>OW285187.1:33938236-36811656 GCA_935421135.1 Bugulina stolonifera
CCTACACCCTACTACACAAATCTAACCAATCTAACCACATGCCACAAATCTTGGCTCAGTTTCTCAAACAGAAACTTCGGAGTCATGAGAATTTTTATACAATTTGTTCATAATTATAATATATTTACATGTACAGCGTATGTATGTACTTTTTTAATGTAATTGAATGACTATGACCTGATCCAACTGTTTAAGGACTTTGGGTTTATACTGCGAGGACTAACACGTCTGCTGAATAATCCACTCACGCAGACGTATCTACCTGGTTCATGTAAGAAAATACAGTTCTACCAGGAGATGCTTGTTATCTTCTGGAAGATGTGCGATATTAACAAGGTGGGTGTACATGTATTAAGTATGACCATAGTGTCCACTCTAGGTGTACATCTGTAGTATGACCATAGTGTCTACTCGAGGTGTAAATGTATTAGGTATGACCATAGTGTCCATTCTAGGTGTACATCATTCTGTAGAATGACCATAGTGTCCACTCTAGGTATACATCTGTAGTATGACCATAGTGTCCACTCTAGGTGTACATCTGTAGTATGACCATAGTGTCCACTCTGGGTGTGCATCTGTAGAATGACCATAGTGTCCACTCGAGGTGTACATATATAGAATGACCATAGTATCTGCTGCACATGCAGGATGGGGAGGGCATGTTTGCCACAAATGCCTTTGTATCGCCGTCAGTTCTGATCTACATATTTGTGTTATATTCACTGAAACATTCTTTAAGATTATTTTTCTCGCTGAGATTATTAGAGCACCTGAAAGAATAATACTGTGATACTAAGAATCCACAAGTACATGCGTATCATTGTAGTGTACAACTGTAGTTCTACTCTATAACACAGGTCTGTATAGAATGTACCTTATTGTTTTATATTTACTTATTTACATTTTTGTAGACGTTTATGTTCTATGTGCTGAAGAGCAGTGATGTACTTGATGTGTTAGTTCCTATACTCTACCATTTGAATGATGCCCGGGCCGATCAGTGTAAGTAATGCAGTATATGTAGATATGTACATACAATTGTAGATAGATGTGTATATGTAGATGTACACATTAGTATGTGTACACGTAGATGTACATAGACATGTGATATGTTTGAGTGATATCACTCTCCTGTAGATTAACGGAATACAAAGTGCATTATTATTTTTACTGTTTGCGCAACCTCAATATAAGTTTGTCATGTTATGTATGTGGAATGAGTACGTCTGTATATAACAGCAAGGATTGGTATGATGTATATGTATATCTGTGTATAACAGCAAGGATTTGTATGGTGTATATGTATATCGTTGTATAACAGCAAGGATTGGTATGATGCATATGTATATCTGTGTATAACAGCAAGGATTGGTATGATGTATATGTATATCTGTGTATAATAGAAAGGATTGGTAGGATGTATATGTATATCTGTGTATAACAGCAAGGATTGGTATGATGTATATGTATATCTGTGTATAACAGCAAGGATTGGTAGGATGTATATGTATATCTGTGTATAACAGCAAGGATTGGTATGATGCACATTGGTGTCTTCATCATCTTGCTTCTCAGTGGAGAACGTAACTTTGGAGTCAGACTGAACAAGCCGTATGCTACCAGAGTTCCGATGGATATACCAGTCTTCTCAGGGACACACGCTGACCTCCTCATTGTGGTGAGTGATGACACTTCTTGAGCTTTTAGGATTTTTATTGTTAAGGTTATTTTATATGAACTACAGTCAGGCAGAGCTGGGTCCAAGCCGTAGTTTCAACTTGAATTGCCGAAGCTCAAATTAACTTTAGGCTTACCTACTTACTGACTTGATTTGACCTGAACTGGAACAGTAAATGTTTAATGAAAACTAACACTGTATGCTGTAACTGTACATTTACATACATGTGTACATTACATGCATGTGTACATTACATACATTACATACATGATTGTGTACATGTGGTTTCTTCTGTGTAGGTATTTCACAAGATCATAACTGCAGGACATCCAAAGCTTCAACCATTGTTTGACTGTCTACTGACTATAATAGTAAACGGTAGGTGAATAACATCTGATGTGAAGATGTAAACTGTACCCATGTACATGTGCATTGTTTTTGGCAGATATCATAATATAAAGCCCTCATAATCTGTAATTCCCTCTTACTGTTACATAATTAATATTAACTACTGGAAAGGATTAACTTGGGATTAATTGAATATTCATCTACTTATACTTTTTTTTAATAAGAACTATTAATTCCATGGCCGATTGTATACTTGCCTGTTTATATGTTTGTATCAAATAGCCATAAGCAGCCCTGGATTTCATTTCTCTCTGTTAAAGTTGAAATAATTTAAACCTTGGTCTGTTTAATAATACGCAAACATGTATATAGCCCTAGATAGCCTGTGGTTTGCTCTAATATATAATTATAGCTTCTGGTCTGTACTGTAGTCTCACCCTACCTCAAGACACTCTGTATGGTGTCGAGTGCCAAGTTACTTCACTTGCTGGAAGCCTTCAGCACTCCCTGGTTCCTATATGTCAAGTCAACCAACCATCACCATGTATTCTTCCTTCTTGAGGTGTTCAACAACATTATACAGTATCAGTTTGATGGTAGGTAACAACATCATTGTAGTACCAGTACTAACTTGGTGCTGTTGAACTAGAATGTTCCTTTTTAGACATTTTATTTCAAAATATTTGAGATATTATTATTGCGCTATTCATCATTCAAATTTTATGTGAGATGAGTTTCTAAAATTTGTGCATCTCGTCTTCATAGTAGTTCTAAACATACTTCATACTGCGAGACAAAAGTTCATATAAGTATGATTCAACTGGTATATTAAGAGGTGCATAATAATCTGTTAAATACGTATGTGTTACCAGGTAATAGCAATCTCATCTACCAGCTAATAAGGAAGAGAGCTGCCTTCCACCAGCTAGCCAACCTCTCTACAGACCAGACAACTATAAATAGAGTCTTGGCTAAAAGAGGTAAGAAGTTGCATTCTCCAAGTTTCAGCACAGAATCTCCATCTGAGGAATCTTCGGCAGTTCCTGCTGACCCCAAGGACGTGGGTGGTCTCAAGGCATCTCTAGCAGCAACCCCTGGTACTATGCATAACTCATACAACCTCACTATGATCAGATACAAACCTCATGTTTACAGTTAGAAGTTATCTGCTCCACATTTATTGTCTCCAAGAGGAAGCAACTTCTGTTTGTTACATGTACATGTACATGTACATGTATGAATTCCAATATATTATGGTAATGTGATGTTTAGACAGCAACCTTATATAACGGATGCTGCGTAATATCATTTAATTGAAGGTATTACCAACATGACTGAGCAGCACACAGCTGGAGTTGAACCAAATGGTGCCGGAGATGATGGTGTTATGAATCTAAGTAGAAAAGCTGCTGAACTCTCATTGCAGGTATATTGTTTGTAGCTCAGTTTACGTACCCTAGATATAATGTATTGTACTATTTAGTATGAGTATGTACCTTGTGTACAAGGTAGCATTAGGGAGTTTACCAGTTAGGATATCTGTACTGTCGTAACCTTCCGTTTACTAACTAGGTAATCATGTATTCTTACTTACTAGGAGGGTATAGCTCGAGTACCAAGCATGATTGAGCCACAATCATCTGCACACTTCTCCCCTACCACTGAATGGGTAATGTCATGGAAACAGAAGCTACCTCTACAGACAATCATGAGACTGCTACAGGTGCTTGTACCACAGGTTGAGAAGATATGCATAGACAAGTAAGATGTTACCATATAATAGTATGTGCATAGACTGTAAGATGTTACCATGTAATAGTACAATGTATGTGTATAGACAAGTAAGATGTTACCATGTAATAGTACAATGTATGTGTATAGACAAGTAAGATGTTACCATGTAATAGTATGTGTATAGACTTTGAGATGTTACCATGTAATAGTAATGTATAGACTGTAAGATGTTGTCATGTAGTACATGTAGTATATTATGTAGCCTATAGACAAGTAAGATGTTACCATGTAATAGTATATGTAATAGACAAGTAAAATATAAGGGCTGTCTTCAAATTTCAAGGAATTTAACAGACGAAGGTGAAATCCTCAAGTTTCTCCAACACGGCACTCTGGTTGGTTTACTGCCCGTACCCCATCCTATACTTATACGGAAATATCAGGCTAACAGCGGTACGACTATGTGGTTTAGAACCTACATGTGGGGCATCATATATCTTCGGTAAGTCCATAACTACTGTCATTGTTATGTGAACGGGGAGAGAGAAACTGCTTATCATCGGTGGCTTATGTTTACCCACGTGAGCAGAACCACAACAATCTGTTTGGATGTTTCAGAAACGTGGACCCACCAATATGGTATGATACTGAGGTGAAACTGTTTGAAATACAGAAGGCTTGAGTAATCTGTATGTTAGAGGAACCATTACCAATGCTACACAAATCTCTATGATAATAGGATATTACACAGTATTGAAACCTCTGTGGGGTTACAGGTGAATATCTCTTCCCTTCTTTTATCTAAGTTATACAACTTATCTACGGTGTAACTTCCTTCCATTAACAATAGAATTAGTTTAGTCTCAGTGCAAACAACAATAAGGAGTTTCCACTCTTAATTTTTCTTGACCTTTTTATGTTGGTACTAAACCCATGAATTTTATCCCCATCTCTAAAAATCTAATATATTACATACATAATAATATATTACACAATACTTGTACGAGTATAAAGATTTGCTGTATTTATTACTCACTGAATGATACTTTCTATTCTATATGTATTCTTATGTTCGTACACTAACAGTGTACCTGCTTTTTACTTCTCATGGATAAATGTTGTATGTTATTATTGATACCAACATACATGTAATTATTTTATAGCGCAATATAATTACTTGTACACACATAATTGATATATAATAATAATAATAATAATAATATATACAATACATTATTAATATACGCTGTACATGTATTATGTATGTTGTAAAAGCGACTTTTAGGGAAGTTTATTACTTGTTGTTATGATTATTACATGAATACAATAATGGTAGCTCCTACTCCTGCTGAAATAAAACTACCAATTTGACCGTAAGAGTTGCCTTCCCTTTATCTGTAAACTCCAAAATATACAATAGTGAACCACTATGTGATCTCACCACTAGTGATGGGAGGGTGGGGATGATTTTGGACAGGAGAGCCCATCCCCTATTCATGGTAAACTTTCTGGGTTATATTCAGATAATAGTCTGAATACAAAGCTCAGTTTATTAAAAAAAGAGTAGAAAATATTCTATGGAAGTTAAATCTAGCATACACTACACACTGAATAAGTACCATTGACCACAACTGCTGCTATATTCTAATAGAAAAAAAGTTAAGATAGAAGTAAACCTAAAAATGGTTGAAATTGGACGGTTGGTTGAGATTAAATAACAGCTGATAGATATGAAATATGGTACTAACGCATGCTGCATGGACTAGCGAAGTCACAGGATATGATGTCATAGAGTGGATAGTTACTTCTTTCCACCATTCAACAACTGCTTTCTCTGCTGTTCAAGTAGGCTCTCCAGATGGTCTGCTCTCTTCAAAGCTGCCTGGTACTGCTGTTTGACCTGGCTAACCACTTCCTCTTTCTTAGCTATAGCTTGCTTCACCCTGTAGAAGAATATATCATGTGGATACAAAGCTGTGGCTTGCTTCACCATGTGGTAGAATATAGCATGTGAATTCACTGAAGGATAAATACATAAACATATACATGTGTGATGCACTTACCGTGTGTGTACTGCATCCATTTCCTCCTGTTTTGCTTTATTCACTAGTTCCACTTCCTGTTTCATCCTTTCTATTTCCAACTTATGGCGAGATATTTGCTCAGCCATTTCCTGTTTGACTCTTTTGTTCTCTTCATCAGTAGCTACTAGTTTATCAGCAAACTCTTGTCGAACCACATCCTGTACGTGATCCCGCTCTTTGTGCAACTTCTCAGACAGCTAAATGCAAACAAGACTTCACTTTGTTCTATGAGCCAGCTACTGTACTATAGTGAAAACTCTCATTTACCCAGCTAAGCTGCTAAACCCCATCAATATGCATAGAGACCATCCATTAGTTTCTAGCTGAACAGGATTTGAATTCTATTAGTTTACCATATTAACCATTATTCATGTTTTGTTGATAAGGTCTTAATAAATGGAATTAATGTCAGTACTGATGTTACGGATATCAGTTAAACTCACTCGTTTGATGTCGTCCACTTCCTGTTCCTTCTGTCTATTGAGAACTTTCAATCGCTCTTGCTCCCCCTTGGCTTCCAACAGCTCCGCCTTCATTTGGTTGTACTTTTCTATAGCTTGCCTCTCTGATCGTTCAAGCTCGTCCAGCTCAGTCTCGTATTTCTCTCGAATACGTCTGCAATACAATAGCAATTATACTATGAAATAGAGACTGATGTTGATGCTCTAACCAGCTATGTAGCTATGTTGGTATGTGTAATGTAATAAATTCAAAATGGCCAAAGCTTACTTGATTCTATTTTCAGCAGCTCTTTCACACTCTTCTCTAGCCTGCACTCCATCATCCTCCAGCCTGTTGATCACCAGCTCAATCTCCTTATCTCTCTCTGCCTTTACATTATCCTTTAGTTCTCTTTCCTTTGCAAGCAGCCACGCCTCCTGCTTCTTCATATAGTTCTGCTCCCAAGCCTCCTTTTCAACACTCAGCCTCTCTTTAACTTCATTGAGTTCAGCCTGTGTAGTATTAACTGTACTAGTAAACTTATCATTGGCTAACAAACTCATGGCATGAATGTTTGTACTCACATGTATTCGGAGTCGACAAACCACCCGCTGAACCAAATCAGTTATAACCATCCATAACAGTTTGTGTTTAGACTATAGAGCATAAATCCATATTCTACACTTACATGTACCAGGCATCACTAAGAGCTGCTGAATTTGATACCAGGCAATAATGACATTGGTTTAACATAGAATAGTAAACCTCGGAGGTTTGCTGAGAAAGTAAACGCACCTCATGCCTATACTCCTTGGAGTAAACCCACCAATGTCTACATTTCACAGAGTAAACCCACCAATGTCTACGTTCCACAGAGTAAACCCACCAATGTCTACATTTCACAGTGTAAACCTACCTCCTGTCTACGTTTCACAGAGTAAACCCACCTCATGTCTACATTTCACAGAGTAAACCCACCAATGTCTACGTTTCACAGAGTAAACCCACCTCATGTCTACATTTCACAGAGTAAACCCACCAATGTCTACGTTTCACAGAGTACACCCACCAATGTCTACGTTTCACAGAGTAAACCCACCAGTGTCTACATTTTACAGAGTAAACCCACCAATGTCTACGTTCCACAGAGTAAACCCACCAATGTCTACATTTCACAGTGTAAACCTACCTCCTGTCTACGTTTCACAGAGTAAACCCACCTCATGTCTACATTTCACAGAGTAAACCCACCAATGTCTACGTTTCACAGAGTAAACCCACCTCATGTCTACATTTCACAGAGTAAACCCACCAATGTCTACGTTTCACAGAGTACACCCACCAATGTCTACGTTTCACAGAGTAAACCCACCAGTGTCTACATTTTACAGAGTAAACCCACCAGTGTCTACATTTCACAGTGTAAACCCACCTCATGTCTACGTTTCACAGAGTAAACCCACCAATGTCTACGTTTCACAGAGTAAACCTACCAGTGTCTACATTTCACAGAGTAAACCTACCAGTGTCTACATTTCACAGAGTAAACCCACCAGTGTCTACGTTTCACAGAGTAAACCCACCAATGCCTACGTTTCACAGAGTAAACCCACCTCCTGCCTACGTTTCACAGAGTAAACCCACCTCATGTCTACGCTCTTGTTCCTCTCGCGCCTTCTCGTACTCTCTCCGCATAACTTCTCCGCTGCTGGTGTGCGACTCCTCCAGCTGTCTCTGTAACTTGTCCATTTCCTGTCTTTGGCGACTGGCCTGCTGTGACAACCTCTCTTTCTCATCTTGAATTTCCTGGTAAAGCCGTCGCCTTGCCTGCTGATAAGCCTCTTCTTCTGCTTGCAACTGCTTCTCATACCTGAAGTTGAAGTATAATATTGGCCTATTAGATCCGACCTGTGATGTATGCACCGTGCTGCGATGTGAAGTTATATAGCTAAGCAGTACAATGTACAAATACTGCTGTACAGAACATATACGACCATTTCAATTTATATCGTTGAATATTTTGTCACTCGAGTTTCATTGTGAAATGAGACAGAGATGAGTAGACATACCTCTGAGCCGCCAATTCTCTCTCTCGCTGACACGCAGTCTCTTTCTCTCTAGCTAGCTGATCTCTTAGCTCTTCAGTCATACTGACATAACGTTGACCAGCCCTCTCGTCCGACTGCAGTAGTTCTGCTTCGTGTATACTCTTTAGCTTCTTCAGTTCACTCTTGTGTTTACCTATCAGCCTTTGTATCTCAGGCTCTAAACCCTTCACTGTTAGATCCTACATATACAGCACATACAGTGAGAGGCTGGCAGTACGTTGTCAAATTGTAATAATAAAAGTATGTGTAACCCAGAATTGCTAATGTGAAACTAGATTCAATATTGTGTATATTATTCATCAGTTAGTGACAGAGTGCTAACTAATGACAAATAGTACCATACACATGTACCTTAATCTTCTTGGTCTTTTCCTCGATCCACCTCTCTCTCTTCACTTTCTCCTGGGTAGTTATCATTTCCTTCACCTTTGCCAGCTCTCTGTCATGGCTGTGGAAAGGAACATAGTCGACAGTTTTAATCTGCAGTATATTGATAAGGTCTACTTTATCTGACATGACTGTGTAAGCTTTGTTGCAATTAATAAACTCAAACATACATTATGTAATAACCCCGCAAAGGAAGATGGAAGCTTTTTACAACAGAGAGTAACTCACGTTTCTTGCATTTGTTTTATTTTATCCGAGTATTTCTTGTCAACTTGCTTAAGTTCGGTGACTAGTTTTTCGCACTTCTCACTGAGCGACTTTTTGTCGTCTATGAGCTGATCTATAAAGTTTAGATGTCTTTGCACGGTTTCTTCATACTCATTCTTCTGAACGTCTAGCCTCTTACTCATCTCCTTCTCTGTTTCCCGAGCATGTCTTATAGTCAGCTCACGCTGCTGATTCTAGAACATTGAAAGAACAGGGATTTCTACTCCGTCACACAAGATTATCAAAACACGGGCATATATTGTTAACCAGTGAATACATTTCAATACCATGATGCCAATTAGCAATGTTCTTTGCAAAGTAACCATTTTACCCAGTATGCTCAGAACGATACACACTGGGACCCAGGCTAATCTTTATTTTTGTAGTGTTGTATATGCCTTCGATTTTAGGTTCCATCAGACTGTAGTGAAACAAACGCATTTATTGCAGATAAACCAAATAATTCACCCTTATCCTTGCTATCATTCATTAGGCTTGGATACATTTGATTCTCTTGTAGATGGTGTATAAAGTAGGGCAAGTCAGTTTGTTCCCATTGTAACTTGTAGAAAATCATGAAGTTTTAACGCTATGGACGTAATATACAGAACACTGACTGAGATAACTTGATTTAGTTAAAGCTGTATCTCCTCCCTCCCATTTGATAAAGTATAAGTAGAATTTTGGTTATGAACACATGCCAATATGCATATACATATACGTAATTATAATATCTAATATATAATGTACATAATGTATAACATATCGAATATCGACATACCAGAGCCTTCTGTAGCATCTGAACAGACCGGGCTTTCTCTTCAATCTGCAGACGTTGTTTCAGGACGGTATTTGTAACTTCACTAGCTGCTGCCGACGCCTGTTCCATGCTCTCCAATTCCTCAGCTGATGGCACCAGCAGACCAGGTAGATCTCTGTTAGAACTATACTGTTCCATACGCTCCAACCCCTACAAGGATTAGCAGTTACCTGTGCGTCTCTCTGCTGTAACTATTAAACAGTTAACAGTTAAAATTGAATCAACAACATTAAAGGTCACATTACTCATTCAGAACACACTGAGATCAGCATATTTATATGTATTTATACACGCACACAGTGCAGGTAATGTGAGTAATGGGCTAGTAAAAGTAAATGTAGAATGGTGACTTCAGTCTGAAAGTCAGTTGGTTGACCCACTATGGTTGGTGCATAAACACATCTGGTGCACACATCAAGGTATAACCAGTTGTTAGCTTATATTAGTGTTACATTAGTCCAGTCTGTAAGTGTTATCGATGCTCACAGCAGAATATGAGTGCATAAGCAGGCAGTACCTGGTCTATCTCATCTAGTCTGTCTCCAGTCTCGACCTCGTCCAAGAATGAGAGAATATTCTTTAGTTTAGAATCAGTCAGAGCCTGCTTCCCATGCTGCTCCAGTGAGGCTACTGTCAGCTTCTTAGAGCTCGACTCACTGCCATTACTATCTTCTGCACCTAAGAATACGTTATATAATACCGTAGCTAACTTCATAAGGCAATACGTGATAAAGCATTTATAACTTTGCATGAAAATACATTAATTTATAATTAATAAGTATTTCAAGAGTTGTTCTACAAAGGAAGTATCAATATTATAGCACATTACAGTACTTAGTATACGGTATACAGTCTAAGATGAGCTATACGTCACCTTGGTCCACAGTCTAACACTGGCTATAGCTCACCTTGGTCCACAGTCTAACACTGGCTATACCTTACCTTGGTCCACTAGCTATACCTTACCTTAGTCCACAGTCTAACACTATCTATACCTTACCTTGGTCCACAGTCTAACACTAGCTATACCTTACCTTGGTCCACAGTCTAACACTAGCTATATCTTACCTTGGTCCACAGTCCACGCATTGAACTTTCTCTCTGGTGGTGGAGGGAGTTGTTCGTCTTCCTCCAGCAGCTTGAGTGTGCTCATGAGATCATCCAGGGTAGTACGAGTGCCGGCATGGCTCGGGGAGGTAGGAGCTACATTATTGACTTCCACATTCTGTGAGATCGACACCTGATACACAGAATATACATCTCACACGAGAAATAGTGATTGGACTATTTGCCATCCCACATAAAATCCTCACAAGTCATAAACAGAACCAATGTCTGGAAAATACAGTCAATACATTGCATGTACATGTATATGGATACAGTAAAGCATATAACCACCTGAAGGGGTGTGCTAGCTACTCCTGTATCCCCATTTCCTGTGTGAAAGGTGGCCAAACCTTCCATGGACTGTCTAGTCAAGGGAACATTCTGTCTGGGAGAGGAGACATTCTGTCTGGGAGAGTTAACTTTAGGTGAATTAGACTGTTTCTTAGCCCTCTGTGCAACAGATTTGGTCACATACTTCTTACCTCCCACCTTACCAGATGACTTCAGTTCTGATACAACCATCTCGGCCTCTTCTTTAGCGCGCTGCTTATCTTCTTCTCTTCTTCTGTTCAGCTCCTTTGCAAAAGCAGGAAAAGTAGAAGTTTGAACTAAATCTATAACCTAAAACTAACAAACTTGAATGAATATATATTAGTATTCAAGCAATTCTTGCAACCAACCTCAATGGCTGCTCGACGGGCTTGTTTCGCTTTTTCTTCACGAGCTCTCTGTCTTTCTGCTTCCTTATTGTGATTAGCTTGGTGCAGCGCTTGCTCCTGTCTCTGAGTGAAATCCTCTCGTTTTTGTGTCAACAATCGTTTCATGGCAGCTTCACTAGCTCTGAGCGCTTTACGCTTTCTCACAAATCTTCTGATGGCATTCTGAATGACGCAAGCGGCCATGTTGACTCTCTTAATATAATCCTCAGCTTGGTCCTTAGAAACTGGTGTTTGGAAACTGGGCTGAACCTCATTGACTGGAGTCTTATTTACATTATACGTAGGGTTTTGGTATGAGTTCTGCATGGTGCGTAGATGAAGCTTTGATGGTTTCTTTGACTCAGTGTTCCGAGGAAGCATATTGTTTGTAGCGTTTAAGTCTTTGTGATTAGAGGTAGAGGCTCTTGCAGAAGTAGTCGCTACCCTTGGAGACGTAGAGACACTGTTGTATATCATATCACCATTATCAAACTGATATCCTGATGACCTTGACAGGTCAAACTCATTATTTATTGCATGGAAATTGTCTTCTCTTTGGGCATGCGCGCTAAGTCTTTCTGCCACACTACTGGCAGCAGACCTCGCTGTAGATTGAGGTGTGTAGCGTACAGTAGAGTCTCCATCACCAACTGTACTGATACTCAGGGGACTGTCTGATCTGAATATGCTGTGACGGGTATGCTCACTAACCGCACTGTTTGTCTTCTTACTTCTGTAAGATCTCGGGGTAGACTCGGCACTGCCAGGGAACGCTGAAGCCTTAGTGCCCTAGAAAACATGCACATCTGTAAAATGGATATTAAAATACTATACAGCTTTAGTATCAATTGTACAGTTGCACCACAAAGTCTGTGCCCACCGAGCTAAATCCATCACCACAAACCCCAACTTGTCATATGCTTGTAAGTTCTACACAATTTGTTGAGACAGAAACAAATACTTACTGGAGTATTTGTGAGGGCCTTTTTAATTGGGGGCGTTTTATTGCGTACTTTTGGCCTAGCACCTTGAGTCTCAAATAATGCCAGAAAGTCATCGCTAAAAAAAGGAACATTGGAATTTAGAGAAAACAGATACACATGTTTAATAACAAATAAGGTATGTGATACAAGCTGCACATGTATGTATCTATAATAATCCATGAGTACATGATATACGAAACTAATGGCAATATTAGAATGTCACGAGATTGCTCACACCAGCTACCCTAATCTGAGGTCGAGTAGAAGTCATCTGCGCATGTATCATACTGAGGGAGAATTAAAGCATATATGTTAACCATAACATTACCTGACTGAGATACCCTTGGGAGAGGAAAATGATTGCGATTCATTACGACCTGTGTTACGGCTAGAATTCAGCTTGGGAGTTCTGTTTCCAAATGAGTTTGTACGCTTGCGTGGCTCATGACTATAACCAGTTGCCTAAATAATTATGTGTATTATTCTACAAACCAGATATCATCACATCTATGAGCATAGTGCTAATGTTCTTAGTGTCAACTTTGAGAACTACTATAGTACTCTGTTCTTACTTGTGAGGCTGGAGCTGCTGTGTTATTAACTCTTCCACCAGAGGATGATGGCCTCTTGTTTATAGACTTGTTAGATCTTGCTGAAAGAATCTGTGAACCCGAAAGACTCAGATCCAGGTCATTGGCATGACCCCGCTGAGCCATTTGTGCAATTCTATGATACTCAACAAGTCACCTAAAATCGAATATCAATAGTAGAGCTACCAACTTTTAGTCTATGAGAATATAAAGCATAAACTTAGCTGGTATTTAGTCATACAGAAGAGATACTGCTGGTCAGCTGTAACATTAAGTACGTTAGATCATCAATAATTGTGAATAATTTTGGAAAAACCGTTATTATACAAGTTTTTATACCCCGTCTAAGCAACTAGAAGCCCAAGGTTCCCCATTAATAAATTTGTAAAATGTTGACAAGGTTACATTCTACACTTGCAACTATCTATGATTCAGTACATCTTTCACTTAGCTGTTGCCCTTAGCTTGCTCTTCTACCCATTACTTCCTTGACTACAGCTTCATCCGTAAAAAAGCAGGGTAGTTCACAGTTGCAATCAACTGTGAAGTGCATCAACTAACACATGTATGCATCAACTAATAGGCTACATGTACAGTAAACCATCTGCCCTATTTAAGTTAGATTGTGTGGTAAAATGAGCTATAACAATTAGTGCTATAGATTATCATTAGATTATGGGTAGAACGCTGTCAACAACATCAACAAGATCCACAAGATCAACAACTCATGCCATGCCATGCCATGTAATTCGCCCGAAACCAAATATTAATATTAATATAATAATAATAAATATCAATATCAAATATATAGGCTATATCATTATAATTTTTCATCAAATAATATAATTTTAAATATAATAATCACTTTACATAATAATATAAATTACAAATTGTGAAATTAACAAAACAATATCGAATACAATATCATATCATATGAATATAAAAATAATATAAAATACTTGTAATTATTATTATATGTATAACAAACATCAATATTTCTATATAACTATATTTTAATTATCATTAATTTTATAAGAATAATTAATAATTTTAAATTTCACATTTCATTATTTATTATAATTATATTATTTCTTTATTTATTTATAATAATTTAATAATTATTATAATTAATTATTATAAATTTAAATTATAATAAATATGAGAGAGCACGGTACAGTTTTACTCACCGGGAAAAATTAGTGGCTCGCAACTAGCCTACCTCCAACAAATAAATGCCATTTGATTGCATCACCAATAAAAATTTAGCATTGTGTTATGGCAATAGTTATGACAAATTCTCTACTTGATTTCCACAACTTCAAAAAATCAAACAACTCCACCGGATGTTTGCCCAGTAAGAACTGGACTCGTGATTTCGTAAGGTGTTCGAATTAAATTTTGGTTAGCGACTAAAAGTAAAAGAGTGCAACTCCGTACCAATATAATTTCCATTGGAACTACAGTACTACCGAAAATCTGAATATAATCTCATAATCTGAATCACAACACAATTTCAATGGCTAGGTTATGTTTAAGTGTTTAACCTTTTTCTGTGACCAATAATTAAAGTCATGAAATATTGGTGAGATTCATGAGAATACTAGCACTAGAACTGGTCTGGCAGATGTAGAGCCAGTACTGGCCAGCACCTTAGTTGCATGTACACTGTACAGTGTATATGCAATTAGCATATGATGACAAAATACATAATGTACATGTATATGACACGGTATATTCTATGTAAGATTTTTATTATGGTTTGCTATGTTATGTTGCAGATAAAATTCACCTTCACGCATGAAGATAACAGAATGATAGCCTGAATTCCAACACAATGTTTTAGTTGATGCTTTATGTGCCTGAATGATGGTCAAAGATATCTCAACTTTCAGACTTCAGCTAATAAAGAAAAACCATTCAGACCTTCATGTAGTAATCAAATTTGCTAACACCAAAAGTTATGTATTACGTGTATATATAATGTATATATTTATTCCATCTCATGCATTGCATGTCATAACCAATAAAACATTATACATAGATATAATGCTAATCAAAATAAAATTCATTTTGCATATAATGATCAACACTGGGTATAAATGCATAATAATAATTATGCTAACCACATAATATCTTACACAAGTACATATTGTAGGTAGTAATTAAGGCCTAAGTGGTATATATACAGAAATCCATATATAATATTATACGTTTCATATAATAACTATATTACAATGCATTGCAGCATCAACACAAATGCATTATTACTTCTGACTAAAAATGTTAGGTAAATAATATGATATACAGTATATGGTACTGCACATGATGTACAGTATATCGTAGGTATATCTGTGGTAATTGTAGTATGAATATAAATGAGCAGGTATTCGGTATAAGAAGGTGAGTATAAAATCAGTATACATAATATAATGTGTAGGCGAGTGTTTTTATACCCTGTGCACTTTATAGCATGGATAGACTAAATATTATACAATAGTGTTATGTACATCAATTAAGGCTGTCAGGCAAATTGTTAGTATCTAAGGCTAAAGCCAGACACTGCGAAATCCCCTTTCTGATAGGAGCCAGGAATAGTGGGCTGGGTTTTACCTTGACCTTGCCTTTTAGCATTCCTCCTCTCATTGCCTGAAACAAACAAACCTCATAGTTGTTATACTTGGTAGTAGACAACTATTATATAGAAAAGATGTGAGTAAACAACTCTCATTGAATTAAAAAAACTCTGTATCAGAATATGCCACTAAACACATCAATTTTACAGCCTGCTTATTTAATTTGGTATATTAATTTCACACAGAACAAAGAGTGAGAATTTGATATGCAATACATACCAACTTTGGACTTGTAAGATGGACTGTCACTGTTGGAAGCTGCACCCAGAGTCTTTAGGTAATTAGATGTTACTAAAACATACAGACATCATCAGATTGTTCACCATATCAGCTATACATGCATTTGTTCACCACACTAGCTGTACATGTATTTGTTCATCACACTAGCTATACACATGTATTTGTTCATCACACTAGCTATACACATGTATTTGTTCATCACACTAGCTATACATGTATTTGTTCACCACACTAGCTATACATGTATTTGTTCACCACACTAGCTATTCACATGTATTTGTTCATCACACTAGCTATACACATGTATTTGTTCACCACACTAGCTATACATGTATTTGTTCATCGAACTAGCTATACATGTATTTGTTCATTGAACTAGCTATACATGTATTTGTTCATCACACTAGCTATACATGTATTTGTTCATCACACTAGCTATACATGTATTTGTTCACCACACTAGCTATACATGTATTTGTTCACCACACTAGCTATACATGTATTTGTTCATCACACTAGCTATACATGTATTTGTTCACCACACTAGCTATACATGTATTTGTTCACCACACTAGCTATACATGTATTTGTTCACCACACTAGCTATACACATGTATTTGTTCATCACACTAGCTATACATGTATTTGTTCACCACACTAGCTATACATGTATTTGTTCATCACACTAGCTATACATGTATTTGTTCATCACACTAGCTATACATGTATTTGTTCACCACACTAGCTATACATGTATTTGTTCACCACACTAGCTATACATGTATTTGTTCATCACACTAGCTATACATGTATTTGTTCACCACACTAGCTATACATGTATTTGTTCACCACACTAGCTATACACATGTATTTGTTCATCACACTAGCTATACATGTATTTGTTCACCACACTAGCTATACACATGTATTTGTTCATCACACTAGCTATACATGTATTTGTTCACCACACTAGCTATACACATGTATTTGTTCATCACATTACCTATGAAAATACACACAAGCTAAAGAAATAGAAGTTAATGTCCTCCTTACTTTTATTAGTCCTTGGTTTTGAGGCTGCTCTTCTGCCTGGTTCTTGAGGTTTCCATGCAGCTTGTTTGCCTCGTACTGGTGTGGGTTGTTTCCTTGTGTGTCTTACAGCCTGTAGAATATAATAAAGTCTCGACATAACAAATGTTATAACTGATAACAACAATGCTTGTTTCCATCAGTTATTGAAAACCCAGGAAAGGAAAATGTGTTAAGATAGAACAACTCCTAATTCACGACGTTTATGTGTATAAGAGTGTGACAACTCCTAACTCATAATGTTTATGTGTATAGGAGTGTGACATTGGTCGAGTAAGAAAACAATTGAGGATATCTCCCTAGCTACTTCTAACTAGATATTGTTATTGGGTGTTATATACAGTCACATAGTTACTGGTCAACAATTAGTCAACTGAATCTAACAAGGAATAGTACAATAAGGAAAGCAGCTCCATTTCAATATATACATGTACATGTATTATATAAGTTCTATTACTGCTACACTGCAGTTTACAACATTAAATAAGCCACAAATATTTTTTTCCATTTCCAGAAGAGGAGTAAAAGTTTGTCACCGCACGGCACACAGCTACTACAATATAAACTTTCTATATTTCTTACTATTAGTTGCAAATACTTTCAAGAAAAAATATCAGTGGAATGTGAAATAGTCGTCTTATAGAAGAGCTGGAATGAACTAATATAGCATACTCAATTCAGACACTCAATATTCTACAACATGGACAGAGGTGAGTGAGAGACTCTATACACCATATCATATACATGTATGTAACTAGTTTGGTTCAGTAGACCTGAGCCAAGCGTAGTGATATACCTGCCAGTAGCGTGCACCGGGTGATAGGAACAGCTGTGATATAATAAAGGACAAAATTATATTGGTTAAATCTGGTGCTATTGCTGAAATGTGACAAGTTCGACAGAAAAGCAACACTTTCCTTGTTAAGCTGAGATTTCAAACTTGAAGCGTAATGCGAAGAAACAAATTTAAAGAAAAAGGTTATAGTAGTTAATTATGCATACAGTGTTAATGGATTGTGCTTACCTTAAGGGGAGTGTCAGCCGTTTTGTCAGACAACCTATCAGAGTTTGAGCTGTTGAGAGGAGCATTGTTCTGGAGTCTGAGTAATGGCTGAGGTCTATACTTGGTGGGTCTCTGGTGCTTTGCGCCCTTGGCGGGTGATACGTCCAAGTTCCTACTGCGGTACGGCGTTATTCTGTGTTCCGTGTTCTGACTGAGATTGTCATAGTTATCTAGGTCATCACTGTGATTGTAACGTGAACCAAAAGTGAGGTTGTGGTTAGCTAGTCGACTCGGGGTAAGTCTATTGTCAATGTCATCATCATATGCTGCTGTCGATACAAAAGTTCGTTCCTGCAGGTTCATTCTGCTTGACATGATTTCCTGTTGCTGTCGGCGTCTCTTCTCAGCAGCGAGTGCGGCAATGCCCCGAGTCTCCTGATTGACTATAGGAGCAACTGCAGCTACCTGGCCCTTGCTTCCTCCCTGCAACGTGGGTGACGAGGCCTTCTTATCTACTGAATCCATACTGTTACTCCTCATAGTTATACTGTATATAGTGTCTTCCTTATTCTTAACTCGAACAGGGGCAACATTTAGGTGAGGTGGGATAGCCCCATTACCCTTTACTCTATGAGATCTCATGCTAGCAGAGAACACCTTCTCATCATGTGGATCCGGACTGAAATGAATTAATACATGTACATTGAATTTGAAGGGTCTATCACTGAGGATTTAAAAATGAAATATATTTTGCATAGCCTGCATGTCACGTGTATCGTTAATTGTTGACATAATATTTCTATGAAAATCTTGCTAAAATACTTTATTGTATGAAATTAATGGACATAAATTGTGTGCAAAACATCACTTAAAAGTAACTAAACGTGCAAAAATAGCTCTAGTGCTGAAATAACATATATCACTTCAATCAAACAGGGTGAGTTGTTAAACACGCTATGGAGAAGGCACTGCCTACCTATGACTAACTATCAGCAATGGTGTGTTGGGCATGTTTAGACCCAGTCTAGGAACAAACAGATAAACACAGACTTTAGCACAACGTAATACATGTATACAATACATGTACATGTACATGCATAGGTGTACATTCTGCAGCAAAATGTAAAACTACTCTAACGGAATGTTCTTAAAAACATATTTAACTAGTTAGAGATTTCTGCAATTATAAATTATTTTTTGAATGTGAGATAATGTGCACTATGACTTGTGTACTATGTGTACAGAATACTGCTACTACTGGTAAAAGGAAACTTCGAAAATGTCAGTTAGAAACAGGACGTTCCGAAAACATTTGTTTAGAGAACACTCATTACGAAATTGTGTATATTACATTTAGGAGAACACAACTCACAGATAATGAATTATTTTTAGCAAAAACCAAAAAAATAAGTTGAAAGCTGGGATTTGGGGCTTAGAGTTTCCAAATGGATGTTTTTCACACAAACGCTTTTGGAACGTCCCGTTTCTAATTGACATTTTTGAACAGTCACAAATTTGCTACTACTAACTACCACAACTACTACTGTTACTACTAAGTGTGGATGTGTATATCTAACTGATGATCTCCTCTACTAAACACTACACTCATATCATAGCCAGGGTGAAATGCTATGTCTACCAACAATAGATTTATGTCAGATGTTACGATAGAACATCAAACCATAAACACTCACGTTGTGCGACCGTTGCCATTATGTCTTGAGAAACTAGAAGCAAACTGTGGACTCTCCTCTGCCAATGTACTCATTCTATCAATATTTATGTTTGAGGCACCCAGTTCTGTTAAGTTGACCAAGGAGCCAGTCTAAAGTCAAAACAAATAGTGTTTCACTTTATTACTTGTGTACATTGTACATGTGTCAGTCAAGGCGAACCAAGTGTATATAAACGGAATAATTAGAAACTGTTTGTCAATTTTCTCACCAAGTTATAGCCCATCCAACACTGATGAAAAGAACCCAAAACTTAAATGGAATTTTATTTGCCTGACGTACGTCTTACACAAAATAGATACAGTACATGTATATACAGTGGAATAGCTACATGTATATACATGTAGCTATTCCACTTATAACCACCCATGTATAGTGAGGATAATGTACATGTAGGTACAGTATACGTATTTCTAAATAATGCATATGCGTATATTTCACACATGTCAAGATTTCACATTTGAAGTGGTGGCCAATTTGAGTGGGGGTGTCCAACTTGGAGGATCAAAATTTGGGATAAAAGTAAGGAATCCTTCTGCAGAATCTGAATCTGGGAGATTTGGTATGCATTATGCTATTCACGCCTAGACGTATATAACAATATTATAATATAATATACATGCACATACAATGTATATATACATTTATATATATATATATTATAGTATATTACATGCATACCGACACTAAGGTTTTCCCAAAATAAGTAAAGCACTTACACTGGA
The DNA here is from genome assembly GCA_935421135.1 of Bugulina stolonifera. NCBI lineage: Eukaryota > Metazoa > Bryozoa > Gymnolaemata > Cheilostomatida > Bugulidae > Bugulina > Bugulina stolonifera. Next base: position 33,958,908 of record OW285187.1, read on the forward strand.
GCAATCAAACAAGGATTATGCAGATATATATAGGCTATTGTATTATTGTATTATTGTATCCAAATACAAATATTTTGTAAAACAATTATATTGATTTAGCATCGAGTTTCGCAGAAAAACAAACATTGTGATAGAGAAATAATTATGTTACTATTTACTTTGCCAACTGCTCTGGTCTAATTTACATCATATTTGAAAAATCAATCTCTTGTAGTAAAACTATTTTAAGATGAGTAGTCTTTTTGTTCACAGATAACATTGTCACTTGTCAGTTATAGACAATATTAGAAACAATAGTGATACATCTATGGAATTGCTATTGGCACATTTTTGACAGCTACGTGTAGAAATAGACATCAATGTACAGTGTTAATTGTATGTTGCGCCTGCAACACATACAGTGTGTGCCTTATTATTGACTAGCTGCATTACCTAATTACTCTAAGCACAAAATATATGTGGAAAACCACACGCTGTACATTAAGGAGAGCCCAACCCGAACTTCAAAATTAAATATTTACTGTGATATGCTGTGTTTATAGAGTATTGGATTTGGTATTGGATTAGCTATCATTGCACTGTAGCTTGAACGTCAATGGCAATACCACCCTTTAAAACCTTATTATATTTCTCCTGCTATAGTAGCACAAGGCAAGTACTTCTCCTGTCTGAGACAGCAGGCGGTAAGTGACAGCAGGTAGTAGGTGACAGCAGGTAATAGGTGACAGCAGGTACTAGGTGACAGCAGGTAGTAGGTGACAGCAGGTAGTAGGTGACAGCAGGTAGTAGGTGACAGCAGGTAGTAGGTGACAGCAGGTAGTAGGTGACAGCAGGTAGTAGGTGACAGCAGGTAGTAGGTGACAGCAGGTAGTAGGTGACAGCAGGTAGTAGGTGACAGCAGGTAGTAGGTGACAGCAGGTAGTAGGTGACAGCAGGTAGTAGGTGACAGCAGGTAGTAGGTGACAGCAGATAGTAGGTGACAGCAGGTAGTAGGTGACAGCAGGTGACAAGGACACATATAAATAGCAGGTGATAATGTTTACCTTAATGACAGGAAGGTAGCCTCTGTACTCAGGTGGAATCTCATCAATCTGTTGAAGAGAGCTTTCATACAGCTCATAGCAGTCCTTCAGCTCCTGAGGCTCAACATAGTCTCTCTGCTCTATAAGCATACGTACATACATAATAGTGCACATCCAACAACAATGTATATTACATTCTATACCTGCTACAAGTAGGCTACGCTACTATAATTAGTTTGGTATATTTTCAGCCAAGGGTGTAATAGTTTGAGTTTTTTTATTTAAAACTCGATTCAGCTTACAGGTTACAAGGTCCATTCAAGCACACGTTATACATGGTATGATTATGTATAACATGGTGGGATGGTGTAACCTGTTCACATGGACTATCGACTAGTATTCCACACACAATGCACATTACCTGGTATAATTGCAAGAACTAAAATGGTGGAATATGTAAATCAATAGAATATTTCAGTGTGAACAATACTCTTCACTGATCAATATTGTAGAACCAACACTTTATGATAAATTATCAATATGTTAAGTAAATAGTGCATATGATACAGGCGCCAATATACATGTATAGATGGATGATATTTTATACCTGCAACATATATTATTATATTATTCTACCAAATTACCTAACTTTAGTATAATAGACAAGTAATTTTGCTATTCTCATAAAACAACAAATGCACAATCTCTTAGACAATTACTGAAGCCAAGGCTTACGTAACAAGAGATAATGGACCAGTTTAGATGATTCATGCTCCAAATATGTCATTTCCTGCTATTTTTAGGTCTTGAGAAATTTTGTACAATTAAACAAGACTGTCTGTTCAGAAAGACAATATTGGTACCGTGTGACTAAGTGGTTGTAATGGAGTTATCTTATCGGCCAACAACTCCATTCTCTATCAATCCGTATTCAGCTGGCTCTGTGAATTTGAGACTGCTTCAAATTCCAAAATCATTGGTTAAATAAAAGGACTAAAATAAGTTGCCAACTTTTTTCCAATTAATTAACCGAGTTAAAAAAGAATAAAAGTTTTGACCATTTTAGCTATCTGACCTTGCAGAAGTCTCCTCTGCAGACTGATGATTTGCTCAGCTGCTGTCTTGTATTGCTCAAATCTATTTACAGCGTTGTTCTTCTGAGAGATCACATGGTCTTTCAGGAATAAATGAGACAAGTTCGTCAAGTTCTGTATCTCCTTTTCATGGATTTGGAGTAGCAAGTCTAGTATTTCCTTCTGCAGCTCGGTGGACACATATTTAGGTAAATTCTAAAAATATATCGTTATACACGCAGTGTGCATGACGTCTTAATTATATGTTCATTGAATACATCCATGCGCTTTATTTATTGTAACATACTTTATGGAGTGATAGATATCCCCATGAGACACGCATTGAACTTTTGCACTAACTGTTCTAATTTCCGTAAAATTTAAAATATGATCAAAATAATCTGATACAATGTATTCCTCTAACGGCGCTCTCACCTCTTCAACTGACTTGGCTTTGTGTTTGGCTATTTCCAGCTCTCTGGTGACCGCCAGACTCAGCCTATCTATGTTCTTCTTTTCTGAGAGCAGCACCTGATAGTAACATACATGGACATACAGTAGTCTGTTATGCATCATACATGCGAGGAGACAGTGGTGAGGCGTTGTACATTACAAGTGAATGTGTGAATGGCTATTCCTACCTGCAACTCTTCTCGAGCGGTTTGAAGACCATCAACATCATCATAGCTGGAACCCTCCAAATCCAACTGTTTCTCCAGCTCTTTGTCATCTGGCCCCAACAGCTCTTTCCTCTAAAACGTTTAATAGTAGCATGTAACAGAATGACACAGTATGACACAGCTTAACACAGCATGACACAGTATGACATAGGTTACCACAGTATAACACGGTATGACACACATCAAACCGCTATCCATTTTAGTTGTACAAATTCATCTAGACTGTGAAGTGGATTGTTATGTTAAATATGTACAGACTGATCATAATACAGAACTCTACTATAATTATATGATACTCCTATTCAAATGTTTCAAACTACAGAGCAATTTCAAACAGAGTGCTTCCAAAATTCAAATATAATTGTATTGAAGTGCATGTAGGTTGAATTACATACAGTGTAGCACAGTAACGCTTGCAGACACAACGAGTACAAGTTTCCTACCTCCTTAGCCTTGACCTGCTCGTTCTCCCACTCAGTGACAAGTAACATGTTCCGATTGATCTCTGACTCGATGTCTATGCTGTTGTTGTTAAGAACCATCAGCTTTTTCCTCATTTTTATCTGTTGTTCAAATGTCATCATCAGTTGCTCCTTCTGCTTGAAGAACTCCTGATCATTCGCATTCCGTAAAACCTTGAAATAAAGGAAGTGAATAGTCACACATTCTGTACAAACTATACAAATACTCATTGATGTACATGTACAGCTATTCAATGCCCAAGACTGATGATTGCTGTACATTTCCATATAGAATAAGTCTGTATTAGGTGGAATAATTGGTGGAATTGTATAAAAGACGTTACGTATGATTGCGTAAGCTGACAATGATGCGTTACCTCATTCTGAACAGCCTGAATGCCAGAAGGCTGTTGCGTCATAGTGAGCGATACCTTCGCTCGTAGCCTCTCAATCTCTCCTCTCAGCTCAGAGATTATTTGTGTGTACTGGGCAATGTGATAGGAAACATCCTCAACATTCCTGCGAACCTACACAGTAACATGAACTTATGTCAGTGTAAAAATCAATACAACTTAACACGACATATTGGTGTGCATATTAGTACATTAAAGTAAATATACGTAGTGTTCATACCCTTACATGGAATATGTGTTCATCTACATTGCGTATGTGTTAGTTATGTTGAATTATGGATTACCCCTGTGCTGGTGCCAAGGGATTACTGGAGAATAGTATTTCAGGCTCCAAAGTGTCAAGGCATGTAAATAATTAAGGTAGGCTACTGCTGTTCCATGGTGACACCTGCTATGCTCGCACTCAATCACTTCTCTTATGATCAATAGTGAACAAAAGCTTGAGTAACCTTCGTATAGATAAACACTCTACTTGGCAGCAAATCATCGATGGGGAGACAGAGAAATGACTTTTTATCAGAGGTTAACTCGTTCAAGGAAAATTTCCTATAATTTAGCCAGTGAATGACTAACTGCTATATATATGTTTGTGTGCATATGATTTCCTGGTGCAATAGTGGAACAACTACTCATAGGATATGATGTAATACCTTGTTTTTGATTCTTTTTGCCCTGTCTGCATAGAGAAGAGTATTTCTGGATTCCTCAAAGTGAAAGCTGGCCGGGCCAAGGTGTGCAATCATCACTGTCTTACAGTTGCCACCAAGAGCGTCTTTAAGTAGCCGGGTCAGCTTACTGTCCCGAAAATTGACATATGTTCTAGCACCTTTATCGCTGCTCTCACCTGGATGATCATAAAAGTGTATTTAAGTATACACAATACAATGCACTTGATTAAAAAACAAGTACGCCATACACTGTAAGCTGACGATACCATATAAATTAAATAGAGATTGGTAGAATAGTAAATGTCTTAGATTACTGAACTTTGACACACTAGAAAAAACCTTGAGATTAACGCGTCCAGGCAAACTGTATACTAATTACTAGTAATGTGTTAGTTAATTTCAAAGTACATAAAAGCATTTCTTTTACATGAGAGATCATAACCACAATAAGCTTGGATTCGATAGGAAATTCAGTGCGTAAAGAACTTTGGGCTTGACTCTGCTGTAAACATATATGTACCTTGTATGCCCCCATGGGACAGGAACATGTAATAATAAAACTAGGCAGCACATTATGATAGTATATCACTGAACAATACAAAGTCAGAAAAAAGCGTCCAAAAGTCTGAAAAATTGTTACTTTTCTTTGAAATCTTATTAAACTAAGAATAAAATGTCAAAGCCAGTTTCCTTTGAAAATATATGCAGTAAGATTCATCAAAGACAAGGAATTCTACAGCATATTACATAAAACACACTGAGAGCTGTAATACAGGTTCCCAAAGACAAGGTATTCTATAGCATATAACATAATACATACTGAGAGCTGTAATACAGTTTCCCAAAGCCAAAAGGGAACGATTGATATGAGCCCCCTCTACCATCCTCTTGCCTCTGTTCTGTGTGTTTGCAGCCCTCTCAGACCCAGCTAGATCCACCAGAAATAACCGACCGATCTTCACCTAAACAAACAATATTCTATATTAAGAAATATCATATACATAACATAACATGACATAATAACAAAGAAGAATGGAGTTTTTCTAGTGAAACAACAGTTCATAAACTTTAAATATGCATAATAAATGGTTTTGTAAACCTACAATTGAACTCAAGTTGACTGGACTAGGATAATAGAGTGCATGCATGCTATATTACACTTTACAGCAGTATAATCTAGTGTACAATTTAGTTTCTTTTTTCATCACAATAACGATATATTGAGTATAGAAAATAATCCATATTATACATTAGTGTGAAATACTTGAGTTAAAGGTAAGAGAATCCTTTGCTGAACTTTCAGAGGAAATAGTTGACCAAACACAAGTAGCCTTATTTTAATGCACTAACGTCAACAGAGAGTGTAAGTTATGTAAGCTCTACAGCCTATGAAATCAGCATGGCGTCTAGTTAGACAACACATAGAGTATTATGTATTATTTGATTGTGGGACTAGTGTCTAAGGAAGTATTGAATTGGCTATCCCACCTGAGAGTTGATACCTCTGGCTCGTGTGCGCTGCTTAACTGTAACCTGCAGCACGGCGTGTGATCTCGAAGAAGTCTGGTTGGCTTTGGTAGGCTCCTGTGTCCTCTCCATATTCCCACGCTGCAGCAGCTCCATAATCTACACAAAGCGAGATACTAGAATCCTGACGAGGCAACCGCTGCCATCAAAGACATATTAACATAATAACCGTGTTGATATAGCTTTTATTATATATTTACATTAACAAAATAATTCCCTAATTAAACAATATTTTTTTAAAGTTGAATTTGTATTCATATGAGTGAAGCTGGTGACTTAAAGTCAATGTCTTTTATTCTTCTGTTATTCATCACGTATGAATGGTCATTCTCAAACAAACCGCAGTTATAATAGCAATGAATAGGGGGTTGGGGGAGGAGGATGGGGGGGGGGGGGTAGGGGGTTGTGGGAAGGAGGCTAAGCTACATAGAAAGTACCTCTTCTGTGGACGCAGTAGATATCTCTGATAGGTTCGCCACTTGTACACCACCTTTGGCATCCTCCCTCATCTCCAGATAGCCTGACATAGGGTTTAGTAGATCCCTCACCATCTCATTGTAAATCTATGAGATACAATATCCATGTACATACACAAGCTGTTACAATATAGGCGTAACAACAAGCAAACATAACAATTTTTTTTTTTAAAAACCGAGAATGTGAATTGTTTTTGACAGCTCAGAGGAAATGGCTCGAAACTAATACCATATTTATTGTTACCATAAACATTATGTAATACATTACACTTGTACTTGTATAATAATTATATTACATACACATTTCATAACAAAATTTCTATCCCAATCGAATTTGTGTTGTAAAATTAGGATTCTCCTCCTGTATATACAATTCATGTTTGCTAAACTTCACTGTATATTATAGCAACAGTAGTGATATAACTGGGGCATGGTGGATGGACAGGCAGTTGATGTTTGCCAAATAAATGCATTAATGTCAATGTATCGTATTACTATTTGTTTAATTGGCTCCAAGAAGCATGTGCCTGTGCAAAGGATAGTAATACATATAATGTCGTATTACACACATATGATATAAGGTATGCAGGTAGCCAGAATGGGCAGCTTATGCAGATGGAGAGTGATTAATTGATAGAGTGTGAAAGGACACCTGGTGGTTGATATACAAACCCCACTTAAGATTTCCCAGGTTAGACGTAATCAGCTGCTGCCTACGATTATCTCCCAAGGAGGAGCAATTAATGAGACATTGAATAAATAAACTAGCTATCTGTATCTAGGCGATGATATGCTGCTACTGCTGCCTAATTACAAGCAAACACTTCTCCAATCTATGACATCTACTCTTAGTCTATTTATATCCACACTTCATACAGAGATCAATTAGTTACACAGATATAAATGTATTCAATACTGTTAAGATGGTAGATGGCTGTGCAAATGGTTAGTTATATACATAATGCATACATAATGCATTAAGTTAGATATACACTGACCTCTAAGTATGACATTGACACATTGTATATATTTTCCTCCCCATGTTTATCCACAAGTAGGAAGAGATCGTTGAGAGCTCTAGAATATATCCCAGGATTGTCTTGAGTGCCGAGCATAGTGTAGGTCTTACCTGCACCTATTAGTCAAATAATTAGATATATACACAATATTACAAAATAACAATATGCCTGTATGAGCACAATGTAATACAACAATTATACACATGTATATTTAAAACATTGCTTGTATAATATATTACATAATATTACTTGTATAATATATTACATAATATTGTACTAATATGTGGAGCATCCTACCTAGATAAAATTTATTTTCGTACTTTGTATGCACGTTGTACACATATTTTGGTCACAGTACATGTATGTGTGAAGAGCACAGTAATATGTCTATAACATACTTGTGTTATGTAATGAAGAAATGAGAATAGGTAGAAAAGTAAGTAATCACACGAGTTTCCTAGTATATACATATGTAAGCGGGATGAACAGAAATTAAAAGCAAGAGTTATAATATTCCGACACTTATTTAAATATATTCACAAACCACAATACTTCGTAGCTTGTACATTAAATAGTTCCAATACCTGTGGCTCCGTATGCAAACACAGTACCATTATATCCATTTATTACTTGATCAATGAGGAATCGTGTGGTAACTTGGTAGACTTCCTCCTGTAGAGAATATAATGGATGAACATGTTACACTGTAACACTTGTATTAGATACATATAACACTGATATGTTACACTGTAACACTTGCATTAGATACATACATGTATAACACTGATATGTTACACTGTAACACTTGCATTAGATACATACATGTAGAACACTGACATATTACACTGTAACACCTGTATTGATTACTGGTGCAGGATAACACTGCTGCTGTAGCTGTACATACATGTATACATATAATAGTATAATACACACTACTAATAGATGTAAATACTGAATTGTTACAGAGTTTTATGTCAGGTGAATTTCTCTTTCTAATGCCCACTTGTATTCATTTACTATTGTCAGGCACCCTGGGAAAAACTCAAAATTCGTTTTGAGTTTTGTTTGCTGTTGGCAGTAATTATATCATATAATTAGCATAATACACTCTGGGCATTGTATCATTTTCCCATTAGCATAGAGAAACCCAATATACCTGAGTATACAGGGTAAAGGGACATTGTATCTCTTACAATTGTATCACAGCTGTATAACAACTCCATGGAGAAATAAACAAATAAACAATTGCCAAGTAATATAGATATTCAATAATTGTTCTGTGAGTATACAATAGTAGCTCAGTTAATAGGACTGGCTGTTATATGCTGTCTGCTGACTCACATTACGGTGCTGTCAGCTCATATAGCATATTATCAGGCAGACAAAGGTTACACATTATATCAGAGAGTTGACACAAAGTGCAGTAACCATTTAGTTACTTCAAGTATCAGCAATTAGCATTAAGCTGAGAGTTTAAGATTATTTGTTGAAATTAAGTTTTTAAAATAGTTATTAAGATCTATTGATTAGAATACAAAACGTTTTCAACCTGATAGTTATTACTGAGTATGCCAAAGCACCAACTAGTCTATAATACTGATACTAACTACTCCAGAGAACACACTAGTGTTAGTACTGGTATTCTCATCTAATCCCAGTTAAGACTTGGAAACACAGTAAACTACACAATAGTGAATATTAAATACACCGTACAGTGTATGTAGCAACTAATGGTGCTAAGTAAACATTGACTCAAGAGAAATTAAATGATAAGAAATGGTACGTACTTGGTCAGCGGTATCATCAAAGGCATGATCAAACATATAACGTCTTTCTCTGGAACGGTTTACTCTAAGAATATCGTCTGGATCCTCTGTTGGGTCGCGTAGCACAACCATCTAAAATATTACATAATATCTTTCCGGTGACATTAGTCTATGTATAGTACATGTAGAACTGCACTATACCATGTACATCTAACACATACTTTGTTAGTGATCTATTATATTCAGTATACAGAGTAACTAACGTAGTTGTATGGATACAGACAGAGAAAATGCAGAGAAAACAATCTTGACTAGACTGTGTGTTATCATACCTGTTTATCAACTGGATAGGCTACCCGAGTACCACCCGACATATGTTCTTGCTCCGTCATGGGCCTTACCCTCACTGCAACCTATAAAAATTAGTAGCACCTGAATATAGAGCAAAGTATCAGGCTAGATTATAATATAGAGAGAGAAGACAACATCACAATATCGTACTTACAGTGAGGGGATGTTCACCTCCTTGAGGCTTCATAGTGAAGTACCGCTAAGTTCCAAGCATCTAAAACATTGCTAGATTGTTAAGTGAGTGACATTGTGTGCATAAATAAAGTCATATCACAGTAGTCAATACAGTCCATGCTGCTCAACTATGATACAACACAAAAATAATAAATGAGTAATAACTTTATAAGTTTTAGGCCAGATTTGTTTGTGTATACAAACTGCAATACTATGCAATTAAATAACAACTTCATGCTGTACTTACTTTCTAAACTTGCAAAATTTCCACCTACATGCCTTCTGTTATTTTAATTCTAGAATTCCATCAGGCATTAACTGTCAGATGGTCTACAATAATAATAACAATAATATTGAGCGGCACATTAATCCTCGTAGTGTAAACTAAATACGTATCGCTATTTATATTTCTGGTCCAATTTAGTACATTGGTTTACAGTCATATTAGAATGCAAGAAATAAAATGTAGAAATATTATAATTATATATTTATATTTTTGATAAGCCAATCTAACTTATGCCCTGCACAAGATAATACTTTTTACACTAGTCTTATGAAAGTTTTGACAATGTAGCAAAATAAAACTCAATTTCAACAAGGTTAAACTAATAGAGAGCCTAATACTAATTCCATAAATCATCAACTTAGAAGATTACTGATAGTTCTAGTAACCAAAATAGGCATCGGGCACCCCCATCCAGTCCTACTTATTAATTAATAGGGCTCCAGACTGAGGTGATCATGTATTTGCACAGCCATTCGTTGGCTCTGCATGTCTACCAATCGTTAAATCAAATGTAAAAATATTTGTTGTAAGGAAGTTTACGTCGATGTAGAAGCATAATATTATCCATGTTGTTTAGTAGTAATCAAACCTTGGTACTCTAGTAGTCCCCTTACTCTAATTAGGTATACCTATAATGTAAATGCTACTTACTGAAAACTTTATTGCATGAAAATTTATCTGACCCACTCTTTTTTTATCACTTTAGCAACATTACACATGCGAATACGCCAACTTGTAAAACTTTTTTGTGTCAACATCCACATGTGTGTTGAAGCTCTAAAAAATTCTCATTGAGCGAAAATCTACTAGTTTACGAAAGTATTGGCGCGTGATAAAACCCACCAACTTAGCACTAAAAAAAATTACGCTTTGTATCTTTTTATTTATAAACTTTAAAAAGTTAATAATTGCTTATTTTAAAATGCTTTTAAATAAGATTGACCAAGATATAGCTAACTTCAGAAGGGTAAATTCTTAGCGCATTGATCCATTTTATATGCAGCCAGGCAACTTATCAACAACCCCCACTCTTTAGTTAAAGAGCAAAACACGCGTACGAGCTCAGCTGATTGGTTACTGGAATGTTGATCAATACAAATAAGGAACCACGTGTTTGTGCTCAGAAAGGGAAAGATATTTTCAAACATGCAAATTATATTATATCATAGTTATTTGAATCTACAGCTTCTACATGTTTGATATCAATTGCTTTTCAGATTGGGGTTGTGAGCATGGTTGAACACACATTGAACGTTGCAGCCATAACTACATTCCCAGTTTTTGCTCCTTGTTCCCAGTAAATCTTTGGGTCGATCGCTTAGCCTTTATTTGTGTCACTCCAATTTGAATTTGAATTCCCATGCGATAACGAGAAAGATAGCCTTTAGATAAGTTATCGTAGAGCAATGTGAATGTAAAACTACTCTGCTATTACTGACTATTCCTGCTTAATGCACATGAAAGTTATATGTCCATGTGTGAATTTCAGTTTGGTTACACAAAAATATTAATATTATATTAAATATATTTATTTAAGGATGTATCAATATTCTTAATAAAATTTTAATAAATTTATAAATTTAATATTTATTAATTATTTATTTACTTATATTAAATTTATAATTTTTATTTAAACTTGAATAAAAAATATTCTCCTTAAAGTTATATTATGGTGATATCATGTTTGGGATATTCATTATCATGCCCGTTAATTATAACATGGATTATAAATCTGAATTTTTCTTGGAATTCAATAGACTATGATGAATGTGAATAGAATTATGCTAAAAATAAGCAATAGAAATACGCATTTTAGTTATACTATAACATCATGTTGTTTACATAATTTTAGACACAGTAATGAAGAACATCTATGGTGGTGTAAAGAAGGAAGATCTGTTTACTTATTTAATAACCAAGGACTCACCAGATGCTCACCCCAGTTGCGTTAGATCCTATGCATTTACTGTTACTCAACTTTCCCAGTTAAAAGACTCAGAGCTATGCTTGATTGGATGGCGATTTATTATTATTGATTCAAATAATTCTTTGTGTTACAACAAGTCAAACATTGCACATTTTGAGGAAGATATCTGCATCCTTGACCAAGGTAATTTTTGTCAAAATTGTCTCCTGACCTTGAAGAAACCCATTTCTGTCCAAGAAGACCGTTTCGAATCGAGCGTTGTGGAGCTGAAACTAGATGGAAATATCACAGGCTTATCTTGTACAGACAATCTCCTGGTTCTATGGACAGGTACTGTAGATAGTGGAAACATAGTCAGCTTTTATTAAGATTTTGTTAAAAATCACTATTCATCAAAAATAATGCTTCTATTCATGCTCAATTTACATGTTAGAGTCTGGAACTCTGTGGATTTTGTCTAGTTTGACAACTCCAAAGCCAGAGAAGCTGTTCTTATCAGATAGAAAGGTACGGCATGTGTCCTGTGGTAAAGAGCATGCAGTAGTTCTCACTACACTCGGTCAGGTCTACACATTTGGTGGGGGCAGGTATGTAATATGGAGATGCTCAAAACCAAATACTCATTTGAGTTGTAGTTCAAACACCTCATTCTGCTGATAAACTACATGTAGATGTAACTTTTTCAAACTCACTAGGCAGACAGTCATCGACTTGGTATCATGTAAACCAATACGTGCATGTGTAGCACCGCGTGGCACGGGCACCAATTGCTGAACTGCATGTCTATGTATTTTTCCAGTCGAGGTCAATTGGGTCACGGTATCCTAGAGTCATCTGCTGAACCAAAGTTAGTGGAGGCTCTGTCAGGAGTATTTATTTCGAAGATAGCAGCTGGAGGGTGGCATACTTTGGCTCTAAGTGGTGGGTTGCTATTACCTAGTCCCCTACTAGATACATGTATGTAGGTAATTATATGCTCAATATGCAAGTCTTCATCAAAAACAAATGTTTCGTCATTCTACCTACGTTGTATTATATTTGTAGATATAGGAGATGTATATAGCTGGGGATGGAATGAAAGTGGGCAGGTTGGGATGCCATGTTTAAAAACACCAGATAGTAACTCTAAAGCAGATAACATGAGTGGCTACAGCATGATTATGTATCCCTCCCTCTTATTTGAAGATGATTGTGATGTCACCATAGAAAGCATTAGCTGCGGCTCTAGACATTCTGCAGCAGTTACGGGTAAGACTATAGTGTCCTAGGTCTATGTTGTACTATAAGGTCTTAGGTCTATGTTATACTACAAGATCCTATCATGTTACGAGTCTAATGTCCAACTGTGGTTTAAAGTCTACTGTTATGTACCGTAACTTTTTTAGAAGAAGGCCAACTTTACACATGGGGATGGAATGGTTATGGACAGCTGTTACTTCCTGAAGATACCAAAGTACAGGAAACACCACGACTATATACTTCTGATAGTTATACATTTAGTTCTGTTCGATGTGGTGCTTGGTCCACTTTTGCCTTCATCTAATCAAAAAAGACAAATGAGGGTTTGTGTTAATATAACTTATAAAAGCGCTTATATTTTCTAACAGTTACAGCCTGGAAATGTGCATAGAGAAACAAAAGTGCATCCAGTGGCGGAATATGAAAACAAAATACTGTATAAAATTAAATAAAAAGCTCTACAGTCTAGACTAGGCATTGGAGCTCATTGCACAAAAATTCCTGTATCACAATGTTGCTTCCTGCATAGCATGTCTGAAAATACTCAAATTGTATAAAATTCTCTATTAGTTACATGTATGCGTATATGCACACAGTATCGGTTTTTATCATTGCAAAAAATTTTATATGCATGTGTAATATGTCACTATTATGACTGTGCGACTAGATACCAATAAAGATTTTATAAATGTATCAGCTATCTTTGACTACCTGAGTATTTGGTAATAATTGTTTTTATGAGCAAATAAACTTTCTCAACCACTCAGCTCCCACTGCCCTGCTTCAGCTTAGCCCACGGTCTCGAATGTTGTCTTTGGAACCGGATATCACCAGCAGGTCTGGCTCCTCTGTCCAATATTATCTCTGGTACACCTAAAATGTAATAATATTGACAATTGTACAATTGCATGCGCTGAAAAAGAAAAGACAGGAACTAATATCCATGCCATTTTACAGTATCCTTGTATCTATAACTTTTTATATAACCGATAGATATATAGCAAACATTCTACCAAAATCGTTATTGATGTTATCATTCAACATGGTACCCAAATACTGGAGTTTGTGCACCTGTTCTTGATTAAGATGGTTTTGGAGGCACTCGCAGTCTGAATAAATACTACTTGGGTGTTTTAGGTGTTGGTGGCCGAGTCACTCTGGTCTTGCTGCCCCACCAATGACCTGGAAGTTTTCGCCCCAAAGGTTTTCCCTATATGCCATATCGGACTATAATAATATCCAGCTCTAGGAGCCGTGTTGGCCCCTTGATTAGCTCTGCTATTGGACAGCCATGCTAAAGAATTGTGGTTGGCACCACAGATATTATCATATGTATGTAGGTTGGTCTTACCAAGCACTTCAGATCCAGAGTATTGACTGTCTACCCCTTCAGGTGGAAGTGCACTCTTCCTCTTGTCTGGTTTTCTGTGTTTTAATTTGACAAATGGAGGCTACAAAAAGAAATGGCACAGTCAGTTCCCACAAAAGGAATATTTGCTCATGAAAAAATTATTGGGAACTATTTCCTGTAATGTGTAAAAACAATTTTTCTATACTACAGGTTCTATATTTCTCTTACCAATTGGCTAATCTTTGTGAAATCTATATTTGATCTCATGATCTTTCTCAGCTCCCTTTCTATGTCTGCCATAACTACAACATACCCATCAGTTCACCTTTACAATATCAGTACACAGTCCATCAGATCACGTTACTTATTTATTAGTGGTGTTGTGAAAACTCATGGAACCAAGGCCAATATTGTTGGATTATTGGAGAAGCTAGCAATCAATGTGTATACAGCCAACTTGTTCTATTCACATACGTATGCAATATTAAAGGCCCATGTATTTCATACCCGTTTCGTCTCGCAGCATTCGGAATGCTTCCAGATGTATAACATTTATCCAGCATGGGGTCTCCATAACATCTGTTGCAGACTTTACTAGGGTCAATGAGACAATACAGCAGCGGGGATATAAGTTTTTGAGATTCAACTTTCGCACTCCTGATTTATGCATTTCTAAGATAACATGACCTCGAAATTCCTTCATGTCAAAGATCTACAAACCGGACATATGTTGAGACGCATCAATTAGCAGCATGTAAAATGTAATGAGAAAGAGATAATTCTACAGCTAAGCATTACCTTGACTCTCTTGTCATGCTGAAGTTTGCCTTTATCTTTAATAACATCCTCAGATACACAGGTAAGTGTAGGGTCATGATGATCCTGTACGCAGATGTCATTGATTCCAAGTTTCTTAACCCAGATATCTCCCTCACTCCCCATTTGGAGTTGCAAACCCTGTGTAAGAGATAGTATAGTCATACCTTGGTTGGTTGTTACTGCAAGAGTAACATCAACAGCTTACAGACAATTGCCATATAAATTTTACATTTTCATTAGTAACTTAGAAGTTATGCTCTCTCAAACAAGGGGAGTAACTAGACACTCTTGTAAAAGGATCTCAGATTTTTCAACTTACCTTTCCAATATATTCCCGTATCCTCCGTACTCTCTCATCACGGAAGAGATTTTCTACAGAATTCAAGGCTATATGTGTGGAAGGGTCTGATGAGTAATGAGCTCCGTCCACTTTAACCGTCGACTCATTAAGCACAAAGCTCGCACACCTTATTAATAACATAACCATGTGAACTTGTGATATAATGCGCATGGACCAGATAAACTTGTTTGTATTGTATATCCATAGTAGGTAGGTACTCAATGGCACATACCTTTGTGACTTCTCCATGTATACCAGTTTGCACCAGTTGTTCCTGTTTTGAACCTCTGGATTATGTTTAGATAGAACTTCTTCAATTAACCCCTAAAACAATGGAAAACAAACTTACTTGGACATTCCTATCCCTATCTTCCATACGTACCGTGTAATGCATTGTATATAATAAATTCACATAGTTACACTGCATGTATGTGTATAGTAAATACATGTAAAAAGACATAGAAGTGGTCATTATGCCCAATGAACAGCAAGTGATTTATGTGTATATATTCCATCTCTGCTTTACTTACCTCATAATGGTCAGCTTTACTAACTGACACCCTCCCCTGGCTGGATTGTCTGGCATAGTGGTATACATTCTCAGGGTCATAGGTGTGATCCTCATCTCCACTTACTCTTATGCTAAAAGTTTGGTTAGACAAATAGACACTCTGTAGCCATTATTTATACTGTAATAGTCATTGCATCAAACAAACATTCACTAAAACAAGAAAAGAATCTTAGGGGAGGAAAACTTCTTATTATGATTAATGGCCCATGACTTACTTGCGGCGAGTATAACATTTGAACTCACCAGCTGGATTGTGCTGGAGCCTTTGTTAATTGTTTCTTCGTAGCACCATATGGACATGACTAAAACATGTATATGTAAACATTAATACCAAATAGAAATTAAATGGTATACATGACATGGCCCTGCATAACAGATGGAAGATGTAGAAATACATTTTTTACAACAAAGTAAAACAATTTTAAAAGAACCATAAATGAATGATAATATTCTCCACTGTGAAACCATTAAACACATACACGTACATGCTACTATAATTATGTGGATAATGAACAGATTACATTGTATGTGGAAATAACTGCTAATACATCTGAGAATCTACACAATTTTAAGGACTCTTACAAGCATATTACCATAACATGTTGATTGCATAAAAGGCATATGCTATCACTGACAAATTATCTTGAGAGACAAACCGGAGAATCATATAACTTTTCATCCTTCTGCACCCATCTGGCATGTAGATTTGTTCTTACACCACGCCCTAGTCTGGGTGATCCTGGCTGATCTGACACTGCTTTGGCTTCCAATAAATGTTTGAGTCCAGCAACATGATCTTTGTGGTTGGCTCGTTGTATTCGCCATGTGCCTTTAGATTTACTGTTTCGTTCATTTAATACAGGCGTGGTGATGTCCGACTCTATACCACTAAAATACATATAGATATATCTGATACTACCCTAGAAGCAGAAATCACTTGCATAGTTTAGTCTCGCTAACAGGTTCAACTATGCCGGAAATATGATGAACACTATCTTCACCATAACCATTAGTTGGAGTTGCCCTTTTAATGAAGTAGGGAATATAACTCCAAATTGAGGATATATTTTTAAGCAAATGCGAAACATTAGACAGTTTGCCCTTTAAGATAAAAGCATCTGTGCTCTTAGTTTTAAAACCACTCTTGGTAACAAACTCAGCTTTAAAACAGTACATTATATGCAGAAGAAGTATAGACATGAGCACATCATATGGTCATCAATTTCTTTTCAAACGAACCAAATATTTGCCTTTTTAATCACAAACCTGGATGAAGATGAGCTTGAAATAGCTGGGGAAGGGGGTGTCACCTCCCTCTTAGTCTCTAACTCAGTGACTCTTTTCTGGGCCTCAGCTAGTCTAAGTTCAGCAGCTTTTTTCTCCTTCTCCGCCTCTACTAAGGCCAACCTCCTCCTCTTCTCCTCAATCATCTGTTCACGAATTCTTTGTTCCTCTGCAACTTGGATCAACTCATTCTCCTACAATAATTTGCATTTCAGAGTTATCCTCCCATGTGTCAACTCTTTAATGAGAAGACAACTTCATATAATCTACACTTGCAACACAATGGGTGAAGAAATACTGATAGACCTTGCTTCTTGTTTGAAACAAGGTACTTTAGTTGCAGTAGATAACCAATACAACTGAGTCATCAAAAGTTATGCACTCACCCTCTGCTGGTGTATGTTGACATCATGGTTATTTAAATCTTTCAGGTCAGCACACATCCTCTCACTCCGCTCCGCCATGGAGATGAGGAAAGATTTAGCCTGGGCCTGCTTCCTTGCCTCGAGTATTTGCCTGAGTTGTTTAGCCTTCTTTGAGTGAATAAATCTTCTCACTAGACTCTGTACAATCACCACCTTCTTCACTCTTCTCTCCATCACAAGGTTCAGCTGTTCAGGGTGCCAGTATTTCAGAAATACCTTCAAACATTCACACAGAATACGCTTCAGCCAGAACTTGAATTCAAGTTGGAAGCAGATTTTATGTTGGTCAAACTACGTACTTACATAAACTTTTATAGAATTTGGTCAAAGATGAAGTTGAGCATTCATTCTTACGTGCAACTTTCACCACCCAGTGAATATACTACACATATAACTAACTGAAGCATAGGCACTACATGTATTTCAAAAATAACTTTTGAATGTTCTCACACAAACATACTTATTAAAGCTTATTCTACCAACCAGTAACAATAGCCCATATAGTACATGTACACACATAAACAAATAGTTACATACATGTACCATTAGGTCTCCGCAAACGTACCTTATTAGAGCCCAGCTCCCACCTATGTAGCCCAGCCTCTCTCAGTATGGTGTGACATGTAACAGCAGTTGCCTCAACAGTGCTTGACAATTGGTAACTAATGAACTTGTATCTAAAGTATATCGTACTAGAGTTAATATAATATTATGGTAACACATAAGATTATCACCATAAAGAATATTTCAGTGATAGATATTGGGTTTTTTTAGAAGATAATAGGAACGAACCTCTCTATGAATGTTTGAAACAGCAGACGGACTGGAAACCCTTCGTGTCTTATCCTCACCGTTTCCAAGATCCCAGTGTATTTCAGTTGCTGGGCAACCAGCTTCTTTTCAAACAGTTTACACGTTTGCATGCTGTTTGGTTTGATACACCTAATGAAATGTGGCTGACTTTGCATTAATTTAGTAGTAAGTGCTGCCAGGGAATCCTACAATATATAAGGAGATAAATTACAAGTAAAGACAACTCCTACATGCATTCTGAAAGCAGAGTAACTTGGTTGGCTAGAAAGAACAAGTATTATACAGTAGTTAGACTTCTCAGGTTACATGTAGTATAAAACAACCACTCCTCAAAGCCTATCCACTTGATGACAAAATGCCATTAGCATGGTATAGTTGGAGGTGCCTTGCCTTCCCTGTATAACATAACACTGAGTCATTGATAATAGTCAGTTGCTCTTCAGATTTGTATAGTTTTTGGTCTGAAATGAAGGAAGTACATCTCCAAATTTCTGATATACTTTAATTAACGGAAGTGCATGGCGTGGAAAGAAACACTGTATACAGTAAATATACCTGGAACTGTGAGCCTGCTGTTCTGTGTTTATAGAATGACTCATCTTGAATCTCTTTGAGTGCCCTCTTCATGCTATAAATATATACATATACATCACACTATCATTCTACCAATATATACATATAGTACATCATACTATCAATATACACATATAGTACATCACACTATCATACTATCAATATATACATATACATCATACTATCATACTATCAATATACACATATACATCACACTATCATACTATCAATATATACATATAGTACATCACACTATCAAATTATGAATATATACATATACATCATACTATCACATTATCAAACTATCACACTATCATACTATCATACTATAAATATATACATATACATCACACTAACATTTCAAGCTGTTGGTGAGGTGCAGTAGAGAGTAGATGATTGATTGATAGAACATGATACAGGAAAGTTTAAAGACTTGTGTAGTGTGCACAGCTGGTTTGAGCATAATATAGTCAAGTCAATATCGATAAGACCATATGACAGAAATGTGGAGTTACTTGATAATAATTTACTACTTGTTTTACGTAAGCATCACACATCACATCACACTGAGTATTTTAGCAACGCAGTTTTGAGTTACGAGTTATTCAATGTATCAGTGTCAGACCTCCTTCAAACAGCACCATGACACCGCTGTGGAAGTAAAGGATCCAGAGACTTACTTCTGTTTAACTTTTCTGCCAGCTGATTTAGACAAACTTCTCCCCCTTTCTAAAGTTGGCTGTTTGCACATCAGTATTGACTTTTTTCTCCGTAACTCCTGACTTCTACAAAGTGATTCACCAAAATATTAGATGAATAATTTGAAAACATTGTTGATGATAATAATAATAAAAACAAGTTGGACTTGCTGGGCATTCTACTAGTGAGTGAAACCACACTGGAAGCAGTGGGACTAGCCTTTACCCACAGATGTCCACGGGTCTACCATAGCATTGCTATGGGATAGCTGTACTTGATATGAAGGCCGAACCCAAGAATAACCAATGTCCTATTTTCTAACATGCTATGACTATCTGGTAGCAAGTATCCTAATGGAGGCCGCAATTGAAAAGAATTAATGAAGATATACATAATATGATACAACGTACATGCATTACATCATGTTCATGTATATCAGTATATCAGTTCACTTCCTTATGTATTCCATTGAGCAAACTATTTACGACAAAAGAGTTTATAATAATAATAATATACATGTAATATCCAATTATTCAAGTTCTTTGAAGATAGATCTGCTAAGAAGCCTCTCCTAAAATATTAAACTCTTCTTATTGTCCTAATATTCCATTATTTATTGTCATTCAAGATATGAATCATACAACCCAATGTCCAGTAGCTTGAAACATCATACTCCATAACATGATACTACATACTATGTACTATATAGTATACACTCCATGTTATGGTCTGCTATCATACTACTCTAGTACAACTGATATCTATTATACAACTACAGTATACAAACTATAATATATGCAATACTTTACAGCTTGTATTATTATAAATAGCCTACCAATATTATACATGACTAGTAGCATATGAATAAATTTTACAAGTAGACAGCCTAGTTAAACTATTATAACACTCATTATGTAATGATGTAGTGATACTTACTCTGTAACTAGCTCAGCCCCATCCTCAGAGAAATGAGAGAAGAGCTGATAGATCATTCCGGATTCACTGCGCTGCAGACATTCCAGAATATTCTGGCTGAGAGTATCACGATTGGTCTCCAGCATACCGGACACTGTGTATGTAACCTGGTAATAGTGAACACTACATATCTTGTATTCTGCATACCCTATACATAATATGCATATAAATGCTATACTCTGTTATACCATTCATACAGCCTAGCTCAGTCTTTACTATTATCATGGAAATACAAGCATAAAATAATAAAAGTATATTGAATAATACGAATTGTCAACCATTTTGGCAGAAAAATGAAATATTGATCATCGTGCATTATCAAATAATATATTGGAAGATGTGGATGTGGAAAAAAAATTTAGATATAAAGTAATACTAGACGTATTTTTAATTTTTATTCCTTGTATCTCAACACTAGTCCTAGTATCAAAATATAAGTAATAAAAATCAAAAATGCATCAAGCACTACTTTATAAAATAATACATAGTAATATTACATTATGTATGTTATGTAGCTACCACTTTACTCACCGAACCAGCGTAATGTTGGACGGTAAATAAAGGCTCTCTGCCTTTCTCCTTCCTGATGAACGAATGTTTAGCTAAGTGTTTCTTTATCTTCTCCAAGAGACTGTGTGCAGTAGCTTTGGGGAACTTGCTCTCTTCGTCTATGAGTGCATATAGTCCTATGGGCCTCTACAACAGACTCAGCGTGCTTATACAGTGGATAACAGAGACTCTGTGTGCTTATACAGTGAGTAACAGAGACTCTGTGTGCTTATACAGTGAGTAACAGAGACTCTGTGTGCTTATACAGTGAGTAACAGAGACTCCGTGTGCTTATACAGTGAGTAACAGAGACTCAGTGTGCTTATACAGTAAGTAACAGAGACTCAGTGTACTTATACAGTAAGTAACAGAGACTCAGCGTGCATTTCATTTTCCTGTGTCATGAACAGGAATATTTTATGAAAAAGCGTTTTACACATAAAGCCATACATGTATGCGCACATGCAACTTGTGCACATATGTTGTACATGTATGACTTGAGTGACTTTATGTCGGAGTATAGACACAATATGAACCAATAACAGAGTGTGGAGAGACTTTCTAACGGGTAGCTTGATGCTAGATAGCGACATCCAGTTCACACATCCAGGTTAGCAGCATTGCATTCTCCTTCTCGGTATAGAATTATCAATTGATACTATCTGAGACCTCGGAGCAATATGTGGATCTCACTGGGACAACAGCTCTTTGTTTACTCTATTACATACATGTAGGACTCTACAAATGACACGCACATGTATTCAGACTATTTTCCTAAACCCATGTAGGTGTATAAAAATACCTCAATAAACATGCCGAGAATGTCAGAGTTGTTGGCGAAGGAAATGTGGCTTGTTTTGACTCCTTCCCTGTCCAGGTCTCGCTTCTCCCAGGCAAATATGTGCTGATTAAAGTAGTGTTGTAGCTGTTCATTCGATACGTTGATGCAGAGCTGAGCAAAACTATTGGTTGGAAAGTTCTCAAACCCAGCAATGTCTAGTAAGCCGATCACAGGTGCACTTGACATCTTTGGTCTAAAATTTTCAAATATGCACTTTAATTATAATATGTACATGTACTTATAATTGGTGAAGGCTCTACATCTAATACATAGTAATAATAAACGGCACAAAGCAAAAGATAGACTACGAACTCACTACAGATATACGTGTGAAGTATTGTGTACTGCTTGTATTATTGGCTACATAACAGGGTCAAGGGCAGACACTGCTGACTTATATCAATACTCCATGCATACACTTACATCACACAGAAATATGACCGTATATATAACATACAATATACATACAAATAGTGTATACCTACAGAATGTATATATCTATAGATTTGTCTGCAGATTGAGCATCTATCTATATGTATGTTATTATACTAAATCTAGCACACAATAATACATACACCGATACTAGAGATCCACTACAAGGAAGTACTACTGAAACATCTCTATATTTTCAAGTGAGAAATTTGATATATTCCAAGTAAGGCCCAAACAGTGTGTAAATAGACACACAAAGCCAGATCAATACTAATCAATAAATAATTTATGACATAATTCCATTATCATGTAAACTTACGCATAGGATACCCTGGGTTTCAACTTAGCATTGATTTTACTAATAATCCAACCAAACAGCCTGGCATAGAGGGCTTTAGCCAATGCGTCCCTTCCATCACTAGCTTGTGCTAAGTTCTTCAGATTTACTATTCTTTCTCCTGAACATTCAATACACATGTATATGTACATTGGAGTATAACATACACATGTACATTGGAGTATAACAGCACACATGTACATTGGAGTATAACAATACACATGTACATTGGAGTATAACAGCACACATGTATATGTACATTGGAGTATAACAATACACATGTACGTTGGAGTATAACAATACACGTGTACATTGGAGTAGAACAGCACACATGTACATTGTAGTATAACAATAACCATAGCATGTATCTGGTATTGAACTGTAGCTATCTGTCTATACTACGTGATACATTACATAGCACATACATGTACATATATTATACATGCATTGTATATATACTGGTATGATATCTGTGGCATCAGTCAGCTATCACTATCAGTGCTGTCTGTCATCACTTCCTAACCCCTTATAGAGTCAATTTGGCCCATAATTATACATCACACAGTAACATGCACTTGTACTTGATTATACCTACATTTATGACTAATATAATTAATTATAATATATTAGCTTATTCAGTACAACACATTCATGCAGCATACATTAGCAGGGACCCATATCACATCACATTGCACTGCTACAAGCTGTCCATTTGACACCCTCTGACTCCTACAGTATATCACACTATTGTAGCTGATGATGATGCTAATCATTGAATGCACTACACTGTTTATACTTGACTCTATAGCTACTGTCTACATGCACTTCCCTTTGCATGCTGTATACTGCATACATCAGCTGCTGCCAAAATCTACATCCTCTATGATGTCAATGTCACTAGTGTATACTGTATATAATATTACAATGTCACAGTAGCATATTATACTTTACACAACTTGGCACTGCTATGCACAGATCCATGTACCATGGCATGTACCATGACATGCACAATATACATGTAGGTGTTACATACAGAGTAGACCTGATATAGGTTTTGTATATTACATGTAGATATTTGAATTCTTGTCAAACAGATTAGTGCTATGAATCACACAACATGTTCAGCTTGTTAGAGAAGTCAGACAGTTTCACTTGGTCAGGGCTTGCACAAGGTGCCAAGCTACATTCAATGTACATGTATATCCATCAATCTTATAAATCATTTTAGTCTGTCATTTTCATATCTATTAGTGAATAATATAAAATATATGATTATTATTCAATAATAATTATTATCTGAAACCAGCCTATAAGCCATACTTCTACCATTTACACTTGCATACTACCTACCAACATGTAAAATATCACTAATAGATCTCAAATGAGCCGAGTGAATATATTTACTACTAACCTCTGATTGAGTGGACATTAGAGATCAGTGCAGTGACCATCTCTTCTGCAGATACTCCAAGTAACTCTGTAGCTGCATGTAGAAACAAGTGTCATATAAACCGAGGTTTGTCATTGTCAACAAGAATGGTTACAATGCAGCCAGCCAGGTGTCATTATTGGGATTACCAAAACAATCACCCCTTCAAGATCTAAACTGGCCATCACTTACTGATCACTTACTTACTTACTTACTCACTTACTTACTTACTTACTTACTTACTTACTTACTTACTATTTCACATTTGAAAGTATATATTTGTTCACGATCAAATTATGTCCTCAGTTGAAGTGTGTTCTATTCAGTTATTAGCTAACCTTGGATATTGACATGCTGCTCTACTAAACTTATTCTACTAATTCAGTCAAACCTCCAGGCATATGTACATATCAGAGAGAACAATAGGAGAGGATCTTGGTTTCACACTACCCATTATGACCAGATCGTATTATACAACTATAACAAGACTGTATGTGTATGATGCTAACTAGTTACTATATATACACTGTAGTTGTAGTTACTATATACAATGATTGTATATACCAACTAGTTAGTATATAAAATAAACCAGATCAGTTTTATAGCTTATCTTACCAAAATTGCACCAAGTGTCAGATGTGTAATACCACAACCTGACATGACACTGTATCACCTTGTACATTATGTATACAGTCCCTTACCTATGTGTAGAGGGTATTATACAGTCCCTTACCTATGTGTAGAGGGTATTATACAGTCCCTTACCTATGTGTAGAGTGTATTATACAGTCCCTTACCCATGTGTAGAGGGTATTATACAGTCCCTTACCTATGTGTAGAGGGTATTATTATACAGTCCCTTACCTATGTGTAAAGGGTATTATTATACAGTCCCTTACCTATGTGTAGAGGGTATTATTATACAGTCCCTTACTCATGTGTAGAGGGTATTATACAGTCCCTTACTCATGTGTAGAGGGTATTATACAGTCCCTTACTTATGTGTAGAGGGTATTATTATACAGTCCCTTACCTATGTGTAGAGGGTATTCATCTGATATGAATACTCCATCTGTTTCTTGGTCCGTCTCAAATTGTATGTCTGTAAGATGCAAGATGGAGGAAAGATACGCATATATAGTCTCGCAGTCCTAAAACAAAGGTTAGCATACAACGTACACTCTGAGTGTATATGTATTCCATAAGGTATGAGTTGGGTAGGGGACAAAGTTAGTAAATAGGAAGAGTTTAGTTAGACGTTGGTCAAAGAATAACGGCTAGTAGTGACCAGTCACATGTTGCAGTCCATTCGATAATTGGTAATCACGGTATTGACAAAAATCAATTTTATATATAGATTTATATGAACTGTAGTAATCAGATGTACTGAAGTGCAGATCTACCTCTTGGGAGAAGCCGGTGTTCACCAAAATCTTCTGTAGCTTGATAAACATCGCTTTGTGATGTGATTGGTGGGATTTGCTAGTAAATACGGAGCTGCCGTCTGCAGATCTCAGGATCCTGTAACCAGAATCGCACACAAAAGAGTATAAATAGTAGTTATAAATAATGCAGACAGGAAATGGAACTGGATAAATTTTGTAACTAGACAGCAGAAGGTGATGAAACTGACCGATGCTGCTCAGGATCTCCTAGCAGCACCCCTCGTCTCTGTCTCTCACTCAGCCCAGCGAATAGATGGTAGAATATGTGGAAGTTCTTCTCATCTTTACCAAACCCAGTAATTCTAGTTTTCTCAAGCAAGAATATACTCACTCTGCCTAGCAAAATAAATAGCTATGCAATTTACTCATTACCAATATCGAACAATCTGCAATAATTAGTATGAAGTTCAAATGAATAATTATAAAATAACGAAAAACTTGTCCAACTGCTTTAAATATATAATAAAAATAATCATAAAATAATATATTATAATATAGCAAGGTAGTTACATCATAATATATACATGTATATTGTAATATGTAGCCTATATAATTAGTAGGTACATTTATATCACAATAGGCCTTGCATACCTCCAAATACCTCTCCAGTATCAGAGAATAGAAGCTCTATGTATTTTCCAAATCTGCTAGAGTTGCTATTCATCTTAGTTTGGGCGTTGCCAAATGCCTCCATCAGCGGATTGATTTCAATAAGGGAATCATGCAGGTTACCAATAGTAGCAGCAGTAGCAAGAGGCTTGTTACACAACTGAACGATCTGTCTAATTAGTAACTTAGTCGTCTCAGTTTTTCCTACAATGCATCAAAGAACAGTGTTGGTGTTGTAGCACTATGAAAAAAATGAAAAAAACACTTTGTCAGAAGTGGGATTTGAACCCACGCCCACATTCGTGGACCAGAACACTAATGCATTGATACAACGCAAGGCAAGCCTTGAGTCTGGCGCCTTAGACCACTCGGCCATCCTGACAACACGACATACAAAGCGTTCAATTATATGCTACTGATTAGTTAAGCGTAACGCACTACAATTATATTATAATGCATCAATAGCTATCAATAGCATAATATACACAAATGAGTGTTGGCGAAATTGCTACCAATCATGGCATCTACTTTCACTCATTTGGTCTGGCCATCTCTCTGGGTCTGGGCTGTTACACCATAGAGTCAGTGTGTTAGTCCATACCCTGGGTCTGGACCTACCCTGTTATGAGATATACAACCATACATGTAGATACAATAAATTGTTATTATACATGTATATATTATACATGTATTATAATATATTTATTATACCCACAGTTGTATTTAATTTATACAACTGCTAAAGCCCAAAACAAGGCTGGTTCCACGTCAGTTTTCCTCTATTAGAGGTATAATTAGATATTGTAGTTCAAGCAAACTGGCTGCATGTGCATGTATGTTCACCCACCTGCACCTGATTCTCCACTAACTATACAGCATTGGGGCTCCTTATTGACTAGGAGGTCCTGGTACACACGGTCAGCAATGGCAAATATATGTGGTTTCAACTTCGACTGTGTTTTAATGTTTCTGTATTCTTTCGAATGCTACAATGAAATAACAGCCAGCATGATACAGTGCCCAACCATTAGTTTGTGTATAATCTAGCATGTATGTACAAGTATAGGTCAATCATCTATCATAGCAAGCTGTCAGTACATAGCCTATACATGCAGAAAGTAAAAAGTGGTTTCATAACTGCATGTTTCAGAACCTGCTTAGCATTCGCAGATTTGGAGTTTTCGAATTAGGTTGATTTTCTCCAAAAGTCACAAGTTCACTACGGAATGACCTACAGATCACGCCATGATCAACAGAACACATGTAAGGCTTCCATTTTGGCTGTAAAAATGCCATCATCCTACTATAATATAGTCAATGTATAGCCGAGAAATTGATATGACAAGGAAATCAAAAGAAAGGTCATGGACAAGTTTTACTTCTACGTACCGTGTGACATGGTGGATAATTTTGTCATTGTAAATACTAGAAAGATTCAACACACATGACTGAATTACAATATGATGTCTAACGATGCAATAAGTAATAATATGACAAGTACACATTTGGTATAGTATAATAAGTGAGAGATTTGGTTTCAGTAACATACATGCACACTGTATATAAGCTAAACTAGATAGCCATATTACACAGAGAGTCACAGACTGGTAGAAATAGACTCCATCTACCATACTAGTCTGTATTCACAAGGATCTCTCTCCACCCCATACCTACACTCTCGCTACTGTATTATCACATATAGCCGTATACTACATGTGTGAGGTAATGACAGAACGACAATGATGCAGAAAAGTTCACACAATATAAATATTTAGACTATATCAAACTAATAGCGCTGGAGTATTATGCAAGTTGAGCTATTAGTATTAGTTGGCTACTATACACAGCTTGTTTGAGTCACTGAGTGACTACAGAGTATATGATAATCTTATATAAGAAGTAGAATAGTATCTGGCAGCAGATAAACCACTCAGTTTCTACATATTAATTAGTTAAGATCCATTAAACTGTTGAGAGTCATGTATTTCACCACTCATCAGCTACTCAACAGTGTAGATAGTAAGTTTGCAGATGGACTAAGCTAATGACTCCTGGTAGGTGGTACACAGTCATAATACAGCAGAGGAAATTCACAGCAATCATTGTATTTCCCCCAAGCTATAGTATAGTGGGAGGTCCGATGGGTGGTTCGGGTATAGTAGAGATGGCTGTGGTTAGAGACTGGGAGGTGGTTCCTTATGAACTGTGATTAAGGACTATACTTATACAAGTAATGGTATTATAATTATAATTATTCTCACATTAACAATTTACTGTACAAGTATAAAGTATAACTGCAGCAGATATTCTCAATAAAACTGACATAAACCAGGTAATCTGCAATGTAAGTAAGCCATAGAAGTAAGCAGGTGGTTATAGGCCTACCTTAGAGTCATATATGGGAAGCTGCTCAAATGGGTTCATAGCCACTAGAATATCCCCAATGTACGTCTAAAACAATAACATGGTAACTGTACAAGTCATTTACATACACGAGTTGGTCCAATGAAGTAAAGTGTAACTATCGGGCGGAAGTTATCTCAGTGCCCATTTTCATCTCCTAAAATCTTTACCGATGCTAGCGGCCACTCATTGATCATTACAGTTTCGTCCACACAGCGTTTACAGACGCTTAGGAAACCAACAATTCGTCAGCTCTCCGGGCTTGTTATTGTTAGCCACAACACCAGTTATATCTTCTTCATAACAACTATGTGCACATACAACTTTACTAAAGAAGTGATTACAGGTGCACCTCTGTGTACTAGATACCCGATCTCGTAGTAATGTATGACTACCAGCCTGCTCATAGTCTTTCCAGCAGCCAACATACACAGGTCAGACCACCACTTACAACCATAAAGTACATGTAGAAATCCATAAGCAATGTAACATATATATTAACCCTCATATGAGATGTTAGCTAATCAACGTACATGTTTATTAATAATTAGATTGGTCAACTTACATATATTTGTCCATTTCTGTAGCGTATCTCTAATTCAGTAAGCAAGGTAGATTCTGTTAGCTTAGCTAGTGCTGCGAGGTCATCTACCTGCCCACTTCCTGCCTCCATCTTACTTCCTAATGAATCAAGTTTGAGATAACTATCGCCTATCAGAGTCTTGAGACAGTCCTATACCTAAGTTATAAAATGAACCATACCAAAAACAGTACACCGAATGGTAAGATAGAATGAGACACTGCAATGCTGGAGCCCCAGAATTACTAGATGTTGCAGATGATGATTAAACCTTTCGATTTTTACCTCAGTGAAAAGCTCAATGAGAGCACTGAATATGTTATTAAACTGAATTAATGTTCCTTCATAAAGATTTGGCTGTCTGATACCTACCATAGCAGTAATTGGGCCATGACTGGTTTCCAAGGTAATAGGTCACTATTCTTTGATTGACATATACGATTGCTTGGAGTTGAAGGGATGGTAAAGTATGATCACATAGACGCACAGAGACAGTTATAACACTTTGACTTTGGTAAATAGAATATATAGCAGTGATAGCTGAGCGATAGCAGGAGGGATAATTCCGTTGTGAGTCATTCACATCAACATTCTGCCTCCATATATTATGCCTGCTATACAGATTGTATGGCACATACTGACATTTCTGGCTTTATACCAGTAAGCCTGCATGACATGGGAAGTACTTTGAGAAAATGGAGCATATAAAGACATTTGCACTCCAATTTTCTCCCTGCAACCACATTTACATGTACACCTATTACACACCCATGCACATATAATTATAGGCTACATGTAAATATATATCTACATTAGGTGCATCATCCATGTAGATGAATAAACTTCAATAGGTAATAATAAATATGAAACTAATAAAAATAATTAGCAAAAGAATTAATATTAATTATAATTAGAAATAATAATATCTTACTTATTGACAAAAAATAACCTCACACTTTAGTCATTCGGATTACGCTAGTCCATGTGAGTGCGTTTTCTCACATTCAATCACAAGTATAACATTCACAGGCTCATCCTTGTTGAAGGTATCCTATACCAGTATAAGGCTAAACCTGATTGGCCCCACTTTTACCGCTTCCTTCTCATTCAATACCTGCCTGTCTTTCTGGCCTTGCACACTCCCATACTTTGGCTTTGCTAATCTAAGGCAGCAAATAAGCATAGGTAGTGTATCGGTAGGGATGGAAAGGAGTAGCTTGCGCTCTTCAGTGCCCCTCTTTTTGCTACATTTTTTATTTAACTCATGTATTTTTATTCTAGATGTCAAAATAAAAGTTTCTTTCAAGTTGCAGCATAATACGCAAAGAATGGACAATCACATTCAGCATGTAACCATCGTTTAAGGAGTCTAATGGTATTCAGTATTCACTTAGTAAGGTATGGTCTGATAAATTGGTAAATTACATGCAATATATGGACGTTGGCTGGCTGAACAATCAAAACACCCAGCAAGTGGTCAACACAAATAGCACGTCCAAGGGTTGACCACTAGTGAGGCGAAAATTTGAGATTTTTCCATATATCATAATATATCACCATCTGCATGTGAGGTAGTCAGAGTCATGCGTCCACTGCAGTATAGCAATTAATAATAATAATGATATCAATATGGGGACAATATGGCAGAACATTATGTGATCTGATTTTGATTTGTTATGGGCCTTTAGAAAAGCTAGGAGACCACATAATAGAAACGGAGAGCAACTGTGAATACAATAAAATTCTAGAAAACAACAAAATAGTAAAATCCAAATTTAAACCGATACAGAACTCATTTATAATTCTTCAGTCAGTACTTTTACCAAAGTGGACATAATTAATAATTATAATAACTAGTTAGTTGACAGAGAAACAGATTGTGCACAAAAACGAAAAACTGAAACTTATTTTTAATTTTCATTTTATGACATGGTTATTACAGTAGTAGTACATACACCAATATTTAATCAATAGTTTGTCTTACTACTTTACCTTTAAGATATTATATCATTATATCAATATATGAATTATTTCTTACCCTAATCTTTCTAATTCCATGGTATAAAAGAAAATGTAGTTCTCCAACAATCTGAATCTAATCTCGTCTGGCAGCCAACGTACAGCAATATGAATCGATAACCACTAAAACGTCTATGATATTACATGAACTAGCACTCTACTCTACAAGCTGACAAGGAAGGACTCGCGGAGATTCCTACTGTAACTGTATACATGGAAAGTCTTGGACTATGCATTGGCCTTATCTTCCTCTCCACTACATTAGCATGCATTCAGCTCTATGGATGCATCATTCAAAATGTAGCACATGTGGGTTTGTTGATGTTTTCAATGTCATGAAAACAGCTCCGCAATGATAGCACCTAATCATTTAAATTTTAGTTTCCTCTTTACCTTTGGCTTATTTAAAACAAACTACTAGTTTAAATTACTTAAAATTTTTTGTTTTATTTTGGTTAAAAAATTTGTATAATGTATTTTACATTAATGGATGTATTTATTCGAATATTTACAACAACTGATAGGATTTGTTAAATAGTTTAAGAACCTTGAAAGTGTTTTTGAGGTCTATAGGGGCGTAATTTTGAGCGTTCGGTAGGTTTTGGACATGGTACTTGTGAAACTTGCACTAGCATCAAGGTTTTTTCTACTAAGTTTACACGTTGATTTTAACCTATATAAATAGTAGCAACTTGCGTTAAATCTGACCTAAATAATGCATTGAAGCCAATTTGTGACGCTAAATTCTTAAACTGTGTCCATTGGCAAACGCTTTTTCTTTGAAAAATAGTGATAACATCAACATGATAATTAATAAAAGATTGGTTTCTCTATGTAGCCTTTACTAGATTATGCAGCTGAGATTTGATATGCAACCTGAAAAAAACATTTAATGTTACACAACTAGATAGATACTAAGATAGGGTTCAGAAACGGGTTACACATTTTATATATATAAAATAATTAATAATTATTATTATAATAAATAGTTATATTAATTATAATTATAGTTTTAATATTAAATAATTAATATAAATATAGTTATAGTAATTATTGTAATAGCTACCAGAGTTGAAAGCTGCAAGAATTTTGAGAGCCTTTGTTCTTAAGTTCTTAGTATAAGTATAATAATAATTATTATTTTATTATTTAATAAATATAAATATAGAATAAAATATAAATATCAAGGACGAGGAGTGCCCCAGAGTTCAGTCCTAGGACCACCTTCTTAGTATATATAAATGACTTACCAAATACAGTAACCTGTAAGCTGTAATGTCACTTAATGACAGGGGGGTAACTTTCCTGAAAAAGTTGAGGCGGCCAAAATTGGACTGGCTAACAATAGCGGTGTGGGGAGGGTGTGTGCGGGATGGGGGCAGAAGGAGGGTGGGGCACCTCCCACAAGAAAGTTTTTGAAAACTCACACAAAAACAGCCATTTTGATGCATATTTGATGTATATTTGAGCTATACGTGATGGTACAAAAGTACAAAATGTTGCATAGTAATCTGCAAATAGTAAACTTCAAATTAGATACTGACAAATAGTGCTTCTCTGTTTGGCTTGGCCATGACGTACCATTGTAGTCCTTTACATCATTACATGACTTAGGCCTAAAAATGTGCACACAATAATAAGAAGGGAAATAGTGCAAATTTAGTTGATGGATAGAGATGGAGAGTGGTATTCTAGGGTTCCCAAACCGGCAAACCCTGAAAAACAGTGTTCGAAGTGGAACAAATGAGGTGGGTGGGAACACTGTGCATGCAATCTTAGGGCATTTCCTATTGTTGAATACAGAATTACACATGCAGTGATCCTATCTTACAGATGAGATTAGTATTGTCATTGTATAGCTAACAAATTGAGTGAATTACTACAATGAAAAAAACTGTCCCTCAGTGGGATTCGAACTCGTGTCCCTACGCATGAAGACCAAGCACTCTACCTATTACGCTATCAAATCAACAGCGAATTCGCGTGGAAATTAGCCATCAATATAATGATACACATAGTAGCATCATTTTTATTCGAGTATGTTTATATCATGTGGGGCACGGTAACTATGCCTTCCAATATTAGCTTAATTTTTTCTTCTTTTAACAAAAAGTTCAGGCGGCTAGGGCCGCCTGAGCCGCCTAGATAGTTACGGCCATGAATGACTTATGTCAGTCTGTCAGTCTCTACGCAGACGATGCACTCCTATACCAAGAAGTGAACAGTGATCAGGGATCCATTGAGTTTCAAAATAACGTTGATGCAACATCATGATGCTGTACAAGAATGGTCCCAGAGATAGCAAATGCCATTTAATGCATCCAAATGCCATGCAATGGCTTTTAATATCAGTGACCGACTACCGACCGACCGGCTACAGACTAGATACTACTGGTATTCCTTGGACGTAAAACTTGTTATCTTGGGATCACCCTACAACAAGAGTTGAAGTTTGATCAATACATCGCTAAAAAACAGACAAAGCAAGCAGAATTCTGGAAGCTATGAAACACACTCCACACTGTGCATTAACCAAAAGTCGGTTACCAGCATACATTAGTTTGTGTAGACCGATCATGGAGTATGCAGACACCGTGTGGGACCCAACAAGTAAATAGAATTCAGTGTAAAGCAGTCCGCTTCATCAGTAAATGAAAGCATCACAGCAGCCAGAAATTTTCTTGGACTTAGTACGCCTTGAGTGTAGGAGACGAAACCACCAAGTAACATTACTTCGCAAACTTCCCCAAGATGAATAGAGCCACGGCACAGTATCCTCTAGTTACAATGAAATCGTTGAAAGCCGCTCACGTACAGCTATGACAACTAGAGCTGCAGCCAGAGGGGAACTGACATCAATTTCTGCCACAACTAAATATACTATAACAGTTTCCTCCCTCGAACAATTCGAGATGCAAGAATTAGCGATCCTGAATAAAAGGAAATCAGCAATATGCTGCAGTATTGACTTTTCCACTGTAGCACACTGTTAGTAATGAGGCCTTCAACTTGCACAATATGTGATAATAGAATGGTCTATCACCGACGAGTGAGTAAGACAAGACAGAAGGAAAATTTAGAGTGGAGTATGTATGAGTAATGTGTAGGAGTATCAGTAGTAAGTAATGGTAGTATTAGTATAGTAGTAGTATTAGTATAGTAATAGTTATACTATTAATTATTATCAGACTTCCAGAAGAAGATCTCGGCATAGATGCATTACAATCAAGAGGAAAACTTTCCATACAAAATTACTGTTGAAAATTTCAAGTAATAATTTACCTCGGATGAGGTAGAACACTCTTGATCACCATCGACTCCAGGAGAGTGCCTCACTTGTGTAACAGTGTGCTAAAGACGGTTGGCCTGAGATTCAGCAACCACAATGTACATTATATTTTAGCACAAAGTTTTAATATAATTATTTATTAATAATAATAATTTTTATTTGACTGCTTTCATGTAGATTCTCAGCAGGCCATGTCACTAGATCTGTCAGCTATTCCCAGCCCCAACCCTGTTTTGCGAGTTCTCATTTCGTACATCGTAGTTTTATTCATTGCACCTCAAGGGAATTGTGATCTAAACCCGGCTTGACCCTTTAAATTTTTATTTTTAGTTAGGATGTCCTTCACTTCCACATACATGGACAGCAGGAGCATTGTCGTTGTATAAGTTTAGTAAACATAGCATAGCCATCATTTGCACAGTGGTTATTAGATTTACAATAAATTCCAGCTTCTATTGTCTGCCGTATCATGCTATTATGATTAAATGATTTTGATGACGATTATCATTTCTATCATTTTAGGTACTCTTGATTTGGTATGATTTGATGTGATTCATCTAGATATTGTGCTAATTTGAGTTTATCTAACAACCTGTCGCCAGCTTGATCTTGAATTTTAAGCACCAACCTCAAGGAAAGGCAGTAATATATTTTCTTGTCACGATAAGAATTAGATTAACTATATCAATAGTCAACATAAATGTGATACAATGTAATACTAATGTGCTTGACAATTTGATATCTGTGGATGTCACGCAGCCAACAGCAGAGCTCTTGATGGCGTGACCTTGAGTTTTTCCCTCCACTCCAATTTTTCACCGTATAGTAGAATAGACAGACAAACTATACATTTCTAATCTCATTTGTAGCTAACCCAAACGTTTTCCACTACTTTTTGTAAAATGGTACAACTCCAGTTTCGACTTGAAAAAGTTGATTCCAGGCCAACTACAAAATATTTTGTTTTGCCTTTACTAGATAAATTTTAGTTTTTATGTTGTTTATGAACAGTGTTTAATTTTGTTTTCAGTACCTCAAAGGATATGCCATCTTACGTATCTCAAATATGCTATTCAGAAAGATACTACGACAATGAATATGAATACAGGTGATGTACATGTACCTCTGTTGATACAAATGCAGAACCTATTGCTTTGTTATTTTCAACTAGAAGCACTCCTCATTACCGATAGGGCCTATATATAAATTTTTGGTAAACTGCTTCGCTTATTTCATTCAGTGTTTATTTCTGGTCGCCATGTTATGACGATGTCCATCATAATTATTTGTTATACTGTAGGCATGTTTTTCTACCTAATGAGATTGCTAAGCTTGTTCCTAAAACACATCTCATGACTGAAAGTGAATGGAGGAATATCGGGGTGCAGCAGTCACCGGGATGGATACACTATATGCTGCACAAACCTGGTAAGCATATTATATCCTACATAACTTATCAATATATCAGTAGGGGTTGTCCTATTCTTGAAACCTGCATATCATGGGTAAATGCACTGCACACAGCACTATGCTGTTCAAAATAATGTTTGGAGTTTTCCTTTCAATGCTTTTCACTGTTAATGTAGGACAACTCCACGTAATTATTACCATTCGGGTTCTGTAAGCCAAAGAATTCTTCATGAAACACAAAGTGTAGGTCAAGACCAACATTAACTTGCTAACAGTTATAAATATTGCTGTTATCTCACAGTACTCTGTTTTTTTATAGAACCTCAAATATTATTATTCCGTCGTGCCAGAAGTGAAAATTAAAGGAAGACTCTGCTATTCAATCAAGTCTACGGATGCTTTCGAATCCGCTCATGTCATTCATAATACAGTTATTTCTTTGTTGTGTTACTATAATTAAGCTGTTTCACTATTGTGCGTTATTAACTTTACTCTATACATTGTACATACATGTATCATGTTTTATATATTTGTTAAAGTGATTAATATATTTTTGCCCTATTCATAATTAGATTTATGTTAACCTGTTGTTTGTTACATATTGTGGATGTGTTATATTTTTTTAGTTTATCACAAATATCTCGTTATATTATTATTTATGTGTAATTTTTAGTTATTCTTGCCCTTCTGTGCTCTGCCTTCGGGCAGGTCTCTCATTCAGCTACTGTTCAAAGTTTAGTTGTTATTGAACTCAAAAATAGTCATTTTAATAAAAAATATTAATCCACAATTAAATCTAATAGCTTTGTTTTTACACCATATTTAGATCAGTATGATAGTCCAAAGCACTTTATTAAGATTTTCTGGCTTTTCAACATGATGTATGCAATTCATGTTTTATCTCAATGGACAAGCTACAAAATCACGATACAGAAAAACTTGTTTTTCTCCAACCTCGTTGTTCGGTTCACAGAAGTGTACAGTCATACTGTGCACTATACAACAAATTTGTTAAAAAGTTGTCCTCTCCCAATTATCTGTGCCATAGAGTTATCTTCTCCCATAGACAGTTTTAGATAATAGAAATATCACGAGAATATTATTTCCGCATGCGTACTTAAATATAGCCACATTTTGCGTGAATTTAGCTTTACTGAGGGCGCATTATATAGTGTCCCGAAAGAATTTTGTTTCGACCAGAATTCGGTTTAGACTTCTCCTGCATTGCAAAAATCATAACAAAACCAAACTAACATCTGTTAGTGTAGTGTTTGTTGCATGCATTGTTTCTTTTTAGCAGCACAAAAGCATATTGGGTTGTCATGTTCTACGAAAATGAATGCATGATTGTGTAGTCAATATTGAGCACATTGAACTCATCCTGGAGAAACTCGAAGAATATTTACGTGAAACTATGGACTGGCTAATGGGGTAGGGCTATCTTTCACACTCGCAGTACAGTGGTAGTCACTCGCAGTCACATCAGAATTATTTTGGCTCTGAGAATTAATTAAGAACAACACTGCTACCAAGCTCAATAATTTAATGATAATTTAAATTTACATTCTTGATTATAACTACCAATGATTACAAATAAGCTGCACACTCACACTGACACTCATCTTTCTTTAATCTTTTCTTTAGTACAGTCAATGAGTCATAATTTTATCATTGATTATGATTAATTGAATGATAAATATGAAGTGATGGTTCAGAGGACAGGAAAGCAACAGTGACCATCACTAATAGGTTGAACCGAGATCCCCCTAGTCCTATCTGGTTATTTTGTATAGATAGTTTCAAATCAGTCAGGCAAATTATATTATAATTATATTATTACTCTGCTAAAACTAATATAATTCAATTTCTGCTTGGGCTACTGCCTGCTTACTAAATCTAGTTTATTAAAAAATTTAATCATAAGCAATCGACTTAGACTTAGTAAGCACATTCTTAATAGCAAGGTATTGAAATCGTTGAGAATAGTCTTGGTAACTCTCATCTGATTATCTGTCTGGTTTTCCTGTTGTCTCACCAATTGTTCCTCTCGTCAGAAAGGACTAAAAATATACTCACTCTCTTTACCACTTGCAATTCTTACTGTTTATGACTGTCTACTGGTGCCTGCCTTGTTTTTTGTGATCTTGTGAGGCCTAGTTGGTATTGACCATTGTGCTCTGTGCTGTTAAAATAAAGTTGATACTTTGAATTTCGCGAAAGTAATAATTCAATTTATCCATGAAAGTACGAACAATGCCTATTACTATTAACAGATTCTATTTCCTGGTTTGTATGATACATAATATTAGAAGTCGGGTAGGATGCAAAATTGATGGTATCCTCAGTATAGGCCTACAAGGGAAACATACATTGAAATGTGGGATGACCTGGGTGGTTCACCTTGATATCTAACCATCTATTCACATGGGTCTATCATCTTTATTGATACTGGCTCTATTGTCTTGTTTGGTACTGGCTCTGTCATCTTTATTGGCACTGGTGCATGATCTGAGTGAACCTAGTGGGTAAATTCAACATTGTTATTTCAAATCTATCATGCTTGCTAGGCACTTGCATTTGGAAGAATTACTTTTCATAAAATGTTATTGGTTGCAATTAACAACAGATTTGTGAGTAGTGATTATTCTGGCAATGCACGGTCGCATTTCCTTGAAATTTATATCTTTATGAGATTTGTTAGCTATTATAATAAATGACAAGCCATACGGTGACTGGCTGCAACAAACCATGTAGACAGCTTAATGCCTAGTTACGACTTTAAAGAAGTAAATACTGTGAATTAGTAGATGACCATCGTGATCTTTGCTATGCTAAAGAGTTTAATTCCACCGATATATGCATCTAATAATGTGTATATTGATTGCAGAGCTTCTATAACAAATTAGATTAGATAGTAAGGCCTAATGCCATCCAATCACACATGCCTTGTGCTCTTCATCAAATGATTTTTAATATTTTAAAATGAAATGGATAGACTGCAGAAAAGAATTATATGTAGAGCATCACATAACCTACTCTTTAATAACCTTTTTACATGTACTTGGTTTACAAACAGTCAACTGTAATACAGTGTTACTATAATGTTGTAGGCTTTGTATTTCTTACATCGGTGTATAATAATAATACCTGCTTCATCAAGCATAGCTGCTTGTATTAGCTTACATGAGGGTAATTATACCACCATATAATATAATATAATCAATTGATTATCCGTGATATATCCCTACATTTGGGATGTAATGTATAAGTATACATGTTCACTATTGCAATTATATAGAACAATTTTGTTGCAGATAGTACTATAAACTCACTAGCTTGTGAATACAGTGATGTAATTGGTTAGCTCATATCTGCTGATTTTGATTTACATGTAGTACATATATAAGTAGAAGTGGAGTGCTACTACAAACACATGATAGAAGTAGCAAGCCAAGTGTCGCACAAACTCTCATCACATGTCATAATAACGCTTAAACAGATGCTTGCAGCAAAATTATTACATGTATGACCTTGAACTATAATCGTTTACTAAAAATGGGCCTTGGCATTTCCACAAGCAGCGTCGTAATGTCCATATGCATTGTTGCTAGGTTCATTAGATAAAACTGCATAATATTTGATAAATACCTAATGACTTCCTTGCAGTAAAACTATTATATAACTGTTCGCCAAAGTGCATCATAATTGTGGTACCAGGTCTCGGGTCATATGAAAAACTGTCCTAAACTAGTTAGTACTTCCTGATTTGTTACTACCTTCATTATACTGACCCCCTTGTCCAACACACTGACACACTGTGCTACTAAATATTGGGGCCCTGGATAACAATAGTTTACACATTGAGGTAGACTTTGGACTAAAATACTCAGCTATGATATAACTACTTGTTCTATTATGTTATTGAACAAATAATGGCCTGATTATGGTGTGATGTGTGTTGAGGAGTGGTGGCCTGAATGATTAACAATAATATTGGCTAATCATTTCAACTTTGTGATTCTGACTCAACAAAAGTTACATTGTATTCTACTGTTATTCTACTACCCAGTCTAGGCACTTGTTACTATTTGTTTGGTAAGGTTCTTGTAAAATTATACACGGAGAGTTGTCAGTATGAGGCTGCCAAAAAGGTTTGTAACACTATCAGTAATGCATGCTTACTTATTTATGTAATTTTGAGTTCAAATGCAGTAGGTCAGCAAAACTAACTTCAACAAATCAATCTGTCAAAATGTATTCCACTGAATTTAAATCTTCCATCAGCAGTTGGTACAGCAGAGTATCATGGGAGATTTGGCGAGGACAGTGCAGTTCACCACAATCAATCATCATTAAAAATCACATTGCTGTATTGTGATTGGCTAAGTGGTTTGATAGAGCTGATTGGCTAATAAGCTCTGTATTGGTTTCCATGTAAATGAAACTGAGCCATGCCTGGAGCACATTGGTTTTAGTCTCTTGTTGTCACAGTCAGTATTTAGCATCTCACCGCTTCTTTTCAGCTAGTATCTTCACACTTTAAAACTGACTGACACTATTTTGACTACTGAATAAGTACTAAGGTTGACATACTTGATATTCTGAGTGCACTATGAGGTTAAGGTAAGTAGTACTTACTGTTTAGTAGTAGTAACTGTTAGAGTAGTACTTACTGTTTAGTAGTAGTAACTGTTAGAGTAGGTTAGTCTGTTCAACTGCTAAACTCAATAACTTATAGCCTAGGACCTGATACATGCACGTGTGTTTATAGGAGGACTAAACGAAAGGATAGGGACTCAAGTGGTCCCATATCTACTGGTGTGCCCAAACTTTACCTAGAAGAGCACTTTACTAAAGAGACCATTCACCACCACATACCAAACCTAGATCTGCCAACCAGCTTAGAAGAACTCGTGGCGCTACCCTATGGATTCCCACAGGAAGAATGGTTAGCGTGGCATAGTAAGTAAACCATACATACAGTGTACATGTACAAGTCCCCTACTCAGTAACAACTACTGTGTCATGCATATTGTCAGTGTGGTAGAAGTAGAAGGCTTATACCACATTTATTTCACTTGCTTGTGTAGTAAATGGGTTTATTGCCTGCTATCATTGGACTAGTACATATAGATGTACATTATTAGTATTATGATGATATATATACAGTATGTATCATAATGTACTATTATACACATTATCACACTTTCTCTCCATAAATGGTGAATAGTTCTTTTTAAATAAATCATCTAATCTGTGGTGGAAACTGGAAATGAGTAATGGGCTGTAATAATAGTTTCACCACTTATCAGTGGTACAAGGTTCCCAATAACTATCGTGTCTTTTCCTAGCCAATGGATGATAAGAGTTATGTTTTCATGACCTGGGTAGTCTGAAATAAACAATAATCACACCATATAATGGGGAGAGGTTTATCTCTATGGCTTACTTATATCCAGTTGAGGGTAACTTCCTTACTAAATGACTAACAAAAACCATGCAAACTGTGGCAACATCCTACTAACACTGCTACAGTGTATATTAATCATCTACCTTGTCCTGAAACAAGTTGATAGAATAATTAACAT
Organism: Bugulina stolonifera; assembly: GCA_935421135.1. NCBI lineage: Eukaryota > Metazoa > Bryozoa > Gymnolaemata > Cheilostomatida > Bugulidae > Bugulina > Bugulina stolonifera. The sequence goes on from OW285187.1 coordinate 34,000,771, forward strand.
CTGTGAAGCTAATACCATGGGTATTATGTACGTATAAACAGCACGGCATATTGGTGTGAGAGTGTGCTGTGTACTGTGCTGTGGCGATACAGCGTACTGTGGTGGTACAGCGTACTGTGGCGATACAGCGCACTGTGGCGATACAGCGTACTGTGGTGATGCAGCGTACTGTGGTGATGCAGCGTACTGTGGCGATACAGCGTAAATGTAGCGGTGCAGTGTAAATGTAGCGATACAGTGTGGTTGTGTAGGTATATCAATCACACTAACATATCAGTGTCACTCCACCTCATGTCCCATCTATATAATTATGATATACCATTCACTGCACTATATAATTATGGAATATATAATTATATTTTAATACACTTGTTATAATTGCCATCATGGATTGATTCAAGTGTGACTGTTATTAACAACTTCCCATCTGGAAAAATATCTTTCATCTGCAACTAATAACTCTTACAGGTATTATAAATGACTATTGCTTTCTACCTCTATCAATATATCTTCTCTAGCTATGATGGTTATCTTCTATTCCGCAATCTCTTTAGTTTTTACCTGTTTGACTGACAGTCCTGACACTAATACCTCCACAATTAACATATTTCATTTCTTTCTCAGAATTGGATGAGATCATCTTTCTTAAACCAAATTTGTTCCAAAGATCCTATCAGATCTCAAGCACGCATTCAAACTTAAATTAATTCTATTCAATTATAATTGACCAAGGTACCCACAGCTAAAACCATCCTAACACTACACATGACTGTATTACCTTTCTAGCATTTTTTGAGTTAGGTGCAGAAGGTGTTGATAACCATAATTATACACCAATGGAAATTTCCATATTATTGTAAATTATTCACTATATATTGTATACTAAGATGGATATTATTTAAGCACATGTTATTGTTATTGTATTTGCAGCAATATCCTTCTTTGAGCAGTTGAACAGTCTGATTGGTGTAATATCATTCGACTGTACAGGCACTTCCTGTCCAACTATGACAGCCCCAGGCAGCGTGTAAGTTTACCATTCTATTCCTTAGCTTTTGCTCTGACTGAAATTTGTCTATACCTCATTACTATGCAACACTATATGAGGTATACATGCATATCCTGTCAGTTTCAGCGGAATTATTGCTTGGAAATCACTGAGTCAGTGCCATATGCACACTTAGTATTACGCCGACATATAATATGATAATATGGTAACCTGGTAACAGCCACTACAGCTGATGTAGTATGTCTCATTGTACGCCAGCTGGCAAGCCAGCAGTAGAGCTGAACAGGATGGATGTATGTAAATCTCTATTACGATTATCATAATATCCTTCTATTTCTCAAGCTGTGTATGTATATACAGTAGATGTACAGAACGCATGTGTGGAGTCCATCCTGAGTCGTATGACAGTAAAGCTTCTGGTCGGTCACCAGCTCTTTCAAGGAGTTATCCCCCCACCACTGTTTGATACCCATTTCATTGAAACATTCGGACTATTCAGTTAATTACTAAATTCTGAAAAACGCAAATGAAAAGGTCAATTCTGCCACTTGATTAACTGTACTATTTTAATCACATACTAACTCAGTAATTATATAACTGCAGTAACTACTTGTGGGTCGATGATAAAGGAAAGAAATGTAAGTGTCCAGCTCCCCAGTATATCGACTACGTAACGACGCACATAGACAAGATTGTTAACGATCACTCTATATTCCCGACTAAACACGGTGAGTGAATCCCACCTCCCTCTCGGCTCACTACATGTAGGCCTACTATATGATAGTGTAGAGACCACATGCATATATTCCTACACACCACACCTCTATAATAGCTGGGATGATTATATTATGGTTACAACTCGTATTCATTTATGAAATATAAACTGACTAATTTAAACGTGGCCGATGTTTGCAAGTCAGAGATAAGAGCTAATAAATGTAACTTGAGACATGGAGGGTGTATCAGGGTAAAGTGTTGGTAAGATATCACTATTGCATATCAAGGAAGTAATCGTATTAGACTGTTCTACATTAGACTGAGTCAGCTGTGTATGACTGTATGACTGTATAGTAGTGTGACTGTATGACTGTATAGTAGTGTGACTGTATGACTGTATAGCAGTGTGACTGTATAGCAGTGTGACTGTATGACTGTATAGCAGTGTGACTGTATGACTGTATAGCAATGTGACTGTATAGCTACAATTCCTATGTACATGATCTAGGCCTGCATACACCCAGTGATTATATTCATATACACATACACGTATATTCTATTTTTATGTAACAAAGACACTACAGTAACATTTATATATTACTTCACCAAACCATTATACCCTATGAGCCTAGTGATGATGTGTTGCTATATACCTCATTGGTTGTAGTGACACAAGTTGTGTGGTGATGCAGTGGTGCCACTATTGACTTTGTTCATATACCACTGAATGCACTTCTATAGCATATAACAAAGCTTTTCTGTTGTTTATGCTAGTTAGATGGTGCAACACTTGGTAAGCTGCTATGTTCTTATAGTGAGGAGTCTCCAATTCTTTTCCATGTGGCTACATTTTGAGTCATAGTATGTCAACCATAACCGGCTATGAACTGTGGAGATCAGTCTGTGACATGTGAAGGAAATGATCCTCGTAAAACAGTGTTCAAAGATCATTGAATCTTAAGTATCGCCATCATCACACTGAATAGAGATTCCCACTGCTATCATATGTATGTATGGGCAGACAACTCCATGTTTATAATGGTCACATCCGAATATTGTGTTCTTTTATTGTAGGGGAAGAGTTTCCACCCAACTTCATCTCCATAGTACAGAAAATACACAAATATATGTTTCATGTGCTGGCACATATCTACTTCGCTCACTACCATCAAATGGTGCTTCTAAAGGTAAGGGCAGATAACTACTACCACTACTTACCTATTATACTTACCTATTATACTTACCTATTATACTTACCTATTATACTTACCTATTATACTTACCTACATGCACATATAAGCTATTATATAGTTACATTCTACATACATGTACATGTAGCTCTCAAGTCTCAGGTTCTATGCACCCCACTGGCACCCACATGTGTTGACATGTTACAGAGGCAGTTGACCTGGAAATGTGGTCCTTTAGCATATATTTGTAATTATACAGTTTGATGACCCCAATCTCGACCTCCTCTCATCAGTGTATTGTTCTGTTATTAGCCTATTGTTATTATTTTGGGTGCTAGGAGTAAAACATCACAATCTATTATGTTTATGGGGTACTTCAGTTTGTACTTGATGTGGTTGGAGACGTGATTCTAGGCTTGTTTTTATATCGTACCCTCACCCACCAGCTTAGAATATAATAGTATATCCAGTATATGAAGCTATTTAGTGTAAACAGTACTATCATTCTGCGTTTCATTGAACTAACACAAGGAAGTCTTTGATATAGTTAGACAGTTGAGTATTTCAGCTGTGTTTTGGACATAATATAATGAATACTTTCACTTTGTTATCAATTTGGAACAAAATTTATAGTTAATGAGTAAGTTCTCTTGTATAAAATACTTGTAATAAATATACAGTGGTTGCTATGTTAGGAGTAACAAACTTGTTTTGTGTGATTTTAGCTACACGGACATTTGAATACATTCTTCGCACACTTCATGCTCTTCAACTGGACATTCAAGTTGATAGATGAAAAAGAGACTGATATTATGATAGACTTGGTGAGGGCGCTCAAAGCCATACCCCAAGAAAACAAAGAGAATCATTCACAAACTTAGGTGAAGTTAACTAGCTATCTGGTGTATAGCACTGAGAAGGCCACGTCATATTCATTGCTACCAAATCAAGGACATTGTGAAGGCAATCATAGTAAATTTATTCTCATATTTAACTCTTCTGTTGTCCATTACTACAAGCCTTAGTTCTACTGTATTCTTTAGAAGCAGCAACTTACACAAGGAGTTGTCTAATCTCTCCAAATTATATTACCCAGGGGAAGCAACTCCAGGCTTCTTTAGTTGCATTTTTACAAAATCTGTAAAGAAAATGGAAGAGCAAAGTACAGACAAATTATATATTTTTGTGCTAAATTTCAATGCTGGATAGCCTGTGCAAAGACTGGAGCATTTATCATCTCTATCAGAGCCATAGCCTGGTCTAGTAACAACTGTGGGTTGAATGTACAGCTTTTAGTGGAGAAGTGGTTTTAATTACAGTGGGTAATGTCGTTCAGTATTTTAATTTATTTTGACAGAATTATTTACTAGTTGGAAACTAGTTTCAAGGTGCTATAGAACTGCTATTACCTGTGAGTGGTACTCCATATTACTTGTGTAACTTGACTCTTTCAACGTGACTCTTCTGTTCTGTGCAATAAGATTATATATTGAATACGCTTCTGAACTTCATGACCTAGACTAGTGTTAGTTTATCTGTGCCAATACATAGTATATTGTATAGTACATTGATATCATACTACACATACATGTAATATTAGTACTTGCAGCTATTCAAGATTGTTTATATTTGTGAAAATAAAATGTAAATTTAACCCAGCAGCCATTTACCTCTTATAGCAACATACTGAAATATGTGTAGAAGTCTTGTGATAGTGTTCACACTCACTTTGAATAGCTAGTGCTAGGAAAGCTCCCCCCCCCCCCCCCCCAATAAAGTTTTAGGTTTATCATCAATAACCCAGAGCCAATCCTAGATTTGCAAAACAGATGCTAGCTATAATTAAAATACTGATTCCTGACTGGTCAATACCCTCCCGCTTGTCGGAGTAACCCAGCACTGTTGGGTTGCTCCGTCTCCGACAATACGGAGTAGGTGTAATGTAAACGCACCTTAACCCAATTCACAGCAAGACTTGTTGTATGGCTAAATATTTCTAGCAAAAAGGTTGTTGCAGCGTAATTCACTGTAACATGTAATCTCATCCCCATAAGTTATAAATAAACATTTGCTTAGCACATTTATTTTCTAATCTAGGCATAGAAATTGATGTGTGGTTAGATATCACATACAGGTAATAAATATTGTTTTGACACTCCAGATTCTCATAATGTGAGCTACTACTAGCCATTAGTTATTCTGCTGTTAGTGTACCTAATGGGTGCACAGCTTTTACTAATAGAATCAGTGTAATGCAGGAATTTTCACATGTTTCTATCTTATAGCAACACATTAACTCATTTATCAAGATTATATTATTCTTCTAGCAGTCAATGAATCTGAAATGGATAGTAGCTGGATGATGCTTTAGTAGAAAGTTATTAGGAAACTGTGGGTAAACTCTGTGTGTGGTGGCACTCTTCTATCAGTGGAAGGTTTGTATGGTAAGTTGACATGTATTCCTGAAACATGCATATATGCATGGCGCTGTTGAATGCTCATGATGCTTTTAATTGTAGTTATTCCATTTCATTCTCTTTTTATAATCTTTAAAAAAATATTATAATCATAAAAACTTGCCTGAGCTCAAAATGTTTAACAATGATATGTATATTATACATGTATACATGTATATTATACATGTACATATGTATATTATACATGTATACATGTATATTATACATGTACATATGTATATTATACATGTATACATGTATACATGTATATTATACATGTACATGCATGCATGCTTGAATGCATGAGTGTATTGCATACATTGCGTACACACATCATTTAGGCCTATATTTGCAGAGACAATTAGTGATAAACAAGGTTGCTGAATTGGCTCTGTAATAGTTGTATATAATCTGTACTATATAATAACTACCGTGTTTCCATTGAAGGAAGTCTGGCATAATGAGCTCATGTGGGAGTTTGTTGAATTTATCTCGGACTACGTGCAATAATGTTTTACATTTATACTCACCTGAAAGTGAAACAGAAGACAGCCATCTTCTAGGTTAGTTGAATAATGATAACTATATATACATTGTACATGTAGCACATTATTGCATCACATACATTGTAGAATATCTCCAACATATCTCATAGCAAAAATGTCAAGGTCACCTTGTTATAAATGAAATATATATATCTAGTTATATCTATGATGACCAAATAAAGAAACATGAGAACAAACCCTAAAATGGAGTATTTCATTTATTCTTTCATGGTGAGGAATTCTGTATGGTTATATTATGTCATAAATAGTATAGTAATCGCCATTGTATGTATATTTGAAGGAGAAATCGAAGTGTTTATGTTGGAGTATGGACTAAAGCAAATACACACATCACAGCGTCTATATGCATGTACAGAATTTATGTCAACAATAACCGAGTTTATAAAACAGCATCGTAAACCCACCTTTAAAACATTAACTGTTGTATTCTGGGGTCATGGAGACAGAGTAGATGACAGTTCTGGATATCTCAAGATATTTGATTCCCTAAATATTCCTCATTATCTGTTCATTGATGATATCCTAATTGACTTACTGAAACTGGTGGAGCAGCACGATCTGAAAATTCAGTTTTTAATGACCCAGTGCTGGGCACACTGTCACAATATAGAACTCCATGTAGGCTCACTTAAACTAGCAGTTGACTGGTTCACATCTCCAGACAACCCAGAAACTTCTGCCAGGAGATGGGATTCACAACAGACAGGAAGAGAAATGATTCAGAAAGATTTTGATCAATTCATGTCTAGTGACTTTAACTATAGCATGGTTGAGTCAAGCACAAAGAAAAAATATCAAAATTCTACTCAATGTATATATTTGAAGTATCTTCATCATGCTAGTATCCACTTAGAAGCAACTATGTATATTTCTAATCAACGTTAACAATTTTTTGATGCTCTTTTTCAAGAACTGCTGCATGGTTATCTATATCATATTTTTAATGATATTGACTATGAAATGCCGTTGTGTTGCAGTTAGCGTTTCCATGTAACCTAATGCACATTGGCATAATATGCAGCTAATACTGTATTGTAATATACAATGTAGAATGCTCAAACCAAGACAATATGGGAGAGTATATATTTCTTAAATAAATTAATTGACAAAATAATGTTGATTAGGTCAGGGTACTAAATGTTGATAGAAGCTTAGAAAAATAACCACCTACAAACTACATGGTAGTATGTCTTGTATCTGATGATAGTTATATTTTATATTCCAGTGATTTTAACTGCGATATTATTTTATAACATGAAACTAATAGTAATAAAAGGCATTTAACATGCTGAGGTCCTATCAAACATTACAAACTACATGGTGTAGCTTCTATGGTACACTGTGCCATACATAATAATGCAGGGGCGGCTATAGGCACCCACGCAATTATCCTAGGCGTGTGTTCAATCAAGCATGCAATACTAGCTGTGCTCTGTAAACTAGCAATACTATGCATATCTGGGCCTCAATTCATTTGTGTTTACTAGCTCAGGCAGTACAGTCATTTTATAGTCCTGTAATAGTCATGTTATATATGTGTAGACTGTACACATGCATGTTCATGTTCCACACTTATCTTGTATTAACTCCCTCAGACGCGTGAAATTCATGACTTCTTGAAAATAGGCTGGTGTTGAAATATTTCCTATATCCCCCCCTGCAATAATGATAATATACAATATACATGTACTGACAATACAGTGTAGTACATTGTATTCGTGATCGACAAGGATTATCTTCTCTTGAAAAATATTGATCCGAGAAAATGCTATGAATGAAGAAATCTTAAATGGCCTTAATTGTTTCGGGATATGCCATAGTGGGGATTCGTAAGCGGGAGTAAATAAAGAAGGACAAAGGAATTTCTAGGTTTTTTTGCAGACCTCACCTTGGTAGCAAGCAAAATAAAAATACAACTTCACAGCATACACTCGCACTGCTGTTTTTAGTCATATTTTATTAACTTTAGTGATATAAATGACCAGAGAGATAAACAATTATAGATAAAACGAGGCGGTAAACCGTTCGATGAAACACTAGCATTGTTGTTTTTTAAATCTATCAAGTATTTATCAGCAATAATATAATTATTTAATAATTTAATAATTATTAAATAATTATTGCTGATAAATTATAATTATTATAATTATAATACAAATTCAGAAATTAAAATATATTTATAAATGATATAAATTATAATCATTAATAAAATATAATTATAATATAATTAACGAATGGTAGAAATGGAAAGAAATGTTTTGTTTTACGTTTGTTTCTGTGTTGTTGTGAAATGATAATTCATTATTTATGATGATCGGTGATGATCGATGATGATACTCATTGCTATATTTATTATTATTATCATTATTAATTTTTATATTTAATAAATATAGATATTAAATTGATAAAGCATTAAAATATTTAATTTCTGGATCAGCAGTTTCATTGAATTGTTATAATTAATATAATAATTATTATTTAATAATTAACTATTCAATTTTATTGATAATGATAACATACTGACTTTCCTTATGATTGTGATAAAGTAGTAATTATATAAACCCAGTACTATTGGCTATTATATTGTTTTAGTTTATGATATCTAATTATTATTATATTCACGGGATGATAATACTTTGATGGGAGATATTTATACACTATGTAATATTGAATTGTATTCAATTTCTTGCATTGTAATGTTTAACTGTGGGTAGTGCACTGCCTGACACACTGCATGCACTGAAGTTAATCAATCAAGCCCTAGGGTCTTCTTTCCCACTGATTGATGCTGATACATAGAGACCTCTAGATTCCAAACTTAGGCAACTGACCAACAGGTTCAACGTGCTCCTATCATATATATTATTGTGCATGCATAAGCCCAACCCCTGTTTCCAGGTCAGAGCTTGTATACATTATTCTTATGCTAATCATTTTGGTTACTTGTTTTGAAAGGGTGTGTGGAGTCAGGAGCTATACATGACGATGGATGATGACTTGCAAGCTTTCGAACAGATCAATGTGGACTTAGGTAAGGACTTCAGCCACATCGTTTTGAGAATGTGGTGTTTGATGTCTGTAACATAGTATGTATTACATACAATGTATATATACATTGTACATGTATACTTTGTAGAAAGTATTGCTAAGGATGTATTCTTACCATTGAGTAACCAAGTAGACTGTGAACAAATACTGATGGATCCTTTATACCCTGACCCTCCTTTTCATTCGGTGTTAGAAGAATTGACCAGCTCTGACAGCTCTCCAATATGTCTATTGCAAGATGATCACGACATGTACACATCCTCAGACATTTATAATATACAAAGTGAAACTTATGGTATTGGACTGAACAGCTCACCTTATAGTAATGAACTCCTACAAAGTGAAAGTGAAAGTGCAATCAACAACCATTGCCCATCCAAACAGAATTTTGAAAAACGTAAACGAAAGCAGAATCTAACACTTCGGACTAATGATCAACTGGAATTTGTAGAAGTCATGACAGGAAATTCAAGGGAAGTTAGAGAAACAACGCGGTCTCCATTGCAAAATGTTAAGAACACACTGGAACGAGACAGCCACTCTAGTCCACTAGTTTGTGAATTCAACAAAAGTCATTTAAAAAGTAACTATATGCTAATTAATGCGATAAATACCATCAATAAAAATGATTTCACAATGAATTCTGACTTCTGCTGTGATTTTCTAAATGAACCAAATTTTTAAGTTGTAAAACCATGCTCTAGTGCCTCGTTTTGTCACAATTATTATGTATTGTGTTGTGTTACAGGTGATTTGCTAACAATTGATATGATAAATAGAAGAAAAGAATCTATAGCAAGCAAGATGGCAGTCGGTGCACAACCACCAATGACATGTATTCAGTTTACTGAGGTATAGCCATGGGGTCATACTTTGTAGAACTATATCTCTGTATTTTGTCCTTTTCATTCTTTGCCTAACAGCATGCAGCTAAGTGTGTGTATTAAATTACCAAAATATAATGCTAGTATTTTTAAATAATATTACATGTAGTTCGTTTATGAGTTTGTGAAACATAAAATAATTTTTGTTGAGATTGGCGCTCTAAAAATAGAAGCATCTTAGTTTACATGTATACGTATGCATGTACAGTGTACATTGTATATACTTGGATTCCACAGCGTCTACATTATAATGTAGCTATAGCAATGATACTGCAGCGTACACTCACACTATGAAATGATTATTAATATAATTGCATGATCACTTCTATTATTCTTTATTTGTCAGATGGAAGAGTATGACATAATGCAAAGGGCAGCCTTGTTTCTAGGCAGCATGAAACCCGATAAGGAGTTCTGTTTAGCACCTGGAGAGAAGAGACCAGATGAAGTAGTGCCAGCCACCCTATCCTTTATGGATTCTGCTATATATGAGTATCATACAGAAGGCCTGTATCAGTTACAGAGACCACCCACTCCACAGCCTATATACACCATCGATGAGGGAAGCTATATACTATACAAAGAGAACAAGTGTAGAGTGCCACTGCCTCTAGGTTGGTCTCTTATCAAACCAAAGATTGTTTAAATATATTTTAAATTGGAGGTTCATCCATGACTGGTGTGTTAGAAGCCAAATAAATAAATAAATATGAACTGATAGAAATAACAGAGCTGTAGAAAAACAAGAATTATATTCTAAGTTGAGTGAATTCTTACATGGGTAAATAAATATAGGAACATATCTTGTTACTAAAATGATATTTTATGTAAAGTACTAGTAGTACTGGTACAGCTACCACTACCACCTTTTAAGACCACACCTCTCAAACATCCACCTGTGCATGGAATCTGTTACCATGGTACTTTTGCTAAGTAAAGTAGTTGTCCTTTCCTGATATCTTTCTCTGTTGGCTGCTGCAGGTACTCAACTGGTAAAACCTGGTAGGAAATTGGTGGAATTGGTAGCTATTGCTATTGATGGTAGCCCTGATGGACTGCTGCAGGTGCAGCAAGTCTATACCTACTTAATGTAAGTGTACTGTACAATTCTTAGTATCATCTGCATGTGTATATTCCTTGTATTTTTTCTTTATCAACATCAGTTATGTACATTATAGCTCTGTACTGTACTTACTGTTGATGCTTTGTGACTTTCACTATACTGATATAGTATGTTATATTCTAGTAAATAGTTATTTACTTACTATATACATGTACATGTAACTATTGCACCTAGGCTGAAGTACCCATACTTTGCATTTATGGACAAGTTGACTACAAGCAGCTGGAGAGTACGTGTGATATTCAAAACTCGTTTCCGATCTGTTCAATATAGCCCCTCCCTCAGTTGTGTTCCTAATTTCATGCTGTATTATCCAGGTGTTTTAATTTCTGTTTTTGAATTTTTCGAATGGATCCTTGGTTAGCATTAATTTTTGAGTTGGTTATATTACATTATTTTTGTTGTTTACGTTGTGATGATGATTATAATATGTGTGATGTTAGAGTTTATTTACGTGTCACATCTATCGGTGTACTGATGTGTTACATACATGATATATGGTTGTAGAGCTCTATTCGCCATGCTCTCTACCAGAAGTGGTTCAAGAAGATAGCAGTGTGTAATGAGAAGATTGGTAACAAGGGCTGCTTTTGGGCCATAAACCGGGAGAATACTCCTAAGGAGTGGACTCTACCCACCTCATCTTCCCCTGTCAAATGTACAAGTAGGCTTACTACCAAATAATATTTGACTCCCAAAATAAATTTGCATATAACCTAATACATAGTCTACCGATTGCATTTTCAGTAGTTATGGTTCTGATTAGATAAAAATTATGTCTTGTGAACTTTTTGGGACTAAAGCTCTCGCGTCCTTGGGTTGGCGTCAAGCTTGACTCCTTGCATATATCAGACGTCATTGCTGCAAAAGGTTGTCAACCACACCACCAACATTATTTCCTGGTGTTAGTCTCCCAACTAAGAAGTTGGTGAGAATTTTTTTCTGAAACGTGAATGCTGTTCATTAATAATATAAACAATGTATGTTAGTAATTACCTCCCCTTTACTGGTAGGTAATTGGCAACAAATGAAATGGACAGCTTGTTCTCCAGTAGCACAGAAAAAGCAAGAAATGATCCCAGTGAGGGCTCCGCTTTCTGATTTTCAAAGGGTGGGTATGAGCTACATGTATAACATCTATTTCTGCTAAATACAAGGTATGGAGTAAAAGTTAGCACCCTCTGTATGTGGGATGACAACTCAAAACCAGAGGTTTACATTATCTTTAATTTAGCTTGCATACATTGCAAATAAATAACATATTACAATTGTACATTGCATGGCATTTTATTGGATAGTCACTTCCAGCTCCTTTGTTGCCATAGCAACAGAAAGGTTCAGCGATCATACCAGTTTTTATATGAAATTGTCGATGCAAGCCAATGAAATGTTACCGGTTTGATGGAACTATTGGTATGCGAGTTATGATTGGTTGTTTTTTAGCAGGCAGCCACAGTGAGCACTAGTTTGGCATTTTGTTGTATAATGACTTGTATAGTCTATAATACTTCTTTTTTATGTTATAGTTTCAGGGCATTGCAGAGTTGAATAACTGTAGTACAAAAATCGTAGATCATCATATAGAAAGACCTCCACAACAGATCTGGCAACCTCAAGGTACATCTAACTTTCTAATAAAATTTACTTTCTGTTAGATCATATAATTGTTGATTGGTTTGTTGTCACCAACTGTCAACAGTAACTTAGTTGTCATGAGAACAAACACGTTCACATGTACTTATCTGCAAGGACGTGGGTTCGAGTCCTGCCAATGAACTAGAGGTTTTCGTCCCGAAGGTTTTCCCTCCATGCCATATCGAAGTATAATAATACCTAGTTCTAGGAGCTGTGGTGGCCCCTCGGCTAGCCTTGCTATTGGGCAGCCACATTAACGAATTGTGTTTGGCACCACGGGTATTGTTACTAATGTAGTGCTATTCTTTGTAGCTCGATACCGTAAATACTGTAAACCCACAAGAATGAAAGGCCCTTACAACTTCCAACCACTTCCACCATCTTCTATAGGATTGAACCAGCTGTCCCCTTACTGTACCAGTAGACCACCAGTAGCTACTATGGCACACATGAGGCACTCTGTCACCTTCAGGATACCACCACCCACTGCATTCCCGTATTTTAATCAGACTAGTAGTCTAAAGTGGTCTACAACTACAGCAGTAACCTCAACAGTTACAGCACCTAGTAATGCAGTGAGTATTTCATTACAGCAGCAAGTCTCATCACCACAGGTTTCTGCACCTAACCATCCTGTCACACATTACATCAATAAGTAACCCTACATGTGCATAGCCTAGTATCAAGTTATCAGAGCACACAAATCATGACAACTACGCTGAAATTAGCACAGGTTGTTTCAAAGATGTGAAGTTGTCCTTACCCTGTTTGTTCGCCTTCTATTGCTTGTTAACTACCAGAGAGAGCACAATTTCACATAAAAGTTAATATTGCTTACGAATGGTTTGAAAGGAAGATGAGATATTTTATGAAATAGACAAATGTTTTTGTTGTTCTGTTATTTATTTTAATTTATTTATCTATTTATTTTGCATGACTATTTTGGTTAAAACCATGTAAACATTAGAAGCAGCGTTGACTCACATTAAAAAGGTGATTGCAAATCAGGAATGCAAATTATGAAAAAATATGAATGTAAATTGTGCAATAATTTATGATTATAAATTCTAGTCACTCAATAAAATATTAGTCTGTATCATGAAGTGAATCAGCATCTTTCGAGGAGTAGTGCAATTCCTTGTCCACCACCAATGCAGGCAGATCCTATAGCCAATTTCTTCTGTGTGCGTCTAGAAGACAAGGGAAAGTTACAATAAAAAGATATTATATCTAGAGATATGACTATCAATGCTACTCCACAATGTAGTTTATAAATTAAGAGCAACTCACTGTAGCTCATAGCATAGATGGGCGGTGATCCTGCTACCAGAAGCACCCACTGGATGTCCTAAGGCTACAGCTCCACCATTCACATTAGTCTTAGCATGATCTAGTCCCAGTTCCTTCATACAAGCTAAAGTTTGGGGAGCGAAGGCTTCATTGATCTACAATACAAGAGTAATAATGTATCTGCCTATTATAACATTGATGCCCTTCTATCATTACAAAAGTAGTAGCCAAGCAGAAGGACAAATATACTAGTTAATACTTTAGATAGCATGCCTGCATATGGACATATTGCTTATATAACAGAATATTCAAATCCCATTGCAGAGAGAATCTGAATTGTTGAGGCCAGACCAATAGTAGATCTTCATTTGACAAATGGGTGGTTGTGAGTCTTAGAAATTGTTTACTCTATTCTACTCAATGACACATTGATTGGTATAACTGCCCAGACAGTCTCGGTGACTCATTGCTTATCATTGCAGCTAGAAATAAACAATAAATGTACTACTCTTGTAGCAAGCACCTATAAGAATTACTATGCTAACACAAGGTAACACAACTACTTACTTCAATGATATCTATGTTGTCCAGAGTGTATCCTGATTTATTCAGTAATTGTCTTATAGCTGGCACTGGTCCAATACCCATAATATGTGGATCACAACCTAAGAATCAGAGTATAATATACTAGATTGTACACCGTCGTGCCAGTATACACCGTAACGTATTATGTGATTTATTACAACACTTGGATTAGAGTTTCAGGGTATTAATTTAGTCTGCAATTTAATTTCAATCTTTTCATTCATTAGCTCAGTTCAGTCTTGCTCACAATAAGTGACTTCAGCCAATATATGTATTGGATAATTATTGTACATATGAAGGTTATAGCATAAGTTAAAGTATGGTATACCTGAAATATGATAACCAAGTAGTTTTGCAAGGGGTTTGAGGTTGTTTGCTTTCACTGCCTCTTCACTGGCCAGTACAATAGAGCCAGCACCATCACAGATTCCCTGAAATAACACGGAACACGGATGGCCTTCATGGCATGTGTATACATGTGCATAACATGTGCCCTACTTGTACATAATAACACCTAATACATGACTGATATAAGACATGTTATGCATGTACAATTCCCATGCCCATGCAAAACCAGATTGGGAGCTAGGAAATGGGTAACTTAACAAATCATAAAGTATATACGATTTTCTTACAGAAGCGTTTCCTGCCGACACTGTTCCATCCTTCTTGAACACAGGAGGAAGTTTTCCCAGTTTCTCTAAACTTGTGGCTTTAGGATGTTCATCAACTTTAAACTCTTCTTCTCCCTTTTTTGACTTCAACATAATGGAGACCATTTCCATATCGAATCTCCCACCTTCACTAGCAGCTCTCCACCTGTACAAACATAATCAGTGCGATTGTTACGTCTAAAACATAAAATGTAATATCTATAGGGGATAATATCACACAACGTTGACAGGGGAGCCTGTTGACTGGGTGGATAAGTCAACTTGCTACTGCATACTCACATCTCTCACCAGATAGTTTGAAAAGACGCGGCAGCTTACCTCTCCTGTGATGCAAGAGCAAACTGGTCACATTCCTCTCTGGTTAGATTATATTTCTCTGCCAGGTTCTCCGCTGTTACCCCCATGGGAGTCTTGATTCCATGGTCAGTAAGGGTAGCCCATAATGAGTCCTCTAGCTGAAGTATACATTCACCAATTTTGAATAGTCGAACTGAACATGTAGGTCTATAATAATACTAATAGATGTACATGTATCAAACATTATTGTAAGGAAGCCTGTACTACCTTGAGATCTATTCCAAGTTTGGTACCAAACCGAGCCCCTCTGAGGATATATGGAGCCATACTCATGTTCTCAGAGCCGGCACACACAGATATCTCTGCATCTTTCAGCTGTATATCTTGAGCTCCATTGACAATAGACTGGAAACCTGACCCACAGAGTCGATTTACTGTGAGACATGGCGTCTCCTTCTTCACACCAGCTTGAAGAGCCATATGTCTGGCAATGTATGGTCCAGCAACCGAAGTCTACATGAAAAAAGGAGACAGTATTAATGGACATTGGACACCTTCAGGGGCGGATCTGGCTCAGTTTGAAGGGTTCTGCTAACAGGCCGGGGGTCCAGGGGGCCGCCTAGGCCTCCTGGCGGGGTCCGGGGCAGCGCCCCGGACGCCAAAGCTATATGCTGAATTTTGTGTTAAATGAAGCAAATTTATGCACACTTAAACTTTGAATCAACATGTTACTGTTACATGTTAGTTGATCTCAGTAACCAGTTAAAAAAATTTTGTGTTTCTGGGGACGCGTAGGCTATAAATTTAACTGGTAGCTTGAAAGTTTTAGTAAGTGAGGATTTACAACTAAGATAAATGCAGGAATTTCTACTTTGCACAACTACAATAATAATAAATTTGGAGCAGTGATAACTTGGCAAGTACATGTATGTTGCAGGAGGTACTGTACATATTATGCATGCTGGACTGTGTATTAGAAATAGAAATTTAAAATTAGCTTGTTTATAACTATGGTTATATGAGAATATGTTTACAAACAAGGATACTGTGCCAGGGCCCAAGATTATGAAGCCTAATAAAAATGTGCCATCACATGACTTTATGAAATGAGAAATAATGCTAAATTATTTAGTGGATAGAGGTGAAAGTGTTATCCTAGGTTTCCCAAACGCTGAAGAGTATGGACAATTTAGCACATGGCATCTATATTGAGACATGTTTGAGCCTTGAGGGCATGTGCACATGACATGGATTAGCATATAAAATTTCAGAGGTACATCTATCTTCAAAAATAATACCGTGGCACTGTTACAACATGTATTGACAGCAGTCATTAATTTGTTATTATAACTGGTAATAACATTTACACTGTGGTCACAAGTATAGTCTATCAAAAGCCACTCATTGTAAAGTAATTAGTGTAGTCTAATTTCCTGGCAAATAAAAGACTGCCAGTTGTGGGCGGGTACTGAAATATTCTTATTATAAATTGTATAGGATGAAAGCTCAATTCCTAAGCTATCTTTTGGTATATTTTAGCTATATAGCATCATTTTCATCAGAATATGTTTAGATTATGCCGGGCAGGGTAGGATGCCTCCGAAAATAACATTACAACTGTGTGTTATCATTGATAGTTAGCATTTTAATTTTCTTTATTGGAAATGAAAGGTCCCGCCATGGCAGGAAGGGCGGGACCCCCAAATCCGCCCCTGGACACCTTTGACAGAGAACAGATGTGAAATGTAAACAAAACTTTTTTTTAAAAATTACAATAAACTGATTGGAGATAATAGATTGAAAGCATCGGTGAAAATTAACTATCAAATTTACTTGTAAACAATAATATGTAAGTAGTAGGTTTAGTCTATATTACGTACCGAGGAAACATTGCCACAGATTACGGTGTCAACTTGCTCAGGAGCAACACCAGCACTTTTAAGGGCAGCAGTAGTGGCAACAGCTGCTAAATCAGTAGCCGTGTGATCCTTTAATTTACCTCCAAATGTTCCAAAAGCAGTTCTCTTGGCTCCAACAATGTAGATACCTGAAAAATAGAGCCGTCCAATTTATTTTACAGCAGCAATTACAATTTCCATATAGCCTATATAAATAGACCTAAATGTATACATAGTATAAATTTGTAGCTAGTTATTACATATATATCACGTTCAATTTCCACGAGAAGAGAAAGTAGACCTAGATATAAGACTAAGTAAGTAAGTGGTATCTGAGCAAGTCTTTCTTGCTATTTTTAATTTCCAATTAGTAACTCGGACAGCTCTGGTTAGAATCATCTCCACCTAGTCTATATTTTAATATTATTATATTTTATATACGCTTTCAAAGCTGTAAATGTACAGTATTTCCAAGGTGTGCTCCTAGGCATATCTCTAACCTGCACTGATGAGGTGTCAAACACCGAGATAGTACACTCACACTGACTGTATACAGATGGAGCATTTATATTAAATATTATAATTATTTTATACTTATTATTTAATAATAATAATATATAATAACATAAATATAATAATTAAATATAATAATTATTATTATTTAAATTATATATATATATATAACTTTATTTAATGTGCAATATCAGTATACAGTATGTATGAATATCAGCATCATGCTTTTGTTTTTTTTTACATTGAAAACTTTTGCATGTTTTTCATGCTGTTGCACAGGTACTTAAAAAGGAGAACAAAAGAAGCTATACATCAAGAAAGCGAGAAGAGAGAGAAATGACAAAAAGAAAAAAAAAAAAGGAACATGACAGTGACAGAGAGAGGAAACAAATGTGTACAGATAATGATATTTTTTTTCTCTTTATATAGTGTATAATTCATACATAAAATAGATACCACAATATATACTAACATACGAAGTAAAGACAATTTGGAATTGAAAATTTTACAATATTTACAATTACAAAAATTTTACATTATGTTGATATTAGTTAATGCATTTCATAGGAAATGAAATATTACATATGTAAAGTTTGTATATTGTACATACACATTTACCACATTAACAGTTGTACATAAGCTATACACATATATGCATGGTAGAAAAGGAGATGATGTAATGTTAGTTTTTGCATTATGGCAAGGAAGATAATAAAGGTAAATATAAGAAACGCATTATCATTGTGTTATATCTCACATGTTACCTACACTTTATCAATAATATTAAGCAAAAGGTCTATTATTGATTTTCGGAAAGGAAGTTTTAATAGTGATCTAACTTGTTTAGGGAGTATGTTGAAATGCTTTAGTATTGACAGTTTAAGTTTATTATGGTGGTAGTTACTGGGTATAAGTAAACCTGTACGGGATTTGGTATTATTACATAAAACAATATTGAAAAATTGAATTTAGATGTATGACGGGGCTGTTTTGTGAGCTATGGTGTGGGCTAGTAAAGTTGTGTGAAAGGCTGCAAGTTGTGGAAGTGTAAGAATTTTATGTTGTCGAGCAATTTTATGTGTAGGAATTTTGTCAGTTAGTCTTGTGCTATTAATTAGTCTGAGGGCTTGTTTCTGTGTGTTATATAGTCGGTCAGTTGTCTGTTTGGCAGTCAAGTTATAGTATAGTGTTATGTTTTGTGTCAAGTATGGATGAATGTACCTGTAGTAGTATATACGTGCTATATGAGTGTTTATTAATGGTCTAATAGAGTAGAGTAGTCGCAAGTTTGGAGCAATTTTATTTTGGAGTAGTTGTATGTGGTCAGTCCATGTCAAGTTATTTGTCAGCTTTATACCTAGGAGTTTGCACTTAGATTTTTCTTGAAGAGGTGTTTCGTTAATAATGACTTTTGGCAGATCATGGTTTAAGGTAAAGTTGCATTTAGGTTTAATATGAAGATAAAAGGATTTTTTTGTGTTGAGTACCATATTGTTTTTAGTACACCAGTTTTCGATGGCTTGAAGATCTGCATTAGTGGTACCGATCGCCAAAGCAGGTTGCTTATGAGATATGTACATAGTAATATCATCTGCGTAGGCATGTATGGTGGATTCTTTTGGTAGGTAGAGAAGGTCGTTTATATAAAGTGAAAAAAGAATGGGTCCAAGTATGGAGCCTTGGGGGACTCCGTGGGTTATTTTCATTTGCTTAGAGAGTGTTTGCCCAATTTTTACAGCTTGATATCGATTTTGTAAGTAGGAAGTTATTATGTTGATTAAGTTTTCTGTTATTTGGTAGTTTTTAAGTTTTTTAATGAGTAAGTTATGGTCAACCAAGTCAAATGCTTTTTTAAAGTCCAGCATTGTAACTATTGTGTGTTTTAGTGATTGTTTGGCATCTAGCCAGTCTGATGTCAGTGCATGTAATGTTGTATTACAGGAAAAATTTTTTCGAAAGCCGGACTGATGAGGATGTAGTATTTTGTTTGCAGATATTTCTTTATGTAATTGCTTTAGTAAGTGTCTTTCGAGTAGTTTAGAAAGTATTGGTAAAATAGAAATTGGTCGGTAATTTTCAGGTATTTGTTGGTTACCTTCTTTGAAAATCGGCGTTATGGTGGAGAGTTTCCATGAAGCTGGAAACTGAGATGTAGATATGGCGGTGTTTATGATCAATTTGATGGGTTCTATAATGAATGGCAAAGCTAATTTAATAATACGAACTGATATTTGGTCGTGGCCAGTAGCCTTGTTGGGTGGCAGTGCTTTTACATACATTATGATGTCAGTTGAAGTTATAGGGGTGATAGGTCGAGTTGTTTGTGTAGTTTGTGCATGTTCAGTCTGATTTGGGGTCGTTGCTAGGTGTCTGCTATGCTTAAGAGTTTTTGTTGCAATTGTGGTGAAATGAATATTCATTGTGTTAGCAATGTCAATTGGGGTAGACAGTACAGTAGCACCTTGTTTAAGAGTCGAGATATTTGTTGGCTTATAGTTTTTATTTTTGATTAAATTCCAAAGCTGTTTAGTAGAGCGGTTAGTATTTTCTTTAATTAGTGATTGAAAGATTTCTTTCTTTTTCTTTTTGATTAGATTAGTTACCATATTTCTCAGGCGTTTGTATTCTGCTATGTTCAGGTCTTTTTTAGCCTGTGCTCTCTTGGCCATTGTACTTTGTACTTCGTGGTCTAACCATTGTGGCAGGTTGTTAGTCTTAACATAGCGCATTTTCTTTGGAGCATTTTTATCAATTATTTTCGTCATTGTCTGGTTGAAAAAGTCAGTCATAAGAGATGGGTTGTCTGTATTGGTCAGTGTATGCCATGGTTGATGGGCTAGGTCTGATTGAAATTGACTGAGTTTAAAATTTCGCCAGTTTAGTTTTGTTTATATAATTATAATAATTATTATATACTTTATTAGTACATACATTGAAATATATTACTATATTTAGGTTTATTTGTCCTCATCCCTGAAAATACTTTGCATTTTAAACATTACCTCTTGACAATGACATAGCTTATGCTTTCAATTAGAATTGAAAACAATCAGAGGAGTCGGCAAAGAAAAATAAATAAAAAAAGGGCTAATGGATGGACTTTGACCATCAAATGTTTCAACCAATCAGCAGTCACATTTCTAAAATATGCTTGCTAATTGGCTGCTTAAAGCATTTTTTCCAGAGAGAAAGAAGATAACTCGCAGAATCCTATGGGATTTTTACCAAAGCCTCTGCGCATTTGTTAACAATAAACGTCTGTTCCCATCATACCTTCACCCAGTATTTTGATGAGATAATGTGCACTACAAATCAGTACTCAGGCTAAATATGTTCCGCCCATTAGAGATGCAGCTCGTGTAGATACCAAAGATGATAATAATATTATACAATGTACATACATGTACATGTATATAATTGTCCTTTTAGATACAACATCGCTGAAACACTACACTACAGAAGTAGTGAAGTACATGTACTTATAGAATTATTATAATTCGTGCACAGGCCAAAGCCACCATGTATATTCTTTCAATACATGGGCCCATATAGAGTTGACTATGGACTTGGAGTAACTTTTGAAGCCAAATAAATATATAAATTTAATTAAATTTAAAAATTAATTAATATTTTGTTATTGTATAAATAGTAAACGTAATACTAATAGCTAATACTATACTATACCTCATTATTGGTTGATTATTATGATTATGATTGTTTATTTATTTATTGAGGTTTTCTGAAAGTTTACAGCTAAATTGTTCACCAGATAGAGATATATACATGTATTTATACAGCTACTTTTTACTATGCAATAAGGTAGACAGCTGATAACAACTTCTACAGTGTACGAGAGATGGAGGACAAATATGATGGTATTAGAGCCAATGTTACATCTGAAGATGTCCGAGAGCTTGTGTCCTCTATATATGGGATGAAAGTGAGTATACCACAGCATGTGTTATGTGCTTTAAACATACAGGCACATACATGTAAGTCAGCATGTCACATACATTTATATTCATGTATACTTTCCATGACTGTAATGGGTAATTTAGGTTGTGACAATAAAACAACTCAATGGGTATGAAGACCAAAATTTTCACATCACTGTGGATTTAGAGGTAAAAGAGAATGGCAATGTTGACAAGCTGGATA
Source organism: Bugulina stolonifera (assembly GCA_935421135.1). Taxonomy (NCBI): domain Eukaryota; kingdom Metazoa; phylum Bryozoa; class Gymnolaemata; order Cheilostomatida; family Bugulidae; genus Bugulina; species Bugulina stolonifera. The sequence goes on from OW285187.1 coordinate 34,022,814, forward strand.
AACTCGGTTACATCCTGAAAGTGATTAATGCATTGGATAGTGCTCAAGAGCAAGACCATATATGTGAGTATGTTATAGCATTGTCACCATATGATGGGAGTATGTTGTAGTGTTGTTACCATACATGTGTGTTATAGTATTGTAGCATTATCATTAGTAGTATTATCATTCTATTACATAAGAATGTAGGGCACGGTGATGTCGTTAAATGTGATTATTGTGTATGACAAACTGCAGCAGGTATGAATTCACTTATACTCTTGTTAACTGGATGTGGGCTACATGCGCCTGGGCTACATGCACCAAATATTTCTATTCAAATTTTTAATGCTATCTCTTTGCTGCAATCTTTCACAGCGATCTAGTAGTAGTAGTAAGTAGGTCTGCTATCAATGTAATAGGATACACAGAAGCACACAGTAGTAAATTTGCTAGCGGTGTAGTAAACTCATGTCTATTTGTGGTCAATTGTGGTGGCATGACATAACATGGCATAATTTATCTGATGTACATGTAGATGCAGTTATTGGACTCCTGAAACATTTGAGGTCTAATGGATTTATCTGCCCTCAGGTTGTACCAACTAAGAGTGGACAACTCTGCACTCAGCACTCCCTTCACGGGCGTATGTAGCATTAACTTAAATTGTATAATGATTAGTCACTAGTTATTGTAATGAATAAGTTTGTTTGCACTGTATTAACTGTATTAATATTTTTTGTAGGAACTTGGGATGTTTATAACTTACAATTTCATAAAATATAAGAACAGTGTAGTTAATTATTGACATTGATGTTCGGAGAATGTAATCTAGTGATTGCTTAACGCACATATTTTAGCCTCAGTCTTCATAATTATGATTTAAGCTGACGGCAATGGTACGCGGGTGCATTGTATACAAATGACAGAATACATTGATGGAGAAATTGCCGGTACTGAACTTGATAATGAGTTTGCTTATAAAGCTGGAGCTGAGTTAGCTAAACTACATAACTGTATGGATGTAAGTATATTGTGTACATATGATTACATAACTGTATGGATGTAAGTATATTGTGTACATATGATTACATAACTGTATGGATGTAAGTATATTGTGTACATATGATTACATAACTGTATGGATGTAAGTATATTGTGTACATATGATTACATAACTGTATGGATGTAAGTATATTGTGTACATATGATTACATAACTGTATGGATGTAAGTATATTGTGTACATGTGATTACATAACTGTATGGATGTAAGTATATTGTGTACATATGATTACATAACTGTATGGATGTAAGTATATTGTGTACATATGATTACATAACTGTATGGATGTAAGTATATTGTGTACATATGATTACATAACTGTATGGATGTAAGTATATTGTGTACATGTGATTACATAACTGTATGGATGTAAGTATATTGTGTACATGTGATTACATAACTGTATGGATGTAAGTATATTGTGTACATATGATTACATAACTGTATGGATGTAAGTATATTGTGTACATGTGATTACATAACTGTATGGATGTAAGTATATTGTGTACATGTGACCACTTATTTGAATATTTTCTCTGCGTATATCTAGGTCTACCAAAGGTAAACCCAGCCTCTTCTGTGTTTTATAGAACCAATAGTGGGTCGAGTGGCATAAAAGTGGGACTTACCATTGGATATTAATTCGTTTCTTATTAAAATCTTAATGTACTCACTACATGTATACTATCTATACTTAGTACATACATATACATTTCTATCACTATATGGAAACAATACGTAAATTTATACATGTACAATATTTGGTATAAATAGTAATTTTATTAGTATTGTACATCAATTATTATAATAGACGCATTTTATGTAATGGACATGTTTTATTTGTGACCATGCTTTATCTACATTGTACAATGTATATCTACCATAAATATTAGGCTACCTCATTTATAAATTTTGCACTATTGCACTATATGTAGCATAACTACAAGTGTGTTGGCGTAGTACATTAATATGGTATTGTAGGTAGCCTAATGGCGGCATGTTTGTAATGTTACATAATAGTAGTCGAAATATTCTACTACTGCCCATGGATGCCAAGTACAAGTATGCGTGTAGTTTCCACTGTTATTCTGGCTGCTTCATGTTATTAGGGGTTCGATGGAAGGAAGCTTCATAGAGAGGGCTTTATATGGAACATTTCAGACCTCCCAAAACTGCGAGCGTATCTGCATGTAGTTGAAGATGAGAAGAGAAGAGCAATAGTCTCGGAGGTTCTGGACAAATGGGAGAGTCTTCAACATACTATGTCTACATTGCCCAAAGGTGAACAAGTAATTTCAATATTGGTTTCTCAAATTCATATCGTATTGTTATATGTTATGTTATTTACACTATTTCATGTGTGATTGGATATTAAGACATGTGGCTCTGCTACTTGCACATGGCGTATAGTTGTATTTCGTATTGCAGGACCGATACACTCCGACTTTAATGAGCAGAACATTTTAGTGAGGCGATCGGGTGACGTGACGGATATCGTAGGTGTTATTGACTTTCAGGACTCAGATTACACATGCATAGCGTTTGATGTTGGTATTTATATAATGTATATGATGACCTGCTGCAAGACCGACCCTATTGAAGTTGGCGGACATTGTCTACGAGGATACACAGACAACAGGAAGCTATCACAGTCTGAATTGGATGTTGTTTACTACGCTGCTGCTGCCCGCTTTGCCCAGTCTCTAGTATATGGACTCCACTACTATAATGAATGGCAAGACCCTTATATGTTGGTAACACAGACTGGTTGGATTCCATTAGAGGAACTGTGGAAAAGGTCATCAGCAGAAGTACTGAGATGTTGGCTCAAAATTGATACCTAGTCAAATCTCATTTATTGGTTTTTCAATCTTTGTAGCAGTTGTTTGCCCATCTGTAGTAAGAGAGGGCATTTTTGTCTCTGTACATGTTATTCTTCAGAGTCATTTAGGCTAATTTTAAGTATAGGTATTTTTGTGATCACTTTTGTTTTTCCATTTATTATATTATTATTCTTTATACAGAACAATTCAAAATTATAGGTCTTACCAATGGTATTGTATAATCTGCATGTACTAATGCACTTGCAATAAACCAATAATACGACAGCATAAGTATTGTTGGTATAATTAGTAACACTAATATTAATTACTATAATAAGTGGTTTTACTACTCTTGTAGTAGTGAATACCAAAATAGGCCTACTATTCAAAATAATAAATTCTATCTATAACATGAAATTTGTTTTGTTATCGACTTATCACTGAAAAATGCTGGTAGTTTGGCAGAGAACACTAACAGATGCAGCCTGAAGTCAGTTAAAATAATAAAGATGATGTTAGTATAACTTCATTGCCTTGCCTTCTGTATTTTGTCATACCCAAGAAAATCTTCACAACATCTCTTAGATGTAGTGAGAGGACAACTTTGGTATTGTATATATATTACACAAATTATCCCAAGAGTATGAAACGTGATCACACAACTCCAGCCAAAAACAAAAGGCGATAAAAGCGCAGTGTTTACTATGAGCGCTAACTTATATTCCACTGTTGCTGTAATGGCAATACACTGATCTCTCGTAACCACCAACCTTACGAATCACGTGACGCGCCGCCATGGTCTCAAACTTCAAGAAACTATCAAATTTAAATGACATGATTGTGTTTGTTTTGTTGCCTAATCGATTGTTCATGATAATGGGTATTAAGTGCTTATGCTAAGCATTTGAAGCTCACCCGATATAACTCATTTTTGTTGTCTGGTAGGTTTTGTGCAAATTTAGTATAGTAGTGTAGTGATAGTCAGAGTTGCACTAACTATACTAAACTTAAAACTAACACTAATACTTTCAACTTTGCTATAACATTACTTGATTGATTGATAGAAAATCACAACGCAGTCACAATAGCATAGTTATTCGAAAAAAGTTGTAGTAGTTCGTGATGGTTGTAGTAATAATTTTAGTTTAGTTATAGTATAGTTGCTGTAGGTAAAAATCACAGTGGCAGTTCTATTCATGTAAGTAGTCTAATTAATGACGATAATCATAATAATGATAATTAGTTTAGTTCTAGTTGTTTATAAGATTGAAAATAAACGTAGTGTATTATAATCATGGTAGAAGTATAGTTCAATTAATTTACTAAACTTATTAATTGAAATTTTCATAAGAATCATAGTTTGGTAATAGGAAATTAATAAAACAATCATCAAATATTTAATAATGATAATCATAATCATTATCATAATGGTATTAAATTATTATTATTTCTAGGCTAATTGTATTAAATTATGTGCAATCACTTACTCGATCAATATTAATATTAAACTATATTATATTAATATTTTATAATAATAATGGATTTACAATTGTAAGATATGATTATAGGCCTAATCACATTATTATAGTATACGCTCCATTGCAGTCACTCACTGTTATAAGTTATTTATAACATAATATATTTATATTTAATATTGTAATAGTATAATATTAATTTATTAGCTGTGTTAACTCCATCGTGATCATTGAGTTTAATAGTTCAAATAATGGGAATATTCTATTTACTATTTAATCTAAAAGTCTATTGGATTGTTAATTATAGGCCTCTAGTCTTAGCTTATTAATGATTTGTATGGGACTGATTTGCCATTAAACATACTGGATTTAGGTGTAGTTTAGGTGTAGTCAAATACTAGTTTTAAGGCCTAGTAGCTACCCAAATATTTTGCACAACTCTATAGGATCTAATAAATAAAGTAGGCTTATCAGAGCGCCACCTACAGAATAGTGATAAATTTGACACCCGCACATAACTAAGCAAAACTTCCAACCTATACCTCGCTACAGACTTGTCTCAGATAAATTCTGGGACTCATCCACTAATGTTGCCCAGCACATAGGACATAATATCCAGATTTGTAGCTAATCTACAATGTGCAAGGTCACGCTGTAGGAGAGTGCAATTACAATGCATGCTGTTTAGCAACTTTTCGTATGATTTGTAACATAAAACTTGACATTGTGTCTTTCATGTTATGTACATTGTGACGCATATGTGTAAATGCTCATGCATGTCGACCTCCATGTGGTTGAACAACTTAAACTACAACAAACTGGGTTGAAAGGCGTCAATATTATTTATGTGTATGTTGCACACTTACAAGGATTACACTTTAGGCCTACATTACTGATGCTATTATGCATGTGGGCCTTATTATATCTTTAGTGTAAAGAATTAGTTGGCTTATAAAAAGTGTCATCAAACCGTATTTAAGATATTATTAGGCCTACAGATGTTTCTTGTTACTTTATATCAACAGTTAGTACCATGTCATGGATCAGTAACGTTAAAAACACAAATCTTGAAGTATCTTAGTGTTTAGCCTATAAGAGTTGTATTGTTGAGGTTATTGTTCAATAGGAAAGATGTTGGGCGATGGATGAACCTGTTTTAATATGGGGAAAGACTGAACAGTTGCATACATCTTTAAAATAATTCTATAACTTCTATAGGCTCTTATATATATATATAAAATTTATTCTGTCATTTTTGCTACCCCCACTTCTGTATACTCTTCACTTCTATATACCCTCCACTTCTGTATACCCCCCACTTCTGTATACCCTCCACTTCTGTATACTCTCCACTTCTGTATACCCTCCACTTCTGTATACCCTCCACTTCTGTATACCCCCACTTCTGTATACGCTCCACTTCTGTATACCCTCCACTTCTGTAGTTTTTGTCTAAGAATGAGAACTGAAACATTCTGGTTCAGTTGTGAAATGTATTTGAATTGTGCTGGTAGCGTAATTGATGGAAAGGAAATACCTGCATATTATATCCATGTTGTACATGTGGGTTGGCAACATAGTTCCATCTTTCCTTGACGTAGTGTTTATCAGTAGAAATGATAATGGCTAATTCCTATGAGTATGAACAAGTGTGGAAAAATTCAATTTAAGAAGAGCTGCCAAATATGACTAAGCTTACAAATTCAACTCCAGACTCATGAATTATGTAAATATTATGCTGGCAAGACCAATATATTTTTAAATTTTGGTAGAAGTTGCAAGGTTCAGTGTAGGTTTAGGTCCTGAATAGGAGCTAGAGTTCCAGCGCCGTGGGACACAGAATGCATAGCTGTCATCTATAGTATTTTAGGCTACAGTCAATCTTTAGACCAGCCATTTTGATATTATTATACTTGTTTTTAGGCATTATATAGGCTTGGACACCAGTTAAACCTACAATCCTATATTTCACTGGCGGTACCATAAACAGCATTTCATTGACTCATTCAGTCACCCAACCATCATGTTATTGCGGATATACTGACTGTGTGCTCATCTCAAGACATCATGGATAACAGAGGATTTGCTCCGGGTAAGACTTATTGTTACCACTTTTAATGTGAATACACCATATTCAGTCAACTGTTGGCTATATACAAGTAGATATAGAGGTATTATCTGTATAACATAGCCTATATAGGGTGTATTCAGAGGTGGAAAGTTGTATGGCCTGTTGAGTTGATTGCTGACCAGTAAGCTGATGCTATTGTCCTGTCACTTCCTGTTTTAGGATATGCAACTATTTGTAGGTGAAGGTAAACAAGGGTTTCCTTATCAAGGAATGAACGGCAACTACCCTGCAGTATACTACCCAGGCCAAGGTAATATATCTATATACTAGTTTAGCTCGTCACTGCCTGTGCACAGTATACCCGTATACTCAGTTACATAGTCCTGCTGCAAGTTGATACATGCGTGCAAATGCTTACTAGCTACATGCATTTTAGTTATTTTTTATTGTTCATAACTGTTGTCTCAACATTCTTGAATGTCTATTTAGTTTTTCACAGTACAAACTACTGGAGCATGGGTTTAAAGTAGCTAACTATGCACAGCTTGTTTACAGTGTTGTGTAAGGATGACTGGTTCACTTTAATAATATCATGTAGGTTGAGCATCAGTTTAGAAGTACTAGACTAGCCACTCCACCGGATTATGTATATGATATGTACCACTCAGTAAATTACTCCTTGTTATATGTTATATCCATACGCTATACAAGTAAGTGGGGGTCACTCCAACTCAAGATGTTATTGCACATACAATGTAGGCTACATACTTTGTATTGTAGAGATGGTGATGCCGTATGGACAATATGCTCCCCCTGGTGCTGAGGTTCCATTTAATGATCAGTGTGCAATCCCTCAACAGGTAGGCCTAGGCTACTCTATATAGGCCTATACATCAACAGTGTATAGGTATACTGTACTGTATGCAATTACATGGTAACCTGTGGACATTTACCACTAGCTGGTCATGTCAGACAGTATGTGACTGTGTTGGTTGTGTTACAGGTGACCCCAGTAACTGGTAATATGTCTTATGGGTTTGGAGCGCATCAGTATATGCAGCAATATCGGCAGCAGCAGGCACAACATATCATGCAGGCTGCATATAACACAGCACAGCATCAAGGTCGTGTGGCGACGAATCCTCAACAGATAGCTGACTCTATATACAATATGGCTGCTCATGTAAGTTTACATTCTATGTTTGTATGTATGTTTAGCATATTTCCAGTGTTGTAGCATTTCATCAACATAAGAAACATAGCATTGTTATGCTATAACTAACTGTTTGTTGTATGATCATGTTTGTGTTGTACATATTCTGGCAGGCGTATAACTATCAGCAGCAGGCTCCATCTCTGCCTCCGACAATGCCTAACCCATACAGTCCCGGTACTAATGGACACACACTTAGTGTTAGGACAGGACCTAGCCCTGCAAACTCTCTCCACTCCCCTGCAGGTAGATAATCAGTATTACGTGTAGTAGGCAGTACATATTGCCTACACTAGCCAGGACTAGATAATAGTGTAACACATGCACATTGCATAGCTCTCTTGTGTCACCAGCGTCATGTGTTGGTGGAATGCTAACCTTTCACTACACGAAAATCCATTAAATGGTGATAAAGGTATGCGTGTTATCACCAGTCACATCAGCTAGGTGAGCAGGTATATTGTAGGGTGAGATGTGACAAGAGGTGCCTAGCTATTATTAACACAATATGGATGTAAAATTGACATTATCTTCTCTCATTATCATAAATAGATAGGGTTGACAGGTATGCAACTATCTCTCTCACTCTCTTCACTCACTGTATTATAATACACAATCATTTGTATTATATTGTCACAGCTACTGAACACGGTGAGCATACAGCTAGTTGTTGATTTTATGCAGATAAAAGCTCCTTCTAATTCCACTTGATGTTATACTGCTTACTGAGCTGTATACCCTATACCCCTCTACATACATCTCTCTCTCTCTCTCTCCCAATACACTGGTCACTGTTTCTATGTCTATTAATTTATGAATACTTGTGGATGTGTAGCCAGCTATTGCTTTGGCATGCACTTAACAGTAAGCTAGGTGCGTGGTATGCCATGTTTTTGCAGCTGCGGTTAGATTGTGAAGGTAATTTGGTGGTAGTGGAGTATTGAGTCCTTGGCTATCAATAATGTGCCACCATCCATGGCAAGAGAGGCTTTACCTTGTTTATCAGATTACAATCTGTGATCAATGTAGTGGGATTAAAATACAGCCAGCAGGCTAGTAGCTGTTTGTATGATATTTGGCTAGCTACTTGACTCTTCTGTTCTGGTTTTGCAGGGAGCACCCATTCTATTGGAGAGAGGCCGCTGCTGTCACCTCACGTTCAGGCTAATGCTTCCATGTACTCCTATCAACAGACAAACCACCAGCCCAACAACAGACATACTCATCAACACCTTCCCCAACCTCAGCCTAACATGGCTAACTATTATAGCAACGGTGCACACAACCCCACACATCCACCTCCTGCACCGCCACCTTCAGCAGCAGCACTTAACGGCTGCATCACCTCTGACCTAGATCATAGACAATCTGTTGAACGTCTGGCGGCCATCAGTCACCCTTCAGACCAGTTCAACCACGCAGCACAGAAGCTAAACCCAGCCATTACTGGGAATAGTAACATGGCCAGCGTACCACAGTCACAGCCGTTCTATCCACAAGCCATACCTACGAGCACGAACATGGCTGCACCTACTTCCTGTTCGCATGCCTCGGCACCAACCGCTGCTCCTGTATCCACTAAACGGCAGTCAAAAGGTGGTAGTCATAAAAATTCAAAAACTCAAAACAGGCACCAAGTAAATTCCAAGCCAACGGTTTCATTATCGCAGAGTTCTAAGCCGATATCACCTCCAGCAAATAAAGTAGATGTAGTTGTGGAAAAGAATGAACCACAAACAGAACAACAACAAGTAATAAGTAATGAGGAACCCAAAGGTAAGGAAGTCATAGAGGAAGAGGAGGAGACGAAGCCCAAAGAGGCTGCTGTGGACAGTGGTATAGACAGCGAGCAAGTGGATAAAGACAATGAGGAGGAACACGATACCTCCACTACATCTAACAAGAGCGAAAACAGTCCACAACCAGTAAAACCTCCCTGTGATCTACTTAATGATACTACCGAGTGTATTACCAGCGCCACAACAAGTATTACGGTGAAGTCTCCTGGAGAACGTGTTATTGACTGTAGCGGACAAGGCAGCGAAGATACCACTCCTGTTGACAAGGCAGAGGAGGCTGAGCCTGCGACTAGTCCTAATGTAGCGACGAGTATAGGCTCCGGTGAAGGAGATGATGTTGGTGTATTGGCTAAAGCGACGACAGAAGGTGGGGCTATGAGTGAGCCAGTAACTCAAACACACACCTCCTCTATAGCTTCAGATCTGAACGATAGTTTTATAAGCAGCTCATCTGTAGACAATAACAGTAACTCCTTATCAAATAGTTGTGCTAGCAAACAATCAATGGGAGATGAATCCAGACTCCCTCCTAGAAAACGAAAGCAGCATCTATCGGAGCACACAGAATCTCTTACAGTCCCTGTTCCTCTTAAGAAGCGTGGGCGGCCAAGTAAAGAGGCAGTACGTCTGCGTGAGGCTGCCAAGTCTGCTGTAGCAGCTGCTCAATTGGCTGCAGCTGCAGAAGCGGCTGTAGAGAAGGAGTATGAGCTAAGTTTACCTGAACAGACTCTCGTCAAGGAGAAGAAACAGCCGGGGAAAGACAAGTCAAAGAAACCTGTGCATAGTGGATCCCTACTACATAGCCCTAAATTTAACCCTGGTCAAAAGCTCTCCAAAGATGATCAGCTGACCGATGGTCAAATTCCAAATAAACTGTTAGACAGAAAAGATGGCGATCATGCAATATCACATGAGAAGAAGTTAGCTTCCCTAGAAGAGAAATCGAACGCTGTTCTTGTGTCACCTCCAAAGAAGCCGAAAGCTAGTGTCAGCGAGATGCAGAAGGCGTTGATGAGGGTGGTGAGTAGCGACACGGGAGAGATCTGCTTCCCCGGTAAAAGGAAGCGAGGTAGACCTCTTGGTTCTAAAAATAAGAAGACAAGGTTGTTGGATCATAGGGCTAGGAGCAATAGCGCGAGTAGTTCCAACAAAGGTCAATTTCCTGTGCGGAATGTACATAGTAGTGACACTGTTTATCAACCCATAGGTGTATGTACAGACCCTTACAGCATGGGTAGCTCAGTTGAAGCTGCTCCTTCTAGCACTCCCAGCACTGCACTAACAGCCAATACGTTTCAATCTCAAAACTTATCTTCCTCCGTCCAAAACCGAGTGAAATCCTTGCATCTCAAGAAATCAAAGAATGTGTCACCAAAGTACAACACAAACTCGAGTGAACTGAAGCTACCAGTATCATCGGACCCCTGGGTGTGTGTATTCTGTAACCAAATATCTAATTATAAGGATATGGGTGACTTATTTGGTGGGTATAATGTGCAACCAAACACATCTTTAGCTGCCAAAGTAGCATGTCACAGAAAAACATCAGACCTACGGCAGCAACAGCAGGCCTATGAGACTACACCACCCAATGAGATCTGGTTCCATGAGAGATGTATTATATGGGCACCAGGAGTGTATATGGTAGCAGGCAAACTGTATGGAGTATACGAAGCAATTAGTGCTGCATACCAAACTGTAAGTATATCTGTATAATTCATATAGTACACTCTTGCAGTATTGTCTTGTATACTATAGGCTTGGTTCACAATTGATTTAGCTGTATTATGAAGTATGTAATTAAGCAATAAAGGTGTGTTATCATTAAATACTATTCAGCATTCACGTATTACAAATACAAGCAACAGATAGTGAACCAGTCAGTTTATACGTTGGCCGTAGTAGTTTATATCATACAATGTCAACAAGGGTCATTAGGCAGTATAACTGTTATACACTTAGCAGTTAGTTGTACACAGCATATGCTACTAGTGCTACTAGTGCTAGATATAATGCTATCTATCCAAAGCATAGGTACAATAACAACCATAGCTAATCATGTATGTATGTGCTAGTGTAAGTACTGGGTTAGTGTATTGTGCTAGTGTAGTGGGTTGTGCACTGGTCAGTGTAATACCTTATTATCTCTCTACCTATTGCAGACATGCTCTCTGTGTAAGAAGAAAGGTGCCATACTGGGATGTTACTGTAAAGGCTGTACATACAGATATCACATACACTGTGCTATGAGTGCAGGTAATACCACCTCTATCCTATCTCTCATCCAGTAGATGGCAGATACTCTGCTACATAGGTACATCTAGTATAGCACCAGAGTGTGAATAACACTGTCAGGGATTAGTAGACCACTAACCTCTCTCATTCCAACCACCATCTGTATAATCTCCCAGTCACTCTAGTTTACAATCCACTATCTTGTATACTTAGTGCTGGTTATGAACCACGTAGATGCAGGTTATACCTTGACTTTGATGTAACCCAGAGGTAGGGCTTGGTTAATTATCATAAATAGTATGTTAATTTCTGGTTAAAATCTACAGTGTTACTCATCAGTTAGCAGGGAGAACACTGATTTGGTGTTGAAATTAATAAGTACAGAAATATTCAGTTGGGCTGGCCAATTGTGTAGTAGTAGGTAATCCTTGTGAGCACCTTATAGTATGGAGCAGACCAGGGTTTGACTATGTCATTCAAAGAGATGTACAGAAGGATACGTGGGTGTACTTGTATGAAGTGCTTGTCAGTCTGTCTGTATGAATCATGATTGACTGATTCATATTATGTATAATTAGTGTATGTTGTATGGACTACAACTCCCTACTACACTCATGTGCAACTCTTGTCCTGATAACAACACTAACTGGGCTCCATCTCTGCCTGGAGTGTATAGTGTGTAAAGTTCTTAACAGTACATACTCTCTAGGCCCTAGGGCTAGGCAAATGATACTATGTATGTGTTAGCTGGTGTACACTCTCCTTCCCTCCATCTCCCTCTACCAGCCTGTGATGTAGTATTGCTAGTCCATGGAAGCCAGCCCCAGGTGTTGTCTTGCCCTAAGGCAACCAATCCAAATTGAAATTCCATCAAATTGGTTGGGCGAATGAAATGAGTCCGTGGTTTTGATAGCCAGTGATTTGATAGTCAGGTAGTCAGTGGTCAGGTAGTCAGTGGTCAGGTAGTCAGTGGTCAGGTAGTCAGTGGTCAGGTTGTCAGTGGTCAGGTAGTCAGTGGTCAGGTTGTCAGTGGTCAGGTAGTCGGTGGTCAGTCAGTGATCAGGTAGTCAGTGGTCAGGTAGTCAGTGGTCAAGTAGTCAGTAGTCAAGTAGTCCATTCTATCCTACTCCCAGTAAATCTGCTGCTCTGCCAGCTATGGCTAGCTGATACATAGGGCTCAAGTGGTGGTGTTTGTGACATAATTTATTGCTCAAAGTACAGATTGACAGTAAAGTCATAAATATCTAAATTCTTCTTTGTTATGTCACTGAAATTGAGTGCTTGTTGATTGAAATTATGCAAAAAACCGCAGCTGTTTACTTTGCAGTGTCTATTGTTATTACAAGGTAGTAGTTCTACAGTTCATTACTGGTCAATTAACATAAAGTGAGTTATTTTGTTCAGCTAGTGGCTGGAATACAATGTTACTAGAGGGTTGTTCATCAAATAGATTATCAGTGTGTCTGTAACAAAGTTTAATTGTGGTAATCAATGATCTAATGATATCCCACCATAACAACCATAATTATAGAGTAAATATTATTGATTTTTCTTCTTGTTCATCAGGACCCTCCCGTCATACAGTCAGTGAAAGTAATTGTAATACAGTGTATATCCAATGTGTACAATGTTTTCAGCTGTGGTTACTATTACTACAATGTAATTTATTAGTTTATGATATTCATCTTAGAGTTGTGTGCTCCTGCAGTAGAGTGTCAGCTAATAATGTAATTTATATTTTAGATTGCACACTGAATGAAGACAATTTCTCTATGCTCTGTACAAAGCATAAGGTTAGTTTTATGGTTTTGTGGGGCATGTACATGTAATTCTCCCAGAAGGGAAGTGGAATTTTGTGAGAATAACTGTTTATGCTTACCTACTGCTGTCAGTACAAATGTATAACATGCTTTAATTTGTAGAAATTGACATTGTGTTATAATTTTTTTGTCATAGTAATGCAACATAATAAGAGATAATAGAAAAAAAAACTAAAAATACACCCTTTGTTACTTGGGAAATTTATATGCCATACTGCATGCCCCTTGTTTGGTTATGATGTCATGCATGCATAATATATTGCCTACTGTACTTGCCTCATAAGTTATAGTGTGTACAATATAGAGTGTAGTTACTGGTAAATGATTACGTTTATAAGTTAATATAATTCATGTCCTGATAGGTAACCATGTAGCTTACCTGCTGTATTATTGTTGTATTGCCAGTTAGGTCTAATAAAGAAGTTCCTGATATGTGTTATGAATAATATATCATATTTTTTGTAGGATAAGAAGATAGTTCTGATGTAGATGAAGCTCTAACATAGCATATCCTCAAGTAAAAGACGTTGCTAGTGAGAGGTAGTTGGTAGATATGTATGAAATGTTTATCCCTTTACTACTAACTGGTCAATTGCTATGAAATTTTACTACAATACCTATGCTAGTCATTTCCCAAGAGTCTATACAATGATTTCCCTTTGTAGTAAGATAATCCTAGAGTATTGATTAATGATATATAATAATAATAATATTGATCATGTTAATCCCTCTCAATCGCTCATTAACAGTTGATGCATTTGCCTTGTATTATGTAAGTATGTGTTATGTATAGCCTATTTCGCTGATTATGTATAAAATTACAGTATTTTTAAACAATTCTAACATATACATGTATATTATACGTACAGAATTTTTTCATCTTTCCGTCACAATGAAAATGTAAAGTGTTATGAAGTCAATAATAACTTGTGATGAAGCTGTTTAATCAATAAAATGTGCCTATTGCAATTGGATTCAATGTGTTTCTGGGTGATATATTTGGTATAAGAAAAAGGGGTTTTATGAAGCCACCATATTTGTTCAGTTTAGTTTTAACCTAATGTTTTATATGCAGTCAAACTACGCATGCTTTTAGACTAAAATATTTACTTCTCCTGCAGTTTTCAGCCTTCCTATGGAGCTTACATACGATTTATATTCAATCTTCTAACTCTATGGTCTGGTATAATATCAGAAGCCTAAACTTGCAGCAGAGTGGTGACAACTCTGAATAGAGAAAGTTTTTGATGAGAAGACAACTCTATATTGTTGTGTGAATACGTGGGGAAGTTAAAGTTAGTACAATATGCAAGTTTTAGGAATAATATGCTAGTGGGTCGATTGTATTCATGAGTCTCTATTAAACTTTGACATTGCTACGTTAGATGTGCATCTGTAGAGTGCCCAACGTACCTACAGGATTGCATCATTAGAATTAACAAAATAGCTTTAAGGGTCAACAAGATAAAAGATAAAAGAGTATGGAGAAGGTATACAGCTGAAAAATTAAAATAGTAGGCAAGAGCTTGAAGTTCATAATGATAGACTTCATTCATACCTGTCAACTTGGAGTGAAAAAATATAGGGAGTCCCAACTTGTGGAATGTGCAAGACCCTAACTTCCAACTGCAAAAAATACATTTGGAGAGTTGGAACTTTGGGGGTGGTACTGGGTGCCAAGCTTCACTGCATCAGTAATCCATGTAAATCAGTTTTATTTAGCTACTATGCTTGTGCTTTTAGCAACTACTCAACTAAATCCAAAAAAGAGCCAGAACTGGTGAAAAACTTTGCTCAAACAATTATTAGAGTTATGTACACATGCTCAATATAGGTTATGTAGTAGCTGACCATAAGATATACATGTATATAATGTCAGGTTAGACTTTTTAAACTGCAAGTACACGCAATTTTCAAAAGATAAAAAAAATACCTATCTGGTGCCCTGAAATAGGGAGGATATAGGGAGCTGGTGGGAATGGGAGTTTGAATAGGGAGGGTCCCGCCCAAATAGCGATAGTTAACAGGTATGGTAGACCTGCATGTATGGATGTTGTATACATTTCTCTCTTATTTATAGTTCCTATATTTGTATGTATCTGTAGACTGCAGCAAATGTTTTTTATACAATCAGCATGTCTATGCATTACAAGATTGTCAGCAACCACTTCAAAGTTGTCCAACCTTTTTAAATGAAGAGAAGACAACTCCTATTAAAGTTGTCGCATCAAAATAATAAATACTGTACTATGTCTGCTTTAATTAGACAACTGTAAAATTTGTGTCAGATATACTAAGCCCAATGTCAATCAACACTGCTATCAGAGCCAACTAAAAGAGGTTAGTTAACCATAATGGCGATGGTTAAATCGTTTGGGCACAAACGGTGGTATCATATTCTAAACTGCAACAAGAATCATATTTGCAAAACAGGAAGAGTTCATTGTTAGCCAACTGAATCTACCAATAAGTTTGCAGGCTCACAAATACAAGGCGTGGCTGTAGCGGTCACGTGACTTATTTGTTTCAAATTCCGGTAGGTTGAAGTTCAGTTGGAGGAAAAAAGTAGCTGTATCATACAGATGAATGTTGCAGTTGACTTGCTTGAAACACTGTGACTGTTAACAGATTGGTGCACGGGGAAAACTATTACCGGTTAAAATTTGGTAGGTTCTGCAATCTTTATTATTCTAATCACTGACTAATGAGATTGACTGTTTAATTAATAATAACTAATTTAATAGGTATAGTAATAGTTAATAGTTATAGTTATAGTATAGTTTTGTTTAGTAAATCATTATTTACTAAATGGAACTAAATGGTTTTGTTTAATTTTTTTAATTAAATTTAAATTACTAATTAGCTCTTGACTTTTGCTTAGCTTAACTATTGCATATATGGTACACATAATAACTATTACTACAACTATTGCTATTTACTTTATTAATTCTTACAAATGAAATTTTATTTTTGTTTTTAATGAAATTAATCCAAATCCTGAAATCGCCAAAAAGCAAATGATGACAAATTATTATTATTATTTTTTATTTTATATTCATATTGGTATTGCATGTTAATATTCATATACACCTTGAATTTAAATACATACTTAAACTTTATCATTTTTCCCAAATCATTATTATTCCATAGGCATTGTTGTATGATTATTGTGTCATTCAATGATTCATTGATTATGCTTATCATGATACTTGCTATTGTAATTGATCTTGTTTATAATTACACCTCAATTATCATTGTGATATAATTCATAATTGCTGTCATTGTGAGCATGAAGTAAAAGTAGTAAACCAATCCTAATAAGCCAAAAGATGAGGCTAGTAAGTTAAAGTTAAGAGTTGGAGTACTAGCATTAGAATTAAAATTTTGATTTCCAAAAGTTTAAATGTATCAAAATTAGAAAATAAATTCTATCAATAGATTCATATTAATACCAGATTATTAGGCATTACTTACTGTTGCCAAATATTGTAAGTACATAGCCCTATTCCTATTTATTGTTAAAATTCTACTAGCACTACTATAGATAATATTTAATCCATTTTTATTTAGGCCTATTATTGGAAAAGCCAAGCAATATTAGATCACAATGAAGTGTGACATGCATGTGGCATTGTTGACAATCCCTGTTAAATATAGATTTTATGATTACTATTATAGAATTTAGTGTCTTGGACTCTTGGTAATTATTATCTTCACTTTAAACAACGAGAATATATTTTTAAATCTTGTCATGCTAATATATTGTGCGATGAAGAGGCACAAATATGAGTATATGATTGTATATGCTGTGTTTGCATGTAGATCAGGCCTTATCTATAAACTGGTGACTGGTTGAGTAACTACCAGTCGTGTGGGAACCATGGCGGACATGCAAGAAGAGTTGAAATACTTGCAAGTGGATCGGAGTCTTGTCACTGATCCAGCCAAGCAGGCTGACTGGGCTTCCAAGAAACTAGTGTGGGTACCCAGTGAGGAACATGGGTTTGCCGAAGCTAGCATCAAAGGAGAGAAGAATGAGGAATACATCGTGGAAATCAAAGACACGAACAAGCAGATGAGGGTTTACAAAGATGATGTTCAGAAGATGAATCCACCAAAGTTCTCGAAGGTGGAAGATATGGCTGAGCTAACATGTCTGAATGAAGCTTCAGTTTTACACAATCTGAAAGAAAGATACTATGCTGGCATGATCTACGTAAGTTTACTTATACTATTGTGGTTGAGCAGCCCTTGGTAATCATACATTCTCAATTTTGTATAAGACATGGCTTATTGCTAGTTACTTCAACTGTTGTCTGTAATTTTATTTTAGACATATTCGGGACTGTTCTGTGTGGTTGTCAACCCATACAGACGTCTTCCTATATACACTGAAAAAGTCGTAGAATTATATAAAGGCAAGAAGCGCCATGAAGTTCCTCCCCATGTCTATGCAATTGCAGACACAGCCTATAGGAACATGCTCGCTGGTTAGTAGCTGCGTACCTACTCATATCTACCTTTACCTACCTCCCCACCACCACCACTATATTATCGTATATACTCTTACCTACCCACCCACCACTATCATTATCTCGTATCTGCTGTAATTGCAGAGTTATGAAGCTGACTTTCACATTCTGTAGATCCACAAACTAAAGTAGGGAATCATTGATTGCATTACAAACTAATGTTAAGTTGGCTTGAATACCAGTATTATTCATATTTAGTCAGTAATTCAACTCTGAATACAAAGGTATGCATTCCGATCTATTGTATACAGTGCTCTTATGGTCGTTCATTCTCTAGCTATAGATTAGTCTGAGATGTGGTATTTATGCTAATCCTTAATTAGTTAATCCCCATAATGACCTCCTATCTACCTACTGTACCTTTATATAGCAATCAAACCATTTGTTAAGAAATTCTATATTACTTTTAGATCGGGAAGATCAGTCTATTCTCTGCACGTAAGTAATACAGTTCTATTAATATACCTACAGCCCGTACTTACAGCAGCTGTACTAATAATATTGCCACTGGGTGGGTTTCAAACCTTGTTGGCAGTACAATGACATTCATATCTTGATATGAAGGGATGACTATTTACAACACTTCCAACTGGTGATTTCAATAGCGATAGTAAATAACACACAATAGGCTTTCTTCATACTAATTGTAAAACTGCAGTCACATCTCCTAGTAAATTACATGTAGAACATGACAAGACGTAGGCTAGTTTCCAAGTATCTCTCATCTTTTGTTGGCATAAACGGCACAAATTATCTGAACTACCTTGCATACACTGTAGTACATGTAAATGTATCTTACATATTATATGTTTGACTAGAAGTTATGATAGCTATACTTGCTATAAGACTGCCATTTCATTGTTTGTTATCTGATTCATGGCATATGCAAGTATTCATATTCCCATTACATCCCATGTACATGTGCATGAAACATATACATGTACATACAGTAATAAACCATAACCACACATGTGTAACGCTGCTATAACATGACCTATTAAATTTTAATTTACATAACTGCCACAGTACACTTGTGTACATTCATCTAACTGTATAATGCGGCGTGTGCAGTAATATACATGCAGCCTACATGTATGTGCAGCGTTCACACAATTATAAAACCCAACCCTAGTTCTAGTCAATAATCTGTAATATATTTTCCAATAGCAAACACTTGACTCCTCTGATCTGACTGTGTATAAACAGCTACAAAACTGTTTGACTTGGTGATTAACTATTAATACTGCATCCAAAAATATCTGCCGATGAATATTTCTCAGTGTGCCAAAAGTGCTGCCGTCTCTAAGCCTGTGCTTGCACTGCTTATGTGGATGTAATGTGGATATACATGATAGCTGCAAATGACCTCTTGATACCCGATTTGTATTAATAATACACCATTTTAATGGTTGGTGTTTGATGACATCATAGGGTGGGATACCAGGGCACACTGAAAGTAGGTCACAGTGGAGTCCATCTATACCACTTGTAGACCACTTAGGGCTACCACTTTTTCACCATCTTAGCAAGTAAATAGAAAATCCACCAATCCTAGCATATTATTATCTTTTGTACATGTATGTCTGTATGTCTCTATAGGGGAGAGTCTGGAGCTGGTAAGACAGAGAACACAAAGAAAGTGATCCAGTACTTGGCCTTCGTGGCAGCGTCTATGAAATCAGCAAGAGGGTCTACCACTCCATCTGCCCCTCAAAGTTTGCAGGTTTGTTACATATTATTGTCACCTTTCAATAGCAGTTGTGGCACGGCATGCCTTCATATCCGTATACATTGTCACCTTTCAATAGCAGTTGTAGCACGGCATGCCTTCATATCCATATACATGTGATAGTACAAGGCCACACAATACTGCATGGAGTATAGCAGTACACTGGTACGCACATGAACTAATAAAATACTAAACAATTCTATTCTGTGTATAAAGCTGTACATGATATGTAATGGATATTAATAATGCAGCCAATATTGTTTTTAGAACTTAATGAAGCAGGTAATAAATTATTGAATTGTTTGTAGTTGCATGACTTGATGATTTGTTTTTGGCACTCTTACATGCCTTCCTTTACTGCTTTATAGCCCCAAAGTTGAAGTATAGGCTACTATATATCGTTAATCTCATTATGTGCATCACATTCTGAAACTGTGATAGATTTTTATAAATTTTCCAGCACCATTTGTTACTTGATTATTACACTAATGCAAGAACTTTGACTCTTACTTTAAATGCATGTTGTCTCATTCCAGCATGAACCTTTAATGATGAATTGTATTATAATGTGTTATACACTGCTTATATTACGTAATGGTTAGGGGTAGTTACTTCCATACTTCCACCATCATAGCTACATGACTGTTCCCTACACTGCATTGCTTACATATCAGATGTTTGTATAGTTTATAATGATATTTGAATTGACAACAGGGTCAATACCATAGAGATGTGAATCTCGTAAGTATATTACATTGTTTAAGGAAAGTTATCTCCCTCATATATGACAGATAATACCATTCTAACCCATTATTATGTAATATCAGGCTCAATACCCTACATACTAGAGGGGTTATCCCCCAGTATATCATCCGCAAGCGGTCATATTGGTTTACCTTTGCTCATATTTGCTGCCGAGGGGGAGCCACGTATGTCACTGGGAGAGATGAACTTGTAATGCCTGTTTCTAGCTGTAAATACATGTAGTTATTGTTACTTATCAGTGTAACTGCTACTAAATACAGCCTGCTGCCAGCGTGTGTGGCAAGGAATGGAGGCAGCATATGAAATAAACTGGCTGACTGAGCTCTGCCTGTGCTCTTACTTGCTTTCAAGTAATCATAATGACAATAATGACTCTGCTTACAAAGTCTTGCTCACAGCAATGGGGTTGACCTACTGCCATACCAGTCTCTGCATAATATACATATATATTTATCTGGTGAACGACCTAGCAATTACTGAGCTATTATAAGTATATAACCATGGTTAGCAAGGGGAGAATGGAAATGTGTATTTGGTGGAGTTTGAATATCTGACTTGCGTTCAATTAAATAATATAATATAAGTGAATAACAGTTGAACATTCCCTAATGCTGTATATAACATGTTTAATGCTTGCATCCTGGCATAAACAGTAGCAGCAATTTTCATAACAATGTGAAACTACTGGTTTTGCTGTAACTTTACTTTCGCTCTTGTTTTGTCCCGCTCTTTTTTATCTTGGTTACTTTCTACTATGATCCTCTATATATTTCTAGTCTGCAGTACTCCCTCTAGCTTTGCCACAATATTTGTTATGTTGCTGTATTATATTGTACAGATACATACAAGTACATAAATGATAGGCCTACATGTATTATTATATTATTTATTAATTAGCTGAATATTATTGCTGGAACCTAGTAGCTTGTTATCATAAGTTGGTATTGTATCAGTACATCTATTAGTTGATATGATTATTATTTTACAGCAACGCTTGTAGTTGCATTACTACACTGAGGTACTCAAGTGTTAGATAAGAACGGTCTACATTAACTAATAATATATTTATTACTCTCTGAAGGGCCTGATAAAACAAAAGCAAACAAAATTGTCTCAAAACTCTGATATTGATTAGCTGAACTTTGTGTTACAGGGAGAACTCGAGGCCCAGTTGTTACAGGCCAACCCTATTCTAGAAGCTTTCGGTAATGCTAAGACCATCAAGAATGACAACTCCTCACGTTTTGTAAGTTACGCATCTAAGGTTGCTACGAGAAACCGTCATTTCCTTTTTAGAAGTAACGTGTTGGGGGGGGATAACATTAATGCATTCAGTTTCATAATTCCCGGCTTAGTTTGTCACATTGAAGTTAGTTCTAACTACTGATTCACTCCTGTGCAGGGAAAGTTTATCAGAATCAACTTTGACAACTCTGGGTACATATCTGGAGCCAATATTGAGACGTATCTGCTGGAGAAGTCTAGGCTGATCAGACAGAACCCAGATGAGAGGAGTTTCCACATAGTATACCAGTTGGTCTCTGGGTCCAGCCCTCAGATGAGGAGTAAGTGATTACATAGAATTCAGTCTACATTACCTTCCTAGAACCTGCCTAGAACCTGCCATCCCCTGACAATCTATCTGTTATAATTGACACTATGACATAGGCCTACATAGTGTGTGCTTCTCTCTCCACAAACATTCACATCTCTACTACATGTATGTACGTACATTCTGTCTCTGCTGTGGCTCCTAACCACTCTACTAACTCTGATTATGCATGCAGTGAAGGACTGTGTGACTGGCCTACTTCCTGTCATAACAGCGCTGCTGCTGCTGCAGCCTGCACACAGCACAGTGCAGGGAAGCTACTAGCTACTATGTCCCATACTTGTGGTCTCCAGTTGCAACACTCCCAACCAAACTTGGTCAGCTGTGTCACTTTTCTTGCACTTATTTTTGTATAATTGAGGTCAGTGATGGGTTGTTGATAGTAATATCTTACTAGACTGGTCTGGCTGCGGAAGGTCTTCGAAGATGCTGATCCCAGTAGCAGAATGTGTGGTTTGAACTTTGTTATTGGCCATTAAAATGTAGGTCATCATCTATTGATATGGTTTTCATCAACTCTGACATGGTCGGGCGTATGATGTTTGTTATAGATATGGTGATTGCAATCTTAACTGTTGCGTAATGTAATCCAAGAGGGTAGAAGTTTGAGAATATGTCATCATATGTTTGTGTGTTAACCCAGAGATGATTGCGTTACTTTTGTTACTTGATATCTATTCTCCTTCCATGATAGAAAACTAATAAATTACTTGAATGTTTTAGACAGGCAATGCCTTCAATAGCAGTTTTATTGTAGAATCAGTGTAATGTAATATAGGCAATGGCAGTGAAGTAATGAACAACTGCATAGTTGAGATATTCAAATGTCCAAATCAAGTGTTTGTTTAACCTTCAGTCAATCCTTTGCTACTATTATTTGCTAGTTTACTATAGTTGAATATTATCAAGTACAAACACACCTTCATTTCCAAAGCGTAGCTAATCACTTTCCCTCTACCTGGTTGTATGGTGTATCTGGGTGTGCATTGCGTTGCGTTTTCAGATGTACTTTAATAGCTTATAGCCTTGTTACTGTTAGCCTGTTAGCAATATGGCAGCATCTTGCCATGATGCTGCTACTTCCCAGATGTTACTACTTGTAAGCTGTGCTGCTGTTTGTTTTGAATGTACATGTATATTCTTATAGTTCAAAGTCTAAATTTTCCACCTTGTTATAGACAGCATTGATTGTGTTTAGCATCCACTGTAACTGTTATTCTATATGCTCACTGCTACTGTCTATACTCACTGCTACTGTATATATACTCACTGCTACTGTATATACTCACTGCTACTGTATATACTCACTGCTACTGTCTATACTCACTGCTACTGTATATATACTCACTGCTACTGTATATATACTCACTGCTACTGTATATATACTCACTGCTACTGTATATATACTCACTGCTACTGTATATACTCACTGCTACTGTATATACTCACTGCTACTGTGTATATACTCACTGCTACTGTATATATACTCACTGCTACTGTCTATACTCACTGCTACTGTATATATACTCACTGCTACTGTATATACTCACTGCTACTGTATATATACTCACTGCTACTGTCTATACTCACTGCTACTGTATATACTCACTGCTACTGTATATACTCACTGCTACTGTATATACTCACTGCTACTGTATATACTCACGGCTACTGTATATACTCACGGCTACTGTATATACTCACGGCTACTGTATATACTCACGGCTACTGTATATACTCACTGCTACTGTATATACTCACTGCTACTGTATATATACTCACTGCTACTGTGTATATACTCACTGCTACTGTGTATATACTCACTGCTACTGTATATACTCACTGCTACTGTATATACTCACGGCTACTGTATATACTCACTGCTACTGTATATACTCACTGCTACTGTATATACTCACTGCTACTGTATATACTCACTGCTACTGTGTATACTCACTGCTACTGTGTATACTCACTACGACACTGTCTATACTCACTACTAAACTGTGTACTGTATATGCTCACTGTTGTTTATAGAGGACTTGCTGTTGGAAGACCTGAAGGACTATGTATTCATGACCAACGGTTCAGTACCAGTGTCAGGGGTGGATGACTCTGATATGCTGAGGGAGACAACTGAAGCCATGACTATCATGGGGATGTCCCCCGAGGAGCAGGCAGCTGTCTTCAAGTGTGTCTCTGGTGTACTGCTCATGGGAAATATGAAATTCAAAACGGAAAGGAACACAGATCAGGCTGTATTACCTGATAATACCAGTGAGTGTTACACTAAGATATTGGACTGTGTTACCTGATAATACAATATACCAGTGTTGCACTGCTATTTATGGCGTGGTATAACTATGGCTACATTTTACAATTAATGCGAAGATGTCATGCTCAACGGACTGAACACCGAGCCGGGGCATATAATTGCATGTGTCATGCTCTACGATGTGGTTCAGTTGTGTATATGAGACTCTGTTTTCTCTCTGTAACTTCTGGTTTAGCTAGTGATTACCAGATGCGATCGGCTCTCGTACCATTATTATCTCAAGTGTGTGACTGATGGGTGATTAATGTAGTGTTACAGTGGAGGAGGACCATATATAGACATGAATAGTGATATAGGCCTCCTAATGTATGCACTTGTGTGATGCAACGATTGCTAGTGACCCTCAGGAAATGAAGCTGAACAAAACAATAACTTGTCAAGCATGTCATAGGAGAGGCCGAGCTTTAGCTAGTCTCTGGGACACAATGGGAAATATGATGTGCTTCTGCTGTTACATTCAAACTAGTTTAGTGGCCGATGGATACAGCAGAGGCTAGACTGTGAGGCTGTGCCTGCCTTGTGCATGTATTACCTTGTGTGCTAGCGGCTGCCTCAGTGCTATTGATTGTATAAGCAGAGAGGGTGGGATCCCTTCAGTAAATATACTTTGAACTCCAGTTGATGGGAGCTTATACTTCCTATTTGGCTGTCACCGCTGCCGTTTCATATGCGGTACATACTATCAGCTACATATACAGTACATGTTGCCAGTTATATGTAATGTACGTGCTGCCAGCCAATCAGCCTATCACATACTTACATATCACATTGAGCACACAGTACTAGCAGGTACTGCAGGTACTCTATTACATACCTACATATCACATAGAGCACACAGTACTAGCATCCTGCAGGTACTATCTGCTCATTATTGTGATGTCTTACAACCATTCCTGGAATAACACACCTTTTCCAGCGTGCACTGCCATAAATAAGGTGTTACATTCATATCACTTAATTTGCACCGTATAGTGCGAATTATTGTAGAGAACACAACTCCTCACTGTTTTAATACTATTCTCTAGCTGCTCAGAAGATTTCCAAGCTGTTTGGTGTGAATGTGACAGACTTTACCAAGGCCTTCCTCCGCCCCCGTATCAAGGTTGGCAGGGACTATGTCACTAAGGCTCAGACCAAGGAGCAGGTTGAGTTCGCCGTCGAGGCCATCAGCAAGGCCGTCTATGAGAGGATGTTCAAGTGGCTCGTAGCTAGAATCAACAAATCACTGGACAGGACTAAGCGCCAGGGAGCTAGCTTCATCGGCATCTTAGATATAGCTGGCTTTGAGATCTTCGTTGTAAGTCAGCGTTATGCTAACCCTCTACAACTGTGACTATGACTTGATATGATATTATTTAGAAATAGAACTTCAACCTAACTCTGGTTACTGTATTTTATTACTCCCTGACTCATCTACTATTTTTATGACTTGCCAAATATTTCCACATCTCTGGGAAAGTTGATTGTACTAATCTCTGTGCACTAGTGCAGTACACATAACCTACCTGCATCTGTCAGTCCTCTCTCTATAGGCTGGTCCATAGTTACCAGGTATATGTATACATGTATACATTGCCTTCAACACTGACGCATAATTACCATAGGGTTGAATACACTTTGATATCAAAGTAATATATACCTACATTACATAGTATTACATGTTGTCTATCTATTTACAGTGTATTGTAGTATTCTTACTACTGCTTATGATAGCCCATGCTCTAGTCTAGGTTGGTCTAGACTAGATGCATTATAGACAGGGCAGTGTCCTCTATTTATGCCACCCATAGCTAACATAGTCCCATTCCATGTGTTCTACCCACTACTCAATGGTGATATAGCGCTTGTACAGTAATTATGTGCTGCAGTTAGGAATTGCCTCCCTTGTCTCATGGATTCAATAGTCATATCAAGGGTGAATTCTCTCTCTCATATTATCTAATCTGTGAGCCCTTGATAGGCATATGGGTGGGTAATTGTAGTCATAAAACAGTATGTAAATAACTGTAAGTACACATTGATATCTATAGAATAAAGAGCTTGACACTGGTGAGATACTCAATGTAAGTATGTAGAGGCTGTGTGTTGATGTCCTGCAAGTATCACAGTACACAGTCTACTCTGTACAGCAACATCTCTGTTATTCAGTTACTGTGTTACAATAAATATTTTGTAAATTTGTCATGTGCAGCCTGCATAATACTCCCTTATTAGTACAGGACAAGTAATGTTGACTCTATTATCAAGTAATCGACTGTCAGCACAGGTACACCCATAAAGGTGCTGTTTGGTTAGCTGTTAGCTAGTCATCTACCGCTACCACGGAATCTAAACAATGTCATTTATAAAGTAAACACAGATATCTTATACATGTAATAGTTCCTACTTGGACTTCATCATGGCTAGGAATCCGTGGAATGTGTAATATTATAATTACATTTGAATCATTAGTAAGCTAAAAGGTTCCGATATTATATCACAGTAGGGATAGTATGTGTCATTTCATTCCACACCGTGGCCATCTCTCTACCTCTACAACTAGCTGTGCAGTGTAACCATAATGTAACAGTAGCTGTGGTTATGGCACTGCATACCTCATTTATGTGCAATCCGACACTAGCATGCCTGATTGAACTTCAGCATTAAACCATTCAGCCCTAAAAACACTGTTGGGTGACTAATGTATCACTACTTTATCAGTTCTGGTATGAGCCCAGCACCTTTTCGTGTGTAGCATGAATAACCATGATACATCGTGCCTACATGTGCAGCAGGTTTCGAAACTATAGCATCTCAACTAAACTGAGAAACAACATGCAACCAAACACACTGGATATGAAACATCATTGCATGGTGTGACAACTCCATTTCCTTGTTTTCCTTATTTATGGGTCAGATAGATACCAGCTGTTGACTTGCCTATGTTTCTGTGTGTAGATGAACTCCTTTGAGCAGCTGTGTATCAACTACACCAATGAGAAGCTCCAGCAGCTCTTCAACCACACCATGTTCATTCTGGAACAAGAGGAGTACCAGCGGGAGGGCATTGACTGGAAGTTTATTGATTTCGGACTCGATCTCCAACCAACCATTGAGTTGCTTGAGAAGGTACGTCCAGGATTATATCTGTCTCAGTATTATATCTGTTTCAGTACTATAGCTTTGGTTCTTGAGCCATTGTTCACTGGGTGGTAAGGTTTACTAGGTTATATACTGGTCTAGGACAATTACATATGTATAGGAATGGTGTAAGAGGAAGTCAAAGCCTACCCAAGTATCAAGTTATGCTAATAGCTGATTTAATGTGATTTTATTATAAGTTAT
This sequence comes from Bugulina stolonifera, assembly GCA_935421135.1. Taxonomy (NCBI): domain Eukaryota; kingdom Metazoa; phylum Bryozoa; class Gymnolaemata; order Cheilostomatida; family Bugulidae; genus Bugulina; species Bugulina stolonifera. The sequence goes on from OW285187.1 coordinate 34,050,591, forward strand.
GGGAATCTGCTGTTTCAAATGGATGAACATCAGAAGGCTAACCTGCATACTGCTATATAAAACTCACCCAGCTACTGATTTATGAATCGGATACAATTCTGCTAGACATGATGAGTCTAGGGCTGAGCTAATGGGTGAATGTGCCAGATATAATACCTTATCACTGAGTCAAGGGTTAGATAATATTGAATGATTGTCACATATGATGTATCACCTATGTTTACAGCCTCTCGGTGTGCTAGCTCTCCTAGACGAGGAGTGCTGGTTCCCTAAGGCTACAGACAAGTCTTTCACAGAGAAGCTCATTGCTCAGCACAGCAACCATCCCAAGTTTGAGAAACCAGAATTTAGATCCAACTCAGACTTCAGGGTCATCCACTATGCTGGCTCTGTACCATACAACAGTGCCCAGTGGCTGGTGAAGAACATGGATCCACTCAATGAGAATGTTGTTGGACTTCTACAGGCCTCCAATGATACCTTCATGCAAGGAATCTGGAAAGATGGTGGGTTTGGTTAGATAGCTAGATATACACACCAGATCATTCGTTGTGGTATCTATTGCTAAGCTCATATACAAGTTTATAAACTTGAATTTATCCAATATTACTCCGCCATTTTAGCTGAAATTGTGGGTTTGGGTGCTGCCCAAAGCTCAGACTCTACATTTGGAGCCAGGACCCGTAAAGGTATGTTCAGAACTGTGGGACAGCTGTACAAAGAGCAACTGTCTAAGCTCATGGTCACTCTAAGAAATACCAACCCCAACTTTGTTAGATGTATCATCCCTAATCACGAGAAGAGGGCAGGCAAGATAGACTCCCATCTCGTCTTAGATCAGCTCAGGTAGGACACTAAGGCTCTTAGTATGTAGGCTATGCTAGTGTTTGTATTAGACAGTCCAATAGTAAATACTATTTATGATGTATAAGCAGTTGAATCATATGGCATGAGGTCATGAGTATGGGAAGACAACTCCATATATGTAGCGTAGTTATCTACTAAAACTACATTGTATTGTTTCACTTTTGTGTAGATGCAACGGTGTGTTGGAAGGTATTCGTATTTGCCGTCAAGGATTTCCCAACAGAATCATTTTCCAAGAGTTCAGAACTCGGTATGAGCTACTCACTCCTAACGCTATTCCTAAAGGTTTCATGGATGGAAAGAAATGCTGTGAGCGTATGGTAAGCCTAGTGGTGTTATATATATGTCCCCCTAGTATGTATTCCTACTCTCCCACACCTACCTACTGTATACAAGTGCCGTGTCGGTCATTAGCATTGCGTTTTAGCTTGCAGGCATGGAACACAAACAATTTCGAAAGTTTATTGAGGGCCGAGAGGACGAGGCCGAAGTAAGACAATGTTGAGATTTTTAAAATGTTTGGTTCAGGTGTTACTTTACTATTTAGCATGTCAAGTTGTTCTCGCACCTGTCAATAGCACTGTTAGCTGTTCACATGCTGTACTAAGTACCCTCATCCCACCTTGTGTTTACAGATACAGGCCCTTGAGCTCGACCCCAACCTCTACAGGATTGGTCAGAGTAAGATCTTCTTCAGAGCTGGAGTTCTGGCCCACCTGGAGGAAGAGAGAGATCTGAAACTTTCCGAGATCATCATCAGATTCCAGGCGTACGCTAGAGGTATGCTGGCCAGAAGGAACTACCAGAAACGTCTGCAGCAGCTGAGTGCTATCAGGATCATACAGAGGAACTGTGCTGCCTACCTGAAGCTGAGGAACTGGCAATGGTGGAGGCTGTTCACTAAAGTGAAACCGCTGCTACAGGTCACCAAGGCCGACGAGGACCTCAAGGTCAAGGAGGAGGAGATGAAGAAGTTGGCAGATCTGGCTGCTAAGAGAGAGACAGATCTGAAGGAGTATGAGAGCAGACAGCAGCAGCTCATCAGTGTGAGTAGTTTGTTCACTAATGGGTAGGTACGTGTAAGAGAAGACAACTTCTGTATCTATTACGTGTGCATGTATCTTATATTTGACACTCGTGTTCTTAACAAGCTTGACCTTCACCCTGTAGGAGAAGAACGAGTTGAGTGAACAGCTGCAGGCAGAAAGAGAGTTGTGCCAGGAAGCAGATGAAGAGAGAGCTCATCTGGCCGCCAGGAAGAGAGAAATGGAGGATGCCATAGTTGAGATGGAGAACCGCTTGGAGGAAGCTGACGATTTGATTGGCCGTATGGAGTCGGACAAATCTCAGAACCAGAAACTGCTCAGAGATCTTGAGGAACAGTAAGTAGGAAATATAGCCTGAGAACTATGTGTACCTGAGGTGTGATTAGATGTGGTGATATGTGAATGCATCCCTTATCAACTAATGATGAGTGTTTAATAACTTAGTATTTATGTTTGGCTTTCTACGAGTCTAAGATACGACTACTGATGTCTATCAGAAATCCAGACTTCGCTATTACATAGGGCAAGCTTAGATGTCTAACTGCACTAAATTTATCTTGTTACTTTAGCTATAACTAAGTTAGTATAGTTAGGTGTCATTGATTTACTTTTATTGTATTCAACAGCTGATATTGTCCACATTCTATATTGCCAATACACTATACAAGTCAGTTGAATAAAATATTTGCAAATCCAGGATCCTAATTTCTCCTTTTATCTTGTGATAAATGCATCCCTCTTGGCAATGAAGTAAAAGAACTGCTACTGCTTGGTATTTGATTTATTCACCCCACACCGTGATGGTTAGTTACCACATGACATGTAAATCTCATACATTGCAGGTTGGAAGATGAGGAGCAGCAGAGACAGAAGTTGCAACTGGAGAAAGTGACGACAGAGAGCAAGGTGAAGAAGCTGGAGGAGGACCTGGCTGTTTTCACAGATAATAACACCAAGCTCTCCAAGGACAGGAAGATGCTGGAGGAGAAGCTGGCTGAAATGACTTCCAACCTGGCCGAGGAGGAAGAGAAAAGCAAAGGCCTCGGTAAACTTAAGGTAAGGCTGCCTACCCCGTCTTCTATGGTCGTCATTCAACGCACTAACGATTGATCAGTGCATTGTAGGTGTGTAGCTGTTGTAAATGAGTGGATTAATTTACTGATTTCAGACCAAGTATGAGCAGATCATTGCCGACCTGGAAGAGAAGTTGAGGAAGGAGCAGGAGGCCAGAAAGGAATTAGAGAAGATGAGAAGACGTCTGGAACAGGAGATCTCTGAACTGAGAGACCAACTGGCTGACAAGGAGAACCAGATATCTGACCTGCAGTCTGTGCTAGCTAAGAGGGACGAAGAGCTGCAGATGGCTCTCTCCTCTGGTGATGACTCATCACAGAAGAATGTACGTCTGCATTTTACTCATAACATTTTGACTAGTATCATCATGGGAGCTTAGCTCTTATATTCACTCTGCTTTACAAACTGTATAGTACAATGTAATCTAATGCTGATGACTTCTATAATGATGTACTAGTGATATCGTCAGAATAGAATTTGTTGCTGACCTACATTGTATGTCTATTTAAATGGAAGTATAGTGGTAATCTGTGAGAGTAATGAGTATGTATTGATGGTGGATATACTTATAGAACCAGCTACAGAAGGCTCTTAGAGACATGGAGGGAGAGTTGAATGACCTCAAAGATGACCTTGACACAGAGAAGAAAGACAGGCAGAGAGCTGATAAGCAGCGTAAAGATCTCTCTGAAGAACTGGAGGCTTTGAAGACGGAGCTGGAGGAGACTACAGAGACTGGAGCTGTGCAGCAGCAGGTTTGTGTTTAGTCTGCAGTCAGTCATGTGTTTACTGACCATACGGATTGGTTGAACATACTCACCATTAGTTCTGGATCTGCTGGTTATACGTACTTGTATAGATGATACACTTTATCAAACGTTTTGTTATTGGTTGCAAGATATAAAAGGTAAACTTTCGGAGAACTTTGCTCAGTACTGTGTGACTGTTCTGTGTCTTATATGCTGATAGTGCATGTAATACACAGTATATGAGTAGTAATACCCACCTTTTTGTCTTGTAGATTCGTCTAGAAAGAGAACAACAGGTTGAGAAATTAAAGAAATCTTTAGAGCAGGAATCGGCTCAGAAAACTGCGCAGATGTCAGACATCAAACAGAAATACAGCCAACAGGTAGGTTAACTACACCATCACACACTATGGGGCACCTACACTCAGTGCATGTGTTCAGTTTGAGACTCTGTGCGCAAAGTGAGTGAATTGATCAAAGTTCCTATAGAGGAGCTGTGTCACTCAGTATTATACTGGGTACATTATTCCATTATGTTTGTGATGTAGATTGAGACCCTCAACAATGAGTTGGATAACCTTAAGAAAACTAAGGCTGGAATAGATAAGGCTAAGGCCAACCTCGAGAGCGAGAACTCGGAGCTCGACCAAGAGCTCAAACAGATGTCGTCTGCTCGGAACGAGAGTGAAAGAAAGAGGAAACAGCTGGAGAATCAGATGATGGAGCTCCAGGCTAGATTCTCCGAGACTGACAAGAATAAGAGTGACTTGCAAGAGAAGACGTCTGCGTTGCAGGTGAGAAGTAGATGTGGTGTTACTACTGGCTAACAACATCTGCTACAGCCAAATTGCTGAGTTACTAGCGTTTGCAGATCAAGTAGGTCTCAGTCTACCAATTTACATGTTTAGTAAATGTTGCTCGATATGAATATTCCCAGCGCTAACGTGAACTTGTATATCGTTGTAGGCGGAGCTAGACCAGCTACGTTCAGAGTTTGGAGATGCTGACCTCAAAGCCAACACCATGGGTAAGCAGGTGGCTATGCTGAGTCAGCAGCTGGAGGAGAGTCATGCCTCCACACAAGACGAGACCAAGACTAAGCTGGCCCTGCAAGCCAAACTCAGAGCAGCTGATGACGAGAAGAACAACCTGCAGCAGGACCTCGAGGAAATGGAGGACATGAAACTGGCAGCTGAGAAGGACAGGATGCAGGCACAGCAGCAGGTGCGTACTATCCATCTGTATGTCTGTCTGTATGTCTGTCTGTATGTATGTATGCCTGTCTGTATATCTGTCTGTATGTCTGTCTGTCTGTCTGTATGTCTGTCTGTATGTCTGTCTGTATGTGTCCCGGTGCTTGTGTGCACAAGTACTATTATATAATATCAGGTCTACATGTAGTAGATATGTGATGTGGATGTGGATAGCTCACTCATTCCTGTTTTGGAATGCCTTTCTGTTTCCTTGTCGTTTAGTAACCCTTGTTTTATATTATTGAATATTTGAGATGTATTTGTAGAGCGGTGAGATGACTAAGAGGTTAGAGGAAGCAAACAAAGTCATTGCTGGTCATGAGAAGCACAAGGAGAAGATGACTAAGGAATTGGACCAGAAATCTATCCTCCTAGAGGAGCAGATAGCAGCCACTCAGAAGGTATGGTAGAGTTTGTTGTGCTGCCGTGCTAGTGTTACATTATACTGTGTTATACTCTACTGTGTTCTTTAGTAACCACCTATATATTATGTAGTATACTAACTTGTTCTCGTATTTACCAGGCCGAGAAATACAGGAAGAAACTGCAAGTGGAACTAGAAGATGCCAACAATGCATTGGAGCAGCAGAGAGCTAACGCTGCCGACAGAGAGAGGCAGCAGCGTAAATTTGACCAGAATCTTACACAGCAGAAGCAGGAGCAGCTCAAGTGAGTCACCACTGTTAACTAATACTGTACAGTCATGTACTACACTGCCTACTAAGGCATTGCACTGGTATAGCTAATACTGTACAGTCATGTATTACTCGACCTACTAAGGCATTGCACTGTTATAGCCATGATATACACCCATTATACAGTCTGTAATCGTAAGATGAGGTACTCCAAAGCGATACCTACTTTGTGTTTATGCATTACCTGTTTATTTTATGCACATACAGACTACAAGAAGAGAGAGATGCTGCAGAAAAGGAGGCCAGAGACAAGGAGACCAAGATTCTCTCTCTAACCAGGGAGTTGGAGGAGATGGAGGACCAGATGGCAGAGGTTCAGAGGAAATATGCCTCCCAGCTTAGAGAGTATGATGAAATCGTCAGCAGCAAGGATGATGTTGGCAAATCTGTGCATGACTTGGAGAAGGTAATTTCTACTGTGAATGTGCATAGTGTGGTGTTCACTGGTTCCGGGTGTGTAAAGCAGTACACGTAAACAGGTTCTGTTGGATTACATGTACAATGTATAATGGAAGACAATATTTGGAATGCAAGGTGAAGCTTTACGCCGCCCACAGAGTCGCTGCTAATTGGTCGTTTGCCACCTTCTCATCCATATGTTTACAGTAGTCCCATTTTATGATGGATCTGCTACATGATGATAAGGTTCATCTCATCTGCAGTCGTGTACATAGAGTAACTGTACACATGTACACATTTCACACTGATGTACGCACGTGATAGTCTTTTCATTGTTTTATCTCATTTCACATCTCGCTTCGTATTGTCAACAGTATCCTATCTTGATGAAGCCATACTATAGTACTATAGTCTTGTTTGATAATATGGTTCTCATCTCTTGTGAAGTGTTGGAGCTGTTATACAATATCTCACTTGTTCGGTAAAGTTGTTACATGCGCACACTTCACAGTCATGTCTCGGAGGAGTAGCAGCTCGTGCTCCACACGCGACGATATTAGAAGGAAGTTGGAGGCGAGTCTAGTGAGGAAGAACGCTGCCGTAGCTTGTACAGTGTTACAGTTGCAGCAGAGCAAGGTAGCACTGCCAAGCACCTGTCCTCCTCACACAGTGCTTGATAGAAAGTTGGGCTCAACGCGAGGGAAGAAATATGGAAGCTTTATTGGCTCTAAACTGCACAAGTTTAACAGACTAGCAGAGGGGGAGAAAAGTGGACCGCTGTTAGTCGCACCCGCTGATCCGGTACACTGGTTGTTATATTGTAGTCTAATCTAACATAGAAGTAGATACGCACGTCCTAGTAGTTAGTAGAGGAGGTGTTGGTAACCGTGGTGACATGCTGTTGTAGGCTAAGAGAGCTTTGGAGGCACAAGTGGAAGAACAAAGACAGCAGATAGAGGAGCTAGAAGATGAGCTGCAGCTGCTGGAGGATGGCAAGATGAGGTTGGAGGTGAACCTGCAAGCCAAGGTCAACCAGCTGGAGAGAGAACTGCAGAACAAAGACGATGGTGTGGAGGAGTCAAGAAAAGGACTTCTGCGACAGCTTCGTGATCTGGAAACTGTAAGTAGTGTAGCACATCTTTCTGTCTATTTGTTTTATTGTAACTATTATTAGCTGTGTATACATGTACAGACTGTATATGCTGCGTCAGGCCAATATATCTAAAGTAAACGTTTAGTGCAGGGATGCCCAAACTTTTTGGTGGAAAGGGACAAATTCTAAAAGCGTACCAGAGCAAGGGACACTTAGTTTTTGCTGCTGCATTTATTGAGGTTATTAAATGAGCAGTTTGATTATGATACAAAACGAGTTATTTTATAGTTTTAAGACGCAAATTTATTGGTCTAGTTTTAACCAAAGTATAACAGCAATTAGTCATCTGCGTTTGAAGTACACGAAAACAGAATCAAGGTAGAAACAGATTAGTGAATTGTGCACTGTTATTAGCTGCCAAATGACGGTGGAGCAACAGGGCATCACAAAGTTGAACGCAAAATGCCCTGTTTGCTAAATATCAAGGGTGTTTAATATTTTACGTTTAGCTATCAACAACACTGACTTCTGATTGGCAAGCAAAAGCTTTATCGGCTCCTTTCTCCACTTTTGTCTGTAAACGAAAATTTCAAATTGGGTTGCTGTTATTATGTCATTTACATGTAGGAGACATATATAACAGCAATTGCCTGCCTTGGCACACATGGAGGAAATAAAGTGGTCATGCTGGCAAAATGTGGTGGAACGTGGCGAAAATATTCGATAATCATATTTGGCCTTGAGCAAATTAAATGAAAATTGTAAGGAATTGCTGTCAAACTGATGATACTCTTTGGTAGCACGTTATTGTGTGAGAGTTTGTTCAGTCAAGAACAAAAGTCAGACAAGACTGACTGACAAACATACCAGGCAGCTACTAAAAGAGACAGACTTTGAGGATGATTCAAGAGAAAGGACAATTCCATGCTTCTTACTAATAATTATTGTATTCACAAGTGTAACATATAGCATGCATAGAATGTCTTTTTTAGTAGCTGCCTGGTATGTATGTCAGTCAGTCTTGTCTGACTTTTGTTCTTGACTGAACAAACTCTCACACAATAATGTGCTACCAAAGAGTGTCATCAGTTTGACAGCAATTTTAGATAAATTGGGGTAGCTGTGCTTTTGACTTTACTCTTCAGCTCTTGGCAATGTGATAAGGTCAACCAGCCTATCAATTTTTTGTAGCTTTCAACTCGTTGACAGAAATCTACTTCTGTGTCAGCTAAAAATACTTTAGGATTTCCGAATTTGGGGATTTTTTAACATTATGATGTACATCATTTTTGAGTTTAACTTGAGCAGTGCAATAGCTTTCACTGCTCAGCCACAAAAACACATGTTTGCATGCAAAATTTGAGAAGTGACAAAGGGACACCAAAATCCATGCAAAGGGACACTGTGTCCCTTAGGGACACATTTGGGCATCCCTGGTTTAGTGGCTCGCTCACTTCCTGTGAAGAAAGTTATATGTGTGAGTATGAAATGGATGCTTTTTTCTCTTGTTGTAGGAGCTGGAAGAAGAGAGGAGGCAGAAGACAGCAGCTGTCGGAGCTAAGAAGAAGATAGAGAGTGAGTTTGCCGATATGGAGGCAGCTGTGGAGAACGCGCAGAAACAGAAGGAAGATGCCCAGAAGCAGTACAGGAAGATGCAGACGATAGTAACACAGTACACCACTGAGATAGAGGAGCTTAGAACGACGAGAGAAGACGCCCTTAACACTGCTAAGGAGTCTGACAAAAAATACAAGTTACTCGAGGCTGAACTTGCTCAGCTACAAGAGGTTAGTGCTTGCTTGTCATATGATGGTAGAATAGTGCAAGTGTAAAGGTTAGCTTGTGTATGTGTATAGGGTTGTAGGTGGAGATAGGCTACATGTGCACACCATATATGTGTACATGTGTATAAGATGCATCTTCACATTGTATTATTCTCAACCCTTTGCAGGAGTTGTCTGCTGCTGAGAGAGGAAAGAGAGCAGCCCAGAATGAGAGGGATGAAGCGAATGAAGAGCTCAGTGCCTCAAACATCTCTAAGAACAGTCTGATGGACGAAAAGAAGAGACTGGAGGCGAGAGTGAACGCCCTAGAGGATGAGATGGAGGAGGAAGCCAGCAATGCCGAGCTGGCCATGGAGAAGGCCCGTAAACTGCAGGCTCAGGTTTGTCACTTCATTACAGTCATATTAGCGGATATGTACGACATATAAGTGGCCAGATGTAAGCGTAGCCAGATTTATATCATATTAAAATGAAAGAATATATCGTAAGAGATATGTATAAATGTACGTAGATACATTTATATCTACATGTATCTACCTGCTGTCTGCTAATATAGTCTCTTATACACACACCAATGTATTTGTGTGTACATGTAGGTTGACCAGATGCAGCTAGACTTAGGTAATGAGAAGGCATTGTCTAACAAGGCTGAGTCTGCTAGAGTCCACCTTGAGAAGCAGACAAAGGAGCTGAAGCTAAGAGTATCAGAGCTAGAGGAGCTCTCTAGGAAGGGAAACAAGAACCAAGTGGCTGCTCTTGAGTCCAAAGTACATACGTAATTATACTCTACCTATGAGTAGTGAGTGTTAGTTAGGTATATAATGCAGTAGAAACTATACAATGTACTTAGATACATAGATACATCAACACATAAACCATGAGGCATGTGCTCACAGGTGTCAAGCCTAGAGGACCAGCTAGAGGTAGAACAGAGAGAGAGACAGCAGCTAAACAGGAACAACAGACGCCAGGAGAAGAAACTGAAGGAGTTGAGTATGCAGATGGAAGAGGAGAGAAGACACGCTGATCAGTACAAGGAGCAGGTGAGTGTGACCAACCAGCCAACAATCCACCTTCTACCATAATGTTATACATAAAACTAGTCGTGGAAGTTGAGGATACACTGACCTCTTTAGTAATGGTGTGATATTGACGTTGACAGTTGGAGAAGGCTCAGAGCGCTAAGAAGTCAGTGCAGCGGGACCTGACTGAGATGGAGGAGGAGGTGTCAAGGCTGAATGCCCAGAGGCGTAGGCTACAGAGAGAGTTTGACGAGGCCACCGAGAGCTTGGAGGCCGGTCAAAGAGAGATCAGCTCGCTCAAGTCTCGGCTCAGGTAGGCACATAATACAGATATACATGTATGTTACAGATTACATGATATGGTAATGTGTGTGTGTAGTCTGTGTGCCTGCCTGCCTGTCCCTATGTTATACTATCTTACATGTGTATCTGCAGCTTTTGTGGTTCAACCCTCTGGGAGTGTTGTGTAGACCATCTCTCCTCTACAGGTTACCTACCTACCTACCTACCTACCTATTGGTGTGCAGTGTTTAGTCGTAGCTGTAGTACAAGTGTCATCCATCGTATGCTGTGTTACTATCTCTTGCTAATGTTGTTGTTTACGTCGTGTGTAGTTCCAGTATGGCAAGCGGCTTATCCACACGATTTAGCCGTCGATCAGAGCGGACTCAAATGTCGCATAGTCCATCAGCTTCCAACACGTCGTTAGATGATGAGCAATAATTGATGTCTTCTAGTATGTATGAATCATGTCCGCTCAACGCATCCCACAATGCTGTGCCGCTGCTGCTGCTTCTTCCACCTCAGCCTCTAATAAATAAATATTCTCACCTCGCCAATCTTAGCAGTGTCCTTGGAATGAAGTTATCTATGTACTTTAATCCCGTCTCACTGACTGTCAGCATATAACATTTGGTTGCCAGAGTCTGTAACGAATTGCTGCATGTTACCTAGCAGCACTACTGGCCGACAGCTTATACATATTATTTAAGGTGTGCATGGTGTACTCAAATGATGTGCAATATGAGCATAGTTGTGATATTATAGAACCAAATTCATTGGTAACTTTGCTCAGTTGAGAGAGATGGTGTTTTACACAGCTGTTTGCATGAATTATTGCACAAACTATTTGATTTTATGACAATACACTGTTATATTTCCATTCAGGGTCACTGATAAAACATCTGCATCTTCTGCAAGGTATATTATAATAACTCAGTGATTGCCAGTGACTGACCGACTGGCTGGCATGTAGTTACTCTATCACAGTGACTGACTGTTCTACTCGACCTTGACCTACCTTTGTTGAGTTGTTCTGTTATTGATACATTCTTGTTCCTTGAAGTTATCCTCTCCTGTTATAAACTGCTCGCTCCTACTATCGTGTACCAATCTTACATGGTTTGACAACTTCCATCAAAAGTTATAACATACAGCAGTATGTTACTACGTTGAACATGTATATTATAATAATAATCATTGGTTGAGGAGTAAATGGATAGAGTTTCCCTGTAATAATATAACATTCAACCAGGCTAATGATTGTGGGAGCTGGTCACTGTCTAACCATATAGTAGTATTTTACTCTACTATAATATTTACTAGTAGAGGTGTAGCTGGGGAGTTATCTTATCAATGCATGTTGATATGTTGATTAGCATGGATGCACAACTCCTTGTTCTAATTCACTTAATTAATTGTCTCACAGAATGCTGGCTGGTCTATGTGTTTCCCACACTAGTAAGTCCAGCATTCAATTTCAGTCTTTACTTCACTCACTGTACGTTGGTATCTTCCTATACTATTGTATGTGGAATACGGGTTCAAAACATCTAGTATCGGCGCTTAGTATCTTTGTGACTAAGTAGCATTACATCTAGTTAGACGTGTGTATCGCTCGTGTAGGCCAATCACAGTAAGCCAGTCTGAATGCAATGAATTTAATACTACTGCTCGCTTGTGTTCATGTGATACACGCATGTGAATGGGTTTGTTGCATTAGTTTACCTTGTAGTCGTTGACCCTGTTGGAGTGCTTACATTGTTTCATATCAGTGGTTTTAGAGTAACGCTAATGTCTGTGCTGCTGTTTTATTACAGGCAAGCACCCCTCTCCAATACACGTACTACTCGCTCCTCATTCCTAACTACCACCAGATATGGGGGAGTAAGCGAAGACGATGAAACGGCATCTATAGATGAGACCGCCTCAGCAGGCAGCGGTGCCGACGATACCAAGCAGAGTGATGCTTAGAAGTAACTCTTAGCTGACTGGTTCCTAACTATATTACTATATAACACTGTGTATGGTGATGTCTACATCAATATCCCCTAACCTACACTTTTATTAATTAACAAGTAGGCCTATATTCTGTTAGCACACACGTAGGATGTATAGAGAGGGGTACTACAGTACATCTTGTGATACTATATCATGCTTTCTTATTTACCAGGATTTAACGTTCCTAGCTGCCAGTACCAATATTGATACTTGATTTCAGAGCATGTTGGTATGTTTGTGTAGTTAGTTGTAATCTAATCACCTTACAGCCATTCCTGCTGTCTGCCATTAGTATGGCACTGGTGATCGTCTATATTTTTATTTTATACAAGGTTATTAATGTTATGAATTACTCTGTTCTAAATGGGTTCTTAGGTGTTACATAGGATTTAATTTCTTTCGTTACATAATAATTAAGATTTAGTGTGTTTCTAGAATACTGCAGCCTTCCCCTTGTTTACGTTCCGCCTGTTTTTACTTCAGCATTAGAAACTAGTAGGTGATTTGGTGGGCCTATGCTAGCCCAACCACCCATCCCTGCTAGACTGCTGTACCTACATTATGCCGCTGGCTGTATTGTCTCTCATTCCCACATGCCCCTGCTTGTTACACTATACTTCATATTGCTCACCAATAGGCACCTGCTGCCAGTGGCTGCCAGCAAGTGGTTAGGTTTTAAACACTAATTATAAAATATTATTATCTCGCTAGAATTATAACACCACTACTTATAATATTATTAATACTGTATTATTATTCATGCAAAAAACAAATAAAATATTTGTAGAATCTTCAATTCAGTGAGGTTTTGTTCTAATCTACATCACATTTAACTAATTGTGATAAACACTGCAATTCTGTTCAGTGTTTACACCTCCACCCCTCCCCCACCCTAACTTAGAGCACCTGTTTTAGTACAGAGCCTATCCTACTACAGTTTGCACCATTGTAACTTGTTAATTCTATCCGAGATGACCTCAGGATGATAGTTGTTGTTGTGGTTATAAAGCTATATATCCAACACTGCCTATCAAAGAGAGAGTATGGTACAGGATAATAAGATTTTTATATTCCCAAGTGATCTTAACTGACTAAATATATTCTTCTGTAATGTCAAACCATAGCTTATGTGTAAAATCATCTAGATAATTGTAAAACAATATTCTATGCTCAACCCTGAGTAATACGAGACTCCTGTACATTTTGTTTGGAAGGAGATGAGTTATCTGTACTTTGTGTCTGCCTCCTCATGAGCTGTTCCGCTACAAAAGATAAACAGCACTGTACCATCATGGTTGAATAAACTGTTGTTATGACCGAAAAAGTTTTGGAATGTTCTTTGTATTGTCTAACTAACAGTTGTAATGTACACAGAGTTGGGTCCAAGTCGACCTGCAAGTCAACAAGTCATTTCTAAAATTTTAGATGCAAGTCAAGTCCAAGTGAAGTCAGTGCTTGCAAGTCAAGTGGAAGACAACTTCAAAAATTTAACAATTTCCAAAACATCACTTTTTTCTTTTAGTAGACATTCCAATGCATGAAAAACCATGCCAAGGTGTAGTGTGGCATGTGTATTGTTATATAATTATGGCAACTAGCCTATATGTGTAGTAATATTGGCACTATGGTTGAGACTGTACAAAATTTTTATCCTCAATATTGACTTGGCAGAAACCAAGTCAAAGTCACAAGTCATTCATGTGTCCAAGTCAAGTCACATTGATGTCAAGTCAACATGTTAGCAAGTCCAAGTAAAGTCGACTTGTGACTTGACTTGGTAAGTTAAGTCAAATCTATGACTTGGACCCATCTCTGAATGTACATGCAGTATGTGGTGTTTTGCAAAAGAGATTATGTAATATCAACATTAAATCAAGAGACCATGTAACTATGACCGGAAAAAAATTGTTTTCATCTGTTCCAGTAGAGAGTATTATTTGGAATCTTGACTTTTAGGCAGTAAAACTGTTAGCACTGTTCGGCAATATACTGGCAACGATTGTCTAACAGTGTACACAAGGTGTCTTGGCAACCTGTTGGACGAACTGGGTCGCATATAAAAATTGCAAGATGCGAAAATGAGGATTTTGCTTTCGGCCTAGGTCTGAAATTTGGGTAGCGAAGACACCTACTAGCAGTTGTAGCTTAATAAATTTACTCGTAGAGCTATTTTCTCTATGAATTCAACCAATGGAAATATACATTGTAATATGTATGCAAGTCACCTTTAAAGGTATCCACCTCTTAGCTCTGCTATATCTTGTAGTATTATTAGACTGTGTTTTTGTTGAATGTTTGTCTAGTTTAATTTTCTTGCCCTGTTGTGTAGGAACTGTCCACCTAGCAATAACCGGCTGTCCTTTGGGTGTGTTATAAGACTTTCTAGGTGTGACATATGCACTGCTTTCAGGTTTACAGATGTTATATAGTTTGCAATTCAGTTCTTTAGATTTTGTTGCACCTTTTGCTACAAAAACAACACAAATGAAATAAATGTATATGTAATATGATGTTCTTATATGAACATTGGAGATAAGCAATGCAGAAGATTGTGTGTGGCATGTGGAGGAGAACACTAATACAGGTCTTATATAAAAATTGTTTTTTTAAAGTAATGTGAAGGCAGGCAAAGATTACACTACTAGACAAAGGACATGCAATGTAATTACACTAATGCATTGTGCATATTGCTGGACATACCAAACCCAAATCATGTAAACTGCATGTGCCACACTTGGACTATATATACAGAATGAAGTACATGTACTTTTGCTCTTGTACCTGAGAGGTATATTATAACACCACATATGAGAAGTACGAGACAGAAGAAGCAGATCCAGGTCAAAGATCTGCCCGTGTCCAGAGTGTTCCGACTCTTTCTCCCGTTGAGACCGTTGAGTAGGACGTTGGTGACTCCAAACGGATGAGCTCTCTTCTCCTCTTCATCAATACTTTCAATGTACTTGTTTACATCACTCATAACCTATGGAGGAGATATATCAACTTAGATGTCTGCTCAACTAACTAGTAAATATAATATGTGAACACTGAGCTAGATGCACAATATTATGTAGATTATTGGATTAAATAATGACAGCATAGCATGGGGCATCCATCACTGGCCATTCACTCAGTGTGCAGCTCATTGGTTGATAATGTCTAATCAAGTAATCAATGGGGTCTTCAAACCCTGCCTCCATATAGTAGATACAGCTGTTTAGGAGCACATAATTATTAATTATATACAAGTTCATTATATTGTACACTAATATAGGCCTATAACTACATGTATATTGTGTAATGTATATGTATACAATGTACATTTACAGTTATACTATGAATTATGTTATATAGGTTTGGTCCAATCATGGATCGACTGACTTAGAATAAGGTTTCATTTTCAGCACTGTGTGTGCAATGGCGCTCCCAAAGTAACAGATTTTAGAGTTATACCCTCACTACAAGTCTATTTGTTAACTATCAAGTATTAACACAGTAGATTATGATCTATGAACTGCATGAGGTATAGGCTGCTCGCTAAAACGTCTTAGGTTATTGCTACCAAGAGTAAAATCTGTAATTGTGTGCTTTTTGAAATATGTTCATGGGTGGGCAACTCCTACCACAACCATGTTCTACAGCAGGAGTTTCGGTACAAGCACAACGATTCAAATTGTAGGTGTTGCTAATACACTAGCACAGCGGTGTTGAGTTGCTGTGACATGGGATGTGTTGCATATATTATAAGATTAGTAATCTCTTGGTGTGCCCTACCAATGCTACACCCCATGTGATGGCTATTCCATTTGTTTACAGTTGATTTTGCAAGTAGATGTAAGGTGGTGGAGTGGGCGGTGAGGGTTGTTAGCTGGTGAAATGATGGGTTGATGCCCAGCATGGAATTGCATACATGCCAATGTGATGTATTATCATGCTAGATAAATTTGTATTATGTATGTAATTGTATTAATATGTCCTCATCAAGGTATTGATGAGGTATATTATTTGGCACTAGTTGGGGCGGCATGGTGACGGAGGTTTCTCTGCGAGATAGGCATTCTTACAATGAAACAACCTACATGTACATAAGGGACCTACCTGCAGATCCATGAGGGGATAATTCCAACTAACCACTGTACAATGTACAGTGTAGCTATTAGTTTGAAGTTGGTTCAAGAAGGTGAATTTTTAAGCCTACAGTAATTTAATATGATGCATACAATAATCTAACTGCCTGATTTTATCAGCCAGGATTGAGAATTAGTAGCATTCTATACAGCCTGGAGACCAGGCTAGGCAGATCATTATCAAACTTTTGCTAACCTGAAGGCCCAATTGGCATTTATTCAGCTTCAAAAGATGTTGGCTTTATCGAAATAGCTGAATAGCCCAAAAAAGCTTCCAAACTTGGGCATACAAATAGTACCATGATCAAATCATCATTAATAATGGTATTTATGAATGAGTGTGTATGTGTAAATATACCTGTACAGTACATAACAAACATTATCAGCTTATTATAGGCATGTGTAAGTATTAATAACATTGTAATAATTATTACCATAAGCTATGCAATGATGTAATAAATACATACAGGATGTGTTAGTGGTGTAGTAGTGTATGTAAATATGCTTTGCCTAAACTATGCTTCATGAAATTTCTATACTTTTGCACTGACTGCTGAAAAAAGACCTAAATGCGGAACAACTCCTGTAGGTAGTGGTCAAAGTTGGGAGGTTATGGGGGACGCCATCCCCACAATAAATTTCAGGAGGTCCCTCAGACTGATAGACCCCCTACAGATTACTATTATAATAAATCAAACGCGTCGCCGTTTATTTTCCTTGTTTCATAGCAACGAAGTTTGGACCATATTTTAATCTGAAGTTTTTGAATTATGCACCATTTCGGTGTCTAATTTTGATGAAGTTCCCAATTTCTAGCAGGGCGGGTGGGAGGTGACTCTCCCTGCCGGTGTGCGCAGCACGCTGTTCGGGCGCTTCTCGCCCTCAGATGATTATGACTGCTACCTTAGAGCCCCCCCCCCACCTCTTTTCTTAGACTTTGACCACTATCTTTAGGAAATAAGAATGTGGGTTTCCTCATTGGCATAACTTGAGTTGTCCAGTAGTTAACATTCAGTGAAACTGATTAGGACTAGTTGCCATCCATCTTCCAATGTGCTTCTAAATACTACTGGATCATGAAAAAACCTTTGTAATCACATAGGCTAATGCGTAGCCCTAGCCTCTATCAACCCACCTTGATGAGGGCTCCACCTGTCATACTTAGACCCAGTGCCCCGTCCTCTTTCAACATGGGGAGTCCATCTTGAGAAGAGAAGGGCTGTTAGGTTGAGAACTATTTTGTTTGCAGGCTGGTTATAGAATGTTTTGGTAACTAAATATTATTCTAATATAAACTGGAAATCTACTTCAATACTTGGACTATCATGATAGTAATCAATATTTATGTCAATAAACGGTATCCAGGTTGGTTCAAGCCATGCTGTCCTAACTACATGTAAATAGTGCATGGAATGAAAACTAGTGTATTGAAAGTTGCATAGGAGACATGCAGACTTACATGAGATTGGGACATGTACATAATATAGACTTACATGAGATTGGGACATGTACATAATATAGACTTACATGAGATTGGGACATGTACATAATATAGAGTTACATGAGATTGAGACATGTACATAATATAGACTTACATGAGATTGGAACATGTACATAATATAGACTTACATGAGATTGGGACATGAACATAATATAGACTTACATGAGATTGGGACATGAACACAATATAGACTTACATGAGATTGGGACATGTACATAATATAGACTTACATGAGATTGGGACATGTACATAATATAGACTTACATGAGATTGGGACATGTACATAATATAGACTTACATGAGATTGGGACATGTACATAATATAGAGTTACATGAGATTGAGACATGTACATAATATAGACTTACATGAGATTGGGACATGTACATAATATAGACTTACATGAGATTGGGACATGTACATAATATAGACTTACATGAGATTGGAACATGTACATAATATAGACTTACATGAGATTGGGACATGTACATAATATAGACTTACACGAGATTGGGACATGTACATAATATAGACTTACATGAGATTGGGACATGTACATAATATAGACTTACACGAGATTGGGACATGTACATAATATAGACTTACATGAGATTGGGACATGTACATAATATAGACTTACACGAGATTGGGACATGTACATAATATAGACTTACATGAGATTGGGACATGAACATAATATAGACTTACATAAGATTGGGACATGTACATAATATAGACTTACATGAGATTGGGACATGTACATAATATAGACTTACATGAGATTGGAACATGTACATAATATAGACTTACATGAGATTGGAACATGTACATAATATAGACTTACATGAGATTGGGACATGTACATAATATAGACTTACACGAGATTGGGACATGTACATAATATAGACTTACATGAGATTGGGACATGTACATAATATAGACTTACACGAGATTGGGACATGTACATAATATAGACTTACATGAGATTGGGACATGTACATAATATAGACTTACATGAGATTGGGACATGTACATAATATAGACTTACATGAGATTGGGACATGTACATAATATAGACTTACATGAGATTGGAACATGTACATAATATAGACTTACATGAGATTGGGACATGTACATAATATAGACTTACATAAGATTGGGACATGTACATAATATAGACTTACATAAGATTGGGACATGTACATAATATAGACTTACATGAGATTGGGACATGTACATAATATAGACTTACATAAGATTGGAACATGTACATAATATAGACTTACATGAGATTGGGACATGTACATAATATAGACTTACACGGGATTAAATATTTTACTGTTGAATGTTTAATTCTATTGTTAGTACAGTAATAGTGGATTACCAACCTACCATATTATGATAACTAGTAGGAAAGTTTTATAATATTATTAGACTGTGATCTGCGCTGAGGTAATATTTAACATGCGGTTAGCTAAACTTTGCATGTAGAATGTTCACTTCCCTTCATAAATTTGTCACTAATCTTCACTGATCAAGCTGTACCAGCAATGTCTATCTTTCGTTCTAGTACTACATACACAGCAATTTTATAAATACTCGTACATTGATTTAACAGTTATTACTCTCACACCCTTCAAAATTATATCATATTCAATCTGTATTCAAGTATTTCCTTCTATCCACAAGTCCCAGCGCTCTCCAATATGCAGTTGTATTAGGGTAGGTAGTGTAGGTGTTTGTTGTAGTAGATGCATATGCGATGCATAGGCATGAAACATGTACAATGTACATGTATTCATAAATATGGAGATGCAAGTTATAGTTATGCAAATGCATTTGTATACACCACCGGACTCCAACATCTTATACCATGTTTTACTTCATAATCACCTGCAGTGTATGTATAATATTACCATAATAATATACATGTAGATAATGTACCATGTTATTGTATGATTATGGTGATAGGAATGCCACTACAGGGGATCGCGTTAGAAACTTGTCAAAAGATTATTATGGAAAATAAAGAAATAATACAACTTGACTGTGTCAATTAAACTTAAAATGTAGACATCAATGCTAGCTAATGAAATAAGTGGTAATAATAATGCTTACATCTAAAACTGTAGTCATCACTCATGGATTCCAATTAATGTAGCACAACTCCAACTAACATAAACCCACCTTTCCTCTCTGGATTGTAATAGACTCACCAGACCAAAATCCCGTCTATGTTGTTCTGAACACATCTCACTGTTGGTTGTAGTTCCGTCAGCTGTATAGAGATGTTCCACTGTTGAATTACTCAGTCGCTAGCTGACCTACATGTACTAACAGCCAGCTATTTATTCATTTGGTGACATTTCACAGTAAGTACAATAAAATTAACCTTTTAGCTTGATTTCTGTGAACGTTGTAAGTAGGGGAATCACAGCTGATGCTGTAAAGTGTTTTGGTGCTGTTACTGCTTGATATAATGAACTAGACACTACATGATATAGGTATATATACTACATTATTGGAGTATTGTAGGAGATCAATAGCGAGTATATAGTACATAGTACGCAATATACATACATGATGTAATCTAAAGTAGGGTATACATGCTTTTCCTATCGGCTCTAACACATGTTATATGTATGTATATAATATTATACATATACACATAGGTCTATATAGTACATGCATATTACACATACACTAGATATAGCATTGATTAGGAATGTTATTATATTGTTACCTTCTGAGTTTTGTGATTAACCAAAGTAGACATTGAATAAATCTGACCTCTGTATGTATGTAACATATTGTACAACTGATTTGGATGGTATTTATATCAATTCTATACATGTAGCTAGTAAATAATCTACTATGTAAATATAGCATATTAACATAACAACTAATTAATTGTGTATATGTCACATTGGGTATTATTCATACTTATCTAATACAGTATACCATCTACTTGTAGCAATGATAATATGTATATTATCATTGCTTGTAGTATGTTGCCATATACATTAGACATACATATACATATACAGCAAATGCATACATATATACATACCATCAGTGTCACACGTTCAGCACAGTATAATATACATTGTACATGTACATGTATGTGTAACATGGACCCATAACCATACAAAGGTGGACATTACATTCTGTTACTATATATGTGTATATGTACATGTAATAAGACTGTCATAATGATGTTAGCCAAGTATGCAGAAGTTGTATTCTCTTACAAGTAATCCATTGAGTAGACAACTTCACAAAACCAGTAAATACATGTAGGCCTACCATGCTACCTCTGGTAAGAATACTCTTTGCTTATCAGCATTGGTGAATAGTTCTCATAACTATTAGATCTCTATTGTTTTGGTATCCTTTACTTGGACACTGTGTACCACAGACACCGTGTACCACAGACACCGTGTACCACAGACACCGTGTACCACAGACACCGTGTACCACAGACACTGTGTACCACCAACACTGTGTAACATAGACAGACACTGTACTACACAGTAGCCGTTAGACATAACGTCCATTCTGATCCATGTGTATAGACATAGAGTTGATTTATTGGATATACGATAATATCATGTACATGTCTAAAAAACCAAAACATGTTCCATCGTCTTCATGTTCATGAAAATACACTGAAGGTTTTCCTAATTTTAGTTTAAAGTTATCACCCCTCTGCTTTTGAAGCTGGAAGAGAGGATAACTTCAGAATAGAAATAGCACGCTCCATTGGAGTATGCATGGCACTGCCAGAATAATTCCCATGAAAGATGTAGGGTGTTTTTCAGCATACTTATGGCTAGATATGCTAATATTATATTATATAACAGCGTATGACTTGAATATAAAATATTAATATATGTAGCCAGCCACCTAAATGAGGGTACCAGTTACGGCACACTACACACTTACCTGTATGTCAGCTCGTGAATTCTTCCACTTGGGTGTGGAGGCTTGAACGCACATTATTCATGCATTAGATATTCAAAAGTGACAAATTTTAAATGATACTCTCCATTATGTTGATTGAATGGCTGTACTCACCTATACTCTGCTACATTTTGGTGAAAAATTGCCGATGATATGAAATAGTAACATCAGAAACATGTCACTATCGGTGCCGATTCTTAAAGTTTTAGAATAGAAATAGAATTATTAGCAGCAGTGCACTCTCATACATGCATTGTTATTTTAATGTTACATGCTGTAAAATAGTCTAGTTTCTTGGCACTCTGCTGCATTCTCTATCACAATTATAGTATACTAGATGCATGGGTAAGTAAAGCATTAATGTACATGTACAATGTATATAACATGGCACGTTTATTTCAGGGTGGGGTATTACCTCAGCGTGTTCTGCTAAGATCTACGCAATGTGAGGGATGGAAGTTAATCAACACTAACAGTCTGAGGTGAAATGAACTCAGCAAAGTGTCTCCTGTAGTAAAGGTCGGCTCTAGCGGTGATGAAAACAAGTTAGTATCTAGTTACCCACAAATTAACTCATTTGGGAGTCGTACAAACTTTACCATTTATTTACTTTAATTAATGTCCTGAAACACACAGACTTTCATTAATGATTGTGCCTAGTGGGCAAACACTTGGATATGCTGATGATTGTTTCAAGGAGGTCCACTGGGATATCAAATGTGAGTAGTGTTGTTTAGAAAGCCCGTAATGCAGTTAGTCAAAGATATAGACGATAGGGAGTTATTATAATACATTTTTCTACCAAAATCAATATCCCACTTTAATAGGAGAGTGACTGTAAGATAGATCTGGAGAGTAACAGCAAGGCTGCTACCCCCCCCCCCAACTTATCACAAGGTTGCGTTGGAGTTAAATTTGCTTCCCAAAATGAAAATGTCTCTCAAAAAGTAGCCTAATAATAGTAAGGACTTCCGTTGGTCCTGAAAATTGAAGTGAGATTCGAATAAAACTCCAATTATAACAATGAGTAGTACATGCATTATTAGATATCTCATCAATCAATGGCTTAATAATGGGATGTCTGTGGACATAGACATAGGTGAACAGATAGAAGTAATATGTTTATGAACATAGATGTCTATGTACATTGATGAAAGTAAGAAATGTCATAGAATGAACACTCCAAACTATGGTAACAGTGTCTGACAAGTGACAGTATGATGTTATATACCAGAATAATAAATTCAAACTAATTATTCTCGATAAGTTTGGAATGTAAACTCATTTGCATTTTTGGTTAGACATATAAAACCAATTTTATTTGCCCAGTGTCGATGATGTGTATTAATTACCTATAACACCTACAAGACAGATGTAATGAAGCTAGTATTAGTAGTACATTGAAAGAGGGGGAAAGGACTTTGTTTGTAATAAGATGGACAGGCAACATAGTAATAAAGTTATTTTTATTAAAATATTATAATATAGTACTAACAAGTATAAAACAGAATAATGTCATGTACATAATGTACTAACATAAGGTATTGCATACAATATTATATAACTTTGCTTTATCATAACGTCATATCAGCTTTTAGAATCAAAATTGGTCATTAAGATGTTTATAGGGTTTTGGCTTTTATTATCTTGACATTTCAACATAATATGGCCGACTCTATTGAAATAAAATAATAAAATTACATAAACTGAAGAGTGCATATGTGTATATGTGAACAATGGACCGATGACAAAAGGGCTATATTTGCTGATATATTATTATCCTGATGCTAGACTGTGCTCCATTCAGTTACGTGTTGCAACAAAACTGTGCAAATGGTGCTACAGAAGTTGAATTTGCGACTTTTCGAAAAAGGCAGTTCGAAACAGGATGTTTCGAAAGTGGACAGTTCAACACCGAACAGTTCGTAAAGTCTAACCCCAAACCCCGACCACCAGATTTCAACTAATTTTTATTTTTAATATTATTTTTTTATTTACTTAATTAAATTAATTAGTTAAAATTGATTATCTGCAAGTTGTGTTCTTCTAAATGTAATCTACACAGTTTCGAACTGCCCTGTTTTGAACTGTTCAGTTGTAAAACGCCCTGTTTCGAACTGTCTTTTTCGAAATGTCTCTTTACCACAGAAGTCACCCAAACAGGTCATACTTATATTTTAATATAAACTAATACAAGTAATTCAACTGTAGTAAATTTGACAATGAAATCTAAGTGAAGCAGCAATATTATTCCTCTTGACTTTTTGTATATTTACTACCATTAGGTGCCCCTCATAAATGTAAATGTTGCAGCCTGTGCACATGTAAAGGTAGATAATTTGGACACAAGTTTGTCACCTCCTATACTGTTTGCCCTCCACGTGTCTCTAGTAGGTTACTAGCATGGTAGGTTGGGAGAGTGACACACATATAGACTAGTTGGCAACAGCTCCCTCTGTGGGTAGATAAAGCTGATGACATGTACCAGGCAACTGTCAGTCACAATCAGAAACGGGAAAACATTTTCAGCTTGGGTCCGCAAATAAAAATTAATTATTCAAAGTTATAAGTGAAAAGGTATCAAGGAATTGTACAATAGGTAGTTATTAATAATGATTAAAATTGATTCAGGTATTCACTGAATAGTATTCAGTTTGTATTCCCTCCAGATTTGTAGCTTCCCACTAAATGAATCAAACGTGGGCTGCAAGTTGTTGCTTAGTGGTGTGAAAATTGGAGTGCATGGACACATATAGTCACAGATAGTCACAGTACCACCTTGTCCTCATATATGTTTAGATGAGTCAAAGTAAAGACTGTAAACTGTTGTCACATTTTGTTTATGTACATATAGATATAATTATATACATGGATATACACTCTAACACCTGTACTGTTATTAGTTTATAGTAGAATAATGTAGATTATGCACCTTTTTATCGCTAGAATTGCAGGAATCAGATAACGACCATTTTTATAACCCAATCAGTACATTGTTTATCATTATTTAGATGACAAAGATACTTTGTCTCTGCATGCAATACATCACACTCATATGAGCTATTATCAGTATATCCATAAACATAAATACTTGTATATTATACTAAATAGTAAATAATGCTTGTAGTATAAACAAGTCAAATCTAATGGAGTTTCATAACTAAGTGAAGTACCTCACTGCATCCATTCTGCTATACTCTATTCCCTATTCCCCCTCCTATACCACATAGACGATTTACATCTCTCTTACAATGTAGAGCAGTTCAGGAAAAATTTTTATCCAGGAAATGAGGAAATGGTTTTATTTTTGAGCAATTTCTATTCAGAATGTTTTATTCACCTCCATGTATTTATTCTATTCATCTCACTGTAGTTCATTTGCAACTGTAATATTTCTGGCAGTTTGACTCCACTACAGTTACATAACAGAACTGATGTGTACTAGTATAATATTATATTGTAGGCTTATACATGCACTTGAAGTAGTTTAGGCTTTGTACTACATGCTTGTATATGCAACAGTGAAGTAGTTATAGAGTTATCCACTGATGTGCCCATTAGCTAAAACATTTATAAATATGACATACAATGTAGTTCTTAGTATTATGTTTGGTTTTGAAATACTATTGGATTATAATGAAGTTGAGCATTTTGTTATTTGCAAAGGAAATATTTTTTGCATTTGAAGGGAAATTCTTCAACAGGCAAGAGCTGGACTTGCTCAGGTACCCTCAAACAATATTTCAGTGAGGTGCAGATGGGCAGTACTGTGCACTATTATTTACTACAAGCTAGTGTCCCTGAAATATGACAGAGTAAAAATATGTTACTGGTGTTATATGCTACTATTTATTATATTATTTTACATGTTATTGTAATATATTATTTTATTGTTATTAAATTGCATTAGCATGCAGAGTTGCTTTTCAGCACAAGTCCTCTCATTATTAACCCACCCATAGAGGTAACAGGGAGATAACTCTATGAACCCACCAATCACCATCTACCAGTTCTCAGCACTAGTCACGTGATAACCTTCCTTTGATTATAGCCAAGGCTTTTTAGGTTATTACAGTGTGGGTAGGCTAACCACCCATTCAATAAAACAATAGTTTAATCTTTAGCTACACATCTTAGTCTGCTTGAAACTGACTCCATGCTAGAAAAACATTGTTGTTGGCAGGCATAACAACATCGGTCTGCTTGTGCAAAATTATTAGAGCAGATATTATATATTTTTATAAGTAAAGCTAACAAAAAGACTAGAACAGCTTTGATTTGGCAATTATTACAAGTAATAAATTTATTAAAACTAAAATCATTTTTGCCCATAGCCAATGGTGGATTACTGGGAGAAACAACTAGAGCACTACTGACTGCGCCACCAGTAGTAGATATAAACTGTATAGTTATTATAATGTAGAAACTAGTCCTACTGAGGAATATACTACTAGTACTGCAACCTAGGATGGACTTCTACCAGGAACACGTGTCCAGGAGAGGCCGTGTAAAGCAGGAACAGCCCATGTACTTTGATAACACAGCATGCTTCGACATGGAACTGGAAGTAAGTAAAATAAATGTTGTTTTAAGCAATTCTATAGTACTCACTTTATTTATTTCATGTTATTAGCCTGTGAATCAGGCTTACAAACATAGCAGTCCATCTTGTAAGCCTGGTTCCCAGGTTTTGTACTACAAGTACATATATGTAAGTAGACTAATTGCTGAATGAATCGAATAGTATGACTGAGTGAGTGAGTGTGATGGTTATCTTTTTGATTGAACTCCGCAGAATGACTATGAGAATGAGGAATAGAACAGAGAGACAGAGAAATACATGATGTATGTTCCCAAAGACTGAGGTTGCTGTTGTTGGTCATACTATTGATATTGATACCTGAGGTGGTTGTAAAATTTGAAATTGAAGAATAATTTGGTTGATCTTGAAGTAGAGTCTCTCTAGACACTAAAGAATTTAGATGGCACTCATGAGCTGTGACTGTGTACATGTAAGATCTTCTACTGAATGGTTAAACTTTTCAATATACATGTATCAATATGTATTATATAATATGTACATGTGTTATAACACATGTACATATTATATAATACATGTACATGTATATTATATTATATACTAGTGTATATATACTGTGTATATTATATAATAATTATAGCACTCCTTCTTTGGTATTCTATAATAGTTTCTGCCACACACTGTTTATTATGTTAGGGATAGCCGGCTGGTGTCTTGTGCATACTTCTGTTCTCCACAGAGTCCTTTAGCCAATACAAGTTTCCAAAAAATGTCCACGTAAGTGGTAGTGGTAGTAGCTGTATACCTGTATACTATCTGTACAACCATAATATCTACCTTGTCTACAGAATGACAGGGACTAATTAATATTTGTACATAGAGGGGCTGAGATGAGGGAAGTAATTTGTGTAGACCAGATCTGGAGCTGGAAATACTTGATTATTAATCCTTTCCCATGATGGAATGACATACCTGGGCCTTGAATTACTATTTACTACTCGTTGTGTTAGTCACATAACAGAATACATACAATTGTGTATGTTGGTGATCATGCATTACTATATATCACCCACTTGTACTTGTACAGCAAAATTGTAGTAGGACATGAAAGACAATAATTATTATGCATAGATCATCTGATACATCATGCTAATATCATGTAACTTATTGGAGAGATGGAGTGTAATAGATCATATGAGTTTACATAATGAAAGCTGACCAACCCATTGGGGCCCTGGATACATGTAGGTAATAGCTGTACAACCTACCTTCATATAATGATATATTACAGGTATGCTGTTGGTGTCTTGTATTAGTAGTAGTATGTAATTATGGTGGATAGAACTTTCCCCCATCCATTATACATTTAATAGGTTACATAAGACATTAATACAAGTACATGTATGTTATAATGTAGGCCCTGTATGTACTTTAGTGCTTTCAATGCAATGGGAGTGAATGTTTTTAATATTTCCAAATCCCATTATTTTTCAGAGGAGATTAGTCTAATCTAATTACAATACTATTATCTGTGACATTATCTACAAGCTGGCATTACAAGATGAATTCATATGATATACAATATGATGTATGTAATGTAGAGCATATGGACATAACTCTGTAGTACTACTTCACCATAAGTATACAAGTGTACCAGGAGATGTAGGTGTAGAGTATGAGATTACATGCAGGTTTCCTCTGGTTGGCTAAATGAGGGAAATACGACAAAAAGAGCCTATTGTTTTCTCTTTTCAAGCCAATTTTCTTTTTGCCTGACCTAGAATCCCAAACGGCCATAACTCAAATGACTCTGATCCTGCCTTCCTGTGTCTAGTTGGGTTAGTACCAGCTCCTCTGGTCTATTCTAGACTATAACCAAGTCGCCTACTGCATGTATAGTAGATCTACGTCATGTAGGTAAAGTGGAGGTAGTAGTTTATAATGAATGATTGAGGAATGCTAAGTGAGTGTATAAGTGTACTGTATGTGACATCTACCTATTCCCACACTTACCTCTACATACATGTACATGTACTAGTCATTCCATCTATTTCCATGGGCAGACCATATGACTGGAGTACTAAATGGGAACCATAGCAACCTGTTCATAGCATGGGTTCACCCTTATCTAAGTGTTCATGTCGGTGATGACTTGATAATGATGAATGAAAGTTGAAAAAAAATCTTAAAAATATTTAAGGAATTTGAAATAAATTAGAAGGTAATAATTACACAGTTGGCTATTTATGTACAGGTGTAGTTATTAATTAGAGCTTATTATAATTAATAATTACACCTAACCAAACAATAATTATGACTTATAATGGTGACTATGCAATTCATCATAATTGATTGGAAATAGTCTAAAAATGTATGTGGAAACTGAGGTAAATATGATGGTATACTGGTTAGAGCCTTCCATGTAATCTAGAGTATTCATAGCCCTAGAACCCTAGCTGTTCCCATGCCCTTCTAGAATATACATGTAGATAATAATCCTGTCTGTTCATGGGAAAGGCAACAAGTTGCTGTACTATTATAATATTCAAATTAGTATTTATCTCTCATGGAATTTAATCGGAAACTTCACTAATTATACAATGTGTCACACAGGTAGAGCCAACTTGAAGTATAGTTGGGGGTGTGCTTTGCATGTACAATGTAGGCAGATCATTCTAAGCTAACAAACATGAACAACTTCCTAAAAGTTGAACAATTTTGGTAACAGACCTCTGCCTTCAAGTATGATAAGCACTATAAAAAATGTTGGATGAGTTACTAAAGGGGGGGGGGGGGGGTATGCAGTAGTAAGTAGTACTTGGGAACTTTGCTAAGGTTTGGTGCTGACCACAAGTTTTGATGGGAAGGAGTGAATGTGATGAGCAGCACTAATCGACTCTGTAAATTGTCGTATATCCATGTACAATTGTAACTATTGTAAGAATTGCTACTTTACACGCAAAAAACTTCATAGACTGTAAAATTGGATGCGTACCGTCATTATTCTTGTATAATATTAATGGAGAGGAAGACTTCCATGTTGGTACCAGAAGACACCATGCTTAATGCCAGTCATACTCTAATTGATTACAGTTAATTACCTGTATGTTGGCTGGTCTAGGGGAAAGCAATCCGTCTAGCTATACATGGAAGTAAAAGTAGAACAAAATATTTGTCTCGGTATTGTTTGTCTGAGCTAATGAGTCAAACTTTTGATTGCAAATAGTTGGCCTGTCTGACCCAGCCTAAACTCATGTACAGTACATTTCAGGAAGGTATCTTAGCTCTAACCTCCTCCTTTGCAATACCTATCTTCTGTTTACTTTCATGGGTGTCAGATTTGCAATATGTAATTGGTTTCCAGTAAAACTACTAAACATTCAACACGATTATGATCCATTTTAAATAGATACAGCAATGCAGCAATGGTGACATGGCAAGAAAATATATTACACTGAAGTGAGGTATTTAGAACGAATAATAATATTGTAAGACACTACTAAGTCTCCATATATGTTTTTGATCCAATTATTTTTGAAAATCCTTATTAGCTGCCAAATGGCATATTGCTAGTAATAAGTAATTATTCCCTTAGCATGTTATACAGGCTTCTCTACCACTTGACTCTGCCAGTAACAAGCTGTGCCACACTTCACATCAACGGCTCAGTACTAATAACAAAGGGACCATATTTATGTTGTTGATATGTCCCTGAGGGAACATGGTCATCACTGTTCCCTCCCTCCCCTGCCCACCCATCACCACCACCATGTTTTCACTGGAATATATCTCACTTGTGTAGTGAAGCATGTGGTCGAGAGCCTGTTGAATTCTTACCACAAAATATCAATATTATTGGAAATTCTTGGAGTTG
Organism: Bugulina stolonifera; assembly: GCA_935421135.1. Lineage (NCBI taxonomy): Eukaryota > Metazoa > Bryozoa > Gymnolaemata > Cheilostomatida > Bugulidae > Bugulina > Bugulina stolonifera. The sequence goes on from OW285187.1 coordinate 34,080,856, forward strand.
GATTGAAATCTGAACCCATGACTTGGGGAGTTCTGTTGAAGTTCTATTTTGTTTACTTTTGGTTACTTTTTTATTCTTGGCATTCATTGTTATCTCAGTTTTATTGAAATCTTACTCTACAGGTTGTCTCGGGGAGCTTTTAAAGTGTCAGACGTAATTGTTGTAGAAGTTTCAAGTGCTATATAATACTGAATATGTTTGTTTTATATAAATGATTACCTAGGTTTATTAGCTATGTGTCACATAATTTCAAACAAGCAGATGAAATGTAAACTGCTGTATGAATATTATGGTTTGAATCAAAGTTAAGTTGATGCGTTTGTTTTATGGTTGTTCATTGAATCATGACATAGTGAAAGCAATTTAACTTGATAGATAGTAACTAATAAGTATTTGCATCCACTGGTGCCAGCACACACACCTCTTTCACTCTCACATGAAAAGATACAAAATTTAGCTTCACTGTCTATTCATTACGCCCATCAGATAATCTAAACTAATATACTGTCAGTGTAGTACATCTATATTCAATAATAATGTTGGAGCCTATTTTAGTGAACAAAGAAATATTTTTTGTTTTCAGCCAATTCTCTCATCTTTAAACATCCCACCCAGCTATGCTCTGCTGTTGGGCAGGTAGATATTCACATAGAAGCATACAGACTCTTCTCTCATGTAGGCTGCAATGTCAATAATGTATGTCAGCTGTTATTTTAACTTAATTTCATATTTTTTATTTTAAATTGCTCCAGAGATATAGGCTACTTGTATTTAGTTTTAGACTGAATTATTATGTAATTATAAACCTATAAGTTAACTGGTTGAACACTTGTACCAGGGATTATTAATGCATGTACTTAGGAATCAAGGCTGGAAATTCACATGCAATGAATATAATAATAACCTCAGCCCTTCCTTCTTTTTCCATCCAACTGCTTTCTATACAATATTATAGAGCTAGCTAGGAGCATGAGGCGAGCTAACTCACTAGGGCGGCTGCCTCATACTCCAGAGTGGGATTCCAATGGTCTCAAATGAAAATATAAAATTGACTTTACAAGCTGAAGTTGTTGGACTGCAGGGTTTGTTTTACACATTGTAGCAGGTGGATTGTTTACATTCATTCTTTCAAGTAGAAACAGTATCCCATGCACAGGCAGCCACACTGGCTTGGAGCAGCGGTCACTGTTTGCACAATGCTAAAGTGCCCCTTCATACCAACTCTGTATTAACTTGTACTTTATCTGATATTAGTATGACTGGTGTATACATTATTGGATTATACATGTATAATTATAATAATAGTATAATTATAATAATAGTCCTATGCTTTGGAATATTGTAATAAGTCACTAGGAAATTATCAAGTAGTACATGTATGTATATTTAAATATATAATGTTAGTTGGTCTATAACACTTGTAGGCCTTTACAGTATTTAAAAATTTTATTAGAATTTTATTATTTATTTAGCTATAGTTTACATAAATTATATTGTACCTTCTATGTGTTGTAGTGTATTGTCTAAGCTTGTACTGTATATTATGGTTGGAGTGATGCAGGTATATAATGGATATTTAGGTTTTCTCAGGTTCAGCAGAAATGAGAGTCTCACAGACTGATATATGAATATCCTAATAAGGTTTACTTGTAGCCAGGTGTTATAATAGTACATGTACATGTATTATACTGTAATAAACCTGATATGGAAATTAGATGTAATGTAATTTACTCTCCCTGAATACATACAGTATAATCCCCTCTGTATGCTGACAGACTGTAATCCTACCCATTACTCTCCTGGTTAGAGTCTGTACTCCTAGTAGTGGTAGGTGAGGTGCATGTAATTATAATGTATTATACTATATTATATATTATGATATTTTTATGGTGTAACACACACTGTAATTCGATCAGATGATACCAATAGCCCAACTACTATGTTATTGTCATGATTATTGCTGGTTTGAGAATTTATTTTGAAGTTGTCTACTCATTAAACAACAGTTATTGAGAGGACAACTCATATTTATGGCTGTCTGCTAAACTAAAACCACACAAAATGTACATACACACATGTACATACATGTACATGTATACACTGCTCAGTGTTCACTGTACTGGCCACTGGGCTAGTGAAGTAACTGGGGTTCTGTCTAATACTGCACAATGTACACGTTGGTTGTAGTATCCTATCAACCAATGTATTACTTGAGGGATATGCACCAGTATAGGTAAAAACTAAAAATGTATTGTATTGTAGTTGCAGTAGCTTATATCTTTACAAGTTTATTGTAAATGAATGCCAGGCTGATAAAAGAAAAGTTATACAATTATAAGATAAAATCTTGGAGCCAGTGTGTAGGATGACTGTTCAAGTTGGTTACCATTACATGGTGCTCTTCTGTGACTGGGAGAATAATTAAGTACTATAAAATGGTGCTAAAGAGTAAATAATTAGCCAGTGTGGTCTGATTGCTAATAATGGGTTATTAATAGATATCATTGTGATATAACAATCTTACTGGAGCCAAACTGTAAAGTTCAGGAAATGTTTGATTTGATTTACTTGTAAACAAAGAGAGAATAATTCACAGATAACATGACTAATGCCTTTAATCTTTAATGATAAAGAGATAGCTAGGAATGTACATGATGCCTATGTGTACATTGTACATACTTTATACATATTTATCTAAACTGTTTAAAATATATCATACTGTTTATAGACAAATAGACTTGCAGGTTGTCCAAATAAATACAGTGATAGAATTTGAATGAAGGAACATTATTCACTCTATAAAAACGTCTAGAACTGTAAAATAATTAACTTCAGGTGAAAATGTTTCAGTGTTTATAATAATATTGCTATATATTAAATAAGCATATCAACTGCTATGGTATGTGGCTGGGGAGTTATGTCCCACTTAGTGTGGGCCAAAGGACTAGTCTACAGTTGTTTTGTGGGAGTTAATCTTTATAGTGAATTTCATTGTTAATCTGGCTATGGCTAGCTGTTGGTAGATATAAATAATAATACACTGTGCATGACTGTATACTACACTAATAATTATTTGCTTTAACCTTAGCAGTTGTCTTCTCTTATCCACCCTCTTAGGAAGGAGTAGGCAACTCTGTAACATTTTGTATGCTTGTTGTGTTATGCTACTGTAAAACTACACAACAGTCATCTTGAGTGTGTCCTTCGTAATACCAATAGATAAAGGCTGTAGCTGGTAAAGGTTTTCACATTCATGTGTTGGAGTGTGTATATTTCAGTATACTACAGTGCAAAACAACGACTATTTGTGGTGTTTAGTAGCATTACTAATAAATGATTAGGTATAACACTTCATGTAGTAATAATATTTATGTAATATCAATCATTGTTAGTATAATGTAATATATTGTGATATTTCTATACTATTATGAAAGTTGCATTACATAATATATTTAAATTTTCATACCATTTGTGATACAGCTAAATACTATTGTAGAATATGCTGATTTAGTGTAGATTGCCTGTAGATTGAATGCAGTGCGCTAAATAAATAAAATATAGTCTTTTACTCTCTGATTTTCCAGTGATTTTTCAGTTTTCACACGCCTACTGTATAAAGTGACATGACATAGTACTACCCAATGTCCAGTTAGCCTAATAGCCTTAGTGCAAACAACTTAGAAAGGCTGCTGGAACCAGATTTAATTTATTATAATGTTAGTATTACAACGTCATAAGGTTGTAATGGTACAAGATAATGTTGTAATTAACCTTCTTCTATCTTGAAACAATATTATTAATCATATCTCTGATATTGTGTACTGTTTTATAATTTGGGAGAAAGTTGTGTGACTTTTATATTTGCTGGGTGCAACATATTTTAAAGTAATTTTGTTATGCTAATGAACAGTCACAATTTAATTTATTATTTGTAAAGCCAATTAAAATAGCTTTGAGAAGAGCTTTGAAATCTTTGCATGTTTATCATGTTAGTAATTAGTCTATTAGTTCTCACTTGTTAACAGACTTTCACTTCATCACAACATATTGAACTCTGATACATTCCTGGTTTTTGTTTGGTGTTATCAGGTAATTAGCTGTATATTTAAACTATTTTAGTTACATTTTAACTTAGCGTTGGTTCTTAGCCCTGTGTACATAATTTGAGCTATGCAAAGCTGTTTTTTATTGGCACAATCACTATATACAAACACTTGAAAGTAACAAAGCTTTACATAATATATTATTGTGTTGTGGAACTATTGATTTGTAATTTGATGCGGCATCTTAAAGTTGTCTCCCTCTTCTTCTCTTACGGAAATATATAATTATACACTTATTTCGGTATTCTGCAGAAAATGATGTCCCCCAGGTTGAGCTGAAAGTTTGAATCAAGGGTATTAGTTAGTCAGATGTTTTGCATTTGATGTGGAATAAATTTTAATTGGTTTAGTTGTTACATAATTCTTATCTGTAAACTTGTAGAAAATTTCATGCTTGTGTGAGAATATGAAGAGACAAATTGTTTAGAATGAACTATTTGAAGTTGTACACATTAATCACAATCCTATAAACTTTAAATTGAATTAATGGTGTAAATATTCATGCAAAGCTATTATATCCCCTCCATGAGGCACTAGAGTAACTGCAGGTGCTCTCTCCGATGATCTTGAAGAGATTGTATAATTCAATTGTTCATACATTAACTCACTAAAAGCAGGCATGTATTATACTTGCTATGTTACATGTTGAATCACTGAAGCAATCTGTTTAGTAGTTATTTGAGTTCCTTCAGTAGCTTCAAGTGGGGTTTACCTTCATTTAAACAACCCATCCCAGTTGATTTAAGATAATGACATTATTCTTTCATCTTATTCTATAGTTATAATAATTTGTTAGGAGTGTATTTTATTTTAACATAATGGAGTTTATGTATTGTACTTTAAACCTTGTCATAATGTTTGCTGTTGTTTATCTGTAAACATTTTTGTGTTGGATGACTTTCAAGTAGGAATGAACAGATTGCATTCAGTCCTAATCCCCTCCATCCCTCAGTCTATTGCTGCTGTCATATTCGTATTTTGCTAGTCTAGTGCTTCTCTGCCTCTCTCTGCCAGTCAGCAGCCAAACTAAATATAAATATATATACTGATGACTTCAATCAAACACAGTTTAGGTAGGCTTATATAATAAATACTTGTGATGCTAATAATATCCAATATAATGATAGTGTCGGAGTTGTCTTTCCACTTTGATCAACTTGATAAACAAGTAATGCTCAAGTCTCATGTTACAATCTGATAGCAACTGTCACCTTGTTATTTTAGAGTTAATGGTGAATGCAAATTCATATCAATCATGTTAATATTATATTTATCTTTACAAATTGTTACAGGGTTTAGGGCTAGACTCTTACAACTATTCATATTCAAAACATTGATAAAAATCGGTTCATATTTCTCCCGGGAGTCTAGGTTACTTATATTATTATCTGCGTCTTCACAGGCACCTGCACCATTGTTATTAATCATGGCCATAGAGCATACACTGTGTGGCTGACCAACTGATCCCCGAGAGGTATTTTGGGGAATTAGTTTAGTGTAAGAAGCATCATAGTCAGAGTAAAAATAACCCTTTAATTGAATTGAACTCTGGAGGTGTCATCTCATGCGACAAGTGAAAGGTTGGGAGATATTCTGGCACCCTCAGTCTCGACAAGTGCATGTAATTGCATATAAAGTTTTATGATAAAGCACTGACCCCTGGCATGCTTCTCCCAAACTGCACACCAATTTCCAATGACAGAAGCTGTGAAAATTCCACTATTACCCTGTCTTAGTTACCTTGCATGACTACCAGGAGTTATTTTGCAATACCATAAACCAGTATCGTGCTTGGAATTGAATATAAATTGTATAGAAATGCTATTAACCAGGGCATACTCATTGTGTAGTACGCTGTGTTAGCTGGTGATTACAGGCGTATAATGTTGTAATTTATTTCAAGGTCTAGTATTTATGTAGTTAAATGTCATGCAATGCTTTGTATGATCATAGGGATCAGTTTCAAACATTGACTACTGACTGAGTGTAAGCCTTGTTAATCATAGTTTATTACACCAACTATTTCTGTGATACACTGGCAGATTATCTCAGGATTAAGTTGTACAAATAGTTTTAATTCTTTATTCTATCTGCACACCATACGCTGATTATGCAGTATCAGTATACACTACACGCTGCCGTATATAATCTCAGCTAAAAGTGTGTTACTATGCCACCCAGCCATGCTTAGTCTTCTGTTACATTCATTAACTTCCAATTAGGACATGGGTCTGGCATAGTCTTAAGAAATTACAATAATTTATTGAAATTTTGTAACCATTGAATGTTATGAACAAGCAATTAGCGATGCTGACATTATTTCAATGTAGTTTAGGCTTGCCTGCTTAGCATACAAGTATTTCCTCTGCCATTGTTAGAATGATAAGCTGTGCCAAAACATGAAACAGTCATGGCAACTATCTAATGATATTACATTATTTATAACGTAATAGTTTCACTTGTTCATTTAATTTGAGTAGAAGTTGATGTGAAATTCAGTTTTAATCTGTTAATTATTCATAATTCTGACAGTCTCATAGATTATGTGGTTTAGTAATTTCCCCATCATGGACATGGTCTACTAGGCCAGCCCAGAGCCAACCCAGAGCCAACCCTACCTCTTAGGCCTAAGCAGTGCTGTCTCACCACACCATGCGCTCAAAATCTCACTCAAATATTTCAAAGCTTCTACCAACAAAATTTTAAACCCACATTTTACAATTAAGGGTCTTACACACCTGTATGATAAGTAACTTAATTACACAATGAGTCAATTAACAGACTAATACCAAAAATTCACCACAAATTTGGAATTTAGAATTATATCCCAACATAGCATATCAAGTAATCCTGTTTGTCTGTATCTATACTATGCTCATGTTGCTCATTGGTGGAGAAACACTGTGACAATATGACAATGTCTAAGCGCACAGCGTTAGTGCACTGCATATTGTTTAGGAGTTGTCTACCCTCTACCAGGTATTGAAGCATGAGCTCATTGGCTGGATTTGGCATATTATGGGTGACAGGGTTATAAGCTGATTATAGCTGAGAGTTTAGTTTAGAATGTGTATTAGACATAGGAGGTAGGGTAGGATGCAGCTAGCGATATGACTACTTGGGTACCAACTAATTCTTCAACTAATAGAAACTTTCAAGGATATAGATACAACAGTATGGTATGTAGTTAATGCTGATATAAGCCAGTATTATATTCTAGTAGTACAATATACCAGCATACTGCTGTTGTGATGTAATTTATTACTACCTTGTAAAGCATGCTGTCGAAGGTTATTAATTTGATTGAAACATTGTCAGCTGACAGCAGTTCTTACAGTTGTTTCACTTTAGATGTTTTCTTGTGTCTGTAACGGCTGTCAGTGTTTAATGAGATGTTTAACATTCAACATGTAGACAGATGGTGTGTGAGATAAACAAAACATTAGATAAAACACAGCACACACATTATATATAATATTATATGTTTAGTTTCTGCTGGTTTTGATTATCATTATTCACCATGTCTTCTCAATCAGACAAAGTTATTTGTAACCGTGACGATAATCCTAACATTGTGGATTCTATGCAACAGGTAGGTGATTTCTTGGTAAATTACCACCATGTCAGGTCGTGGTGTATCCACAGGTATTTGTATTGTGGTAGGCGGACCATAATATTATTATATTACATGTATGTCCAATATAGTTAGCAAATTGAAACTTGTGAAATATCTAAAATGTACACAATGTTATGAAATAGATTTATAACTACATAATACTAATATAATAGTAGGGTAGTAGTTCTGTAGACTGTACAAGCTAATACAGGGCATCTTATGTAATTCATTATTGAGTGATTGCAACCAATACTATTCTACTGGCATCATGTCTGGGCTAATATATCCCAGACCTGAACATGTCTGTTTTAGTAAATAGCCTAGTTTCTATAACACAATATATGCCTGTTACATTGAGTGATCTCTCCCCTCTCTATACTATATTATATACATATAGAGAGTTGGTGGAGTATTTCATGTAGGCTATAATAGGCCTCAATGTTTATAGTTGAATATAAATTGTTATAGATTTGCACACCATCTGGCTTGGTGTGTTTATATTTACATTAAATGAAATGTATATTTGTACAGTAATTAAATTGAGAATATGACTAAGACAATAGGTATGCACTTAATTTTTATATCGATTTTTTTGTAACACAATCTTACATTTACATTTGAATAACACTTTCCGGCATTATACAGGATCGTGGAAGTTGATAGTGTGTTTAGCATTGTCCACTCTCTAGGGATAGAGACACAATAGAAAATGGATTTGTCTAGCTTAAAATGGTATCTAGGGAAACATATTATGGGTCACTGCAGTGCTATCACAGTTTGGATATAATAATGATAATATATAGAGTTGTTGGAACAGAACTGGTATTATTGACTATCTGTGTGATCAGTTAGCTGCTAGAGTCTGTAGTAGGTAGTGGTAGTGTGGTATACACCGCAGAGCACACTCGTATACACCACAGTTATTTGTAACACTTGGCTGCCTTGTCACTCTGGAGATTGACTGCCTTTGCAAGTGATCTATTACAATAGATATAATTCTTCAATCTTCAAATGGATTTTAAGGTGCATTATCATAAATTGGTAAGCTGTAATCACCATAACCTCGGTACACGAATAAATTCATAACTTTATTTTAATTGTAAAGCAGTAATTTCAGAGCAATGGGTGACAGGTCTTGGAGACTGTTGTCTGTTCCATTTATAGATATTCTGGTACATTGTGTGGTGGCTGTGGGATGTGTGTGGTGTTGCATGGTCATTACTATTTACCTGTGAGATGGGCATTGGTCAGCCAGTATAGGTCAGCCAGTATAGGTCAGCCAGTATAGGTCAGCCAGTATAGGTCAGCCAGTATAGGTCAGTCAGTATAGGTCAGCCAGTGGTTTACAGGTGTCAGTAAATGAATGTTTATGACATTCTAATAGTTTGTAGCTAGTAGACTCTTTGGATAGTTGAATAGTCCAACATACTGGACTAGGTCCACTGGTCAGTCAGTTAGAATGGTCAGTGGCTAGTGGTCAATGTACAATCCACTCAAACAGTTATTTCACTTGTTAATTTCAAGCAAGGCAAATGAATTGATCACTTTACCTACTAAGGGAAGTAATAAGCTTGATTACATGTATGGGGTGGAGATATTTGACATGATTATGTTAAAGTGTGTAATATAAAAGGACATCTGTTATAAATTTGACACTTTGTATTTGTACTTCAGTATAATAAATTAATAAGCCCTATAGGCTTACACATATCCCATATACCAGTAACTGCAAGCAGTTAATACATAGTAAAATATTCAGATATAGCTGGATACAGAATACATACTGATAGTGAACAATGTCAAGAGATTGCTAGTTTGTTGTTATTTACTCAGCATGTGTCAAAATTCTAAACCAGTGATTGACCTGAATATTTGTTCCGTGCGCAAATACAGCCTTTTCACAAAAATAAATATTGAAGAAAAGACAACCTAACTAGTCTGGTAAATGATCTCAAATATTCCTTCTCATTTCTTAACAAGCACCTGATTGCTCCACATGAGCTGTACAAATTCTTCTGTAATGGTTGACTCCAACTCGGCTGTAGAATATGCAGTACGATATGTTAGCTGCAGTCATGATAGTAATAGGGCTATCAGCAGACAGGGTGAAGCCATCGTATCATTTGTAAGTGCATATTCATAATAGCCCAACTAAAGTCTACAATTAAATTAAACATTGATTGCTATTAATTTTGTTGATATCTTGTAATTTATCTTTTTGTTAGCTTTTCTTTTTGTTTGTGGTTTTGTCTTATCATAGCTGTCGGTGCTGAATGAAAGTTGACATTGTTTGTGAAGAGAGTATGGGTTGGCAAGACGAGGGGTGTCTTGACTGTGGGAGAGTTGGATGATTACCTCCTTGTTGTTGTACTGTAAATATTACTACACATGCAGGCCTACTCGGCTCTTACGTATATAGGCCTATAGCTAGAACTATTAGGGCTATTACCAAAATATTACTGTGTATTACAGGCATGTGGTATGTGTATGTGTATAGTTGATGAGTATTGCTTGCCTAGTTAACCTCCTCTGGTGACACTAATTCAATGAATTCCTTTTCCCCTCATCCAGCTAATTCTTCTATTAGTTATGCTAAGTTAGTCGACACACATTCGGTGACTAAACCTCGTGACGAGTGTAGGCCTATGCCGCAGCTCTTCCTCTTACTAATCACATAAATTCTCCTTTTTTGGGAGATGTAAGATTACTCCATTATTCTGTAAGTATTCTACTCTATCAGAAGGAGGAGAAATCCATCAGACTAATAGCCTATCAATCAGAGAGACGACTTTTAATTATAGACATATAGGCCTCGATATACTTGTTGGCTCAACTGTGGAGCCAGGAACTGGAAGGATTATAGTTATAGTGAAATATTGTGTGTCTTACAGGTTAGAACAAACTCGAGCAATGCCTGGCCACCCAGGTATCCTCCTGGATCTAGGAACAGCAGCGGACAACAGATAGCAAACGCTTTCCAGTTTGCCGAAACACAAAGTAACACTACAGGGTACAGTTTCAATCACCCAGAAGGACATATTTATGAAGAGATAGGTTCAGAAACGCAATCCAATCAGCCACCTCCTTACTTCAGTAATGATATGGAGTCACGTATACCTTCTGTACACCAAACTATGGACCATCATTTCAGAGGATCTCCGGCCTCTCTGTGTAGTAGCTGTAGTGTGAGATGTAGCGGCCATCAAGGACAGCCCCCTAGTCTTCCGGTGTGTAACTGTGGCAATCCTATAGTCCCGTCACATACGCTACCCCAACAGCAGCAACAGCAGCAGCAGCCTTTCTGTAGTTTCCACAGTTCTATATCATCACATCACCTCCATCATCAGAGGCAAACCTCTGCATCACCAAGGACTTTAAACAATGGATACGAGCAGCAGTGTGGTAGTGCTAACACTTCCTGTACGCTACACCACAACGCTTTAAACGATCAGCCACACACGGTACCATGCACTCTCCACCACCATACAATGGGCGTCTCCAATCAGAGGTACACTGGCACCATTCCCGCCGACCACGCTGCACATCACAATAATCAAATAAAATCTGATACCAAAAACTCTAACCGCTCACTCTCACCTTTTGCATTCCTAAGGAAGAACAACAGAGACTCTAAAGCCTCGACCAACACCATGTTAGACAATTCTAGTGGCAAATCAGTACTCATGTGTAGCAGGAAGTGGCTGGTAGCCATTGCTCTCACTCTTATTCTCATCACTATACTATCTATAGCAGTCGGCCTAGTTGTCACCTTCACAGGTAAGTTTTACTTTGCATAATCAACAAGAGTAAAGACCCTCTTTGAGAGGGTAAAACTGATACTTCTACCCTTATAATTCAATACTTCTTTGCTTATTTCTTGTACTAATATTGAATTAGTTTAATTTTATTGTCTTAGTTAGCAAACATTTAACTTTTTGTTGGACTTGTCGGCTGGGATTTCATCAGTTGATACGATATGTAAACTTGCGACTTTCTATTTCACCGCTGGTGTCATCTAGCCAAAGCATACACAAGTTTGACTTATAAAACATCTCTATTGACACTTCAACCACAGCTTGTTGCATTTTAAATCAGCTGCTTGTAGCTCGGCGGATTCGGTTTCATTTACCCAGATCCATCTAATAGCCCTTTGCTCATGTTGCACACGACCTCTTCAAATTTGCTAATTCAGAGGGTAAACACGGAGTTCTTCGGCGGCGACGCGTCTTTTCTGCTTCGTCTGGGATGCTGCTAAATTGTACTGCTACACACAATAGAGTGATGCATTGATTGAGTATTAGTAAATCTAAAGGTAGATGGGATACGTGTCTATTAAACATGTGATTAAATGAAAATCATTAGGATTGTAGATTTGATCTCACCGACATGATTGTTTGCTGTGATCTAACACTGTGTGATTATACTACCATGAGCTGTATTCTATCCTGATATGTAATCTCTAGACCCAATAAATTATCTAGGGTTTTGGTCATGCTAATGCCATTAAGAATTATACTTAATTTCTCCAAACTGATTAATGTCATGGCAACATGTAATTATCTTTTAGTGCATCCTATTTGATATTCAACAAGGGCTGATGCCCAATTCATCCTCTCTGTACATCCCCATACATCCATTTACATGCTACTTGCATCTGATTACAATACTGTATGTAGATAAGTCCATGGATTACCAACCTCTCTCATGATTATTGACAATATTCATGAACATTAAATTTCAATCCACTTCATAAAACAGTGCAATTGAAATTAAAACTATAATATTTCTTAAATAGAGTTGTTATGTTTTGCTCTTTTGTTTGTCAATTAGTTTGGGCTCCACACTCCCAGGAACCTAGGCTAGAAATAACAGCAGCTCCACCCTAAGCATAGCACTCGGCATCATACCCATGGAACCCAGGCTATTAATCTACCTAACCATATGTTTGCTCTCAGCTTTCGCCATACCTGTACATGACAAACGCTCTATTCCTTCATATTTCAGTACATTTTCACGATGTATCACTCTGTCCTTTCTCGCTTGTTCTACTATTTTGCTATAATTTTAGTTCAAGAATCAGGAAAGAAAGTCACAACTGAAGGTTCGTTTGCTCCGTCAGTGGATCGTATGACCAAGGGCATAGAAGGGGCTGTTCGTGTCATCAGGGGGCCACACTCGGTGTACAATATCAATCATGGAGTCAAGTCATCAACCGAGTTTAAGCAATATACAAAGATGTTTGTCAGCCAGGTAAGCCACCCCTCTCCACTCTACTCCCTCTAGTAGAGGGCGCTCTACCTCGGCCCTCTACTAGAGGGCTGAGGTAGACACTGACAGTCTCCGAGATACACTAGACAGCATACGCTATACACCCATACTGTAGTCAATGTAGTTGTGCCACTCTTCACATTAAATAATAACCCTGTGTCTTGTGTTTGTTATGTTGGGTTGTGGAAAAACACACAATCAAAGTAAAACATTGCCTCTGTTTTCATTGCTGATTGATTGGCTAGTCAACCTTTGTAATGCTGTGTTATTTCAACATTTCACTTCAATCATGGACTATTGAAATTGTTATAAATGTAATTATTTCAATGTTACGATTGAATGAATTTTGAATATGCAGTCTATAGTGTAGGTATTTACAATTGCAGATATGTTTTGTTTTTACAGATTAACAGAATCTTGATTAAACAAGAGTTGAAATCTGTGATAAAAGACACAGAGGTGCTACGTCTTAGGTAATATAGTTTATTATTTATTCATCAACCTTATTACAGCCTAGTAAATAATATATAATTATGTAGAAGTGTATACAATGTGTATAAATATACTGTGTTGTGGGGCCTGCAGCTAGGGCAGGCTGACTAACTTGGCAAACTTTAGATATTATTTTATCAATTTGATAAAGGCTGAAATAGAGTCATGAGTTGAGACTAACTGACACTGGAACACCACTAGATCAGTTTACTCCCTGTCTTTGTTTGACATGATAAAATCATCCTTCTTTTGGCATCATATTAAATCTAAACCAGCTGTTGGGAGTATATTATGATATTATTAGTGTATGTATGTATATATACACAAGACACATACAAACTGCACTAATAGGTGTAGGTAAGGTACAGTGTAGGTAGGTGTAGTATGTTAGTACAATCATGACTTGGTCATTAAATATATTAATAAACACAGGGAAGCCACTCCAAAATACACCTGCATTGTCAAGTATAACTATATTCTACCCCATACCTCTGACAATGTATAATTATAATGACTTATCCATCAGTACAATGCCACATAAGGGGCTAGAAATGATAATAATATATAGTATATTATTATAATGGTGTATTATCATTGAAACATATAATTTAATTCATTAATGGCCAGAGCCCTAAAATTTCTCTAAAATAAAATAAACATTCCATTAGGTGTATTATAGAGAGGTTAGACCACGGCACATTCCTGGTTCTTATACACAGACTGAAGAATAACACATGATGACTCACTCTCCAAGTTTCACATAATATTTTAGTTTATTACAATCAATTACCTCCCATGATTTGCTATTTAATATTCCCTTGCTGCTTGTTGCACTCAAATTTCTATTACAAGTAATAAGCAGATAAAATCTCTAAATCTTTACCTGTGAACAAATTGAATAGGACAATGATTTTTGTAAGGCAGTGCGAATTTTGTGAATATAATAATATAAGTGTAAGTCTATTGTGTTGCGTTCTGCGGCTGCTACCCTCAAGGGAGCTGATTTCATGTAGTTAGATTTTACTAAAATAGTATAATAAATAATATAATAGATGTAGTTATCTTCTGATCATACATTCTCTTTCTTAGATCAACTTCACCATTAAAGATAATAAGTAATACATCCATGTATAGATTCACTCCAGTGCCACAAGTGTGTGTAGTCAGTTAGCATAGATAATATCTACAAACTCTCATAGCTGTCTCAAAACCACATTTCTGATATAACTATAATTATATTTCGTCTCCACTATCAATAGCTTGGTAGAAAATTTTTATTGAAAATTGAATAATTAATGTATTATTAATAAGTGCAGTTCAATGAATGTTATAGAATGGAGGAGGTACTGTCTCCAATTATTGTAGGACTTACAGCTAATACTGCTGACTATGTTTGTATTAGTGCTGTACATTTTACTGCTTGATAATCTAATATTAAAACCACAAGAATAGAATAAAATGAAGGATGTTTGCCACATTTGGGGTCAGATTATCGGTTAGCCTAGTTTGTATAAATGACACTCTGATAAACAAACTGTTTAAAAGTCATTATCTAGTAAAGTTGTAGAGCTTTTCCTCCAGCAAGGAGCCAGCAGCAAGGAATTGACTCTAGTTCTAGTTTTACCACTGACAATGGCTCAGTTATGTAAACATTGGTTACTCAATGAGCTACTGCTCTCTGATAGCTACCACCACTCTACAATAACTGTAAAAAACCACAAGTTTGCTTGTAGATGGTATTATCATAATTACATTAGATTTTAGTGTATTTTGAGTAGTTGTAAGATGCTGACAGTTGTGTCAGCATTTGATACTCTACTAGATATGGATAACTGTGTTATAGATAATTGAATATACTAACGTGTAGTGGCTGACAGACAGTTGAACATGAAACAAGTGGGCATATTCATAGCTAGTCTACAGACCAGCTAATTACCCCAACACTCTAAACCAAAGCTACCAATTTGCACTAATTTCAGCAAATTTACATGACACTTTCAGATGTTTCTATAATTACTGTAAAAAATATGAACAACTGGCATGGCGACTGGCTCACTGCAATTATGGTAATTACCCCAGTTAGGGTATAACTGCATTTACATATATCTTACTATGTTTTACATGTCTAACAACTGCTCCTTTCCTTCACTCAATTGTCCTGCTTAAATTAGGAATGATTGTGTTCAACAAAAACACGAGAATGTGAAGACAAACTGAACTTGTAAAAATTGACAAATTAGCCTAGTTTTGTGATAGCTAATTAATCAGTACATCTCATCATTGCATCTATAAGTGAAATAGAATGTGGACAGAATGGAATCACTAATTAAATCCTTCCTTTGTTTATTCAGAGAGCGGAATACTTCAAATACATTCATATATGTACAAGGTACACACAGTCATACATGTAGATAGCTAGGCAGCCCTTTCACTTACTCATCAGTATTATTCTGTCATTTGATATTAATAATCCTAAACAGGTATTATACTAATATTAATACCCCAATATACACAGAAATATAAATATATGTGCTACAAGATGCTACAAGATATACGTACCCACTTATATACATGGCTTAGTCAGCATACCAGATATTTCATGAGTCAAACTTTAATTCTAACTTGGTGTCTCATTTCACAGGTAATCAGCTATCCATTACAGGTACATCATGGCTAATAAGTGGAAAGTAATAGTACATTATCTATTATAGATGATCTATTTACAGAGTTATTATTTTGTAGAAATGGCTCAGTTATAGTTGAGTTCATGATTCACCTAAAGAAAGACTATCCAGAAACTGAGGCTACGCAGTACGCCCACCAGATACGACACAAACTCTTTGCCGAGACTAACTCCTCTATTTCTTCCGAGTCGAAACTCTTCTCTCAGATAGACACTCAGAGTATCAGAGTAAATGCCTGTAAGTAGGGAGGTGTATACACTGTATTGTATGTACTCTACCATGATTGTGTTCCTGTAAGTAGGGAGGTGTATACACTGTTCTGTATGTACTCTACCATTATTATCTACGTTCCTGTGAGATCAGAACGAAGTGCTGGTACCTTCATGATAATTATAATATCTTCAATAGTTGTAGATTTTCATAATGGAATTTTATATTATATGCTTGTACATTTCACCATTCATTACGTACAAGTACATAATATGTACTTGTACGTAATGAATGGTGAAATGTACTCTATATTATAGAGTACATGTAATATACCATAACGTTAATAGCGTAGTGTAGCGGGTGTGTGCTGTATGCACTTTTGGCATGTAGACCATCTGATTCTTGTTGCAGATACCAGGTTTATCTGAACAAAAATTTTGTTGTGGTGATGACTCATCAAAATTGTATTTGAGGCAAAGCACTTTATCTGTTCTAACTTATTTTGCTGTCTCTAATTAGATAAACACTTCAGTTCTTTAGAAATAAACTATATTATTATGATAATATTATGCAGTATTATTGTGTTGGTATGCTTTTGTGTTGTAGATTTTGAGAGCTCAGTGGCAGAGACCACAGTTGGTCTGGGAATACCAGATATGACACCAGAACCAGTAACCACCAGTAAGCCAACCACTACCACCCCTGGAACCACCACCACTGAGTCATGTAGGTTGATAAGACTGTCTCTCTGTGTCTGCTCTCGAGGGTCACCACTGGTCATGGGGAACATGACCCCAGAGTTGGGCTCTATTTAATATTGATTAAAGAAAACATAAAACAATTATAAGATAAGGAACAATTTTAGTTGTTGCATAGTTATCATGTGATTTTGAGCAATTGGTTTGTTGGAATATTGTATATACATGGAGTTATTGTTATCTTTATGTGGCTAATAACTCAAAACACTGGCAGTGGGGGAGAGACTGATATATGAGTAAGAGGGAATTACTTGACTTATTCACTGTTTGTATTGAACCAGTATTGTGAGTAGTTTGCACCACACTGTGCCCGCCCGCCTCCCTACATCAATCATAGGCCAGCGTCATTTACTCTACTTATTGTTATTTCCGATGATGATGTATAATAATATATATGAATAAATTTGTACTCCCTGTCTGATGTATTATTAATATTAATATTTTATCTCGTTACAGTAACTGTACCTCCACAGTCTGGGCAGTGCGAGCCAATCACCAACTCCATATGCCAACAGATTCGGTATAACAGCAGCGGTACTACATACCCAAACTTTCTAGGGCACGAGAATCAGGTACATCATATACATGTATATATAATATATACACGTATGGTTACATGTACACTCATATACATGTAGAACAATGTGTATAGAGAGTGGACAGAGAGTTGATTAGGTGGAGTATTTAGGTACAGACAGAGTACTTACATCCCATGGGCTTAGCTTTCATTATTCTCCCACATACTGAGCTGTATCAGCTACTCGACTGTCACCAACTCTATTGTTTAACTGAGACTTGGCGATGCTTTCATTTTTTACTAACTTTTGTTTTGTAAACAATCGAGCAATCATATTAAAATTAATCAGTCTGACAATGTTAGCTCCTCGGCTGTGATTTTGTTCACCTACATTGTAATTGTTAGCCCTATGGCTTGCTGCTGCAGGCAATATTTTACTCTGTTCCCATACAGTATGTAGTCATAGCATAGCTATTAGCTGGGGACTATCAGCCCTATAAAATGATATGTAAGGTATGTGAAGGGATAGACATAGTATTATACACTCAATATGGAATAGGAGAAGTGTAATGTATACACAAGCTAAACAATGTGTTGGCCACATGAATGTTGGATAGTATGATAGAGTATATTATATGGTGTACAACTACTACATACATACATATATATACATGTACGTAGCACAACCTGATATCACCTTGTTACTGCTACAAGACCCTTCTATCAGATAACTATACAATATTATACTAACCCATAAAACATGCAACTTGATGTACCTCTAATGCATTTTAATGTCTTTGCAATGTCAATGTAATGGCCATAAAATTGTAACATAATTGTTTCTCCAAGTAATATACATGTAAACCACCAACCCACAGATATGTCTATCTGCATGTGATTAATTACTTCCACTACCTTACCTTACCTTACCAGCTCACTGTGAGCTATCTTCATCTACATCTATATAATAATACCAGCATCCACTAGCAACCACCAGCAACCACTGGCAACCACTAAGTGGGGAATAACAGCTCCACCAAATAAATTGACACCAGGCTTACCTAGTCTCCCTGATTCCGCAGGAGACTCCCTGATTTTCAACTCAAAATTTGGTACTCCACCCCTCCCAAAATGGACACCCCCACCCAAATGCTGAATCTCCATGATTTTCATCAGTGGAACTTGGCAAGCCTGATTGACACCTCTCCTCCTCTCTTATTTTCTACGTAACTACATATTCATTCATGCCAGTGGTGTTAGTGTTTCTAAAAGGGAGGGGATAATTCCTGGCGCATTATGTATAGCTATAACAATGAGTAATGGGGGTTTGTATTGACAGGGTGATGCTGAGGTACTGATCACAATACTGAATGCTCTGATGGCCAACACCAACTGTTACACTCACCTAAACACCTTCTCATGTTCCCTGATGGTACCCAAGTGTGGTGACAACCAGGATAGAATACCTCCTTGCAAGAAACTTTGTGAATGTAAGTACGATAATGCTACTCTTTCTCAAACACATACTTAGCCTTAGACATCAGTGGGAATACAATGTGTACTTAGACATCAGTGGGAACATTTTATCTGTGTTGGAGGTCTAGTATACTAATCTGAATTTTGTAAAGTATTGGATGTCAGATGAAAATACAATTTGGAGTACAAAGTGTACATTTACACACATAATAAATATGATAATAAATATGCAGTGTTTGTATTGAAACAATAATTGGCAGCTTGTCAGCACTGCCTCTAACCCCATCAGTCTCAGCTACATACAACTCTACAAGTAGATATACACTGCGTATATTATATATATACTTGTGTGAGTTTCCCATGGAACCTGTTTTCTTCATAGCTGACTGACTACACATTGTTGAGTATGCTTAATTCGCTACACACAAGTGGGGATAATCCTGTTTGAATAGAATATATACGTATATTAATACACATATGTATTTATATATGGAAGGAATTGCTACAGTTACTTGAGCTATTTAATAAATAGTTTGGGGATGCATTTCTTATACCACTTGAGAACTGCCCTTTGGCTAGACTACATGAATAGCTGCTAGATATAAACTGTTTCTCTGGCCACTACTAATCAGAGATGCTAACCATAAATTTGTAAACGCTAATTACAAGTCTATCAAACAATACATGCAGCATGCTGTTCTACTTATTATAAAACCATAATTTTAATTGTTAGCAACCAATAAATTAAGTTGTAAAATAACACCCTGCATTGCATATCATACCACACACTTACTAACTTTGAATATCCTTTTGTTGATATAAGCTCTATAATATATAATTAATAAGCTTCAGTTTTGTTCTGAATTACAGATAATA
The DNA here is from genome assembly GCA_935421135.1 of Bugulina stolonifera. NCBI lineage: Eukaryota > Metazoa > Bryozoa > Gymnolaemata > Cheilostomatida > Bugulidae > Bugulina > Bugulina stolonifera. The sequence continues at coordinate 34,100,856 of OW285187.1, forward strand.
TATTGTATGTTGTTATTAAGTGAAGCCTTGCTATACCTTGCAGCTGCTTTCAAACAGTGTGGAGCGTATATGGAACCCGTGATGGGAAAGCAGGCTGGACTGATACAATGTGACCAGTTCCCAGACAGCACTGACCCTGATGTGTGTGTAGGCGAAACTGGACCAGTAGTGCCAACAGCAGTACCTTGTGAGTTGTAGCCCCTATCACTTGTTCATCTGTGTCATGACTAGATATGGTAATCTGTTAGGGTAGATGCAGGAGCACCTGTTAGTAGATGCCTAGATGAGTTAGTAGGTATCTCACAAAGTCATAGTTTCCAAAGCAGCTTCTGCCAGACTCTCTGATTGATTTGTATATAATAATTATAAATGGTTTATCAGGTGCTTGCTTGTATTAATTCCTACCTGCCTGTCTCTCAAACGGATAAACTTCAGTCAACTTAATCCTATAATAATCATTCTCATCACATAATTAATATACTGGGAACATACTTGGTCATGGCTTCACACAACTTCCCATGCATTATCTTCAATCCTCATTTTCCATTCCCATCTGTCAGACAGCCAGCTCTCTTGCCAACAGGTTCATTGTAAATTAAGAAAATTTGAATAATTTCACTTTTAACCATGACACATACCACCTTAGCCAACTTGTCATATCACTTTCCAACATATTGTCACACTGTGCTTTAATTGCCCGGTCCTCGGTGGTCAGGTATAGTATAACCAACTCTATGTAGCCAGAAATTGAAGCAGTGGATCAGCATGTGAATCCATTCTCTTGTGATATTTCCTGTAAGATCAATGATCAGAAATAATTTACTGTAACAATGCAGAGTGTAAAGTTATCATTTAGCAATTCACTAGAATGTAATTTTATACCAATTTGCATCCTATTGCATACTAATCAGAATGCAAATTCATTGTAATTATACTCTGCCATGTGGAGGTAACTCCTTAACTAGTGGTTTGTTTCATAGCTTGCCCTCCTGGTTACTTCTCTTGTGATGGAACAGAGTGCCACCAGATGAAGGACAGATGCGACAGTGTTTATGACTGCCAAGACAGATCTGACGAACAAAGTTGTGGTGAGTGCAGCTTTCGACCCAATACTCAGTATCCCATAGTACATTGTACGATTAACTTAGTTTCTCATATTGTTCAGTTTTTATGTTTTAATAAAAGCTGTAATTGAAATCTGTTTCCAATAAATGAACATGATACTTTTTCCTTTGATTGTTTTTTGTTGATTTGGTAATGGCCCTCCCTTCCAGTATTAGCTAGTCAATAGGTGCTCTACAACATATCTATGATCTCTGATGCAAACTAATTAACTTGAGTTAACTAGCAATAAAATTAAATAATATGCATAAATCATTCTGTTAACTGATCCAAATTGGATTTATGTTTAGTTTTATAATCTTAGCAGATGACAAGGTACAGTTTAGTAGTTTACACACTGTCACTAACTGACTAGTGTCTACTGCTATAGTCTGCAGGTAGTATGTGCAGGTACTGGTAGTAGTATCTGCCCATTTCCTCCTTCCTTGGTACTGCTGGCAGACGGTGTGTGAATATTACACTCATTCAGTGCTGCTGTATTCATAATCAGCTGACAATGTACATGTAATTATGAATCCCTTTGTCTTGCAGAGAACTTCCAATGCGTTCCAGGACAGTTCCAATGTGGTAATGGTAAATGTATGCCTAAGGTGTGGAAATGTGATTCCAAAGATGATTGCGGAGATGGTAGCGATGAAGAAGGGTGTGAGCCAGTCGGTAAGTTATATTCTCAATCTGTGTAGTTCAACTCATCTGGAAAGATATTCTGATATATTTACCAACATGATGTCTGTCTGTCTGGTCCCTCAGGTTTACCATCTTTCTGTACTGACCGTGTTGTGTTGTAGCTCCATGTCAGCATGGAGAGTTCAGGTGTGTGAACGGTACAGATGCATGGGTAACGGATCTAGAAGACGTGTGTATAGATGGAAAGTATACATGTGATGGTACAGAGGATTGCTCTGATGGCAGCGACGAAGGAGAGGTCTTCTGTAGAAGTAAGTCTATACACCATATTGTGATACTCTTTATAAACAAGTGGTGTATGTTATGAGACTGGCTGGCTGGCTACTGTGCATTGTGTATGATACAACCAAGTCCCTAATGTTACACGTGAACCTAGATATTTACATGTATATTGTCTTTCTATTTTTTGTGTTTGAGTTGGCATGATTATAATTACACTAATATAATGGATGGCATGCTACTGACAGTTGAAATGGTGCTAACTCTACACAAGTACTGAGATCAGCACTCAATATATTAATGCCCATTCCACCTGTCTATGTCCAGTATGGGTGCCCTCCTACCCGTGCCAACCAACCTGTGTGTCTTGCTGTCCTGTCCAAAAGTCTCAGACTAGAGTAGCCCAGTGTGGATGTAGTTGTGATACTTTGGGTGTATAACTTCTCCACCCTGTAGCTAACAATGTCATATAGACTGTTGTGTTCTTAACTAGTATCCTTACCCCCTATCTAACATCTAATAGCCTGGGCCATCAGTATACCAGTCATCGGGTCAAGGCATTGGCCAACTAATGACTGGTATGTATGATGCCCTTGCTAAACAACCACCCTCACTTACACAAATACATTACCCTGCAAATCCCCCTCTCTACTCGGACCCAACTAGTCATAGTCCTTTATCTGGTACCACACGCACACCATGTCCACCACACGAACACATATCCCTTGGGCTTGGGGTTACCATTTACTCCCATTATTTACATTATTTGAAAAAATGAGTAAATTGGATGTGATATTTTTTAAGCGGAACTATTGTCGGGGTGACGTCACACAACAGTATTATTAAATAATGGTGAGTATTTTGGTCAGTCAGGTCTGGTCAGATAGAGTACATTGTTATAGGAAGTGTACAATGTTATAGGAAGCTTCAGCCATATCCAAAGCATGTTACGTCTATTTATAGTCTATTCTTGTTCTATTAAATGCTTAATTCATCCCTCCACATCCAAACACTGCGACTGCTCCACGTGGGCAGCAAACGTTCCTATAACCAGCTATATAATGGGCACCAAACTGCGCCAAAACTTGCACTAGAAACTAGATGTATTTGTGTGAGTGTGGCTTGGCTCAACATAGTACTTTATTCTGCATACTGTTACTAATACTACTAAACTGCCTTGCCCATTAGTATATTCCTCTGCACTAGGTCCCATATTTTCCTATTCTCAATTGGCACGCAGTTAACACCCCATCCCCAACTAATCTGTAGACTGTTCTTAGGATTCTAGGCTATATTCTGCTGCTTACAGTTATACTTGTTATTAGTTTAGTCAGAGTGTCATGGCTACTCGCACCACCACTCACTATGCTTTCACAACTTGCTGCTCTTCTCCGTAGAGTTTCGCATTCAACCTACTTTTCTAGGACTTGAGCTTTAAATATCCCAGTTATCATGGAATTATTTAATAGAAAGTAAAAACTCTAAATCCTCCATACCTGTATGTTGACACACCACTTGTATTGCTAGTTTGTTAGTGATTACATTACCTACAATGTATGTTACCTTTTTCAGATAGAATAGTGGGCTGAATGATCTTACAGTATTCCAGCAGATGGTCCTTAGCTAATCATGTATCAAGCACTTTCATTGGATTAAATAGAGAATCAAATTGTATTACATAATTCTATTCAGGATTACTGAATTCTAGTTTCCTGTACAATTGTGACCAGATGTGTCATAATTCAATTTTTTGTTTTATAAAATTGATATCATCAAGTTTATGATATTTTTTGTAACTCTATACTATAAGTAACACTGATGTATATAGTATTATATTACTATAATAGGTATATTGCATGTATTCACACCAATAATTAGAATAGCTAAATATTAATTACTATTTATTACTATTTTTATATATTTTATATTTTACCAATGCTGTATATTAAATATACATGATCAATAGTAAATTAAATAAACCTACTGTTGCCTTGTTCACATCACTTGGTATAGACAGCTTTGGCTTAATGAAAACCAGTGCAGGTATAAATATTGGATTGACTGAAAGGCAGGTGGGGCCTGGACCACTAACCCAACCATAAGCCAAATCCAAAATCTACAGGTATAGACTACATAAAATATACATGGGTGGTAGTCAGTGGTTTTGTATTACACAAAGTCAGTATAATTTAAATGAGATTTGAGAGTGTTAAGCTACAGTTCCTAATATTGTGGTGCCGCAAAATCACCACAACTCACCTTAACACTGACCAGATATTTGTCATGAAAAATATAATATACATTATTTTTTTAAAAATTAAAAATATAGTCAAAGCTGGTGGAAGTAGGGACAACTCCAATTTATATGCTACAAAATAATCATTAGATGTATTAGGGAGATTTATTAAGAATTAATACAATTTTATTATTATTATATAAATTATTAGACCTGTATTATAATAGTGGAAATTTATGACTACTTGGAAGTAAATGAATACCAAGAAATGTAAGAAAAGTATTAAAATTATTCCAGAAAGAAAACAACAATATTATTTGAGAAGTGGTGTAGGTCAGGCCATCCCATCTGGAATGACTGACTAAGTGACTAGAGATGGGTTTGAACAGATTACTAAATAATCCTCAACATGTCCATCAATGTTTCAAAACAAAACACGTTCCTATCTCCACACATAATAGGCTGACAGACAAAATCCAAACAAAACTTGGTGTATGTTCATGTATCACGCCATCAAAACTCATTGATTATAGATTAATAATACATAGATTTACTGAATGAGTTCTCTCATGATACCCACCAGTTTGTGAATGAATGTATAGTTTGCACTGCATTAAGAAGATTAACTAAATAAATGAGTACTAGCCTACAAGTCAATACACTACACAATGCGTACAGTGTAGCTACAGATACCTGGAGTACAAGTACCATAAACCGATTAAAATTAAAATTAAATAATCATTCCAATATTTCGTATTTGAGAGTTAGTGATACAAACAATGGACGGACAGACATGCATCTTACTTTGGTCCCAGGAAACTATTAGAAGAGAAGAAGGGTAGACGCAATCTACTCCACTTGACATTCATAATAGCCTAGCCTGTGTACCAAAGCCTCAGAAGTGAGTACAAATAGTCAAGGTGATCCTTCAGATCCTGGACACGAGGGCTATTTCAGTCATAACTTGGTCTGAAAGTTGATCTGTAGGCCTTTTCATCATCTGCAGATAGAGTGATTATGTTAATTTATATATAAAATATTCATAACATTACATGTACTATGAATGATAATACAATAAGCTATTGGTGGAGCACATGGTATAATTACAGGGTCAAGGAGGCACACTTAAGGATACATAGTTCCACTCCAATTACTTTGATCTCCAACCAGATACTGGAGCTGAGGAAAGGAGAACCACCAGAAGCCAACCCAGATCTTCACTTACCACCTGGCCATGTAGACACTACTACTATATACCACCACTAATAATAATAATACTATCACCATAATAATTATAGTAGTCCACATCAGAGGGGAAGTGACATAATGCCTTATTACACTCATAATAGTAAAATGATAGCTATACGTTTCCAAGTAGAGTTAAATAATCTGGTCTAACCAGTGTTGGTGATGATGGGTATGTGATAGCTGTGGCACCTGAACAATTAAATATCAAAATACAATTAAATGTTATTTAAATTTAGATTATACAGTTTTATTTCAACTAGCTTAGCAGAAAAAAACAGAGTTGTTGAAGATTATGCTGCAATATATTAATCTATTTATTATGGTGATCTCTTAGATGTTGTAAGATGGTCAATACAATTAAATATTAAATTAATTCACTATCTGTGATGTAATGCACTGGCATTCAGTGGAAAGTAAGTAATGTGATTTAGTACACAGAAAATGGTGTACTTCTGTTTTAGTTTTTTGTTGGATAATGATTTATCAGCCGATTATGAAACCCTGATGTCTTCCATTGATGGTAAGACAGAGTACACCTAATAAATACACAGTTCCAAGTCATAGCTAACATGTACATTGTACATAACATATAATGTATATGGAAACTAATACTATTTCAATATTGGCAGTGAAGGTTGGCCCACAAGTATTAGACTAGCAATCATGGGTAGTGTGTTAGATTGGGTGGGTAAATACTACATACTACATACATTAATCTCTCTAATATACATATACATGTTCAATGGTAATTCTTTATGTAAATGAAAGAGTCATAGAGGGTCGTGCTACATCTGATTTAGAATAGTTTATTCGTGATTTATGTTGGAATGGAGAGAAGGGAAGACATTGCTGACTATATTAATCTGTGGCTTAGATGTCTAAGAAAACAAGCATATTTTACTGTCTCTTGTTATACACTGATAGGTATGGTATTGTTGAGTAACACGTCTTTGATGTAATTTTATATGGTTTATAGACTTTGGTAACTCAGAGCTATACGACTAGTAGACATAATACATATGGCTGCCAACTATCTCAGCTAACCCATGTCTAAACACAGGACTCTCTCTTTGATGTCATCACCAAAGCATTCTGGTGAGATAAGAGACACTGCATGTAGAGTTAGAAGCAAGAGACTAACTCTACCATCCTGGACCACACTAATACCTAATAGTACTATACATAGTCACATGTATATATACACTGTAGCACAGCATGTACATGTACATGCGTATAAGACATTACACAGCCAGTTTACAGCATATGCGTAGGTCCTATGTACATGTATATTTCACATACACAATGTGTAGAGTGCAGGAGAGAGAAGTATGCAAGAAATGTTGGTATACTTGGAGCTTACTGGACAGGCATATTGAGTGTAGCGGTTTGCTAATTTATTAATCTCAGTTACACAATGGGATAATCTGTGCTAATGAGTTATTAATTAATGTGTCACTTTATCTTAGCTATATATAGAGACAACTCCAGTATCAAGGAACTGCTATTCGTTAGGATTTACAGATTAACAGTTGGAGTTCAAATCATAATATGGGGTACTAATCTGCTAGTGCACTAATTATATATTATATAGACATGTATATAGTATATGTACACTGTTAGTGTAGGTGTAAGTATATGTTGTGTATGTTGTGCATATACATGTATTATGTATGCAATGAGGTATATGTTACCTATATAGACTTCCAGCCTACAATAACTCAGAGATATTCCAACATTCTGTTAGTTTGGATATATATCAACTTTAATTTCAGCAGTATTATTTTGATATTATTTATATCTACTTGTATAATGTATATATTACATGCAATACATGAAGTATACTGCATTGTGTATATTTCTTGTGTGTTTACTTGCAGTACATGTATGGTGTATATTGTTTTATATTATACTATATTATAATTATATTATGCTTTCTTACAATTATACTACATATTATTACTACAATGTAGATTACTATATATACAATAATGTAGATGGTAACTTGTATGTATTTATAAGGATTGTTGCACTATCCCATCCTGATAGTCAGATAGTGTGAATGTATTTCCCCTCCTCCAGTAGACGAGAACTTAACACGCTCTCCAGCACTAAATATGGGGGCCTATTAGATTCAGCTGGAATACAACCAATTACCCTGAACATATTATTCTTATATTGATGTCATGTTCCTATAGGTGATGTATACCCTTACATTATAGCAATGTGTAGTCGGTACCTACCTTTTAGCATACATGTACTAGTTCACCATGTTATGCTTGGACAAGTTGCTTTCACTGGAATCATAGTAACTCTATGCCCCCATGTGTGGCCTTCTTGGACCATTAAATATAATAATGCTAAAGTATGTGTAGAATATGGTATACACATGGTATACACATGTAATACTGAGTAGTCTGATAGTACCAACCTGTGTCATCATCCACTCTAATTATAGACATCAGTGTATCCACAACAGACAGTTTCTCTGCCCCAACCTTCATCTCCTTTAATCTGTATAGATTCTCTAAACTAGTTGTTCTATCTACAGCAGTAAGAGGCCGATCCCAGTACTAAATTTATAACTTGTACCAAATATAATTAACTGTTGTAACATGAATATTATTGTTAATTATGTAGACAAAATATCAGTACAACATAGCAATAGAAAGTAATAGATTAATAACATCAATATCATTCTAGTCTCCAATTAATTTTAATGTGCAGTTAAAAGAAAGTAAGACATAAATGCTGCACTGACTGATGGAGATGCATGTGTGCATATGGTATACATGTATATCTGGTAGTAGAGTATAGTATTATCTGATAGTAAAGTATGGTATATATCTGGTAGTAGAGTATGGTATATATCTGGTAGTAGAGTATGGTATATATCTAGTAGTAGAGTATAGTATATATCTAGTAGTAGAGTATAGTATATATATAGTAGTAGAGTATGGTATATATCTGGTAGTAGAGTATAGTATATATATAGTAGTAGAGTATGGTATATATCTAGTAGTAGAGTATGGTATATATCTGATAGTAAAGTATGGTATATATCTAGTAGTAGAGTATGGTATATATCTAGTAGTAGAGTATAGTATATATATAGTAGTAGAGTATGGTATATATCTAGTAGTAGAGTATGGTATATATCTGATAGTAAAGTATGGTATATATCTAGTAGTAGAGTATGGTATATATCTAGTAGTAGAGTATGGTATATATCTAGTAGTAGTGTATGGTATATATCTAGTAGTAGAGTATGGTATATATCTAGTAGTAGAGTATGGTATATATCTAGTAGTAGAGTATGGTATATATCTAGTAGTAGAGTATGGTATATATCTAGTAGTAGAGTATGGTATATATCTAGTAGTAGTGTATGGTATATATCTAGTAGTAGTAGTGTATGGTATATATCTGGTAGTAGTGTATGGTATATATCTGGTAGTAGTGTATGGTATATATCTAGTAGTAGAGTATAGTATATATCTGGTAGTAGAGTATGGTATATATCTAGTGGTAGTATTGCATGGTGGGGTGGAGAGCTGTTGTAGTTGTTAACAGCTCATGTAATACATCATCATATCCAGATCTGTGTATAGATTATACTGTCTATTATATTTTATCTTTTGATAGAACTTTATACTAAGATCAATGGTAGAGATAAGCAAGTACTTCCACTAAAACTGTAATTAAAGAGACAAAAACACCTAAATATAACACTTGTCCATCATACAATATACATTGTAAACTGTGGATATGGATGTGCATGTACCTACTGCCCGCTATTCAATACACTGGAATACGCCTTTAATTTATATGAATATGTGGCACGTGTTCATATCTTATCAAGTAACTACACAGTAAACAGTTTCTAAGACTTACCTAAGGGTTCGGTTGGGGTGTGGAGGAAACGTCTAATTGTATCTTCTTTACTAAAGAGTACTGCTCCAAGCCGAGGCAAGTCAGCTTCTTCTGTCAGTGAGGTCAAGTGTAACACTGCCTTAGACAGCTGGAGATAGAGAGAGATATTATAAAATAGATATGTATGCAGAGTAAAATAGACTTACAAACAACTTAAAGTCTAGAACATTGTCACAACTTTTAGCTGGAAGTTGTAACTGTTGTGTTCGTGGACAAGACTGATTTATTTCCAAGCTTATCAGACATTGAGACATACATGCAGCAAGCTATATAACCAAGCTATATAACCAAGCTATATAACCAAGCTATATAACCAAGCTATATAACCAAGCTATATAACCAAGCTATATAACCAAGCTATATAACCAAGCTATATAACCAAGCTATATAACCAAGCTATCTAACCAAGCTATATAACCATCCTTGGCACTAGCAATGCATGCTAGAATACAATGTAATACAGCATGATACAGCATGATACAGCATGATACAGTGACATATTAGGTGTTAGACCTAGGAGGGTAGTAGTCAGTGGATAAAGGGTAGTAGTCGGTGGATAAAGGGTAGTAGATGGTGGATAAAGGGTAGTAGATGGTGGATAAAGGGTAGTAGTCAGTTGATAAAGGGTAGTAGATAGTGGATAAAGGGTAGTAGACAGTGGATAAAGGGTAGTAGATGGTGGATAAAGGGTAGTAGATGGTGGATGAAGGGTAGTAGACGGTGGATAAAGGGTAGTAGATGGTGGATGAAGGGTAGTAGATAGTGGATAAAGGGTAGGTATCATTGATAGACAGAAAGTGGTAGAATAGGAACTAGTAACAGTGGGTCTATGTCTAGGTGGTTTGTTTATACTGAGTCAATATCACCCTCAGCTCAAGACTTGTGGTTTGGGGGTGGGTTATGTATATGCATTATAATAGTGGCAAGGTAGTGGTATAATTATAGTAGTTTTGTGGTTCATTGACTGACCAGCATGATGGTACTTCGTGGTTACATTCTGGTAATTGCTGCATAGACTGCCATTGGGTATAAGAATGTATCCAGACTCCAGATACATCTGCCCTCATGGGGATGGGGGCAACTTCACTCCTACTGCATGCTTTATATTCTAAGTACAGTACATGGTTGTGTAACAGTATAATTATATTATGTGGTATTATATTGCATTATAATAATTACCTGTAGTAATTATTCTCTTTTATAATTAAGTTTATATATGTGTATATTGTCTTAATTTTAGTATAATTGAAATCACCAGAGGTGTATATTTACTGTGTGCATGTAGTGTGTATATACTGTAGTGGAAGAGACCAGAGAAAAACAAGTCTCATTTGCAAAAAATTTGCCGGCTAACACCCTTGAAAAAATGTTCAAGTTAATTTCTAGTTCACTCAGACAAGTGTACAATTATAATATTACTCTTTCAGCTTACTTGCCCACTAAAAGCTTCCTACTTCCAGCAAATATTCTAACATTACACAATTAAATTGCACTTTAGAATTTTTTGTCATGTCTTGTTTATTTGATTACAAGTTTCAAAAATATTATATTTCAATTTTTACCCAATTTGACAATGAACTGGAATGTGCATTGTGTTTTTTATTTGAGTCAAGTGTCACTTTTAAAATATTTATTCAAAAAACAGTGAGAATGATAATAGATAGGATATCTACAGACAGCCCTGTCTGGATGGTATGAGGAGAGAACTTTCACAATGTGTCACATTTACATAATTGCAACAACTTGTCAAAATATGTCATCAAATGTGATATGTGTACTCAAATTAATGCTACTTTAATTTACCATTTCTTATCTCTTAAAAAGATTAATTGTTTAGTTCAAAAACAGGAGTCTGTGGTTTTATATGCACAAGGATCTTAGACTTGTTGGGTGGGCATTACAGATCCAACCCTCAGAATTACTTGGTATATTATGGGTGCTTAGTCTATAACAACATATAAAAATAGTCTGAACTGGTATCAAAATACAATTTCATTTTATCACAATATTTGGACTCCAGTTGTTGACATTTTGGCAGGCCAGCTTCTGCACAAGCGATTAGTAGACTCCAAAAATATCAGAAATTTCACAGCAAAATAATTATAACTCATCTTGGAGCCTGTAGTCTACATTTTCATTCCAAAGAAAACAAATGGTGATACTGGGATCAGCCTGCCTGTGTACAACTGGATGCATTACTCCATGCAGGCTACCAGCTAAATCTAAGAGTTCATACCAGAAATATCTGACCAACACTAATGAATTATTTAGGTTGGAGCGGATCCTGTGGTGTGACCTGGCCTTAGGAGGAATAACTTGTTAGGAGAGGTCAACACCAGAGGTCAACACCAGAGCACACAGGACCAGTGCTTATGCCACAGGTTATCAATTCCTCTTCCCCATTGACATCAGATCTAGTTCACTACTTGACAGGTATTTGAGCTGAGATATGAACATATTGTACCATTTTTCACTTTTTATTTTTGGCAATCATCTAAATTTTGAATAATTTAGCACATTAATATGAAACACTTCCCCAACAAATAGATAGCAGGTGGTATAGTCTTATATGGCTTTTTGGATTGCATAATATTAAATTATTTGACTCAATTTCAGAATCACCACTGACAGCTAACCAAAATAATTAATAAAATATTATTCATAAATTCAAAATTTGAATTATATACTTGGCTCCCAGCAGACAGGCAGTCAGTCAGCTGTGTGTAGAGAGAGTTTTCCATGGCTTCCACCTCCTTGGTAGGAGGATACGAATAGCCAACCCTTCTCTACTTCAACTCATCAGATGAAGTAATTTGAACTCATATTCATCAAAATTCTTCTTCTTAAAACTGATAAATTAATATTTTTGCATAATAATTTATGATTGCCCAATACCTGCTAAAACATTGCAGGCTTACGAGGCAAACAAAAAATGGTAATTTATTGCAGTCTCCAATCTGCACCATCTACCATTTATTGCTGTCTCCAATCTACACCATCCCCCATTTATTGCTGCCAAAAAGAGAAGCACTATTTGGGGAACAGATTTAATCATTATGTTGGCATCTTAATTCAAAATTAGTGACATATCTTGTTCCCATAACAATTATATTGGTGCATTGTATGTGTGTCAGAGAGAACTGAGAGGTGATCATAAAGACATTAGCACCTTGCATATCCCCCTCCCTAGCCCTAGCTCTCATCTAAATGCTGATGCAACAGCTGAGGGATGACACATGAGATAATCACGGGTGACAAGGTCAACCGCTGACTAGTCAGGCTACTGCTTACTCAACGATACACTAAATTTGGATAAAATCCCCAATTTTATTGCCAAAATTTAACACATTTCCTAGTACACACTAGTGTGGTAACATCTATGAGTGGTCATATTACGTCTATGGAAAGTTGAATAATACACTGCAGTGCAGATGACAACTGTTGTCATCTGCACTGCACTGCACTGATATATAGTATATAGAAATATATGGGATATGTTACATATCCCATATATTTCTATATACTATATATCACTTTCAATCCAGCATGTTATCCTGTTTTTCACCAGTAATCCAGAAAGACATAAGAAATGTGTTGGGTTGGTCACATACCCACCCATCCCACCCAATAGTGTATAGAACACCATTCCTTCCCTGAAACAGTTTGTGCCATGCCAAAGCCAGAAAACACAGCTACCATTTCCAGGGCACGCAGTCACACACTTTGTTACAGTGAATTGACCAAATAAATGATAAAAGAGGAAATTGGGGGAAAAAAGATGATAGGCCCAGTGTTTAGAAAAGTAGTGAATATGCGTGTGTAGTGAATGTGTGTGTGGGTGTGCGTGTGTAGTGTTATGTGTATGTGTATGTGTAGTGAATGTGTGTGTGTGTGTGTAGTGTAATGTGTGTGTGTAGTGTGGTGTAGTGTAATGAAATAGACATGTTGACTTGCAATAAGACACTGAGTGGATTGAGAGGATAGAGCAGGGCTACAGTAACACTAGTCAGCTCTGGAGAGACAGACAGACAGAGAGTATATTGATACGTTCAATCTACTGCATACTCCATACGTTATTAGCATACTCAAGTGTGATCAAAATTAGCTAGATAATTAGCATATACATGTACATAATACATATAGATGCATATATATACATGTACATACAGTACACAGTACCTGGTGGGAAAGGGAACTGATGTATTTATAGTCAGTAAAGTCCTCAGTGTTAGTTGATTCATGCATGGCCTCTATCACATATTTCCACACACTTGAGAAGAGATCAGCACTGCCATATTTACTCCTTGCAGACGCCATCTGCAATGCTTGGGCTGAGTTTATCCTCACTTTAAAGTTCTTGCTGTGCTTCATAGCCAGACAGAGTCCAGTGTGCACTTGTTCCTGTTAATTAACTTGTTGGTAATTAAATATCTACATTTAATCTCTATTATGAATGAGTTGAACTGCTGGAAGTTTTCAATTATGAGACAGAATGCAATGCATGTTTAATATTTCTATAATAAATAATAAATAGTCACAGTAGATAAGTGAATATACTCCAAGACAGAGCAGAGTGACTCCTGACTAGTCATGTGCCGTGTACATGTGCCGTGTACATGAGTACATGAGTACTAACTGCTAATTTCTAACTTCAACTTCAAAGTACAAGTCAACTAAAACATGCACCAAATATCAAACATAAAATGATACTGATCACGGATTAGCAAATGACTACAAAATACATACTTCACTTCTGAGAGTTAGTTAAAGAGAGAAAGTACTTCCTGTGATGATGCCTCGTAGATCTGTCTGTCTGAGAATAACTATAGGCCCTCAAAACTCCCGATTTCAAAGAATTTCAAAGTTCTAGCTCACACTTCATGTAACTGCATATACATGTATGTACCATGGGATTCTGATACAGACGTACTTAGCCTGGGTTCCTGGTTCTTCACAAACTGCGAAACTACAGGGAATTCTCACTCCTTGCTTCGCCTACACATAATAGATTATGAAGTTCTGATGGACCTGGAACCCAGGCTACCACTGTATATAGAAGTCTAGTGTCAAACTATACTAACCAACCAGGGAGCTGTCGGCAGCACAATGTTGTCATTCTGTAGGAGGCTGCCCAGCGCATAGCTAGCATTCCACCGCACCTGTAGAAGAGGGTAATAGTTGGTAACCATTAACTACATACCATACCACTCTTTTTGTGTATACAGTATATTATATACATACAATATGCTGTTAATTTATTAATATAATATACCAAGAAATATATTATCAATTTTGAATATTTCTGATTTTATCAGAGGGAAACTTATGAAATAGATTGTTTTAGTACTACTTATGGTTAATAGTTATAGATTAGCCAGAGGGAAAATAATAATAATTATGATTTCATCACTAAGCGAAGTATGTGCTCGGCTGCACCCCTAGCCAATGAGTGATGGACGTGTAAATAATAATTATAAACTGAAGCCATTGGCAATCGCAGTTATTGCCACTTAAGAAAGTATTTTATTAAATTTCACAAATGGGATAATGGCATAGAAGTGTGTTTTAATGTGATGACATAACGCTATGCAGCTGTACAACGTGTGGTGTTATATATTAATTATACAGGCAGGCAAAGACTGATAGCCCCAATCTACCAGCTAGACGAGAGTATGTGCTAAATGGAGCATGAACTATTCCATAAAGATACAGGTTACAGAAAGAGAGAAAGATGAGAATTCTCAGAAACTCAGACTGCTAATTATCCCTTAGTTATGCCTCCAGCTATCCTACCTTCATCACGCCTTGGCTCAGGCTTTTCACCAACAGTTTCACGGAATTCTCTATCATTTCTGTCAGATTTCTCCGTTCTAGAAAATATTTTTCTTCTATTACACATAAATCTATATTTGCGAACAAGTTTAACATAAATGTGTCACATGTTGAAATAATTCCTTCATATTACGTTGAAATGTTTGCCTAAATAGGCAGACACTGAAGGTGCTGAGCGTAGGCAAGCATCTACAAATGAGAGATTGTGGTGAAGTGACAGCCATGGTCAGCCATATAGTCAGGTTCCACGGCAGCTCTACATTAAACTTTCATATATACCAGGAGAACCAGGGATCTAAACCATTTAGAATAAGGGAGGGGTATGTTGGCAGTAGCCTGTAATCTCAGTTATACAAACAATCGCCTATCCATATTTTAGAATAGACATTTGATGGTGCTAACGATATGATTTGTGACCAATTTCACTCAAGGAATACGAGAAGATAACTCTAAATTAGCTACCCATAATAGTCAATATGGTAGTGAGCGTAGTTATACACATACATGTAGATATTATATCCAGTACCTAGTGTTTGAGCTAGTACTGTAGAATACCTAGTGTTTGAGTTAGTACAATAGAATACCTAGTGTTTTAGGTTGTAGATATCTCAGTAGATTGCCCAGTGCTCTCACTCCATTGTACTTCATCTTATCGTCACCATAGGAGGCGTCAGTAGCAGTATCAAACAGTTTGAGTAGCAGCACATCTGAGAACAAGTTGGCAAACTGCTCAAAGTTATCTTCACTCCTGATAATAAAATAAACAACGAGTTCATACGTACATACATGTATATGTAAAATATACAGTACACATAGATACGTACATATATATATAATACAGTACATATAGGTACATGTACATACACATATACAGCACACATAGGTACATACACATATACAGTACACATAGTGTACATACATGTATACAGTACATACGGATACGTACACCATAAATTATGTAATACCATGGGAGGGTTTAAGTGTTATTAACAGATATAAATGAGTGAATTAATCAACTCACATCTGATGTGTGTTTATTCAAACTGGTTGAAGAGGAGATGAGCTTATTCAAGTTGAGAATATATAATCGTTATTATGTTAATATTATGTGAAGAGTAAACAGTCCCAAATACAAGATGCATAATCCTGAGCACAGCCTAGCCCAGTGCTGACTCTACACATATATATAGTAGACACATGGCGGGTAGGCAGCTCATCACTACACCCACCCAATGCTATCTTGTCATATCAGAGCAGATGTTATACAGTAGGTAGGCCTACTCTTATGTTACACAGCATCAACATATCAAAACACTGCAACAAGTTTGTCCAAACAGACAGCCAGGTGTATAGAGCTGCTTGCAGCTGGCAGCCGTGACTGACAGTTTGTATATAAACTCACATGTTTAATAGAAGAGCGTCTGTAACATTAGCCATAGACCATGAGGCCTTGATACACACCCCCAAACATTCATCCTTCATACAGTACATGACGGCGTTGGCTATATCGGCAACTAAGCTCACATCAGACCTCTGACACGGGAACATTACATAAACTCCTAGAGCTCGGGCAGCTGATTCTCTCACTAGGGATTCTGGGTCGGACGTTAGCCCAAGTAGCATGGTGATGCATACTATCTGCTGATTGGTCTACAAATACACATGCTGTGTACTGATTGGTCTATAAATCGCACATTGGATAGTAGATAGCAATCTTGACTCCAGAGTATTGGAGTGATTCAGTTATAACTACGCAGTGTTAGGTGACACGGTATGGTAAGTATTAGCTGCCCTCACCTCTATACTCTCAAACACCCTGACACCTATGTTAGATAGACAGTCACAGCATGTAGCCCTCAGCTGCGTGTTTGTCTCGCTCTGCAGGGCTGCCACTAGAGGACCACAGAGAAGACGACTCCAGAATACCAGCGCCTCCTCTATGGAGAACGTTACGTCATCCTCCCCCTCCTCTGTGTGCTGCTGGCGCTGCTGGAAGTGTCTATTTATAGACCAAGCCAGACTGTCAGATGTCTATAGAATATAATAGATAGTATAGGACACAGTATGAGGAAGGAATCGGAGGACAGAAATATGAATAATATAATAACGAAGAGGGAAATATATACATGACAGTGCTATGTAAAACACTTATACCTAGTTACTGTCAGCATTTCCATACTGAATGGATAAGCATGTATCTAAACTCGTGGGAGATAGTTACAGGCAAGTACTTAGACAGTCATACTGAGCCCAAAACATAACATTGTGTAAGTTATTAGCATAAAGTTGAATCATGACAGTGTCGTGACATGACTGAATATTCCCATCCATATTCATAATTCATAATGAGACATGTAGATATGAATAGCGGAATGTTTATTGATAACATTGATGATAAGGTGAAGAATTTCCCATAAAGAGTTCACTGGGGCATGGGCTCCGCATACACACCATTCTAAGAATATATAATCTCTGTTCACCAGCTGGAAACACTAGCGTGTACAGAGTGTATATATTCATATAACAGATAATTGGCTGGTGTAGTGTTCCAATGATGCTGCACTTTCTAATAACCCCAAAAATAAAAAACACCCAACGCAAGGTTAGATGACTGTAACACAGTATACTACTTCCTTGCAGATACCGTATCAGCATATGAATTAGTACAGTTTGTAAGTGTAAGAGGTGACTACATGACTGTAGTTCTTCGATGAACAAACAAGTAAATAGTGTGGTTGCTCACCTTAGCTCCATGTAGCTGTACACAAGGGTCAGAGTCTGCTAGTGACTGTACTATGATGTTAGTGAGGTACTCGAGACTTGACCTGCATATTATAAATGTACATACATTGTATACATGTACCTTATAAGAGGTAGTAGATATACATGTACCTTATAAGAGGTAGTAGATATACATGTACTTTATAAGAGGTAGTAGATATATATGTACCTTATAAGAGGTAGTAGATATACATGTACCTTATAAGTGGTAGTAGATATACATGTACCTTATAAGAGGTAGATATCCAGTAACTAGAGCTGTCAGGACTTGCAAAGCTTCCAGTCTGATAGGTAACTGCAGAGGGGTGCCTGTTCCACTACATAATATACATTGTAATATATTACCATCATCTGTAGAGACGTAATATCCAGTTACATTATACATGGGCATATAATATGTACATGTACATGTACATCATAATATAATTATAAACATTTACCTTATGCCTTATTAGCACAATGTTATAAATAACACAGAATAACCTACCTGTATGTACATGTATATATGTGGATACGGTACATGTACATTGTATATATGTGGATAAGGTACATGTAGCTGCACTCAGAAGTATACATTGTACAAAATATAAGTGAAACATCTACAAGCACGTAGTGTACATGTACGTACTGTACGCACTGTATGTACATGTACATAAATTAGACTGTGTACCTGGAATGAATACACCTCCCACATGTTTTTATTAACCACAGCACATGGTTATCCCTATTAGGTAATGAGGACGTAGCCTTAGAGTGTGCACCTGATACAGAGGGTGGGGTACCAGGCAGACTGTTAGCTGCAGAAGATCTGGAGTTGCCTTCTCCACTTGATTTCTGAGAATGAATATAATATCAGGGTATATTGGTATATCATATCATAGTATTGCTACTGTCTCTACACACCACATAGTGTACCTTGTGATTGCATAGAGTCTAGTGCGATATACAAGGTAGCCTTACTTATTACCTCCATGATCAGAGAGCATAATGAACACACTGTAACATGTACAATACATCGTACATAATAATCAAATAGAGGACGTACTGTTGACTCCAGCTCCACTCCATCCTCTTGTATTGCTGGAGGTAGTAAAATGTGGCTTACTTCTATGAGAGGTGCATGAATAGTGACTACAGCTCCCATACAAGTCAACACTGCTACTCGTATATTGGCATCTGGAATATACATGTGTTATATAAGGTAAAAGACATGTATCTTGGTATACTATGTAAATGTATACGTGGTATCTATACTTGTACTTCTGTAGTACATTACAGTATATGTCACATATGCAAGTAATGAAATATGTACAAATATAGCATGTGTAACTATAACATGTGTAACTATAACATGTGTAACTATAGCATGTGTAACTATAGCGTGTGTAACTATAGCGTGTGTAACTATAGCATGTGTAACTATAGCGTGTGTAACTATAGCATGTGTAACTATAGCATGTGTAACTATAGCGTGTGTAACTATAGCATGTGTAACTATAGCATGTGTAACTATAGCGTGTGTAACTGTAGCATGTGTAACTATAGCGTGTGTAACTATAGCATGTGTAACTATAGCATGTGTAACTGTAGCATGTGTAACTATAGCATGTGTAACTATAGCGTGTGTAACTATAGCGTGTGTAACTATAGCGTGTGTAACTATAGCGTGTGTAACTATAGCGTGTGTAACTATAGCGTGTGTAACTATAGCGTGTGTAACTATAGCGTGTGTAACTATAGCGTGTGTAACTATAGCATGTGTAACTATAGCATGTGTAACTATAGCGTGTGTAACTATAGCATGTGTAACTATAGCATGTGTAACTATAGCGTGTGTAACTGTAGCATGTGTAACTATAGCGTGTGTAACTATAGCATGTGTAACTATAGCATGTGTAACTGTAGCATGTGTAACTATAGCATGTGTAACTATAGCGTGTGTAACTGTAGCATGTGTAACTATAGCGTGTGTAACTATAGCATGTGTAACTATAGCATGTGTAACTGTAGCATGTGTAACTATAGCATGTGTAACTATAGCGTGTGTAACTATAGCGTGTGTAACTATAGCGTGTGTAACTATAGCGTGTGTAACTATAGCATGTGTAACTATAGCGTGTGTAACTATAGCATGTGTAACTATAGCATGTGTAACTATAGCATGTGTAACTATAGCGTGTGTAACTATAGCATGTGTAACTATAGCATGTGTAACTATAGCGTGTGTAACTGTAGCATGTGTAACTATAGCGTGTGTAACTATAGCATGTGTAACTATAGCATGTGTAACTGTAGCATGTGTAACTATAGCATGTGTAACTATAGCGTGTGTAACTATAGCGTGTGTAACTATAGCGTGTGTAACTATAGCATGTGTAACTATAGCGTGTGTAACTATAGCATGTGTAACTATAGCATGTGTAACTATAGCGTGTGTAACTGTAGCATGTGTAACTATAGCGTGTGTAACTATAGCATGTGTAACTATAGCATGTGTAACTGTAGCATGTGTAACTATAGCATGTGTAACTATAGCGTGTGTAACTATAGCGTGTGTAACTATAGCGTGTGTAACTATAGCGTGTGTAACTATAGCATGTGTAACTGTACCTTTATGAGACAAGTACGGTCTGATAATCTTCACAGTTCTAGAGAGTAGACCAGGGCGTAACTTCTGATAGGGAGAGTTGTGTATGACAGTAGCAAGACACTATAAATATACATACATGTGTAGGTTACTGTATATACATAGGTTACTGTATATACATAGGTTACTGTATATACATAGGTTACTGTATATACATAGGTTACTGTACATACATAGGTTACTGTACATACATAGGTTACTGTATATACATAGGTTACTGTATATACATAGGTTACTGTATATACATAGGTTACTGTATATACATAGGTTACTGTATATACATAGGTTACTGTATATACATAGATCACTGTATATACATAGGTTACTGTACATACATAGATTACTGTACATACATAGGTTACTGTATATACATAGGTTACTGTATATACATAGGTTACTGTATATAGATAGGTTACTGTATATACATAGGTTACTGTACATACATAGATTACTGTATATACGTAGATCATAGTAGAGACATACTGGTTACTTGTACGTGCTGTAGTGTACTGTATGTAACTACATGCCTAGTTTACATGTTTCTTGGTACCATAGCAGGTTGGTATTCTATTTATAAACACCAGTATATTGTGCATGTATAAACTGTAGGATGTGTGTGAAAATACTCCCATTATAATTTGTCATGTAATTTATGCATGCATGCCATTGGATACTTCCTAATTAATTCACTCAATTATGCTATATGGAGATAATTATTTTGCACGTAAATTATGTAAGATTACCATGGAAACGTTACTTTTAAACATTCACCAAAATGATTAGAGAACACTGAATACAAGTGATTACTATGTACAGTTATATAGTTATACACGATGGCTATTTATTACAAACCATATCATATTACATGTGAACAGCGGCAGTTAGTTCACTGATTACATACAAGTAAACAACAACAACAAAACATAAACAAGTAAGGCACGGCTACTCACGTCCTGTGATGCTATGCTCAACCTGACAAAGTCTAGCTAGAGATGAGTGTGTGGCTGTGCTTACCTTGAGTGCTTGGGTAAGGGTGAGCGATGCCGTCTCTGTCTTGACTAGATTCAGCAGGTTGTTGTGTAACTCTCTGATCATGTTACCCAGTAGGACTGAGAAAGGAGTGAACGGAGTAGTGGATGAACTCTCCCTAAAACACCGACCACTCTCAATACTCTACCAACTCACTATCAATGTACACTCTATCAATGTACTATATTTTGCTGTACATTGTACGTTTGTGTAGCATTACATGTATATACTAACTAACACACTGTTACATGTACTGTATGTTTGTGTAGCATTACATGTATATACTAACTAACACACTGTTACATGTACTGTATGTTTGTGTAGCATTACATGTATATACTAACTAACACACTGTTACATGTACTGTATGTTTGTGTAGCATTACATGTATATACTAACTAACACACTGTTACATGTACTGTATGTTTGCGTAGCATTACATGTAGAATCTCACCTTTCTGTTGCTACAAGCAGTGCCGATCTCGATTTATCCAAGAAAGCTGCTACAGCTGCTAGGGCTGCAACTTTTACCTGAAATAAACACAGTACGATATTCTCATTGTTTGCAGCTACTAGGTAAATTCAGATTACATGCACTAACCAAACATAACACACACAAGGTGATCAATGATGTAGCCTATACATATCTGGGAGTTTCAAAACGTCTGGTATTTCATAAAGCCTTCTTAAAAAATTCTTCTCCAACAAGTATTTCAAAATATTTCCAGGTGATTTTGAAATTTTCAGAGTTGCCTTTCCTTGCACAATGAAATGTAAAGTTAGATTTAGTAGGTGTATTAGGAGTTGCCTTGTTTTGTGAAGAGATAACTCCCAAATACTTCACTGCTCTCATAAATACTTTTCATTATTTAACTGAGCAGCAAACCTAGGCCAATCAAATAATTTTTTTCTAGTCCCTAAGGCATATACAGGTAGCTATGCAGGTAATAATGCAGATACACGCAGGTAACTGTTAAACTCACCCTAGAGGAAGTCTCATTTTTCAGCACTGCTGCCAGGGTACCAGCTGTGTCATCTGGACTGGTAGGTAAAAATGAAGTCCAGTAACCAAATATTACCTTCCTTATGGATGCCTGCAGTAAGTGTAATAGTAAGTGTAAACTGCAGTAAGTGTAATATCAAGTGTAAACTGCAGTAAGTGTAATAGTAAGTATGTGCCTATTTACCAAGTGACATGGGGGAGACAATTCCATAGCATATGTAACATGGGAAATATTTACACATAATAGAGAGGGCATTCCTAGTCTGAATAATCTTCAGAGAACGGTAGAGAACAGCAGACAACTTCAAATAGTCTGCGTATTCTTCCAGCAGCAACACAAGGTGACCCGACACATACCTGCAGTCAATAACCGACGGAATTGTCCACTTACCCTAAGTAGTGTACATAAAGTGGTGAGAGAGTTCTGGCGTACTCTAGTCTGATAAGATTGCAGTTTTGTGGTAACACCGGATGATTCTGTATCGGAGTAGTCAGACTCGGAGCCACTCAGCAATCTCCATGGTAATGTATCAGCATCGCTGCAAGGTGACAACTAAGACAATAATACTATATTTTGAGATAACGCAATATATAAACTGGTGTTTACAAGTTCTAAACCTTCACACTGTTTCACAAAAAATACATTGGTAAAAATATTTTTTAATAGCTATTAAGTACTTGCTTTCATAATGACTCTATGTACATAAGGATTGCATATTTTGGAGTTATCTATCCTTGCTCAACAAATCTACAATGTGGAAAGCAGACAACTCCAGATACTTCTACATTAGCCTGTCACACTGAATACTTTCCGACACACCTTTAACATAGGTCAAGTACACATAGAACTCCCATTAGCGATACATGCTATGCTATGTTTTGCACTTTAGGAGCAGACGACAGATATCACTCACTTGCTCTTGAAGGTCATCTCGCTGTCCCCTCCTCCACCCTCATCGTCACTTGTCACTTCCTTCTTTGGTTTACGAGTCTTGGTCTTCTTCTTAGTAGGCTTCTTCTGGGGCCGAGGAGGAGGGGACGGATTTATTACAGAGGCCGGGATGTCAGTTCCAATGTGGGTTGGATGAAGGCAGGAGGGAATGTTGACAGATGGATCGTCTCTTCCAAAGAAATTATAAGCCTACAGAAAGTAGAGATGTACCAAGAGTGTGAAGTGAATGATATAGCTATGCACATCTCAATGCTGTATTAATAATAAGAATCTACTCAATAATACAACAATATTACCAAAAATAAAAACAATACTTCATTAATTACACAAATTGCCACTTTTGTAAATACATGCAATAAATAATATTATTGGTGTCTTAGAATTGACGTGGTCGACTACAAACTAACCTTTAAGGCAGCTAAAAGTTCACCAAACAAGCTGCCATGTGCTGTTCTAGTGTTACTTGTCACTTCATGGATCCCCTCTAATGCAGTTGATAGCAACTAAAACATAATCAGCAGAGTTGTCCTCTCCTTGTCACACGAGAATAGAAGTTGTCTCACCACACTAGTATTTAGTCCATTAAGCAACACACCAATAATTGACATATATATATTATATCAACCAATCACCAAATGGCCTACCTTACACTGAAGAAAGTCATCAGCTTTTGGAAATCGAGTTTTTAACACTGAGAGGAATATGTGGAGGCACTGACTAGCATAGAAATCATCCAAGTATGGGCGACACCTGTGTAACAGATAATATAGTATGCACAGTGTATGACTTACTATACTATACACATGTGATTGAACACAGACATAGTGTTAATATATTATACTAGAGTAACACAGCAGATGGCAGTAGATTGCTATCCTTTTTATGTATATAGGCTACTGACTGGTAGCATTAGTTGGTAGCTGTAGGGGGTAGCCATATGCTACCTATAATGTATACCACTGTATCACATATGGTCCATAATGGATGGAAGTGTAGTACAGTGTATAATACTTATACATGTAGATGTAGATCTACAGGCAATGTATGAACATAGTAAGGATGAGCCTTCTTAAAGTATCAATAGCAATTGAAATAGCAACTCAACTGTAGGCCTACACACTGTACTAAACTGTAATACACAATTATAGTACACAGTGGTTTGTAGTGCACACCTGGTACACAAGCTTCCCACACACTGTAGTGCTGCTTTTCTAGCCAGGATGTCGCTGTCAGCATCAAATATTATCTTGTAGAGGAAGCCAGATTCCAGAGTGACCAATCCGTCCAATACCTGTTATACAGTATATAACTACATGTATTTTATTACCATTATATTCTCACATTCTCTCCTCATCCATATAACAGCCTATTGACAAGAGGAGATAACTCCTACGCCTACGATTCTCTAAGTATACAAAGTATCAGATGGGAATAGCATCAGCCCACATCAACAAGATGGTATAACAGTGTGCATTGTCTAGCCTGAGTGTACTGAACGTAGCCTGCTACCTGAAGGGGGAGGGTGCCACCCCGTCCATACAGTGTTGTTCTCAGGGTCTGTAGTATATCTGGATGAGCCCATTTGTCAAACTTTGTAACAAACAGGATTAAAAAGTCCACGAGACGTTTCAACACTTCATCTGCAAGCTGAACCTGTAACATATGAGTGATAACTAGTGATCTCCCTGTATATTAGAACTCCCTGTATATTAGAACCCCATCCCCACACCCATCAGTAGATGTCTCTCTACCAACTTTCATTATCTAACTCAGCTGAAACCCCTGAGCCATAATAATATGAAATGCCATTTCAAACAAGTAATGGAGTTGTTTGTAGACTCTAGTGGGATATTATAGGCATTGATTTATAAACAACTACGCATTATGCTAACCTCTGTATAGGGTAATAACGCATCAGTTACACTAGTCCCCATTCTTCTCAATTACAATATTACATAATAAAGAGTTGCAAAGTACCAGTCGGCTACCCAGCTGGCTGCTTTCTAACTCCTACACTATTATAGACTACAGTACAAACCTCAGATCTGCGTATAACATATGACAGCAGTATACAGCATTTAATTCCTAGCTGACCAAGATCAGGAGATATGATGAAGCAGCAATGCTCTACAAGCAAATTAACATCCTGCAAAATACAAATATTTGCATTGAGTATGTTGACCAATGTGTAGGCTGATAGGCCTATAAAGTATAATCCTATTCATAAACAACAACAAAATACACAATATAGATATAGCTATGTTATATTCCTAAAAATTAAAATTCTCAATAGACATTTGTATGTAACTGCACAGCAAAGCACCCAGAAGGTTTTTGCTTTACAGACTAGACCAAATCGGAAGAAAATTACTAATTTTTAGTTCTAGCTGCTAAACTGAACATCTGATCATTTTGTTGAAGGGCGCTACCACCATAAGTAATACTATGTTATATTTGGCAAATATATCACAAAAAGCTCGGTTAAATCATGGCTTTTATAATTGGATAATTTGCAACTTTATAAATTATTAAATTCATAGCCAAGAGTTGAAAATTAACAACATTAAAATCTAACTTTAATTCTATTAATTAGGCATGCTCATCATAATAATAGTGAAGTTATTAATTTTATTCCCTATAGTAGGCCCTAAGTCTCTTCTGTCTACAACAACAGCCAATTTGATATGCCATAGTAGTAGTAGTAGACCAAGCCTAATAAAATCCTAATACTAAAAAATGCTAAAAGAAAAAGTTGCGGTATGAGTAGGCCTAAATATAAAATAAACCACATGCAAAATACATTGGATATGCTTGTCAATTTATATTTGAATAAATTTCCAAGAGATACTGCAACTGTCAAACTAAAATTTGTTTTATTTAGAGCATGACAGCACAGTCTAACTTTTTACATTTATTTAGCGAGTTCAGTTATTTGCTCTTGTTTGTTGTTGAAATTATAAATACAACAATTAACATTATATATAAAACTACTAAGTACTATCAACTATATTCATATTGATATTCAATTTTATTAAACTTATTGTTATTAAGTTATTAATTATTTTATATGAAACAAAAATAATTTAATAATTATTTTATAAAATAGTTATAATTTAAAATTTTATATAATTACTATTATATTATTTTCAATTTTATTTTTATTATAAATTAATTTACAATAGAATATTTATAAAAGTTTACTAACAACGGAGCCAACTCTTTCACTGATCATGTGGCCATCTACTGCTCCACTACTTCAGTAATCAGCCTACGCTACTCAAGTCCTACACACACCAACACTATTACTAATTACTAATACTATACTACTAAACAACATAAACATGACATCAACAAAGTCACCTTTTCCTGAATCGATCCTGCAGTTATTCTGATGGAGGTTAGCTGATCAAATATGGTATTGATATCTATGTTATCATCTTCCTTTCTTACTCTGTTTATTTTGGAAAACTTTTTAACAACCTGATGAAAATTTTCAGGTGTAAATGAGCTGTCTTGACGCCAGCTTGGCTCCATTGAAACACAAATATTACTGAATGTAGCGTTTTCTACTGCTAAAATAATGCAGCGAAAGAAAAAGCTCTTGGTCTTCTAAGGCAAGAAAGTGGTATTAAAAGACCGCACATGCATCATATTGTAATCTCATTGGTGTGGGCATTAATAGGGTCACAACTTCCTCTTTGCAACATGGCCACAAGAAGGAAAGATTCTCCTGTTTCATCGGTACAACTAGAAGGTTTGGTATGTTTATAATGCTTTTACTTCAATAAACAGTGAACTATTTATCCAACAACTTACTCCTTATAAGTTTTAATCAGTTTCAAAACGCTGACAAACTATTACTTTTTATTCTTAGGAGTATTTTATTGGTTGTACTCTTCTTAATCGAAATCTACCCACGTCACTATGACTATCACTAGACTATGCTGTCCTAAATCCTTTTACTTTTTAAACATAACATAAACATCAACGGAACATGATCATCTGTCAGTCAAGTCAAGCTGTAACTCGACAACGTCATGTTAAACAAGACTGAGAGACCCAACTTTGACTCAATCAAAAGCTAGGAATCTACTCTCGCCGATTGAGGCTTTCTATAAATAATAAACTTTTAAAACTTTAGCTTACTACAACTATTACTATAATAAAATCTATGTATTAATCTAGAATATTTGTAAATGTTGGTAAGGTTAGGTTAAAACACGCGAAGATGAGATGTAGGGCCTAGTAGATGAGTTCTCACAATGACAATTATCTGTTAGTAGGCCTATTTAGTATTACTATTACACAGATCAATCGAATCAATGCGCTCAAAGTGAGAAACTGAACTGAAAAAGTAGGTTAGTATATTATGCGTATTTAATTTAAGATCCAGATTAAACTACTGCTGATGATTATTATTATTAATAATTATTATATTTAACAGTAGATTTTAGTTTCTCACTTAACACAAGCTCACCTCTCTTTGTTGAGCACAAATATGGAACTTTAATTGGTTTTTGGTAAGTGTGCGGTTACATAATCACTACAGGACTTGTTTGAATGAGGCAATATGGCAATATCGAGATCATTCATGCATCAGATTTTCAACAGTCTCTGTATAGTCCAATGCAGGGATATAGGCTCATAACAAAGGCTCATAATAAAGGTTCATAATAAAACTTGTACTCTATACTTCCAGGTTGCTCTAAAGATAATAAAACACTGTGAAGAGGAATCCGTAGATGGCATTGACCTTGTCCAGGGCGTCCTTTTAGGGCTGGTGATTGACCAGAAGTTAGAGATAACTAACTGTTTCCCTATCCCCAGGGTTCCAGCTGAAGATGATGTTGATAACTGTAAGATACAGTCTTATAATGTAGTCAGTGTAGATACATTAGTTATTTTGGTGCTAGTAGGTAACTGTAGTAACTGCTTTACATGACATATTGGTCAGAGTAATAGTGGTAATTTCATGGACTTGAGGCTGTTATATGGTACAAATGTGTCCTATAACCAAAGAAAATGTCTCTCTTTACAATTAACTTCCTCTAAGTGGCATATATTACATGTAATATGTTATTACAGTTGATATTAGAAATTTACATGCACTATATTTCCCACAGATTTTATAGGCTACATGTGACTGTCTACAGCTGTATCCTTCTCCAAGCATAGACTAATACTTACTAAGAACTGATATCATGATATTGTGTGTTCCATGTTACATACATTACACCATCTGGCCTATACAGTGAACTATCAGATGGAGATGATGAGGAATCTGAGACATGTGAATGTAGACCATCTACACGTTGGTTGGTATCAGAGCACATTCTACGGATCATTCCTTAACAAGGCTCTCTTTGACTCACAGTTTACTTACCAGTCCGAGATTGAAGAGTCGGTGGCCGTCATATATGACCCAACAAAAACAGCAAAAGACCAGCTTAGTCTGAGAGCATTCAGGTTATCTGAGGCTGCTATGGAAATGAGGAAGAAAGATGACTTCTCACCAAATATGTACGTCAAAATTATGTAACTTCAGTATAAAACTATTTTAACTGATGCATTGTCATTGTCATCGTATACCCAATGTAGCTACTAGGTTTACTATTAAAATTTACAGAATTATTCATTCAATAACTTCTAGTTAACTTTTCCGATAGAGATTGTGAAATACGTATTTTGTCTTTTAGCCTACTATGTGTTGTGTTCATGTTTCACTGTTTTCTCTACATTTCAGGATTAAAGCTAAAGGACTTAGTTTTGAAACGGTATTTGAAGAAATCCCAGTAGTGGTTAAGAATTCTCATCTAATGAATGTAGCACTCTGTGAAATAGAGGATAAATTAGCTTCTAAGAAAATGTACAACAATCTCGATATGGCGACTGGGTATGTATATTCCACTATTAACTATTATACTGGTAGGTATGTACTACAATATTACTCCAGTATACTGGTAGGTATGCACTATATACTCCAGTATACTGGTAGGTATGTACTACAATATTACTCCAGTATACTGGTAGGTATGCACTATATACTCCAGTATACTGGGTGGTATGCACTATATACTCCAGTATTATGGTATATTACAACTTGCATTCATAATTCATATACTTCATTCAGCATTGATTTATATAATTCACTCAGCATGACTTGTATGTATATATTTAGGAGTTGTGTTCCCACACATAGTATTCTGAGATAACACAACTCCCAGGCATTGTACTGGCTGATACTGCATAGTAGTCTCAGTCTTTGGTGTATTTGAATAGCCATGACACTTATGACTATCCCTTATGACTGGTGTACTGCACTAGCTAGGTTAATATGTCATGACTGTATTCCACGTAGGTGTAATATGTCTGTATTATTTATATAGTAATGTGATGGAGAATTACCTCCGTCTACTGATGGATACAGTTGAAGATCTCTCACAAGACACTAACAAGTTCCAGAATTACCAGAAACTGTGTGCTAAACAGCAGCAGAGTAAAGATGCTCAGCTCACTAAGAGGGTTAGTATTGCTCTGTATTACATACAGTGTACTGTAGTTTACTCTAGTGTACTGTAGTTTACTATAGTGTACTGTAGTTTACTATAGTGTACTGTAGTTTACTATAGTGTACTGTAGTGTAATGCAGTGTACTGTAGTGTAAAGTAGCCTGTCATTGTGTGATGGAGAATTGTATTCTGTTGGACTTGCAATCTAGTGTTTTAAAGGTGGACTGTACTGAAAATTTCAGAATGTTTGTCACCAAATTAACTATGTTAGTATTACTTGATACCTATACAAACATATCTAAACTGTTTTAGTAGTAGCGAATAGATGCTAAACTGCAAAAAAGTAACCCCAAAATTTCCAAAATACCCATAGTGATGTCAGCGTTAGGAGTTACCTCCACCTAGTTTTATGTCAATTCTCAAAACTTCTTCTTTGATTATCTCAACTCTGACACACTATATAGCTGAAATATTGAGTTGTCACAGCTGCTTTAGAAGAAATACAGTGTTCATTCAGTAAAACCGATATTATCAATTATAGTACTACATGGTACAGGCTCAACACACCAGTCTAGTGCATTGGCTTGTTATTTATGAGATAAGCAAGTAGCCTATATTGACCAATCAAATTGCAAACTCAAAAGTCATTTGATAATTTTTTGCAGCAAAGTGTACTTTTTATTGTCTAGGAATATTAACTAGGATTTGCTCTACATACCCATTTTTTCGTTTTGTGATATTCCAAGTACAACAAGGATAAAATCTCAATTAAAAGTTTCTGTTTATAATAACATAATGGGTGGTCTGGCATTCACTCCCTGCAATGATGTATTTCACTAGTTGTAGCAGAGCTGGGTTCCATGATGACATCATAGAGCCCAGCTAGTATTGTGCTAACTGGTTCAGCTGCTACTAGGCTTTCTAATGGTGTATTCAGCTTATAACCTCAAAATTTCAGTACAGTCCACCTTTAAAACAGAATGTAAATGCTGTACATCATGTAAATAGTGTCTACCTATTGTTTGGTGCAAAAAGAAAACCAACACATTTATGTTCCCACTGGATACTCACTTTGCGAAATGCTCAATTCTTTGAACACAGCATTCCTTCCGGGTACAACAGCTTTTGTTGTTTTATGGAGTTTTAAGTGCAGAAGAATTTTGGTGTTGTGATAAACAGCACTATTTTACTTAAATTAGAGTTTTCTATTTACCTGGAGTTGAATTGAAAATTGTAATTTGTCTGTGAAAGTACAAAATTATAGGCATTATTTAAATTTAAAAGCTAGCATAATAATATGCTGTTCGTGTTGTTGGTTTGTGGAATGTCTAAATGTTGATTGACATTGCCTTTAAGTTTTAATGTAGGTTTCCCTGACATTTCCGACAAGTAAAGCCACTATTGGTCATGTCCATTTCAGGAAATGCAACGCTAATACCACTCTGTTTACTTTCCCTTGTTCATTAATAGCATAATTTCCTGTAATAGTAAACTCTGGCTGTATGCTAAGCATTTACAAAATGTCAAGGTGTGAAAGTAGGTATACAGCAGTTATTGAAAACCAATTGAACTCTACTACTCATGTTGAACAGAAGGCCAATAAAACCAAGTTATTGCATAGCATAATATTGGTGTGGGTGTACTATATGACAGTGAGGGTGTACTATATGACAGTGAGGTTGTACTATAGGACAGTGAGGGTGTACTATATGACAGTGAGGGTGTACTATATGACAGTGAGGTTGTACTATAGGACAGTGAGGGTGCACTATATGGCAGTGAGGGTGCACTATATGACAGTGAGGGTGTACTATAGGACAGTGAGGTTGTACTATATGGCAGTGAGGGTGCACTATATGGCAGTGAGGTTGTACTATAGGACAGTGAGGGTGCACTATATGGCGGTGAGGGTGCACTATATGACAGTGGGGGTGTACTATAGGACAGTGAGGGTGCACTATATGGCAGTGAGGGTGCACTATATGACAGTGAGGGTGTACTATATGACAGTGAGGTTGTACTATATGGCAGTGAGGGTGCTCTATATGGCAGTGAGGTTGTACTATATGGCAGTGAGGGTGCACTATATGGCAGTGAGGTTGTACTATAGGACAGTGAGGGTGTACTATATGACAGTGAGGGTGTACTATATGACAGTGAGGTTGTACTATAGGACAGTGAGAGTACAGTATATGACAGTGAGGGTGTACTATATGACAGTGAGGGTGTACTATATGACAGTGAGGGTGTACTATATGACAGTGAGGGTGTACTATATGACAGTGAGGGTGTACTATATGACAGTGAGGGTGTACTATATGACAGTAAGGGAGTACTATATGACAGTGAGAGTGTACTATATGACAGTGAGAGTGCATTATATGACACTGAGAGTACACTATATGACAGTGAGGGTGTACTATATGACAGTGAGGGTGTACTATATGACAGTGAGGGTGTACTATATGACAGTGAGGTTGTACTATAGGACAGTGAGGGTGTACTATATGACAGTGAGAGTGCATTATATGACACTGAGAGTACACTATATGACAGTGAGGGTGTACTATATGACAGTGAGGGTGTACTATATGACAGTGAGGGTGTACTATATGACAGTGAGGGTACATTATATTATGACACTGAGAGTGTACTATATGACAGTGTTATGTTGTTAGATGATTGCCTGGATTAATATGGAATGTAAATATTTGTAGCATTTGGAAGACCAGCAGAGAATAGCCCGAGGAGAAGAAGCTGTAGGCGATGAAGACATTCATAAAAACTTTAAGGCTCTACCACCTGCACAAAGACTAGATGGACTATTGCTTAGTGCTCAGGTGGAGACCTATGCCGATGAATTACTTCAATTTGCTACACAGAGTTTTGGGAAATTATTCATGGCTGACGCTCTGCACCCATCCACCTCATCAACTATGTAGCTGTAATAGAATGATGTCATTTTTATATAAAATAAAATGTCAATCTTTCAGCAGCTGTCATGTATTCTGACTAGTGGATTTCTCCAGTCAATTCACAAATTGGCATTAATTGCTCGGTTTTAATTAGGAGGGAGAGGCCTGGCCTCTATGAGAGCTCCTAGCTTTTGTTGAATGATTATACTGGCTGACACTCATGTTGACAATAGTTACAGTGGGCAGCTGACCTCTGCCATCGGCTGCCTTATCCCATACTATATTGATTGATCTACTGACAAGCAAACATTAGGGTAGTGTCACAAGTTGTGAATCAGTAACAAATAATTTGTAATAAATAATATCCAATCATATGTATTGGTGAATTCCTGATTCAATTAATTAAATTGGCCACTCAATATTCACTATTTGATTAGGGCTACAGTTGAGGTACTAAGGTGGCATAACTACAAACTAACTAACATATAAACAGATGGAGGTGTCAAATCTCTCAAGATCAAACAATAAACAAAAACAACCAACAATTGCTTCGCCCTGCTGTCATCTCTCTGTATTGTTGGGCTGTACCTTTGCCTAAGAGAATACAAATAGTATGTCAGCAATAACCATGAATTGTTTATGAATGCAAGTATCTGAATTGAACGTTATCAAGGCTGTCCATGTTCCAAAGAACTACTGCATAACATAGATGTTATTTATAATCTATTCGTGGTTTGTGACAGATGTGTTTGGTAGAACTCACCTGCATGATGTCTAATAATACAGCTGGACAAACGATCTGCCAATATAGTTTTGCATTAGATATACATGTACAATGTACATTGGTAGTTATTCATGTATGTGTATGCAACTCCTAAAGAGCCTCTACAGTCGACATGTAATACAGATACGGTGTACAAATTCAGTATTCAGCTTACCAATGTCCAATACTAATACGAGTTACATAATTATACATATACGTTGTATATGGTAGAGCTTAATTTACTTTTTTATAACAGAGCAAAGTCAGTGGCTCTTTGATAGAGTATAGGCCTGAGGCTAGATTTACAAAGCTTAAGGCTAAGTGTTCTCAACAAAGATAAAGACTGTTTAGTGGCACATGCACACAGGAAATGCTATCTTGGACAAGATTTTATAATTAAACTTTATTATTGTACATCAATAAATAGAGATATGACAGTAAATTATGCACAAATTAAACAGTAACAACAAAGATGGCATGTGACACATTGGATTCTAATATTGCACTGTGTGGTATTCAAGTGGCAGCACCAGCTAAATACACCTATCATATCTAATCAATAGTGGCAATTTGTCTTCTTCCACAACACTGTTTTCAAGTTATTTATCATTCATTAATGAAACTTGTGCACCAATTGGCAATCGTGTAGCTTAAAAAGTCAGCAAGTCGCTGATTTGTACTGACTGGCTGCTCTTCTGGCATATTGACTCTATTTTTATTGAAAGCTAAGCCCATTGATTGACACTGAATGACCCTTCTAGATCACAATAATATTGTCAAACTAAAACTTATACATAAATAAATAATAATAGAAAAATTATGGCATGAGAATTAAACTAGGATTGCTAATGACAGGCTAATAAGGTGTCACTGGGGTGGTGACGGTCTCTTGTAGGAATTCCTTGGTATTGTAAGATATCGGTAGAGTTTGTATGCTTGTGGCAGAGTCTATGTGTTCTAATATGACGTGCCGACATCTATCCTGTAGACTAGTAAAACAACGTCTGCAATTGACTAGTGTCATTTCTGTTTTGGCAGCAGACGACGTAATTATTGGATAAAGGTTTGATTCAATATTATTTAATCCATCAAATGCAACGCCTAAGCATTTACCATCTTTATAATATGTCAAAGTGCCAGCGATGCCATTAAACAAAAGTCCTATAGTGGTTGCTTCATTTTCTCTGAACGGTTTAGTGAATTGTTTCCAAATGCCATTATACCACGCGAGGCCTTTATGTGACAGTCCCATGCTGTTTTTATCTTCTCCTAGGAGATTGATGAATGCATCAACGTGTAAGCGTGTGCTTGCGGTTCCTATACCAAACATCATACTGGTGCCAAACACCCTCTGGGACACCCTGATCTCCCAGTAATATATTCCTCCATTGAGTATTTTATCTCCCCTGACAGCCGCCGTGCCATTGCTCCAGTTGGGGTGGAAATGAGCGGATCGACCAAATTCTCCGTATAGCTTAACTTCATGTGATTTGTATTCTCTACTCCACGTCCAATGATCATCACACTCACACATTGACTGAGGTTTACCCGGAGTTACCTTCACTTGATTCTGGTGTACAGAAGGTATGATAGAAGGGGCAGCATCATTTCCAGCGGATCTAACCAAACGAATAATTAGTGATTTAACATGTGATTACATAAAGTATATAACTGTGCATGGTGTGTCATACCAGTAACAAGTACAAGTATCTAACCATCTGATCAATTATATACAATCAGATCATCATCAGACATGTATAATACAGAGTGGAATATTGATCCAGATAATTACACACATTCATGTACCTGATGCATCCTCTAATTATATACGGTATAAGTCATGCACATAAATGTAGTTACTGAACTTCAGGTTTAATTAAGAAAGTTCTAATCTTATTAAATAGTGTAATCTACAACAACCACGCATGCTGCAGTAGTACTTGATTATAACAACTATTGCACCTGTTTGAAACACAATTGTTAGGTTGAAAACTTAAGATGTTCAGCTCAGCCATTTTGTCTATTATTTTCATTTACCAAGTGCAGTGGTACCTACAGCTGTGGTAGACTGATGGATTGAACCAGGCAGGATTCCAATATCCTCTAAGTGTAAGGAAATCCCTTTTATAGCAACTTTATTTACACGGTATACGGTATACGTACATATACTTTAGAACTAGAACTGTAGAGCCTAACCTAAGTCCTGAGCCGCCCTACCACTTTTTCAGGTTTATTTGTGTAGAACCTATTTTCATTAATGGCAGCAAAC
Organism: Bugulina stolonifera; assembly: GCA_935421135.1. Classification (NCBI taxonomy): domain Eukaryota; kingdom Metazoa; phylum Bryozoa; class Gymnolaemata; order Cheilostomatida; family Bugulidae; genus Bugulina; species Bugulina stolonifera. Next base: position 34,136,998 of record OW285187.1, read on the forward strand.
AGTCTATTATTACAGGTTACAGGAACACACAGGATGAGGTAACCACAGTATTTTATGTGAACCTGACAAGACAAGTGTCTTCAATAAAATTCCAGAATCGGAGGTTTCTCTCCTCCATTGTACAATTAGGATCTTACCCCAACCAAAAACAAGGGTCAAAGTGTTTCTACTCACACAGACACGCATATTTGACACAAAATAGCCTTCTGGGCCATAACAGATCTGTATATTATCGCAGTTACCCATGACTGTGATAATGACAATGATAATGTAGATAATAGAGTGATATTCTACATGTCTGCATCGACTTGTGCTACTGTGTAGTCATGGAATATGTATACATGTATATATCAATACATTATATATACATGTATATACAGTACATATAACTAGAGAGGACTGAGGATACCAAATCAATCACACAATCTGTCACTAAACAGCTTCATAGTTTGCCTAAATAACTTATAAATAATCTAGTGGTGGCATCATGGCCTCTCCCATAGGGCTGCTACATGTCAATGTAGCTGCTAATCATTGTATAAATTAGGACTACTCACTAAATCATTAGTTCCAGAGAAATTGATCTCTAATACATAGAACTGTACTAAGGTATATGTGTCTAAATAAATCACATTAGGACTATAACCTACTATTCTAATTATATTTAGTACATGTTTTGTTACTGGATTGTTTTATAATATTACATAATTATTATGCTCATTGGGAGAGCCTAGAGTTGTCTTCCCACAAGTTCCTGCCATGAAGTGCGATATTTACTTCCACTCATAATATGGTGGTGATTAAAATAGTATAATAAAACTGATCTATTATGTAGGTCTATCAGTATTCACTAAGTAATAGTAGCCTACTGGGGGTGCATCTAGTGAACTTGCAGAGTCTCATTGCAAGGTGAATCAATGTGTCAACTCAAAGTAGAGCCATGAAAGTGTTAAAAGTGGAGTAGAGGTTAAGGAAAGATAATTTATACATTGTTATAAGATAGAAAAGACCTACACATACATATAAACATTTGCTACCCAAATTTTGGAAGAATGCTGATTATAGCAGTCAAGTTTATTGCAAGAGTGAATTTTCATGTAAATAATAGACTCAGATTCGTCAAATCGCCATTCAGTACCATAGCATATGCTTTTCCAAGTAGATGATGAATAAGAAGGAACACATAACTGCAAGAAAATTTAATGTATTACTTGGGTTGAACCTGACTCCCGTGCAAGATTTGCATTAGCTTTTGTACATAGGCCTATTATACAGAATTATGGTTTTCCTACAATTTTAGAGGTGAAATGAAGCATATTGGACATGTACCTTTCTAGAGAATAGCCTATATTCAACAGCTTAGGTAGACGACATAGTCACATAACATATAACTATCATGTAATGTAACTATCACCCCTTACCTGTTACTGTCTGGTTTATGTTGATCGCTGTTTCCATGTACATCTTGGTCCATATTAGCAACCTGCTGCAGCTGGTGCAGGCGTCCGAGCAGCATGCTGTATATTCCTCAGCTATTTCTCTCTCCCTTGCTCACTCCTACACCCTACTATTTACCAATACAGAGTGAATACTAAATGAAAATGTGTTATCACTAGAAGCACAGCTGTTTTACTCAAACTTCTGGCCAGCAGCAAACAAAGAGCTGTAATAAGTACTCCTTCATTCAGTAGGAAATTGTAAAGACTATGTAAATAAAAATGTATTTAAGGCACACGCCACCTTGTATTGCTCACATATTAGTGTTATCTCAATTGATAAAGTATGGTGTCAATAAACACATTCATCTTGTGTTGATAATATACAACCAATACCATTCCTTTGTGTCGATAGCATTGGGAAACAAATGAAAGGGGAGGAGCATATTTTTTGCATTGTTTTACGATTATGTAGCAAGCATCGAGACATAATTAGCTAACTGTGACAATCAGACCAAACAATTTCTCTATTTTAGCTGTAACCAAGTAATCGCTAAAACATAAATTAACTAATACAAGTGTTAATTGACTAAACACTTCTTCCCACTTGCTTTATAAGTGGAAAACTTGATTCATAAGGAATGTAAAATAAGTAAATCAATGTATGAACTGATGAGATTCTTTCCAGATTGTATGCATCACTATGGTTTTATCTAAACACTGCTCACCTGGTCATGAAGACACTCTACAGTAAAACAAAGAAAGTAAAAGTGTTGTATTCTAGTGCTATTTTTTTCAAAAAAGAAAATTTACATGAAACTGTAAAATAACAACCATTAGCTATATAAAAATAATAACTTAGCCAGCCATAAGGCCCTAGCCTGCTCATTGTTTGTTCTGACGGCTTTCATTTGAGGCCCAATTTCATGGCACATTACAGAAACATACTACACTGTATGATAGTTACATACTACGCTGAATACACGGGTCAAACAAAAACTGGCATACTCTGTATAATGTCGGATATAATTTTACTATGTAGACAACATTCAGTTGTAGGCAATCAGATACTGTATGGAATTCGCAAAGTACTTACGATTTATGACAATTTATGGCAATTCTTTGAATGATACTAGTATAGAGTACATTGTACGTATATGTAAATATGTACTGCATGTATTTACTAATGTATTTACTAATTGGTAAAATTTTCTTCTCAGTAGAAAACTAAACTGATATACATACAGATACTCATACATACACATATGTATGTGATATACATGCATACGTACATATTATACATGTACCTGTGTATGTACATGCAATATATCATGTATATATACATGTACATGTGTATGTATATGTACGTGTATATGGTGTAGGTATGATTATACATTGTTTACTATGTACATTATTACTATGAATAAGACTTACCCTAGGAGGTACATGTACACTGTAGATAATACATGTATATGCTATATAGTTGACTGACAGCCACGCACGCTATCTATTACCCAGCTGATAGCAAGCAGAGAGAAGACCGACTGCTAGAGTAATGCAATGAGGGCTCCTGTCTCCACTGCACTGCTCTAATATATTCCATCAATCAATAATTAAAAAGATGCTGCTGTTGCCTAGCATATGTGAATAATAGTGCTAAGAACACTGAATATTTTAGCCTTAGGTGCAAGTCTCATCATGCACTAAGCTGACACGGGCTGTAATTAGTGCACCCCATCTTCCTATGCCTCTGTTGGATTCAGGACCAAACGGTAAAAGGTGTTAGGGCCTGGGGGAGGGTGACAAACTGACAACATTTCTTCCACATCTGATATACAATGTACATACTACTCGCTGCTAGCTATATACAATCATGTACATGTACATGTAGCCGTGGTGCACAATAGGCGTTTTACAGCAGTGTAGTGCAGTGGAGTGGAGGTCTCACTCTATAATACATGTATATCATATTATAATTATTATACACGTACATGTATTTGTTGGGAATAGTTATGTATGGTGTAACTTCAATATACATGTACATGTAGCCGCTAAGTGAATTTTGACTATCCTTTGTTCCTTGTAATGGTTGGGGTAAGGGCAGTCAACCAACAAATTATAGAGAGGACAATTTCTCCTGCTGTGGTTTAGGCCAAGAAAAAAGGCTATCCCAAATTTCTCTACTTCTGCACCTAGCTCAAAAATATTGAAGATGGAGAAACAAATACACACTTAGTACACTTGTACTTCTGGTAAGGTAAGCTAATTGTAGCATAGTATATCACATGCATATGCAATGTAGATATATTTATTATAATAATGTATAGTTTTAGAGAGCCACACCCCTCATATACAATGTACATGTGAATTATATTGCTAAATCCATGGCTTATTTTCTAAGTAGCCTAAATGATGTTACAAAATAATGCTTAGTGTTCCTTCACACACATCAGCTCTCTCATCATGTCATGACAAAGTACTGTGTACATGTACATGCATTTGCTAATATATTCCCCAGAGACAGGAGAAGATAATAACTGTTAATTATTAATCTACTTGGTATGCTCATTAATAACATAATAGTGGCAAAATGCTATGCTGGTACAGCTAACTCTAAACAAGAGATGGCTTGTTGCACGCCAAAATGATCTATTTTTAACAAAAAGGACACAATAATATTTTTGACAAGTCAGTGAAGAAGGGGACAAAAATTTGCAAAACCAGTTAATGTTTTTACCACTAGTTGTAATTTCATGCTATATGCAAACGTATAGTGAGACACAGAGTTTTGCACAGCTTAGCTGTAGATTAGTCACAGATAAGATGTTTTGAGAGCTGTCAAGTTTGTTGAGGCAACAATGTATTGTGGTTGTATTGTAATAGAACAATAGGGATGGATGCTTTTGTTTCCAATAAACAGATAACTAGTAACATGTTTTGAAATGTGATTTTACAATAAAATTCTTTGCAAACCACAATTTACCATGATAATATTACTAATATCAGTTAGAGTCATACTCACATACATTCTCACACATAATATTGTAATCAAAGAACCCCTCGTACAAGACATATGACAATATATGGATAATATATATTATAATAATGTATTTTATAGAACAAAAAGAGGGTATTATGGGAACCATAATATTATGTATTGATGCTAATTATGATGGTAATATGTAGTTATATTACCACAAGTAGCCATAGTGGTAATGTATTATAATCAGGTGAGTTTGGGCCAACCACTACAATTGTGACTGTCACTCACCCCCAGCTAATAACTACAGTGATCCATGCAACTGCAGCTGAGATATGAGTAATGTTTGTGTAAAATAAAGAGAATAGTTATACTTACTACTACAAGGAATGAGTGTGCACACCATATAGCATTTAAATGTAACATAAAACAAAATACTAAAATAAACAACCCATATGATTGTAGAATTTATATTTGGTTGAGTAGGAGAGGTGAGAGTATGCATGCGGTAATTAGATGTGTGTATAGTTGGATGGCTCACAGAAACTAGATAATATTGATGAAGCTTTGCCAGTCTTGTGGGAGACAGCTATTGGCATTTCATGAAAAAAAAAGTAAAATAAGTTGTATATAAACAATGCACTGCCCTTAACATATTGGCATAAGAGTATGATAGAATAATATAGTTGAGTGAAGGAAGAGAGTATTACAGCATGACAGCCAATGAATAGTTGGGACCTCCTTGCCACAGCCCAAAGTCAATAACATAGTCCACTGAGACTTGCAGGCTATTGTTCCATGGCTACAGGAAGCATTCGTTTTTCCTACAAAGCAGAAAAGAAATTATAGATTTGATAATGAAATTAGTGAGGTGTAGCTGCCATTGCATTGTATGCACAGAGCTAGTAGATGTATCAGTATGACAGTATCAGTTAGTCAGTCCACAGTATAAGTATGGGTAGATATTAGTCACTTGTCAATATTACTTGTACTTACATGTACATGTATAATCAGATACGAGAAGTAATTACTCTGGCTCATTATACCATTACATAATTATACCATACTCTACGGCACTGTCTACCTTAGACAGAGTGATTACCACAGGATGTGTTTGTCATGGGAAACCAGCCAGAAATATATCAGATAATAAATTTGGACTATTTAGGGTGCACTGAGTTATTGGGCCTGCTTATGAGTCACTATACAGTATGGAGTGAGTCAGAGTAAATGGCATCTGTTGTAGTAATATACATTTGTAGTCAGTAGCACCTCTACAGTAATAGATGTAATATATAATAGGCCTACTATATAGTGCAACATACATGCAGTGACTAGAATATTACCAGTATGAGTATTGTACTACATGTAGGGGCCTACTACACTAGTCTACATGCATTATATTAGATGCCGTATAATACCATGTAGACCTGTATTACAGCGCATACATGCAGTATAATACCATGTAAACCTGTATTACAGAACATACATACAGCATAATACCATGTAGACCTGTATTACAGAGCATACATATAGTATAATACCATGTAGACCTGTATTACAGAGCATACATACAGTATTATATCCTGTGGACCTGTATTACAGAGCATACATAAATACATACATTTACATGATTAGTCGCACTCAATCTCTATTATATCGTCGGTGCTCATGTCTGCTACAGCTAGACTCGAGTAACCAAGGTCATGTGACACATCCTCATCTCTCTCTAATTCTCCACTACTACAACATAAAGAAGACAACTCCCATCTTCTTATCAGGATTGAATGAAGGACAACTGTACAATTAAGAGTTGCACCACCTTGCTTGGATGGATGCCCAAGAGGAAGACAAATCCAAAGATTTATGATAAGATATTTCTGATTGAACTAACAATGCTACATGGTATAAACATTCACTGTATTATAATATAGTGCTTATAAGAGCTGAATTTAACAGCTGATTGGCTGCGTAATTGATCACACCCAACTCAAGATACTTACTTTACCCAAGATATTCACATGTCATATAATAGTGCGTATAGAGGCCTACATACATTGTATAATGTTATGTAAATGTTGTCTATACATGTATGTGGTAGTTACTGGTAGAAGAACTAACTTTGCAGAACATCGGCAGTTAAAGAATACAATTCTCTTCTTCTTCCTGTTGTAGAAGAAATAGTTGAATCCCCAGATCTGTCCATTCTCTCCAAACGGGTCACTGGAGAGGTCTGGATTGTAACTGTACACAAACATAAACAACAACCTGTTGAGACAAGTGTGCTAGCACATACATGTATATACACAGTATAATTTATATGTCTTAACCGGCTAATAGTAATAATGACAACAGGTGTATCACCTTGACAGCTGATGGGTATAAACATAACCATACATCTACACAGTCTACTAGACATTAATCAATCCCAAAGCAGTCAGATACCATAATCATAACATATCACACCCAGTCACAGCTGTCTACTTGAGCTGATGATGCAGCTAGACAACTGTTTCTGGCTGAAGTGAAATGCTCTGACCAGAAGTATGACCAGTAGAGTGACCAGAAGAGTGACCAGAAGAGTGACTGACCTGTATATAGCGTCACACTCATTGAGAGTTATCTCCTCATCAATAGCTGCCCAAAGCTTAGCCCTGAGACCGTCGTAATTCTGTATGACTGGAGTCAGCTGTGTATCTATAGTCGTGACCACAGACTACAATGTGTACAATGTGTACAATGTGTACAATGTGTACAATGTATTACAATATACATGCGTAGTTTAGTGTAAAGGTATAGTGTACCATTGAAGAGAAATCTCTGTGACTAGAACTAGATATTGATTATAAAATATGAGGAAGACTACACTAACAGTCTATAACAATTCAAAAGTACATAGAGAGCTTCTAATAGGAGACATATTAGGTTAGAAAATGTTGATTCCGAGTCTGGAACTCATGTATTTGCAACTAAAAAGTAAGCAGCCAAATGCTGCTAGAGAAAGTATTAATACAATATTATGATATACAAGTTGTAGTGTAAGATAACTCCTAACACTAGTCTGTATATACAATAAACACTGCAGTACCCACTCAAGTGTATATACAATGTACACTGTGATACCACACTCGTCTATATACAATATACACTACAGTACCACTCTAGTCTATATACAATATACACAGTAAACGCACCTCTAGGTTGGGTTCTTTACTGAATTCGTCTCCCCCTGCGTCACTGAAGTCGTATTCAGCAAATGATGCATTGAGAGTTGAGATGAGATAGAACAGAGTCTTTGTACTGATTGTATCACAGAGATACCCGGCACCATCGTCACTACTCAGGCTACATCTTGATACTTGCCTGCAAAGTGTAATGTGGGACTATAATGACAATCATAGTGCTTATACAGTTTTACTAGTAGTACTAGTAGCTACAGTTGCTTATACAGTTGCACTAGTACAGTAGTTGGTCAGAGTAGATCAACTCTGACCAAGGAGTGAAAAGAGAGAAAGTATGATTGAAGACAATTCACCAGAGATGTGAGAAGTGTTGTGGTGTTTTTTGGCTTATACTCCTACCTTCCCCATATCTATGGTTATACTATGTGGGTTGTAGGAGGGTCTAATACAACTTATCAGTTGCAGTGGTAATGATAACCAATGGAAGTTATTGTTATTTTGTGCAGTGACTTGTAGATGGTCCCTGGATAATACTAATGACCAGCATAATTTCTCTTCCAGCTTGTATAGTAGAAGTATGTGTGCAAATACTGTGACCTGTCCACAGATGGATGCAGTGCTAATAGCTGGGTAATTAATCACAGGGCAGCTGAAACTCGGCTAGTAGCTACTAACTACGTGCAGCATGGTGACCAGTGATGAAGATGATTAGTTACCATAACATGATGAAACAGATAACCATAAATAACTAGGCTATAGAATACTGATGAGTGTTTATAGGATATATCCAGGTACTAGTAAACAACTGAGGGTGTAGTAAATATTTATGATGTAATGCAAATAGAGCATCAGCATTTGTTTGAAGATATTATGTGTGTGAACTGTATAGTTTTGTAAACAGCTACACAACCTAAGAATAAATTATAGGCCTATGTAGTTAGTTGCATATACACCTCTGTGACAAAGATGGAAGACCCAGAAATTAGGAAGTAAATACTAGCAGTTACCTGGATGGGCTCCTTGAGAGTACAGACTCAGGGGGAGACAATGCATGTAGATCATTCGGTCCACTTCCCCCATCCATTCCTTGCATTATATTCTTGAAAAGCTTCTTGTCGCTACTAGTCATCTTACAGCTGTAACTTTCCAACCTGGTAGAGACAGCAAGTAGAGAGTTCACATAATATTACATGGTGGTGCATGGCCAGTTACATGTGTGGTACTCATATCACAGTAATATAATAAATCAATCATAATGATCAATAATTACGATAATAGTATCCTTTATATTTTTCACCAGCTATTGAGTGTTTTATACAGTGGTGTTAAAAACAGTTGAGAATAATCAATAGCCCAATGTACTTACTTGTATATTCTTGAGCTGACTAAGCAGCCGGTGTATAATGAACAGATGAGTGAATAGCTATAAGAAGTAATATGGGAGGTAACTGTATTTATAGAGACGTTGCCTACCTGCCATCTAGTCCATAACCTTCACTCTCTGAGGATAGCGCACAGTTGAGCACATCAAACTTTGCATTCTCTAAGAACTTCATGTTTAGATAATTCAGCCCACGTACGACTCTATTGCACACTGCTTTGTGGTTTGCTCTTTAACACTAGTTAGGTTGAGGTAACGCTCTTTACCAGTGAGGCTGAGGTAAACTCTTTAAAATAATCTGTGGCGGGATGACGTCGGGAGAACCAGGAAAACTAAATAGGAAACTGTTCTTGTATATGTAGTTAGGGTGTCCAAGTTTGCTAGTAGAAATCTTGCTTAGACTAAATTGCATCGCAAAAGCTATGCTTGTATTGATGAGAGTTGACTTGCACAAGGAATGGTCCTGTGCAGCGTGAACGCTTGTTTATCTTGTGAGGTTTCCAAATACACTTATGATATCCTCTCTGTTACTAATGGTATCTACAAGGAGAGTAAAATAAGCTCAAGTTAGTTACAGTGTATTATGACTTCTAAGGACTTGTCAGTAATCAGCAGTTATACATATACGCATGCATACTCTTCTCAGTAGATATGCCTATTAAGTTAGTGTTAGTAGAACTGATGTGAATAGCCAAAAATCCCAAGATATACCATACACTTCACACTAAAATTTTACTTTATATATATATATAGGGCCTATAACTAGGTATATGCTGCTACATGAGAGGCGGTGAGGTTCGATAGGCTATATGGACTAGGAGTAGCGCAAGTTTGCCAGCCTCGTCAACTAATATCCAGCAAATAGGGAAAGTTGATTTTAAATAAAAAGCAGTAACTAGCCTAATTGGATTTATGGTTTTAATTGAGATCAGCCAATGACAAAGCGACCCCATAAAACTGTGTTCTGAAAAGACTCAAGATGGTTGTTCACACCTGCTAATCAAACAAACAGCGACGATTTTGGTTTAAACGATCACTAGTCTCTAAGTCACTTTCAAAACTAGCTAGTCCTAACGCTGCAAATCAACTTGATGAAGAAGAGACAATATCAATATGAATATTCATAATTAATACAATTTGATTGTGAGCTCTGGCTTTTGGAATAAATAAATCCGAGATTCTCATTCTGTGCAATATCATATTAATATAATGTAATCATCATGATCATATAGGCTATACCAAACACCATCATAAAAATTATTATTACAATAATAGCCTAGCAAACATAAGATTATAGATAATTAATATGAATCTCTCAATGTCTGTTAATGTCATGAGAAAATATAATCAGAAATTTATCAACAATCCATCTTAAGTGAATCAAAGAAAATAATTCATGAATTAGAATACTGAATAGCCAATCTCAGCCTTAGAATCTAGAATTTAATCTAAATTTAAATTAATCTAAATCTAATCTTATCTAATCATTAGTCTAATGACTGGATTTCACCTCTGCAACAATAGAATAGTTAGTACACCTTGACCTTAGATACAAATTGTGCAAATGGCGTGCAAATGGAGTGCCTTGGGTGGGCTACAGTGCGCTACAGTCAGTGGAGTGTTGCAGTTTCGTTTAGTTTTTTTTCACAAACTGAAACTCACAAACTGAAAGTTTAGTAAGTTTCAGTTTCAGTTTCGTTTGTGAAATTCAAATTGATTGATCCAGAAAAAATGTATAATTATAAACAAAAAATTAGTTTTATCCATTGTTAGTTAATGTGATCTTACCGTAATGTAAATCCCAGTTATAAAAAAAATCAACAGAAAGTGAAACAGAAATAAATACAGTAATTCTTGAAATATTTTCTCAGCATTTGAAATGATGACTAGTGTTTTGCAGAAACTGTTTGTAATAATAAGTGCTATATTTCGATCCATAGGGGCCGAACCTGCACATTGTGCTGGAAGGCACAGTATCGATTCGAAGCACAACGTCGCTAGCAGAGTCTATGGAAGTCTGTGCTCTCACCAATGGGAGGCTTGAAAGCGAGACAGCCAAGAGGAATTTCAAAACTAAATTGCCGAAGCTATCAAGTTATCTATGACTGGAACACTTTCAATTAACAAGCAGCAAGCAAAATTAGATTTTAAATCAAAAGTATATTTGTATCAAGTTAGATAAATAAACGTGCTATCAATAAGTAGAGCTGGCTATGTCCATGGAAACGAGTAGTGTAATTGACGCTGAACCAATCGTTTGTTTCGTCGCTACTGATAGTGGAGTTTCTTGTCGGGAAATATTTGAACAATCACTGAAGGTAAAGAAAAGTGGAAGTGAAATCAACAGAAAAGGCGGTTCAGGACGGACAATTTAAAAAATACAAATATTTAACATGAACGTCTAGGCCTAATCATTTTGTCAATTATGTAGGCCTATTACATAACATTGCATGGCTATTTAATATTATTTACATGTATGTATGCCCAGCTCCATCTGATGTTGCTATTCAAGTTGTCATGTTATCATTATGTCTAAGACCAAAGCCTTTCTGTGCCACCAACTTTACTGTTACTTGAATATCTATATTTTGGCGCTAGATAATTTTATTCTGTATTTGAGTGGTATAGTTGTGTTGATAAAAAAATGATAATAGATACGCAGGATGACAAGTTTATTATTAAGGTCTGTACAATATTGTTTTTCTCTTTAGGCTTGTAAGGATGCTGGACTAAACCCAACAACACTCTCTGGTGAGGATCTCTGTATAGAGTTGGTAAATAAAAATGAAGTGTATATACTCGACAGCTTTGAGTGCGATGCCTACGAGTATCTGCTGAAACGTGATGCAAGGTAACCACATATTATATTTCTAATTGATCGGCCAGACCTAAGGCCTTATTAGGTTCTCATGACTATAAGATGCCGCATGTAGTTACCTTATCATTTTAGAATAATATTGGTCCTTTTGTTCGAAACTTTAATGAAATATATGAAAGTAGATGTGGTTTCTCTTTTTAGGATTCTTGGTGCTCCATGTGTTCTACACTGTCTGGCTAATTCAGAGGTTCGTAATCGATGTTTATCTATTAGTGTGCAGTTTTACTCATGCGCTTTCATGTGCTCTGGGCTCTGGCATAGAACTTTATTAGCCTTGACTCCAAGGCTGTTTGTGAAGTTTTGGCATCTTATTTGAAAGCAATGCTTTACTTGAGTACGGAGCGGCCTTACTAAGCTACGTTACCGTGGTTTTATTGAATTGTTGTCGCATTTGATCAAATAATCGTTTATCTTAGAACCTGCCAGAGAGAGAAAGGCCAGTCTATTCTATGTGTATGGCGGATGCTAGCATTACACTTACTGGTGTACCAACTGCCCAGAGAGTGAGTACATATCAATAATTTAACACTGCCAACATATAATTTGATTGTCACAGTTCACACTTTTCATCCTGATCAGGAAATATAAATTAATATTTTGTTAGAAAGTGATACATGCATTAGTAGATTATAGTGTTAGTATGCTAATTACTGGCCATCATTACCATGTTAACAGGCTGAACTGGTCAAGCTAATAGAGTGGCTAGGGGGTGTATGTACTAAGAGTCTAATCAAATCCACCACACATCTCATAGCTCAGGAAGTGTCATCTAAGAAGTACCAGGCAGCTACTGGCCTGGGAATCCCTATAGTCACCCAGCAGTGGGTCAGCGACAGCTGGCAGCTAAGCAAGGCTAGGTATAACATGGCACTCTCCACTAGATTCTCTCATTCTACTGGTATTCCTATTCATCACTTTTAACAAAAATCTGAGGAAATTCAAGTTGTGTTGTGTGTATATATCTGTTACCTGTAGGAAAAGATAATTTGTTAACTAAGTTTTCCAGTAGACATAATTGACACGGTGACCTAATGTTATCAATGCACTAGATTAGTAGAATATCAACGTTATTATAATACAGATTGTTTAATGCCAAAGAGAAGAGTTTTCTGAAGAAGTACCAATGTCCAGTGTTCCTGGGCTGTGTGGTGACCAGCTCTAACGTTAGTGACAAGGAAGGCATCAGACAGGTTATACAAGAGGGGGGTAAGTCACACCCCAACCCCAATTTTATTGCATGGATTCTTACTAGAATATGTTCTGTTAGTGTTGAATAGTTAGTGGATATAATGAGGTGGCTACAGAGATAACATGTGTTATATTATCCACAGGTGGTACGTACACAGGGCAGATGACTTATAAAGAGTGTACACATCTTGTTATAGGTAAACCTGAAGGTAAGTACATGTAGCATATCTACATTACTATGCGTATTCTTTCTATTTATTTTATGTTCATGTTACAACCGGCGTTTGAATCCTTGAATGCTTCATACGGTATATATAATTAGTTTATACTGGATATCCTGTACCATGCAAGTGATCCCTATTTAGTATCGTTATGCTGGAAATTCCAAAATGTTAAACTTCCCAAACACAACCTGTGGAGGCGTACAGTCAACTGATGACAACCTAAGTAATAGCTTCATGACCGTAATCAATATTATACATGTATTTGTATAAGGTATAACATAGGGAAGTATTATGTTTTATCTGTAAGTTACTGCTCCACTATAATATTACAAGGTATCGTGTGGATTATTTACCGTACAATATGTTAATACTGTCTTATAGGACAGAAATATAAGTTTGCACAGAAGTGGGGTTCGGTGAATATCGTAAAGCCTGAGTGGGTTTATGATTGTCGGAATGCGGGCTATAAGTTGGCAGAAGATGATCCCAAGTATTCTGTTGGTAAGGGTGCATCGACACCCAACAAGAGTAATGGTGAGTGCAGCTTGTAGAACTCTGACTAAAACCACATTCCATACATGAATGTTTAATGTAGCGGTTGTAGAACCCCTAGAGTTATCCTCTCTTTAAAAACTTTTCTGTTTGCTGTATGAACATAAGCATACATTTACAGTCAATCCAATGCACATTGAACCCTTATGCGATGTGTTCATTGCAATTTAACTGTATCAGTATATCTTCGGATTTATATTCTATGACGGGCAATCTCAAGCTAAATGTTCGAATTCAAATAATTATATAATGAAAATTAGAGATCAAGGAGTTTTCTGTTCTGGTTATTGGTGTAGTTCCCCTGCCCAACCTATGTGACGTCAGTGCCATCTGCAACTCTACCATCTCTGCCACTCACATAGACGAGACTGCATCTACAATGAGTAGAGATAGACGGAGCTCTGATGAGACCACTCACACTGCTGAAACAACTAAGAGAAGGAGCTCAGACTTGGATAGTACTAAAGTTATGACTGATAATGTTATAACATGTGATATACTTGCTAATTTTAAGGTACAGTAACTCCAATAGTCAACTAGGATGGATATATACTTTTAGTATCATATAATATAATATGACACGTCCACTTTCCACCTGTATGTGCATAATATATATGTGTATATGTATTCATTAGTAGTGGACCTTTACCCTAGACCTAGAGGTAGAAAGTTTTTGTTAGTTGTCTTCTCTCGAAGCATTACAAGATCAGTTGTTGCATGTGCATTGCATTTCAATTCAATGTTCAGACTTGTTTTCTCAAAGAATTTTTAGGTTGTTGGGTAAGGGAAGACAACTCTATATATCGTTTTGTGATTGGCCTGTTGCAGTTAAATGCATATCCGTTGTATGTAGTCTGCATGTGGTGGTACTATGTATATGCAATATCGTACGTAATATTGGTCTAACGATACTGTGTTCTACATGTAGGTGTGTTTGAGAGGGTTTAATGAAAGGGCAATGTCAGTATTATCTACCATAGTCAGCAGCTGTGGTGGAGTAAGGTGAGGTTTGAGACACTACTGTACATATACTACCAGTTATCTCCCCAATGTATCATATGTTACATTACTGGGTCAATCTATGCTGCACTGCGTTCTACTATCTGTGTGTGTACACAATGCAATGTACATGTATATTTTCTTATATGATGACAGGACACAGAGTACTGTGAATGCTCACTATATAGTCATAGCTGATCTGGATAAGGACACACTGGAGCATGTCAAATCCCTCAGGTTTGTTTATGTCATTCATTAGTAGCAGCATACAACCAATGTATATTATAGTATATTATAGTATAGTATACATTGTAGTATAGTATAATATACATTGTAGTATAGTATACTATACATTGTAGTATAGTATAGTATACATTGTAGTATAGTATAGTATACATTGTAGTATAGTTAGTATACATTGTAGTATAGTATAGTATACATTGTAGTATAGTTAGTATACTATAGTATAGTTAGTACATGTATATGTGGTTAAACAGACAACCAGTGGTATCCAGTGAATGGCTGAAGCAGGTGGCACAGACTAAGAGTCTGGTAGAGGTGGACCCCTACTTGATGTATAAACCTAACAAGAGGAAACTCAGTGCCTCCACAGAAGACACTCTGCAGTCGAAGAGGTCTGTGTTCTCTCCTTATTGCAATCTATGTTTACTGTGGAGAGGTCGTTGTGTGGTAGTATAGTTCTCTCCCTCACAACATATTGTACACCATTAATATATTATTACAAGAAGTAGCATGTGGATTAGCACATGCATTATATTGGATACACAACGTCTATATAGTATATACACTTTGTGTTGACTATGGATAGGGATTGGTGTATAACTGTACTTACAGACCTGCCAAGGTGTCAGAGTCCTCCCAAGCTGACCAGTCAATGCTGGACACTGAGATGGAAGATGGGAACCCTGAGCAGCTTCTCAGTCAGTACGGGGCAGGTTTGTATTCCTATGCCTCTTCTCCCTAATTAGAGGCATTAACATTCACTAAATATGTGATAAGAAACTTTGTATATTATGTTATAATTGAGTGAACCTTCAACAAGTGAAAGTTGTCTTCTCTTCATTTTGTAAGTTGTCCGCTCTTACCCCAAGCACCAACGTCAACATAATATAGACGTTTCTTACCATGTATTTAGTGTTTAGTAACTGTTAATTCTTGCTAAGTATATTCATGTTGATACTCTGTTCACAGTCTATCTGTTAATGTGGGTGCTAGTGAACGGGTGTGGATTATTTCAGGTGATGCTTCAATGAATGTACCAGATGATGTCACTGTGACACCCAGTAGACACCCACCTCCCACCCCTGCTGCCGATCTGTGTGTGACACCAGATGTCACTAGCTACAGAGCGGCTACCGATGTCACACCAGCTACGACACCTCTCTATGTCAAACAGCACCAGGGAGATAGAGCTGATAGGTTACCTCTAATAAACCTCAGGTAAAGTGACCAGTACTACATGTATATAATATGTCCATGTTATTTATATGTCCATGTTATTTATATGTCCATGTTATTTATATGTCCATGTTATTTATATGTCTATGTTATTTATATGTCTATGTTATTTATATGTCTATGTTATTTATATACGTATATGTATCTCCTGTAATTATTGTCATATTAAGCAGTGATAAATCAAAGAAGGGTTAGTAAGTAATAAAATGCAAAATATAACAATACGAATATTGATGGGTGTGACTCTCTCCTGTCCATCGATTATCTCTGCATGTGCTAATCTGTCAAAGTTCCTAAGTTATTTCAAAATTGATATGAGGCAGCATGGTGTGAGTATGTGCATCAGCTGACACACAGCTCTGTCAAGGTCCTAGATATGTAATTTATAGCCTACATCGTTTGGAGTTATCTGCACATTGTTGGCTGTTTACTGACAACTCTGAAAAGTGAGGTGAATTTTTGTTTTTAGTTTTATTGTGAATGAATTACCATCTGAAGACAGAGGGTCTGCGAGGACTATGATTGAGACACAGGGGGGTGTTGTTGTATCCAGCACAGAGCAGGTCTCTATGTCTATGGTATACAGGCTGATGCCTACTGTCATACACCATGGATATGAAGATAGTACTAATTGTAAGACCGTCAGCAGAACTTGGCTGGTATGTACTGAGAGATATAACACCCTTCATCTTCATAAACAGATTCAACACCTTGGTAAACTAAATGAATACCTAATTTGATGTAATTCTTACCTAGTGAAATAAACTGGTTTCTATACTAGGGATTCACTTAGTACTACCACTCTTGTACATCCAACTCCATGCTTTTTCTTTTCCTGCTAGAATGATACAAATCACTTCAAAGATGGGACAACTCCCAAATGACTCCACTAATTTCTCCGCTAGTCTCATTCACTGATGTGGGGTTGAAAGGTCACTGTGATGTATATTTTAGCGCCTATGTAACAGGCAGTGTAGTCTAGTGCCAGTTGACTCTAACCCACTCTTTACTCCCACGGTATGCCCCGACACTACTCTCCTCCAGGACTGTGTAGTAACCACTACAGGGTTGTCTGCCCCTGAGAGGGATGCTATATCAGAACTAGTGGCAGCAGCTGGTGGCAGGTGAGTGTGCGTTGGGTCCACAGTCTGTCTACTCAGTAGGGGATACTATAGTAGCATGTGATTACATGTACTCTCTATGCTACTGGAGTTAAATTATACCTACACTCTACATGTATGGACATATTATGTAAATGCTAAATTGTACATACAGGTGGAATAATAACTGGTAGCTCATGGGTATATTTTGTGATTATTCTCATATGGGCAGACGACTCTTAAACAAGCCATTCACTATGAGTATTTGCTGAGAAGGTTGAATATATTATGACAGCATAATAGAAATGATTAAGTAAGGGGGGACAATTCTCAATGGGCATCACTGCATGATATACATGTAGTTTATAATAATGTACTCGTACATGACTCGTGTCTTATAATTATTGTAGCTATTTTGAGGACCTAAGGAAGTACACAGGAGACGATCAGCCTGGGACCACCCACCTCATCTCAGAGACGGCCGAGTCAGCTAAGTACAAGGCAGCAAAGAACTGGGGGCTCTGTATCACTACCATTAGGTAAGTCACATGTGGATATTACTAGGTACAGGGGTATAAGGGATATATACATGTATGTACATGTATATGCATTACTGATAACATTGGTTAACTGTTAGTGCAGGTATGTTGTGGGATTCAGTAGTTGTAGATATTAACCCTGCTATGTGCTCAACTGTCTAGGCCAA
The DNA here is from genome assembly GCA_935421135.1 of Bugulina stolonifera. Lineage (NCBI taxonomy): Eukaryota > Metazoa > Bryozoa > Gymnolaemata > Cheilostomatida > Bugulidae > Bugulina > Bugulina stolonifera. The sequence continues at coordinate 34,155,103 of OW285187.1, forward strand.
ACTAGCAGGATGATAAAATTCAAGAAACTATTTGCTCTGCTCTACCTTGTACAGGAATATCTGGGCAGGAGAATAAGGAACTGTGTGCTTGTGATTTATATCACTAGTTTTTTGCTAGGTATTTAATTTAGTACAAGTGCACATAATCAATATCTATAAATAATGTTATGATAGGATGCTCAGAGTTATTGTGTTTGATTGGTTGATTAGAATATATTGGGTTCACTTTAAGGGCATACGACAGTAGTAAAGCTTTCAATAACAAGATTCCATCCCATCGTATAATCCTCTTTTTGATGACATGTTATAAAATATGAGTGCTTGGGAACTATGTACTGCTATGGAGAGGAATGAAGGGGTGGTTTTTCCGGAGGAGGGGAATTGGCTAAGAATAATGTACTTTTGTATAGCTTTCTATAGCCTTCTGGTGCTGTTGGCAGTTCGCCTTAGTAGCAGCTCTATTCCTTCCACTGTGTATGCTTACTCATCATTTCCTGGAAAGTACTTGTATACCTCTAATGTGTGCCTCATTCTGTCTACATCACCATCATTCGTCTACATCATCTATATACATATACACATACATACACACTTATTCCAGTAGTGTACTCATTGATGAAAACCTGTGAATGAGTTTGAGCTAGCTTTGTATTGCATGTCCCCCAGGGGACTAGGACAGACGTAGCAGTGGCATTACTTCACCCCTTCATATACTCTGATACCTGCAGGTGATGCTGTGCTAAGTAGCCTGTATATTGTTGTTATTTATTACAACATTCTTATTAGGTTTACATAATGCTTAAAACAATTGTTCTCCTGTAGTTGGCTAACTGATAGCATAAAGGCTGCAGTCATTCAACCCGTAGAGCCGTATCAACCTTTGAAACCCGGTGAGTTAGTAGTCTATGGGGGACTGTATTGCACCACTATCTTACAATCAATAGTCTGGTTGTGGTTACGGTTTATGACATTAGCTAATAATGGGGCATGTATATACACTCTAAAATAATAATAGGGATGCACATCCATAGGTTTTATTAGATTAGAAGTTTCGTTATATTCCATAATATCCACAATGGTGAAAGACCTTACACACTTGAGATTATAGAAGAAATCAGTTTCCCAATTGCTCCAAATACGCATACATACCCATGCAATATATTGTAATGGTTTCTGTGATTTGGTGCGGTCGTCCTTGGACGACTGTCGACCTTGGACGACTGTCGACCCAGAAATGAAGTGCCTATGAGTGGTAATAGGACTTCGCATTACATGAAAGATCGAGCGGTCTCAGTAGCCCAATAACTACCAAAGACGACCCGTCTGGTCCCAAGTCTGACCTTCAGACTATACGTTGAAAGAGAGTGATCCGACCTAGTAGGCGGTTCGCTAAGCGAATGACCTGACAAAAGGAAGTGAAAGTCTCTGTATCAAGTATAGATGTGTCTTTATTGAAAGCCAAGTGAAGACTGAGACAATGAACAGTAAAACAGTGCCCTTTATATAGTATAAGGACTTCCGGCCGACGTAAGGTCGGAAAAAGACGACGTGTGGTCGTCCGGAAGTTGCGCAACAAGATGGCCGCCGGAAGCCCGACGGCCGACCCAAAATAGGTCGGGTTATACAAAAGTTGCTTATAATGGTCCAATTCATGTACAAAATGAATATCAATGGATTCTGAGAGGTCGGGCCTCTGTACATGGGTATAAAAGGCATAAAAAGACTTAGTAATAATCATGTAACCATATACAATAGTATAAGAGTAAAGTACAAGCAGATATATACAATTATGTGCACACAAGAATGAGTGTCAGATGTAAGATACGATTTGGCGTACCATTACAATATCATACATAGAACTAGGGGAGAGCGGGGTAAGTTGGGACGCGGGGTAAGTTGGGACAGGGCTGTTTTGGGCATTATGAGACCCATTACATTATTATGGTATGGACCAAAGGTTAGATCAACATAAATAAACATAACCCACTATTTTGTTTTTTAAGTTGAACAAATATTTTTTTTGCAATTTGCAATAATGTAATATTTGCATGTTTGAGTAAATTTTTTTTTCTTGACGAGTTTCTAATTTTTTAATGAAAGAATGACTCCATAGTTTTGAAAATTTGCACATAGAGACTCTAGAGCATCTAGTTACAGCAACTAAAGTTAAAATTAGCTCAAGTCAAAAATCTTAATTAAAAATTGTGTTTTACAAAAAATTGGGAGTGTGGGGCAAGTTGGGACGCTGGAAGTGGGGCAAGTTGGGACACCATTTGTAATAATAAATTATGTTTGTGGAATGATATGAATCCAAGATGACACTGTAATTTCACCTTTTCTCTAACTAAAACTTGTTTGATGAATCTTGGATAGCATTTGACTTTGTTAAAGAACTCCAATCCTGTGTGGGGATTGCACTATAGCTAGTATTGATGTTACTCGTAGTAGAAACAGGTCAAACCTGACTCATTGCTATAACAGCTTTTTATCTCTGTTCTGTCCTCACTTTACTCATGACCCTGACAGCAGTGGGTAGCACCAACACAATGTATAAACTACATCCTTTTCCTACTCATACCTACACTTCGAACACCGTTTCTGCGCCTTTTGAAACCCCCACCAGACCAACTAACACCATCAGGCAGCACCAAGCTAATAATTCAATAGATTATTAGGTATAATTTAGTTATAAAGTTTGGGGGATTCACTCTTTGTTGTTCAAACTAGACAAGTAGGCTATATACATGTACACTCAATGTCTCTTCACACTTATTATTACCCAACCCCAGTTGAACTGCCATCTTCGGTGAGAGTACTAAAGAATAGTTTAATCAAACATCATCGATAATCTATTTACAAAGTTATAGGTTTCTGTAAATTTCCAATTTACCACTGTCCAAAACCCAGGAAAGGTAATTAGTACCAAGAGAAAGACGCAGGTTGGATCGACTCCATCACATGAATGAGGCGGATTGACTACTGTCGCCTGCGTCATAAATGCTGCCGTGAACTCTGGGTTGGGTTGCCAAGTGGAATTAAAATTCAACAATCTTTTTTCTGCTCAATGATTTCATTTTATCTAGAGTGTCAGTTGTTCAATTGTACATCAAACTCGAATAATAACTATAGTCAAAATCAACATTTTTGCCTATATTTTCTAGTATTGGTTTATTTCTGGTGTTTTGGTTTTATATTCTATTTATTTTGAGTGACAAACTTAACGCTTAAGAACATTTTGCTGTACCAAAATTAGAAAAATGGTCACCTACAATGCGCTAGTTTATTTTATGGATTTAAGTCTAATATGCATAAGTAGACTTGAACTTAGTCAAGAAAGAGCTTTATAAATTATTACAGCTAATAGAGCTATTATAAATTATTACACCTATAAGGCGCCAAACGAATTAAGGGTTTTTCATGTTCAAGCTGGCATTCTCCTATTCTAACAAAGATTTACTTAACAAAAAAATTCTCTTTTACATCAAAACAATGTTCATACCTTCCCTAGACTATCTTGTAATAAAAGTAAATTAAACACTTCGAGGCCGAACTAAATTAAAGTCCAGCAGTTTTTTACAGACATGTTTTTTGACATACATACATGTGGCAATAATTTTAAATATGTGTAATAGTATTGTAGCATTTCAATTCTATCTGTTCATGATAAAAAATGAGACTAATCTAAATCTAAAATCGATATTTTCAATGGTGTCCCAACTTGCCCCACACCTGTCCCAACTTACCCCGTCAGTGGGGTAAGTTGGGACGTTTGACATGCGCTGCCAAATCATGGATTACCGCACTATGGTGACTTATCAATGTGTCTGCTTCAGGCTATAGTTAGACAACATATTGAAGTACCTCCATGCAATAAATGATGATGCTATGACCTCTAGACTCCGTATTATTCCTAAAAAACCAAAAATTGTCCCAACTTACCCCGCTCTCCCCTACCAACCTTAGTGCTCCATACATGTACATGTAGGACTAAATACACCAACATACTGCTAATAGAATGTGCACGCATACATACATATTATAAGGGAATATGTTGTTGGAACTGTGCGTTTTATTGTTGACACCTGAAATATTTGATGACATACTTTTCAGGTGCTACCAAACCCTCCACCCCTGCTGCTGACAATGAACGCAGAACATTGGCTAATTTACAAACACCGGTGCATTCTCGAGTGCAGGTATATATACATTGTATATGAATATTTAGTACCTCTATAATACATATGATCTATATGATAAAGTGTATAGCATGGCTTGTGTTCAAGTGTAATATATATTCATATAAATAATAGACCTACATGTACATGTACTGCAGTGTGATGCGTAGTTTACAAAAGAACAGTTACAAAAAGTAATTTTAATCAGTGTCTAAGTGACACTCATTATAATATCTTATTTCAGGCTTTGCGTTTGACATCCACTGGGTCATCTACGAAGAAGAAACCTGCAGAAAGGAAGCAGTATTTGTCTACATCAATACTTGATCAGCCGGATAAGAGTTTTCATATGAATCTGGACTTGGGCTGTTTTGTCACACCAGAACCAAAGCCTAAGGTGCAGGCTAGGGAGGAGGTTGGGACGGTGAGTAAACGGTTCGGAATAAAAATATAGGCGTATGGTGATCACACACTGGATAGGTTATTCATATTATTGAAGTGTCAACTAGAGAGTATTGTTCGTCTATCTGTATACATGTAATACTAGAGACAGAGATAGCAGTATAATAGAGTAGCAGACAGTGAATTATCAATCTATGTTATATTTACAGCCATTAGAGGAAGCTGTAGACAAGTACCTGCAGATAGCCCTGGATAAGCACTACATCAAGACACCTGATGTTGGTGGTCAAGTCAAGTCTGAGAATAAAGCACTTGCAGGCACTGTCATCTGCCTGTCTAAGAAACTTAACTCTATGTCGGACCATGTGTCCACTTTGGTCAGTTCTTTGGGTGGTCTGTATAAAGATCATTATGACCCCACAGCTACACACCTCATATATCAGGTAGGTGTGTCACTTTTTTCACCAAATGTCAGGTGCTCTTTCAGACATGTATACCTGGTGCTCTTTCAGACATGTATACCTGGTGCTCTTTCAGACATGTATACCTGGTGCTCTTTCAGACATGTATACCTACTGTCACAGTTAGTGCCCCCATCTCATCCTGGCAACCTGCTTTGTTGGTCTAGTAGCTATCTGTCTAGCCGCTTTGGTATTTACATTATATTACATAATTTAGAGCCAACAGGTTAAAACCATTACGTAATGTATACAAGTACTGTGTATACTATGGTGTATAGTACTGTGTATAGTATGGTATACAGTACTGTGTATAGTATGGTATACAGTACTATGTATAGTATGGTATACAGTACTATGTATAGTATGGTATACAGTACTGTGTATAGTATGGTATACAGCACTGCGTATAGTATTGTATACAGTACTGTATATAGTATGGTATACAGTACTGTGTATAGTATGGTATACAGCACTGCGTATAGTATGGTATACATTACTGTGTATAGTATGGTATATAGTACTATGCTAACATTTCAGGGTAAGGCTACGGATGCCGACTACCGATCAGCAAAGAGGAACTCTCAGTACATTGTATCTCCAGTTTGGATAGATAAGGTAGAGTGCACTCAATTCTTACATATACACAAGCTATGGTACTAGGTGAATATACTGTGTGCGTTTACTATGTGTTTCAATAGAAGTAGGTACACTGTGTATATACATGTAATATATGTTGATATATAAAAGTATCTCTAAATAAGTTTGAGCCAATGAACTTCCATCATTGAAGATTGAATGCAATACAAATACTCCTTGCACTTGTAATACATGTACATGATACTGGTAGATGTACCCATTCAGGATACCATCACTCCAATATCCTGGATTCTGTGAAATATCTGCTTATAAATGTTATTTTCTACCAAATAAGCAGTATGTAAATGTTAGATTAATCATATCACAGCGCAAAATGTCCCTGGTACATTGTGTATGCCGGTCATATCTAGAGTTGCTGTTGTAGCACCACTGGGTTTCCATAGTGACAGCGACTACTTTTTGATTCGCTGAAAGGGGGTCCAGCCAGGCCATGGTTTTCAGATAACTGGAGGTGAACATAAGATATATTGACCTGCTGGATACTAACATTTCATTTTAATCTGCTTGTGTGTAACTAAAAATACTCTACATAACACTAAAGACTAAATGCATAAGCCCAGCATGTCACCAATGTTCATGGAAGCCCAGTGAGTGAATAATCAGGTGTATAATATGATGTTACTTCTGATGATGTCATAAAACGTATTCTACACTTACAATACGATAGACAGCACCTGTATCCTAGCTATAGCTTAGATAACTATGTACCTATTGTATGTACATACAATTATGTACTCATACATGTACATATTATGTACATGTATATACATGTGTATGTACATACATATGTACATATGTACAGGTGTTGGTGGCCGAGTGGTCTAGCGCTAGTCACTCTGGTCTTGCAGCAATGACGTAAGTTATTTGCAAGGACGTGGGTTTGAGTCCCACCAACGACCTGGAGGTTTTCGTCCCGAAGAAAGTTTTCCCTCTGTGCCATATCGAACTATAATATTATCCAGCTCTAGGAGCCGTGCTCTGCTACTGGGCAGCCATGTTAAAGAATTGTGCGCCACGGATATTATGTACATATGTATGTACATACATAATCTGTAGATGATCAGTCAAAGTAATAGCATGTTATTATCTAATTTTATTTGTTTAGAGGTAGATTCATGTAACGTTGTTGTACATTTATCAACAGTGAGATAAATAAATAAACTAAACTATTGTATAACTAATTCTATTTTAAGATTGCCCCTCTATTATTTCTGGCTGGTTGACTAACTGTTTGGCTGGCTGGCTGGCTGGTTAGCATATTTTGCACATTATTAGTTGGCATGGTTTCAAGGTAGTACATATTATTATGTTATTATTGGAGTGTTTTATGGGAGAAAGGGCAGATTCTGGCTCAGCTCATTTTATATCTGTAATTTTTAGATAACACCTGCATATAATAATATTATGCTAATGACATTCTATTTGTAATTTAATGCAATACTATTAGCACAATACTAATACTGTAATAGCATAGTAGTGATGTAATATAATTTAGTTGAGGGCAGTACAAATAAAATATTATTGTACTGCAATAGAAATACAAAGGTTACGCTTATGGTGTGATATACATGTACATGTAAAACATGTATTACAATAATATATTTATTGTAATGTAATGTAATATATATTCTAGTGCCAAGAGGAAGGCAAGAGAGTGAGTGAGGCTCTCTACCCCTACAACTACAAACCAGTGAAGGTAAGTCAATACAATCAACAGGTAGTGTAGGCTCACAGTTTGGTTTGACTACAATGGTTAAGATGCCCTTGAATGTGGCTAATTCACTTGTAGATAATGGAATGGACAGAGTGACTATTATCACTATGTATGCTATGCTATCCACCTTGTGTTGTGGTTACAGAATTACCTGCTACTTTTAGATAGGGACTACAAGTAGAAGATCGACAAGGACATCTCAGAGCCATGACAGCTCCGACAGGTTATCTGATGGAGAGGCTGAGGTTATGGAAAATGGTGTTACTGCTGGGGTCACTGCTGCTGGGGTCACTACTGCTGGGGTCACTACTGCTGGGGTCACTACTGCTGGGGTCACTGCTGCTGGGGTCACTGTGCCAGCAGCAGAAGGGGATGACACCCAGACTGGACTCACAGATACTCTACATGTTCTCAGGCAGATCAAATCATATATGAGTAAACGGTAGAGTGTGATAGTATTGGTTATCTGGTAATCGTATACCAACACCTTTTAATGCAGACATTATAATGTGATAAAGATTCTAGTTTTCTATTTGCCTATGTGAATGATATAAGTAAGTAGTTAGGCTGTACTCAAATGATTATAGATTAACTGTACCAAAGAAACAGAGAAACTCAACAGTAGTTAAGCCAGACTTGACTCTACCCAGTTCCACGCCACTCACAGCAACCTCTAGCATGGCAACCACTAGTCGGCGTAGAGATCAATATATGGATACTCAGTCACAAGGGGGCGCTCTGGTTACATGGGAAGATGCAACGAGCAGGTTTGTCTGAATACTTCATGGTTATATGGCTGTACATGTATACTGTTATATGGTTGCATATGGTCGTGGTAGTCAGCTATGTTTGCTATCTGTGATACCGATTTTATAATGCCATAAGGGTGGCTAGTTTCAAAGCCCAGTTTATACTCCCCTCTTCTCCTCCAAAAGTGTCTGTTATAGAGGGACCAATCTTGGATAGTATTGGCAATATTTTAGAAGTTATTGAGAATTGGATGCGTTTTGTATAATTTACTCAACACGCAGGTTTGAACAGGAAATACTAGACAATGCAGACGCCTCTGAGCTAGACAGCGAAGTATTGGCTCAGCTGGAAGAGGATTTTACGCAGGATAAGAAGGAAGGTAAACCAATCAACTCACAAGACCTCAGTTCTGACTATACTACTAACATGGAGACAACCATGGTGGATGACTTACCAACAGCAGCCAGAACACCACCACCTGTCTTCCAGTTCTCTGGTTTCTCCAATGAGGTAACACAAAAGATACCCTAGCTGCATAGCATCCATTGTTATACCACAACATACTTTAAAAATGAATATATTATGTATACATCATGCATGCTCCCCACAGTGTTATACAGCACACTTGTACATAGGCATCGTAATATTTGTATTGCAAGGAGCTGATTTATGAGCAGTCTAGGATTTTATCTCTCTAATTGTAGAAACAATCCTTATAGAAATTAGTGGTGGCCCTAGTCCATGTTCTTATAGAAATTAGTGGTGGCCCCAGTCCATGATCTTATAGAAATTAGTGGTGGCCCTAGTCCTTGTTCTTATAGAAATTAGTGGTGGCCCTAGTCCTTGTTCTTATAGAAATTAGTGGTGGTCCTAGTCCTTGTTCTTATAGAAATTAGTGGTGGCCCTAGTCCTTGTTCTTATAGAAATTAGTGGTGGCCCTAGTCCTTGTTTCTTATAGAAATTAGTGGTGGCCCTAGTCCATGTTCTTATAGAAATTAGTGGTGGTCCTAGTCCTTGTTCTTATAGAAATTAGTGGTGGCCCTAGTCCATGTTCTTATAGAAATTAGTGGTGGCCCTAGTCCTTGTTCTTATAGAAATTAGTGGTGGCCCTAGTCCTTGTTCTTATAGAAATTAGTGGTGGCCCTGGTCCATGCTCTTATACTGGTCATCGCTACAGCATGATGTATGTGGGGAGTTATCCGACCATAATATGTCAGGAGTTGGACAGAGAAGACATTTTTGTTAAGCAGTCTCTCTTACAACCGGCTATCTTTGCTCATAGTATATTTCTAAATATTAGAATATTTGCTGTGTGGAGTGTGCTGTTTCACTGAACTCACAGTTGGAAGGACTCATCTATACTTTGTACCACTATACATGTACAGTTGGTTCGTGTACCACTATACATATACAGTTGGTTCGTGTACCACTATACATGTACAGTTGGTTCGTGAAATAACTAATTTGTCTTTGAGGCTCACAACAGACGAGCAGACAACCTTGTACGGCAGGATGTGTGCCTGCAGGCTTGTGTCTTTCATACGTTATAAACGTCATTGAGTTGGCCGTATAGTTGCCCTTGGCAAATATTGTAATACCAGCTAATTATTTCACCTGCACAGGTGTACCTGCACCCATTTATATTACCGTAGAGTAAATTATACTCTTGAAGGTAATACTACGGATTATACCTACATACGTAGGTGTATCCATTAATTATAATTAGAATGAGTATTAATAATATTTAATAATAATCACTAAAAATATGATAAGAAATATTTCCTGGGGAGAAAGTGAGTATTTTAGGAATAGGTATACTTTAGTGCCGCTTAAAATAGTAAGTTTGGTACCTCAATAGCTGAAATAATAGCCTTATGGGCATGTTGATACGATGAAAAAATTTTATGTTGAAATTAAAAAAAAATGCTCTCTAGTTTTAGAGCCCAACAAGACAGCCAACTCTTGTATCAATGATCCTTCCGAACAGCAAAGTCTTTTTGAAGTTTGAAGGCTGTAATAACTAAAATGTTTTGCAGCAAATACTTATTTCACAGCGTTGGCATGTAGTTTAATGTCATTCACTGCCAAGTAACCGCACATAATACTGACCTACATTAGAGCTGCCATTGAAGGAATGTGTAAAAATTAAACTTGCTTAGCTGAAATCATTGTTACCAAGTCACGGAAGACAAAACTGTAACCAGATTGGTCCAAAGTGGTTAGATAATTCTATCAAATTGGAGAACTTAGTTCAACTTGTCTCATGACATAACTGATGTAACATTTGAGGTTGGCACTGTAAGAACTCTATTAATAGTAAGAACTAAGCTTCATTGGAGTTGAACAGGTTTAGTAGAGAGTGTACTGTTGATTACATTGTATATCCTAAAATAGGGAAGCACTGGCTCAGTTTATGTGTTATATTAGTTGTGGCCCTCTGTATTATAGGCAGTGTTGTAAGAGAGATACGAGGTAGCAGCAGCTACTGATTGTGTTCTCATGTAGAGAGTATATTGACACTAGCTGGGGTCATTAAGTTAGGTGCAGTGAGCTGCACATGCAGCTCTTAACCTAGCTAATACACAGCACGCACTGGGAAGGTTAATGCCGTCATGCTTTTCTCTCTCTTGGGACCTCATCAGCTTTACCTCCTGAGGGCCTTCTTTACTTTCATTGACCCGAGGCTGTAAACCCTGCCCACTCTCCCGCTTCATGCTAATATTATACTTACTTGAAGCAAACCTGTGGCCCAGACGTTCCCTGAGCTAATTATGCTCTTTACCATCTTTCCATCTCATCGCTAATGCTAGCACCCAAGAGAATAGGCAGTAGATCTTCCTTCCGAAATGCCATCACATGCTGCCGCTGCACGCGCCTATTGCATCACTGGTAAGCACTATTGCATCGACAGCTGTCACTTTGAGGTGAATTACTATGCTGCATCTCTTACATAATCAAGCAACAATAAGTTTTAATTAAAATATATTTTCTAAGGGAGTTATTGAAATAAAAGCATCAGCACTCCAGTTTGAGGACCCTTCGTGCACACGTGCATGCGGTTGGAATAGTGTAGATACAATGTCTAGTGTAGACTCACAGTTACTCTACATGTATATCTAACCTGGCATCTTGCCCAACAGTTTAAACCAACCAGTGATTAGGGTTGGGTTTAATGTAATGCCTTCACAGATTGGTTTGGATTACTGGGCCTAGTGCCAATGCTAGGCAAAACCCCATCTTCCCCCTAGATAGTGTTCCATGTGCAGTTGGTCTAGTACTTACATGTAGGTACTGCTTAGCAAGGAAGCTTCTTTTGGTCTTTGATATCTCTAACCACTGGGCTAGGTGATTACGGGCGTGTAGTTAAGGGTCTAACCCCAGTTAGCAATGGGTTAGTAGGGGAAACGGAATCTGTGGTGCTCATAGATAGGTTCCTTAGGATGTACTTACTTGTGTATCACATTATACATGCTAACCAGAATACACATTGCATTTTATTCTTTATTGCTATACGTTGTATGGTTACAATATACATTGGTGTAACAGCTACCACTGTAGATGATAGATTGCCATCTTTTTCAGGAACGTGATACTTTAGCTGAAAAACTTGAAATGCTAGGAGCTCAAACCATATTAACATCAAACTTTGACCCTGATTGTACACACATTATACTCAGTAAGTCAGTACAATCATACATGTAGGTAACCTTTACAGGCTACCGTATGACGTATACATTGTATGTAACTGTCACTAGCTCCGTTTACAGCCAATGACGACATTCCTGTCTGTCGAAATTATGTAGGAGAAACATATACATAGTGCTGGTACGTAGATCAGCACTGGTCATTGAATTGTGGGCACTAGTTGGTCACTATAAGACTGGTGATGTGCCTCGAGCGTTAACATGAAGGTCAAACTACTAATGTTTATATAAAAGACAGAAAGTTAGCGGTCAGAGTGGGATTTCTAGAGGTGTGTGAAGAGAACTGAATATATTTAACTGCCGTTCTGTATTTCCTCTTTGGCCACAATCATACACACAGATATTAACCATTTTTTACTGACTCTTGGTTATTTGGGAGTTTATATATATTTATCATTCATTTTACATGTATATGGTAGATATGTATTGTTGATTCTCTATGTACATAATAACTACATGATCTATATAGAGAAGATATTTTAAGTAGATGCTATATCTACTCGGGTGCTGTGAGGGTATGTTAGAGAAGAGGCCATTAATTGGTGTGATCTGGTAGATGATGGGGTCAAGTGACCCATGGGTGACATGCTATAGGCTACAGTAACCAGTAGTTGTGGTACCTTGCAGGGACTTGTCACCTTTCCACATTGGAAACTTACAAACACAGCGAAGGTATAAACATACTTGAAGTTGTGGGCCAAGCGGGGGCTTCTCTCAAGGTCAAATGCTAATTCATTCCCATTGGACCTTGAAAGTCATCAAGACTTTCAAGGTCGGTTTTGGTTCATCACTTCTGGTAAACATTAGGTTGAGAAAATTGAGATGCCACTCTCACCTAAGTGCACTGGTAGTTGTCTACTCCATACAAATCACCTAGTGATTTGGGTACATTATTTTCATAGGCTGCATGTACACAGAGTTTATATTTGATTTGTTTGCAGGCAAACCTCAGAGGAACGAGAAGTTTCTGTGTGCTCTGGTGAAAGGATTGTGGCTGCTGGATAAATCTTATATACAAGCATGTGTAGATTCCAACACACTTCTACCAGTAGGTGTAATGTTGTATGGGCACATTTCTACCAGTAGGTGTAATGTTGTATGGGCACAATTCTACCAGTAGGTGTAATGTTGTATGGGCACAATTCTACCAGTAGGTGTAATGTTGTATGGGCACACTTCTACCAGTAGGTGTAATGTTGTATGGGCACATTTCTACCAGTAGGTGTAATGTTGTATGGGCACACTTCTACCAGTAGGTGTAATGTTGTATGGGCATATTTCTACCAGTAGGTGTAGCATTGTATGGGCACATTTCTACCAGTAGGTGTAATGTTGTATGGGCACATTTCTGCAAGTTATATCCTGACACACTTCTACAAGTAAATGTAGTGTACATATTATTTAGCATTATTTAGTATTTTTCGGTATACGTTGTATGAGCTATAAATTGTACAGTTTTACATCATACCTGTACATATGAGTGTCTAGATGAATGAATAGTTTAGGTTTGTGCTCTATTATACATATACTATTCTATGCTATTGTATAGTGGATATTATGATTATAGAGGTTTATACCATCCAGAAAGTAACATGGACAATTAGAGCACCTTGAGTTGACAGCTTGTTGACATATACTTAATATTATATAAGTACATGTATGATGCTTAGATTTTGTTGTTTGAATGTAAGAATAGTGTTTGAAATGCAGAATTTTGTTTTGAAATTAAATCCTGCTTGCTCAGTCAAATCTATAAATCCGAATTGCAGGTAGTATAGTGTATTATTGCCAACATTATATCCTTTCTAAATCCTGTTTCACATAACAGGACTTATATACTTATATACTTGAGCTGTTTACCCCCAATGTCCTGGTAGCCCTGGCTGGTGGCACTAGACATGTACTGACAACACATGCCAAGTTATCAGCATGTACTCTTACTAAACTATGTATGCTCCAACTCATTAATATAATGTATGTGTTCAACATGCATTAACATTTCTTCCATGTCAAGTTTTTTTTTGCAATTTTTTGCTAGTAGCAGACATTGCGCTATCTACCTACTCATTACTATGTTTTTACAGGAAGAAGACTTTGAGTGGGGCAATCCTAGAGCCAGCCATATTTCCTGTGAGAGCTCGTCGCTAGAGCTATACGCTAGAGCAGCGCATAGATACAGAGTTCATGTACAGGTAGTGACATACACGTATGTCTGTTTGTCTGTGTCGAGTCACCTTCCTCCCCCACATGAGATTATTCCCAGATGCCTTCAGAGCGGTTATATAAATGGCTTTATATAAGTAGTTGACGTCGTGAGTAAAGAATTAAAGTTGTTGTTAGATGTACTAAACGCTGTGACATTTACCTAAGTGGAAGTGGTCTATTAATGATGAGTTATTTAAAGAGACAAGTAAGGGACTAATTAAACCATATATTTATCTGTTACACAAATGTTATTATAATATTATAGGCCTATAGCATAAAATAAATACTGCTCTCAATTTTTAGAAAGATAACTGTGCGTATTGTTATCTGTTCTAGTTTGAGTTTGTAATCAAATGATTTACCTAATGTAGGGTGGTGTGGCCCCTAGCCCCTTCTCAGAATGGAGGGTAATCTTGGTTTTGGCAAAAGATAAAATGGAGTCAATGAAACGAATTCTAGAAATGGGCGGAGCAGATATAATTTCTTGCAGGTAACTTTCTGTATTCCTACCTGCATGTACTTTTCTTGTTATATACTCAGTTGGGGCACTACATGCTGTATAACCTTTGTTAGTTATTAGCTATATGTACATGTATGTTGGTGCCTGTAGCACCCAGCAATATTATGCATGCGGTCAGTGCATGACTATCAGCTGTAATAAACCCATGTTGGCATTTATTCTGTGACTATACCAATGCATTACAACTCTCATGCAGAACTTAAATGTGTGTTGTGTTCAAACTAGCCTGGCCAGGTGTATTTTGTGAGACATTTAGTAGTATCCTACTCCATATAATTGAGTGATCATCGTATATACTCCTTTCTTATTTTTGTTGAGCAGCAAGTTACCAAACGATATCTCAAAGGCTACCCATGCCTTCCTAGATATAAAGAAATCAGGATTGAGTGTAAGTACTGATGCTAATCATTCTTTTAAATTAATCTACTAACAACATGTTGAAGTTTTCTCTGCAGGAGTTGCCTCCCATGAGTTATCTCCTGGTAGATAGGGTTCATGTCTTAGTCAGGTCTGTTCCTCATACGGTTAATATTCTTATTTAATAACAACTTGCCACTGCATATCGCACTTTACATTTTACAATATTCATACCTAATATTATAATGTTAAAATCGATGATGGGAATTTAATAGATAGATAATATTTAATTATTTTTTCTTGCTGTTTATTTAATTAGCTGCCTCATCTATTCATTTACGAAGTTCATACATTGAGCACAGTGGACCAACTTTAAATATTTGGATCAATATTTTTGTTGAAGACCAATGATGTCCATTTTACATTAGTCCAGCAAATCAATTGCTTCTTGGAACTACTCCAGAGTGACACCTTTCTTTGCGGCCCTGCCACATGTTAGGCTTGGCACATGTCTCAGTTAACTTTAGATAGGAAATATTTCCATTTTTATGCTCGTTTTTTGCTGATCAATTCATATCATGGGAAATGTGTGCTTGCTAATGGCATCTGTCTTTCTACCATGCAGTCAAGATGTTGTCAATTTTAATATGATGAAAAGGGAAAATATTTAAATTAAAAAAATGCAATTTATTGTTTACTTTCTGCTAAAGATGGTTAGGGCTGATGGTGTGTAATTGTTAGTGAATTAATGTAGGCATTCATGCCAACTCCAGGCTTGGCCTGTCAGTTCAAAATTACTAGAAAATTGTTATTCACATATTTTTACAACAAATTTGCCGACACCCCTGACTTGTGTATTTTGATGTGCCAAGTGCATTGTTGCAACACAATACTAGGATTAATATATCTTTTATCAAAACTGATGGTGGTGGTACCTACCATGACTATACTGTTGTTTTATGGTAAGCCATGTTTGTTGAACCATTGCTGTTCTAGACTGAGGACATAGACTCTCTTAAGGGAAGCAAGGTGAAGTGCCTCAAGGCGGAATACATTCCTACCTTCCTAGTCAATGACTCTGGATTTGATGAATCCAAGTATATATTTGATCAACCTTCCGAAAGGTTGGTTGATTCATGCTGCACTCCATGAGCACAAACAATATCATGACTTTTATTCATAGAGCCTGAAATGTATTTCCATACTGAAAAAAACACTCTAGTTAGGTGCAGTATTGCACAATTTGATGTAGCCTTAGATCTTTGTTTGTGGTTGGGGGTTACACCATATATAATGGAGAAGACAACTTCTCCGTCTGGCATTTCACAGAGGAACCTGGCTATAGCCAAAGAGCACAGAGTCATATTAATTTTCTATAAATTAGATAAAATAATTGTTTTAGGTCCTCAATGAAGGAAAATACAGTCACATCTGGTAAGTCTTCTAAGAGAACAACTCGCAGTTGACCACAGTAGTTGATTCTAGCAGCTGACTCTGGTAGCTGAGCCAAGATGGAGCTGACCTTAGCAGACTTGCCCTCGGGTAAATACAATCTGTAGGTTCACTATAGGTGAATAACTTCCTGTGGTCAATTACAATGTAAATATTCTCTGAGGTGTCTCTGCGCCTAAATTTCAACTCTAAAACATGTGAAAACATACTATACCTTAACTCGCTGTATAATATTCTGCAATGTTTATATGTGCATATGATGAGTTTTTTTACTCTGTTACTCTTAAAATAAAATAATTATTTTAATTATAATGCAGTTGCTGTGAATTTTATAATTTTATATTTATTTTACCATTGGTGTTGAAATTGTAATGATTTTATTAATGTTGTCTGTACTAACCATCTTATTTGAGTTTTTATCCTCAAGTTTACATCCTGTTTTATAAATTATAATGAATTAGGAAAATATGATAATTTTATCATTTCAAAATTATCCTCACGCTTTCACTTGGTATCTATTTAGACCTGTTTTTCCTAGACATGATTCTTGGTTCACTTCATAAGGCAGTTAATATGGAATTTGCCACTGTTCGAAAAAGACAGTTCAAAATAGGACTTTTCAAAACCAGACAGTTCAACACTGGACAGTTCGAAACTTCAAACCCCAACCACCAGATTTTAACTAAATTTTATTTTTAATATGATTTTTTTATTTAAATAATTAAATTAATTAATTAAAATTAATTATCTGTGAGTTATTTTCTTCTAAATGAAATCTACATAGTTTTAAACTGTCTGGTTGTGAAATGTTCTGTTTGGACTGCCTTTTCGAAATTTCCCTTTACAGTGAATATGCTGTAGCTGCAATATTTATATTCAGCACTAATCCTACCAAAATCCAAGCACTAATATATTTCTTTGACCAATAAGAGCTCTCACTTCACTGACCAATTCTCAAAGTAATTACAGTCTTGGTTCAAATTTAATGGTCACTACAATACAGTTATTCTCAAGTAATCACATTTGCTTTCAACTAAACAAATGAAACTTCTAATTGACCTTTTCAATACACATTTCTGTAGCAATGTATGTAAAAATCAAGTTGTAATCCATCAAATCTTGGCACTATAACAGATCAATATCTGTAGTAGAGATCTTGGGCCTCTTAATTAAAAGAGGTTCACGGCCCTTTTAAACTCCAGTTTAGCGATAAATGATAATTAACTCTGATCCTGGGTGATCCAAGCATAGCTTATACTTACCCATAGCACAGAGTTATTTATGCATGTAGATTTATTGCACTGCGTAGTAGTTATCAGAGAGCTTTTACTGCTTGTAAATTTTCCAACCTGTGCTTATAGGCGAAGTTGTTACTGCATTGTATATGCATAAAAGTACAACTAAATGTATATTAATACCTCCAGGTACTATTTCTATGTGCATTAAATTATATATAATAATTCATTTTTAACTTAATTATCTAATCTATAAATATAAATAATATTACTGTTCGTAACAAGTAGATAAGGGTAAACCCACCCCAGCTTAGAGTTTAGAACATCAATTAACTGAGCAATATTTGCATTATATTTTTTCTGCTTGACCTTCTTTTGAAATTATTCCTTAATGTAGGACATATCTCCCCTATTAAGAACAGGATCCTGTACTGGTATCCATGTACCTGGTTAAAATGCATGTCAATTGGTTATAGGACACAATATGTAAGAGCAGGGATGATGCTTAAGGTAATCCCACCTATAACCTATTTGATTTATCGGACATTGAAACATTAGTATTATAATTGTATTAAATGTTTCTAGTATGCTATGCATAGCCCTCCTGTCTGGAGAGTTCCCATTCTTGGTTTATACACAAAGTAATACGAAGCAGAATGAATTTATATGCCAGATAGATTCACCCAGATGAAAACTTTTCATGCACTGTTTCAGCTGCTGCCGGCAGCTTAATCATCTCCCCTCCTCCATCTATTATAAAATGTTGATACATGTATATATTACTAAACAAGAGATCATATGGCACATGCTCTCTACGCATGATTGGTGTTAAGAAAGGCTTTTGCATAGTCGAGAATCTCTATTTAGGTTAGTGTAATATAATATGCTAATTTATTGTCATTTAATAAATAGCATTAATTACATTCATAAATTAACAAGTTTCTGATTCATCATGGTTATTTCATCATTAGCTAGCACCAAGCGTGCCGTATTGCAATAATTTTGACAGTCTATGAATATAAATACTATTTTATCTTGGTAATAATCTCCTCAGGGCCGGGGAGTAACAGTTTTGTGACGTCAACACACTCAGCTATATGATGGGTCTGTTAGTGTGTTCCCTAAAGACACTCCTTCTGTACATCAAACTGATAATCTATGAATGGCACCATCTCCAAGATGCTATCTGCAGTTAGGCCTTTAGCATAGTAGGCCCGTAGCTCTTTTTTGTAAGCCTATTAATTATAAAAAATACCATTTGAACACAAAACTTTTATGACCTAGTGTAAGAATTGAAAACCCTTATTTCAGTGACAGTATAATAGAAAGCTGCTGGTCCCTGCAGTTATGACCACTCTTCAATCAAACATCGTCTGCTGGTCCTATAGCAGGTTCTACATAATCACATATTGGTATGTGTATAGAATTATAGGTCGTTACTGGTATGTATGGTATGTGTAAACTATATATTCACTATGATTGATAAATTATAAAATTTATTTAAATGATTTATTTTATTATGCTACACAAATATGGTACAAAATGTATATGTTGGTACAATATACATGTATATACTTTTATAAATGATTGTGATAGGATACAATTGCATAAACTAGCCTCGGTCATAAGTCTGCATATAAAATTTATAAATTCTGGATGGGGATATGCTACTGGCAGTCTTTTGCACGATTAGCCAGTTAATAAATATAATTACAAAAATATATAAACTATTTAAATTCAATAAAATGTTCGATCTCCTGTAGAAAAATTCTAGCAATTATTTATCTTAACTGCATGCACCACTACTGCTTTATGGAATATGGTATAAGGGTCCTTGAGGTAGCTTACATATTTGGTTGCAAATAACAGTTTCTTCTCTTGGGGCACGTGATTCATAAACGGGCTAACTGTAACAGTCATACCAGCTCTTTCAAATCGAGATTCACATTTATATTGCCTATCTTCAATGCAGCAAGTCTTCACTCTGAATCCTAATGATGATATAAGCCTACTGTATGCTGCTGCATCATTCCAGATAGGCACCTGTTTCTTAATGGCTATCATTGCTGTTTGCATTTCATTGGCTATACCGCAGTCTTCTGAAGCCTTTCTGGCAGCCATCATTTCGTTATTTGCTGGTTTAGCGGAGTGGAAGAATTGAACCAACAGCTCTCCGTTCACCTTCATTGACACATTTATTTGTCTTAGCAACTTGCTGTGGTCCTTAATCCAGTGGAACACATAGTTGGAGTAAATCTATAAAGAAATATTACACAAGTTTGTTTCATACTGTTGAAGTAGTTTGAGCTCACTAAATTCATCAGCACTCTAAGTTTTGTTTTACATGTTGGGTTATAGCAAGGTGGTTGACTTGTTAACTAATCGACTATCAACACATTTCAGCATTGGTAGATGAGCTCTCATCCAGTACTTACAGTAGCTCATACAAACTTCATGGTTGTATCACACAAGCATAAAAGGAACAAATTAGTTAATTAGACAGACTCACCATGGTGAATCTTTCTCTCCACTCCTCTGGCCACTGCTCCTCAGCATTCAAACACTCGTAAGATATTTCTGGTGCTACATTGAACTCTTTAGCATAGTCAATGAACTCTTCACTTCTGTCTACTGCTTTTATTGTCTTTACTCCTGGTATTCTGTCCAGAATACACATGGTGGCCTCTCCAGTACCACAACCAATATCTAATATAACCTGTTCCTCATGTATGACCATTGGGCTGGTACCTGAAATATAGACATTGTTACAAATCAATCACTAAGTCACACACAGCTTTAAACAAAAATAAAATGACAACTTTAGTGGTCAGCATTAGACATAGCATTGGCAAAGATGTAAATTGTTTGCACACATTTAATTTTCTATGTAGAGAATACTCTCAATATTATTGTAATTCAGCAAAAATTATTAAGAATAACATTTAGTGTACATGTAATTGTGGTGAGTGCAAGTCATAATTATTCTTCTACCCTTACCTTGAAAGAGCAAATCTAACGATCGCTTGCACACCTGTGCTGCAGTATCAGAGTAGAGCTCTGCACTGTCTGCACCTGGCATGCTTTTAGAAGCGCCAACCAGATCTGTTACACTCCTATTTGCCATTCCTGTAATTTTATGTATGTTTCAATACAGTATAATTATATAACACATGTACTATATTCTCCTCTGGTTTTATGAATGGAATTGGTGTAAACCATCCTTGCGCTCGCATTTATACTGATTTTGCGGAAGAGAAAATCAATAAAATCTCAAGGGATGTGTATGTTGGAGTGTACAGTGTTGCAAGAATGTGAATGTACATTCACCTACTTGACGTATTGCAGCAAAAATATTTTTTTCACAATCAGTTATTTACTAACTTGGCCTGAATTTTGGCTCACAGAGTATGTTTTTAAATTATGACACATGAGCATATATTTAGACTGCATAGTGCACTATATATACTGTAGGTAAAAGGTATGCACAAGTTGCTTGTTCTGCCATTCCTTTCCTTTTTGCTAGTACATTAAAATACTGCGCTTACTTGTTAGAATTTTTAAAACTTCAGATCTCAAGTTTATACCCAAAACCCTATTTCTAGTCTGTACTAAAATAATTTAAAAGTATCAAATATATAACAACACCCTGTGCATCTTTTCATAAGATGATTAGAAATAGTCTGTGTGGTACTGAATATATGCAGAGCTCATGTGAAGTTTGATGACAAACTCCGATCATTGAAAATGGATTTATAAAAGTTGTTCTACTATTATATTACTCACCTGTGAAACCATACGAAGGCATTCTATTCCGAGATTGAGCCATGGTAAGCCACGTTCCGTGCAATTACTAAATGACAATTATTTTCTTCCTTCCTACAGAAAATCCAAAATATTGAATTTTCGGATAGAAAAGTACCATGAACAGATGAAGGTATTCATTGTCTAAAGCGACAATGTTGGTCCTGGTGAACGAACGTTAGGTACCTAAGCATGCCAAGGCATTGTTTGCTAGAATACTCCTTCCGAGCACATCTGCAATCAGCTGGTGAATAGGGGCTGATGCTATCTAGGGTAAATCTTAAAGATGCACAAGGTAGTATCATGGCCACACCCACAATTCTTTGACAGACTGATTGATTGTAAATGAGTAGCACTTTGATTAGCAATGCATTGATAACCATCAAGCTGATAGTACATGTACATTTAAAAAACGGAGATTTGAGTCAATACACACACAAATATATTATACAATAAACATAGTACATGTATTATATACAATATTATTAATATGTGTACACATATAATAATGACTACATCTAATGCATATTGCAATGACAATCTAATACACATTGCGTTATATAACTAATATGTGGTAACTTAATGGCAGCCTACTGCTCACTTACCAACTTTTGTAGCAAATTAATACTATAAGAATGGAACTGCAGTCTTTATAGACCTGCTCAGACACAATGTTGGCAAGGATTACTGACAAGTTGTAGATCACATGCTTAACAGACAATGACCTGTATTATGGTATGTAAAAGACTGATACCTTAGGGTGGAATTAGTCTGATTCTTAGCATGCCTTATGCTTGATAATGCTGGTTATAATGACTTTTGTGGGTAGTATATAATTCTAACATAATAATAAGTACATGTGACCATCCACTTATACACTGCAGGATGCCATGTTATGTAATATCTGTATCTATCAACAATAATAGCTCCTCTCAGGGTCAACAAACCCCTCATTGCGGGTAGACGCACACACACACCAGCTCCATTCCACTGTTTGCACAAATTGTAGTATCTTAGGTCTTGCACTCTCACACAAAAAATTTATACAAAAACTAATTGAATTTATTTTGAAAAAGCTCTTTGACTTCCCAGCCGAAGGATAGTAGATGTTTTAAACTAACACGCAGTTCAGTCCTTCACCGAGAGGTTTCGAGTTGCAACACCTTGCATATGATCTGGCTTGTTCCCACTACTATTATAATTATTATTACTGTGCTTGTAGTTTTATAAATAAATAAAAGTTTAATTGAGATTTTGACAACCAACAGGTAGAAGTAATATCAGATAGTCTACCAATTAATTACATACAGTAATTGAATACAATAACAGAAGTTTTCAAAACGTTGTAAATTTATGGAAAACCTCTGTCTAAGAAAACGATTCAGCCTACCTACACGCTTCATACAGTCATGTAGGTGTATGTATAATATGCTGGTATACATGAATAATGCCTGATATCACTTTATTTGTGCAGTAATTAGAATAATAAGATATAACAAATATCCATGTACAGTGTAGGCCTGTGTTAGCATAATGTAACATAACATAACGTAATATATGTATTTTAGAATGCTAGTATAGCAATGCAATGCATACGATGAGGCTTGCAACCCTCAGAAAACACTCAACAACTCAAGAGTATATGCAGCCAACTGCCACCAAGTGGTGTTTAAATTCTTGCATAACATCCACTCAAATTAGAAAATATAACAATGTGTTTAAATTATGGAAACTTACAGTGAATCAGTCCCTGCGTGTAGTGAGTCTGTATGAAATACTGAACATGCGGCAGACACGAGTTTTCTTCATAACCCTAAGATGAGTTAAAGAATTTATATTTTAAAAAGTTATCAATGTTACTAATTTTACCCCTATTATTGCTCAGAATCTATATTTGGAAGGCCTTTGAACTAAGGACAATGAAGTATAGAATACTTCCTAGGGTCGTTTGTCACTGACGTCACACCATTGGTTAGAGTATTGTGTATGATCATAGATGTTTAGTGACATCACCTAATGCAATTGATTACATATCAACATTTTTTATATCCTACCATGTGTTGGTGTTATTAATACACATAAAAAGGTTTATAGCATTTCCGCCAGGCCCTTCCCACCCGAAAGCGTGATACAGTGAAAGGTTATTCAATATTACGCAAAAAATACTGTTCCAAGCTAAAAAATGTGTGGCATGGCATATCATGTATTACACATATAAATATCCTTGTTAATGTCCAGCAGACCATGCTAGCTGACCTACAATTTCGCTGACACTCTTAATGGGAAACTAATAATTGACATGATAAAGTGTGAGATTTATAGAGTAACACCAAGTCACTGAGATAATAGATGATTTTATGATCGCTTGTTTGTGGGGTATGATATATTAGCACCATGATACACATAGACTGATCTTGGTATGATAGTTAGCACCATACACATAGACTGGTCTTGGAATGATAGCTTACACCATACACATAGACTGGTCTTGGAATGATAGCTTACACCATACACATAGACTGGTCTTAGAGTGATAGCTTACACCATACACATAGACTGGTCTTGGAAAGTTACAATGTTTATTTTAGTGTTCACTAGTCTATTATTCAGTTATATAGTGTAAGTATTGGATACAAATCTATATTTCCTATAATATTGTGATATGAATATTTTGACTATAATTACCAATACAAATAATGCATGTACATGTATATACATGTACATGTACATGTACATGTACACGTATTACATGCATATACATTAGCATTTACTGAGCTCCAATATGGAGAGAAATAGACACACAATAGGATGTCTAGTGCCGGGCTTTGTTATTGTGACAATGCTATTTGCTTCAACATAATCATCGACTATTATTATCTTAGAAAAAGCGATTTCCTAGAAACGCTCAAAGCAATCTAGTGCATAACCTGAGCCTCAAGAGACAAGTGGCTAAAAAAGTCATTTTACAACAACATATTATACATGTATGTATGAGCATTGTAGGCCTATATCATATTATCGTTCTAGCAGGTACATGAGCTACACACATAGGTTTGGTACATAGGCTAAGTGTGTATTTGCTGTAGCAGCATGCAGCATATATATACTGTGTGCTGCTACAACATTGTATAAAATTAACATGTAATATTTTTAATATTAAACCGTGCACCATGGCAATGTTATAATAATGAGCTACATGTATTACATACCATAATAATATGTGGGAAGTTAATAGATATGCCTATATTCTACATTGAAAGTTGTATTACAATTTCTCATGCTAATAATCCAGAATTTTATAATAATATACATGTACAGTATAATATATGAACTAACCTTACAAGGTGGACAGGCTAATGCAGAGTGTACACTGGTTGGTGACCACACACTGTATATATTTATATGAAATACGACCTTGAACTCCACGGCATACTGTAGTAGGCTAGTTAGGAGACTCTACATGTACTTCTTCTAGGCATCATTCATGAATATTAAACACGTACTTTAACGGTCATTGCACTGTATAGACTGCTAACTATAAGCTACATATATATCGGCATTTGGAATAATATATTAGTAAGTCCTAGACTCACCCTTCTAAATGGTCACAAAGTTAAACCACTTAATGTGGAATGTGATTTGTATAATATCTTAAATAATGTGCTTTACAGTTAATACCTAATTATGCAATGATTAATTTATGTAATAAATAATTTATGGATAAATAAATGAGTTGTCTGAAGAGAGACTGGCATATGTTTGGAATATACTCTGCATCAGTTTAGTATAATACAGATCAAGACAGACAAGTTCTCAATCTCGGTATATTTTTTAGCCTTAATTCCCATCTACAAGGTGGTGGGCGTCATCTGAGAATATTAATTCTTGTTTTACGAAGGTATTGAGTTTGCAGCTCAGCAATAATGCTGGTGGCTATAGATTGCCATTTCATTGATTGCACATAACTATGCTAGGAGTGGACAAAAGCAAGCCGCTTGATGTTAGTACATGTATATTACATAGTACATGTATAATATATATAATATACTGGGCACAGGTACATTGCCGGCCAAGGTCTAATCATCCTTAAATAGCATAATACGGGAGCAGTGCAGAGGAGTAAAGGCAATATTATAGTTTAAAGACGGAAACAGGAAGTCGTGATGGTAAAGGTCAGTAAAAGATCACTGCCTCCTTCTGTCTGCATAATAGGTCAAATTACCTCTGATCTGCGCTACTGCAGACTGTTGCCGTTGGCAACAAACAATCCCTCATTGACCAGTTAGTTTCTCTATTTTATATTAAGGATTAAATTCCCTCCACGGAATGAAATGAAGTTGTAACTAACAAACATCACCTTTATTATCTTGTGAGGCAGAATCTAGTTTAGATTTTTATCTGTACAGTACCCAGTTCTACAGCAGATTTGATGTTAGAAAGATATGATAAGGAATGCAACTGGCTTCAAGTCGGATAAAATCACATACTGTAGTGTAATACTGTAATGGGAATACTACTTGTTCTAAATGTTCACTGCTGTGATATATTGTTTTAAGAACACAATCCAGTCATATAAAGTGTACAAGATAGAACATAGAGAAATTCTACCATAGTTATTCATCTCCTTATTAATACAATTCTTTGTGAATTTCTAGAAAACCGTACAATGATGCTGCTACCAGCATATCTAGTGTTTATATGTTGTTTGCTTGGCCAGCTGGAAAATAATCTCATTATTATAGTATACACCATTATATACTATATATACATTTACCGCAGCAGTGCTGATTCATTATTCATTCTTTACATTTGGAGTTTTATATACAGGCTATCCGCCACGCCTACATGATTATATACACGTACATCACATGTACAATCCATGATATAAGTTTGAACTTCACAGTTTCAACATACCTTGTATGTTCCGTTATAAATACATATAGGTACATTCATATACATACACATATCCGTATACATGCACATACATGTGCATTCACATACACACATGTACACTTACACGTATACACAAGCAAATACATGTACAACTACATGTCTAAAAATGCGCATTTTATTCATGCTCACCTCTTGGTTTAAAATGTAAGCATGTGCTCTAGTCTTCATTTTTATACAAGAGCCATCGACTATTATTGCGTATGTACATACATGTTTCCATGTTAAAGTTTACATATTACATATGTATGTATATATTACTTATATACCACTACATATATACATATAGAAGCTGGAAATTACTTCTTTTAATAAGTATTTCATAATATCACTTTTGATTTCTATCCGCAAGGCTAAAACCTATGCCTAGATAGATACATATTCACATAGGCGTATATGTATATATATCATGGAAAGCCATCTTTCTTACTTTGAAATAAGTAGGGTGCATTAAATAAGTAGGGTGCATTTCATAGACGGCTCCGTGTGACAGTTCTAAGAATATATATGTAGGGTGTACTAAGCCTATGCTAATGTTATACCTACACATACATACATGTACGTACATGTATTTACTGGTACCTAAAGCAATAAAGTGTACCTCACATACGTATAGTGTTATACACTACAGATATATATTATGTAGAATGTCTTACTTGATTTGTAAGTTCTTGGAAACTGTCAACTATTGTACCTGGATTATAATATTTTGTATCATTAGATCTAGAAATTGGAATCTACATTCCATAATTATACAACAATTCTTTTATGACATCACAAGCGTGTTTTGTATAAAGCACAACTAACCCAAGTTTCACAGGAGTTGTGTACTCTTCAAACAAGTGTTTAGTTTCAATAAGTTTGTTATGCATAACTGCATGAAGAATATAAAACATATCGCTGCCTAATAAAAATATGTATAAAAATAATGTACATGTACATATTATAAAGAATATAAAACATATTGTGGCCTAATAAAAATATATAATTATAAAAATAATGTACATATTATGCATATTATGGTATATGCAGGTATTTATACAGAAGCAATAATTTATACAAAATATTTACATTGTACCAAAATATTTTCTAATAATCAAACTAGTATACTGATCCAAATAAATACCATTCAAATGCACAAAATTATAGCATCACTTTGTTTGATATTATCCCTTCACACAATTTGGGATTTTTAAATGGGTTAAGATACTATCAGGCCATATTTACCTCAATATTATACAAGTATATAATATACAAGTAAGAATACATGTATGTGTATCCAATGGTGATAATCTATTTATCAATAAATATTAGTTAGTTGTATTCCTGTAGGAGTTATCTTCCTCTGGTAGGTCTATTGCATTGTATACTAACTGTACATGCATAGTCCACACAACACTATGGAGCTATAAGGTGGAATTTCCCATCACCCTGTATATATCTATCCAAGTCACCAACTGTCAGCTGTGTAAGAAACAGTGCCTTGCACTTAGTTGGATGATGCCTGTAGTAGACAAGTAAACCTTTTATCGTCTCAAAGGTTTGATCTCGATGGATGAAATATTTCTGGACACCTATAGGGGTTTTGAAACCAAATATGGGTTTATATCCATCTTTCAGCTGTGGACTACAAGACAATAAATTGGGTGTATTGAGAGGTGAATAAGCTGGTATACAGGTGAATATATAGTTACCAACACTGAGTATATCATATCATATTAGTGCTGGACTTTGTATGAATTTCATACAAGTATATACTAATTACTATAAAATACTTAGGTATAAATTATTGTTTGATTCTATGTCGTGTAGACAACTCTAAATTTCTAGGACACTAGTAGTAGGATTTTGGAGTTGTTTACTTCCTGCGAATATGTAATCCTAGGAGTACAAAGTGTAGCAATCATAGAGGAGATAACTCTATGGTAGCAGTGAACCATCGATTTCAGTTCATATACTTGTGTGCAATGATTCACAGTAGATGAAGTACACATCATATTACTAGTGAAAATATCAAATAATCTAGCATTATAATAGTCATGTACCTGTAAATGCAGTAGTTATAGTATTATAGTAACTGTTAATACGCATGTGCATAGCATGTAACTTAAAGTATTTTAGAGTAGGGAGAAATTGTCACTTACCAAAATATTAGATATGGTGTCTCCATTTTACCTCGACTGTTTCCCTCTACTGGGGGCGTCTTCACGAGAGCATAGTAACCTTGAACTTTGAGCTTTGCTAACACATCTTTTATCTACGATTTCGAGGAAACAGGAATAAAAAGCCCTACGAAATGGCAGGCTATTTGCATTGAAGTATCAAGTATAACTTTTTGACATAACATAGATACTAATTACATGTATATAACTAACCGATAAATATGCTGGAGTATGATATACACTAGGACATTGGATCTTGAGTCGTTTTAGTGAAATAATAGGAAATACATATGTCTATGTATCAGTGCATTGGTAAGTAGTAGAGCTGGTAGTAGTGGTAGCAGTAGAGGTGGTAGTAGTAGAGGTGTTAGTAGTAGTGCCTGGTAGTAGAAGTGGTAGTAGTAAAGGTGGTAGTAGTGAAGGTGGTAGTAGTAGTGGCTGGTAGTAGTAGTAGAGCTGGTAGTAGAGGTAGTAGTAGTGGAGGTGGTAGAGGTGGTAGTAGTGGAAGTGGTAGAGGTGGTAGTAGTGAAGGTGGTAGTAGTAGAGGTGGTAGTAGTAGAGGTGGTAGTAGTAGTGGCTGGTAGTAGAGCTGGTAGTAGAGGTAGTAGTAGTGGAGGTGGTAGAGGTGGTAGTAGTAGGAGTCAGAGGTGGTAGTAGCGGTGGTGGCAGCAATATAAAGTGATAGTGGTACTGGTGGCAGAGAATACTGAGTGCACGTCTGCTTGTATGCAGAGAGTGACCATCAGGAAGGAGGAGAGGCAGATGATAGAATTTTAGTGAGATAACCATCACAAGAATTATATTCTTTAACAGTTTGGCAGTCGAATATTTGTACATTCAGTTGGTGGGTGATAGATTGCTCATATACATGATCTGTCACTTTGTGTTAGGATATATTTAGATGTAATATACATTGTAATGAATAATAATTACTAACAAACAATGCTAATGTTCAGGTTAATTCTTTAGCTGATTCGGCCACAATTACACGCAAATTTTGGAAATCTTGGACTGAAGAAAAACATGTAATTGTGTGCACACTAAACTATGGTACAGCGTGAAATTAAGAACATGTTCAACAGCACATTGGTTAATTACTAGGACAATACAGCTACATGCCGCTACAATGTGGGTTAGACTCCAAATTTTCATTTGCATGGTGACTTGCACCTCTGCTAAGCTAAGACTAAGGCCTTATCCTGGGCCCATATAAATTAACAAAATCAAATTCTACTCGCCAAGAGTAAAACCCAACATGTAGCCTACATGTACATATACATAGCTGGAGGGAGGAGTAGTGATCTCCAGGGGAGACGACCCCCATTATATACCCACTGCACCAGGACTAATATACTGTGATTACCACAAGACAGCTGACAGACAAACAGACAGACAGACAGACAGACAAGAAGACAGACAGACAGACAGACAAAAAGACAGACAGACAGACAGACAGACAAAAAGACAGACAGACAAAAAGACAGACAGACAGACAGACAGACAGACAGACAAGAAGACAGAGTACTTACTATTTGAGCAGGTGTGCATGTAAAGACATTGAGCAGTGGGTTCCATGGCTTAGGTGGTAGAGGCGGGCGAAGAGAAGGGAGCAGGTACACGTTATCATCAGCAGACGTGTTGAGCTCTTCATCAGCTTCACCTTGACCTTCAGGATCAGGTTGAAATGTTTGTGAAGAGTGTTCTGATCTACTAATGGTTGACCTTGTTGCTGACCTTGGTGCTGGTATTGGTACTGAGGTAGGCGGTGGAGTGGATATAAGCCGAGAGAAAGGGCTATTTTGTAGAGTTATGCCAGAGATGATGGAAGATTCGCCATCTTCCGTATTTGATATCTCGGGAGGATTCTCACTCAGTGGACTTGCAATGGTGCACATGTTAGGAGGGCAGGCTAAGGTGCCACCCGTACACACACTGGTTGGAGCAGCAGGCTCTATAGATAAGTGATAACGGATGCATAACACTTGGTAATCACAGAATGTTTATCAGTATGGATGAAGATAAAAAATTTCGGTCTGGCATATCGGCAAATCAGAGGGCTGATAACTTCTAATAAAGGATGGGATTAGGTTAGTGCACATATACACTACTTACATCTGCATTGTACATGTACACATACTACATTACTTACATCTGCATTGTACATGTACACATAGTACATTACTTACATCTGCAGTGTACTTGTACATGTACACATAGTACATTACTTACATCTGCATTGTACATTTATTTCAAATTAATGATAGCATAGCTGCACCTCACTGCTCACTTATGCGAACAGCCATTAATGAATTTCTTTCATTTATAAATATACCTTTTTAGAATATGTCAATGGATGCCTGTTTCCTTATGCACCTGGGCCTACTGCCAAGTACACTTACGCATACACCAGAGCCATTGGTTCTGCTATACACAGTACAAGTATCATGTGACAAGCCATTGACATAAACACTTCATCAAACCGACCTCCCACTCTTGTGTGGGTATAGAGTGATGATTTCACATCACTCCAGGGCAGCCTTGGGTAGTAGTTAGGAGACTCATTCGGCCAACAAAAATCAGGGTCAGAGGTTAAGGTGTAAGTAGGGTGCTTTGGGCCCTGATGTGATAGTAGTCTCAGGCGCTTGGTTTCAACTATTGGGGGGGGGGGGGGGGGCAGTAACAATTTTACTCAGGTGAAGCGGTCTTATGAGAAGGAGAAGACGTATTAATCTCAATACGCATGCTGTGTTGTGGCAGCCTGCTGTGGGGTGGCAGCATGCTGTGGGGTGGCAGCCTGCTGTGGGATGGCAGGGATGACTTGTTGGTTGGTCTGGTTGAAAATACCTCACACTCATGTTTTTGGTGTTTGCTATAACTAATCCGTGGGTGTTTTATCCATCGTACTCACACCCATTGATTTAAAATATGGAACCCAGTAGTAGGGCGTGGTGTAAACAGATGGCATTCATCTCCCCATGAAGTTAGTATCTATTCCTAGATCTATAACTACACGACATCACTTGACACCACAAGGCACCACACGGCACCACACGGCACCACACGGCACCACACGGCACCACACGGCACCACACGGCACCACACGGCACCACACGGCACCACACGGCACCACACGGCACCACACGGCACCACACGACATGCTACGATATAACATACGTAAACAGAGGCTTGCATTGAGTAAACTTGAAATTGTGTCAAATATAATTCTTCCTGTGCGTTACAGATAGGGAGCATTGACATTGCGCTGCATCCTAGATATACAGGTACATGTAGCATTGGCGACAGGGATACTAGTGTTATGCTGTACCTGATATATATATTTAGCACTGGTAATGTTATACTAGTATAATGCTATGCTGTATGATACCTGATCTGAGAGATTCTATAACGATAGTGTATTTAGATTGTCTGCTACTGGATGGTCTAGTTACACTACTTGTGTGAGCAGGTAAATCAGATGGGTATACACACTCCGGGCACATTCTACTTGAGATTGCTGACTTACACGTCACCTCCATCTCACCCTGTCCAATATATAATTATGGTGGATTAAATACATGTAAGTACTGTACACATGTACGTACTGCACACATTCATTTACTGTACGAGTGTAAGTACTGTAAGCATGTGTAAGTACTGTAAGCATGTGTAAGTACTGTAAGCATGTGCAAGTACTGTAAGCATGTACGTGGTGTACACATTGTACATGTAAATGAACAGTACAATTATACAATTGTAGATCTGTTATTTATATGGTTATCAAGTGTATATAGGTAGGAAATAGGCATCTACACATTTATATTCTATCTACTATTTGTAAGGAGAAATATTTCATGCAGTAAGTAAAGGGTGGAGACAACTCTTGGTACCATTATAATAGCAGTGTAGACAGTGTTACCTATGTAGCCTATATGACTGGTGTAACACAGAGGAGATAATATACTATCCACTTATCCATACGTGCCAAGGAGCAAAGGCAACAAATCTAGATTTGTCTGCTTCAAATCGTTTAGTTTGGGTATATACTATTTGAATAAAAATTATCTCTAAAAATTATCTCTAAAAAGTATCTCTAAAAAGTGCTAAATTAAGTATCCATTTTAGTGTTGTTTGGAAACATTCAAAATAAGTTCTTCAATTTAAATGACTTATGCTAACATACATCTGTGTTTTATCTCTTTATTATGAGTCTTGGTAACATTTTCACCATAGATAAAAAATCAATACACAGCTGGAAAATTAGTAGGTACAGACACAATTGGCAAGTATCTAATGCAATCTATGAATGTGTAAGTAAGAGCTGGAAGCTGTTAACAATAGCCCAGTTCTCTGGCCCTGATCCAACTTCTATCAGCGTATTACTAGTAATATGGTGCAGTTAGTAACTATGCTCTCCAGTGTATTATTATGTTGGCTAATAGAGTATAAACTATGGATGTTGTCACTATTTATCTGGCAACTTCCACCTGATCCAGTGGGAACAACAACTATACATGCAGGTACATGTCATAAACATGAAATGAAATGCACCATTTCACACACTGTGTAGGTTTAAGCAACCTAGCTCTCCTGCATAAATAAATCAGGTTTAGTGTTGTTATACTAAAAGATTCCAGATTTTTTGCCAGTGTTTACAGTTACGGCAATGTATATTATCATTGGTTACTGCGTTGACATACCTGATGTGATGAAACGAGTGAATATAGAAGCCGTGAATCCATATTTAGATCCTCTAGAGTTATGTTACCATTGAACAGAACACACTAGAAATATACAGTATAATTTAGTGACCATGTGATTAAATATATTTTGTTGTAAGTATGACAATATTGGCAAAGGGTGCCATGTCTTTTGAGACGGCTATGCAAGGTTTTACCATAACAACAATTTTTGTAGGTGTAGGTGTTGCTTAGCCTCCTTGGTGGAACTGGTCCGTTCCAACTTCTGATACAAACAAAATTTCGTACTAACAGACTGTCTGAAATTGAAGAATATATGCAGGTGCAACGGTGCATAGATATCGTTATATATTAGGTTAATACAAGACCATGTAGCTGTGTGTACATGTAGTATGTACAAGAGTATGTACACTGTACTTACTGTACATTTAGTATATACAAGACCATGTACGTATATGTAGTATATACAAGACTATGTACGTACATGTAGTATATACAAGACTATGTACGTACATGTAGTATATACAAGACTATGTACGTATATGTAGTATATACAAGACTATGTACGTACATGTAGTATATGCAAGACTATGTACGTACATGTAGTATATACAAGACTATGTAAGTACATGTAGTATATACAAAACTATGTACGTACATGTAGTATATACAAGACTATGTAAGTACATGTAGTATATACAAAACTATGTACGTACATGTAGTATATACAAGACTATGTACGTACATGTAGTATAGACAAGACTATGTACGTACATGTAGTATAGACAGGACTATGTACGTACATGTAGTATATACAATACCATGTACGTACATGTAGTATAGACAAGACTATGTACGTACATGTAGTATATACAATACCATGTACGTACATGTAGTATAGACAAGACTATGTACGTACATGTAGTATATACAAGACTATGTACGTACATGTAGTATATACAAGACTATGTACGTACATGTAGTATATACAAGACTATGTACGTACATGTAGTATATACAAGACTATGTACGTACATGTAGTATAGACAAGACTATGTACGTACATGTAGTATATACAATACCATGTACGTACATGTAGTATAGACAAGACTATGTACGTACATGTAGTATATACAAGACTATGTACGTACATGTAGTATATACAAGACTATGTACGTACATGTAGTATATACAATACCATGTACGTATGTATATAAGTGTATACTATGGAGTTACAAAAACTAAGGTCACCTTCATTGCAATGTATATTATATTCAACACATATTATAGTATTATAACACATGGTATTCTCAGTTTGAGATGCTGTAACCAAAGTCTCACCCTGAACATGGCTAATAATAATAGTATCCTGTATTAGCTAGTAAGTTGGTAAGAATCTGGAGTGCAGGATATCAAGTTAATTCCAGGTTGTATTGCTATTACTACTTCAATAGTTTTGACTAGACTGTTATTATCTAACGCACCTGTTATCTAATAAAGAGATTGTACTGTACATAATATATGCTGTATTACATGATTGTACATACATATATACTGTATTACATGATTGTAGATACATATACTGTCACTGTCACTGTGTAACAATATACTTCTAGTAAACTACAATCAATCATATCACCTGTATGTAAAAACTGATGGGTGTTGTAACAGTGCTAATACTTCTGTGCTTATGTGAAAATAAGAATAATGTTAGCTTAGCATCTCTAAGCCTTAGTGACATACATTTAAACCTGCAATAATACAATAAGTCTAGGTAGACGATTGACTCAGAGCTTAGAGACCATTCAGCAGAGGTGAGAAGGTATTTGTGAATGATATAAACAGTGGCTAGGGCTCTGGACTTTCATATAGAAGATCATTGGTGGTAATAGGAAGGGCATCCAACCTTTTAATGCTCCTGTGCTACTTTGTTCCCTTCTCTACCCCAAAGTGGAAAAATGCTGATATATTCAAATCCTAGCTTTCTTACCCAGGATTAATTATAGGAAGTAAATCTGTTAAGCTCTGTATATGCAGTATTAATTTAATATGTACTTAAAGGTTCTATTGTTCTGTCACAATTGCACAACATTTAATCTACATTGTCAGGCAAATGTTATAACACCTTCTCTACAAGACACAAATGGTAAATAAGGTAGTCACCATGAATAACAACTATTATGATTGCCAGGCTGGTCATCAGATAAATATATTATACTATAATACAGTGTGTGTATATGTTGTTATTGTGAAATGTTACTTGGAAATGTCAGATCACACGCGCAACATAAATTATCTAAATTGCCATCCACAGTGTGTATTTATTATGTTTCTGAACTAGAATTTCAAAAATTTCACATTGGCATATTATTCAGCTATTGGCAACCTTCTGTTGGGATCCTGTAGCCTGCAATAAAGTGTATATCATTGGGGGGGGGGGAGTAGGGTGAAAGGGTGGCAAGTAAATAGTTTGCATTTTCTAATGGTTATTCATTCTCCACAATCACTATCCTCTTCAATTCTGTGTTAGGAACGAGTGGCCCTCTTACTGATATTAGTGTAGTGGTCCAGATCTATAATGGTTATTTGTACTGCTAGCTATATATAACTTTGTGTGCATTAGTTTTTAGTACTTTTTTATGTATAGCCAGTTGTTGTAGTTATTCTTTCATGCAAGGCCGAGTGTATTTCGTAAAATATAGCATAGTGGAATTGCCTACATCACAATCCTCTGCCTGACTCATATAGGGCTGACCCTATTTGTTTAGGCTCCTCGGTTGCCTAATGCTATGTCCTGGTCGTCTCTCCAGAGGATTTTTGAAATATTTTGACTAGTGGGCAACTTTTGTAGGTCGAGTCTTGCGGCCAGAAGTTATCTTAGTATAAAAGGAGCAGGTTTTTCTATATCTAGTCAATCGGTGATTTGGAGTGCAATAAAGACACATCTATTTACTTAAATCTATTTATCGTTCTTCAGACTATCCTAGTCATATATCATATGTCATGGAACATAAGCCGGTGTAACTAGGGTAGTTAGTTTAGAGTAACTTGAAAGATAGGTAGAAGAGTCAATGAAATAAGTACAAGTTGGAGACTATGTTAAGGACACAGCATTGCCAAATCGGGCTCAACACAGTTCAGTGTATGTAAAGCATAGAGTTGGCGCTACCCTCAGTCCCCAAATCTTTACATTATAATGCAGTAACGACTTCACAAAGAATGGAAGCAGATAGAATGGGAGGAATTTTGCCATGATTCACCTTTGAATTATGTTGGACTTTTTGCTAGCAGTAAGCAGTTGCCACTTCATTGGCAAGATGGTGATTAAAAACTAAAAAGGACAGGGAAGAAAAGTGAGAGAACGCAAGACCAATATTTCAGTCAGTGTTTGTGATAGACATAAGCCATAGAATAATTCTATGACGTGAGCTTCAACCATGTTGTATGATAGGCATCATTGATCTCTTTATACTGGTTTAGTAGTTACCGACTTATAGGAACTAGTGAACATTAGTGTGATAGCTATAGATGATCTCCTAAAATACTTGTCTGTGGATTCTAAACTGGCTAACCACCTATCGTCTTAAAAAGTAACTTCCATACAAAGATTGGCATGTTGATCTGTATACTGCAGGTGTAAATATAGACAGGTTTGCCTGTAGAGCTAGATTATGGAATATGTGCCTAGCTCATATAATTATACATGCACATAAGTAGGGCAATGCCAACTGCATGGAATAAAACACACAAACACTTACGTTGCTAGCATATAGTGTCCGCTTTAATGCAGTCTCCACTGTGACATCATAGGATCCCTCAGCCAATGGCAGACTAAGAAATGAACTCCATTGGTTTCTACAGCCTTTGCAGAAAAATGTTTGTGAGATTCTGAAACTGGGTTTGTCAGCAGATGGCATCTCGTGGAATGTTGCATCAATACCCGCAATATTTGGATTTTTGAGCTAAAAAACCAAAAATTAATATACTGAACGCTGGCTGAATGTGGTCTTGTGATAAACAATGATATGAATGCAAAACACACAGCGCCAGCACTCCACTTTATATACTAATGGATGATAAAGCTATGAAATTGATATAACAGTCCGTCACATAATGAATGATTTCGACTTCATTACCCCAGAATTGGGGTAAACTTATAGTCTGGTTAAGGTGCAAGCAAAATACTTAGCCTCTGGTAATGATAATATTGTTGTATTTTATTTCACAATGAATATATAAGACTAATAGTATTACCCGGCACTGTCTACAAATGGCTGCATGTATAGTTATAACTATAGATAACTATAGATAGGCCTACTGCTTGGAAATCTTCTACAAAGTGTCAAAATAAATATCTAGAAATTGCTGGAAGAAGCATTTATAGGAAAAGCGACCAGTGGTGCGTAATAAATGTTTTACATGACATAATGGTAAATTATTTAATACTGTGAGGCTCTACATGATTAAATACAACAACTATAATGTATATGTGAATTGAATAATTTGGTAAGTTATCAATTAGTCAGGACATGCTCATGGTATTTGTCCCGGCACACTTTGTTCAGTGGTATCGAAGCAGGTGTCTATCGACTTTGAAAAGTGACATGCACTTGGGCCTGAGGTCTCTGAGGGGCAGCTTACAAGTTAAATGGAAAGCGCAAATATTGGACACGTCCAAAATTACAGAACTAGGAAACACTTTGCTGAACAAAAATCCCCGATGAATGGCTCATTGCTTACCGGAGGTATTTCAGACTGCAAAATAGCCTATAGAAGGAATAGCCTACAGAGAGAATGGCCTATAGAGGGAATAGCCTACAGAGAGAATGGGCTATAGGGGGAATAGCCTACAGAGAGAATGGCCTATAGAGGGAATAGCCTACAGAGAGAATGGCCTATAGAGGGAATAGCACTTCTTTTAATTATATCTAAATTTGTTGTCACTTTGTAATTAAACTACAAACAATGAAATTGAGAGTAGCTCTGAACAGAACAGTTATGCAGGTATAAAATAAGATATCTTTCCAGATAACTTCAAGATTGCAAATTTGCAAAGCGTAATGTCATAAGGTGTTAGGGAATTTGGCCATTTTCTATGTTAAATTTTTTAGGCAAGGAATTTGCCTTTTGAGCAGTTAGAGATTTGTTTCACATCCATGAAAATACCTGCTCAAAGGACGTTTCTTGCATTAAAAGTATCATATATAAAAGAGGGCCAAACCTCATAACACTCTATATATTGCAAGGTGGCTGTAATGTGAGGGGTGCCTCGTGTGCAGTTCGCTCAGAGCATGTCTACTGCTCACTGGCAAAGCTTCCTTATTTGAGGTTGATGAGCTGGTGTAGTGGTAGTATGTTCCGTTCACTGTGCTAGGCAATTGGGTGCCATAGAGGCCTTGGGTTCAATCCCAGGTTAGGAACTGGTATTTTCATAGATCTCAAACAAATCTCTGATTGCTCAAAAAACAAATTCCTTGCATAAATACATCCTATACATAAATGCCATAAGTGACATTAGGAAATTGTTCATCCTTGTTGTGCTGGACTTCTGTCTGTCGCTTAGCATTTTCGTCGACCGACTGTATAAATGAGCAGGTTAGAGGCTATAGTGTCTATAAGAAGAGAGGCTGTTGAACGAGTTCCGCACAGCTTTTATAGTTCTCAGGCTCATGACCACCCATCTGATGTTGGATATTGTGCCAATCTCAATTATCTCCTCATTCAAACTAGATGCCACATCTTGCAGCTTTCTTTGGTCTTTTGCTGACGTTGAGATGTTACATGATATTGTAAAGATCTTATTTATGTTGATAGTAATGTGGGAAGGACCGAGAGTGGTCTATCGAGGTCAACTAGCACGAGCTACTTGTTACTTATTATTATGACCGTAGGTAGGAGTGTTCCTTCTTGTGTTTATAGCTTCATGGGTATGACCCTATACTAGTTGCTCTGGCTTTCGGTTCCGTGAAGAATCTTTGCTAAGAGATTCCTAGCTCAAAGCGCCACAAAGCAAATAGAACTGTCTTTATTGCAATTCAAGGAACAGCTGACTACTACAGCAAAATGCTCTCATTTATATAGTAAACTCAGTTTCGTTGGGGGAGCGACCAGGGGCTGTGGGGGGGGGGGGGGGGGGGGGGCGACCAGCGGTCGGTCCTATACAAAATCATGGATGCTCAAATAAATGTTATTAAAAACCGTAATGAATCATATTAGCTCAGGAAAAAATATAATAAATGTGTTTATACTCCAATTATGTAAGGTAACTGTCAATTGGTCCTTATAATATACATAGCCTTAGATTATACATAGTCTGACGAAGTGGTGGGAAGGATGACTAGGACATAACTGTGGGCACCCAAGGGCCGAGGTACAG
Source organism: Bugulina stolonifera (assembly GCA_935421135.1). Taxonomy (NCBI): domain Eukaryota; kingdom Metazoa; phylum Bryozoa; class Gymnolaemata; order Cheilostomatida; family Bugulidae; genus Bugulina; species Bugulina stolonifera. Next base: position 34,194,721 of record OW285187.1, read on the forward strand.
CGGTCGGTCCTATGTGATAAGTTGAGCGGAAATGGTAAAAACATGTAATCATATATTATATTGGGTCAACACATTGAGTCTAGTAATACATGCAAGGTAGCTATTGTCCTTAGCTGGCTGCTCACTACAACAAATATGTTATATAGTCTGGAAGCAAGAGTCAACATTGGGGTTTACCATAGCATATTGATATTCATGTACATGTCACATGTATGTTCCTATGGCTATGGCTATAGCTACGTCATAAACTGAGCCCAGAGAGCCCCCTACAAAAAAGCACTGGGAATAGCCTACAGAGAGAATGGCCTATAGAGGGAATAACCTACAGAGAGAATGACCTATAGAGGAATGGCCTATTGCTAAAGCTTCAGTCTTATGGTATAAAATGTTTTGTTAGTTTATAATCAAACTAACAAATAAAACTAAAAAGTATATAGGATGTTGCGTGCTGCATCTAAACCTGCATGACTAAACAACATTAAATAGCTACTAAATGGTACACTAAACACTACACCTGCTATTTGAATTAGGAGTACGAATTCCTAAGAATTTTAACAGATTAGTATGTAGCTAGATTGAGGTTCTGCCCTATCTCTAACTTCTGAGTTTCATGTTTGGTCCTTCTGGTTATTGTGGTTTTCAGTTAGATGTTACATAGGATGTACAGACAAGATTACCATGTTTGCTTGTGGATCATAAAATAGTTGGATTGAGAGTGAATAACAGGTGCTCAGTAGTTATGGGCTATATCATTAATGTACCTTATAAAACATACATGTAGATACGAGTGTTTGGTGGAGCTACGATATGGCAGTCTTGGATGTGTACGATTGGCTAGCTTATCAGTATATTACTGTACTCAGTACTCACCCAAAAGCTTTGATATTCGCGTAGTTGTACCATTAGCATTTACTTGTAGTCCATTGCGCTACAATCCTTCCTATAAGTATCTGTCTCTATTGGTGTTGGACATTTTGATTCTAACTTCAAGGTTACTTTGTTGAGGTATAATTCAGTTATCAGCCATAATATTATTGTATTATTGCAGAGCTCCACATTCGACAGGTAATAATAACAACCAACAAATATATATTACTGACAGACTCGTTGTAAAACACTGCATGGGTGAACAAGCACATACCCCACGTGATCAACTTTTAAATTTTTACAATACATAGGTAACGCAATAACCTACCTAGAATATAACATTACTTATAATATATTACATGGCACACCATGACCATTTCTGTTCTACATCTACATGTATAGCAACCCTCTACAACATTACACATAGATAGATGAGGCAGTGGTATATCACATACCAGCCAGTAGTCTCACATACTTTTTGTAACCAAAAACTTGCATGGAAATAGGGTTTATACTTCATATACTTGTATTACATCTTGCCTAGCTGCATATTAATTATCATACTGTTGGTAAATCATTCTATTGACTTTGTTACAAAATGAAAACATATACAATGTACTAGTATTTATGATTATTTTTAGCAAGGAATTTATTTTTGAGCAATCAGAGACTTGTTTCAAATCTATGAAAATACCAGTCCCTGACTGGGATTGGAACCCGGGGCCTCTACGGTACCTAATCGCCTAGCACAGTGAACAGAACATGCTACCCACTACACCAGCTCAGCAATCTAAGTACTAGTATTGCTGAGAATCAATGCCGAATCTAGCATTTTCAGTCAGTCAAGGTCCATGTGACCTGAGTAAGGTTGTCGTGTGGGTTCCCGAGCTCTGCCAGTAGAAGTCAGCCACTGTACCAGCTAGAATATATTATGTATAAGTACCTAATGAGTTTGGCAAAAGGTATGTTGCTGGAGAACTACATAAAGGACAGAGAGCACTTTTTTACATCTAGACATTCCGGTGCAATTGATTGATTGTTTGTTATATCGTCATATCATCTGATACGCTTATCCATCTTAAAGAGGAAATAGTATTATTTGTTCATCCATTTCCTTCAATCCTTGACATGGAACCACATCTGTTATCTCTGTAGCATCTCTTTCTAGATCATTCTCTCATATGAGGCTTGTCTCCTTGGGAACAGTGAAGGACAAAAAGCAGATAACTTCTGCAATATGGTTTTTCTACCATTGAATGGTGAGTGCAGCCTGCATGTGGCTTGTCTCCTTGGGAACAGTGAAGGACAAAAAGCAGATAACTTCTGCAATATGGTTTTTCTACCATTGAATGGTGAGTGCAGCCTGCATGTGGGTATAGACAATAATCCTGCGCATGCAGTGCACAGTCGGGAGCTGGGTGATGATAGTCAGTGGTAGGCTTGAGGAGTTCATTTGTCTTGCTATAAATGAGATAGCCTTTGTTCTTTGATTAACTCTAAGCAGGAGAAGCTGTCGTCTGTATTCATATTTGAGTTCCAATCACATAAAAAAAGTAGAATTCTATGCAAGAGTGTCAGAATAGTGCGGTTAACTTCATTGGTATATGACTGCATCCATAGAGGCAGGGGAGATAACTCTATGACTGCAGCTAACTGTGATGGAATGGGTGGGCGGTAGAGAATGATTTCACAAATGTAAGCTTGTTTGCGACATTGATGTTATGAAACAGTCATCAAGTTAGAGTTTTAGACACCTAACCCACCCATTTTGATATGGTAGCCAGGTGTTATGTCCCAAACTCCAATGTTGGCCCTTGCAGTAGTGTAATTTGGGTCAGAGCGTGCTTCTGTAAAGTATATTACTCGAAGCTCTCAGACTAATCATGGACTGTTCATGCACAATTCTCCCATTGGAATACCTCCAACACACATTTTTGGTCATAAATTAGCATTACTTTTGAGGGCGAAACAAAATCAGCAATGTGCGGGACTCAACAGATCGTACGTTGCATTTAATTTGAATGCATCTGCTAATAGCCTATTACTATAATCATATTCATCATACTGTGATAAAAAATAATAACAATAACAATTATATCAATAATTGATATGAATATATATAATGTAGCCGATACCTGTCAAGTAAACAGTAATAAAACCCGAAAGATTTGATTAGTGCACTTTTTCGAAGTTTGTCCAGGTGATTTGATTACAAATACCAATTTTCCCGCTAATTTCTCAGGTGGCTCAAAATTGCGCAAAAGTATGTATATTTCAATTCAGTATTCCACCTACAATTGCAACTAAATGTAGTTGTATTACAATTACTTCAACATCAAGCTTCAAATTTAAGAAATATATAGACAAAGTTGCGCAATTGGAGATGATACTGCAACTGCTTCAAAACATTTCAACTGTTTCAAAACATCATTGAAGATTTCTTATGTTGTCAAGCCTGGAGGAAACAGGGAAATTTACAAGTACCTGGAGGTGCCTTAAAAACTGAGCGTCTTCCTGTAAAACCTGTTGATATAACAGGTATGATGATGCAATTGTAACCTCGCACTCAAAATCTTTGCATCACTAATATAGGGCTAGTCAACCAAATGCCTGGAACAAAGTGACATACAAGCAGCTATCTTAGTCTTTGGCATAAAAATGGTTAGTCGTACGCCAATGATCTGAAACAGAAGGCAGCCTATTTTTACAAGCAAAAAGCATTTTTCCTTCCCATCCCGAGTTGTAGAGCAACCACAGAGTTATCTTCTCGAAAGAGCAGACACTGATTTCTTCACGTGACTATCGGTTTTTCGCTTCCTAAACATTTAGCCTCAAGTCACGCTGTATTAATTTCGTTATTTATCATTACTATGAAGAACGTTTGAGGACTTAATAGTAGTCTAAATAAAATAGACCAATAGAAACTACTAGATTTTAAAAACGAAAAGAACGCTCTTCGCTACAGGAGATCCTCCCGTTTCCGGAATAGAATTTGTGTATGAAAATCCAAGCTCCTTTTTTATGGTTGTCAATTTATTTTACTTTACCTCATGTAATGTAGTGAACCTGGCGATTAAAGAGTTGAGCAGAAAGCATGAATAGGGGCACAGTTCTAGATCAGGAATTTGGAGAGTTTGATGATGACTCACTGCGTAAGATTTATTAAGTGTTCTATAAATTTCAAATTAAATACTTATACTTTTACTAATACTTATACTCTGATAGTTCCTCTTTCCCCTACCCTGGGGTCTAGGAGCTTAACCAAGACAAGACAAGACAAATTGTTGTGTTAACTTTTATTTTTATTTAAAAGATAAGTACGAAAGTTATTTTAATTTTAGTAGGTCTGATTCATGAAATTATAGAAACTTGCAGTTGAAGCAACTTTGTGAAAAACATGCGTAAAGCATAATATGGCTTCCACAATAAATGTTGTACAAAAATATATAATAAATATTATAATAAATATATAATTATAATATAAAATATTCATATGATATTGAATAGATTGATATTAAATTAAAATTGTATTATAATAATTATTTTCATTTTGTATATATAATAATAATGTGATATTAATTATTAAAACGTTTATTTTGTATAAATTGTAGCATACGGTTCATTAATTAAATGAATGAATTAAATTGATATAAATAGGAGTAGACCTAGGACCTATAGGCCTACAACTAGCCTATATAGAGTAGGGCATACATTAAAATTAAATTCAGTTGTAAGCTTGCTATCAGTAATCAGCCTTCAGCCAACAATGATTAATTAATAGGCCTATAAATTGGCACAATAGATTTGATAAAATAATATTAAGTTTTAATAGTAGGGCTATATTATTTCATTGGTCAGTTTTATTAGTTAGAAACTATGCCTTATTAAGCCTAATTATCGTTGTGATATCCCAATATTAAAGTGGTTATTTTCTAAGATTATACAGTAATGAGTTTTATACAAAATAATAAGAAAATAATGGTTGGCCTATATAGGCTAAATATATTGTAATAAAAGACATTAATCTGTCAAGTAGTGTATGTTGTGTAATTCAAAACTGGAAGCCTCAAAAGCAACTTTCATGGATTCGAAGTGTATATGATATTGCTCTGTCAAGGCCATCTATTTATAAGCCTATTGGCAAATTATGGCATTATTATCTCATTCATTCATACTGTCAACTTGATTTGTACACCTCGGCTATGCTATTATTACCAATACATAACTTAAACTGGTTTATTCAATACCATTCGTTTAATAAAAATGTAGGCCTATAGCCTACAGCTGGTTTTTAGGGTATTTACATGTAGGTGCTTATTAAAGTTTCTATTAGCATGAATAAATATAATAGGTATATAATATTTACATAGTTGGCAATTAGCAGAATAAACCAACACATAAGAATTGCTACTTTATTTTGATGTTTTTGTTTATCTTGATTAAACCCCTTTTAGTTTCTCGATTTGTTTCTAGCTTATTCTGTTTTAAATCATTTATTATTTTGCATATTAATTGATAACTTGTAGAGCTGTGAATGTTCATTGTATAGGTATTGTTGCTGAGGCTCAGTTAAGGCAGTATGGAAGTTTTATGGAAGATTATGCATCACAATTGAGGGAGATTGAGGATGCTTTGGATGACAGAGTGGCCGAAACTTGGGACTTTACTCTTGATCCTATTTCTTTACAAGTAAGATAGATAAATTATCACGCTATAGGTTTACTGTTCTTGTAAGAGCTCTCATATGTAATACGCTCTGTGCTTTTGCCTATGAAGTTTCCTGTTTCTTTACTAAATCAGGTAGAGCTATACCATACGTGCAGTGATAAATTTAGGGGTTTGTAAAGGGTTATTATCGCTAAATGGAGTATTGTTTTTTCTGATTATAGCAGCCTTTAAAGTTATATTATATAATCTGTGTAAACTGTATGTATATTTCCTGTATAATGATTCACAACCATTTGCCTGATTCTGTCATTACCTGGCAATATTATTCAAGCTAAACTATAGGCTAATGGATCATTCATTAATGGGTCATGTCTCTTTACACCAGACTTTATAGTCTATATTTGTATATTTGTTTGGTGTTGCAGTGTATCCCATATGAACAGACTTCCTTGCTCTCCCTCATCTGCACCGACAATAAAGTGTTTAACAAGGTCATCACTGTGCTCTCAGCATTATGCTGTGAGATAGACACGCTCAGGCACGAAGCTGAGACCAAGTTCTACCCTGCACTGTTGTTCTATGGAGAAGGGGGTATGTTAAAATCTATTGAGCACGTGCCCACTAGTAAATGCACAAATATATATGTATATTTGTATTCAGCTTAATATTATTCTAAACACCTACTTTTATGTGTCTATAGAATGTTTTAACCTGCTTATAGTCAAAGCCAGTAGCGACTCTGATGGGGATGCCCAGGTATTGATGGGACGTATGATCGCCACCCTCCAAGACCTTTTCTGTTTTGTGACTCGGTGCTATGATGTTGCCAGAAATACAGTGCAGCAGTTGTCTGCATTACATTGCGGTGCTAAGTATGTAGTTGTTGTTACCTAATATCTAATATTGCATTTCAATGACCTAATATGTTTACCATATTATGAAGTACATTGGATTACAATAGCATTACATGTACTTTGTTTGTAGAAATACAGCTGCTATACTGGATGTTACTCATGTACATTTTCTTCCAATGTTTGAACATTTGGCTGAGCTGTTAAAAATACTCATCACCTTGGATGAGGTCATTGGAGGTCATACAGTGCTGAAAGAACATTGGACTCTGTATAAAAGGTATTACAGTCAATATATTTGTTTAATTCCCAACATTAAGGTCATTATTTATTATAAGGAAATATAAATAACATGATGGTTTTTGTGAATAGCATAGCTTTTTTTCAATTTTACAAGTTGTTTTTGCAGTATTTTTCAACAGTCTGTAGTGTACTATTTGTCAGTATAGATCTAAATTTCTCCACCATCACTTACTACATTTTTGTTCTTAGCCCACATCTGTTCTATGCTCTATACACTTGTATAGCTATTATATCTATGGTTGTAGGATGCTGAAATCCGTTCACCACAACCCTGCTAAGTTTGGTTTTACTGAGGAAACACTGAAGCCGTTTGAGAGACTGATTATGCAGCTAGAGATGGCCTTGTTTGAGGGGAACATATTTGCTGTAAGTTTGGAGTTTTAACCAAATTGGATACTCGCTGTGCTTATGATCCATATTGTATCATCTCTTGCATCATCAACACACGCAAGTTACTATACGATACGGTTATAATGATAGCTGTCTTATTTTAAAGTTGTCTTCTCTCTTTGTCTATTGTAACATGATAAGACAACTTCAAGATAATGCCTATTGCAGCAGCTGTTACTTATATTTTGTCCATTACATGAAGTGTTATGCTGGTTTAACTAATTTATTATATAGTACTTGTGTAGTTTTAGATATTTCATACTTCTTTAAAAAGTAGATTTGTGATATTATGTTAGTTAATCAAGTCAATCGGAAGTATGCAGCTCATTTGGTACCATACTTGGATATAACACACTGCTAGAGTAGTACAGTGTGCCAAGGGTTGTGTTCTCTAACAGAATTATGGTGTTTGTATGTAGAACTGTGTTGATGGAAGATTTGATGACTACAGTAAAGGAGCTCATGTCACTAAGAATAGTGCATTGGCAGAGGAGATGGCTCATGTCATTAAAACACTGTTTACCGCTACTGAGCCCATGATAGGTGACTTAGTGAACTATTTCATCTGATACTGATTACTCATATAATAATGATGCATATGTAAATTATTGCATATTTTTATATGTTTAAAGTGATGTCTGTTCTCAGTTGCGCTCTGAAATACTGTAAATAAGGTATAATATTATTTATATTTATATATCTAGTGGGAGTTGCTCTTCCTCTGTAGTTGTAATGAAGTTGTTTGAAGGGAATCTCTCTATTATGATGTTTAGGTGAGCCCACAGAGTCAAACCAGAGGTTTAAGTTTGTAGGACTGTGTGGGTTGTATGTGCTGTATATAAAGCTATACCAGACTACGGACAAGAAACTATTCAGGCAGTTCTGGGACTCCTTCAGGAGGGTAAGTCACTGATATATATAATACATGAAGTATATTTAGTATATTCATGTATATACAATTGTATATGATACGTGTACAAACATATATGTATAAAGGATATTAGTTTTGTAATTATATCTTCACTTGATTTATGCAGTTGGTACTACTAAGTGTTTCCCACGTTACTATGTGTGTATTAGCATATAGTGCTGTCATACCCTGCACAAAGCGTTATTGTACTAGCTACATATTATATGTATATATATGGTTCTCACTCATATAGATACCAGGCATACAGCTGACTGGTAACGTCATGTGGTTTCCCAACCACTTCCTGTCAAGGATGCTGCCCAACCTGATGAACACTCTGGATAGGAAGGCTAAACTTGTAGTCAGTAGCGCTAAAACACAGTGGCTCAACACTAAAACTGTCAACCTTCTCAGGTAGGCTATATGCTTACCCATGGCTTTCCCTTGTGTGTACCCTACCTACTTACTCTATGGTCTCCCCTTGTGTGTACCCTACCTGCTTACCCCTTGGTTTCCCCTTGTGTGTACCCTACCTGCTTACCCCGTGGTCTCCCCTTGTGTTTACCCTACCTGCTTACCCCATGGTCTCCCCTTGTGTGTACCCTACCTGCTTACCCCATGGTTTCCCCTTGTGTGCACCCTACCTGCTTACCCCTTGCTTGTATCTAAGGAGATGTATGCTCCAAGTAATACCCTAAAGTAATGGTTTCTACTGAGCAGAAGGTAAGAGGGAGTAAAGAACATGTGGTTTCCATTTTACAGGATGCATGTTGTTTCTCATGTACCCGTGGAAAGTGGAAAATGTTGAACTGCCACAGGTACTACAGTAGGGGTAATGCAGGTACTACAGTAGGGGTAATGCAGGTACTACAGTAGGGGTAATGCGGTGCCAAATCGCTAAATTTGAAATCAAACATACATGGTGTAATACATGTATATGTATAATGTATTTACTTAACACATATTAGGCGTATTCGGAAACTGGTACTGGTTCATATAGCACTGGTCTAACTATCCGAATACAACTTGAGCGTTCAGGCGTGACTAGTGCTTGCTCTGAAGGGAAATCCCCTCGCTAAGTGAATATACTTTATATTATTATTGCCAGGCACGGCTTGCCTTACGTTATAGCTAGCGCTATATTATTGAATAAAATATATTGTTATTGCCGCAGATTGCTATTTATAAGCTTGCACGGTGCAATATCCGATACGCCTAATATGTATAATATATAATGCACACTAAAAATAATTATGGCTTAGTCCATCCTTGACTAGATTGCTCAGTGCTGAAACTGAGTGTATTATATAATTCAGATTTAGCTAGACAAGTAGTACACTATACATGTGTACTACTTGTATACATTGTATTGTATATAATATAATACATACATGTATATATATAATACACACATAATATTTATACTGTTACAGAGATGCTCAACAGATGAAGGCCAGAGCTAATGTCTGGATGATTCAGATGGAGTCCCATTTCCAAAGTTCTGGGACAGTTTTGGAAAATCTAGACAAGCGTTGTCTTCTCTTCAGACAGGTGACCTCTATGTGACCTTTGTTACTTAATTTATTACTAGGCAATGATTTCTATCTCTAGCTCTTCTAAGCTCTCACCTACATTAGGTACATTATACAATATTATAAAACCTGGTTGACATCCTTCTATTCACTTGTCCTCACGTAAAGTTTACTGAAATATTTATAGAGCTGTTTACACACTGCTTTATTAACAGTAGTAGATATTTATATGTACATGCACATACATGCATATAAACATACACACTGTATACATGTATATGCACACACACACTGTATACATGTATATACACATAGACACTGTATATACACACATACACACTCTATACGTGTATATACACACATATACACCGTATACATGTATATACACACTGTATATACACACATACACACTGTATATACACATATCCACCGTATACATGTATATACACACGTACACACTCTATACATGCATATACACTGTATACATGTGTACACATATACACGGTATATATGTATATATAAACATACACACTGTATACATGTGTACACATATACACGGTATATATGTATATATAAACATACACACTGTATACATGCATACACATCATATACATGTTTAATATACACTCACTGGGTATAGTATGATTATTACAGGGTCTCTCCATCTCCAGGGCTATCAACCACTCAGTGACATCCATAATGAACATGCATGTGTATGAGAATAGAGCTATGACAAAGTCTCTAGTTATACAACTCTGTAGTCTCATTGAGCTTCTTAAGGTAAGCTGTTGGTTACGGTATCCTATAGAATACTGTTCTCCAGTGGAAGGTGAAAGTTACACAATTTCCAAATGGCATTTCATGGCACATGTAGGGCTATAATAATACATATACATACAGCGAATCATGTATATGTATGTATCTACAATAACATTATTATCTGTATAATATAGTAACATAGACACAAGACATGTTATTGGTGTATTGTTAGGCTGCCCAAATGACATTCCACAGGAGGACAATGTTAGTGGCCCAGTCTGTTAACCACATTGCTCAAAGACTTAGCTTTGCTGCCCTCACCAGTCTCGGGGCTGCCAAGGTACGTGTCAACCCTCACATATATTACTAGTACATACAGTTCATTTACTGAGTACTGAGGAAGACACACAGAGATGTATTAGGGAACATGCAGTGTATCTAAACCTACCACTTGTGTGTCTCCACCATGTTACCATGTAGGGAATAGCTCTTTGGTGTAATAGTGTTTGTATTCACACCTCAGCTCTCATACATATTATATTGTTATAGAAACGTATCGTGTCAGACAAGAGATACTCGGATAAACGCCTGGATGTTCTCTCTGCTATAGTACTGGCAGAGACTGCTCTTAACGGACCAAACACTAAAGAGAGAAAACTCATCATTGATCTGGCCATATGTATGGCTACTAGAATGGTACAGTGTAGTATACAGTGTATAATATACCCTAGCGACCTTATATATTCACTTACACAAAGTCTCTGCTGCTCGCAATTAGCAGCAATAACAGACTTGTTATTGTTATTTGTATTATCATTTCAAACTGTAATGTTAGCCGAGTGGTTATTAAGTAAATCTGATTGGCTAATTGTCTTTCCAGGTGCAGAATGTTTGTTGTTTGTATTACTAAACCGTTGCTTACTGGCAAAATGCCAAGACCGTGTGCCTAAAGCCATCGAGCACAAAAGGTCACTAGGGTATTACATTCCAGTAAAATTATAAATTGAGATAATATATTATTCCCTTATACAAAAAGACATTGTTTAGATTTATACTTTTGCTACAAACCCTGAGTGTAATTTTCAGAGGTCCTTTAAAGATGATGAACTCGCTCAGCTGTCTGGTATATTGAAGAGATTGTCAGATATATCCTGTCTCCAGGAGATGTAAGTATGGTGCATATCACTGTATAGATATGGAGTAGTGTGTAGTATGGCATGTCCTCTAGTATGGTCTATGTACATCGTGTATGTATATAATATGCTATATAGTACTAGTGAATTGTATGTTATACGATATACACTTGTATTATACTATTCTCTACCTGCTTCCTTATGTCTTCAGACTACGCAGTGCATGTGACACCAGCTTCCTCTACTGGCACAGAGTTATATTCCCTACATACATAACTAACCTGTTTGAGAATGCTGTGGATGTGTACAAGATCAAGGTAAGCTACAGAACATCTCACTACCATTTATTTGTACTCATATAGTTGCAAGTTCTGCAATCATGACTGATGTTGTAGGAAATGTTGTATTTTATTTACTTGTAATATTATATTGCAGTACATGTTCTCTGCTCTCCAAGACTGCTTCCTGCCATTGATGGCCACTAAACATGTAGAAAATCCCACTGAGCTCTTAGACCAGTTCAATGAAGAAATCTGTGCGGATTTTCAGCAGGTTTGTTTGATAACTCAGTTGAGAATAGCTTTCTTAGTAGTCCAAGTATTGGAGGGCACCTAAAGTGTAGCTTGTACGATTTTTCTACATATAATTTGGTAGAAGTAGTGGCAAAGTGATGGGAGATTGTAATATTATGCATGTAAGACTTCCTGTGGACTGGGATATTTTGTGTGAAAGCCGAGATATTTTGATATTCAAGACAATTATGGCATCGATGCCAATATGTTACTAATACTGTAGTATACGTATGTATCGTTAGCTAATACTGTATGAATCGTTAGCTAATACTGTATATATGTTACCTATACATACTGTAGTATTACATATAACTATATGACATTTATATAACTATGTGACATATATTGTAGAGTTTAGTAGAGCCGCTATGCACCGCAATAGAAACCGAGCTAAGACTGGATATACATCACCATGAGTACCAATTAGATAGCAGGAATCCATTCAGTGTGGGTCTTAAAGACCTCACTGTCTTCCTTAAGATTAAACCAATCAAGTTCTATAGCAGGTTCTTAGACATCAAAGGTTTGTCTATTGTCTTGTTTGAAGTATTTATCTCCTAACTTTATAAATTGATAAAATATTGAGTTATTTTTATACTTATACTCTTATTATCTATTCTCACGTTATTGCTACTTCACAAACATGTAGTTTAGACTTGCGTTGTGTAGGTTTACTAAATTGTTGGAAAGTGAATCTATCGATAACCTGTTTACTCGTTGGTTTGTGTGCTATTCAGCTGCCGTTGAGAGGTACCTGGACACGACGTTCTACAACCTGACGACGGTTGCCCTCCATGACTGGAAGAAGTACAGTGAGATGAGACATGTAGCTACCCAGAAGTACGGTCTGCAGCTGACAGAGTCGCATCTGCCAAGTCAGACTCTAGAACAAGGACTTGACGTACTTGAAATCATGAGAAACATTCAAGTGTTTGTCTCCAAGTACAGCTACAACTTGAATAACCAGGTAATATTAAATACTGTGCTAAGTACATTGTATGTGGGTAGACGACTGATTTGTAGGGGGAATAATTCACCAACCATCTACGCGTACAAATGTTATATGAGGAGAAAAGTTAATGTACTTTTTTCCCCAATTGTTAATCGTCAAATATTTAATTTCTCTTTTTTACTGCTGTCTTCTCAAAGTTCCCTATTCGCTGGTCATGTTTTCATTTGATGCATGCAAACTGTGTAATTCTCTAACTGTGTATTCACCTAATGTAGTAACCTCACTGTCAAACTTTGTGCTAATGTTCACAACTAAACAGTTAAAATTCATTTCAGATATTTGTGGAGAGAACGAGTAAGAACAAGCACCTTAACACTATCAACATCCGCCACGTAGCCAATTCTATACGTACCCATGGCACAGGAATCATGAACACTACTGTCAACTTTACCTTCCAGTTCCTAAAGCAGAAGTTCTTCATCTTCTCTCAGTTTCTGTTTGACGAACACATCAAGTCTAAACTGATCAAGGTACACAGTCTACAATTTCTATGCATTCACATATCTGTAGGTAGGGTAACATGACTGCCGTCCACACAATTGTTTATGTCCAGATCTTAAGTTATTTGATGACTTGATCTTCCAGGACTGGAGGTTCTTCAGAGAGAATCACTCAGAAACGGATCATAAGTATCCGTATGACAGAGCAGACAAGTTCAACAAGGGCATCAGGAAACTGGGGGTCAGCGCTGATGGACTGAGTTACCTGGACAGGTTCAGAATGCTCATTACAGAGATAGGTAGGGGATATACTGTACAATGCAGGGGATATACTGTACAATGTAGGGGATATACTGTGCAGTGTAGGGGGTATACTGTACAGTGTAGAGGGTATACTGTACAATGTAGGGGATATACTGTGTAATTTGGGAGATATACTGTACAGTGTAGGGGATATACTGTACAATGTAGGGGATATACTGCACAGTGTAGGGGATATACTGTACAATGTAGGGGGTATACTGTACAATGTAGGGGGTATACTGTACAGTGTAGGGGACATACTGTACAGTGTAGAGGGTATACTGTACAATGTAGGGGATATACTGTGTAATTTGGGAGATATACTGTACAGTGTAGGGAATATACTGTACAATGTAGGGGATATACTGCACAGTGTAGGGGACATACTGCACAGTGTAGGGGACATACTGTACAATGTAGGGGATATACTGTACAATGTAGGGGATATACTGTACAATGTAGGGGATATACTGTACAATGTAGGGGGTATAACGTGTACATGTTGTTGGTAGGTATAACGTGTACATGTTGTTGGTAGGTATAACATGTACATGTTGTTGGTAGGTATAACGTGTACATGTTGTTGGTAGGTATAACGTGTACATGTTGTTGGTAGGTATAACGTGTACATGTTGTTGGTAGGTATAACGTGTACATGTTGTTGGTAGGTATAACGTGTACATGTTGTTGGTAGGTAACGCTATGGGATATATCCGTATGATCAGGTCAGGTGGTCTGCATTGCTGCAGTTCGGCTATAAGATTTATACCCGACTTAGATGACATCATATCTTTTGAGGAATGCTGCCGAGATGAGTCACTGCCAAGTGAAACCGAGGCATCAGCCAGGTAAACTACCAGTGTATACTTTCTCCACTGCCACTTCACGCTAGTCAGTGCAACAGTATACTGGCTATATCCACCATATACCAATTGTAGTTAGTTTATACTATATCCATTCCATTTCAGAACTTTGGACAGAGTTGTGGAAAGTATGGTGAAGAATTTCTCTGAAGGAACCGAGTACTTTAAGGTTAGACGGTGCATCTTTAACCTTTAACACTATAGCATGGTGTCACATGTTTGTTAATTGACTGATCGTATGGTATGTTCAACTTCCATCACTGCAGTCTAGCTGTATTGGTTGGTTTATATCATACCAAACTGGTGCATACATGACACATGTATATGTTATTCTACAGATGCTTGTCAATGTATTTGCTCCGGAGTTTAGAGACCAAAAGCACATTCATTTGAAGAACTTCTTTATGATAATTCCCCCACTGGTAAGTATTTGTATAGTAGATATACTAGTACTGTGGTAGAAGTTACCCTTCCTTTGTTCTTAAGTTGTGAGTAGATAACTTCAAATTTACTCTTTTACTGGTGAATGTTAATACAATATATATACATGTATGCTAAAGTAAGTGGCCTAGTTACATGATCACTAAATTTGAAGACTGTGAACTTTGTGGAGAATTCCATCAGCTGTAAGGAGAAGATGACCAAGAAGAATAAACAAGACGCTTCCTTCACTGATGACGGCTTTGCTATGGGTGAGTGGTTGAGTTGAGACAACTTTGTGTGATATTTTATTTATATGCTATGTATGCATGTTCACAGTCTGATGGCTATTCTATTACCTGAAGAAATATTTCCCCTTTAAAATCAAGCGTGTAGTGAGAGAATATAGTTAATACATTGTATGCCCTGCATTATCAATGTCCATGTGTGTTCTTAAATAGGTGTGGCCTACATACTCAAGTTGCTTGACCAGTATAACGAGTTTGACTCTCTGCATTGGTTCCAGTCAGTTCTGGGCAGATACAAAGGAGATAAGGTAAGCTGTATTACACGTGTGTATCGTACATGGCCCTGTCATATACGTGTGTATCGTACATGGTGCTGTATTACATGTATGTATTGTATGTGGTGCTGTATTACATGTATGTATTGTATGTGGTGCTGTATTACATGTATGTATTGTGCGTGGTGCTGTCATACATGTATGAATTGTACATGGCTCTGTCATACATGTGTGTATTGTACATGGCCCTGTCATATACGTGTGTATCGTACATGGTGCTGTATTACATGTATGTATTGTACATGGTGCTGTATTACATGTATGTATTGTATGTGGTGCTGTATTACATGTATGTATTGTGCGTGGTGCTGTCATACATGTATGAATTGTACATGGCTCTGTCATACATGTATATACATGTATTATACATTTCATTAGTAGAAGTTCCATTATTCTATAATATTCCAATATAATATGTGTTAGGATTACACAATGTGTTACAGGAAGCTGCCAGAAAACAAGCTGTGAAAGGGTCAAGTGATGAAAAGCTGTCACAGACTATGTCACTCACCACTAAGAGACTTGACACCTACCAACAGGTTCTTCTTTCTCTATAATCATTGATCTATAATGTGTCATTGTAGTAGATAATACATGTGATATACTACTAGTAGAGTATCACATGTGTCCATACTTACTGGAGAGCTACATAATGGTGGGGAATATCATAATAGTCACTCATGACATACATTGTACATGTACATTAGTATATATTATATATGTATTATATAATATGTAAGTGATATAGTATATCATGATATAGATAATGACAAGCTGAATATTACAGGAGTTCAACCTGCTCTACTACTCGCTCAGAAGTGCAAGAATATTCTTCAGAGCTGATCAAACAGCAGACGAAGAGAAAGAGGAAACTAAGTCTAAAACGGACAAGGAAACAGAAGAAGGCAACTCTCAGCCAAACACAGGAGATGCTCCAGTAGCAGCCACTGGTAAATATCGAGTTATTACATTCAAATTAAAAGACCATATATATATACATGTATATTCTTTACCAGGTTATACACATGTACCAGCACTATGTGTACAACTTTCTACATGTAGAAACCCACCAAAACTGAATACCTGGATAAGTATCATTGTCTCACCACTTTTACTGCCAGACAACAATTTTTGAGACTTGATTGGTTCAGCATTGCTTGATCCCAGAGCGCAGGACTAGTTACTATGTATCCATATTTAAAAACTGAATATATCAAATTATGCCGATATTGATACACTTTTAGGTAGTGGATAATATGGTGAGTTACCTAGTGTAGCACTGCCATTTAGTTTGAGCTTTCTGTGTGCTGTGTCAGTATGCTCTTACTGTATACTGCTGGTCAGTGTTCTGCTTTGTACTACAGCTTCTAACATCTTTATCTCTGCATGTACCTTTCATCTAGTGTATGTAGTAAACCCATGTAGAGTTGTGTTGCTTATTTTAACCTTTGGAGAAGGGCCCTTGGGAATCGACTGTGTTTTAGTAAATGTCAGTACGGGGAGGGTCAGGATTACCATGACATCACAGTCACAATATTCTATGACACATAGATACATGTGCTAGTAGTAGGGATGAGGAATTTAGGAGGTGAGATTAGCAACTTTATTCATATATATTATAAAAATGTTACTACTAAAATCTTTTGTCTATAGAATATGGAGTGGTTTAAGTACAAATAAGCTGAAGTTAATTCTGTTGTTACAGACACTGCTGAGGTTCCAGCTGCCCCAGCACCACCAGAAGTTGGAGGGCTACCACCACCACCCCCACCACCACCACCTCCTCCCCCTCCACCACCAATGTAAATCAGAACAGCTTGCTAGCCAAGCCAGAAACCTCTGGTAAATCATGCTGTCAATAGGTTGGAGAATTAGTGAGCTTCAAGATTACTAACGAATCAGCCTAGAACTCCATAATATAGCTTATTTGTATTTATTTGTATTTATAGGAAAGTAAGGTAGTGCTATGTTTATACAAGGTGTAAGAAATCAAAATGGAAACATAGTAAGGTGATTGTAAGCAGTAGCAGATACAGCAGTTACATGTAGTTTATACCATTAGAGTCTGTCATACAAACAGTTCCTCTGTAATAGATACATTATTTTGTAGTATTGCAACAATTAATTTGGCATTATTGTGATTAGAAATAAACTATATTATTTGTTAAGTTATATTTCTCTTTCTATATAAAATTTATAAATTTAAAACTACATGATTAGATTTGAATGATTAGTTATACTAACTCTGTTAACTCTGTCTACAAAAGCTTATAAAGTAGCACGATGGTGGGCCACACAGACAGATGTACTGTTTGAAACAGCGTGTAGAATAAATAAGAACAGTTGTACTGTAGGAATGGAGGATGTTAAAGCTGGGTGGTTTCGTGTTGTAAGTGTACATACATACCATCTTCGCTGTAGAACGAGTGACCATGAAACTGGTCAACAGCTGCTGCTTTGCTAATAAAATAAATGTTGTAGTAGCTAGTATAGCTCACTTTATTCAGTAGATTGGGTAGCATAGACTTGGATAGAGAATAAATATAAGCAAGATAATTCACCAAAATATAGTCTATTGTAATCAGTTGGTGAGTATTGTGCAAGAGGCTTGATAGTAACTAGGGAGTGGGGAGAATTGGATTGCTGTCTACAGCTTGTTGATTAATGTACCTATTGGGGTCTGTAGGAAGAGGCTGTGCTGCAGCTGGTGTACTCTCATCCATCTCCCCTATAGTTGTGCCCCCTTTCCTCATCCACTCTATCCTATCTTTCAGGAGGTGAGCGTATACCACGTATCTCTGTAGCTGAAAGGTAAGAATTATATGTATACTCACATGTACCATGTCAATCTCATCACTCAACACCTCCAGGGAACCACTAATAGCCAATACCTCCAGGGAACCGCTAATAACCAATACCACCAGGGAACCACTAATAGCCAATACCCTCAGGGAACCGCTAATAACCAATACCCCCAGGGAACCACTAATAGCCAATACTCTCAGGGAACTACTAATAATCAATATTCAATACTGAGGTGGTCAATATTTGATACCAATAATGGATCCCATATACTTCACTGTGGGTACAATGTAGATGTTAGCTACATGCATATCTCCTCACCTCAAACTTGAGGTACTGCATCTTATCCAGGTAGTTAGTAACTTCTTGTTTGGAAGAGGATCTATCTGGTTTGTACTTTTCATCTTCTGTTATTTCTTGTTTGATCTTCAGCATCAGCTGCTCATGTACTTCACATTGTTGTACCTGTAGTAGTATGTATGTGTACATGTACTACGTGTAGTAGTGTGTATGTATACATGTACTAAGTGTAGTAGTGTGTATGTGTACATGTACTATGTGTAGTAGTATGTATGTGTACATGTACTACCTGTAGTAGTGTATATGTGTACATGTACTACCTGTAGTAGTGTGTATGTATACATGTACTAAGTGTAGTAGTGTGTATGTGTACATGTACTAAATGTAGTAGTGTGTATGTGTACATGTAATAAATGTAGTAGTGTATATGTGTACATGTACTAAGTGTAGTAGTGTGTATGTATACATGTACTAAGTGTAGTAGTGTGTATGTGTACATGTAATAAATTTAGTAGTGCATATGTGTACATGTACTAAGTGTAGTAGTGTGTATGTGTACATGTACTAAATGTAGTAGTGTGTATGTATATATGTACTAAATGTAGTAGTGCGTATGTATACATGTACTACCTGTAGTAGTGTGTATGTATATATTATGTACTACCTGTATCAGTATATACATGTGTGTATACAAGTACTGACCATGTCTAGTTGGGTATGGGTGGATGGTAGTAGCGGTCTGTGGAACTTGTTCTGTGAACCAACTCCGGCTGCCAGAGGTTCAGCCGACAGAAGAGCTGCGACCTCATTCAGTTTATTCACCCAGTTTTCTAGTTCATCTATATTACTGTATATAAACATGATATTGTGTAATACAGTGTATATGTATTATAGCACAGTGTGTATTACCTGTATGTACAGTGTACACACACATGTAGCCTATCCGTGTATACCTGCAAATACATGTTGCATAGTACATGTACACTGTATATCACTGACACAACATATTTTATATGGATACAAATTATATACATATAACTCATACGGGGCAGCGAAGAGATACTCCGACCAATCAGCTGTCCGCAAAGAGAAGACGCAAGGCTTCCTCTTGTAAACCCTGTCCACCTGTGCCAGGCAGTGGTGTATCCAAATCTCTTTGGTAGACTTTGAACCTAAATCAGCTGTGGGTGATTTGAGCAGATACATCACAGTTCCTCTGAGTATTACATAATGCTTCTTCCAGCCTCTTTTCCCTGTTCCCACTGTAAATAATATACATATATCTGTAATAGTACTGAAGACACAGAAAATATGATTAACTTGGCACTATCACAAACCGACATTAAACATGTGGAGTACTAACTCCGCACACTACCACTGGCCTATAGCAGATGTGACGCAAAGAAGGCAGAACCATTTATAGATGCTAATTTTTACAAATACTTCAATTAAAATTAAAAATATACAACTGATGCAATAGCCGATACACTGCGTTATTTCACGTAGCCAAGACTGTATCGCCCTACTTACAACACCGCATACAAGCATAGCATATCTGTATCCACTCGCAGTGACCTTGCAATGACCTCACTATATCTACATAATATGACCAACCACTGTTTATATGGGCTATGGGGTTTACCAACTCACCTGGCTTGAGATCTGGCCCCTTGCAGTGTTTCTTATATAGTATACCTCTTTTATACTCCTCATGGTCCGGCTCTTTCGTAAACTGTTGAAGTCAGTATTCGGTAAAGTTTACATACATGTGAGAGTAAATACAGATAAATAACAATGGAGTATGTATGCAGTACAGTGTATGTACTGTATATGTACTCTGTATATGTACAGTATATGTACTCTGTATATGTACTGTATACACACTCTGTATATGTACTGTATATTATACAGCAATCATCTATCCACAAAGTATAAACACAAATCTCTTGTACCAAATCAATATTGGATGTAGATAACTCAGCTAGACAGTTGATTGCATGGCAATAAAACTACAAGCTGTATATAAATGTAATCTACATGTACATTATATGCATGCATACCAGCATTCACTAAAATACTATAGTACAGTACAGTACAGTAAGTATATCATTATACTAGTAGTAATACCCAGTGTACGTGTAAAGATGGGGTACTTACCTTAACCAATGATTCAGAGACTGTTCCTGTACTGTGTCCATTCGTACCATTGGATGGGCCATGTTCACTTGACCTATCCGACCCAGTGGTGTCTCTGTAACACGGAATAAACTTCACCTTATGGATATGAGCGATATAGAAATGCCAACATTATGTGCTGGGAATATCACAACACAATAGAATGTGGACTTTGGGCTAGTAGGGCATATCCCTAAGGCTATTAACCTATGGGCATCAATAGGTAGGCATAATATAGTGAGCCATTATACTATACTCTACATGTATGCTATATACAAGATATCCTTCTATTCAATATAACATATTAGATCAATAAAAATGTGATTCACAGAATCTCATTCAAGTTTTTCAAAGAAAATTAGCTCATTGATCTACAGAAAGAAAAAACTCAAAATCAATTTTTGAAAATTTAGAAAAAAATCTACCTACATATACTTGTACATATAGGCCTACATGTATATGTACATGTGCATATACATGTATATGTACATGTGCATATACATGTATATGTATAAGTACATGTGCATACACATGTATATGTACATGTATATGTACTCGTATGATGTGTATAATATGAAATATATAATATATTTACATTATCTGTTTCGTATTTATAAATATAATGGATTCTTCATATCCGACAGCGTTCTGTCATAAACATACAATGACATACATGTACATACATGTACACACACAGAGAGCACCCATTAGATGTTACCTTGCCCACGTGAGCTTTTCCTGTTTAATAGAGGTATAATACAGCTTTAGTATTTCTTTGGAGAAATCTTTATCATTGTTCAAACCAGATAAATTCTCTATAAAATCGTTTAGACTCATCTTCTTGCCAAAATGCTACAAAACACACCATGTTCATTGTATTACTACATAATTATACTAGCTAATACAGCTAATATTGGTTGTATGCTATTAGAACAGCCAAGAATACCAGATATGACCAGGGTATCAATAGAAATAATATAATCATTATACAATGTAACTTGGTGAATGGAGTATTGAACAGCAATGGTCATCACTGGCTTTGCATTGCAGGTGGTGATAAGAGAACAGGGAGCACCTGCTATATCCAATGACTACCTGCTGATCACCTCCCTCACTAGTGCTATAATATACTACATATTTGGTAATAATGGGCTACAACTCCAGTCAGTTAGACAAGCTAACACTGGCATGTCTAAGTTTAGTCTGTTGAATGTGACACTATATACAAGTATGTACATTACACTAACATACAGTGTACATGTTATATATTATGTACCTACTTGTAAGGTATACACACTACATTATACACATGTACATATACACACTACATTATACGCATGTACATATACAGTGTACATGTTATATATTATGTACCTAATTGTAAGGTATACACACCACATTATACGCATGTACATATACAGTGTACATGTTATATATTATGTACCTACTTGTAAGGTATACACACTACATTATACACATGTACATATACACACTACATTATACACATGTACATATACAGTGTACATAGTGCTAATATTCAGAACATGCACCCATGAACCGTTATGAGTCAATACCAGGCCAGGAAGAACTGGTCAACCTAATACACTCAATATAATTATTATTATGGTGAATATAAATGAGGGATTTAGGATTATCACAGAAATTCCCACAATCCTAGCGATGCTAATCCAGTTTAGATTATCATTTAAGAGGAAAATACATACAATAATACTAGTTTTCCCAATTAGTCTCTTTAAGAACTGACCAAATGAGATCACACTGGGAACTATAATGAAATATTACTATACTGCTATAGTTCTATTATATATTATATAATGTTATTACACTATTTTTAATTTGAAAGCAGTTTATCATGCAGGCTATTACACAAAATAAGATAGCAACCAAACACTGGATGATACAGTGTAGTTGGTGTGTTATAACTCTATTATCTGTACATGGGTGTAGATAAGCTTGATGCCATAGGTAAATAATAGACCAAACACAGAAAGAGAGGGGAATAAGTTGGTAGATATATAATACAATGTAATAATATGTATATAACATAATATTACATAACATAACATAATATACATGTACAATGTATATGTAAACTATCTACTAAGTATAGGGTGTCAGGGTGGCATACAAGCACACAAACTGAAAGGTTGTGAGTTCACACTCCACCTGAGAATCAGGGCGTATAAATAATACAGGAGGTCCCGTGTAGTGTCTACATCAAAAATACGCATGTTAAAGATCCACCTCTGCCCTGATTCGCAAAGGGTAAGTGACAAAAAAATACACCAGAATATATATATATAGTTGACTAACCTGTGAATGCAGGTCTGTATTGAGTAGCATAATAGCACATGTTAGTGTATGACAGGCATCTGAAACAAGATGACATAAATAATGGTAACACATATACATGTATATTATTATATAGAGTGATCCACTAAGTAGTACAACACACAATATAGTACATACATATCATCTATATACAAGACATGTACATGTAGTACCACCATTTGGTATAATATAACACTTTCATCTAACAAATAGTTTAGCAAATGACTTCCTGATGTGATATAATTATACACATACATGTACATGTATACATTGATGGGCAAGCAACACAGAGCTCTAGATTTATTGTATATTGTGTTGAATTCATCACAATACACAATATATTATACACACACCTGGTGTTTTACCTTATATTGTACAATTCACATGTACTGATGAATTTATGATGCTATCACAATGAATTTATCACTAACTTATTGCTTTCTCCATAAATATGAACTCCAGCAGTTACTACAACCAGTTCTACTGCTAGTACATACAATGTACATGTAACTATATTACTACACAGTACTACACAGTACTATACAGTACTACACAGTACTAACACAGTACTACACAGTACTACACAGTACTACACAGTACTACACAGTACTACACAGTACTAACACAGTACTAACACAGTGCTACACAGTACTACACAGTACTACACAGTACTACACAGTACTACACAGTACTATACAGTACTACACAGTACTACACAATACTAACACAGTACTAATACAGTACTACACAGTACTACACAGTACTAACACAGTACTACACAGTACTACACAGTACTACACAGTACTACACAGTACTACACAGTACTACACAGTACTAACACAGTACTAATACAGTACTACACAGTACTAACACAGTACTAACACAGTACTAACACAGTACTAACACAGTACTATATATAGGTCATATGACCTCCTACCATGAGAGTTATAGTCGACATGGAGGGCTGATGGATTGCACTGTAGATATCTATTTGTAAAGTGATTCAGAACTCTCTCACGTTCCTGGGTTTCCCCGACCAGAGCGAAGTGTTCAAGGAACTGCCTCAGCGCCTGCACAAGGTTCTTGTCGGTAAAGTCAAAGTATTTTAAATATTCCTCATTCACCTTTCTGGAGAATTGATTGCTGCAGAAGACATAATACACAGCAAACAGGCTGTATATAGACACAAACAGTGAGCAAATTGGCTATAGATAGACATAACTGAATTCCTTGAAATGGGAGTACGTAAATACATCTATGTGCGTATTATTATATATTGTGCGTATATAGACCTGCATGTATATGTGAATCGTACAGACTGAGTGTCCATATTATTATATAGTACATTATCACCTAGAGTGAATCAAAACATTAGGTAGTGATAAGATAGAGTAGCTATAAGTAGCGTTTAGTAGCTAATACAATATGTACACAGCATAAACACTGTACAGCAAGTGATATACACCTACTACCTACTATACCAACCAACACTCACTCTCTTGTTAGGTGATACGCTACGTCTGTCCTCTTAAAGCCGTCCAGGTTAAACAGCCGCTTGGCTAGACGATGAGCAGACGGTTCATCCACTTTCCTCAAGCTGCCGAATACAACTCCACCATTAGTAAAGTTAGTCTCAATGACATCTTCAGGAAATGAGTCATCCGAAGACATCGAGTTACTACTATCAAAGCTGTATTCCGAGGCATTATCATTGTGGGTGGTGGCAGGTTCAGTTGTGGTAACAGAAGTATTTACATGTTCTAAGCTAGAGCTGGAATTACCATTATGATTGTTTGTTTGTTGTGTCCTGAAGTCAGGTGTGAGCATATAATCGTATGAGCTAGTTGGGTTGTCATTGTTCTGACTGACTAAGTTAGCTGAACTATCATTGGCTGCAGCTATGGCATTGCCTATGTTCGAGGAAGAAGGGCTGTCGTCTGTGAGCCGTGACTTTCTCTTAGGGGAAGGGGGTGATGACTTCACCTGAAGAATTACATCTCCGGTCATGACAAACTCCTCGTAACCTCCACCTGGTGCTGGCTGTAATGCCTCCGTCATTATCCTTCTCGCAGTGATTATATTGTCAGCAAATTAATTTTCTCTTGTTGGACACGCTACTTGGTTTCCGATTCAGAACAGATATGAGCTGTGAAATAAACATGTATGTAGTATAACTGCAAGATATCTAAGACTACGGAACCTTCAGAGTGAGGACCTCATAACAAGATGTGTATTCATACACAGCAGTACTAGTAACAGCAGGCCTATTCAAAGTTATGTAACAATACATAGATTACAAATTGGTTTTGAAAGTGAAATTACATAATAAAATCTGCTGAACATGCTAGTAATGATGATGATAATTATACATGTATATAATATTACTACTTACCAATATATGCTATAATCACCTGACTAGTGAAGAATGTATCACATAGTGTCATGCTAATTGATCAATAGAAAGGCTTACCAACCTGTTATATAATAAGTATACTATAATAGAGCTGAGCAGATGTCTCTGAGGACCTGAGTACTTTAATGTAACTGGAATAGTTGGAATGTAGGAGAAATTAGAATCACTGATTAACTCCATTGATAAGTAATGAGCTAATATAGCCTACATAGTCTGCATCACTCAAGGTTAGCTGATGGGCATCGATATGACTGTACTATTACCTACATCTACATGCACTACCAATATTATATCAGTATACTAATGTAACATACTGTATACATGTAGGTCCTACACATATGTAAACTATATATGCATGTAATTCCAAATTCATCAGCTACACAACAGCTAGCTACCAACATATTTATACTGTATAATTTCTAGTCTCATCACCCTAGTTTGATCATAGGCAGAGTAAATTTTAGGCAATAGACTCATCTGTCGATACCTGATGGAACTGATTATTGGGCTCTATATGTACAGGCATCAGTTGGCCTTTTATTACACTATGTATAGATAAAGCACATCTCTCAAACACGAATCCTGAGCTTTGAGGTTAGTAACTAATACACCTTTCATTTAGGCGTTTTACATTCAGGTGAACTGTAATGCTAGTATTAATGCTAGTATTAATGCTAGTATTAGATGCATAAAGTATTAATCCCAATTAAGTTTGTATACCGTCAGTTAACTAAGCCAAAAATAATCAATTAGGTGCAGTAGTGGAGAAATTTAGATAGCCTTAGTTCCTTGTTTGTGGTTGGGGTAAGGACGGTCAACCAGCAAAATATAGAGAAGACAACTTCTCCTGCTTCAGTTTTGGTGAAGAACAAAGGCTATCTCAAATTTCTCCACTCCTGCACCTAACTCAAAATAATTTGCATCAACTATAAACCCACATGACTAATCTCAACCACAAATGGCCAACTCTGTGGATGTAAACCTACTGTATGCTCTTTGTACCATGGAGTGAAAGGGTGTTCACATTGGGAAGAGAATATGCAACCCTGTCTGTATATAACCATAGCAGTTTATTAAAACTCATTGTGAACTGTAGACTGTAAACTGTAGACTTTGGTGCCAATTATGTTATCAAAATTTGCAAGCCAATTTAAATGCTAATACTTGCTTACTGTGATAAACCTCGGTGAAGTAGCCCAAATGTCATCACAACATAACATAAGTCTCCTGTAGCAGGTCATTTAACATACTACCGACTTCATTGGAATCCATACTATTACAAGTAAATAGACATTGAATGTTGTCTAACAAAGTTCTGTAGAAATAAAAACGTGTAGGCTAACACAGATACATGTAATATAAGAAGTTGTATCATAACAATATTACATTAGGCCTACATGAAGCTCAAATTTTAGTGTAATTACACTATAATTTGAGCATCGTTGTAACGCAATATTATTATCATTCTGATTATGACCCAATGACAATAAAGTTTTTATTTTTAATTATAGGCTAGTAACTTCAGCAAATTTCATTCAATGGCAGGTAAATAGAACATAACGGATAATGAGCTTAAAATGGTCTTACCTCTTTTTTTAAAGTGTAAACATATTAAATTTCTAGTACTCCGAAGGATAAGGTCAAGTTTGTTACCTTGTAGATAAGATTGTTTCAAAATCAATGTGAATGTTTGTTTTGTACGAATATAGTATGCATTTTATTTTTATTAGTTATTAATTATTTAATAAAATTAAAAGATAAATAATAATATAATTATATTTATAGTTAAATATTAGAGAAAATTCTATTAAGTCATCACTAAACATAACTTTAATCAGAGTGACTCAATGAGTCTGAGAAGGATTCATGATTGACGTTCACTAAATAAACCTCCAGTATTATGACTTACATCATAGGGTATAGCGATTCGAATTAAGCAGATTAACTATCAAGCGTCAATAGGCTAAAAAATCCACATACATCCGAAAAGCAATGTGAAACCAGTTCTTTGTACTACCTAAAGTAACTCTAGCAATAATTTGTAACAAAATGAAAACAAAACTTGATTTCCCTTTCTTTTCAGAACTGACCTTGAATAGTCCAGGGAACTAACGACAGCTAAAGTAACTTTAGCTATAGTTACAATTTAAGGTGATTCTACGAGTCGGGAGTAAAACACCCAGGAACCAAAGCTTAGTAACGGTCAACTAGTACAAATTCGGAGTTGTGCCCCCCTGATTACAGAAGATGACAACTCCGAAGTAATGTGCTTTGTACATCATGTATACAGTGTGCATGTACAATTGTACATGTATATACAAATGTACAGGCTACAGCACATCTACATGTATGTTCTATGGTATACCTCTTTGTGTGTATAGTTGCCTTAATCTGATGTACATGAATATCGAAAATTTAAGTAAGAGAAGTCAGGCACTTATTGCAGTAACATCCTCAATCTCATTAAAATTGCCATTTTTCATAGAATATTGGAACAAATACAATTTGAAAAATTTACTTTTGTGAGGCAAATCTGCAATACTAATGATAGTTGGGGAACTGAATGTTTACAGGTAAAGCTCCAGCAATATAGCATGACTTATTATGTACAACTTTAATATTAGTAGCTGTATAACCAAAATAAAAAGTATCTGAAACCTGATTTTATACATGTAGATTCAGCAATTAAATTGTATTGTTATTGTTATATAAGAAAACAGTTTGAACAAGGTTTACAAAATTTTTTCTTAAATCAATATTTATTATGATAGTGGTGTTTATAAAAAATGAGAATAATACATGTATTTTACTCGGCCAAAATATGTATTGTCAAATTATAGAACACATAAATTCATTAAATTTTTCATGAAGCAGCTAAAAATCAGCTTAGCACTGTTAGCAGTGCAACAGTGGGAAGTAAAATAAAAGTTCACATTAATATTATATTCTATTAAAACTTGAGATACAACACAGGAATAAGCCATTTTACATAGAATAAAAATCAAAAGAATTATGAGTAAAGAAGAGAAATAGTTTTTGGTTTTATGAGCAAAATATCAAACACAGTCAATGAAATGTGGAATAAAATGCTTATAAAATAGATAACTTTCTACAGTAGAAAATAATAGAAGAAAAAAAAAATATAAGTAGGAGCCGAAATAAATGGGTGATTGCTACAAACCTTTAGATAAGACAACAATGTCTATAAGTATAGACTGTATGACGACTAACCCACCAGAGATGTAGGAGAACCAGAGCTTCCCCTCAGATATATAGCCTTTCTTCATAAATATTACCTGCAACACATTATCAGTAATATTACCTGCAACACATTATCAGTAATATTACCTGCAACACATTATCAACACTTAGAAATTATATACAGTGTAATAGTGATAATTGGACATCTCTTTCACACACACACACACTATGATTGGTTGGAATGCCTGGGTTGTAGAGGCTCTGCATTTACTGATTAATGGTACAATATAGTGAATGGGAGAGCAGAAGGGTAAAGAACATAATTATAACAATATAATTATGTTACATGGAAGAGGAGATTTACCTAAAGTTATATTTAATATTATCGTAGGAATTAAAGTCAAAGACCCCAAGTTCTAACTAAGAGAAACAGCCTACATGTATTATTAGGGGCAGCGGTTTGTATAAAGTTATGAGGTTACGTTGCCAAGTAACTATACAATAAGAGGCTAATTACATTCTATGACTTTATACCATGAAACTACATAAATATCATTAGGTACAGCATGTTGCTAAGTAACTTAACAATATTACCCAGTTAAATATACGCCATATTCAGATATACACATGTACGAGTACATTGATGCTATTTATACCATGTAAGCTACTATACTTCTTCATGTATGTGAATGATGATAGACATTAGATAAAACTGAAAATTTATCATAGTCTATACAGCATCTTTCAGATATACATTGTATATTATGTACATATATCTGTATGTACATACATATGTACATAATATGTACATATGTACATAATATATGTACATACAGACGTACATGCATATGGCTTACCATCAGAACATGTATCAGAGCTATACCAGCTACACTAACGGCAAACATAAAATATAGGAATGCTATCTGTGAGCCTTTCTTCAGGATTCCTCCTCGTATACATAGACCTAAACACACCTAAAACAGTGATCATAGTGATGTACACGACACAGTACACCATGCTACACACTTTACCAAAGTACGTACTAAATGGATACATCTACATACATGTATATGTACCGGGTATGTGTTGAGAGGTTATTCCGACACCAGCACTAGTTAATACTTACCAGAGCTGCTATCACAGCTACTATCATAGAGATGATCTGTCCACATTTCTAAAACACACAATGATTGGCTGAATAGCATATCATAAGAAAGTAGAGGCATATTGTTTGATACTAAATTTAATCAGTTCATTGGCTTATTGTGGGTACTTACTAAAGCTTTAGGTTAGCATTCAGTGTAAACCACTTTGCATGAAGCTACTTGCATCTACTGTAATTTATTGACTCCACTGACCAACAATTTTTTAACATTTCTACAGTATATATAAACCATTAGTCATACACATGAGGGAAGATAAATTAACTGCTATGGGTCCATGACTGACTTTCATGCTCTGTGGTTGAGAGGTGGTACTAATTAGTGTCTTCTCGGGGACCCAGTCGCAAATAAGAACCTCAAGATGGCCGTCCAGCCTAAGAGACAAGTGCTATTGGCTGTTTGGCTAGATGAAACCATCCCTAGCTCATTGGCACACCTGGGTTTTTCGCACAAAAATGAGGGTCTTGCCTTCAGCCCAGGCCGGTGTGTTTGGGATTCTGTGACAGATGTGTGTCTGAAACGTTTTTGTAAGTTGGCCTGTGCCTGAAATTTAGGACGTAAAGACACTAACTGTTGAGAATTTCTAATTCATAAAGTTCCAACAGACCAATTGTATGGTAATTGAGAAAAGTTTGGCTTACTGAATTGATTACACACAGTTAAATACCTGGCCACGAGATTGTCCCTCTCCATAATAAATAGGCTGGGAGTCATCCTCCCTGGTTGTTGATTCTCTGTTGGAGACTATTGGTGTTGACTCGTCCATTTCTGCTTTGTTGTACAAGGGAAACAAAAATTGTATTGTTACTAATGATATAGACATTATACCACCCTGAGGACGCCTCAGTTTTATTATAAAAACTCAGTATGCAAGATGACAACTGAGTGTTGAGTAATAATTGAGCATTGATTTGATTGAATACAATATCCTAGCAGCGCATTAGAATAGATTAATAGTAATTGCCTAGTTTACTAATATCTTATCTGATGAGTTCAATATTATACATTATTATAATACAAGATATAATAATATAGAAGTAATTAATAGCACCATTATGATTATTTGTTTTATGCTTACAACAATAATAATAATAATAAAAGTAATAACAACCCTTCGCCCTTTCGCCCTTTCACCAGCCCTTTCGCCCTTTCACCAGCGGGATAGTTGTGAAGAGATTCATACAACAATAATAATCATTATTAGTATAATTATATATACATGGGAATTGGGATGGTTTGAATAATATGCCTATGATCTAAGAGAATTTTCGACTGTTCGAAAATGTCAGTTGGAAAGAGGACGTTCCAAAACTTCAAAACCTCAAACCCGAATTCCTAACTCCAATCCCCCAACTCCAAAAGAAAGTTTTTGGAACGTCTTGTTTTGAACTGACATTTTCGAAATATCACTTTACCAATCTAAGGTACAAGAGAATAGAAATAGCTAAAATTGGCAATAGAATATCCAGCAAAAGCTACATTCACGACCACACCAACATTGTAAATAACATAGGCCTACATGGTTGGTATATAAAATTATAAATTTACATTTGTTATATTAATTATACTTAATACTAATGTTATATATGATATTAATAGGCCTACTTGAAAACTAATATACGGTAAACTACGGTTTACTGATCAATCCATTATAAACCGAAAGGATCCATTGAAATTATAACACAACCTAACCTACTTGCAAAGTGGGCTGATCAATGCAAATTCTTCTGCTGGTGGAACTGGAATATCTGAACATTTAATTTTATTAATTAACTCACGGAGATTCAACAGAACATTTGGGTGGGAGGTGTCCAATTTGGGTATTACCTCAGATGAGGTAGAACTTCTCCAGCAATTTTATTTAAATCTATAGGGAAGCCTCTAGTTGTTTAACTATTTTTGATTAGGGTTTTCATTTGTTACAGCACATCGCTGTTTAGGTTTGGTGGTTATTCTCTCCTCTCATCTCACGAATGGTTCGTGGTAGGAAACTACTACGGTAGATACACTTGTTGGTTGATATTGAGGTTGGTTCTCCTCTAGAGGCTGTTCTAGTTGTGACTGTTACTGATTCTCTGTTGTCCACTATGTCATCGTATGCTCTGGACAGGGAGCGATGCCGCTCTTCGTTTTGGAGAATTCTGGTGAGTAGAACTAGCCGGTGGTTTTTCCGTCTTTCTTCCAGAGTTTGGAGTTCTAGCAGATCTCTTGCCTCTGATATACTGTCGGCACGCCCTTTTAGGTTGGCTATGAACCTTATGGCACTGTTTTGGACTAGCTCTAAGTCATGGGTCTTGTTTTTTGTTGAAGGGTCCCATACCACATCTGCATATTCCAGTACAGGTCTGCATAGACTTGTGTAGGCCAGTAGTTTAGTTTCTTTTGGAGCATGATACATGATTTTGTGCATTTCTCCTGTATATGTTGATCGAACTTAAGGTCTGCCTAGATAGTTACTCCGAGATATTTGGTGCTACCTGTCCATTCAAGAGATGCATTGCCAAGTTTGTACTGGGGGATTGGTGTCACCTTGCCAAAGTTTATGGCTAGGCACTTCTTTTCATTAAATGGCATTTTCCATTTTGTTGACCAATTATGTACAGCGTCTATGTTATCTTGGAACTTCTCGGCATCTTTAACAGTGTTCACAGTTTGGTAGAGTAGTGTGTCATCAGCATAGAGACTAACTTTGCATGATAGTAAGTCTGGTAAATCATTAATATAGCATAGAAATAGTGTGGGTCTGTGGACAGAGCCCTGTGGTACTCCTGATGTCACTGGGCATGTTTGCGAGCCTATCCCGCTGAGCACTACGCTTTGTTGTCTGCCAGACAGGAAATCGTGGATCCAGTTCAGAAGGTATCCATTTATTCCTGGTATTTTTTGCAGCTTTTGGAGCAACATTAGGTGTGGCACTTTGTCAAAGGCTTTTCTGAAGTTCATTACTATGGCATGTGTAGTGTGACCTTCATCGGCAGCTTTTGCCAAGTCATGGTGGGTAGCACACAGCTGTGTTTGGCATGATAGCCCTCTCCTGAAACCATGTTGTCGGTGGTGAAGTACATCATCAAGCACCTCATTAAGGTGGTGTAGCACTATGTGTTCCATCATTTTGCATGGTATACTAGTCAGAGATATGGGTCTGTAGTCTGTAGGGCATCAAAATCTGAATTTAAAGCAAATGGTTAACAGGGAATCAATATGGGCGACTTAATAAGGCTGGTGCATTACATAACAATATTATTAGCATTGGAATTAAATTTATAACAAATAATTTCAATGTGAATGTACAATAAGGCGAGCTTTATAAAGTATTATTTTCAGCTGGTTTTGCAGTAACACCGTTTATCACTAATTGATCAAAACGTAAATCCCTCCCATCATACCCATCAAATAATCATAAAAAATAACCTGGAGGCTTGATTAGAACAATTTTTTGAAAGATTCTTCAGGTGAAGATGGCTAAATATGAGTTTACTAATGCACCAGCTTTTCGTTCGAAATTCCGCAAAAACTGCGGTAGAGAATAATAATGATTTTCCACACATGATTTCAACTTTAATTCGACTTAAATTTCGCTACATTAAGATTGTTTCGATATCCAGCTTTGAAGTTCATAAGATAATTGCAGATGATATATTATATATTTACCTCTGCATTTTTCATTCAAAAATGCTTTTTCTATTGAGTTTTATGTGTTGTTTAACAACTTGTTAAAAAGTTCTCATGGGCCAATCCATGGGGACTGATCAAATTTGTGTGCTGGCCCGACTCAGATTCTTTTGAAAATTTGCAGGTTGAAAGAGCACCCTTGAATTAGTGGGAAACCACCAATTTTTTTTCTATTTGAGCCCTGTGGTTCCGGCAGCAGCTCGTTAAAAAGTGGGAAAACGTTGTGGGGACAACTCCAAATTGAATTTTTTGAAATTTCTAAACATTCAAATTATTACTGTGGCCACTGCATGATACTTAGAGCTGCAATTTTTGTTACATAGATACTTTCATATATGTGCTTCAGTTCCATTACTCAGTCAAGCCTGTATGGTCAACATATTGAGGGTCAGAGGTCACCGAAAACACCCCTCGGAGCTAGTTTGACCCAAATTCACTTAAAATCGACCAAATAGACACTGCTGGATCTGATGAAAAAAAGATTGATATACAATAACTAAGTATTGAAGATGCTCAGTACAAAGATAAATGAATTTTTGAGAATAAAAAACACTTTCCAGAATAAACTGTATGGCGACAGCGGCTCAAATTCAACATGGCCGTCGTCCGAGTTTTGGGGCATTATTCAAGGCTAAATCTACTAAACTTAGTAGTGAAAATTAATGGTGAAAATGTTGCTATATATACAATTCACACCTGTAGATTCCATTTCTGCAATAAAAACTTTGTCTTTTTGGGTCCAAAAGGCTGAATTCTCAGATTCAAATTTTACATATATTCGCTATAATATAGTGACTACATGGCCATGCAGTTAATTGGCTATGGCCATAGAAGTCAGTCGAGACTTAATTTGAGGTACAATTTGCGACTTGGCCTAGTTATACAACCTTATTTGTGAAGAAAAATGGGTGAAATCCTTTTTAGTAGCGCAACCATGCAGTTTTGGTAACTTTACCATGACTCGCCTTTCACACGTTTGTTAAATGAGGTAAGATAGCTAATCTAAGCAGTATTTCAAGGTGTGACTTATACCAAGTATTGTTTAATGAAAAAGGTGAAGAAAGTGATGCTCCGTGGAACTAAGGCATCTTTAATCAGTGGGTGAGGCTGAGGAGTTAAAGGTTGTTTAAACTAGTTCAAGACAAATTTTGGGGTCACCATTAGTTATCAAATTCTACTCAAATATATGTACATGCATAACTATAGCCACAGCCCTCGAACAATAACTTTTAACAATTTTTATATATATTTACATGTAGCTGACAATTTAACCGGTGTTTGCTAATTAGCTCCAAAAATATCTTTTTGGTCCTATATAATGTAAATGACCACAACTAAGGTAAGTGGTGCGACATGCATTAACTTTTAATCAACAGAGTAATCAAAAATATGAATATGGTTTTGTGAGACTTAGTTTTAGTTGTACTTAGCAAGTTGAAATTATATTACAAGTGTTCGCTTGTTTCCAAAGGTAATAAATTAATAATGTTTAATGTACTTGCTAGCATCACCTCGCCAAATTTACCGTTCCTTATACCGACAACTTGATTTTCAATCAAGATAGTTTTGACCCTTCGAAAGACAAAACCACTTATCTGAAAAAAATTACGCTCAGTGGATAAAAGAAGAGCAGATCTCACCTTTCTAAGTGCAGACAACCATATTGACCTGGCCATAATAATTGTCATACTATAGACTGCTGAAATTCAATCTCTTCTAATAAATACTGTACAACACTTATACACCGGAAAAGGAACTATTCACATATCATGAACAAAAAATATTTTTGAAGCTAATTAGTAAAGACTGGTTTAATTATAAGCTAAATACATGTATATGTATATATGTAAGTTTGTCAAAACTATTGTTTGCGGGCTGTGGTTATAATTTTGCATGTATATTTTTGATTAGAATCTGATAACTAATGGTGACCATAAAAAAAATCCCGAGCTAAAACCACCTCACCCACTGATTAAAAAAGCCTTAGTTCTATGGAGCTCCATCTTCTTCCCCTTCCCTTTCATTAAACAATACTTGGTTAAGTCTGACATGGAAATACTGCTTAGCTTAGCTATTCTGCCTCATTTAACAAACGAGTGAAGGGAAGAGTAATGGCAAAGTCAACAAAACTGCATGTTTAGGCTAGTAAAACGGATTTCACCCATTTTTCTTCACAAAGTAGGTTGCATAACCAGGCCAAGTCTCAAGTTGCACCTTAAATTAAGTCTTGACTGACCTTTATGGCCATAGCCAATTAACTGCATTGGCGATATAGTCACTATATTATAGCGAATGTATTTAAAATTTGAATCTGAGAATTCAGCCTTTTAGACCCAAAAAGACAAAGTTTTTATTGCAGAAATGGAATCTACAGGTGTGAATTGTGTATATAGCAACATTTTCACCATTAATTTTCACTACTAAGTTTAGTAGATTTAGCCTTGAATAACACCCCAAAACGCCAACTCGGACGACGGCCATGTTGAATTTGACCCCCGTCGCCATACAGTTCATTTTGGAGAGCTTTTTTTGTTCTCAAAAATTCATTTACCCTTGTGTTGAGCACTTCTAATCCTTAGTTATTCTATATCAACCTTCTTTTCATCAAATCCAGCAGTGTTTATTTGGTCGATTTTCAGTGAATTTGGGTCAAACTAGCTCCGAGAGGTGTTTTCAGTGACCTCTGACCCTCAATATGTTGACCATACAGGCTTGAATGAGTAATGAAGCTGAAGCACATATATGAAAGTATCTATGTAACAAAAATTACAGCTCTAAGTATCATACAGTTGCCACAGTAATCAGAGATGCCAGACTCGAGTTAAAGACTCTCACTCGAGTTAATTCAAGCAACATTTTATGGCTTATTATAAAGACTCGTAACTTGAATACACAGCTGTCAAAAACTTGTAACTTGAATTGTAATTCAATTATGGCTATGATCAAAGACTCTCAACTCCCACATCATTAAGTTGAAATATTCAATAACTCGAGTTTTCATTGGGCAGCTGTGAATTGTAATGAATAGAAATAACCACAGCTATAACCACCAACCACAACCACAATTATAAGACATTTTACACTAAAACTGTGACATTTTGCTTTGAAATTTGAACTTCTAACAACTTTTCCTAACAAAATTTCACCATGAGCTAAACAATAACCCAATAACTCTATAAAAAGACTCGAGTTAAACAAGCAAAGAATTGAATTGTAACTTGCTTGTAGTTAACTTGGATAACTTGACAAAAACTTGAGTTTCTGGGGACATGTAAATATTTAACTCGTAACTTGAAAGTTTTGATCTGTCACTAAAAGAATTGACTTGTAACTTGAAGAGTCACAACTAAGAGTTGGCCATGGAAACTTGAGTTTCTAAAATAAAACTTGCACACATCTCTGACAGTAATAATTTGAACGTTTAGGAATTTCAAAAAATTCAATTTGGAGTTGTCCCCACCACATTTTCTCACTTTTCAACGAGCTGCTGCCGGAACCACAGGGCTCAAATAGAAAAAAAATTGGTGGTTTCCCACTAATTCAAGGGTGCTCTTTCAACCTGCAAATTTTCAAAAGAATCTGATTCGGGCCAGCACGCAAATTTGATCAGTCCCATGGAATGGCCCTCAGGCTCATGTCATCTTGTAAAAATTGGAAGTATCTCATCTGGGAGGTAGAAACGTACTCTTCAACACTTAGAATGTCTCTGTGAAATCTGGAAACTTGACAAGTATACCAACTACTAAGCTGATAGGCTTTGCTTGCAAACCAGCTGAAAAATAATACTTTATAAAGCTCGCCGTACAATAACCACTATCTTTGCAATAACAAATGCAAAAGTTCTTTAAAAAAGGCTGAATTGGAATATGTATACGCGTAGTTTCACTTCCCTCAATCACGTGATTGTCATATGACTAATTTAGTTTGCGCGACAGTCTTCTCTTTACTTTAGTCAAAGATAGTGGGACCGCCAAATTGGGCGTATTTGGTGGGACAGGGTTTTATCATTGAGTGTCCGATCTTCCCTTCCACTATCTTTGCTTTAGTAATCTAAGTTCACAACAATCAAGGGCGCGGTGGTCTCTTTGTCCGCTCCCAGTCTATTAATACGCAGCTTTCGCATCAAGTTTCTGATTTTTTAACAGCAGTATCTCTTCAATCCATCAAGTATAAATTGTCAATAGACATTGCAAATGGGCATACAGACATCTTGCCCACTTTCATTTTAGTGGCAGCAGCTGGCAATATCAAAAATAGTGGTATCTTTGGAGTGAAGATGGTGGATATCTTTAGCAATACTGTTTAGACTTCGCTTATCACCTCAGCTATTTTATCTGTGGGACTAAGAAGACATATTTGGGTTCGTTGTTGACTACTATGCATTGATGAATATCACTTTATTCAATTGATTGTGATTTTATTGTAATTGTATTGTTATTGTTTTGTAACTTTAACTTAATTATTTCTGATTGATAATAATAAATAATGATTATTGTTATGGATTTCTATTCAGTTCACACACTCCATAAACCTTTTCAGGGTTCGTCTAAACACTTGTAGATCTAACTTCAACTTCAACTTCAATGTTAACTTCTACTCTACTTCTACTTACTCTTCTCTTACTCTACCTCACTTCAACTTACTCACTGTATATAGAAATCCCTTATATATCTATCTAAAACAGCTATATGCAGCTAGAGCTACATGTAGCTAACTCCTATACAATAATATATGTAAAAGAAGCAACAGCTTCCCTAGCCTAGCTTTTGACACCAGCTTGCAAAAAGATATCAACACTTCTAAAATCCACCACATTATTAATAATTAATTATCATGTGATTAGATTAAAGTAATTACAATTATTTAATGTAAATAAACATTTATAGTTAAATAATAATAATAATTTAATAATTAGTTCTAATCGAATTTATCAGTTCGTTAATAAATATCATAATTTTAATATAAATATTAACAAGGAGTAATACGCCTTGATATTAATATAGGCCCAATAAATATTAAATTCAAAATTAAGTAATAAAAAAAATATTAATAAACTATATTAAAATGTGTAATATAGTATTAAATTATAATTATTTCTTTTTATTAAATTTAAGATTAATATTAGATCAGAACTTTTAATATATGACAACTATATATTTTATTGAGCCTAGGCTAATAACAATAAAAAATAATTTAAATTTGCTTTTTGTTTATTTATTCTAGTTATTAAACTACATAGTTAATTTACTTAGTGCATCAATGTTTAATGAGTGTGTTAAATACTTAAGCCTAATAATTTTAATTACTTATGATATTGGCCAAATTATTAATTACAGATTCTAAACCAATTGTTTTTGAATTAGAACAAAGGATTAGGCATTTCAATATTATAGAATAGAATATTTATAGTTATTCATTTCTTAATATAAGTTGTCTACACCGCATATGACATACGTTATAATTATTGCATTACAAGCCTAACTATGCGTAGTAGAAAAATGAAACATAATTATAATCTGATGTTAATTACCCTTCACTTTCGTTTTAGTTTGTGTTAAAAATAGGCTACATACATTCAAATTGTATTAAATTAAATGTCTTTAGAAGCTTACACAGTGCAGCGTGAAGAGAAGTATAAATTGTAATGGCTAGTTCTCAACGTCTTGCAAGTTCCCATTCTTCATATGGATCTATAGGACAGGCAGGTGTGTTTCTCTTGTATAACTTACATTTTACTAAACTTTTTGTCCAAGCTTAGTTTGGCTGAGATTTCTTCAAGGTGTCATAATAATTATAGTACATTATATTGTTGTTATAATAGGCCTGTATTACATTTTTGTATGTGTAGGGACTTCCAATGATGGTCTCGCAGAAGAAATAGGGAGACAGATATTTAAGGTCAATGGCAACGGTAAGTATATAGCCTACAGGCAGAGGGACTACAACAAATAATATATTTTAGAATGTTTGACCGACTTTTGCTTTTTCTTCTCTTGTTTTGATTGAGCAACAACTCAACAACAACGTTGTTGAAGCAAATATTGATTTATGCTAATTAGTGTTTTTTTGCTCTAGTTATACCATTAGCACTTCCAACTGAACCTTATATCCTGGTGCTACAATATCAGACTAAATTTAAATAGCTCCTATTTGGTCATGTGAATTTGTATCTTTAGCTTCCATACTAGAAAGACAAGCGAGACGGATAGCCACTAAAGATGATGGACCTGAACTTAGGGATAGATTGTAAGTTCCTCTAGTAGCTTTGTTCAAATTTTGATCATTATAATCTTAGCAATATACAGGTATGCTGGTGATCGGGAGTTTGTAATAAGTGGCATTATTTACTGTAAGACTTTACAAATCTTAAATGTCTTCTACTTTCTCCTGCTTGCAGACATGAAGTACAGGTTGAGACTAACGCGATGATCAAAGATATTAAAGACATGATACAGAACTTGCAGAGAAATGTTGGGAGAGGAGATAAAGTACTATGCATTTTACTTTCATTGCATCATCCGCACACATTGCAGGCACTTGTCGTGATTGTTGCGTTAGCATTAGTGTTATTGATAGGGTTGCATCAACTATTAACTATCATAATATAAATTCTAACAATTTGATTAGAGTTAGCACAATCTATCGTAATACATATACATATTATAATATAATTATATTATACGTATGTGCTTATAATCTACACAATGATTTGAATTAAAATTTGATGGCTTTGGTCTAATATTGATATAATATACTTGTTTGACTGAGGAATGAGTATTAGAGCAGTAAATACACTTTCTCTTGTGGTTGTAGCAAAAGAGATTAAATGTTGAGCGACTAAAGACAAGTTTTAAAACTGCCCTAGAAAGATATTCAAAGGTTCAAGAGGTATGTACTTCTCCCGGCCTATCTTATCGAACCTTTTATACCACCCAATCATGACTAGACAATGGAGATCAGTTCGGCCATATTGAATAACCTACACATGTATATGGGAATACTGTACCAAACAATCTCACCTATATAGATTAAACAGGATAGTTGATTCACAACCTTGTTGTAGCCATAGTTACATGTACATATTATACTTGCAGAAAGTAAAAGATCAGGTTAAAACAGAGTCACTACGTATAAGAGCACAGAGTTTTGATCAGGTATCTGTCATTCTGTAATCTATAGATATAGTCTAATGTATATCCAAGCTGTAATCCTATAATCTATAGAACAGTCTAATATGTTGAATGTTTATCATTCTATAATCTATAGAATAGTGTGGTTTTGGACAAGGATGTAGATTTGATGTAGATATACTGTATATAATCTATTGTTACCATATTACTATGATACTGATACTTTTATTTATGAGTATCCCATGGCTTTTTGTTTCCATAAGCCCCATCCATAGCTGTCCATGTACATTATTTATAATCATTATTATAGGAACAGGACACATGGTCAGACGACTCCAGACTCATTGCTCAGGAACAAAGGAGAGAACAACTCCTGCAGGACCAACAGATAGTAGAGGATGAGCTAAGCATGGCTAGGGAGAGGGAGGAGAGGCTAAGACAGTTAGAGGTCAGTGTTGAATATAAACACACCAGTTGTTGTCAGTGAACTCTAATGGTTGCATGTCGAATTGTATTTCAAACTGGTTCATGCACCGATATTATATTTAATTCCATATAGTATGGAAAACTTGTCATTGAGTTACATGCCCAAATACAGCATCCTTATATCACTGGGTTTTCATTAAAGCCAGAGTCATCAGTTATGAGTGTTAGTCACATCATTGGGGGAACAAGAAGTGTCAAATTGGATATATAACAATGGATCGAAAATTTTGAGCAATGTGATTCGTTCTTATATGCTCAATATGGGGCCTGTTGCTTAGTTGGAATACACCCAATGAAGTGGGTGTTATTTACTCACTAGGTTTT
The DNA here is from genome assembly GCA_935421135.1 of Bugulina stolonifera. NCBI lineage: Eukaryota > Metazoa > Bryozoa > Gymnolaemata > Cheilostomatida > Bugulidae > Bugulina > Bugulina stolonifera. The sequence goes on from OW285187.1 coordinate 34,236,345, forward strand.
TGTATTACAAGTTAACTGCATTATACGGCTATTACAGAGTGATGTGCTAGATGTTAATGAGATATTTAAAGAACTTGGTACAATGATCATGGAGCAAGGAGATAAGATTGGTAGGTATAGAATACCATATACCCTAAAAGCAGATACATTTTGCGAGTTTTAACTTTTGCGAATTGCAAATAATTTCCATGAATTGCAAATAATTTCCATCGCTATTAATATCTGCTTTCAAACTGATTTAAATAATTTCTGGTTTAAACAAACCATACATGCAGCTATATAGCTATATGATACATAGTTGAATATTTTACAAAGCAGCAAGTATTTGCTATAACATAATTGGTAAGTAGCCTAGAGTAGGAGCTTAATCAGAGGACTTTTTAACAAGCTATGGTAATTACTTTACCTCACAGGTGGGCTTACTGCACTATATAGGAGTCAGTTGTAGTTTTGTACTGTATGTAAGTGGGGTTTAACTCTGAGTAAACACAGAGCTTAGCTAAGCTTGGTTTTAATGTTGAAATATGCTTAAACATCAATTTTGCTCCAGGATTAGCAAACTCGCGAAACTTTCTTCCACGAAATATTTCTGCTTTTAGGGTATTATACTGTGTCAGGGGCAGACAACTCCTCATGCTCAGACAACGGGGTCACATGGTCAATATCAGTTGAAAATTTGGAAACACCGTAGTTAGATTACAATTCAATGCGTTGGATGAGAATTCAGTTCAGTTAACTGACAATAATTGTGTTTACTATAAAATGTCACCCTGCTTAGCAATAATACATTATAGAATAGTGGTTGCTTCTAGTCACTACTATGAGGTGTGTGAAGTTAGTTACTGGTAGAATGCAGATTGTCTTGTATTATATGCTATATCTTGTGTTACATGGTATATCTTGTATTACATGGTATATCTTGTGTTACATGGTAAATCTTGTATTACACGGTATATCTTGTATTATACGGTGTATCTTGTATTATACGGTATATCTTGTATTACATGGTATATTCCGTATTACATGGCATATTTTGCCATACTTTAGATGATATAGAAGCCAACGTAGTAAAAGCATCAGACAATGTCTCAGAGGGAAATGTACAACTTGAGAAAGCCGTATCTTATCAGGTATGCTAATGTGTATATAATTCTGTTATCACATTATACATTATACCTCTTCAGTACAGTGTTTAATAATTTGGAGCGTAACACAGGGATGTAACAATATAGTAATCACTGTTCTCTTTAGTATTGAGGATATTCACTACTATGCTATCTACATTGTATTTGGGTTTTAGTAATAACTTTCCATCAAGTGAATATAACATGAGCTACTATCTAGTATAGTACATCTATATAATTAGTGTATAAACCTACCCTATACATTGATATACCAGTACATGCTGTTGATATACCACTTACTGTTGATATACCACTTACTGTTGATATACCACTTACTGTTGATATACCACTTACTGTTGATATACCACTTACTGTTGATATACCACATTATATCATATTATATCATTGTAGAAATCTTACAGAAAGAAGCTATGCGTACTGGCCATTATATTAGTGGTGGTAGCTGGAGTAGTTGCTCTAATACTGGGACTGAGTCTGAAGCCAAAAAACTGAGTTATATACCTAGTCACTAGTCAGTCAGTGCAGACGTCTCTCTTAGTATGATATGTAGCCTTAGTTCATATGCTCACACTCTACCTGTTCATGGAAACTGTTACATTTCACAGTACCTTAAAGAATTACATTTTATTTATTAGTAGCATGTTTTATAACAGTGTACATAGCAATTTTGCACTATTTTCTTAACAATAAATTAGTTTTAAATGATATAGAACCAGTTCATAAGTGTCTCATAGTGTGCAGTATAACACTATTACAAATTAATAATAGTTGCTATTACATAGCAACAGTACAAACCAAAGGTAAAAATTATGATATCTAATATCATATGATAATAATATTATAAACATGTAAATATGTAAAAATTAAATAGAATAGGAATGAAAGCCAACCTAATGGAAGTAGAAAATTGACTCTTCTTGAGCACCGCATAGCATTTCACTATAAAAAAAAGTTTTAAATATTGTACAGGTAAACATACATACCCTACATATGATTATGTGCAGAGGGTAATGTTGGCTATTGGCGTGCCATGTGGTGCGAGATCATTCATTACTGATTGGACGATTACCAGACCAAACAGGAAAGATCCAATGAGCATAAAGAGAGTTGCTGCTATGGCTAAAAATCTTTGTTTACATTTCTGGACAGAAGGAACATAATCCATAGCAATCTTCATCAAACACATACCTATGGTAAAACATGTGTATATATACATGTACATCTTATATATATATGTGTATACACATGTATATATAAGATGTACATGTATATATACATGTACATCTTATACATACATGTGTATATACATGTACATCTTATATATACATGTGTATACACATGTACATCTTATACATACATGTGTATACACATGTATGTATAAGATGTACATGTATATACACATGTACATCTTATACATACATGTGTATACACATGTACATCTTATACATACATGTGTATATACATGTACATCTTATACATACATGTGTATATACATGTACATCTTATACATACATGTGTATATACATGTACATCTTATACATACATGTGTATATACATGTACATCTTATACATACATGTGTATATACATGTACATCTTATACATACATGTGTATATACATGTACATCTTATACATACATGTGTATATACATGTACATCTTATACATACATGTGTATATACATGTACATGTATATTATTACATATGCATAAAGTACTGCCCACATCAATCCCCGGTGCGGGAAACATTCTTGCTTAGGAGTTGGAGAGGTGACTTCACTTTGGTAGCAACACAGCCTAGCTTTCTTGCAAATGTTTTAAGTCATTTATTATATTTGTGTAACTTATATTATGGAAACGGAGCAGTTTTCTTTGGAAAAACCCGTCTAATCTCAGATACTCCAACTGCCTAGTAAGTCAACTATAATGGTGTAGACCCGCTGACACTACACAGTTATAATATATTAAACAAGTGCACAATGTGGTATGAATCCTTACCAGGAAAGAAGAATATAAAGAGGGCAGCCAGGGCACCAAGCACGTCTATGACTATGGCTATGTCTGGTACGTATAGGGCTATCAGTAACGTAGCAATAAACCAAACTGTGGCTATTACACATCGTCTCTTAAATTCGTGTATGGCAGCCGCCTCTTCAGTCAGCCGCCAGCAGTACTTCCACAACTTCTCAACTTCCACTCTGTAAAGCATATTCACAGAGGATGATAGCCGAAACCTTCTGGTATATATTACACTATTCCATACAGTACTTGGAAACACAAGGAGATAGAAACTCAAACATGTAAAGCAGGACTACACTTTCTAAGTCTAGGAGCTTATATCTCGGGTCTATTTGTTTAATTTCTCATCTCATTGCAACTCTAGCCTAAAAGTAAAATTAATTACTCACAAATTCAGCATAAAATAATTTTATTGCATTCCAATGAAAAAAAATAGAAATAAGGCAACTTAGGCTGAGGTCTATGTACATCACTACTGATGGTATAGGGATGTATGATATACCTGCCACAGAAAAGTAGAATAGGATATGTAGTGTAAGTTTTAGCAGCTACCATAAGCACTCCAATGACCACATCTACAGGTGGAGGTTGATAGGACAGTAGTATATCCTGTTTGACGCTGTCCCCGAATGTGTAGTATCCTAGTGTGGCCGAGACAGAGTACGCAAACAAACAAATACTAATAGCTAGTAGCACAGTCTTGGCAAAGTTCTTTGTGTTCCTTCCTTTCATGCACGAGTAAATGGGAATTATGCTCACATGGCACTAAAAGTAAAATGGAATAACTCTTACAGGTTAATTCTGCAAATAAAACAACAATATTTCTAAAAATATACATGCAAGCATTGTATTTACTTCATGTAATATCAGTGGGGAAGCTAGATGTTCATTATAATTCAAAACACATGGTATTAGGTGACTCTAATGAACTAGCCATTGACTGACCTGATAACTGAAGCAGACAGTTGGTATGACGGTGAAGACGTCAAGGAAAGATGATGGACTACAAGAATATGGCAGGAGAATCAGTGCATTCATAATGATAGATGATAGATACTGTATTCGGGGAGACCACTTCCATTAAATTTGCATTTATGCTACAATCTCAATGTCCCAACCAGTTCTTTAAGACCATTATTGTGTAAGCTGTGTAAGCTGTATCCGGCCAAAACCGACCTCACAAGGCCATTTTAAAAATCAGTGTGTAGCCATTCTTCATTAGGTAGTCTATATTCATATCTAACTAGCATCATATGCTACAGAGAGGAACGTCTGCTAGACACCCACCTGGTTGTTATATGAATATCAGCTTCATCGTTCACTGGGAAGATATATCTGAATATGACTAGTATTATGACATAGAGGACAGCTAAAACTCCGGCAAAACTACAACAGAATACATGAGTATGCATGTACATGTATGAGTCTATCAGTATTATAATGTGTGAATTATATTGTAGAACTGCATAACATGCTTCCACGAAAACAGAAAATGTAAAGGAGTTATCTGCTCGTGTTCGTGTGACATGTGTAAGAGCACAACTCCAAATAATACAACCAACATTGAAAATTATGAGTTGTAAGACACAGTAATACAAGTAGCAAGTAGATTCCTGGTTAATAACCTTGTACCCTATACAATGAGACTTCTTTCTATGCACAACTATATGTACATGTACGGGAAATGGTCAGAATAAAAAATACATAATGAATATAAAAAACGTATTGTCATAGTAACTTTTGTACACATAGAAAATCTTTGTAGATGAGCACTGCTGGTAAATTGGTACACATATTTCCGATATGATTGAGTACATATTGTCTCCACTTGCCTTACCTGGTATGTTTTTATGATATATTTTTGGATATACCAGGTATGTTACTATAATATATTACCTGGTATGTTATTACAGCATGTTTATATATTACTTACGCTTACCTGGCATATTTGAGGAAATCTATTTTCTTAGAGAAGCATAGAGGCAAGATCAGAATAACGGAGGACAAACTAAGCGTGAAGTTCTTGCTCAGATACCAATGCTCACAGAACTCCGAGTCTTTCGTTACGAAAAGGAAAACTACAAAACAAGTACTACCATGTCTACACAATACATACTACACTCCGCATACATACTATAGCATTGAGCTCTAGACCAAGTGTTAGTACTCTATGGATTATCATTAACACACAGAACAGGTGCTTGCTAAGTGGATGTCCAACTCAAGGTTGAACTGTAACTAGCTGGTAGTTATTAGTGCTAACTAGTAATATCCAATATGGTAACACAGGAGTCTGTGCTGTAGAATACAATAATAATATAGTGGACTTTGTACATAAAGGATTGCCAACTTTTATTGAGATCACCTTGCAGTAACAACTTGCATGTCTGTTACTATTTACCATCTATTAGATCTTATTTTAGAGTTAGATACATAAATGTATTTGATCTATTAGATACGCTACTGTCTATAGATTTTATACTCTACATCAGTGATGCTATAAACCTGTTGTGACTATAGGTTCTGGACTGCTAGACATCTAGAACATGTTTGCATGATCAGTTAAACGTAAGGGCAGTAGTGATTGGCCGGTTGGTTTATCGGTCATTCATATGCCTTATCACTACTACAATGTGCTAGGCAAGTCAATCACATGGCAGTGACACATTTACAAATATAATGGATTAGTTACTTACACTGACTTAGCTGGTCATTGATGACTATAAGGTAGGTTATACATGAACCAAATGTGTATAGAATAATACACACAGCGCTGGCTATCTCAACCTTTATACCACATATACTCTTGATGGTACTCGGAAACGTGGTGGACTGCTTCAGCTGTGAGCAGTAGGCTAATAGAAACAGTGAGCCAACTATAAACGCTATTAAAATCTACAAAACGAGAATGCAATAGAACCAGGTTATCAAGAAATCTGCTCAAACAATAGATTATAAAATAATAGTCTATAGTAGGGCTGGCCAAACTGTGGCCCATGGGCCACAAGTGGCCCATTTGAGCTTTGTGTAAAAATTGGCAATTTTGGTATTTATATTTGGTGTGACAAACAAGATGAATTTGCATCAGAAACCTGTTAATCGTGTCTCAAGCATCATAGAACTGCAAAAAGATGTGCAAAAATAATTTGAAACGCACTTTGACCAGTTCAGAAATTTACATAAGCTAATCGAACTGATCAAGTGTCCAATACAGGCTGAACCAGCGCCTGCAATACAAGTGCAATCTCAAAGCAGCAGAATTCGAAATAGAGTTTTGGACAAAGGTCATTACTTCAGTAGAGTACCCTCAGTTGACCAGTTTGGAAAGATATCTACTCAAGGTGTTTGCACTAACCTACCATTGCAAATATGCTTTCTCGAAAAAAAACTTCATAAAGAAAAAATTCAGAACAAGTCTCAACCGACAGCGCATGCATGAGCTACTAAGGATGTCATGTACACACTTAGAGCCTAACTATGAGGCCATGATGACTAGTAAATCAGATTCTCAGACGTCACATACACCTACAGCTACATTTACAGCTACAGTTACAAGTACACCTACAGTTACAAGTACACCTACAGTTACAAGTACACCTACAGTTACATGCACCCGTATACCAACACCTACAGACAAATGCATGTGTACACCTATACTTCTCAGAGCATGCATATACATATAGCTGTGTAATTAGATAGAGGTTTTGTCTGTCACTTTTTTTAATTACTGGCAGGTCAAAATACTGACTTACATGTATTTGCTCTTTTCGCTTGTCCTCTGTTGAATGGACATACAAATATCAACAGTGTCAACCACCTAATTTTATGTTCAATTAGAATAAAGTGGCCCACCTCAAATATGAGAATTCTATATGTGGCCCACTCCAAAAAAAACTTTGGCCAACCCTGAGTCTACAGGAACCGAACTACATACACACCTCACACTGATATAACCACCATCATATCACTCACGAGTTTGTTCACTAAGTAATTTACACAGTAATGTTCAAACGTTCGCTGACAAGCTAATATGTAACTTTGTATGGGAATAATTATATAGGATATAAAATCATGGCCCAGTCAGTTACATGATACTTCTAAATTATAAAGCAGCTAAACACATCATTTGAAATCAGTGATACATGACGCGATCTTGGTACATCACCTAGCGTCTTCAACACCTAAATTTCAAGTGCAAGCCAACTTGCTCAAAAGTTTTTTGGCCAACTACCATCACAGGGTAGCGAACACACTGGCTTGGAGATAGAAGCAAAATTCTCCAAGCAGAACCCTTTTGGCCTAGGCTGAACAGCTGTCTTGGGACTTTTATTTGCGAACCAGGCCGGTCCAAGAGGTCACCAAAACACTAACTACTATTATACAGTTGTAGGTTGTGTACTGCAGTCAATCAGTAGGTTTACATACCCATGTACCTTCTAAATGATATTGAGTAAATGAAAACAACTTACTCCTTGTACGATGAGAGCTGCAGTAATACCACCACTCTTACTGAATGCATATGGGAACTCGAGCAGCCCAGCACCTAAAGCTGCGTTGATAACAATAAACACCGAGGCATACCATGTAGTCGTTCCTTCTTCATTACCTGCTTAGGGCACAAGAACATTATTATCAGTTTGAGTGACACTGGAAACATTGACAATTTAGCAACCAGTTGCTATACGTCATGGAACTTTTGTTATTCGTTTAATAAAAAATGTGTGATGTTGTTTTATGCAAGGACTTTCAATTTATCAAATAAACTGATTTCCTTCATCAGAACTGACTCACCTGCCGGTGATCGTATTTCTACACCGGATACCGATTCGGTGGAGCTATTGGAGGAATCACCCTCATTTATGACAGGGGAAGACAATAATGGTGTCTTCTCATCCATCTGCTGATAGACTGTTTCTAAAAGGTAAATAGTTCACTTGCATATGCCTAATTGATTTTTTGGATTTAGATGTAAACCTCTCCTCAACATAGGCTTACGGAATAAATTGGGCTTCCAAGCTGTTCACACTAAGTGCTAGTTCACACTAAGTGCAGCTAAATTCTCGCTGTCTCTGGCAGCTTGAGAACTTTGGTTCAGTGGATTTCACACCTTTTAAATACGCTTTGCTGTAAATATACAGTATTGCTAAGGTGTTCTCCCAGGCATATCTCTGAGCTGCACTGATGAGGTGTTAAACACCGAAACAGTACACTGTATGCAGATTGAGTATTACGCTCGAAATTGGTAGCAATACCAATTTCTTGAGCACTTTATCTGGGAGATACACTGAACTGGTGGCATTACGCAATTCTCGCTGTCTCTGGCAGCTTGAGAACTTTGGTTCAGTGGATTTCACACCTTTTAAATACGCTTTGCTGTAAATATACAGTATTGCTAAGGTGTTCTCCCAGGCATATCTCTGAGCTGCACTGATGAGGTGTTAAACACCGAAACAGTACACTGTATGCAGATTGAGTATATATATATATATATATATATAACTTTATTTAATGTGCAATATTAGTATACAGTATGTATGAATATCAGCATCATGCTTTTGTTTTTATTTTACATTGAAAACTTTTGCATGTTTTTCATGCTGTTGCACAGGTACTTAAAGAGGAGAACAAAAGAAGCTATACATCAAGACTAGGTAGTTATTATATTGTTACTGGGGTACTAGTACTTCACATAAGTTGATTCACACTGAACTGTATTTGTCAAACCCAACCAATTAAAACTATAAACGTTGTACTGAGTCCGTTTTCTTAGCAACCCTGTCAACCTGAATGTAAAAGTTTAAGTCGATGACGTAGCCAAGATTGGCATCATAAAATTACAAACTTAGATCACATCTATCATGTCATAGTCATTGTGTTCATTAGTAATTGCACTTGATTAAAAATCCAAATTGGATTCAACTGTTAAAATTAATTGACTTGAGTTTTACTTCCTTACTATAATAGGCCGACACAGAAACAGATGATATCTACTCAAACTGAATCTGAATCGATCTCACTTCACATCTTCTTTTGTCAGAAAAGGAAAGCCATAGCCTACCAATGACAACCTAATCGAGAATAAAGACCCAATAGGCTACTAACAAGGAGATCAAAAACTGACAACTAACTAAATCCATGAAATAATGATCAGCTGCCATTTTAACTTTTTAATTAAAATAATACAGTTATTACTAATTAACAAACAATAAATTGCACTATTATTTTCTACATTATTATTGTGCAATTAGTGTATATTGTGACACCTTTTCTTGCAAAAATCCACAAGTGAAACGTATGGCTAAATCCCTTAGCAAACCTTTTAATTACAATAATATGATAATTATGATAATCATAACAATGATACAATGATATTTCCTTATCATAATATATAAATTATTTATAAACTAAACATTCAAGTTTAAATTAAAATTGCATGAAACAATTAAAGCTAACAATATTGTCAATTCGGATTTTAAAATAATACCGCCACTGCTTCGCTGACAATATGATCTGGAAGCGTGGGTTTGGGTCAGTCCACAGAATATTTAACTAGATTAAAGAAATACTCGCATTAAATATCATATTACTTGGACTATATTCAATATTGCTGGAGATGTCAGTTCAGAGCAGTTACTGTTAGAGTTATGGGCGAAATGTCAGTTATTGTATTGTTGTTAGCTACCACTCCACTGACTATGAACTAGGACTTCCAGCAAGAGAATTACTAGTATTATTATATGCAGTGAGCTAGATATTACTACCTCTACAGTAAATGTGTAGATTACAGATTCACGAATCTAATATTTATATTAACTACGCTATCATAATGACAATCATAGACTATGGCAGGCATAGGCAAGGCTTGCCAAGTTCCACTGACGAAAATGAGGGAAACTTTACATTTGGGTGGGCGTGTCTATTTTTGGGAGAGCACCAAAGTTTGATTTGAAAATCGGGGAGTCTTCGTAAGCGTGTAATCCAAAATTTATACCCAAGGCAAAGCTTGCTCAATGAAGGATTGCGACAATAATATCAAAGTTTATAGAAACTTTGATAATAGACTAGACGCCATATCTGGTTTTGATCACGTGAGAAACGTATGGCATGGTAATAGTAACAGTAGCAATTAGTTAATTAGCAATTAGTTATCTTCTATGGTAAAATCTTTAGGAGAAAGATAACTCTACGGGAAAACATGAATTCGTTTTGTGATTGGTGAAAGGGTAGACAAATCATAATTAGAGGTGGTCCTCTCTTAAGTTTAGAGTTATCTTCTCTTAATTTAAATAACATTGAGAGAGGACAACTTCTATTTATGATCAATTTAGCATACTAGTGCCTATGGGATAAATCTAAGATACTACATGTAATACAAATACAATTGTGTTGTATTTTTAGCAAGGAGTGTGTCTGTGAGCAGTCAGAGACTTGTTTCAAATCCATGAAAATACCAGTCCCTGACTGGGGTTTGAACCCAGTCAGGGACTCGACTGGTATTTTCATGGATTTGAAACAAGTCTCTGACTGCTCACAGACAAACTCCTTGCTAAAAATACAATATATATATATAAAAAATGGCCAAACCCCCTGAAATACAATTGTATGTGAACATAAATACTGAAGGGCGGACAATTCTAAAATGAACGTGCACTGCTCCTGCTGACAATATTGTTGTGGATGTTTTTCGGGGAGCGGCCATCTTAGCAACCCCTAAAAAAGGAATGTATAGCGGCAACCACCACACACACGGCTGGACAGAGCATGAAGTGTGCTGTATAACGCATATGCATTGATTGCATACACATGTGCAATGTATATACATAAAAAAAGTATTCTGTAAGTTGCACAAAAGGTAAATAATTTGCTTAGCTGTCAATGAATATAGCAATATCTTGTAAATGAATATAGCACTATCTTGTAGATGAATATAGCAATATCATGTAAATGAATATAGCGATATCTTGTAAATGAATATAGCGATATCCTGTAAATGAATATAGCAATATCATGTAAATGAATATAGCAATATCTTGTAAATGAATATAGCAATATCTTGTAGATGAATATAGCAATATCATGTAAATGAATATAGCAATATCTTGTAGATGAATATAGCAATATCTTGTAGATGAATATAGCAACACCATGTAAGTGAATATAGCAATATCATGTAAATGAATATAGCAATATCCTGTAAATGAATATAGCAATATCATGTAAATGAATATAGCAATATCATGTAAATGAATATAGCAATATCTTGTAGATGAATATAGCAATATCATGTAAATGAATATAGCAATATCTTGTAAATGAATATAGCAATATCTTGTAGATGAATATAGCAATATCATGTAAATGAATATAGCAATATCTTGTAGATGAATATAGCAATATCTTGTAGATGAATATAGCAACACCATGTAAGTGAATATAGCACTATCATGTAAATGGATATAGCAATATCATGTAAATGGATATAGCAATATTATGTAAATGAATATAGCAATATCATGTAAATGAATATAGCAATATCATGTAAATGGATATAGCAATATCATGTAAATGAATATAGCAATAACATTTTCACTTGCATAAACTCTAAAAATCAACTCTTAATAGTTTCCACAACCAGGAATAAATATACATGTACAATAATTTTATAATGCTTTTTATGCAAGGAATTTGTCTTTTGAGCAGTCAGTTAATCTTTATTTGTGCATGTACAATATAGTATTTACAATTTTGCAATAAATATCATCGATGTATTACTAGTACTGCATATGAATAAAATATCATGTTATCTGCAGCAATATATCATTATTATGACAACCATGACCTTTACCAAGTATCACACATGGTAATATTGTGCGCTGATTATGACTAACAAGTAATTTCTAATTTGGCACATCAATTGCAATGATTTCGGACAAGGTTAATCAGAAAATAAAATTACGGACATAGTATTAATCTATGTGCCTATTCATAATACAAATTATGTTATATTATTATTATTATACCACCAATACGCTGGCAATATGGGGCAATCAGACCACATGTAGCCTTAGTTCTAATTAGGTTAATGTATAGTTTTGTTCCTAACATTATTATTGTCTTTATTCCGATGCTGTTTATATTTGTTATTCTCCGCCGATGTCTCCGGGCGATCACTCTGAGAGCGAGACACTTTGCCTGAGTTCCCATCTGAACTTATGCTCAGGCTAGATAGCGGATTTTGAAGAACTACAATAGTATAATGAGTTTAAAACTATATATTCATTATACAGTCTATAGCCTATACAATGTATACACATATTATATTATGTACTATATAACCTATGGATTGCACCCTACATGATGTAACGCCTTTAACGAGCTGTGAACTAAGAGTGATACGTGCCTTTAGTATATCTTTAAATTCGACTCGATCAGATTTATTGCCACCAGTTACAATATTATGACAATTATAATTTTCTGTGCTTTACCCTTTTCTTATGATCAGGCAGACATTTAAATCACTTGCTACAATTACATTGATATTGACTCTGGATTGAACAGAAAAAACTGGTTGAATATTTACTATTCTGTACTTTGTATAGAGTTATAGATAATTAATATCTATCAGCAGTCATACCTTGAAGGAAGTCTGTCTGTTTGTCTAATATTTTTCTGATGGTTCTGGTCCATTCTTCTTTGACATCCACAGTTCTAGCCTGGATGTAGGTATCTGTGGTGGTATCCCTAGTGTTAGAGAGAATGAAAGAGAGAGGCTCCTGGTAGACCCTCTCCACCAGTCGTAGCTCGCTCAACTACAAATTGGTAGAAAAGAAATAGTGCTGGTATAGGACTAAAGAAATGAACTCTTACTCTCCAAACTGGTTACAAAAAGAAGTTGTCCTCTCTCATTGAAAGAGGACGACTTCTTATTATAATCAATAGTTTATGCATGCCTATGGCCTCTTTAGAGTTTACCCAACAACTATTACTTACATGCACTATAAAACTCACCGGCTTATACTCCTCGGCGTGACCAGCTCCTTGCAGCTTGCCAGGTGCAAGTGCTGGCCAACTCCCTGTGAGAGAGGCCCAGATGACATGGCCTTTTTGGCAGGGGTAGAAGAGTTGCCTTGAAGCCATGCTGGCTTGCATGACCCCAAGGACTTTGATATGAGGCACAGGAGCAATTATGGCTGGATGCTCTTCCTAACACCACCGTGACCGGGATTCGAACCTGGAACCTTCAGCATGAAAGCTCAGCATTCTAACCCCTAAGCCACGGCTGCTCCCTATTACTTACATGCAGTATGTGGGCTATATTATCACACTGTGGACCTTCCTACCTTTATAGAGCTCCTGAATCTATAGTAGTGACCTGTAGTCGGTGATTCACACAAGTCGCAGATGACAAATATCTGCTCAAATAGAAACACACGTCTCAGTTTATATTTCCTGTCTTCTGATTTGTTGATTTTGAATCCAGCCACATGTAAAGTGTCTTGCAGCAGTATCGTTCCATGTACAGCTATTTTAGCCTGTAGTAATATATACATGTAGTCAGACCATTGGTCATAGGAGCTTATCCATGTTATATGTACTTACAATGTACATGTATGCAATTAGATTCAACTACTGCGCTATATTTGCTGGATTATACATGTACAAATGATTTCCAACAAGCTAACATACTTGCCAAGTCTTCCTATTTGGTAGCCATAGGAATTTTGAAACCCCACTCTCACCTATGTTCTCCAGATTTTCACTAATCTTAAAAACTTTATTATTGCTGATAAGCAATCATTGTGCTTGTTTTGACTTGAGTCATGCCCAATGTAGACCTAGGGCTATAAATTCAAATAGCTCCTATATCTTCCAAACTGCTAGTATACAGAGAAATATATATTTTGAGGTCATAAACCTTAATTTCTTCACTTTGCGAATGAGAGGTTTGCACAGCACCCACCCTACATGGTCCTATGGAGCCTTGCTCACTGATGCTCTGTCTTCACAGGACTCTCTCTGTTTGGAGTGATAGGAACTTGGCAAATATGTCAGCTTCATACAAAGAGCAGACTGACCGAGAGGTCAGATTAGATATTATTATCATTAGCCAGGAATAACTCGAAATGCATAATATTATTATACACACTAGAGTTGTCCCACTATACTTAATTGATAGGAAGTTCACAAGAGAGGATAACTTCAAAATAGTGCGAGCTTCTACTGGTAATAAACACTTCTCCCATAAGGCCCCTCATTTTTAATTGAGTTTTCAGTACTTTACCCTAATAAAAGTGCACGGTTGACCGGTAGTTGACCTTTGTATTGAATCTGGTACATTTCCAACAGGAGGGCAGGATACATTGTATCTTTACCTCATTATACTATACAATCCAAGGGTATTACATTATATGTGTGCACTAATACTTGCCTCAAATCCCTGGATCCTACCGACTTCCATCATATTATTTGCTGCTTGAGGGACGGCGTGCATCACGTCCATTGCCTTATGGAGGGATATTAAAGGTTCCTGACACCTCTCTGTATATTTGAGTATATCTTTCAGCAGCAGTTGATATTTCATTATCCTCTGCACTGGTTTTATCAGAAGGTCTTGAACTCCCAACTTCCTGTTTACCTTCGCCGATAGTCTCTATTTAAACAATAGTGAACAGTCACAAGTCACCCTGAACATGTTTACTAACACATTTATTTGGCTTACAAAATATTATTTACATATAGATCCAATTCAAATAACCAACCAGCATAATTTTACACAATATTTTGAAACCTATAACTAAACCATGCTCCGCTATTACTAATAGTTCCTAGTACTTTATCAACAGCTAGTAGTCAGTGACTCTGACTTACTGACTAGGAGATTAGATTCATTCTATCAGTTTTGTCACATAACATATATTACTAATGTCATAGTTTTACATGACTAAAATGTTGTAATAAAAGTATGGAAAAAGTTATTCGACAAAAATGTTTGGAGATTTATCACAAACCAATGATATGATTAGATCCAGCAGGACTCATTGTAGGTCAAGTTGATGAGTCTATATTATTCTGTAAGCATGTGCATGTATTTACACAACCCATGCACTTACACAAGCCATGTACGTACACAAGTCATGTACTTACATTGTATCTATAGTACATGCCTTACACATGTATATACACATGAGCTTCCTTACAGTACATGTACTAACAATGTAAGTATAGTACATATACTTACACAATCATGAACTTCCTAACATTGTGTATACAGTAGATGTACAATGTACTTACAATGTACTTACAATGTACTTACAATGTACTTACAATGTATTTACAATGTACTTACAATGTACTTACAATGTACTTACAATGTACTTACAATGTACTTACAATGTACTTACAATGTACTTACAATGTACTTACAATGTACTTACAATGTACTTACACACTATATATTTCTCACTTACCCGGAACACTGGCAGGAACTCTGTGACTAGATATTCTGATCTCGGTTTGTTCTCGCAGTATGTGACATACAGGCGTAATTGCTTCTCCTGAAATTCCACACAATCATTATTACATCATGTTTTTTTATTTTTTATTTTTCAGTTCAATAAACACCCTGAATTTGAAATAAAGCTGTTTGTTGTAGGATACACTCGTATTATTTCGATACTGTACTGTAATACTGCAATACTGCAATACTGCAATACTGCAATACTGCAATACTGCAATACTGCAATACTGCAATACTGCAATACTGCAATACTGCAATACTGCAATACTGCAACACTGCAAACTGTAATACTGTAATACTGTAATGTTGTAATATTGTGATATTGTAATACTGTAATACTGTAATATTGTAACAATGTGATATTGTAATACTGTAATACTGTAATATTGTAATACTTACATATTTAGTAAATAAGGCTCCGAGTTCCTGAGGATTGTCATGGAATTCTTGTATTGCTGGTAAGAACTTACTGAAATTACCAAATTCAACGTGATTATCATTTTAGTAGTTGAGCACAAATACAATATTATATTATTACATACATATACATGTACAATGTAGATATGCATGCAAGGCTTACAAGGACACATACATCTACATTGTATGTATTGTACAGGCAGGACTTACATTGTACATATTAGTCTAACATTTTGGGTTAGAATAAGTTTCTATAAATCTCAGCTTAAACACAGAAATCGGTTGTAAAATTTCCTGTGTAACATATGATACTATTGTGTGCATTGTATGCCACCAAGGGATTGCCTCCTCTTCCTCAGCATGACAGAGTCGGAGAGGGAGGAGGGGGTGAACAGTTAGTATTCATAAAGTTCTGTGTCATGTAGGAGTTTGAATCACGCACATTAGTTTTGTCACACATCCAAATAGTCATAGTGGTATGCAGGGTACGCTATAGACTATGTGAGTATGTCATACTAGTAGAATACAAGGTAGGCTATAGACTATGTCATACTAGTAAAATATGTAGATCGTATGACTATGTCATACTAGTAGAATATGTAGATCGTATAAGTATGTCATGGACTCACTCTCTATGGAATGCTAAGATTGCACGAACATTGCCAAAAACTATTTTCTCTTTTCCTCTAAGTCCTTCTGGTACGTCAATGTGCTTGATCTCCTCCATATACCCCTGTAAGACCAAAAGTAGTTACATTACAGTATTAGTACTGGGTTATACTAGGTTCTTATAGGGTGTACTATATATTGGCTACATTGTATGTGTAGCTTCAGCTCTACTCTAACCTCAGCCCGCCCCTCCTGTCCTCTCCCCCCCTCCCCCCCCCCCGTCCTCATCTCAATTTCAACAAGCGAGTAAATAAGTCTGTTGTAATGATACAATGTTGTACACAGCATATGACACTGAATTCCTATTAACAATAAATTAAACAGTATCTAAGGGAATACTGTAGGTGTCATGCACTTACATTGACGATGATTCCAATATCTTGAACATAATTCTGCTCAGTTTCTAATAGTTCCTGTAGAACGTACCTGTGGATAGTAGCAAATAGTTAGAGGAACAGACGTGGGGTAGAAATAGTAACCAGGCATAAGAGCCTCATGCTTGAAACAGTCCCATTATATACAAGTAATGTACATACATGTACTTAGTAGACAATATATTATCTAGATCAAGGGTTCCCAACCTTTTTTAGCCTAAGTACCCCTTAGCAGTCATGTGGCAAACAACGTACCCCTTTGCAGGAAAAAACTGTGTTTAATCAAGGATAACTTTGGTTTAATTCAATTAATGTTACATGTATACATTATCAAAATGCATCACTTAAATAGGTACATGTAAATAAATGTAGTATGGTATGAAATTTTTATTTATTAATTATTTAGTGATAACTACGCAATATAACTTTCATCGATTGTAGTGTGTTATGGCTTTCACACTGATATAGCTCAACTTCATTTGCATCAGTGAGCCATTTGATGTTCAGTTCAGTAATAGATAATGATAATTCATAATTGATAGTCTGTAACTGAAAAATGCTATCAAAAATGTATTAAGTTGATAACTTGTTTTGTACCCCCTAGATTTCTAAAATGTACCCCTAGGGGTACATGTACCCCAGGTTGAGAACCCCTGGTCTAGATAATAACTCTAACCATTCTGTATGCAATGACAAGGTGATGATAACAATACTAGAAACGATTGATATGAGACCTAGTCAGTCACAGGGAGGCTCATAAACTGCAACTACAGGTACGTGTAGTATATGAGGTACGCATAGTACGTGTAGTACAGGTACGTGTAGTATATTGTAATGGTTTCTGGTATTTCGTGCGGTCGTCCTTGGACGACTACCGACCCAAAACTGAAGTGCCTATGAGTGGTGCTAGGCCTTCTCATTACATGAAAGATCGAGCGGTCTCAGTAGCCCAATAACTACCAGAGACGACCCATCTGGTCCCAAGTCTGACCTTCAGACTATACGTTGAAAGAGAGTGATCCGACCTAGTAGGCGGTTCGCTAAGCGAATGACCTGACAAAAGGAAGTGAAAGTCTCTGTATCAAGTATAGATGTGTCTTTGTTGAAAGCCAAGTGAAGACTGAGTCAATGAACAGTAAAACAATGCCCTTTATATAGTATAAGGACTTCCGCCCGACGTAGTGTCGGGAAAAGACGACATAGGGTCGTCTGGAAGTTGCGCAACAACATGGCCGCCGGAAGCCCGACGGCCGACTCAAAATGGGTCGGGTTATACAAAAGTTGCTTATAATGATCCAATTCATGTACAAAATAAATATCAGGTGATTCTGAGAGGTCGGGCCTCTGTACATGGGTATAAAAGGCATTAAAAGACTTAGTAATTATTATACATGAACGTACATCAGTATGTAATGAAGTAGAGTGAGTATAAACACATAAATACACGTATGTAGACAATAAATGAATGGTTTGGACATGCAATGCAGTTGAGTATAAGTATACGAACAGTTAGTTATGAGAGTATGAGTGTCAGCTGAGTAGCGCTGTGACAACTACTAGGCACTTAAGGTGCTGCAGGGTTGGTTCCGGTAGCTGGAGTCGTATACAAATGTCCTGTACCATCACAATATGAGGTACGCATAGTACGTGTAGTACATGTACGTGTAGTATATGAGGTACGCATAGTACGTGTAGTACATGTACATGTAGTACATGAGGTACGCATAGTACGTGTAGTACATGTATGTGTAGTATATGAGGTACGCATAGTACGTGTAGTACATGTACGTGTAGTATATGAGGTACGCATAGTACGTGTAGTACATGTACATGTAGTAGGTGAGGTACGCATAGTACGTGTAGTAGGTGAGGTACGCATAGTACGTGTAGTACATGTACATGTACATGTCATAATGGAGACCTACCTTCGTTTTTCTCTTGCCTTGACTATATGCTCCTT
Source organism: Bugulina stolonifera (assembly GCA_935421135.1). Lineage (NCBI taxonomy): Eukaryota > Metazoa > Bryozoa > Gymnolaemata > Cheilostomatida > Bugulidae > Bugulina > Bugulina stolonifera. Next base: position 34,255,442 of record OW285187.1, read on the forward strand.
GTCAGACTAAAACAGAAACACGTTAAATCAAGTACTCAACAACAGTCTTTCCATAAAAATGAAGACTCCAGATAGCTTTATCGGGTTAACAATAGCACCACCATTTGTCTGCAGTGAGAGCAAGCAGTGTGTGGACAGAATCCTTGGCTTTTAAACCAAAAGACTTGGAGTTCTAATGGTGCATGTGAGCGCATAACACCATAAAAGGCTCCTATATCACATAGCCACAGTGCCATGTTATCAGCTTGTATCAGTATACATACAATGTACATGACTTGTAGGTTAATACTATTATACACATATAATACAGAGCGCCATACCAACCTCTGGAGATGGATGTGAGAGAGGTTCGTCTGCTGGACTAAAGCAGGTGTCTACTCTAGCTGCTATTGGCTGGTCATCCTCCTCCTCTGTGGCTGCCTGCCGTTGTATTATGATTGTCGGACGAGGCTTGACCTGTGCAATCAGATGTATATATAAAAATTGTAACAAAAATGCATAGTGATAATGCTTATAATACGTTACTATGGCAACTAAAACTTTCAGCACATGATAGTCTTCAAAGTAGCACACGTAATTATACTAGTAGATTGTAGCTACACTGGTAATCACTAGTGTGTATAATAGTAGTAGAATAATTTGGTAATGGTGTACATGCTATAAATAATCTCTACCAAGTACATACACTACACATCTTGTACTTTGCCGTACAAGCTGTTATACTAATGGTCTATTATACATTGAAATTACTGTAGCTCATAATGTAGCCCTGATAACGTGGTGATACGCTGACCTGGTTTCCTGAATATTTCAACTAAAAACCGGGTGACCCATTTCACTACCCTACTAATATTGTGTCATTGTTACCAATGGAAAACTTTTTTGAATTATAATTCACGATGCAAAGCTTCCCTGCTTGTTAAAATATTGTGAAAAAAATTTGGTGAATTCCATCGTTTGAGTTGGAATTTTACATGCATTGATATTATGAACAGACAAATGATTAATACCCAGCAAAGAAAGGCGTCCCCCACACATGTTGGTGCTACAGTTGGTACTACATACTTACACATTGTGTATATAACTAATTACATGTACATGTAGATGACAAAGATATGTTTACATGTAAGCAAATGTATGTGTGAATAGTTACTACAATGAGTGACATTGTATAATTGAATCATATAACTTGTGTGATATTTCTCTACCCTAATGAGGAAACTGGTTGACATTACGACAGAGATAGACTACCATGCCAGAAGAGGAACTGTGAATATCTTTTCTAATTCTGATTGTTGCTTTTATTTAGTCAACAAAATTATCCAGTGAAATAGATTGTTACAATTTTATTCATTGTCACGAGACATGTTCTGACTCATGCCCTACCGTTACCATTTATTGCATAATTTCTAGTTGTATGCTATTAATAAACATTTGATTAACATACTGTAGTAGGTGTCATAACTTACATACATACATATTGTAGTAGGTGTCATAACTTACATTATTATTATGCTTAAGGTAGTGTTGTGGGTCATCCACTGCACTCTGGAATCTCCTTGATAGGCCTCGCTTGGCCTTACTTCCTGCCTGACCCATTGACACGGATCTGGATTCAGTCAGACTAGTGTTTCTCTACAACAGATTGGGGAGGTTTTATAACACCCCTACATTGAAGTTTTCAAGACTCCCAGTCCTCTGGCTAATCAGAATATCCTATCTTATTGTGGAACACAGGTTACATATTGACCGACAGTAGTAACGACACCGATATGATGCCCTATAATTAGAGACCAAGGATTGTATGGGTTAGTTAGGATCCCAGGCTTGACCTTACACCTTCACTATCTGTGTGTATATTGTTCAGTTTCTAGCATATGATTATCAATTGTATATAAACAGTGTGAAGTATCTGTACTCATTGTTGGCTCATGTAATGGTCAGATAACTGCTCATCATAAACACAGCACGGCAATACATAAATATCTGAAACATACTCAGTAGCCACACGTATATAAAATATAGCTACACTCAGTAGCTATATAATAAGGATACAATAATTCACTAGTCTAAGTAAGAATAGTGTATCTGGTTTAGCTAGCCTTTCCAGTAATAAGACAGCATTATGGATCTACAGCATGATGGAGATGTCGACAAAATAGAAACGAACCATAACATACGTAGATGTACATTGTATTAGTAGTTACACACTAGCTATACATGTAGACAAGTAGTGTGGTTTATATGCAGCACTTATGGTTTGTGTATAACATATACAGTATATACAGCACTTATGGTTTGTGTATAACATATACAGTATTATTGCTGCAACGTTTGACCTCCTGGACACAGTTTCAAATTTGGTGATGTCAAAGTTTATATGATGTGAATTATTTATGTGTTAACAGTGGCCATCTACATGCACAGGTGGTTGATGCCACAATATGGGGGTATAAATAACTTGTCAGTTAGAGATTGGCTCCTTTCATGCTGGTATTAAATTCACTATGAGCTATACAGTTGTATGGTGATTTACCAATCTAACTGGAACATCCAGTATTTTGGGTAGAGTTGGCTGAAGCAGAGGAGTGTCTCTAAATAAACTCAGTGGTTCATGTGGATACCCATCATCTTCGCTCTTCCTCTTTCTGTAAGAGATTATGTAGAGGAGTTTAGTGATCTGGTAATGTGGTACAATAGGCTTACATGTTCTTACATCTACATACAGTAGGCTTACATGTTCATACACCTACATCCAGTAGGCTTACATGTTCATACACCTACATCCAGTAGGCTTACATGTTCATACACCTACATCCAGTAGGCTTACATATTTATACACCTACATCCAGTAGGCTTACATGTTCATACACCTACATTCAGTAGGCTTACATGTTCATACACCTACAGCCAGTAGGCTTACATGTTCATACACCTACATTCAGTAGGCTTACATGTTCATACACCTACAGCCAGTAGGCTTACATGTTCATACACCTACAGCCAGTAGGCTTACATGTTCATACACCTACATGTACATCCAGGCTTTCAAATAGTCAGTGTTTCTATTCAAGGATTTCCTGATGCCATCTGGAACCTTTATTTTATTGATTTATTAGATTTATAGATATGTGACCACATCTCAACCTGGTAAATCACATCTAGTATATCAAATCTTAGTATTAGACAATGCAACCAATGTTTGATTTGCCAGTGCGATATGCAAATATTGGTCTCGCCAAAATACGAGTAGTCTACCTGCAGTAGTAGTCTACCTGCAGTAGTAGTCTACCTGCAGTAGTCTACTGGTACATGTAGCTGTGTATTAGTGGATTTGCTTGAACCATTTTTGATTGTACAAGGACAACTATACTCAGTACAAACACATAATACTTTATAATGTACTCTGCTATCACATGTCCATTGTTTACATGTACATTATAGAATATTATTATGTATAACGGAGGCTACAGGCATTATGCTTGCAAAACCCTCATCAATCATGGTTTGTTGTGATTAGGTTTAGGTTATAGTAGGCACTCCAAAGAACTATAATTTTTACCTATAAATTTATATCTTCTGGTCAAAAACTAACAAAAAAACTTTCAGAATTTAACACCACTACACTATTTATAACATACATGTACATCAGTACGTGTACATGTACATGTAGGCCTACATGTGTTGCATATGTACACTGGAATGCTTTCATGTGATTTATATACAGCTATTACATCACCAATGGTAAAGCAATAATTTATGTTTTTGGCTCAGTGTCTAAATAGTTACTAGTTGTTTACATTCCAGTTTCTAAACTCGCCAGGTATTGAATGTCACTAGAATATGTTATGGAGTTCACAGATTCTATGCTCATGATCACCAGCATGCTATATTAGCATATGGGTACATGTTGTAGCTGTACCATAGGGAATTGGATGCAGAACTAATGTAATATATGGGGATATCTGAAAACAGTACTAAGATAGCAGCAGTGGCCTATGGGTTAGAACTCTGGACTTTCATCTGAGAGATCCAGGTTCCTGTAGAGGTCATTGGTGGTGTTAGGAAGAGCATCCAGCCTTACAATGCTCTGTGTCACACAGCTCCCCTTTTCTACCTCAAATTAGAAAAAAGTGCTGATATTTTCAGATCCTAAAAAACTGGGAAGTAAGTAAGTTTCTGAAAATACTGGAGAAATAAAAAGCGATTAAAGGTTTTGGGGTTGAAAAACAGAAAGGTTGGATTTACTATGCTATATAGTATTATTTTTCTGGGGTGTTGGACATGATTATGTGTTGTGTAAAGAGGTGGGTGCTGTGTGCAGGAGTAAGTACAATGTACATGTGGAAATGTAAGTATTCATATAAACAGAATGTTGCTGTACAGTGTATATATCAGAGTTGGATCTCATGACCAACATCTACCTCACGGTATCATATAGCTATATAATATGCTTACTTTACATTTGACATACGAAATAGACGCTTCTTTTTATTGGTTACTTCCTGTTCCTCGTCAGAGTTATGGTTGGAGTCGTCAGCCACTGAAGTGTCCGTTCCTAAAATATCATTAAATGTTTCAAGTTCATTCCATGATAACACCGTCTACTGAAATATCTAATAAGTGCATTTCATTCACGGGCAACATTCAGGCTTTTAGCATATATTCAAATGGCAAAAGTGAGTTTGCTGGCCCACAGGTACGATATTCACTGTACTAAGAACTTAGTCTATATAATTCTAGTATAGTTTGCCTGTAATCTATACAAAATCAGCGCTTGATGAGCCTCCAATAAAGATAGTGTGGACTTATCGATACATTGTTATGTATTATGGATGTGTATGCAGTTACTAGTACATACTCCCAGCCCCAGATAAAGTGTACCTGTATCATATTTCGTATAAATATTTATAATAGATCCACTTTACAATGCCTAGTCTAGTTTGAAGTGATATACCTTAACCACAGTTACAGTATATTGATATGCATGTTATATGCAAAGAGGGTAAAAGGAAAGAGGGATCACTCAATGATAATACCCTGTCACACCAAATACGGCCAATTTGGTGGTACCGACGTTCCGCGATTCACTTTCTCGCCATTTGCCTACTGATATTTTGGATAGCTGTTCGACTGTAATTGCAGCTTAACGATTGTTATATTTAGGATCCTGTGTTGATATCTCATTAATGTAAGTAGGGAATTTACATGAGCCTGTTGTAAGGAAGTGCTTCTTATTGGTCCGCGAAATGCCAATCATCATAGCGGATTTGTACACAAGGCAGTGCAGCTCCTTACTCAATCTGTACCGCGTTTGGAGGCAGGGGGCAGGCGGGATGAGACGGTTTTTGGCCGGAGTGATCCCTTTCTTTTACTCCCTTTGTTATATTATGCAAACTCAGTTTAACATCATCTGAGAAAGGTTTGAAAGAAGGGTGCAAAATCAACGCAGGAAAAGTAACACTAATCATTGAAGAGATCATTGCCATTCTAATTACAGATACTTGAGTTCTATTCTCTATGGATTTTATAAAGAGGTTATGTGAAATAATTTCGCTGTGTGTGAAATGAAAAATTTCCTGGAAAAAGCAAAATCAAATTTGATTTATGCTGTAGAGCAGTTTAGAAGTTCTCTCTGCGCTTGAAGAAGTTTATTAGGTATAGAAATAACACTCCTCCACCTTGTGATTGTGAGAGCAATAGATATGAGAAATTGTGGATATCATATTGTTACAGTCAATTATTTCATAATGAGAACTAACACCGCGTGATCGAGTAACCGCATTGTTAGGTACAGTGTATGGTACATGTAACACATAATAGAGTCACACTAGGAATCAGTCAGTATCTCATAACTTACACTGTTACACCTCATTTATAGTTACTACAGAAGTGATGGTTCGAGATCTGTAAAGTAATAGCTATCGCTTAGTTAATCCATGAACTACATGTATGTAACTACATGTATGTAACTACAATGGTAACGTATAGACAGGAAGCACACACTATAGATTTAGCTCAGCTATAGGTATGATACATAACCTTCATACAACCTTTTTTGGTCACACAGATATTACCAAACATTGCATAGATGGAACAAAAAACCAATATATATTAATTTCAGATGGAGAAAAAATTAAAAATTCTAGCATGCAGTGATCTTGGCAATGAGTCTTGAATGTAACGTGTACTGTTTAAAGGTGGGTGTATGCTAGAGCCTTGCGTTGGCAGCATCTTTATGATCACTCAACACTGTGTTCATGCTAAACGGACACACCAGATTAACGCATAGCCCGGTTATTTGTCAGTCAACATATCTGGTGTTGTCTTATAAACATACAGATTCACCATGAGTCGAGAACTGAAACAATGCTTGTGAACTGGGCTAGATGGTTTATTAGTCAATAATTTTGGTGGTGAGATTCTGCAAACAGCCTGAGAGTTTGATGAGGAAACAGTCTATTCGATTCCTACTATCAGAATTACTCTACCATTCTGTAGTACACTAGTACTCTCTAGTATGGTAGTACTCTCTAGTGAGCTATTGACAGAGCAAAACCAAAGAGTAAATACAGAAAGAAAAGTCGTTTCGTTAGAGGGCAGGGACCCCCACTTAGGTTATACTTCAAGAACAAAACTATTATAAGGTTTGCTTGCTGTTTACCTGTTTGGTCCATTAGTTTGTGTGGCATCATCCCTGCGGTGCTCTCAGGTGGAGGTAATCTCTCTATCTCGTTTGCATTCCAGTACATGGACTCTGTTACTTCAACTAGTTGGGTTAAACTGTGTGGGCAGTCAAATCTCAGCAGATTACGTGTTATCAGTTCTATTTGGTTTGAATAGAAGGATAAATTGGTTAGCGATATGACAGTTAGGTCAAGGAGATACAAATGATGTGGTATGTATAGTAGGTATTACTCATAAAATGGTGATAGTGTCTACATGCAGTAATCTAATACTTCACGCCTCATTGGATAAACTATTGGCTGGAACAGAGGGAGAGAGAGCAACTCCTAGCTTAGCAGAAAAAAATTACTGATAATGTTTTTCAACTTACAAGGCGTGTAGTGTACTGCTTTGTAGTGCTTATATGATGAAGTATGGAAGTAGATTGATTTCTTCAATCAACATGCCCATGCAAGCTTCTTTATTGTACAATAATTCACTGTTGAATCAAATGCAAAGTTGTCCTCTCTTTGTAGAATAGACCGTAAAAGCGGTATAATTTATTTTCTTTTTTCAGCGTCTTGGGGTGAATGGCTGGCAATGCCAAGCCATTTATATCTATGACTATTTTACAACAGTCATTATCTCTATGACTATTTCACAACAGTTATAAATCAAGCATATTTTTTGTATGTGATGGGCGACTAGGACGCCATTATCTTTTTTGTGATGGCGCCTAGGACGCGATTCTCTTTTCTTCGTGAATTTTTGAAGATGATGACATCCTTCTTCTTGAAGGTGTGGAAGAGGAATGACCACTGTGGTGGTCTAGTTGTGAGCTAGCTAAGTACATGTACCTGTAAGCTAAGAAAAAAAGCCTTGAAACAAGTTGTAGCCTACCTACCCTATTGTTTTCTCATCCTCACAGATCAAGGAAACATAACTCCAAGACTAATCAATGAAAATATAATTTTGGACAAAATTATGACATATTATTATGGTGTTTTTTATTAAGGAACTACACTGCTAGAAAAAGGTTGCTGCTGTACTACATGTATGTTTATGACATACAATATATGTGAACATCCACTACACTAGCATGATCATGGGCAATACTGAATGGGTATCCCCGAGTATTACTAGTGTTATATACTTGACTTAGAAAGTTGAGTGATCTCAGCCATGTTTAATTTCTCAGCATTACTTCATTCACCTTTACTCTACTATGTATGCATTATATTACAGCAAACGTATGCAAAATGTAATTATTTACCATTATTTGCCCGTTCAAATATATTTATAAACAGTTGTCTTTCCCTGTCATCTGTTAAAGGTAAGTAGACAACTCCAACCTATATTAGATTCTCTGACCTTGAGGTGATCCAGATGCAGTGCTTAGTCTAGCTTATAATCAGGGATTGCAGCATCAGGAGGTGAATTCTTTGTTATTCTAAGCTTAGTTTTGCAATCAAATGATTGAAACTCAGATACCTTGCTGCCGACCCTAGCAGATGACAGTTTACATCAAAGTAAAACAAGATAACTTGACAGGTCTTAGCTGAGAAATATATTAAGCCAAATAAAATGCCTTTCATATGAAATTGTTGTTGTGAAGATGACAATGTACGCTCTATTCTAGCAAGTTTTAACAGTTCAACTGCATGCAGATGATCAGTGAATCTTTGTCAATAGCCTGCTCTGCAAACTTTGGTTTCCTGTTACCATAATTCTATCCCTCGCTACCTCAAGTTATGCAAGTATTGCACACCATCTATCTGTTAGCTATCCGAAAAAACGTACTTTACACTGATATACAGGTGCATCATGCTAAAATATGTTCTACTGCGGATATTGACTTGAGAAGTTATGATGCAGTTATTTAGCAGTCATAACAATAACAAAAGTGGACATATTTCTATTGGCTGCTGTTATGTACTAGTGCAGACAGTCTCAAGACAACTTTGCCCATTTTTTGTCTAAAATACCAGATAATTCTAGATTAGATATTAGAATAGCTTGCAGAGGAATCATAAACCTTGTTTCAAGTCGAGCAGAAGTTGCATGTTGGACTCTTAATATTTTGTTATCTTTGGGAATCAACCTGGCATCTTGGAGAATTGTCATGGAAGATACATCTGATAAAGTCCCAGCAATAATTTTGCTACAATTTATGTTATGATATTGGTTGCGCCATGAAGTAACATGTGTTTCCTTTATTATACTTGTTCTAGACTTTCCCAAATGCTACTATGAATGTACAACACAGATGTCAACTAGCCTACAACCTATGACCTATACCACTTCATTGGAGCAGCATTTGGAGATGTAAATATTAAGTCTACAGTGTTGTTAATTGTTAATATTATTATTGTACATGTTATGATGTGTCTATAGCAACAATATAAGATGTGAACTTCACTAAAACTTCCGTTTCTCCTTCATCCTGTTTTTGTTCATAATAAACAATGAAAGTTACCTAATTGCTGAAAGATGAAGTTACATGGTTTGCCCTATGATTAACCTTGTTGACCGCTCACTGCTCTGCATATGCGGCTGGAAGTGGCCGTAAAATAAGAGGAAAGAATAACCGACTAGTAGAATACAATCATTAGCTGATTGTATGCCGACCAGTTAATTAGTGTGTGTGTTATCTCAGACAATCTATTTGTTGGTGTTTGAGGCTGCACTGTTGGGTCATCAACTTGTTGGTGCAAGAATACAGACCTACTTGAAGTGGGTGGATAAATGCTGACTTGGGCCAGCAGTTAATCTCCATTAACTGATGAAAATGTGGATAGCTGATAACAATGTATTAGCATGCATATGTTAGTATATGAGGGTATAAATAGTTCATTTTGGATGAAGTTGTCTTTCCTTGATCTACCAAAAAGTTGTTTAATTTCATTATGTATAATTTTGTTGCCACTAGTTAACAAATAAGTAAAATATATGACAGGCGTATTGTCTATATTTACTGTGTTGTTTTGGTCCACCAGAATAATACTGGTATTGGCATATGAATGTGTTTGGTTATATTGTCTGTTTTTGTCTTTTCTGTTTAGTTAGGTTTCTCATTATAGAGTAATGGATGATTAACATTAAATCATTTTACCTCTCTCCTATGTTATTCCCTTGCATGCATGCACACATTCAGCCTTAGTTCCAACCATGCTAACGAGTGACTACCAAAGTCTGTATCTGTATCCCATGCATCACTTATGTCATATTTGAACAGAGGCTAGATTAAGAATTGTTGGCTCAGCACCTATATTTATTATTGAAGGCGTAGGAAGACTGGGCGTCAGTGAAGTCAGCAGACACTGCAACATGTGGTAAAGTTTGTAGTCAAATAAAACATTGCTTTATTGATCTTAATAGAAATGTCACAATAAATAATGCAAGTATAGAGAGATTATTCGGCTTGGCAATGTGACAAACTTGTGCCCACACTCTGATTAATGGGCAGTTGAATGCCATAAAAGGAAATATTCCGCCGAGAAAAGTCCAGCAGCATTTTGAATTTCATCACAAAGTCTTGATTCCAGAACTTGATTATTTGTAAACCAATCGCTATCAGAGCAAAGAACTCTTGTATTATGGCTTACTATTTTATTCTGAATAGTCTGAATATGCAGTGCGCAGTCATGTGGTTGGGTCAATATTACTAGCAGAAGGAAAATGCCAGGAACAGCTCTGTGGGTCGACTAGCCTCTTGCAAGAATTCTAATCGGCTTCTTGTTGTAACATTTGCACTTACAGACACCATTGCTGGTATTTACTCACCTTTAGAGGTAAAGAAATCCATCACCAGGATTAAATACTGCATCAGTGATGCTGGCAGCAGGAATGGCATCAGAAATTCAGAAACACAAGCTGTGGGAAAATGTGAAGTTCTCTTTGGTTAATTCCAGATGCTCTAAGGACGTTATCAGCCTACTTTATGTTATTATGGTAATTCAAGAGAGGTAAATTCAAGAATGATTCTGATCACTACGTGTAAAATCCTAATATTATATTATCTTTAAGTAAAATATTCTTTTTATTGCTCAGACAAGCTTAAAATTGAATAGAATTACTATTGTTTTATGAGCTGCTATCTTATAGCTAGCTAGAAGAGCTTTTAGTATGTACATGATTGTGCAAAATAATAAATATTTTAGGATAATATTATAATAATATAATATTAGAATATTCAATACACACAGGCCTACATTGTACATTTACATTGATGATGGAAAACTAAAACTGTAATAGCCAGTTTAAACAGTTTGGTAGCTTTTGTCCCAAATATACAACTATTGTAGGTTATATAACATCTAGTATATAGTAAGTTGCAGGAATAATGGAATATAGAATCAAATTCTGTATATTTTTGATAACGAAATACAGGACCTCATCTTGCCCTATTACACCAATACAGGAGAGTGATAGGAATAGTACGAGTATTATTACTTTATCAACTGAGGTATTAGTATTATGGCCCCTATCAGCTATTTTAGAATACCGGTGCCACAACAGCACCCTAAAGTCTAAGGCTATAGACACTCAGACTAGGGTGAGAGTAGGTAATTTTCCCAATATTATTTAACTTCCCACAGAGGTAAATACAGTCATGTCTATTAGAAATTCAGCTATATGCCAGTATAAGGTAAAACTTGATATTATCACAACATTTCCTTACTATTGGCTGCTTCTGTCATAAATTATTGTCCTAGATTATAATTGTATATCCACCTCAACCGGCTCTGCCTACAACTGACTAAAACACAAAAAAATTTGTAGCATCACTTCACAGATTTCATGGACCAGCATTCTGGTACTGCCGGGAAAGGTTGCCTGGTACAGTGGAGAAATTGTCATCACAGAGTACAATTACTATCCTCCTATTTTTAAGCAATGCGTTGTAATTAAGCTGGTACATAGCCTTGTTTGTCCTACCACTATATAATTAGTGTTATGTTGACACTGCATTACTTGATGTACAAACATAATATTATTTTGGTTACATGGTTACACTTTTAACTTTGACATCATTAATACATCCGTTTGTTAAATAATCACCTGCATATAATATAACTAACATATTTATATTATCTCTATATAGCAACTGTTACTGACGTAGGATATTTTTATAATTGTAGATTTACTGTGAAATGACGCAATATATTTAAAATTTGTATATTAAGCGAGTTATTATTTTAATAAATATTTAATATGAGTTTTAAATTGATGACTGGAAATGATACTTAATCTAACAAAAAGGCAGTGCAAGAAAAATGTAGGGCGAACAAAGGGATAACGCAGGTACAACTACAGCGTAGAGTGTTTAGATGATGACCTCAGGCTAAATAACCTTTACATAGAGTGTTACATATGTCACACGTGTAATCAATATAATGAAACAAGTGAAGGTTTAATTTAGTTAGCAGCTTGTATGTGCTACTGGGATGATATCAGCAATTAAAGGGGAAATTGTGACATTGAGTAATTACGTTAATGTTGACTTACTACCCCACATTCACACCTGTTTAATTACTGAACAATGCAGTGAATATATAACTTGCCTTATCAATATTTTATGATAAATTACCTGAATTATTAATAATTAAACGGCTCAATATGATTAATTGATTGTATAATCCACATATAAGCTCTTTGATCTATTTAAACTGAAGCTTATCAATCTACAGTGTCATGTAAAGCATTACAGTACTATCTGGTTATTTATTACATGGAAAATAGATTTGTTGAATAAATGGGTAACCATGAGTTCAAGAGAACCAAATTTTAATAAAAATTATGTATACTAATATGAGTATAATAATATAGGGCTACCAGATCAGTATATACATGTGTAAAAATAGTTATAGTGTTGTCAGTGTTGTTTAAACGGAGACAAACCCCCCCCTCCCCCCCTCCCCCCCATGCCGAGGTACAGGTACTATTGGTTGGTAAATCGTGAACTAGAGTTTTGTTCAGTATGCCCTGTGTTAGTCCTAGCCACTCCTATCAAGGTTTGCTATTGGTTCCACTGATCCTACAGCAATAAGATGTACGCTGCCACCTGACCTTAATTGTATAGATGTATGTACACTATACATGCATCATGGCCATCTGTTCGAGGATTTATACTGTAAATTTAACAAATTTAAAACATCAATTTGTACATTTGCTGGAACCTAAAAGATAATTGTTAATTACGCACACTGGGGCATATGATACATTATGCACCTTACATAGGCCTACATGACTGTAATGTAATGTTTCCTACTTCATCCCTTTTTATGATGAATATAATTGGTGAATCAACCAGATAATATACCAAGTGTCAAGCAGGGAAATCAAATCAAAAACTACACTAGTTAGACTAACCTACAGACATTTCATAGATCTACAGACAGTTTCAAGACTATCATCATATTTCCATAGTTTATAAAATCCAGAATGAAAGAACATGTGGGCCTGCTCAACATTAGATGAACCTTTACCAAAAATTTAGTGCTGAGCAAATAGCCCTAAACATTAAAACATAACAAAGATGGTTTGCCCTGGAGGTTATATTGGGAGAGATTTGTGTGATATCCTTGAACCACAGGCTGTAACTATTTTTTTTGGAGAACATCATTTCTTTAGGTTCTCCACAGTCTCCTGGCACCAGATGTATGGTATGTACAGTGTACAGTGTACAAGTATCAAGCATACCATTATTAGAGATACTAATACATGTATGTATTGTGATTAGTGCTCCCATGTGGCACCATGTAGACACAAAATATTACACAGGTAAATGTGACTTCCTAAAAGTAGGTGTAAAACATCATAGAAATAATTATTATAGTAATTATCTAACACTACAAATAGTTGCAGAATGTGTGATAGGCTCCGCCCATATTGTCAGGTGGCACTGATTGGATGTTACAACATGAGTGTCATCTATTGGACAGACTGAACCATTGGACTGAACCAGTGGTATATAACAAGAATTGGTGTAGCTTGAGGTGAGAAGTCTGAAAAAGTTCCTTATAGCATAAACAGCTCTTCTAGTTGGACTATTGGATACATTGTAAGATATACAAGTGAAGTATACAGTAGATACTCCTATATAATTATACACAAGACGGCTAAACATCTATCCAAACACTCTAACATGGCATTTGGGAAATTACAACAGATTTGTTGCATTTTAGTTTTGACATTTCTTATGACAGCCAACAGTTTGGTAAGTGATTTCTTATGTTACCATAATATAAGAATATCAATGTTAATATTTGTAGATTTTACTGTATCTGCTGGCAAATACAGATAATACTGTCGCTATTAACAGAATAAGATACAACTGTTACTACATAATGTTGTTTTCCAGAAATATATTCTTAGTTTTGTGTCTTTTTGTTAGTAAAATGTTGCATTAACTGAACAGCATATTCAAGTTAGGTTTGCTGTATTTACTCTCTCTGTAAAATAGGCAGCAATAGCTTCAGTCCCATGGATTAAATAGCTTCAGTCCAATGGATTAAATGTTACCACTATATGTTTACAGCCAGTGGGATCCTCCATACTAGAGATGGGGGAAAGGTCTGTGGTGAAGAGAGCCATAAGGAGAAGACCTGGAGGGGGACCTGGTAAGTGAATCAAGTTGACAAATAATCAAAAAATAGTTTACCTCTACACCAAGTTACATGTAACTTAGCAGTAAATTTATAGCAGAGAGAAAATAATAATATAAGTACAGTATTTTAGTTTACAAGATATAATTAGAGAGGTGTATGATGTATTCGCACAGTGTGGTGCAGTGTTAAAAATCTATGATTATCTATTGGAAATCTGCCAAATCCACATGTAAAATGCAAATGCTGTCAAGTGCTGTCCAAGTACATTATCAATATTTTGATAGAGCTATAGATTTTTACAAGTGTGTATTAATACTACACAATAAATACTACTGGAGTCATTTGTCTGTTGTACCTGTATATTGTTGAGTAAAATGTTATATACTTACTTTAGGCTATTCATTATAATAGGTCTATTGCATATAGACATATTGTATATAGGTTATTACATACATGTATATTATAGGCCTATAATTGTATTTTCACAAGTTCCTATACTTCTACAGGTAATGACAGGTAATATTATGGATAACAGTATTAGTATAAATACATTCTACCATAAGAATTAGTTGATAAGTCTGTGTCTTAACATTGTAGTGAGAAGAACAATAATAGAGGGCCATACCTTTGAGCTTAGATGTAAGGCCTACGGTGTCACCCCACCTATAATACACTGGCTGTTCAATGGAACCCATGTAGAACAGGTATAGAACTTTGATATCACATTGTCTTATTATGAATAGTGATAGAGCCTTGTGTTGATCGCACTAGAGGCCTCCATCTTACATATAATTATCATCTATAACATGGTAATACATGTATATGTTATGCATACCTTACCTGAGTATATTTCAACCATTGCCACAGAATTTAGACTAATGCCAACTGTCCTAATCATTTCCTTATCCTCATCTTGTAAAAATATGATGCACAATGTATGTAGTGGTATAATTGTATTATATAGTTGTATTATTGTATTATACAGTTGTATTGTATAGCTGTGTTGTTGTATTATATTGTTGTATTATTGTATTACATGTATATAGTTGCAATAATGTGCACATACGTGTATTATTGTATCATTGTATCATTGTGTATTCTAAACTACAGAGCCCATTGGATCACTTGGCTGAGAATGTGTTGCCACCACTGAGCTCAGAAGCTGAGGAACGGGCCGCCGCTGGAGGAGGTTTGGCTGTTGGTAACACATACTTCACTACATCTAAATTGGTGATCAGAGATGCCTCGAGTGCAGACGCTGGTCTATACACTTGTGTAGCAGACCTTCCTGGAAGTCGGGAGACCAAAACCTACAACATCAGTGTAACTTCCTCTGAGGAGCTGAACAGAAGAAGTGAGTCATACATTGGTTAATACGGTTTGGTAGTTGGAAATCACAAGTGAATTTTATTCATACCTGTGGTAGTAGCTGGCACATGGCGACATCTCACAGCATTATCATACCTGAATGTGTGCATTAACGTGGTCAGTAGCAGAAGTATGGTTCACATTCCATTGGCTACTCCCTAACCATCGTAACACATTCACCTTTCTCAGTCTGATGGGTTACCCAACATTCATTTCCTTATCTCAAGCTCACTTTGAATTCTCAGTTAGCTGTAAAAATTAACATTATGCAAAGATTTGATAATGTATTTGTATGACTAATGGCAATTGGTGTTTATACTTTTAGGTGAGTCCACTTACAAGGCAGCAGATGTCCGCATGTATATGTATACAGATACTGTGTTCGAGTTTGAAAATGTGTCGTCCGTATTGATATGTAGAGCAACTCAGGGGCCATCTAAACCTCCACCAGTTATCACTTGGTTACTCGATGGAGCACCGATAACAAATCAACATAATAACTTCCAAGTAAGAGAATCTCCCAATAATTTCATTGAGCTGATATAGTTAGACAACTAGTGAAATGAGTATATTGTACTGTATTTTCTGCTGTACTGTGATTCAATTTAACAATTTATGAATTCGCTTTCAATTTCCAGATTCAATCAAATGGGGATCTTAAAATACTAAAGACCGGTCTTTCGGTACATCGGGCAGATATCAAGTGTGTGGCTACTGCGGATAGTGGAAACTTTGCCGAAGTTGAACCATTTATATATATATTTGCACCAAATGATGACTAATCATTTTAGCAGGTAATTAAAATCTCTGCTAACTTTACTTTTGATTATAGGTTATTAAGATGGAGGAAAACAACTTTCAACACTCAATTGTGCGTCATGTAAATGTCTTTTCTACGTAACGTAACGTAACGTAAGATAATATTTATGCTAATATTATCATTTTTCACTAGGTCTCCGTGATGGGGAACTGTATCAGTGAATCTCTTCCAATCCAGCTACCAAGATGCCTCTACGTTCTGAATCAAAGACGACAATCTACTATCCACTTCTCCAAGTCATTCTTACTGCTAGTCAACACTGTTTGTAGTCTCCAGATAGATTTATTTATTACAGTTTATTTCTCTTATTAGTTATTATATTATATTATTATATTACTATATTATTAACTTATTATACTATTTATTTATTTTTATGAAATAAATACAATACACTACACATATATGCGTATATGAATCCTTGATGTTACACACATGATTTACATGTGAGCTATTTATAGTATAATGTAAGTGAACAAACCAACGTCAGCAATATGGTTGTCCATAACCTGCAGTTTTTTGCCTACCGCAGAAGACAGTTTTCTTAAATATTACAATATGGAAGGAATGTTATGAAAAGTTATACATGTAAGAGAAGAGAGCAATATTATTATAGCTAACAGAGGTTTTCCCCAATTTCACTGGAAGGAGCACATAACGAATAAATGAATAGTATCAATCTGATAATACAGTATATTGGTATTTTTACAAGCAAAACAGTCAAACATAACATAATTCTCTCCAATCACAATAAGTTATTGTCAATAATTATAGAATATTGAGCCAAGTCGAGGCTATGTGATGAAAAGGTTGCTGGTTATAGATTATGCTGCAATACTCAAATGTCAATTTTCGTAGCCAAAAGGACAAACTTGATTTTGAAAAATAAATGTTTTACCCACATTATTGGATTACCCGACTTGGCTGTTCAGATAGCCAATAGAGCATATCAGCTCATAATAACAAAGTAAGCCATGGTACCTACAATTGTACCTTTGCTATTGAAAACAACAAGTATGAAGGTCAAACAACTATTGCCTGGTAACTACGAGTTAACAGCACGGCACAGTTGACACTAACTGTTCAGATCTTTCCATGTGGTGAGCTATAGTTGGTGAAGGAAACCATTAAAGAAAGTTTGTAGTTTTTTGGCCCTCCACTTAAGATTCTTACGATAATATAAACCTGTTCTGGTAATACTGTGGTTCTGAGGATGGTACTTTGAATTCTCATGATAGTGTATAATACATGATAGTTTGGGAACTCATCAAATCTAATGAGTGAAATCTTGATTAATTTGCTATTAATTTCATTTGACCTTTGAGTTTGTGACAGTCCTATGGTTGACTGGTTGGTACTCTATGCATGTCACAAACTAGCACCAGGTGTACACTTCTCTAGATCCTGCAGATAGTATCCATAGACTTCATTATTTATTGTGTTATTCTAATTGCCTTATCTCTTAACATCAGCTGCAATACGTAAGCATAACGTACATCTCTGCTTAATACATTTTATTTATAACAGTTGAGTCATCAAAACAGATTCACAAAAAGTACGAATACAAAACTACAAAACTTTCCATTTCGTATGAACAGAAAGTCAAACAGTTTGGTCACAGTTTTAGGCAGCATTGTTTGAATTGTTTTAGTATAATATGATATAAATCAATATAGTGAAAGCATTAAACAGCTCTGATTATGGATGCTTGGTATACATATACTTATGAAAACCTACAAAATATTATGGTGTAAATCACCCACTTGGAAACATGGTTAGGCTACCGGAGAAAATTTTTATATTATTATAGAGTGTCGTCGTCTGCAATCCCTTGAAGTTTGAGTATGGTTCCTTTACAATCATGTAAAATCTCTGTAAAAGGCTAGATTAATATTAACAAAATAACTCAACAGATAAAAACAATGTAACAACTCTGTTTTAAGAACAATAAAAATGATGACATACATATGAGATAACATTATTTACTCTAGAACGCTTTTATTCAAGAAAAATTGTTTGTAAGTAACCAGGGCAAGGACTTACATGTAGTCTCATAGTTGTGAAAACAACAGACTTGGGTGTGACCCTGTGGCTAGCACAATGACACAATCGGCACGTTTGCATTTTAGGTTCTACATGGTCTGCCAAAAGCACTCAAATTTTGAGGTAAAATGTAAAAAACACCTTACCAGCGCAACTTTTTCCAAGCACACATTTCTCCAAAATAGATGTGATTGCCAATTTGCTGATTTGCAATAGGGTCTGGCCACCACACTCATCTTCATCCATATAGATATAAATCAATTTGTTACCACCAAGTGTTACACTGATACGCATATGCTATTATTCAGCAAGTGGAAGTGTGATTTAGAAGCAAAAGTGTACTCGTTAGAATTTCTAATTCTCAATAATTAATCACAGTTTGATAGGTAATTTCACTAGTAATTTCACAGGTAGAGATAATATCATGGGTTATGCAAATTAAATATGTTACACTATTATGAGTGTTATACTAGCATGAGTTCCACGTTCATGAAGAATTAGCTAGAGAGGACTTACTAGTACACCCTCCCCAACAACAAATATTTCAAGTAATAATATTTAATATATACCTTACACCTGTACAATGTAGCTTTGGATATAAATTTCTGTACTTATTGACTGAGGATTACAATCATTGTATTTGTAGGTTGAGATGTGGTTGGAATGGATAGCTCTAACTGTTTCAACAGGAACACCAGTTTCCTTGGAGTACAGCGACCACATGATTTCATAATAAATACAATATAAGCTTATATATTATATTGGAAATAATTATCTTTATAATAATTACCTTGCAGATTATTATATGTATGTTATATTATACACAAGTGGTTGGTTATATAAATGGTTACATACACTGTAAGTGTTTATAATAATTATGCTTATGTAACATTACCAATGCATCTTCTTTGGAAAAAGGTAGCCTTGTATTTAATTTTTTTTTTTTAGGTTTTTTAATACTGAATTGGTTTGTTTAACATAATTATACTGTAAATTATTAATGAAGTAGCAACAGCAAGGAGCCTGTATAAAGCTTTATTATCATCTTTATCAGGGATTGCACTGCATTATTTTTGTAAATCTATATCTGTCTGTACATAGTACATAAAATTAATTTGAGATTTAAAGTTGATTTAAAGCATTATTTCCCTCATGATGCTGTTCACTAACTTATACTATTCAGTGTAATATCCAAAGTTGAAAAAATAAATAGAGCACTGTCAAAGTGTGTAAGTAATTTATGTAACATTGTAGTCTATTGGGAGGTATACACAGCTATATTAATCATAATATAACTGCTCAGGTCTACATAATATGTAAAATAATGTTATCTTTGGTATACCCAATTATCATCTGCTATAATTATTCTGATCTAATTACTAATGCAAATAAAATACATGTATACTGCAATATCTATATGTACGGATGACATTGAGCGTTTACACCGGAATATTATCTCAAACCACTAACTTATTTAAATTTCAAGAGTCAGCTGTGGTATATTGATCGGCAGCACCTGCACGCCAGTGGGATGCGTTATTATTCAAAAATCAATCCAGTAGGCAACAAATACAACGACCACAAGATGACTAATAAGGTCGTGGGACCAGTGTACTGATGGGGCATGCAATATAGTGTGACGTTAGTCTAGACTCTAGATGCACGCAAAAAGGAAGCTTTACCCCATGGCGCAATTTATTTGTAATTGTACCATAAGTTAATACTTGTCCATTTGTTGACATTTAGTGTAAGAGTAAGTCAGCCATCATAGTATAGAACGAGGTTACAAATGACTGTATGAAATATTCTAGTAGCTTCGTGTCATTTGTTTTCCATTCATCAAAACAGGAATCAGGTTTTGTTTATTCCCACCTAAAGTTAGATTCAGCCTCAAAGTTAAATCTATGTTTGTAATGTAATAAAGGCGTTTGTGTTGGAGTATAAAAATAGAGAAGACAACTTCTTCTGATTTAGTTTTGACAAAAAATTTCAAGTCATTTTGCTGCATTAACTGTGGTCCATGTAGAATTCAGTGATCAAGTTTAGAGCCACAGTTTTTATAGTCAGTTTAATATTATTGATAGAAGGTGTTGTATTAGATAGGTGTGAGTTTCCCTCTCTCTCCTCTGTTAGGGCTCAGACAAAGTAGCTTGAAAGACATTTTTCATTTCTAGGAGACTCATCTTAGCATTTGAAGCTTTTAAAGAAACCCGATTCTACATCAGTAAGTCAGTTCTGCAGCTTTACTGCCAGAAAACATCCTGTAGAGAAATAGCCTTATTTGGGCTAATTATAGTACTTCTCTATTGTTATGTGATACAACGCATGCACTTCAATATTAGATTACAAGTGAATATTAACTTTATATATTTTGATGCGATGATGGTACATGTATATGAGCTAGCTGTTTGTGGGGTGGGGAAAGGGTATGTGTTTGCCCCCCCTCCGTGAGGATCTTTAGGTTATCATCAATCACCATGTAAGAGGTTGAACAGATGATTACAGTGTTGCAACTTACAAGGTATAATTATTTATTGATAGTCACGTATTAGAAGAGCAGCGGTGGTCTATATCCACTATCATGTGACAAATAAAATTGGCACCTGTGAGCCACCCCAGTTAGTAGTTGTGTAGGTCAAGGATTATCCTCTCTAGCACTGATGCCATTTGGATAACTACATGTAGTTTGCTAAAATAGTTATAGTTAGATATTATAGCTTGCAGCAGGTATGGGTATAAATATTTAATAGCATTTAATTATTTATAGCAGAATAATATATACATAAAATGTATTAATTAAACGTCATCAGTTTCATACAGAATAACAAAAAATTATGAAAATATTATGCAAAGTCATACAAAGATAAATATTGATATACATGTAATTATATATACATACATGTACAAATGTACATGTATACATTGCATATGCATAACTACATGATTGTATAAGTAATTATTACGTGTTACTGTATATGGAAGGGCAGTACGTATACGAGTATGTGTACTTCCACCCATGGAGAGAGAAACTGGCTGTCTACAGGTGAATGGTGACAGGATTTCAGGTGTAGTATGTAGTGCACACTCTACTGTCAGTGTGATATATGGCTAGCTATAAGACCCTGAGGGAAGCCGTGTTTACAGTGTTCTTACAGTATATTATAAGATATATTTCTCATACATGTAAATGTAACTTAAAGTGGAATGGTGCTTTTCTGGTTTCAACATACTGTTAAATTACTGGTTAGAAATAAACCATTTTATTTTTGGACCTAACAGATCATTACCTGCTATGTAGCTGGATCATATAGTGAATACATTCTACAATCAGAAAACATGAACAGTCTAGCTCATCTAATAGATGGAAATTTGTGTTTGAATTCTCTCTTGTAACACCTCTGTGCAAGCTGAAGAGCAGAAACACTAAGCACTGTTAGGTCAAATAATCACTTACTGTATTTATTTACTAGGTTAAAAAGAGAGGGAGTAACTCCCACATTTAAACTGCCAGACTAAAACCAATATACTCAACATCTGTGTTTGCCAACACTTTATTTTGGATTCCACCATAGAGAATGGCAGCTATTCTTTAATTCACATTTCTGTTCCCTGTGCATACGAATGCCCTGTAGCAGATTGGAAACCCAACCCACTGGCCTGAGTCCTATTATAGTACTCCAGCAACTTTCAAATCTAGTTTGTTGGGAAATATTATAATGCACATGAGTGTACAAGTTTATGTGTGATGGTAGCTAGCATTAGGTGTGTTTGTATACTAGTAGCGGGTCACTCGAGTGTAGAGTAATAGCCGTAGGGCCAAGAGGCTGCGCAGATACAGTGTCATATTAATTATTGATATTGATTCTACCGAACCAGTGCTGCAGCTAGACATGCAAATATAGCTGTGGGGTACATTCTAATATGGAATTTTTTTAATATTTGATAGCACAGTCTGAGAATTACAAAGTCATAAAGCTACACTGTAAATAGTTTGAAATTGTGTTTTCTGTAGAGAAAATCTTTCTCTTTTTTATCATATAGTTTCTATTAGACAATTCAATTGACCACCAGACGAGCACAAAAGGCAGAAGATACTAAGATGAACAATTGACAAAAGTGGGAATTCAACTTCCCATGGAACAGCGTGACAGCAAAACAAGGAGGAGTGAAGCACTGGGGTCGAAATTTTAAAGTAGCGACTTCCAACCGTGGTATTTTGTTTTTAACCGTCAAATTTTATTCAGCGAACATAGATAACACAAAATTGTTAAAACGAGTCCATAAATGGTATACAACTTTAAAATAATTGCTGGAAACAGATGGCATCACCAAAACTAGCAGCACAGCAGAGAAAAAACAGAGAGAATCTACATGGCGGTGATATTTCCGAATTATTTTCCCTAACCACACAGAGAACAAGGTTATCACGCTAAGTAAGCTTGTCAGGATGTTGAAATTGGACAAGTAGTTGCGACTGTCCAGCTTACTTCACTAAGGCAGTGTATTAATGCATAAAACCTTGCATGACTTCACTGTGGCTAATAAATACAATATTTGCTGTTTGCTGTTCAATGCAGGTGCATATATTACCAAATTACATGCCTTAATTTGCCTAAACAAAACGATTATTCTGTTGTCCTCATATGAGGACATTGCCAGTGCATTCACTAGATGCATGATGTCCACAATTGGGGACACCACTTTTAACTTCTTCAAAAATAAAGATAAAGCAAAAACTATTTTTAATATGTTGTTAGTGTGTTAGCACCTCCCATGCAGCCACTAGAAAAATAATATTCCAAGAAAAAGATGTTATGCATGAAAGGGTGAATAAGCAGTCAGAGCACATACAATACAATCATGTAGCTGGTGTTACCTTATCACACTTGACTAAATATCACATCTATGAGAAATAGCAACTGTCTGCTCTGTATATACCATGATAGGCACACATCAGATGATAAGGTGCTAGATACTGCAGGATATTTTATTGCTACTTTACAGCTTAAAATATTTAAGTTGTACTTTTATCTACAGCACACCTACATTAGACTATTGGCATCATGCGCTGCTGCAGGGTCTCTGGATGTCTGTCAGATGCATCAACCACTAAAATTATTCTCATACTTTTACTACAATTTGGGTTACTCTGCATCATAATTCAAAGAAGTATAGATTTTCCCAAATACTACCAAACTAACGTATCAGTGAAACCAAGCAGCCACACTTTGTTACCAGAGGACAGCAAAGGAGGCTTAATAGAGGAAATTAATGCAGGTCGTGTGACCAGGGTACGACAGTTTTGTCGTCTGCACAGAGAAAGAATAGCGAAATCACACCCCGACTATGAGTTACGGAAGAGATCGATAACCAAGTGGATATGGATGGCCTCACCACACCACCATCTCTTCTACTGTGCTACAACTAAATGTGGCAGCACTACATGGAAATCATATCTGATGGAAGATTTGGGAATAGACTGGCATGAGGACACTCATGTGTAAGTAAGTAGTAGGCCTACTCTAGTGAGTAACAGTACTAAGGTAGTGAGTAAGAGTACTAAGGTAGTAACAGTACTAAGGTAGTAAGTAACAATTCTAAGGCAGTAAGTAAGAGTACTAAGGTAGTAAGTAACAGTACTAAGGTAGGGAGTAGGAGTACTAAGGTAGTAAGTAACAGTACTAAGGTAGTAAGTAACAGTACTAAGGTAGTAAGTAACAGTACTAAGGTAGTAAGTAACAGCACTGAGGTAGTAAGTAACAGTACTAAGGTAGTAAGTAACAGTACTAAGGTAGTAAGTAACAGTACTAAGGTAGTAAGTACCAGTACTAAGGTAGTAAGTAACAGTACTAAGGTAAAATTACTAGCAAGTAGGTGTAATAGTAGCTTTCTATTCTGTGTGTGAACCAAAAGGAGTTGATTGTCTTAGCCTTCATATGCAGCTGAAATCGACTCTAAAATGTAGTTAAAATACCTCCACCCGCTTATATAATTATAATTATGTTATGCATTCGCTTATATAATCTTAGGTCTGCCACAGAATATTTAGGAAGTTACAGCATACTTCGCAAATCTCAGAAGACTGCTATAGGGTTCCTAAAATCCTACAGACCAGCCAATAGACTGATAATTGTACGGAATCCATGGGCCAGATTAGTGTCAGCATACTCGGATAAAGTTCTAGTCAAAAAATGGCCACTGGAGGTAATTATTTATTTACACTTAGGATGGCTATGCATAGCAAAATATGAGACACTCAAATTAAAGTCCCTCAAGAAGACGTTATATACTATGCTTAGCACATTTTACCTGCAGCAGTACTAACATAAATAATATGTAGTTTTTTGAAAAAAAGCGAGCTACTTAGCGTGAAACCATGGCTGAATTAACCACCGTCTCGCCTATTGATTAGAATAATTATGTTGTCTAGAATACGAACTCAATCAAAAATAAATCACATCAAACACATTATGATTTCACTTATGAAGTGAAGAACATAAAATTTGACTTTGCTTTGTCGCTCAGAGTTAGAAAGCTTCTTACCCCTTTCTGTGAGTTCATATTCAGTATTTTACATTCTAATGTATATTATAACATTATGGAAAATAAAACAAAACCATGGTCCATATTAAGAAAACGCCTGCCAAAACTGTCACAGAATCAAATTGTTTGGTGGTGTTTGTAACCTAGAGTATGATAAAGTATATTATTGCTTAAAATAATGAGAGGAAAGAGAACAAACACCATCAAGAATATTATAACTCCTTTCACTCTACAATTTTACTGTAGCTATTTTGATAATGTAAATATAATCTTTAGTTAAATCACTTTTTTTAGTACAAAAAATGTGGAAGTAAATTTACAAGTACTTCATACCTATGCTATACACAGTGATGCCTCCTACAGTAGCTAATTATTGACTGTCTAATCCAGAGACTATGCTATGGTTGGAGGAAGTACACCAGCTTCACAAACATCACCTTTGAACAATTTATAGACTGCGTTCTACAGAAGCCAAAGAGAGTCATGTACGAAGCACATACCCACCCTCTCGTATCACTGTGTGGTATATGTTATATGGACTATAACATGATTTGTAAGTAATTCTGCCTTATGGACATTGATTCTGGGTGTATATTACAAGCAAGTAACAGCTTGTACATGCACACTGGATACACACATGCTGACTAAGTTAGGAGATTATGAACATTTTTTCTAACAAAAAACCAAAGTTTTTGCCATACATGGCTTGGAGTTGTTTCCTCAACAAATATATATAATTAGTGAAGGAAGACAACTACAGCATCTTGAATTATGCTGGTATGGTCCTATCTCACCGCCCTAGCTACATAGTGTCAATTTGGTATCATTATACAGTGTGAATGTAAACATTGTTTTAGTGAAACTGGAAGAGATGGACCAGGCAGAACCATATCTGATGAAACAGCTCAACTTTACAATCCAACCAAAATACAAGCCTCTAAATAAAATGAAATACAGCAACGTCTACAGAGACTATTACCAGAGAGTTCCAGCAGAACAAATCCAGCAGCTTAATGATTTGTATCGAGAAGATATTGAGTTGTTTGACTACCCACCTACTCCATTTGATTGAGTGGCAGAGCTCTCTCTATCCATAACTTACAAGATGAGTGTAGTTTGTAGATAGCATACACATTCTACCAATTGATATGCTTTTGGTGTTACCTACGGTCTACAGGTCTTTGTTAATTGGCAATTGCTTGTGAAATTTAGCTTTGTCAGGGGTGCTTAGCTTTTTCCAGCTAAGTGTCACAACTAGGAATCCCCTCGTTGGCTAATATCTCACATCACTTGATAGTAGTTATTCAAAAAAGTAAATGTACATATTATTCATACTGTATCATCATGCATTTATACTTTGTACATAATATGCAAACATACATGTAGTAGATACAGCCACTTAGACTTTTGGGTTGACTTTTATGCAGTAGCTCTAAATGCAAAATATAAGTACATCAGCACTGTATTGTATTTACATGTACTTTACATTTTTATGTTTGAGTAGATCTATTGAATATACATATACAGTTCATATGAATTATTTGCTGCTCACTGCAATGATAGTATTTATAATAGCTAATAGCTACTACAACACATTGGCATTGATTACTCAGTTATTCTACAGTTTCTACATAATTTATTCTTGGCAAAATCGGCCAAAGGAAATGATGTAAAAGATAATATGAAAAACAATACAAATACATGGGAATACAGAAAGCTCTTGATATATGCAAAGGAACTGTGAGTTATTTTTATAGAAGGGCAATGTGTTCACTGCACCTAGTAGCACATGTCACACGTATATAGAACTGATACACTTATGTGATGGCATACAATCTAAAGAAGTAAACTAAACATAAGGTTCCCAGCCTATAAATATTCTCCCCAACAGGTTTGGATCTCTGGCATGGTCTATTAAAGCTTGAACCTGCTCTTCTACGGATAGCCTTAGTTCTTTGTTTACTGATTGGTCTGGTACGATGTGCTTCTGACCCCTGTCCACGAACTTCTTCATGTAAGAATTCAGCTTAAACTCTTCACTTGTCACATACCTCGAGTGAGCTCCCAGAAGTTTGAGCTCAGCAAATTTAACTTTCTCTTTTGGGTACCAGTTTTCGTGTTCATCTGTGAAATAGACAAAGTATTCTACAGCTTATTCTCTTACATGTCTCAAGGGAATATAGGCCTTAACTAGTACTGTCATTAGGACTGTGGGAGTAGTCATCTGCTATAAATTCTATATTGCTACTATATTATATGAGTAAATAGGAACAGTTGATCTACACTCACCAAATGTGTTGCTGAGTTCATTACTAAACTCTGCTCTCTTTGATTGTTTCTTTGCATTCTCCTACAATATGTACATGTACATGAATGCTGTGATAACAGAAAGACAATGTTATAGTTACACATGTATTCATGTTTATATAGACTGTATATTGAACTTTACTGCAGAAGTAGAAATACAGAGAATTACCAGAAGTGGTGGACGAGTAATTTTCTAAATAACTGAGTGCCTGTTCTGTCGAAGCCTATTTGCACATTATTCACATTGAATGGATACCTTTGCATGCAGTTTAATAATACAATAACCACCCAATCAAGTAAGGTTTTAGTTTTAGCTGAATAATAACCATCCAATCAAGTGAGGGTTTAGTTTTAGTTGAATAATTACCATCCAATCAAGTGAGGGTTCCTTGATGAAGATATCTAGGAGATTTAGGAGTTGTCTCCTATTCTCTCTCATTACCCTAAGTACGCTGACCATAGTCCGCTCAAATAGACTGTGTGTACCGTATGGCTCCATCAGCTCTGTGAACTGTCTGGTCAATCTGAAGGGTACCAACTCAGGTACGGGCAGTAACTGGGTAAGAGAATAATATACACTGTGTATGACTGTGTACATATATCCACATGTAAGACTACACTGGTGGATGGTGTGCAGTCGGTATAGTCTAATACCTTGTGCAATGAAATGCAGCATAAACAACACCTTGGGTAGTATATAGTGTAGCATAGCACAGTGATAGCATAGTACAACATAAAAACATCTTGGGTAGCATGGTGTAGCATAGCACAGTGATAGCGTAGTACAACACAACAACACCTTGGGTAGTATAGTGTAGCATAGCACAGCGATAGCATAGTACAACATTACAACACCTTGGGTAGCATGATGTAGCATAGCACAGCGATAGCATAGTACAACACAACAACACCTTGGGTAGTATAGTGTAGCATAGTACAGCGATAGCATATTAGTAATTGGACAGTGCAGAGATAAAAATACTATGTGGCTTGCGAATAGAGTTGAAATATTTCCGTGTAAATAATGCAAAATACAGTTTAATGAGTGCAGTATATACGTACATTATGTTCTATAT
Organism: Bugulina stolonifera; assembly: GCA_935421135.1. Taxonomy (NCBI): domain Eukaryota; kingdom Metazoa; phylum Bryozoa; class Gymnolaemata; order Cheilostomatida; family Bugulidae; genus Bugulina; species Bugulina stolonifera. The sequence goes on from OW285187.1 coordinate 34,283,872, forward strand.
ATAATACTCGACTTACTGTGGTAGCTGTTCCAAAGGCATGGCCAAAGTCGATACCAACAATAGACGCTGTGTGGGTGTCGACCATAAAGTTAGAGAGATGTCTGTCCCCAATGCCTAGCAAGTACTGACACACACTCAGCACAGCATGGCTGGTTATACACTGCTCCCTCAGTACATAGTATGACTCTATTGAGGTACTCAGGCTATGCAGATACTTCCTGCAAAGCATTAGATCCCACTAAAGTGTAAAAGACTAGACCACTGCAGAGAATGGGGTGACACCGTTCCACTCATGGCTGCACATTCCAAATCAGTCACAAAAGTGAACACAAACTTTAATCAATGATTAGATGATGCTAGTGAGAAGTCCAGTTTGTAAACTGTCGGTACAATGCTCTAGTATGGTAAAACCACAGAATGATCATGTGTCTATAGAATTACCTACTGTACTTATACGCCTGACCAGCATGGCAAACATCTTCTTCATAGTGGAGAATGGATTAATGTCATAAGGTATATGAGCCAAATCAGGTGAACAAGCACAGTCATACATATTGTGCTAGCCCCTTACCTGAGTTTGCACACAGAGCTGTGGCCTATAGAAAAAATTACCTACTTTCTATTTTTTCATGGTGCAGCATTCTATGACATTGATAGCCTTAGATAGCAGGGCCCAAATGCCATAATGGAGCAATACATGACGTATACACTGTACATGTACACACCCACCCCTATAGGGTTATGCACACCTACCGGAGGATATGGGGAGCCACTCTGTCCTGTAGCTTGGTGAACCAATCAGCACAGGCCGTAGAAGAGAGGGAGGAGTAGCAGTCCTGGTATTTCTTAGGATCAGTTGAGTACCTCTTGCTATAGTCTGAGCAGACGTGGTCGTACTTATGCTGCTCAGATACAGTCCGAGAGGACATGAGCACCTCCTTAAGGGTACTCATGTCCTCCATCCACTCTATCAACCCAAGTCTATAAACAGTAACCAGTCATTCAACCATTAGTGAAACCTCCCAATGTTTAGATTATCTCATCCAGCATGTGCATTGCTTATAGTTGCACTTTTTTAATAAGAGCATTATTACCTGTCCTACTAGATTCTGCATGAACTTTAAAAGAGGAATGTGAAAATAACTTCTCACAGCTAAATATCATTAACCTCCAGTTATCGATATAAAACATTAATCAATGAACAAATAACATTTCTACAAAATAAGAAATATTAAGTAGCTCATTATTAGGTGACTCCTTGAGTTGTCTCCTCTTATTTAGTGCAGCACCATCCATTAATCAAAACCGACATTTTACACTGAATGGTTCGAGTTAAAAGTTGGACTATATTATGATGCAGAAAAGTGATAGAAATGTATACTGAATGAATTCATACCTCGTGTTCATCGGAATAACAGAGTAGGTAGTAAGACTGAGCTGCCGACAGCTACTGTTATTCGTCATCATTTTGTTCATGCTTACGAAGACTGTCTGGACTCTCTGGTCCAGACGAAGGTCTTCACCTCCTTTCACCAAAAACTTGTATTCTCTCTCATCATTTCCTCGTATTACAACTCTCTTCGGCTTGCGTATGGACTTCATTACCATCACCTAAGTGACAATACACTTTATACATAAATTTGCAAGATATTCCAATGTGTGATAGCAGACAAGACCAAGTGTGCAGAATTTAAAACAAGATGATGTTCAATTATTGTCAAGTCAGTAGAGGAGTTGAAAATCAGCCCAACTCCAGTCCTTGACAAATAGTCGGTGACCCAATTCATGTGCATGAGAATTAAAACTCAAAAAACACAAGAGGGTCTCGTAACAGGGAGTTTCATTTATAAGTGGTAGCGGGAGTTGTCTGCTTTATATACTGCAGTACACCGTATAACATATTACCATAGAATACTAACCGTTTCATCAAAGCCTGCGATAGTGACATGGTGTTCAGGAAGAGGCTTACGGTTTGTCTTTCCATACTGACCAGGAATCTCTATCTGCTGCTCAACCAGCTCACCATTAAACCGGGTTAGCCATGTGGAATACTCCTTGAGCAAACCTAGACACAAGTAGTTCAGTTGTACTTACAATGTATATCATACAAACTAGTATTGTAGCATTTTGGAGAAAATCTACATGACATCACAACTAATAGCGAGTACTAACGACTACTAGTGAGTACTGACGACTACTGACAAGTACTAACGATGACTACTAGCTAGTACTAACGACTAATAGCGAGTACTAACGACTACTAGCAAGTACTAATGACTACTAGCGAGTACTAACGACTACTAGCAAGTACTAATGACTACTAGCGAGTACTAACGACTACTAGCAAGTACAAATGACTACTAGCGAGGACTAACGACTACTAGCAAGTACTAATGACTACTAGCAAGTACTAACGACTACTAGCAAGTACTAATGGCTACTAGCTAGTACTAACGACGACTAGCAAGTATTAACGACGACTAGCAAGTACTAATGACTACTAGCTAGTACTAATGACTACTAGCAAGTACTAATGACTACTAGTGGGTACTAACGACTACTAGCGAGTACTAACGACTACTAGCAAGTATTAACAACTACTAGCGAGTACTAACGACTACTAGCAAGTACCAACCTGGTGGTCTCAATGTTTTATCTACAGTGTTTTTCATATCCTGTGCGAGTTTGAAAAACGTCTCTTTGAAACCCTGAAAATGAACAAATCCAGAACATCTGACTGTATGTGAATATTTAATCCATCTACCATAAGCAGGGGAGATAATGTTGACTGTTAAGGCGTAATATATATATAAACTGTGTAACACATGGAGAGTAGTCTAGAGATACACAGATGAGTTGAGTAGGAGGTGGTAGCTCTTACCTTAGCACTCATACCAACAATCTTCTCACCTCTCTTTCCAGCAAGAGCATCCAGTTTAGCAGAAAATGCCTAGACAAACACACTCACAATGTTAATTACAGTAACAACGTCTACATCCCACAAACAGTACCACTTGATGTTCAACACATTTTACTATCTGCACATGTATGATAAAATCAGGATGATAAACTCATTGATGTAGAAGAATAATACAGGAGGGAATACATTATAAAATGTAGATCAACCGTCAAGACACCCTAATTTATATGATCAGTAAATAGGTCAAGACACTAAGTTATACATTGTACATCAGACGCCCTGGTTAGTTTGTGAGTAATAACAGGTTTCACCTTGGCAAACTCTTTCTTATACTTGTTAGCATCAACAAACTCATCATCATAGAGGGCGCCATCTGCTGAGGTGGTTCCTTCATCAAATATAATTTGGCGAATCTGCTTGTATGACGTTTCTACAGAAGAAATCATTCAGAAATTGTCACCCGTTCCTCGTTGTGTATATTGCTGTTCAGTTGAACTTTCCCTATAGCTTCTGCTTGGTCAGCCGATTCCGACCCCTTCCCCCTTGTACTCTGGTCTGCATGTTGTACGGCTATGCCTCAGCTACCCAGCTGAACACAACAATACTCACCAACTACCTTGATATCAAGTTTGCCCTGAGTGAACATGTCTCCCATCTCCATCTCCACCCAGTCCTTAAACAAAGCTTCAGGTTGTGAGAGTTGCTCGAGAGCCGTTATAATCTTGTCAACTAAAGTGTAACTGCTAAGTTTCTCTCTTAGTCTACAATATACCAATACAGGACTAGTAGCTTCTTCATTTCCCATTACATTAACACAAGATGATTCTAAATCTTAGTTTAATAGAGGTTGGTCTAGTCAAATAGATTATCATTTTGAATATACATTGTAGATTGTTTCTGTATGTCCATAGAATTTTATAGATATGAGTGCAGCTGGTTTGATGAGATGCTAGAATATCCCACTTAATTCCTTTCTCAATAGTCATAATTCCCAAACACCGTTGTTTTCTAGAAACTAGTGAGAGACCATGCCTATATGCATAAAGTTACCTATCATGTATCAAAGACAATCATATGCATGTCGCTACAATTACAAAGTCGTCTTCTCTTTCACTTTTGGCATTACTACTAGTACATGTACAAATTCCCATGCAAGACAAATAGATTTGACCAAATAAAAAGGCAATAAATAACATAGCAATGTATTAATTAGACAACAGTAGACATTGGCTAACCTAAGTATGAATTGACTGGTGGTAGAGTCTTTAGTGGGTGTATACTGATCAAGGCTTATTTTAACAGGGTAGACCAAAGCCATAGGGTAGCTGTCTGCTATGTCTGTAATAATGTGATGGACAGCTGTACCATGTTTACTATCCAACATGGCCACCATCTGTGATATCCAGCCAATGAATGTCCAGCATGCAACATTTTTTGTCTACAATTAACAACACACGGTAGGAATTATTCCCACTTTGCACAAAGTAGGAGTTATCCTCTATTGATTTAGAAGGAATACTATACTATTTGGATATTATAACATGACCATATGACATGAATACATGCAGCTTCACAAAAATATATAATACAGCAATTTGTTAAAACTTAACTAAGAGACAAGTGACCCCAACTGTAAATGTAGAATTTAACTATCATACACTTCTGATAATGAGGACAATCTAAACTACATGACTGTACAATATTACCTTGGATATAAATATGTCTACAGTATCAGGGTATATCTCCAGCAGCTGTAACAGCCTTGGTACCCAGCCAAGAGCATTTTCACAACCCAGTTCTAAGGCTTTGGAACATGAAGTAATCATATGAGTTGTTAGATCAGCTACTATCTTCTTGCTAATCACACTAGTACCAGCTGTAAAGAGATGAGACAGTGAAGAGCACAAAATAGTGTTTCGTTTCACACATAGTGCTTCATTCACAACTGATAAAGGATTTGAGGCTTGCTGAAGCAGAATTGATGTAAATTGAAAAATTTTAATGAAAACTTGAGGTTGTGATGAGCTAATCTGAGAATGGAATAGAATCCCTAGGGATTGCTGAGTAGATACTATCTCACCCTCTTCATTGTGACGTAGCAGGTGATCTGCAAACATCACCATATCCATGTGAGCTGAGGTTATTTGTGTGTCTACTTCTGTGGATATGCTCTTCTTGATGCATTTCATACCTTTCTCAGACAGACTAGATGTTATCTGCAATGTGTAGACAACCCAACAATGAGTACACAACATAATCTATAGCTGTTTCAACAGCATAGACCGAAATTGTTTTGAGGAGAGGGCTCAGCGCAACTTTGCTACGGATATAAGTTATTGAACAGTGTTATACCTGGGAGAAGCTGGAACAGCCAGCAAGGGAGAGCAGCTCTTTTTGACATTCCTCTATGTCCTCCTTACTGGATTCCAACACACCAGAGAGCAGACAACTCCATGTTTTATTCTTTAGAGAATACCATTGGTAGTAAAGGGGGTCTTTTGGAGTCGCAGCTCTGTCAACTTCCCCATCACTATACTGACCTGGGTGAACAGCTTTACATGAGAGTATGTGACACTATGTGACACCCATAACTACGCTAGAAATTTTAGCTGTAGATAATTAGGAATTAGCTCTTACTCATGATGAATAACACTCCAGTGAGTGTGTTATAATTGCATGTACTCTACCCCTAACTTTGTTCAGTACCTAGTGCACGGATGGCGGCTGAAGTGTGTTTGATCCTCTCCGATAGCGTAATGTCGGGACTATTAGCCATCCTTTGCTTTATTTGTACTCCAGCAGCCGAGAACCTTAGCTTCAGCTCTACTCCCACAGTGTCTTCATCGATATCCTATTATGTGACAATATAGAGACTTATAAAATGGTGTGAACATACATTGTAGGACTGACACAGGAAATAGATAGCAAGTCCAAGTCACATGACTGTGTAATAGTGTAGAGAAGAAATGGACATACCGAGCGAATACTCCTGAGTATGTTGAGCGCGAGGCCGATGTTGCCACCATCAGTAGCGTGGCCAGCCTGAGTCAGCTTCATACTTAGTTTCTGTTGATTGAACAGGTCCGTCTCTAGTACACTGTCCAACATGTTCATGTAGAAGATTCTAGAATATGTAATATATAGATACATGGGAGAGAGATAGCAGTGCCAGTGGGATAGCAGCTGGAAAATAGCCTGATAAACTACTGCTTTCACTGGAGGTGTTTGGGTATCCCAAGAATCGTCCCTCACCTGTTGGTGATAACATCGTCCCATGTAGAGGAGTCGGCCAGATGACCAGGAGATCTGTCTGCCCATCTAGTCACTAGTCCACATGCTGCAGGGATGTCTGGATTACCACGTATTAGCTCCAAAAACTCTCCCATCTCTGTCAACTTCTACAAACAATACACTGAGATTGGAAACAACAAATAAGCTATTGGCAAGACTTGTGTACTCGTGTTCATTAGTTAGGTCAGACTCTGTACTTCACATTACCCGCAACATAATATTATAGCATTGATACTACAGCAACACACCCTTAAACAAAATTCTATTCTGTAGATTTTAAGAGCCATGTGTTATAAGAGTAAATACCTGTAGTGACAGCATGTTATGTGACCTGGCATTGGTCATTAGTTGTCCGATCGTTGACCAGTCATACAGAAACCTGTCAGTAGCCAGCTGGTAGTAGTGCTGCGCTCTACCAAAGTCCTTGCTAGCCATGTATATAATAGCCAAATGGTCACAGTAATTTACCTGCAGGATATACCATACATTAACTATATACACACTACCTACATTATTATACGTGTATATAAACTGCATCGCTCACTACCAACATACATTAGGCATTTTCGGATCATGAATGTCGTTTCACAGTTGTTTTCTCCTAAATAAGTGACATCCGGAAGAAGACTCAACGTGTGTGCAGTATTAAGATATGATCAACATTGATTGGCCACTCAGCGTTTGTCTATTTATTAGGAGTTATGTTCTCCATGAAAAATGAATACTGGAGGTGAGGGTGATCAAGCACAAGGCAATTGAAATTCAGCGATAAAACTTTAATGAATTTCAATTAATCTGATTGTTCCCAGCCACTGAGTACATGGAGGTAATCCAGCTATTATCTGTCATTGCAGTATAAACAAAACATCAATTAGCTAACAAATAAAGTAACAGCAAACATTACCTCCATAAATTCACCTACATGTACTATATATGTGCACTATCATACGCTCACAGGTACACGTACCTCAAGAAGATTCCTCCGTTCTGAAACCTTACAGCTCTCATTGATGAAAGTAAGAAAGTCGGTTCTTCCGCCACCCACCATCAGCTTCTTTGTTTGGCACTTCATGAGTGCTCGTAAGTAGTAGTCCTGTAACATAGTCAGAACACGAGTAATAAATACACTGTAGGTATTATGACAAATATACAGACATCGTGAAACAGATTAAAGTAGTACATGGATATGTGAATGCATGTTGCTAAACAGATAAATAGTGTTCAGCAAACAATTGCCAAGAGCAAGCGAAGCAGGTGAAATCAGCAAGTGAAACAGGTGACTTGAACATGTGGAACAGATAATGTGAATGTGTGTAACAGGCGCACTGAACATGTGAAACCAGTGAAGTCAACAAGTGATGCACACATGTGAAACATGTGCTGTGAACGTGTGAAACAGATGAAATCGACAATTGGAACAGGAAATGTGAACATGTGGAACAGGTGATGAGGATGTGTGAAACAGGTGAAGTCAACAAGTGGAACAAGCGAAACAAAGGAGCTGAACAGCAGGTAACGTAAGAAAGAGGTGATGTGAACATGTTAAGTAGGTAACATGTGTCTGGTAAAGTAAACATGTAAACCTGGTCATATGAATGTATGAAACAAGTAAAGTGAACGAGAGAAACAGGTGATGTAAACCTGTTAAACAAAGAATGTGAACACATGGAACAAGTAATTTGAATGTGTGAAACATATAAACTGAGCATATACAACAATTGATGTTAACCTGTGAGACAGGTAAAGTCAAAAAGTGGAACATGCAGAACAGGTGATCTGAAAGTGTGAAACAAATGATGTAAACAAATGCAACAGGTAATGTGAACATAATATTATGAAACAGGTAATGCGAATTGCGAACATATTATGAAACAAAGGATGTTAATATGGAGTTTGTGAATATATAAGGTAAATAGGGCTATGACCAAATTAGCAACATATTATAATATATAAGAAAAGCAGTAGAAATATGTGACGGACAGATGGCTGTAAACTACATGTACATGTATACAATACAACCACATACGACTGTTTAAAGAATATAATTATAATAAACAAATAAGTGTAAAATGTAAACAAATAAAGTGTACCATGTGAAATAAACGTGTTAAACATGTAGAACAAGCAAATAAGTGTACCATGTGAAATAAACAAATAAGTGTAACATGTGAAAGAGACAATTAAGTGTAACATGTGAAATAAACAAATAAGTGCAACATGTGAAACAAACAATTAAGTGTAACATGTGAAATAAACAAATAAGTGTAACATGTGAAACAGACAATTAAGTGTAACATGTGAAATAAACAAATAAGTGTAACATGTGAAACAAACAAATAAGTGTAACACATGAAATAAACAAATAAGTGTAACATGTGAAACAAACAAATAAGTGTAACGTGTGAAATGAACAAATAAGTGTAACATGTCAAACAAACAAATAAGTGTAACATGTGAAATAAATAGATAAGTGTAACATTTGAAATAAACGATTAAGTCTAACATGTGAAATAAACAAATAAGTGTAACATGTGAAATAAACAAATAAGTGTAACATGTGAAACAGACAATTAAGTGTAACATGTGAAATAAACAAATAAGTGTAACATGTGAAACAAACAAATAAGTGTAACACATGAAATAAACAAATAAGTGTAACATGTGAAACAAACAAATAAGTGTAACATGTGAAATGAACAAATAAGTGTAACACATGAAATAAACAAATAAGTGTAACATGTGAAACAAACAAATAAGTGTAACGTGTGAAATGAACAAATAAGTGTAACATGTCAAACAAACAAATAAGTGTAACATGTGAAATAAATAGATAAGTGTAACATTTGAAATAAACGATTAAGTCTAACATGTGAAATAAACAAATAAGTGTAACATGTGAAATAAACAAATAAGTGTAACATGTGAAACAGACAATTAAGTGTAACATGTGAAATAAACAAATAAGTGTAACATGTGAAACAAACAAATAAGTGTAACACATGAAATAAACAAATAAGTGTAACATGTGAAACAAACAAATAAGTGTAACATGTGAAATGAACAAATAAGTGTAACATGTCAAACAAACAAATAAGTGTAACATGTGAAATAAATAGATAAGTGTAACATTTGAAATAAACGATTAAGTCTAACATGTGAAATAAACAAATAAGTGTAACATGTGAAATAAACAAATAAGTGTAACATTTGAAAGAAACAAATAAGTGTAACATGTGAAATGAACAAATAAGTGTAACATTTGAAAGAAACAAATAAGTGTAACATCTGAAAGAAACAAATAAGTGTAACATGTGAAATAAACAAATAAGTGTAACATGTGAAATAAACAAATAAGTGTAACATGTGAAATGAACAAATAATACAACATACAAAATGAATAGGTCTGACATTTGAAACAAATGCAACATTTTCAATAAGTTATTTTAACGTGAGAAATATACAATAGTATATATAGTATAACACATAATATGCTGCAGGTGAAACGAGACAAATAAAAGCATGCGGAGAGTCAAACAGAACGATAGAAGCAGTAACAGTTGACCTGATTTGTAAACATGCAAGCAGTGCCATTTGAAGCTAACGAAAGAAGCACTGCAGTTGTCTAATATGGCACCAGTATTGCACTTCATATTCAACAAGTGAAACAAGATAGCATGTAAGACATAAGTATAACTTGTAAAAGTGGTAGAAATTATGTCAAATTGGAAGGAAATGTGATAACAGATAGAGGAATGTTATTATTTTAGCCAATAACAAAGGATGAGGCAAACAGAGATGTGGATAGTAGAGCATCAAATGCGACAAAAAGCTAGCAATCAAACATGTGATAAACTGAATATAGGTTACATAGTAGAAACACTTTAAAATGTAATGCAATGGAAAAATACACATAGAATGATATAAATAATTCAAGTACCTTGCTGGAGTCTGACCAGATGTTAACCCAGTTATCATCAAGGTTTGCCATGAGGGTGGACTCCATGTCACCCCACTTAGTAAGCTGTTCCATGCAATGCAGTCTACCATCATCTATAAGACTTAGTTCTTGCATCTCTTCAACCCGGCTTTGTTCTTCATTCAGCATCTGTATATACGAGTATATAAACAGTTCACAAGTGTGATACAGGTAATACATGTATCTACCACTGTACATCTACAATGTATTTACAGTTGTACCACGTATCTACAGTTGTACCACGTATCTACAGTTGTACAATGTATCTACAGTTGTACCACGTATCTACAGTTGTACCACGTATCTACAGTTGTACCACGTATCTACAGTTTTACCACGTATCTACAGTTGTACAGTGTATCTACAGTTGTACAGTGTATCTACAGTTGTACAATGTATCTACAGTTGTACAGTGTATCTACAGTTGTACAGTGTATCTACAGCTGTACCATGTATCTACAGTTGTACCACGTATCTACAGTTGTACCACGTATCTACAGTTGTACCACGTATCTACAGTTGTACAATGTATCTACAGTTGTACAGTGTATCTACAGTTGTACCACGTATCTACAGTTGTACCACGTATCTACAGTTGTACAGTGTATCTACAGCTGTACAGTGTATCTACAGTTGTACCATGTATCTACAGTTGTACAATGTATCTACAGTTGTACCACGTATCTACAGTTGTACCATGTATCTACAGTTGTACCACGTATCTACAGTTGTACCATGTATCTACAGTTGTACCACGTATCTACAGTTGTACCATGTATCTACAGTTGTACCACGTATCTACAGTTGTACCACGTATCTACAGTTGTACAGTGTATCTACAGTTGTACCATGTATCTACAGTTGTACCACGTATCTACAGTTGTACCACGTATCTACAGTTGTACAATGTATCTACAGTTGTACCACGTATCTACAGTTGTACAATGTATCTACAGTTGTACAGTGTATCTACAGTTGTACCACGTATCTACAGTTGTACCACGTATCTACAGTTGTACAGTGTATCTACAGCTGTACAGTGTATCTACAGTTGTACCATGTATCTACAGTTGTACAATGTATCTACAGTTGTACCACGTATCTACAGTTGTACAATGTATCTACAGTTGTACCACGTATCTACAGTTGTACCACGTATCTACAGTTGTACCACGTATCTACAGTTGTACCACGTATCTACAGTTGTACCACGTATCTACAGTTGTACAGTGTATCTACAGCTGTACAGTGTATCTACAGTTGTACCATGTATCTACAGTTGTACCACGTATCTACAGTTGTACCATGTATCTACAGTTGTACCATGTATCTACAGTTGTACCACGTATCTACAGTTGTACAGTGTACCTACACTCTTATAAAACTTACATTCTCATATAGATCACAAGCCTGTTCATATCTGTACTTAGACTCGTACTCTAAGGCCTGCCTGGTGTGCTCATGGACGTTTATATGGTGAGAGATGATACTCCGTACTATATCATAGTGTCCCATGGACTTGTACAGCCTACAACATACAATGGGTACGCGATATACACCGTATGTGCTGTATGTATGCATGTGTATTGATGTAATGTACGCACAATATAGTAACAAGTACCATATAGCAAACCAAATCTTGGAAAATGCTCTATTAATGGTTCTTTTCTTCAGAGACCAAATTAACATGCAGTGGTCGTTGTGAATACAGTCCAGTGTAGGTACATACGTGTATATTACATTGCACGAGAGGTGCATCATCTTCAGCAAATAGACCAACTACATGTAAATTACATATTGACCAAGTCCACCTACCTGGCAAGGTCCACCTACCTGGCAAGATCTACCTACCTGGCAAGGTCCACCTACCTGGCAAGGTCCACCTACCTGGCAAGGTCCACCCAGCTTTGAGGGTCATCAACCTTTTCCGCATCTCTAGCAGTTTTCACTCTCTTTGATTCGCGTGAGCCGGCAGTACTGTTCTTAGGTATCAGTCTCTTTTCAAGGGTGACAACTCCAACAGGCTGCTGCTTGCACTGGATACTGCAGTCAGCTATGATAGTTGGAGAGAAGGAGGGATCTGTGGCAGCAGACAACTTGACAAGCAGTTCCTAATAATATTATGCAGTAAGTTACTTCCAACTTCCAATGGAGAAGCAGTCTCTTTGAGTTGTACATAATGCAGTACATTGTGCTAGACAATAAACAGCAAGACAAAGTACATTATGGGTTGGACATTATTGTTCAGTTCATGCATTAGTTCACATCCCACAGTATTATTTAATAGATATAGCTGAAGAGAAGAACTGAAACTGTGGCTTGAATCTCTCTCTCTCTCTCTGCCAATACCATAAGACCTCTGCCCAAACAAACACTTCAGGCCTCGCTATGAAGGGGAGAGGAAAGCAGTACAGTGTCTATGGGGAAGGGAGGGTGGTACTAAATCTATGAGGGGAGAATGGTACAGAGGCTTACCTTAGTACAGACTATGAGGGGAATGTGGTACTGAGGCTTACCATAAGACAGGCTATGAGGGGAGGGTGGTACTGAGGCTTACCATAAGACAGGCTATGAGGGGAGGGTGGTACTGAGGCTTACCATAAGACAGGCTATTAGGGGAGGGTGGTACTGAGGCTTACCATAAGACAGGCTATGAGGGGAGGGTGGTACTGAGGCTTACCATAAGACAGGCTATTAAGGGAGGGTGGTACTGATGCTTACCATAAAACAGGCTATGAGGGGAGGGTGGTACTGAGTGGATGATCCAAGTATTTTCTCGACCAGTAAGACTACAGCTTTACTAGTCTCATTTGTGTCATCTACTTCGGACAGTATAGCTTGAGATACTTCTAGGAATAGCATTCTAGCAGTTGTAGAGTCTTTCTACAACCAGCATGAACCATGTACAAAATGTAAGCAAACATCAGTTGGCGCCTTCCATATTAATACTCGTCCAATAAATGACATGATGAGTGGTGATATCACGACATCACAGATGAAAGAGTATTACTTCTATTTGGGAATAGTTCAGTGAAAAACTACACCAAATCATAATAGTAATATAATAATTGTTTAGAGTGCTAAAATATTTATTGCATCACAATCCAATTTACTGTAAAAATATATATGCATACATGTAGGTAGTCTATATGTATGAAGTTATCCCCACTACATATGAGAGCATTCATAAGGAATATTATTCACAGCTAGTTGAGTGAGCAACTAACCTGAGCCAAGGCCTGTAGGGGAGTAATAATTGCAGAATATTTGATCTGAATATCTGGCAAATCTCCAATTCTGTACTGTCTGTAGAGAGTGACTTGGTTCTCCCTCTGTTGTTTACTCAGCACTCGTCTTTCCTGTAACCCATATATGAGTATATAGTATACATGCACTTATATGTTGTGTCTACATACACGTCCAGTGTAGCACATAGGTTAGCACATGTACTATTGCAGTATCATGGGATGGAACCAGTGGTCTGGGAGTTCCTATTGTAAGGAGGATACCCCGAGTATGTGGACAGCGAATAGCTGAATACACATGGTAATACAGTAAGTATGTGGATCTGTATAAGTGCATTGCATTGTATTAACCATCTACCTGCTCCTGCCTCTTCCTCCTGGATTCTCTCTTAGCAAAGTAGATTCTGCTCGACTCCTGGTCTTTGATAAACCTTCTACGAAGAGCACTTAGTTCTGGGTTAGATTCTGCAGCGTCTGAAAGAACAGAAATGGGTATAAAAATAAGAAGTACACCAAGTATGAGAGAGTTGTGCTCCCATAACTAAAGATTGCACAGTAGACAATATACTATAGTTTAGTTGATCCAAGAAGTGCTCATGGGGGATAATTACAGCAGACTTACTGATCCTTCCGTCAACTTCGTCCTGCAACTTTTGAGTTCGCTTCGCAATTGGTTTAGATTTCCCAGAAACTTTAGAGGTCTTTGAGCCAACAGCGAAAAGTAGTGAAGAGGTCGATGTTGATGTTGTTGTCGAGTCAACAATGGAGGCATCTAATGAACTTTGGGTTAACCAGTTATATGTCTTCTCTCCTGGAACAAACCCAGAAAGGTTACATGTATAGTGATTGATTGTATCATATATGATAAATAAGGCAACTGCTTTACATAGGCAAACTTTGTCATCCAGCCAACCAGCAAGCCGAGTTGAATGAGCCACACATAGATGAGTCAGCCAGCCGAGTCAAATGAGTCAGCCAGCCGAGTCAGATGAGTCAGCTAGTCGAGTCAGATGAGTCAGTCAGCCGAGCCAGATGAGTCAGTCACTCAGCCTTTCAATTCTTCAGCCAAACATTCTTACTTGAGTCTGCTGGATCAAGAGTAGCTGTGAATTGTTGGGTAGCTTGTGTTCCCCTCAATAGTCCAGCTCCCAGACTACCTACAGATTGTGACATCGTCCCGTCAGCAAACATAGGAGCTAATGTAGAGAACCTCTGACTCCATGTGGAGTTTACTGCATAGGCCTGTAAAACAACAACAATAGACAGCAATTAGATATATTCAAATTATGTAGATAACTATATTCTGGGGTTCTATGGTAGCCTGTGCACCAAACCATAGCACAGAACTAAACTGTACTGACTCATTGGCTTAGACTAGTTGGCCTAATGCCCAGGCTAATCTTATGGCTGACGAGGAGATGTCATCATTTTCTTTTTATTTGCCATTGTATATTTTATTCCCACAGCCATTACACTGTACAGTATATTACACAGAGCCCGAGACTATAGTCACTCTTGTACACTGCTCACCTCAAACTTGCAGTCTGACAAAGGGGTGTTAAAGATGGGTCTATCAAAATCGGAGCTACGTGACGTCAGCTCGAGAATAAGGTTAGTGGCATAACTGAGAAAGTTAGTCTCAGTACCAGGACTATACATCTGCTCAAGTATAGCTTGCAATCTTGCCAATATATCTTGTGACATTGTTGTCTCAGATGACCAGAAGTTCTGT
The DNA here is from genome assembly GCA_935421135.1 of Bugulina stolonifera. Classification (NCBI taxonomy): domain Eukaryota; kingdom Metazoa; phylum Bryozoa; class Gymnolaemata; order Cheilostomatida; family Bugulidae; genus Bugulina; species Bugulina stolonifera. The sequence continues at coordinate 34,299,036 of OW285187.1, forward strand.
ACTATTAGTCTAAAGCACATTTCAAATCAGCAAATGATCTGCTTTACATAAACAGATTATAATGTACACACACAAAGTCTAAGAGAAAAACATACTAAAACAAGTATCATGTATAAGAAAGAGTAAATGGTAAATGGTGGATGTAATAGTAGGTACTGGTTTCACCTGTTATGTTGGGAAGGGTATGCTAGTAGGTACTGATGTTACCTGTTATGTTGGGAAGGGTCTGCCAGAGCCAGCAGCAGGTTTTCTTGTGATGAATAGAACAGTTTCTCCTCTGCGGTACGGTCAGTGATATCATCATCAGCTGATAGACGACTGGCTCTATTACTGCCAGAGTACTTGTTATACACAGAGATGAATATAGCATGTGCTTGTCTTCTGCAACTCTCATCCCCATTAGACTGACAGTTAGCCACAAGTGAGAGCCAGGCGTCTGTCTGTTCAGCTGTCAATTTCTCCAGCACATTGTGGAAGATTTTGAGACAGGATTGCATAATATGCGTATTCCTACACAAATCAAAATTTAATCAGAGAAAAAAGTGTTTAGAAATGTTGCAATTCACTGAATTCAGAGGAGCCATGAAAACCTGCTTATTTCTTAGATGCAACAGTGCTCTCAGAGCCTGTTGTGTGACGATACAATAGCAAACTACCATCAGCCCATTGTGTCGGTATACTGACATGAATGTGTATATAACGTAAAAAATAGCTGAAAGGTTATTCACCTGTGTGCTAGGAGGGTAGAGAAGTTAATATTACAGAGCTGTGTGTACGGCTGTTCAGTGTACGCTATTCTACCAGCAATGATCTCTAAACCTTTCTGTTTCATGTCACCATGTAGACGTTGGATCTCAAACAGTACTTTAGACATGAACCTGTGAGAGAGACTGATATAAATTAAATCTCCCCATCCTGGGGTCATTAGCTAGGAAAGAGCCATGCTATCCAAATAACAGGCTACTTGGAATTTTTCATCTCAATTTATTGAGCAAGGATAGACAACTACAAAGTAATAAATTTGTTAGAGGAAACATGTTTTGAGACATAAATGCCTTATGAGAAGACAACTAACAGGCACTTTCTGTTTTTTGGAGTGTTGCAGAATGAATGCTAAAATGGGTGATGTTGTGTGTCAGTCAGAAAAAAAAAACAATAATAATACACCAGAATAATATAAATATATAGTAGAACCCTACTACATTACGTTATGAACTTGCCTGTCGGAGAATGGCTGGTAATGCAAATGGATACTGTACAGGCAGACAATGAACTTCCCTAACAGGTTTGCTGGCATTGACAGCAGACCTTTCTCTATGAACCCTTCATACTGTAAACGATTACATAACAATAAAATATGTAACGATGTATGACATATTATAATTATACATATCCGGGGTGTTAAAGGGTTTTATATGAAATAAATTCTTTACAAGAAAATATCACAATGTTATATTTTACATTGTATGTATTATAGAACTATGCAGAATGTTGCACAGGTTTATAACACATAGGCTACATGCCACTGTTCAGTCACCAAGTACATGTATACATGTATACACCTACACAAGACGAGGAGAGGGTGAATTTTGATTACAGTAAATAGATTACGAGTGGTTATGTATAATAAGTTGTACTATAAAATATAAAACTTATGTGAGCTTTAAAATAGTGCTCCAAGTTTAAAAACTGAGTAGTACTATACAGATTATGATGAATAGAAAACTAACCTGAGCACAGAACTGTTTGGAGTTATCGTCCCCATGAGTTGAAAGAAAATTGAAGACAAGACCGATGACCTCCGAGGCAGAACTGTACACACTTAGCAGCCTGTTCATCATGCCTTTGCCTAGAGATTTGTAGAACCTGTGAAATACATCAACCTATAGCCATATGGTGCAACAATCAAGTATATTAAATATATATACACATGTACAAAGTTCAAGGATGTTATTAAGCAAGTACATGTAAGTGAATGTCACAAGTGAAATAGTGTGTGTGGATTAGTAGCACTCACTCTTGCTTGCCAACATCACATGACGCTGGATTGTAAGAGTCAATCTTATTGGCTATGACAACACCAAGAATCTGAACTCCCGTCAATACTCTCTTGTCGTCTGCAGATTTTAAGAAGTCGTATATTGTTCTACAAGCATAATAAAATGTAGCTCTATTGAGTATTATCCACAGTTCTGTATTAACAGTTAACAAGTAGACAGACAACCCAGATTTTACAAGACACCAGATAAGCAAACACGTAGTATCCCAACGTACCCAGAGTTGATCTTAACAAAGCTTTTCCACCTCTCCAGACATGTTTTAATGAGGTCCAAGTTATTCTTAAATATTCCCTTCCTCTCATGGTGTGCCTTGCTAATGATGAACCCGATTAGACTATTCAACATGGATCTGCCTTCCGCTTCCTTCTGTATAACAGACCAACACCAAACATTATATACACACACAAGCATGTACAGACAGACGGAGTAGCCCTCAAGCGAGTGAATGCTGATATTTCAATCTGACACCACTGGTATACATTAGGTACTGCAATGCCACATTTACATATATTGTGGACATTTGTGGTCCAAACGTGTGTTTATAGGTAGACCTACATTGTACATACATATGTACTGTATAGTGCATCTAACATGTCTCACACTAGTTACTAAGTAGAGTATAAAGCAATGTACCTGAGGGGTGACGTTATCGCACCACAGTATCACCATGACGACAACATCAATACAGAAGTAGTGTAACTCCTCACAACAACTCGTCACATATTTGACCAGAGATGGAAGCAAGAGCTGAGCGAAGGGTTTGAACACCTACAATAAGGAGTTGTAAGTACTAATAGTAGTACACGTACATGTAGTATTATGTAGTATTGTGTAGTATTGTGTAGTATTATGTAGTATTATGTAGTATTATGTAGTATTATGTAGTATTATGTAGTATTATGTAGTATTATGTAGTATTATGTAGTATTATGTAGCAGAAAACTCTGTAGTTAAAGATATGGCAGTGTGTACCGACCCCACTGAGTCATGAGGACAGCCAAGTGAGTACTCGTACTTTGTACGCTAGTAACGTACATAAGTAATGTACACTAGTGATGTCAGCTGGTATGAGAGACTAAGCAAGTGTGTGGCTATCATGCATCGGCTACTCAAACAGCTAAGAGACCTATCTGTCACAAAGGGGGGCCAGCCACGGTTCTAGAATATGGGTCTAGTTAACAAGAAGTACCTTTTCATTGTTGAGAATGATTCGAGCAATAAAGTGCTTCACATTCACTGGTACACCAACTGCATCCAGTTTATCTTTCAGCCAGCCCATCCACCCAGGCAAGTCATCCAACTATATATAAAATGTACAAGGTGTTACATAGACATGCATGCATACACATTGTATACCATGTTGTGGAGAAGATAGATTAGTAGTTAGTATAGCAAGTGTATTTAGTAGTGTATAGTAGTTATCATAACAAATGAGTTATGCTCAGCCCATACAGTAGAGTATCTACAATACACACATATATAAACTAATGACAGAGTTATAATCATGATCACCCATGAACTCTCAGGTATTTTGTGAAGTTGTCCCTTCTTTGTCTTCACAAAGAGAGAACAACTGCATATTAGAAATGCCCATGTTTTGGAAATTAATTGTATGTTTATACATACATCTACATGTACATGCCAGGTGCATATAAGTAGAGTTTGACTAGAGACTCCAGCTACATGCACATGGCATATAATCCATGTCTAAATCTTATCTATATATAGTATAGACTATGTAGCCTGATTGGTCTTCAGCATCGATACATGCATGTACTCTAATGTTGAAAATACAGCAAATATGACTGTAATACGTCAGGGTAACATGCTATTGTATTACCCACCATCATTGATTATACATCGCATAATTATTATTTATTGTACACGTATGTACATGTATATATTATAACGGGAGTTATCAACACATACCTCATCAGAAGCAGACGGAGTAATGTTATTGGTCAGCATGTGCTGGAGTAGAGAGGTGAACTGAGCCATACACTCGTGTTCATTCAATGAGTCAGACTCCAGCTCCACAAACCCTACAACACATGCATGCAGGTGAGCAGAGTAATACCATGAGAGGGATAAATGATAACATGCATGCGTGCAGGTGAGTGGAGTAAAACCATGAGAGGGATAAATGATAACATGCATGCATGCAGGTGAGTGGAGTAATACCATGAGAGGGGTAAATGATGATGAACTGATAGGTAGAGCTCATTACCTTGAGATATGTTAGTAGAAGTAGGTTGCACAGTTTCATTATCAGGGTATAGCAACTCCAGCTGTTCTTGTTCCTTTTCCTCACGGCGCTGCTTACTGCTGGATATGCTCTGGAAATAACGTCGAAATAACATACTAGTAATGGAATACAGTATGGACCTATACCCATGTACACGCTGTAATAACATACTAGTAAAGGAATACAGTATGGACCTATTCCCATGTACACGCTGTAATAACATACTAGTAATGAAATACAGTATGGACCTATACCCATGTACACGCTGTAATAACATACTAGTAATGGAATACAGTATGGACCTATACCCATGTACACGCTGAAATAACATACTAGTAATGGAATACAGTATGGACCTATACCCATGTACACGCTGTAATAACATACTAGTAAAGGAATACAGTATGGACCTATACCCATGTACACGCTGAAATAACATACTAGTAATGGAATACAGTATGGACCTATACCCATGTACACGCTGTAATAACATACTAGTAATGAAATACAGTATGGACCTATACCCATGTACACGCTGTAATAACATACTAGTAATGGAATACAGTATGGACCTATACCCATGTACACGCTGTAATAACATACTAGTAATGAAATACAGTATGGACCTATACCCATGTACACGCTGTAATAACATACTAGTAATGGAATACAGTATGGACCTATACCCATGTACACGCTGTAATAACATACTAGTAATGAAATACAGTATGGACCTATACCCATGTACACGCTGTAATAACATACTAGTAATGGAATACAGTATGGACCTATACCCATGTACACGCTGTAATAACATACTAGTAATGAAATACAGTATGGACCTATACCCATGTACACGCTGTAATAACATACTAGTAATGGAATACAGTATGGACCTATACCCATGTACACGCTGAAATAACATACTAGTAATGGAATACAGTATGGACCTATACCCATGTACACGCTGTAATAACATACTAGTAATGAAATACAGTATGGACCTATACCCATGTACACGCTGAAATAACATACTAGTAATGGAATACAGTATGGACCTATACCCATGTACACGCTGTAATAACATACTAGTAATGAAATACAGTATGGACCTATACCCATGTACACGCTGAAATAACATACTAGTAATGGAATACAGTATGGACCTATACCCATGTACACGCTGTAATAACATACTAGTAATGAAATACAGTATGGACCTATACCCATGTACACGCTGTAAGTTGTACACCACACAGCATTATTGGGTGCATGCATTACAATTACGATACCATATTGTGCCTATACATGTACATGTAGGTACAGTACATGTATATGCTACCAAGTACATGTAGAGTGTTTACCCGTTATTTGTCAAAAACGACCATTGACTTTCAACAATAATGAAGACTTCAGATCTTGGGCTAGAAACCAAGAGTCGCTACCTTCATCACCGTTCGCTGTCGAGCGTTACCCTCTGTGTTATATATTATGTAATCAGTTATAGCAAAATCAAGGTGAGACAATTCCCAACCACAGCTTTGCTGTCGCTGAGTGTATCCATTTGAAGCCGTCATCAATTACATCATGATCAAGTTGAGACAGATGATTTAAGGAAAGACTCACCGAATACTAACAGCTCATGGAATAAAGTATTTAAAGCCCCAACCCCGTGTTCCATACGGATCTAGAACATCTCCAGTTTAATGTGCACTCAAGTAATTTCTTGTGTTTGAACAGTTTCATACATGGTAAGTGGTACCTTAACATTTGATAACTGATCTAGTGCTTGGGGTAACTCACCGGACCACTGGGTAGCTATATAGTTACTGTGAAGGAAGAGAGCTGTCAGTTTCAATATAAATAGCAGAGTAGACTAGAGCAGATAATTTTCGAGCAGCTTGTTGAGGTTAGAAATACATTTAGTCACTTACAGAGTGGAGTTTAGAGAAAGTCACAAATTCATTTTATTATATCTAGCTGATCTAATATAATATTTTACTTGAAGGATATTCTTGTTCCTTTGTCTTCTGTATCTTGTGTTTCTTACCAGTATTAGGAATATGCATCTAGTTTTGTTTGTAGTCTATACTCGAAACATAATTATTATATGTAGCCAGCAGCCATTGGCCGGTAGCCATTGGCCGGTAGCCATTGGCCGGTAGCCATTGGCCGGTAGCCATTGGCCGGTAGCCAGTGGCCGGTAGCCAGTGGCCGGTAGCCAGTGGCTGATAGCCAGTAGTTGGTAGTCGATAACCAGTAGATGATAGCCAGTAGCCGATAACCAGTAGCCGATAGCCAGTAGCAGATAGCCAGTAGCTGATAGCCAACAGGTGACATGTGAATTAGAAGTGATTAAGCAGATTTGATGAATAAATTACCTGAGAATAGCTGAAGTCATACTTAGAGAGATCTTCAGTCAGACTGCTCTCTACTGCTGACTGCATGTAAGCTACAGTGTCAGCTGTCTCACCATCATCATCATTTAAATGTCTAACAGAAACCAACTTCTTTGTCCTGACTGGAAGATTCTAGAACGAAGAAATAAAAACATTAAAATATACATAATACACAGTAATAAGAGCATTAGAATTTGATAGATCTTATAGTTATGTGATCGATGGCTAATAAATAATTTTAAAAGAAGGGAGGACAGCTTCAAAACCAGCAATAATTTCGAGTAACAACTGTACCAAACCTGTCCACTCCAGATAAAATGTGCCACCAATTTGGAGTTATCTTGCCTTTAACTTAGACTAAGACCATGCAGGTCATAGGGAATAGTCGAGTTCCTATTATACAGTGTAGTCATTGGTCAATTTGCAGTTTAGTCCCATTTGAAAGTAACACAATTTCAATATTTACCAGCAAAGTACCACCCTTTTGGATGGTCCTTGAAATTGCGCATTCCAAAACAAAGTTAAGACAACTCCAAACTGCAAAAAACTGGTGACACAGAGTTACACTGTATCATTGACTGAATAGTCTTGGTAAAACTGTTGCTCAGAATTGCAAATGTTGAAATAAACACTTTCTTATGTCCTTCCAGCTTTCAAAGCTTCCGGCCACATGGTTATGTAGCTTTGTGATACGATCTTATACAAGGCTCCAATAACACTAACAGAATACACAATTATTGTAGTTATACTTAGCCTAAGCTCCAACCCTTCACACTGTTTGGATGTATTTGCTACTAAGTACATCAACTTCATGTCTGTACATACTTACTGAAAGTTCTACTTCAAATGTGTAAGGAGTCTGTGGACAGATGTTCTCTAGTGGAGTACAGCCCTGTTCAACACAAACATTGAGCAGCATAATATGTATACCATTGCATTACAAGGAATAACACATCACTATTTGTACTACAAGAAAAGAAATCTAGCACATTGCAACACCGATACAATGATTTAGCTATGCGTACAACACTTATCGCTAATACCATATTATCTCTATCAGTACAATCTCTCAGGTTCATGCACCAAATCCAATACCTTTATACAAGTCACGATAGCGACTTTCTGACTTGTTTAACAACCCCTATGTTGGACACTAGTGATGAGGATAATATGCTCTAGTACATTTAGGTTACATATGATACTGGGCTCTCACAATTGACCTAAGTTTCCTTCAAGCAAAGTGCATATAGTATCCATAATAACAGTAATGATAGCCACAATCAAGATGGAAACACACAAGTGTTTTCGGGTGAATTTGATGACTGTGCTTTGTCTAGATCTCACGATCAATGCTCACAAAACGCTGTGTTGATAGAAATATTGAGGCGATTCGCTCTCCACTGATCGGCTGGTAAAAAAATTTTGTACACAAACACATGGGTTGTCAAGCAGTGAAGAAGTTGAAATATGATTTGGTAATAGTGGCAATTCACACCACTCCACACTTGCCCAATGTGTTTATTACAGCTGTAGCATTTGACGGTGACAAACTAAATGCTCGAGCAAATGTTCTCTCATGTGTTTCCAGCTTTATAACCGTTTCGTTTTGAGATTTTGCAGCATTTGAGTTCTATAACAGATGGTTTTTTTCAAAGTTTCTGCATACAACTTGGGGGGAACAGGACCTGCTTGTATTTTGATTTTTGACAGCTGTTGCCCATGTAAGCAATTTTAATGCTCCTGCTTGCTAGTAAATAGTATCCTATCCATTTGGTGGCTAGCTTTTATGTACATAAATACATCATTCACTCCTTGATACATTGTAGCTGTGGATGTAGAATTAGCTACTAAGTTGGAGTTGCTTGCTCCACAAAGCCAGTACTATTAAAAATGAGCGTCATGATTGGCTAACACCCAACCAATAGAAATAAACAGCATGCAGAATTTCCTTGACCTGTTCAAATATCAATAAGCAAAAACAATAGTGTCCCTCGTGAGCGATCAAATCAAAGGTAGCTATCTTCATGCTGTAATTATTTGTAAAACTACTGCGCTGTAGTTGGCAGTAAGAGTAATGAGAAAAATTAGATTCAATCATATTATGCTGTACTAACCCACCAATAACTGACCATATTATACACAACTAGTATTAGCATTTCAATTAGGTTCTACTACTATTTTCTAGTTAGATTATTTTATAGATAAATTTCCCAAAGAAAAGTAATATTATTTATATTAATATTTTTATTTTATTATAATTATATTATATATTTAATATTAATATTTATATAATAAATAATAATTTTATATAATATTTATATTAGCAATAGGCCTGCACACTCTGCTGACAGTGACACTCACTTAACACTGACTCAGAATGACTCTCACTCATATTTATTGTTAAACTTGACTAGACTAGACTAAAGTTAGATTGGGAGTAATAGATATGAGTAACTCACACTTGACTTGCACTCGAGTTTAGTTATACAGGAAGTGGGCTAGTGAAGTGACAGTCTAATTATTTGTTTAGGCCTATATTTATATTAATATATAAAATTGCTGGTCTCTTTCCTATTAAAATTGAGTTGTTATTATTATTAATTTTATTATTATTATATTATAATTATTATTGTGAGTTGTGACTACAATTATTTATATTAAAATTTAATTAATATTTATTCAGTTATATTTAATATTTATTCAGTTATATTTATTCAGTTGCGTTGCCATTGGACAGTACTCGGTAGTCAGTAGGCTAACTACTTCTGCTAGACAGATAGATAACATAGACTCACTAATCTACACCATGCCATTCCAAATTGATTCATTAATGTGAATGATGTCAATCATATTATATTCCATTATCATTTTGGCAGATGTAAAGTTAAATTATTTCTGTATTCTAATTAATAATAATAATAATAATTTATTATAGTAAGACAATGTATTTATAGCAATAACTACATTAACTTATTAGCTATTTACACATTAAGCAACATTTTAATTGTTAATTTTGATAATAAATCTAACCTGAGCCTACACTTAGGCTACGTTATCTTGTGCTTGAAAAATTATCGGTTATATACTTTGAAAACTACTTCAGCTCTATTTCCTTACATTCATTGATTCAAATTCTAATTTTGCTTTTCAATTCATGTGTGCAAAGATTATATAACAGTTTAATTATTATTTTTACCTATAGGCCTAGATATAATGTTAATGTTAACCAGACCCAATATTATATAAATGAGCAATATTATAAATAGCCTACAATAGAGAGCAGCCGTAGCCGAGTGGTTAGAATGCTGAACTTTCATGCTGAAGGTTCCAGATTCTAATGATGTTACGAAGAGCATCCAGCTACAATTGCTCCTGTGCCTCAGATAAAGTCCTTGAGGTCATGCAAGCCAGCATGGCTTCAAGGCAACTCCTCTAGCCCGCCAAAGAGAGGGCATATCATCTGGGCCTTTCTTACGGGGAGTTGGCCAGCAGTGACACCTGGCAGTGCAAGCTGCAAGGGGCTTCTAATAGCCTATAATACCTGCATTATTCTATAATAAACCTGATCAATTGCCTGTTACTCGAAGTTATAGATATATAGTTTTAATTTAAATTATGTTTAATACTATTTTTATTATATTAGTTTTACAATTATTATACATTGTCAATTCATTTTAATATCAGATAGCCTACATTGCTTCATTTATAATTAAATTGTATTTGAAAGAAATTGTAGTCTAGATTAGCGTTGAATATTTTATTATCAATAGTGAATGAATCAAGTGAGCAGGCCGCTATGGATTATGTTTGGCTAACTTGCTATTCAAAACGAGTAGACCACCAATGGCTAATGACCACCTCCCTATCCGTCTACTGGGCAGTGGCTAGCCTACATGTCAGAGTGAATCACATTTACCCCTTTGGCACCGTACACTGGCTACACCCCATCAGAATCAATTGCAGCATTGTTCCTTTTACACAAGACACATAGAGTTCTGGTATATAAAAACTTTGTTGTGCATGCAGCCTATATCGTGAACTCGAGTCTTGAGTGACAGCTATTAGATAATTGAGAATAATCACATCATCATACTAATTTTGACATGGGTAGCTTGAAAATAGTTTTGAATTTATTTGAAAAAACTGAAATAGATATGATATAGCATGGAATTGGAGCACAGCAGGCTAAATTGGGTTTGTATGAATTCTCAACAGCTGTTGTGCAGCCGAACATGAAGTAATGATATAACTCATAATTATGCATGATTATTGGTCTTATAGGCTTGCACATGTAGACTCATTTTATCACATTCATATTGTGTATTCTGACTGAAGTGATGTATGATGAAGTTATATTGTTGAATTAAATGTTCTGAGTTATACAGAGTTCAATAACCATAATCAAGATTCACTGCAATACGTGTAGTATGAACATAGCCTGCGTGATGTAACCTACATAGTTGTGCCAGTTATTTACATGTATGCCTATCATTTTCAATTTCATTATGGATTTGGAAATCTGCTATCGTTGTGAAGTAAAGGAATATCATATTGTATCATGATTTGTGGCTCACTTCACATTTTTTGTAAAATATGTGCTTCCAACTTTTTCACAAGCTAGCTACCATATTTCAAGTATGGATTAAATTGGACTTTCACCTTGAGAATTGGTAGTTTATCTATACACCAATATTTACATTCTATTTGTAGATTGCACGACAACATGGTGTAGTCTCCCCGATTCTACTGCTACTATTTGGCAGATACATTTCTGGTGCTATAGGGCTCAGTGGAACGGAATGTCAAATGTATGGCGGCGTATTTCTCGGACACTCAGATCAAAACAGGCAATCTTCTCTTTGTCTGCTTTTCTAATATTTCTCATGTTTCTACATACTTTTGATGGTAACCCCAAAGACAAGCTACAACTAGAAGTTGATAGTAATATAAGGAAACGGGAATACGGTTCACCAAACGCCACTACGACTACTACTACTACTACTACAACGACTCTTCCTTCAATCCAAAATGATCTCAATGCTCAGTATAATGTAACAGACATCGATATTAACCCTTATCCATTCCAAGTGGTCATGTCAACCAAACCCTGCTATGATGAGCAACTTGTAATCATCGTCCACAGCGCAGTACAGGTTGGTATTAAGTAGGTGTATGTACCACGTGTTAAGCCTGTATAATATGGTGCCTATTCGATAATATTAAAACGTGTGGACTTGACCTTTAGAAGGATCCCAACCTACTGCTTAAGTAACAAGAATGTTAACTCTTTCAGTATTACAAAAGACGGATGCTGATGAGGTATACATGGCTGAATAGAGACAATCTCCAGCGCACTTTATCTGTAAAAGTAAAGATAGTATTTATGACTGGCATGTCCAATGATAGTGCAGTTCTAACCAGACTGGATTATGAACAAGAAATGTATGATGACATAGTTCAGTCTAACTTCACTGACTCGTATATGAACAACACTTACAAGGCCATCTCATTCCTCAAGTAAGTGTTGACTAATTGATGTTAGGCTATTTTTTCCGATTACTTGAATTTGAAACCTTCTGATATAGGCTATTTCTTGTGAAAGACATTGTATCACTTTCATCAAGTTCCTAATTGGAACAACGAGAACGTCTGGAGCTATAGCTAAATCAGATTACACTCCACTATCAATAACTTATACATGAACGACCTTTAGGACACTGATGTGGTCTAAAAGGATTCTGGTAATTCATCTACTTTAGGTGGGTGTCAAGTGAAAGTGGTTGTCCAAACGCATCATTGATACTGAAGGTTGACGATGATGCTCTAATACATGCTGTGCAGCTGCCCAAGCTTAACAGGACCATACATAAAGTGCTAAACGAGCATCGACCAAATGTTTACCTGGGTAAGTATATGACTCTACATTACTTTCAAAATAAGCTACAGTTATGGACATGTAGCTAAAGTTATAATTTCCTGTCTCGAGTTGTATTAGGCTAGAGAATATGTGTTAAGCTATTTATAGTCGACATGCCCTATTATTATAGTAAAACTACTGAATTCATGGACATTCATCACAGGAATGCATTACAAGATTATATCAGCTGTAGAAAATGTTAGGAGTCTGCATTATCGGTAACACGTCAAGTATTATACACCAAGAATAATTCGCTTTCAGTAATTCAATCAATAGTAATGACCTTGTTAGCACATGTAATTCTTGTTCCAGCATTGTAGTCAATATTCCATCGTATGTTATTTGCCAGGCAAACTGTTGACGACCGAGGTAAACCGTGACAACAGTAGCAAGTGGTATGTGCCATACGACCTGTGGCCTTACCACAACTATCCAGTATGGTTTCAAGGTTTGGCATACATGATTACACCTAAATTAGCTGCTGAACTACCAGACATTGCACTAAAAGTTCCATATCTGTTCACTGACGACGTATACGTAGGCATACTCGTTAGTCATGTCAAGGACGTGGACATCATAGGTGAACCTCTTATGGGTGCTCACACACTAAAGAATCTTTCAGATTTTGTCAACTCTTTTCTCAATGATGGGGCAATGTTTTATCACGTCCCGAGCGTTGAGTATTTCTTCAAATGGTATCACATCAATGAGAGGTTGATTAGACTAAATCCACGGCCCCGTCCAGTAGTGAAGAAGAAGAGGAAAAGGAGACCGAGTCGTCCCACTCAGCGACCACTGGATGCTATTGGAGTAGTGATGATATCTGTGTTTATCTTAGCATTCTTTGGTGGTTTGTTGTTATTAATATGCTTCCTGTACCAAGCAGATGACGAGCTTCATGCTCTTCGTCGACAGCCCCGGTGGTAATGACAATATTATACCTTTTGTACATAACTCTAACCTTTCTTGATATTTACTCTAGTCATACTTGATATTTACTCTAGTCGTATTTGGAGTTTACTCTAGTCGACGTACTTGATATTCACTCTAGTCTACTGTACTTCCTGTGTATATAGGCGCCCTACTCCATATATACTGTTTAAGCCTATATACATTGTAATTAGTATTTTTGGTGCTTTCCATGTTAACACTTATTTTGAAGTTTTGTTAGGTTATTATGTTGAACAAATTGTGCCGAGTTGATTTGTGGCCCTGTTGGAAATAGGGTCCTCCACAATACCCGCATATATCTGGTCATGTGATCCACTACCCGTGTGACATGCATATCTCTGGTCATGTGATAAATTTGCTCTTTTCAACAATTTAGATCTGAAGATATTTTCTGTGTTATCTATTTTATATAATATTTCTAAATTTACTAGCTGTTAAGCATAATAATATATATATCGTCATGGATAATCACAGTAGGTATGCAAGGTTTTTTCAACAGCATCAGTATAATTATTATTAATTTATTATTGTTATAGATTCATGTTTACATACATGTATATTATTATTATAAATACATGATGTGCATACGTTTTGTTTTTCATTACAAATACCATCTCTACTGTGTACCTTGGTTTTGTTAGTCTTTTTATCCCAATCGCTACGACAATCATGATCTTTGTATTATTAGAGAATTACATATAGTACTACTACAAGAGTATTATAGTATTTTTGTGCTAAATAAATGATGTTAATTAAACAGTATAGTTTTGTTATTAGCAATCATAAATATTTTGTGTGATGTATAATGTGTATCTGCAGATAACCGTGTTGTATATTATCTGCAGATAACTTCTGTAACTGTTACTTGACTGTTAAACACTCAAATATTTACTTGCAATGCAACCAGTTCTATCTACTGCCTTAGTAACAGAGTCAAACAGCAACGATATTGTTACTCAACCTGGATAGTTGATATTATCACCATTAGTCAAGTACTACTCACTGAGTCTGTATTATTATACAGTGGCAAGGGAATAAATGAATCATACCTTGACTGCGTCCCCAGCAAATAAGAAGGACTTGTAGAATCTGGGATCAACCTGTGTGTTGGATATGATAGCGATGAGAGCGTTGTATGCGGCACAGTGCAGCTTCCTTCTCCACTCCAGGTGGACAGTCTCTCCTCTCATATCCTCATTCTTACAATCTTTGCTCAGGCTACACACAAGTATGATCAGGTGAGTTGAATATATAGAAGTGACATGAGGCACTAGTTCGGAGTTATCTGTCAGGGGGGAGACTGTTTAGTGACTGGTACAAGCAAGTCAGTATGGACACAAAAAACATTACATGTTGAGTATTAGGCGTATTACTATGGTAACTGACACTAACCTAAGGGGATGACAATATCCATAATCTCAAGACTCGTTCAAGTTTGCTATAATAGCTGTGTAAAACTTGTAAATATATAATTATATATCACAGGTATTATGTTAAACTAAATTGATGATCATTATTATATTACATGATATAATATTATATAATATTACATTACATTATATGCGTACATATTATAATTACATTCTAAGTAGCCTAAAATATTATATCAAAAGGTAAGATCTATGTTTTGCCAAAATGAAAATCTTCACAGATTTGTATTGACATTGATTCCATTTAACATGCACTGTAAAAGAAACCCTAGCTACATGAAGATCAGTGCTACCTGTAGATATGGTAGATATGGTAATACATTGTATTACTTGTACTACATTGCATTACTTGTACTACATTGTATTACATGGTATTACATTGTATTGCATGGTATTACATTGTATTACTTGTACTACATTGTATTACATTGTATCACATGCTATTACATGGTATTAGATTGTATTACATTGTATTACTTGTACTACATTGCATTCTTACCAAATATAATGTTTAACCAATACATCACATGTGTAACACACACACATAGGGCCTGTCTCTGCCTACCCTATATAATAATATTTACCTTATGAGTTCTTTGGTCATGTTCTTCCATGAATCTGGTTTAGCCTTAGCGGTAGGGTCATCGGCTATCCATAAGTGGGCTAGGGAGGAACCCTGGCTAAACACCTCATCCTTTAGCAAGCTATTGTACATGAGCTCTACTAGAGTATAGCAGCAGATCTTGTCTCTGATGGTCACCATGTAGGCATCGGGTTGCCCCTACCAACCACAAAACAGAGTGTGTTTCTCGTGCTACCAGGACAGCACGTGTTACATAAATAGTAGGAGACATTTTCAAATAAGACTGCACGCAGAGCAGTGCACAAGGTCTAGTGCCATATATAACAGTATATCCCAGGGTGAGTCAAAATAGCATGTTATATTAACTCAGTGTAGCTGCTTATATGGTTAGGGAGAGGGTGGGGAACTCTTCTGGAGGACATAGGCTTATATAACATGCATCATACAATAAGTATCTCTCCACACGTATACAGGTAACTACCATTGCACAGTGCAGTGTCACCAACATGTGCATATAACTGTCTATTTAGTAAATAGTAAACATAAACAGGATTACAACAAGGAATATCTGAGATCAACTGGAGACAACAACAGACGTGTTTAGTTACAGACAGCTGTATGGAATGGAACACAGCAGCTTGTGGGTGAGTTGATCTAACCTTTGATTCCTTAGCAGTAAGTAGTCTTTGTATATCTTTGAGGGTGAGTTTAAAGAATTCCATGATGGTGATCTTGTCAAATCTGCGTAACATGGGAAGACAAACCCTACTCAGAGCTGCCACTCTTATAGTCTGGTTACCATACATTGCACGGTCCTTGAACATTGTAAAACTCATAGACAATGCTTCCAGTTGTTTGCCAGGTTGAAGTTTTCTCAGGCTATAAATCACAATATTATTTTATACATATACATAATTAAACCTCAACAGTGGCAAGTAGTTTTATTGTTAGATATGTGTATGATAATTTCTCCTTACAAGTTGGTGTACGAGACATAACTGGATATATCACATACCATAAAGTGATTGTTATACTCGTATACCAGCTTACCGGATAGAGAATCTTCGAATGTATTCCTGTATAACACCTTCCTGTACATGTGTCTCTTCTCGGCAAATAACTCCTAAGACGATCTTGAACAGTTCCAGGTCACTTCCTATCACCATCGCTTCAAGGATCTGCATGTATATGTAGTACACATCTAATACAACTACTTTTGCTACCAGCTACACAATATGATATTAGGTGTCTTCGGGTCATATAATAATACGATATGAAAATATATTATGGATATATATTACTGTAAATTTTACATCATATCAACTTCTGATAGTAACAATATTACTGAAGTGATTACAGCGAAAGTATTCGAATAGCTATACTGCAGCAGAGAATGTCTGATGAACGGAGGTCTGACTTTCCTCACACTTGAAGCATTTAGATGATGAGATACAATGTGTAAGGCAGGATTCCAGCGACTACCCGCCTAACCTAGATTGGGCACCCCACCCCACCCCCCCCCCACAAAATACCAATTTTATCAGCTTAACTTGACAAATAATGTGACAATCCGAACAGAACATTACACATTAGACCTTCCAAACTAAATGTAATCAGAAATCTACCTAATAAACGCTAAGTAGCACACACTATTTGACAGCAGAATGTCGTTATTTCAATTATTTTTTCTACATTATATCGTAAAAGAAATAATGCAGTATAGAGTTAGGGCTACTAATTGATTAATTCTATTGAGGGATAGTAATACTCGAAGATCATCTACATATACATGTATACACGTTATATTATTACTATACAGTATAGAGTTTGATTTCTCGTATGCTATGCACAGCTCCACATTAGAAGTTGTACATAGTGCCTTCTGTCTACATTAGCCTACTGTATTAACCTAGGTGGTATACGATCATTGATATACATGTACAACATTTCTGTATTTGAAGGCAGTGTGAACACAGAGTAGACACAGGTAATAATTACCCACCATTGGTGTCAACCTACATGTACTTGACAATTAAATCTTGTGTATTCATTGTCATGCAACAAAAATTGAAACACTGTAAAACCTAATTGGTTTTCATTGGACAGACCACTAAATATCAGCATGGACATAGCAGTGTATTACCTGTTTACACGTATATGTATATGATGTGTACATGTAGATATATGTGTGCACGTAGGGGTATGTGTAGGTGTACATGTAGGGGTATGTGTGCATGTAGGGGTATGTGTAGGTGTACATGTAGGGGTATGTGTGCATGTAGAGGTATGTGTGCATGTAGGGGTATGTGTACATGTAGGGGTATGTGTGCATGTAGAGGTATGTGTAGGGGTATGTGTACATGTAGGGGTATGTGTGCATGTAGGGGTATGTGTAGGTGTACATGTAGGGGTATGTGTGCATGTAGGGGTATGTGTAGGTGTACATGTAGGGGTATGTGTAGGTGTATGTGTACATGTAGGGGTATGTGTAGGGGTATGTGTACATGTAGGGGTATGTGTAGGTGTGCATGTAGGGGTATGTGTAGGTGTAGGTGGATTGCTATCGCCTCAATTATCTCCACAAGTTTACCATGACTAATGGTAAATATATATAAAATTCAACAAAGCTGTATATTTTAGAGATCAGATAACTCCAACACTAGTAGGCTCCATGCTTATTAGTTTACACTGATTGATGGCTGTAAGTTGTAATAAGGAGACTGTAAGAGCCTATTAACTGATAACTACTAGCATATCAACTAAGTATGTTATCTGCTGGAGGCTATTTCCACCTAAATATAATAAATATTGATATAGTATCACAATGTTGGTAATTCCAAGAGAATTACAATTCCTAGTAAAAACCCACAAGGTTACCATGGGCAGGACCTTAGTGGTCATGACAAGTGCTCCCTGGTTGGTGTACTTGTTACCAAATAGCAAGTATTATTGGGTATGTTGTTGGGTATTGTGTTGTGGAATGGCCTAAGTTTCCAATAGAATACTAACTTTAGCTCATGCTGTGACATAACATTATGTCCATCATATTCCAACATCTTGTACTCAGCACTGGTTTGTTACTTGGGTGAGATGAACACAAACATGCTGGTTTGTTAAGCACATTGTCTGTACAACACTAAAGTTCATACTTTCCAAGTGTTTTATAACACAGTATAAAATGATATAATCTGCATTGTATATCAGACATGAGGGTCCAATGCAATTATAAAGTTATATAATTCTATCATATTAACAACAAGTGTCATATTTAGAGTTAGGAGAAATGAATTGTAGTTGGGCCATTTACACTAAGTATATTCAGCTGTGAGGCCATTCACTCCCATGGGCCATGATAATGGTTTGTTATCTGAATAATTAGCAATGAATACTACTCCCTAGTCATGTCTTACTTGTACAGAAATTGAACAGAATTTAGAGAGATAAACACCATATTATATTTTATAAATAGGACTGTATTATTACACACCCTGTAGTCTGAATCCCACAGGCTATTCCCATGTCCACAGCTAAGGTAAGACAAGAGATGATATGCAGGCCATGTCACACAATGACTGTTTGACTAAAGACAGTCATTATTAATCCTTCCATGTGCATTACAACAAGGTACATGTGTATACTGTCTCTAGTGTACACTGGTGCTACTCACTAGCTGCATTGTGTTATCTAACACAAGATACATTGTATTCATACTAATAGCTCCATACTACCTAAATATTATTATAATATGTAAATGTATTCTACTGCAGTATTTCTACTAGACCCTGACGGCTCATCTTTTTACTGTGGATTCAGACATCAGACAAACAAGTTGAAGAATCTACGGTGAGTTTACTATTCCCTGTATACACTAGTTTTTCTTGAGTCAGTATCTAGCTATCTGGCCTATAAAGGAAGTAACTACACCAATCTGGTATATGATATGCCAGTTCTTATATCATTACATCTATAATCATGACCGGCCATAACTTAGCTATCCCATCTCATCGGCAGTTTTAGGCTATAAGGTTATTTCTTGTTATTGTAGTGCATCTAGCCATCTTGTTTAAAGGACGTCAGAGGCTGAAGGTTATATGAGTGACAGGAGCTGGGCTCTGAGTGAAAGTGCTCATCTTCGACGACAGCAGTGTGCGGGACTTGAACCTGTGACCCTAAGGTCAGCAAGTTAACTACTGCACTACCCTGCCACCCACCCTAATCAGGACTATAATCAACCTCGCAGCTGAAGATGTCGACCATTTGTAACATCCGCAATGGTACTTAGTAGAGGAGACAACCCCAACCCCTGCCACTTATTCACCTATTAGCCCTAGCTCTATAACTAGAATATACACCATATGCTTCAGTACACATCATATTGTAGGATAAGTGAGTGTGTCTATAAGAGAGACTTATGCACCTCAGTCTATAAGTACAAGTACACTCAACTAGATGTTCTCTGATTAAGTTATAGTTGAAGTGTTTGAAAAACTGCAATGTGCAGTATTCTATTATAACAGTAATCTACAATATACATGTACATCAGGTGCAGGCGTAGTATAGGGACTACTTGCACTGTCAACTGTGACACCCTTATTAGCGCTATTGATTGTGTAAAGCTGAATTCCGATGGCAAAAAATTTAGATCTATCAATTTGTATTCCACCTCACAAAACATCATATATAACATTGGTAGGCGTACAATATGAGAGCACATGCATAGTGCAGTCATATAATCAGAGGGCACACATAAACTAACCTTGCAGAGTGCTGTCATATAATCATGATACCCAGAGGAATCAATAGGCAGCTCTGAGCTACTCAGGGGGAACCTGTCATTCACATACTTCTGTACACAACTTCTACAAAGTCAATTAGATAATAACATTACAACATAGCAGAGTCAGTTTGTTGATAATATCATGTGAAGGTAATAAGTATATACGAGTAGTATGGACAGCAAATCTGTGTATCGTGCTCATCAAATAAAAAATTACAATATGGCAGTACAATGACCAAGTGAATACAGCTTCACTTGCATAACAAGCACTGCTATTGGCGGCCTTTATTTGCAACATGAGATATACATGTACATGTACATGTATATACAGCCGGGTGACTACCAAATATCAGACCGTCTATAATAATGGATAGCCTGCGCCCCATGCCTTAGCATCACATAATATGCAACGAAAGTAGGTCTATAATTGACATACATGTAGGTCTACAAAACATGTGTGAGTATATTGTAACGCCATCATGCATTCACTAATAGTATTCTATGAATGGTGCATTGTAGCCTACATAGCTGTAGATCGTAATCATCTTCTCTTGCATATTGTAAAGATAATACAGTTATACAGTATTATGCGTATGGTATTGGTATAATTTACTATATCCAGTTATAACACTCGGAGTCCCTACTTAAGGTTAGGAATATTCAATCATTGAACTACATTGCATGTGTTGCTTGTTTGTGTATTCTGGAGTTGGAGTTGTATTCTCTTCACATTTATCTGGACAAGGACAGATAACTCTTGATGAATATACTTGTATAATTTCACACTGCACAAAACACTCAAAATGTAGTTTAGAGAGATTGACATGGATGGGTGGTTGCACTAACCCGGTGTCTTTAGTCTGCTGCACTGTGCCAATTAGGAATGTAGGCAATATGTCCAGAAGATCACACTGTAATGGAACCACAGTAGATTAATTAAAGGCATAAGACAGAGTCTGCATACTGCTCTACTAAATGACTTATAGTAGGTCTATACTCTGACAATAAACTTCATGATTCCCTGTATAATAGATATCACTATAAAAAAACAGTAAATACATTAAAATCATTAAACACAGCAGAATGACAAAGACTTTTATATTACATTAGAAACAAATACATGAACATGTATAATATATATACATGTATGTAAATGACTGTATTAAAACCATTAAACTAATACTAACCCTTTGAGAATGTTCTGCATGTGGAGAATTGAGCAAGTGAACAAAGAATCTGATAATCTCCCCATAGTTTCTGTGTTTCTCCATCTGAAAGGACCATGAATACGACTATTACTACATGATATACATACATATAGTAACTAGATAAATCATGCTACAGATATTATACTGCCCATGACGTACGTTTGAGCCAATGAGAATAGACTTTCTGAGCATGACTATGCACTGAGACACAGTAACAGCATTTGCTGAGCTACCATTCCACCAGCTGTCCAGCAGTGTCCACTCATCCAGTACTGTACTGACCATCAGCTGCTTCTGTCTACAAGGTGTATGTATAGCCTATGTTGAGAGGATGCAGGTAACATGTAAGTCTAGCAGACGAAGCGCATGTATACTCTACTGCACACAGCTATTTTAGCCTACGGTAAATTGCTACAAATGTACCACAGTGCAAGTCAGGATAGGTAAGAAAGTAAGTAAGTAAGTAAGTAAGTAAGTAAGTAAGTAAGTAAGTAAGTAAGTAAGTAAGTAAGTAAGTAAGTAAGTAAGTATATGTAAGTAAGTAAGCAGTTAAGTAAGTAAGTATATGTAAGTAAGTAAGTATATGTAAGTAAGTAAGTAAGTAGGTAAGTACCTGGCAGATATGGTAGTTGCCTCTTTACAATAGTCTAGCAATCCAACAATGTAGGAACTTGTCTTGTGCGGGGAGTGACCAGCCTTCCTCATTATAGCAGGAATCAAACTGGCGCCCCGACTGGTAATATACTTTAGTAATACCTGTGGAAAGTAGAAATAAAATCTAAATACATATTCAATGTACATGTGAATATAAACATGCTCAATAGATGATGATACATGCATCTTTGTATTCGACTGCTGAAACTATAAACATAAACAGTACATATAATTACACATATACACTAGTATCTCAATACACAATGATGTCTTAGCAAATTATACTGCAGATTACACTTTACTTGAAAGTGAAAAAAATACATCAATCTACTGCTCATGAACATCCTCACAAGTGGAACAACCTTCCATTCTGCTCTGTTTAAAAAATGGCTAAGAACCATGATTAAAAAGTACCAACTAGTAGGGGGAGCGGGTATGCCGTCTCCACATTTTACAAAAACTGCAACTGGTAACTTACTACACCAAACTCTAGTCAACAACTGCTTAGGATTGTTAAGCCTGGGGTCCAGACTTGGGTACACAGTAACATACCGTCTCTACATAGGAATACAGGGTTAGCCCAGTTTCTGAGAATAGCATATCCATAACAGAGTTGTCAGCCAGCCCAATGCTAAGAGCCAGGTTATACATCACTTCCAGAAGGTGCATTGTGGTAGGCTCTGTTGTCTTAGCTCTGCTCGCCTGTCAAAGTAGATAGTTAGGCATATATCATAGTTATAAGTTCTATTATGTGTTTATAGTCAAAGCTTACTTATGTAGTTGTAGTCTGAACCAGCTAAAATACATCATCAATTTGGTAGTTGCCATCTCTTTGTTTATATTGTTATGATCATGTAGATTACAGTATGGCTGATGTACATTATGTAACTGCAGTCACAACAATAACACATGTACAGATATAAGTTTCTACACAATTATAGTTATTGGAGTAAAGCATAGGTCAAGTCAACTCCTAACTAACATAAACTGGTGACACATCACTGGATTTGTCAGAGGAGCTGCTGCTCCTAGTAATAAATGTCAAAAGAACAAACTTATGCTGTGTGAAAGTAGAACAGACTGAATTGTCCATGAAGAGTGTCACTGAAACACCCCAATACTGAGTATAGAAGACCTTGCCCAGCACAGACATTATTTTAGTAGCCGTTTGAACTGGTTCTGATTTCTACATCCAAGTCAACACAATCCTATTACAAACTATCAATCAGAGAAGATTTACTTTGGGTACAAGTTTCTACATATCAAATAACACAGTGGTTAAGTGGATATCCTGCGTACAGTACCTTGAACACAGCATTAGAGAGCTTTAGGCTGAGGTCATGGGCACTGATACCTGCAGGTAGGGATTTGACAAGGACATCTACATCAGAAAGGAGCTGGTAGCCGCTGGCTACATGAGTAGAGAACAGATGACTCTCTTCATCAGGGTACAATTCCAGAGATTCTGATATCTGACACAGGTTATATTTACCTTCACTGTAACAATATAAAGTATACCATCATTGTACAATGTAAATGTAGTACATGACTGACAATAAGAGTTGTCTACCCTTATAATGGTCTTGCAATGAGAGGATAACTCTAAGCCAATGAGAAAAACTGACTAACAATTATCATAATATACATTGCATATTATATTACTTATTCCACAAGATCAGATCACAGCAGAAATGACATACACCCACACACTTCACAAATTTCCTGGCGATGAACTTGGCATACTTTCAGATAAGAAAGAATGACAGAAAGATAATATGCCAGTGAGCCCACCCGGTGTTCAATAGATCTCTCATGACATCATAAAAGACTTGCAGATCTGCTGTATCCAAGAACCTGGTGGTAGTCTGTATCAGCTGTTTGAGCAGTTCCGGCAGATTCTCCAGTATGACAATGTCAGCCATGTTGAAACCAACTTGTACAGGATCTAAGATACATATTCCAAGTAGATGCCAGAAGTCCGTGTTGACGAGGTTGTTACTCAACAAGATCTATGAAATGGAAGCGTACGGTTAGTACCTGCACATTACATATTCAGTGGGTTTCCATGGGTTGACTTGGCCCTCAGCTCTATGCAAGGAGTTAATTCATTCTATTTATTGACTTCAGCCAGTTCATAGTCTCAGTATGCCAGCAACTAGTTTGAGCTAATAAGAACCATAGAGTTGACTTGGCTCATACTGCTTGCCACGGTTTGAAGAATGGAAACAAACCATTTGCAAATGTGAGCAGCTATTTTTCTATTACATCACCCTCACAGTGTCACTGCATGGAATACATATTCACTCAACAAACAGGAGCTCAATAAGAATGGCAGAGGAGATCAGTAACTCACCTTCTTGTCTTTACTCATGATGACAGTAATAAAGTCAAACATTCTCACCATCGCCGTGCATTTACTCCTGTAAAGTAACCACATTTACTCAAACATTAAATTATAGCCCCAAAACTGATTCACAAAAATATCTATAAGATCCAAAGATGGTCTGTCAATCATAGTAGGGGTGGTACTAGATTCCTCACCTGTTATATTCATCAGTCTCAGTAGGAGTGTAGGCTATCTTACTAGCCTGTTGGGAGGTAACATCTGACAGTGACTGCATAGATACATCAGTGATAAAATGAGAGAGGACGGGGAAAATACCAGCTTTACCTAATAAACACAAAATGTATATACATGTACATAACAGATATAATGTATACAGTAGCCAGTAGTCAGTGTTTGAGTTTTTGAAGGCTGCCGAATTCTAGTATGCTGTAAAGCATAAGTGTGCACAGTGTTTCAGGCAATGAACTCAAACCACATAATGCATGATGGTGGTTGTGGAATATGAAGAGAGAAGACAATTACAACAAAACTTCATTGAAAACTAGACGTTACATCCAGATGTAACACCATATTCATGTTGTGGTTGGGGATGAATAACAAAAGAGAATGAATTGCTGCAGATATCCCCTATTCTAGAATCAAAGTTACCAATAAATAACAGAAATATTTGTTGCAGATGCCACCTATTCTAGAATCAACAATATTAGTTTTGTTACAAAATTTTTCTATCCAGGTAATTTCTAATTTTGGAGTTATTTCCTCTCGTTTCATAGAAAGTTTGAGAGGGCAACTCCATTCAATTTTCCATAAGTCTGTCACTATAAATACTTACGTGTACTATTGAACTTTTAACAATTTCTGCTTTCAATGCTAATGCATGAACTACAAAATGTAGCCAGTTCCAAGTAAATTTCAGTACAACTAGAACAACACGCGTTTGTAGCCACAGTGCAACCTTACCAGTCAGCAGCTGGTTGGCAGACAGCAAGTCATTACCAATGAACCAACAGTAGGCATCCAGACATGCCAGCAGCTTATCAAACCACCTTAAGCAACACTTCACAGAAGGAGACACGTCTGCTTTAAAAGGGCTGGGCATTTGTAGGATCCCAGGCTTGCCATCCTTGGTAGTAGGTACAGCATCACATCTATAACAAAACACTAGATAGACTTGGTATCTCACTTCAGATGTTATGGGTGAGCTAAGGCTTCATAGTTACAACTCACCATGTGACTAAATGATGTTATGCAAATAGATTCCTCTACCATTCACATTATGATCATAAACATAAGCGTAATGTGATAGCATTAGGCCTATAAATACATGTAGAATGTAGATAGTCAGCAATCTAAGTATATCTTAACGATGTTAGAAGTTATCCTACCTTAGCACTGTTGCCAACCATGTGTACAATCATGTAAATAACAATTTTGTAGCTCTAATTGTTCATTGTACGACATTTCAGTAGCTATCATACATGAGCACCCACCTATCAATGATGTATGGGACTCCCTGCTTGGAAATAACATGCTGGATCAGCTTGTGTCTTGAATTGATATCTATAGAACGATTAGAACAAGTTTAATATTTGAGTGTAAAAAGAAGGGAGAGGTGTTGTACAATTTTTATTGCGTTCTTAACCCAGCAAAGGTAATACATGTATGCACATGTACTTGTATGTGAATAACATTACTGCAATTTCCACTACCTTGAACACACAATTACGTACATATATGTTTCTGAGGGTATCAGAGAGCTCTATGGTAAAACAGGAAAGTAGTATAAGGGGTCAATGTCTCTCACCTGACGAAAGTGAAGGTGTGAGGTTACTAACGAGCTCCATACAAGCATGTCTACACTCAGTCTCGTGTCTCCCTACTTGAGACAGCAGCCAGAGAACAGCATCCTTTAGTGTACAGTTTACCCAACCTCTGCAACCAAACGTTACTCTAGAGATCATTGGTAGCCTATGTTCCATTACCAATCAGTTATATGTATGGGATTAACTGTGTGCTGCCCAGTTACAACACAGCTAGTTTAGTATTCTGTTATAAAACAAACATTCCAGTCTATTGAATGACATGCCAGCATTCTGCAGAGTTTAGAACTGAAGACATGGTGCAGATTGCTTACACAATACAGAATGTGCATGTACTCTACCTACTAAACTAGTTCCATGCCTTAACACAATGTACGTACAGCTACAGCAGAATAACACATAATTTCAGGAAAAATTTATCACTATACTTATTATTCCATTAACACAAGTGCAGCGTGTACTTGTACTTAGCTGACGGTATATTCAGTGAGCCACCTACGTAGGAGTCCGCCGATCTTTAGAGGGTTGGAGAAAAAGGTGCGCTTTGGCCTTTAATATTCGTTCAACATGGGAGAGACATTGCTTGGCTGCTTTATAAGTCTCTGCAATGTTGAGTAATATATAAATAAATGTAATGATGTACATGCACAACACAGATGTCCAAGTGATCTCTAAACTAATACGATCATAACATGCTACTACCTAGTACATTCATGTATTACTCCACTAATACCCAGGTAAAGATGTGTCACCAAATTGGACTGGTTTTCCTTAAATTTAGGCATAACTCTGAGCTGCACTGATGAGGTGTTAAACACCGAAACAGTACACTGTATGCAGATTGAGTATTAAGCTCGAAATTGGTAGCAATACCAATTTCTTGAGCACTTCACCTGGGAGATACACTGAACTGGTGGCATTACGCAATTCTCGCTGTCTCTGGCAGCTTTAGAACTGTGGTTCAGTGGATTTCACACCTTTTAAATACGCTTTGCTGTATATATACAGTATTGCTAAGGTGCTCTCCCAGGCATAACTCTGAGCTGCACTGATGAGGTGTTAAACACCGAAACAGCACACTGTATGCAGATTGAGTACATTATAATTATGTAGTAAGAGCACACGCGTGTAGCTAGAGAATACATCCATGTAGCTAGAGCATACATACATGTAGCTAGAGCATACATACATGTAGTTAGAGTACAGATACATGTACATGTAGTAAGAGTATGCATGTGTAGGTAGAGTATACACACCTAGACTGGGGTCATCAGCATGAGCACAGGCTAGGCAGTCAACGAAACAAACGAGTATCTCCATAGTGAACTTATCAACGAGAGATTCCTCCTCTCTGAGGATGGTGTAAATGTGGTTGTAGACAAAACATGCTCCTCTTCTCTTACCAGAACTGGGATGTCTGGCCATACTGAACATACGTCTGAGTAGCTGTTTTACATTCTCAGGGTTCTTACGCTGTTGCTGCAGGGATATGAGTGTACACATAACAGTAGCAACTAAAAACATTCTGATTAACTTTGCTATACATTTACAACACAGTCAATAGGCGAACAGATGAACATACAAGCCATGTAGGAGATGTGACAGATAGCTGGAACAAACCAGTAAGCCCTCGGTAAGCCCAAACCAGTTCACCTTGAGCAGGTGAATGAGCCACACACATGGATAATACTTCTAAGTTGCTAAGGAAAAAAGTGTAAAAAATTTTTTGTTTGAATGATGAAAAACTAGTGAGAATTCATAGTACATCCTACCTGACCTGGTAGTCATATACATGTAGTACACCCATACATACAAAATAGCCTGTGGTACTTACTTGTACTGATGTCTGCTTTATTGACCACCTTAAGAACTCAGCTATACAAACAGCTGAGAACTCCCTGAGTGCAGAGTTGTTGACTGTCTCCACACCTGTCTGGAATAAAATATAATTATCTCTCCACTAGGTTTATAAGTTCATATATCAAAGATATTACCAGTAGCATAATAACTACCACAACAGTAACACCATTAGTGAACAGTACTAGAGTTATTCTCCCAGAGCATGGAATAATAGAGCTTTACTTAGTTGATCTCTTCACCTACCATAAGTGTGTCGAGGAGGAGTGCTGTCTCCTTCAGTTTGGGATAACGTGTGAACCAGTGAATCAGTTGTAACACTAGAGGCTCAAACAACTGCTTGGCTACCTAATAAATAGCAGTACATTATGTACAGTACCTGTAGTACACCAGGTATACAGTACCTGTAGTACACTATGTACAATACCTGTAGTACACTATGTACAGTACCTGTAGTACACCAGGTATACAGTACCTGTAGTACATCCTATACATTACCTGTAGCACATCATGCACAGTACCTGTAGTACACTATGTAAGGTAACTGTAGTGCGATGCAGAAATCTTATATAATAACTGGTACGTGCCTTGTAAGTAATATAAAATACATGTTTCCCCGGTACACAGAGCTCCAACCTTATGGTTTATGTGTTAATAACAGCCATGTACATATCCTATATAGTCTCCAATAAACATTACATTACAATGAAATGCATACATGCATACATGGACACACACTATTTCATTGTGTCAGCAGGTTCAGCATCTCATGAACTCAACCAACCTGTTCCATGTCCACAGCCAAGTCTAGAAGTACTGGGAATAGCTTAGTGTAGATCTTATCAGTTGGGTTCTTAGCAGCATATTCTCCTTGGGTGGTTACGCGGCCCAGCAGCAATATAACCAGGCTATGTAGAAGTTCACAGGCTGCAACCTTAGTCTGTCTGTTACTACTGGAAAGGGCAAGCTCACATGTGTGGGGCAGGAACTTATCTGTCAAGTATAATAAATCAAGTATACTGTTTAGTATACATAGGCTGCTGTTTGCCATCTGACATACAGTATATGCAATACCCATAATATTCAGGTTTCTAAATCCCAGAAATTTCATTATCATGGGCACTAGTGAACTATTGGTCATAGAGAAAAGTTGTCCACTCCCAGGATCTTTCCCTAGGAGATGACAACTTCTAATTATGAACAATTCTTGTGACTGACCATAATATTCTTGCATAGTACAATAAAAGATAAATCAATCAAATGATAATATAAAATGGCTACATCTGGTGTGATCAGATCTAGACTGTTACCTAAATATATGTCAGCCTTGGTCTCTCTGAACGGTACATCAAAGCGGAGGTGTGACTTGGTGTCCCATGACACAGCCAACTTAGCCAGCTCTCTCCTATCATTACTGATGACATACTGGTTACATTCACCTCCCAGACCTCCAAGGAAAGTAAGCACTTCCGACTTCAACTTCTGAATCTCTGTACGTCCAGACTACAAGTAGTGAGCCGGTAGGTTTAGTGTTATCATTTCACATACAGTGTAGTTACATTTGGTTCAACACTGTTACATACAGATTACAGAAAATAATCCTGCCAACCAAGTGATAGTATAATCCAGGTTTGCTATAGGAATTCAAGACCCTCCATCTGAACCACATTGTATGGATGTTATTTATGACTTTATCACTCACAAAAGTCTTCTCATTGGCTAGTCTGAGCAGAGCAGGAGGTAGCTTCAGTCTCTGCTTATTCTTCAGAACCTTACGGGAGATCTCCTCAACGTCCCTGTCTTCTGCGCGTTCTGACATGAGGAAAGAGAAATAATGGCGTACAATTTATTACAATATTAAACCAATGCATGCAACCTGTATGCATTATAGCTATTACAACACCCGTTCTACTTACCAGATGACTGAAGGAACTTATCAAAGTATGGGAGAAGGATTCTCAGCTGTTCCACAAGATCGTCCTTATTCAGCGAGCTAAACAATAGCTTTAGTGTCTTTAGGCACTGCTTGATTAAGGGTGGGTAGCTCAACCCTAAGGACAGCCCGATCTATAAAGCAGTATTTGAAGCATTCTATGGTGCACAGTTCTAAAAACCATTAGAATAAATTGAGATTAACTCTTCTCACACAGAGTATCACTTGCATCAACATAGTTATACAATCTTAGTATTAAAATGTTTACCACCATCCAAATATCAAGAAAGCATGGCAAAGTCTAATCACATTTACTGTACATGTACACACTCAAAGCATGGAACTGGTAAAAGAACAGTTTTCACATCAAAAGGGTTAGCTCTGTGACACACTGTCTACGTCATGGCATAATGAGAGCATTATCTAACCCTCAGAGCTTCAGAGGTTGTGTCAGGGTTACACTTAATAATGGAGGCTGGCAGACTAAACAGGAACTTCAGACAAGATATCAGCAGGTCATCTTTATACTGCTTCATACATGTCACAACCTACAATTTATAGTGCATGTGTCAACTAGTACAAGGTGCTTGTTTTAATGACAACAAGGTGGTTGATACTCTTCCACTGACATTACATGTAACTTGCTGATCTGTATAAAGTAGTTAAACAGCAGATAACATGCATACATTATCATGACTAGTGCCCATGTTTATTTATAACACGAGTTGATAATCGGCCTTAGCAGGGTATGTTGAGAGTCACACATGATAAGGACACTGAATGACTCTCTCCTCACCTTCTCCTGATATCTGCTGATCAATCGATGAGTCATACTAGAGGCTGCATTGCTGCTGCCACCAAGTATATCCATGAGTTCAGAGTCATCTTCGATACCAGCTGATGTGCTTTCAAAGTAGTCATTAGTGGAGCAGATCACCATAGCACTCGTTAGAAGCTTGTAGAAGCTACTAATAGATGGTTTCCTGTAACACCCGATAGTTGAGAATTACTAAAACTGAATCAACTCAATAGTTATCATGAAAGTTGGACACTGGAAGTGGGTTGGTTCAATATTACTCACTCAGACGACTGTTTTACTATAGCATGACAGAACGTAAACGTCCAATCATTGAAGAGTTCTGTCTTCACCTCCTCCAACACGGCCTTAACAAAGTCAGTCAAGTTAATTAGTATTTGGTAGTCTTTGATCTTCACCGGTTCACTGGCTAAGCCAGTACCATCCACTTCCTGCATACCATCTGAATTGCCCTAAAAGATGTGAGGCAGAATAATTTACAAGTCATAATAACTTTATAAATTATTGGTACGACTTATTGGCTGCACAGTCAACATAATCACAAGGGTTTACTAGTTTATCACTACAGCGCTGATTCAGCAATATTGACACCACATACAGAGTAGTTGACTGTACACACAGGCACAGGAGTTGACTGTACATACCAACACAGTAGTTGACTGTACACACAGGCACAGGAGTTGACTGTACATACAGACACAGGAGTTTACTGTACATACAGACACAGGAGTCGACTGCACATGCAGACACAGAAGTTGACTGTACATACAGACACAGAAGTTGACTGTACATACAGACACAGGTGTTGACTGTATATACAGACACAGGAGTTGACTGTACATACCTCACTTGCTGAAAGTGTTGTGATGGAGAGGTCTAGCTTGTTACAGACTCTGAGAACACTCTTCATGATCTCTCCATATACACAGATCTCTAGCTCACTAATACCCACTACTCCTATTACACTCTGTATAAATACACTAACATGTAGCAAATGTATCTATTATCAACTGCTATGACTAAAACATACATCTCTGGAAGGTTTAAACAGTAGAAATGTCATACAACTATTCCTAACCCAGTTCTCAAGAAAGTTTGAAATGAAAATAAATAAAGTAGGGGTAACTATGGATGCCAGCCTTACCAGATACTTCCTGGGGCTAAGCAGGTCAGTCCAGAGATGAGTGTAGTCTTTATATGAGAGTCTTTTGTTACCATCTTCGGCAAAGGTTGGGGCCGACTCACCCTCAATCACAGGTGAGTGCATACAGGTATGTATGAGTAGCTGGTATACTATAACAGTTCCAGTTGGAGGTAGCGTATACATGTACATGTATATATATAAACAGGAGCCTATCAGTAGTAGTTAATGTCGCCAATATAAAATCTAGTGGAAGTTCTTGTGGTGAAACTCTCTTTAGGGCTGTGAATCTATTACTAAACTGACTAGGCACAGCATGCCTATGACTAAGCTGAACAAATTACCAGCAACAGTATATCAGTATGATCCCATGCAAGGAGTAACATACATGTACATATAACAGTGTATATGTTAAACTATTAAGAAGACGTGTTGCTATTCACAAAAATGGACCACAACAGAAAGTACTTGATATGGTATGGGGAGGGAGTAATGGAATGCATGAGTAGCTCACCAAGATCTGACAATAGTTTGACAGGACGTTGCTCCATAGAGCACACTGAGTATATGAACTGTATTATAGAGGATGTACAGCTTATATGTAGAGGTCCTGTCAGCGTAGGGTAAAAGTTGAGGGTGAGGGAGAATATACCCCGTAATGGTTCACCAATGCTGTCATCCACCTGGCAATGTATACATACAATATAATATGTATAACCATAATAGCACAGGGCTAACAACCATATAAAACATAACTACATTGGAGTGTTATATGAAACTGGGTTCTAACCTACCCAACGGTGATTTAGACTTTAATCTAAGCATATATTAAGTATATACAGTATGTATAGTCATTGTGTGTACATGGTGTTGTTGTGACCACTGTTTGGTGAAGCCTTAGATCTCAGTTATGATGTCCGTGATGTCTATCCCAAATCAGACAAAACCCCAATGTGACTGAAGTCTCTAATGAAGACATCTTGGCACACAATAGTAGTATAAGTGACCTAAGCATAAGATTCTGTGGTTAATCACATAACTATTATACATGTACTACATTAGATGATATAACCGACCCTACAGTACATCTACACAACCCTTACCATATCTATATGTTTGATTATGCTAGCTAAACTCTGTAGAAAGGAAGGGAGGAATGCTGCTTTGCTGTCGCTGGTTTCGTCCTCAGTGGTGCAGACCTGCAGGCATTTCTCTAACAGTATAGTAAGCATATCTCTGACTTCCCTTTCTCCCTGGAACTTCTTAAATGCCTGCAATAAGCCCCAACACACTGACATACTAAGTGCAGGATGGCAGAATTGGGTGAATATATGTGTCTTGTTTGACGTTTACATCAGCATCTGTGCTTGCATGTTCAAATGAACACAAAATATGGAAACTCAGAGAGAAACCATCTCACAAACACTACAAAAACTTGTCTTGTGAATACAATTGTAATGCATATATTATCATGAGGCAAGTTCTGTAGTGGAACAACATACTGCGGCAAAGTAGCCATAACTCCTAATAGCCTGGGAGACAGATCGCAGGTTGGATGAAGTAGATCTCATTAGCGACATAAAATCTTTAAGAAAGTAGTTGAATATATCCCTGCGTAGGTCCTCTGTTAGACTATCGTCCATAGGATCAGCAAGCTCCGCCCCCACCTATGTATAGATGTAACGGTAGTCATCGAGAGCAGTGAGAAGCAGTACTATAGAACATGAGAACAACAAGTTCAGCTTCACATAATTGTGAGTAAAAATATGAAAGCAGATATCTAAATTAGTTGACATCACTGACTGATTGCCACATGCAATTACAATATGTACATATTCTGTTCACTTCTTGCAATTGCCCAAAAAAGCTAAAACATAATATTTCATCTCACACGAAACCTATATTCAATGTCAACAAGTAGACATATACAATGTACATTGTAGGCAGACAGTTCGACCTACTTGTCTCAGGAATGTCTCGGCAGCAGCTATGGCAGCTTTCTTTACCTCTGGATTGTTCATCATAGAGAACTTAACAAGTCGACTGTAGATGTCCTACATAACAAAGCTATAACGTATAAACATCATATTCTACTGATAACTTAGAGCACTACATAAAACACTCCCATAAGAGTGTATTAGTCTCACCTTGTAACTCTGCAGAAATTGAGGTCGGAACTGTTCACCATGTTTGGCCAGCAGGTCCAGAGCACTCTTAGGAATGTCATATCTGGTCGTCTTTATAGAAGGGTCAATTGCTTTGGCCATACAATTGAACATATTGCTGACCTAACAAACACACAACAATTGCTCAACATTAGCACACTTTAGTTTATGTTTTGGCAACAAATAGAGCAAAGTAACAGGGATATCATGTGTAAAATTTGACAGAACTCGTCAGGTTTAATGCACTGATCAATTTGTTATTGTCAGCCGGACATGGAGCGGAACCGAGTTTTAGATACAACAAAATTATGTAATAAAACTATTACTATAAAATATAAGCTAAGATAAAACACAAATTTAGACTAAATAATGAACAAATAGTATGTTGTAAACACTCACCTGCTCTGGATATGCAGATCTGTCAAATGGACCAAGTAGGTGACAGAGAGAAATGAAACATCCAGATACAATGGCGGTTTCAGGTGCCTTGCTTCTCGTCATCTACAAAAAAATTCAAGTACCTGTTGTTGCTAGTCGCTAAGGGGTACCTGCTGTTACTAGTCAATATTGGGAGCAGCACAGAGCTCAGCATGTACATAGTATGTTTCAGTCACACTGGTGTGATATTAGCGTACATGCTGGTATGCCACGCTCAGTGAAATTATTAGGGTGAAACCAAACATTTGCAAATACTAGCACAATAGGAATGGATTAGTTTGAATGCATTTACAATTATAACTATCTCCTCTATAATACTTGCTTGTTCACTTGTTGTACAATAATGATGATTGAACACAAACATTCATATCACAGGGCCTAAGGCAAAGACTGCAAAAGAGGGACAGTTGCTACGGGTACCTGATGTTTAAGTGTGCTGCTGATGATTTCCGCTAAATTGTCTGACATTTCCGTCATCGAAGAAGGTGACGTAGAACAGAACATACCGAGCAGTATGTATATCTCCCTTTTGACTACAAGTTAGTAAAACAGATTACAGTCAACATCACATGAGGCGACACTACACCTTTAAAGCACAATATGATATACTTCATACACAGTAGCAACATGATATAATTCATACATCTATATAGAATGTTGCTTCTTTGAAAAATATTTTTGGATGTTCCAAGCAAAGCCATGTTATCTATGATAAGTAAATAGCTTCGACACATGGCAGTCCAACAGAGGCTGTTCTATAACATAATATATGTAAGCCTACATGTAGATCAGCGTCTCAAACCAAGTGGAGAAAATTACCAGCACCCATACGCTAATGATCTTTATGCGAAGCTCCGTTTATCCTCCTTTTCGATAAAGAACAAAAATATTAAGAGGACAACAACTTCACATTATTATCAATAGCTAATGAGTGGAGCATTCCAGTAGAATTAAACCTAAATATAACTCAACTAGCTGTAGTGTAGCTAATCTGGACAAATGTAACTGAATATAGCAAGGAAACCTACCAGTGGGTTTGATCTGGGTATCAGACTTGGAAAGATCGGAGACTAGTCTTTTAGCATCATCGACTAATCCGCCACAACAACTTCCTAACTCACCACATTTCAGCAGCTGCAAAAAAAGTTTTAGTTTTATTAGATATGGTGAAATAATTACAGATGTGCACCAGTTTGGAAGATAATTTACAGATGTTAGACATACAAGTATTACTCCAAATAATCAGCATGTAAAAACATCAAAAGGAAGAAAACTAATTAGATACTACAAATATGTCGAGTAATTATTATATTCTGTAAATAACAGCAACCCTGCTTACCTCCGCATAGGTGGAAAGAGCTCTACACTTCAAATCAGCAACTTGTGTTATTGCATAGACTTGCATGCAAATTAGCTAAAACAATTGTGCAGTACATTGTACAATTAAACATGGCAATGAAATGGCCTGTCAAGTGAATATAATTCCCATGAGAAATCACACGGTAGTAAATATAACTAGGGAATTACTTTCATTATAGATGTGGACTATGAAATATAATAATAATATAACATATTATATTAAAGCTCTGTTAGCCTACAATTGAGAATGAGCTCTAGTGATGACGGTGCATAAATCCTGTTGAACATCCTTTATTCATGAGTTTAGCAACTATAGGATATGCCAAATTTGCAAGTCCCATTATATAGGCCATGTACATGTACAATATGATGAGAGCTCTTTGTATCTACATGTATGTTCAAATATAGCCTTGAATAGAAAAAGATACCTCAACCATATTACAACTACAAGTTTATCATATGAAAACCAATGACTAAGGGACCTTAGCAGCCTACCTTGATATCATTCACATGTTCTTTGATCTTCCCTCTAAATTTCTTAATGAGACTTTGAATGAAATCCAGCGAATCAGAAGTAGATCTCCTGAGCTATAATTAGCGGCATACTGATACAGTAATTATCATCTAAACAAACATGTAAACCACAAGAGGTTGTACGAGTGAATTTTAGTAGACTCTAATCAAGAAATGCAGAGCAAAAGTTACTTACAGCTTGCTTTGATGAAATTGAGCGTAGGAACTGCAAAATTCCAAACTTTTCATTCAGAGCATTGGATATTATGATGTCTACAAAATCAAGAACATAAAATCTGCAAGCCTACAAATATATCAAATGTCATAAAAAATATCTTGCAAACAAACATAAAACTCTACATCGACATATTGCTGTACAACTTGGTGTGTTAAAATATTAATAATATATCACTAGCTTTATATACTTATTACTTATGCTAGGCTTACAAATATGATGGCATGCTTATGTTACATGTAGGCCTACTGGTTATACACAAAGTAGACTATGGTTATGATACCATTGTACATTGTACGTAACTTGCTGCAGACAGACAGTTCAACTAGGCAGAATACAACAGGTTCCAAACTTTAACACAATGCTACATTACCTGCATTTTCAGATGTTACATCCTGCAAACAAAGTTTAAGAATATCCTCAAGTAGAGGGCATATCACTTCATCTGATGAAGTCAGCAACTCTGATAACTTTTGAAAAAGTTCCGGTAAATCTTTAGCAGCTTGGGATGCCATAATGAATTCATTAGCAACTCTTTTCCTCAATCAGTAATTATTATGTTATTTATTAAATTGCAGCGACTTCATTTTCATATCGGGAGCCAAAACGAAAGTACAAAAAGAGTTTTGTTGATCAACTTTTGACCTGCTTCATCATTGGATAATTACTAAAATAACGGTTTTTCATTGGTCGTTTTGTATAGCGAGTCCATCTAGAACCTTTATCACCTACTTCTGGTTTTCAAACGAACCCAAACTACATGATTGTTGTATACGTACATTTGTATTGTCCTTTAATCAATGTAGAAACTTGATACAATTCAGGATATAGAATTAGTATTACATGGCATTATTACTATTTAATACATATCCACATTTCACTTTCATCTTTTTTCATTCCGTTAGCATAACAGCTTTGAATTACATCAGATCATGATGAACCTAACTCAGGAGTATCCTTGTCCATAAACATTAGATTAACATAGAGAATATTTCTCAATCCCAACTCAGAGTATTTAATAATTTCTAATTATTTCACTTTTTCACTCAGAAGTTTCCATATTCATATCAATTAAAAAGTATAGATATGGATAATAATGGATATGTTTACTCATGTTTAGGCTAATGAAAGTGAAAACATTCCAAAATGAATATGGAAAGTCAGCTCTATCATGATAATAGTTTGCCCTATCGAAACATTTTCATTTATTCATTATTAAATTCTTAATGTACTACAATACATGCTTTTAAAATAATTGAATGTTAAATTTAAATAGTAGGCCTATATTCGTTTATTAGTGCAAAGCTATATTGTATGTATTTCAAATTTAATACATTTAGTATAAGAGCATTGTATTATATATCTACAGGCATCACCGACCGACAGCAATTACTAACTAGTTGTTAGTAACTGCTATCACATGTCCAAATGAGAAGTGAATGTAACATGTCATTTGAATCACATTCAACAGAATCACATACACTGAATCATTGTGAAACATTCTATTGGAGTCGTTTTTGAGTAAATTTCCATCCACTCTATGCCTCCCATCAAGCTTGGCAGATGTATGAGGTATATTAACTTGGCCCATTCTTTTGTCCAGAGTGCCTGAAAGATATAATAACATCATAGTCTGTCTTGCTGACAAATGCAAATTTTCCTACACTGGTAATATATGATTGGGACAATAATGGGTGTTTTTAACGAGATCACAGTGCCTGTTTTATCTTGCCAGGTTTTTCACACAGTGTGAACTAAATTGCCTTATTATTTTAGTGTTTAGGAAGAGCAAATGGAACGAACGGCAGTAATTAATACAGAGCATGGCGCAGTGCGAAGTGTGCGCTATAACCAAGATGGCAACTATATGCTTACCTGTGGCAGTGACAAAACATTAAAGCTCTGGAATCCCAAACGCCAGCTCCTCATCAAGTCCTATAAAAAGTTAGTGAATACAATTTGATAATCACCTGCATAACATGAATTAGCTTGTAATAATATCTCAGGTATGACTGCAAAAAAGTTACCTGTTTAAATGGAGCTTTTTATTAGCTGATGTATAAACTAGTTTGCTATGATGGCTGCTACAGTCATGAAGATAAGAATTTGCTTGGATTTTAGTATTCATGGCTCAGAAATATTAGATGTGGCTTCATCTCATGACAATGGGCGGTTTGCAACGGCTGGACTAGATAGGAAAGTTTTTCTTACTGATGTTTCAACAGGAAAAATTATTAGGAAAATTAGAGCTCATGATGATAAGGTAAGTAGAGTGATATTGTCGCCAAGTAAGGTCAATGAAGACCCTAAACTGCAGCATGAACTTTGGCTCAATGTGTATTACATTAATTATACCTGTGAAAATCCCAAAGATACATTGTTGTGACTCCCATAGTATATATAGCATATATGCATAGGTTTTTATTTGTAATGTTGTTATTAGCATTTCTTGCAGTAACCTAGAGCACCGGTTTATTTCTTCTCCATCAGGTAAATGCAGTTAAGTTCAATTCTGAGTCTACCATGTTGTTCTCCGCATCAGTAGACGGAACGTGTAAGGCATGGGATTTGAGGAGTCGGTCATATGAACCAATTCAGACGATGAATGAAGCCAAAGATAACGTGACGTCATTATATATAACAGACTCCCAGATTCTAACAGGTTCTGCAGACTGCTCTATTAGAAGGTGCTTCTTTATATACTCTTTATATTAGTATATGTACACTGTATATACTTCTATAAATTATATATGTTTTAGTTGTATTCAACTCTCACTCTCCTGCTATTTTGGATATTAATTTATTCAGTGAATTAAAATATTGAACTTTGTTGTCACGTTCACCCCAGATGCCGTAGTTAACATGTGTAACCATAAATAGATGTAAATATACACAAGTTGGGTTTTTGACTAGTATATCATCCATTTCTCTGCTTCAATAAAATAGTGTCATTGCCGATTAGTAACCTCCTAATTGCCGTATTATTTTCTGCAGGTATGACATCAGAATAGGATTCATGTACTCAGACTATTTAGGAGGACCTGTGTCTTGTGCGACATTCACAAAAGACTCTCAGTGTACATTAGCCGGGTTACAGGGTGATGCTATTAGACTTGTAGACAATGATACGGGTAAATTACTCAATGAGTTCTCCGGCCATTCTAACAGCGAGTACAAACTAGAGTGCTGTATGAACAGTAAAGACAACTACATTTACAGCGGCTCAGAGGATTCGGCAGTCTACGTCTGGGACTTAATCACTGGTAAAATAATCTCTAAACTAAAGCATGACTACAAAGTAGTTCACTCTTTAGCCTTTCATCCAACAGAGGAGAAGCTACTTAGTGCTAGCCTTGGTTGTGTATATATTTGGGAGATTCCAGAGCAATGATAACTATGTGTACAGTATTCATAGAGTAGCATTGGAGGACATGTATACTAGCAAATATGAAGGATATGGCAGATAGAGTGCTACTAACACTTGTACCTCCACTATATTGTATCTCATTACCTTCTGATTATAACGTGAAGTTGTCCTCTCATTCATTGAGAAATAGAGAACACAACTTCTAGATGTCATCGAGTGCCTAGGTTTTGGTGAGAAGCTGAGCATTCATTAGATATACATGTTGTACATGTTATATACATGTAATATTATATCTATGTATGCACTCCTGGCCTTACTAATGTTGAAGTCATCAGTTTTCTACTATTACCTCCGGCATCCCTATAAAAAAACAGAGCATCTTGTAAATACACATGCACAATGAAAATCAGAGAGAGGACAACTTTTGATGTGGGCTAAATATTTATGTACTTGGATAGCACATGCATGGACAATTCTAGTACTAATTTGTTTATAAAAATCAATTCAATGTAGGCATATAATCCAAATTGATGGGATAAACATATACATCTATGTACTTTTTATAGGAAGACTGCAAACTATTTGTCCCAGGCAACTATATGTATAATAATAATACTAATAATATGCATTAGAATAATTTATTGTTATTATAATGAAATGCTACTTTTGAAAGTAAACTAGTGTATTAATTTTGGAGGTCAATTTGCATGCATCTTCAGTAGACTTAGTATCATCAGCTAACATAAAAATAAACCAATTTTCTATATATATTTTATTTATTTATTAGATTTTCAAACAATTTATAATTTTAAGTACAGTAGAAAACCTATGTCAGGTGGGTATAGAGAATTGCATACCTACCTACATAATAATGCTGGGCACTACTAGGCGTGTTCATATTTACGGAATGACAAGTAGCTCCTCTACTATTTTGATTGTAAGAGTTATAGCCATGCTTCTTGAAACCAAGAAATGGGTCAGTGATAGGACATGGTTGACTAATTTGACTTTAGGAACTTGCCCATTCAACACTGCAATTAACTTGTTAATGTGTACATAGTGTTTTAACTAAGCAAATAAGTCAAATCATGATTTAGTATGTGTATACAATATATATTTTTGCATATTTTACACCTATCGAATTTGACTAATTGAATTTTTGTGTAAATTAACGCAAGAAGGGAGTTTCTGTGATCGGGCATAATGTTATATAACAATCTCTAAGATGTTGGTGCAGATATATAAATATAATTACATGGTAATTTATGGAACTTCAGATAGCACTGTTAATTTGCTACTGAGGTAGTATTTTGTGGTTTGTTTGATCTTAGTGTGTAGTGACAGTAATTACAGTGGGCTGTCTGCTCTGGCCTCTCTATACCTTTATACCACTGAGACAAACTCTTTGGCTTCACTGTATTTTTTATCATACCACAAGTTCCAGCACCTGCTTTACCCATGGGAGATAACTTCATATTTTAACACATTTTATTGCAGATATCAATGTATAAGTATAGGTATAGTCCTTTCTTATTATGGAGCTCTTGAGTTATTGCTTCGATAAGTTCCATAGCTTCTATGCACAAAAAAGTAAAGTTTTTGTGCTCCTAAATATGCATGTACCTGAATATCTACGGTGTAGTTGGCGTGATGTGATGTATTCTCACACAAATACAGTGTCCCTATTCATATTCACATGATTGTATAGTGTTGGGATAGTTATGTTATACTACCTGTAGTTGCCTATTTAAACATCCTCCACTCTGTACCTAATCTCTGGGAGTTGTATTCACATGGTTAATGGCTCAAATAAAGGTGAATTATTGAATCAATCCACATCTTTATATTTTCCAAAATATTTTTGTTCACTCTGTAGTTTTAAGAGTTTGCAACTCATCCCATTGAGACAACCAGTAATTTCAAGGAGACTAATTAACTTTGTTTGTATGAAATAATTTATTTAAGATATTTCTTATTTCCCTCGGAGGAACAGAAGAAAAATAGGTATAATATCGAAATATATTACGGCTAATATATTAAACTATTTACTATATTCATTATTTCACAATTAACTTGTCAAAGAAAAGATGGTATAGAGCAAACAGAAATACTCAATATCTCAGCACATACAACTTTATTATTGAAAGCTCAAAAGTGAGCAAGCACCAAATCCAATAAATCAGTAATGTAAAACACTAACTATTTTATAGACGAGATTATAAACTATTTAAATTATATCTTTGGTGTTGTAGCATGTATAGCCAAGGTAGTTGTAGTTATTTGCCATGCTACATTGAGACATTAGTCTGCTAAAGATAAATTTTCTCCAAGCAAAAAAAAATAAACGTACCTAGTTTTACTATAGATTATGACATCCATATATACATACATGTACATGCACATGTGAGGCATAATATCAACTTAAAATAATATTATTGTTCTGCAAATAAAAATATATAACAATCGCTAGTCATGCTAAATAAGTGTAAGAATTATTATAGTACCTTTGTCATGAGTTAAATAAATAAATATTTATATCTGCGCTTAAAATAATTATACAGTGGTTGAAATAATCCCACTACTTTATAATGTAATTATTGTTTCCATTATGTCGCAATATCCTAATCCCTTTCTGTCTGGCCAGAAGTGGTAGAGGTAAAGTTAATACTATAACTGAGCATTTTCAATCATCCTTCCCTTGTTTACGCAATGACTGGGGTTTTACTCTTCAACGTGTCAATTTGGGCTGTAAATTTCTGATCGTTGAACACAGGTTCCTGTCCTTGGTGGACAGAGTGAATATGCTTGGCCAGTACTTCAGTTGATGGGAAAGATTTATCACAGAAGATGCAGTCTTGGGACTGACTGCCTATTTTACTGTCAAACATGCTTCGATGTAGCTTTATGTTTCGTGAGTGTAGATCTCTGTTTTGTTCCGTACTGAAAGACGAGTTGCAACCATCGATTGTACATTTAAACTGTCTCTCATTGTCAGCACCTTTGTCTGAGCAGGCCGACTCATCATCGGAGTTGTCTTCTATGTTCAGCTCCTGGTTGGCAGCAGCACTTTGAGTGTTAGCAGCTGCTGTTTTTTGTATGAAGTTTGACCAGAATGCATTGTCCTGATTGTCAGTATTTGGAGGCAAGAAAGAAGACAGTAGCGACTGCATTACTGAAACTTTATCATTTGTCATTGAAAACTTTGGTATAAATTCCGGTTTGCTTTCTTCACTGCTGTCTTGACGAACTACCTCACCAGGCTCCACAGGTGATCTTGAGCTGCGTACTTCACCAGGTTCTCGGTCTATGTCATTTATCTCGTGATTATCATCATTGCGAATTCTATGTTCCCTTGGTTTGCTATCATCCACAGATGCGGCAATACCCCTGCCATCCACTTCTGCTGGCCTCTGAGAGATTGATGTTGGAACCTTGGTTGGCATCAACCTCTTTCTCTTATTGTTTCTGTATAAGGGGCCATCTTGTCTCACCTGAAACGTTAATATCACAATTATAAAATTTATTTAACAAATTTATATCACCTTTGGTGCACATAAAGCATGCAAAAAACCCTTAATCCTAGACTAAACATATAGCACACATTAAATTAAAAACTAATGGGTAGCTAATGACATAAATCAAATAGAAAAATGTTGCATACCATTACATGTATTTGGAAATTATCCTCACAGTGGGTGGCAATAATTACATTGGAATACATGTACATCATAAGATACC
Source organism: Bugulina stolonifera (assembly GCA_935421135.1). NCBI lineage: Eukaryota > Metazoa > Bryozoa > Gymnolaemata > Cheilostomatida > Bugulidae > Bugulina > Bugulina stolonifera. The sequence goes on from OW285187.1 coordinate 34,342,990, forward strand.
AGTAATTTAAATCTGAAAGAGTTTGCCTTCCCTAACGATCCTTTCTCCCTTCTCTACAATGTCTTTAAGGGTCACAAATTTGACTTTAACAATCAATCACTTTTTAAATTACTTTTGAAACAGGTGTTTGATTGCTACAAATCATCTGTATAAAAGACACACCAAAACGCATTTAGAATTCCAGAATGATTGAATAAAATTATAATTAAAAAGTGGAATTTGTCATCAATTGTGTTGATAATCTACACAAATCGGTCACAATAGAGTAATCAATTACTATTGGTTCAAGTACACCGTATTATCAAAATGACTGACTTGGCCACCATCTTTGATATGCGACCGACCGCTTATTTAATCCCCTGTACAGGTGATTCCAGCCTGGAGTCTAATTTACTGATTATACAGCCTCATAAACACAATGTGTATTACTGGGATTAGGTGGCCCAAAGTTTGAGATGAGTCAACCACTAATTCTCGAGGTTTAGTTATAAATTTGGAAGTAATGGTAATGGATTATGACATAACTGGTAAACACACAAATAGCATACAGGGTACTGTACTTATCCTCAATACGGTCATACAATAACCTGTAACACACACCATGCAGGTTATTACGAAGGTTCACATCTATTCCAGATAGAATCCTCATACCTTTACCTGAGTGGGCAACTCCTCATTCAGATCATTATCATCAGCCTCTATATAGTCAGCATCTCGCTGTTCCTCGTCTGATGCTTGTGCCAAATCATGTGGGTGTGTCTTATCGTGTGATGTCATATCTATCATCTCGTTGTCATCAACTGAACTATCACAGTCGTTGTCCATCTTCATTCCTGATGGCATGCCCATCATCGCCAACATACGATCTTGGTCTACAGTACAATTAGTGATCTGTTGATATGATAACTGAATACCAAAGTGCAGGAAGAAGATGGTATTCGCTGGAAAGATTAGTTATTCTTGCTTTGAAATATTCCAACAATGTTGTGAAATTAACTTTAAAAACAGAAAGTACTGTTAAAATTTGGAGGTAAAGCAACGTACCTGTGTCATATCTCTCTCTTGGTCGGCGAGTCTGTGGTGTGTGTAACTTAGGGTTGGGGTTAGCACTGTGTCTGTTACGGCTTCGCCTTGAGCTGAACATCATATTACATCCAGGTATCGTGCATTTATGCATTTCCTGTAACACACAACATATCAGGATGGCTGAAAGAAAATTAACCGATTTAATTTTTTGTCCTTAATTCTAAACAAATGGCTACATGGACATATATAATATAGGTCATATGAACAGGTCTCCATCATGTATATGCTTATAATTCATCTTCCATTTACATTTAAACGGATTATATGTATCAGTTGCTGAATATAAATGGTATTTATTAGCATTATAAATTTTTTTATGGTCATTGGAATTAATTGGTATATATTTTGACATGACCTTATTCTGATTTTGATGACATTTGTGAAAGCTATGACTGTGAGAATTATGAGTCGAGATTGCTGAGCCAACCGTATTACTCATAGCTTCGGCTAGTTAATACGACAGACTCTCTTGGGTAGATGCTCATGTAAGGACAAAACACTTGATTAATCCCTGATGGTACGACAGACAATTTGTGCGTGAGACGTGTCACATTGTCACAAGATGTCACATTAAGTATTTGCTGTATACTAACTCTCTAGCAATTTATTGCTATAATATTAATTACTACCACTTAGATATTATACTAATACCCACTTTCATAGCAAATATCCATCAGAACTACTCAGACCAATGTAATTATATTATTGTCAACTTAATATATTGTTGATACTCAATAACTTCAACATGCCAATTTTAATAACATGGTGTCTTAGTTGATTTAATTGATTAAAGGAGGAGTGGACCAATAGTTTACTAGTTTACCTTTAAATGCACAGCGCTGTAATGTATCTTGAGAGCCCCTTTATCACAGAACGTCTTATTACAAGCAGTACAGAGAACTCTCTTCTTCCCGCTTGATGTTACATACACAGTTTGTCCGAAAGCAGGATTGTTAAACGGCCATGTTTGTTTGGATGATGGTGGTGTTGTGGAGCTTCTCATAGAAGTAGGGGGTGGTGATACCGACTTCATCATATTGCTTACCGAAATATCTGTATAATTAATGGAACCTAATATATTCCATACATTCTGCATTGCATGATATTCAACGAAAACAACATTATTCATCAGTATTTATTGCACTCGGAAGACAAACACGCATCACTGTGTTACCTAATGTTGATCTTTATTCTAAATGCGGACACATAGACTTGGCTTTCACAGCCAGCAGTAGATTAGTCACGGACACAGAGTTAATTAGCAGGAGAAGAAATATTTTAGCTAGTTATTATGGATCTAATGAACTGCTGACATATATGTGTATTCTAGCTATCTGTTGAAAGGGCAGCGGTGATACTATTCGGAAGAAAGTAGTTTATAACATTGCACTAGTCAGCTGTACAGAAGATGACAGGCGAATGTAACTGCCTAGCCCACCATTCTAACACTCACCATTTGAGTTCAACTCCTCCTTGGTGTTGTGCCACTCGACTGGCTTTGGAAAACTAGCCGAGTTAGTGTTTGCTGCCCCAACAGCTGAAGCCGATGAAGACGGACTACAGGATTTAGAGTGAGATTCTGGGCTCCGTTTCGAGAGATCATAAGGCTCAGCAGAGGTTCGTCTAAACACAAAAAGATAGCCTAAAGTTATGCAGACGTACCCTATCACAATCCCATACTGTAGCAGAGTAGCAGAGCTAGCCTTGATCTTTTAATGTAATAAATACATTCATAATCAGAAAAATCATAGGGTACTGGTAATTTGTTAGCTGGCATTAGACACCAGTAACAGATTATAGTAAGCAATACCTGAATATATCATCTAATTATTAATACAGTTATATGGCATTGATGTATAGCAATGGCCCAGACCTATGCCTATAATTTGCTGTGTAATGTATACATTTTGTGTGATTATTGTACACATTTCCGAGAAATGTTACCCACCTTTGCGATTGCTCCGATGTTATGATAGGCTCCACCTTTGGAGGATCGGCTATTTGAGGAAATCCTGCTGTAGGCATTGGAATTAGACCACCAGGTGATGGAAATGCACGGCTAAACTGAGCGGCAGTAGCAGCAGCAGCTAGAGGATTGAGGTGTGGTGGGAAACCGGCCCCCATTGCAGATAGAATTGACTGGGGGTTGTCAAAAGCCCTGCGAAGGGCTAGATTATAGTTCTGCATGAGAACCATGTTGCTTCTTTCAATAAATTTACGAATATCAGAGTCTGACTTTGCCTGATTGAGCTGTGGTTGACTATTTACTTCCTACAATAAAATTTAATAACATTATTTTGCTGCAATATTTATTTTTATATCTATTTTCTCAGTTTACTTATTTGCTGCTTTTTAATAAGCTACTAAATGTCTTGCACAAGAAATCAAATGTAACACAAGACAATGTAACACACTTACATGTAATATACACGTACTTGGGTTTACTAGGTAAATTTCCAGCATTATGTAGGGTGTTATATGTTACAGAGCTAATTTATTGCAATATAAGGTATGTGTGTAGAATAATTACTATCGCTAATATCAGATGAGATGAGCAAATGTAACCAGTTCACTCTAAGTCTTACAGGGCTATGCTGTGATGACTTTAGTAATGTTGATTTGGGAAAACATGGTAATTAACTTCTGGCGCAATGACAGTTCATGTTATTGTCTTAATGTTTACGAAGAAAAACTAAGTTCATTTCCTGAGCTATTAACATTTAAAGTTTGACCAAAGCTCTGAACTTCACGTGAATATTGCCAGGAATATTTACAGCCGGTCTATATACTGTAGCTTAGCTTAGAAAAGTTATTACCCTCAGAAATTCGGTCACTGGGAGGCCCTATACACACACCTGTAGAGGCCCCATACACACACCTGTAGAGGCCCCATACGCACACCCGTAGAGGCCCCATACACACACCTGTAGAGATTTTGTATCTTGAAGCAGCAGTTCTTGGGTTAAATTTCTTGTCTCTGCAAATCTAACAAACTGTTGAAGTACAATTCCTTCCTCTTCCCTTGTGATGATACAGTATTTTTCTAATACTCTTCCATTTGGGTCCTACAATATTATTTATTTATATGAATTACATACATGTCCTTATTATACTAACGCAATACAATGCAATGAATAAATTGGCATAATAAAGTGTTATTATTATATTATTATCATATGCATGCATTAGCCATTGCTTACTATAACTAGCTGAGAGCACATAGTCATCTACATCTAGATTGTTATGGAAGTTCATTATTACACTAATTACTAATATGAGTAAAAAATAATTGATTAGCCCAACATTGTGGTCAGAATATTATGCATTCTGAGGTTGGGTCACCAAATAGTAGTAATGTGTCACTACTCAGTCTATCTGTCTGTCAGTCTCTCTATGTCATGTAGAAGGGGACAAGTGCAGAGACACTAACTCAGCAGACTCAATCAAATAATTCAAGTCTTTGAAGTAATTAAACTGTGTAATTGCATTCATAATTTTTATGAGAAGAATCTACACTGTGTCAACCTACAGTGTAACTTTTGGTTTCAAGTTCAAAGATCATCTCACAATGGTAAAACCATTACACAAAAAATTCAAACCTATTGTCTGCATCAAATGCATTACAAAATATAAAAACAGCCAATTTCTAAAGATCTATTGCATGCAGAGAATTCAGTGATACAATATACATGTATATGTGAACTTGTCTCCCTTACCTGTAGAATATAGCCTCTAGCATAGTCCTCATAAGACCAGCCGAAACCATGCAGTATCTGCAGAACTTCATCATGTTGAAGGGCAGAGAACAGTCTATCCAATGACATTTTAAGTCGTATGGGTATGGCTTGACATCCGTACAGTACTAGACTGGCTATATCAAACACTATGCTTGGAGTTATGGGCTCCATCTGACCGCCCACTCCGGCAAACGGGTTTGATGAGGACATCAACTTGTCAACAGCTGAAAATCAAATCATGATAACTTTCACATGTAAATATTTTTTTCTATCCCATTCAGCAATAAATTATTACTTGTTGAATGTTAAGGGGCCAAAATAATATTGAGAGGAAAAAAATTATTTAAAAAAATTGTGTACTAACTGGGATATTGGAACATAATTATTGTTTGGTTTATCGCTTTGTGTAACTGGAACATCACAAATATACAGTATTTTAGCCAAATATAATCAACAGGGTGCCAGAGTTATCTGTGATGTGAGTCAACTATCACAGATTTGCATGCTGTGTTTATTCTCTATTTTATCAGTGCATTATACAGTGTATATGCTACTTGTTCATCATCAAATCATGCAGCATATGCTGTCCCTCTAAAGCATTGATAAGGTAAGACAGCCAACAATGTGATAAACTTGGGTAGACCGCGACATTGACTTATAGTCCACGTATCTACTGCATGCGCTACAATGTAACAATATTGTGCTGCTTTCCCAATCATACTTATTGCAAACATGAAATTTCTCAAAAAATTTAATAAAATGTCGTTTATTTGTTTATTGACCTATTTACATCAATATTTCAATATATTAATATTGTACTGTGTACCACAACACATGTGTTAGCAGTGTGGAGACTAAATCTTTATAATATTATGTTAGAGAATTTAAATAACTCCAGATTTTGATATATTAGGTGTCTTCGCGGCACCTATTATTGTTTTGTTTGGTGAAAATATTCTGCATAATATATGCAACAATCTGCTCTGTGAATCAATGGAAATATTACAATATTATTTCTCTTCATCTGTCTCTTCAGTGGTATCACCAATAGCCCATTCACACATCATGATTGTCTAGTTAAATTTTGATTAACTATTTAATTGAGTGTTTTACAAATTTAATTTGAGTGGAAATGACAGATTTCATGTTGCTGCCTGCCCTAACAGGATATGCTGACTGTTGATTGACAGCGTGAGGTGAGTGTAGTCTGTAGAGCCAGCGCACAGACTTATACAATTGCTGCCAGTCTATTACAATGATCCCTACAACCCTCCTCCTACCAATTACTCTCAAATGTAAAGTGAGTGTCAACTCCATATATACCATGCCACTCTGGGACAACATAATTGCATAAAAATTTTATCTTAATCACTTTACTTGATGCAGTGTAGATGGGATGTAATAGAATGTCAATATCCATGTATATAAAGACAATATGTGACAAGCTGTCGCAGGCAGTGATTAGGCTGCCAAGTATAGTCAAGTGCCCCTACAGACTGTCCTCTGATTATTCAACAACTGCCCATGAATAGTGGGTGACAGTAATGTGATCAGAACACAATTCCTCTACCCCAGTCTAGTTTAATTGTTTTTCTTCTGTTTGAAACAGGAATAAAAATAATTCTATTACTATTTCTCCAGTTCTGTTGGATGATTTCAAGACTAAAGTATTATTTGGAGTTATCTCTCTTGCAGCCTACTATTACATGATCAGCACATAATACATACTTGTATAAGAGTTAAGGAGGTAAATCATGATTTTATTGTAGGAATGATGGCAGGCAGCAGTGTGTCCTATATGAGTGTAGCAGCAGTGATTTATATCATCAACAGTCAGCCTGCCTGTGAAGATCATCCTTAATTGATATAAGTGTGCCAAATGCACTGCAGAACTCTTCCAACTAGTTCACATTATGGCTTTACACTTAGTCAGAGTTCGCTGTGTTCAACAGAGAGCCTCGTGTCAACTGTACACCAATGTTTATAATTATTTATCTTAAATATTCTGCTGTTGAAATATAAAAGTATATTTTAAAGAACAAAAAAATAATATAAGTGCCATTATGCCATTACGCAGGTAATGCGCAGGTAGATATTAGTCTGTGTCAGTTTGACAGGGCTATGAATGCACAAGCTTAATGACCTTTTCACTGAGGAATGAGTGCCTAATTATATAAAGACTATTCATTAGCAGCAGTCATTTCCTTAAAACAAAGCGCAGGTATAGCGCAGGTATATCTATGATAATCGACAACTCGCCATGAACATACTTAGCTCACTGGGAACACAACCTTTACAAGAGTGCTATCATAAATTATACAAGCCCTGCGTGTAACATGCTATGTTATATTGTGTTCATTAGCGAACAATACAATGTCTATCTATCCCTGTTGCACATGCAGGATATAACATACGTGCATCTCTCTGTCAATAAACAGTTTGCCATATTTACGTTGGATATACACGAAATGTATATTCGCTTCTCTCATAATGTCATGGAAAAACTTTGTCAACCATTATTACTTGCTAATGTTCATTTTAAATGACAAATTGCTGAAATAAAGTGGTTTACTATAACCCAATACTATAAGAGGTAAGGTGATATCTCAGGAGCACATATGATACATGATTAAAATCTTCTTTGACAAAAGGCCCTCTGTCATTCTATCACTTGTGACATGCCTATTATCAAATTCACAAATTAGTTTCGGCTTTTCACTATAGTGGGAAAGATTCACGTTGGGGGCTGGTAAAAATACCCCAACAGTATTGGCTGCGTTCAAAACCCCAACTATTATTTTACATTCCTGAGTGACAATTTTCAGGTTATCATTGCTAGATATTTTTCAAATTTGTCACTTTATAGGAAACTAGCAAACATAGGCTGTCTACACTTGCATTGTGAACCCTTAGTTTAAAACCTGGTGTAGTCACATTATTGCTCAGTGACCGCAAAAAGGCCAACTGAACGATATTCAAATATAGAATGATTTTCGTATTTTTACATAATCTACATGGGCAGATATATAGTTAAGGCTATATTTTGCGTGGTGTTTATACACTGCTATTGCCATATTTATTACGCTCAGGGGAGCTGATTATTACAGTTGGTCTGGACTGAAGCCCTCGGGCCAAACCCATCAGGTTACTCAGCTGACCAATCTCTATCCACTCCGTGATATTCATGAAACGTTTGGAGTTGAGAACTGATGGGACAATGAAATTATACTTTCATAATCAATGTGAGAAGCTTCGTGATTGTTTGTCATTTAAATCCAGTTCCCTGAGGAACAATAAAGAGAGGACAATCAGCCTAACTAAGTATTAAGAACACGTTTAGTTTACGTTTTATAATTCATTTTAGGCCAGAAATGTAAAGAAGCCAGTCAAGTAACAATATATTAATATTTTTGTGAAAAATTGGTCTCTGAATATCAGGAAGATGGAAGAGGTTAAAGATTAGTGGTATTATTTATTATTATTGCTAGTTGTGATGTCAAAATTGAGAAGTGAGTAGTCTAACAGTTGAGGTAGTAAGTAGTAGACCAATGCCAATGTAGTTGCAATTTGTTTACCTCCACAGCATATTCTATATTGGAGAAAAGTAAATCTAGCAAGTCATTATTCATGATGTTTCAGAGTTGTATGTTGCGATTAGAAACTAAGTTATGCTGCTTGAATTAAAATACTGTAAGAATAAGAAGTTGTTTATCATAAGATGACTATCTGACGGGTAGACATGGCTGAAGCTGACACCCAAGTTTTGTAAGAATTGTGTAAGTACAAACACAAAGTACATGAGTGACAGCATGGTCCTACAATTGACACTAGAATTTACATCTGATAAAGTCTTGTCATCACATTTTATATAAAACTGTATAATATTTGACAGTCAAGATGGCAAATAAGCTGAATATACCAACTGTCATGTGACAATATTATCATCTTGCATCATAATAATAACTGAGCGGTAGACATTTGACCTCTTGACCTGCCGACAGCATGAAGAATGCTGCCTGATAGTGAGTCGGATCATGGTAATATTGTCTCCTGTTTTTGTATGACACTAGTTTGTCTTATAGTTAGAAAGATCACCTGGGGCTGTCAATTCCAACATATTTCCCATGAATTTGCCAATGCTTACTAAACTTAGATGGAACCCAAAAGACGAAAAGGTTTCTTATGACAAAATATGTCTAAATTCTGCAGTAAATTTTTGAATCTTTTTATTGTATTTCCTGTCATCAATCACAAGATTTAAGTTTAGCTCAGATCTAAGCGCAATGAATAATTGTATTTTCATTATATAACATTTATACAATGTAGGCCTTTGTGTTGATGCTTTTTGCCTTTTGTGTGGTTAAGAAAGACAGTCTGTTTGTCAATAGCTGTCAGGTAGTTATTAATAGCATATTCAGCTCTCAAAACGGAGAGAATTTGAGGGGAATATCTCTATGATTTACAGTAATTAATAAACTTATATCAAGTATTTTAAATAAAAATTAATATGGGGTTTACTCACCATGCACTACCCAGCCGTGTTTACAGTTCTGGCAGGTTCTGATTTGATTCTTTGTTGACAGGAAGCAGTCACAAGTGCATTTAGGGAAGGTACACCTTATGGCCTAAAATAAATATATCATTATAAAGATTTAAATGTAAAATGATATAGTTTATAATACATACCAAATTTATACACCCTAAATTAAAAATAAAACAGCTATAATTGTACAATGTGACACGGTGTGACACAGTGTGAAACAATATCCCTACCACAAATCTCTGTTGTGGAGGTACTCTCCAAAGATTCCTCATAACTCCATTCATTGTATTAATCCTCTGCTGCTGTTGACTTTGAGACATTATTTAGTAAAATTCATATAAAAATATACTAATGTATAAAAATATAATATTGTATAATAATCAATAAAAAAATAAGCAGCTCTAGGTACTGTGTTGTGTCCAGTTGATGTCCGTATCCTATGGATATGGCACACGTAACTATCATTTATAGCGTACAGTGCTCAAGTCTCTATCCTATCCCATCGTAATTAGATTAATTATCATCATGCTGCCTTGTAGGATCATAGCTACTTATGATGATTGTGCAGTCAGGGGTCATATTAGGTATATAGACACATAATTCATACCAAAACATTGGACAATACGCTGAACAAGATTGGTAGCAGGCATAACTCTAGTTAATGTCAGGTTCTTTGATGAGCTTAACTACTAATTGATGTAGCCAAGGCCTGCTGCTCATTAACCACTAACATTAGGCAATGCACACGCTGCCTCTCTTCCTATATCAGCAGCACATCATAAAACTAAGCAAAAATTATGATGGACTAGTTTATAGTGTCGTAACTTGGTTTAAAGAGGGCAATTCACTCTATTCTGTTTTCATTTTGCAGACTAGTGGTGCAATTAAAAATCTTCTATGGCCGTTGAAATACTCACACTGTGCTAGCAATGAGATGTATTGTTAAAATGGAAGTAGAGGAATGATACAGGCATATGTATCATCATATTGTCCTGTAAACTATGTCCCCTTGAGGATGTTTAGAATAATTTAATAGTATACATAAATTGGAAATGGTTAATGAAATGAGGCATGCTTAAATATACATATGGATTTAGTAATTTTCATACTGCGAATCATGATTGAAAAGATTAAGAAAGATGATGCTGTGATGTAGATAATAACTGTGTCAATAATTTTGTTGACTGATACGAGTGGAATTGAATATCGAACACGAAGTCTCAGAGGCGTTCGTAGACCGCAATTTAGTTATGACATAAAATTAGCAAGAAATTCATTGATCATTTCCACCAGTGTCTCTTTGCAAGGGTAATGAAATTTGTTACCATTCAGCACTAATATTTGCTATGTTATGATACTGTAGTCAATGAAAACATGCAAGTTTTTACAATATGAGTAGCAATATAACAATTTTAGTCAATATGAGGAATGATCCCTTAAGGCGGGTATGGGATTAGGATATATACAATTTAGCTGCGACTAATTTGCAGTGAAAATAGAAAGACCTAAGACAAATAATAGCTGTCGCATCTAATAAAATGCCTCCTTCAGGCCATTTACACAACGGAACATTTTTAGCATGTTGGATTATCGACCCCGCAGGTTGTTGACACACTTAAAAAGCCGTATATCGTTGCACTAGCATACTGAGGGTATTAGAGCGCTGTCTCGTGCTAGTACATTAGGAATGATGGAATAAATGAAACGGAAGGGTTACCTGTGAAATACGCGGCGTAGAGCCCAGAGACATGCCTGCTCTTCTGTTGTTAAGGATCCCTCTTTGTCATGCACGCCGTAATGATTGTTGGCAATCAGCTTTCTGCCCACTCCTTGTTGTTGAAATAAATAAAGTATTGTATACTAGTTTGTGTAAACCAAATGTTAAATTGTACCTGCAGTGCTGCTTGTGCTGCTGAAAATTTTGACCAATCACACAGAATGACTGTTTGTGATTAATGAGGACATAAAGGATGATCACACAAACAAACCTGTCTAATTAAGTTCCGGCTGCCTATGTCAGATGTCTTTGTGCACAAGTCAGCAGCAGGCTTTAATAAAACAATAACAGTCCCAGATGTAGAATGAAGTGTGACAAAGATAATTATATTCCAGCCACTGGAGCAGCTCCTATTTGGCACCCTGTTACTGTCCAATTGTAAAATAAAATGTCAAATCCTTATCGTTTGACAAAGTCAATTCTCTCTTCTGTCATTATCAGTCTATCACATGTCCTTTTGTCACCGCTCTGTTATCAGTAATAGATACTGTGCATACAATATCCCTTATCCTTGCACACCTCACCTTTAGCTATGATATGACTGAACCCAATGGCACTTTTTGTGTTAATGACAAGGATTGACCAATAACTTGCTAGCTGTATGACTGCCAATGTTATGACTGTATGAGAATTTCTAGCCAATGCCCATGTGCTCATTTATTCTTATTGTAATCTGTTACAAGGGCAAAGCTTTTCTGACTGTGTCATATTTTCATAAAAACCCTCTTGACAAACATGTGACACAGAAAATCAATAAACCAATCAGCTTAGACGTGACAAATACACCCTAGAGGCAGCGGCATGCTATAAAATATGTGTTGATGCTGATAGCTATTGCATTAATTATTCACTTTTGTTCCAAATGATAGTCTTAGGTATTTCAGTCGATTTCTTTGGGATCATAATTGAACAAAAGCAGGTATTAAGGTCTTTAATATTATAATATAAGTGGAAAGAGTAAAATTTTGATCATGTAGATGTGATACGAAATACTATTTTGCATGCATACATTTGTAAATAGTAGAAAGTTTGTGTGAAACATATACAAATATAATTATGTACAGCGTAGTAGCCTACATATTTCGAAATACATGTATATGTGCTGGGTCTCATCATTGCTTCTATACGTACACTCGTGGTACAAAAAGTGAGATAAATATACTTACACTTACACATGCACATGCATGAAAATAATACACATGTGTATGTATGTTCTAATAAAACTCTGAAAATAAGTTACATTAGTATAATTATGGAAAACATGGGGTTTTCTTTTATGTCAATATATTATTATGAGTATGTTGTGCTGCCTTGAAAATTGAAAGGGGTGAAAGATAGCCTATGCTATTATACCAGGGCTCTTCTAGGCTGATTTTACTGCCTACATAATTATGTTACCTGCACAGGTATATACATGTACTTGTATGATGAAAATTCTTCATTCATTTTCGTTTTGTTTAAAAAGCCCAAAAAGTTAATGAACTTTTAACCTGCGGTATGAATCATTAGCGACAATAATCTATTTATATTATTTTAACCCATGATTAGTGAAATTTAAGTGCATTTAAAATGTTAAAGAACCACACGTATGTCTGAACTACATGTATAATAATACACTGTATATAATTACATGTAGTAAGTGGTGAGCAGTTATCTAATAAGTTAATATAATATTTAATCTACTTACAACTTGGATTAGGACAGATATAATGGAAGTAAAACCACATAATCATCACCTCATTCCTAACTTTGGCAATTATTCACACCATTGAGTTGACAAATCACACTGAGTAAGCTATTACTATGCAAATTGTCTCCTTCAGCCTTAGAACTTATATTAAAGATTAATTTAGATGTCATTGGAAAGATTGGTAGCATTATTAATAGCTAATAGCTAATGGATTACTTCTAGGTTATTTTATTTGACTTGTACAGCGTTCGATTTTAATTAATAAAAATAATTGCACTAATAGTACATGTATTTGATTTGAGATCCAATATTTTATTGTTTAATTTTAGAGTAGTAGGCCAATATTACATACAGGTATGATTGAGCTGCGGGAAGGATAAATCTACCCATTGATAACCTTTCAAATCTAAACAGCCTACAACAAAAGACTGGCAGCAGGTTTGCTTGACATTTTTGCTGCCAGAAATGTAATAGTTTATGATTAGATGGTTTAGTGTGGCTGATGCTCATCTCTTGACAATAGACAAGGGCAGAGGCATTAGCTTCAGAGGCAGCAGTGAATGTTAGTTAATTATTTCTTTAAGTAATTAGTTTGTACATTTCATGAGTTGTCCTTTGCTATGATGTTGATGATCATTATAAATACATTCAAGACAGAGTATATGCTGCTATAACTGTATTACACCCAATTCCAATGAGTTGAGTGTCCACCTTATGGTGTGGGTGTGGGAGTCTGTAGAACCCTAGTAAACTAGTATGCCATGACTTAGTTTTTCCTTTAGTTACAATGTTGTAGTTGATGTTTTTAGGCAATGAATTTATACAAACATCATACATGTATATAACACCTTAAATATTGTATCTGGTTTAAAATTCTAAAAATAGCAATTCCAATGTTTCAAAAAAGCAGCAAAACGTTAAATTTAAGTCAAAATAATTAGATTCAACCAGGAGCCATACGGATTATTGGCTATCAAATAGCAGTTACAGGATAAGGACCAATGATATTACAATGTATATTATGTTTGTGATTAACAAGGAAATGGACAAGAATTTTAATAAAATGCTGCATAGTGACTTGGGGACTTGTACTGAGTTCACTCTGTAGTAACAACTACAATGTATAATGTTGTCATGTACAATCAGCAACCTGCTAGGACAATATTCCACACATGACTTCGCTGTCATCCAGTACCAAAATATGGTTTTAATTAGCCAAATAAACCGCATAGTCAGTGACTGATGTCTTTGTTGTATCACACTTGAATCTTGTTGACAGGGTAAGAACAGTTGCATTTAATGAATTTAGAGTCTTCTAGCCCATTATGGCTTTCCTTCTTTGACATTTGTCACAGGGTTTAAGTGCTGCAGCAACGAGCAGTGACCACAAAGAGGCTGGAAGATGGATTATAATTGGATCACATTAACACTTTCAAAATGTCACTTTTCCCCATTACTGAATGGTTGCTTTGATTTCATAGATAAGAACCAGAACTGGTGGTGGGGCTTCTTGGCTGAGTAGCTAGAGGTGTTGAACTATCTACTTCACTTCCTTCAACTCTTTAGCAGTAAATAATATAATAAATTATGTAATTATTAGCCACCAAAACAAGCCACAGTAATAATATGATTATGAAATAAAGACTCCAGACTGTCCTCATTTCACCACCTTGCCTGTTTTAGAAATTATGTAAAACCTATAAGTCTATTGTAGAACTAAACCTCAAAGAACATTGTAATTAGGCGATATACATGTAAGCTTTACTATATTAATTGGAGCTCAGAGAGGAGGCCAGGGAGCAGTGTGTTCACATTTTGGTAGGTAATTAAAGTCGCAGTGCAAAATCATATGTCTTCATCTATTAGGAGGGATGACAAGTAAGGACATTAGGTGGATTGTAGTATTGGACGCAATCATTTTCTGTGCAGGTGCTGTGTATAAATAGTTATACAAATTACATATATAATGGTAATAATACGACAGCTCTATGCCTTTCTAGTGATATTATCTTGCCGTTAATATGATAAATATTGCAGCAACATTGTCAGCCAGAGAGTAGGGGGTTTGGAAAAAATCCACTAAATGTCTTTACTCATTAGCAGTTTTATTTATTAGCAAAGGAAAGTGCATTCACTGCCAAACACCTCTGCTGTATATGGTGACAACCATGTATATAATAATTTACTGCTCCAACGAGTATACAGTAGCTAGTGTTCGTGAGTGTCCAATGCACAGTCTACACTGAGACTAAGATATGGTGACAATTATATGCCTATTGAATTAAATGACATTTATAGATTTTGGTTTTGTGATTTACTGTTGAGAATAATGTCATCTATTTATCCTGTTTGCTATTAACACTTTCAAAGACACTCAATTGAAAGGCTGATATTGGTCCATAAACCATTGAATTGATGTGACTAATAATACATTGTATTCAACATGGCTTTGAAAGCATCTCGATATATTTGCACTGATTGTGTATAATCAAGGGTATAACAAGTTTAAGGACAAAAACTTGATTAATGCGTTTTAACTTAACTAAACTTAAATGAAAATCAAATCAAATTTTTGTCTGTGTACATGGGAAGGTAGCTTTTACTGTTTAGACAGACGAAAATTTAAATTCCGTATGTAGCACTGAATATTGGTAACTATCGGCCTGATAGCATATTTGTGACAATGTATTGTCTGCAGACATAATTAGCAAATATTAATCAGTAAAACAATACAATTGTCACCTTTTTGTCTGGAGATGCATTGTTATGTAAGACACTCTTCCATTATACTGCTGCACAATGACCAAAGCTGCAAGCACACTGTTGGCAAACATCAAACAAAAACTTGATCATGGAATTGTACACATATCCTGCACTGGACATCCCAAATCAATACTCACAATCAAGGTCTGTGTGTTATTTTCTGTGACAAAAAATAATATATGCAGTTGAGAGTGATAGAATGTGGGTGACACTATCCCACACTGATGTGCGTGTACATGCTCGACCTCTTACAACTGCTCGACCTCTTACAACGATCCTAAGTTGTTAAGCTGGTGACGAGTACTTGATCAATGCAAATACTGCTCACGACCAGCTACTTAAATACCTTGTTCTACATACAAATCTAGTCCAACTGCAGGTAGACAGAACATTGACAATTTAGACACATATTTCCTGAAAAAAACGTCGTTTCGTTTAAAAATTTGCCAATGTTTAAAATACTATTTCAAGGGTAAAATTACGAGCAAAATTTTGTTGCAATGCTGAGCGACGTGTTTAATGCTCATATATGAGTATAATTGTCACCAGCCAAGACATGGCGCTCAAGTTTACATGGATTAAGTGTCACATGAATATCAGTAGCCCAAATCATCGCATAAGCCTGTTGACATACCTGTCAAGTGTTTGACTTCTGTTGCAATATGATATAGATGTCTATTATGACAATGTGTTTATCATTGACAAGTTTTAAGCCTGCATTTACGAGCGCATCCACCCAACCTCCTAACACTTCAGCAAACTCAAGTCTTCTGGGACATAATAGTTTCATCTCCAACTGTGTTGGCTTAGGAGAAGAACACAACCTTCGTGTGGTTTACCTAAATTGTTATGATTTCTGTATTTTAGTTAAAAAATTATTTCAATTAGCATGTAAATAATAGTAAAACTAAGCGATATAATAGAGATACATCTATAAAAGTCAGCAGTCTAATCTATACTGGACAGTAATGATAAAAATATCTTTTGGCATTGAGAAGCAGAACCTGCAAGCATCCTATAGGACAATAAAATTCACACTGGCTCATGAGTTTATAATAGGAGCCCCATATTCTATGAATTTGTCATAAAACCAATGTATGCAAGTATACCATCTACATTTGCATGTGCAGCAAGGTCTATTACAATATATATACATGTAGTGTACATGTAGGTTAGCATTTACAATGTAACAGTAATCACATTTATTTGGCATTGAAAAGAAAATAATATTCAGTTACCCAATGTTAATCCTAATTAATTGAGTGAATTATAGGATTAAAAAGATTAGTCCATGACAAGATTATTAATTTTCGGGCAACATTATCAGGGATGCCATAATTATTTACATGTATTTTATCTCATCGTACAATAAACTACAGTAAAACTACTTTTATGAAAGCTTTTATCACACATAAAGTATATACATGTAAGTAGCAAAATATTATGGGGCCTGTAATGCTATATAAAATTATACATGTACATGTAAGCGTTACTAGTCAGTTTTGTCACGAGCATCCAATGTTCCTGAGTAAACCCTAAGATGTTCTAGGCCTACTATGGATTGAATTAGAAAACGTGGACAATATATTTAATGTTCAAGTACAATGTACCTGTACATAGAGGTCTACAATGGGTGGTGTAATGCATGTCTATATTGCAACACACAATATAGTATAATATGAAACCCAAGTAGGGAGCATTGCACAGGGTTAAAATGGCCATTTTGGAGGAGCTAAACAGTTTTCCATGTAGGTAATAATTATATAATATATATGTAATAAAATTATACAAGAGCATGTGTATGATCAATATAGTAAAGTAAATAGTCAACATACATTAGTAGTATAGTCAGTGCAGATCTACACAGACACCCGGCCCTTTCCGCGTCGTATTAGCCCTAGATCCAAAAACTCCCCGGGCGGACGACCACCCCACCCGTCCTCTCGCCCCTCCTCTCCCCTAAACCTCACTCTATGTGCAAAGCCCTAGAACCTACTCCCCCCCATCGCGGGTGGGGTTTCAAAAACCTCATCGGCTGTTCCGCGGAACCCAGTCTAAAGAGCAAACCCCTCGCCCCGTCCCACGGCTCGGGCGAGGGGGCGCGCGCGTACGCGCGCGCCCCCCCGCCCCGCGAACCCCACCCGTCCTCCCTCCACCCGTCCCCGCCCCTCCCCACCCCTCCCCACCCCAAACCCCTCCGCCTCGCCCTCCGCCTCGCGGCGGTTCTCGTTCGCGAGTCCAGCCGTGGCCCCACGCCGCCCTCCCCCCGCCCATCCCCCGCCCCTCCCCCGCCCTCCCGCCCCAACGACCCGTCGCGACCCTCGCGGGCGGACCGTCGGCTGGAGTAGGGTGAAGCGAAGGAAAATACGGGTTAGAGTAATGGTGTGTGATGTATTCTAGAATAGATGATATACGACTATGAAAATATGAGTCAGGGTAATGATACACGAGTTTGTTTTAATTTTCAATGCGTTTGAGAGTAATAATATAAAATCAATCGATAAAAAACTTGATATGTGACTACGAAAAATATGAGTAAGGGTAATGATACGCGAGTTTGTTTTAATTTTCAATACGTTTGAGAGTAATAATATAAAATCAAGCGATAAAAAACTTGATATACGACTATGAAAAATATGAGTAAGGGTAATGATACACGAGTTTGTTTTAATTTTCAATACGTTTGAGAGTAATAATATAAAATCAATCGATAAAAACCGATATACGACTATGAAAAATATGAGTAAGGCTAACGATACACGAGTTTGAGAGTAATAATATAAAATCAATTGATAAGTAGACACGAATGAGTGTGAATGACAAAAGTTTTTGCCTCAAAACTGTGCAGTGGCGGGGAGGAGACGCTCGCCGAGGATGGAGTCTAGAATGGCACAATCGTAGAATGTTCTCCCGCTCTTGGAAGTCTTCTGTCCCTTGTACACCATCACGGAGGGGAGGAGCTCTTTCATCGAAACTGCCAGACGTCCCGGAAGGAAGACTTCTCCCTTTTTTTCTTCGTTTCCAATCCGGCACTCGTAGGTGGCAATGGAGTTGCTCGCATTATCACCATCACCGCATCTTGGGATGTATGTGGGTCGGAGCGCGGTCACCACCAGCACAGAACCAACGGGGAAGGAAGATAGCGTTTGCACTCGAAAAAAATCTTCCAACTGGGCCAAGGTCTTCTTTCTCAAGTCACCGGCCAGCTTTTTCATGGCTGCTCCTGGCAGGGAGCACACGCTCTCGATACGGTTGAATGTGTTTTGTCCTTTAGCGGTCTCCTGCTGTCCCAAGTACACCATGATCCTAGGTGGAAGGGTAAGGTCCTTTAGCTCCTCTTCTTTGACATCCGCTAGCTTGGGCATGGCGTGACGAATGTTGGTGTGAAAGCTGATGCAATGTCTCATCCCCTTGTCATCCACATAGCTTGCCCTGGCTAAGAATGCTTTTCCGAATGCCGTTTCAACCACCGAACCTCCACTCACTTCTAGCACAGTTCCTGGCTCTAGCTCCGACAGCTTCACCGTTGTCTGCAGAGAGCTCCTCTTCTCCGGTCCCATGCTCCTACAATAATGAAAGTGGTGTATATAGATCCGACAAAGTGGTTAAACGGGAGAAAGATAGTACGGTAATTTATAGATATACGAATAGGGCTACTTACATTAGGGTTGCCGCCACTGCACGAGCTTTCTCCAGGCTTAGTCCCCCGCTCTTTTTCTTCCCCTTGCAAGGGGACTTGGTAGCTTTTTTTCCCTTCGTCGTCTCACCACCATCCATTTCTTCCGTAGCCGTATCGGCTCCGTGGCCATCATCATCATCATCTGATATTACAATCACCTGGGGTTTCTTTTTTTTCTTAGCACAGATTTCATCTCCTTTTGGGTTCTTCCTCTTCTTGGTTGTTGTGGTCTCGCCCCTATCCGAGGCCCGCTCCGGGGAGGACGGAGAGTCCGCCATGTTAGAAAGATCCTTTCGGGCAAGACTCCCCACTCCTATTATTTTCCCCTTCTTCCGTGCCTCTTTTAACGCATCCACCTCTTCTTTCCTCTTCTGACTGCACTCTTCTTCTTCAATAATTCCATCCATTTGTGAGTCCGTTAAGCCCGCAAATAACTCTTCTTGGTTCTGGACTATGTTGTCAGTATCCATTGATAATGTACTATTGTAGTAGTGTTCCTGTACAGTAGTGATGTGCTGAACTTTGAATGCTGAGACTGTGATCCCACTCTCCCTTTATACATCTGCTCATTTCTTGACTCCTCCCTTTTTATTATCCAATCCCAATGTGTCCCGATGCATCCCGATGTGAATCCGAAGCTTCCCGATGCATCCCGATGTGATTCCGAAGCTTCCCGATGCATCCCGATGTGAATCCGAAGCTTCCCGATGCATCCCGATGTGATTCCGAAGCTTCCCGATGCATCCCGATGCATCCCGATGTGATTCCGAAGCTTCCCGATGCATCCCGATGTGAATCCGAAGCTTCCCGATGCATCCCGATGTGATTCCGAAGCTTCCCGATGCATCCCGATGTGATTCCGAAGCTTCCCGATGCATCCCGATGCATCCCGATGTGATTCCGAAGCTTCCCGATGCATCCCGATGTGAATCCGAAGCTTCCCGATGCATCCCGATGTGATTCCGAAGCTTCCCGATGCATCCCGATGTGATTCCGAAGCTTCCCGATGCATCCCGATGTGTCCCGATGTGTCAATTCACATCGGGGTGCATCGGGATGCATCGGGAAGCTTCGGAATCACATCGGGATGCATCGGGAAGCTTCGGATTCACATCGGGATGCATCGGGAAGCTTCGGAATCACATCGGGATGCATCGGGAAGCTTCGGATTCACATCGGGATGCATCGGGAAGCTTCGGAATCACATCGGGATGCATCGGGAAGCTTCGGATTCACATCGGGATGCATCGGGAAGCTTCGGATTCACATCGGGATGCATCGGGAAGCTTCGGAAGCACAGTTCCTGGCTCTAGCTCCGACAGCTTCACCGTTGTCTGCAGAGAGCTCCTCTTCTCCGGTCCCATGCTCCTACAATAATGAAAGTGGTGTATATAGATCCGACAAAGTGGTTAAACGGGAGAAAGATAGTACGGTAATTTATAGATATACGAATAGGGCTACTTACATTAGGGTTGCCGCCACTGCACGAGCTTTCTCCAGGCTTAGTCCCCCGCTCTTTTTCTTCCCCTTGCAAGGGGACTTGGTAGCTTTTTTTCCCTTCGTCGTCTCACCACCATCCATTTCTTCCGTAGCCGTATCGGCTCCGTGGCCATCATCATCATCATCTGATATTACAATCACCTGGGGTTTCTTTTTTTTCTTAGCACAGATTTCATCTCCTTTTGGGTTCTTCCTCTTCTTGGTTGTTGTGGTCTCGCCCCTATCCGAGGCCCGCTCCGGGGAGGACGGAGAGTCCGCCATGTTAGAAAGATCCTTTCGGGCAAGACTCCCCACTCCTATTATTTTCCCCTTCTTCCGTGCCTCTTTTAACGCATCCACCTCTTCTTTCCTCTTCTGACTGCACTCTTCTTCTTCAATAATTCCATCCATTTGTGAGTCCGTTAAGCCCGCAAATAACTCTTCTTGGTTCTGGACTATGTTGTCAGTATCCATTGATAATGTACTATTGTAGTAGTGTTCCTGTACAGTAGTGATGTGCTGAACTTTGAATGCTGAGACTGTGATCCCACTCTCCCTTTATACATCTGCTCATTTCTTGACTCCTCCCTTTTTAATATCCAATCCCAATGTGTCCCGATGCATCCCGATGTGAATCCGAAGCTTCCCGATGCATCCCGATGTGATTCCGAAGCTTCCCGATGCATCCCGATGTGAATCCGAAGCTTCCCGATGCATCCCGATGTGATTCCGAAGCTTCCCGATGCATCCCGATGCATCCCGATGTGATTCCGAAGCTTCCCGATGCATCCCGATGTGAATCCGAAGCTTCCCGATGCATCCCGATGTGATTCCGAAGCTTCCCGATGCATCCCGATGTGATTCCGAAGCTTCCCGATGCATCCCGATGCATCCCGATGTGATTCCGAAGCTTCCCGATGCATCCCGATGTGAATCCGAAGCTTCCCGATGCATCCCGATGTGATTCCGAAGCTTCCCGATGCATCCCGATGTGATTCCGAAGCTTCCCGATGCATCCCGATGTGTCCCGATGTGTCAATTCACATCGGGGTGCATCGGGATGCATCGGGATGCATCGGGAAGCTTCGGAATCACATCGGGATGCATCGGGAAGCTTCGGATTCACATCGGGATGCATCGGGAAGCTTCGGAATCACATCGGGATGCATCGGGAAGCTTCGGATTCACATCGGGATGCATCGGGAAGCTTCGGAATCACATCGGGATGCATCGGGAAGCTTCGGATTCACATCGGGATGCATCGGGAAGCTTCGGATTCACATCGGGATGCATCGGGAAGCTTCGGAATCACATCGGGATGCATCGGGAAGCTTCGGATTCACATCGGGATGCATCGGATTCACATCGGGGTGGTATTGCCAAGGGTGGGGAAATGGTTAGACTCCGCCCACTGAATACTACTATTTAAGGTATGAGTTTCTCACTCTAGCAGTATGAACAATCAGCCTCTGGTCAACAGAGTGAGAGTAAACAGAGACAGCTACCTACTAGTCAGCACCTGATCAGAGATGTCAACAAGTACAACATAAGGTTAGTGCTAAATAGGGTAATCGGCAGCAATTGTGAAGTGTCTATTGTATATAACGCTATTGAGCCAAAAACAAAAAAAATTAACTTACACCCTACTACTATATATTTTTTATAGGGAGACTAAACAGAGACACCTACCTACTAGTCAGCACCTGATCAGAGATGTCAACAAGTAAAAAAGGTTAGTGCTAAATGAGGTAGTTGGTAACAATTGTGGATTGCTAATAGTAGTATGAGGTAAAAGAATAACTTACACCCTACTATTTTGTATTTTTATAGGGGGGGAGAGCTCTCGTCAGGCCGAGCACACTTGTCAACTATGCGGTCTGGTTCTCAAAACAGCGTTTTCTCTAGACAGGCACACGAAGAGAATGCATGCACAGGCTCACCCACACAAGTGCCCGGTTTGTGGTGGATGTTTTGATGGGAGGAGAAAGCTAGGTCATCACATGAGACGATTTCATAGCGAGGCCAAGGCGGAAAAAGATGAGGGGGATGCAGAGAAGTTTGATGATGTTTTCTGGTCCAAACCTCCAACAGCTGAAGAGGGGGATGAGATGGGGGTGCTACTAGCCCGCTATTGGAGCTCGATCAGGTCCACAATACACTCTCGTCCTGTAGAAGACATTCTCAACGTTCGAGTGTGGAGAGGGGAATGTGAAGATGAAGGAGATGAAGAGGTGTGGACTAAATTGAGAGCGATGTGGAAGAGAGTACCTTGTACTGTGAAGATTAACTGTAGCGCTGGAGTCATCCTCGAGCATAAGACCAGTGGAGAGTTGCGCTACTTTCACTCATCAAGCAACAATGCCGCGTTCTTCCCCAAGCCAAGACTGATCAGAGCAGAGAATGAGATGAGAGAGTTTTGCGAATCTGTGCAGGAGCTCGACTTGAGAGAGAGGTCAGCACAAAGGAGACCGAATACCGCTTGGGCTTTACGTCACATTGCGAATCTGACATTCTACATCTATAAACTCCTAGAGATTGGCAAGGTGGGCGGTGTAGTGAGCAAACTCCCAGACTACATACTTAACAACCGACATGTGATAGCACTAGATGTAGACTTTTGGGCCAGAGGAGGTGCCCGTCCCTACCCAGACAAATTGTGTTTCTTTAGATGTTTGGCCATGATGTATGACTGTAACTGCGACCCAAAGAAGGGATGTTGCTGTCATCGCCCCTCTCAGACCACAACACATCGCTTGTTTAAACAATACATGAGACAATCTAGATCTTCTTCCCCACCCTCATCAACTTTGTCAGACTTTCCCGGGGTGGGCGCGAGTGATCTGCTGGCCTTGGAAGATCATTTTGACATATCTATAATAGTCTTCTGCCTAACTGATGAGGGGGTAGCTCCGATAGTTTGGTCATCTGGGGCACGAAACAAAGCCCGTAAACTCTTTGTCAACATGTACGAAAAACACTTCAGCTGGATAAAGAATGTTGATTCGTTTGCCAGATGTTTCACCTGCAAGTTGTGCGATGGCGCTTTCACACGTTTGTCCAGCCTACGGCGACATAAGTGCTCGCCAGAGGAAGCATCGGTGTTTGTTTTCCCTGGTGGAACGTTTGGACCCCCGCCAACCATATTCACAAAACTCAAGCGAGTGGCGGGAATAGAGGTGGTGAACCCCGACCTCTTATACTACCCCTACTATATCACCTATGATATTGAATGCTTCATGCCAAAAGACAACCTACAAACTAACACCTCCACAATGACTTTTAGTGCAAGACACGAGTTACTGAGCATATCTGTATGTTCTAACGTCCCGGGGTTTGAGCAGGCCAAGTGCTTTGTGAGGAGTGTCGACAGCAAGGATGGAACGAAGTGCATTCGTCAATTCGTCCACTACATAGCAAAGATTGCTGACGTGGCAGGAGATTTGTTCGGAGAAAGATTCCGGGATGTACGCAAGCGACTCTCTACTTTCCTTGCGGATCGGGCGGATAGAGAAGAAGCCTTTGCTGACGAAAAGTTCTCTAACGTCTCGACTTACAGGGTGAAGTCCGGTCTCTCCGGATTAGAAAGAGAGTTAGAACAACACATCTCCAGCGTTCCGGTGGTTGGTTTCAACTCACAAAAGTATGACCTAAATATACTAAAGGGACCTTTGCTTCGCTCTCTACAAGAGGAGGAGGGAGAAGATTTTGTCTTCATCGTTAAGCGTGTTAACAGTATGTCCTGCGTGGAGAGTAGACGTTTTAGGTTCCTTGACATATGCAACTTTATCGCACCGGGCTTCAACTACTCCAAATACTTGAAGGCATTTGGCGTGTCAGAGAGTAAGGGATTCTTTCCTTACGACTGGGTAGATTCCCTGAGAAGGTTGGATTATTATGGACTCCCTCCCCGAGAGAGTTTTTTCAACTCGCTGACTCAGCAAGAATTGAGCGAGCAAGATTATCACCACTGTCAGGTCGTGTGGGAAAGAGAGAACATGGAAACGTTCAGGGATTTTCTCATCTGGTACAACAACCTCGATGTGGCCCCATTCATCGAGGCCATTGCACGTCAGAGCTCTATCTATCGACAAAAGGGTATTGACATGTTGAAATCCGCAATCTCGCTTCCAGGCTTGGCTATCAGATGGTTGTTTATGGAGGTGGAGGCCCGACCTTATGGCTACTCTCCTCCACAAGCCGCTCTTCCGCTGCATAGGTTAATGTCTCTCCGAGACGAACTTTGCAACTCGCAACCCATATGTCTGTTCGATGAGGAGAGCAAAAGTCTGTACCATACTCTTCGCGATAACCTCGTGGGAGGGCCAAGCATTATCTTTCACAGACATCATGAAGTTGGAGTGACCTCTATTCGAGAGAAGATGTATGGCACATCCGCAAAACCCTGTAGGTCCATTCTGGGAGTTGATGCCAACGCCCTCTACCTATACTGTATGATGGGGAATATGCCTACGGGTTATCCCAGGCGGAGGCTAGAGAGCCGAGGCTTTGCTCTAGAACCTATTAAAAAGTTCAGCAAAGTGGCGCATGGTTGGTTAGAGTTCCAATCGTGGAAGAGAGGAGAGGTCATCCTTCACCAACAGAATGGAGGAGAAATGAGGATAGGCTGTCACAACCTACCAGTGGATGGTTATAGCGAACAGAGTCGGACGGTGTACCAATTCCACGGTTGCTACTGGCATGGGCACGAGTGCGAGCTAGGAGGGAACGGAAAAGGTGTCAGAAACATGACGAATGAAGAGCTCCGGGTGGACACTGCAAGGAAAGAAGATTACATCAAGGCTCTAGGCTATAAGCTCATCACCACTCGGCAGTGTGAGTGGGAAGCGCGAGTTCGTTCGGATGTAGAAGTTAGGACATTTCTCGCCATCTTCTTTTCTTCTCTCTATCCGGAGAGGGGTTACGTCAACCTCGATAAGATAATCAATAACATTCGTAGTGGAGAGTACTATGGTTTAGTGGAGTGTGACATTTCCGTACCCGAAGAGCTAAAAGCGAAGTTCTCTGAGATGGCACCTATTTTCAAGAATATAAACGTGGGAAGAGAACACCTTAGCGAACACATGCGCGCTTTTGCCGAACAGAACGGATTCTTGAAGAGACCTCAGCGAATGCTCGTGGGGAGTCTTTTTGGCGAGCGAATCACACTACTCTCCGATCTGGCTAGATGGTATCTAGATCAAGGTTTGATAATTACCAGGATCTATCAGTTTGTTCACTTTATCCCACGAGCCATCTACAAAGACTTTGGTTCTTCGGTCTCAGACGCAAGAAGAGGTGGGGATGTGAACCCCGACCTGGCCCTCTTGGCCAGCACCAGCAAGCTCGTTGGGAATTCAGCCTACGGAAAGACCATAACAAATAAAGAGAAACATAAGACTGTCAAGTATGTGGAGACAGTAGAGGAGGCGGCTGTCAAAGTGAGGAGTAGGCACTTTTCTAGTCTAAACGAAGTTGATGAAAACTACTTTGAGATAGAGCTTCACAAGAAAAAGGCAAGTGTTGACAATCTTTTTTTTTTATTTTGATTCTTGATTTGACGAAACTTTTTCTGAGTGGTAGGGTAAACTCTCTCTCTCTCTTTCTTTCTTTTAGATTCGAATGGATGTTCCATCTGTCGTAGGATTCGTTATCCTCCAGAGAGCCAAGTTGAGAATGCTAGAATTCTACTACGACTTTATGGATAGGTAAGTAGCACTAGACTATACAAAGATTTTATCAAATCCTTCTCTATTTATTCTTTGGTGTCAACCCCAACCCCCCCCTACAACCCGTCCGTTTTATTTTCACAGATTCGTCAGCAGAGAGGACTTTGAGTACGTAGAAATGGACACGGATAGCGCTTACATGGCTCTGAGTGCTCGTAGTATAGATGAGGTCATCCGAAAAGATAAAAAAGAAGAGTTCTACAGAGAATATGGTAGATGGTTTCCCAGACCCTTCTGCGATAGGCACAAGGAAGACTTTATCACGACCAAGGTGCTTGGCCAAGAGTGGGAGATGAGGGAATGTTGTGAGAAGGTGCAACGATACGAAACACGAACCCCCGGCCTGTTTAAGGAGGAGTTTCGGGGGGAGGGGGTCATCGCGCTCAACTCAAAAACATACTTTTGCTGGTCCGCTGATGGTGATAGCAAGTATAGCAGCAAAGGACTAAACAAAAGAGGAAACGCCCTAACCAAAGAGAAGTTCCTCTCCGTGCTCAGGACAGGGGAGTCGGTGAGAGGGGACAATCGGGGTTTTATCAGAAGAGGAAACCAAACGTATAGCTACACCCAGCTAAAGACCGGACTCACCTACTTCTATGGTAAGCGGAAGGTTGCAGAAGACGGGGTGAGTACGAGTCCTATAGAATGCTAGTACTGATTTCTCGGAGATGAGACTACTTCATTCGATAAATTGGAGAGTAAACGAACAGTGCATCATAACCCTTGTACATATACCCGTATAATTTTTTTCACATTCACTCTCTATTGTAAGGGGTCTCCGTCCTCAAAACGGAGGGTTTACCGGTTGTAGCCTTAAAACCGAGCAATAAAACACTAGCTAATACATTAAAAACCATTTACCTCTCCAAACCAAAGGGGTAGACGATACTAGCGCAGCTTCCGCTCATACTCACCCCTTATCAGTTCACATTTCTTCTATTGTCTTCATTCGTAGGTGGGGGGTGACATCGCACGCGCACGATGCGCTCTCTCCCTATCGGAGTTTGCTACCCGGGGGAAAGTGGACGCGGTGGTCAAAGAAATTGGTGGCGAGTCAACGACATCATCGTAGAGGCGGGTCTATTTGTAGGATGATGATGATGATGATGATGATGATGATGATGATGATGATGATGACGATGGCGATGAGAAGACAAGCGTCCATCTATCCCGTTTATCTATTTCTATTTCTACCCCTCCGAGCGATGATGTCGTCGGCTAACCTCCTCGCGAAGTCTACGGTTTGAAGCGCGGAAGAGCCACCGCCTTCACTTTCTCTCGCCGCTCGTCACGGGGACGGGCGATTTCCCTAGGGGAGGGTCCGGGGAAAATGAGGGTTAAGACGCGAGTCTTTCATCGAAGGTCCGGGGGCGCTCGAACGGAGGAGCGCGCGAGTGCGGTGTCACCCCGACCAGTTCAGTCTCAACAGTCCCCGGCGAAGAAATCATCCGGAAACACCACCACCACCACTCGGTAAGTTTTTTATAGTAGTATAGTCAGCGTCGTAAACTCTGCACGGGCACTCCGCACGGGTGTAGCCTATCATTACTCTAACCCGTATTTTCCTTCGCTTCACCCTACTCCAGCCGACGGTCCGCCCGCGAGGGTCGCGACGGGTCGTTGGGGCGGGAGGGCGGGGGAGGGGCGGGGGATGGGCGGGGGGGAGGGCGGCGTGGGGCCACGGCTGGACTCGCGAACGAGAACCGCCGCGAGGCGGAGGGCGAGGCGGAGGGGTTTGGGGTGGGGAGGGGTGGGGAGGGGCGGGGACGGGTGGAGGGAGGACGGGTGGGGTTCGCGGGGCGGGGGGGCGCGCGCGTACGCGCGCGCCCCCTCGCCCGAGCCGTGGGACGGGGCGAGGGGTTTGCTCTTTAGACTGGGTTCCGCGGAACAGCCGATGAGGTTTTTGAAACCCCACCCGCGATGGGGGGGAGTAGGTTCTAGGGCTTTGCACATAGAGTGAGGTTTAGGGGAGAGGAGGGGCGAGAGGACGGGTGGGGTGGTCGTCCGCCCGGGGAGTTTTTGGATCTAGGGCTAATACGACGCGGAAAGGGCCGGGTGTCTGTGTAGATCTGCACTGACTATACTACTTACATTCCGCCATTTTATGTACGCCTATACTGCTTATATATGCACATGACTTGTAATCCTATATTAACTTACATTATTCAACTTTTTGTGCTTTAAAATTTAAAAAAAGTGTAAAAAGTATGAAGTTACTTTATAATACATAAATTTGTTCAGATTGAGGATGTGATCATTACTGATTGGTAAACAACATCCATTTAGAGGAAGATGAAAGGAGGATTCCAAGAAGGAAGGCAGCTGATTGGTCGGATTAGAGACACACTTGGTTCTACTGATCACTTATGTAATATATAGGATTATTATATTTGACAGTCAAACATGGATGTCATCTGTCTCCATCACCAGCTCAATTCTTCAAATCTCAGTACTTTCTTGTGAATGAGGCAAAAATAATTATGTTCGTTAGATTTTTGTGGTAAAAATAAAATGGAAGATGAAAAAATGAGATGGCAATGAATTTACTGTCACCACCTCTTTAACTAACCCATTTATAAAACATGCCATTATTTATTGAAAGATAGAGCAAGTTAATAGCATTTTGCTAACCTCAAATGTCATGTAAGATATAGTATTTGATTGAGTACAAACTTTGTATGAGTGAACAAACTGAGTGAAATCTACACAATAACTCTTTAGTTACAGTTTAGACAATGACATGATGCAACGCTCTGGTTTCTTGGTGGTTTCTCGAGATGTGTTCAGAGTCTTAGTGTGACAAAGAAAGTTTAGGTGTAGCTGTTTAGCTTATTATTATATCATATATCATATTAATAATATATGATTACATGTAATATAACATGTCCTTAATAACATTGTTATTGATTGGTCTGGGCCCCTCTCCCCACCAGGTACCTCTAAAACAAAGACATTCCATTTTCTATCTTATTTGCATAAAACAGTAAATATACAATCATGGGCTATGCATCTAACCAGGTGAACTTTCTCTTGTCTAGTTCATTGGTACAAACGACTTTTTTAATTTGTCATAAAAGATGAGCATTGTTGTACTGCATAAAATTATTGGAGATGAGAATCACACCTGGTAAAACTATATCTCAGATGTGTTAGTCTTAGGTCTACCTAGACCTATATACAGATTGGGTGGTTCTGCTTCACACCCCTTATTGGCATTACAATGGATTAGGTAGAGTTCCAACAATCTCAAGTGTTATTATTTCACAGCACATGTACATGTAATACTTAATAGTATACATTAGACTTCATACCATAAAAATTAATTAGTTTGCAGCAATTTTTAGTGCAGTTGTTATATAATGCAATATTATGAGACAGACGAAAATATTATAACTGGTAAAGGCTGGCAGCATGAAATGTGGATGATCTCTATGCTTTACCACTCTGGTGAAAGAGACCGATAAACAGCCACCAGCACTGGGCATCTATCGCCTATAATAGATAAAAGCTCCACGAATTCTATACAAAGATACTCACAGCTATCCAGGTCCAATATATTAGACTCAGTCTAAAGCATCTGGGATCTCTCACAAGCTTTTGTGCATTTTTCCTTGATTTCTATTGTTTCTATCCATACTTTATGATGCTTTTATGTCTGGGCTGGTGTTCATAACCAGACAATACTTACCCTACATAAGAAAGTACCAACAAAATTAATGTATGTGTAGACTGTATATGGTGTTAATGCAGATATAATAGCTTCCTCTGGAAAGTGAGGCCAACCCTGGGTCTTACCAGAGTGGGTCTAGCTATGGTGACTGTCATTAGTACTGTGGTTGCTCTACCTATTATGTAATCTTGTAAAACCTGGTGAAAAGTTAAACCAACCGCAACCACCCAAATAGAGAGAAGCTTAAACAGTAATCTTTCTCATAGAAGGAAACCACATATTCTTGTTTGTCTGCAACAAACAACCTGTTAATATCACACTAATTCTTTATGTTATTATATCTATTATATTTTATATGCTTTCCCTGCTATTTTTGTATCCAACTACCTAACAATTTGACAATGACAGCAGGTACATTGTATATAATCAGTTCCTGTCCCCACTGCCATGCTACTGCTGTAGAGTATATGCTGTGCTGAATATGCGTTAAGTGGACTTACTCCAATGTATCATTGTCAGAAGCTGCAATTGCACACATAATGCATGATGTCTACTATGATATTCTGAGTCACAGCCAAATGACATCATTAACATTTCTAATTCTAAAGGACATCCTGTGTTAGCTGATAATATAGCCAAACAATCACAAGACATCTATCTATAGCAGCACAGGCTATACAATACACTACCAGTTACCTTAATTACTCACTACACTGTTAGTATATACCCCATTATCAATTCACATCTATGAGATAGATGTATGTGTAACAGATATCTATGGGTTGGTCACTGTTAGTGCTAGACTGTCTATGTGAGACAATTCATACCATGGCAAACTCTAGGTTATGTGAATAGAGTTATCTCCTCATGGTTGCATAGGGCATGACTGTGTTCTACATTGTAATATAGGTATGGGCACCCGTAAGCTGTTTATGGAGTTTTCCTCTTCTAATTCCAAAAGCAATAAGAGAGGACAACTGTGAGAACAGCTTCAAGGGATATACAATAGCTATGTTCAGTACTTTCCATAATATGAGAATGTACATTATTTGTCACTGTTCACTGGAGGGAATGTGCTATACACCCATTGCTCACTGTACCTACAAATATTCTTTCTCTTTGCCTTGAATCATAATTGATTGATTTTAAAGTGGCTTTACTCTTCACCTCACAGTTTATCTCTTTTTAGAAAGGAGCCTATTGGGAGAGAACAACTTCACATTAGGATCAGTAGATCAGTAGCTCCATGCTCTCAATAACATTGGAACGACTATGAAATAGTTGAAGCAGCAATAATACATCAACCTCTAACTTGAGGTAAGGAGTTGTCTGCACTCTGTAGCAATTCACAAAGAGTGGCCAACCCAAAATAATATTATAATTTCATGCTCCATGAAGATACAGTGCTGTGTAATATATATACAATGTATATCTAAACGAGAACTAATTGTATTAGCCAATATAAGAGTAGAACGAAAAAATAAGTTATGCCTAAACAGTCCAGTGAGTTTTAGCAAAACCTGGTATTAATAGAAATACAGTAGACGTTCAATTAAAATAGAAAATTTACTATAATTTACAACTTGGGAGATCTTCAGCATTTTATTAAATAGGTAAATTTTCAGGTATTGTGTGGTACTTCATCTTGAAGTACTTTGTAAATCTTATCAAAGTGCATAGTAGACCACAGTTGATCTGTAGGGTTGTCTGGTTCATATCCATGTTTAGTTATGTTGACAGCCTCTGCAAGTTCTTCCATAGATCTCAGTGCACCATAGTCTTCCATAAAGTCTTCAAAGTTTGGTTCCAGTAGTATATGCAGTACACCTTGTATAATCAAATCCAGACATTTGTAGGAATCTGTAAAACATACATGTACGTCATGTGTACGTCATGTAAGTCATGTACATCATGTACGTCATGTGCGTCATGTGCGTCATGTGCGTCATGTGCGTCATGTGCGTCATGTGCGTCATGTGCGTCACGTGCGTCACGTGCGTCACGTGCGTCACGTGCGTCATGTGCGTCATGTGCGTCATGTGCGTCATGTGCGTCATGTGCGTCATGTGCGTCATGTGCGTCATGTACGTAATGTGCGTCATGTGCGTCATGTGCGTCATGTGCATCAAGTGCGTCATGTGCGTCATGTACATCATGTGCGTCATGTGCGTCATGTGCGTCATGTACGTCATGTGCGTCATGTGCGTCATGTGCGTCATGTGCGTCATGTGCGTCATGTACGTCATGTGCGTCATGTGCGTCATGTACGTCATGCATGTCATAGTTTCAAAGTGACAACATTGGTAAAAGCTATCACCCCAATATAATAGTAAACCAAGCAACTAATTGCTATACAACACACGTAGCGCAAGGTAAATGTCAATAGAACCAAAGGTATACCACATGTAGCTGCTTAGCCCCTGCTCACTAAATAATAACTTTATTATAAAACATTATTGGTGTATGCTTTTCTAGTAAAGGTGTAATATTTCAGAGCTTATAAATAGATGCTTATAGCCTCCACTTTAAATATATATAAGTGCAGTGCGGTGCTGGTGCGGTGCGGGTGCGTTGCGGGTGCGGTGCGGGTGCGGTGCGGGTGCGGTGCGGGTGCGGTGCGGGTGCGGTGCGGGTGCGGTGCGGGTGCGGTGCGGGTGCGGTGCGGGTGCAGTGCATACATGTAGTGTAGTGTATACATGTAGTGTAGTGTATACATGTAGTGTAGTGTATATATGTAGTGTAGTGTATACATGTAGTGTAGTGTATACATGCAGTGCAGTGTATACATGTAGTGTAGTGTATACGTGTAGTGTAGTGTATATATGTAGTGTAGTGTATATATGCAGTGTAGTGTATACATGCAGTGCAGTTTATACATGTAGTGCAGTGTATACATGTAGTGCAGTGTATACATGTAGTGTAGTGTATACATGCAGTGCAGTGTATACATGTAGTGCAGTGTATACATGTAGTGCAGTGTATACATGTAGTGTAGTGTATACATGCAGTGCAGTGTATGCATGTAGTGTAGTGTATAAATGTAGTGTAGTGTATATATGTAGTGTAGTGTATACATGTAGTGTAGTGTATACATGCAGTGCAGTTTATACATGTAGTGCAGTGTATACATGTAGTGCAGTGTATACATGTAGTGTAGTGTATACATGCAGTGCAGTGTATACATGTAGTGCAGTGTATACATGTAGTGTAGTGTATACATGTAGTGTAGTGTATACATGCAGTGCAGTTTATACATGTAGTGCAGTGTATACATGTAGTGCAGTGTATACATGTAGTGTAGTGTATACATGCAGTGCAGTGTATACATGTAGTGCAGTGTATACATGTAGTGTAGTGTATACATGTAGTGTAGTGTATACATGCAGTGCAGTGTATACATGTAGTGTAGTGTATAAATGTAGTGTAGTGTATATATATAGTGTAGTGTATACATGTAGTGCAGTGTATACATGTCGTGTAGTGTATACATGTAGTGCAGTGTATACATGTAGTGTAGTGTATACATGTAGTGTAGTGTATACATGTAGTGTAGTGTATACATGTAGTGTAGTGTATACATGTAGTGCAGTGTATACATGTAGTGTATTGTATACATGTAGTGTAGTGTATACATGTAGTGTAGTGTATACATGTAGTGTAGTGTATACATGCAGTGCAGTGTATACATGTAGTGTAGTGTATACATGTAGTGTAGTGTATATATGTAGTGTAGTGTATATATGTAGTGTAGTGTATACATGTAGTGTAGTGTATACATGCAGTGCAGTTTATACATGTAGTGCAGTGTATACATGTAGTGCAGTGTATACATGTAGTGTAGTGTATACATGCAGTGCAGTGTATACATGTAGTGCAGTGTATACATGTAGTGTAGTGTATACATGTAGTGTAGTGTATACATGCAGTGCAGTTTATACATGTAGTGCAGTGTATACATGTAGTGCAGTGTATACATGTAGTGTAGTGTATACATGTAGTGCAGTGTATACATGTAGTGCAGTGTATACATGTAGTGTAGTGTATACATGCAGTGCAGTGTATACATGTAGTGCAGTGTATACATGTAGTGTAGTGTATACATGTAGTGTAGTGTATACATGCAGTGCAGTTTATACATGTAGTGCAGTGTATACATGTAGTGCAGTGTATACATGTAGTGTAGTGTATACATGCAGTGCAGTGTATACATGTAGTGCAGTGTATACATGTAGTGTAGTGTATACATGTAGTGCAGTGTATACATGCAGTGCAGTGTATACATGTAGTGTAGTGTATAAATGTAGTGTAGTGTATATATGTAGTGTAGTGTATACATGTAGTGCAGTGTATACATGTAGTGTAGTGTATACATGTGGTGCAGTGTATACATGTAGTGTAGTGTATACATGTAGTGTAGTGTATACATGTAGTGTAGTGTATACATGTAGTGTAGTGTATACATGTAGTGCAGTGTATACATGTAGTGTAGTGTATACATGTAGTGTAGTGTATACATGTAGTGTAGTGTATACATGCAGTGTAGTGTATACATGCAGTGTAGTGTATACATGTAGTGTAGTGTATACATGCAGTGTAGTGCATACATGCAGTGTAGTGTATACATGCAGTGTAGTGTATACATGCAGTGTAGTGTATACATGTAGTGTAGAATATTGTTTGTTGTCTACACATGTTTGTTATTACACATCTGTTATACATGTAACTAAATTATGTAGGCAATAACAATATTTTATCATTTTTGTTCTCCGCTCCCAATTGGTGCAGTTCAGGAACTGCTGTGTCCTGAGGAGCACATTGCTAAATTATACCCAGCAGACATTTAGTGACCAGTTACAGTATTTCAAAAACTATATGTTGAAAGGTTTATGTGATCTGGTGTTTATAATGTATTTGGCACAACCTAAAATAGTTACCTTCAAAATCGTACCAGTCGGCGAGGATTTGCATACAGACACCCTGTTCTCCTGGCTCAATATGACTGCAGGTACAGATGTTGGGATGTAGCATCTCATTCTGGCAGATTAGTAGGGGAGCTGCCCCTGGATAGCCAGACAGGATGGCAATGAACTCTATCTCACAGTCTTTATATATTCCTGGCAACATACATTATTGTAATATTCAATATTCTATTGAGTACACTCTGTTTGATACACCTGTTAGAATTGGGCTAGGTGATTTCCATTTTATATCTGTGGAAGAGTTGGTTTATGTATTCTACTAACTATATTTGCTAAACGCTGACACAATATACAACTTACTTACACGTATATATGGTCTGGCGTATTTAGATATGTACTCTCGTGCTTAAACATGTAAGGGAGCCTTTTTAAATTACAATAAAAACTTGCCCTCCACTGATATTATAATTTTGTCTAGGGATGAAAATTTATTACTTTTATAGCATATTTTTCATAAATATATACTATCATGACTTTTAATAATATTATGT
This sequence comes from Bugulina stolonifera, assembly GCA_935421135.1. NCBI lineage: Eukaryota > Metazoa > Bryozoa > Gymnolaemata > Cheilostomatida > Bugulidae > Bugulina > Bugulina stolonifera. Next base: position 34,378,610 of record OW285187.1, read on the forward strand.
TATACCTGAATCAGGTTTGACGTTAAAAAATAACAATGGCTCTTCACTGAAGTGGGCAAAAGGTAGCTCAGGTAACCAGACTTGACCAGCGAATGTACTATCAAGGTTCTTAACTAAAGATTCATAGTCCTTGTGAATTCTCTTCATGTTTGTCTCTCCTCTACAAGTAAGTTCAGACTGAATAACCTTGTGGGAGGTTAGTATGTACATTATATGTGTATGTGTTAGTAAGTAATATAACCTGGTGACTATAAGGGAATGTTAGTTGATCACTCTTGTCACTTGTATTCACTTACCTATACATGGCTCGCTCCAAAACAGTAGAAATACATGTACATATGTATATAACATGTATAATACTCTAATGGTAGAGTGCTATGATAGCTAGCAGTAAGGGATGAGTCTATGGATTGCTACTGCTAGTAGCTGACCAGGGCAAACTTGATAAAGCTGAAGTGTAATAACTATTAGGAATATTATTTGGGAGTTGCCCTCTCAGTTTTCAAAGACAATTTATTTCTGGTAGTTCTACCATTTCTGTCATCAGACTCTGAGAAATAATGCTGTTGAAATGATATTGGAAGTCTACAGTAAAATTTGTTTATATTAGTTATACCTGTGAATTCAACCAGATTTTCTACCCCTGTATTGGATTATATATTATTTCATTAGAGGCCTATGTTACAGCAATTGTGATAGTGTTACTCTCTTTTACAGGATATCGTGAATAGACTATGTGACCCATTGTATTGGTTGTGGAATTTTAGACAGCTACAGTATGTATTACATTTAGACAATCTTTAAAAAGATTTTCAAACCATGTGAGATAGATGGGCTAAAAAATTGCATGTTTCTAAATGTATAATTATTGTATTTACAGTATTAGTACATAGCAGGTTTTCTCAACACTGAAGCGTGTAGGCAGGTAAAAACACAAAGAGGTATGTTACTAATGAGAGAGTTTCTGTATGACAGTATTTCACAGCGAAATAGGAGCCAGTGTGCAAGCAGATCTAACACAAGAAAAGTATGTATTAAAAAAGTATAATAACAATATGACTGCATGTGTATTATGTGTGTGTGGAGTCGTGGTAGCAGAATAGAAGCAGGAAGTGTGAGCAAAGACCTTCCCATAATGGGCTAATAGGTTTTAGCATAGACGAGCAGACGTATATTATATTCTCTCAGCATATTTCATAACTTCTACTCTTGTTTCTTCTCTTCTTGGGGCCCTTTGTAGATGTTGTCGAAAGACATACCGGCCCATTTTTTGTCTTGAGGGTCCTTAGGTCTGTATCCACGTTTGGTGAGCTCTACTGCATCTGTAAGTTTTTCCATTGTATCCACTAGATACATACTGTCTGCCACGTTCGGTTCAAGCAGTATATGAAGTAATCCTTGTACAATGATGTCTAAGCATCTGTACGAGTCTGGGAAATAGAAAAAATATTATATTACAGTGCTGTCCATTCTTTATTACAATGTTACAAGTTATGTAGGAAGACACGGTCGCTAATTGTATGGCTATATGTCACTTGAAGACAAATACACAATATGTATCAATCTACAGAATATAGTATAATTAAGTATTAAAATTAATCTACAGAATATGGTACCAAAGATGTAGAGAGACTACAAACTCTGATATTACATGTACATGTAAGTAGGAAGTATGTAGTATACTACTGTCTACAGCTGATGAGTAGATACAGCAGACAAGTCCACTATTCAATAGCCTCATGGTACAAAGTGGCTCCTCATGACTTACCTTCATATTTGCCCCAATCAATTAGAACCTGCATGCAGACACCTTGCTCTTTTTTGCGGCGCAGGAAATTGAGAGTAATGTTTGGATGCATTAAATTCACTTCTACAGTAATCAAGGGTACTGCTATTGGATAACCATACAGGAGAGCCCGGAATTCTATCTCACAATCTTTATATAGGCCTGATAAAGAGACGATTAAGAGTGAAAAATAATTTACATATTATTGTATTTTCTGAAATACCATGGCTCCAAGTTTTAACACTAAAGAAGGAATTTGAGGAGAACTAATTGGGAGAGGACAGCTTTTCACATAAAGGAGTCACTAAAATGCAGCTATACAGCATGTCTACTGGTATAATAATTCCCTAATGTAAATTACTGTAAACTATTGTATTGCATTACATGTATATCCTGGCTACTGGTTTATATTCCTACCAGAGTTTGGTTGGATGAAGAAGGTAAAAGCTGGACCACCTGATTCATCTTCCAGACCTTGTTCTGATAGCCTGACCTGACCAGCAAATGTACTGTCTAGGTTCTTGGCTAAGGACTCATAGTCGGTGTGAACTCTCCTCATGTCAGCCAATTTCCTGTTAGTATTACATGTAGTAATACAGAAACTGCTAACTACACAACCAAGTAACTGCAATACTGGTCTCCAGTTAGAAAATAATAAAAAAGTGTTGCTTTACAGAAAACACTGCTTAGTAAACAAGAGCAGACTAAAGTAGCTGAACAATATATATTGAGATCAGGTTAAAAACATTAAAAACTCTAGATTTGCATTACACTAGATTTCATACCTGTCAACTATCCCGATTTGGGCGGTCCCTTCCCTATTTCAAACTCTCACTCCCACCAGCTCCCTATATCCCTATATCCTCCCGATTTCAGGGCATCAGATTGGGATTTTTCATTTTTGTATTATCTAATATCCAATAGCCAAGATTATCCAATAAATAGCATCAAATTAATACCCTTGTTCAGTCTCATTTCACTCTATCCGGTATTTTGATACAGCTTTGGAGTTATCAGCATGTGCATGTGGTAGCTAATTTACATGTGTTACTGATTATGTCAAAAAATAATGATTAGTGCTGTGATAACAGTGAAGCTTGGCCTCCATACTCTGCCCCCCACAGTCCCAAATCTTCAAATGTATTTTTGCAGTTGGTAGTTAAGGTCTTGAAAATTTCACCTGTGCACCCGGAAGTTGGGACTCCCTATATTTTTTCACTCCAGGTTGACAGGTATGCTAGATTTATTAAATTAATTTTTTCACGGAGTAAAATGAACACATTATTATGTTTTTATGATACTGAAGAAGTAAACACTGACAATAACTACACAGGGATATACATGTAGTTCTAAAGGTGCATGCCTCCCTCTGTACTCAGCATCAACCCAGTCACAACACAAAATGAAGCATTATAACAATAAACTTTTACTTACTTTTTGGTACTCATGTCTGATAGCAAAATTTTCAGCTCTTGAAAACACATCGAAGAATAAAAAGCTACAGTAAGGTTAACTGCCTATAAATACCCAAAACAGCCATTCTAAGAATTACTAAAGCAAAAGCTAAGCAAAGCTGAAAGTATTTTTATATTATTTATATTATAGTATTGATAGCTTTCAACAAGACAGTCTCTGTTCATATGGATATGCAGTCCACAGCATGCCAGATATCTAACATGCATATTTTCTGTTACTTACTTTGGAAATATATAAGCTAGAATATACCTGTAGGTATACAAATGCACAAGTATCTGCTGTTCAAGACTATACTGCACATACATGTACATACACATAAAACTGTACAATCTCATATTTACATTGTTGGCATATGCTCCCATTTACTTGTATACGACATTATGGCATAGCAAGTTATTCTTTTAGAGACGAGGTGACAACTTTAAAATGTGACCATTACTTTCAGCCAACCTATGTATGTACATAAACAGCCTTGTATATGCAATTAAAAGTAGCTTGTGGGCAATATTTATTGAGTTCCTCTATAAAAATGGAGAGATAACACTTCCACTACTAGGATTCATCCTCTATTTTGATTTCTAGGGGCAGCAGTGAAGAGGTATAGTAAAACTCCCAAATACCTATTTTACTGTGGGCTTTATTAGAAACTTACTACCACTGGTCACCCCAACTGCCTCCAGTGATGCATTTCCCCATTTCTTTTTCCACAGAATTCAAATAGGACCTGCAGCCATAATTTTACTACAGAATAATTTAGGCAAAAACACAAAAACATTATGCACCTGGAATCCGTCATTAGTTAGCTTCAACTCCTTATATTTCCTCCCGCCAACAGATCAGTTAGTCTGATGCAATAGTTACATCAAAGACTCTGGTTAGCTGCTTAGTTAAAGTCATGATGTTTATTTACTCTAAAGGTTCTGTTATTATAATATTTTGTAAAATGTCACTCATGCAGTATAGGGCTGAATAAATGGTTCGACATGGGACCACCCCTGGCCTTTTCAAATTGAACTTTGAATTATTAAATATAGCCTACATGGATTAATTTAAAAGTTGCTTTTCAATATACAGTACAGTAAAACAGTTATACAACATGCACTAGGCATTCACCCGGTCATATTACATAACAGCATATAATATACAGGTAGTACTACCTACTAAGCTAAAATAATAATGTGCAAATAGTTTTTTACAGTTGGGCATAGAAATATATGACAAAGATCACAAGTGCTACTCCTGGTTCTCAGGCTCCGTGAGCTGGTTCTCAGGCTCCTTGGGCTGGTTCTCAGGCTCCTTGGGCTGGTTCTCAGGCTCCTTGGGCTAGTTCTCAGGCTCCTTGGGCTGGCTCTCAGGCTCCTTGGGCCCTTTATAGATGTTAGCAAAGCAGACGTCTTCCCACCTTTCATCCACTGGGTGTGTGGCTTTAAACCCACGTTTGGTTATGTTGACAATGCGCTCTAGCTCCTCCATACTCTTAACAGTATATACACTGTTCTCTATGTCGGGCTCCAGTAGTATGTGCAGGACACCTTGTACTATTATATCAAAGCATCTGTACGAATCTGTTAACATAATATAAACAACTAAAACACATGTACATGTACATGACTGTTTACTGAAATACATCAAATGTAACAGTAAAATATTTACTTCTTCTAGTTCCATGTTAGTTCGCTTGTAGTCTACTATATATTAGCTAGTCAGAGAAGCATGGGGAATGGATACCTTCAAACTGATCCCAGTCTGTGAGAATCTCCACGCAGACTTCTTGTGCTGCATTGTTAGGTATGGTATAATCAGCAATTATATTGGGGTGTAGGATAGCATTCAGACATTCTACTACAGGTGCTTCTATTGGATAGTCATGAAGGACTGCTCGGAACTCGACCTCACAGTCTTTGTATATTCCTGGTAAAAACAGTATTACATGTATTAGATCTTCGATGCAGTCAAATTACTATAATATACACATAATATGTAACTTGCCAGTAGGCGATGCTCATTACCTTATGCTATAGGAGACCATAGACATATCTACATATCTACATGTACATGTATGGAGAAGACACATTCTACAGAAAGAACTATATGGGTGTACTATCCAATAGGGAGCTCCATATACTACATGCATGTACTACAGGATAGCTACAGTTTGCACACCACATTAGTACAAGTGAGATTATAACTACATAATATACATGTATGTACATTTCAATATACTACCAGAATTTGGTCGAATAAAGAAGGAAAAAGATGGTCCGCGTTTATGCTCTCCCAGACCTCTTTCTGACAACCAGACTTGACCATTAAACGTACTGTCCAAGTTGTTAACTAAAGACCCATAGTCCTTGTGGATTTTCTTCATGTCTGTCACGTTCCTGGAGCCATTAACACACAATAATATACCGGAGTAAATGTCTGTGAGTCACTTACTCTTATATTCAGTATTTTGTAAAACATTGTAACAATCTCTCGGTATTTTGTCCTTATTCATATAAACCACTTACCTCATAGCCATGATACTTATTCACAAGTAGCACAAGATGTCAAAGTGTACAACTGTATACTGTTCAACTGCTAAGGGTGCTGCTAGACCTTTAGCTAGTTAAAATAGCTGGAGAAAAAGGGCTTTGAGAAGCTTTCTCGTATTGTCTAGCATTCTTTACTACACAGAAATAGTTTGCTGTTTGTAGCTCAGCTCATTTCAACACCACTACCAACACCATTACCAATATCATTGCCAATATCATTGCCAATATCATTGCCAATACCAGAACCAATATCATTACCATTAGCAATAGCAATACCATTACCCATACCATTACCAATACCATTATTGGCAGAGTAAGAGCTGTACAGCTGTACAGCACACTGCCACAAGCATCACATAGTGATGCACTAATAACCTACCCTATCCATGTGTGTGATACCTGTACATTTAAATAAGACATTATATACATGTACATGATGTACATCTACAGAGATTTATATTTTCACTATTCTATAGCGAAATACTAGAACAATGTTGCATGCAAGTTAGCAACAGTTAGTATGTTTAACAGTTGTCCACTCTTATGCACTTAGTAGAAGGAGAATATAACTCCTACAAGACTTGATTGGTTGACTGAACTGTACAGTTGAGGTATATTGTAGATAGGGCAGGCCGCAGGTGTATAGTAATATAACAGAGACATTTCCTAGAGTAGACTGAGATAGACACAGTACCTAGAGCAGTGTTATCTAATACAATAATGAATACATGACAGAGATACTACAATGTACGTGTACAAGCAGTGTTATCATGGTACATGTACAAGTAGTGTTATCATGGTACATGTACAAGCAGTGTTATCATGTTACATGTACAAGATAAACTTGTAATACTATTGCTAAAAATAAAAAAATACAAACTAAAACACTTCGTTACTGTGATTGAGTGAAAATGCTAAACCGAGACAGTATATTTTATAAATGTGATATAAAAAGTTGTTTAGTTCAAGTCTCTTCTTCTGCTGGTCCTTTGTAAATGTTACTGAACGAATAGCTCATCCATGGCACTGGTACTTTGTAAGTATCACCACCTTTGTATCCATGCTTGGTTATGTTGACAGCCTCTGTAAGGTCTTCTATTGATCTAAATTGGTTATAGAAGTATGTACTATCCTCTATGTTTGGTTCAAACAGTATATGTAGTAAGCCTTGTATCACTACATCCAGGCATCTGTACTCATCTAAGGAAGATAGTACAAACACAGATCACTATATTGCTAGATATCCTATTTTCTTACAGAACAAAGTTTGTAAATTTATTTCAATAACATAAACATATTATTCTAGATGCAGTGCTGCTGACTACAGAATGCAAATGTCTGTATAACCATTAGTACAGCACAAACTGCAGGAATGTCCCTCCGATATTAGACGGTTTATTGGACATGTACATGTACTACCTTCAAATTTATACCAGTCTTTTAGAATATCCATGCAGACACCTTGGCTGTCATTGATAGAGTATAGAGTTACGTTCGGGTGCAGAAAGTCTGTGAGTGCAATTAGTGAAGGAGGGTCATCCGGGTATCCTTTGAGGAGGAGAAAAAATGTGACCTCACAATCTTTATATATTCCTGCAGTAAAACAGCATTTACCTGCAGTAAAAGAGTCTAATGGGAAAAAGTTATGAATCCTAGGCATGGATTATTAACATATTCAACTATATTCTGTGTAGGCCTATATTAGCAAGTAAGCACCATAATACCTTCCTACCAGAGTTTGGCTGAATGTAAAAAGTAAAAGCTGGTCCACCTAGCACATCTTCCAAGCCATGTTCTGATAGCCTGACCTGACCAGCAAATGTGCTGTCTAGGTTCTTGGCTAAGGACCCATAGTCCTTGTGGATACGCTTCATGTCAGTGTCAACATCTTTCCTAGAAATTATTAATGATTGACTAGAAGCCATAGTAGGTCTCAAACCTCTAGATTGAACAATGAAAAAATCATCTTCATTTTGCAGCAAGATTGTGGTGAGACAACACCCGTTAGGTTCTCCCTACCCATAGCCATTAAATTTTAGCATCATGTCAGCCAATCCTATGTTACAAGCTTTGTATCTCTCTAGAACTGGTGTAAGTAGACTATTTGTTGTAACCTCTAACAGCATACACAGAAAATCACCTGGTGCCATCTGATGTCTGATGATGCACATTATAATATGCATTGTATTTATGGATTACCCCTGAAACTGAAGTATTAAGATTGTAATTGATAAAACAAATACAGGAGAAGTTGTCCTCTCTACCCATCATTGTGTAACCCATAGAGGTATTACCCCTATAATAACTCTATGGTGTAACCCTGCTCCTTACATATACATTATTGCCCACAAATACAGTATAAAATCACAAACTATCACTCCATCATAGCTCCTAAAGGACACAGTAAATATACATGCAGATACAGCTTACCCACTCATACTTGATTGTATTAGTAAAAGAAGATATTTTCACCATACAGAATAGAGATATCCACTACAGTAGGCTTATTAATAGACCACAGATATATGGAGACAGAGTTCTAACCTTAGCTTTTGTTCCAAGTATTATGTAGCTAGGGCTATAATAGTGTAAGCTAAGAGCTTTTTATTTAATGCAATCCAGCAGCAAAATTTCCACAAAGAACTGGCAACAGAATTACCATTTCTTTTTTCTCCAGTAGTCTGCCTTCTGCTGGAGTTCTGGTTTATATGTGAGTGGTGCCATCTGGAAGTTTCCTTACCATAGTGAGAGTGTTATGAGTGGACATAATAGATCACTTAGATCTAATGCAACATTCACACAGCCGTTTATACCAACTACTAGCGGCGAGCAGCCAACACTAACCACAATGTGGTTAGCTATTACTATACTATAGCTGGCACGTGTTAGTTGGCGGTGGGTTTTAAAGTTCAGCTTGTTGAACTTGTTGACCCCTACCGCTCACTGGAGCATGTCACTATATAATGTAGTTGTGGTTAGCGTTGGCCGCTCGCCGCTAGTAGTTGGTATAAACGGCAGTGCGAATGTTGCATAAGAAAAGTTTTTGTGGTTAGGGGAAGTGGATGGAGGGAATATTTATCTGGTTATGGTATGTCCTACATGCACTATGTTTGCCAATTGTTACCATACTTACCAATGAGCAAGAGCAAAAATTCTGGACTCATCTGCTCAAATCTCTGGACAGGAATCCCTAGACATAGTTTGGGTATATATAATACTATTCCACCAAAACTTATTTTTGAAGAGTATAAAATTGTCCATTTTGGTGCTATTTAGTGGCTTCTGTGTAAATGACTTACTTTAGGTTATGCATGTCTTGTGCTTTATGAGGCTTAGTAACATGTTCACCATAGATAAAAATCAGGACAGCTGGAAAATTAGTAAGGACAGGCACACAAACCAGGGGGTGTCCCGACAAAATTTGGAGATTTGGCAAGTTATGACTATTATGTCTAGTCACCTTTTAACTATCACACACATGTAACTGTGATATCTACATGATCCATTAACCTAGAATTGGTACTGACAGTATGTACATATATTATCTTATTTTATTACAGTGTAAGCTACTCTGTTGTTAAAATTGACATGTTGTGTCACACATACAAATATGTACTTGTATTACGTTGTAATCATAGTCAACTACTGTAGTGCAATGTATATGCAAGGTAATATTATAAAATGGTAAATTCAAAGAATAAATGAAATTTATAACAAAAATTTCAAACAATAAGAAGATGTTTATGGTTTTCTGGGTACGGTGTAGTATTTCTGTATGTCACTAAATTGTTGTAGACTCCACTAGAAAAATTATAGGAATAAAATTATATGGAAATAAAATGCATTATCAGTATACGTGCCTGTGCACTCATTACATTTTTGCAGCCATACTGGTCCAGTGCAATGTATGGTACTATTCACATAACTTTGAAACAAGTGTTCCACTAAAAATTTACAATTCAACGAAGCATTTAAAACTTTTAGGTATATATTATACTACTTGACTAATATCAAACCATTTAATCCAATCTTGTCACCCCATTTTCACCTTTGTAAATAGAATCAAAATGCATAAAAGTCCAAGATATCTCAGAAGAGAATGTCGCTGGTTGATATCCATGTTTGGTTATGTCGACAGCCTCTGTAAGTTCCCTCTCTGAACCCAAATCTCCATAATCTTCAACAGTATCTTGAACATTTGGCTCTAGTAGTATATGAAGAACTCCTTGTATTATAATATCAAAGCATCTATAAGCATCTGTAAAACACAAAAGCAGGAATATACATGTAATCACTTATACTGAGACTTAGAGCTTTGTTTACATGTCCAAAACTCTTGTTATTATTTTTGTTTACTAGTTTTTGTTTACATGCTCATCTACATGTACATGTATAGATGTACATTCTGTGGTTGTTACTTGTTAGCCAGGTAAACCAGTTGTGTTCACAATTACAATCTATTGTGATTTCTTCATGTTCCTATGTAACAGTTACCTGGGAATATGGGCCAGTCTATTAGGATGTACATACAGATACCCTGTTACCCAGGTTCACTGTAGTCAAGAGAATATATGTTGGGGTGTATGATTCTCCTCCGACATCTTACTAGAGGTGCTGAGGCTGGATAACCACTAAGAGCGGCTACAAATTCTATCTTACAGTCTTTATATATCCCTTAAAAAAAGAGTGATCAATCTAGAAATACTATATAAAACTACTGATTCCATTCCTACAGGTACACCACATGGATAATCTAAACTGAGAGAGAAGACAACTCTACATTGTAGCTATTAGCCCAAGAGTTGCACCAAGCATCCAATTGTTATGTCAATTGTCAAGGTCAAATAATTATACTAACTACAGCAAATGCTATTAGTATTTTGCTCAACAAATAGGTAGATGTGTTTAAATCAGAATAAGAAGGATAACTTTAAACTATGCCAGTCGTTTTCTAACCAGATTTTGGTTCAATTATGAAAGTCAGAGCTGGGCCATTATCTTGTTCTACCAGATTGTCTCCTGGTAACCAGACCTGACCATCAAATGTGCTGTCTAGGTTCCTTACTAGAGAGTAATAGTCTCTGTGAATTCTCAGCATGTCCGTCTCCATTATCTTTAAAAAACAACATAAGCAAGACAAAAAGGTATGAATACAGAATAGGAATGTACAAATAATAAATATGAGGAATCCAGGTGGGAGGAAAGATGTGCATAGGACAAGCATAAAATAATATAAGAGGTACATTTAAATGCTAATAGAATTAATTTGATGTGTTATATACAAAAATAGATGAAATGTCTTGCTTAGCATAACAATAATATACATTTTGTATATATGAAGTACATGTAGTATATAGGTGCTGGTGGTTACAATAAAACCTTCATTCCCACAGTGATACAGGGTACATACCACTGTTTCTCTCAGTAGATAAGTAATAAGTAACTCCCCCAAACAGTATGACAGGCTTTGGGTTCATATGTACTAATAAAAGAGCAGAGAATAGGAATATGTACACAGTTTCACTCTAATGAACAAATAGCTTTTTAAATAGTACATGTAGGGTGCAAGCCTGGAAAGCTATTTTGTTATACACCTGTATTATAGTTGTGCTGGGAACAGGTGAAGTAAACCTGGTCTATTATTTGGGACATGAGGCTCTTATATTATTGTAGTGCATCAAATTCCTTATTAGTGCAGTTCTTTGTGTTGTGCAATCAGTATAATTACTATATTATATGCTTCTAGTTCAGCTTATTCCTTGTTGTTTATACTCTAAAAGTAGAAAAGTTTAGCATAAGAAAGTTCCATTTTCCTATAGTAATATTTAGCTGAGTTTGGCCAATTTTGAAGTTTGCTGAAGTCCCAAAATTAATTCAGCATTAGAAACAAGCTTAGCTAAGCTCTACGTTTCTAAAGACGCAGCTGTGAAATCTAATTCACAGATTGTCTTGTTTGCTTGTCATCTGTGAAGACAGAAAACTTTACCATGTTTACCCAAGATAATTTTACCATGATTACGACATGTACATGACTGTATTCCAGCTCATGCTTGGAACCTATACTATTGTGTTGAGTTATTATGATATTATGGCAGGTATATACAAACACAGTACTTACACTTTTGGACTATAAGCAATGGACTTGAAATTACTTGGAGGTAACTGAAACCCAGGCTAGTATACATGGATATAGTCATAGTGCATTGGCAAGGCAGTGCAAAGCTGTGCTGATCCATGAGGACTGAAGTGTGCTTACACCTTACAATTAGCATTTGTAATAGTATTACATCATTGATTTCTCCTTACATCCTGGTGAAGGTGCACTACATCCATTATGTCATAGTGCTATTATATACAATTATAAATATTTTAGGCTATAGCAACAAACTAATCCTCATGACCTTGCATCAGCTAATACGTGCATTGTATAATCCCATTGTGCTCCAGATGTTATCCATTAACCACACACAACCGTGTAATGACAGCATATAATCATTATTGTATCACAGAGATGGAGCAAAATCCTAGCATTCTAGGAGTACTCCAATAAACAACATAATGGGTTAGTTGGTAGAGTTTGAGAGATCAGAGAATTCTAGTATAAATACTATACACTAGTTAGTAGGCACTAAAGCAGAGTGGACTAACATGCTGGAAAGGTGAGTGTGTTAAGTATTGTTTTGTGAATAAACATGTGTATTGTAGGCCTATAACGGCTTCTATTAATTTATCTTACAAAGTTTATACAATTGATATCTTGCTGACAGAGATTTATTTATGAAAGAGAATTGTTTGCTTGGTTTTGCATCCAATTTTGCATTATTTTGTGTTTTGGAGAATTCACTGATACTCCATATTGTAATGGTACAGGACATTTGTATACGACTCCAACTACCGGACGAAGCTCCACCGCACCCCAAGTGCCTAGTAGTTGTTACAGCACTACTCATCTGACACTCACACTCTCATAATTAGCTGTTCGTATACTTATATTCAATTGTATTGCATGTTAAACCATTAATTACTGTCTATATACGTGTCTCCATGTGTTTATACTCACTACTTATTCATGTATTGTTCTCCTATATTTGTATACAGTTACATGATTATTACTAAGTCTTTTTAATGCCTTTTATACCCATGTACAGAGGCCCGACCTCTCAGAATCCATTGATATTCATTTTGTACATGAATTGGACCATTATAAGCAGCTTTTGTAGAACCCGACCTATTTTGGGTCGGCCGTCGGGCTTCCGGCGGCCATCTTGTTGCGCAACTTCCGGACGACCACACGTCGTCTTTTCCCGACGTCACGTCGGCCGGAAGTCCTTATACTATATAAAGGGCATTGTTTTACTGTTCATTGTCTCAGTCTTCACTTGGCTTTCAATAAAGACACGTCTATACTTGATACAGAGACTTTCACTTCCTTTTGTCAGGTCATTCGCTTAGCGAACCGCCTACTAGGTCGGATCACTCTCTTTCAACGTATAGTCTGAAGGTCAGACTTGGGACCAGATGGGTCGTCTTTGGTAGTTTTTGGGCTACTGAGACCGCTCGATCTTTCATGTAATGCGAAGTCCTAGCACCACTCATAGGCACTTCATTTCTGGGTCGATAGTCGTCCAAGGACGACCGCACCAAATCACAGAAACCATTACAATATTAGTAGTTTGAAGCCCTGTATCCTCTCCACCAAAAGCTCCCCATCTTCTCCAAATTTTCACTGAATCCATGGCTTATAATATAGAAATACATGTAAATGGACAAATAAATGGTGTTTCACAGCCCTGGATACTATGAAAATTCATCCAGAAAACTGCATAGTGTCAGTAGGACATTCAGTGGATCACTCTGAAGGTGTTGAAAAGCACATTTTAATGGCTAAGCATATCTCTTCAGCTTGAGGCAGCTGCTGAGTCTACTATGATCAGTATTTTTATATAAGACTTGGTAACAGGTTGCAATATTGTAATGGTACGCACAGTCGTCTCCTACACCTGACACTCATTGTTGTGTGCACATACATGTATATATCTGCTTGTACTTTACTATATGTTATTGTATATACTTGTATAATTGTTACTAAGTCTTTTAATGCCTTTTATACCCATGTACAGAGGCCCGACCTCTCAGAATCCATTGATATTCATTTTGTACATGAATTGGACCATTATAAGCAACTTTTGTAGAACCCGACCTATTTTGGGTCGGCTGTCGGGCTTCCGGCGGCCATTTTGTTGCGCAACTACCGGACGACCTTACGTCGTCTTTTCCCGACACTACGTCGGCCGGAAGTCCTTATACTATATAAAGGGCATTGTTTCACTGTTCATTGTCTCAGTCTTCACTTGGCTTTCAATAAAGACACATCTATACTTGATACAGAGACTTTCACTTCCTTTTGTCAGGTCATTCGCTTAGCGAACCGCCTACTAGGTCGGATCACTCTCTTTCAACGTATAGTCTGAAGGTCAGACTTGGGACCAGATGGGTCGTCTCTGGTAGTTATTGGGCTACTGAGACCGCTCGATCTTTCATGTAATGCGAAGTCCTAGCACCACTCATAGGCACTTCATTTCTGGGTCGATAGTCGTCCAAGGACGACCGCACCAAATCACAGAAACCATTACAATATACATGTAGTACTGGATAAAATTAATAAGTTAATTCAAGTAAATACACAAGCATAGGCCTGCATGAAACATTATTGTGCCAACCGGTAAAGCAAAGGGACATTTCGAAAATGTTAGTTAGAAACAGGATGCTTTGGAAAATTTCTTTTGGGGTTTGGCGATTGGGGTTTTGAAGTTTTTAGAGCGTCCTGCTTCAAACTGACATTTTTTAACAGTGCCAACCATCCCTTATTTGGAGCATCATTTATAGAGGAAACCACTCTTCCGTTGTAAACTCCCTCCACATCTACAAACAGTAAACCAGAGTAGATATCATTATTATCATTATTATTTCCTTAGAAATAGAGCTAAGAGAATCCACAGGGACTTCCTGTCTCTGGTGAACAACCTGAAGAGCACATTTGGAAATCAAGTGTTGCTGAGAGAAGATGCTCTAGACTTTGATAAGCTAATGCTAGATGTTACCTTCCGCCCAGATTCTGGTGAGTAATGGCTTGGATTTCAGGCTAATAACTATTTGAATGATTTCTGGAGCACAGTACCTGTATAAAATATACATGTATATGCTGTCCTCCAGAAATCATATATACTGAACCAAAGTCAGGCTTTAGTATAACTAAGCTATAGCTGCATGGGCCATTGTACAGTAACAAAGTGGTAGCTGTCTTGGCATTGGTAATAATGTAGTTGTGCTAGGAGAATCAGTGAAAAAACAAAGAAAAAGTGAAGAGGAACCTAGTAAAGCTGGAAGTTCAAGTAGGTGTATGTTTAGGAATTCGGAGTACTATCTCGATATATAGGTAAAATTTATGTGTATAAAATGAAGTTTTCTTTGCAGGTATATATAAAGATTGTGAAGTGGACTTTCAAGTCAGTTTGAAAGGGTACCCGAGTGTAGGACCCTCCGTGTTTGTGAAAACTAATATTTTGCACCCAAACATGTTGGAGGAAATCTGCTTAAACATACTAGATGAGTGGTTTACATATCCAGGTAAATAAGTGAACAGTCTAATCAGCCGACCCACTAACAAGACCAGCAAAACACAAAATGTAACTGATATTATTTTGGTATGCAAGCGACGCAAGTCTCACTGCAACGTTTGTTTGCTTTGCGTGAAATTTGCACATTCTTTATAAACCCTCAGGCATGGTCTGCAAAGCAAGTCTTACTGCAGTATTTGCTGGCTTCACTCCCATGTAACCATTACTTGTAGTTAATAGCTTAGAATACTCATGTCTACTCTTTACAGTTTATACTCATTCATTGCATCGTCTATCTTACAGATGGTTATAAAAGTTTGGAGCTTCTGGTACAAGGAATTCTGTTCTTATTCCAAGAGCCCAACTTAGAGGAGGGCCTGGCTCCATATGCAGCATTTGAGACACTCGAGGAGCTAGCAGAAGCAGTCAACCTCACCAAGTATGGTACCGAGGCTAAAACAGCAAAGCTAGCTGTTGAAGAGTGGGATGACATTTCCTTTGCCAATGTTTACAAAGGACCTGACCCTAAACCGGTAAGATTAATATAAGTGTATTTGGTGGTATTTGTCTTAATGTTTGGTTCTGCAGGGGATTCCCTCATTTTCCACTCGGGTCTAGATACCCCTCCCCACCAAAATTGGCACGGGTGAGCAGTACTTGTGACATGTTGAAATATTCTGTTTATAGATTTCAAGGGAGACAACAGACGATGAGAATGAGGTCTTGGAGATTAGAAATCTGTCACTGGATGGAGGTAATGAGACGAGTGTGAAGAGCAGTGATAGCAGCCACTTCATCTTTGGGTCTCTTGTTGAGCTTCGGTAAGCCCAACTACTCTGCTAACTCTAAAAATAGCTGTTAAACAAATTTTCTACTGAAGTACTTCGTGTGTCATTATCATTCATTTTTATCACCTGCAGAAGAGTAAATACAAGCTGTGTTCATAACAGTACTGAGAGAGTAGTACTCTCTAGCATATAATACAATGTCTGGAGTAATAAGCTGCTGTCTCCACTCGATATAGGCTCTAAATATTCACTAACTTACATAATTCATAGTCGTGGAGAGTTGTCCTCACTTTTCAAAAAGAATATATACAAGTAGACTGTGAATAGTACAACAGCTCAGAACACATTTTATATGACTATGACATTATACTACTCTAGCAAACATTCATATCCACAATAATACTATTATACATTCAACATTCCCAAGTTTTGTTGGGTCAAGTCAAGTCATGAATATTTCCTCATACTTCTCTACATATACAATGTATGATAGTATTGATTCATTGATTTCTTTGTACACCCTGGTGAGGGTGTATTATGTTGGCCTCATAGTGCTATTGTATACAATTATGAAGATTTCAGGCTATAGCAAACAATAATTTTCATGACCTTGCATCATTATGTTGGCTTCAATAGTGCTATTGTATACAAATATAAAGATTTCAGGCTATAGCAAACAATAATTTTCATGACCTTGCATCAGCTATACATGCATTATATAACAGCATTGTAGTTCAGATGTTATCCATTCAAACACTACACACAACCATGTAATGACAGAGTAGATGTACATGTATATACTATTGTATCACAAAGATGGAATGAAAATCCTAGCATTCTAGGAGTACTCCAATAAACAACACAATGGGTTAGTTGGTACAATTTGAGAGATCAGAGAATTCTAGTATAAATACTATACACTAGTTAGTAGGCACTAAAGCAGAGTGGACTAACATGCTGGAAAGGTGAGTATGTTACAGTATTATTTTGTGAATTAACCATTCAGCATTGCCTTACCTGGTCTAGAATAAATCAGAGTAGATATTACATTATTATTATTTCCATAGAAGTAAAGCTAAGAGAATTCACAGGGACTTCCTGTCTCTGGTGAACAACCTGAAGAGCACATTTGGAAATCAAGTGTTGCTGAGAGAAGATGCTCTAGACTTTGATAAGCTAAAGCTAGATGTTACCTTCCGCCCAGATTCTGGTAAGTTTTGGCTTGGATTTCACGCTAATAACTATTTCAATGACTTCTGGAGCACAGTTAGTATAAATACTGGACCAAAGCCAAGCTCTAGTATAAAGGGATAACCATGCTTATAAAGGGATAACCATGCTATAGATGCATGGGCCATTGTATAGTAACAAAGTGGTAGCTGTCTGGGCATTTTAGTAATAGTTGTGCTAGGAGAATCAGTGAAAAAACAAAGAAAAAGTGAAGAGGAACCTAGTAAAGCCGTAATTTCTCTTCAAGTCCGAGTCAAATACTATGTAGGTGTATATAGGGGTACCATCTTGTTATATGGATACAATAAGGTTGTCTATAAAATGTATGTGTATAAAATAAAGTCTTCTTTGCAGGTATATATCAAGATTGTGAAATGGAATTTCAAGTTAATCTTAAAGGGTACCCGGATGAAGTACCCTCAGTGTTGGTAAAAACTAATATTTTGCACCCAAACATACAACCTGGCTGCTTTGAGGAAGAGGAAGACGTCTGCTTAAACATACTAGATGAGTGGTCTACATATCCAGGTAAATATAAGTTCAGTAGTATATCATAGTATAGTGCCATAATTATGGGCACCCATAAGCTATTGATCTTCATAAGAAGTTGTCCTCTCCAAATTTTGTCTTCAAAAGTAGGAATACCCATGTCTACTCTCTACGGTTTATACTCATTCATTGCATACGGCTATTTTACAGATGGTTATAAAAGTTTGGAGCTTCTGGTACAAGGAATTCTGTTCTTATTCCAAGAGCCCAACTTAGAAGATGGTCTAGTTCCTTACGCAATGTTTGAGACACTTGACGAGCTAGCAGAAGCAGTCAACCGCACCAAGTATGGTACCAAGGCTAAAACATCAAAACTAGCTGTTGAAGAGTGGGATCACATTTCCTTTGCTAGCGTTTACAAAGGGCCTGACCCTAAACCGGTAAGATTAATAAAGTGTATTTGGTGGTATTTGTCTTGATGTTTGATTCTACAGGGGATTCCCTCATTTTTCACTCGGGTCTAGATACCCCTCTCCACCCAAATTGGCACGGATGAGCAGTACTTGTGACATGCTGAAATATTCCGTTTATAGATTTCAAGGGAGACAACAGACGATGAGAATGAGATCTTGGAGATTAGAAATCTGTCACTGGATAGAGGTAATGATGCGAGTATGAAGAACATTGATGGCAGCCAGGGCTATGTATTGAGTCAAACTGCCCCAGAGAGTGAATGCGTTCAAGAATCTGATGGGTGAAAAGTTGTTTGATATTTAGGAAGAAAGGAACAAAGGGGGGACAACCTCACGCTGGTATGGAACGCAGTGTTTAGAGAGAAGACAACTCCAACCGAACATCCTTCAAAATATGCTTCCTGGTTGTAATGTTGTAGGTTACACTTGATTCATTGTACCATTTGTATTATTATGTTAGCATCTCTTACTGTATATTAACATGACACTTTATTTACACCAAACAGACAATTAATTAACCGATACAGTATTTTCTTTTGTATAAAAGTTGATGTTATAAAATAAATATATACATGAATTGCCTTCAATATTAGCTAATCAGAATCAGTTGAACTGCTGGAGCTATCAGTACTGCTGCCACTAGAAGAACTGCTGCTGCTGCTACTGGATGCAGGGTTCAGTGCTGCTGTTGGTTTTGGCATGTTCTTCAGGTGCTCTCTCAACCCATCACTAAAAGATAATAAACACACACTGTATAATGCCAAGCAAAGAGTAATACAACCAATAGCCTCCATACGCCACATAACTACCATTCTTTTTATCCAGTTAGTAACTATCTAGACCAGGGGTTCTCAACCTTTTTCATACCATGGCCCATTTTGCTCGGACAGCCAATTTAACAGTATGAATCATATGCTATGCCTTGCTACACAGTTCCCTGGTTAAACATTAAAGTATATTCAATATTATTTATGTATTAATTATATTGGCATACTTGGTGGGTGGTGGCCCACAGAGACTAGCAAAGTTATATCAGACTGCTCAAACTCAATAACATAAAAACTTCGCGACAGGTAAACACAGGTACTTTACACATAAACACATGTATTCACTTACGTCAGTCCACCCAGACCAATAGAAGTAAAGAAGTTAATAGCAAATCTGGTCTTCTTTGGGTGATCTTTTGGCATAATTCCTTCAAAATATCCTTGCAATGTTCTACAAAGAAAATACAGCCCATTAGCATAGTATAAACTAACATTCACTTACAACAAAGTGTTCCATTCTACCTGGTCTAATGTTCCATCTATTTCTGGCTATTTTCATTTTTTGTCCATATTTTATGAAAGTGTAGCGGAAACAGTTGAATTTTATCACTATAATATGGTGGCCACCAGGCAATCCATAGGTGACCACTGGTTAGTGTATAGGTGACCACTGGTCAGTGTATAGGTGACCACTGGTCAGTGTATATGTGACCGCTAGTCAGTGTATATGTGACCGCTGGTCAGTGTATAGGTTAATCTTGTGACTACCGCTCACCGCCATGATAAACTAAAGTTTATATTAGTGCTACCGATATTCCTTGCACTAAAGTTATTGTACTTACTCATCTTTGAGTCTCTCATTGAGCTTGGGTAAGCCCATGTACTCTGCTAACTCTAAAAATAGCTGTTTAACAAATATTCTACTGGAAGACGTCGTGTCATCCTCATTCATTTTTATCACCTGCAGAAGAGTAAATACAAGCTGTGTTCATAGTAGTGAGAGAGTAGTAGTCTCTAACATATAATACAATGTCTGGAGTATAAAATACTGTATGACTGCATGTTAGCCCACTATTATTGTGTAGAATCGAAAGCTACATGTTTGTCTAAAAGAGTTGCAACATAAGAGATTGTTTAGGCCAAACAGTGAGCCAAACAGGTTTATCAACTATAGGACAACGTGCTTTATACTCGGCTATACACGATGTCAGTGAGCTCTCGCATCCATTACATGACATATATTTGGAGTCACTAAATTACGCTACGCACCTGTAATACCCCCCAGGATATAGCATCTGTATGTAACAGATGACCAAAGAACTTGGATACATTCCTAAGTTTTGTTGGGTCGAGTCTGTGGCACGTCTCGTATTGCGTCATGAACATTTCCTCATACTTCTCTACGTATACTTTGTTTATCATACAGAACCTCTGTAATCATGGAAACAAACACTTGGATTATACATATCACACACAGGAGGGCATTACACCACTTTCGACACCAAATCATAAATACAGAATCTTAATATTCGATAATCAACTTCTATTACTTGATGAAAATAACTTGCAATGAGAGTTGTCCTCCCAATAAAATATTACACAGAAGAAGACAACTCTGGTATAAACCCACCTGTGCTAGTAAGCCATAGAACTTCTCGTAAGTTCTCTGTTGTGCACCACAGTCTAGTATCATGTTACACAGCTCCACTTCCTGCCCGGGCTTCAGGTTGAGTTTGAGGAGTTTGTGGGCTGCTTCTTCGTAGTCTAGACTAGACTGGAGTGTGAGATATATCGTCCTTCGAAGTCCTACGAGGTTGGTCTCTGTCTGGTCTATGATAGTCTGCTTAGCCGCCTCTGCTTCCTCTGCAGTATGTAACAGCCATAAATTGATACACATCGCACTACTACGGTTTTACTACCAGTTGATATGTGTATATCATGTATAACACTACTATGGTTTACTACCAGTTGATACGTGTATATCATGTATAACACTACTATGGTTTACTACCAGTTGATACGTGTACATCATGTATAACACAACTACGATTTACTACCAGTTGATACGTGTACATCATGTATAACACAACTACGGTTTACTACCAGTTGATACGTGTATATCATGTATAACACTACTATGGTTTACTACCAGTTGATACGTGTATATCATGTATAACACAACTACATACATACCGTCAGAGGAGTCACTCTCGCTACCAGAGTCTCCATCTCCCCCACTGCTATCAGATCCACTACCAGACTCATCTAGTATCTCTTTCTTTATTTCTTTATACTTCTCTTCATTTGCTTGGAATTCTGGGTCTACTTTGAACACGTCTACAGAAGGAAAGGCCGTCATCAGTTACGCGTAATAAAACCAAAACAACACGAAAGCTAACGGAGATATGAGATATTCAATAGTAGAGGACTATAGGTACATATAGTTTGGTAAGCTACCCACTTAGCATGTCCTCGCCATTTGTAACTTCATCTAAAGAGATTAAGTGAGTGAATTGGTCCTCTTCCTCCACTAATACCAGTGAATCTAAAACAGACTCATGGTCTTTGAACTTGTCTTTCCTCACTTGGAACATAACCTGTAACAATATAATACCAGTGTGTACCCCATGTATATACATGTATAGCATACAAGTGTGTACCCGTGTACATGTATAGCATACAAGTGTGTACCTGTGTACATGTATAGTATACAAGTGTGTACCCAGTATTTTAGTATACAATCTTGTTACTAGCAGTGCAACAGATTATATGAAAACCAACAAGAGGGCAATTATAGAAATCGATGATGAAATGGTGGTAGAACTATGAATACAGGTGGTCACAACTCCATACGAGTGGCTTATTGGTCCTACTGTGGATTGAATCATCTTAGAGTATTGTAGGTATAAGTAGAATACATTGCTGTAAGTATAACTGAATAGGCGGCTTACCTCGATCATGTATTGCACTCGTAGAGCAACCTCTTTCTCGTGAAGAATAGTTCTCATTCGCTCAAATATAGCATTAATGCCCCGTGGACTCAGTTCTGTTAGCTTCTGTCCACACTCTTTCAGAAAGCCAACTGCTATCTCTACAGAATCATCCGTCGCTCTCTCCAGAAGCAGAGTTAAGACTTCAAGAGCCAAGACTTCATGTGCCTAAAAATATTTCAGAATTATGTTCTTTGCCCTTTCCTTCCCTATATTTACCATCTATCTACATTTATATCTTTGAAAACTAAAACCTTTGTAAAATTGCAATAAACAGTGTTAACCATGGGTATAATAAGTATGTTTACTTTACAGGTACAAGTAGAAAGAGTACAATAAACACCACTCCATGTATAGCATGTGTAGAATAGAAGCATCTCACTATCAGTTAGTCTAGTCACACTCACCACTTGCTGATTAACAAGGTGAGCAATGAAATGTGTTGCTGAGAGGCATATACTTTTGTCATTACGTCGGTACCCTCTCCTGAACTGTAATATTAGACGCTTCATCAACAGCTCTCCTATTTGGGGGAACTTTGAGTTAATGACGGAAACAACTGCCGCATATACATTGGTAAAGGTGGGCGAGGCGTGCTGAGCTTGTATTATAGACCGGCAGAGCAAGCCTCTACAACAATCCGATAAGATTTGATGTAATAACTTCACGGCAAAAAACAAATACATGCAAATGATCGATATTATGGTGGACAAGGGCAAAATTCTGAAGCCCTACTTATGGCTTCTCACCATTAACAACAAACAACTTACCTAAAATTCCTTGAGCCCAACAACAAATATCAGAAAAACATAGCCTACCTTCCACGGATCACGTTCTCTGCCAGCAGCTCAAACATGATGTCTTTAATATTAGCCACGTTCACTTTGTTGACCAGACCATTGATAGATTTCTTGAGAGCCTCCCAGGCCATTCTCTGGTATTCAGGACTAAAAGAGACAGTATGTATTATTAATTATATTATTAATCCACCACATGAGGAAGTATTGATATATGGTACACTGCTGCTAGTGCATGCAATGAACTACTACTCTATGGGCATACCAATAAACTGGTTACCTACCTGCTCTTGTCTGTTATAGCCTGCTGCATCATCCTAAGTCTAGCTGGGGGTATGTAAGCACCACCCGTACGGGTGATGAGTGTAGCCTCCTTGTCCTTCTTTACAGCTGCAGGCCTGATAACATAAATATGATATCTCAACTGATTATGTTGTATTACACAGTCATGTCTAATGAAGGGGTTCAATAATACTCGTATTGCCTCTAAACAGAGTGGGTGTGGCAATGAATCCAGTAATAAACTACTGACAGTTCACTTTGCATGGTGTTTATAACTAATAGTTTATACGACTAGATCAAGTCAGGATAAGCAGTTGACTGCTGAGGCTAAATAGCCAGGATACTAGTAGAATTGAAAATAGGAAGTGAAATGATAGGTGTTAGGATATCTAAATAAAGGTTGTCTCTTGAAAGCAATGTATACTTTATTAGTACTAGCACTCTACTGTAGTGCTGGATTTCCAGGAGAATATAACTCCAAGTAAAAATCTGAAATAATTGGGCAACCCATTACTAACTTTGTCTGTTTAGTTTCTTGGTCTTCTATATTAACATTTTCCTTCTCATGTGTTCTAGATTTCTGTTTATCTCTATCGGCAGGAGAACGGCTATCTCTACGGTAACGATGTCGATCATCTCTCCTTCGGTGATAGTCCCGGTCCCTGTCACGGCGACTCTCAGAGTACCTGTCTCTCCGTTCATAGTCTCGCATCCTCCGACTGGACTCATCCCGGTCATCATTAAATCGATGCCTCCGTTCTTCCCGCCGTCGTCTTTCCCTCCTTTCTCGTTCCTCATCGCGCTCTCTGTGGCTCCGTCTAAAATCATAATGAGATTTGTAAGTAGAGACCGTTTTGCCAACTAGTAGCACCTCTCCAAAATATTCTTCTATTTAGTGTGAAACTTTCTAATATGTTAGTCCACCACTAGCACCATACAACGTGTCAATATGAGTTAACAACCAGTGACCGGTCACTTAACTGGTTGCCTTGCCTCGTTCAATGTGATCGGCTTCCTAGGTAAGCTCAATTCATTGCAATTCCATTGTCTAAAGTAATTCTACAAGCTTGAATCCAATTTTAAAAGTTTGGAAAGTATACATTAACAAGAAGCGAGCATATAACCAAGGTATACATAGGCTACCTATTTCTACTTGAGCTGCTACTGGTAGCAGCCTGCCACTTTCTTGGTTTCATTTCATCTTCAGGAGTGAAGGATCTTTCTCGCTTCCACTCGGGGACATCCTCTTGATCTTGACTTTCACTCTTTGACCTTGACCTTCGACGCTTTGATTTCGGAGATGTTGGACTTTCACTGGAATAAAACAAATAATATTGATATACAACATTGTTACGACGAATAGTTATCAAGTATAGCATTCAATTCCAAATTCTGTACAACTTTGAAGAAAGATCATTATATAGACTACGTACATTCGATCTCATCTTTTGAACTGAAACTACAACCTTATTGCTGGGTTTAAATTGATTTTCACAGGCATGTGAAAATACATTCTTATGTGTATGAAATATGGACACAAAATATTAATATTCAAAATAGTAAAGCCGTAGTGAATTTAATAGAATGCTATTAACCAATAGCTGGTAGAATAATACTCAGTTAGGATTTACATAAATTATATATAAAAGTGACATGATATTGTCAATAATGCCATATATATCCCACATATGAAGGCTTAAGATGACGTATTACTATGTAGTCTACCTGCAGCTTCTACTTGGTGAAGGTGGTTCAACAGAGTTTCCACGCTTTGTGTTTGACACTGATGTTTTGCTGGTTGATACAGGCACAATTGTGCTTTGCACTTGCAAAGGAGTATCATTATCAGAATCTGTAATTTCTCCATCTGTCGAGCTTCCACCTCCATAACCAGTAGGGGACATGCTAGCCCTTCCTTTTAGTTTTCTTTCATCAAATACTACCGGTGACACAGCCCGCCTTCTCCCCGGAGAGCGGGCAGTAGCCTCATTTGAAGATCTGTCAGACATCTCTGTATTCTGCTAACAAAATAAAATATATAGTACAATGGACAAGTTTGACAGTAATATAGTGAAAGTGAAATCAATAATTATATTGATGTAGGACAGTCACTGGGTTATTATATAATATTATTGTAATATAGGCTAGTATTTACATTAGTTTAAAATATTGCTTGCAACAAGGATATTTTTATTTGCAAGCAGCTAAGGATTTTGGTTCCATTTTTTTGGGAAAATATTCCATCCTGGATAGAATTCCATTCCAAAACTCTACAACACCCAAGCATGAAACTATGAGCCGCTGCCAGAGCAGGATCCACCTCAATCTGTCACCTCATGTGTTTACCGTAATAGCATTCTACTAAAACCCATACATCAGTTCCAAACCTAGATCGGCACAAGGCTAGATCACTAAATCCTAAAATCACTGAATAACTCTACTTCGATGCCCACAGGTAGCTTAAAAATTCGAAAAATATCTTGAGGTATAATAGCAGTGTTTGACTTCCTAAAATAATTCATATAAGGTAAGTGGCCCTAAAATTTTTAATCTTCAGGAATAGTTTAATAATTTAATTACACTAACAATCGTACTTACATGCATATGCTTGCTGTAAAGATTGTAATTAAAATTTTCAATTGAAGCCGTACTTATATTTTAGCTTTTACTAGTACAAAAACATGCCCATGACAACTAGATCTGCTGCCAGGGGTGAGCTGACCTCTGTATACCAAGTCTACCTCAGTAGTTTTCTACTCAGAACCATCAGAGGGACCAAGAAGTGAATTTATAAAAAAGCACTCATCTGTAAACAGAGTTTGTAGTCCAACCCCCTGTAGAGGAAGACTACAGTGGGGAAAAAACAATAGGTCGCTGTAGCCTCTGTGGCAAAAAGACCTATGCACACTGTTAACCAAACGAGGTACTCCTTTCAATTGTAACTTCCTAAGTTTTCAATTCCGTCAAAGTTATTCAAAGGTAGGACTTGGTATTGTACTAGAGGTTTATTTATTCTTATACATAAGTACAATAGCAATACTATACTAACTATGCTTGGTTTGGATCTTTGAACAACAGCTCTATACCATTATAATTCAAATATTCGAATTAATAATATAAAACGTAAACCAAATTGAATATACATGTAAATAAAACCAAACTTCATATTCAATTTGATCTTCGATGTTGACTTCAGAATTTAATTTAGCTTTAATTTTAATTTAAATTTAAGAATAATTAAATTTTAATTTTACCATCAACAAACATGAAATTTAAATTAGAGATAAAAATAAAGCATCAGTGTCATAATTTTTGATATTGATGTATTTTATTAGTCTAACATATACATGCCACTACATAATCAATACACAATAATAGTCTATTACCAATTATTAATAGAATACAGTTGCAGTTACATAAAGTTCTTATTTTTTCATGTACAGGAAATGATATGAAGGAACAGACAGACAAAGTTGTCGGGCAAAGCTATCGCACGGAGATTTGTGTTGCTCACATTTGCACAAAAAGTCTTTTTCTTAAAATGCCTCTTTTATAATTTTTTCATCAGCGAAATTTGCTGAAATAAATATAAATACTGAGTATTTAGCTTCGTTCGAGAACAGCTTTGTCCTGATGATAGAAAAGATAACTCTAACTCAGACCTCATCCACCAAAGTTACCTTGGGGTTTCCCGGCTTCAGCGAATCATAAGAAGGCTTTCAAGTGGCGGGAACCAATGCTGTTTCCACCATTATCAATTATTATACTATAAACTTTGTTATCATGACAAGGAATATAATTATTTGGTCTTCATTCCCATTGAATGACTCTGAATGCAAATTATACTATTTTTAAAACTGATACAGGTCACGAGATAACTAAGTTAAAGTGTGAATTCTTCATTAGCCATTTATTTTTTTATTTGAATAATAATATAATATAATTAATAATAATTTTTAATTTTATTTTATAATAATAAAAATATAATTAATTTAATAACTATTATTAATTATTATAATTGTTGGTAATAATATAATCCTAATCTTAAATGATAATCATAATCATTATTATATTAATATTACTATTTATGAATTATAAATAATAGGCCTATAATAATATGATATAAATGTAATAAAGATAAATATTTGTTGATGTAATTTTACTTAAAATAAAAATAGGCTTTAACTTTTAGAAACTCAAACTGGTACATAAGACGCGGTGAGTTGTGCTGTAAATGTAGTCAGCATGAACCTTGGGATAATGCGCCAGGCCAGCCAGTCTTAGGCTGAGGTTAGTGGGGTCAGCTTTAGTTTATGAGGGACGTAAGTTGTTATGTGATCAGTGAATTTGGCATATTTTTTCAGATAGGCTGGTTGGAGACCATTATCAGTAACTGAGGAGACCAAAAATGCCATCTACACAAACTAGGTTACAATTTCCTGTGCGTAAGTCAGCAAGGAGAAAAATCATAGGAGACAAAGAAAATTTTGTTCCTGGTAACGCTGACAGATCAATTGCGTCAATGAGAAAGGATTCAACATGTGATCTCAGGGATCTAGAGTCTTCTACCACAAATCTTTTTTCTGTGAAAGCCACTGTTAGATCATCTCCTCGTAAGTTGGTCTGTAATCCAGCAAAGATTTCATCTTCCACAAGCACCCCATCTAGGCATAAATCATCTTCATTTGCTAGCCTTTCTAAAAGACTGCCAACATCCCCTCCAGCTAGCCCGTCTAAGAAACAACAGTCACCTCCAACTAGCCCATCTAAGAGACAGCGGTCACCTCCTCCAGCTAGCCCATCTAAGAGACAGCGATCACCACCAGCTAGCCCATCTAAGAGACAGCGATCACCTCCACCAGCTAGCCCAGCTAGGAGACAGCGGTCACCTCCACCAGCTAGCCCAGCTAGGAGACAGCGGTCACCTCCACCAGCTAGCCCAGCTAGGAGACAGCGGTCACCTCCACCAGCTAGCCCAGCTAGGAGACAGCAATCACCTCCACCAGCTAGCCCTGCTAGGAGACAGCGGTCACCTCCACCAGCTAGCCCATCTAGGAGACAGCGGTCACCTCCACCAGCTAGCCCATCTAGGAGACAGCGGTCACCTCCACCAGTTAGCCCATCTAGGAGACAGCGGTCACCTCCACCAGTTAGCCCAGCTAGGAGACAGCGGTCACCTCCACCAGCTAGCCCAGCTAGGAGACAGCAATCACCTCCACCTGGTATTTCATTACGGAGACAGCTTATATCTCTGCCAACTACTCCCTCTAGGTCACAACAGACACCAATAATATCTACCCCTTCACGGAGGCAGCATTTATCATCGCAGTGTTCACCTCACAAGTTCGAGCAGCCTCGTACAGCTCTCCGGTCTTCTCCGAGGAAACTGGTCACACCCAAGAAGTCGAGTGGTCCAAGTGCTGATGTCACGACACCATCACTGTCCAAAGAAGGTGAATATGGTTACATGTAACCCCACTCTAACACCGAGTATGGTATACTGGTTTATTTATTGGTGTGGTAATCTACATGTGTATTCAACTGATATATCGTCACATGCATTTAGTTCAGCTTTTAATTGTCGTATTATGTGTACTCTCTAGAATTATACGCACAAGTGAAATCTGCACTGAACACTCAGCAGCCAACAGAGGTTGTCTGTAGAGAGAAAGAGATAGAATATATCAATACATTCCTAGACAAGCACATCAACAAAGACAGGTGTAAATCTGGTAGTCTCTACATATCTGGGGCTCCTGGTACTGGGAAAACAGCAGTAGTCAAGCATGTTCTCCAGTGTCGGTCAAAGGTATGTTAATGTTGTTTAGTTAACTAGTTGTGTAATGTGTGGCCTGTAGCAAATCCCTTAGCCTAAGCTCGTATGAACAACAACATCGACCAATACTGCATGGTACAAGCTTTTTGCAAGCTGGAATTTGAACCGATAGCCCTTGAAACCACAACTTTGCTCTACTTGCGCTCTGACAGATAGTGCCTGGTTGCTGAGCCAATGCTTAGTATTATTCTAGTCTGATTTTCACGTGGAGGTTTGATATAAACTGAGAAGCTCTCTTACGATACATGTGATATGAATAGAATAGGATGGATGTATAGGCCTATGTGCCGATTCTATACTGTATAACACTCATCTTTATATTTTAGGACATTGCTCAAAGCGTTTTTATAAATGCGATGACTGTTAAAACAGCATTTTCAATGTTCAAGAATATCGCCATTGAATTAGGTACCAAAGGAGCTGCATCTGTGAAAAGCGCCCAAAGAGCTTCTGAAATGGTGAAGAAACATCTCACATCCTCTGGTAGGTTGACTAAGGATGACCTATATAATATAGCATATGTGTATCACTGATTACTCTGATGACCTATATAATATAGCATATGTGTATCACTGATTACTCTGATGACCTATATAATATAGCATATGTGTATCACTGATTACTCTGATGACCTATATAACATAGCATATGTGTATCACTGATTACTCTGATGACCTATATAACATAGCATATGTGTATCACTGATTGCTCTGATGACCTATATAATATAGCATATGTGTATCGCTGATTACTCTGGTGACCTATATAATGTAGCATATGTGTATCGCTGATTACTGTTCTCAGTGTACTTTGTCTGTGTCTTCTGTTCTGAATGTATGTGTGGACATATACTTCAGGTAAAACGGTGCTTCTGGTACTCGATGAGATGGATCAGCTAAATAGTAAACACCAGGAAGTACTCTACACAATGTTTGAGTGGCCAAGTTTACCAAATAGTAGACTCATACTTATTGGTAAATATGTGATACGTAGGAAATGTAGGGTCAGTTCATCAAGGTTGGGCCTAAGATTACATGTATGTGAAATATTACAAGTACACACACAACCAGCTAATTGGTACCGAACATGTAATTGATTATCGGCCCTCATTAGATAATATACCACCTAAGGTATTGTAGGTATAGAGTAGCCAGTGATTGACTAAAATATAGCAAAGTAATTGGGAAATTATTTGGAGTTCTCTTCTCAATGTATCATGCAAGTTTTTATCTGGAAAGAAAAAACAAATTTCGTTATCAACATTATGGCACTGTACAACAATATATACATGTATATAGCCTTGTTTTATTATTACCATGTTGGTGTTTCCTTACCTTTCTCATGCTCTTCCCAGGTATAGCCAACGCCCTTGACCTTACTGATAGAATCCTTCCAAGACTTAACTCTAGGGTGGAATGTCGACCAGAACTCCTTCACTTCAAACCGTACACCAGGGACCAGATTGTAACTGTCATAGATTCTCGACTCCAGAAGGTTTGTCTGTCTTCAAACCTATAAACTGAATTGGGAGTTACGTTCTGACATCATACATTGTGCACCCAGTGGTGGTAGTTTATGTTAGGAAATTGTTCTCTCATCATTTCCCGCTGATGTAGAATAACCAGTTTAGATTCGTAGATTCAGTTGTTGCGACTCGTTTTTTAAATTTATAAAATGGTTATTATTGTGGAATAACTCAAGGAATGGATAACTCTACTCAGTGTAGAGAATGGTTTGCTGTTTGTTGGTTATGTACACTATGCTGACTACTCGTCTACTATGTGAGTAGTGCCTGTTCTGTGTGTCATTGTAGACACCTGAAGTGTACAGTAAAGTGCTCGACAAGTCAGCCATGATGTTCTGCGCTCGTAAAGTATCAGCTGTGGCTGGTGACATGAGAAAAGCTCTAGACATCTGCAGACGTTCTCTGGAGTTTACTCAGCTCGCTAGCCGTAAAGAGAATCTGTTGAAAGCTAAAGGTAAGCTACATGTGTTTTGCCCACTTATCACCTGATTGATTTGTCAACATACTGCCAATGTTAGCCATGCACTAGACTCAAAATGTGCCGTTATAAGCTTTTAGCAGTAAATCGCTGATTTTGCTGACTTGTCTTGACTATTTCAAGGGCAGTCGAAGTGAAAATGATATTCTACTTTCATGGTGGACAAATATTTTAGTCATCTATGACTAAACTGTTGGTTGTTCAAGTGATTTATTGCTATTTGTCTGTAGGTGACTCAGTATCAAATGCTGCTACTACTATAACTACCACCACCCCCGGCCTCTCCACTGTCGGCATCACACAGGTAGCCAGGGTAGTGGACGAGGTATACGGCAGCACTAGTACTGCTACTAAGCCAAGCACTTTCCCCCTACAGCAGAAACTTGTCATATGCACCCTCCTTCTTCTACTCAAGTCTAGTAAACTAAAAGAACTGACTCTAGGAAAGGTTAGTTTATACTCTGCATTCTACAATCATATACTTGCCCCTCACTCTCTCCTTTGTATACATGATCATGGTAATGTTACAGCTGTGTCTGTCATTATGAATGAAGTTATGTCGTTGTAGTTATGTACATGTAATTATGCCGTTATGCAGGTTCATGATACATACTGCCGTGTATGCAAGAAACGTGAAGTAACCCCAACCGACCAATCAGAGTTCATCAGCTTATGTCAACTACTAGAGACGCGGGGCCTTGTATCACTTAAAAAGGGTAAAGAGACGCGTCTCACTAAGGTATTGTACTATCAGTTCACTAAGGTATTGTACTATCAGTTCACTAAGGTATTGTACTATCAGTCTGTTTGTCAGTCAACATCCATATACAGTAAACTAGACCATGCAAGACAGCTTAGAGCTATTAAGAACATACAGCATCACTACGTATATACTGTATATATGCTGTATAAGCATGCCTGTACAAGACATAGTGCTAATCTCTTACATTGTTTCCCATCAACAGATTTCCCTGAAACTGGACCCTAAAGAGTTGGAGTTTGCATTGAAGGATAAACTGCTCATATCTTCAGTATTGGAGAGTACTTTATAGCTAACTGGATCTTAGTTATATTCTGCTTCATTTTAATCATCTTCACTATCTGTAAATAATGTTTTATAATATTTAAGAGGCAGTCCATTTATGCCATCTTTTAGTACTGTAATTATTATTTAAATTTATCACTTTTGTACATTTGAAAATTATATAAAGTTTTTTTAGTATTTTGTACAGGAATAGTGGGAAATTTTAAAAACCATTTTTGCTTCTGAGGTTTTACTAATTTCTACTTATGAGCTTTTACTAATTTTAGGTTATAGTGCTGTACAGAACTTATTATTTTTACAATACACTTGAATGCCAAGAATTATTATTACAAAGTTTGCTCTCTTTACTAAGAATTGTGTAAATCTATACAGGCTTTTTTACACTTTTACCTTGGTACTGGATAACTAACAGGCAAATATGCTCAAGTTATATCCATAAGATGTATATCACTTGAGGTTAAGCATATTTTTGTAATGAACTCTGGCTCAGTTGTTTCTGGCAATTCGATCATTATTAGAACGCAGTGGACAAGAAAGGAGTGTAAACAAGTTTTCGATAAATTGGGGTTGTGCTCCCACGAGCAGGAGTTGTGTTCTCGCAGATGGCTGTTGTACAAGTTGTTTTCTCCTCATTATGTTCGCCGGTCACGAGTCCATTATTTCGTTTTTAATGAATAGACATCTACGGTTGTTACATCACAGAAAAGAATACCACAATCGAAGTCAATTGTATGGTAACAATTTTGTTTACTTTTTGAATCTTGAACTTGCGAGTAGAGTCCACACACTTTCTGCAGTTTATTTTTTGTTTTTGTCAACAAATGAATGGATTTATTACATTTAGAGGCTAATCCATGGAACGAAGAGGAGGAGAGACGATATGGAAATACGCGGAGGTTGTTAGCTCTAGCCAACGACTTGGGTTATAAGGTTAGTTTGAATTAAAATGGGCAAAGTGACTGTAAATTACCTAAGGCCAATTGAGGTGACTCAATAATGATTTAGTCAAGTCAACCTCAAGATGAAACTAGTTTAGTGCAGTTAGTTATGTAATGATGGTTGTTCTCTGTTGGCAATCTGTGTTTGTAATGAGGTAATCAGGTCGGCAGATACTCAGAAATAAGTTTCCCTGATTTTCATTTTCAATGCCCCTACTGAGCTGTCTACTGAGTAGGCAAGGCTAGAGCCGGCTAGTGAGGCAAAGTTAGAAGGCTACTTGTCTAAATGTTGATAATTACATTGTATATTAGTAATTTCAACCAGGCGAAATTCGTAAATTGGCAAGGCTTGAAAGCACATTTTCCTTCTTCTCAAAGTCTTATCAGTAGAACGCTGTTGTTTCTGTGGTATATCTGTTTTGGTGGTATAAGTCTATCGTCTATAAGTCTAAGTCTCATAGCAGCAAAAACAGGAAGTGGACTGTGACTAATGGCACACTGATGTACCAAACTGTCACTTGCCTTGAGAACACCTTGGGATTCCAAAAAAACTTGGAGGCATTGATCGGTTAGGCTATTAGATGAGGAATGGACTTCAACGTGAAAAAAAGCAAAATTATCTTGTTCAACAACAAAAGCATCGCCTCAGGTTTCTCACTTGATGGGCAGTCACTGGACACGGTTGACGAAGCCTGTTATCTGGGGGTGATAATACAAGCTGATACGAAGTTTACTGCAAGCATTCAGAGGAAACTGATAATCGCAAAACAGCAGCTGGGTATGTTAAGGAGGGCACTGTTCTGGGCCCCTAAAAAGGCTAAATTGCTAGCCTATAGAACACTATGTCTCCCTCACCTGGAGTATGCAGCTGCTGCCTGGGATCCTAGTTGCAAACAAGAAATTTCAGGTATTGAGTTGCTACAGTACCAAGCGGTGGGGTTCATTGCCAATGTCAAAGAGAGGATTGGTATGGAAGAAGCCTAACCAAACTTTGCCTCGTCCCTTCGCATGAGAGAAGAAAAGACCAAAGAATCAATCTTCTGATGCACATCCTAGCGCAGGAAGAGCACCACCTTTCTTTTTTAGCCTCCTACGATAATATCATCAACAAACCACTCACTACAATGACCACCAGATCCCCAGCTCATGGACTGCCTGTCACATTCTGCACGAACCATTCTTTATTCTACAACAGCTTCCCATATCTAGCAAAAGCTAGCACAAATTTTTATACCAAAGTTTTCCCAAATGAGGCATGTTCCTTCCGCTCGCCCTAATGGTCTAACGCGATGTCTACTCTAAGGTATCCTAAGGTAACACTATTTGCATTGTGATTATACAATGTAGTAACATCGCTGTAATTTCTACTATTTAATCATAAACTAGTAATGTAGTAGGCTACAGGTTCGGTGAATTTTTAGTTTCTAATTTGTATTCCAGTTTGATAGACCAGAAGATGCTGTACAGCAGAAACGGGTGTTTGAATCTTACGACAGTGTGAAGACGTTGAGTCTGATGAAAGAGATCTCAAGTGCCGAGGAAGAGTTAAATTCAGTGAACAGGGAGATTGGTAGGATGCTGATGGATAAGGAAACACACGATATTACTAACATGACAAAACTTGGTACGTCATATCTTTATCACCGTAACTTACATGTAGGCCTAAATAAAGCTTGACTTAACCATATATACCAGGTTTCCCAGATGCTGCAAGACCCTCACAAGGTTTGATTCAACCTCTCTCATTCTCTTCATTTTCCCAGAAGTTCAATTATTGAATTAGTATAAAATAATACCACTGTTTGTTGCCATATAATTCCCATTATCAGCATTAGCAAGAGCTCATGGTGCTGTTTGATGGGATGAGAAGATTCATGCTATATGCAGCTGTAATCCAATATAATGGTTTTTATCAGATTTAGGACAGCATTAAAATACTAAAACTGGGTTACTATAGGTTGCGTGTGTAAACTCCCCAAACACAAATGTAGTGGAGATATGACATATTTGGACATCAAAGATGCTTTTTTACACTTGAGGCTTGCCGGGGAGGGAGGTAAGGTTCCACCCCAAACCATCAGCTGGTTGAACTTTTCCTTACTTGGGTCCTCCCTACTTGGCCTAACTGATAGCTAGTCTTATTTTATCATTGCTCGTCTTGTAAGTGCAATTGTCTAGCTTGGGCAAGCCACTCACAACTCACATGGCCTGACGATGGACAGAATGGCCAAATTAACAACATGTGCACCCATCAAACGTGTAGACCTACCTATCCCATCAAACGTGTAGGCCTACTTATCCCATCAAACGTGTAGGCCTACCTATCCCATCAAACGTGTAGACCTGCCTATCCCATCATACATGTAGACCTACCTATCCCATCATACATCTAGACCTATCTATCCCATCATACATCTAGACCTACCTATCCCATCACTGTAACGTTGTTATGTAAGTTCAAAGTGTTGCTACAAGTAACCAAACTCTATAGAGTGATTTCCTCCACATGCTCATCCGCTGTCTGTTATCTGTAGAAACCAGACTCAGTAAGTTGACAGCTCTGAGCAGCCATCTTGCAGACACAGTTGACAGGAAGTCTGTGGTCACAGGGAGGCTACAGACACCCTACACTGGACAGAATCTCCTTATAGACGCATCGCTCCACAAGTATGTTATCATTATGTATTGTATTTTACTGTACATGTAGTTCTTCGACCTAACAGATAAAAATTGAGTGACGTCAATACCATCTATCAACTCCTACGATGTGTCACAAATTCAGAGTTATCAGCTCCTGCAATGCGTCACGATTCCTGAGTTTTCCCCTACTGATTTCACCTATGATGACAACGATTACAGTCAATGCCATTCCATACCCAGCATGGATGGATTATTTTTGTCTGGTGTTATAGACATGTGGTGGAATTCTTTTCAATGATCAGTCCTCTACTATCCGACTTGTCCAATCTACTAGACACCATCTCATGGACAACTGACAATGCAAAGGTTTTATCTGGCAAAACTGTAAGTTATACACGTATAAAAGTATACCTTGCTCATGTTGTCCTTATCTTCATGTATATATTTTACAAGCTGACCTGTTCTGATATTTTATCTATTGGCCATAATGTAATGTTATTCTTTCTCTTTCCTAACAGGGTTTTCCCCTCTTGCTCATTTCTTCTGGAGTTATTCCCTCTCTTTTACCAGAATATCATCTCTTTTCTGTGAAAGCTATCTTATGTTGTTCTCCAAGTATTAGTTCCGAATTCATAGCCCTGGTTATGCAACCATACTTTTGTTAGCTTTAGAACATAGGCTAGAATATCATACGTATTTACTGGTAAAATTATATCAAAGTACTACGTTAGTGTACTTTACTGCACTTTCGACATTCAAGGGCTAAACAGTTTGTGTTTATATAATTGTACATAACTTTATTATATGATATCAATTTTAATAATTATCTAATACTTTAGAACAAGACACTAGTTAAATTGAATTCCCACATGGAAGAAATCAAGAAAGAGTTGGAGAGAATAAATAAACTCAGGGATACAGTACAGTCAGTGTCAAAGTCATGCAGTAAGTAGGTCATAGGTATAAGACCTCAGTCTATTACTTTATAGCATTACTAAAGTGGTCTATGGCTAGCAAGTACCTCAGTCTATTACTTTATAACATTACTAAAGTAGTCTATGGCTACCCAGTACCTCAGTCTATTACTTTATAACACTACTAAGGTGGTCTATGGCTAGCCAGTACCTCAGTCTATTACTTATAACTTGTGACTTTAGTTATTCTGTATTTTTCTTACATTATATAATATATTTTATTTAAATTTAGAAACTTTGTGAGAAGTGCCTTTTAGTGTGCCATAGACAACAGCTGTAAAATATTTGTGTGTTTTCCAGTTTGAGTTGAACCTTAATACTGGCACTACATACAACGTAAATGTGAAATGTATGAAAGAATGTTAATTCATAATACATTGGACTTGTCTGTTCAATTTTCTTTGTTTATAAGGAGAGAACAAATTAGCACCTTATGAAAAACATGTACTGCAACAATGAAGTGAGTGGGTATGCTAAAGGGGACTATCCCTAGATGTACAGGCCTGCACTAAAGTCATGTATTTATCTTACAAAACCCCAAATCTATTGTAATCAAGTGGATTTCATGTAATCTCCATTACTGGCTTTTCACACTGACTAATATCTGTGAGACCATCTAGTGACACGTTGTGTTCTCATCCACTACATCTAGAGACAAGACTCCAGAGCCTCTAGTTTCTCATTTGATCTGATGGCTGCTGCACGCTCAAGTTTCTCAGCTTCAGCAGACAGTTTTTGGTTGTCAGAGAATCTTGTCGACTTGGACCACACTCTGTTTTGTCTAGTTAGTTGTTGTTCATTGTTGGGACGCTCTGATCCCAGTTGCTGCCCGTTGTTGGGATAATCCAGTTCGAGTTGCTGCCCAGATTGTTCTGTATGTTCATCATCACCCAGCTTCTCTATTCTACACTGGCTAACGTTTCTACAGACATAATATTGCACAGTTATATAACTATGACAGGCACTGTAGGTGGAAAGTCAGTAGCTGCCAGATTTCTGGCACTAAAATACTGGGTTGAACTGACAAATTTGTAATGTAATCCTATACAGGCCTACTGATATTTGGGTTTCCTCTCCACACTACAAAAGCCCTAATATTCAGGGGCTTCGGATTTTACCTGCTCATGGTTGCCTGTATCATACTCAGTCTACATATAGCCATGTCCAGTTCATGGGACAGTCGCTGCTGGTTAGCTTTACACAGTTCATTCTGGCACAGAGTGTGTCTAGTAGATTCAATCACCTCCATCACAGACTCTTCAAAACTCAGTGACTCTCCCATACTCTAGTAAGTCAACACACTAACATGTAGTGTATACCGCAATATGTAGTGTATATCGTAGCATGTAGTGTATACCATAATATGTAGCGTGTATCATAATGTGTAACATGTAGCGTGTATCGTAACATTTAGTGTTTCGTGATATGTACTTATGTAGTGTATATCATAACACATAGTGTATATAATTCAATAGTAGGAGTCTTTGATGGTTTCCAAATACAAATAGTTTAGACAAAATGTTTAAAGTGGAAAGCATATCTCACCATACTTAGTAATGAGCAACAACCATTCTTATCTACTTTCCTCAGTTTTCGTCTGCAGAACGTAAAGTAGAAATATTCAACCAATAGGAGAGTGAGGGCAAGACCCACCCCTACTATAAGCAGAATATAGGCACTGGTGAAATTAGCTATGTCTAACGGACTGCTTGATTCCCTTCCTTTACCATAGGATTGCTGTTTGCATGCCCCAGTCATCCAGAACTTTCTTAGTCTATCCATTTCCCCTGAGCAATATCAAAAACAAGCTCTGACATACATCACGCTAGGATTTATTACCATCTAAAAGGGTAAAATAGGACATCACAATAGATGTAAACTTTTTGAATACACAAACCTATAACACTGTTCCACTGTAGGAAATCAAGATATCTAAATTACCTTCATTTATATATCTTGTGAGATGGACGTCAAATTTTTGCTTCCATTTTGAAAACTTTGGAAATCCGACTCCATAGCCAGTCATGGCGTACCAGGATCCCACAGTTGTTAGTTTGCAATCGTCATCCCTACTAGCTTGGTACTGCAGCACTGTCGCATCGTAGATAAACGCCTGCAGCTCACTGGAATACAGGATTTTATAATACTTGGTCACAATGATATAGATTATAGATTATTTATGGTTACCAGATGGAAACTTTGTTAACAACACTTACTTGTTTTTTACAGCTTCTATCCCAGATATAACTTTTTCCTTGTTGAAATCTTTCATGTAGGTAAACATTTCTGGGTAGTTTTTCTTTAGATTGATTGCCGTGCTTCCATCTGGCACTGTTCCAAATCTGAATGGGGGAGACATAGACGTTGGATTCTTCAACTAAAATGGAAATTATGAAGTTGAAAATGTTGACCTGGGTTTAAGTTTTGAGAATGAATAGAATTTCAAGATGTATTTTTATACTTTGACGTTGTGTAGAAGTAAATAGCCTTTGTTATTGAGGCTCCATACTTACTAAATTGTCATTAATTCCCTTCAATTCAAAATACTCTTCTTTGGTAATCATGAAGGCGGCCAGGTTTGCTGTGTAACTGGCCAGGAACACCAGGGAGAAGAGCGACCATATGGCTGTTAGAAACCTAAGGAGTTAGCAGACCTTGTGTAATAATATCAGAGCAGTGTTACCATATTGTATGCCTACCCAAGCCAAGTGAATCATACAAGTATAGAGACAGATCATCATGTTTAGTTGGGAAAACCTTAGCAAATTGTAGAGTTTTTAGTCAGAAATTCTGAACATGAACTTTGTATTGAATGACTTGTCTTATTTAATATTGGTATTCTCGGGCATACAAGTAATCAGACACATTATGCAATCTATGTACATGTACTTGGTTGTTATGTTTTACGTCATGTAAGTTGTTTAGGGAGACATCACCTGCTAGCAAGTCCTTTAGTGTTGTCCGTCTCCACGGCAGCTCCAAATAGAATTGTCCAGATGAGCCACAGAGATCTGGCAAGGGAGAACTTTTCTCCTAATTACAGAATATTGACACTGTACAAGATGTTCAAAACACAATCGGGATTTGGTGCTGTCTTGCCTTACATTAAATACACTAAAATAGGTACGATTTGGGATTGTCTTATCTTCAGTTCAGGATTTCTAATTATGTTACATAACTGTATACTATGCAAGGTAAAACTGCTGTATTGTGCTTGTAATAATAATAAACAGAAACAACATTGGCCCTAGCCTTTGCAACATAAAAATATGATCGTTTGAATTCCTTATTTCAATGTTAAGGCCAGACAATTCCAAATTAATAAAGACTTTGTAGCACAGCTGAGCAATAATAATTATAGTTTGTCTCAGTTACTCTAAGCTCATAGATTCACTCTGTAATATACTACAGTAACTACAATATCCTGTAATATACTACAGTAACTACAATATCCTGTAATATACTACAGTAACTACAATATCCTGTAATATACTACAGTAACTACAATATCCTGTGATATACTACAGTAACTACAATATCCTGTGATATACTACAGTAACTACAATATCCTGTGATATACTACAGTAACTACAATATCCTGTGATATACTACAGTAACTACAATATCCTGTGATATACTACAGTAACTACAATATCCTGTGATATACTACAGTAACTACAATATCCTGTGATATACTACAGTAACTACAATATCCTGTGATATACTACAGTAACTACAATATCCTGTGATATACTACAGTAACTACAATATCCTGTGATATACTACAGTAACTACAATATCCTGTGATATACTACAGTAACTACAATATCCTGTAATATACTACAGTAACTACAATATCCTGTGATATACTACAGTAACTACAATATCCTGTGATATACTACAGTAACTACAATATCCTGTGATATACTACAGTAACTACAATATCCTGTGATATACTACAGTAACTACAATATCCTGTGATATACTACAGTAACTACAATATCCTGTAATATACTACAGTAACTACAATATCCTGTGATATACTACAGTAACTACAATATCCTGTAATATACTACAGTAACTACAATATCCTGTAATATACTACAGTAACTACAATATCCTGTAATATACTACAGTAACTACAATATCCTGTAATATACTACAGTAACTACAATATCCTGTGATATACTACAGTAACTACAATATCCTGTAATATACTACAGTAACTACAATATCCTGTGATATACTACAGTAACTACAATATCCTGTGATATACTACAGTAACTACAATATCCTGTAATATACTACAGTAACTACAATATCCTGTGATATACTACAGTAACTACAATATCCTGTAATATACTACAGTAACTACAATATCCTGTGATATACTACAGTAACTACAATATCCTGTGATATACTACAGTAACTACAATATCCTGTAATATACTACAGTAACTACAATATCCTGTGATATACTACAGTAACTACAATATCCTGTAATATACTACAGTAACTACAATATCCTGTAATATACTACAGTAACTACAATATCCTGTAATATACTACAGTAACTACAATATCCTGTGATATACTACAGTAACTACAATATCCTGTAATATACTACAGTAACTACAATATCCTGTGATATACTACAGTAACTACAATATCCTGTGATATACTACAGTAACTACAATATCCTGTGATATACTACAGTAACTACAATATCCTGTGATATACTACAGTAACTACAATATCCTGTAATATACTACAGTAACTACAATATCCTGTGATATACTACAGTAACTACAATATCCTGTGATATACTACAGTAACTACAATATCCTGTGATATACTACAGTAACTACAATATCCTGTAATATACTACAGTAACTACAATATCCTGTGATATACTACAGTAACTACAATATCCTGTGATATACTACAGTAACTACAATATCCTGTGATATACTACAGTAACTACAATATCCTGTGATATACTACAGTAACTACAATATCCTGTGATATACTACAGTAACTACAATATCCTGTGATATACTACAGTAACTACAATATCCTGTAATATACTACAGTAACTACAATATCCTGTAATATACTACAGTAACTACAATATCCTGTGATATACTACAGTAACTACAATATCCTGTAATATACTACAGTAACTACAATATCCTGTGATATACTACAGTAACTACAATATCCTGTGATATACTACAGTAACTACAATATCCTGTGATATACTACAGTAACTACAATATCCTGTGATATACTACAGTAACTACAATATCCTGTGATATACTACAGTAACTACAATATCCTGTGATATACTACAGTAACTACAATATCCTGTGATATACTACAGTAACTACAATATCCTGTGATATACTACAGTAACTACAATATCCTGTGATATACTACAGTAACTACAATATCCTGTAATATACTACAGTAACTACAATATCCTGTGATATACTACAGTAACTACAATATCCTGTGATATACTACAGTAACTACAATATCCTGTGATATACTACAGTAACTACAATATCCTGTAATATACTACAGTAACTACAATATCCTGTAATATACTACAGTAACTACAATATCCTGTGATATACTACAGTAACTACAATATCCTGTAATATACTACAGTAACTACAATATCCTGTGATATACTACAGTAACTACAATATCCT
This sequence comes from Bugulina stolonifera, assembly GCA_935421135.1. Taxonomy (NCBI): domain Eukaryota; kingdom Metazoa; phylum Bryozoa; class Gymnolaemata; order Cheilostomatida; family Bugulidae; genus Bugulina; species Bugulina stolonifera. The sequence continues at coordinate 34,420,992 of OW285187.1, forward strand.
GTGATATACTACAGTAACTACAATATCCTGTGATATACTACAGTAACTACAATATCCTGTGATATACTACAGTAACTACAATATCCTGTGATATACTACAGTAACTACAATATCCTGTGATATACTACAGTAACTACAATATCCTGTGATATACTACAGTAACTACAATATCCTGTGATATACTACAGTAACTACAATATCCTGTGATATACTACAGTAACTACAATATCCTGTAATATACTACAGTAACTACAATATCCTGTGATATACTACAGTAACTACAATATCCTGTGATATACTACAGTAACTACAATATCCTGTGATATACTACAGTAACTACAATATCCTGTAATATACTACAGTAACTACAATATCCTGTGATATACTACAGTAACTACAATATCCTGTGATATACTACAGTAACTACAATATCCTGTGATATACTACAGTAACTACAATATCCTGTGATATACTACAGTAACTACAATATCCTGTGATATACTACAGTAACTACAATATCCTGTGATATACTACAGTAACTACAATATCCTGTGATATACTACAGTAACTACAATATCCTGTGATATACTACAGTAACTACAATATCCTGTGATATACTACAGTAACTACAATATCCTGTAATATACTACAGCAGTAACTACAATATCCTGTGATATACTACAGTAACTACAATATCCTGTGATATACTACAGTAACTACAATATCCTGTGATATACTACAGTAACTACAATATCCTGTGATATACTACAGTAACTACAATATCCTGTAATATACTACAGTAACTACAATATCCTGTAATATACTACAGTAACTACAATATCCTGTGATATACTACAGTAACTACAATATCCTGTAAATACTACAGTAACTACAATATCCTGTGATATACTACAGTAACTACAATATCCTGTGATATACTACAGTAACTACAATATCCTGTGATATACTACAGTAACTACAATATCCTGTGATATACTACAGTAACTACAATATCCTGTGATATACTACAGTAACTACAATATCCTGTGATATACTACAGTAACTACAATATCCTGTGATACTACAGTAACTACAATATCCTGTGATATACTACAGTAACTACAATATCCTGTGATATACTACAGTAACTACAATATCCTGTAATATACTACAGTAACTACAATATCCTGTGATATACTACAGTAACTACAATATCCTGTGATATACTACAGTAACTACAATATCCTGTGATATACTACAGTAACTACAATATCCTGTGATATACTACAGTAACTACAATATCCTGTGATATACTACAGTAACTACAATATCCTGTGATATACTACAGTAACTACAATATCCTGTGATATACTACAGTAACTACAATATCCTGTGATATACTACAGTAACTACAATATCCTGTGATATACTACAGTAACTACAATATCCTGTGATATACTACAGTAACTACAATATCCTGTGATATACTACAGTAACTACAATATCCTGTGATATACTACAGTAACTACAATATCCTGTGATATACTACAGTAACTACAATATCCTGTGATATACTACAGTAACTACAATATCCTGTGATATACTACAGTAACTACAATATCCTGTGATATACTACAGTAACTACAATATCCTGTAATATACTACAGTAACTACAATATCCTGTAATATACTACAGTAACTACAATATCCTGTGATATACTACAGTAACTACAATATCCTGTGATATACTACAGTAACTACAATATCCTGTGATATACTACAGTAACTACAATATCCTGTGATATACTACAGTAACTACAATATCCTGTAATATACTACAGTAACTACAATATCCTGTGATATACTACAGTAACTACAATATCCTGTGATATACTACAGTAACTACAATATCCTGTGATATACTACAGTAACTACAATATCCTGTAATATACTACAGTAACTACAATATCCTGTGATATACTACAGTAACTACAATATCCTGTGATATACTACAGTAACTACAATATCCTGTGATATACTACAGTAACTACAATATCCTGTGATATACTACAGTAACTACAATATCCTGTGATATACTACAGTAACTACAATATCCTGTAATATACTACAGTAACTACAATATCCTGTGATATACTACAGTAACTACAATATCCTGTGATATACTACAGTAACTACAATATCCTGTGATATACTACAGTAACTACAATATCCTGTGATATACTACAGTAACTACAATATCCTGTGATATACTACAGTAACTACAATATCCTGTGATATACTACAGTAACTACAATATCCTGTGATATACTACAGTAACTACAATATCCTGTGATATACTACAGTAACTACAATATCCTGTAATATACTACAGTAACTACAATATCCTGTGATATACTACAGTAACTACAATATCCTGTGATATACTACAGTAACTACAATATCCTGTGATATACTACAGTAACTACAATATCCTGTAATATACTACAGTAACTACAATATCCTGTGATATACTACAGTAACTACAATATCCTGTGATATACTACAGTAACTACAATATCCTGTGATATACTACAGTAACTACAATATCCTGTGATATACTACAGTAACTACAATATCCTGTGATATACTACAGTAACTACAATATCCTGTGATATACTACAGTAACTACAATATCCTGTGATATACTACAGTAACTACAATATCCTGTGATATACTACAGTAACTACAATATCCTGTGATATACTACAGTAACTACAATATCCTGTGATATACTACAGTAACTACAATATCCTGTGATATACTACAGTAACTACAATATCCTGTAATATACTACAGTAACTACAATATCCTGTGATATACTACAGTAACTACAATATCCTGTGATATACTACAGTAACTACAATATCCTGTGATATACTACAGTAACTACAATATCCTGTGATATACTACAGTAACTACAATATCCTGTGATATACTACAGTAACTACAATATCCTGTGATATACTACAGTAACTACTATTATAATATAACATTATTGTACATGTAAATGGTGCATGACCTACACTGTATAGGGGAAGGTGGGGTAAGTTGTGCCATGGGGTAAGTTGTGCCAGTGCCCTTTAGACCCTATAATTACATGTTAGTGAGTTGTTCTCACTTACATGCAACAAACAAAGAGTATCAGCCATCCTGCCTGGAAATCTAAAGTTTTCATTCACATGGAAAGCGGCCATTGGATATTTACTGAATTTTCAACTAAAAGTAAATTTCAAACCCCAAGTTTAGACTTGAATTTTTTTATTACCAACTGGTATGTAATACTTAGCATCAGCACATGATTTGGTACATAGATAGTGGTCATTTTTAGTTCTAAATTATTATAATCAAAGTAAAATTTTTTTTTTCTGTCAAATTTTTTTTAAAAGCATCATTTGGGGCAAGTTGTGCCAGGGTCATGGGTTAAGTTGTGCCGTGGCACAACTTACCCCATGTACCAAAATTTGTTCAGTATTTAAACCAAATATTTAATTTGTGGTTTTAAGCACTTCCTTAATAAAATATATAGACAATAATGTAATTGTTTTACGTTTTAAATAAATTTAAAGAATAATTTTAAATGAAATTATCAGTATGAGTAGTGACTGTCATTAACCATATTAAACTGGAAACATGCATTGTTTTTAGCTTGAGCAAAATGCCATGCAATAGCGATAGTGTAAAAACAAAATAGGTTACATAACAGAAGAGCAGTGGTCTCAAGCAGAGTACCTTGTTAAACAAAAAAAGATCAGTATTAGAGCTGCCGCTGAGAAGTGTGGTATAAATAGAATGACTTTGGCCCGACATTCAACAACAAAGAGTGCGGGTACCAAAATACAGCAGCTGCACACTGTCTTCAGCGATGAACAAGAGTCTTATGCTAGCAGAACACATTGTGGCTCTGGCTAACTGCTTCCATGGCCTTCCCAACTGAGTGAAAAATTTAGCAAATGATGCATCAACTACATGCAGTGCAATTGGCATGCTATATGGTTATGTTTTGAAATGGTAATATAGTTATGGGAAAATGAAAAGTATAGTCTCCATTATTGTTGAGAACTGTTTGTATGCAAACTTGCAATTTTAAATGATAGTTTTATCATGGCACAACTTACCCCGATGAAAAATTTGAATGGCACAACTTACCCCAACAATGGGGTAAGTTGTGCCAGCTGAGTGCATTTAAAAAACTTCAATTTCTGAAACAAATACAACTTGGATTATTGTGTGCTTTTGTGACTAATTTCATTGTAGAGATGTCTTTTAGAGGGTGTATTTTGGTGTACCTAGCATCAAAACTGCAGTTTAGAGACAAAAAAATAAAAAATTGGCACAACTTACCCCGCCTTCCCCTAATATACAGTATATACCCTACTAGCTGGTTGATACCGGTAGGGCCTTACCATTCCATTTCTTATGAATATATCGATCTCTTCCCGCTGGACTAAGATAATCAAATAGTAAAATAAAGAAGCCTGTAATATGTACTGCACCGATAAGTATTACCATCCATGACTCCAAGTTATACGGCTCTGCAATGTACCACAACATGTTTACAACACATAATAATAATTACAGTATAAACAAAGCAGTTGTCTGCCTTGTCCGTTTGAGTAGGTACAACAATACATTGAATAAATAATACAGTAAAGCACTTAGATAGTGGCACAGTACAACACTACTTACACCATCTTGTAGATGGTGATGCAGTACAACACTTAGCATACCCTGACTGTTAGCTTTGTAACGAAGTCTTATTAGGCCTATTGGACTGCCCCACTCAAATATGAATATTGTAATTCCAATGCCAAAAGATAGCCCACAACACACAATGACCCATACCTTATACTCATATGGCTCTGGAAGCATATGATAGCATTATATATTATTATGACAGGTTTCAAAATTTTACTTGTTAAAACCATGCTCTCCAAAAGAACAGAAATTGTAATAATATGCAGAAAAACCTGACTAAAACAACCTTCCATTTTCAAAGAGAAGACAACTCAGATATAAACAATAGTTTTCTCACTATCCATTATGTTATACACAGTATATATAAACCATAAAAGAGTAATGAGTGACCCAGATAGTAGACCTACCAAGGAATGCGGTGGCTGAGATGACTCCCTTCTTTATCAGAACTATGATAGTGATCCCTGTCTCTATGAAGGGCACGGAGAAGTCAATGGCAGTACTTCTCTCTGGGCCAATCTTAAGAGAGGTCATTGAGATATCTGCGTACCCATCTATTAGGTCCCGTACGATACCGTTCCATTCTTTCTTCTGTGAATAAGTGGAAATAGATGATACAATGTAGACTTATCATAATTATACAGATATAAAGGATAAGTACAATAATATACATATATTCATACATCCCACAGTGAACAACTACAGTAATATTGTAATGGTACGCACAGTCATCTCTTACACCTGACACTCATTATTATGTGTGCTTACATGTATATACTTGCTTGCATTCTACCTCTATATCATTGTATATACTTGTATACTTATTACCAAGTCTTTTAGTGCCTTTTATACCCATGTACAGAGGCCCGACCTCTCAGAATTACCTGATATTTATTTTGTACATGAATTGGACCATTATAAGCAACTTTTGTATAACCCGACCCATTTTGGGTCGGCCGTCGGGCTTCCGGCGGCCATCTTGTTGCGCAACTTCCGGACGACCCTATGTCGTCTTTTCCCGACACTACGTCGGCCGGAAGTCCTTATACTATATAAAGGGCATTGTTTCACTGTTCATTGTCTCAGTCTTCACTTGGCTTTCAATAAAGACACATCTATACTTGATACAGAGACTTTCACTTCCTTTTGTCAGGTCATTCGCTTAGCGAACCGCCTACTAGGTCGGATCACTCTCTTTCAACGTATAGTCTGAAGGTCAGACTTGGGACCAGATGGGTCGTCTCTGGTAGTTATTGGGCTACTGAGACCGCTCGATCTTTCATGTAATGAGAAGGCCTAGCACCACTCATAGGCACTTCAGTTTTGGGTCGGTAGTCGTCCAAGGACGACCGCACGAAATACCAGAAACCATTACAATATAATATAACATCTATAACATATATGTCTATGTTTACATATATGGTATATACTGGATAAGTGCTATGGAATGATTTCAGGTGCACCCTAATACATTCCTAAATAGTTATATTATGAATTAATAGTGTTGTATTAAGAAGTGAACGCTGCCACTAGTAGTGTAGTTTCTATCGTCATACAGTTATATATGGCTTCCTCAGCTACCTTTTCTCTTACAGATAATGGCTGAACGTCATCTCACATACAGTACATGTGATAATTATGAGATAATACGAATGAAAATGGCCATGTTAAGGATTCCCCATGGAATCCTAATGATATAATTGGTACTAATATATGAGGAATGGTGACAGAGTCACATGACTGTACGTTACCGATCCCTCTATATAGTTTCCCCAGTTATTGTCTCTTGATTGGAAGAGCTCATAGTCAAACATCATGTCTTCCTTGAGTTTGTTAAGTAGATCAATGCAGAGTCCAGTAGCGCACTGGAAAAGAGAGCTGTTTCTTTTGCACTCCGGACACCTTCAATAAAATCGAGATCACTTCTTAATATAGTCCTTACTAATACTGTAACACTACACTATGATACTACGCTAATATTCTATCAACAAGAGAAGACAATTCCAAGTTTACCAAACATTATTGTGTGCCTTGCTTCTGGTAACATAGGATTACTACTGTTGCATCACTCTCTTGTGATGACTAGAGCCCATTCCAGAAATAATTAAAGTAGACAACTCCAAACTGTATTTTAATCTGACACTGCCCAGTGCTAGCTGATGCTGTGTATTTAGCATGTATGTATAATATCTGAAGCACACTCACGACTGCTCGGTGACGTTCGTTAGTCGCACTCTCACAGATCCGATGGTCTCACAAGCTCCGCTAACAGGGTCAGGGTTCGCAAACTTAACATAGGGAGCTTCTTCATGGGTTACCACCTTGATACAACATATACATGTATATATATACAATATACATATATATACAGCTGTATCAAACGCGTTATATTGATTTAGTGTGGATTTTTAATTCCAGAAAAAACAATCACAAGCAGTGTACATGGTAGTCAACTAGAGCAGTTCCATTTCCAGATACTTACCCGAAGAAAGCTGCGAGCAGGTTTTCCATCCGGAGGTTTTGGGGAAAGGCCAGGCCAAGTAATATCATCCAACACAGTTACATTAGGTGCATGCCACATTCCAATCTGGAATTACGCAAGTTACATGTAGATCAGACATCCATGTACAGTACATGTAGTCAGATTTATATAATCGATAACATACAGGTACATGCTATCTAATTACAGTTTGGGAATAATTGTGAACCATCCAAAGTTGTGTGTTCTTTGCAAGAGTTTGAAGGCTGTTCAGTTTTTAAGATAATATAGCTTTTGGTTGACCACCCCGCAGTGGACAGTGACGCTCCTAGTGGACAGCACTATTATTAGTGGACAGCAGCTGCTATGAGTGGACAGTGCTTGCTTCTACTAGACAGCGCTGTTTCTGGTAGACAGTGTTCTACTCACCCATTTCCAGATCTTGCCGTTACTCTTATTTGGACGAGACTTTCCTGAAGTAGAATATGCAAGGTTCATGAAGTTAAGGCTGGTTCTCATGTTCTTCCCCTTCTGGTCTATCTCCACAGGGGGCAGGTCTACCTTAGATCCAGTACATTTCAAATCTAAAGACTCTCTTCTGTAGCCAATCATATTGCTAGGAAATTGAACGAAAGCCAATAATATTACTCAAGGAACAAAATAATATTTGAGCTATTGGAGCTATTGATTTTGAGAGTAGTGCCAGTGTGACCAAAGTCAACAAGCCCCACATTGGTCAAAACTTTCTTTCAACTATTGTGACTTGCTGTAATAAACCCAATATGGCGCTTTGTGTTCCCTCAGCGACGAATCTCTCTCAATTGATGGCTCTGCAGCAGGGTATATGATCTAAAGGTAAAATTGGACCATTGCCGTCAAAATGCCCTAGTTGACTCCTTCACGACCCACCAAAACTAACTATGGGGTCAAGGTCGCGTGTTGAGTGAGTGCGTAGGAAACTCTGTTTCACTGATAGAATGTGAGCACTTCCGGGTAAACCACATTTTCCCAATACAGTTTTCCAGCAAATGTCGAAAGAAATAAAGCTACCTGTACAATTCCTGACCCGAATTCCAGAATTCAGTTGAGTTGCATGAGAGTAGCTTGGGGCTAGTTGAGTTTACAGATTTCTTATAGTGGTACTTGACAATAACATCCCTCCAGAAGTTGCCAAGAGTGAGCATCGCCTTAGTTAGAGGATTTATGGTATTCCTGGCAGCGTCCCCCAACTGGCTATTATCATTGTTGGCATATGCCAGTGCTGTAATATACACGTAGATAATTACTAGAACTCACCTTGATATGCATATATATCTAGTACACATTTGTTGTTATTGTACAAAGATATCTTGCCCAACCACAGGTCATCTCAGTTTGGGACATAGACAATTCATTCGCTACTCCCTACAGTCATCTAATGACATCAAAAATGAAATAGAACACCGGCTATGAGGACAATTTCATGTTCCTTACACTGCAAACTATTATCTACTTGGTGTATTTACAAAAGCATAGTCTCTAACTATTACACGTAGTATTAGCACGGCATTACCGGTGTGCCAGTGGATCAGCCACCAGTGTGCCGGTGTTTTGGTAAGCTTTGGCACTTGGATTGGAATGGAATGGCTAATAAACTATCTGCATCAATTAAATGGTGTGTGTGAGTTTAATTTATTTACGTAGTGCTTTACCTTAATTCTTGTACTAAACACAAGAAAAAGTGGCCTTGACCTCGCTAACACATTACCTATCATTCCTGGAGGTAGATCTCTGGGCTGGAGAAAACTTTTTAGGTGTGTTTGAGTTGTACCCAGCCACATGTACTCCTTTCCTGTCATTTTAAGTTCTGTACTAATACTCATCACCAGTTTTAACTCCTTTCTGAAATCGTGCAACAAATTGGTAATGGATGGAATTCTAAGAGTATTCTCTGCAGTTTTAGCCAATAATAACAGTAGAAAGGCAATTTGTACTCTATCTGCAGATAAATCAAAGTAAGGATTTTATACATGCACTTGAACTATGCAGACCAGTCTTTACATTATTATCAAATATTATGTAGAGATCGTATTATTCATCCAAACCAGATTTGAGTAGACAGAATTTACAAATTGTATGCTGGGTCTAACAGTCACCCAAATTAGTAGATAGTCGGTGTTGGTAGACCAGCAAGTGGTAGTCTGTCTGTAGCAACATACCAGATGAACGTAGCTTTGGTGACGAACACTGATTTTAGCTGTTACTATAACACAGAGAACGGCAGTGTGCACTGAGGGCCCCTACTAATAATAGTATACCAACCCTGTCATGTGCAGCAGAATAATTCTGGTATCTGACTTGTAGAGGTCATTCAGATGTTTCCTTATCACAGACCTATTCTTGGAGTCCTCTATCACATGACTGCTTAGTATCTCCATGATTTGCTCACTGTATATACATGTATTACATGACTGTATTATACTGAGACTCAAACAATGATGTGCTACATGTATTATATCCGTAGAATTGTTATTCAAAGTTGGCCAATATTGTTAATTTAGGTTATTTTTTGTGTAATCGTTCCAAGAATTTCAGTCCAACAAAATCACAATTTGGCCTGTCGTGAAATCCTCACCCTTTTTCGTTGACATAGTCATGGACAAGACGGCGCATAGCAGAACTAAACTCTACATGCCCTGGGCATAGAGTGGTGAGTATGCTGAACTTATCCCAGTTGTAGTATTTGAGTAAAGACATGTATGCCTCAGCCTGCTGCTCGTATTGAGGTCCGAGTTGTATGACGGCATCGTACACTAATCCCTGAAAGAGAGAGAATCAATCGGTTAATTGGCAGCCAACTTGGCATCTGATGAGACAGACTGATGTATTATTCAAACCATTGAATGCAGACCTACATGTACAAGTACAACAAACACAAGAAAATCTGTAACATTGTAGTGTCTGCAAAATGGTGGCATTGACCATTGCAGCGATATCTAAAAAAACTTGTGTTCCAGCTTCAACATTGTACGTACATGGAGCTTATGCCACTGTATTTCTGCCGATTGTATTCACTTTTTTAAATCTGAGTTAAGTTAGTGACACATAAGGTAGTATTCATATTACACAGAATGTTAATGTTGTTTCTATACCGTATTAAATTAACTACATGTAGTACATGATAAAGCTTACCTTGGGCATATAACTGTTCCAAACTATTACAGGTATTCCCAGTGATGATATGTGATTTAGTACATACTTATATACCGCTAAATACTCAAAAGAGCTACTGTCAGGAAGTATAAGAGCGACAGTGCTAATCTCCGACTCCAACTCGCACATCACATTCAGAACCCCCCTCGGTGAAAAATTATTCTTGTCCAGATTCTTCAGTTCAACTTCAAGATCCATGGAATCTGACTGGATCTGTGTCGAACATAATAAGTTTTTTTGATAATCTTCGCGAACATCAGCCAGAGTGATGTCATCTAATACAATCACAGCTAGCTTGTATTTTGACTTTTGAGCATTGCTAGTGCTCGGGAAGAAGAGGAGAAACATGGCAAATGAAATAGAGAGCCAACAAACCATCATCTCGTTTTCTAATATTCTAATAGTCTACAAATATATAAATGAACATAATGTATGGGCCGTGTTTCTCTGCAACAGCTAGCTTCTAGCTATATGATAAAACGGATAATCAAGTCCATGAAATATGCACAAGGTACAAGTAGGCCTATCACATTTGTTGTCATGACATTGGAATAGGGTAGCATGCAGACCTGCCGAGTTCTCTTGCAGTGAAATAGACAACAATGAGTAATTTCATGCATTATTATTGACCCCAATCTGATTTGGTCAACCGGCCTTACTCACAGCCAGTAGGCCTGGTACTAAGGCTACCACTAACAGTCTCCTGGTACCAAGGCTACCACAAACAGCCTCATGTTTTACTGAGCAGCAACAGAAATATTTTGAAATATTACTTTGGGCTTTTATCAGGCTGCGTTTACAAAATTCTAAGATACTTGAAAGCTATTTGACATTCTGTATACGCTGTGGCCAACTTTAAACGAAATAATATTTCAAAAAGTGTAATAACAACTTTATACCATATTTTATATCCATGCACTTAGGATATAGCAATATTTCAAAATGTTTAATAACATTTTTATATCGTATGGTACAGGGCTGGTGACTAGTCCATGTACATGTATATTGTTGCATTACTCAACTAACAAGGTTAAAGTAGAGAGTCCGCTCTTTACTTACCTGATGGAGGTAAAAGTATAAGATTGGGAATAAGTTGGTCACATGTGCCTCTAGCTGATGCTATCCAAGTCCTAGCTGCTCATCATCTGAGAAGTTTACCCATCAAATGTGAGCTGTAACAACCTCACAAAACGCAAATAACAACATATGAGCATAAAATACAACGTTATCAGCTATAATACCGTCGCTGTCTAGGGGTTGATCGCTGCCATGGCATGAGTGCTGTACCTAGAGAGTTGTTAATCAAATTATTCTCATCACACAAGTGTAGGATTAAGTGGTAGAATGTAAACACTAACAAATCCAATAATAATATCTCTATAGAATCCTTAGAATATGGTGTCGGCATAGACATAGAGATAGGCATAATTAGCTAAGATTATATGCATGCCATAATAATCAAAATCAATGTACATGACTGTATACAAATATTACATGTACCTTATTACATCACACCTACTGCACTGAAATATAGTAGTAAGTATAGATTGCACCATGGTTCCATACACCTCCATCAACACCAGCCCAAGTGACTTAAGTTAGAGGTTGTTGAAATGTATGTATGTGTTAGTAAATGTTTCAAACCGTCAAACGTTTATATGAAGTGTTGATTTCAAACAGAAACCACACAAGTGAATTCCCGGTATTTTGTGACGAAGGTTTCTAAAGTTGGTACAGTAAGTGCAGCATTACAATGTTCATATTTAAATATTTAGTAAACTGTTGCTCTGAGAGAAATGTAATGTTTCAGATTTTAAAACTTCAAATTTTATTAATTAGCATGAAATGAAAGCAAGACAAACTAATATTATAACAAGTAGTTACTTTCACAGATGTGGGATCAAGTCCCTAGCTGCTGAGAAATAAATTTCCTTGCAAGAAGTATATTACACATACTGACAACTCTCTGGAAATTCATTTAACAAGGTTTATTTTACCTCCAAAAATCAGTAACTGCTAAATTTTCTAACAATTCCCAATGAAATTAGTAATCTTTAGTGAATCTAACCATAATAGAGAAATAGTAAGTGTAGCTTACATGCTGAGAGATATACCTGATGGGTAGAGTGGAGAATCCTACTAAACTATAGTACATGTATGTACAGTATATACAATGCACGCAATATAATGTAGATCCTATAATTTTAATAACTTTTATTATAATCAATATGTATCTCAACTCCTATAGTGTACTATATTCTGACACATACGTATACATATATAGTATAATGCATGCAGTAGAGTGCAATAAACAAAGTACCTTGTATATGATTAGTATTTCAAACAGAAAACCCATATAATTTCCTAAGTATAATTAAAATAACTTCTACCTTCATTCCTGTGTTCCTGAGTAAAGGAGACTACTGTGAGTTTACATTCTACATGCCTCCCTGTTTAATATATACGCTAATATAATATAATATAACTTGTGAACCAATAGAGCATGTAATAATAAACAATAATAAAACATACATGCATTGCTGCCAGTCAGCCTACTAATTACGATGATTAAAAAAACTTGTGATGAGAAAGGTAGTTCTGATCCTTAATTGAGAGCAGCTACAGTCTATCAGCTGCAATGAGCACTAAACAGGATCTTCTGATCATAATTCTATCATTGTCCTGACTGTATTTGACTATCTCCTACATTCAAGCTATGGAATATATTAGGAGTTTGGTCATCTTATTTCATATGATGTTATTTTATGCAATGATTTTTGATCAATTTGTCATTTGAGCAGGGATGGGTATTTTCATGAATGTGAAACTAAGTCTTTGACTGCTTAATTGACAAATTGAAAATCCTTGCATAAAATAATATCATAGATATAGAAAATCAGGTTGTACTTTAAAATTCAAACATGCCAAAAAAGTGTTAATTTATTTACCTTTTGGAGAAAAGATGACAATTTCCGAACGAATTTGACCGCTTTACTTAGCCACTCTAACAGTGTAGTCTATCTTGTAGGCACTGCATGGAATTGTATGATATGTTATAAAGGTATCCTACATACACAAATATATAGACTGTACAGGCATAGGTAGAAAGGATATACTAGGGCCGATCCAAAAGTCATTAGCCTATAGCAAAAATAAAAATATAATATTTATTGACTTTCACTTTTATTTTTAATATACATGTAGCCCCCTTAACCCCAATACACTTCTTTTGAGTTTGGCAACCCAATTTTTCACTGCAGAATGAATAGGGATAGGGACAGCCTCCCCTGAAGTAGTTACCATATCCTCATGGATTAATTTGTTACAGAGGCACATTAAAAGAAAATATTTCATCACTGCTCTGTGTTTTTTTTTCTCCAGCTCTACTCTCCACTGTGACAGCTAAACTTGCACTGAAGCCAGGGGATGCTTACTGACTGGTACCTTGTCTATATATGGGATGCATGTCTGAAAATACTCTATGACATGTCTGGGAAAATTTCACTAGTCTACTGTATGTCCTCTCTGGTTAGGCTAAGGACTTTTGAATCGGCCCGCACACAGCAGTATTCATCAATTTGTTTAGTAGCAGTTTAGTTGGTAATAGTTTGCGTGTTATGTAATATACTGTCAGTAGGTGTTGCATATATTTGTGTATATTTATTAATATAAAATATGCACTAGATACTACATGTAATCATAGTGTATTAATGTATTATCCACACACATCTAAGTCTACATAATATATAGCCAAACAAACCTTTTATATTGTTATTTTACAACTTGAGCTCTACTTATAGAAGCACTACCTACAATGACATATACTGTGTATAGCCATATTAATAGGCATATGATGCTGGCATATACATGAAATATAAAGTATGCAATACAAGCACATTGTAGAACCTGCATGTATAAACATAACACAATGTGTGCAATATATACATGTATATGTACCTAGCATGTTTTTCTTAGACTAAAATTACAATGTATGCTTGTAAGCACTTGATGTACTACTACCTGTCACACATGCACACAGTGAATATAATACCACCTTCACTAACACATTGGACTGGTACCCTAACTAATATGTAATATTATACAACTCCATTAGTCTCTACCCACAACCAGCCCTTTACATGGAAAAACTGAGGACTACTCAGAGCTAAGGCTTGGCTACATGAGAGACCATTTGTCTTAGGGCATAAGTTGTCATTATTGGCAGGATATTAAGTTGACAGTGGCACTGCGCCATGAAGCCAGGCCAAGGAAAGACAAAGCCAGCCTACTGCTCAAACTCCATCAGAGTAGTAGGTTTTGGTATTGTGCTCTCATGGCCAAGAAAGAGGGAATAACTTCGAAAGTTCAGGTATATGTGCACATTTCACATTCATCTACTAAAATGTATATCATGTAGTATGCACCGTGTAGATGTATTTATATTAGCACAGTGTAGGTACAGTGTAGACTCCAATGCAATCCATATGTTAGTGTGTAGGCAAGGAAAGAAATCTTTTGGTGTCATTTCTCAAAGCTAGCTTATGTAACAGTGGTACAACCAGTCACTGGAAAGACATAACTCTTTGGGTACTATTTGTTATTTTAGTATTTTAATTAGTATCAAAGATAATGATTTACCTTACATGATAACAATAGGAATATTAATAAAAATATCTTCATTATTGCCGAGTGTAATTAGTGTATAGCTGTGTATCTCTCATCCAGGGTATTGTTTCCCATGGCTGTAGTGACCGAATGCATATAATATGAGCCCATTAGTTCTCTCATCTGTCCTCCATCTCTCCTCTGGCCCTGATTGATGGTAAACCAAATAGATTCTCACGATCCATTTAATATTAGCCTCAGAACTAAATATTGTACTTATTTACAGCAGTAGATTAGGGGCAAGGTTTTGAAAGATTGGAACTGAGTGTATATTTTTACTTGTACAAATATCCATTAGAGTAGGGCATTAACATTATTATGGCAATAATACAGTAACAGCTTGTTAATTTACATAAAAATTGTACAATATTATTTTATAGACTTGATATGGTATTATTGTTAGTGTCTGTAGATAATGATAAATCCATATTATTAAGTTATTAAAGCAGAACAACACCTGTAATACACAGAGTAATACGTTGGTGACACCTCACAGATCTGGAGACGTTGTGTTGCTGCATGTAATATAGTTGAACTGTGCACTGGATTATAGTATTAGCATGTGCATGTATTGCATATATGTACTGCATATTATTTAAATGTTGTGCTGCGTTTACATCTAAACTATAACGTTTAACACATTGGTTTGACAAAAATTACTTGATTCAAATTATAAGTTGCCATCCTTAGGGGAGCAGCGACTTATATTTTTGGTTGGAAAATATTATTTTATTGCAATTCTCGTGGCTAGACATGCAAATGCAATATTCCCACAGAGTAATAACTGTAAATTTAACATTCATATCGTTTTGAATGATCAGTGTCCAGTAGACATGAGGACTAGAGAAGGCAAACCCTGAAGGCTCAGCATGTTATGGTATTCACTATACTCTACTGTCTGGAGCCGCCAGACAAGAAGTTCCACGATAAGATGCAACATCAAGAATCGTCATCCAGCAACACAGAGAATTTGCTTTTAAAAATGATTTTCATCTGGATTTTATATACAGGTTTGATAGTTGATTCACTCCAATGTGTCACCTTGAACCTGGTTCCTGTAGTTATGCGGCCAGTTGAAACTAAATTTTCTAGGGTGGTTTTTCACTTTTAAAAAATTGGTACACCCAGCGATAAACTGTTAGAAAATATATAATAATATCATAAAGTAGTTTATTATAAATGTGCATAATACACGTATGTAGGCCTACATTTATATAATACACTGAATAAAGGTACGACGGCAATATTGTGGAATAAGGCACCCCCAAGCGACACACTGAATGCTCATGACTTCATAATGTAAATGTGTTAGCACTTCGCGCCAACATAATATAATGTTATATTTGTGATAATATGGCTGCAGGAAACTAGTGTGGGTTCCTTACATATTACTTATATAAAGGGCAGATGCCTATTGCTAATAGACCATGCACACTTCTACAGAATTCAATCAGTCTAATAATGACTGCCATTATTAATATTTCTATTCAAAATCAATTTAATGCACTCTCATTAAAATAATTATACATCATAAAACCATTAATATCTTGAGTTTATAACATTAACATCATTGTAATGCTAATGGTGACTTTAGTAAACAATTATTGTATTGGTGCAGCTGTCAACCAATTATAGCATCTCATGTTTGTTAAGTGACCAATGCATGCGTGCATACATACACACTCCCCCAATGTACATGTAGAAGCCCATGTATGTATATGAACCACCAACACTATATTCGTTGACATTGTTAAACCAATACTAGAGACATGGATTCCTTGAGATTAGGCTACCAGATGTCACCATCACCTTCGGCAGCATGGCTAATGGCAGCGGCCATGAATCACATCAGATACAACCAGCTGCAGAGCTTACAGAGTACCGACCTTTCTAAACTTTCACAAAATGACAGGTCGAAATCCGAAAGGCAAGAGAATATTCAAGGTTTAAAATTTGGTGTTTCACAAATTCTTGGAGATATAGAGAAGCCTTCCCTCTCTCATCAGAAAGGTAAGATACAAACAAATGATTCATGTTTCCCTCGGGTTAACTTGGTGTAAATATTATACACACAGTCGCACAGCCATTGATAAAATCGACATTGTAAATGTAGGCCTACATAACAAGCAAGTCTGATTCTAATGACACAGTTCATGCTCTGGGTAACCTCCAGATAAAATTTGATATGCATATTACAGTATATACGTACTTTGTATATACCTATATATATATATATACATATATCGTATATACGTACTTTGTATATACCTATATATATATATACATATTACAGTATATACGTACTTTGTATATACCTATATATATATATATACATATATCGTATATGCGTACTTCGTACATGCATATATATATATACGCATATCATATAGGCTACGTAACACGTGTGCTTGTAAGTAGGCCCTATATTTGCAATGTATATTACCTGTAGCTTTAACTGTAGCTTTAACGACATGAATATTTTACCCCAATAATCGACACCGAAAAAAAAGAAAACAGTGGTGTCTCTCTGTCAACCAATTTATCGTATCAGTAGCAACCCAGAAAATAGAAAATCTCACTAGAACTATATGAAATAGTATCCAACTTCTCGCTCAATATTATTCTAAATGCTTTCTGACATTGTGAATGTTATTAATGGAACAGTATTTTATATTGTAATAGTATTATTGTGTATTTTATCTCATTGTTTCACTTTATTTTAGACAAGTTTGTGACCGAAACAAAGAATACAATTTCAGCAGACATAGCAAACAACAATCCCAACAGTGCTTACTTCCAAAGCCCCCCTTCTGAGTTCTCTCTCCATCAGCTAATGAGTCCAGCCACTCACATTCTACCAAACCTAGTTCTACCTCCAGCCAAGCTATTAGCTGCCACTCCAGGTCTTCCCATGTTTACAAACTACATATCAGAACACATGGCAGCAATGAAGCAGGCACATCACACACAAGGCCCACAGGCTATGAAACCGACACTATCATCTAGCAGCATAATCTCAGCAGAGCATCCCCCTACAGGCTATCAAGGTGAGTTCACTCAATGATGTAGGATGTTTTAGCCTGGGTTCCACGCCCTTCATAGTCTGTGGGCTTTTTGGTGTTCAGCTGTGAATTTTTAGCTGAAGTTATGTGCTATGTTCCTTATATGACTAAAGGGCCACAAACCTGGCTTAGATGATACATACATGTACACTTATGTACATGTATGTACCTACATGTATGTACATGTACATACATGTACATATGTATTATGTGCATAATTTATTGTGGAGGCATTGCGCTATAACATAACACAAAATTGGTTATAGCTGCATTTATTCTTTGCTCAAGGTTTAACTGTTTTATTTACCTCATAAAACGTGTGAACAGTACTGTTTATCCCCCTCAATCATTGTTAAATCTCCATCCAATCTATTGACGATTAAGCAAAATAATTATTTGCATTTCATTAAACAAATCAGAGATGTGTTTACAAGGTCATGAATTTTGTGTGGATTTAGAAGTTAATGGGGGTAATTAATGTACTGCTCAACAAAATAGAAAAATCTTATGTTTAACTGAAATAGCAAAACTGAAAAGTTACTGAATTCATGTTCATTCAGTTTGTTTGCTCAGCTTTAAATGAACAGTTTGACATGCAGTGTCCTGGCCACTTCATATGTTCCCCTACTTATAAATAAAACCAGTGATTATCTTTTTAAGCACTTAGAACTTGTTAAAGCAAATACTATTTTTGTCTACCAGTTAATTAGGGAGCTGATCAGGCTCAGCAGAGCAAATAAAACCAAAACTTTATCGTAGCTGAGTGCTGAAGACATACAAATATTCCTGGACTAATTGAAAGTCAACAATTTCAATTCTTGTTAAAAGCAATAGCCGTAAAAGTGACACATAATAGCAGGTATCTATGTATTTTATAAGTTACATCAGCTTAGTGTATGTACACACAAGCTAAAGTACATTATGCAACAGTGCTACAGTATTATCTAGTGTATTTAATTTAATTTAAAAATCTCTTTAAAACCAATCACTTTGGTTTATCCCATTCTTCATATACATGACTGTAGGATATGTAATACATAGGGATAAAGGCAAACAGGAGGGTAATTCCTTGTTCAATTACTAGATACTAAATACAGTTGTAATATTTCTTTCATCTTTTAAATGTTTAAATAAATTTGTATCAAATGTTACAATTTATAATAATATATTGCTCAAGGCAATAATACTTAGCCCTCTACAATTTGAGGATTAGATTAAATAGTACATATACTTGAATATGCTCAAATATGACAATGTAACAGTTGCTCAGTCTAAAGCCTCTTTAAGTGGCCTTATAGTATTATCTAATTATATTTATATAAATCAATTACAAGCATATGAAGGTGACAACACAATGTAACTATCTCATTTATTAGTCATACAACAATAATAGATATTGGACCCAAATATTAAACATGTTTTATTCATACATGTAGTTTGATGTAACACAATGAATAATTTAATTTAATAATTTAATGCTACTGAAGTGATACTACACTATAAAGTCTACTTAATATAAGCTGTCAACATGGATTAGCCCTATATACGATCATATATGTACATATTATATGTGAGGAAGCAAAATTGTTATTATAAATAAACAATTAAATCAAATTTATTTGTTTACCTGTTTCAGTTAGATAATATATGCATGTGCCTGCATTATAATAAAGTATTTGTTGTTCATGTACATGTACAATGTACATGGCTTCCCAGGAAGTAGAGGTATAAGTATGTAGTATAAGTAAATAGTATGTAACCAGTAATTATACATTGTACATCTCATATGAATTAGCTGCAGTTGACATTTGTTGGTGAATGTAAAATATAAAATCAACGCCCCCCCCCCCCCCCCCCCCCCCCAACATACATGCCTCAAAACAAAATCGGTTACTCAACATCCAGTTTCAAACTGGAAACTGCTACTGTGAATATGCTCTCTACCATTTAATGTATATGCATTTATGTCATGTATGTGGGTACAGCTCAAAGGAAAATACAAGCTTCAGGTACCATCTCTACGAAAACTAACTTGGATACCGAGTTTAGCTGGACAAAATAATATACATGTATACTACTGATTGCCAGTGACTAATTTGTGTAATGTTATGCATGTACATGTAGGTTTGCCACTCAATGGTAACCTACCACTAGGGATGATATCTGGTGAATACAGTAATTCTGGAAGAGGTAAGCCGAGGCGAAACATGCTGAGAAGAGCCGTATTTTCGGAGAGCCAGAGGAAAGGTTTGGAACGAACATTTGGGAAACAGAAATACATCAGCAAACCGGAGAGAAGGAAACTAGCAGAGAAATTATCCTTAAAAGATTCGCAGGTGAGTGATCCTATCCTTCACACTGCTGCTTCTATTAACTGGAGTCAGGGTGGTGCGACAGCTGTAACAGAAAAGGCTCTGCAAATGACACCCTTTAGTACGCCTAGGTCCAGTGAATTTGCCATACATTTTGTATTAGGATTGTCATGGATAACAGAAATACACATACTGTGTACCTGTAGGTAGGAGCACGCGACTGTACAAATTAAATTTTGAATAAAAGTATTAAACTCAATTTATATGTGTAACAGGTGAAGATATGGTTTCAAAATCGCAGAATGAAATGGAGAAATTCTAAAGAACGAGAAGTTCTATCTACAGCTAAGACAACTTCTGCTGATGAAGAAGAGACTGTGACGAAGGAAGAGGCTGCTGACCAATCAGCTGCAGACCTAGTCTCAGACGTATGCGAACAAGCAGATAAACCTAGTGACAGCGAGAGAGAAGAGAGCCAAGGTTCAACTGCGTTCGAGTCATATTCAAACAATAATAATTTCCCAGAGGTTTCCCCCAAAGATGGTGACCAATTCCACTTTGGAAAGAGTTGTGAAAGTGACACATAATTAGCACAAACATGGAATTGAATGACATTAATATATAAGTTAGACTACCCATACTGAGTTCAAATCATGTGAACCCTTTGACTGAAATTGTCATCCCCTGCATGAGGGGATAGCAAACGCAATATATTATGATATATAATGAGCCTGTATCGTAGAGAAAAAGTGGCCGTGTAATTAGTGTGATATTTTATGTAGAGTAATAAACTGTGAGAGAATGGTTTCATGCGGTGTTGCTGTAACTGTATTCATTCATTCACTGGTATGGTATAATATACATTTACTGTGGGTAGACTACATAGTTGTATACTATGCCATATCATGAGACATGCTCTACATGTATATTGAAGTGTTAAAATTACTGGTTATTTGGTCATCTACAATATGTAGAGATGATAATCAAATTTGTAGAAATTGATAAAAAATTCTTACAAATTGAGAAATTAATAATGCCAATGACAATGTGGTACCTTCTCTAATAGTTGTACTTGACAAGTTTATTTTACGATTTCATGCACATGTATGAGCTTACAATACCTCTTACATCTAATAACCATTTACCCAAATAATCAGCATAGGCGTAGTTGCATGCAAACAAAGTATAATATGATAAATAAAAGTAGAAATAGTAAAGTGAAACCATATAAACCGTAAATATGTATGACTGTACCTAAAGAAAAGGTGTACAAATAATAAATATATGAATAACAATGAAGATTCACATTTGGTTTTCAAATCAGATTGTGCAGTAGAGTAGAAAGTGTGATTGTCAGTAATATAATATACAATGATTATGATGTATATTCTAAGTGCAAACATAATAAGTCATGAATAGCTGTAAGGAGATTCCAAAAAATTACATAAATAACCTTCCAGAGCAGAGAAGGCCAAGAGAGGAAATAGTGTATGAGTGGGGGAGATAACTACTGTGTGCATCTTGGTCGCTGATTGCATCAAAATGATTGTATGTGCGCGATTAAATATAAAGTCTTCAGATATTTCTAATACCCAATCCCCCAAAAATACAGAAGAACTGCGTATAAATGTAATGGAGATGACATTAATTAGTGTAGAAATCGTTGGAGTAAAAATCAGATTGCTTC
Organism: Bugulina stolonifera; assembly: GCA_935421135.1. Lineage (NCBI taxonomy): Eukaryota > Metazoa > Bryozoa > Gymnolaemata > Cheilostomatida > Bugulidae > Bugulina > Bugulina stolonifera. The sequence goes on from OW285187.1 coordinate 34,443,144, forward strand.
ATGATTGTGTTAGAAAGAAAATAAGAACATTACTGCGTATTTCATAGGACTAGTTTGGTCAGGCTATGACTTTCTTGTCATATATAAAGGGTGTAACTTTATCACACGGACTCATTTTCAGCTCAATTCCTAGTCGTTGTTTAGGGGCGTGCAGACAGAGTCCGACTCCTGGATTGTAGAGATATCCTGAACCCATTTCCTGTAACAAACAACAGACATGAATTACACCGGAGAGGGAACAGTTACTTGTGATGTGAGTCATATATAATATACAGTGTAATAGTTCATACTACCAAATTGGGCTACTAGACTTCACGAGAGACAATTTAACTTCTGTGAGAGAGGTACCCTGTGGACCTGGGCTACTAAATACATTGAAGAATGAACCCCTCAAGCCCAAAACACAAGTAGGGTATGTTATTCGGCATCATCTACTTGTATATAATAAAATAACTTACCTTATTCGGCATCATCTACTTGTATATAATAAAATAACTTACCTTATTCTGCATGATCCATTGCTGTGTCCCGCCCTGGTCTGTACACTTGGTTATAGTAGGAGCGGACGACACGACGTCTAAACACTTATTAGAGTCAATGAGGAATCCTCCAGTCTCTAACTCATACCACTTCTATACGAACAGTAGATTATCGCTAATATACGACTAGTCTACATCATCTACATGTAGATCACGGATGTCCAAACTAGTCCATTAGAATATATTTAACCTGTACTGAATTCTAAAGCTGGACACAAGTTATCAAACATAAAACTGAAAAGATGATCTATACAGATGTTTGCTGTGGTCTTGCATATTTGATTCCATGTTATCCAGACGCAATTACTGTAGTGCGGTCAAAAATAGAAGAGAGGAAAGTAGTAAACGCGACGCCTAATCTTGGTTTAATAGAAATGTTACGGATTTTTGTTATTATAAAGCTTAATAAATATTCTATTGAAGTGTAGTTTAGTGACACACTCTTCCTTCCTAGACATTGAAGTTCTGTCACAAAGTATTGTATAAGATTTACACTGTAGTTTTATTTAATTGCCAGAAATGGTGGTTTAGTGATGCGACTTAAAATTCCCTTTTGGCAGACAAGCCTCAACCCTGAGTTATTTAGTAAAACTTACCAACTTGACCGATGAGCAGTCTGTAAGGACAAGGGGAGAGTTGCGTGACGTCTTACTTAGAGATGACGGAATAACACAATATTCTGTATCACTCAGTCGTAACTACAACGCAGTATTTACTTACAGATATACAGTTAATATGATGCATAGTGTAACATACCCATTTGCTGTAACATATCAGTGTATACACGTATATATGCCATGCCTTAATGTATTACTACAGTATATACATGTACATGTAGTCTAAATCATTACTGTCAGTATCACATCGACTTGCTCATTGACTTACTTACTTCCGTGCAGCACACGTATAAGCTAATGCCAGAACCCATAATAATAGTACTTTATAGGTACAACTAATACATGTCCACTCTTTCAACACTGACCACTAATTGACAGTCCGTCCGACAATATGGAGTTGACTTCCTTTTAAGGTGGACTGAACCGTGATAGGGCTAATGACCACATAAAACTTGAACAATGTTTATGTGGTCTTCAAAATTGTTTGGTCCAAATGGAAGGCAATACAACCCCAAATTGGTGACACATTTTATGCGGAGCGGACAGTGAACAGAAGCTGAACACAAACAATATTACATGTATCGCTAACAAGGGATATGCCATTGAGACGGCTTACCTTGCCTTTGTTGACAATGTTTAGATATGTCTTTCGTATGAGTGATTTTCTTCTTTTATCATCCATGGGTTTAGCTACCGCTGCCGATTCAATCTTCCCTCTAGTGTCAGGGTTATATACTGTATCCAGGTACCATTTGAAGTCTTTGCAGTTGAGAGAGTCGCGTAGTATCTTTCTTTCACTAATATCGCCGTATTCAGTATTAGTAAACCTGTTTTCCGTAGCCTTGTGGTACATTTCCTATATCATAGGGTAATTCTACTGTCATTATACATCACATGCATAGTAGTGAGAGTCAAATAGAAGCAACAAAGGTAGTTGAGTGAGTCATATACCACCAGAATTCACCGTATCTTCACACCAGACAAGTACACAGTGAGGTGGGAATTCACATATAAATGAGTATATTGTTGAATACAATTTCTTTGAGAATAAAATGTTTAAATCAGATTGATGAATGATTGCAATAAAACCAATCTAATAAAACTGAGATAGAAAAAGTTATTGGCTGATTGAGTCACTAAAACGATGAAATATTTGTTCCGTGGGCGTTAGTGCAGACACACTGACTGCCTACCGGCCTTTGTGTTGGGTTGGCAAGATAATTTCCACTAGCTCATTAAAATACATGAAGCTATTGCCAAAGAGATCTACAAGTACATGCAATTTGGTGGCAGAGGTACATGTACATACATGTATAAACACAGTTTTCGGATTTGTGTTCTCAATGGTATCAAATAATAATTGTGTGGGGAACACAACTCCAACTTTTATTAAAATTACTAAATTGGTCGATTGGTTACTCCAGTGAACTATTACACCACAGATTGGTTACTACAGGAAACTATTACACTGTGCAGATTGGTTACTACAGGGAACTATTACACTGTGCAGGTGCACAACACTGCAGAGTTGGAGAAGGTACCTTAGAGTCATCCAGCCAAACGTTGACCATCCTCAGCGTGTTTCTAGTCATGGTATCCTCCCCCGTCGGTGAGGAATAGGGTCTCACTCTTCGAAATATGTGACCAACTCTGGAACATATGGCCATCTCTATCTTACCACCACACATCCACACCTATACAAATAGAATAACATGATAGAATACATATACATAACATGGTGCATTCAGACAATGTACATGTAGGACCCTAGTAAGCTGGAAGTCAAGCCAAGCACACAGTTGTTCACAATTATGTAGTTTCACGTATTGCTTATTGAGTAGTACATACACACAATATGGAGTTGAATGGGGGAGGAGATGATTAGTACACACACGTAATGAGAAACAGTGAAGGTACAACTCAGTACTAACCCTGAAGGACATCTCAATATTCTCTCCACCCCAGATATTCATACCGGTGTCATAGCCACCAAGACGGAAGAAGTAGTCCTTACTGATAGCTAACAGACCTCCTGCCATAGTAGGTGACCTGCAATACACCATAGTAACATCACCTGATATACACACAGTATCACCTGATATACACACAGTATCACCTGATATACATACAGTATAACCTGATATACACACAGTATCACCTGATATACACACAGTATCACCTGATATACACACAGTATCACCTGATATACACACAGTATCACCTGATATACACACAGTATAACCTGATATACACACAGTATAACCTGATATACACACAGTATCACCTGATATACAGACAGTATCACCTGATATACACACAGTATCACCTGATATACACACAGTATCACCTGATATACACACAGTATCACATGATATACACACAGCATAACCTAATATACACACAGTATCACTTGATATACAGACAGTATCACCTGATATACACACAGTATAACCTGATATACACACAGTATAACCTGATATACACACAGTATCACCTGATATACAGACAGTATCACCTGATATACAGACAGTATCACCTGATATACACACAGTATCACCTGATATACACACAGTATCACATGATATACACACAGCATAACCTAATATACACACAGTATCACCTGATATACACAGCACCATATTACCTGATATATAGCGGGTTGTCTTGGAGGATAGAGCCAGGAATCTGTTCCCAGGAGAATCTCATCGACCAGGTAAACCCTCCCCTGACCAGAGGTGACTTCTTATACTGGAAGGTGTCCGAGTCTATGATATCAATGAGAGGCAGTACTATCGTAGCCTCAGAGGATGTCACCCTGCTTACGAGGGGCTCCAACCAGCCCGTATTCACTTCTATGTGACTGTCTAGGAACACAAGTACCTGCAATAGGAAAAGGATATAACAGGAAGGGAGTCCTCTGCAAACCAGTGAAAAAATGAAGTGCAGAAGACATTTAAACATGGAGTATTCAGACATACGAGAATATACATGTAGTACACTAATAAACTCGTACACCAACAGTCTACACTAGAAAGTTTTATATTAATTAAACATGTAGAGGTGACTATGTGAAGATGTAATAAATACTTTAGCTGTAGCGGCCCGGGCCCCAATCATACGGGACCTAATGAGACCTTCCCTTTCATCATTTCTAATCACAGTGATCTGTATAGAAAAATTCTCTTCTATATAAGAGTCCAGGTTCTTCTTTAACTCCGCTAAAATAATGTCACAGTATAAGGTTACAGTGTCAGCTATCCTACCCAGCTAGCTGTATCACCATGATGCCTGTCTGTGCTACTCTACAGTATATACTGTGTTAGCAACATGTATAAGTGAATAGTAGTGGAATTCACATAGTAAAAACTACTGACCGTCCTGACTGTTGTCGTCTACTAAGATGACCTCTTTGATTAGAGAGGGTTTGGTCCGTTCATAGATACTGTGGAGAGAGCGAAGGAGAACACTAAGTGCCTCATTGTAGAAGCACATGACAATGCTGACTTGAGTGAGTGTAGATACATCGTATGACAGCGAAGAGCACCTGCATATATACTCCAGATATATAAATGTCACAAGGTCATAGAGGCCCATACAATACACAGCATAATATACATTTAGATCACTATCATAATTACACATTACAGTAAAGTACTACCAGTACACAAGTTTACAACTCAATTCCACCATATAATTACACCCTCACCTTAGTGCGAGGTAATGTAAGCCAGAGTTACAGTAGGATAGTCAACCTCTAGTAAATATAATACATTGTACATGTGATCTAAGATACAACACCCACATGATTCAGTGCATTCACTACATGTTGATATACTCACCGTTCATCTCTTGTGTCTGGTATAGGTCTGTTGAGCATCAGCCTGTCACTCAGATAGGAGTTGAATGCGTGGTGACTGATACCTGCAGGCAAATGACAAACATACAAACCACAAGCCACTGTGTACTGCTCCAGAACATTGTAACATGACAGCAAGTGACCCCACAAATCAAACCATCGTTAAATAAAGTTATTATACAAAAGGTTTTGTTATAGAATATTACATGTATAAAAAAGTGACTAAAATTTTTTCGATATTGTGTAATAACAATAACCATCGTGTTAGCATAGATAAGAATGAGAGTTCACACTAATTAAAGCTGCTAGCTGAATCAAATACAACGTCCATTCCACTTCAGCTCTAGCATGGAAGTCCAGTTAAAACGATGGGCCTCACTCTATCAAACAGCATTATTTATTCCTTAGTATAGAACTACATGTAATTATGACTGACAAACAATGACATGGTTAATATGAAGTAGTTAGTATTTGTACATATGACACTCAAATCAATCTGTTACCTTCATTGTATTGTTTCTGATCATCCTGTGTAAATATCTGGCCAGCCTTTACTGGGTCAGCATACAGTCCTTGCTTTACTTTTCCCACACCTACCGAGTACAGTACAGACAGAGGAATGCTTTTTATCAACATTGTATTTCTAAGAGCATACAATAAATGTACCTAAATGTTTTAACTATTTATTTCAGTAGAGACTATTGAAACAATCTGTAAATTCTGTACCTTGAAGTGGTTTAGCTTTATAGTGCCCTGGTTGATTTTCATCTGCATCAATATCTGTGAGGGAAGATTGCACGGCATTGTGGGAAGGTAGCAGACGGCGGGGGACATTTACTAGTTGATTGTTCCGCTGTTGTGACAAGTCCAAGTTGGCATATAAGAAAAATATCAGACCCCATGAGATAGAGGCCAGCATGGCACCAGCAAAGCAACACTTTGCCCCCTGTTTAGACCGCATTACCTCCCTATAGAATACAAGAGAATACATAAATTTGAAAATATGAAACTATAAATTCTACAGTAGGCTTGCTTATAAATTACAAAACCTTATACTTTATTTTAAACAGTGTTGTCCTTGTACTTGTATACGCAGCAATGCAGTAGTAAAACGCTTAAAATAAATAGCAGTAAAGAAAAATTGTCATATTAAATTACACTGAGGTAAAACTAGCTATTGGAAGTCAGAGCATGATGATATTGGCTGGAGAATGGAACTTCTGACACGTTTGGTGTAAGCAGAGGCAGGTTTAGTCTACACAGAAGACCAAATGCTACACAAACCCAAACTATTATCTGGAAAAATTATTTCAAAGCATTCCCCTTCATATTCAGGTAAAGGCATGGCTACATGAGAGGCTATTCGCTCCTCTTAAGTTGATAGAACCTCGTTCTGAAGCAAAGAGGCATGCCATTTGTTCACCTAGGCAAACACCAACATGTTGGTTTTTTCAGTTTCAGGCATCATGGACCCTTGTTGCAGTTGGTCAATTCCAGCTGCAACGACTCCAATTATAGAATCTGCTCAAATTAAATGCTTATTATAGTGTGGTTATCAACTGATGGTACCAAAGAGCTGGTGCTACTGTTGTGACCCAAGTCCCAACATCTGAGATACTACAGTGTATAATAGCTATGTTCCTGTATGCTATACTCTATTACATAAGAAGTGAACAACAAGTCCCTGAATGCTAAAGGCCCTAAATATGCTAATGCTATCTCAAACATTGCTTGTATGTCATGTAACCTTACTGGTTCCCACACATAGAGGTATTTAATTATTGTTGTTACATAACATTGTGAATGTTATAATGCTGTAATCCTTTAATTATACTAGCTGTAATGTGGTACATCCTACCTGGTATATAGAGCATTGTTATATTTCACTAAAAGGTAAGCAGATGTTGCCCCCCTCCTTTTCCCATTACACTATTATAACCTGCTGTGTAGCTTTTAAAACATTCTGAGACAATTACGATTATGTAATGTTATTCTACATGCAACAGAACCTTTCATATCCAAGTTGAATGTAATTGACCAGTTATGTAACCTTTGACCTCAATCTGGAAACATTTTTAGTATAATATAAGGAGCTCATTTTTACTGTTGTCTCAGATACTTGCGGGCTGCCAATAAAGTTATTTCTTGCTCTATATAAGCGGCCTTGTACTGTTTAAGCTTGGTTTCCAGTTAGCCGGTTTTTGACTGACCGGTAGAATAAGGCCTGCGGTGTGGAAACCAAAGCCACTGGAAGACCGCATAACCCGTAGCTGACCGCCGGTAAGTTGAAACATTTCAACTTACCGGCGGCGAATCATTGACCGCAAGCTGTGCCTGGAGAATGGATAACACGACCTGCGGTCACCAACCGGTTGTGAAGTAATTGAATAATAATAGCACTTTTATTGCTTTGTGTATTACATGTATTGAGTGAAAACATATCTCTCCAGGTGCCTTCCAGGTCCACTACAGGTCCCCTGTAGGTATTCTACTGAAGCAGTGTAAGCTACCTGTAAAGGCAAAGCCTGTAAAGTAAAAACCACGTTGTCTCCAGGCCACCTTCAGCCTACCTGTAGGTAGGACCTGCTGAGTGGAAACCAACCTTTAGGCAATCAATATTATAGGCCTACATACAAGCTTCTAACTGGACTTGGGTTCCAAGTACAGTGCTGGGACTTTCCAGAACTGGGACTAGGACCCATAGTCCCACTGCATACCAAGTGCCACTCTTACTACCCTACTGGGAAGTCAGTTTTGACCCACATTTGCTGCAACCTAGTGCTTCAGCCGTGCCCACAGCAGGCATGTGTGGGATTCTACCTCTATTCCCTCTACTTTTGTACTTTTGTCGGTATGTGGCTAGAGAACACACTTTCCATCAGCTAGGACCGAGTGTGAGGCCATCCTCTCTCCAGCACAGTGCTAGGTTAGGCATAAGTGCACATACATGTAGTTAGCGTCTGCCTGGTTGGCTTTTCTTCCTTGATCTGGTCAGATGTCCTGTGGCTGCGCCCTAGATACACGCCAGACACAACACTACACCCAGCCAGCCCATATAGCCAGCCTGATGGCCAATTGGTCAGCTTGTTGAATATCACGGCCTTTCATGTAGCCGTGCTTTAGCAGGGCTACAATTATTAATAGAGGTAAATGTGCAACTGAACTGTAACCCTTTAAGAGGTTGAAGCAGTTTTTTTGTTGTTGCACCTCTACCATCATTATTACTTCTGAAGCACCCTACTCTGTACAATATTGCTTTCACATCAACTATTGCTTTAAATAAAAACCAACTATTAATAAAATAAAACTAATTAAACAGCATTCTCTTTTGATTTTTAGTGAAATTAAAACAATAATTAAATCTAATTGTGAATTTCAGAATTTGCTTCTTTTTTGCAATGAAAATATCCATACAAACGAAACAAAAGCTTCTGCGAAATTTACAACTCTATTCTCCATGTTGTTTATTGTAATTGTGCAAAGCAAATACACAAATAAGGTGGTCCCTCTCCTGTTCAAAGTGAAAGTGATGTTTTCCCCAAACAATTCAATAGCCTTTACCTTAGCGCGGATCCGCACCTCTCAGGCTAACTTTTAACACGGAGAATATTGTCATCTCTCTTTATGGAGTTATCTACTCGTACAAGTAGCTGATAACTCCTATTTGCAATAAACGTTGTCTTGAAACTGTCACCAGTTGTATGAAGCTGAACTCATTCAGAGGGATACAAATTGGATCTGACTTTTTTCATTTGCAATCTGCTATTTTTGCTTAAAGTATAAGCATATACAGTTCCCAATCCATACCAGTGGCCCATGCTACTCATGAAGTTGATGCAAGACTTCATCCTGGATCTAAATAGTAAATAGTGCACCATTTGTTCGGCTAGGTAACTACAAACATAACAGTCTAACACCACGAAAGTAACTATAGATATTTTGAGCTTTTCCCATTGAGTTGATATCAGCATTTAGCCAAAACAATGACCAATAGCGGTTTATCGGAGCTCAGTGCTCACGATCTCTCATGTGGCAGCGGCCTAAAACAAAATTAACCTGCTTACATGTAATAAGTATAAAGTGAGTGTTCCATAAACTGTATTAAACAAACATGAACGTTGAAAAAAACATAGTGTATTACTTTCCTTTACACAGTACCATACAAGTACATGCAACATAAACAACAAATATACATTTTTAAAGCAGTCAAATCAAAATCGAGGTGACAAAATATTTACTATTCTTATTGTATCACATCCTATAACTTGTTGTTTTCACTGCAGTGACGTTGCATACAAACCCAGGAAGGAGGTATTTGTCCACGACCCTCAACAGTCCACACCTCTTCTCTACCCTGAGTTAACTTTAGCCTAGGATCAGCAATGAAAACATTTTCCCAAGCTTTACGTTTGATTGTGCCAATACAAGCCTTTAATGTCATATTCCTTATCTCCCAATATTTATTAATGATGGAATGGTCATCCAAATTAGACTCCGACTGGTGACGTAACAAAACATAATCGTAAAACTTTTTTTCCCCTGTAGTGCGCACGTGAGCTAAAATTTTCAATATGTCTGTTGTATGGTTCAGTGGATACGACTTGCTGTTACATTTGCTGATAGTCCAGTCATGCACTGCATCATGTCCACACGGCTCATATAAAATATCACATAGACTGAAATTTGCTTTCATAGCCAGCCTTATCAAAGATTTCTCCATATTACCACCATCTTGAATAAGGAATGTGATATTACGACTAAACTCCATGGCTCTGTCTACCAACTGTGATATTAGTACATGCGGGGGAGTTAACATGCTATGGCCGCTATGCAGAAAGTCATCCAAACTGGCACTCCTGTTGATAAGTGTAACGTAGTGATTGTACGCACTCCATACTCTCCGACTTGGCTCTCTTATCGACATGAAATATAAAATTTTGTTACAAAAGTAATTTTTCTCAGCTGATAGTCTGATTGATTCGAAGAAGTATTTAGGAGGGTGTTGCAATCCAGCTATATCAACACATGATGACTCATAACGATTCTTGTGTAATTCTCTGCCCGACCAATCACCAGTCGGGTCAATATTCAGATCGTAGTTATAAGCGTAGGTGCTGAGTAATGTAGAAAGGTGTGTACCGCCAACTTTGTATGCTTTAATAAATGCCAATGACTGTTCGCTCGTGCACAGTTCTTTCTTCTGGAGTGTGCTGACAGTGCTAGGGCGCCGTGAATGCAGCATCTTTAGATAAGCTAACTTCAACGTCTTATGCAAGACGAAAACCAGGTTCTTATCAGCATCGTCAGTCTCTCCAGCACTCACTCTTAAAGCAAGTTGTCTAACCGAGTCCAAATCACATTTACCAGTCAACTCGTCCAGAATCGAAGCCGCCCATGGTTCAACATCATCCGACTGACACATTGTCGTGTTGATCAAGATGGAGTCTGTAGTCAACATAACGTCCGTTTGCCTCAGCCAATCATGCTGCAGGAGAGTAGTCGACTGCTCTATATGAGACAGCGCTTTGCTAGTTTTAACGTACAAGCTATTAGCTGAACTATTGATAGCCATAAGATGGTGAGAATTAGTGTTATAGAAGAGGTTTCTGGGTGGAGTATATACATGTGTATACATGTACATGTTAGAGTGTAGATATACTAATATACATCCACACACTCCAACTATTATAGATGGTACAAGCAGCCATCTCATACTTGTATTGCTCAGTCGAAAATCTATCCACCGTGTACTTTGTAACACCATCACTCATATTACTATTTCATTCAGCATCAACCAGTACATTCCATACAGTCTACAATATAGAAAACAAGATATGTCAATTATTGTCATTGTGTCCAGTTTTACTGCTACCTCCACTCTGTCCTTGTGTGATAACTACAGTAGCAGTGGTTCCTTTAACCCAGCAGAATAAAATAGCCCTTTGGCTCATGGCACATGTACAATCCAGTGTGATTAGCTCCTCACTGCTTCAGATCATTCAGTAATGAACACTAAATAATTATGATAATGCACTGCCAACAGGGAACCTGTATACACATGCATACACCATGTCAGACAATGCCATGCACAATAGCTGTGCTGTCACAGGGATGTATTACTATTTGATACAATGCATATCAAGATAGTAGCTCCTATTGTCTTATTGATGACCTATTATAAAGTAAACAGTAAAATCAATAACCCTTTAGAATAATAACTGGAGTAGAATCTATGGGATCACAACTCTTCACACCAAACTGTTTGGAATACCAGAGCAGTCACTGATGCTGATAACCCAGTGTAGAATGTATCATCCACCATATATGCATGTATATATACATGTATATATACATGTATATATACATTACATGTATATATACATGTATATACATGTATATATACATGTAAATATACATGTATATATACATGGAGTCAAACACAACTACGATCGTATTAGTTAACCTTACCATCTACATGTAAATTCATCTGTGACATCATCAAAGATCATCTTTCCCATTGGTCAGCGCAACTCGACCTACTTTAATTCTGGCTTTAGCTACTTCCTGTATCAGAGACTCTCCTAAAGGACTTCTATAAATTGAATGTAAATGCGGATATAATATATCGACGAGTATTACATGTACAATTCCATTGTGTACTATATGTACATGACTGTCTCTATCTTTACCAGTCTATCTCCATGCACCAATATGGAATGTACAAACATGAAGGATAAACCAGAGTTGACTGTGTACACACCTGTGTTTTACATCCATTCCATCTATATCAACATCTGTATCAAGACCCTTCATCATTTTCTCTACTCCATTCCTAGTAATAAAAATGAAACTGATAACAAACTTATAGATTAAACAGACTACTATTGCAAAAGGTATAGTAAAACAGCATATTGTTTTCCAATGACAAATGAATATCTACCAAAACCGATCGTCAGCCTAAGGACTATGCAATGCTATACATGTGTAAGGTACGGGCAGTTACAAACCATGCAATCATCACCCCGTTATCTGTGCAGAGTCGAGGTGGAGGACACACTATATTACAGTCAAACCAGCTGGCCACTTGTGAAAGCCCTTGGCGTATGTATAAGTTACTAGCCACACCACCAGATAGTACCTGCAATCAAACATGTGTAGACACTGATCAAAGTTGTCTTCTCTTGTTTGGTGAGGTGTGAGAGAAAACAACTCCAAAATTGGTGAATAAGTACCACAACATACATGACTGAAAACAAGTAACTTCACATTAAATGTGCATATTATACAGTATTACAGTATTACACTCTGTATAACAAAATAAAAACATCATAGCCAATATAAACCCTACACATATCACAATAATGTATAGTTGTTCAGATGAACATTCCTCATTCTTAACTCAGTCACCCAAGCAGCCCACATACATGTCCTACACACCATTTAGTTTTCAGGTGAAGAATTAATAAACTATATAATTATTAGATTATAGGTTACACTAACCAAAGTCCTGTTTGTTTCGGGTAGTAACTCCTTCATATCACAGAACATGAAAGCTCTGTATAGTCTCTTAGCCATATGCTGCAGTGTGGCCTTCTGTAGGGACGCACACAGATCAGCCACGTTAGGTATAGCTTTACCTGCTGCACCTGAGGCTAACAGTAAAGTAATTACATGAACTTGAAATCCATTTCACTATGGTTGATTCACTTGAGCACTAGTCAACAAGTAGTAGGGCAGAATATTGTATAAGCAAATGACCAATACACTCGTAATTGAATAACAGCACAGCATTTCTGAGGGTCAACATCCTTTATACCTTTGGGAGTAGAGCCATCACTATGTAGAAGAACTAGTATGTAATATATAATATACTAGCACACCTCTAATTTCAAGAGCAATGATTTCGAAATGACTTTAATTGACTTACGCAATTTTTTCTCTTCGATCTCAATGCATTTCTTAGCATTAAACTGTAGGCCAGCAAAAGAGAAGTTACAGTCAAGGTTAGTTGTCATTATGTGAGGGAACTGAATACTATCGGGGTCGCCCTTAGCTGCAAGCCTCTCTATGGCAGCACCTCCGGAACAGTCGACTAGTTCTGGTATAGACTTCAATTTTAACCGTCTGGCTGTCTAGAGGTTCACAAACAAGATTACCAAACATGAACTTAACCCATGCTGTATGCTATTCATATGAATTCCAACTATTCATCCATAACCTAGGTGAGTTGTCATTATCATCAGGACACATGCTATTATATTATATTTTGCTCATGATATTCGGAGTTGTACTCTCATATACAGAGTAACTTTCAAGAATAGGCAACTCCAACTAATACCACCAAATGCACCTTGAAATACATGTGCATGTACATATACATGTATGTGATAATTTAGTCTGCATACCCTAAGTGTTAATACTTAATAGGTTTCAGCTGTTTTGCTCAGATGTCTTCCAAGACACATTTTTATGTCAAACAATTTAGCTTCACTTTACAGTTGTGCTGCATTAATAATTCACTGGGAAAAAACTTCAAACAAGTTGCGCAATATAGCCCTTCATTGCATTGCATTTTATATTCTACATATTTTGATTATATACCTTGTCTAACATGTCACCAGGTGAAGTGTCTATACATGTACCAAGTAGCTTAAACTGGTTAACATCCTCCACAACAGCTAGAAGACAATGACCTCCACTCATTAGCATCACGAGGTATGGAAACTCTACACTACAAATATGTAATGAAGTAATAAACACAATATGCACAAGCAAAATATAGTGAATACACTATTAATAGTATATATAAATATAACAGTTTCTATAAATATTGCAGATATACAACCATATATATGAACAGTAAAACCTCGAGTGTCCATTATCATTAGTCCAGACAGTCGATGTTCTATTGTAATCTATCCAACAGAATACAGCCATATAAACATATCCTAAGGAATACTGAAAGCTACGGATAAGATGAGCTTACTGGTCAGTAAGACGTGCAGTGAGTGCGTGAGCCTCCATGTGATGTATTGGGATGAGTATCTTTCTGCAAGAGTAGAATAACCAATAACAATAACTGACCTTGACCTATTAGCTCATGCACAATCAGAGAGTGGAGATATGATGAATATATCTCACTATGTAGCACAGCAAACCATTCAATGAATATTACGTAATGATGAAGCTACACAGCTCACCTGTGTTCATGTGCAAGTTTCTTTGCATGATTCAGACCAACAAGCAAAGATAATGTCAGTCCTGGTTCCACACTAACTGCTATTGCATCGACATTCTAAAGTACAGCAAACCAATTAGCCATTCTTTAGATGCATAAAGACATGAATCCATACCTCATTATTAGACGAGTATTAAGACTACCTTTACATGAAGTTGAGCTTTTTCCTCTACCTCAGCCACTAGTCTTTGAATATTTTCTAGGTGAAAGTCTCTAGCGACTGTCGGTATGATACCGCCCAATCTACAAGACAGAGGGAGGTGAACCCATCATTATAGAATAGTATACTTCAGCTTTGCTAGTTTTCAAGCAGAAGGACGTGTATATTGAGACTTACTCCCGGTGAGCTTTGCCTTGGTTGTGAAGCGCTTCACCAAGGACTTGCTTCTTGTCGTTCACTAGTGCAACACCCGTATCATCACAACTCGACTCAATTCCAAGCACTGTAAATCTTCTCTTACACGTCCCATATAACTTTATGCCCTTCCATTTTGAAAGCAACCGCCAGTTCTTTTGCAGAATCATCATTTTGTGAAACCAGAATTAACCTACATACAGAATCCAAAAGCCTAGAAAATAATCTACATGTAGGACCTATAATCAAAACCGGCTAACCAAGCAGACGGTGGGGGGGGGGGGGGGGGGGTGAGTCCAACCAAACAGCTCACACTGTCAAGGAATGGGTGATGATCACCGGGAAACCGACCTATAGCTACTGGAGAGTGAGCCGCCACCACCAGGCAACGAGGAGAAATACTGGGAGGTCTTTCACACCCGGCCGTGAGAGCATGACTCCTATAGCCAGGACTGACATTATCTCTACTTGTTGGTCTGAATCATGCAAAGAAACTCGCACATAAACACAGGTGAGCTGTGTAGCTTTATCATTACGTAATTCATTGACTGTACCTGGAAAGACTCAAGTTCAGAGAGTGGGTGTGAATAAATGTGGTCTCGAACCGCCAACCTTTGGCACTACGCCTATCATGGGCCTGAAACCATTACCATCACGGCCATCTCGGCAACCATAAGAAAAGGAAGCTTCGACAATTGCATGTTGGGGTTGCCGAGGTGGCCATGATGGTAGCGGCTTCAGTCACATGCTAGGCGAAGTGCCGGAGGTTGGCAGTTCAAGATCACATTGCTTGCAGGAAAAATCCGAAACAATAATGTTACAAAATGGTCTCGAATCAGAACATAACAAACACTGTTACATAAGAGACTAAAGAAGATAGTTTGCAAAAGAAGTCAACTGACATGGCATATACATGTACGTGCAATTATAGTATCTAAAAATCAGTAGAAGCAGCACAATAAAAAACTACAATCATAACTACCTGGTGTTAATTTAAGGCAATCAAAACAGTAAACACATGTTTATAGCAAGGCAACGAGAATTGTGAATGTTAATGCTTGCTATAGCCTAATTACTGCCCTTCAGATCTTTTGTCGACACCGGACACAACAATAATAATAAAAATTATTTAACAAATAAATAAATCCAAAATGAACTAATCTAATCTACATCTAAACTAAAACTAACATCTACTCTACTGTGACTCTCACTGTGCATAACTGTCACATCTTCCATTTAAATTAATTTTATTTTTATTCTCATTTCACATTTGGTCTATTCAAAACCCTAAAACTTTGAACTATTATTGTAATTGTGGAATTTCACTATAAAGAAAAGCATAGGTCTATGATATAGCCACTAAAATTCAAAATCTATTATAATTATTGTACATTTATGATTATGATCTCTGTCTTGTACAATCCAATGTACATGTACATGTGAGTTTCTGTTGCATGTAGAGGTAGCCCCAGTTCAAAGTACACAATAACATATTTACGGCTTTTATCATTGCGCGCCGCCCCATCAGTGAGTAGTCTAGAGCAACGATTCAACTTACAACCTTTCCTTTAACATCCGACGTACAAATTGTTTGCTTTGTTAAATCTCACTTTTTGTATTAACTTGTGTAATTTTATTAAACATTCTAAGCACAATATGTCAGGAAGAGCAGGTTTGTGATAAATGTTATAGTGTTTGAATATGCTAAAATAACATAAAATTTTAACCATAGAAAATCATTTTATTTGCTTATTCAATCGATTTTTCATTTAATAAAATAAAAATATGAAGAAACTAAAACTAAAATGAATGAGTTACAACAGAGTATCGTCTTCGTCTTCTTCGTCTTCTTCTTTAGAACGTACTAGAGCTTGATGCAAGGGGTACGCCTCATCTGATTTTGGTTTTTGTCAAGATTACTATGGTCATATATTTATGTTATGCTAACATGTTGCACTAATATAGATTTGTTGCTATGTTTATTGTAATAACTGTGACTTAAGCTCACGTATAGTCCTGGGCAGAAAGCTACCATGGTAAGCAGAAGTTTTTGCGTAGATAGTGGGTGGGTCACCTCTTGTAGTAGCTCTAGTGACAGTTGTGTTAGTAGGACGATTGTTCATCAGCTCATCATAAGTGTTAGCAAGAGCTTCGTGGTGTTCTTCATTCGCCAAAATTCGTAAGAGGAGGTTGTGTCGGTTCTTCCTGCGGCGGTTGCTAAGCGTATCAAGATTAAGTTCCTTGAGGACAGCAGATATGCTAACTCTACCTTTTAAATTACAGATGTAACGCACAGCACTGTTTTGTACCATTTCAATGTTGGTAATTTGGTAATCATGGACGGGATCCCAGACGGCAGATGCATATTCCATCTGTGGCCGACAGAGACTAGTATATGCAAGTAGCTTAGCATCTTTGGTTGATCCGTGGAGTGCCCCCCTAACCATACCCAGTTGTCGTCTAGCTTTGGTGATTTTTGAACTAATATGAGAGGTGAACTTTAGATTAGATTGGATGATCACACCCAGGTATTTAGTTTCAATGTCAGTGTCGAGTTGTGCGTCATTTAAGGTGTAATATGCCGCCGGAGCTTCCGGTTTATGATTGAAGGTCATAATCGAGCATTTGGTAGTGTTGAACGACATGCACCAGGTGTTAGCCCAATCGGCCAAGGAAGTTATGTTCATCTGGAATCTTGAATGGTCCTCGTCAGTGTTGACAGTTTGGTAAATGAGAGTGTCATCAGCGAATAAGCTGACATTACAATCTATATACTCAGGTAGATCATTTATATAGATGAGAAATAGTGTAGGGCCCAACACAGAGCCCTGTGGAACACCTGAAGTAACTGGTAGTTCCGTCGATTTCTCTCCTGCTACTATCACTGTTTGCCTCCGGTCACGCAGGAAGTCATGAATCCAAAGCAATATTTTGTTGCTAATATTTGGTACACGGGCTAACTTAGACATAAGCAGTTGATGGGGAACTTTGTCAAAGGCTTTAGCAAAGTCCATGATAATGGCATGTATGGTGTTACCTTTATCAACACTACGAGCTATGTCATGATAGGTAGTACAGAGTTGTGTTTCGCAGGATAATCCTCTACGAAAGCCGTGTTGGCGGTTGTGCAGAACTGTATCCAGGGTGTCGTTCAGGTAGTGTAGGATAATGTGTTCCATTAGCTTGCAGGGAATGCTGGTGAGTGAGATGGGTCGGTAATTATTTGGTTGATCCGTAGCACCCCTTTTGTGGAGCGGGCTAACATGAGCAAGTTTCCAACTTTGCGGAAGTTTAGAGCATGTTAAGGAGACGTTAAATATATGTGTAAGGCAGCGGGCAGTCATGATGGGGTCGATCACCAAATCTTCTTTACGTAATCCATCCGGACCAGGGGCTTTGCCGCTTTTTAGAGCTTGTAATAGTGTTGATACTCCTTCTGGTTTGATTTCGATATTCTCATCAGCGGGGGTCACTGCCGGATAGTTAGGATCTTCAGAGATCTGGTGCTGAGAGCAGAACTGTTTGTTAAAAAAGGAGTTGAGTATTGTAGCACATTCCTTAGCATCATTTGTGCTGTTGCCACTTTCGTCCGACAACTTGAGCGGGGGTTTAGTCGATTTTCTTAACCACTTGAGATGGTTGTAAAAGGGTTTGCTATTGCCCGATTCTAAAGGTTTGCAGATCTTATTGTCAATATAGGATTGCTTAATATCTTTTAGCATTTGCTTTCCTTGTCGCCTTTCTATCTTATATTGTCTTAAGTAGAAGGGGTTTGATGTTTTTTGTATTTGTTGTACATTTGCCTCTGTCTCTTTACTACTTTACGGGCAGATCTGTTGAACCATATTGGTTCGTTAGGGTTTCTGGGTTTGATAGGCTTAACTGGAACTGACTGGTTGATAGCCTTTTTTATTTGGTTAACAAACAAATTCCACATGTTGTCAACATCGTTCATGCTTGCGAGACTAATCTGCGTTGGCCATAAGAGTTTTTGAAACATGTCAACATCAGCTTTACGATACAGCTTTATGAGCCTAGTAGGTGTAGTTACAGTGGTTTTGTGATGTCGAAGTTCAACAGATATAATATAGTGATCGCTCACACCAGGAGATATGACCTGGGAAGACAGGTTTAGTGGTTGTGTAGAGCATACCAAATCAAGGGTATTTCCCTTCACGTGTGTTGGTTTTTCAATGATTTGCGTCATGTTGAGTTCGTGTAAGAATGATAAAAAGTCCTCATGAAGAGACTTGTATTGACAGTTGTCTTTTATAGAGTCAGTTTGCCAGTCAAAACCTGGGAAATTGAGGTCCCCTACGAGTATGATGTGGTCATGTGGATATTTGTTTATAATTTTAGTAAATGACTCACGAAGGCTAAGAAGTGAGTTGCCAACATGTGGACGATAGTAACAGGCAAGAACGATGTTATTATTTATTTTTACAAATAGGATTTCTTCATCGCCAACTGGGATATCTATAGATTCAGGTTCTAGTAGATAACTAGCAGCAATCATTGATCCTCCACCATGAATATTCCTGTCCTTCCTGAAGAAGATTAAGTCTTCGCGGTCTAATACTGCTCTACTGTTTATTGAATTGTCAAGATGAGTCTCAGTCAAGCATATAATGTCGTATTCAGCAGTTAAGGCAGCAAGTTCATGAGTTTTACCCTTAGCAGATCTGCAATTAGCATGGAATAGTTTTAGACAGTTGTATTCGTTTGGTTCTGAGTAGTTGCTGACTTCACTAACACCCAGTTTCCCGAAGTTTCATCTTTTGTTTGAATTTTCATATCACGAATGCGATAGTTGGCTTGGTTGTCTTCAGACTTTAGCTTTTTTATTTGTTGACGAAGGTTATATTCTTGGTCACGTACATCTCTGCACACATCAAGCTTACAGAATATTTTCTTAGCTTTGAAGTTACTATTGACTCTCTTAACAAATTCCCACTTGCTTGCCTCATCATTGAACTTGACTTTTATTGGCCTTGGGGTGGAGCGATTTCTCTTTTCACCAAGTCTAAAAGCACCGACTGGATTGGAGGATCTGGTGAAGCACTCATTAGACAGGAACTCCTGCACTTGCTCGATAGCCCTTTGGCCCTCTGTTTCTTCTAGACCATACAGTATGGCATTTAGCTTTCTAGTTTCGGCGTCGGATTGGTCGAGAGTGTGCTGGAGAATGTCTTGAGATTTTCTAATATTTTCTTGATTGTCGGAAACTGCTTTCTGTATTTTGTCCACATTTGTCATCAGGGCTTTGTAGTATGGATTCTCATTCATAACTTCAGCTTTAGGATCAGTTGGTTGGGCTAGTTTAGCCATATCATTACCGTCATCATACGACACGGCATTAATGAAATTCATTCGTATAGATATTAGGCAATTGAGCAAGTTTAATTTTGTTAATAATAAAGTAAACACTACTCTACTAAACTTACTTGATCATGAAGTTCAAGTTCTAGTGTTGTTTCATTGCAATCAATTCAATCATCGACACCATCGTGATCAAATCTAAATCATTAGTAAACCTTTTCCTTGTCTTTATCTTATCTAAATTTCGTGATGGACTGGAACTGATAACTCACCTTGCCTACTAATTATAGTTACCTAGATCACCAAATCATCTTGCTAATGTTATATTTTAATAGCTGTTTTTGGTTGGGTAAAGGACATTTTGAAAAAGACAGTTTGGAGCAAAGCGTTTCACAACCGGACAGTTCGAAACCGGAAAGTCTGAAACTGTGTGTGTAGATTACATTTAGAGGAACAAAACTCCCTCCAGTTAGGCGCAACTTTGTAGATTTTGTAAATTTTCAGTCCATATAACTTCAACCTGTAGAAATCTTCAGTTCTACAGTTTAAAGTGTGAAATCTGTAGAATCTGAACTTTAGAATTCTTCGGTTCAACAGCTTAAAACTAGAAAGCCAATCATGTGTAGAAATCTTCAGTTCTACAGTTTGAAGTGTGAAACCTGTAGAATCCGAACTCTATTTGAAAACTACCCGTAGAACTGAAGAAACGCCTTATAACATATAGCTACAGGTGGAATGCACCTGTAGAAGTGAAGAAAGGATCTGTTTGAAAACTACCCGTAGAACTGAAGAACTGTAGAAATGCCTTATAACATATAGCTACAGGTGGAATACACCTGTAGAAGTGAAGAAAGGATCTGTTTGAAATCTACCCGTAGAACTGAAGAACTGAAGAAATGCATTATAACATATAGCTACAGGTGTGATTCACCCGTAGAACTGAAGAAAGTCTATTTAAAAACTATCCGTAGAACTGAAGAACTGAAGAAATGCATTATAACATATAGCTATAGGTGGAATACACCTGTAGAAGTGAAGAAATGCCATATAACATAGCTATCATGGTATGTTGTCAACATAGCCAGGGTTCTTTAGACAATTTCTAGATTGTGAAGTTGTCTTTTCTATATAATATTGTGCATTGACCCCCCCAAACATTAGCAAAGACCAAAGACTACACAAAAACTCAATAATGGTGTTAAGGTATAGCCTACTTCTACATCACATTATTCTTGCCAATTAATTATAAATGTGTTTTTGTTAGCTTTATGGTACCAAAATATTATTTATATGTACTCATTATATAATGGCCAGACGCACGGCACATGTAGGTAGTTTTATGTAATATTAACTGGAACAGCTGCAACTGGTTTCTCATACAAAATAGCATTAATTTATTTTTTGTTAGGTATGGTTTCCAGTAAAAATGAATGACTTTCCAGTCAGTGTAGATAAAGCAGAATCAAAATCAAATAACAATGCAATGTACATAATTATCATCGTATGATATAATGGGTCGAAAATAAACAAGTATAATATATACTTGGTAAAAATCAAAAGAGAATGTATTAATATTCCACGTACATCTAAAGTAACCTGACCATTACAGTACCAACTCAAAATAATCATACTATTGGTATTGGTTATTGGTGTTCAAACATATCCAGTTTACATGAATTGTGAATGCCCTGTTAGATTAACAAGACTAGTGCAAGTACTCTCTAATTATAGTTTGTTTTAGATATATCATAGAGTAAATAAGCCCATCAAGGAATAATGATTTCTCTCAAGTGTTGGTGGAATAATGTGAAAAGACATCAGCAGTATGGAACATACATATTGCATAAACAAACATACAAACAAACAAACAGTAAACCTACATAATTATATACTTTCAATTTATTGTGTTATCTAATCCATTCTGACCACAAACAAACAAACATACAAGTACAGCTATATGTCACAAAATTTTTCTTCAGTTCACCTTCAGTTCTACGGGTAGTTTTCAAACAGACTTTCTTCACTTCTACAGGTGTATTCCACCTGTAGCTATATGTTATAAGGCGTTTCTTCAGTTCTTCAGTTCTACGGGTAGTTTTCAAACAGATCCTTTCTTCACTTCTACAGGTACATCACACCTGTAGCTATATGTTATAATTCATTTCTTTAGTTCTTCAGTTCTACGGTTAGTTTTTAAATAGACTTTCTTCAGTTCTACGGGTGAATCACACTTGTAGCTATATGTTATAATGCGTTTCTTCAGTTCTACGGGTAGTTTTTAAATAGACTTTCTTCACTTCTACAGGTGTATTCCACCTGTAGCTATATGTTATAATGCGTTTCTTCAGTTCTACGGGTAGTTTTCAAACAGATCCTTTCTTCACTTCTACAGGTACATCACACCTGTAGCTATATGTTATAATTCATTTCTTTAGTTCTTCAGTTCTACGGTTAGTTTTTAAATAGACTTTCTTCAGTTCTACGGGTGAATCACACTTGTAGCTATATGTTATAATGCGTTTCTTCAGTTCTACGGGTAGTTTTTAAATAGACTTTCTTCACTTCTACAGGTGTATTCCACCTGTAGCTATATGTTATAAGGCATTTCTTCAGTTCTACGGGTAGATTTCAAACATATCCTTTCTTCACTTCTACAGGTGTATTCCACCTGTAGCTATATGTTATAAGGCGTTTCTTCAGTTCTTCAGTTCTACGGGTAGTTTTCAAACAGATCCTTTCTTCACTTCTACAGGTACATCACACCTGTAGCTATATGTTATAATTCATTTCTTTAGTTCTTCAGTTCTACGGTTAGTTTTTAAATAGACTTTCTTCAGTTCTACGGGTGAATCACACTTGTAGCTATATGTTATAATGCGTTTCTTCAGTTCTACGGGTAGTTTTTAAATAGACTTTCTTCACTTCTACAGGTGTATTCCACCTGTAGCTATATGTTATAATGCGTTTCTTCAGTTCTATGGGTAGTTTTCAAACAGATCCTTTCTTCACTTCTACAGGTACATCACACCTGTAGCTATATGTTATAATCCATTTCTTTAGTTCTTCAGTTCTACGGTTAGTTTTTAAATAGACTTTCTTCAGTTCTACGGGTGAATCACACTTGTAGCTATATGTTATAATGCATTTCTTCAGTTCTACGGGTAGTTTTCAAACAGATCCTTTCTTCACTTCTACAGGTGTATTCCACCTGTAGCTATATGTTATAATGCGTTTCTTCAGTTCTTCAGTTCTATGGGTAGTTTTCAAACAGATCCTTTCTTCACTTCTACAGGTACATCACACCTGTAGCTATATGTTATAATCCATTTCTTTAGTTCTTCAGTTCTACGGTTAGTTTTTAAATAGACTTTCTTCAGTTCTACGGGTGAATCACACTTGTAGCTATATGTTATAATGCATTTCTTCAGTTCTTCAGTTCTACGGGTAGTTTTCAAACAGATCCTTTCTTCACTTCTACAGGTGTATTCCACCTGTAGCTATATGTTATAATGCATTTCTTCAGTTCTACGGGTAGTTTTTAAATAGACTTTCTTCAGTTCTACGGGTGAATCACACCTGTAGCTACATGTATATGTTATAATGCGTTTCTTCAGTTCTACGGGTAGTTTTTAAATAGACTTTCTTCAGTTCTACGGGTGAATCACACCTGTAGCTATATGTTATAATGCGTTTCTTCAGTTCTACGGGTAGTTTTTAAATAGACTTTCTTCACACCTGTAGCTATATGTTATAAGGCATTTCTTCAGTTCTACGGGTAGTTTTCAAACAAATCCTTTCTTCACTTCTACAGGTGTATTCCACCTGTAGCTATATGTTATAATGCATTTCTTCAGTTCTACGGGTAGTTTTTAAATAGACTTTCTTCAGTTCTACGGGTGAATCACACCTGTAGCTACATGTATATGTTATAGTGCGTTTCTTCAGTTCTTCAGTTCTACGGGTAGTTTTTAAATAGACTTTCTTCAGTTCTACGGGTGAATCACACCTGTAGCTATATGTTATAATGCGTTTCTTCAGTTCTACGGGTAGTTTTTGAATAGACTTTCTTCAGTTCTACGGGTGAATCACACCTGTAGCTATATGTTATATAGGTTGTATATGTAGATGGGAGTTTATATAGAGAGAAATTCTGAAAAGTACAAAGTTGCGCCTGCCTCTGACACTTGTGCACAGTTGCATTGCATTGTAAAACTTGACACTAGAATATTTTTGGTAGATTAGATATTTTTGGGGTTGCCTGACCATGAATACAAGTATTATCTCTATTAACTGTCTTGTTTCGGTTTCAGGAGGAAAAAAGAAACCATTGAAGCAACCCAAGAAGCAAGGAGGTGATTATGAAGATGTAGGTCATCAAATTACATAAATGTCTTAATGATTACTAACTTTGTTATATTTTCCTTGCAAAGAAATGTATATTTTATTTAATTTTTGTGATACTCAGTTGCATTATAACTTCTAATTAGTAGTTTCGAATAGCTTTTGACCAATAGCTTCAAACAACTGCTAACCAGAAACTTTATGAGAGTACTGCTTTATGACTAGGCTATATAAATTCACAGGAGAACGATAAAGCTTTTAAAGAAAGGCAAAAGGAAGAGGCAAAGAAGATGGCCGAGTTGAAAGCAGCTGCTGGAAAGAAAGGACCAATGAGTGAGTGTGATTTACATACTGCTACAAGTTGCAAAATGCATCATTATGTAGTATTTGAGATCAAGGAATTCACAGCATAACAATGTTTGACTATTCTTTTCCAATGACCAACCTGACAATTGCACATTTACAGGCCTATATATTCTTTATGGGTTGTAGAAAATTACATGCATTTTAAAATTGATTAAAGTGGGTCTGATGGGGTTATTTTCAGACAATGCATATTGTTGCGTCTTATAAGTTCATTACCACCCTTTTGTATTCTACTGCCAAGCTCAAGAAAAGGCGTATCCTTCGTAGTGTGCACTGGTATTATAGGCTGTCTGTCTATAATAGACAAGCATGAAGTTGTCACTTTTCATAGCATCTATTTGGTCAACTATTCATAGTATTAATTCTCTTGCTTCACAACTAATGGAAGAAATTGCATGGCGGACACAAAGACGCCTTGTCAAAGCAACCATCTTAGTATTAATATTGAATTCTGAGACCACACTTGTCTCTATTAGGTGCAATAGTTACATAACGTCTTCACAATCAAATATGGTGGTCTCAGCATACCACACCTTATCAACAAAAATGGCCCCCACCAAAAGTTCATTTGTATAACATTTCATTTGTGTATGGACTGTGGTCATTTTGTAAACTTACAGCTGGCAAGTAATTCACTTATATGATCATTGTGTTGTTTTAGGTTCAAAGAAGAAGTAGGCCGACTATCTTCATGTTCACAATAGGAATCTTACCATCTCTAAAAGTAAAGTACAGATAGACGTCTGTTTGAGAATGAACATTTCCTGTATATATTGTACTGAGAAATTATGTTAATAAATGAATCTTATTTTATTATTTCTTCAACTTGGAGTTGTCCAATCCCATAAGTAGAGAGAAGGCAACTCTCAATATGCCCAGTATAAACTATTGGCAAAGTCATTCTAGGAGCAAACATGCTTGCAGCTGTTTTCACGTGTAATATAAAAAGTATCACCGCACTACATATAACATATACATGTATATTCTATTAAACTATACTATACTATGGGTTTACATCAGGTCTACATAAATTATGTATTAGCTCTAGTCATACCACAGTTTGAATAAGCAAATTCCCACAGTTTAATGATGTGTAGCACATGTCTCACCTAATTTAGGGTTCACATAATACAATCCAGGTTGAACATCAGTGCATTGACCATCAATTTCAAGGCTATTTAAATAATTCAAATTCTTATCATCGCTACTTGAACCTACATAAGAACCAGTGTTAGCTGGTAGCCAATTGGTATTCAGTTCATTCTCCAACATGTCTGAACAGAGTGGTGCTGCCAACAGTAGTATCTCTGCCTATACATCATTTACTGATGAACAGCTTTTGTATCTGTGGATAGGAGTTGGCATGTCTCTGGTGACTTCTCTGGTAGCTCTGGTGTTATCAACAGTATCACTGGCTAGAACATGCAATCCAAGAGCAACATCTGACCAACACAGCAGTGCTAATGTGAGGGAGATGGCTGACAGAAACTACTCTACATTATCATTTGTGAGAAGAGGTAGCATGAGACCTGGTGGATACATAGGAGACAAGTACCTGAGCTCCAGCACATTTCTCTCACCTTCAGCAGTTTCTGAGGCTACACTTACTTCATCGTTGGAGGACAATTAATTTTCCAAACAATTGCATGTATAATAGTAACATAATTTTTGTACCTCTAAAAATTACAATCATCATAATATAGTGACCAACAATATAACGTTATTATTCTGTTGCAATTACTCTGTATACATTAGTATTGTGTCTCTACCACTGAATATTACTTATGCAACTGCAAGCCATCTGTAGAAAGATGTTAATATCCCATGATAGAATAATAAAGAAATATCCTTTGAATGAAAAAGCTATTAAAAAATAAAAAGTAATACAATTAAAGAGTACAGCAATTATATTACTGTTATGAAAGTCACTAAGTCCAACGGATATGTATTATGTGTAAAGTCAATATTGCAATGTGTATGTAAGTGCTATGTACTCCTTGGTACTACGTAGATACCGTAGTAGTAATAGTACGTATACGTAGTAGTACGTATACATGCATGTAACTCTATCAAATAAACAGTAGAATTTCTTTTCAGCGTAAAATATTTTCACATACAAGTATTATTGTGTTACTTTAAAGTTTAATAGACTGCACTTAATTCAAACACCTACTGCCTAAGAATTAGTATTAATACTCTATGTAACTACATGTATATACATATAATTAGTAATGCATTACACCAACCACCCTATATAATTACAATCACAATTGTATCAAATACATTGTATTTAGAGGTTACTTCTATTGTCTATAGATTACTCAGTGTTTGTATTATCTTGTCCAAGAGGATTCTGTACTTTTACACTGTTGTATATATATAGCTGATCCTATCATTATGTAACCACACTCAAACTGCACTTACATAGCACTCTGCTTATACCATGTCCACTGTAAACTTCAATAGACACTTGCATGTTGCTTCCATCTCAGCTGGAATAATCCTGTTGTTGCTCATGTTCATTATTAATAATAGTATCACCATCATAATTGTTCCCTAGAATATCACCTGCTAAACTTTCAACAGTGGAGTGTAGCCTGTCCAGCTTTATGGAATTTGTGGGTCAATACAGTAATAATGGCTAGCCAGCATGTGTTTTTAATTTTATAATTCAAGGCCCTGAAGCCTTTTTTAGAATTTGGTCTTACATTGCATATTTACTTGTACTTACATCTAATTTACAATTCCCTACCATAGTATCAATCAACATCAGTTTATTGCAAAATTTCTGCAAATGAATATCTACCTGGGCAATGTACAGACAAAATGTATGCTAAGAGCTCACAATAGAATAGACTACTCACTAAATAGAGCAAAAGTACATTCAGCTCTCAGTAAAGCAGACTACCTTACATTTCTTACACACACACACACACACAGAAAATTCTATTTTATTCCATAAAATATCAGGTCTGCAATATCTTGCTCCTTGGTAATATATACACTATTAAGCCATCACTTTCTTGAATAAATAAATTGGCACATTCAGATCATTCACAGTATAGTTATCAATTTTCATGCCTGGAAAGTAAACAGTATATTTTTGATGGAGAAATGATCAAAATAGCCAAAGTATGATTTGACTAAAGCACCACCTTCCCATCAACATTCAAGAACCAAATGTTGAATTTTTCTCATGTTCACCAGGAAAACTGGTTGATCTTGGAGAATTGACATGGCTTGTGTTGTCCAATTTTTGGTTAGCAATTTTATTTAGCAATCAGCTCAGGCATTGTATATGTATTATTCAAAATTTAAATAGTATTTTGGAGTTGTCGAACCTTGCAAATGAAAAATATTTTCAAATATCTTTAGGATAGCCAATGATAGCGCAGCTGTCCTTTTACGATATATGAATTGGTCAACTACAATAGCCCTGCTTTACAGCCTATAATCGAGCGAGATTTTGCGTAGTTAATCATGTTGTAAAAGCCTACGGGTTTAAAGCTGCTATCTCGTCAACACCGCCATACTCAAATATGTACCTATTATAAAATGTAGGGTTCAACCCAGATTCGCATTCAAAAACTAAAAATTGAATTTACGGTTGCAAACCTTATACATTTCCAGTGAGTACTCGAGCTAACAAAAGTGCTGACAGCAACTAAGATGAGCTATACAAATCCTCATATTCACACTGACAGCTATTACGAGACTGAAGGGCATCACAGTAGTAGTCACAGCAGTGATAGTCAGGCTCATAGCAGCAATGCAGTATTGGATGCAAGTGACACGAATAAGTGTAATCAAAACACCGTCCAGCATAGACGAAGTCATGCACGAGAGAAGTACGTACAGAGACTTCGAGAAGAAGATTATTCACTTTTTCTTGATCTGGTGAAACTACACCTTTCATTTTTATTCGAACTTTGTATGGACCAATTTAACCATTTGTTTGGTGAAAATGCAAACGAAACTGTCAGCGAAAGAATTAAACTTAAGAGGTCTACTCCTAAGTGCAAAGGAGAGGGTAATGCAAATATTCGCAAACGTCTATCTTTAGGTAAGTTTGAGCAAGTTGCTTTACCGAATAAGAATGCCTATAAAGTTTATAGTTAGTAATAAAGTGAAGAGTCAGAGCGCAGGTAGAATTACACTATGACTAAGATTAACATGCATTAGATTATTGAAATGACTATTTATATAATATTTATCAATTAATCAACAGATATAGTCTGATAATAATTAACTTGTTAAGTGACTTAAGTTTTATAACATTTACTTGCAGTAATAATTGTCCAATGAGTGAATGCGGCAATTCCTTGTGAAAGTTGATCATAATCATTGTTCGCTAACTTCAATTAGAATTAGAATAGGATTAGTTAAGCTTCGTTCAAATGCAAATGCAATAGTTAAATTACTTATATGTTAGTGTTACCGATATTTTTGCATTTGAACGAAGCTTAACTAATCCTATTCTAATTGCAAACAATGATTATGATCAACTTTCACAAGGAATTGTAGTATTGATATTTAGCAGTTTTGACTTCCTATTAGGAAGTCCCTAAGTTTGGCACATTGCTGTTGGGCTTGTTGTAGGCCTGTAGGTCCTATAAGCCTGTCTTATTGTCAAGTTTGTTAGGGTGTTTAGGAGTGACATTTAATTTTGTTCTACGCAATCATATATAAATAATGGTATCAAATTCTAGGCTCAAGCTTAGATCGACTGGATCAGACAGACTTAGAACATACAAAAACAAGACCTGAGACTATATCGGCTGCAGTGGGAAGACTCTGTGCACACCTCCAATCAGTACAGCGTAAGTAACATTCTCTAGAATAATAGTTTATTTAATCTCTTTCTTAGCTCAATTTGCTTATGCACCTGCATTCTGTTTGCGATGGCTATTGTGTAAAATCTGTATATTATATCGTAGCCTAGGAGTCATGACATCTTAGCCTAGGAGTCATAACATCGTAGCCTAGGAGTCATATCATCGTAGCCTAAGAGTCATAACATCGTAGCCTAGGAGTCATAACATCGTAGCCTAGGAGTCATAACATTGTTGGGTATTGTAGACCTCTGTCAAGAGGGAATTTTCAGAAAGTCTGGCAATTTCAATCGCCAGAAGGAACTGAAGGCAAAGCTACTGGATCAGGTAGATAAAGTGGACTTGAGTACAGGAGTATACACTACACACGACTGTGCATCTGTGCTCAAACTACTGCTAGGCGATCTGGAGGAGCCACTGCTGCATAGCAGATATCTGTTGGCACACTTGTACACTCTTGGTATGTCAGCTTACCATTATTATTCTATACAGTGTGAAATCATACATTTTTTGCTCTTTTCAATTCAACAATCTTATATTTTATGTCAAATAACTGTGTTTTCCATTTCTAGTGCTTTCAAGCAGTCAGTTTGTGTCTAGTTCTGTTTATACTGCTACTCTGTGCATGGGATTTTTAGACATGACCAACCATGAGAAGAGACTGAAGGTAGTGTGCCTACTGCTACAGATGTTATCCGCAGACCACTTCCCTCTTGCCAAGACGGTGTTTACACTGCTTCACAAAGCTACCCAGCATGCATCTGATAACCTAATGCCTGCTCACAACCTTGCTTCTCTGTTCTCTCCACATATGCTTCACCCTAAGGATAGGACTGTAAGTTGTCTACTCATGCCTCTTCCACAGATATAGATTAGCTTTATCCATTGTACATGTAGGTAACTGTATTACATGTATACAATGTTGTATGGCATTGTAGGTGGACTCTGCTAACATAGAGAAGATGACAGCAGTTGTGAGTTTCATTATCACCCATACACCAGTCTTGTTTGAGGTGTGTATACTTTGTACATTCTATACTCAGTGGTTACATGTTACACCCCCAGCGTATAGTATGCTTACACACACCCCCCAGTGTATAGTATGCTTACCCCCCTCCCCAGTGTATAGTATGCTTACACCCCCCAGCGTATAGTGTGCTTACACCCCCAGCGTATAGTATGCTTACACCCCCCAGTGTATAGTATGCTTACTCCCCCCAGTGTATAGTATGCTTACTCCCCCCAGTGTATAGTATGCTTACACCCCCCAGCGTATAGTATGCTTACAACCCCCAGTGTGTAGTATTATGATTACTGATATTGATCTACATTTTCAGGCTCCGAGATTGCTTGCCCTGGATGCTTCAGCTAAGCTGGGCAGAGTAGCAGATGATTCGACACTATCTATGGGGTCACAAAAACACAAGGTTTGTATAATCAGGTGCAAACAGCAGTTCTCACATACTCATTCATGTAGATGGTGAATGCTGGTTTTAATTTTGAGCGTGCTGCATCTAAAGATTAATATTGATTGTCAAATGATATCTACATGTGTAAGTGTAGTGTGTTGTTATACTTGTAACTGGTAGTGTATTGTTATACTTATAACTGGTAGTGTATCTTCACTTTCTCTCTCCCTCTAGTTATCTGATGAAGATGAGCCTATAGCCACCATTGTAGCTTTTACTAGCCGGAGTTCAGTGGCCGACACACATACTACCACCCTGGAAGCCGTGGCTAGGCTGAAAGAAGACGTCCGCAACATGCCAGACTCGGAATGCAAGCGTAAATATATGAAAATGGTAAGTTAAACTTTATTGTTCTAATGTCATCGTGTGGATATTGAGTAATCTCTAACTAGTGTTGTCATTCATGTGTTCCAGATTTGTTTGGCAAGTTCTTGGGAATCCTATACTACATTGTACATGTGCTCTATCTTTTTATAATAATATATACTACATTTTGGATAATCTATGCTGAAGGCTTCAATTCAATATTAATATCCAAGTGACATCCAAGCCTTATATTATGGCCTCAAGTCACATTTTGTCTCCTGTGTTTGGTTTCAGTTGGAGGAAGATGGCAAGGAGGGAAATCACAAGAGGACAAAGTCTCTCTCTGAGACCATAAAGGTAATGCTCCTTACCATTACACAGGATACCCCTGTGTCTAGTAGGACTGACACTTGTGTGGTGTGTATAATTTCCCAGTGTTCTGTGCATTGTACAGTATGCATTGACTAAGTAGAGGTGTCCATCATATTGTAGAGAAAGTTGAGTAAGAGATACAGGAAGAAGAGTTCCAACAAAGTTACTTTAGGAGCCTCTCCATCAGTAGACATAGAACAACAGGTAAACATAGTGCCAAGTACATGTAGTCGTTGCTGTCAAAACAATATACTCTGTGAACCATTTGTCTACATCTGTAACAAAGTAAACACGTGGATATTGTAGACTTTGTATAACATCTCTTTCTTAATCCTGAGAAGTACCTGGTAACTACACAGTACACTTCCCATTCACTAGTATAATAATTATACAGCTCTGTACTAATACCTGCTATGGGTATTAGTAGAGCTAAGACATTCTTCCATCAGCTATTAAAACATAGAACCAGCTGAATGGCTAGCCTCTGGTACATTGTAATTATAGCCTGCAGGCCACCAGACCTGCGCTCTACCCACACAGTTCAGTGGCTGTGTATTTTAACACTCAATAAATAGAAATAGACTGGAAATCTGGTTTGTTTGTAGCCTACTGCCAACCCGGCGCGGCCTCTGCTCCACTCTTCCACTGCTAATACTCCTCTGAAGTCACTGACAGAATCCCCCTATCCACTCCACAAAGCTGTCATTAAGCGACTGTTAAAGGTACACAAATCATAAGCCTGCCATTATTGTCTGTTTGTTTGTATTTTTATATTCTCGTAGTTGATGTATTTTTAAACAATTCTTCATCTGAATCCGCAGAGTTGACTTTGTCTCACATGCACTGTTTGTAGACGAATGCCCAGTCTTGTACGACAGGAGCAGCCAATGACAGTTCAGTATTCTCATTGGAGAGTATACCACATGGATCCCCTGCTACACCTAGCCAAGATGACTCGCACAGTATGGCCACAAGTACACCACTTATGAGCAAGCCATTACTGCCCAACAAGTTCAACCTTCCTAATGGCGGCAGCTGGCAGACTAATATAAAGAAGACCAAGGTATGTCCTAGTATGATACTCTTGGTCTGCATGGCCATCATCATCACATTTGTGCAGGGCTAGTTAGACATAATTCTGCTCTCGGTTTTGTAACGCTGTAGGATAGCTCTTTTCCTCTGTTGTGCTAAGCATGTAGTATTGTACTGGTAACATACAACTTTCTCATGTCATGTTGGCAGCCAGAGAAAGTATTCATCATACATCATAGAAGACTAAGAGATGCTTCAGAGGTAAAGGCCTTGTTTGACTTGCACTTTTACTATTCATAACCACCACTTGTATACAATCCACTTACTATACCCAGAACCTGCTACTGCCGGTCATCATTTTAGTATTCTAACACTACAATTTGATTGTGTCCATTGACTAACCTTTCTGTGTGAACTAGAAACTCTGCCGGAATTTCACTGATCACCTAACTGTGTTTGTCTGTCTACACTGACTTTTGTGTGATTTCTCTGATACTATGCAAACAGTGTGACATTAGTTGAGTTACTTTCATTTCTATTATCATATCATCTTCATTCACATGGTTTATGGTTTTACATGAATTCCAAGATGTGCTTGCTTTATCTAGCAAGTAGTTTGGTGACTGTGTTAGTGCACCAGTAGAAATGTTAATACCATGTAATTTTACCACAATGTATTTTGTACAGCAATGCTTGTAGATTAAAATAACATAGTCTAACATCCCTTGTAGGAACACCAAGCCACACCACCCAGAGTTCCAGTAAAGATTGCTCTGGCTGCAGATTCAGGGTTCTCATGTTGAACAAAGAAAATATCCAGGAGACTAAGTTCTACATGTAGCTGCTCACTTTATCAGTAATATGCATATTGTACATAATTGTAGCTTGCTAGTATTAGCTTTTGTTTTATACATACATGTATTTAATTTTGTAACAGTCACTAATAATACATCATGTAAAATATATATATGTAACTTATTTTATTGTGAAATATAGTCGCTGAGAAATATAGCCTTTGGTTGCACTAATATTCTGCATGGACATAACCCACTATCCAAAAACAATAGCAGAGATTAGCAATAAACAGAGTACATGTAGATATATAATTGTATATACAAAATGTAAATTACAAAATATTTTTGTAAAATAGCAGTATACAATATTGTGAGAATAAATGTACATTTAAAAATCAACTTTACTGCCAGCTTTTGGTTAAATTTGGAAGTTGTCTTCTAATTTTGCTTTGCAAGCTGGGAGAGAACTCTAATTATTCCAGTTATTTCTTATTCTAAATCCACAGTAAACTTCAGGAACTTTCCCAAGTCATCTTGCCTTATGGTTGGTTTTACACTTTGCAGTGACCTTTTCAAATCATTCTACAATATATCATTTTGTATATATATTATTTGGGCTATTTTAGAATGGACCAGTTGTACACTTTCTGCCCCAAGGAGCAGAGGGGAATGTGTGGTTTACTGAGATTGGATAGACGCTATGCTGTGTAGTGCTTAACAGTGCCCACAAGTGCATGTTCACCTTATTGACAATACACTAAATATATGCCTCAATCCCATCAATTTTCAAACTGGAAATAGGTGACAACAAGTTGGCTTATCAGTACATAATTATGTTATTGTAATAGGTAGGAAATATATGTATTTCAAAAGTGAAAAACTGGGTTTTGCCCATTTCTCCCTCTTGAGGAGTTATAAGTATTACAGTAAATTATGGCTTTCCTGCTAGGCATAATAACTTACCATTGACAAAAGTGGCTCCCAAAGTGTCTCTCCATCAATCTGTGTCCAGTTCATCTCTATAGCTCCAGCAGATAAGGGTGCGCAGGGTTCCAACAGGTCATGCACAGTCACACTGGGATCATCCTTTGATGGCCCTGATACTTTTCTGGAATGTGAAACACGGCAAATTCAACAAGACACACGGTTATTCACTGGTACTATAAGTGATCTGCAAAAATGCAACTCAATCACTCTTACCGAAAGTGTGTGGCTGTCTGGACCTTTCTGACTGGCTGCATGAGAGCGTCTCGTACCAGGACATTGATATCGGCACCAGAGTATCCCTCTGTCATCTGTCCGAGCTCTTGGAAATCTCTTGGTGTTAACTCATGCCGGGTCTTGCCAATAGCTAGATGGAACATATCAGTACGAGCAGGTGCTTCTGGTAGTGAGATGTAAATCCTCTTCTCAAATCTATAATAAAAGAGTCTCATTCCATTTGTGGTCAATTTTTTTTAAATAGAACAATAACACAATATAAAGGAAATTCTATCAGGATATCTTTACATTACAGTTAAATTCTCAGCAAATTACCAAACAAATACTGCACTATTAGAAATACTGACACATTAAAAAGATTACCTTGCCATGACATCAGAATTCAATGCCCAAGGCACACTAGTGGCTGCCAACACAAGGATACCATCCATGCTGTTACTATCACCTGTTTGGAACACACAATGCACAGTAATATTAAATTTTTTAAAGTTTCCTGTAGATCATGGGCACTGGGAAGCTATTGGTCTTGATTAGAAGTTGTCCTCCCTCAACCTAACGAGGACAACTTCTGCTTATGATCAAGTGCCTAAGATTTGAGCCCCGGAGGTTTGATAGAACCACAGAAATTAGACGTGGGTCAATCCATTGGCAGAGTTGAATGAAAGCTTCACCTTGCATAGACCAATTTCAAAAAATTGCAAAAGATTGCCAAATCAACAGCTGTACAATTTTTACAAATCCAGATCATGTATGCACCCTGGCCATAGTAGAACACTTTTATCACACAATAAATTAGATCACGGTAATGTACATGTAAGTAAGCGATGTAACCAATGGCATATAGCACTAACCCAAACGTTGCATTTGTAAAAGGAATTCTGCCCGGCGACGTCTCAACTCCTCTATTTCATAGCCCCTATCATTACTGCACAGGAAGTCAAAGTCGTCAAAGAATATGATTGAAGGTCGTCTCTCCCTTGCCATGGTGAACAGGCTTTTGATCAGTCTAAATGAATAAGAACTGTTCAAGTTGCCATGCAAAGAAATAACTACCCAGAAATCTGGACAATTACTCAAGAGTAGTATCAGTTTAATTCTTATTACTAACCAGTGATCTGTGCACATGCACATAGAGTTGTCTATCCATGTGCTCGCATGGGAGGACTACTCCATAATATCAAGTCTCGCACATAAGGAAATAACAGAATAGACAATGCTGCAGAATCATGGGAATAAAGCAACAAGAGCAATGTTCACCACTGTTGTGTAGTTTTTACAGTATAAACTAACTTCTCACTTTCTCCCAGCCATTTGGATATCAGATTTGAAGAAGAAACACTGAAAAATGTGGAGTTGTTTGCTTCTGTAGCCACTGCTTTAGCAAGGTAAGACTTTCCTATACCCGGAGGCTAAAAACAAAGAGAATGATTTAAAGTGCATGTACAACAGCAATAACACGTGATGATATGATTAACCATAATATGTTTCATGCACAGTGATAGAGTATAAACACCATGCATAGGGACACTCTTGCTATTAATTCACTGGCTAGTTGATAATATCTAACACCTGTATGATTTGTATACGTATACGTGTATGTATATTGTAAATTAGTCCAGCAGTAGTTGTAGGTAGTTGAAAAAACTTCAATTGCTACAATGATAAGCTAAACCAGTGGGAGTAATAAAACCATAAATGGGCATACAACTATTTTAAAATTTTTACCTGAAAAAAACAATGATCAATGAAATTCCCAAAAACCAGGTTGACAGATGACTATCAACTATCATTGATGCACTATTACATGTATATAATATGTACAAGTATTTGTGTGTACATATAATACAGATTACAGCTTCACACTCCGCCACCACCAAACCAGGCAAGCTGGTTATGCGATGATTAAGGGTTCCCGTACTATTGTAATTAGTCAGTAAACCACACACCCCGTATAGTAATATGCTTTTGTAAGGCCCTTTATTGCCACTAAACAAGTGTGGAGATTCTATAGGCAATATGGCTGCATTTTGAAGTAGCTCTTTGGCAACATCCAGACCTGCCACATCGTCCCACTTGACATTGGGTTTCTCCTTTACAATAGTTTCTAAAATACACCATAAATACATGAGATAAAAAATACTTACACATTTAATTGTATTCATAAATATAATTATAGATGACTCAGCAACTACCTATTCCTATCTAGAAATCACTCTTTGATGAGGGATATATGTACATGTACTAGCATAGGTACCGATACTGAGATATTTCATACAAGCATACCAGATATATGACGTCTGAGTATTCTTGTTTCTCCATCTTCTGTGTTATCGTCATCACTTTCATCTCCCCTGTACACAGCACATCATAGGACATTGCATTGGGTGTTACCAAATAATGGATATGCATATTAAATTGGTTTACACGAAAAACCTTCCCTTATACATGTAAATACATGCACTCCCACCTTATGTTACTGGATCCAGCAAACGATTTTGCTTTGTTATCGGATTTCAAATAAGTTTCTATTTTCTCTGCCCTGTCTAAGAATTGTAGACTCTTTGCTCTTATAGACTCTTTGGCTTGGTCACTGTGGGCTTCATCTGAACATGAGATGAGATATATACTGTAGGCTATATACTGTTCTGAAGGTTGTAGTCAGTTGGAAGACTTGTCAGTACTATATAATGTGGAACAACTCCACATAAGTAGTGGCCACAAGGTACATTATACATGTGAACTGTTCCTATGTTATTTACATGCATAGGTATCGGAATCATAAACCAATCGTTGAAACACTGTAGAAATATCTCAAGTTTTATACTACTATTGTGTTATTTTATGTTATAATTATTCAACTCACATTTCATTGCATCAATAAAACATTTAATTCCACGGATGTAGTGTGTCAATGCTAGCTCGTAGTTTCTTCCTTTATCTTCTTCAGTACCCTTTGTTACGCTATCGATACCTCGCTGTAATATGAAGAATTAGGTAACAGAATACTACTTTTTATGTAGACCTGTATTTACATACATGTAGATATAACACAGTTTTACACTACACCACTGACCCCCACTATACCACTGACCTCACTATACCACTGACCCCACTATACCACTGACCCCACTATACCACTGACCCCACTATACCACTGACCCCACTATACCACTGACCCCACTATACCACTGACCACACTATACCACTGACCACACTATACCACTGACCCCACTATACCACTGACCCCACTATACCACTGACCCCACTATACCACTGACCCCACTATACCACTGACCCCACTATACCACTGACCCCACTATACCACTGACCCCACTATACCACTGACCCC
This sequence comes from Bugulina stolonifera, assembly GCA_935421135.1. Classification (NCBI taxonomy): domain Eukaryota; kingdom Metazoa; phylum Bryozoa; class Gymnolaemata; order Cheilostomatida; family Bugulidae; genus Bugulina; species Bugulina stolonifera. Next base: position 34,481,150 of record OW285187.1, read on the forward strand.
ACTATACCACTGACCCCACTATACCACTGACCACACTATACCACTGACCACACTATACCACTGACCACACTATACCACTGACCACATAGTAAACAACTGTAATGAGAATCAAAGACTTCACCTGCAAATACCCAGAAGCACCACAGACGTCACCAGAAGCACCACAGACGTCACCAGAAGCACCACAGACGTCACCAGAAGCACCACAGACGTCACCAGAAGCATTACCAGAAGCTGTAGCATCTCCATCACTTGACATACATGTATTGAGACTCTCTACAATCAGATGCATGTATATCAATAGTCAGATGTTATAATTAGTTATACTCCAAGACCTACGGTGTACATTAATCACAATCAACAACATACCAGTGAGTTGGCGTCTGAGTATTTTAGTATCTACTTCTTCTGAGTTATCGCCATCGCTTTCCTCTCTCCTGCAAACATTAGTTTAGTAACTTCATGATTCATGAACAACAATGTTCCTCAGAGCTGTACAAAGTAAACTGCTACAATAACCTGATCCCCTTGCAAAGAGACTCCGCATTAGGTAACTGTAACAAAGAATGTGGCGTGAAGTGGTGTTGAGGGCTGACATTTATTCCAACAGCCATTTTCCAATAACAACTTCTGTATTCACACCAAAATACCTTGTATTCTATATTTATCAGCATTCAGTCATAAACATGTACCTTTCCTCACTGGATCCATCACTGTATTCTCCAGGGTTCAAATCAACAGATTGGAGGTAGTTTTTGAGCTTCTCTACTCTATCCGAATACGACTTGCACTTCGCAGTTATAGACTCTCTAGATTTTTTACTATGACCTTTATCTGAACAGAAATAAGTACAACAAACTTCAGCCATTCCTCAATAACCAGAGTTGGGGAAACTTAATTTATTTAATTCTATGAGGTGTTAAACACCGAAACAGTACACTGTATGCAGATTGAGTAATCGTATATTTACGCGGCTGATTTAATACAATGCTCTTAAACTAATATTGTTTCACTTGCTTACAGTCTCTTTCGTAGATCAAATATCGCACTCCTCTCTCATACAATGTTACTGCCAGCTCATAGTTTTTAGCTTTGTCCTCCTCCGTGGCTTTTGTCACTAGATCAATTCCTCTCTAATTTAAATATAAAGAAAATCATTTCTAGCAATATCATAACAAATTCTTTTAATCTCTGAATTCTCAATTGATATCATCCATGTTTACATACCCTAAAAGCAAAAATAATTCGCGGAAGAAAGTTTCGCGAGTTTGCTAATCCTGGAGCAATTTGCGAAAGACACATTTAGCGAGTTTGGCCTATCGCGAAATTTGTTTAAGTCCCAAAATTGATGTTTAAGCATATTCCAGCATTAAAACCAAGCTTAGCTAAGCTCTATGTTTACTCAGATTTAAACCTCACTTACATACAGTACAAAACTACAGCTGAGTCCTATATAGTGCAGTAAGCCCACCTCTGAGGTAAAGTAATCACTATAGCTTGTTAAAAAATCCTCTGATTGAGCTCCTACTCTAGGCTACTTACCAATTATGTTATAGCAAATACTTGCTGCTTTGTAAAATATTCAACTATGTATCATATAGCTATATAGCTGCATGTATGGTCTGTTTAAACCAGAAATTATTTAAATCAGTTTGAAAGCAGATAAAACTCGCAAAATGTATCTGCTTTTAGGGTATACGATACTGACTATGCTATAAATTCATATTATTAATGGTTACATGTCAGTATCAGTATATGATACTGACTAAGCTATATCATTAATGTCTACATATACGATACTGACTATCCTACGTGTACATGTATATATCATTAATGCTTACATATGTGATATTGAATGCACTATATATCATTAATACTTACATATATACGATACTGACTATGCTAACAGCTCAATCACACATAAAAAAGATATGTGTAGAATAGATAATTACATTTAAACATGAAGAAGCAGATGTGTAGAAATCATCGGCTGTGCTACTGTCGCTACTGTCACGTGACATATTGATGAACACTACAACCGTACAAGTAGTAACCTTGGTTATACAATGAAGCTGGCATATTATACTTTTATTAGATATGTTAGGTAGTGTGCAGTGTCACAGTGGTGGTAGTTGCGATGGTAGTGGTAGTAACAGTGGTGGTTGTAGTGGTAGTACACGGGAAGAAGGGGCGTAATTCCTTATGATACCGATAGAAATGATAACTGTGCCCACAGCTTACTGTGTGTGTTCAGTAAACTGTGGGCACAGTTATCATTTGTATTCTTATCATTAGCAGTTACGCCCCTCTGTCCGCATGGTAGTAATAATAGCAGTACTGGTAGTGGAAGTAGTAGTGGTAGTGGCAGTAGCAGTAGTGGCAGTAGTAGTAGTGGTAGTAGCAGTAGTAGTAGTGGCAATAGTAGTTGTGGCAGTAGTAGTTGTGGCAGTAGTAGTGGTGGCAGTAGTAGTGGTGGCAGTAGTAGTGGTGGCAGTAGTAGTGGTGGCAGTAGTAGTGGTGACAGTAGTAGTGGTGGCAGTAGTAGTGGTGGCAGCAGTAGTAGTGGCAGTAGTAGTAGTGGCAGTAGTAGTAGTGGTGGTAGTAGTGGTGGTAGTAGTGGTGGTAGAAGTGGTGGTAGTAGTGGTGGTAGTAGTGGTGGTAGTAGTGGTGGTAGTAGTGGTGGTAGTAGTGGTGGTAGTAGTGGCAGTACTAGCAATGGTAGTAGTAGTAGTGGTAGCTAGTAGCAGTCAGAGCTGGGTCAAGTCGACTTGCGACTTGACCCAGCTCTGACTGCTACTAGGTACCACTACTACTACTACTACTACCACTGCACCTACTACTATCACCACTGCTACTGACAACATGTTGACTTGACTTGACTTTGACTTGCACATCAATGTGACTCGACTTGGAGACATGAATGACTTGTGACTTTGACTTGGGTTCTGCCAATTCAATGTGGAGAACAAAAATTTTGTACAGTGTATAGCCAACATGGAAAAGAGGTCTCAATTGCCTACCTAATATATGGGTATATCATTTTTACTTGATCAGTGCTACTAGCAGCCCTCAGAGTATGGCAAAGTAGTTAGCTATGAAGATACACAACTCGGGTAACATTAATTATTAATCTAATGTTACCCGAGTTATTAAAGTCACAAGTCACCCAAGTAAAGTCACATTGATGTGCAAGTCAAAGTCACACGTCATTTATGTGCCCAAGTCAAGTCAAGCCACATTGATGTGCAAGTCGAGTCAGCAAGTTGGCAAGTCCAAGTCAAATCGACTTGTGACTTGATAAGTCAAGTCAAATCTATGACTCGACCCAGCTCTGTTAATTTTATTTTTCATTTTACCCCGAACATAGGCTTGCCAAATTCAACTAATGAAAATCGGGGAGATTCAGTATTTGGGTGGGATGGGATACCAAAATTTGAGTTGGAAATCAGGAGTCTCCTGCGAAATCAGGGAGACTTGGCAAGCCTGACCGAACACTGTCCGAAGTTTGATTGATTCAGTTATTGCATAGTGATTATCAAATGTCATGAGCAGTGAAAGCATGTACGAGGATCATATTCTATGACGAGGATATCCGGATAATGCTGGAAATACCAATGCGGTGTTACCACGGAAAGTACGAGTATGACGCAATGGGCTTTCCGTTGCAATGTCCATCTTATAGGGTTATCTTCTCCACAAAAAATAACTCCCATGATCCATCCATACTATGAATGAATGAATGAATGAATCTGTATTTAAATTTATGCAACAAAATATACATAAAAATGCCTCTATTTGCAGGCGAAGTTGTTTGAACAAAAAATATTATAATATTTATAACATTAGCTACATGTATTACGCATAGAGGTAGGATAGAGCCAGTACTCGACCGCTATTATTATTACGATCGTGAAGCCGGTCTGGCCCCACTTCTTTGCTTTAGACGCAGTTCCGGTTTGCTATTAAATCCATTGTAACAATACGAAATCGATAAGGTTTGCTCAACAAAATCACATATTTTGTGGCTATCAGTACTCTGCAAGTTGAAAACTATCTATGATACATTAAAAATCAGAGATGCCAGACTCGAGTTAAAGACTCTCACTCGAGTTAATTCAAGCAACATTTTATGGCTTATTATAAAGACTCGTAACTTGAATATACAGCTGTCAAAAACTTGTAACTTGAATTGTAATTCAATTATGGCTATGATCAAAGACTCTCAACTCACACCTCATTATGTTGAAATATTCAATAACTCGAGTTTTCATTGGGCAGCTGTGAATTGTAGTGAATAGAAATAACCACAGTTATAACCACCGACCACAACTACAATTATAACACATTTTACACTAAAACTGTGACATTTTGCTTTGAAATTTGAACTTCTAACACCATTTCCTAGCAAAATTTCCCCATAAGCTAAACAATAACTCAGTAACTCTATAAAAAGACTCGAGTTAAACAAGAAAAGAATTGAATTGAAACTTGCTTGTAGTTAACTTGGATAACTTGACAAAAACTTGAGTTTCTGTGGACATGTAAATATTTAACTCGTAACTTGAAAGTTTTGATTTGTCACTGAAAGAATTGACTTGTAACTTGAAGAGTCACAACTAAGAGTTAGCCATGGAAACTTGAGTTTCTAAAATAAAACTTGCACACATCTCTGTTAAAAATACAACTTCTGATATAATTGAAATTAATGAGAAGTCAACTACATATGCGTTATATCTATTATTGCACTGTATTGTATTTTTGTTTTATCATCTGCCGTGCAGAATTATGGATGGTAAATCATATGACTATCATAACCAGACAAATATATATATGCAAACAAGATTGAAAATTAGCAAAAATGTTATAGACATAGCAATAAAAGAATTAAATAACAAAAAAATAAGAAATTTATGATACACTTATTGTAAAATTATGTTACAGGTATTGAAATGAAGCAAAAGTTCAATGTTTCAAATGTCTATTCATCGGTCGAGAATCGAAATACACTGTATAAACACCTGCTCACATCAAACCACAATCTGCTTTACTAAATCAGTAGCATAAGTGAGGCCACCTCTGTTTTTGGCCTTCATCATCCTACGACATACAAATGATCACCAAAGCCACCTGCACACTTCCGCACTGCCGTGTAGAGTTCTTGCAATTTTTCCTGAAATATCCAAGAATATTCAGTGGGTGAGTGTTACAAGTTTGTAGCGATGTTAAACAGAAGGTATTGGAGCTTTTCACTTGCACCACCGTAAAGAAAATAAACCAGAGCTGGAGTCACAGTCAGCTGAATTGGCTACATTTAAAGTGGACACTGACCGCTTCATCAACAGCTTTCTTGGATCTGCCCTAAAGCCTGTAGCAGTTGGGTTGTTGTTATGCTCTCCCATTCTATGAATCCTGCTAAACAAAGTCTTGAGAAACTCTGAAAGTAACAGAATAAGTAGCATCTGATCTGTAGCAATAAAATATCAAAAATTATTCAAAACTTAGGAAACTCCCACGCAACGCACCTTTACACTGAATGTTATATATATATTATATTTATATATATTATGATAACATACATGTATATAGGTATGTTTATACATTGTACCTTTGTACATATATATTACATAGACACGTGCGTGTGGATGATATAGCCTATTCCATCAAATATTATGGTAACACTGAAATTATTATCTTTCAAGATAAAATGCTATAAAAAGAGACATCAATTCCAATACCAACCTAGATTACTACCATATGAATAATCTACATTCACGCTGACATCTGCTACTGAATCTTTAGGGTTAAGTGACAATACTATACTGGACATCTGCTGGACTGTCAGTTTGAGGACTGTGCTGCTATTTGAAAATGACGTTTCCAAAGTGGACAGTTCAGCACTGGACAGTTCGAAATGCCTAAGCCCAAACCACCAGACTTTAACTAATTTTTAATATTTTTTTATTAATTTAATAAGTTAAAATGAACTTTCTGCAAGTTTTGTTCTTCTAAATGTAATCTACACAGTTTCAAACTGTCCTGTTTCTAACTGTCCAGCTGTGAAAAGTCCTGTTTCGAACTGTCTTTTTCTAAATGTCCCTTTACTCAGTTTGAGCACCCGTCTGCCTTTTTTCTTGGACTAAAACTACAAAGGATCAAATATTTATAGCGTATTGAAATTTGTACAAAAATATTGGCGATTGTAGCCACAAGCTACACAGCCTACCCTGTCAACATCATTGCACTTGGGGTTCAAGCATTCAATATTTGGTTCGGAAAGGGAAACAAACATACAATTAATTAGTGAAAAAACTAGAATCCCAAACAAAACTAGGATCTAAACCTGGTGCTTTACCTGCAAATGGCTAGGGAAGTCCAAATACAGAAAGCATAACACCTTGCTTGAGACACTTCTAGCTTCCAATGAACGTTATAAAGCTCTCTAGCTCAAAGTGATCGGAGCACAGTCTTGAGTATAAATGGTTAGTGTGAAATCTAGACGTCTCAATGCTCTGACTCATTTATCCAAGAGTTTAGAGTTGCATAAAAAAACCTTTGAAATATGAACAGGAAAGGCGTTAATAACATTATTACACAATTATTTCAACGTAATATCATACATCAGCACACATTATAATACAATAATAAGATAATTACTGTGGCAATGTATATAGGGCCTATAAATTTATTTACAACAGCGCATAACATGAGAATGACGCTAAACATATTCTTGATAATGAACAATAAGAATGAATATCTATAATATGATCAGTATGATTTATGATGTTAACGTATTATGTCTTGTTTTTTATAACCAAATAAAAACAAGTGCATGCCTGAAAGTTTCACAAGTCCTTTTGTCAACTACTATTAAAATTTTTTCCCACTATTACTGGTTGTTTTGGTAGTTGGTGGTGATAGTAGTTTAATAATTCCAACCTCTCTATTTAGATCATCACTAGCTAGCAATTACATCCACCCCTACTACAAATACTATAAAAAATAACAATAATAATAATGTGAACAACGCTATTGTCATTTAATTTTCCATTTATTTTTATAAAATTGGTTAATAATAATTGTAACAAATAATAGTTATAACAATAATATAATATATTATAATATATAATATTATTATTATGATTATAATATTATATATTATAATATATAATATAATAATAATAATTTTTATTACAATTATAAATTTAAAATTAATAACAGAAAACCTTTAGGGCCGGCCAGAATACTAAGAAAAGTTTTGAGTCTCCCAGGTTAGTTGTTCTAATCCGAGACCGAAAAAAGCTTAAACCAGCTTAACAACATGCTGTGCATACTACCAATAGTACCACAAATGAATTATTATAATTATTATTTATTAGTTGCAATAACAGGAGTGGTGGTAGTAGTTCGTAGTAATGTAATTATATTATTATTGTTTCAAAAAAATCAAAAAATATACGTTTGGGACGTCAGGGGATAGCAAACCATAGCACCAGCTAACAAATTTTAAACTGTAAAGTAATAGCTTACGTGTGAAATGACTTGTCACGAGTCCTGGATGAGTTATTACTGCACAAAACTTTGGCATAACTAATTACATTCACGTGCAAAAATGCAAACCGGAACTTTGTCTAAAGCAAAAAAGTGGGTCCTTACGGCGTCACTGGCTTTCTATATAGTACTGGCTCTATCCTACCTCTATGGTATTACGTTTGTTAGTCAGGAATTATGATTTCTTTTTTGAGGTTATATAATAAGTTGCCATGTTCTAATAAGAGGCGACAAATCCCATATTATAAGAGAGAGAAAGAGGGATGATAACTCAAAAACATAAAATCTTTTTGGATGACTACTGTATAATAATACTGAAAAAATTTTAAATATAATATTTTGAATAACTGTTCACAAATACTAAAGATAAAGAGTATTTATGACTAGCAGGATATTTATGATTAGCAAAAATATATGGGGCTATACTTATACTCATAATGTGAGTTCTAGAATTATCCATTGTAATTCTGAGTCCATCTGGTGAAATCATGTGATCTGATCTGACAAACAGAGGTAGTACTAACTACTCCTGATTTGAAGACAAGGATACCTGAACTAAACTACAGGGTTAGTTCAATTTGTGGGGGTATAATTATAGATGGGGGTGACTGGTTGCACTGCACACCAATAGTGTTATTTCCTTTCAACAAAATTTGTAATTGAAGAGCAACATATTACTCTAGCTATTTGTTTTCATTTCAGGCAGTCGCCTCTGCCCAAAGTCTTGGACTCCTATTAGATACTAACTCTACTGTATTAGGTATGAAGTTTTATTAATACAAAATTAATGCAACAGATATGAAATATACACATACTGCTAATAATTATAAATATAACCACCAATCCATGATATAGTATTCTATAGTTCCTTTCAATTCCCAGCTAGTTTCAAAATATATACCTGTAGTCCACTTGTCCACAACTATTTAATACACAAGTTCACATGATGTTTTATCATTATATTTAACTTTCCATATTACTTGAAACAATGCCATCTGTGTCCTTTAGAATTTAATTAAAGTATCATAAAAATATAGTTGATTGCAATTTGGCAATGATATCTATTATCCTTCTTGTCCAAAGTCATCTGTGAATTTCTGTAATTGAGCTAAATCCTCATCGTTTACTGTCGGTTTGACACTTTTAAGTGATCTTGAAATATCGGCCTACAAAATTAAGAATCCATAAATGAATGTAGCCTCACATACACTTATTGGTTTCTCCACACAAACCAACAAATAAGATAAAGAGACTTCAAAGGACGCCGTCATGCTTCCTTGTGCAATCAATAACTTACCATTGACACAAGTGGCTCCTTAAGTTTCTCTCCATCAATCTGTGTCCAGTTCATCTCTATAGCTCCAGCAGATCTGGGTGCGCAAGGTTCAAATAGGTCATGCACAATCACACTTGGGTCATCCCTTGATGGCCCTGATACTTTTCTGTAATGAAAAGATTCTGTGAAACACAAAAATTTCATCAAGAAAAACGTAGTTTTCACTGACATTATAAGCGATTTACATGAAAACAAAGTATTACATATCTACAGGAAATCAGTAATCCATGACCACATCTCTCTTACCGGAAGTGTGTAGCTGTCTGGACCTTTCTGACTGGCTGCATGAGAGCGTCTCGTACCAGGATATTGATATCAGCACCAGAGTATCCCTCTGTCATCTTTCCAAGTTCTTGGAAATCTCTTGGTGTTAACTCATGTGGAGTGTCGCCAATAGCTAGACGGAACATGTCAGTGCGAGCAGGTGCTTCTGGTAGTGGAATATAAATCCTCTTCTCAAATCTGTAAATATATGCGCAGGTTTATAATAATTCATGTGACATTCTAAACAAAAAAGTAATCTTGTAATTTTCAACATTTAAGCAGTTTCTACTATAACTGCTAATAGGATTGACAATTGTGCGTAGAGTAGTCAACAGACTTCTGTGTAACTAACTTGAATTCCTAATAAAATTATCTTCTTGATAGTCAAATCTAGAGTGGACCATCTCCATAAGGTCACACATATCCCAGCAGGAAATATTTGAAATGTTTACAAGCTAAATGTCGATAACACTTTCTACTAGTGCCATAAGCCACCACCAATAAGGTGGTAGTGCCATAAGCCACCACCAATAAGGTGGTAGTGCCATAAGCCACCACCAATAAGGTGGTAGTGCCATAAGCCACCACCAATAAGGTGGTAGTGCCATAAGCCACCACCAATAAGGTGGTAGTGCCATAAGCCACCACCAATAAGGTGGTAGTGCCATAAGCCACCACCAATAAGGTGGTAGTGCCATAAGCCACCACCAACAAGGTGGTAGTGCCATAAGCCCCCACCAATAAGGTGGTAGTGCCATAAGCCACCACCAACAAGGTGGTAGTGCCATAAGCCACCACCAATAAGGTGGTAGTGCCATAAGCCACCACCAATAAGGTGGTAGTGCCATAAGCCACCACCAATAAGGTGGTAGTGCCATAAGCCACCACCAATAAGGTGGTAGTGCCATAAGCCACCACCAATAAGGTGGTAGTGCCATAAGCCACCACCAATAAGGTGGTAGTGCCATAAGCCCCCACCAACAAGGTGATAGTGCCATAAGCCACCACCAACAAGGTGGTAGTGCCATAAGCCACCACCAATAAGGTGGTAGTGCCATAAGCCCCCACCAATAAGGTGGTAGTGCCATAAGCCCCCACCAATAAGGTGGTAGTGCCATAAGCCACCACCAATAAGGTGGTAGTGCCATAAGCCACCACCAATAAGGTGGTAGTGCCATAAGCCACCACCAATAAGGTGGTAGTGCCATAAGCCACCACCAATAAGGTGGTAGTGCCATAAGCCACCACCAATAAGGTGGTAGTGCCATAAGCCACCACCAATAAGGTGGTAGTGCCATAAGCCACCACCAATAAGGTGGTAGTGCCATAAGCCACCACCAATAAGGTGGTAGTGCCATAAGCCACCACCAACAAGGTGGTAGTGCCATAAGCCCCCACCAACAAGGTGGTAGTGCCATAAGCCACCACCAACAAGGTGGTAGTGCCATAAGCCACCACCAATAAGGTGGTAGTGCCATAAGCCCCCACCAATAAGGTGGTAGTGCCATAAGCCCCCACCAACAAGGTGGTAGTGCCATAAGCCACCACCAATAAGGTGGTAGTGCCATAAGCCCCCACCAATAAGGTGGTAGTGCCATAAGTCCCCACCAACAAGGTGGTAGTGCCATAAGCCCCCACCAACAAGGTGGTAGTGCCATAAGCCACCACCAATAAGGTGGTAGTGCCATAAGCCACCACCAATAAGGTGGTAGTGCCATAAGCCACCACCAATAAGGTGGTAGTGCCATAAGCCACCACCAATAAGGTGGTAGTGCCATAAGCCACCACCAACAAGGTGGTAGTGCCATAAGCCCCCACCAATAAGGTGGTAGTGCCATAAGCCACCACCAATAAGGTGGTAGTGCCATAAGCCACCACCAATAAGGTGGTAGTGCCATAAGCCACCACCAATAAGGTGGTAGTGCCATAAGCCACCACCAATAAGGTGGTAGTGCCATAAGCCCCCACCAACAAGGTGGTAGTGCCATAAGCCACCACCAACAAGGTGGTAGTGCCATAAGCCACCACCAATAAGGTGGTAGTGCCATAAGCCACCACCAATAAGGTGGTAGTGCCATAAGCCCCCACCAATAAGGTGGTAGTGCCATAAGCCCCCACCAACAAGGTGGTAGTGCCATAAGCCCCCACCAACAAGGTGGTAGTGCCATAAGCCACCACCAATAAGGTGGTAGTGCCATAAGCCACCACCAATAAGGTGGTAGTGCCATAAGCCACCACCAATAAGGTGGTAGTGCCATAAGCCACCACCAATAAGGTGGTAGTGCCATAAGCCACCACCAATAAGGTGGTAGTGCCATAAGCCACCACCAACAAGGTGGTAGTGCCATAAGCCACCACCAATAAGGTGGTGAATAATACAACAATACCCACAAAATATACCTATGCACGGCAGATGCCCACATCCACTGTGAAATATGTTTGATTATAAGTTAGTTACCTTCTCCTAATGGCAGAGTCCAACACCCAGGGAATATTTGTGGCTCCTAAGACCAGGATTCCTTCTGTATCATTTCCCACGCCTATATGGAACAGTAATTTCAAGAGTAATATCAAGTATCTGTAGATATATGTATACATGTAGTACTCAACTTCCGAAATGTTGTGGAATGAACAATAACTTCCAGCATCCAAAATTACTACACTACGTAATATATTAGAAACAGACTGCAAAACACAAGCATATAATAAATCTTATAAGAGACAAAATATTATAGGCTGAAAATAACTAAAATTCTAAATATAACACAATGTAGATCTATTACCTACCCTGCATCTGTACGAGGAATTCTGTTTTGATACGCTTTGATGACTCTGAGTCATTGTCTCCCCTGGCACTGCACAGTGAGTCAACCTCGTCTATGAATATGATGGATGGCTTGTTTTCTCTCGCCAAATTAAATAGATTTTTGACTAACCTGTACAGAAGTATAACAACTAAATACATAAACAAAAATAGTTGATAATCTATAGTAATGTTAACAAGAGCATGGTCAACGATGACTAAAAGATAAGATATAAACTAACTTCTCACTTTCTCCCAGCCATTTGGACATAAGATCTGAAGATGAAACACTGAAAAATGTGGAGTTGTTTGCCTCTGTAGCCACTGCTTTAGCGAGATAGGACTTTCCTGTTCCTGGAGGCTGAAAACAAATAGTATGATTTCAGTAAATACATATTAATATGGCTAAACTACGCACAATTTAGTTGACCATAATGGCTTATTATTATTCATCATACTATCATGCAGCCGAGGTTAACGTGTATAATACAAACATACACCAAAGAGTAATATCCCTCTCCAGGGTTTTCTGTTGCCTTTAAACAAGTGTGGAAACTTGATCGGTAAAATAACTGCTTCTTTGAGCGCTTCCTTCGCTGCATTCAGACCTGCCACATCGTCCCACTTGACATTGGGTTTCTCCATTACAATAGCTCCTAAAATACACAATCAATACATGGGATACAAACTGTTCCGGTGCTTTGAAAGCAGAGTAGCTGAAAAATAATGACAGTGACTGAATATAGGTTCAGAGCAAGCATTTCAGTACTACAGCTTTGAGACACTAATTTTTGTAAAACATCCTCTATTTTGTAATGCATTAGGCGTATTCAGAAACAGTACTGGTTCATATGAGATTGCTTTTAATATCCGAACACAGTTTAAGTGTTCAGGCCTGACTAAGGCTTATTAATAATAAATATTATTACCAGGCACGCCTGACCTAGAGTTGCAGGCCGCTGTGTATTATTGAATAAAATAACTTTTTATCACTGCATATTGCTATTTATGAGGCTTGCTTGTGCAATATCCGAATATGCCTATTAATTCCGCTATTTTTTAATGTGCCATGGAACACACTCACCAGATAACTGGTCTTTGAACTTTTTGCTTTCTGTGTCTTCGCCATCATTATCACTGTCATCATCTCCCCTACAACAGAGTCCATATGAAAATATATAGGGCAATTTTTGATTTACCTATATGTTTAGAAGCATCGTTAGAAGCATATAGCATGGACTATTGAAGGTAGATTATATGTTGTATAAAATGAATGTATATATATATTATATATAAAATCATTAAACATCATAATTGAACAAAAGTGCATAAACATCAGTCATTTATGTGCAAACTTCACCGGGGACTGCTAAATAAAGTAATAGCAACAAGGAAGTGGGGAGTTGTGTTCTCACTATTTTCTATATGAAGTACTGAATTTCTAATGAACTAAGATACAGTGTGAGAATGAGAATGTTTACAGTAAGCTCGGCATTACAATTAGGAGTAAACAAGCATAAACAAATTATTAGCATGAATCTTAATTTGATAGCGAGAAGTAATTCACATAAATATGGAATGTTTACCAGCATATTACAGCTATTTAGTCGAAGAAAAGAAAATCATCACAACTACATCCTAGTAAAGCAGGGGTTCTCAACCTGGGGTACATGTACCCCTAGGGGTACATTTTAGAAATCTAGGGGGTACAAAACAAGCTATCAACTTAATACATTTTTGACAGTGATTTTCGGTTACAGACTATCAATTATGAATTATATTATCAATATCTATTATTATTTACTATCTATTACTGAATTGAGCACCCAATTGCTCACTGATGCAAATGAAAATGAGATAAAACACTAAAATCGACGAAAGTAATATTACGTAGCTATCCATAAATAATTGATAAATAAAAACGTCATACCATACTGCATTCATTTACCGGTTTAAGTGACGCATTTTGATAAATGTATACATGTAATGTTAATCGAATTAAATCAAAGATATCCGTGATTAAACACAGTTTTACAAAGGGGTACGTTGTTTGCTACATGACTGCTAAGGGGTACGTTGTTTGCTACATGACTGCTAAGGGGTACGTTGTTTGCTACATGACTGCTAAGGGGTACTTGGGCAAAAAAAGGTTGGGAACTCCTGTAGTAAAGTAACTTACTTTTTACTACTCGATCCACCAGATGTGTCTTTCATAGGCTTCTTTTTATCAGATCGCAGATAGTTTTTAAGTTTCTCTGCTCTATCCAAATATGATATGCACTTTGCTCTAATTGACTCTTTGGCCCGATCACTGTGAGCCTCATCTGAATATAAGACATAATGTGTTGTAACCGCTAACGAGTAACATTTCCATTAGTTTATGTCTAGGTCTACATAACATGCTTGTCATACAATCAACCTCATTAAGAATTATTAAACTAAGCTTCATAAAAAATATACATTTAGAGGCAAGCCATCTTTTTTATTTGGTTGAAAGACAATACTAACGAATGGTCAAATAAAAAAAACTATTTTGATGTGTCTTCAACTTACATTTCATAGCATGTAGAAAATATTGCACTCCATTCTCATAGTGCGACAATGCCAGCTCATAGTTTTTATTTTTATCCTCTTCAGTGGCCTTTGTTACCAGATCAATCGCTTTCTGTGGTGTATAAAAAATACAACGATTAAAATCTGAATCCAAATATCAATTGTGCAACAGAATGAGATGCATACATATACATTGTATAACCACTATGCCAATAATAAAATAGACTATATACACTGTAATTAATTTGTAAAAACAAATATTGCTATTCCAAGACTAATTTTATAGCACACGGTAGTTAACAAAATACTCACTATCATCCTAAATTAAATTGGCACAAATTTAGAAAAAAAAGCAATACAACGCTATTATTAGCTATGAAGTTACAACAGAGTAGCTCTCTTGAGACGATCCAGCTTATTCTCATGAAGAAATTAAGTAATAGGTTATATCAAAGCACCTTGACAACGTGCTTTTTTCATATACTGATATACATAATCAAAATCATTACATAGTACACACACGACATGTGATACGCCAATGAATAAAATCATGTGCCCATTATGTGTAGCAGTGAGTCACCGTCAGAATCTATGATCACTGGTCATGATAATCATAACGAATCGTGAGAATGAGTCAGACGGACTTTTGCTAACATATTCGATATTCATATTGTTATATGTCGTGACTCAATATCAGAAGGACGGAAGAGAAGCAGTGATCAAGTGTATAAATCAGCTTTTAATCTAATAAAAGCAACTTAGTCTCACGATTATTAAAAAAGAACGGTGTATTTTTTTTTATAAATTAATATTATTATAATATAATTAAATAATCAAACGTTCAGTTAAAAACAGATCGATATTCAAAATAAAAACTAATAAAATTATCTTTTGTTCAATCAAACTCCAGGACAGCTATCTGGACATATACTAAAAGTCGGCATAACGTGGTCTTACCTGTAATGTACCGCTGTGGCTTGACATACTCTCCTAACTAGTAGTACTATTAAACAACTTATTTTAATTTTATATAAATATTATACAAACGATTTCCTGAAATGAGAGGACCAAAAACCGGAAACAGTGGTTAATCTCAAAGAATCAATAAATAATATGAAGTTGTGTTCTTCTCATAGAGGAGATAACTCTATGGTTCTTCATGTAACACGTCTTGATCTTGCATGGGGAAAACTGTTCAGAGTGGAAGCCCGTACTCGTGATATTTGCCTCTTTGAAATATATAGGAATTTAGGAAAAACTCATAAAATTCTACAGATAATCCAGCAAAGCGGTACCCATAGAGGTAACTCTATGGCGGTACCATGGAGTTATCTGTTACCTCTATGGGCGGTAACTCTTTGCTATCCAAGTACCACATTGTTTGTAATCTAGTAGAAGCTTTTAGCACCACAGAGTTATCTTCTCCCTGCTGTTTTATTGTTTTGGTCATGTGCTTAGTCATAGTCATGTGACTGATGTGGATCATGTGAGCAACCTTTCACTCCCACCAGCTATTATTTATGTTTTTATAGTGTACTTCAATCAAAGTTACTAGATATTTATTTACTAACTTTACTTCAGTACTTTTACTTATTATATCCTCAGGCCAAAGTACTTAGAATGTTTTTGTTGAGTAGAAGTTACACACCCCACAATAGGCATTGCATAATGTTAAAAGGAGAGACCAGTGCACTCATTCATAGGATGGGTTCTCTTCTCCCCTTCTATGCATGCTAAGACTCTGCTTCTGTCCAAATAGTTATCTTTGATAATAACTCTATGCTTCTACTACTGAAGCAATTTATGCTAAAATATACTCGCTGGGGCATATTTCAGCGAACATTTACTTCGGTGATATTTAATATTATTTTATATTTAAATTGAAATAAAACGTTCTTAAATTTAAATTAAATTAATATCTTATTGATCTGATATAATATTTATTATTATTATATAATTACGATTACAAAAGTTAGTAGGTGCAAAATAAATGTCACGGTTTGACCTGTTCTTTTTGCATTTTCTCACACAAATCGCACTTAAACCACTACTGTCGCACTATTCCATATTTGCAAAATAATATTGTTCATCCTGTTCAGTGCTCAAAGTGTACAGGCTCGCCCAACCCAACCCATCATGCTCGCACCCCAACCCACCACACCCACCCCATCTCAGAGCCTGTAAGAACTGCCATACACTTTGGAGCACTGATCCTATTTCAGTAAGATTGATGTGTTGCTTGTGTTTGGAAACCTAGCTGCTGCCAAGAAAACCCTCTCCTTCAATTTGTAGCCTACGTATGTATGTTGGGAATTTTGGAAGCACTCAAGCGGTTAATATACACTGCTACAGAGATAGCCATAGGGCCTGAAACTCGTTGCGGGCATTGCCTGTAACTTTCTTGTTTATCACTGTACACAAGAGCTATTTATAGAATGACAGTGTTAGTGTTGACTCAATAAGATTACTTGGCTATTTCATGCTGTAGCCTACCTATGTGCTCAATGCTGACTGGAGGTCATAATAGCCAATATTCAGATGTGTTTATCTTGGCTGCCACTAGGTTTACAAAGACAAACGGCACATCAATCTTAATGAAATAAGATGACAATATTATTTGCAAATACTGAATGGTGCAACAGTAGTGATTTAAGTGCGTAAAGTCGTGAGAACTCGGTTGTTTTTTTTTATATTTTATGTTGAATGTACTATTTTTGTAATCTTATTTATGTGCTATTTATACTTTTTTATGTTTTGTGATATATGTGCTACTATTAGCCTCAGTGATTCATCCAGACCATAGCTCTCTCAGGGTTCTGGGCCAAAATGAGCGATAAAAAATATTTGTTCTAATGAGTGGTGTGTATGTATTAAGGGCCTGTCTTGTTTTGTGTATCTTATCTAAACTATAATTAAAAGATGGCTCAATACCTTCTGCCAGGCACCTCGAAAAAAGTGAAAATCTTGCTTCCTTCCACTGTTTTTGTAAAGACTTAATGCAGTGTTCGAAGTGTGGTTATATGGGAGTATACGGCGTGTACCCACCTCGATTTTAGTGGGTACGGCCAGCAGGCGTGTACCCTCATATGCGGACTAGCGGTGGAAGCAGTTGAACTAATCTGCTTTCATACGCAGCCCGTTAGTACATTAACTAGTTGTTTTAGTAAAGGTATTGCTCCTTTACTAACTACAGCCAGTCAGACCACTCCCACCTAAAATAGTGAGAGGTCGCTAATTTACTCAATTTAATAATATGTTAATCAAATGGGTGTCTAAAGTATTTTTCATTTCGATATTAATATTTTTTACAAATTAACACATGAGAATTAGGCAACATTTTTATATTAGAAGGGCCAAAGTACTACTGTTTACCCAAAAATACATAACATTTTAGATATTGACAGGTAAACAAGGGAGACAAATCTAAATTTCTCAAACATTTTCTGCAAGCACTGTGTACCCACTGTGAAGTTCGTACTTACTAGTAATAACTCTGGGTTGCAGTCGCGTCTCAAAGTACGTCCTCTCTTGTTGGTTCCAAGATATGTTCTCCTTTCTCCCGAGATGATCTCAATCTCGGACTATTCGTGACGTTGTCTTCACGCCCCTTTCCGGTAGCCACTACACCTCCCTCTTAAGTCCTTTTTATCCAATCAGGTGCAACTACACCTAAAACGAGATATTTGAAAACAATGCAGCATCACAAGTGCCATACAATCAGTATTGAAATTAGAAACAGTAATTAACGATTAATATAATTATACCAATGTTAGTTAAACGAAAGACAACCAAAAACATTTGGTGTTTTTTTTTGTGTAAGGTGCAACTACACCTAGAACGAGAGATTTGAACCCGATACAATCAGTATTGGGAATAGAAACAGTGATTAGTTAACCAGTGTTAGTTAAACAAGGAGACACCAAATAATTTGATTTTTTTTTTTTTCTGCATCCTATCTCCGCCTACGTGACCTTTCTCTCCGTCTGTACTCCAACTTTATGTCATTCAACTCTACTACTCGTTCGATCTCCTTTATCCATTTGTGTATGATTGTTCGAGTAGGGTGCAGTCCATCTTTAAGTAGCCAATCTCGAAAATGATAGTGCCCTCTCCTTCTTGTAAATATGTGATTGTGCATAAAAGGTGTACACATTTCACTTTCCCTATTAAACTCGATTATCTCTTTGTTTTCAGATACGATCATTCCTGTGATCATGCTTGAATTCTGATTATAAAAACTTTGTAGAATCTGACGACCTGGCCTGGTCCTACGTTGACTAGAAGACGGCCGATTAGCCCGCCTAGCCAACGAATCGTTGAACCTTCTAAAATCCATTGGGAAGAGAGTACATATGACTGGGACAATCCCATATGTCCTAAGTCGCTCCCATTCCTCGAAGTGAGACCTGACGGATCCCAGATGATTGGTTAGGAGTTGGACCTCTTTTCTATTCTGGGTCCTATGCATCCTAGTGAATCTGACGGGGCCGACATGAATGTATATGATGGAATTGGTCATCCGGTGCCGTCGTTCATAGACATATTTGAAAATGTCATGCCAATTCGCACCTGGTAAGGAGATGGTTCGAAATGCTGTTCCTCTAATGTCCTGAGTCAACGAGTTTCCAATTAGATAGGACTTCATTGTTTCCTGAAAAATATATGTGTAAACTTATAAGTTAAGTCGATTAGGCTTCCTACTTATACGGCCGCTGCGAGTTGTAACTTCTCTGGTTGCCGCGGGTGCCTGATAAGTCGGTTTGCCTAAACTTCTGCCCCTTGAATGTGGACTATGTGTGTTAAGCTCAGCCGGTCTGTGCAACTTCTTTTCCATAGGTGCTGTCGGACTGGGCAGTGGATTTTCCATTGGTAGTGCTTTTGGTATCTCTGGTTCTACTACCTTGTGTGTTGCCTCAGGGATCTTATCTCCCATCTTGGTATTTGATTCCGGGGACGCTTGTTCACTGCGTGGGTGAACTAACTGCCTGTTTCGGCGCAGCAACCTTTCGGAGTCGCCTACTGCAACTACCTCTCGACCTCTAGTTGCTACGATTTTGGCGTTCAAAGGGGGCCTGCCTAGATCGTTGATAGCGACTTTCTGGCCAACTGACAGCGGTCCACGTTCTTGTGTTCTATACCGCCTGTTATAATTCTCACTTTGCGAGATTCTTTGGCTTTTTTCAAAGCACTGTAGTCTTTTCAGATCTATTCTCTTTTCATTAAGGTACCCCATCGAGTTCATGCCTCTGCCAAACAACAATTGTGCTGGGGAGTACCCATTTGCCAATGGGGTGTCTCTGTATGCACACAGCGCTTGTTTTAGTCCAAGATTTTTTTTCTTCAATGCTTTAACGGTTTGAACAGCCCTTTCGGCCTCTCCGTTGGATTGAGGGTACTTGGGTGAGCTGGTAACATGCTGTATATCCCATGTGCGGAGAAATTCTTTAAAGTTCTCTGAAATGAATTGGGGGCCATTATCACTCACTATCGAGTTCGGTATTCCTAACATGCAGAACAGGTTTCTTAGGACTTTCACGATTGCTTCAGACGTTGTGGACTCTCGCATTTCGTGCGCAGTAATGTATCGGCTGAAGTAATCAACTACTACTAGATATGATTGTCCCTCTTTCTCAAACAGATCTATTGCAAGACGCCACCAGGGTCTCACTGGTAGTTCAGTGCATATTAGCGGTTCTCTAGGAATTCTCCGGTACTCCAAGCAGCTGGGGCATGTCTTGACCATTTCCCTTATTTCTTTGGTCATTCCTGGCCACCAAACTACCTCTCTAGCTCGTCTTAGGCACTTGTTCTCTCCCTGGTGTTCTTTATGAACTGCTATCAACACAGAACTTTGCTCTAACTTTGGAATGAATACTCTATTCATGTAAAATACAACACCGTCAACATAGGTTAAATATTCTTTGAACGTATACAGGTTCCTTACAACTGGATCAATATTTTTAAATTGAGGCCATCCTTCCGAAATGTAGCGTACTAGTAATCTTCCTACCTCGTCTTCTAGCAGCGCCGCTTTTAGCCTCTCCAATCTGCCATTGGATATGGCAAGTGAATTAACTAATTCACCAACCATTCCGGAATGGGCCACCTCGCTCACGTTCTCTGTTTCACTAATAGGTGACCTTGACAGTGCATCAGCCAAAAATCATCTTTTCTCCTGGTGTGTATTTCATGCAGTAGCTGTAGGACATCATCTTTAGCCTGAATCTCTGAACTTGAAGAGGCAGTCTAGCTAGCTCCTTTTCTCCAAGTATAGATACTAAGGGTTTATGATCGGTTTCTACGACAAACTCGCGACCCGCTAAATAGTAGTGGAATTTTGTGCACCCCCATGATATTGCTAGTGCCTCCTTCTCGATCTGAGCATACCTTTTTTCAGCAGGTGTTAGTGTGCGTGATGCATATGCCACAGGTTGCCACACACCGTCAACTTCCTGAAGCACCACTGCACCTAACCCATAGGACGAGGCATCTGTACTAAGCATTGTCGGTGACCGCAGCCTAAATGTAGTCAGGGTAGGAGTTTCTGCCATGCTTTGCTTTAACTGTTCAAACTCCCTTGCGTGATCAGGTCCCCATGTCCAGCTAGACTCCTTCTGCAACAACTGTCGAAGATGGTGTGTACTTTGTGCCAATGAGGGTGAGAACTTCCCTAAGTAGTTTACAATTCCAAAGAAACGACGGAGTTCTTTCTTACATATGGGAGTAACAAATTTAATTATTGCCTCGGTTTTACTTGGGTCTGCTCTTATGCCTGCCGCAGATATAACATGACCTAAAAACACTATTTCTGTCATATTAAACTGACATTTGTCCTTGTTTAGCGTTATCCCTGCCTCTTGGAGTTTCCCGATAACTCTTCTGAGACGAATGTCATGCTCCTGTTGATTAGTTCCATACACCAAGATATCGTCCATCTGACACACTACTCCTTCACAGTCAACTAAAGCTTTTTGCATTTCCCTTTGGAAAATTTCAGGCGCCGAACTAATTCCAAAAGGGAGCCTCTTGCACATGTATCGACCAAATGGGGTTATGAAGGTAGTTAGCTCTTGAGATTCTTTGGCCAGTCTCATTTGCCAGTATCCGCAGTTCGCGTCCAATTTACTGAATATCGCTGCAAAGCCTAATTCACTCAACGTTTCCTCTGTTGTAGGTAGAGGGTGATATTCACGCATTACTGCTTGGTTTAGTCTGGTGAAATCTATGCATACTCGAATTTTACCATTCTTTTTGGGTACGACGATACACGGAGAGCACCATTCTGTCGGTTTCTCTATTCTTTCGATTACCTCTAGCTTTTCCATTCTCTGCAACTCAACCTCCAGTGGATGTTTACGTGCGGCAGCTATTCTCCGGGGCACTGACTGAGCAAATGGCGGTATTGACTCTTTTAAGACAATGTTCACTTCATTTTTCATGGATCCCAATCCTTTAAATACTTTGGGAAATTCAGTAAACCAGGGGCAACTACCCTCTATTTCATCTATAAACTGAATTAATCCCAATTTAGATATGGCTGGCTTTCCCAATAATGGGGTCACTAGACCCTCCACTAAGTAAACTGTCTCCTCAATTTGCCTCGAGTTTCTACACAACTGTGCTTTGGCCACACCCGTTATTTTCAACTTGTGGTTTCCCGCACCTCTTAATATTTTCTTAGATGGTTCTGTGTCCAAGAACTTCTCAGACATATTTGCAGGAACTGCAGTCACTGCTGCACCTGTGTCCACTTTGAACCTAACAGGTTCAGAATTTATCATGATTTCCACAAACCATGCTTTGCCAGTGTCAGTGACTGGGCTAGAGTTGACCACATCTAGTCATTCTGAGTCGGAACCTAAAAACAGTCCCTCAACTTCATCTGCCACTTCATTTGCCGAGCTAAGCTTTCTGCCCTTGCAGAATTTAGATTTGGCCCAGTGTCCCCTTGTCTTGCACACATGGCAAAGGGCATTTCTTGCTGGGCATGTTTCCCTGCTGTGAGGTCCATATTTGCAGTACAAACAGCTTTTCCAACGATTTCTCGTGTCTACCTGCTGCTTGGCACCTTCCGTTTGTCGGCTGTTCGACGTCTTATCGCGTTGAGTTCGAAGCACATCAAGATTGTTATCGCTGGTAGCCACTGCCAACCTGTCAGATTGCTCATGATGGCTTACAAACTGCTTTGCTTTTTGAATACATTTCTGCAAATCCAGGTCATCGAGGTCTATTAGATACTCTCGGAGGCGCTTATCCTTCACTCCAACTACAATCCTGTCACGAACCAGCTCATCCTTCATTGTCCCATATTCGCATACATCAGCTTGAGTCTGGAGCTTAATTATAAACTGGTGTATAGGCAGCTCTCCTTGTACAATACTGTTAAATTTCATCCGTTCATATATGACATTCTTGACTGGTTCAAAATATTTCCCGAAAAATTTTAGAACATTCACCAGGGTCTTCTTCTTATCATCATCTCTTTCATCAAATTGAAACTGCTCATATATCGGCACACTTTCAGGTCCCATCAGTAGTAATGTATTAGCAATCTTCACGTCCTCTGACATTTCATCATATTTTTTGCTATCTTGTAAATGTTAAGTTGTGATTTAAAGGTATTCCAGCTTGCAGCTAAATTACCCCCAGAAAAATTTATTCGTTGTACAAACCTTTCCTCTTTACCACCTTCCGCCATTCTACTACTAATATTGTTGCACAGGCACCGAAAGTAATCGTTCGTATTTGCAGCAACCAGAGAGTTCAACTAAACTCGGCCTACTCGTATTTTTGATTCCACCAAATCAAATCATAGATAATTATAAATCAGATCAGATACGCTTATTAGTGGGAGTTTAACTAAACTCCACTTCACTTGGACTGTATTATTTATGAAGTAATTAATTAATCCTAGTTATTCGTAGTTAATCAGGTCAGACAATCAAATCACTATTTTAGTCATTAATTAGATATCTGTATCAATCAAGTTCAACCAAACTTGACTCTCCACCACCTTAATCAGGTTCAACTAAACCTGATAATCGTTACGTGGGAACTATCTGTAACTTCTGACACCATGTGAAGTTCGTACTTACTAGTAATAACTCTGGGTTGCAGTCGCGTCTCAAAGTACGTCCTCTCTTGTTGGTTCCAAGATATGTTCTCCTTTCTCCCGAGATGATCTCAATCTCGGACTATTCGTGACGTTGTCTTAACGCCCCTTTCCGGTAGCCACTACACCCACCTCATTTGTTCCACTTCGAACACTGACTTAATGCCTACCTTTTCCCTCAGTTGTTTAAAACTAACTTGCCCTCTAATTTTATAAATAAATCTTAGACTTTTATTTTGCACTTTTTCAATTTGTTTAAAGGTGGACTGTACTGAAATTTTGAGGTTATGACCTGAATCGACCATTAGAAAGCCTAGTAGCCGCTGAATCAGTTAGCACAACACCAGCTGGGCTCTATGATGTCATCATGGTACCCAGCTCTGCTAAATCTAGTGAAATACATCATTGCAGGGAGTGAATGCCAGACCAGGCATTGTGTTATTATAAACAGAAAGTTTTAATTGAGATTTTATCCTTGTTGTACTAGGAATATCACAAAACGAAGAAATGGGTATGTAGAACTAATGCTAGGTAATATTCCTAGACAATAAAAAGCACAATTTGTTGCAAAAAATTATCGAATGACTTTTGAGTTTGCAATTTGATTGGTCAATATAGGCTACTTGTTTGTCTTATGGATAACATGCCCACTTACTAGACTGGTGTGTTGAACCTGTAGAACGTAGTACTATAATTGCTAGTATCCGTTTTATTGAATGAACACTGTATTTCTTATAAAACAGTTGTGAGAACTCAATATTGCTTCTATATAGTGTGTCAGAGTTCAGATAATCAAAGAAGAAGTTTTGAGAATTGACATAAAACTAGGTGGGATAATTCTAATGCTGGTATCACTATGGGTATTTTAGAAATTTTGGGGTTACTTTTTTGCAGTTTAGCATCTATTAGCTACTACTAAAACAGTTTAGATATGTTTGTATAGGTATCAGGTAACACTAACATGGTTAATTTGGTGACCAACATTCTGAAATTTTCAGTACAGTCCACCTTTAATTTGATTTTTTTAATGAGGTTCCCACACCTGGCTTGCAAACTCTAGCAAACTCTTGTTAAATATGCTATTCTGCGTGTTGGCATCTTTGCATACTTTAAAATTCTGCGTAGTTGAGCTAGTCTTAGTGTTGCAGTGTGGGTAATTTTATTAACATGGCGATCCCATTTCAAATTAAACTCCAGACAGACTCCGAGATGCAGATAAAATTCAACTTGTTTCAAAATTTGATGGTGTAAAAAATGTTTATCACATCGACACATCTTTTGCATTTTAATTGGCCGACCTGTATACAATGTACAGTGTAGGTTGTTTGACTAATCATGTTGGTCACTTTCATTTTAGAGAATGGAAGCCCATATACCTACTCTGCTGGTGTTGTTAGTTGGAATAAGTTGGTGCAATGGACTGATGTATAACACTCCGGCTTGTTATACAAACCCATTGAAGGATTTGTTGGCAAAAGGCGTTAGGTAACTAGCTACTACTGGTTTTTTGTAGTTTTCGAAGAACAGCGAAGTATGATGTCTAGTATGTAACGTTTGACCCGATTTTTTCAAATTCCAAGTTTGACAGTAAATCCATTTTTAAATTTGTAAGTTCTTATGATGTTATGGTTTCTACAACTAAATGCTTTCATCAGGCTAGTCTTGAAGTTCTCACTGGTAACAGAGCTTCAGTTTGTCAGAAGGGACTAAATTGTTACGAAATTGATGTCAATTGGGCAATGTTTACAAATTTTTGACCAGTGATGTTTTTAGACTTAGATTTTTATTTCTTCAGTTTTTCAGTAAGGTAGTGTTCCTGAGCATTTTGATAGTATTTCTATGCCACAACACTGTTCATCTCTGTTCTATAGAACTTACAAGAGACCACATGAGTACCTTAACATGGCTGACATTCCAAAATCATTAGACTGGAGGAATATGAATGGAATCAATTATTTAAGCCCAAGCAGGAATCAGCACATTCCTCAGTGTAAGTTTATCGCTAGGACAGTCGCTTACTGTATGCACTTCATGTAGGCTACTTGGCATGTAGATTTACTATTAAGACTGTGTGTAACCTTTGTTTGAATCAAATACATGTATTAATAATAAAATCCAATAACCTTTCTATTGTATCAAATAGGTAAAAAGCAAACTGCCTTAATGTAATCATCTATATTTCTGTGTTTCATAAATATTCAAGAACTAAAGATTGGACTTTATTCGTGTAGCGATTGATGTCAATGGTAGCTATCATATTAGAGAAAACTTTTGGCACGCTTCAATTTCCGATGATGTGTCAATTAGGATGTTGCACTGAACTTTGATCAAGTTTACATCTATACCAAGTGCAGCAATGATTCATGTCATCCCATGAAGCACGGGCCCCCTCATAAATCATGCCTCTAGATTATCAATAGTTGATGTTATCGCCGCCTAAATTTCAGACACTGTCCTACTTGGTCAGGAGATCTCTGATTTATTCCCGCTACTAGTAGCTCAAAAGCACTGACTGTAGCCAACCACAATGTCCTATTATTGTGTGAGCAACCTGGATATGCCGATGAACTAGGCCTAGACTAGACTAGAATTTTATTTGAAGTCCAAGAGCCGTAAAACACATCAACAATGTTGCCAAATAGTATCTCGGTTTTAGCAGTGTAATTAATTCCTAGATTGTGGATCTTGTTGGGCTCATGGAACCACCAGTGCTCTCGCTGACAGATTCAATATCAAGAGGAAAAATGCCTGGCCTTCGACCTATCTCTCTGTACAGAATGTCATAGACTGTGGAAACGTAAGGTTGATCAACATCTACATACTCTTGTACATATTATTATGTTCACAAGCAGAGGTTGTCATATAATTCTCCCTTTCACCAACTATCATCAGGCAACCATTCAGATGTTCTTCTGTATCCATCATTTTAACTAACTTTTCAACTCGATCCTAACAGATTGTGTGGTCTTGGTTGATGTTTAGGCCGGGTCATGTGAAGGAGGGAATCAGATACCAGTCTATGAATATGCCCACAAGAATGGTATTCCTGATGAGACGTGTAATAACTACCAGGCTAAGGACCAAAGTCAGTGCATACAAGACCATCCTAAACTTTCGTTGATTATGAGTTGTGAATATCTGTTGATAGGAACTGGAAATATACCAATGTTATGTTATGTACTCAATTACAGTCTAGTGCTGCACTGGTTACGCTGATGTCTGATTTCTCACATCTAAAGTCTATGTCACATGATCAATTTTGACACCTAATTGACTGTTATAATCTTATAATGGATTGGTTGGTAAGTCTTGGCATTTACTTACCTATTTGACATACAATTTTAGAATGTCTGCCATTTAACCAGTGTGGTACCTGCAGATCATTTGATAAATCCACATGTGGCCCAACTAAGAACTACACGACATTCAAAGTGGGCGACTATGGTCAAGTAGCTGGGAGAAATAAAATGATGGCAGAGATCTTCAAGAATGGACCAATCAGGTCAGCTTACACCTTACTGTATGGGTGATATATTACTTATGAGAGTGTACAAACTACAATACTATACTGCAGGTGCAGCTATACTTTTAATCTTTATTTTGTTGAAAGTTTTGCTCCAATGCAGCATATCTCAAAACCCCGGATGTATAGAATTGTATGTTATAGAATCTGTTTCATTAAATATAGACATCAGTTAAAGTTGACAGCAATACTGTCCATTGCAAGTTTAGTGCATGCTCCAAAAGTACTCGGTGACTGCAAGCTCTGTCTTTCATAGTTCACTCTGGAGTTATTTTCTCTTCTCAAACTCGACACCATTTTGCAAAACCAACTCCAAGCAATAGCCTCATCTATCTACATTTAGTAGTTTACAAGCACTTTGTGCTTGGTCTGCGACGCAAGTTTTACTGCTAAGTTTGCTCGATTCGCCCACATGAAATGGGGGCTTGTGTTCATGTGCTGTGGTCATGCATGTGTATGAGCTCTGTTGGTGCAGACATGCTACAGTGAGCTCATGAGTTGTGTTTCCTTGCATTAGGAAGATAACTCCAACACCAATATAGTGGGTCGAGTAAACGCCCCGACCTAGGTCGTGGATGAGGGCCCAAGGCTACAAACTCACCTCAGCAGCGATATCGGAGGTCCCGGTCTCACGGTCCTAGCACCACCCGAGCCGAAATCCTCACCGGCAGCATTACAACATACATGAATCACCGGTCCAGGAGACTAATCAATGCCGGCATAGCCCGAGTTCCAACACCCATCTGGCAAGTGGGGTGGGTTGAGTACCTTCCTTGCCCTGGATCGGATTCTAAGGCTAGGGACCCGCCTCAACAATGATATCGGTGGACCTGGTCCCAAGATTTTAGCATCACCCGGAGCTGAGATCCTGACCAGCAGCATTGCCGCATATAATTATGAATTGTCTCGATTTTCGACCCCGAATCTGATTGGAGGATCACAGAGCGCGGACCGTTTCGTCTTTAGTTATTGTGATGTTGAATACTCAACCAAGTAAACCTAAAGTATATGGATAATATCTTATAGTAGGCATCTTTTATCATATAACACTATTAGGATCATATTATAGGGTCACATGCCTCTAGTATGTTCATGCTTAGTCTACTTGTGCTTACAGCTGCGGGATCTCTGCGACATCTAAACTGGAGTTTTATACTGGAGGTATCTACTCGGAGTACGTTATGGATCCACAGGTAAATCTAGTGCTTGCAATATACAATGTCCATACAATTACATCCACAATTAACTTATGAATTGTAATGTAGGAGGTTGGTTGTAAGACGTATATGGGCGGACTTTTTCCCTGGGTCTTGATTACTTAATATGGTAATCTATGCTAACAATAGGAATTACCATTGTACTCTGTAATGCTTTGATTTATATTCAATAGATCAATCATATCGTGTCGGTTGTTGGCTGGGGTCAAGGGACTCTCAACGGAGAAGATGCAGAATACTGGATTGTTAGGAACTCTTGGGGAGAGCCATGGGTAAGTATTTCTACATTCTATACGCTGTTGGCAAGAAGTTTTCTACTCTGGTCCATCTTCACTGCATAAATGGGAGAGGTTCTGTCAACACATCTTGTTAGACTATATGTATGGTTATACTACAGGGAGAGAGAGGATTTCTACGTATAGTCACAAGTGCATACAGGGGAGGTAGTGGTTCTACATATAATCTGGGTCTAGAGGAAACCTGTGCATATGCAGACCCTATAGTACAGAACTAATATCTCCATCTAACCTGTATGCAGGTATTTTATTATAACCAATTGTAGCTACAGTCTGTAGTACAGGTTTATTAACTGCTAATTAGGATATTTTGTTGCATTCATTTTATCAAACATTGTCTAGTTGCCTTGATAGTAGTTTTGACTAGTTTTTGGTTAACAGTCTGGAAACAATTCTTTGATGATGTCATTCATCCTTTAATACTAAGTTATGGTGGTACTATGTACATGTAGTAGTATGTAAAGCATTCCCTATATACTGGTAGCTGTATATTGTATGCCCATCTCTGCTATTCACAGAACATCTTGTAAGACTGTAAGCAAACATAAATATTGTTGTTTTTTGATATCGTAATTACCATGCTCTTTGTTTTGGTAAGTACTAGCTCGATCCATATTGCATATTTCTTATGTAACCATAATTTTTTTACAGTTTGTGTACATGAACATGACGGTAATCTACATATAATAAACAAGATAGATCACGAAATAATAATTATTATATGTATGATATCATCTGGATATGGAAAACTTTACTTCTGGTCTTAAGCCCAATATGCACCATCATGGACCAACACTATGGAACACCCGCCCTCCATACATGTTCAACTTTATACATTAGTTTCTACTGCATAGGCAGTTATCCTCTCTTGCACTTTTTGCTTGTGATCAGGTGACCAAACTCTTTATTGTTACTACAGGTTAGTTGGATTAATTATTGCACCAAAATACTCCATATTGTTTCTAATAGACATTCACAAGTGACCTACTAATCTACTGTAGTTTTATATACAATATGCATGCAAAAGTATTCTCTATATTATTATGTAAGTATGGAACTGCATTTTTATGTAGTTACCAATGTAACGTATTATTAAATATATCTCATAATCTCACATGACACAGCAGCCAATAGGAGTAGAGTAGATATATAACATGTTCTACATGTACGCATTAATTGAGAGTGGCCACCTTGTACTCATAGCTATTCCTTGCCCATGAATGAATATTAGTTGGAGTTATGCTTCCTAGGTAAATTTGAAAATTAAAAGGTCCGTTTTGGGATAAATTTACCAGCAACAGGTGAATTTAGTTGGCATCACATAAATCTACCGTAATTTGGTATCATAGAGTTATCTGGTACATAGAAGATAGCTTTATGTCTGCTACAAACAATGATCATACATCATCTCATTGCAAGGTCTGTAATGTTGTAAATTTACAAGATGAATACAATTGTATTGTACATGGAGTTATGAGAAGTACAAAAATAAGTAACTTGTGGATGGCTGTTAGCCCTCCACTACTTCAGAATCATAATCAAATCATAATCTGCAATCATGGGGTTCTGTAACTACAAGTAACACAATTATAAAACAAACTAGAATGAGGGCATTGGGGGTATCTGGAATGTTCTAAGATGCAACTCAGTCATTTGCTTACATCCTTCTACAGATATATGGTACTCTTGTCAATACTTACATTGCCTTCATATTGTTCAGGTAAGTAATAACATACCATTCCACTTTTGGCCTATTAATAATAAATATTAGTTGGGAGTGCTAGAGTTATGACTGAGTGTGTAAAACACTAATATATAATTTACTGACATACGATCTACAGTATGTACACTATAGTAGGCTTATGCCTATGCTGTATTGCCTTCAAAAATACATGGTTCCTTTTCTACACACATACTGTATAGTCTCTAAATAAACTACATTGTATGTTAGTAAAGGTATATAATATGTACGTGCAGGCCTACGAATGCAGTTTACCAACTAGTTAGAAAATTGTAGGGCTGGTTATTTGTAGTTCTTATTAGGGTTTATATTATTTATATTCTGCTTTATTGTTTAGGTTCCCAAAAACTTTTGTTCTCCAATAGTAGATACATTCAAGTAGTGGGTTCTGGTAGAGATGATCCAGATATCCTGCTATCAGGGTTGTCCGAAGCTGCTGCCATAAACTTCCTGTACGATGTAGACAGCGAAGGCCGTGACAGATCTACATACTGCTGGACTGAACATTGCGAAGGAACTGCTCCAAATCTAGATAATTGTAATGGTAAAATATGAATAAAGTTAAATTTATAACTCTTTTAAAACGTGGGCTGACGCCAGGTTTTCAGCCAAAGCCATGACTGTATTTCAGCAACTCTATCTAGAGTCTTGGTGAATTCACGCGCAATGTTATCAAAGATGAGCCTCCTCCTCACTCTTTTACTTCTTGCCTCCATGTATCAGGCTGGTATAAGCCTCTCCTATTGAGTGATAGCGGTATTGTGTACATGGTTATCGTCCAATTTATCGCATATGATACTCAACTCGATGTTATAGTTGATATGATGTGTATATCTTCTGTTATGGTTATGTTGTATAATACTGTAGGTGTCACTGGGAAACTATATTGGGTTGACGCAGACCTACAGAATGTGGAGGTGTGTGTGCTGAAAGATGGAAGCCATAGAAAAGTACTGTACTATGATAAAGCAGACCAACCAAGAGCTCTCTCCCTTGATCCTATGAGTGGGTAAGACAAATTTAGTTTTGACACTTATGTTTGCTAGACTTGACATCTCTCTTTACTCTGTAATGACTCAGTATTAGTACAGTCTCTCTAATAGCATGCTCCAGTTTCTCAGCTGAATTTTCTATCCATCCAAATATTTCACCAAGATTACCTTCTACATGTAAAACCACTTCTAGTGACCGACACTAGCCTATATTTTGTGCAGACGTCCTGATTAGGTGCAGGCGTCCTAAGTAGGCGCAAGCGTCTTGAGTTAGCGCCATAGAGTTATCTTCTTCCTATGTTGTAGCAAAAGAAGGTACCTCCATGGTTTTAGACTTCAACAACAATAATATCATTTTGGTCACGTGCTGAGTCCTAGTCATGTGATTCATGTGGATCATGTGAGCAGCCTGTCACTCCTACCAGCTATTATACTTCAAAGTCATTAGATACGTTCTAACTTTGCTTTAATAGAACAACAGAGTTGTTCTATTAAAGCTCATGTCCTCTTCTGGAGCCGAGCTTTAACAATCCTGTATTTTTGCGTCATGTAAGAATTTTTTCTCACTATGTTTTGTTGTGTTATGTCATGTCATGTTCTGTCATGTCATGTCATGTCATGTCATGTCATGTCATGTCATGTCATGTCATGTTATGTTATGTCATGTTATGTTATGGTTTCTACAACTGAATGCTTTCATCAGGTTAGTCTGGAGATTCTCACAGGTAACAGAGCTACAGTTTGCCAGAAAGGACTAAATTGTTGCAAAATAACCATACTTCCATGAATGAATTGACGTGTCATTTGGGTAATGCTTACCAACTTTGACCAGTGATATTGTAATGTTTTTATGGGTAAGTCACACTGGTGCCGATGTAGACACGAGTGTGGAAAGTGCTTGAGAGTGGTCTATCAAGTTGTACTTCCACCATTACATAAAGAGTGAACAGTTATGTAGCTCTTATCAGTGTTGTAAGGACGCAGACCCGATGCTTAGGCTCATTGAAGAATCAAGGATCGGCGTAGGTTCGATGGTTTAGACTCCTAAGAGTGTAGAAGTTCTTAGTATTGAACTGGGGACATGTTCATTGAAGAGTCAAGAATCGACTAAGGTCCGATGTTTATACTCATCAAGAGTGTGGTAAGAGTCTTATACAAGTATGAGGATGAGCTCTGGCGCTAGAGGTCCAAAGGGACCAAGGCTGGAGCTGCCTGCCTGCAAGAGTAAGACTCTGTAGGTTGAGTTAAGAGATGTTGCTTTACTAGAGCGCAATCAATAACTGACTAGCATAAGAAAATGTGCTTGCTTTTATACTAAATCAGTTTCCGCTAAAAAGC
The DNA here is from genome assembly GCA_935421135.1 of Bugulina stolonifera. NCBI lineage: Eukaryota > Metazoa > Bryozoa > Gymnolaemata > Cheilostomatida > Bugulidae > Bugulina > Bugulina stolonifera. Next base: position 34,513,873 of record OW285187.1, read on the forward strand.
CCGATAGAGTATCGGGTGGGACGATAATGTATCAGCCCCGGAAATTGCATAAGAATATGGCTGAAAAGTGCCCGAGGTCCGACCTTAAAAGGGTCGGCCATTGACAAAAAGGGCTTACAATTATGAGAAAGATATTATATGTAAAAACGGACATAATCTGAGACATGGGCCATTCCTTATAATAGGCGAAAAGACTTCGGATAATTAATACAATAATATCAACTTGCTATAATTATTTACATAAGTAATCTAAACATTATTACACGTTTAGAGTCATTTAAGACAGAGAGGATTCATTTGGGCGACAGGGCCCTCTTGATGACCTCTGCGTATGTCGGCCTGGGTGTCAGGTGGGTCGGCCTGTCCACCACAATATCTTTAGACTTAGAGATTTTTATTTCTTCAGTTTTTCAGTGAAGTAATCATCTACAGTATATGCTGTGTTTCATAAATATTCAAGAACTAAAGATTTGACTTTATTCGTGTAGCGATTAATGTCAATGGTAGCTATCATATTGGAGAAAACTTTTGGCATGCTTCAGTTTCTAATGATGTGTCAATTAGGATGTTGCACTGAACTTTGATCAAGTTTACATCTATACCAAGTGCAGAAACGATTCATGTCATCCCATGAAGCACGGGCACCAGCATAAATCATGCCTCTAGATTATCAATAGTTGGCGTAATCGCTGTCTAAATTTCAGACACTGTCCTACTTGGTCAGGAGATCTCTGATTTATTCCCACTACCAGTAGCTCAAAAGTACTGACTCTAGCCAACCACAACGTCTTATTATTGTGTGAATGACCTGGATATGCCGATGAGCTAGGGCTGGTTCTTCCAACCAGGCAAAATAGCAGGTTGCTGCCAATTTTATTTGAAGTCCAAGAGCCGTAGAATTCATCAACAATGTTGCCAAATAGTATCTCAGTTTTAGTAGTGTAATTAATTCCTAGATTGTGGATCTTGTTGGGCTCATGGAACCACCAGTTCTCTCGCTGACAGATTCAATATCAAGAGGAAAAATGCCTGGCTTTCAACCTATCTCTCTGTACAGAATCAACATCTACATACACTTGTACATATTATTATGTTCACAAGCAGAGGTTGTCATGTAATTCTGCCTTTCACCAACTATCATCAGGCAACCATTTAGATGTTCTTCCGCATTTATCATGTTAACTAACTTTTTAACTCGATCCTAACACATTGTGTTCTCTTGGTTGATGTTTAGGCCGGATCATGTGAAGGAGGGAATCAGATAGCCGTCTATGAATATGCCCACAAGAATGGTATTCCTGATGAGACATATAGTAACTACCAGGCTAAGGACCAAAGTCAGTGCATACAATACCATCCTAAACTTCAGTTGATTATGAGTTGTAAATATCTGTTGATAAGAACTGAAAATATGCCAATGTTATTTATTGTATCTCTGTTAACATGTTATGTACTCAATTACACTTCAGTACTCCCACTAGCTATGCTGATGTCTGATTTCTCACATCTAAAGTCTATGTCACATGATCAATTTTGACAACTAATTGACTGTTATAATCTTATAATGGATCGGTTGGTAAGTCTTTGTGGTTGCTTAACTATTTGACATATTTTAGAATGTCTGCCATTTAACTAGTGTGGTACCTGTAGAACTTCTGATAACTCCACATGTGACCCAACTAAACTAAACTAAAAACTACAGCACATTCAAAGTGGTTGACTATGGTCAAGTAGCTGGGAGAGATAAAATGATGGCAGAGATCTTTAAGAATGGACCAATCAGGTTAGCTTACACCTTAGTGCTGGGGTGATCTATTACTTTTGAGAGTGTACTAACTACATGTAGTACTGTTACACTTTTAATTTAAATTTTATTGAAACTTAAATACTCTAATGCGGCGTATTTAAAAACCCGGATGTATAGAATTGTATGTTATAGGATCCGATTCATTAAATATAGACATAGGTTAAAGTTGACAGCAATAGTGTCCATTGCAAGTCGAGTACATGCTCCAAAAGTGCTCTGTGACTCCAAGCTTAATCTTTCATTGTTCAATCTGGAGTTATTTTCCCTGCTCAAACTGAACACCATTCTTGCAAAACCAACCTCAAGCAATATCGTCATCTATCTACATGTAGTAGTTTATATTATTATTATTATTATTGTTATTATACGGACGATATCTTATAGTAGGCATTTTTAACCATATAGCGCCACATGCCTCTAGTATGTTTATGCTTAGTCTATTTGCACTTGCAGCTGTGGGATCTCTGCGACATCTAAACTGGAGTTTTATACTGAAGGTATCTACTCAGAGTACAATGTGGAGCCACGGGTAAATACTGGATTGTTAGGAACTCTTGGGGAGAGCCATGGGTAAGGTATCTCTATATTCTATACACTATTGGCAAGGAGTTGTCTACTCTGGTGTCGACACTGGCTTGTTTATTGGGGTGCTTCATCTTTATCACATAAAGACGTATCGGTACTTATCCCTGAAGTTGTGTTAGACTATAATATGTATGGTTATACTACAGGGAGAGAGAGGATTTCTACGTATAGTCACAAGTGCATACAGGGGAGGTAGTGGTTCTACATATAATCTGGCTTTAGAGGAAACCTGTGCATATGCAGACCCCATAGTACAGAACTAATATCTCCATCTAACTTGTATGCAGGTATTTTATTATAACCAATAATTGTAGCTACAGTCTGTAGTACAGGTTTATTAACTGCTAATTAGGATATTTTGTTGCATACATTTTATCAAACATTGTCTAGTTGCCTTGATAGTAGTTTTGGCTAGTTTTTGCTTAGCAGTCTGAAAACAATTCTTTGAGTATGTCATTCATCCTTTTATGCGTGTTGAAGAAAATTTGTTAGGAAAAGTGCAAAAATAAATCAGCTAAATAATAGTCATAATTTTTAACTTTATTTGCTAGTCACAAGTTCCAGCAACTAAGTGAAGTTCAGATGTTAGTTCTCAAATACTGCACAGAAACAATAACTTGTAAGGCAAATTTTCCCATAAAATTCAGTAATACAATGTAGATCCCACAACATATACATGCCTATGCTTATGCTGTATTGCCTTCACAAATACATGGTTCCTTCTCTACATACATACTGTATAGTCTCTAAATAAACTACATTGTATGTTAGTTAAGGTATATAATGAGTATGTGCAGGCCTACGAATTCAAGTCACCACCTTCACCACCGACTAGTTTAAAAATTTTGAGTAAAGCAGTAGTTCTTATTGTAGGACTGGTTATTTGTAGTTCTTATTAGGGTTTATATTATATTCTGCTTTATTGCTTAGGTTTCCAAAAAATTTTGTTCTCCAGTAATAGAGACATTCAAGTAGTGAGTTCTGGTAGAGATGATCCAGATATGTATACTGCTATCAGGGTTGTTCAGAGCTGCTGCCATAGACTTCCTGTACGATGTAGACAGCGAAGGCCGTGACAGATCTACATACTGCTGGACTGAACATTATGAAGGAATATTTCGTGCAACTGCTCCACATCTAGATAATCCAGTTAAAATAGTATCTAATGGTAAGATATGAATAAAGTTAAAATTATAACTCTTTTAAAACGTGGGCTGACGCCAGGTTTTCAGCCAAAGCCATGACTATATTTCAGCAACTCTTATCTAGAGTCTTGGTGAATTCACGCGCAATGTTATCAAAGATAAGCCTCCTCCTCACTCTTTTACTTCTTGCCTCCATGTATCAGGCTGGTATAAGCCTCTCCTATTGAGTGATAGCTATATTGTGTACATGGTTATCGTCCAATTTATCGTATGCGATACTCAACTCAATGTTATAGTTGATATGATGTGTATATCTTCTGTTATGGTTATGTTGCATAGGTGTTCATACCCCAGATGGTTTAGCCATCGACTGGGTCACTGGGAAACTATATTGGGTTAACGCGAACCTACAGAATGTGGAGGTATGTGTGCTGAAAGATGGAAACTATACATAAGTACTGTACTATGATAAAGTAGACCAACCAAGAGCTCTCTCCCTTGATCCTATGAGTGGGTAAGACAAATTTAGTTTTGACACTTTTATTTGCTAGACTTGGCATCTCTCTTTGCTCTGTAATGACTCATTATTAGTACAGTCTCTCTAATAGCATGCTCCAGTTTTTCAGCAGAATACTTTATGCATCCAAATATTTCACCAAGATTACGTTCTACATGTAAAACCACTTCTAGTGACCGACACTAGTCTATATTTTGTGCAGACGTCCGGAGTAGGTGCAGGTATCCTAAGTAGGTGCAAGCGTCTTAAGTTAGCACCATAGAGTTATCTTCTTCCTATGTTGTAGAAAAAGAAGGTACCTCCATGGTTGTAGACTTCAACAACAATAGTATCATTTTGGTCATGTGCTGAGTCCCAGTCATGTGATTCATGTGGATCATGTGAGCAGCCTGTCACTCCTACCAGCTATTATACTTCAGTCAAAGTTACTAGATTTCTATTAACTTTTCTTCAGTCAAACATGGGCACTCAAGTCACCAACTTTTTATTGGGAGCTAAGGAAGGGGGGCTAAGGCTAAGGGGATAGGCAAAGTTATAAGGGTAGTTTGGAGACAGCTGAGATATATCTGGTGACTAAGGAGAACAGGGCACTCACTTTATGTTTGAGAGTGAATGAGAGAGGTATAGGAGACAGACTAACAGTACAGGCAAAGATATCTTACACTTGTGAGTACAGACATTACATTGCACAATATTAAGAGTAGAGACCGGTGCACGGGTATATAGCTATAAGTGCACTCATTCATAGGATGTACTCACCCCTTCTATGCATGCTAAGACTCAACTTCTGCCCAAAGAGCAAAGAGAAATAATTCATCATTTATGTTCTCCTATATGTAATCTACACAGTTTCATAACGTGTGTTTTTGAACGACTATTTTCGGAATGTCCTGTTTCTAAATGAGATTTTCGAAATGTCTCTGCACCTGCCCTGACATGGGTTGAGTTATGTCCACAGATATAGAACCACGTCCCTGGCTGGTCAAAAATCAGTTTTCTTGAGAAGGAAATATGTAGAGTAAGGGTAATTTATTAATAGTTTTTATCTTCTGATGATGATGCTCGGATGTGCGTTGAAATATATAAGGAACAAATCAAGATATAAGAATGTATGATAAGGGTAATTTACTTTTTAGCTATAATTGCTGGAATCGTTTTTATTACTATTTTTATTGTATTATTTTTGTTATTCTCTTCTGCAATAGAGCTTCTAGATAAAGCTTCTAGGCCATTAGGGCGATCATGCATATGCGGGCATTAATTTAGGGCTGCCAGATATCATGTATTTGAATCTAACAAGTCAGCTACGCGAGAGGCCGTTGTTGTATTTTGGCTGTCAGAGAAAGCCTAGTTCTTAAGTAAATTGGCCCACTGTTTGTTCACCTATGCAAATACCAACATATTGGTGATTTCCGTCCCCAGCTTTACGGAGCGGTGTTGTAGTTGGTTGATATCACGCACAACATCTCCAATTATATCATTTTATCAGTAATCAGCTTTGGTTATCGACTAGATATTAATTGAGACCACTGGTGGGCTGGCACTACGCCTTGCCCATGAAACCATGCTGACGACACAACGACAAACAACAGCGTTGTTCTTTTAAAGCTCACAGCCTCTCGTGGAGCCGAGCTTTAACAATCATACTTTTGTTTCAAGTAAGAATTTTCTTAGAGGTAATAATCTGATGGTAGAGTTACATACATCATGATTGTGTTGATGTTGTAAATTGTGCTGCCGTCTATCCACGCTGACTAATGAATAATAAAGAACAATACTCTTTCATTATTTTTATGCTATAAACAGCTTTCTACTCAACCCGCCTGTGCGTAGCCCGGCTTTTACACCATGCGCAGGCCGCAGAATATCCAAAGGCGCCTGCAGTTACATCCAGCCAGTAGTTATTAGATATCCATGGTTTCGGAATTAAGTACATGTAGTTTCATATTGGTAACTATTTGCTATGGTAAAATATGTAGGCAATCGTAATCCAATAGTAGGCAATGGAATGAACTAGAATTATATCAGACTAAACTTGGGCAAGGCCTAGCAGCATCTCTTACCTTATAATTGATCGGCCTCTATACACTGTACAATGTAGGTTGTTTGTCTAATCATGTTGGTCACTTTCATTTTAGAGAATGGAAGCCCATATACCTACTCTGCTGGTGTTGTTAGTTGGAATAAGTTTGTGTAATGGACTAATGTATAACACTCCTGCTTGTTATGCAAACTCATCAAAGGACTTGTTGGCAGAAGGTGTTAGGTAACTTGCTACTACTGGTTTTTGTAGTTTTCGAAGAACAGCGAAGTGTGATGTCTAGTATGTAACATTTGACCCGATTTATTCCAATTTCAAGTTTGACAGTAAATACATTATTAAATTTGCAAGTTCTTAATGATGTTATGGTTTCTGCAACTGAATGTTTTCATCAGGCTAGTCTGGAAATTCTCACTGGTAACAGAGATACTACAGGTTGCTAGAAAGGACTAAAATTGTTGCAAAATAACCGAGTTGATGTGCCAATTGGGCAATGTTTACAAATTTTTGACCAGTGATATTTTTAGACTTTTGGATTTTTATTTCTTCAGTTTTTCAGAGAGGTAGTGTTTCTGATCATTTTTATAGTACTTTTAATGTCACAACACTGTTCATCTCCGTTCTATAGGACTTACAAGAGACCACATGAGTACCTTAACATGGCTGACATTCCAAAATCATTAGACTGGAGGAATATGAATGGTATCAATTATCTAAGCCCAAACAGGAATCAGCACATCCCTCAGTGTAAGTTTATCGCTAGGACAGTCGCTTACTGTATGCACTTCATTTAGGCTACTTGGCATGTAGATTTATTATTAATACGGTGTTTAACCTTTTTTCAAAGAAATGGAGCGTTTGAATCAAATACATGTATTAATAATCAAATACAATAATCTTTCGATTGTATCAAATAGGTAAAAAGCAAACTGCCTTATTGTAATCATCTATATTACTGTGTTTCATAAATATTCAAGAACTAAAGATTTGACGTTATTCGTTTAATGTCAATGGTAGCTATCATTTTGGAAAAAACTTTTGGCATGCTTCAATTTCCGATGATGTGTCAATTAGGATGTTGCACTGAACTTTGATCAAGTTTACATCTATACCAAGTGCAGAAATGATTCATGTCATCCCATGAAGCACGGGCACCAGCATAAATCATGCCTCTAGATTATCAATAGTTGGCGTAATCGCTGTCTAAATTCCAGACACTGTCCTACTTGGTCAGGAGATCTCTGATTTATTCCCACTACCAGTAGCTCAAAAGTACTGACTCTAGCCAACCACAAAGTCATATTACATTATTGTGTGAATGACCTGGATATGCCGATGAGCTAGGGCTGGTTCTTCCAACCAGGCAAAGTAGCAGGTTGCTGCCAATTTTATTTGAAGTCCAAGAGCCGTAGAATACATCAACAATGTTGCCAAATAGTATCTCAGTTTTAGTAGTGTAATTAATTCCTAGATTGTGGATCTTGCTGGGCTCATGGAACCACCAGTTCTCTCGCTGACAGATTCAATATCAAGAGAAAAAATGCCTGGCCTTCAACCTATCTCTCTGTACAGAATGTCTTAGACTGTGGAAACGTAAGGTTCATCTGCATATGCATACACTTGTACATATTATTATGTTCCCAAGCAGAGGTTGTCACATAATTCTATTTTTCACCAACTATCATCAGGGAACCATTTAGATGTTCTTCCGTATTATCTGGTTTTGTTGGAAGATATACTGACAAATCATTACAACTGACATTTCAACTCGATCCTAACAGATTGTGTTCTCTTGGTTGATGTTTAGGCCGGATCATGTGAAGGAGGGAATCAGATAGCCGTCTATGAATATGCCCACAAGAATGGTATTCCTGATGAGACATGTAATAACTATCAGGCTAAGGACCAAAGTCAGTGCATACAAGACCATCCTAAACTTTAGTTGATTATGAGTTGTAAATATCTGTTGATAAGAACTGAAAATATGCCAATGTTATTTATTGTATCTCTGTTAACATGTTATGTACTCAATTACACTTCAGTACTCCCACTAGCTATGCTGATGTCTGATTTCTCACATCTAATGTCTATGTCACATGATTAATTTTGACAACTTCTAACTGACTGTTCTAATCGTACAATAGATTGGCTGGTAAGTCTCGACATTTACTTCATTATTTGACATATTTTAGAATGTCTGCCATTTTACCAATGTGGTACCTGCAGAACTTCTGATAACTCCACATGTGCTCCAATTAAGAACTACACCAGATTCAAAGTGGGCGACTATGGTCAAGTAGCTGGGAGAGATAAAATGATGGCAGAGATCTTCAAGAATGGACCAATCAGGTCAGTTTACACCTTAGTGTATGGGTGATATATTACTTTTGAGAGTGTACTAAATACATGTAGTACTATTACACTTTTAGTTTAAATTTTGTTGAAACTCTAATGCAGCATATTTAAAACCCGAATGTATAAAATTGTATGTTATAGAATTCGATTCATTAAGTGCTCAGCGACTCCAAGCTTGAGATTTTATAGTTCAGTCTGGAGTTATCTTCCCTGCTCAAACTCAACACCATTTTTACAAAACCAACCCCAAAAAATATCCTCATCTATCTACATATAGCAGTTTATATTGGATCCTCAACCAAGTAACCTAAAGTATATGGATGATAGTGTATCTTATAGTAGGCGTCTTTAACCATATAGTACCACATGTCTCTAGTATGTTCATGCTTACTCTACTTGTGCTTACAGCTGCGGGATTTCTGCAACATCTAAACTGGAGTTTTACACTGGAGGTATCTACTCGGAGTACAATGTGGAGCCACATGTAAGTATAGTGCTTACAATGTACATACAATTATATCCACAATTAACTGATGAATTGTAATGTAGGAGATTGGTTGTGAGACGTATATGGGCGGACTTTATCCCTGGGTCTTGATTACTTAATATGGTAGTCTATGCTAACAATAGGAGTTACCATTGTACTCTGTAACGCTTTGCTTTATATTCAATAGCTCAATCATATCGTGTCGGTGGTTGGCTGGGGTCAAGGGACTCTCAACGGAGAAGATGCGGAATACTGGATTGTTAGGAACTCTTGGGGGAAACCATGGGTAAGTATCTCTACATTCTATACGCTGTTGGCAAGAAGTTTTCTACTCTGGTCCATCTTCACTGCATAAATGGGAGAGGTTCTGTCAACACATCTTGTTAGACTATAATATGTATGGTTATACTACAGGGAGAGAGAGGATTTCTACGTATAGTCACAAGTGCTTACAGGGGAGATCGTGGTTCTACATATAATCTGGGTCTAGAGGAAACCTGTGCGTATGCAGACCCTATAGTACAGAACTAATATTTCCATCTAACTTGTATGCAGGTATTTTATTATAACCAATTGTAGCTACAGTCTGTAGTTCAGGTTTATTAACTGCTTATTAGGATAGTTTGTTGCATTCATTTTATCAAACATTATCTAGTTGCTTTGATAGTAGTTTTGGCTAGTTTTTGCTTACCAGTCTGGAAACAACTCTTTGATGATGTCATTCATCCTTTAGTACTAAGTTATGGTGGTACAATGTACATGTAGCAGTATGTAAAGCATCTCCTATATACTGGTAGCTGTATGTTGTATGCCCATCTCTGCTATTCACAGAACATTTTGTAAGACTGTAAGTAAACATAAATATTGTTGTTTTTTGATATCGTAATTACCATACTCTTTGTTTTGGTAAGTACTAGCTCGATCCATATTGCATATTTCTTATGTAACCATAAATTTTTTACAGTTTATGTACATGTACATGTAATCTACATACAATACACAAGATACATGTAGATAGCGAAATAATAATTATTATATGTACATGTATGATATCATCTGGATATAGACAAGTTTATTTCTGGTCTTAAGCCCAATATGCACCATCATAGACCAATACTATGGAACACCCGCTCTCCCCACATGTTCAACTTTATACATTAGTTTCTACTGCATAGGCAGTTATCCTCTCTTGCACTTTTTGCTTGTGATCAGGTGACCAAACTCTTTATTGTTACAGGTTAGTTGGATTAATTATTGCACCAAAATATTCCACATCATTTCTAATAGACATTCACAAGTGACCTACTGTTTTACTGTAGTTTTATATGCAATATGCATGCAAAAGTATTCACTATATTATTATGTAAGTATGGAACTGCATTTTTATGTAGTTACCAATGTAACTTATTATTAAATATATCTCATAATCTCACGTGACACAGCAGCCAATAGGAGTAGAGTTGATATATAACATGTTCTACATGTACGCATTAATTGAGAGTGGCCACCTTGTACTCATAGCTATTCCTTGCCCATGAATGATTACTACTTGGAGTTATGCTCCTCAGGTAAATTTGAAAATCAAATGGTCCGTTTTGGCATAAATTTGCTATGGTGCGATGGAGTTGTTTGGTACATGGAGGATAACTCAATGTCTACTACAAACAATGATCATACATTATCTCATTGCAAGGTCTGTTAATGCTGTTTAAGAAAATTTGCAAGAAGAATACAATTACATGTACATGTATATTGTACATGGAGTTATGAGAAGTACAAACATAACTTGTCGATGATTTAGTACTTCAGAATCATTGAATCAATACACAATCGCTTGTTGAAGAAAATTTACTTGTAGAATACGATTAGTTAGGAGAAGTGCAGAAATTAAATAATTAAATAATAGTCATAATTTTTAACTACATTGGCTAATAATGAGTTATAGTTACCAAGAAAAATTCAGATGTTAGTTCTCAAGTACTGCACACAAACATTGACTTGTAAGGCTAACTTTCCCATAAAATTCAGTAATAGACCTCACAACATATACAATGTACATGGTACCTGTTCAATGCTCTTATTTTACTATGTTTCTAATTTATAGTAATGTAATGTTTTTAGTGTATGATATACGTACGGGTGCCGATGTAGCACGGGTACGGGAAGTGCTTGGTAGTGGTAGTGGGCTGCCAAGGTAACTTCCACACATTACATAAAGAGTGAACAGTTAAGCTAAGCTTTTGTGATTATTGATGAAGACAGAGGCCGAGGGTGAGACTCATTAAGGAGTCCATGGTCGACGTAGGTCTTGTAGTTTATCTTCAAAGGAGTGTAGAAAGTAGTAATGCTGATCTAAGGGCTTAGACTCGACGCTAGATTCATTGAAGAATCCGAGATCGGCTAAAGTCCGATGGTGTAGAACTCACAAGTAGTGTAGAATGAGTACTTAAATGAGTATGAGGACGAGCTCGGGTGCTGAGGTCTAAAAGACCAGGTCTGGAACTGCCTGCCTGCAAGTGTAAGACTCTGTAGGTTGAGTTAGGACATGTTGCTTTATTAGAGCGCAATCAACAACTGATTTGTACAGCAAAATGCGTAAGCTTTTATACATAAGATACTTCGAGAAAAAGGTACGATAAGGTATCGGGCCAGAAATTGCATAATACAGTAATATGGCGGATATACGCCGAGGTCGGCCCTCAGAAAGGTCGGCCTTGCACAAAAAGTGCGTACAATATGCTAAAACAGATAATATATAATTATGGCCATGTTCTGAGATATCGGCCCCAAAAGTATACAGGTAAAAAGACCTAGGCAATGAAGTAATTGCACACACAGTATAATTGGACTATACAATGAATGGAAAGGCTTGATTGGCTAATAATAGTATAACACACATTATGTATGCAGTAGTTGGTAATAATGGTAAGATAATAAGTGTAATGTCAAGCATGTATAGGATTCATGCATAATAATATTGGCACAAGATATAGTCCATGCTGCCTCAGGCTATGCTGATTCACTACAGTATCCCCCAACAATTCAAATCTGCAGCTTTCTTTTCACATCTTAGAATTCTATGATTGCTAGTAACAGTGACAAAACAAACTGGAATGAGTGCATTGGGGGTATCTAGAATGTTCTATGCAACTCATTCATATGCTTACATTCGTCCTTAGTTTAGCACCCTAGAGTTATCCCTGTGTTGTAGAAAAAGAAGGTACCTTCATGATTGTAGACTTCAACAGTAATAATTACCATTTTGGCATTTTGTGCCGAGTCCTAGTCATGCAATTCATGTGGATCATGTGAGCAGCCTGTCACTCCTACCAACTATTATATTGTAATGGTATGCACAGCCGTCTCTTACACCTGACACTCATTATTATGTGTGCTTACATGTATATACCTGCTTGCATTCTACATTGCTTCACTTCTATATCATTGTATATACTTGTATTATAATTACTAAGTCTTTTATACCCATGTAAAGAGGCCCGACCTCTCAGAATCACTTGATATTCATTTTGTACATGAATTGGATGATTATAAGCAACTTTTGTATAACCCGACCTATTTTGGGTCGGCCGTCGGGCTTCGGGGCGTCGGGCTTGTTGCGCAACTTCCGGACAACCCTATGTCGTCTTTTCCCGACACTACGTCGGGCGGAAGTCTTTATACTATATAAAGGCCACTGTTTCATTGTTTGTTGTCTCAGTCTTCACTTGGTTTTCAATAAAGACACTTCTATACTTGATACAGAGACTTTCACTTCCTTTTGTCAGGTCATTCGCTTAGCGAACCGCCTACTAGGTCGGATCACTCTCTTTCAAGGTATAGTCTGAAGGTCAGACTTGGGACCAGATGGGTCGTCTCTGGTAGTTATTGGACTACTGAGACCGCTCGATCTTTCATGTAATGAGAAGGCCTAGCACCACTCATAGGCACTTCAATTCTGGGCCGGTAGTCGTCCAAGGACGACCGCACGAAATACCAGAAACCATTACAATATTTCAGTCACACTTCTAAGTCATTAGATATCTATTAACTTTGCTTCAGTCAGACATGGGCACTCAAGTCAAGAACTTTTTATTGGGAGCTAAGGAAGGGGGCTAAGGCTAAGGGGATAGGCAAAGTTATAAGGGTAGCTTGGAGACAGCTGAGATATATCTGGTGACTAAGGAGAACAGGGCACTCACTTTATGTTTGAGAGTGAATGAGAGAGGTATAGGAGACAGACTTTGTGGGAAAGCTGGGGATTAGCTCTGCTATAAACCATGTTGCTTTGCTTGACTCATATCATTATCATGATATGATTTATAATCATTCTGCTTCCAATGACAATGCTGTTGATTTGGAGTAATTATGTACTAAGTCTTTTTCACCATAGAAAAACTAGATGACTTGTAGCTAAACAGACCTATAATAAATAGGTAAAAATCAAACTTGGAATAGCCTTTGGGCTTTTTTCACCATTACCTAACAGTAAATAGCACCACTACCCATTGTGACTGTCTGTGCCACACTTTATGCACTTTCCCCCTGTATGTTTACTATTTCATGCTAACAGGATTTTTATTGAAATGTTAGGAAATAAATGAATAGAGAGGATGTTGTACTAGTAGCCTACTACTCTTTGTTGTTCAACTATTCACCCACACTCACACTGAAAATCGCCTTTTCTATTTATTCCTGAAAGCACTATTAAGCACTTCTTAAAGTCTCTACACTATTCAATCTACTATAATTCCAGGCTTCAGAAATTACAAATTTATGCTGCACAAAGTTCCCATTGGTGGTCTGTTTGAACTTCCACTAAAGGCTGAAGTACTACTTTTAACTCTTCTCTGATTCAAGCATTGTAGCACTAATTGCTTGACTTTTACTTTACGTTTTTAAATTGCTGTTTAGTGTTCATTTACTCTTACTGTACTCAGTGGTCAAAGTCTAAGAAAAGAGGTGGGGGGTCTCTAGGGTAGCAAACATAATCGCTTAAGGGCGCGAACCGTCCAAATGGCGCGCTGGCGGGGAGGGGCGCCTGAGCGCCCTCCCAGAAATTGGAAATTTTATCAAAATTAGACATTGACATGGTGCAAAATCCAAGAACTTCAGGTTAAAATATGGTCCAAGATCTTACGATTTTAAGATAAAACTTCGTTTCTATGCAAGAAGGAAAATTAATGGCACTGCATGCGGCTTATTATAACAGTAATCTGTAGAAGGTCTATCATTCTGAGAGACCCCCTAAAATTTATGATGGGGGACTCCGTCCCCCACGACCCCCCGACTTTGACCACTGACTGTACTTTTGACTGGACTTCATCTGATGACTTGACTCTTAAGTGACTTCATCAGTTGAGAATATGTACTCTTACTTGACTTTATCTACTTGGCGCAGGTCTGATTTCAGTACTTCTACTTCATTACCTTCTACCTGCTCAGGCTAAAAGTATTTATATTTATTGTAGTTGAGGTTACATAACCTACAATAGATGTTACATAATGATAAGTTATAAGTAATACCAACCAGGGTGCACAGGTACATGTATATATAAGCTTGCTTATTGATATACTCTCCCTTTCTATGCTAAGACTCTATTGGAGAATGTTGGCATAATATAAGTGTCATATATACAACACAACACTACCCACAGCTGACGCTGATTCTACTCATAAAGCTAGATTTGATAGTAACTCTGTACTTCTACCACTCAAGTAATTTCTACTGAAACATACTCGCTGAGGTATGTTTCAATGTACATTTCATTCAATGATATATTCTGTGTTCAGTTTTCTGTACATTTAATTCAAGATAACCGTCCTTAAATTTAAGTTAAATATATTATTCATTTAATATAAATACACCTTGTTTAATATAATATGTTTATATAATTACAATGGCAATAGTTAGAAGTCACAAAATAAAGATTTTGCCACAATGACAGTACTTTTTATAACAATATGACTTTGATATTTTTCTTTCTTACGGAAATTTATTCGTCTATGTGCAGCTAGAGACTTGGTTCTGCATCTATAGAAATACCCAAACCCTGACAAGGTTTGGGTATTTCCAAGTCCCTGGCTGGTCAAAAATCAATTTTCTTGCAAATTTTTTAGTTATTGTTATTATTGTATTGTTATTCTCATTCTCTTCTTTGATTGAGCTCTAGATTGGAAGGCCATTGGGGCGATCATGCATTTACAGGCTGCTAAGTGCCAAATATCTTATATTTGAATCTAACGGATCAGCTACAGGAGATACTGTTGTTCTTTTCTGGCTGACAGTGACTAGTTCTAGAGCAAATCTATAATCTATTAGGGATCAGCTTTGGTTATTGAGTAGATACTAATCGAGACTGTCGGTGGGCTGGTACTATCCCTTGCCCATAAAGTCATGCCAACGAACAACGGAGTTGTTCTATCAAAGCTCATGTCCTCTTGTGGAGCCAAGCTTTAACAATCCTGTATTTTTGTTTCATGCAAGAATTTTTTCTCACAGCTAATAAGCTGATGGTAGAATTACTTATCATAGTTGTGCTGATATCCTATCAGACTAAACTTGGGCAAGGCCTAGCAGCATATCTTACCTTATAATTGGCCGACCTGTATGCACTGTACAGTGTAGGTTGTTGGACTAATCATGTTGGTCACTTTCATTTTAGAGAATGGAAGCCCATATACCTACTCTGCTGGTGTTGTTAGTTGGGATAAGTTGGTGCAATGGACTGATGTATAACACTCCGGCTTGTTATACAAACCCATTGAAGGATTTGTTGGCAAAAGGTGTTAGGTAACTTGCTATGTCACTAAATTAAGTGATGTTATGGTTCTCACAATTCATCACTTTGTTCAGGCTAGTTTGAAATTATTTTCAGATGACTTCGCCCAAACTAAAGCAGGGGAAGTTGTCTTCTATATGTTTTATTGGTTAACCGCCCTTACCCCAAATCCAAACCGCAGACAAGGAACTAAAGCAGTCAAAACTTTTCTACTACTGTGCCTAATAGCAACAACCATCCTCTCATGAATGAATTAATGTGCCCACTGTGCAATGTTTACAAATTTTGATCAGTGATATATTTAGACGTTTAGATTTAGTTCTTCACTTTTTCTTTAAAGTAATGCTCCTTAATATTTCCAATGCCACAACACTGTTCATCTCTGTTCTATAGAACTTACAAGAGACCACATGAGTACATTAACATGGCTGACATTCCAAAATCATTGGACTGGAGGAACATGAATGGTATCAATTATTTAAGTCCAATCAGGAATCAGCACATCCCCCTGTGTAAGTCGAATTTGCGACTGTTCGAAAAAGACAGTTCAAAACAGCACGGTTCAAAACCGGACAATTCTAAACCCCAAATCCCAACAACCAGATCTCAACTAATTTTTATATTTAATATTATTTTTTTCACTTAATCTGTGAGTTGTGTTCTTCTAAGTGTAATCTACACAGTTTTGAACTGTCCAGTTGTGAAATGTCCTGTTTCTTTTTCGAAATGTCCCTATACCATGTAAGTCTATAGCTAGTGCCGTAACCAAGCACAGGCATTTACTGTATGGACTTCATGTACATATACACTGTAGGTTGCTTGTGGGATAGGTGTACTTTGAATACTGTACGAGTATATAACCTTTGTTCACCAAAAGTCTTATGTTTGAATCAAATATTAGCAGTGTTCGAAGTGGAAAAATTGAAGCAGGTACACGGTACATGCAATCTCACAGATTAGTATTGTATAGCTATCCACATAATCTTATGGTAGCTAAGAAATTAGTGGATTACAAAAATGAAAAAAAGTTATACTCTGGAGTCTGGTAAGAATTGAACTCCAGACCTTATGGATGAGTGTCAAGCACTGTACTACTACGCTATCAAGTCCACAGCAACTGTGTGGGGGAAACTAACTATTAAAATGAGGGTACACGTTTGCTGGCCGTATAACCACTAAAATTGAGGTGGGTACACACCGTATACTCCCGTATAACCACGCTTCGAACACTAAATATTAGTAATACAATCTAATAATTTATCTATTGAGCCGTCGGGGACTCGTTTTCTCATCCATGGAAATACCAGTCCCTGGCTTAGGTTGAATCTGAGGCCACTACGGCACCCAATCACCTAGCACTGTGAACAGAATACAGTTGAAATCCCAGTCAGAGATGGGTATTTTTATGATATTTCATGAATATCCAAGAAATACATGCTATTTTCATTTGAGAGACGAGAGTGTACCATTGGGCTATGGAGTCAAATAGTATCTCAGTTTTAGTAGTGTAATTAATTCCTAGATTGTGGATCTTGTTGGGCTCATGGAACCACCAGTGCTCTAGCTGACAGATTCAATATCAAGAGGAAAAATGCCTGGCCTTCAACGTATCTGTCTATACAGAATGTCATAGACTGTGGAAACGTAAGGTTCATCAACATCTACATACACTTGTACATATTATTATGTTCATAAGTATTTTGCTACACAAGTTTTCATAATTGTAATTCTGCTTTTATTCTACAATTTAGATTTTCTGCCGTATTCTCTGGTTTTGTTGGAAGATAACCTGGCACATTATTTCAAATAGCCTTTCAACTCTATCCTATCCTATTGTGTTGTCTTGGTTGATGTTTAGGCCGGCTCATGTGAAGGAGGGATTCAGATACCAGTCTATGTATATGCCCACAAGAATGGTATTCCTGATGAGACGTGTAATAACTATCAGGCCAAAGACCAAAGTCAGTGCATATAACACCATCCTAGATTTTAGTTTGTTGATAGGAACTGGCAGTGGTTAAAGTTGGGGGGTCGTGGGGGACGCAGTCCCCCTACCATAAATTTCAGGAGGTCCCTCAGACTGATAGACCCCCTACAGGTTACTATAATAATAATAATATTAATTGGACCATATTTTACCTCAAGATTTTGGACCATATTTTGACCTGAAGTTGTTGGATTTTGCACCATTTCACTGTCTAATTTTGATAAAGTTTCCAATTTCCGGGAAGAGCGCCCCCCCCCCCTCCTGAGTACCCGCCCGCCTGCACGCTGTGTGCACCGTTCAGGCACTTCATGCCCTCAAGTGATTATGTCTGCTACCCTAGAGACTGCCCACCTCTTTTCTTGGACTTTGACCACTGGGAACTGGAAATACATGTAGTTATGTTATACTGATGTTAGTTTTACTTGTGCATCTCTACTAACATGTTATGCAACTTGCCTCTTCTCTAAAGCACAGCTGTGTAATTATCCAAAACCAATTGCTGGTTAGTCCTGCACTAGTTATGCTGATGTCTGATTTCTCACATCTAATGTCTATGTCACATGATCAATTTTGACAACTAATTGACTGTTATAATCTTATAATGGATCGGTTGGTAAGTCTTTGTGGTTGCTTAACTATTTGACATACAATTTTAGAATGTCTGCCATTTAACCAGTGTGGTACCTGCAGATCATTTGATAACTCCACATGTGCTCCAATTAAGAACTACACCAGATTCAAAGTGGGCGACTATGGTCAAGTCATTGGGAGAGATAAAATGATGGCAGAGATCTTTAAGAATGGACCAATCAGGTCAGCTTACACCTTACTGTATAGGTGATATATTACTTATGAGAGTGTACAGCTATACTTTTAATCTTTATTTTGTTGAAGCTTAAACTCCAATGCAGCATATTTCAAACCCCGGATGTATAGAATTGTATGTTATAGGATCCGATTCATTAAACATAGACATCAGTTAAAGTTGACAGCAATACTGTCCATTGCAAGTTTAGTGCATGCTCCAAAAGTGCTCTGTGACTCCAAGCTTGATCTTTCATTGTTCAATCTGGAGTTATTTTTCCTGCTCAAACTCAACACAATTTTGCAAAACCAACCCCAAACAATATCCTCGTCTATCTACATTATAGCAGGTTATATTGATTCCTCAACCAAGTAACCTAAAGTATATGGACGATATCTTATAATAAGCATCGTTAACCATATAGTACCGCATGCCTCTAGTATGTTTATGCTTAGTCTAATTGCACTTACAGCTGCGGGATCTGCGCTACGTCTACACTGGAGTTTTATACTGGAGGTATCTACTCAGAGTATCTACCAGACCCACCGGTAAATCTAGTGCTCACAATCTACTATATAATTTAGCTGTCCATCGTAGCCAATGATGACATATTTCACATTCGTTACAGTTGTCTTCAACCTTCTCTGTTATAGGAGAGACTGTCCTTATGGATAGACTTTGTTTTCAAGTCTTGATAGCTTAATGATAAGTTATGCTAACAATAGGAGTTACCATTGTACTCTGTAACGCTTTGCTTTATATTTAATAGCTCAATCATATC
This sequence comes from Bugulina stolonifera, assembly GCA_935421135.1. Lineage (NCBI taxonomy): Eukaryota > Metazoa > Bryozoa > Gymnolaemata > Cheilostomatida > Bugulidae > Bugulina > Bugulina stolonifera. The sequence continues at coordinate 34,533,162 of OW285187.1, forward strand.
GTGTCAGTGGTTGGCTGGGGTCAAGGGACTCTCAACGGAGAAGATGCAGAATACTGGATTGTTAGGAACTCTTGGGGAGCGCCATGGGTAAGTATTTCTACATTCTATGCACTGTTGGCAAAAAGTCGTCTACTCTACTCTGGTGTCTACACTGGCTTGTTTATTGAGGTGCTTCTTCTTTATCGCTTCTGCTTTATCACATAAAGACGTATCGGTACTTATCCCTGAAGTTGTGTTAGACTATATGTATGGTTATACTACAGGGAGAGAGAGGATTTCTACGTATAGTCACAAGTGCATACAGGGGAGGTAGTGGTTCTACATATAATCTGGGTCTAGAGGAAACCTGTGCGTATGCAGACCCTATAGTACAGAACTAATATCTCCATCTAACCTGTATGCAGGTATTTTATTATAACCAATAATTGTAGCTACAGTCTGTAGTACAGGTTTATTAACTGCTAATTAGGATATTTTGTTGCATACATTTTGTCAAACATTGTCTAGTTGCCTTGATAGTAGTTTTGGCTAGTTTTGCTTAGCAGTCTGGAGACAACTCTTTGATGATGTCATTCATCTTTCAATACTAAGTTATGGTGGTACAATGTACATGTAGCAGTATGTAAAGCATCCCCTATATACTGGTAGCTGTATTGTATGCTCATCTCTACTAGTCGAGTATTCACAGACATCTTATAAAACTGTACGCAAATATAAATATTATAGTTTTGTGATGTCGCAGTTGACATGCTCTTTGCTTTGGTAAGCACTAGCTCGATCCAAATATCATATTTTCCATGTAACCATAATATTTTTGACAGTTTATGTACATGTAATCTACATACAGTACACAAGATACATGTAGATAGCGAAATAATAATTATTATATGTACATGTATGATATCATCTGGATATAGACAAGTTTATTTCTGGTCTTAAGCCCAATATGCACCATCATAGACCAATACTATGGAACACCCGCTCTCCCCACATGTTCAACTTTATACATTAGTTTCTACTGCATAGGCAGTTATCCTCTCTTGCACTTTTTGCTTGTGATCAGGTGACCAAACTCTTTATTGTTACAGGTTAGTTGGATTAATTATTGCACCAAAATACTCCATATTGTTTCTAATAGACATTTACAAGTGACCTACTATTCTAGTTTTATATACAATACGCGTGCAAAAGTATTCACTATATTATGTAAGTATGGAACTGTGACGAGTTAATTGCATCTGTATGTAGTTACCAATGTAACTTCTCATAATCTCACATCTCATAATCCCACATGACACAGCAGCCAATAGGAGCAGTGTTGATATATAATGTGTTCTACATGTAGCCACCCTAAGCTTATAATAGCTATTCTTTGCCAATTAATAAATACTACTTGGAGTTTTGCTCCCTCAATAAAGTTTGAAAATTGAAAGGTCTTCTTTTGGCTAGCAACAGGTGAATTTAGTGATGTAGCTACATAATATGATTATCTAGGATTATCAGCATGAAGCAGAGACGTTGGCATCACATAAATCCATCTTTATTAGGTCAGCTCACATAATAGTTCTCTGATACCATAGAGTTATCTGATACATAGAGTTATCTGATACCATAGAAGATGTCTACTACAAACAGAGTCTGCAATATTATCTACCGCTTGTGGTTAGCTGGAGTCTCAATCATGCCTCTGCCAAGATAAATCATTCTCAGCACAAATTCTGACAGCAACAAATGTCGGCCTAATGCAGCCCTCCAGTATTTCAAAATTATTGTTCACAGTCAATACACAACTGCCCAGTTTGAAAAAGTTTACTAGTAGAATACAATTAGTTAGGAGAAGTGCAAAAATAAATCAATTATTAAATAATAGTGGTAATTGTTAACTCTAGTTGCTAACAATGAGTTATAGTAACTGCACTTGTAAGGCTAACTTTCCCATTTGTTTAAATTAAATTCAATAATGCTTTCATTTTCCTATGTTTCTAATCTACATGTTTGTATAACATCTGCCAACAATTCAAATCTGTCATCTTCTTTTCAATTTCACATCTTGGAACTAATGATAGAATTGTTATGTGGAGGTAATTCAGTTTGTTTCCAGGCAGGCTGTTTCACCACAATAATACAAGCAAAGTACATTTCGCCACTCTAGCAGCTGAACCCATAGAGTTATCTATGGTGGTTGTTGAACCCACTATTTTTAATGAGTTTAATTGTCAAACTCAATGTTTCATTGGCTGTTAAAATTACTAAAATGCCAATCATAGAATTCTGTGACTGCAAGTAACACAATTATAAAACTGTAATGAAAGCATTGGGGTATCTAGAATGTTCTAAGATCAAGATGCAACCAAGTCATATGCTTCCATTCTTCTACGGATATGTAGTACTCTTGTCAATACTTACATTGCCTTCATATTGTTCAGGTAAGTAATGACATACCATTCCACTTTTGGCCTATTAATAATAATAAGTAGTTGGGAGTGCTAGAGTTATGACTGAGTGTGTACACTGTAGTAGGTTTATGCCTATGCTGTATTGCCTTCACAAATACATGGTTCCTTTTCTACACACATACTGTATAATAGTCTCTAAATAAACTACATTGTACGTTAGTGAAAGTATATAATATGTTTATGTGTGTGCACGCCTACAATGCAGGCGACCGACTAGGTAGAAAATTGTAGGGCTGGTTATTTGTAGTTCTTATCATAGGGTTTATATATATATATATTATATTCTGCTTTATTGTTTAGGTTCCCAAAAACTTTTGTTCTCCAATAGTAGAGACATTCAAGTAGTGGATTCAGGTAGGGATGATCCAGATATACTGCTATCAGGGTTGTCCGAAGCTGCTGCCATAGACTTCCTGTACGATGTAGACAGCGAAGGCCGTGACAGATCTACATACTGCTGGGCTGAGCGCTACGAAGGAATCTTTTGTGTAACTGCTCCACATCTGAACAATCCAGTTAAAATAGTTTCTAATGGTATGGCACATGTATTAATAAAATAGTTTCTAATGGTATGGCACATGTATTAATAAAATAGTTTCTAATGGTATGGCACATGTATTAATAATATAGTTTCTAATGGTATGGTACATGTATTAATAAAATTAAAATCAGAACTCTTTTAAAACATAGAAATGGGGCTCAGAGTGCAGATTTTCAGCCGAAGCAGTGACTGTATATCAGCAACTCCATCTGGAGTCTCGGTAAAGTTGCGCACAGCTTTATCAAAGATAAGCCTTTCCTCCTCACTCTTTTACTTCTTGTCTCTATGTATCATGTTGTAGACCTCTCCTATTGACCGCTATCAATATTACATGTATGTACATGGCTATCTATATAGGTATGTAGGCTACATGGTATACAGTGCCTAGCTCAATGTTATATGGTTATGATACATAGGTGTCCATGCCCTTGATGGTTTAGCTATCGACTGGGTCACTGGGAAACTATATTGGGTTGACGCAGACCTACAGAATGTGGAGGTATGTGTGCTGAAAGATGGAAGCCATAGAAAAGTACTGTACTATGATAAAGTAGACCAACCAAGAGCTCTCTCCCTTGATCCTATAAGTGGGTAAGACGATTTAATTTTGACACTATCTTTATTCCTAACTAAATGTGCACTACACTACTTTGTATCACAGTGTCCAATTCTCTCTAATAGAAATTATAGGCTGATATTGGTCATGTTCCAACAATGGAACGCATTTTCTCAGCTGAATTTTCTATGTACCCAAATAATTATTTCGTCAAGATCACCTTCTACATGTGAAATTACTGCTGGTCCTTGATTAACAATAGCATATATTTTGTCATGGATACCCTACCCAGTGCCTACGATATGCACCAGGCTGCATTTTCATGCTTCAAAACCAGAAAAAACTTACCATGTACTAATCATCAGATCTTTGCCTAGTCACATGAGACTCCTAGCCAATGTTTACTAAGTCAAACTCACTGGTTAGATCCAATCTATTGCTGTTACACCAATCATGATGGGTTCAACCTGCAAAGGTGCAGACGTCCTGAGTAGGTGCAGACAAATTTGGGATCTGGAATTGAGATTTTTGTTTTCTCATTTTCCGTTTCAGGATCTTTAGAAGATTATTTCTTCACTCAACACATTGCTTAGATATTTTTATCTCTCATAGCATTGAAAAACTATTATTCTCCTGTCAACCAGGATTGTAAACAAACATGACACTTGATATTCTACCAGACTATGCTGTTATCCTGTTATTCACATTGGTTGAAGCAAAATTTGATTTGATATTTGCAAAGGATATATCATTTTGGTGCTTTAATGGCCTTATGTGGCTGACCAGTTACCATAATTATTATTTCTTGATCACTATCTGTTGTAAGTAGACAATGACACTGTGCATAGAGGCTTTGTTTGATACATTGTTATTACATGTATGTTGTATATCTAACTATGTGTAGGTACATGTACTGGACAGATTGGGGTGAAGAACCAAAGATAGAGAGAGCAGGAATGAATGGTGACCTCACAACCAGGTCAACCATCATAGCTGAAGATATCAGCTGGCCAAATGGTCTCACTATAGACTACATGGAGAGACGACTCTACTGGGTTGATGCCTCTCTTAGCTATATACGTTCCTCTGATCTGGATGGCAAACACAGGTATGTTATACTCTACACTAGGCTATACATTTTGTGTATTGTACATTAAACAACCTATTGTATGCATATACATATACAGTGTACATTATAATTTTCACACGCATATTCTAGTGCAGGACGAGTTAGGTGCAGAAGTGGAGAAATTTGAGATAGCCTTTGTTCTTCGCCAAAAGTGAAGCAGAAGAAGTTGTCTTCTCTATACTTTGCTGGTTGACCACCCTAACCCCAACCTCAACCACAAACAAGGAACTAAGGCTATCCAAATTTCTTCCCTACTGCACCTAACAGTGCAGGACAAGATCGGTCACTTCTTTGTAGCGGGTGTTTATGTGGTATGCCTTGCTTGTTTATGGTTTACAAATTGTATGTTGCATGGTTATTTATGGTTCATCCTGTATGGTGGTTTATGGTTCATGTTGTATGATTGTTAATGGTATATGTTGTATGGTTATTTATGGAATATGTTGTGTGGTTGTTTATGGAATATATTGTATGACTAAATTGCTCTTGCTAACGGTCTTCTGTGCTTTTAAAACACATGACATTACATGGGTTCTATCTATAGGCGTACTATAAAGGAAGGGTCTCTCTCTCACCCCTTCGCTATAACTGTGTACAGAGACAGGCTATACTGGACTGACTGGAAGAACAAGAGTATATTCTCATGTAATAAAAGGGACTGTAAAGGTGTGAACACAATACAAGGCAATCTATTCTCCCCAATGGGTATAGTAGTGTTTGAGAAAGGCAGACAAGGTAAGTGGTATCAGACATGCATGTATGAGTAGAGTTGTGGTATGACTTGCATGTACAATCAATGTTGTGTTGTATAAAGGAGATGTGTGCTACACTTGTACATGGTGTGCATTTATATAATTGTTTTCTGTAACAAGGATATTTTATTTATGAGCAGTCAAAGAAACGTATTATATAGCATACATGTATATGGCTAAAACCCCATATGTGAATTTGTATTTTGTGGATAATTTAACACACATTTCCATAGTAAGATTGAGCTGTAGCATAGGGGTACATGTAATTAACATAAAATATATATATATACAAATAAATAAAATATATGCAAAATTATGCTGTTTAAAACAGTTAAATGTTATTGTTTTTGGTTTGAAACTACATTGTCTATTGTTACCATGTTTTAGAAGACCTCCCTCCGCCTTGTAGTTGTCTCCCACTGCAAGTGGGGCTTTTCTCCCATCTTTGATTGATGTAATGTAATTTTCATAACACTATTTTACACTGTATCTACTACCAACTTTATATGTAAAGGTGCTGGACAATTATATCTTTTAGCTGCTATATCGAACCCATGCGCTGTCAACAATGGTGGATGTTCTCATTTGTGTTTATTGGCTCCCCCTGGTGGTCTCAACTGTGCATGTCCTACAGGAACTGTTCTCAACAGTGACAACCTTACTTGTGCTGATGGTAAGTGCCTTCTCACTTTCCTTTTCTTGCCATGCTGTTCTTATAACAGCTACAGTAAACGAATGTTTGCGAGGACTACATGTATTATTAGCCTAACGTCATTTCTGTTATAAAGTTCTTCGTAGTCTATTTCTCTTGAGAAACGGAAAGCTTTGTGTGTGTGTGCATGCGTGTGTGTATTCCGAATATGTATAGGTGCAGAATTGATCCAGCTGAAATAGTGATTATTATAACTGCAGTAACTGTCAATAACTGATTGGTCGGGCACAGGTTTGATTCTGAGAAAATTTCATCCCTACTAAATGTTGCAGCTACATTGTATATACATGTACATGTATCTAATATATACATAATATATTTGGACACAAATAAAGTATTACCTTCGCAATGTAATTATGCAAGCAATAAATTGACTTTCACATTTCAATAGTAAACTTATAGCTACAGATCCACAAAGTATTATTTCTATGACTATTCCTTTGTGTGCCAGCAATTCAGCGAGCAGTTTAAATATATTCACATTGGGGCATTACCATGATTTAACAAAAAGCTTCAATCAATTAACAGTAAACGAGATGATATTTCTGGCTAGAAGATTTGATCTAAGGATGATATCGCTGGACACTCCAGATTTCACTGACAACATAATTCCAGTGGACGTATCACATGCAATAGCTATAGACTTTGATCGTGTTGACCGCTATGTTTACTGGACTGACGATAAGGCAAAACTTATACAGAGAGCCAAGCTTGATGGAACAGGTATGTTCTTATGCTGGGGAGGGAGGTATTGGCAGGGATTTTATGCTTACATCATTTGAATCTTTTTATTATGCCACTCTATCAGAAGAGGGGTTTGCTGCTCCAATGTTCTATGCAAATATAACTGAACTTCGCAGAGTAGTGCACTTCCACCGACACAGTTAACCGTGGTAAGCAATGGCACCAGCTATCAGTATTTTATCTAGTTAACTGTGCTGGTGCATGTCAATATATCAAGAGAGGCTAATGGTATTGTACTGTACACTATATACTCACAAAGCAACCGGTAGTGAAAAAGAAAATCACTAATTTTAACTGATTTTGACATGCGTGTACTTTTAATTTTTATATGCATGTTTGTATATACGTGCATGTCTATGTATTCTGATATATTCTCAATTAATTCTTCTTGTTGTTATTCAGACCAGAGAACTATAGTCAGTGTAGAGGTGATGCACCCAGATGGAATAGCTGTAGACTGGATCTCCAGGAATATATTCTGGACTGACACGGGAACTAACAGGATAGAAGTAGCTCGGCTAGACGGTTCATCTCGTAGGGTGATCATATCAGATGAGCTTTATGAATCTCGGGCTATAGTCGTGGATCCGGTGAATGGGTAAGACAGAACATGCTATGATACAATGGGTAACAAATATTGTTTTTACAAATTCTGTGTTGCCTTGGTCTTTACCCTGTTGTAATTGGCTAACTAACGGATCCCATGGCTGTAAATTATAAAGCGTATACCAAGTAAACAGCCTATTGAAGCTCACTGCCTCTCACATATTCTTTGGTCTATTGCTCCCAAGACCAGCTGGTTGGCAAGGCTAAGTCAGCTATCCAGGTCAATCTGAAGTGAGGTATTTCAGATCCCATCATTATACATGTAATTATAATAGTCCCTGGGGTATCCATGTTTGGGAATGGGATGAACCTGGCTTACTGTTACACAATACTGTGAAATACATATACATGCCTACTTCACTTGAGTTATATTATATTGTTGACAGAATACAAGTAGTTATACATGTACATGTACATCTGTGTCTGAATGTTGTCATACATTGTGACTTCTGTGCTTTTCAGCTGGATATACTGGACAGATTGGGGAGCTCAGGCTAAGATTGAGAAAGCTGCTATGGATGGTTCCATGCGTCAGATTATAGCCAATGAGAGCTTGGTATGGCCCAATGGCCTAGCCTTAGATTTTGAGTATATGAAGCTGTATTGGGCGGATGCTAGGCTGGATAAGATAGAACGGTCCAACCTGGACGGGTCAGACAGAACTGTTATAGTAGATAGTAAACTTGGTCATGTATTCGGATTTGACATCTCAGGTAAACAGTGCATAATGTTTCCTAATCTAGTTAGACTGTTCATTTTATGGTCATACCCCTACAATAGGTAGCAAGCAGGGTATAGCCAGTTACTCACATATAGATATGGTTTTTACATAAGTTATGATTTAGCTAATAGAAAAAAATAATAAATGTAACTTTGCAACTATATCCACAGCACAGAAGAATGGCTACAGTATAGACTGTTCAGTGTGCAGTGTAGGTCTAGCATTTAGTACTCTGTATTTTGGATAGGGGAGTTTATATACTGGACAGACTGGCAAAGAAGAACTATTGAAAGGGTGGATAAGCTAAAGCCTTGGGCCCCTCACCAAGTCATTGTAGAAGAACTTCCAGATCTGATGGGCATACGGGCACTATCTTTGAAGCCCAACAGTACATGTTAGTAACTTCACTGTAGTTTTGTGTAATTTGGCAACTCCCCAATGTATGTGTTATGTTATGTGCATATATGTTTTGTAATGTGTATGTTATGTGTATATGTTATGTGCATGCTATGTTCATGTTATTATGAAGTGACTACAATAATCCGTGGTGGTGGAGTGGGCGTGGTTGTAAAGTCTCATCCCTTCAACAGTGTTAGCTATTGACTGTTTTGAAATTCTGACATAATTTGAACAGAAATAGCCTCCAGAACATAAACTCTATGTAGTTTGTTTACATGATACTTGCAGAGTTATTTATACTATCATTAGCCTTACGTGATCCATAGACCTACATTTACATCATCTGTGTGAAAATGTTACAAATAACTATAGTCTATTAGCCGATTGTGTCAACAGTTCTAAATATCAATGTTGGTGTCTAAAGCTGCTCTACACCTCAAGTCTCGATATTGGTGGTTTGGTACTAGTTAGTAGCAAATAAATGTTGATAGGAAGTTGCTTACTGCTACTCCACAGTGCATGGTGGTAATCTCTAGCTATTCTCCTTTCCCACAGTTACTAATGGTTGTGCTGAGAATAATGGTAACTGTAGTAACTTATGTCTAAATACACCAAATGGATACGTCTGCGCTTGCCCTATGGGACAGGAGTTACTAGCAGACAACCGCCAGTGCATAGTTCCTGAGGCTTTCCTCCTATACTCTCAGTCTAAGGTAAGTATTTGTGCCCCCGAGTTCGTCCTTCTTGTTGGTTGTTGATTAATTTATTGGTGCATGGCAAGTGGAGATGATCCTAAACACCGTGTGAGGACCAAAATAAATAAATCTCATATTTCTGTAACTGCTGATGATAGCAGTTGTTGTTTCCCCGATCTCTTTTTAGTTTCTGGTTGTCCTAAATTGCATAAAGTAAATCTAGATGTATTTCCTATACTATTTCAGGCAATCAAACGAGTATCTATAAAGTACACTCACAAGGGGACACCCTTACCCATACAACACCTGCAGAATATTACAGCACTGGATATGCATGTATCTAAAGAAATGATCTACTTTGCTGACAATGTCAATAAGGTACTGTAGGTGTCCACTGTAATATATGACTTGTGTGTATATATTATATACAGGCACTCACTGTAATGATTATATTACAGTACATACATGCAATATACAGTTATATGTACATAAAGTGTGTGTATGTATGTTTAGCATGTATATTGTAATACATAGCCCTACAAGCACATGTACATGTTTCTGTGTTATATATTGGTTCCCATGATCCTATATATGTATACACCCTAACCATAGCATCTGCAATACCTCATTTGGGCTCCTAAATCAGCATTATAACAATGTACAATCTATAATCAGTTATGTCATAGATTGTAGATTGAGAAATGTATATTTTGTGTCTCTGCAAAATCTCAAGTTGTCAAGCATGCCATTACATTATTGATGTTGTATATAAATATACACAGCATTCCCATTATTTCTGTCATAATCATGTTTGACATTTCCTTGAGCTTTGAATCAGCTATAAGCAAGCAGGCAAACGTACTTCTTCAATTGACACCAGTTATTTTAGCAAAGTTCATAAAGAGTTCCCGAAATTGCAAGGGCTAGCGACGAAATCAGTATGCTTAACTTGCTAACTACCAACTATTTCTCTACCACTCATTCGCACGCTCACAATGTGGTGAGAATGCACATATTTCTACCAAAACTAGCTTTTATCTAATGACAGTTTATAGGGGACGTTACTCATATCTCATTGGCAGTACCTCGTACCTATGTCTGCTCGAACTTCACACATGTCAAAACATTCTGTTGAATGGCTGCTGTAACTCCAATATGTATTTGCAGAGCATAAGAAGTAGCTACATCAATGAAAGTTCAGTGAAAACAGTGATACAGTTCAGAAAAGAATCACCGATAGCAATGGCTGTAGATTGGATTTCCAATAATATCTACTTTGTTGATGCTAGTTTGAAACGGATTGAGGTATATAATACACAGTCAGATGCTCGTAAAGTAATCGTGTGGAATAAGCTAGGTGACCCAAGAAGTATTGCCCTACATCCATCGAAGGGGTAAGTACCTGAGGCAGGAATATAGTGAGTGGTATGGGACACTGGTATTACCTTATAATATAGACATGCAACTCTTCGTTAGTGCTGCATTGTGTCTCGGTATCATTCAGTTTTCAGTCACTTTTCTCTGTCGGTTCGAAAACTGCGAAATTTCAACATGAAAACCGAAACCAAATACGGCGATTCGATGTGATTCAGTTTTTACATTCAGATCAAATCTATTCCTTTAGCGTGCCCATTTCTGGTAATGGCTGGTGTCATTTATGCGTGGATATTGTGCCTCTTGCAATCTTTGTAATTCAATGTCATCCTTGGCACCCAGTGATGATTTGTTGTAGTTTTACTCAGTTTTTCGTATATGTTCTTCAACAGATATAAATAATTAGTACATGTATTAAATAGTTACGATTCGTTAAGCAAAATAAAAATAGCCACCTTTAGAGTTAAAAGCAGAGTGTGACAACTTTTAAAATAGAGCATGAAATTAGCGATTCAAAATTGTGAAAACCCGATGAAACCGAACAGTAGCAGACAGCTTTGGTATCATTCAGTTTCTTTGAAAATACAGCAAAAATGCTGAATTCAAGTGCAAATCAAACCCACCCAGTACTACTCTTTCTTGCCATCTTCGGGTATACTGGAGGCATACAAAATTTCAGAAAGAGTATTTTAATAAACAAATTGCTATTATCGACATGAATGTTGTGTCGTTACATGGAATCAGGATAATTAAAATTATTCTGGAAACCAGGCAGTTTTAATTTTGATATTTACGTGCGCGTTTGAGCTCCTGATATGCCCATGGTTACTAGTTTGCTTGTATTGCTTAATTTATTGTTTGAATGCTATTAACATGTATATGTATGTGTAGATTTATATATTGGACTGATTGGAATGTGGAGGGAAGGGCTGAGATAGGCCGGACTAACCTGGATGGAACAGACCAGAGGTTTATTCTCTATAATATCGGCAGGTGTGGCTCTATCAATGTAGATCTAGGTGCAGACAGAATATACTGGATCAACTATGATCACAAGGCAATAGAGTCTGCTGGACTTGATGGTAAGATTGTACACTGTATGCACATGCACTTCTATTGCTTCTTGTCTATATCTGACCAAGTGGGTTTTCTCTGTCAAAAAATTAGAAGTTGCTGCTCTGATATAGGAACGTTCTTTTTGTAAGCATGAGTTTGAATTTTCATGGCAATCAATAACAGTAAAATAATCCGAAACTTTAACATCAAACCATTTAAATCACACACTGACTGCTCATTGATTTGTGAATGGTTACTTACAGGTGAGGACCTTCAAGTATTCAAGGGAAATCTCAAGTCACCGGTGGCTCTGAACATATATGGTAACTACGTCTACTGGTACGACAGCAGCGATAGAACTATACGTCGTGTCAGCAAGATTAACAGCTCAGACGTTACCACTGTACAGACAAATATCAAGCCGATGATCAACTTGCTGGTCTTCCACGAATCAAGACAAAACGGTAAACCAATATTACTATAAATCAACTCATGATGCTTAATATGTGATTGGATAAATTAAATGTTTTCAGTTTGTTATTACAATGTATATAAATGGTGGCAAATGGTGTCTATTTTTTGTACTTTAATTGCTACTGAGAGGTACACTTTGCAAACTTTTACTAGAGGTACACTAGCCTATATTCAGTGCAATGAACTCCACTAGCACTATAATTATATTCGGTATGATGGGGTTGTCTGCATAAAACGTAAAATTTTACCCATTGGTTGACTGTACTAAGTATGATACTACTGGCAGGTTCCAACCACTGTGCTGCAAACAATAGCGACTGTCAGTATTTCTGTTTCTCAACTAGAACGAAACAGTATTCTTCATGTGGTTGTCCTACTCATTACCTACTAAACAGTGACAAGGAGACCTGTTCTGGTGAGTCAATAAACTCTGTAGATACTCTGTATATACTCTCTATATACTCTGTATAAACTCTGTACCTACTCTGTATAAACTCTGTACCTACTCTGTAGATACTCTGTATATACTCTGTATACACTCTGTATGTACTCTGTATATACTCTGTATGTACTCTGTAGGCTACCTACTTTGTGTATACTCTGTACCTATTTTGTATATACTCTGTACCTATTGTGTACATACTCTGTACCTATTGTGTACATACTCTGTACCTATTGTGTATATACTCTGTAGATGCTCTGTAGATACTCTGTATATACCCTGTATACACTCTGTATGTACTCTGTACATACTCTGTATGTACTCTGTACATACTCTGTATGTACTCTGTACATACTCTGTATGTACTCTGTATATACTCTGTACCTATTGTGTATATACTCTGTAGATGCTCTGTAGATACTCTGCATACACTCTGTATGTACTCTGTATGTACTCTGTAGGCTACCTACTTTGTGTATACTCTGTACCTATGGTGTATATACTCTGTAGATGCTCTGTAGATACTTTGTATATACCCTCAACCTACTCTGTATCTACTCTGTATATACTCTGTATATCATTACTCTCTCTATTTAGCACCAAGGAACTTCTTTCTGGTTAGTGAAAAGACTGAAACAGGATCTAGCAGAGAAATGCAAATAACAAGACAATTAGACAGCAGACAGCCTGACCTGGTACTACCTATTAGGTCACTCAGAAGTGTTAAAACTCTGGAATATGATTCAAGTGATAGTAAAGTATACTGGATCGTTGATTCACATAATTCCAAGGCTATAAAACGGTCAGCCATGGATGGTTCACATGTAAGTGGAGCTGGTGTGTGAACTATATCTAGTTACAGAATGTGACCTAACAGCGCCCATGTCTCTTGTAACATGTGCTTGTGTATGTCAGATCTGTTTGCTCTTGTGCAATAAGAGATGTGTGGGCAACTCCTGTATTATTATTCTTTCTTTATCTATTATGTATTTAGGCAGAGGTTTTCCAACATCACAGCCGTATATCTCCATCTAGCATGTGCATAGAGCCCTACTCTAGACGCATGTTCTGGGTGGATACTAGACAGAGTGCTGTTAATGTAACCTCTCTAGATAAGACACCAATTGGTGTTGTATACAGAAACACTATGAAGAAACCCAAGTCTGTGGCCATCAGCCCTCGTAAAGGGTATGCGCTATACCATATATTATATGCGTAATTTAGTGTTTATGGTGTCAGCATTTTCACCTGATTCGCGTTCCTATTCCAGTTCAAAATAAACCTGTAAAGAAAAGTATACTAATGAATAGTCGACTCCAAAACGGTCACTATATTTGCTGTTATTTTTTACATTGTAGGTATCTGTTCATTGTTACCCAGCCAGACCCTGTTTCGGGAGCCAATCAAGTGCTAAGGACTTACCTAGATGGGTCTCAAGAAATATCAATACTAGAAGGACAGACTATATCAGCTCTGACTGTTGATGAACAGACAGATTGGTTGTTCTACGCTGAGACTGGTACATCCAGTATCAAGCGTTGTAGCTCTGATGGAAGTAATGTGAGGACTTTAGTTCAGAAAGTACAATCTAATTCTCTCGCTATATATAAGAGTAAACTATATTATACTCACGACACAACACAGCTCTTCTATGTGGATAAGAATTCTGGGAGGAATAAGAAGCAAGTAATACGTAGAAGGACTGATATTACTGATATACATGCAGTTAATGCTGATTCTCTGCTCACTCGTGATACACATCCCTGCGGTAATAATAATGGTGACTGCTCGCATATTTGCTTCATTGGCTCATTGGGTACTAAAGAATGCGGGTGCCCTGAAGGGTTAAACCTACACTTAAATGGGCTCACTTGTGCTCCTAAACCAAAGTGCGGACCCGCTGATTTTGTTTGCTCCTCTGGTCAAGTGGTGTGTATCCCATACGAGTGGAGATGTGATGGGGCAGCCGAGTGTTTGGATGGCTCCGATGAGATGGATTGCATGTAATTACTCAGCTGACTTGTAGTGGTCATGAATGTATATCTACAATCCATGTATGTGAGAGGGTGGAAAACTCTTATATGTACCTACTTTGCTGTCAAAGTTATACCAGATTTCTGTTCTGATGTCATATCATACATGTAGTTCTGATTTTGATGTCTACATTCATTTATTTTTACGTTGCAGTAATAAATTATTATATTAGAAATTTTATGCTATGTTATATTACACACGCTATGTGCAAATCATTTTTCATATATTATCCAATCGCAATATATTATTAGGCTACATCTTCATATTATATCTCAAATAGTCAATAAAAATTATATTGTTTTAGTTGCCTCTCTCATTTATCAAAGTAAGATGGTGGTTACTTTATATGCAAAACTGCTTCAGATTTCTAGAGCAGCTTATGTTGTGGGAGTTACTGGCTACATGGACATGAATGTGCTGTAGTTGTCTTCTCTCACTAGTGAATACTAGGAGAAGACAATTTCCACGCAACTTGCCCTTGCTGGTTCCAACTATACAATAAGCAGATGTCTTTTTATGGTCACTAGATCTAAAGCATCACAGAACAGCAAAAAATTGGATGTGTTAAATGGAGATTCAATATTTTATGCACCTACCAACCCTTGACCAGTTGTTCGAAATAAAGCTTGAGTTGTGACTACACTATTACATTGTCACAAATAGTGTATTTCCTGACCATTATTATAATTATGTTGCTTTATATGCAATTATGCATAGGGTAATCATCCTTTTATAATGCATATTTTACATTTTTTGACCAAGTTTATCCTTGTTCTCTGCTATATGTCCAATATCATACCCCTGTGAAGGATGGGTGTTTTTAGCCTATAAGCCAGGACTCATATATATATGTTCCAGTACATGTACGTATATTGCATATTTATGTATTGTACATGCTTGTATTTTATGTATTGTATTCATGTATCGTATGTATCTTTTAGCCTTGATCTGTTCTGCCTTCTTGCCTTTATGTTGTAGTCTGCTCTGGGTCTGGGCACTAAGCTCTACATTGTACTGTTATATGTGTACATGTGTACATAGTGTTACTGTGCTCCTCCTATAAGATGCTGTCCAAACTTTCTAACATTGGATATGACATTTTGAATAATTACCCGATTCCTCCTATCTAGTGACTGAAGAAACAAGTTCAGAGAGATGTACGTGTATACTGCTCAAAGAGTTTATTCAGAAATGGCTAGCAATGTACAGTCCATGCACATTCTGCAGCCTCTTGTTCCATGATTGCAGTAACTTGATCGCTGTAGCATTTTGGAGAGAGTTGTCCCCTCCTGTGTGCTCATACTTTTAGTGCGGATTCCCATCTATAGGTACATTTAATAATCATTTACATAATGTGCGTAAATTGTGGAGGAATTGTAAAGTTGGACTACAATTAGTCAGCTCCTGTCATTTTCGGTTTACAAATCACAAAACAATTTAGTAGTAGAGTTTAGTGTGTCGTCTGAACACTAATGTGACGATTTGGAGCAACTTAATAGAATATAAACATAATATTCCGTCACTGCAATCGTAGTCACAAGTCCAAGGAAGCAACCAAGAGGACAGAAACTATATTAATGCTGATCACAATTCACTGTGATGATCCTAACGATTTGATTTGTTTTTTATTTTTGAAAGAAGAATCTCCGACCAGCAATAACTGCAATTACTGAGTTAGGTACTTCAGATAAGAGAGCTAAGAGGCGCTTTCAAGCCAGTGGTTGTTAACTGATTGATTATAACTCTGCACGAAGCGCTGTTAGGGATTTTTTGCGAGTGAAGAAAGCCTTTGCGCTGGTTTACCGATACACCTCGAACTAACACTGATCACACCTCCCAAGGATTAGGGTAGCTTAAGGAGGATCAAGCTTTACCTGCATTTTTTACAAAAGAAATTGGTGCTGCAATACTGCCCTCAGTAAAAATGAAACTGTAACTAAAAGGCAGGATGATATCCGAGACACAAGTGAGCCTTCTTTTACCAGGTTGATTATCGAAAGATGATTAAAGCTAGGACAACAAAATCCTAGTCTAGGATGACTTGATAAGTATGAAAGCTCTGGGATGCCCTAGGATGCTATATAATTATACATTTACATTTCTCTGTGGATATTTAATACTCCTACCAATACTTATATTGCCGTCTTACTGCCTAGGTAAGTTAATAAGACTAAAATGTAAATTGGTTACTGTTAGTGTATATATACTTGCCAACCTCAACCCATTAACTATTTTAGTTGGGTTTTATGAGTTTGAAAGCGTCTATGATTTCATTTTTGAGAAATTTTCAACCTGGAATTTGTGTCACCATGGGTGCTTCACATTTGTTGAAAGTTGCGTTAGGCCAGATTGGGCAAAATAGGATATTTCACTAAAAACAGTAAACCAGTATAGCCATGTTCAATGGAAAGGCTTTGGCTGTGAACCAACTATAGCGCCGTACCTTATTTATTTCTATCTTCACTGTTTGCAATTTGGCCTATAGGCCTACTTCTTGCTTGTATAACCTTATAATTGAAATTCCTCCTAATAAGTACTTTATGGAGAGGGTATTCTTGTCATCGGTATTTTAGCTAAGCTTTTGTTTGAAACATCCAGCAAAGTATACTTTCCTATTTTTAACTTATGTTACATCGATCACTTGACATGACTTGTAAAATATCTGCTTGTGTTATTGTGTTATAGGCACCCCAAAACTTTTGTTCTCCAATCGCAAGGATATCCAGGTAGTTGATTCTGTTCGAAACACCACTATACTGCTAGAAGGATTATCAGAAGCTGCTGCCATAGACTTCCTGTACGATGTAGACAGCGAAGGCCGTGACAGATCTACATACTGCTGGACTGAACATTATGAAGGAATATTTTGTGCAACTGCTCCACATCTAGATAATCCAGTTAAAATAGTATCTAATGGTAAGAAACAGACATACATTAAAAGTAATGGCAAGTGCATGCTTTCCACTTGCTTGCCTGTGTGTAATTAATTATAATATATAATATTATGTTGTTAGCCTGTAATAGCCTATAGTAAATCAGCTACTAGTAGTACTAACCAGGGTGTTTATAGATTACCAGTGAAAGTGTTTATCTTTGAAAGCACATGGTGCTTTAAAGTGGTGTAAGAGTTTATTTGTAGTAGAGTAGACCTACTTGAGCTCATAATTAGGTGCTAGCATAGTGGACTCTATCTCTGTCTCACTTACTTATGACTAATAAAATGTAGACCAGAAAATATTACTGGGTTCACTTTATTTGCTTGCTTGGATTCACTTGTCATCAATTTATGATTTTGCTAATGAAATGATGATATCATTTACTGTGTACTGCTGATTATTGTAGTGTTTCCCACGTTTATTGGTGTACATTGATTGATTAAATTGTCGAACTGCTGCCCAGTATGCATGTATAGTATCAGACATTCAAGAATCACCAATTTTAATTATAATATTTATTGTATTGCCTAAATAAAATACTATTAAGGTTTTTATTATGATGTGTATATCTTCTGTTATGGTTATGTTGCATAGGTGTCCATACTCCAGATGGTTTAGCCATCGACTGGGTCACTGGGAAACTATATTGGGTTGACGCAGACCTACAGAATGTGGAGGTATGTGTGCTGAAAGATGGAAGCCATAGAAAAGTACTGTACTATGATAAAGTAGACCAACCAAGAGCTCTCTCCCTTGATCCTATGAGTGGGTAAGACAGGTTTAACTTTGACACTTTTATTTGCTAGACTTGGCATCTCTCTTTATTCATAATGGTGAGCCATTTCATATCACAATATCCTGCTCAGTCATTCATTCATCTATCAGATTAATTAGAGTAAAATAATATTATGTTATTATTAATTAAAAATTAATATATTTTCATCTCTCATACCATTGAATGTGTGTTTTGAAGACTGAACCAAACTATCATTCTACCATCAATCAGGATTCTGGTATGGCATATATATTGCACTCTGACACTTGACACATACCACTCACTGCCTACTTGCCAACTCTATTTCATCTACCTCTCACTATTTATGTCTATGAGACCGACTAAGCTTTTAAGGATATGATATTATTATACTCATTGTAATACTTATTATGACATGAAGCCGGTCAACATAATTTGACACTTGCAAAAATAGTACATTTATTTTAGTGCCTCCCAGTCAGTAGAACAATATACTGTGACAGAAAATATGTAGCTGGCAGATACGAGCACTCGGCTCACCATTCTGACACTGCTATTTAACCATGCATATTTTCTTAACAATTAAAGCTTTTAATGGTTGCCTTATTTGGTAAAGTGATTCGCACCTTCCAGCCTGTCAACCCCAGCACTTCCAGGCCTTACATTTCTTTGGTTGGTATTTAGAGGAATATCTCCATGTGTCTTGTCACAAAGTGATTATTATTCTAGAGTTGACATAATAACATAATATTATTGTGGAGACTGTTTGGGGACTGCAACTACCTTTCACTCTTGTGGAATACCAAAGTGTCATTCAAGTGAATATAATCTGATGCACTACACCTAACATGTACCAACACCTATCGCTCACCCAAATCTCCACCTTTCTTGACACATATTTACCTTTCAACAGCCTGACATACTATTTATTTGAATTGTAAATAGCCAATAAATGGAAGTGTTATTTTCATTGTAAGGTTTACGAATGCAACTTGTGATTGTAGTGGTGGATTCTGACAGGCAGTTGTTTTTTATTGCCTCCATTATTCATGGGTAATTATTTTTTTAAACTGATTTGTTTTGTTGAAATGCTTGCAAAGGTTTGATTATGATTGGGTTTTTGTTGAACACTGCCTGTCTAAATAAACTCTATTATCCTACTTGCATTGAAAGGAATTATGAATTAGTGTCAATCTTGCCCAGCAGATTCAGCTTTTGTTATCCATAAAAAGGCTGCACTGTTAACAGTTACTGCCTGGGCAAAGCCTAGACACAACTTTGGTATTAAATTATACCTGTATTAAAACAACAGTTCATTTTAAATCTGAAAAACAAGCTCTGATATGATAACTCACGCAGTTTATCATACCGGAGCTTGTTTTCCCCGATTTAAAATGAACTTTTGTTTTAATATAGGTGTAACTTTAACATGTTACCAAGACCAAGACTGATCTATTTACAATATAATGTTGAGTTGCGAATGTTCGTTGCCATGTATATTATTGGGTCCATTTTGTATGCATGTATTTTTAACTATGTGTAGGTACATGTACTGGACAGATTGGGGTGAAGAACCAAAGATAGAGAGAGCAGGAATGAATGGTGACCTCACAACCAGGTCGACCATCATAGCTGAAGATATCAGCTGGCCAAATGGTCTCACTATAGACTACATGGAGAGACGACTCTACTGGGTTGATGCCTCTCTTAGCTATATACGTTCCTCTGATCTGAATGGCAAACACAGGTGTGTTATACTCTACACTAGACTACACTATACTACACTGTACTATGTACTTGGAAGATAGGACACCTGTTTGGATTCTATCAACCTTTCAATGGGTCCGTATTCGGACTGAAAAATGTCTGTCGCTGGAAGACAAAGAAAATAAATTCTTTGCCTCAAAACATCATACATAAAAATATGGCCAACCCCCTAACAAAGACATAATAATTATATGGATTTGAAAAGAGGTAACTGGTCAGAGTGAATGACTACAGATACCTTCTGGTAATTTTAAAGGGCTTGGAGAGTCTACGACTCTAGGCCTTAGTAGAACTACTACATAGTTTACAGCGAGATTCACTGCATTCTGTTGTTTTGGTGATTGTGTCAAGGTGACCCAATGAAACATGCTGTAACTATTTTGAACTAAGCACACACTCATTCTTATCAATGAATATACAGTGATCCCTGTTTGATACTTTGGATCCTCAGCAAGCCCTTTATTTCTCTGGTTTGGGTATTACTACTCATGTTATGACTCTGTATGTCTACCCTACAGTACTATAATGTCAGTATACTGTGCCGGAGGGTAGATGTTGGCCTGTTATGTATGTGTACACCAAGGGTTAGGGTTGTGTAAAATAATAGTGCATATCGTGTTAAACAGATGACATAAATTAACAACTTATTATGTGAATATCTCCACTTGTTAATTATATTAGATTGATTTGATTTAGCTGATTAAAGAGAGCCACTCTGTGCCCTATGATTGTAGTTGCCGCTGGAAACTCTCTACCACCACCTTTATAACATTTATGCGAGTTCTATTTATAGACATACATGTATATGTGGGTTCTATTTATAGACATATAATATGTGGGTTCTACTTATAGACATATATATGGGTTCTATTTACAGACATTTATGTGGGTTCTATTTGTAGACATTTAGTGAGGAATGGGTCCCTCTCTCACCCCTTTGCTATAACTATGTACAGAGACAGGCTATACTGGACCGACTGGAAGAACAAGAGTATATTCTCATGTAATAAGAGGGACTGTAAAGGCGTGAACACAATACAAGGCAATCTATATGCCCCTATGGATATAGGAGTGTTTGAGAAAGACAGACAAGGTGAGTACCGTAGGCCCAGCACAAGCAGTTATTACAGTTATACTATAGGACATTATGTACAGATTGATAAAGCAGTGTATAGCCAGTTTGGTACAGCCTTTGTACAGACAGATGTGGTATATAATTGTATACAAACACAGAAGTAAACTTTGCTGTAGGTAATTATGGTGATGATTAATATTTAATGATGTAATGGAATAAGTGAGATTAACTCTCACATCAAAGTGATAATTTGGAATTGATTAGCTTCATTATGCTACAATAGTACATGATGAGTAGTATATAGTACTAGACAGTACCTACAATAGTACATGATGAGTAGTATATAGTACTAGACAGTACCTACAGTAGTACATGATGAGTAGTATGAGTAGTACTAGACAGTACCTACAGTAGTATATGATGAGTAGTATACAGTACTAGACAGTACCTACAGTAGTATATGATGAGTAGTATACAGTACTAGACAGTACCTACAGTAGTATATGATGAGTAGTATATAGTACTAGACAGTACCTACAATAGTACATGGTGAGTAGTATATATAGTACTAGACAGTACCTACAATAGTACATGATGAGTAGTACTAGACAGTACCTACAGTAGTATATGATGAGTAGTATACAGTACTAGACAGTACCTACAGTAGTATATGATGAGTAGTATACAGTACTAGACAGTACCTACAGTAGTATATGATGAGTAGTATACAGTACTAGACAGTACCTACAGTAGTATATGATGAGTAGTATGAGTAGTACTAGACAGTACCTACAGGAGTATATGATGAGTAGTATACAGTACTAGACAGTACCTACAGTAGTATATGATGAGTAGTATACAGTACTAGACAGTACCTACAGTAGTATATGATGAGTAGTATATAGTACTAGACAGTACCTACAATAGTACATGGTGAGTAGTATATATAGTACTAGACAGTACCTACAATAGTACATGATGAGTAGTATATAGTACTAGACAGTACCTACAATAGTACATGGTGAGTAGTATATATAGTACTAGACGGTACCCACAGTAGTACATGATGAGTAGTATACAGTACTAGACAGTACCTACAGTAGTATATGATGAGTAGTATACAGTACTAGACAGTACCTACAGTAGTATATGATGAGTAGTATACAGTACTAGACAGTACCTACAGTAGTATAGCTGTAACATCATTTCACCTGCTGCCAGTATGATCAATATTGCATAGACAGACAGCGTCTCTTTCATCTTTGTTTCATGTTAACATCATAACATTGTTTCATGTAATGTGTAAAAGTAAAGCTTAGAGCATAGCTTGGGGCATAGAATACAGTTATTAGATAAAAATAGAAGTGTTTTGTTCTTTTAGCTGCTATATCGAACCCATGCGCTGTCAACAATGGTGGATGTTCTCATCTGTGTTTATTGGCTCCCCCTGGTGGTCTCAACTGCGCTTGTCCTACAGGAACTGTTCTCAACAGTGACAATCTTACTTGTGCTGATGGTAAGTGCCGCTGTCTTTCCGATAGACATTATACCTGACTTAAAATTTTCTCTTGCATGTGATTGAATTGTGTGGGTAGTGATGCTACAAGATATCGTTGGAAGGAAAGTCACACATCTGGGTTATGGAGACGTTCTATCACTAGTTGTATCACTTTGTGCAGTGTTAACCTGTACAGTGAAGGAATAGAGATATGCCAATCCTGTAAGAAAAATATGTTTATTGTAGTTCCTTGGCTCTACCAAGTGTTAGAAAAATAGTAACGGGCAGCTTTTTATTATCCCAACTACTGCAGTCTTACACTATGTCTAAATGACTACTTGTACTAGTCAACTTATAATCTACAGATCCACTAAATGTTATTTCTATGACCATTCCTTGTGTGCCAGCAATTCAGTGAGCAGTTTAAATATATTCACATTCAGGGCATTACCATTATTTAACAAAAAGCTTCAATCAATTAACAGTAAATGAGATGATATTCCTGGCGAGAAGATTTGATCTAAGGATGATATCGCTGGACACTCCAGATTTC
The DNA here is from genome assembly GCA_935421135.1 of Bugulina stolonifera. Classification (NCBI taxonomy): domain Eukaryota; kingdom Metazoa; phylum Bryozoa; class Gymnolaemata; order Cheilostomatida; family Bugulidae; genus Bugulina; species Bugulina stolonifera. The sequence goes on from OW285187.1 coordinate 34,556,436, forward strand.
ACTGACAACATAATTCCAGTGGACGTATCACATGCAATAGCTATAGACTTTGATCCTGTTGACCGCTATGTTTACTGGACTGACGATGAAGTGAGACTTATTCAGAGAGCCAAGCTAGATGGAACAGGTATGTATGTACCTCCTGTGTTGGGTGTGAACAGGTATGTATGTACCTCCTGTGTTGGGTGTGAACAGGTATGTATGTACCTCCTGTGTTAGATGTGAACAGGTATGTATGTACCTCCTGTGTTAGGTGTGAACAGGTATGTATGTACCTCCTGTGTTAGATGTGAACCAGGGCACCACCATGTACACATCATCCCTATCCTGGAGGCTTACCGTTGCCATTACCATTACAATTTGATTAAAATATATTTAATGGCCACTTGGCAAGATGATGATGAATCCTATAGAATTGAATCTTATAAGTAGACTGTGGGCTAGGTGTACACTGATTATAGACTGGTAGTGTTACATCTGTCAAACAGTATTATAAGCTATCTACTGCGTCCATCTTATTATAGTACACTACGTACTACAATGTATTTCGTACTTCTGTGTGCTTTTGAATGCATATTATAGTATCACTATGATTAATACTTTGCTAAGGTGTCAGCTTTGTGATGGATAACGTGCATTACATTATATGCAATCATATAGATAGATAGGTTGTACTGTACATGTAGCCAATATTGGCTACCCCACTAGTGAAGGGCCCATATATTCTGATATGTACTCAATTCTACTTGTTGTTATTCAGACCAGAGAACTATAGTCAGTGTAGAGGTGATGCACCCAGATGGAATAGCTGTAGACTGGATCTCCAGGAATATATTCTGGACTGACACGGGAACTAACAGGATAGAAGTAGCTCGGCTAGACGGTTCATCTCGTAGGGTGATCATATCAGATGAGCTTTATGAACCTAGGGCTATAGTCGTGGATCCGGTGAACGGGTAAGACAGAAAATGCTATGATACAATGGGTAAAAAATATTGTTTTTACAAATTCTGTGTAATTAATAGAAATTGTTTCAATGTTTATAACGGTTGTGAGATTTAAATTACTAAAGAGATAAGATGCTGTACTTGTGTGATATATAGCTGAGACTCTTCCCTGGTATATCATAATAGAAGTACAATGTTGGGTCTATTTGTGTACCATCATAGGTTGGTGACATGTAACAGTAGCACTGCTGTAATGTCCATCTATGGTTGATAATAATATAAAGCCTAATTAAAACAATACTTGGTAAAGACCTCCCTTTTGTCTAACTCTATTAATATAAACCATAGTCTAAAATATGTACATGTAAATACAGTCATGTAGACTGGTCCTAATTATAGGGACTATCCTCCTATTTTGTTACTCACACTCATATATACATGTACATGTAGTGTAGTACAGTACAGTGGCGCTAGGTGTGCCATATAGTGGTAGCAGCACTTTTACAGTACCTTGAAGTAGAATGTATGATACATGTCACAGGTACAGATAAATGATGGATCATGTATAAACAATACAAGCTTCACTTTATCTGCTACGTATCATTAATTCTACAAGTATATAGGGCTCATTCTCTTGTCAGTTTATTTCTATTTTTATCAAAAATTGCAATCAGTTTGTCCCTGACTTGTCAACTAAACATAACTTGGTTATGATTTGTTGAGCATTGTTGGAATATTCCCAAGCTCTTATCATTAGTATTATTTGCATTAGCTAATAAATTATGTCATAGCTTGTCAACATTCATTCTCACAACCTGCCAAATTCTGACACTGGAGTGTCTCAGTCTCTACCTGTCAACAACTTTCTGTCAACTCGGAAATATGGAGTACTACTCCGTCTACTAGATGATATATAATGATAACATTGCATACCCCCTCGTGAATATTAGACTTGCACACCCTTTTTACGTACTAGAGCTACTGTTATGTTTTTCAGCTGGATATACTGGACTGATTGGGGAGATCGGGCTAAGATTGAGAAAGCTGCTATGGATGGTTCCATGCGTCAGATTATAGCCAATGAGAGCTTAGTGTGGCCCAATGGTGTAGCCTTAGATTTTGAGTATATGAGGCTGTATTGGGCGGACGCTAAGCTAGATAAGATAGAGCGGTCCAACCTGGATGGGTCAGACAGAACTGTTATTGTAGATAGTCAGCTACCTCATGTGTTCGGATTTGATGTTGCAGGTAAATTGTGTATAATGTAATCCTTTAGCTGTAATAATCAGGCAGTCAAGTCATTTCAGAGCTGATACCTCTGTACATACTTAGTGCCATATAGATATTATGATGTGTGCAGTAGTAGGTAGCCCCTGTTATACCTCCAGTATAGAATATATACTTATATCCATAACACTGCCACCCAGTACAATGTATGTGTATAATATACATGTATGTTATTTATATCTGATGTAACATTGCTTGTATTGGTATGTAGACTGCAGGTAGTCTCCTACATGTCACTCTATTATTGTAGGAAAGCCTCTAGCCCTAGTGTTTGTTTTTTGTACGTATGACATAAGTTTGACAGATGAGGCCAATTTCTATCCATATCTCCAAGTTTGACATGATGTTTTGCAAACAACTATGTTTATATTGAGACACTGACACTGGATTAATACCAGCCATGATATGATGATATAATGGTTTTTCACTGAATATGGTATACAATACAGCAGTAGGGCAGGCCAGTCGCTATTCTAGATTCTGCTTTCTTATGGTTATCAGTAATGGCATGTGCTCCCACACACCCTATCTGCACACGATGTTATAGTACAAGTAGTATTATGTCTGTGCAGACCTTGGGCTAGAGGGAACAATGTAGAAATGGAATAAATTGATGATAAGATTTTCCTATTAATCCAGTAGGTTAATGCACATATTATAAAGTTAGTATCTAGTCACTAGGTAATGGTTAGTAATATTGGAAGCTATTATTACTATAGGGGCTTACACTCTAGTAGACTGTGACTTATCCCAGACTAGGTAATTCTTACCTTGTAAATGTGTTTTAATAAATTGAATGATGTACATGTAGATGATTTATGGTTGGTTTTCTATTGGTGTGTACTGTGTAGTGTATGACTGACTACGTAGGAGATACTTGGTGTGTGTGTGTCTTCAGTTATATGAAGCGCGTAATAGATACACTGTACAAGTGCATGTACATACTCTGTATTGACCATACTATATACTTACACACTGTACTTCCTCTATACATAAGTGTAAGTGCTACATGTACATTTATACTTTGTGTACTCTCTGTAGGCATATGTACAGTGTGCACGGGAGTATGAACATATAATATCCACTGTATTTACACAGTAAGTACTCTTTATGTTTACTATTGCAGGCAAGTTTATATACTGGACAGACTGGCAAAGAAGAACTATTGAAAGGGTGGATAAGCTAAAGCCTGGGGCCCCTCGACAACTCATTGTAGATCAACTTCCAGACCTGATGGCCATACGGGCACTACCTATGAAGCCCAACAGTACATGTAAGTAATATGGAGCTCAATCTAAGATCCCATTCTCCATTCTAGTAGTTTCTTGAGATTTCCCTTGCAATGGAGGATAGCAGTTACGTTACCTTATGTGGTAGTGGTTACATTACCTTATATGGTAGTGGTTAAATTACCTTATATGGTAGTGGTTACATTACCTTATATGGTAGTGGTTAAATTACCTTATATGGTTGTGGTTACATTACCTTATATGGTAGTGGTTGCACTAATTTACTTATTTTCACCAGATAATAATCTGCATATACATGTAAAATGTAAGTGTACATGTACAAGTACAAAATACAAGTACAAAATACAAGTACAAAATACATGTACAAAATAGGCCTACAATATAGGATATTCAAATTGCTACTTTATCTCGAAATTGTTGCCATCCTAAGTCGTGCACTGTACCTACAGTATGTTGGTGAAGTGTTATTCTATGCCCCATGATTGTAATCTCTAGCTATTCTCCTTTCCCACAGTTACTAATGGTTGTGCTGAGAATAATGGTAACTGTAGTAACTTATGTCTAAATACACCAAATGGATACGTATGCGCATGCCCTATGGGGCAGGAGTTACTAGCAGACAACCGCCAGTGCATAGTTCCTGAGGCTTTCCTCCTATACTCTCAGTCTAAGGTAAGTATTTGTGCCCCAGAGTTCGTTCTTCTTGTTGGTTGTTGATTAATTTATTGGTGCACGGCAAGTGGAGATGATCCTAAACACCTTGTGAGGATCAAAATAAATAAATAAATAAATAATAAATAATATAAATAAATAAAAAATATTTTTGTAACTGCTGAGGATAGTGGTTGTTGTTTCCCAGATCTCTTTTTAGGTTCTGGTTGTCCTAAATTGCATAAAGTAAATCTAGACGTATTTCTTATACTATTTCAGGCAATAAAACGAGTATCTATAAAGTACACTCACAAGGGGACACCCTTACCCATACAACACCTGCAGAATATTACAGCACTGGATATGCATGTATCTAAAGAACTGATCTACTTTGCTGACAATGTCAATAAGGTACTGTAGATGTTTGCTGTAATATATGTGTATATTCTATACAGGCACTCACTGTAATAGGATTGTGATGTGTTCACTAATAATATGCATGTACATATATATGGTGTTCACTAATTGCGCGTTGTAATATGCAATTAGTCAACCTTTTGACTAGTTCCCATGATCTGGCCTGTATAACAAACTTGTCAAATAATTTCATTGGAAAATTCTACCAGCTGCAGCATTTCATGCACACAACTTTGTGTGTTAAGCTACCGACACTTGTTTCATGAAACAGAACGTCATCACCGACCGACTAGGCTCGCGTATTGTTGGTTTTGCTAAACTGATTTCAAACCTCCAAGTTGTCAAACATGCCAATACGTAATTCATGTTGTACAAGTGTTTAGAAATATACGCAACACTGTTATTACGTCAGGCATATGTTTCTGACATGGCAGAAACTTTGCTCTTGTGCCAGCTACAGGTATAGGCGGCTACAGGTATAGGCGGCATACCTTTTTTATCTAGAGGCTGAGACTGCCATAATTTACGAATAAATTGATTAGGAACTTCAAAGGCATCCGACTAGCTTATGTGGTTACACGTTGAATTGGTCTTCCTATCACAGTCATACGTGACACAAAATAAAATACATCTCGCCTCTTAGATGAATTCTAAACTAGTTGCCCACACAGTTGCTGCTGGGTGGTGGTAAAAGACGTGAGCGTGACGTGAGAGATAGATGATATGAGAGCGTGAAGACAACTCCAACTAACGTTAGGCTACCTATACTAGGGAGGAGCTAGACGGAAATAAAGCATTTGGTTGGGGTTTGGGACAAATGAGAGTTTGATTTCTAACGTTAGTAACTTTAGTTGGAGTTGTCTTCTTTTTCTTTCACGCCATTTCAAACACATCTTTTACCACTACCACTGCCACTTGTAGATCTACATGTTGGTGTTACTGGGATACTAGTAGATAGAGCACAGCTGTAGACTTACTATATCGTTGTCCTACATTACTCTATTCCAATGTGTACTGTATGTTATATGTATTATATATGTTCTGTAACACGTTTGCAGGAGTGTTAGCAGTAGCTCTCTGTCTCTCTCTGTAGCTCTAGGTAGAGTAACTGTTGTAATCACATAAAAGCATGCTGCATCCATATATTTACTTATTTCATACTCTGTGAACAAATGCTGGATAACCATGCTATCAAATCCTCTATTAAATTTAGTTAGTAAAAATGCAATTGCAATTGGATGTGTGGCAATTAATTTAATTTTCCTGGTACTTTGACGTGTTCTCAAATTTATTTTGGTTAATTACTCTGGTGCGGGAGTGCCCAGCTAGAGGGTCACCCTCTATTAAATTCTCTCAACAGCAAGTACTGGTTGGTTATCTCAAATTTATTTTGGTTAATTACTCTGGTGCGGGAGTGCCCAGCTAGAGGGTCACCCTCTATTAAATTCTCTCAACAGCAAGTACTGGTTGGTTATCTCAACTTTTGTTCTGTTCCCTGTAACGGTATTTTCTGTTACTATTGTACGTATATACATATACATTGTATTTTGCATTTCACATTGCACAGTTGTTGTTAAATATGGCATATTTATTGTGCAAGTAAAAATCTCTTTATTTTACATTTATTACCCTGCACAATAAATACATTATCATGAGCAATTTCTCCTTTACATCTATCTATTATAATTGATGTTAGTTTAGCTTTAATTGTTGTATTGTAAGTTGCAATTAGTTTAATGGCCATTCTCTCAAGGGAAAGTCCAGCATGCACCAGGTCCATAATTGTATGTAAGGTTTAATTTTGAATATCAGACTTGTCAACTTGTTCAACATCAGACTTGTCAACTTGTTCAATATAGAAATACTTCAGTTACAATATTATTTTATTATTGCCAGAAGACTGAAGGACCTTATTTTTATGTGAATCTATTAAACTGCTAGAATTTGCAGCTACCATTGTTATAATGAAGATGTCTAGCTTTTAAGAAGGTTGCAATTATAACAAACCATGTTTTTATGTTCAAACGGCTGCCTTGGAAATCTGGTGAAGTTGACACAACTTTCCCTTGAGAGTTTTCAGTTTTATAACTCCTTGTTTCTTTATTGAATGGATTCTCCAACCACATGCCCTACTAGTTGATTATTCACACTCCCACTATTCTAATATACTCCAAGGCCAAGTTAGACCCAGGTTCCTAACACAGTATGTTATATTCAATAGTCCCCTTTCCTCAACTATGATTCCTAGTACTAATTCCATTTGTCTACCGGTTACCTATCCAAATCTATTAACTATTATGCAAAAATTATAAAACCAAATCAATACATCATGATATCACAGCAAAGGTGTTGAACTAATAATTTATGGTAAAATTAGCTAATATTTTCAGGCTATTGCCTGTTGTAATTAATTTTGAAATTGCTTTGAAATTCATGATGTTGGCACATATGAATAAATTATGTACTAGTGAGTATGTGGGCTGTTAAAATGTTGGGTAGATTATACCTGCATTTTTTAGTAAATTTCCCATGCTAGTGGTCTTTCATCAGTAACCAGGAATTATGTCCTCTTCTATTGTAGTAGACTGCAGTATTATTACACTAATAATATGTGTAAATTGGTATTGTGTTTGTAGTTGCCTTCTCATTATTCTACTATATTGTTGGGAAAACAACTCCATGTTTGCTACAAATTTGGTCATTTGACAATCGCACGTGCAATAATGTTTTTCTACATGTATAATAGGTTCCTACAAAGTACACATGAATATGTTAGTCCAATATGTATTTACAGAGCATAAGAAGTAGCTACATCAATGGAAGTTCAGTGAAAACAGTGATACAGTTCAGAAAAGAATCACCAATAGCAATGGCTGTAGACTGGATTTCTGATAATATCTACTTTGTTGATGCTAGTTTGAAACTTATTGAGGTGTATAATACACAGTCAGATGCTCGTAAAGTCATTGTGTGGAACAAGTTAGGTGACCCAAGAAGTATTGCACTACATCCATCAAAGGGGTAAGTACTTGAAGCAGGAACTTGGTCACAGTGTTATACCTACAATTCTGTATTATATTATACTGTGTGCTAGTATGTTCCCTGGAGTATTTCTAGGTGGTTGTTGTCATCCTGGCTTGTCTTGAGCCAACAGTGTGGGTAGGTGACATGTAACAACACGGCCCAGGAAGATGTTTCATGTTACAATATAGTAGGCCTATACATTTCCGTTCCATCTTTATTTTTTATATACGTCACACCTCTTATCGTTCTTCGTATCTGAAGGTCTGCAAAGTTTTATAAATATTATTTTAATAAATTGTCCATTGTAACTAATATACAGTCCCTACATGCACGTGATAAATTTATTATTTGAATGCTTGTAATATTTTATTTTATCGTGTAAGAATGTTTAACATTTAGGTTTATATATTGGACTGACTGGAATGTGGAGGGAATAGCTCAAATAGGAAGGAGTAATCTGGATGGGACAGACCAGAGGTTTATTCTCTCTGATATCGGCAGATGCGGCTCTATAAATGTAGATCTAGACGCTAACAGAATATACTGGATCAACTATCACCGCAATGCTATAGAAACTGCCGGTCTCAAAGGTAGGATTGCTACTGTCATGGCAAGCAGACTGCAATGCATATGTGGATGTGGGGCTATCAGCAACCAAGATAATGTGAACTAGATGACTTTTCTATCATTGAATTCCAGTGTAATGTATTACTCTTCTACTATGCCTTCCTACACATAGGTGAGGACTTTCAAGTAGTGAAGAAGAATCTCAACTCACCGGTGGCTCTGAACATATATGGTAACTACGTCTATTGGTACGACAGCAGCGATAGAACTATACGTCGTGTCAGCAAGATTGACAGCTCAGACGTTACCAGTGTACAGACAAATATCAAGCCGATGATCAACTTGTTGGTCTTTCACAAGTCAAGACAAAACGGTAAACCAATACTGTTATAAATTAACGTATTTATAATTTTATTCCTCATATTTCAATACTAGTCCTAGTATCATCATCAGAAGAAGAAATTTAAATTTAATTTACTTTAATTTCCTCTGATAATGATACTGGGACTAGTATTGAAAGGTAAGAAATAAAACAAAGTACTACTTTATATCTCTTTACCCACATCAACATCTTCAAGCTTATCCTGTGTATATCAGATCTTAACACTGATTACGATGTTTGAGATTGATATAGAATGGGAGAAAAGGATGTCAACTGGTTGTGCTTTAGCTGTTACCTGATTAGGCTCAAAAGTAAAGTTGGACAGGTGGATGCTGTATATTACATGTACGTTACCACTCACAGGTTCCAGTGGCTGTGCTATAAACAATGGTGGCTGTCAGTATTTCTGCTTCTCCACTGGAAGGAAACAGCAGTTTACTTGTGGTTGTCCTACTCATTACCTACTAAACAGTGACAAGGAGACCTGTTCTGGTGAGTCAATAAACTCTGTACCTACTCGGTATATACTCTCTATATACTCTGTATAAACTCTGTACCTACTCTGTATAAACTCTGTACCTACTCTGTATATACTCTGTACCTACTCTGTAGATACTCTGTATAAACTCTGTACCTACTCTGTATATACTCTGTACCTACTCTGTATATACACTGTACTTACTCTGTACCTACTTCGTGTATACTCTGTATATACTCTGTACTTACTCTGTACCTACTCTGTGCCTACTCTGTATATACTCTGTACTTACTCTGTATATACTCTGCACTTCTCCGTACCTACTCTGTATATGGTCTGTACCTACTCTGTATATACTCTGTACCTACTCTGTATATACTCTGTACCTACTCTGTATATACTCTGTACCTACTCTGTATATACTTTGTGTATATTTTGTACCTACTCTGTATATCATACTCTCTCTATTTAGCACCGAGAAACTTCTTTCTGGTCAGTGAAAAGAGTGAAACAGGATCGAGCAGGGAAATGCAAATAACAAGACAATTAGACAGCAGACAGCCTGACCTGGTGCTACCTATTAGGTCACTCAGAAGTGTTAAAACGCTGGAATATGATTCAAGTGATAATAAAGTGTACTGGATCGTTGATTCCAATTCCAAGGCTATAAAACGGTCAGCCATGGATGGTTCACATGTAAGTCCAGCTGTCTTATGAAATAAATATAGTTACGGGATATACCCTGACAGCGTCCATGTCTTTTGTAACATGTGCTTGTGTATGTCAGATTTGTCTGCTCTTGTGCAATAAGAGATGTGTGGGCAACTCCCGTATTATTAATCTTTCTTTATTTATTATGTGTTTAGGCAGAGGTTTTCCAACATCACAGCCGTATATCTCCATCTAGCATGTGCATAGAGCCCTACTCTAGACGCATGTTCTGGGTGGATACTAGACAGAGTGCTGTTAATGTAACCTCTCTAGATAAGACACCAATTGGTGTTGTATACAGAAACACTATGAAGAAACCCAAGTCTGTGGCCATCAGCCCTCGTAAAGGGTATGTGCTATACCATATATTGTATGTGTAATTTAATGTTTATGGTGTCAGCATTTTCACTTGATTCGCATTACTGCTCCAATTCAAAACATAACTGTAAAGAATAGTATATATAGTCACTTCACAATCTATAGCCAATTCCAACAGGTTCACTATATTTGCTGTTATTTTTACATTTTAGGTATCTGTTCATTGTTACCCAGCCAGACCCTGTTTCAGGAGCCAATCAAGTACTAAGAACCTACCTAGATGGGTCTCAAGAAATATCAATACTAGAAGGACAGACTATATCAGCTCTGACTGTTGATGAACAGACAGATTGGTTGTTCTACGCTGAGACTGGTACATCCAGTATCAAGCGTTGTAGCTCTGATGGAAGTAATATAAGGAAGTTGGTGCAAAAGGTGCAATCTAATTCTCTCACTATATATAAAGATAAACTATATTATACTCACGGCACAACACAGCTATTCTATGTGGATAAGAATTCTGGGAAGAATAAGAATCAACTAATACGTAGGAGGACTGATATTACTGATATACATGCAGTTAATGCTGATTCTCTGCTCACTCGTGATACACATCCCTGCGGTAATAATAATGGTGACTGCTCGCATATTTGCTTCATTGGTCAGTCAGGTACTAAAGAGTGTGGGTGCCCAGAGGGGTTAAACCTACACTACGGTAGACTAAGCTGTGCTCCTGAGCCAACATGCAAACTCACCGAGTTTGCCTGCTCTACGGGTCAAGGTCAGGTGGCATGCATTCCTTACGAGTGGAAGTGTGACGGATCAGAGGAATGTGCAGATGGTTCAGATGAGAAAGATTGCAGTAAGATCTGCGGAGCTGATGAGTTCACGTGTAACAGTGGCGAGTGCATATCAAGGACACAGTTGTGTGACCGAGTCGCTAACTGCCATGACTCATCCGATGAAAAACATCGGTGCTGTCAGCCTGACCAGTTTCTGTGTGCTAACAAAAAAGAGTGTATACCAAAGAGCCAAGTTGGAGATAATATGGTGCACTGTAAGGACAGTTCTGATGAGTCGCCGCGTACGGCTGGCACATCTGGGACAACCGCGCCTACCATCAACACAACAGTCGGTATTATCGTAGTTCTCTGTATTGTCACAATATTTATTCTATGTGTAATTATATTCATCGTATGGAAATGTCGAAAACGATCAAACAATTTACTTTACTTAGAGCCAGCTGTTACAGCGAGACCAGTGGCCTCATTTGACTCTCTTGGAACAACCATGATGGAGATTGCCACCAATCACCAGTCACTGACGGAGACAACAGCAGTCTCAGCGTCAACTGCTAACTCAGCGGCACCTTATGACCGCAATCACGTGACTGGAGCCTCCTCAAGTAGCTCAAGTATGTCCCACCTACAGGCTGGGTTCAACCCACCACCCTCACCTGTCACAGAGCGTTCGGCATTCATAGGTCATGGTGCCATAGACATGGATGACTGTAGTACTCTTGTGTCGTCTGCGTACTTCCCTCACAGTAAACGGCGTAACGTAATGGTACCCCCAACTACTCCAATATCTACATGTGATGACTCCGAGCCGTCTCTTGTCAATTATGCCTCACAGCGACCACGGCTGAAGAAAAAGAGTAACAAAAAGTATCACTTACTTAAGCAAACACACAACATACAGCCTTTGCCTCCTCCTCCCACTCCTAGTCGTAGTCAGATATGTTCTGGGGATGAGGCAAGTGAGTGCCCACCCTCACCATCGACTGTGCGTAGCTTTAGGTCCACAACACATAACAATCCATATCCTCCCCCTCCGTCTCCTGAACCTACATCTGATAACAGCTGATCCACTCGTCACTGAGAATTGTTTGTGTTTACTTGTATAGTATGTTCAACTTATCACTGTATCATTCTCTTCACTCTCCCTCTCTCTTACAGGTTTATCACGATCAGCTCATACGATTTTAACACTTTGTACAGTTGATTATTCTTCTTTTTACAATAATATATATTTTTTGTAAAATTATGATAAAATTATATTTATGCATCATTATTCATATCAGACCTGACTAACTAGTGCATAACTCAGGAATATTTTGTATGCATTTGAGTACCTGGTTGGTACTCTTGCAAGATTGCTGCAGTAAAAACAACCCTCATATCACTTGTATCTTTCTACTATCTGCTAAGAACAAACAATTTGTGAATACTAAAGGGTACCTCCTACTTACGTAATAGTATTACACTATACATGTATATTTCACTTTATATTGTTATCACCACAAACCAAATTCTGTGCAGTTGCTTTTATATTTTTAAAAAGGCATTACAACTGTTGTTTATCTCCATTCATATAAAATATTGAAAATCTATCCAAAGAAGCTGATGTATTTGACCAATTCCAACATACAGAAACAGTATCAGCTGCATTTGTCCACAATCTATTCACCCTACAGAGAAAAGTTTAACATATAATAATAATATTTATCAAATGTTGGATTTTGCAGGAAAATTGGGAAGCAGTTACTTGCATAGTTAATCACTGTACAGTTATTTGTCCAAAGGAAATGAATACTATTTTGACTAGTGCAAATTATGCACAAAATTAAATTTAATGCATCCAAGTAATAGAAATGAGATCAAAACTTCCAAACAGCAAGTAATAGCGATCCATTCATACAACAACCCAGGTGGTAGTTGTAAGCTCTCATTATAGTTTGTACATGTAGGTCAAACCAAACCCAAATAGTTGCCCTACTGTATGACTTAATGTGGTTATTTGTCAAAATGTAATTTTGTATCTAATCGTGGAAGAGATGAAGAAAAGTTGGTGATTTAACAAGCTGGTACTGAAATATTCTGCATATGGGCTGAATCGATCAGTTTCTTCCTAACATATCCAGAGAGATTACGCCTTTCAATAAGATTCTTAACCTTCTTAATCTGCCTTTCCTTCATCTTCTTGAGATGTTGCTCACTGGACATGTGATCATCTACTCTACCCACGATATCCCTAGCTATTTCATTGCCAGTAATCTGGGAGTATCTACGGCCAGTAGTAGCAGATGTATGGAAAGGCTGGAAACCACTCAATGAAGGTTGGTGAACTAGAATCTGAGGTGCAGATCTTGAATCTTCTGCCAAGTTCTTAGCATCCAGATCATTCTTTTCCTGTGGTTTGTCATATTCCTCCATATATAACCTGAAATCACTGAAAGTGTAGCTTCTTGCTGATGATGTGCCAGTACTTGGTCCAGCACTATGCTTCCTGGAATCTCCACTGAATTTTCTTGAACTTGCACTATGCTTCCTGGAATCGCTCACTTCTGAAATTGTGTCCAATGCACCAGGAGGCAAGAGTCGAGCTGAAGATCTGTGTGGCTTAGTTGGTGTCAGCACAGGTGTTTCAACAGCTTTAGCCTGTGATTCACTTTGCCCTTTCTCATCTGAAGAGTTGGCGAACGTTGAAGGTGCAGCAGGACGAGTGATCTCTGGCTTAACATCCTTAGAACTTGTCTTTCTGAACACGCACTCCCCTTTGGCAGTTTTGACCTGAACATACAATATTCTATTGTGATATTTGTATTAACATACAGCTGTGAGAGAATAACAATGTAACCAAATATACAATGTATATATTCTATATTTATATTATATTTTTGTATCTTGTTCAACAGAACAACATTCCTCCAAGTTCTAATTATTACCATTTCTTCATAACCCTTGCGTATAATGGAAGGTGGGACTTACTGTTTTACAGTACGCTTCATTCATCTTGGCGTGCTGCTTTGCAGCCTCACTATCACCAAATGATGCAGTTGTGAGGATATAATGTGATCCTCTTGTCGTAGTCATTTTATGCCATCCACGAAACCTGTAGATTAGACAGGTGACATTTTAAGATACAAAACGCACACCTTTCACAACAGCAAGGGCTTTCTTTGAACAGGATGTGCAAGAAGCATTTTGTAGTTATCTTCTCTCCACTGTCCTAATGACAGTACTGGAAGGAGAGTAGACAACTCCAAATTATAAATTAATAACATCAAAGTGCTATTATATAGTTAGAGTAAAAAGCTTTTTCAAACATTAAGAAACAGTGTATGACTCAAGGAATACCTCTATTTCACTAAATGGTTAGAAAACAAATCATATTCATATTGTCTTGGCTAAAAAATAATTTCTGAATAATCTTTAATTTGTTTTGCACATGCTGAACATGCATCACACAGATTATGGTTTGTAGTTTGCACAGGTATAGACAACTCATAACAATGAAATAGAAAATTGTGTGATACAAAGAAAACCTAATTTATGTTGCACAAACCAAGACGGATATACTTGTCTCCCATTGTGTGATGCTGAGATGACAACTCTCAACCTAGACAAACATGCTCTACACCTTAGATACTATAACTTCCTGATATTATTCAGCACTTACCTGGCATCACATTTCTCTGCGTGACTGGGCTTAGGCACTGGTCTATATGGGGCATAAGCTAGCTTGTCTATATTCTCTGGAAGCAAAGCTGGATTCATAATCTTTGGTTTGGGTTTTGGAAGCTCTAAAACATACATGCATTGAGCAATATACAGCAGATAGATACGTTATACAATGTAGACTGATAGAACTGGTAGAGGAAGTATTAATGAGTATTGGCACTACATTACATGTATATGTATGTGATCTGTACAATTTAAGTTTATTGAGACTAGTGTTGTCCTACAAATTTGACTTAGTGTCAGCTAAACTGCACCACTCATAATATATCATTGTCAGTTTATAGCAAGACCAAGTTAGCCCACAATATGTGTATTATTCGTATATTATTAACATTTCACTTTCAGGTGACAACAATTTATTGTATCTTTATGCAAGATTACAGATGAACATATAACACATACTCAGGGCTGTAACAACTATTCTTGGCTGAGGGGGCAAAATGCCCAGGCCGGAGTATCGGCTGCCCAGACCAATACTAAAAATATCTTAAAATGGCCTGTATCAAATTCCAGTCAAATAGATAGAATCACAGGCCGCTTATACTGTCTTTCAGACTATAACGCTGACCATAAATTTGTGATCAATGTGTACAAAGTTCAATTTTGAGAATCAACACCAACAAACAGACAGATTTCTGGGGTGGCAAATGCCCACCTTGCCCCCCTGGTTGTTACAGCCCTGCACATACTACACTGTACTATCCCAACACCGTACTGTTATTATATATATGCATATACAATGTACATGTATATACATGTATACGCATATACATGTATATGCAAATGTATGGATTATTATGGGCGATGAGTATGGGTAGATAGTCTCTCCTTATATATGCACAGTTAACAAATATGTGTGTGAGAAATTACACACCAGTAGTGCTCAGTTTCCATGCCCGGCTTTATTATTCACTGTTACAACTAACCGTCACAGAACCAAAATCTCATAAAAATTGTGTTGGACAGCTACTTGAATAATGGACAGTTTTTAACATGAGCAAAACATGAGCATTCAGGTTGTTAAAATACTCCATTCTGTTTCTACCTTTATTCGTAGCTGGCCACAACTCCTGTTACTATCGCATTACTGGGTTTGACAAACTTAAGCTCCTATCACTCAAACTGGTTAATATAATGCTAGTCACACTACTATTCTACTATTGCAGCAGGAGATGGAGCAAAATTCTATACTGTAAACTCTGGTATAGCACAACACAATGGCTCTTATCACAATATCACTATCTGGTGCTTGTGAGTAGCATATACATGCAGCATTAATTATGAACAGCTTATCAATGCTTCATATCGCCATTAGAGTGATCATCCACAGCAGCAAGTTTTATGCAGGTGTTGCAATCAAATGCACATGTAAGTGTGCCTTGCTGTTGGTATTAAATCGCATTTTTCTTAATTTCCTAGAAATAAAACAAATTTTGGCAAAACCTTCGACCATGTGGTCAAAAGCTTTAACCCATGTAGTGTGCAACTCTTTACTAGCAGAGGTGTGATGTGCAGTAGCTACATGTTACATGTTAATTGGTGAATAACGCAAGCAACTTTAAGAGTTATCCTCTATTACCTTCTTCATTCTCCTCTACAGAAATACATAAACAGTTACAGCAAATAAATTAACCAATATTTCAATTATTCAACTGAAATAAATTAAAAATTGCTCACTCTTACTTCATCTTTTCAAGAGTCATGTAATAGAAATGACGATAACACAACTCCCACAGTTATATAACTATATACACCCTCACATTTCCCTCGTCCTCATCACAATATTATTACATATAATATATACAAATGTATAAAGACGTTAGCCATTAGACTTAGAGTCTCTCCAGTTCCCTTCCCACTACGGGTGGTAATTTTTTCAAAGCTTACTGACTTATGCAACCTCTATTTAAATATACATAGTATGGCTAAATAAGAAGTTAACTAACTCCCTTACGCATGGTAGCAATGATTCCATATATGCGGGCTGCTCTACAGACCACTGGCTCTAAGTATTATTTTTATACAGCAAATCAGTCTTCCTGCGTGACTATGTACAAGAGTATGTATAAGTAATAGATTCTACTTGTGTCATTTTCTTAACAAATGCTGCAATGGCTGCACATACCTATTTCTTTTGGTCGTGGGGTATACCTTGGTAAATGTTCATTCATTGCTTTCTGTAGTCGTTGGTCATAGCGATTCTCCTAAGAAACATTGAGAGAACATGACTCTTATACAAACTATAGTGTACAATATGTGTTTATGTTACATGTACATCTATGGCTCTATGGCTTATACAGTTCATATGAGTGAACTAATGTCTAATATATTACTAGACATGTCTTGTCTTGTATATTACTAGGTAGGTTCTCTCTGCGAGATGGCTTAAGGTATGCAGCTGTATTAATAGCACTTACTAGCGTTGAGATATGAAACTTAAGATCCTGAAGATCATGGTCTCGTTCTAACTGGTCATCTTTGGTCACTGCTGGAGCCACATGATCATAGTTTATAGCCGTACACAGTCCAGGTGCTGGTTTAGTTGCCCAACCGCCGGCACGCTTCATTCTGGGTGAGGCTGTGTGATAGGAGTAACATGTGACATTAGATTTTAGAGTGCACTGCTGCTTTGCTCTGTATATCCTCACTTATTGGATGATAGGGTGAGCACCACATACTTACTTCTCTGCTAAAAGGTTCTAAGGTTAGGTGAAACTAATTTGGCTGAAGTTCATATAGTAGAGTGCCCCAGTTAACTTGATGTCTAATTGAGTTCCAACCTCATAGAGCTGAACACTGTTACATGTAAATTGTATATTATTAGTACTATAGAAACCAGTGAAAGGATGACAACTCCCTATATTCCACACAAATACATACACATACATCATGTATAACTCACCACTTCTCACAAGTCGAGTAGCTGGTGTGTGAATGTAATCCCTAACCATATCCGCCACGGTTAGCTTATGCTGAGAGTGAGCTGTGTATATCGAGGATTTCTCAGACTGTTCATATTTCTCCAATCTTGGTGCAGTGAGGGGGCGTGGTCTCACATGCCCCGTAGAAGTTATATGTACAGTGTCTTGAGATTTTGTGACTTGGTTCTTTAAATATCTGTAGTGTTTCTTACTTTTACTCATCTAGATAAAGTGGTAAAATGCAAGAAATTATGGAAAATTGTTGGATGAAATCGGACCTTCTCTGGGCCAGGTGGAAAGATTGGTGACTTTCCCCGAGCATGCCCAATCACATATTGTTTTTATTTTCGAGTTATTCTTAAATATTAACATCATACAAATGTACGTGTATATATAGTTTTTACACCTATAAAACTTCACTCGTTAACGTATGTGCCAACATAAACTCATTTACAGTCAGGTCAAATCTTTGGCCCATTTTATCACCTGTACACATACTATAACAGATACATGTAGTACATGCATACAATACCGAGTACTTGCCCAGTAATTTTTAAGATAATTTTTTGTACTATTTTGAATATTGGCATAGGGCAAAGCTTGACTAATGGTACCTTAGCTAAGGGTGGATGTACGTTAACTGATAACTGCTAACTGCTTTTATTGTACAGACTATAATAGTATAAGATAGCTAACTATTAAACTTTTCAAATTAGATATTTTGTTTCACACTACAAAGTCTAAACAGATATGGTGGCTCACGTTGTTTAATCGGAAATCACGATAGACAGGAAGCTCATTTGGAAGTTTCTGCTTGCTGAACTCTTCTTTACCAAAACTCCACTCTTCATGAAGGTAGAGCTCATTGAGATACTGGGCCAGTCGCTCGTCATAGTGCTGTATGATATGGTGGAAATCCTCTACCTATGTACATCATAGAATCACTGCATATCAGCATTCTGAAACATGACTGGAAATGTTTTTACTAAATAAACTCTTCCAAAAAGAATACATGTACAACGTATATACATGTAGACAGTATGTATGAATTATAATTATGTATACTATGATAATTATAATAATATTATGTAATAGTCTAATAGTTGCATAATATAATTCTTTTGTTAGCTGCAAACAACACACATACATTGTACTATATATACTATTATAATATAGGCTATATCTTACACTAACTACATAAGCTACAGCACTAAGTAGTCGTATAATACATAATACAACTACCTATAGTAATTGTATGGGCATCCATTGTACATGCCATGTAATTGGCCTGACAGTACAGTGGAGGCAATAATTATGTTTTGAACCTATACTTTAAAAACACAAATCTCTACTTGACAGGTTGAGTTAACACAGTCTCTACAATTATATAATAATTATTATATTATTATAATGATATATTATTAACTGGTTCTATAGTAGAGTATAATATACTGAAATATTCATACTGGCATTATTTTGAAATACTGTAATGCATCTTATTTATGATTCAAATTGAAATTTGTCTGTAACAAAACAAACAGAGAGAGAGAGAGAGAGGTGCGCAAGTCAACATTTCCTATAAAATAATTTATATTTGTTATGTATCTACTGCAATACACTAATAGCAGCTGATACCTGAAATATTGAGGAATTGTGTCCCTTGGCATTAGTAACAATGGGCTGATGGGGTTTATGTGTGTCGTAAAGTTCTGTCCATAGAATAAGGTCCAAGAATTCATAGAGTTGAATCCTGTCCTCTTCATCAAACATCTGACTCATGTGTTTAATTCTGTGGTGCATCTTCAGAGGAGCTATAATCCTCCCACACATCTGAAAGATGGAGCGTACAGTAACAGGAAGTACGGGTAAACAGACTGGGTACCCTTGAGGGCTAAATCTCAAACAAATGCTTTTGGAATGTCCTGTTTTGAACTGACATTTTCGAAATTTTCCTTTACTGGGTAGTTCACATAATATGAAAACATACTTGCCTTAGTATACAGCTCAGTGACATCACTGCATATCACACATTTCGTATACTAGCATGCTATGACAGACAATGTAGAAATATTTAATTGCACTAAAGTACAGAATGGTATGAATTGCTGTGAAGGTGTCATGGGTGAAGAACTGGAGTTGTGCTCACCTTGAGGCATCTCATAATGACATTCTCATCAATAAGCATTCCTTTTAGATCCTGGTGTTCATAAGCACAGAAAGCTACTCTGATGTCATGCAATTCCTGGTAGCTGGAATATACATATATACATTGTACATACAGATACAGTGTATATGTTATTATACCTGGTAGCTGGAATATACATACATACAGATACAGTGTATATGTTATTATACCTGGTAGCTGGAATATACATACATACATATAGATACAGTGTATATGTTATTATACCTGGTAGCTGGAATATACATACATACAGATACAGTGTATATGTTATTATACCTGGTAGCTGGAATATACATATATACAGATACAGTGTATATGTTATTATACCTGGTAGCTGGAATATACATATATACATTGTACATACAGATACAGTGTATATGTTATTATACCTGGTAGCTGGAATATACATATATATTATATACATGTACATGTACAACACAGGAATGGTATATTTTAAAACTGCAGTACAATTACTACCGTAATATAGTTAGCTATGTTATAGCATATGCAGGGGAAATGGTAAATGTACACTAATTTCAAAAGTAAGATTATGTAGTAGTTTTGGTAGACTATATATTGCACTGCTGTAGTCACAATATTTCATGTTAATATTACATAACCAGTTTATTAATACATGTAGACCTAGACCATAACCCATAACCAACATTATACAATATTTACTAGGAATAACACAATAGAATGTTCTTATAAATATATGCTAATATTAGTAAGGGACACTACTAGGTACAGGCAAACAATACAATGATACTCATACTGATGAGTCCATCCTGTGAATTTTTAGACTAATAACAATGGCACAAGTAAACAATAGAGATGTCTTATCAACTAAATCATATCTGGCTGGAAAAAGGGTGAAAACTCTCAAAACAAACATGACTCGCCTCTCCCTGGCAATTTAATCATAATATGGTGAAGAAAAGGATTTGATTTCACATGCTTGCTTGAAAAGTTGGGCTATTTTTGACAAAAAAAACCTGCAGGTGAGATAATATGAACAAACACATGTATAAGAATGTACATAACCGCTGAAGTTTACAATGCAGGTATGTATGTATATGGAACATGTACATACATACCTGTGCATGTATGGGTGACTTACGTTAATACTCTATGGTCCAGCAAGACAAAGGCCTTCTTAAACACACACAGATTCCAGTCTGCAGTGTGAGCATTAAATGTTTTATCAACTGCTAAGTCCAGATACTTCAGATTTATAATCCTTAAAATATCCTAAATTACCAGGTAAGAACACAATATACAATAGTGACACAATAGTGACACAACTGGCTATTAAAGCATGTGATGGGTGGGGGTGAGGGGTGCTACAGTGTATTTCCTAATTACTGTTGTAGCACATGTAGCAAACAATAGACTGCTACAGCTCCAGGTGGGCCATCTATGGAATGTTTAAAAGCTATAATTATTATAAACCGAAAGGGGATTAGGATGTCATACAGGTATAAGCAAATGCTACCATCAACTAGTTGGTCAAATACTACAGACAAAGTCACTCCTATCATACTCTGGGCTGGGATATCTACTGCTACTAGACTATTGCTAAGCTTCTGCTGTCTTACCTTTATATACATTCCGTGGTCCTGTTGATCTACTTCTGAAGGTAAGTTGCTGGTAATTAAATCTGGCTGAAACTACAATATTATCAGCATTTTTAATACAATTTTAAAGAGTAACTCACTATAATTTTTGACGATATTGATATTAAGTGATTCCTATTTAAAAGTGATAGCCCCAAGACTAGCGAAACATCGTCTAACTGTGGGTAGCACACAGTCGACCACCACATACTCCAATCAACTCCTTACCAGGCTGATATTAATCAAGACAACCAAAGGCTGACCAGCAACTCTAGATTGCTAACAGAGTCCTAGTTTATACAGCTGACCAACAGGCCTACCGTGCTCTATCATGTAATCGCATATAAAGGATAGATATTGCTTTATTGCATACTAAATTACAATTGGGTTACTATAAAAAATACGGCACCTTTTGTGCAAAACAGGCTTCGCCCAGGGTCTGAGAGTGAGAGACCAATGGACCACTGACCTATATTACTTTTCTATATTTGTATATTGTATTATTTAAACATGCATATAATAAATATTATATCTAAAATTCCTCAGATCCAATGCATCACCACAAAGTACCCAACAAAAAACAGTAAAACACATTACACTAGACACTCAAGGGGGTAGAAATTAGGTTCATCAGCCTATCAATGTCGAGCGAAGGACTGTGACCAAGGCAAAAGCATTACAATAAGTACAACATAGCACATTTAAAATCAGCTTGAAATTGGCCATTAGCCTATATCATACATGTATATACATTGGTCAAGGTTAAGATGCATGCGTGATTTTCAAGTTAGTGTCCTTGTGAGTACAAATATTTATCTGTATCCAATCAGCTATATACACTATAACTTACCCCAAGAGCCCTGCAAAGACACCTACAAAAAATAAATTCCATGAAACTTCGGAATAATTTAATGCATAGAAGTACATGTATTTGCTGACTCACAAACAGTAAAATATTACCAGGTTGGTTACATCCATGTGTTATGGTCGCTATTTTATTAACTGTCTTACCTTAGCTCACTCCAAGTAAAGAATCCTCGTTCTTCATTATACTCCAGATGAAACATATCCCTATTCTGGTAATAAGAACAAGACATCTCATAAAGCACAAAGTCATGTAGTGTTTAAAAACAAAAAAACTGTAAATATATTGTATATTAATATAATGAGATTGTGATTGCCTCATTATTTATTAAACATGTAGAAGTGTAAGTACTACACACTAAAATGATATACTCAAATAAAATTGATTCAAGCTACAGCCAAATGTTTTAGTTTTCAGAAAGTCAACAAAATTTTTTTATTGAAAGCAATAGGTAGAAATGACTGGAATTGTTCATTCAAAAATTTTGAATCAAAATGATGCTAGTTATGGGCTTATTGCCTATTGGAACGGAAGGTGTTGACGTGGGTTAATTATAGTCTAATGGTATACAGTAGTACTAGACACATAAGCATGATTTTTATTCCTTATATTTTGACACTAGTCTAAGTGCCATCACCAAAAAAAAATTAATGACAGAAAACCTAAGGAACTACTTTTATAATACTGGATATACTGGTAGATGGAAAAATGTATCATTTTAGGTCCATCTCGTTGCAAATATTAGTAGTATTTTAATATTATTTGATGTCAAGGTCTCGGTCAAAGATAGTGGAAGGGAAGATCAGACACTCAGGCCAAAAACTGTCCCTCCCCCGCCTCCAAACGCGGTCCGAACAAGGCAAAGAGTTGTGCTACCTTGTACACAAATCCGCTTTTTCTATTGGTGTTCCGCCGGCTAATCAGATGATATTGCTAACAGCGGCATCGAATAGGCAGTCTATTTATACAAACGATATATTATTAGAAAGAGCGCGACAGTTAACTCATTGCTTCGCGAAACTAGTCTAGCAGCCATCTAAAAGTTCAACACATTTAAGGCGGGAAGTGGATCGCGGAACGTCGGGACCGCCAAATTGGGCGTATTTGGTGGGACAGGGTTTTATCATTGAGTGTCCGATCTTCCCTTCCACTATCTTTGGTCTCGGTTTCCCCAGCAACATAGCCTAAGTTCTAGAATGATACTGTTTAAATTGGGAGTTGTCTGCTAATTTATGGTATTTGTTACATAGAATCCTTTAGTTTATAACACAGCGGACCCTGGCTAGATCATTTCTAAAAGTGAGTGGTATATGACTGGTTGGACAAACATAATAAGGGATGACCAATAAGCAAAGAATACCTGAACTGGGTACAATTTATTGGAAAGGGAATAATCGCAAATTACTCAGATCAGCGTACGTGACTGGCCGTATAAATAAGAGTTCGTGCCGAAATATTGAAAATTGTTTAGCATTTTGGTTTAAGCCTACACAACTAGCACTCATTTTTTACATCTTTATTACCCGAGCTGGTTGGTGAGTTTTTGAGGTCGCTACCAACAGCAACTCGTACGTAATACATTGAAGTTGCTGTGCATTCGCGATTGTCATTGTGCTACGACAAAAACGTCACACTACCACTTTGATCTTGCTTTGGCTATCCTCTTCTACGACTGTTCTGTAAGTGCTACTTTTTTATACATGTATATTATGTCGTAGCACTTGTACGACGCTCACTCATCGCCACATGTATTCCACCAACTCATTAAAATACATTCACATTGTAAATCGATAGGATAGGTATGGTAGTGCAATCTGAATCTTATCTATTCTCTTTTTGCAACAAAACTGGACAATTGCTGTTTTTGTTGGTAAAGCTCTGAAATTGTAGCAGAGGGAGTGCAATCCCTGATTATATGCCGAGTCATAAGCTACGTTGCATACAAGTCATGTAGTACAATCAGGGAGTCTCCTACGGAATCAGGGAGACTTGGTAAGCCTGCATTTGAATGTCCGAGCTATAATATGTACATGATGTACATATTATAGCTCGGGCATTCAAATGCAGGCTTACTAAGTCTCCCTGATTCCGCAGGAGACTCCCTGATTTTCAACTCAAATCATGGTACCCTACCCAAAATGAACATCCCCCACCCAAATGCTGAATCTCCCTGATTTTCATCAGCCGAACTTAGCAAGCCTGGTCAAATGACAGCTGACACATGGTTGAGTTGTCCCCTTTCCACTTCTGGACAACTTTACATAATGAATGCTCATGCGTTTAGTATTTACTTACAGTTATTGTATCTATCATATTATAGGCTGATTTGTCAGTATTATTGTTCTCCTTGACCATTATAGCTAGTGTTGAGTTTCTTGTGCATGTTACTTGCCACAACTATGGTTATATGTTATCTTTTTCCTGTTAATTACAACAGTTAAAATTTTAGGATTAAGCTAAAAGCTTAAAAGCTGTCAATATGGAGGCTTCTAGCGGTGGACACAACATTCCCAAAATTCAAACATTTAGACCAACTTGGGAAGAGTTCAAAGACTTTAACAAGTTTATAGAGTATGTGGAATCCAAAGGAGCCCACAAGGCAGGAATATGCAAGGTGCAGTAGGTTTTGGACTTTCATTCTAGTCTCTATAAATTTGTGAAATGTGTTTTGACAAAGTTTAGCTAATTTCTTGATGAGTGATACTAATTAAAGGTTGATTTGAAGTGAAGTTTTAAGTGATTTTAGCTGTGTTGGCAGCCCTGAATTCACTTTGCATTGCCATATTTCTCCAAGCCCAGGCCTGTGGTAACATACTATGCTGTTACAGATTATTCCACCCAAGGAATGGGTGCCCAGAAAGTCTGGTTATGATGATATAGATGTAATGATACCTGCTCCAATCACTCAAGTAGTTCATGGGAAACAAGGCCTGTACACTCAGTATAATGTACAGAGAAAATCCATTTCTGTTAAAAATTTTGAAAAAATGGCCAACAGCTCCACGTAAGTAGCCTAAACGACGCTCGTCTCACAGTTCCTGGTTTTATGTCTTGTCTATTTCATGAGTGAAGTATAGCTGCAGTCACATCATGTGTTTTACAATGTAGGCCCTATAATATGGTGAAATAGATTTGGATGATGCGCTTAGAGGAGTATAATGTGTTGTTTTACTCTATTTGTTCAGATATAAGACTCCTAAACACGCCGATTATGATGACCTTGAGAGAAGATACTGGAAGAATATCACATTTGTGAATCCAATCTATGGGGCAGATGTGAACGGCTCTATAACTGATAAGGATCAGGACGCGTGGAATATTAGTAGACTAGGCAGCATCCTCGATTGTCTCGGTGATGACTATGGTATATCTATAGATGGTAAGTGCATCCATGCTACACTGGCATCTACAGTGTTGTTATAATAGTTACATGGTATGATTGCAGTAAGATATAATGTAATTGTACATGTAATGCTGACAATGTATAATATTACACTAATTGCAAAATCTTTAGAGGTATTCTTAGCAAATAGTCAACAATTTTGGCAAATTAACGTTTTGTAGCACTAGATAATTTATATTGTTATATCACATTAAAATATTACATAGATTTATGACTATAGACCATTACATGGGGAACTTGAAATTGTTTTGCGAATAGAATAGTCTATAAAAGACCAACTCTCTCTCTCTCTCTCTCTCTCTGAGCGAGCGTTATATGAAGTATGGCTATACCTATTATATAGTCTCAGCGGTTTAGTTGTATTTAGTGAGGAGACAATTCCTACCATAGTATTATGATCATAGTGTAGTTGTTCAACAAGGGAAGACAACTCTGAAATATCAGCAGTTTACTATATTTACTGTACTTCATGTGTGTAGCCCTTACAGTATATTGACTGCATGTGTATATTACTTACAGTATATTTACTGCATGTGTGTGTTACTTACAGTGTATTTACTGTGAATGTTGCAGGTGTGAACACAGCATATCTCTATTTTGGAATGTGGAAGACTACATTTGCGTGGCACACAGAGGATATGGACCTGTATAGTATTAACTATGTTCATTATGGAGCTCCTAAGAGATGGTACGCCATCCCTCCTGAACATGGCCGCCGTCTCGAGAGGCTGGCACAAGGTAACTAGGTTACTAGCTGATCTTGTTAAGTGGAGTGTACACTGGTATATCCAATAACATGTGGAATACACATGCCTAGAGAGTGTGTTTGTATCAGATGGTATCTTCTCGCTGTGATAAGCATAACCAGCTTATTAAGTAACATTTCATTGATTTATATGGTAGAGTTTATCAGGATTCTGCGACTAACTAAACTATGTTATGTGCGAAGACAAAAATAGTTTTAATTTTAAAGTTTTCATGAGATTTTTGTTATCATTCTGTTAGTTTTTTAATCCTTCAACCTTGATTTTAAATATAGAAGAGGCAGCGTTGGCAGCATGTGCTGAACATAGCTCCGTATCTCACAGAACCTCAACACCTGGTATCTCCTCATGTTGTATGCATGTATATGCTTGCTCATTTCATGTCTTGCTTTTCCAGGATTTTTTGCCGAAAGTCATGATCAATGCCCGGCATTCCTCCGACACAAAATGTCTCTAATATCTCCGACAATACTCAAGCGATACTCCATCCCTGTTGACACCGTGGTGCAGGAGGCTGGAGAGATCATTATTACTTTTCCCTATGGATATCACTCAGGATTTAATCATGGATTCAACTGTGCCGAGTCTACAAACTTTGCTAGCCGTCGATGGATAGAGTATGGTAAAAGATGCCTTCAGGTTGGTTTTCATACAGTATTTAGTACTTGACCTTTGTAACCTCCGGCTGCTAAGTTGAAAATGTATTGTAGGTTTGAAGTTGTCCTTCTTAGTGGATGGAATAGAATCTCGGTGATGAAGAGAAGACAACTCCTATAATAACTTTATTTAAAGCTTGTCATTCATTGCACAAACTCATGCGTTTGATAGATTTTACAGGTGTACACTGGACAAGTGTATAAATAGATTGTAAACTTCATTTTGTTCTTATTTCACAGTGTCACTGTCGTAAAGATAGTGTCAAGATTGACATGGGGGCATTTGTGAAGAGGTTTCAGCCTGAGATCTATGAGCGGTGGCGAGCAGGTAAGGACCTTGCACCCCACCCTGAGGATGACAGGATCAAACACTACAATCACAATCACCAGTAAGAGAATAATTATTTTGTCTTTGTTTGGATGCTGTACCTTTGCTTACTAGTGTTGATTGGAGATAATGTGGATGTTGTATTCATTGTATTATTTTGCCATCTTTTTCCATGTCCATAGCAATAATATGAAGAAATTGTGAGAAAATCATTTTAAATGTACATTGTACTATTTCTCCATTTTATTTACAACAACACTGAAATATTGCACTCATCCAACTGAAGTTTTAAGACCTGTAGCTTGGTATTTAATGTATTTATAGTACAATATAGTGGAATGGTGTTGCATTAGCATAGATATTTATTTATCTGTCTGTATATGCACTGTGTCCTGTGTACTATGTAGTATGTACTAACTACTGTGTCCTATCTATGTAGTGCTAGCCATGAGAATGGTAGTAATAGAGCACACAACTCCAGCTCACCTGCGGACCCTGTCATCATTAGACAAGGCAGAGGCACAATCAAGAGAGATAACTCCAGTGAACAAACATCCAATTCTAGTCTAGGTGAGCTAAATACTCCAATGATAACATGATAGAAATAGAAAGTCGGGCGTAATTACATGTATATAGAATTGTCCTGGCCCCACACATACAATCATTGAGTATATCATCTAATTTTATTATTGTTTGTTATTTAGTGAAGAGAACAAAATTGGAAGGAAGCAATGGGGAAGATATTTCGAGTGGTGAGTTATAGTATCTGCTATGCTGTGAGTCATGCTCTGAGTCAGGAGTAGACAACTAGTAATGATTAATGTCTGGCAGTTTCAATATACACCTACATACATCGTGCTGCATGTGTTATCTGTGGCTCATCCATATAATAGCACTAATTGTTGGCCAATACTTGACAGCACTGTGTAAAATAGATTCTTTACAGACATCACCTTACGGCAATTATTTAATGCTAATGTTAAACACTCCAGAAGGCATAGGCATTTGCGTTTGAATTTCCTAGATGTAAACACGTACGACACAAAATATCACAGACCAATCATGGTACACTTGTCAAAGGCCACCGTGCTGAATACCAGCATTTTGCCAAAGATACACGTAGCCACTCACCATGCACTGAGTTTAGCTGCGATTTACAATAGTGTGGTTGAGCCGTTCTAGTTGTAGTGCATTCACGTACATGTAGCTGCCTATACTTGATGCAGTTATCACTGTTTAAAAGGGAAGTATAAATACATACATATAAACATAATAGTGAAGGAAAAGGAGGTGATACTACAGATATATGATGCATAACCACCTCATGAATTTATTAATGTAATGTTCATTGAATTGTGTTGGTACAATAATAAATTTGGAGCTGTTGTTTAATTTACCAATAGGAGATGCACTGCAATATAAAGAGGTAATAGTGAGGCATTATTAGATTGCTGAAATTTGCATATTTTACAATGCTGCGCATTGAAAATCGCTCCAATATCAATTTAAGCGTTATTTGCAATGTAAAATATTCACCCCTATTTTTGGCCTTGGCATGTGACGCTATGCAAACTCAATTGTGTTAATAATAGACCATTTCTCAGATGGCCCAAATATTTGAATGTAGTTTAAACCACATGCTTTGACCTCCGTTGCCGAGGGCTCAGTGAAGCAAGGAGACGTTACGTCTTTGTTGCTAAGTGTTTTCTGCTAGCAACAATGCTATCCTGCAGGGTTGCGACTTGCGTTGCGTCACATTGTGTTCTATACAATAATATGAAGTACATGTTACTATGCTGGCCACGATTTATCATTCAGAGAAACAATGATATTGTATTAATATCATGATGCCATTACCTGACAGATTTACTTACAGCGGTAGCTTGTAGCTCTTCTGACTTGGATGCATCTACTGACATATCTGATGCCTTGACTGATGTAGAGACGGAAACGAATAATCACACATCACAAGCAGCGTACGAAGTGAGTATGGCTGACACCATTAATATTCCTGTGATAGATCCACCAAGAGTTGTGGACTTAACCAAAACAAATGTAACAGAGGAACTTGTAAATCTGATTCCTGTTGATTCCAGTAACTATAGTAACCATAGTAATGAGGAGAATAACAGTGCCAATGGCATTGGCAGTCAGTGTGATAATTTTGCCATGTTTAATCAATGTTCAAATAAGTGTGTAGCTAACCAGGAAACGACATTTATGGGAGAGGGTGGTGTTGAACCTAGTGTTACCGGTGATGAAGGGATAAGTGTTGAACCTAGTGTTACCGGTGGTGAAGGGATAAGAGTTAAACCTAGTGTTACCGGTGGTGAAGGGATAAGTGTTGAACCTAGTGTTACCGGTGGTGAAGGGATAAGTGTTGAACCTAGTGTTACCGGTGGTGAAGGGATAAGTGTTGAACCTAGTGTTACCGGTGGTGAAGGGATAAGGGTTGTCAGCCTATCCGAGCATGTAATACATGTTGAACTAGCCACCAAAAGAGATGAAGAGCAGATGGATTGTTCGGAAAATTTTTGTCAAGAAGAGACATCAGCCGACGTTATTTGTTTAAGCGATGATAGTGATTTCCATCAAAGCGCCTCGCCATTTAAAATTACTAAAACTTATGGCAAACAAAAGTCAAACATTATTTCTAAATCGACTCACGATGCTGTAACTTCAAGACCAACTGACCATATGTCACAAGGTGAAGGGGAATCTGTTAGGACATTCACCCAACTTCTCACATTGGCAAATGAAAATGAAGCTGATCAGCGAGTCTTCTCTCTTCATCAGTCTTATGCAGACCCATTACAAGCTGAACCAAGTGGTTATACTCACCAGTTGTTAAGCACCATTCAGCGGTTTAGCACAGTCGTATCCCATGATGCATCAGAAATGTCGTGTCATTCAAATGAATTGCCATTGGTTGCAGTAGAATACACTAATCTTGATAATAGAGATGATGAGAAGTCTTACGAAGATATCAGCGAGTCTGACGAAAGGGATCAAGATGGGGATAGATTAAGTAATTGGGATAAAGATAAGCAGGAAAGTGAAGGTGCCCAAGTGTCCAAATCTGGATATCAGTATATAAGTAACACCTATGAGCACACACAGGAGGGTATGAATAAGTTCCACAGAGATTATCATGAAGTTGTTGAGTTGGATGTAGCCAGTCCTGAAGATGAAGGTTATGGTGCCTCTCTTCCACCCATTGCTTCATCAGCTGGAGGAGATGCTATCAGGTTCCAATGTCTTTCTCCTAGCAGTGACCAGTACAATAGATGCTCACTGCCCCTCACACCTCAGCCGAATTTTAATGAGAATCCTCCTGAGCTGAACCAGGCTATCAACTCCTTGGCTACAGAAATAGGTGGACCTTCCTATGCCATGGAGCTGTGTAACCTGGAGGAGTCTTCCTCGCCTCAGTTTAGCTATAACGGTGTGCCTCGCACTACAGATCTTGTCATGCCGTCTGTACCACCACCCGAACCAGTGCTGGCCAATGAGTCTACATGGTATAACCAACCACAACTCCACAACCAACCACAACTCCACAACCAACCACAACCGCACAATCAACCACAACCGCACAATCAACCGCAGCTTCACCAACAGTCACAATTGCATAATCAGTCACAGGTCCACAACCAGTTGCAATTTCATAATTCATCGCAATTTACAAATCAAGCACATGCTCTTAATCATCCACAGTTTACTAATCAGCCGCAGTTTCAGTACCAGTCTGTTCCTTACAATCACCCAGCCATTTATCGGATGCCAGTCCAGCATAGAAACAACCGTTATGCAAGATATTCGCCCTACTCAGTTATGCGAGGCAACCACCACATGCATCCTTCAGCCCTCATGTACCCACCACATCGTTATCTTCAGTCATCCTGTAACTACAATGGTGCTTCTAACTCCTCTTTTGGCGGCTACACCATGCTTGCTCCTAGACCTCAGGTATTCTGGAATTCACACCAGAATTACCAGCATACCTACAATGAACAGCATGGCTACTCGTCCTACAATCAACAACTTGCTAACATTTCAGGAGGTAATTTTTCCCATGTACCAAGACATCACAATCCTGGATATGAGGACCAACATGGCTATGAAACCAACAGCCGTACCATGATTGCTTCCCAATCTACCACATCTTTGCAAGATACAACAGCGCCTACCCGATACCAGCCAATCGCTGAAGATGTAACACCCGTTTCATCTAACACTGACTTGGCAGCCACAAATACTGATCCTAAACTAGTCATGAACTCAATCGCCAAGACTGTACCAGATACTGGTACCCTGTCCGCTCAACTACCTGAAGAGGAGGGCATTGCTCAGGAAGGTGGTGGCTGCCCAAGTTTGCATTCTCCCCCTGCTGCTGATGAAACCCTAGTTAATAGTGGTGGTACTGTAAGTTCTCATTATCAACTGGACGACAGTAAGTCTGTGGAGAATTTAAGTAGTGCCGATAGCCGACTGGACAACAGTCAACCTATAGAAGACATTCGCAATGTAGCGAGTCCACATAACAAACACTCCAGTAGTAAACCTATGGAAGGTATTAGTGATTTAGTGAAACCGCATTGTCGACCTGCTAGTGCACAGACAAGCTTTACTTCTTACACTAACGAGGTGGCTGAGCCTTGTAATTCAGAGATGGAGCAGGATGTTGGAGACAACATGAATACTGCTGATGATGCTAATGGTGTGTGTGGTTGTCGTCTGCCTCGAGAAATGGACAGCGATGATGACCTGGATAACACGGTAGAGAACCAATCGTTGAGACTACACGTACACTAACATTTTCTCTGTTATCATTCTAGCTAACACTGTCTGTTTACCACAATTTATAGTTCTCTACTAACACAATGGCACGTTTGCATGGAGGTCTTGTTGTATTATTCACACTGCTATTGGTGATCAGGTGCGATAGAAATATATTGATATGGTTCATAATTTATATATCAAGATATACGTTTAGTTACTTTCATTATATTTCTCTAACTTGTAGGACAAGTCCTCTCCCTCCAAGTCAGCACAAACTCACACTGGAACCTGTTCATCGAAAAAGAAAAAATCTAACAAAGGTACAGCATAGCTTAACCATCACAGTGTTGTGGTACCCCCCTAAATATTAAGTTGTTAACGAGACCGCCTTTGGGACAGAAATGTGTGTGACCTTTGTACTGTTGCTTAATTGGGCAGAGTCATTGAATCTGGAGCTTGGTGAGACTGTAGACTATTGAGTGCCCTTCTGGAATATTCACACCTGGCCTATTGTACTGGTACTTTAAAATGGCTGCAATCTATGCTGTTTTACAGGTAGCTTACACCTGGTTGACCTTAGCTGGTCCAAGTCGCTGACTAAGCTATGGAAGTTCAACAAGCCAGACTTTGACGCTGAAATTCGCTACAATACGAAGATGAGTCAAAGAGCTCCATACTGTGCTGTCTGTAGCATGCTTAACCAGCGTGAAGCTGTAAGTGCGCCAATCTTTCTTATATGATGTCAAGTATGCTCATTATTGTTGACTGTTACTGTGACCATCATTAGCTAGATGCATGGTAACTGGTAAACAAATAGACATACAGTACTTGTACTGTTAACTTATTGCGAAACCTGCTGGACTTATAGCTAGTATGAGCGTGCAATGTACCTACTATTTCAGGGAGTAAAGACCGTACTATAATATGTATTGTGTATAGGGTGTGGAACCAAGCAAGGTGGAGAGGACACGTACCCCTAGAACTAGTATACCACTACTACCTGCTTCCTCATTCATGTCGTCTGAGGACTGGGATCTACAGACTCCGAGTGTGAAACCAAGCAAACCCAGAGCTCTACTCGTCTGTACTGTATGCAAAGTCTGTGTCCATGACAGTGAGTACTTTGCCCTGCCTAATGCTACGCTTATTCCTTCAGAGCCGTTTATTATGAGAGTTGCGTCACTGGGGGAACATTATGGATGCCATGTCGGGCCCATAGAACCAATCAAAATTGCCGATAGAAAGATTTGACCAATGTAATCCTTTGTTACATGGGCCCAATATGGCCTCTTGTTTACTTCCGGTGGCTTAACTCTCACAATCAACGGCTCTGTATTCATTATGTGAGCACAGGCTAAGTACAACTCAGAGGTATGCATTCAGAGGTGCACATTATTATGGCAAGTTGTCATACTAATCTACATGTACTGTACATGGTGATAGTAATATATACTGCAGTAGCTATGTGAGGGTCACCAAGGGAAAGGGGTCCATTTGATTCTTTGCGAATTAGTGTTATGGGCTGTCAAAGATGGTTTGTAAACTTGTTTCCTTCAAGTTTTGAAGTGAAAATAGCCTTTTGGCACTCATTTTTAGTGGGTTTTGAACCTCGTCATATTTGCTAGGAAGTTTGACTACCTTATAACAGTGTATGTCCAAAGTGCTGATGGCTCAATCGACTCATTCAGTATCTCAGTAAACTGTCAGCATTTCAGTATCTCAGTAAACTGTCAGCATTTCAGTATCTCAGTAAACTGTCAGCATATCAGTATCTCAGTAAACTGTCAGCATTTCAGTATCTCAGTAAACTGTCAGCATATCAGTATCTCAGTAAACTGTCAGCATTTCAGTATCTCAGTAAACTGTCAGCATATCAGTATCTCAGTAAACTGTCAGCATATCAGTATCTCAGTAAACTGTCAGCATTTCAGTATCTCAGTAAACTGTCAGCATATCAGTATCTCAGTAAACTGTCAGCATTTCAGTATCTCAGTAAACTGTCAGCATATCAGTATCTCAGTAAACTGTCAGCATATCAGTATCTCAGTAAACTGTCAGTATTTCAGTATCTCAGTAAACTGTCAGCATATCAGTATCTCAGTAAACTGTCAGCATATCAGTATCTCAGTAAACTGTCAGTATATCAGTATCTCAGTAAACTGTCAGCATATCAGTATCTCAGTAAACTGTCAGCATTTCAGTATCTCAGTAAACTGTCAGCATTTCAGTATCTCAGTAAACTGTCAGTATATCAGTATCTCAGTAAACTGTCAGCATATCAGTATCTCAGTAAACTGTCAGCATATCAGTATCTCAGTAAACTGTCAGCATATCAGTATCTCAGTAAACTGTCAGCATTTCAGTATCTCAGTAAACTGTCAGCATATCAGTAGAGTCAGCTGATAGTTCTCTCACTTATGGTGCTAATAAATGAATATCACTAAAAGTATTAAATGGGCGCTTCTTCCTTGGTGTATCATGTGTATTCATTCATATATAGAATATATTATAGAATATATTAGAATGCGTTTTGTATGTTATTCTATTCTGTTATAACATTGTATAGGGCGTATTTGTACCATACACATTTGTACTTGTAGCTTGTTATGGTGTGAAGTTTCTTCCTGATGGGCCAACAAACTGGAAGTGTAGTAGATGTAGTTTAGACCAGGACTCTGCAGAATGTACCCTGTGTTGTTTAAGGGGTGGGGCTCTTAAACCCACCACATCAGGAAGGTGGGCTCATATTGTCTGCGCTATTGCTAACACAGAAGTATCATTCAAGTCTGTAAACCAAAGGGAGCCAATTGTTACGTCCAACATATCCAAACAGAGAATAACACTGGTCAGTTGATGTAATAACACTGGTCAGTTGATATAATACCACTGGTCAGTTGACGTAATAACACTGGTCAGTTGATGTAATAACACTGGTCAGTTGATGTAATAACACTGGTCAGTTGATGTAATAACACTGGTCAGTTGATATAATAACACTGGTCAGTTGATATAATACCACTGGTCAGTTGATATAATACCACTGGTCAGTTGATGTAATAACACTGGTCAGTTGATGTAATAACACTGGTCAGTTGATATAATAACACTGGTCATTTGATATAATAACACTGGTCAGTTGATATAATAACACTGGTCAGTTGATATAACACTGGTCAGTTGATGCATTTACTGTGTAGCTCTGCCTTCCAGGTCTCAATAATGGTGTATATGAATTTAAATTACCATGCAAAATTTAGCTGTGATTCCCAGTCGGTAGCATGGGAATGTATGGGCAGGCCCTAATATCACCTCACTAATATGATTTGTTAATACCTGAGTAACTATAAAGCCTTCTGAAATTTACGGTTATACTATAATGATGTCAAAGGTTTCTTACTTTAATTGTAAATGAGGAATGAAATATTTGAACAGATGTATTTATGTTGTAGAAGTGCATGTACTGTGGTGTGCACACATACATGAACGGAAAGGACCGATATGGTAAATGTGTGCAGTGTAGTACAGGGCAGTGTGCCAAGTCCTTTCATTTTACTTGTGCTAGAGCAGCTGGTCTTAAGATCGATGTGGGCAGCTGGCCTTTCCGTGTTCATATAACCTGTAACAGACATATGGAGCCTTCTCATAAGGTAAGCTTCACTGTGTGTCTGTTTGTGTACGGGTTCATATTGTGTGCTAGATGTGCGCTATATGTACGCTAGGTTTATGCTATGTATATACTAGGTGAGCACTATGCATATGCTATGTATGTGAGATGTATATGTTAATGTTGATGTATATGTTTACAGGTTGAGGAGAGAAAAGAGAGGCCTCCGTTAAACACTAAAGATGAAGTGTATGCCAAGCACAAGAATGGTAGATACTACAAGGGAGAGGTTGAGGCAGTGTGTGCACAGATGTTCTACTGCGTACTATTTGATGATAACTCTACCAGCAAGGATTTGTTTCCTGAAGATATTCTAGTGAGTACTTTCATCTAGGGGCAGATAATTCCTACTGTTATATACGATGCACAGGCTGTGTATTGTCAGCTTGGTTCATCTTTTCGCATACACCAACAACATCTACATGTCTCCATACTTTAGTCCTCCTTCCTCTAACTATATAGGCATCTCTAATATGCATTATAGAGGTATCCATTGTCTATTACATGAAATTACTGTTAGAACCTGTTAGAGTTGTACCCTAGAATACCATTTGTCATGTTTACTGCTCAGCATTGATATAATTATGTCTATTATAAACTATAGAATTATCAGCCAAGAGATGGACCGCCTCCCCTTGGTAGTTTTGTGAATGTAAAGTGGCCGGATGACATAACTTATAATGGAAACTTTCAAGGTACCCGACAAGTACAGCTTTACACTGTAAGTAAACAGTTACTACCTACCTGCTAGTGTACATAGTGCAGTGTACTATGTACATTGTATGGGGTGCATTGTCGTTATATCCATGTTATACTGATGTTGAAGCTTGCAATGGTTACTGGTTTATATACATATACTGTAGCCTATCCTTTTACCTATGTTATACTGATGCAGGTACAATTTGAGGACGGCTCTCAGGTGCAGGTAGAGAGAGAGCAAGTGTATTCTATTCATGAACAATTACCTATGAACATACAGAAAAGATTGGTAAGCAGGCTCAACTACTGACTAATGTGAATTGTACATGATGTATGTCTAGTGGTACATGTTGTAGTATAAGTCAAGGGTAATAATGCACTGCCAGTTCTTTTTTCAGTTTGGAGTTGTTTCACCTTCATTGCGTCTCATTTCAAGGATTTTGAGAATGTTTTTTCAGCAGTGAAGGCAAGACAACTTCAAATTAGTGAACCACTCCAAAAGTGCATAGATGTTAGTTAGATAGACTTGTGCCTACACATTGGAATGGGTAGCTGCTATTAGTATTGTCTGTCACATTGGAATAGGTAGCTGCTATTAGTAGGAGAGTATTGTGTAATGGTATGGTTGACTGTTACAGTCAAGTGCCACTGAGATGAAGAATGATATATTCTATAGGAAGGACAGTGAGTTATTAACAGAGAAGAGAACACGTGGTGTGCAAGTCAACTACAACTATAAATGGGAATATACACCCAAAATGTTCATAAAGTAGAATAAACATGCAGTGTATATAGACTGTGCTAACCAAACCAAACCAACCTCTGTAAATACTAACTTTGTTAGGTGTGGTGACTAGCTACTAGCTGACTACTCCACTATATACTAGACATTGGCACCCAGTGCCTGCCCACCTGCTAGGTAACTATCAACCCTTTCCATTTGATATTTTAAAGTATTCCTTTGCTGTCCTTTCTGTGTTATGAATTTAATGTTTTGTCTTCAACTTAGAATCTCTTTCTAATTATTTATCTCCCCATCTTTAGTGTAGAATCTAAACAGAGCACCACCTTAGGTAACCTTGAAATGTTGATAGACTACATTATCTATATTCTGTATATTATTACTTGACTGCCTCCCTCCCAGGCTCTCATTTTGTGATTAGAGTTATTTATGAGAATACTTGCAATAAATATTATTTACCTTTGCCTCCATCGTATTTTATTTTCCTCATTCTTACAAAACAGTGTTAAGCAACAAGTATAATTAAAATAAATTCATACATTAGGAGAGATTACATCTCAAAGAAATTCACTTTCATCGTCAGCTATTACTTCATTAGACATCTTGCCTGAAAACAAATAGACACAGTTGTTATTAAACAGGTACAGTGACATGCATATTGGTACAAACAAGAAGGGAATTAGTAGGATGGTATTCTAGCTGAATTACGTACCTGAGGCTACAGTTTGCTTAGCACCAATAATACATTCCTTCAGTTCTGTTCTGTCCTCGATGATTGAGTTCTCACTTATTATACAAGTCTGTATGACACACCTACAACATGTCTAACTATTACTTAACATTTCGTTTATTTACAATTAGAAAACGACAGTCTATTTACAGTCAGTCAGTCATCTCCAAACGTTTTGTTTCTAGCTTTTTGATAGCTCTTATTGAACTTGCCCATCTTTTATCTTCACATTATCCATGATAATGGAGTTGTTAATCTTAATCCTCTCTCCAATCTCACAGTTTGAACCAATCATTGACTTTTTTATAGAACTCTTCTCGCCAAGGTGTAGTTTCTCACCAATCATGCTGTCACTACCAGCCTGTAAACAACCACATTTAATTTGTATACACATCACAAAGTTATCTCTCATAGCTGCCAGTTATGTCCATGAATGATAGACCACTTAATTGAACGACTGGTCCTCTTCCCACTCATTGTATCTTCTTGTGATTTCTGCTTTTCCCCACCATCTCATGTTATGACTCATCCCACCACCTCATGTTATGCCTGCCCCACCCAATGGTGATGTTGGAATACAACAATCTTTATATTTTTCTTGCAAGAAAATTTATCTTTTGCACTCAAATATAGCTAGCAGTGCATACAGTGTCAGGTAGCCAAGACCACTTACAGTAACATCCAAATACACTGCAATATATTTTGTAGACCTACCTGGCTTCTTTTCAGTCCTTCGGGAGTTTTGTAGAAAGATGCTAGTCCAAAATGCTTACTGTAAGGACCAATCTACAAAACCACAAACATTATAGTCACATAATAAGCTTCAGTCATTTGGAGTACTAGAGTAGCTGGTTGTCAGCTTCATATAAACACTAGGATACCTGTTTGTTAGCTTCGTAGAAGTCTGGTATAGTGTTGGATCTGAGACAGAAGTTGTCAGTGCTAGCAATATGCACATAGCACCTTGTCTTGGTGTCATGGTAAGGTCCGTCCATGTCACCTGAGTGATCAGTCCATGAAGACAACTTGGTGACTAACTCCATTGATAACTTACTATCAAAGTCTTCATCTGTAACATGACAAAAGCAAGGCAAATTCATGCTGATTGATAGCAGAAATGCACAGTATGCATACAGTGTGAGGACATGCCAATAGTGTACAGTGAATAATTGTTTCGTTAATCTCCAAGACATGTTGCTGCCTTGATGGTGCTGCCCACCCCTTACACTACACAGTTTTCCCAGGTGTAACCATAAGTTAGAGTAAATAGTAAAAGATAACTGTATGCTTACCTCCGTACTCCATTATGCCACCAGTAAACTGATGCTTCAGTAACTGTGGAACTAGTTCATTTCTCATTGAATGGCAACTGCAATATAATGAGGGTTGTTAGTCTTGGGCAAAGGTTTACAATGTGTACTTAATAATGTTGTATTAAATTACCTGGCCGATTTTATATAGTAGCTAACATGTATACCTCGTTGCCTGAGTTTCACGAATGAGAGCTTCTCTAGAGATACAGTAGAGGTGACAGTCCTCCAGCTGAGATGTGAGCTGCATTCTGGGATGCCTTGCTAACATATTCTGGGTGAGCTGTATATTATCTCTGTGATCGGCCGCAGCATATATAAATAACAGCCTATCATCTTTCTCATCAATTCCAATTAGATTATTTTCTAAAACATACATAGCTGATATCAGCGAAAGACATTACATATGTACAACATGTATGTAAATTACACACAGCATGTTTAAAATAGGTAAACATGAATAACGTTAACACAAGTCATGCATGGTACATGTACATA
Source organism: Bugulina stolonifera (assembly GCA_935421135.1). Lineage (NCBI taxonomy): Eukaryota > Metazoa > Bryozoa > Gymnolaemata > Cheilostomatida > Bugulidae > Bugulina > Bugulina stolonifera. Next base: position 34,596,154 of record OW285187.1, read on the forward strand.
CTATAATGTACGAGGGGCGTTTGGATCAAACCCGGAAATTTATTAATATCTCAGCAAGTATTAGTTAGAGACTCACGAAATTCGCATATTTTGGTAACAGTTCTCTCCTGAAAGTCTTACTTAGATTTCATTAAAAAATTTTTGAGACCACATTTTTCAAGATGGCAGAAGAGCATGTTAATCCTGTCATGGGACAAAAAGTTATAATAAAATTTTCAGTGAAGGAGGGTACCAAACCAGCTGAAATTTCTAGGAGAGTTAGTTCACAGTATGGAGAACACACCATTAGTCAGTCAACGCTCTATGAGTAGTGTGGAATTTTAAAGAACGCAAAGTGGCGGAAGACCTTCTAGGCAGCTGTCGTCACAGGGTCAGTCTTGACACAGCCATTAACCCAGACACTATTGACAGATTTTTAGGACTATCTTGGAGTTATTCATGTTAATTCCCTCCCCAAGGATCAAACCATCAATCCCCATACTATAAATAAGTTTTAAAAAGAGTACATGCTGTTATTAGAAAGAGACAACCCGGTTTAATCATGAAAACTCGGCTTTTTCAGCAAGACAACGCAAGACCACACACAGCACAATTAACATTGAGCGATTGATATCCAAATTGGGTTAGGATGTCGTTCCACACCCTCCTTACAGCCCTGATTGGGCACCAAGTGACTGTCACCTTTATAGACCTATGAAAAAGACATCATAATGACAAGCACTTTTTGACGAGTACAGAAGTGGAAGAAAATGTCCTTCGATCGCTCCGACAGTGCTCCATTGAATTCCTTACAGCAGGCTTCACATCACTTGTAGAAAAATAAAAAGTGTGCAACTATTCAGGGGCCCTTGTTGAAAAGCAGATAAAATGTCTTAAAAATTATACATTTCATTCTCGTGATATTAATCAAATTCCGGGTTTGATCCGAACGCCCCTCGTACAATATAAACACGGTGTATAGTCATCATCCTCATGGGCTGTTCATCCAATTAAGACTCCTTGATCCTGGCTGGGTGTTCTACTTCTTCCTCTCATTTTAAGTCCAGTGGTTGACCTGATTACTCATATATGGTAAGTGCAACTATTAGTATCTTTCATCGATCTGGTATTTCAGAAGTCAGATCCTCAATGCTACTAGCCAAGGGTCCAGTTACCAGTGATTATTGTTGGGAGGTTAGCACAAAGTCCTGATTTACAGAAACTTCAACCAAGTTGCATAATTACTGCTAAACTAGTGAATACAGATATATTAGTGTAATATACCACAGCTCTCAGGTTCAGCATCCACCACCACAGAGTATAATTCATGCAATTGTATAAATTATACCATGCCTATACCTTGCTATCAACTAAAATAGAAAGACCAACTACATTATAGAAGCGCAGCTACCTTTAGCAATAGCCTTAGATTTCACTCCTGGTAGAGGACCATCGGGTTTGGTTAACCGTCTCATAAGGCAGGTTAAGGTAGCTTGGTGTAGTGTATGCTTATCAATTAGCATTTTCAAAGGGATGTCAGTAATGAGGTCACAACTGATTACCAGCAAGTCTCTCTAAAACAACCGCCATGAAAATATGCCAACTCCAGATGCCTCAGAACAGATCACATATTCAGTAGACCTTCGACTATCTGTACTGATGGGAACGGCTTCTGCATAAACAACTACATGTATCTCGTAATTTAGATATTACTGTAGTTCTGAATGATAGGCTATTAATGGGTGTACGTACATGGACACTTATGTATACATTGTAGTTTAAAGTAATTAACAGCGCAGGTTAACAGTATACGCATTCCTACGCAAACATTTACTGACTTTGAACTTAAAGCTCAGGCAAGTATTTTCGAGGGAAACTAGATTATAGCTATTCGGGACTTGGAAGTCAATTTTAACAAGGTATGTAATATGCCTTCACGTTACTCATTTTCTGACCCCAACCTTTTTTGTGCTAGCAACTTTGGCTAATGTTGTTGCTGTGCCTTCTTCTTCCGTCATTGTTTCAGCAATAGTGTGAAACTTGTAGCAAAATCCAGGCGTTTTCCATGGAACCTTCTTCTGCATATGGTCTAGAGCACTCGCCACCTTGCTTTCCCATGATTTTAGCACAACAATAACAACATCTGCAGAAGGTTTCAATAATTACAATCTAGCAACATTATGTAATTCATTTATGACAAATAAAATATGGTCAAATCAGAGTTTGATAACAATTTTTGACAAATCTCCAATCTGAATATTGTAGTAATTTGTGGAGATTGCACATATCTGTCAAATGCTGTTTCCACATCTGGTGCATACAAATAGCGACATCCTCAAGATTTGCCTCAGTAAGCCACAGTAGCCTATGTATCTACTGCATTATACAATATATTACGCTACCATAAGAATAAATTACTGCGCAATTTTAATTGTAGATATAAACATTAAATATTGTTTGCCTTGCACCATAACTGTACATTTAACTAGTAACAAGGCAACAGTAGTGTTATATCCTTGATATAATTGTTATTGTATTTGTCTCTAGTAAAAATTACAACTACTGCTTTGCAATACATGAACAACTCTACTGAAAAACTAGGCTATCACAATTTGATTGATAGGGTTAGGTTCAAAGTTCTAAGTCAAAGTTTAGCAGCATCTAGATTCTACTGTAAGCGTGTGTGGTATGCTATACTAATGTTTGTGTCCATATCACACTATTCTACTGTAAGCGTGTGTGGTATGCTAGACTAATGTTTGTGTCCATATCAAGTAGGAACCAAGCTAATCTAAAGGTATTTATCTCTGTAAGAAAGCTGCATTTCAATATGTTTTATGTTTACACACCATTAAAACCAGCGAGATCCAAAGAGCGTAATGGATACCATAGCATAGGAATATTTCCTATGGGTAGTAAACATTTCGCAATCTTGTCACTAATTGGTGTAAGCCGATCACCTCTTCCAGCAGCCAATAATACAGCTTGAAATTCCATGGTGCACAATTCACGTCCACCTAAGAATAGAGTATATGCATTTACATAGGTCTACATATAATATACAGGGGGGTAACTTTCCTGAAAAAGTTGAGGCGGCCAAAATTGGACTGGCTAACAGTAGCGGTGTGGAGAGGGTGTGTGCGGGATGGGGGAAGAAGGAGGGTGGGGCACCTCTCACAAGAAAGTTTTTGAAAATTCACACAAAAACAGCCATTTTGATGCATATTTGAGCTATATGTGATGGTACAAAAGTACAAAATGTTGCATAGTAATCTGCAAATAGTAAACTTCAAATTAGTATACTGCAAAATAGTGCTTCTCTGTTTGGCTTGGCCATGACGTACCATTGTAGTCTTTTATATCATTACATGACTTAGGCCTAAAAATGTACACACATTAATAAGAGGGGAAATAATGCAAATTTAGTTGATGGATAGAGATGGAGAGTGGTATTCTAGGGTTCCCAAACCCTGAAGAACAGTGTTCGAAGTGGAACAAATGAGATGGGTGGGAAAACTGTGCATGCAATCTTAGGGCATTTCCTATTGTTGAATACAAAATTACAGATGCAGTGATCCTATCTTACAGATGAGATTAGTATTGTTACTGTATAGCTAACAAATTGAGTGAATTACTAAAATGAAAAAAGATTGTCCCGCAGTGGGATTCGAACTCGTGTCTCTATGCTTGAAGACCAAGCACGCTACCAACTACGCTATCAAATCAACAGTGGCTTCACGCAAAAATTAGCCATCAATATCATTATATACATAGTAGCATCATTTTCATTAGAGTATGTCTATTTCATGTGGGGCACAGTATCTATGCCTTCCGATATTAGCTTAATTTTTTCTTCTTTTAACAAAAAGTTCAGGCGGCTAGGACCGCCTGAGCCGCCTAGATAGTTACGGCCATGATATATATATTATATATTATTATTGCCATAAAGGTGGAAATGGTATGCATGTTTAAACTTTTGTAATTTTCACTGGTTGTGGTTGCCTTCATATGAAATTTCAACTGGAGTTCAAAATATGCATTCCTTTGCTAGCCAACAGCATAATTTTCAGCTTAATGGTGAAAGAAATAATTAACTGTCAGTACCTCTTTAACCATTTGTACAGTAGTCTCGTCTGAGTGTTATTCATTGAGAATATTCATTATTAATATTTTTTAAATTGAGTATTAAAATACCTCAAAATTAAAGTACGCGTTAACTGAATTTATACATTAGATATAAATAAAATTATATTGATACATATTCAATTCGGAAGTAAGTGTAAGTATAGTAGGATCACGGGAAGTGAAGAGCGTAGTAAGTAGGCCTATGTATAGCATAATATTATACTAGACTTTTGTAGAGAGGAAGGTATGGTGAAGACACAATCATAACTTCCTTGTTGATTGGACAATAGTAAAGCCCATTTTTACTTTAGGCATAAGTTTCAAGTGCAAATAAATCAACTATTAACCAGTATTTTAATTTCTTATGTAATGTTAGGTTTGTGACTTTAGGAAAAACGGAAATAAAATATTTGTTAAGCATATCCCACATTTTGAAGAACATAATCAAACATAGAAGAGAAATTTTACTTTCACAGCAAATTACTAGTACTTTTGATGTATAATTTATTTATTTTACATTAATTAATAAAACCATTAAACTATACTTCCTGACTATTAAATTCTCTAAGTGTAAAACTGTAGAAATATATTGCCGGCATAAATATAACTATATCGACTTTTCTTCTCCTGTTCTGCTAAAATTTAGTTTTGTTGCTGGGTAGTGCATGAATTAGCTAGAATTCCATAGGTGTAGACCAAGGGGTCATCACATAGTTTGGCAATGCATGTTGGAGTAATTAAGATTTGTCATGAATTATGTATCATAGTTGTCCGATTTATCGTGAAATTGTTGTATTCAGCATTAAATATAAATATTATATATTAAATTATTATTTATATAAATAATTTAATAAAAATAAATGACTGTTGTGTTACTGTTTTTTTACAATTGTTATTATTATTATATCATTTTTTTTATAAATTATTATTAATGTTATTAATTATTATATTTATAAACCGATGAAAGAATATAATTACAATCACAATACTATATTAATATTTATATATTTTTATACTCAATTTTTATACTACAAAAGAATTACACACAGACACATGTACCAGGGTGACCAACCAAAATTTGTAAAACTGAGTCGAAAAAATATAAAAATGAGTCAAACGTGTTCAAGGAAAATTTGCCAGGATTTTTGCTGAATAATGTCTGTACAAATGACATGGTAAAAAATTTCCTGTACTCTTGTATCAAATTGCATATAATTTTATGTTTTAAATAGTAGGTTGTATTATAGTATTTTTTTCATCAGATCATTATTAGCTTTAGTTGAACTACCAGGCCTAATTTGACTAGATTGATGAAATGAATCCTGAATTTCTATCTACATATTGTATTCTATTACATTGTCAGACCAACTTTCATATGATACTTAGCAGAATGAAGTTTACAAAAATGTTTGAGACAACTCCCTAGAAATGTAAACAATGCTTCGAGGCCTAAGCTAAGCCAAATAGGCTATTTATTGGCTGGATTAAAAGCACAGCTCACTGTAGCAAATAAATGAGTCCAGCTTCCATAAAATAAGTATATATGCGTCTAGCTTCCACAAAATGAGTCAATATACGTCATGCGTCCAACTAGCAATTGTTTCTTTAAAATGCGTCTGTGGACTCATTATGTGTCCTAGTTGGTCAGTGTGACATTTACACACTTATGTGATCTAAAAATAAAAAAAAGGAGTTCCACAGGGCTCTGTGTTGGGCCCAACACTATTTCTTATCTATATAAATGATCTACCTGAGTATATAGCTTGTAATGTCAGCTTATTCGCTGATGACACTCTCATTTACCAGACTGTCAACAATGACACGGACCATTCTAGATTTCAGATGAATATAACTTTCTTAGCCGAATGGGCGTACACCTGGTGCATGTCGTTCAACACTGCCAAATGCTCGATTATGACTCAATCATAAACCGACATCTCCGGCAGCATACTACACCCTAAACGGCGCACAACTCGACACTGAGATTGAGACTAAATACCTGGGTGTGATCATCTAGTCTGATTTGAAGTTCACCTCTCACATTAGTTCAAAAGTTACCAAAGCTAAACGACAACTGGGTATGGTTAAGGGGGGGGGGGGGGGGGAGACTCCATGGATCAACCAAAGATGCTAAACTGTTTGCATACACTAGTCTCTGTCAGCCACACATGGAAAACACATCTGCCATCTGGGATCCCATTCATGAATACCAAATTAACAACATTGAAATGGTACAACACAGTGCTTTGCGCTACATCTGTAACTTAAAAGGTAGAGTTAGCATATCTGCTGTCCTCAAGGAGCTTAGTCTTGATACGCTTAGCAACCGCCACAGGAAGAACCGACACAACCTCCTCTTACGCATTTTGGCGAATAAAGACCACCACGAAGCTCTTGCTAATACTTATGATGAGCTCATGAACAATCATCCTGCTAATGCAATTGGTACTAGAGCTACTACGAGAGGTGACCTACCCACTATCTGCCTACCATGGTAGTTTCCTGCCCAAAACTATACGTGAACTCTATAACAATATGAATATCGGAATATTATCAAGAAAAAAACATGTCTATGATATACAGTGTATGTGTGTATTTCTAGTCATAGAGTTCCCACGCTTTTACCTCTTCTGAGGGTCTCAGTAGGAAAATTCAATTAAAAAAATGGGGAATAGAATTTATTAATTAATGAAATTGAAGTTGTTAAAAAAATATCTTGGTTTTAGATTGACATTAATATGATTATTTATCATTGTGATTATCTTATTCATTTATCTGTTAGCATAATGCTTAGCATTAGGCCATTAGGCATAAGCTATATATTTATATATTTTTCTGTCGTGTCCAACTGGGTAGCTGTGGCACAGCTGCACAACATACAGTCCAACAAGAGAAAGTCGAGTCGCCGGTAGTAGCCGTGAGACTGTACCTGAAAGGACTCAAGTCCAGGGAAAGTGCCTGATACCGTACTATTAGCAGTAACCTGTAAGAGACTATGTTTTAATTAGTAAGAGTACTTTATTGAGCAACAGTCTACAAGCAACTGGAGTAAGAATACAAAGGTTATTAAGTACAATATGGTCGGCCTTGGACCAGTGAAATGTTCTAGTTGCAAGATGTACAAAACGGTCTCGGATCGGAGTATAAAAAGGCACTGCACATATGAAATCAAAGAGTATATTTTACAAAGGATTAAACTAGCATGATACTTCTAAAGCACAGTAGCAAAACACCATTAAAAGTAGCGCGGTAAAAAAGCATAGGCCTACAATCACAACTGATGCCAATTAAACATATAGGCCATAAATCACACTGTAACGTATTCAACACACAGCAAGGCTATGCTATATGGGAAATGTCAATGTTGATGCTATAATTTACTGTCATTCAGATGTAGTGTGGACAAGGGCCACTACAATGTGTTGCGTTTGAAAAATGCTATAATGCATGAAACTAAAAGTTGCAATAAAATTTAATTGCATATCTGAATTAAATAATCCACACTGCTTCAGCATTAAGCACTCTGTGCCAGGAAGGACTAAGCCATATTTTGTGTCCCTATGCCAAATGCACTAGGTGATTATCATAATATTCACATCCTATTATTTAATTTTTATTTTATTGATTAGCGATTAGTGGCAACGTTATTTATGCAGGCAAGTAGTGGATTAATCACCAAACTAATCCATTAGTCCCAACAATTCGAACCTTGCCGACCCCAACTGATATTATTCTGTATTACTGCTGTATAGTTATCCCACTAACAGTATGCTCTTTATTACTGATTGCTGCTAATAAAGCCACTCACCCTGTTGTTGTGTTTGAAATATTGAATGTAAAGGATACTTATTATTATATCAAAATCTCTTACCACCTTATCTATCTCTTCCCGTCTAGATTGAGTGCTCTCATGATGAGGCCTGATGTATTCATCTAGCTGAGTATATAGTTTTACTCAGTGTGTAATGAAGTGCTACTTCTGAAATCATATCCCTCGGAGATTTGTTTCATTTACATGTAACTAGAATGTAAGTACACTATTTGTTATCCTGCACTTTGATAGCATCCCAACTTTGACTACAAGATGTAACTGCTACTGATTGTCACAAAGTTCATTATAGTGTTGTATCAGGTTATATAGCAGGTCCCACCCTCCGTGATCATAATAATTATACTCTCCTTACATTACAAATTGTGCATGATTGTTTATTTGGAAATTATTGATTGTTTATTCTGCTCTGTTATTATATATGTTTAGATTAAAAGATGAATAAGTTAGTGTGGAGGTTTATCAAGCTCTCTGGTGCTATGTTACTGCTGTATATGTGCATTGTGCAAGTGTTGTATCGGATATCACAGAAACCTACTCCGTTCAAGCTCAAACACCCTCAACCATATCAACCAAGACCAAATCGTAAGTTGTACTAGTCTTATATTGTACTATTCCTATATTGTACTAGTCCTATATTGTACTAGTCCTATATCGTACTAGTCCTATATTGTACTAGTCCTATATTGTACTATTCCTGTATTGTACTAGTCCTATATTGTACTAGTCCTATATTGTATTAGTCCTATATCGTACTAGTCCTATATTGTACTATTCCTATATTGTACTAGTCCTATATTGTACTATTCCTATATTGTACTATTCCTATATTGTACTAGTCCTATATTGTACTAGTCCTATATCGTACTATTCCTATATCGTACTATTCCTATATCGTACTATTCCTATATCGTACTAGTCCTATATCGTACTATTTGTTGTTTCATTCTAGTTCTGTTTTGCTTTAGTGACTATACTTGCTCACTAGGATGATTAGATGGTCTAGTGGGTCCACTAATGTTGCCATATACTGTACATAATTATATACTGTACATCCGCTGTACATAAGCTGTGCATATAAAGTACATGCGATGTTTTCAAACAAATAATACTCTGGAATAGCCCAGTGTGCTTATCTAAGTCCATATTGTTACCATCATAACCTCTGCATCAAATCTTCTTTTTGTCAAGGTCTGAAGACGGTAAAATAGTTTGGAGCGTGTTGTTCTAACTATGTCTTTTGTTCATACAAAGATAACCAAGTTGCCAATTGGGCCATTCCACGGGGACTGATCAAATTTGCGTGCTGGCCCGACTCAGATTCTTTTGAAAATTTGCAGGTTGAAAGAGCACCCTTGAATTAGTGGGAAACCACCAATTTTTTTTCTATTTGAGGCCTGTGGTTCCGGCAGCAGCTCGCTGAAAAGTGGGAAAATGTAGTGGGGACAACTCCAAATTGAATTTTTTGAAATTTCTTAACATTCAAATTATTACTGTGGCCACTGTATGATACTTAGAGCTGTAATTTTTGTTACATAGATACTTTCATATATGTGCTTCAGTCCCATTACTCATTCAAGCCTGTATGGTCAACATATTGAGGGTCAGAGGTCACCGAAAACACCTCTCAGAGCTAGTTTGACCCAAATTCACCTAAAATCTACCAAATAGACACTACTGGATCTGATGAAAAAAAGATTGATATACAATAACTAAGTATTGAAGATGCTCAATACAAGGATAAATAAATTTTTGAGAATGAAAAACACTTTCCAGAATAAACTATATGGCGACAGCAGCTCAAATTCAACATGGCCGTCGTCCGAGTTGGTGTTTTGGGGCATTATTCAAGGCTAAATCTACTAAACTTAGTAGTGAAAATTAATGGTGAAAATGTTGCTATATATACAATTCACACCTGTAGATTCCATTTCTGCAATAAAAACTTTGTCTTTTCGGGTCTAAAAGGCTGAATTCTCAGATTCAAATTTTACATACATTCGCTATAATATAGTGACTACATGGCCATGCAGTTAATTGGCTATGGCCATAGAAGTCAGTCAAGACTTAATTTGAGGTACAATTTGCAACTTGGCCTGGTTATACAATCTTATTTGTGAAGGAAAATGGGTGAAATCCTTTTTAATAGCGCAAACATGCAGTTTTTGTAACTTTACCATGACTCGTCCTTTCACACGTTTGTTAAATGAGGTAAGATAGCTAATCTAAGCAGTATCTCAAGGTGTGACTTATACCAAGTATTGTTTAATGAAAAAGAAGGTGAAGAAAGCGATGCTCCGTGGAGCTAAGGCATCTTTAATCAGTGGGTGAGGCTGAGGAGTTAAAGGTTGTTTAAACTAGTTCAAGACAAATTTTGGGGTCAGCATTAGTTATCAAATTCTACTCAAATATATGTACATGCATAACTATAGCCACAGCCCTTGAACAATAACTTTTAACAATTTTTATATATATTTACATGTAGCTGACAATTTAACCGGTGTTTGCTAATTAGCTCCAAAAATATCTTTTTGGTCCTATATAAATGACCACAACTAAGGTAAGTGGTGCGACATGCATTAACTTTTAATCAACAGAGTAATCAAAGATATGAATATGGTTTTGTGAGACTTAGTTTTAGTTGTACCTAGCAAGTTGAAATTATATTACAAGTGTTCACTTGTTTCCAAAGGTAATAATGTTTAATGTACTTGCTAGCAACACCTCGCCAAATTTACCGTTCCTTATACCGACAACTTGATTTTCAATCAAGATAGTTTTGACCCTTCGAAAGACAAAACCATTTATCTGAAAAAAATTACGCTCAGTGAATAAAAGAAGAGCAGATCTCACCTTTCTAAGTGCAGACAGCCACATTGACCTGGCCATAATAACTGTTATACTGTAATGGTTTCTGTGTTTTGGTGCGGTCGTCCGTGGACGACTATCGACCCAGAAATGAAGTGCCTATGAGTGGTAATAGGACTTCGCATTACATGAAAGATCGAGCGGTCTCAGTAGCCCAAATACTACCAAAGACGACCCATCTGATCCCAAGTCCGACCTTCAGACTATACAATGAAAGAGAGTGATCCGTCCTAGTAGGCAGTTCGCAAAGCGAATGACCTGGCAAAAGGAAGTGAAAGTCTCTGTATCAAGTATAGATGTGTCTTTATTGAAAGCCAAGTGTAGACTGAGAGAATGAACAGAAAAACAATGCCCTTTATGTAGTATAAGGACTTCCGGCCGACGTGACGTCGGGAAAAGACGACGTGTGGTCGTCCGGAAGTTGCGCAACAAGATGGCCGCCGGAAGCCCGACGGCCGACCCAAAATAGGTCGGGTTCTACAAAAGTTGCTTATAATGGTCCAATTCATGTACAAAATGAATATCAATGGATTCTGAGAGGTCGGGCCTCTGTACATGGGTATAAAAGGCATTAAAAGACTTAGATATAATCATGTAACTATGTACAACAATATAGGAGTAAGGTACATGAATAAGTAATGAGTATAAACACATGGAGACACGTACATAGACAGTAATTAATGGGTTTTAACATGCAATGCAGTTGAAGGTAAGTATACGAACACTAATTATGAGAGTGTGAGTGTCAGATGAGTAGCGCAGTGACAACTACTAGGCACTTAGGGTGCGGTGGAGCTTCGTCCGGGAGTTAGAGTCGTATACATATGTCCTGTACCATCACAATACTATAGACTGCTGAAATTCAATCTCTTCTAATAAATACTGTACAACACTTATACACCAGAAAAGGAACTATTCACATATCATGAACAAAAAATATTTTTGAAGCTAATTAGTAAAGACTGGTTTAATTGTAAGCTAAATACATGTACATGTATATATATGTAAGTTTGTCAAAACTATTGTTTGTGGGCTGTGGTTATAATTTTGCATGTATATTTTTGATTAGAATCTGATAACTAATGGTGACCATAAAAAAAATCCCGAGCTAAAACCACCTCACCCACTGATTAAAGAAGCCTTAGTTCTATGGAGCTCCATCTTCTTCCCCTTCCTTTTCATTAAGCAATACTTGGTTAAGTCTGACCTGGAAATACTGCTTAGCTTAGCTATCCTGCCTCATTTAACAAACGTGTGAAGGGAAGAGTAATGGCAAAGTTAACAAAACTGCATGTTTAGGCTAGTAAAACGGGTTTTACCCATTTTTCTTCACAAGTAGGTTGCATAACCAGGCCAAGTCTCAAATTGCACCGTAAATTAAGTCTTGACTGACCTTTATGGCCATAGCCAATTAACTGCATTGGTGATATAGTCACTATATTATAGCGAATGTATGTAAAATTTGAATCTGAGAATTCAGCCTTTTAGACCCAAAAAGACAAAGTTTTTATTGCAGAAATGGAATCTACAGGTGTGAATTGTGTATATAGCAACATTTTCACCATTAATTTTCACTACTAAGTTTAGTAGATTTAGCCTTGAATAACACCCCAAAACGCCAACTCGGACGACGGCCATGTTGAATTTGAGCCGCTGTCGCCATACAGTTTATTTTGGAGAGTTTTTTTTGTTCTCAAAAATTCATTTATCCTTGTGTTGAGCACTTCTAATTCTTAGTTATTCTATATCAACCTTCTTTTCATCAAATCCAGCAGTGTTTATTTGGTCGATTTTCAGTGAATTTGGGTCAAACTAGCTCCGAGACATGTTTTCAGTGACCTCTGACCCTCAATATGTTACCCATACAGGCTTGAATGAGTAATGAAGCTGAAGCACATATATGAAAGTATCTATCTAACAAAGATTACAGCTCTAAGTATCATACAGTGGCCACAATAATAATTTGAATGTTTAGGAATTTTAAAAAATTCAGTTTGGAGTTGTCCCCACCACATTTTTCCACTTTTCAACGAGCTGCTGCCGGAGCCACAGGCCTCAAATAGAAAAAAAATTGGTGGTTTCCCACTAATTCAAGGGCGCTCTTTCAACCTGCAAACTTTCAAAAGAATCTGAGTCGGGCCAGCACGCAAATTTGATCAGTCCCCATAGAATGGCCCAATTGCAATTCTGACATCGTATCAACTATGGCTGCAGCAGATACTTCAGCTTATAAAACTTGCATAAAAATTTGAGTGTGAGTTAACTAGCTTGCTTGCTTTTTCAAATAATGCATTTACTGTCATCTAACCACAGAGAGCTATGATAATACATGTAGATGTAGTATATTAGCATATATTGCAGAATATTACACCACAGTAGCTCATTATCAGTATCACTATTCGGGGAACTGATGGGATAGCCATGTTGCCAGCCTTTTACTTCAAAACTACCATATCCACCTCAACCTTTATGTTTCCCAACTGCACTCTTTTCTTAACTAACAGCTGGGTCATTTTGTTATTACCACAAGTTGATATGCTGTTCACTGTATGGAAGACTTGGGGTTAAATTTTGTAAGATCAAATAACTTGAGAACTCTTTATGTAGGGGGAGATAACTTGAAAACTCTTTATGCAGGGGGAGATAACTTGAGAACTCTTTATGTAGGGGGAGAGAACTTGAGAACTCTTTATGTAGGTGAAGATAACATTTGAAAAAATAATCTGTTGAAATTATAAACATAATATACTAACTTTTGTGTATGTTTATGGTCAGAAATAATTTTCTCGTGTAGATGTGTGTAGTAGTACATTTTAAAAAGATTTAGTAGGGTCTTGTAATGTAATACATATATAATGTTAGTGAATGAAGGAAATATGGTGTGACTGAATGGCTTTTAGCAGTTGACTTCACGGCGACGGAGAAACACTCGAATGCAAGGACAAAGGCAGCACATCATGTCCACCAATCATCTACAACGAGAAATAAACCAACGAATAGCGTATCATCTAACAGGAAATATATTGATACCTTGCTTCGAGCCCCTCAACAAAGTGCCAACTACTATCACAGTGAGTTAAAAAGCTATTGTGTACAAGTAATGATAATAATATATACATGTGTATACCTAGTTAGTTCATAGTGTACGCTTGTACATACGCATATACATGTACGCATGTGTTAGCAGTATGATCAGAGCCATTGTGTGCGAGAGTAACACAACTGTGTAGGACATGGAGCACCATACTCGGTAAACAACAACATTTGGAAGGATATTTTTCACTAGCGTGATGCAGAACCAATATGGCACCCCGTGTACTTCCAGTTGTACTACTCTCACACTTGATGGCTCAGGCATGATACAAAGTTATAACTGTTAGTGTGTGTTGTAGGACAAGATATTGGTATGTAAATGTATAGATATATTATCTTGTACAACCTACCTACCATTTGTTGGAGTGGTTCACTGCAATGTTATCATTTCATTGTTAAATCCAAGAAATACTAAAAGCAATTCTTTCGTTGTATTATGGCGTTACCTGAGTTGTGTATAGTATGTTACTTACTGAGTAGGCTGGTGCTAACACGCTGTATAGTTAGTATATAAACCTATAGCCTACATTCGTACCTGTCTATCTGATATATAACGTAGCATTAGTATAATATTATGCCATATTTGGCCCACATGCATAGCCTAGTCAAATCAGTTGGTGGTGAAACTAGATAATTTATATTATAATCCATGCCATTTTTTGTTATATTTGGTACCTTGTGTGTTTGCTCATCTCTGTGACCTATTAGCATATTTAGCATACAGGATGGCATGTTAGTATACAGTGGGTGGAATTTTGATGATATATTTTATCACATTAGTCATTTGCTATTTTGGGTTTGTTTGCTAGAAGTGATTTTAGTAAAAGTACAAATTTGTCTGCAACATCTGCAATAGAATATCTACCTTCTGGGAAGGAACTATATTATGCAGTACATGCCGAGACATCACTCAGCACTCAGTTAGCATACTATCATGTAGCCCGCTCTAATCATGCATCTACTCATATTGTTTTGCTTCTATAAATTGTAGAGAGATAACCGTGTTAGGTATTTGCTGAGTGATTTCAATCTAATGTATATTCAAACCAGTAAGGTACCCAAAGGGCCCTTGGTGTGCCTATCAATCTGTTACCATCCCCTCATCCCACTCTCTCTCCCCCTTTCCCCGACTTCCTATCCTGTATAGTTTCTCTCCCGGTTCTGGATAAATACCACTAGTAGATTTACATATACAAGTATATTATATTCTGACTTTAATTGGTTCCCCCTATCATGCCACAGATAAATTGTTGTTGGAACCCAGGCTATGCTCTCCTATTCCCCTCAATGTGGGAAGTAGACACATATCTATGGTTATTGATCTAAACTTGAAGACTGCATATAACATGACCTACATACTGTACTATGTCCGTGACACTGTTGTTACTTACTATTTCATCTTATATGTATATTCTATGCCCATACTCACCTATCGTTGGAGGTAACTGGGGTTAAAATTAAAAGTTGGCTTGCTTTCATATTCCTGTACTATTACTATACATAGTATATATACAGTGAGATGGCATATACATGTACAAGCATATAATATGTACATGTATACGTTCATGTACATGTTCATGTACAGTATGTAAGTCTCTATGTACATACAGTGTATTAGCTGGCCAGATTCGATCCCCAGTACATTGACTCTTCGTTATTTCGTTATTTCCAACTGGTGATTCTATTTTTCATGCCTAATAGTAGTATAGTCAGTGCAGATCTGCACAGACACCCGGTCATTTCCGCGTCTTATTAGCCCTAGATCCAAAAACTCCCCGGGCGGACGACCACCCCACCCGTCCTCTCGCCCCCTCCCTTTCCCTAAACCTCACTCTATGTGCAAAGCCCTAGAACCTACCCCCCGATCGCGGGTGGGGTTTCAAAAACCTCATCGGCTGTTCCGTAGAACCCAGTCTAAAGAGCAAACCCCTCGCCCGGTCCCACGGCTCGGGCGAGGGGGCGCGCGCGTACGCGCGCGCCCCCCCGCCCCGCGAACCCCACCCGTCCTCCCTCCACCCGTCCCCGCCCCTCCCCACCCCTCCCCACCCCAAACCCCTCCGCCTCGCCCTCCGCCTCGCGGCGGTTCTCGTTTGCGAGTCCAGCCGTGGCCCCACGCCGCCGTCCCCCCGCCCATCCCCCGCCCCTCCCCCGCTCTCCCGCCCCAACGACCCGTCGCGGCCCTCGCGGGCGGACCGTCGGCTGGAGTAGGGTGAAGCGAAGGAAAATACGGGTTAGAGTAATGATATCCGGCTATGAAAAACGTGAGCGAGGGTAATGGTACACGAATTTGTTTTAAATTTCAATACGTTTGAGAGTAATAGTACGGTGAAGCGAAGAAAAATACGGGTTGGAGTAATGATAGGGTACGCCCGTGCGGAGTGCCCGTGCAGAGTTTACGACGCTGACTATACTACTATAAGAAACTTACCGAGTGGTGGTGCTTCCGGATGATTTCTTCGCCGGGGACTGTTGAGACTGAACTGGTCGGGGTGACACCGCACTCGCGCGCTCCTCCGTTCGAGCGCCCCCGGACCTCCGATGAAAGACTCGCGCCTTAACCCTCATTTCCCCCGGACCCTCCCCTAGGGAAATCGCCCGTCCCCGTGACGAGCGGCGAGGGAAAGTGAAGGCGGTGGCTCTTTCGCGCTTCAAACCGTAGACCTCGCGAGGTGGTTCGCCGGCGACATCCTCGCTCGGAGGGGTAGAAATAGATAAATGGAATAAATGGATGGCTGTCTTCTCATCATCATCATCATCATCATCATCATCATCAACATCATCATCATCCTACAAATAGACCCGCCTCCACGATGATGTCGTTGACTCCCCACCAATTTCTTCGACCACCGCGTCCACTTTCCCCCGGGTAGCAAACTCCGATAGGGAGAGAGCGCATCGTGCGCGTGCGATGTCACCCCCCACCTACGAATGAAGACGATAGAAGAAATGTGAACTGATAAGGGGTGAGTATGAGTGGAAGTTGCGCTAGTACCGTCTACCCCTTTGGTTTGGCGAGGTAAATGGTTTTTAATGTATTAGCTAGTGTTTTATTGCTCGGTTTTAAGGTTACAACCGGTAAACCCTCCGTTTTGAGGACGGAGACCCCTTACAATAGAGAGTGAATGTGAAGAAAAATATACGGGTATATGTACAAGGGTTATGTTGCACTGTTCGTTTACTCTCCAATTTATCGAATGAAGTAGTCTCATCTCCGAGAAATCAGTACTAGCATTCTATAGGACTCGTACTCACCCCGTCTTCTGCAACCTTCCGCTTACCATAGAGGTAGGTGAGTCCGGTCTTTAGCTGGGTGTAGCTATACGTTTGGTTTCCTCTTCTGATAAATTTTTATCTTTTCGGATGAGCGCATCTATACTACGAGCACTCAGGGCCATGTAAGCGCTATCCGTGTCCATTTCTACGTACTCAAACTCCTCTCTGCTGACGAATCTGTGAAAATAAAATGGACGGGTTGGAGGGTGCTGACACCGAAGAATAAATAGAGAAGGATTTGATAAAATCTTTGTGTAGTCTAGTTCTACTCATCTATCCATATGTGTACACATGTTAAAATACCTTTATATAATAGTTCAAACACAATTGAATGAATAAAAGACACATATCTAAAGGAGTATGTCATAGCTATTATTAGCAAGAAAAGACTGTGTGCATGTGTTAAGTCAGCATACATAATACATTAAATAAGCTTTTCACAATAGTAGCGATAGAATAAATAAAAGGTTGTATGCATGTGTTAAGTCAGCATTATGTAATTCATTAAATAAACTTTTCACAATAGTAGCAATAGAATATATAAAAGGTTGTATGCATGTGTTAAGTCAGCATTATGTAATACATTAAATAAACTTTTTACAATACTAGCAATAGAATGAATAAATGTGTACACATGGTAAAATACCATTATATAATAATTTAAACACAATTGAATGAATAAAACGCACATATATGTAAAGGAGTATGGCATACCTATTATTAGCAAGAAAAGGCTGTGTGCATGTGTTAAGTCAGCATATATAATACATTAAATAAACTTTTCACAAAGTCAGCATAATATATAATACATTAAATAAACTTTTCACAATAGTAGCAATAGAATAAATAAAAGGTTGTGTGCATGTGTTAAGTCAGCATTATGTAATTCATTAAATAAACTTTTCACAATAGTAGCAATAGAATAAATAAAAGATTGTGTACACATGTTAAAATACCATTATATAATAATTTAAACACAATTGAATGAATAAAAGGCACATATATAAAGGAGTATGACATACCTATTATTAGCAAGAAAAGGCTGTGTGCATGTGTTAAGTCAGCATATATAATACATTAAATAAACTTTTCACAAAGTCAGCATAAGATATAATACATTAAATAAACTTTTCACAATAGTAGCAATAGAATAAATAAAGGGTTGTGTGCATGTGTTAAGTCAGCATTATGTAATTCATTAAATAAACTTTTCACAATAGTAGCTATAGAATAAATAAAAGAGTGTGTACACATGTTAAAATACCTTTATATAATAATTTAAACACAGTTGAAAGAATAGGCTGTGTGCATGTGTTAAGTCAGCATATATAATAGATTAAATAAGCTTTTCACATACCTATTATTAGCAAGAAAAGGCAGTGTGCATGTGTTAAGTCAGCATATATAATAGATTAAATAAGCTTTTCACAATAGTAGCAATAGAATAAATAAAAGGTTGTGTGCATGTGTTAAGTCAGCATTATGTAATTCATTAAATAAACTTTTCACAATAGTAGCAATAGAATAAATAAAAGATTGTGTACACATGTTGAAATACCTTTATATAATAGATTAAATAAGCTTTTCACATACCTATTATTAGCAAGAAAAGGCTGTGTGCATGTGTTAAGTCAGCATATATAATAGATTAAATAAGCTTTTCACAATAGTAGCAATAGAATAAATAAAAGGTTGTGTGCATGTGTTAAGTCAGCATTATGTAATTCATTAAATAAACTTTTCACAATAGTAGCAATAGAATAAATAAAAGATTGTGTACACATGTTAAAATACCTTTATATAATAATTTAAACACAATTGAAAGAATAGGCTGTGTGCATGTGTTAAGTCAGCATATATAATAGATTAAATAAGCTTTTCAATAGTAGGTAGGTGTCACTGTTTTAGTCTCCCTATAATAAATATAAAGTAGCAGGGTGTAAGTAATTTTTTAGCTTGATAGCATTATATACAATAAACACTTCACAATTGCTGCCAATTACCCTATTTAGCACTAACCTTATGTTCTACTTGTTGAAATCTCTGATCAGGTGCTGACTAGTAGGTAGCTGTCTCTGTTTTAGTCTCACTCTGTTGACTAGAGGCTGATTGTACATACTGCTAGAGTGAGAAACTCATACCTTAAATAGTAGTATTCAGTAGGCGGAGTCTAACCATTTCCCCACCCTTTGCAATACCACCCCGATGCGTCCCGATGTGAATCCGAAGCCTCCCGATGCACCCCGATGCGAATCCGAAGCCTCCCGATGCACCCCGATGCGAATCCGAAGCCTCCCGATGCACCCCGATGTGAATCCGAAGCCTCCCGATGCACCCCGATGCGAATCCGAAGCCTCCCGATGCACCCCGATGTGAATCCGAAGCCTCCCGATGCACCCCGATGTGAATCCGAAGCCTCCCGATGCGAATCCGAAGCCTCCCGATGCACCCCGATGTGAATCCGAAGCTTCCCGATGCACCCCGATGCGAATCCGAAGCCTCCCGATGCACCCCGATGTGAATCCGAAGCCTCCCGATGCACCCCGATGTGAATCCGAAGCCTCCCGATGCACCCCGATGTGAATCCGAAGCCTCCCGATGCATCCCGATGCACCCCGATGTGCCCCGATGTGTCAAATCACATCGGGGTGCATCGGGTTACATCGGGAAGCTTCGGATTCGCATCGGGGTGCATCGGGAGGCTTCGGATTCACATCGGGACGCATCGGGGTGGTATTGCAAAGGGTGGGGAAATGGTTAGACTCCGCCTACTGAATACTACTATTTAAGGTATGAGTTTCTCACTCTAGCAGTATGTACAATCAGCCTCTAGTCAACAGAGTGAGACTAAAACAGAGACAGCTACCTACTAGTCAGCACCTGATCAGAGATTTCAACAAGTAGAACATAAGGTTAGTGCTAAATAGGGTAATTGGCAGCAATTGTGAAGTGTTTATTGTATATAATGCTATCAAGCTAAAAAATTACTTACACCCTGCTACTTTATATTTATTATAGGGAGACTAAAACAGTGACACCTACCTACTATTGAAAAGCTTATTTAATCTATTATATATGCTGACTTAACACATGCACACAGCCTATTCTTTCAATTGTGTTTAAATTATTATATAAAGGTATTTTAACATGTGTACACAATCTTTTATTTATTCTATTGCTACTATTGTGAAAAGTTTATTTAATGAATTACATAATGCTGACTTAACACATGCACACAACCTTTTATTTATTCTATTGCTACTATTGTGAAAAGCTTATTTAATCTATTATATATGCTGACTTAACACATGCACACAGCCTTTTCTTGCTAATAATAGGTATGTGAAAAGCTTATTTAATCTATTATATAAAGGTATTTCAACATGTGTACACAATCTTTTATTTATTCTATTGCTACTATTGTGAAAAGTTTATTTAATGAATTACATAATGCTGACTTAACACATGCACACAACCTTTCATTTATTCAATTGCTACTATTGTGAAAAGCTTATTTAATCTATTATATATGCTGACTTAACACATGCACACAGCCTATTCTTTCAACTGTGTTTAAATTATTATATAAAGGTATTTTATGTGAAAAGCTTATTTAATCTATTATATATGCTGACTTAACACATGCACACAGCCTATTCTTTCAATTGTGTTTAAATTATTATATAAAGGTATTTTAACATGTGTACACACTCTTTTATTTATTCTATAGCTACTATTGTGAAAAGTTTATTTAATGAATTACATAATGCTGACTTAACACATGCACACAACCCTTTATTTATTCTATTGCTACTATTGTGAAAAGTTTATTTAATGTATTATATCTTATGCTGACTTTGTGAAAAGTTTATTTAATGTATTATATATGCTGACTTAACACATGCACACAGCCTTTTCTTGCTAATAATAGGTATGTCATACTCCTTTACATATGTGCCTTTTATTCATTCAATTGTGTTTAAATTATTATATAATGGTATTTTAACATGTGTACACAATCTTTTATTTATTCTATTGCTACTATTGTGAAAAGTTTATTTAATGAATTACATAATGCTGACTTAACACATGCACACAACCTTTTATTTATTCTATTGCTACTATTGTGAAAAGTTTATTTAATGTATTATATATTATGCTGACTTTGTGAAAAGTTTATTTAATGTATTATATATGCTGACTTAACACATGCACACAGCCTTTTCTTGCTAATAATAGGTATGCCATACTCCTTTACATATATGTGCGTTTTATTCATTCAATTGTGTTTAAATTATTATATAATGGTATTTTACCATGTGTACACATTTATTCATTCTATTGCTAGTATTGTAAAAAGTTTATTTAATGTATTACATAATGCTGACTTAACACATGCATACAACCTTTTATATATTCTATTGCTACTATTGTGAAAAGTTTATTTAATGAATTACATAATGCTGACTTAACACATGCATACAACCTTTTATTTATTCTATCGCTACTATTGTGAAAAGCTTATTTAATGTATTATGTATGCTGACTTAACACATGCACACAGTCTTTTCTTGCTAATAATAGCTATGACATACTCCTTTAGATATGTGTCTTTTATTCATTCAATTGTGTTTGAACTATTATATAAAGGTATTTTAACATGTGTACACATATGGATAGATGAGTAGAACTAGACTACACAAAGATTTTATCAAATCCTTCTCTATTTATTCTTCGGTGTCAGCACCCTCCAACCCGTCCATTTTATTTTCACAGATTCGTCAGCAGAGAGGAGTTTGAGTACGTAGAAATGGACACGGATAGCGCTTACATGGCCCTGAGTGCTCGTAGTATAGATGCGCTCATCCGAAAAGATAAAAATTTATCAGAAGAGGAAACCAAACGTATAGCTACACCCAGCTAAAGACCGGACTCACCTACCTCTATGGTAAGCGGAAGGTTGCAGAAGACGGGGTGAGTACGAGTCCTATAGAATGCTAGTACTGATTTCTCGGAGATGAGACTACTTCATTCGATAAATTGGAGAGTAAACGAACAGTGCAACATAACCCTTGTACATATACCCGTATATTTTTCTTCACATTCACTCTCTATTGTAAGGGGTCTCCGTCCTCAAAACGGAGGGTTTACCGGTTGTAACCTTAAAACCGAGCAATAAAACACTAGCTAATACATTAAAAACCATTTACCTCGCCAAACCAAAGGGGTAGACGGTACTAGCGCAACTTCCACTCATACTCACCCCTTATCAGTTCATATTTCTTCTATCGTCTTCATTCGTAGGTGGGGGGTGACATCGCACGCGCACGATGCGCTCTCTCCCTATCGGAGTTTGCTACCCGGGGGAAAGTGGACGCGGTGGTCGAAGAAATTGGTGGGGAGTCAACGACATCATCGTGGAGGCGGGTCTATCTGTAGGATGATGATGATGTTGATGATGATGATGATGATGATGATGATGATGAGAAGACAGCCATCCATTTATTCCATTTATCTATTTCTACCCCTCCGAGCGAGGATGTCGCCGGCGAACCACCTCGCGAGGTCTACGGTTTGAAGCGCGAAAGAGCCACCGCCTTCACTTTCCCTCGCCGCTCGTCACGGGGACGGGCGATTTCCCTAGGGGAGGGTCCGGGGGAAACGAGGGTTAAGGCGCGAGTCTTTCATCGGAGGTCCAGGGGCGCTCGAACGGAGGAGCGCGCGAGTGCGGTGTCACCCCGACCAGTTCAGTCTCAACAGTCCCCGGCGAAGAAATCATCCGGAAGCACCACCACCACCACTCGGTAAGTTTCTTATAGTAGTATAGTCA
Source organism: Bugulina stolonifera (assembly GCA_935421135.1). Lineage (NCBI taxonomy): Eukaryota > Metazoa > Bryozoa > Gymnolaemata > Cheilostomatida > Bugulidae > Bugulina > Bugulina stolonifera. Next base: position 34,619,151 of record OW285187.1, read on the forward strand.
GCGTCGTAAACTCTGCACGGGCACTCCGCACGGGCGTACCCTATCATTACTCCAACCCGTATTTTTCTTCGCTTCACCGTACTATTACTCTCAAACGTATTGAAATTTAAAACAAATTCGTGTACCATTACCCTCGCTCACGTTTTTCATAGCCGGATATCATTACTCTAACCCGTATTTTCCTTCGCTTCACCCTACTCCAGCCGACGGTCCGCCCGCGAGGGCCGCGACGGGTCGTTGGGGCGGGAGAGCGGGGGAGGGGCGGGGGATGGGCGGGGGGACGGCGGCGTGGGGCCACGGCTGGACTCGCAAACGAGAACCGCCGCGAGGCGGAGGGCGAGGCGGAGGGGTTTGGGGTGGGGAGGGGTGGGAAGGGGCGGGGACGGGTGGAGGGAGGACGGGTGGGGTTCGCGGGGCGGGGGGGCGCGCGCGTACGCGCGCCCCCTCGCCCGAGCCGTGGGACCGGGCGAGGGGTTTGCTCTTTAGACTGGGTTCTACGGAACAGCCGATGAGGTTTTTGAAACCCCACCCGCGATCGGGGGGTAGGTTCTAGGGCTTTGCACATAGAGTGAGGTTTAGGGAAAGGGAGGGGGCGAGAGGACGGGTGGGGTGGTCGTCCGCCCGGGGAGTTTTTGGATCTAGGGCTAATAAGACGCGGAAATGACCGGGTGTCTGTGCAGATCTGCACTGACTATACTACTCCTAATGCATTCTTGCCTGCAGTAATTGGAAGCTGTGCTGTGTGTGCCTAGTTGTAGCTATTTACTCCAGGCTATCTGTAGTCTTTGATATACATGTAAGTAGTATAAAAGTACCAATTCTGGAACACCCTCCTAAGAGGATCTATTTTGGGTCGCGCTTGAGTAATTTATGACAGCCTAGACTACCTGGGCGGCTAATTGAGATTTAGGGTTAAAGGTAGTTATGTATAATAAATATGGGAGAGAGAGAGCTAGTACCTTTTACTATTGATGGGAAAGAATTTATCCCTGACACCCAGTCGATCGTAGTAACAAAGTTGAGAGACCTGGCTGAACAAAGGCCTTACGAGGTTGTAGAGGTAGACCCTGATATAACTAGGTATGGTGATCATATTGTGACACTGAGAGATCTTAAGGAGGGTATGTTTTTGAAAGTTTACATGGGAGCCCGGTTTATGAATAGATGTCAGCCGGGTAAAGTATTAGTTTATAATGGTAAAGTTCCACTGAAAAATGGCTCTGGTCATACATATCATGACATTAGTTGGTATACCCGTAAGGAATAAGTAGCTGTGTGTCCATATAGGTAGACACCTATATAGACAGACATGGTGCTTGAGATGAGGGTTAAAGCTAAGTATAATAAAGAACTTTTTTGGTATAATAAAGGGGGGTGCGCTACATGGCAAGCTTAACCAGCACTTTATTGTCCTGCAGTTACGTGTCTTACGACAGCCGGTGCAACCTCCTTTTTTTGGAAATATCTCTCTTCTCCATGCCATTGTGCCCATAGGCCAAAAGCCTATGGAGACAATTATTATTTTTTATATGGGAAAATTATGCGAGGATAGTATACACAATGCCTCCAAGGACTATGCTAGTACCTATCGCTAACTTAGTCCCCTCATGGACATCTTCTGTTTTCCACGGTATAGTAGCCTTTGGCTCGGCCAATTAATTGAAATATAGTTAAAGAAAATTTAGTATACAATAAATGGAGAAGAGAGATATTTCAACAGTCAAGGACTTGAGAGCCTTGGCCAAACAGCGAGGCCTGAAAGGGTACTCTAGAATGACTAAAGCTGAGCTATCGGAAAAGTTACAAAGCGATGGAGGTATAGCGAGGTGGATGAACAGCTTTGGTAGCGTTGTGCCTAAACCTAAGTCTGACTCTGAGTATGCCTACAGAGAGAGGGGTAGACAGTTGGGCATTAGAAACTATGACAAGATGTCAATGCCGAATTTAAGGCGAAGGGTAGACGCGACAAGCTACAGGCGCTTTCAAGATCGTGGAGAAAAAGAGCTGCGTTATATAGCTTCGCAGTGGGCCAAAGATTCTGATGAAATTGTGAATAATGTCCGAGGGAAGCTGGGTAAGATGAATAAGAATAAACTGGCGCAGCTATTCCCAGAAACTAGGGATATGAAGCGTGCTGCCGCGCGCCATTATGCCCAGGGTAGGTTTGACCAACAATTCCAAAGAGATTTTAGATTATTGGGAAAAGTGATGGGCTACGATCGTATGGGGAAGCGAGCTCTGCTAAACAGGGTTATGCCTAGCCTGGTTGAAACGGACCGAGCTATAAATGGGTTCTTTAGGACGTATACTTTAGCCGGGAGAGATCGTTTAGGAGCATCGGAATATCTGGACATGGTAAAGGAGAGGGTACTACGTCAGCTGCGTCACCTGATAAAGACTGAGCAGGGAGTTAGCTTTTCAGTAAATCTACTCTCTGAGTTTCAGCGTATAGATGAGACAACGGGACAGACTATATTGACCAACCCTCCGCATCATATACGGACTAAAAAGTTAGTGCTAACACCGAGCACGGACTTGGAAGCCGTATACAGAGAAGTTGTAGAAATAATTAAGGAGAAGATTGCCAATTTTACGGAAAAAGGTAGCAATTGGATCTTTAAGAGAGTTGTGCGAATGGAGTTAAGCACTAATTGGTGGCGACCGCTGCGTGGTTCATCATACATGGAGCTGCCCAAATTTCTAAAGAGCAAGAAGGCCATCGTAAATCCACAAAATAAGGATGAGGAATGTTTTAAATGGGCGCTGCTAGCGGCACTACATCCAGCTAATGAAAACCCTCAGCGTATAAGTCACTATACAGAACATGTTGATAAGTACAACTGGGAAGGTATTAAGTTCCCGGCTAGCTCTAAAGACATTGAGAAATTCGAGCGAAACAATCCGGACATTGGTATAAACCTCTTGAGCTACTACAAACGCCCTGGGAAAAGTTCTGTAATATATCCATTGCGGGCTGAAAAGACCGGTCGGAAGACAATTGTGAATCTGATGCTCCTACAAGAGGCGGTAGGTGTAGAAGGCAAGATTCAAACTCGCAGCCACTATTGCTGTGTCAGAGACATGAGTCGACTGCTATCTCTGCAGGTGAGTAAAGATGGTCACCGACGCGAAACATGTATGAACTGTCTATGCTCCTTTGGAGATAAGAAAGAGCACCATCACACAGCTCTAGAGAAACTGAGGGCTCACCAAGAATGGTGCTTTCAGAACGACTGTGTGAAGGTGGACCTCTTACCCAGAACTAAGGAAGTCAAAAATCCTGATGGTAGCGCCAGCGCGAAAGAAGTGACGATCAAGTTCACTAACCATCATAAGAAAATGCGAGTGCCCATAGTGATGGTTGCTGATGCCGAAGCGTTTAACACTCCCATCCAGTCGTGTCAACCAGACCCTGAGAAGCCGTATACCCAGAAACTTAGTAAGCACGATGCGAGTGGGTTTTGCCTACACGTTGAGGAAGATAGCGGTGACTCGGAGACGCTCATGTACAATTGTAAACCGGGCGAGAGTAGCGATGACGTAGCGCGTGGATACCTTGATATGTTGGTGAAAAAGGTAGAGGAATTATACGCCAAGTACAAGGACAAAAAGACTATGGTTATGACAGATGGAGATGTCCAGCGACACAAGGAAGCTACGACCTGCCACATTTGTGAGGAACCTCTAGGCGATGACACGGTGCGTGACCATTGTCATGTTACTGGAAAGTATCGCGGGCCGGCTCATAACGTGTGCAATCTCAGATATCGAATGCCAAAGTTTATTCCGGTCCTGTTTCACAATCTATCAGGTTATGACTCTAAACTGTTTGTACGACAACTAGCCAAGTACGAGGGGAGGCTGACAGTTATCCCCCATACAGAGGAGAACTACATTTCGTTCTCGAAGCACTTGGTGGTAGACAAACGAACAAAGGAAAACAAAAAGACTGGTAAAATGGAAGAGGTGGACGTGACGTTCGAAATCCGGTTTTTAGACAGCTACCGATTCCTCTTAGACTCGCTCGACAATTTAGTGAAGGGTCTAAAACCTGAAGACTTCAAAGCTTTGAAGAAAGCGTACCCAGAAGAGAAGCAGCACAAGCTCCTTTTAAAGAAAGGCGTGTTTCCGTACGACTGGTTTGATGGACCTGAGCGACTGAAAGAAAAGCAACTCCCGCCTAAAGACAAGTTCTACTCTCGACTATACGACAGCTGGATAGGAACGGAGGACTACGAACGTGCCCAAAGCGTGTGGAAAGAGTTTGATATGAAGACCTTCCAAGAGTATCATGACCTCTATCTAAAAACTGATACACTCCTGTTAATGGATGTGATACAGAGGTTCCGTAAAAATTGCCTAGAAAAATATGGCCTTGATCCGATGTGGTACTATACCGCACCGGGTCTAACATGGGATGCGGGGCTGAAATATACCCGCCTGGAGTACGAACCGATTCGCGACGTGGAGATGTTGCTTATGTTAGAGAACGGGGTACGCGGTGGAATAACGCAGGTTAGCACTCGCCACGCTAAGGCCAACAACAAGTACATGGCTACACACGATCCGACTAAGCCGAAGAGATACATAAAATATCTGGATGCTAATAACCAGTACGGTTGGGCTATGAAGCAGAAGCTACCAACGAGCAAGCTGGAGTGGATGAATGATGAGGAGCTGAAGGACTGGCGAAAGCATCCTTGCTTTTGGAGGTAGACTTGACGTACCCGAAGAAACTCCACGATCGACACAACTGCTTTCCCCTGGCCGTCGAAAACCTAAAAATTAACAAGAGCAACAAGCTGGTAGCTAACCTGAGAGACAAGAAAAATTACGTTGTTCACTATGCCGCTCTAAAGCTATATCTAAGACTGGGCATGCGAATAACTAAGGTTCACAGGGGGATAAAGTTCGAAGAAAGTTCCAAGCTGGGTAAGTACATCGACTTTAACACCAATGAGAGGATCAAGGCCAAGGCTGCAGGTGATAAGGCGAGTGAAAATCTGTACAAGCTCATGAACAATAGTCTGTATGGGAAGACGATAGAGAATGTCCGGAATCGTGTCGACATTCGGTTCGTAACCGAAGAGAGGCAAGCGGAAAAATTAACAGCGCAACCAAACTACGATCGGGCTACAATCTTTGATAAAAACTTTGTAGCCGTCCACATGCGTAGAACCACGGTGCTATTCGACAAGCCCATATATGTCGGTGCAGCTGTCCTAGACCTGTCCAAGACCTTGATGTACAACTTCCATTACCTATACATGAAGACAAAGTATGGCTCTCGTGTGAAGTTGGCATACATGGACACGGATAGTTTTGTATACATAGTGGAAACGGAAGACTTCTACAAGGACATCGCTCCTGACGTGGAAAGGTTATTTGACACTAGCAACTATCCAGATAACCATCCGTCAGGGATACCGACAGGCGTCAACAACAAAGTGGTCGGCATGTTTAAGGATGAGGCTAATGGTAAGATCATAGAAGAATTTGTAGGGCTGCGCCCAAAGATGTATGCCTATAGAATAGGTGACAAAGTGACTAAAAAGGCTAAGGGGGTGACTAGGTCAGTGACTCAGAAAGGTCTCACGTTTGACGACTATAAGTCCGTCTTATACGAGCATGCGGACTGGCTACAGACTCAAAGGTCTTTGACTCCTCAAGCCGAACCGGCACCCACGCAGTCGAGAGAGATGATGCGCATTGGCAGTGAACGACTCCGACTCTACCTGATGCGCTCAAAAAAGATATCGCTGTCCGCAGATGATGACAAGCGCTATATCGTCGATGGAATAGATACGTTAGCTCACGGTCACTGGAGGATTGTATAATAAATGGACAAACAAATAGCTATGCAACTTTTGGATATGGTAAGACCTCCAGTAGTCTACGATACGTACATACCATCACGACAGCGATATACGGTAGGAGGTTATAGTATGCGGAAATACGAACCCCCGAGACCAAAGCTATCCGAACTTCGATCAAAAGCCAAGTCACTGGGTATCAAGAGATATTACAAAATGAGAAAGAACGAACTGACAGAGGCCCTGTCTCCCTCTGCGGGGTAATTTTTATACCTGTGTTGGGTATAAAAACTACTATTTTTTAATATTCAAGAGCGACATGATGCGCTCACGTAGACCCTCCTCTAGATCTCCGGGTGGAGCCGTTGGCTGTACGAACGTCTTATCTATTTGTGCTAGCTGCTTATCTAGATCACCCATGTCGTTCAGTATGACGGCGTACTCTTCGTGGTCGATTTTACCGTCTTCTATGAACTTTGACACACGGTTCAGAATCGTATTCTTTTTAGACTTTAGCGCCTCAGCTTTCTTCTCATGCTTAGCCAACTTATTTCTTAACCGTTTTCTAGGCATCTCGAGGGCAAGCGCGACGGCCCCGGATGAAGCTGCTAGAATTCCCAGTGGCAGTGCTACTATAACGCCTACACCGGTGCTTGCCGTAACCGTTGCTCCTACACTACATCCTACAGCGATCACGGAAGATGTTCCCATAACACCCTCAACGACCTTGTTGATAAGCTTGTATCTTTTAATCAGAGACTTTCTAGCCTCACACTTGCTTTCTAGGGTAGATCGAATACGGTCTAGTTCCGTCATTCTATATCTACCCGTGTCTTCCAAGTTGGGATATACCTTATTAGACATTTATTATAAGAGAAAAAGTGTGGTGTGGTAATCTAGGTAGAATTTCTGTAATTTCTATAAAATTACCGTAATTTCTATAAAATTACCGTAATTTCTATAAAATTACCGTAATTTCTATAAAATTACCGTAATTCCCATAAAATTACAGTAATAAATGGATCGATTGCAGAAATTATATTATTCACCGTCGGGCTACCAGCGTGGCTCTACTGCTGCTGGAAGGCTACAGAAGAAAGTACCCGAGCTTACTAGACGCCAAATTCAGCAGTGGCTCGACCGGCAGCCTATTTACCAAATATATAAGGCCCCGCCTAAGACTATAAGGTTCCCTCATTACGCGCAAGACAAACCAAATCACACTCATCAGATAGATTTACTATCTTTACCCGCGGATGGAAAATACAAGTACGCTCTAACGCTAACTGACATCGCCTCTCGATACAAAGAAGCAGAACCTTTGAAGACTAAGACCGCTAAAGAAACGTCTGCCGCTATACAGAAGATATATGACAGGTCACCATTAAATTACCCCCAGACTATCATGTCGGATAAAGGACGAGAATTTATGGGAGAGTTTCGGACCCTGATGAGGGAACACGGCGTAAAGAAGGTCGTCTCTCTAAATAAGAAGAAGGTGGCATTCGTAGAAAGATTTAACAAGTACCTTTCTGAGAAGTTGTTCTCTCACCAATACGGCGAAGAAATGAAAACGAAGCGAACTAACAAAGAATGGGCGGGCAGACTATCGAAGGTAGTAGCGGCTATGAATGATGAGGAAACTAGGATGATTGGGATGAAGCCTTCGGATGCGATAAAGCTAGACAAAGTTCCACAACCGGAGTACGAAAAAGAAGATATTCCCGAAGACTTGCCCATAGATGCCTTAGTAAGATATCTGTATAAGCCGGGCGAAGAACACAATGATACTCGTTATCGGGCTACTGACGCGATCTGGTCTGTCGAAGTGTATGAAATTGATGAGATTAAAACTTTTGAAAATCAGCCAACGCTGTATACGCTACAAAATTTAGACGAGGAACGGACCTTTACAAAAGAGCAACTACAAGTGGTACCGCTCGACACCTAATTTTTATACTTGTGGAGTATAAAAATTTTATACAAAGATCTTGTCAGGCAATGTCTTGCTATCTTGCAGGGTCTTTGTAATATAAGTAGCGGCTGCAACCTCTACAGCCAGCATACCTACACTTTTTAGTTTAAATTCTATTGGTCGTTCTTTAAAGCCGAAAGATTTCATAGCGTATCTAGTAGCGACAATCCCGGTAGTGATTAGAGCGGCGTTGTACAGCCTGTTTCCAACATCTTTCATATTTGGTTCCATCTTTATTAATACATTAAAACTTTCGTTTTTTAACGACAGGCTTGGGAGCTGGCGTATCTTCCGCAGGCTTGGGAGCTGGCGTAACCACTGCAGGCTTGGGTGTAGGTTTAAAATAGTAGACTAGTCCCAGTATCACGATTATTCCTAGTCCAATATATTTGACGTTGTCCTTAGTTTGAGCTGGCGTCTCTTCTGGTTGCTTCACCGTTTCTGGCTGTATATCTTTTAACTCAGAACTCGTCGTCTGTACCCGTCGGGGGTTCTTCGTCACAGTGATGGGTTGTTCCGTCATTTATTATGTCAGAGTTTTTCGACCACAAACGCTCGTAGTCTACGTGTATAGCCGTAGTGGCTACCAAAGAGGCTGGAGCCAGATATTTGCCGTAGCGGTAATATATAGATGGAAATACTTCGTTGACAAAGGCTTTAATGAACACGTCTTTATTCAAAGTCGACTCTAATTCATCCGGATTGTCTAGAGGTATTACCCTGGCAATGGACATTGTGTAAGCCTTGGTAACCAGCTTAGTCATCTGCTCGCTAACGTTATCAATGACAGCCTGTTCGTGCTTGAGATACAACTTTTTAACGTCTTCACTAGACATTTTGTTAAGATCTTCTTCAGTCTTGACATGCGCCTGTGCGAGTCTAGATCGATACTTTTCTACTTCGGCGCTATGTTGCCGCGGTTCTTCTTCTGGCAGGGTAATGCTATCCATTTTATTAATACCAAAAACTTTCCTTGCAGCGAGGTACAGTCGTATCATGAAAAAAGTTGATACGCTAAAGAAGAGGAATCCACTAGCGTAGAAAATCTCTTCTATCATTTATCTAGAACGAGATACTTTCCCAGATCAGTATTTACGAACAGCATAAACTCGTTCACTAATCCTTCTTTTATAGCTTTTTGCTCTTCCGCGGGGATGATGTCATTTTCACTCGCTAAAGTTTCAAAGGACTTTTTACAGGTATTTTTAGTCACTAAGACCCAGTGTATGTTTTCTCGAAAGTCTTTGGGCGCGGAAACGTATCGTTGCGTTATGAACCACGTCGTCAGGTTCGCGTGTCGGCCACTAAACGCTATTTTACTCAGGGAAGTCCTATGTTTGTTCAAGTCTTTTTCAGCGCTACAGTCATCGATTATTATGAGAGATTTCTTACCTGACAGGTTTCCGCCTTTAGAATGGCGTTTGATTAGCTCGTCTAGATGTTTGACGAGATTGCCATCGACATAAACTCCACATTTGCTTAGCCACGGCCTGTCGTAGGTTTTATTATCGTAGAATGTCGGACAGATGATAAAAATGTGATCAAATCTCCCGCCATAATATTTTTCTATTATATTTAACGTATGGTGCGTTTTACCCGAGTTGGTTCGTCCGCAAATTAGAGCGTTGTGAGGATGCTTGGGAAGTAAACTGTCCATTTATTGCTCTACGGAGCTTAGCTGATTATTGACGAACCTTATCGCCTTGTCCGTGACTATGAAGACAAATGCCTTGCCGACACTCGTAGTAGCCTTCTTAGAAATCTTTAGCTTAACATAGTCCTTGACTTCACGACCCGTTCCGCTAGCCTTTTCATCGTCGAGTGTCCTAAAATCCAAGACTAGAGCAAACTTATCTTGGTAGAATGACTCCTGGTTAATGAAAGCTTCTACGCTACTCTTAGAGCCGAAATACTTTTTAGCGTCTGGCCAAGAATACACGGGCAGATATTCGGATGTGAATAGCTGATTGGTCGTGCCGTCAATGTCAACTTTAATGTCTTTAATCATCGGGTTCGCGTAAGTAGTGTTGACGGCATTGTCAGCCTTGAAAAACACGATAATGGCCCTGAGGCTGTCGTATGTCGCGTTGATGTCAATCTCAAAGTCGGACTCATCGTTGGAGATAGCCTTGGTCGTGTGAGACTTGTAGTCATTAACGATGTGATAGTGATTCAGATATTTTTGCCTTATCTCTTTGGCTATGTCGGGTTCGATAATATAGTCATACTCTAGGCAAATATTCTTGAGCGTATATTTTCCGGCGGATAGTTTTAGGTGGAACTCTACATCATTTTGAATAGCCTGCGGTGCAAAGGCGGATTCTGTCAGAAACGAACCGAGGTGAAAAGAGTACCTCTCTCCGTGAATCGATGCCAAGGTGTCGTCCGCGGCACCGTCTATATTATGACGTTTCTTTTTAGTAGCTGAAGACTGGATACCTCTATCGGTTAATTCCTTTCGGTACTTGTGCTTAGGATGCCAAAATGGCCAATAGGTAGCCAATTGGTTATAGTTGTTTATATCCTGCACAGTTGTTCCGTTAATAGTAATTTTGAACCTTTCGACAATAGCGGCGGTTAGGTGGTCGGGTACATCCGCTTCTGTTCCGTCAGAAGCAAGTTTAAAATCACCCGTCCACACTAGCGATTTCGGATAAAGAACGCTGTTCGATGTGAGCTTTGGCATTTTAATTACGAGCTCATCACCGGCACTCGCTTCAGATGGATTGTGATTCACTTTCGCGTGAATCTTGTTTTCTTTCAGACCCTGTCTATCTCGGGTAGAAAAGTTATGGTTTAATTCTCCTACGTGCATACTCATTATTTATTGTACTAAAATAAATGGCAGAATTCGAAGGTAGAGATTTTACAGAAGATGTAGACGTGTTGCGAGATGATGATATAGAGACGTCTACTTTCATAACACCCGACACCACACTCGACGAATCTACGATACAACAATCTCTCGACTATAGTAATGTTAATACGCGCTTAATACAAAAGGGATTGCCAGATATTAATACGATCATAGAAAATATGAAAGACACACCAGTGCGCAGAGATTTGTTAGAGAAGATGATTGTTGACAGAAATGTGGTAGATCAAGAAAGTTTAAGTCGAGTAATAGAAGAATATGCCGAATACGTAAAATCTGGTGGTACGATAGAAGACTATCTCTCCGGAGGTGCTAAAGCCAAACTACCAAGTATACCGACAGACACTCCCGGCATAGCGTTAGATGTACAGAATAAAATCGATGTTAAATTGTCTGAGTTGAACATTTTTGCGAGTGGTAATCACGATAGATTCATACCACTCGAAAATGGGGGTTTATCCGTAAAGACGAGTAAGGGCTCAACTATTATAACCCAGAAAAATCCTAAGTTGTTTTTAGTGAACCCAGCGATACCAACCTCTGAGTACGAGTCACTTTTTGGTGTTGATAAAGAAACGTACAAAACCAGAGTAAGAGCACGTAATTTTCGTGTCAAGAGTGAGATAGAACGTTCAACTTTAGAGGGCGTCAGGCAGGTGACCAATGAATTTTATAATCCGGCGTTTGAAGGCGACGAATCACTGTCATCCGCCTTTGAATCACCGTCAGAATGGCGAAAAAGAACGTTAGGCGAGAAAATTAAAGCCTCCATAGAGGGTACATGGACTTCGGTTTCCGAATCTGTAAATAACCTATTAGCGAAATTTAAGCCCTCTGGTTATCAACGCCTAGCTAATGATGAAGTAGATATCCAGATGGACGAGTTGACACCTGAGCGGCGAGAAGAGATTGGAGGAGAAGTAGAGCGAGATCATAGACGCTTGCAAGAATTGGGTCCAGAAGTTGCTAATACAATCGATGAACTGAATAGCATAGCCGCAGAGTACTCTGAGCTCCCACGAGATGATCCTAGACGAGAACGACTCAGTACAGACTTTGCGAGCAAAAAAGTCGAACTCGATGCTAAGATAGATGAACTTAGCAAAATAAGAGAATGTAAAAATACCATTTTAAAGTTAGTCGGTGTGGGATTGGCTGCTGTTGGCGTCGGCGGTCTTCTAACAGGAATATTCGAAGCTATAGCAAACGCTTTAGGTTCCGATGTCGCGAAAGATCTCCTGCCCAAATCAACTGACCCGAAAGATATAGCTGCCAGCGGTATAGGGAAGCTCATCAAGAAGAAGCTATCAGAATTGGCTAATTATTTTCACAGTAAGTTTCTTAACAGCGAAGGGGTTCTTAAATCTTTTTGGCATATGATGGAAAACGTCGTTAAATACATGCAAGACAATCTGTGGATAATCATCATGACGGTCTTGGCATTCTTGGCGTATGAGATTAAAAAGAACAAGTCAAAGTTATAATAGATAGACAAGATCTATTATAACTCAAGTCAAAGTGGCTACAGCGGTGGCAACACTAGCTACTGTTCCCGCCGTTATAAAAATATTCTCATACCTTTTTTGTTCTTCTGATGGAACGTAGTCAAAGTTTGGCTCCTGGAGATTAGGATGTGGAACTTTAGGTTTCTTACCAAATATTTTTTCGTACTCGGTAAATGAGTTATTTACAGAATATATGTCATTGGTAGCCTCTCGTTTCTTGGCAATTTCAGCGTTAAGCCAATCTTGATTTTTCGCTCGCTTAATATTGTAATCCATTTGCTCCTCATTCATCTTTTCAATAGCCGCGTTGTGTCGCTTAGCTTCTTCTTTAGCTCCATTTCTATCCATCATTGAAAACAAGTAGTTCCCACCGGTGAAGGCCACCGCATTCACGATAGCTCCACCAATCATCATTGCAATCGATGCCATTTATTTATAATACACAACACATTCTTTAGCGTGCTTGTTCTCTACATAACATAGTATCACTCCTCCTTCGGGTACGCTTAGATTTATGTCGTTGATTATATCTACTCGAAGGTCCTTGTATATACCGTAGGTCGCGTTGGCAATTGGCGATTGAAAGATTCCTATAAATGGTAAACCACCACCACTGCCATTTTTAGTTTTAAATATGACTTCTGTAATCGTTGAATAGCGTGGGAGCTCTATCAAAAACTGGCTATTATCTTCGCTATCATTTTTCCGCTTCTGTCTAACAATTTTTAAACTCTCTGTATGAAGTCTTCGTCCTAACATTTATTCATAAAAAAACTCGCATACATCAGGCTTCGAACTGGATATTAAGCACGATGTTACTACCCCTCTCGCTATATATAAGTCTAGCTTGTTTAAAACATTCGATTCGCACCCTTTGTATTCTCGTATGAGATCGGATCCCACATAGAATTTTATAGTCACATTTCTGAAATCTGTAAAGTTAGAAGATTTGTAAAAAGCTACGCTTCTTAAGATAGAGTTAGCCGGTACAAAGAGTTGGAATAAGGATTCATTATTATTAGTAGATTGTCGAGCTACCTTTACTCGATAAAGGTGTTTGTCTCGTGATCTTTGTCCTAACATTTATTAATCGTGCAAAGTTAATTCTGCTTTAAATCTCCCCGTAAAATCATTGCCAAGATCGTCGACTATCTTCACTTTGAGATGGCTTATTGTATTAACACACATTTTTCTAAAATTTGATGTCGGCTGATACGTAACAATTTCACCAACATTAAAATTACCCAATGGTATTACGGCTAACAGCGATGATCGTTTCTCGTCGACAATAGATTCTGATGTATTTATTCCATCTACATACATAGACAGACTAAGCGGCGTCAGATATAAAAAATCATCATCCATTCGCTTCTTTATCCCACCAGTCAGCGTACCATTAACGGTAACCTTGAGGGTATTTTCATCAAAGGTAAAGTCATTAGGCATTAACCCCCTCAACTGTTCGTATGTGTAGTAACCAGGTGGTATAGTAATTATAGTTTCAGACCCCCCAGCCTTATAAGTACTCGCTTCGGGCAAGTTGTATAATTTTAGACACGCCGTTATCATATTCAGCGATATGCCACTAACTTTTATCGGCTCTCGCAACTCATGGTTACCAACTTTTGTTATCATTACTTTAGTCCCCATTTATATATATAGGGATATATAAATGGCAAAACTATCAAGCGGATATCCTATACATTTTTATAATCTCAACATTGTAGTAAGCGTCAACAAAGACGCGAATGCAACTTATACTTTTACAAAAAAGTTTGTTGACATTACCCCCAAGCCGGTAGTCATAACTAGTTTTGATGATGTTGATCGGTGGTACAAAGATCCAATGCTGTACTATTTCCAGCAGTACAAGTTCGCGTTGTATTGCGCGACGGCTTTATGCAGTGTTAGTAAAGATCAACTAACGCGAGGTCTACACCTTACAAAATCTATAATGAATTTTCATGTAATGTATCAAACCAAAAAAATCTTGGCGCAGATGCAAGCGCGTAATCCTGGAGATGGTGACTTTAATCCGTACAACAACCCGTACAATAAAACAGAATATTATAAGATTTTAAACGAGTTTAACGCCCGACCAGGTGACATACCCGAAATAGATCAACCCGCCAATGGCTTAGGATTCGCTTACCGTCGAGCAACAGGCGGTAAAGTAGAAGACAGCAATCCACCATCTCCGGCGTTGACCTTCCCCTCAACCGGTGCTAATAATATGTACCGAAACATTAAACCTCGTGGTACTGTAGAGCCGCGGACTGGTGGATGCGTTTGGGGTGGTTTCTACAATTTTGATAACAATGTTAATACGGGGATCGTCATTACTAAAGTTCAGCAAGATAGATTCGACTATAGACGTCTTGTACCAGATCATAGCAAAGGTTTTACATCGGCGGGTCTAGTTAGAATTAATGACAGTATTCGAGCATATGTATACTGTTTATTGGGTGCGCAAGTACAAGCTAGACAGGCGGGTACATCTTTAGAAAGTCAGCAACAATTTCTAGTTTTAGTAAATGATCTCATAGCTAAACAACAAACGCTCCAAGAGTCAGTCGTAAACTTTCAAGACGCGTTGAGTAAGACGAAGGGTAAAGTAAATTACGTTATCGCTAAAGGTTTATATATATTACCATCAGATATGAATTTAAACGAGTTAGGGCAGAGCGTAAAAGGATTTAATGATCAAATACAAATAGCAAAACAATTTGACAAGATTGGTGTAAAACCTGACCCGCCGGCTCCTAAACCAGTAATAAGATTACCTGCTCCTAAACCAGATCCACCAGCTCCTAAGCCAGTTGTAAAACTATCAGTTCCTCCTCCTAGACCAATTACCTCAGCAGTGGTAGCTCAAAAACCAGCACCGGTATTATTAAAAGCAAAAAACAAAAGTACTCCATCAGTCGATATACATGAGGGGACTAAGTTGGTAATTGGTACAAGTATTGTAATTGGAGGTATTGCGTACTCCATGTTTATGTAATTTTTTATATGAAAACATAAAAAATCACACATACTTTTTACTCTTTAGCCCACTGTATATCATGATAAGAATGACCGCTACCATCTGTCTTTTTCACCAGCCCGCAATATATAAATCTTTTACCGGATATAGCCCGGTCCGCTATATATTTTGGTAAATACACTTTGTAATCCTCTCCAGTATCTTCATTAGTGACAGTTGCTATGTAAGATCCATACCTAGTAGGATTGCAGTTCATACTTTGATAAATGTGTGGAACTTGCTGTGACAAATTGCTTAGCTTTTGTACTGCTGCTGCAGTGGCAGAATTTCCATATGTTACTCCGTTAATTATGATGCTCTCCATTTATTATACACAGCTACCTTTAACCCTACATCGAACTCACAAAAAAATCAACCAAGCGCGACCGCTAAATCGGTCTTGTTAGGAGGGTGTTCCAGAATTGGTACTTTTATACTACTCATGTACATTGTACATGTACCTACTAAGTTACTAAGAATGAACATAGGGGCGCAGCCCACAGTTAGTATGTACATGTACATGTAAATATAAGTCAATTTCTGATGAAGATTTGTGCTGCTGCAAAGAAAACTATTTGTGCCCAGGCTATTGATAAATACAGTTTAGTCTGTTATAGTCTACAGTGTATAATATTATGATTATACTATCAGCAATCAATATTAATCTCTATTGAAATTATTCTATCACAATAATATGATGAGTAACGTTATCTGGTCAATCCAATTCAACTAAGTTATAGGATTTTCTCAACTTGCCATTTAGAGCTGTTTTATAGTTTGAGTTGGGCACAAAGCAAGGCCAGCAGCCCTCTATTTGTTTGTTATGCACTTATTGCTTTATTTTGCAGAGGCAAGGCCTGATATATGGCCAACTGAGCATAATCGAGATGATGATAGGATTATATCTCAAATGATGTACGGGCTGCCTGATCTGCCGCCCCCATCACAGCGTACCCCAAAGAAGATATTAGCCTATTCCGGTCTCAAGGATGGCATGCAGCCTGGCTCAACATCATTTATTAAACAGAAGTGTCCAGTATCTGAGTGTGAGCTGACAGCTGATAGGTCAGCTGCAAGACACGCTGATGTCATACTCTGGCAGCATCACCTTAGCTTACCGGGAGTACCCCGCCCTCCTGGCCAGATATGGGTTGTAAGTTGTTTGCCTAGTCCATAGACATACACATCAGTTCATACTAATGTAACTGTATGTTATGGTCTAGTCACTCTGATCATGTATCCTTGTATTGTGTACATTATCTTACTTGGGCCTATACAATTGGAGACACAGGGTAACCCTATCCTAGTAGTAGTAGTTAATCTATGCTTTATACAGTGGTCTAAGCCTCGTTAGTTTCCCTCCCCAGTGTTTCAGTGTTTATTATAACACTTGGTATTAATTCAGAGAGTGAGAAGACATTTTTGCATTATTCTCTAGTTGTTTTTCACCACTTGTAGATATTGTATGCGTGCAATATTGTGAAACTTGGATGTTTTTGTATGTTGTACGTGCTGTGTAATGCAATGTCTCTTTTTTGCTATAACAACCATCTAGCCTGCTTATTATTATCAAACGTCATCAAAAATTGGGATGCTGATGTAAGTAGAACAGGATAACAATGGGGGGGGGGGGAGCTTCCCCCTGGCATAGCAATAATTATAACTTGTGATGATATTGTTCCAGGTTGAATAGGGCATCATGGTATAATATATAATGTTTTGCTCTCATTTGTAGGTGTTTTTCTTAGAGTCTCCTTATCACACACCTAGCCTTGGCTCTTTTAACAACCAAGTAAACTGGACATCAACGTATAGACGGGACTCGACCATAGTGGCACCATATGAACGCTTTACTCTCTTCAATTCTTCAGTCACCCAATTACCTCTAACTAAAAACTATGCACAGGGAAAGACGAAGAAAGTGGCATGGTTTGTCTCAAATTGTGGAGCTAGGAACAATCGGTTAGGGTATGCCAATGAGTTGGCTAAGCATATAGAGGTATGATATTACTATAATAATAGTAAACACTACAAGTAATAACTAATGTAGTAGGTGTGCATATTATATTGTTTGATTGATGGCTATTTTAATAATAGTGGACTTTTTATCTTGACTGTTATTCTAAATGTGATTGACTGCTTTTGAAAAGAAAGGAATGATAACTCTTGGCCTTTCGTACTGGTAACACCGTATTTGGCACATGTAGATGTATTATTATACCTGTATATGTTATATTTATATCTATAAGTATTGTATTTGGTATTACTAAGGGGTCACCGTGGAGTGGATGCTGTATTATACTAATATAATAATTGTAATGTTGTAGGTGGATATTTACGGAGCATGCGGTACCAAGTCTTGCCCCAGATATACTGGTGACTGCTTTAATCTCCTCTCCACAACATATAAGTTCTATTTAGCCTTTGAAAACTCAAACTGCAAAGACTATATAACAGAGAAATTCTTTGTCAATGGTTTAAAGTAAGTGTGCACTATCCTGGCTACCATCCATCCACTATCCTTGCTTCTCTTCAGATCATATATTTATAATCTCAAGTGAGACAGAAGAGTAATCCAATTACTAAGTCATAGTGGGTCTTTGGTTTTGTAAGGCTTTGAGTATTACTAACGTTGAGCTCATAAATTATGTTACCTTATTATATTCACTACTTACAGGCAGGGAAAATTCTTATGAAACTAGCTGATTACCATAATCTTGATTACATGTAGTGTATACCACTTTGTAAGTACATGTATTGTAATTATACCCAAAGCTTATACCAAAGATTCAATCTGATTTAATGATTAGATTAATCTTCTATTACTCAGTCAGACTCATTTCAAGAGCCTACTATTAGTAACAATGTGACATGTATATATAGCGATTACCTTTAGTTTCCTTTCTGCTTATGGAATGATAATACAAACAATGACAACTGAAGCTTGTATAATAGAAACTGCATCATCATGAATGGCCAGACTTTGGTTTTGTACTTAGGTCTTTGGTAATACTAACTCTACTACATGCATGCATCCAGCTTTTTCATACTTGTACAGAGTGTAGATCATAGTATCAACTCATAATATATGAAGTTGTTCCCTCCCTAATTTGTGTACTTGCTCTACACTCTACAGTCTATACTTATAGTAATTGAACAAAGTGAGAGAGGACAACTACATACTATAGCCAGTAGTTTACTGGTGTCATGTCATTGACTATTGTACTATATAGCCACAGTCTACTGTTACACATTAACAACCGCTATCATTAGATTACTATAGAATTGCCCTCTCGTGTCTTGGATAGCGATTCCAGTAATGGTCATTCATTCATCTGTCTTCTCATTCCAGAAATGATGTCATACCAATAGTGATGGGTGCTCACCCTGAAGACTACAAACGCGCGTCTCCTAAAAACTCTTATATCCATGTAGACGACTTTGCGTCTCCCAAACAGCTGGCAGAGTACCTGCTTGAACTTGACCAGGATGATGCCAAGTACAACGAATACTTCCGTTGGAAGGTAGATGTTTGATATTAGCCATACAATCACTGGCAGTCTCTATAACCTAATAGCACAGTATGTATATTGGTTGCGTGGTTTCAAACGAATCTAAATTGAAAGACAGTCCTTACAATATATTCTGGTCTTTTAGTTAATTGTGAATTCTCTTTCAGCCCAAATGTAGAAGGGCATGATTGTACATGTACATTGTATAAGCAGTTGTAAATAATAATGTGGTAATGCTGTAGATATGTGTATTGTGGTAATACTGTAGATATATGTGTATTGTGGTTGTACTGTAGACATATGTGTATTGTGGTTGTGCTGTAGACATATGTGTATTGTGGTTGTACTGTAGACATGACTGTATGTATTGTTGCTATACCGTAGATATGTGTGTGTTGTGGTTGAACTGTAGATGTGTGTATTGTTGTTATACAGTAGATATATGTGTATTGTGGTTACAGGGGACTGGTGACAACATCAACACCTATTTCTGGTGTAGACTGTGTGCAATGGCACATGCTGCAAATATAACAAACATGTCGCAGTCAATATCTGATGTTAATGACTGGTGGCGTGGCCCTTCAGTATGCAAAGAGAAGTCAGGGAATATGTTATGGCCGAGATGGATATAGGGGCTGAGATGGATATAGGGGCTATTTACAGTATTATGTTATATTTTTGTTTACATTATTTAATGCATTTCATTATTTTTTGTTATCACTCATCAGCAATTAATTTCTTGTGAAATTTGTTTTTATAGAAATAGATAAAACTCTATTATTGAGATGTTTTCATTCAGTCATATATATTGTATATATTGTGTTGTGAACTTCACAGAGAACCATGTTTTTACATGAAAATCTACTTTTATTTATTCAACAGTTCTTTACAAAGTCATCACCACTCAGATATACAATGTAGATCTGTTAGTTAATAGTATTATTGACCCTTTAACATTTCAGGTTTTACCTTAGCCTATGTTATTAGTTATACACAGGATAACAACCTTGGCCTAGTTTATCATGTTATACAAAATATGACAACCAATTGAAGTGCAATAAAATAAAATTGTATAAATAGTACAACATACAAAAATATGTTAGATTTATGATATGCCATATATTATTTGACGAGAATAGCATTTAGGAGATGGTAGATTTGAGCTTGTTACACTGGCATTTGATTTCCTATAAGATTAGTAGAGCCAGTGTTTCAATTGCTTTGTATAACAATACAAGTAATAATAATTATTATGGACTATGGTACATACTGATGGAGTCAATACAAGTTAAAACTCAATTATCCTCAAGTAAAACCAATTAAGTTACTTTACTTGACCGGGGCAGACTCTAGTGCCTTGAGTAGATTGCGAACTCGGACATTCAGGCGATTTTCAAAATCGTATTCCTTGAAACCATCCTTAGCCTTAAGCAGCATCTTCCTTCCCTCTTCCCTCCGACCTTCCATTCCAGTAAGATAGGAGCCTCGCTCAAAGAGAGCATGTGCAGCTATATGGTGGTCATGCTTTAGTCCTGAAATGACATGGTGAATAGTTTCATGTGTTGTGTAGAACAATAACAACATGTTTGTCGTGTTGTTATAACACTTCACAGTGTGTCACAAAACAGTGACATGGTTAAATGTGAAAATCGTCCCCGAATTCATTGCCCAAACGTTGAATGTGTGATTATACAAATATTACTGATGTGAATAGTGTAAATTATATCCCAATATTTATTTTCTCTAAAATGTGATGCGAACTAGATCCCCTGTACACCATAACTTACCTTCCTGCCTAGCGACAGCCTCTTTGAAGTATTGTTCAGACAACTCCACATCCCCATGTTGCTTGTAAAGAGCTCCTTCAATTAGACTTCTTAGATGGAAAAATTTCTTCTCTTCAACCTTAAAGATTGTTTTAATCCATTTTACATACGTGTACACATAACTCGTATATTGTAATGAACTATAACCTATTACGTTGGGTTTCATTGCACTTAAGTGCGGTGTGTATAATACCACCACATGGATCTAATAAAGGTACCACATTGTGTTATACTTACAGCGCCACAAACTGCCAGCATTTTTTCCGTTTCCTCTTTACTGCATTGTGGGAGGTTGTTCCACATGTAGATTAACTCCAAGATCAAAAGTTCGCACAGGTTGTCTGTCAGCTTAATCTTTTTGAATTGCTACAAGACAAGCCACGAGTAATTGCATGCTGCATTAATAACACTAGGAGGAGTTGTATGCACATGCCATATAATGTACAGTGTGGAGTAGTACAATGATACTAACAATAACTGTGTGTTGGTACCTGCATAATACAATAACTACATCTTAATATGTGAAAGTATGGGCGGATGAATTTGCTTTAATAAGATTCAAGCACTTTCTTCAGCCAGACATCTACACTTTGGGGGTGGGCAGGCACCGGTACCCCATCCCCTAACTTCACATACAGCCACAATAAATTATCAGGTATTTACTATTTATGGACATTGAATAATCAACCTTTGGGCTACACCTCCTACTCTCCCTCGGGATAACACAGATAATGGGGGTGCGGAGCTCACCTGTGCTCGTCTTCCTGCAAATACTTCTATTTGATTCGTTTTCTTTCTAACGAGGCCAGGTACCGTCTTCATGGTGGTGGCAGCTATTTCCACATTTCCTTTGGCACCATTGCACAGGGCTTGCATGTATGTATAAAAACATTTGGACCACTTTGAGTTATCCTACAATTGCAGAAGTATAGAGAGAACCAACCACAATACAACATTGTCATCGTTTCAAAGATAGCCCACAATTCAGTTCACAACACAGACGAAGTTAGGAAGGGTGAGGGTACATAACTAACTAACCAGTAAGGTTGTGAAGACTTCTAGGCTAACATCATAGTTGAGTTTCATGAGGTTGCACCAGGCTATCTCAAACAGTGCACCATTCCTCAGTTCTACCATTCCATTACAGTAGTCCTGGAACCAATCAGTATGTTATACCTACAGTACTAGTATGTTATACCTACGCTACTAGTATGTTACACCTACACTACTAGTATGTTATACCTACACTACTAGTATGTTATACCTACTAACACTACTAGTATGTTATACCTACACTACTAGTATGTTATACCTACACTACTAGTATGTTATACCTACACTACTAGTATGTTATACCTACTACCACTACTAGTATGTTATACCTACACTACTAGTATGTTATACTTACACTACTAGTATGTTATACCTACACTACTAGTATGTTATACCTACACTACTAGTATGTTATACCTACACTACTAGTATGTTATACCTACACTACTAGTATGTTATACCTACACTACTAGTATGTTATACCTACTAACACTACTAGTATGTTATACCTACACTACTAGTATGTTATACTTACACTACTAGTATGTTATACCTACACTACTAGTATGTTATACCTACTAACACTACTAGTATGTTATACCTACTAACACTACTAGTATGTTATACCTACTAACACTACTAGTATGTTATACCTACACTACTAGTATGTTATACCTACACTACTAGTATGTTATACCTACACTACTAGTATGTTATACCTACACTACTAGTATGTTATACCTACACTACTAGTATGTTATACCTACACTACTAGTATGTTACACCTACACTACTAGTATGTTACACCTACAGTACTAGTATGTTATACCTACACTACTAGTATGTTATACCTACACTACTAGTATGTTATACCTACACTACTAGTATGTTATACCTACTACCACTACTAGTATGTTATACCTACTACCACTACTAGTATGTTATACCTACACTACTAGTATGTTATACTTACACTACTAGTATGTTATACCTACACTACTAGTATGTTATACCTACACTACTAGTATGTTATACCTACACTACTAGTATGTTATACCTACACTACTAGTATGTTATACCTACTAACACTACTAGTATGTTATACCTACACTACTAGTATGTTATACTTACACTACTAGTATGTTATACCTACACTATTAGTATGTTATACCTACACTACTAGTATGTTATACCTACACTACTAGTATGTTATACCTACACTACTAGTATGTCATACCTACACTACTAGTATGTTATACCTACACTACTAGTATGTTATACCTACAGTACTAGTATGTTATACCTACACTACTAGTATGTTATACCTACACTACTAGTATGTTATACCTACACTACTAGTATGTTATACCTACACTACTAGTATGTTATACCTACACTACTAGTATGTTATACCTACACTACTAGTATGTTATACCTACACTACTATAATTGTGTTCTGCTATAGTAGCTGTACATTATGTACATGTATATAGATGTAGGTATAGTATATAGCAGAAAATATGACACTAGTGACTGTACTTTGATAACATTAGTGTATATCCATCTGCTGGTACGAATATACAGTATTACACAGTCTCAAACAGCAAGGAAAGGGATATTAGTCTTTGATTATTTCTCAACACCATAAATACATGCATAGATAGATCAAACAGAATATCACTCTTTCTCAATCATTTACAAAAGCCCACAAAGCACAGGCACCACAGGATATAAATAAGTTACATTTGGCTACTAATCAACATACATGTACATCTATATATTACTCTTTAGTAGACGTATGTAGGCCGATGTACCTTGGCTTTCTCATACTCTTGGAGGGCAGCATCTATGTTTTTGTTTAGCCTCCAGACCCGGCCCTTGAAGAAGAGGAAGAGGGCTGACTGGGGGTACTGCTCCTGATACTTGTCTATTAATTGAGTAATCTCAGCTAGCTCCTCCTCACCAAATGTCTCAGTAAAGAAAGGTCTCATAAGCACATGATACCAGAGGACAGTGAGGACTGCTAGAGGACCTCTCATGTCCTTGGACTCCATTGAGAACTCTACATTAATATATACATGAACATGTCCAGTATATATGTACGTTATTGAACACTCACACACACCTATACAGGTGTCTATATACATTATATTTCAAACATAATAATTATAGTAGACACATTTATGCCATGGTTAACATGTAACCACAGAGGATATTATGCATGTATGTGAATGGTAACGTGTCATTAAAATTCTGTCTAGATAACTACACAAACCTAAGTGTCTAATGAACTGACAAAGGGTAACACAGTAAGGTAGTCCCATTAAGTACACACATATCCCATACACACTAAACTTACTAACGCATATACATATCCCACACATACACTAAACTTACCAATGTATATACATATCCCACACATACACTAAACTTACCAATGTATATACATCTCCCATACATACACTACACTTACCAATGTATACTACGTATGTACATGTACTTACCCAGCGCCTTGAGCCCTGCATCTCTGTCAGCATGGAATCCAAGGAATTCTATAAGTTTCAACACCTTGTCAGGGATAAGAGAGAGTGCGAGCTGGAACATTCCATACCCAAAGCTGACAGCACCAAGTAGCCTACTTAGAGTGTCTTTGCTCATCAACTCTACGGGTGGGGGATCATCTCCCCCTGACCCCGACTTCGGTGTGGATTTTGCTGCTGCAGGGGTTGCTGGCTGTCCATTAACTAGTCAATAATCACATATACATGTATATGCCATGATGTCATTATATAATATACGTGTACATGTATATACATTGCATGATGCTATGTTAGGGAAGAGTTGCTATGTTCATTATAACAACAAGCCAACAAACAGTATAACAACTAGTTATTAGTGGATTCCCAAGTGGAATATTATGACAACTGGGGAGTTGATAATTGGGCTTTTGGTTTGACAAGTAATTTCAGGTTGTGGCCCTCGCACCACTACATACAATGCAAATGTTTCTTGTACATAATATACATATGCACTGATGCCAACTAGCACCTGCCGAAGAGCACTTGCTATAGTTCAGTTAATAATGACTATCACTTTATCAACCATTACTCAACACTGGTGAATGTACATACATGTAATGATAGAACATGCTGGTCAATGCATAACTACTACTGCAGCGATCCCAGATAGTAGCAACATTTACATGCATATCATCTTATTATATCAACAGATGGATATAACTCCAGTCCACAACCATATGCGTACATATACAATGTATATCTCGTCTTGGCTGTTTATGCTCTGTCCTTCATTGTAAAAAGTAGCAGGCTAACTTATGATTAAATAAATCACTAATTACTGATGATGTTCTATACCTGCATCTGAGTCATCGTTATCTAATATATCTGTGGTTTCAACTGTCACCTTGACCTTTCCGTTTCTCTTGCTGTCCTCAAAGTTCTGTGAGATCTCTTTGTACACCTTGTCATATATCTTCCACGATTTCCTGAGGAGCCAGCCACCTGCATACATGTATATAGAGTTAGATAATATTGTTACACTGTGCTGTATTATGTATGTACTATGTGTTGCAACAGCAAGCTGTGAACACGAACAGGTGTGACTTATTCATTTATGCTCCTGACATATAAACATGCTACTGTAAATACCATTCAAAACATTGGCTTAGCCTGATACAGGGATGTACAATATAATACAGTACGTATAATGTGTACAGTATAATTCAGCATATATAATATGCACACCTTTAATGTAGCTAGGCATGTCTTGGTTAGAGAAGGTCAGCACTGACTGTAACAGAAGGCTATCAGCTACAATAATCTGACTCATCCACCTGTCCTCCTGGCTGGCAGCATCTTGCTGACTGCTTTTATGTTTCTTCTTCATTCTCTGTCATAGAATACAAATATAGTAGTTATAATATCGGTATACATGTAGGTATATACATGTAAGTATATGCATGTACACGTAGGTATATAAGTGTAGGTATATAAATGTATGTCTATGCATGTACACCTAGGTATATAAGTGTAGGTATATACATGTAGGTATATGCATGTAAGTATATGCATGTACACGTAGGTATATAAGTGTAGGTATATAAGTGCAAGTGTATGCATGTACACGTAGGTGTCTAAGTGTAGGTATATGCATGTAGGTATATGCATGTACACGTAGGTATATAAGTGTAGGTATATGCATGTAAGTCTATCCATGTACACACAGGGATATAAGTGTAGGTATATACATGTAGGTAGCCTATACGCATACATATTTAAGACTACCTTTACCTTGAAATTATTGAGGGTTACTCGGCATTTCTTTTCGACTTCTTCCAAACCGACCTTGGCAGCGGCCATCTTGTCTTCCTCCATTGACATGATGGCTAGAAACAGAAGCAATTCAGTGAACATTCATTTTGAGTGCTTGAAGCAGATGCTCAACCATATACCATATACTATATTATTACACCCTAGGCTTTCATGCCCATTACTAAAGCTGCACCTGTCAAGGTTTTGCATAACTGAAAGGCTGTCAACATACACTGAGTACAATGTGCATCTTTTCAACAAAGGATATGGCCCGTCTGCAATGTATTAGAGAATCACTGTAATTCAGTGGATTTATTCATACAATACTATCTCTGTTAAGCTTGTGATCAAAGGTGAACACTTATCATGCAGATAAGATAAGCACCATAATAGAAGGTTAATACTTTCCAATGAACTGCTTGATAATGGTTCATCAGTAGGTTAGTACATGGTCATATTATGAATATATATACAATATTCAAACATTGTAGAATCTAGCAACAACAAGCAATATAATTATTACAGTGGCCGTTATATAATACTGTATGTGTCAACATACAGTCCCAAGCTACTAAGTTAAATTACCTTGGACATAGTTAACAAATGTTTCACCATAGTGCATTAGGGCACTCTGAGACTTATATTTCCCAAAGAGCTCTTTACTCTCCTCCCATTTATTACTGAGTAGCAGGGCGATTCCTTTATATGCCAAATCATTGTCATCTTCAGTGCCAGGTTCAGCTTCGTCAATGTGTACTTCATCGAGACCAGCAGAAACGGCTGCCTCCTCACTCTTAGACATCACTACCTATTTGAAAAGCATTATTAGCCTCATGTCAACATCTCATATACAGTGCGGTGTGGGCAACAATTACCCACACCCCTCGTAACACAAATAAGTGCTCAGAGTTGATATTTTCACCAGATTCAAATTTATTACCATCATAGAAACATTAAGATTATAATAAATGTCGTGAACATTATCGGACATGTTAAGAACAATTCATGAGATTTTGATGCAAGCTAGATAAGTTAAGCAACACTTCAAAAAATATCAAGTGAGGCCCCTATCTTATTTAAAAACTTGTATTGCCACTAAACTGTTCTTGATAACGACTGGGTACTGTGGCAAGAACATGATCAAGTTTATAAGCTGGCAGATTCACTCTAGCTGTGGCTCTGGTAACACAGGAATCATTATTCTCCATTCATGGGTCTGTTTTAAGAACATGCTATGTTTGGTAAAGCTCTTTAATGACAAAATCTGCTTAAGAAAGTTAGCAACTGGTCCTCAGATTCTAACTCACAGTTTTACCATTATGCTGTCACGCACCACTTTAAAATGAGAAAGCATGCGTAAGGTAAGGACAGTCCAGTTTTGCATGCTCTTCAATTTATTCCTTCATTGGTATTTACTTCCATCTTTATTTGCAATGGCAAGTCTCTTTTTATAAAAACTGAAAATGTAGATGTACAATACCACGAGAACCTGAGGTTTCTGGTTAAAACTTTTAATAGAGCAATTAGGAAAAATAAATGACATTGGCATAGGGCAATTTAGTCCTACTCCACGGATCCGACAGCCACCTTGCAGAAGTAGTTATGTTACATCAGTAAGCAAACATTTGGCCTCATGCAAATGTGATCTGTCTACAATATGTTATATAATTGCTATTTATTATTGATCAATCAAAAATTATAACATATTATTTAGACTTCATTATAGATCATAATAATACAACAATCGATGATTATTATATATATAAATTTATATTATTTATTACAAAACTATCATAATTATAATAAAATTCATTATTATGATAGCCGATAGTGACAACTTAATAACTATGATAACCATCTGTGTTTTACTAAGGTACTAAGGTAACCCACAAGGAGTAGGCTATGAAGTCAAATAAGAGCAAGTCTCTAAAGAAGAAAATTTAAGTCGAAGAATAACATAAAACCAACATAACATCAACATAACATCAGGGCTCTCAAGTTCTCGGATTTTCCCCGAGCAGTCCGGATTTTGAGTGCTTGCTCGGAGAGCTCGGGAGGTTTTCCATTATTGATGATCTGCTCGGATTTTGGGAGATTTTCTCACATTAGCTATATTTTGAATTGAAATGCTCCAAATCTCAAAATTAATCTTCAGTTTATCTCATAGCTTATTAGTTGCTTAAGAAAAAGCTACTAATTCTATTACTTTCCAAGGGCAAGGACTGAATTACATGTATGTACTGGGATTATTAGGCTGTGAGAAATTAGTTAGGCTAGCTCCATAGAGAAACAGATATGTGCATGTAAGTGACCAACAGCTTTATTTATATCTCTGACCAATTGCTAGTAGAGTAATACTGCTATACTGCTTACACTGCAGTACATTGTACATTTGCTCCGATTTTTTGACTGAGCAACTTGAGAGCCCTGATAACATGCCAATGCTGGTTTGGTTAAACCTGGAAACCTGAAAACAATAAACATAGCAACAAATCTATATTAGTGCAACATGTTAGCATAACATAAACATATGACCATAGTAATCTTGACAAAAACCAAAAACAGACGAGGCGTACCCCTTGCATCAAGCTCTAGTACGTTCTAAAGAAGAAGACGTAAGACGTAAGTGGAGTATAATTAACAGTCGAGAGTAACAAAAATGAAATATTTGCCAAACCAATCACTATCTGACTACGACTATCATATCCTATCCTTAGAACTATTATAAATAATATCGTTATTAAATTATAATTTTATATAACACTTTATTTATTTATTATTGGTCAACAAGTTACTTTTAACGAATGATATCTGCAAAAACTTTCAGAAAACCTCAATAAATGAAAATCTAAAATTTAAATTATATATAGCAATTATTAATTATATTTATATTATATTATTATATTTAATATTAAATTTGAATTCATTCATATTTTTTCTGTGAATCGTAAGCATAAACGTTAATATTACAATTTACAACCTAATTTAGTCACACCATAGAAACGCCATTTCAAATTTAACACGTAATAGATAAATTAAATGATAGAATTGTGGTTAGTAAACAGGAGTCAGTCACAAAGTTTTCTTTATTTCCATGACTTGGGGAAAACAATACATATTAACCGGATGTTGTTTATTGTTAGTCCAAGCTCCAATAAAGTGAGCACTGATACGTATTGCAAATACGATTCGACTCTTAGATCTGAATCTCATGGAGAGATCAAATTGACCTTAAACTGGCCTTCAGAGAATAGGCAATTTTTGGCATCAATATTCCGATATACATGTACATGACTTGTACTACTAACAGTCATGTACATTGTCGTAATTGTAATTATAATAATTTAATAATATTAAATATATTAAAATATGTTCTTTAGAAAAACGTTCGACTGCTACGCATGATATTTTAGTTATTGATGATTATAGCCTATAATCAGGTGTAAATAAGTATTTAAATTTCTGCTATAAATAATACACGTAAAAATAATAATAATTATAATTATATAATTATAATAGTTAACTACTATACTATTATAGGTTGAATAATAATGGTTGATTTACCATT
The DNA here is from genome assembly GCA_935421135.1 of Bugulina stolonifera. Taxonomy (NCBI): domain Eukaryota; kingdom Metazoa; phylum Bryozoa; class Gymnolaemata; order Cheilostomatida; family Bugulidae; genus Bugulina; species Bugulina stolonifera. The sequence continues at coordinate 34,648,634 of OW285187.1, forward strand.
ACCATGTACACAGTATGAGTGCATAATAGCCACTTTTATAGACATCATGTTGTTATTGTACATATTGTAGTGTATATATTATATCTATTATAGTTTGTTAAAGCAACTGTGTCTTCCTTATCTAGAATATCAATGTACTTCCTGTGCAGTGTGCATGGGACTCTTCCACAAATCAAGAAAGTGAGGCACTAGAAGCGGTGCAAATTGAAGGGGGTAAGGATGATCTGTGGTTTGAAAGGAAGGAGAGGTATCACAGAGGCTAAAGAACACGCCAACTCCAACAGCTCGATTTACAACTTGAAAGGTTATACACTGAGTCGTCCTAGTCTCCAGCGCCGCTCCGCCAGCCTCCAGCTTTGACTTGGGAAACTCTTGGTTTGAGCTTATGCTGAAGATTCTCTTAAAAGAAGAAACCTGTCCTGCTCTCTGTGCATCCTGTAATGAGATATTAATCCAACCGGAGATGGCAGTCCCGACCAGATCACAGTCTAGAAAAGAGCCCCCGATTCATTGCAGCAACTGGCAACTATTTCTACAACAGTTTTCTTCCTCGTGTGATATGGGACCTCAAGAAGAGTGGCTAGCAGCAGAGGTCTCAACAGGCTGGTAATGCAAAGCTGATGACTTGCTACTAGATGGGTAATTGTATCCTCTCTGAACCCAAATACCCTACCCTTGGGATGGTAAACTGGAAAAACATTGGCCTACTGTTAAACCATGTCTGAAAATTGAGGCACGTCCCTTACTCCCACTCCCTCCCCTAGGCGATCTAGCGTGATTTCATCCTTGATGTAAGCAACTTTAGTTAATCAGGTTTGGTTTTGGTTGATACTTTTATAGATTAATTCCACCTGAATTGCATACCAAACACCACCCACCCTTGGGCATTTGGGTGAATGGGAAATCTTGCATTTCCCCTAATTTTGTTGAACTGCAACATCAATTCAAAATGCGAGATTAGTGTTATTATATAAATTGAATATTAAGCCCTAATTATGTTATCATTATATTAATATTAATATCAATATATTGTGTTATATAGAATATGATAAGATATTAATATGCATGTTTATATTTATTGATATGATTATTACAATATTACTGATATTAAAACATTGTAAACTAATAATCAATATAATTAATGTACACCATGTATGTGTCATTGAAATTAGGTGTTCATCTAAAATTTCTATCAATGCTATTTATTATACAAAACACTGATCACACATCCCATGTTCGACTAGCACACATCGAAAGCTACATTGTACATTTAAACTAAATGCGATGGCTGTTGTACCCTGTCAGCTTTAAGATTATGTGTCGGCATTAAACGCTGTCAGTGGAAAGCAGTTCTGCTTGCTTAAAGTAGTACAAAATTCAAAATAACAGTATTCTAGTTTGTAAGTTCATATTTTGGGCTTCAAAATGATACGCAACTTGACTTGGTTGAACATGTACAAATGGCTGTATTTGAACCCCAAAAACCGTTGAAATATAGTGATTTTGTAAAAGCTCAGGAAATTTTGCCAGGAATTTCCAACTATTCATTGATGTCACTTGTCTGTTCAGTATGAATGAGCATCCACATAGTTGAACAAAGAAATAAAGACAACCAATGAGAGAGTGTTAGTTATAAATAGGTCAATTGTTACCATTGTTACTGTGGGAGTAATGCTCCTTACAATTATAGTTTAGTTTATTGTACTAGTGCACATGACTAGTTGACCTATTAAAACCGAGTACAATGTCAATTGTAAGCAAGCCCATGTTCATTGACAAATTTCAGCAAATCATCGGGACAAAAGTGGAATCCCCTTTACACATTATTAGTTGAAGAATTAAGCTATGTACATGTTGCATGAATACTAAATATAGACCGGTGATTCATAGTAATTTGCATTAGAACAACCAGTGTTTGCGCGGCTCATAGAACTAGTAGTCAACGTGCCGCTTGATCGCACTAGTGATAACCTGAATAAGTGACGTCACTTATTCACCTATTGTTGAATAGCTGAGCATTTTTGGCAATATAAAAACTTTACAGTCTGATTACACTGAAGTAAATAAAGTAAATATAGTCAATTTGCATATCATCTTGAAGCTAAAAGTGTTACCTAACTGACTAGAATGGTCAAATCCTCAAAAATTGAATACTATAAACTGTCTGGTTTAAAGAAATTTCCGGTATCACTATAATATCACTGAAATGTGCACTGTGAAGGCTCTTTAGCAGGCATATTTATATTAAAAAGGACTACTGGAAACAGTTGCTGAAAAAGAATTGCGATGCTTGAATTGTAACAAAATATTAAATTGAATAGAAGAAACATAGATATAATATAAACACTAGATAGGACACCCTGTGTTAATGCTCCAATGCTCTTTGTCCTACTAAATTATGGAAAATCCCCACGACGTAACGTAATCTCACCATGATACTTGTAGCCTGCAATCATGATTCACACTATATATTATAATGGTGTACTGCAGCATAAACTAGCACCACTTTTGTTTAAATCAAGCCCTGCTGCCATAATATCTGTATCCTGGCAAATTGATGTCTGCATAGCACATTACCACATAACAAGCTATCAAATGGTACTAAACACTACCTATTTACCCTGTCTAAAAGGGCTAAAAAGTGCTAATGTAAACCTACTACATGCATGTTTCAATAGAGCACTGCACAGTAATTAGGCTGCTTTAATTATAAAACTGTTTCCAAAGTCCTTGTGTTTTGACATATTAATGTTCTGCAAATTTATTACCATGAAAAAATCTGTCAAGTGAGGCTAATGTTCATTGCCACCTCCCCAAAAGCAATTAATTTGTTCAAATATTTGAAATTATATTTGTGCTAAGTATATAAAAATTGGAGCTGCATGCTGTTTTGCCAATAGCTAAACATGTGCTGACCATGTTACAGTATATCTACAAATGTAAGTGCCACAGATAATTGCAAAACAATGTTTATGTTCTCCAGCAATGTAATTATTAGTTTCTCCAACAATTTGATTATAAAAATAATTATAAAACTGGTATTGTAGGTGAATGTTACCCTTTCTAAATGTTGTTGTACAAAATTATTCTACTCAGCTTCTGTCGCAGGTTTCCTTTATCGCCCACTTTAGATGTTTCATGATGTATGCGAATAGTGCAGTACCTGCTGATAACTGTTTTTATAACAGAGGTGCTATGGCTAGCACATGAAAGTCGCTGGGGAATGTTAATGTGGCAGCATAGGAGAGCGTTCTGATAACAGTTTTCTTATGTATTAGCTTACACATTCCTTCAGCTTGCAATATCTGTCTGATAGATTTCTCAGCAACCTGGCAGAGTTCAGTGACAATAGGGTTGGGGTTGCATTACAGCATTGCAGGTGATTTCCAAGTTTTAAATGTTATTACCTTTGTAGTAGACTAGTAGATGTTGATGCTGACTCATAATCTTGCTTATCCATGGTTCAAAATCTAGCAAATCCTACATAGTCTCCCAACACCTAACAAACTTTCTAATAGGTAGAGCATATAGACTATATGTCATGTATGTGTAAAAGCTAAATGCAAAGTGAAACATCACTGGAGTATGGAGTATCTACACACTGTAAGGCTGCCTGCTGTGAGCATGGGCAGTATTATTTTATATCCATGGGCTGATATGACATGTTCAAATCATGCCACAATATTTTATTATAATGCAGTGTCAATAAACTAAGCTATGTTACTCACACGTGCATGCACAGCATTATTATTGCTTTTAAAAATATCATAATACTTTTATCTTCACTTGATAGGTCTGTAATTATCCGTGTGGCACTTAGATATGGTCAGCACATGTTTAGCTATTGGCAAAACAGCATGCAGCTCCAATTTTTATACTTAGGACAAATATAATTTCAAATATGTGAACAAATTAATTACTTTTGGGGAGGTGGCAATGAACATTAGCCTCACTTGACAGATTTTTTCATGGTAATAAATTTGCAGAACATTAATATGTCAAAACACAAGGACTTTGGAAACAGTTTTATAATTAAAGCAGCCTAATTACTGTGCAGTGCTCTATTGAAACATGCATGTAGTAGGTTTACATTAGCACTTTTTAGCCCTTTTAGACAGGGTAAATAGGTAGTGTTTAGTACCATTTGATAGCTTGTTATGTGGTAATGTGCTATGCAGACATCAATTTGCCAGGATACAGATATTATGGCAGCAGGGCTTGATTTAAACAAAAGTGGTGCTAGTTTATGCTGCAGTACACCATTATAATATATAGTGTGAATCATGATTGCAGGCTACAAGTATCATGGTGAGATTACGTTACGTCGTGGGGATTTTCCATAATTTAGTAGGACAAAGAGCATTGGAGCATTAACACAGGGTGTCCTATCTAGTGTTTATATTATATCTATGAGAAGAAGGCACAAGCAGAAAGATGACTCAGTAACATTGTTCTAGATGTTAATGACATTAGTTAAAACAATTATTATAAACCATGGGCACAGCTTCTATTAAGGCTATCCTGTAGTTGGCTAGCTGTAGATATACCCTGCAGTGATGCCTTTCTTGACTGCAACTGTAATGTCATGTTCAATATTTTATTCTAAAACCTGGATTATTATTCTATTCAGACTGAGGGCTGACTGTCATGCTCTGGACTCATGGCTGTCTACTTGTACGCACTAACGAGCTCTGGTGGCGTTCCTTTATATTCTCGGACCTTAGGTGAAGGAAAGCCGGTGTGTAGATGTTCTATGATATGTATAGCCTTAGTGCTTCGGTTATGTAAATCATAGTTGCATATTGGAATGGATTTATAGCATCAGTTTTTACTAGAATTTGGTAGTTAGAGAAGATTATTGGGTGGAATGGAGTGCAACAAGTGTTCTGTATGTTACAGCTGCCTTACCCAGTTGTTGCCTCTCTTAATGGAGTTCATATGTATGGTAAGAGTGGTGATGTGGAGCTAGTTTCAGCGTACTCTGAACAATATAACATCAGCTGGAAGTCATTTCCTGACAGGTGAGTTTCCAATCCGAGACACGAATTTATTAATTATTTTTAAAATGTAGGCTTACTAGTCATACAGCTTGTATGCTATCTGCTCTCATTTGCGCCTAGTGGGGTAGCTTGTCTAAAATAAATAAGGATTTTCCAAACCTTATTCAACTAAGTTGTACAGTCTAACTTTATTGGTGTTATGAGCTGATTTTCTTTCATTGGAACTGTCACTGGTGCTATCACTGGTAATGTCACTGCTACTATCACTGATGTTGCTACTGGTACTGTGACTGATGCTATCACTGATACTATCACTGGAACTGTCACTGGTGCTATCACTGGTAATGTCACTGCTACTATTACTGATGTTGCTACTGGTACTGTGACTGATGCTATTACTGATACTATCACTGCTACTATCACTGGTGCTATCACTGGTAATGTCACTGCTACTATTACTGATGTTGCTACTGGTACTGTGACTGATGCTATCACTGATACTATCACTGGAACTGTCACTAGTTGTAGAACTGTTACCCTAAATACTGTTTATAGCATCACATTGATACTTGTTGCCGATAAGAGTCTATACAGCAGACGGCAGATAGATGAGCTGCTCAACACTGCTTATGATGGGATGGTCATGCTGTTCGGCCTCGATGATCTTATGACTATTAAAAATGTTGAAAGATTTAAACGAGACATCAGGGTAAGTATTGAAAAGATATACATTTGTAATCAGGGCAATGGATTCACAAATACTGCGCATTCCTGATAAATGTGCCACCAGGTTGGAGTTATCTTGCCTTCAGCTTGGACTAAACAATTGCAAAAACCATATAAGTAGTCATTGGTCAATTTGTAGTTTAGTTCTATTCAAAGGTAAGACAACTTCAATTTTTACTGGTCTTTGGTGTAGTCCAAACCAAAGAGAAGACAACTCCAAATGGCCAAAAACTGACGACTGGGTAATCATTGCGTAAACAGTCTTGGTAAAGTCATTGATCAGGGTCAGAATTAAAGTGGTACACATGTTTAATCAGGGTAAGTATTGAAGTGGTACACAGGCTTAATTGGGGTCAGTATTAAAGTGGTACACAGGTTTAATTGGGGTCAGTATTGAAGTGGTACACAGGTTTAATCAGGGTCAGTATTGAAGTGGTACACAGGTTTAATCAGGGTCAGTATTGAAAAGTTATGCGTGTTTGATAATAATAGCAAGTATCATAGTGGAGGTAAAATAACTAGCAAAATATTGTGAGCCAAATAAAAAGTAGCATTAATTTAGAATGCGACACGTATATTTTATGATCTGTGGTTGGAACCCAGCTGTTGTTACTTCCATTCTCGATGTATTATTGCTACTATTGTGAATTGAAAGGGTATGATAAGATAAGGCAACTCCTACACAATACATGTAGTGTACATATATACTTATTACATGTACATGCCTATTATAATACAGTTAATTCTCTTATGGTGATGTTACAGGTTAGTTATGCACTGCTAGACTACATTCTGCTGCTACACTCTACCAACTCGTACAGTGATATTACTCAGTGTGTGGATGTGTTGGCCAGCAGATCATCTGAAATACTACAGGTATGTGTACTAATAAGGTAATAGGTGTGTGTACTAATAAGGTAATAAGTATGTGAACTAAATAAATAGGTAATAAGTATGTTTTACAGCCAATAACTTGTGAATTTATATCAGAGCAATTCTCTAAATAATTCTTCTACTCAGCTCAGACTTGCTCATTGTGGCTTAATAATACTCCATGTCTTCTCATCATGTACATGCCACAATTTTTATAATTGTATAAAAAAGCTGTTACTTTGAATTTAGGATTTGTCTTATCTCGGTTCATTTAGTAGTAGGAGATGATAATCCCAAATAGCAGGTAATAATTTTTGTTGGTTATCAATAGCCTGTACTGTAACCTATGGCAACATAATTATGTTAATATGGCATCCTCACAAGGTGCTGGATCTGTGATCTATTCAATGGTAATACTTGAATGGCTTGTGTTGTAGAATTCTTTAAATGCCTTCACAGACGCTGCCAGTAGCCTCCATGGCTGCCTTCTCATCAATTCAAGAGTGATGGTGACCACCCCTGAATGGTCATCTCTTAGCCAGAGAGAACAGATACTTCTCTGTCATGTTGTTAACTCTCTTCCACACGTATCCGCTGCTCGCGATATCCCTATATACCTGCCTACTACTAGTCCTAATGTAAGTTAATACATGTATATGCTACATACTTACTATATACCTGCCTACCACTAGTCCTAATGTGAGTTACTACATCTATATGCTACATACTTACTATACACCTGCCTACCATTAACCCTAATGTAAGTTAGTACATGTATATGCTACATACTTCCTATATACCTGCCTACCACTAGCCCTAATGTAAGTTAGTACATGTATATGCTACATACTTACTATATACCTGCCTACCACTAGCCCTAATGTAAGTTAGTACATGTATATGCTACATACTTACTATATACCTGCCTACCACTAGTCCTAATGTTAGTTACTACATCTATATGCTACATACTTACTATATACCTGCCTACCACTAGCCCTAATGTAAGTTAATACATGTATATGCTACATACTTACTATATACCTGCCTACCACTAGCCCTAATGTTAGTTACTACATCTATATGCTACATACTTACTATATACCTGCCTACCACTAGCCCTAATGTAAGTTAATACATGTATATGCTACATACTTACTATATACCTGCCTACCACTAGTCCTAATGTTAGTTAATACATGTATATGCTACATACTTACTATATACCTGCCTACCACTAGCCCTAATGTAAGTTAGTACATGTATATGCTACATACTTACTATATACCTGCCTACTACTAGTCCTAATGTAAGTTAATACATGTATATGCTACATACTTACTATATACCTGCCTACCACTAGTCCTAATGTAAGTTAGTACATGTATATGCTACATACTTACTATATACCTGCCTACCACTAGCCCTAATGTAAGTTAGTACATGTATATGCTACATACTTACTATATACCTGCCTACCACTAGTCCTAATGTAAGTTAGTCCTTGTACAGTAATCTGTAATTCAGCTACATCCTACATGTAACTTATCCATGTATCTCTATAATAAACTATGTATTTTATAAACTTCTACACAATTTGTCATAGAAATGTACGTCTACAGCATACAATAGGTACGAATCAGGGATGGCGGAAATTGCAGTAAAGTCAGCAGTCTAATGAATGTCTAATCTCAATTTTCTTTTATTTACGCATGTGGATGATATTACATTACGCCAAAGTTTCTATATACCAAGTTTATCCAGTAAACGATGCGCATACTTATTTGCCATAGTTCTTCCGCCAAAATGGGCAAACCGTTGCTCTTTAACGAGCGCCCAGCCTGTGGTCAAACGCTTAGGCTAGAGAAATATAGGTCAGCAATAGTGGTTGACAATCTGCACAAAGAGCGTACTTTTACCATCTTTGGTCTACATGAGACATAAATAGTCCAGACCACGTGATCAGTAGGATGGCTCGAACTTTTTGGGCCTTTTTTCTATATTTATGCTCTTCTAAATGCTTGCATCTTCTATTGATGCTATCGGTATAAATATCATGTATTCCGAAAATAATGGGCTAACATTACAGGTAGTTTTAGCCAATCTCAGGGCAATTTTTTCGCCAATCTTGAGAAGACCCCATTGTTACATTGGTAATTTTTCGTTGCCATTCAACTACTTTGAACTAGGCCGCTTATTAGGTCAGATTTCGCGCGATCCTATTGGTGCATAAAGCCGTGGAACAACTTATTAGTTCTATAAACTTTGATTACGCTATGTCATAACAGGAAGCTGTCAACAAGCAGACAGTATTAACGTATGAGTGCTGCTTGGACTGTGATTAGACAATAACTTGCTGTGCTGGTACAAAGTGGTAGATTTATTTTTGAACCACAATTGATTTACTGCAGTACATGCTGACATTATTACATAACAGGATGTGTTAGATACACAGGCGCTATATGTAAACGAAATATGTACCAAAAAACTAACATCTCCTATAAATATTCAACTGTTACTGGCAGCATTGGATATTGCATGAGGGCTGTTACTAGGTGCCAAATTGTTACAAGCAGCATTTGTATATTAGGTATGGTTACAATTTTGCGCTGAGGTTTAGGACCTCAAGACCTTCTACAGGTATATGCTTATTACATATCTGAAAAAGAACGTATACATGATGTACATTAGGTTTGTCTATTAAAGCCATTTTGTGAGAAATTTGCCGTCATAGAAATTTTGCTCCAACCCCAAGATGTACAAATTTGGATGTTGTGTCGTCGTGTAGATTGATGTTTGATCGAATCTTTACTGTAGACAATTGGGGGGGGGGGGGGTTAGAGTTTGGGTCCACGCGATCTTTTACTATGCCCCTTTTCTGTAGTTATAGTATTTATTATTAACACTGTCTGGCTATGTACAGATAGACGTAATATCAGAGCCATTATACAGATATCACTTTCTATACAATCATATACTGTAGTATATACTGTAGTATATACTGTAGTATACACTGTAGCATATACTGTAGTATATACTGTAGTATACACTGTAGTATATACTGTAGTATATACTGTAGTATACACTGTAGTATATACTGTAGTATATACTGTAGTATACACTGTAGTATATACTGTAGTATATACTGTAGTATACACTGTAGTATATACGCTGTAGTATATACGCTGTAGTATATACGCTGTAGTATATACGCTGTAGTATATACGCTGTAGTATATACGCTGTAGTATATACGCTGTAGTATATACGCTGTAGTATATACGCTGTAGTATATACGCTGTAGTATATACGCTGTAGTATATACGCTGTAGTATATACGCTGTAGTATATACGCTGTAGTATATACGCTGTAATATCCTCTCCTATGGTATCCAGCATTATACAACTCCAAGGACACTACTGTATCACCATACATGCATATGCCCATATTTATAATGCACTATATGCAGTATATCCCATGTTGTTGTTTGGCTGACAGGTTGCCCAGAGACTGGTTACATTCACATTGGTACCTGGAGCTGAGGTGTGTTTACTCTGTGGTCCTACCCCTAGTCTAGCACAGTTGGAGAAGGAGGTACAGTCACCCTACTTTTCTCGTACAACTGTAGGCTATGTGGTGGGAATTGTAGGCTATATGTTGGAAGTATAATTGGCAGTGATCACTGTCAATGTTAACCACAATTCATAGCAAGTATAGCATACTATAGTATAGAATAATATAGTATAGCCTGGCATAGAATAGTATACTATAGTATAGTGTCGTATAGTATAATGTAGTATAGCATAGAATAATATAGTATAGCATAGAATGGTATGGTATGGCGTGGTATGGTGTGGTGTGGTATGATATAATAGTAAATAGTAGTATTATAGTATACATGTAGAATATTACACAATATTTCATTAGAACTGAATGTGAACAGCTATACATATGCTACACATTAGTTGCTATTCTCTCAACTTCTATCACAGACTAAGTTTCATGGTTCATCAATATAATGTAGGTTGAGCGCTTCTGGCAGCCGTCCCTTGATGCGATGAGGCTTGTACAAAATTCCGCTGAGCGCAACCTACCAAAGGATGTGACAGTAGATAGCAATATATTAGGGTGAGTTTCGGTATTATACCAGTGATGTAATATATAATGTATAATTATTATATCTAACACTGTACGATATATATTACATCTATCACCTGTACGATATAGTTGATGGAGTCGTTTAGTTGTGCTATACGCTTGTTACGATTCGTCTTTAGTTATGAAATCTGAAATCTAACTCAGGTGACGCCCAAGTATTCCAAACTTATATTTCCACATGAGTATTTTGTACGTACATGTATATAAGGTGATGTTGTAACATGTTTACTTGCACCTCATATAGACAGGGAGGGTCTGGTGGTATATATGTATATATTATTACAGAAGTAGCACATACTTCAGTACCTCTATAGTACACATTGTATGTCCAGTAGCTTGGCAGTGTGGGATAAAAACTGACTCTATTATAAATTATTATAAGTTAACAGTACAATTGCAATGTACTGCAGTACAATGCAGAATAAAGGAATACTTTGTGAAAATTAAATGGTGGGAGAACAGTCAAACTATGAAGTTAAATGAAGCTTAAAGTGTTACAATTCAACCACCGGTGTTTTAAATAGAGATTGTTTGTCCATATATATCATAGATATAGTGTACAGGCCTAGACTTTAGAATGTGAATACTGTATTAGTACCATTTGCTCGTTATTTCACGATAAAACACTGCAAAAATTGGGTTTAGTCCATTGCACACCTGACAGAGAAGAAAAATCCTGTAATGTGCATCTTAAAAGTTTTTATCATCCAAAAAGTTTTTGAAAAATTGGTCTCTGAGCAATTTTTTTCTGCAGAAAAATGGTAATTTGTTCCATTCGTGGGAAATTGCACATAAATAAGGTTTATATCACACAGCAAGCACCCAACACAATGAATGCTTGCTACATTCAAATTTTTCAGTCTATTGAATTAGCAGACAATGTAAAATGAATTTTATTCTTTATTTTTATCACTGTTGTTTTGTTTTATTTCTCAATTATTATAGTATACAGGTCTTGCAATCTGATACACAAGCTACTTGTTTAGATCAAAGACTAAGCTTGTTTAGCAACAAGTACATTTGCTAAGATTTTATGATTATAAGTAAGTTAGTTTTCATTAGCCTTGCACAATGTTATGCATATGCCTTGCATAACATTGTATGTCCTACAAAGGGTGGAGTGGAGATACAATGTGTGGATAGTATCATAATGTCAAACTAGACTATATATGTTGGTATTCTTTAGAGAGGAACACAGCTCTTGACACACTTGTATCATAATATTCATTAAAACCTATTTGTTGACCTTTCACAATACATGTATTATATTTACAATGTACATGGATTTAGGGCTATGTTATGCTACAGGGAGCTCTAAATAGATGATATTGTTTCTGTGATTAGATTATGTATATCTATATGGTAGATGTATATCTATATGGTAGATGTATATCTATATGGTAGATGTATATTTATATGGTAGATGTATATCTATATGGTAGATGTATATCTATATGGTAGATGTATATCTATATGGTAGATGTATATCTATATGGTAGATGTATATCTATATGGTAGATGTATATCTATATGGTAGATGTATATCTATATGGTAGATGTATATCTATATGGTAGATGTATATCTATATGGTAGATGTATATATCTATGCCAAATAGGGGTTCCTTCATCATTCTAATACTTCTAAAATACGTTGAATTAAAAGTTTTTAAATAATTAAAATTCAAACAAAAGTACACCTATCCTGCTTTGAGGAATGAACAGTTCACACAATTTTGTCGTTTACTGCTACCGTCATCCAGTATCAACTGATATGTTCTAAGCGCCACTTGTATCATATTCTATTGGGGAGTTGTCTCCACCTAAACAGTGAAGTCCTCCTGTGTTATTGCATAACACTTGCTATTCAGGAATGTGAAGGTGTTTTAATTAGTTATATCAGGGAGGGTTGACTGGTAAGTTGGTTGTTATATTTCATCTCCACCCTAAAGTTAAGTACCCCTCTCTTGTTCAGGATGTTGGAGAACATATGCCATGTGTTAAATGTCACAGATTAACTGATCAACATTACCTACCTTCACTGTTATACTCAACTGATCAAACAGAGACGTAATATGAGTATATAAGTGCTGGATAAACAGGGTTACACTGATGTACATGTGATAGACGTTATATATACATGTACATAGTATATACATAGTATATATTACATAGTACATGTATATACATATTATATACATAGTATGTACATAGTATATACATGTGATAGACGTTGTATACATAGTATATACATGTGATAGACGTTGTATACATAGTATATATATGTGATAGACGTGATATACATAGTGCATACATGTACATAGTATATACATGTACATGTACATGTGATATATGTTACATATACATAGTACATACATGTACATGATTATTATCTATTATAGGATGGATGTAGGCCCATAAGATATAGGCCCTACTGTACGTTCCAGTAAATTTCATTTTGATAATTATTCTTGATTTAGTTTAATTTGAATGTTTTACTTATTCTAAATGAAATTTTGTGAAGTAAGACTGTTTAACTACAGAGTAATCTGTAATATAAATACGTATCTATAAAACGTGTCTAATATGATCAATTTCCGTCTAGAAAGCTACTGTACCTACTGTTGGCTTGTACATCTTTGTTTATGTTTTATTAGGCTTGTGTTACTGAACAGTGTGTCTAAGAAATGCCTAAGCTGTTACACCTCAGAAGTTGATGAATACAATCAGCAATTAGGTAACTCCTCCACTAATTATTGTATCTTACATGTACTCACACTAATTATTGTATCGTACATGTACATGTACTCACACAAGTGTTTACTCCTTTTTAACAGTTAATAATGTAAGCTGAATGGATGACACCCACCAATTGTATGCTATTCAAATAGCATGTCATATTTTAGTTATCAATGTGAGACGTGATGATTGGCCCAAGATTAACTATATTCATTTTTGTAGAAACTAAAAGTGCCTTAAAACTTTGGCTGACCTTCTTACTCGCCATATTGTGTAGCCTTGGATCCTAGAATTTAGCAGACACACTTACAGTGTATGCATAGTCTACACTCACACACCATTCCTGATATATTTACGACTAACATAAGACGTAAGGTGATGCTGATTCTATTTTTAGCCTTGTCCTCCAATGTGAAATCGCGAAGGAAATTACTGAGAGAGTTTATGCTGAACATAATGGAAATGTACCCAAGCTTCAATATGCATGACACGAGTCCAGGTATAAATGCGGTGTATAATGTTGTATGCAGCAAGCATTGTAGCCAATATTTGTAATTTTTAAACTGTGAACTGACTGCTATACACAAAAGTATGATAATGTTATTATTTTGTAACTTAGGGAAATGTTCTCTTAGGGTGTAATATAATTAACTGGTTGTAGATTCAGGGGAAGATACTAAGTCAATGGTACGAGAGACATATAGCAGTGCTCGCTTATACAAGTGCTATGCAGTGAACCAGCCGCCTTTCAAAATATTCATATTATTCTCTGCCAAGATGCCCACCTATGCTATGAGGTAAGTACATATACTGTATGTTACCCACCTATGCTATGAGGTAAGTATATAATATACTGTATGTTACCCACCTATGCTATGAGGTCAGTACATATACTGTATGTTACCCACCTATGCTATGAGGTAAGTACATATACTGTATGTTACCCACCTATGCTATGAGGTAAGTACATATACTGTATGTTACCCACCTATGCTATGAGGTAAGTACATATACTGTATGTTACCCACCTATGCTATGAGGTACATGTAAGTACAAGTGCTTTATGTCACACTATTCATTTTGTAGCTCAGTTTCAAAGAAGCTCCTACATGGCCTGATTAAAGAACAATACATTTGATACAGTCAGCTGATTGTCCACATTAGTCCGTCCTACTTCTGTGATAAATACCAAGGGTGTTCACTTGACCTAATGACCAGCCTTGCCCGAGTTGACCATGCATCAGCTGAGCTGACCTTTTTTTTTTCTTCAGTTCATTCCTTCTGTTGGGTTCCTATTTAGATGCACTCACTTTTTGCAGCATGTAGTACATGTATATAATTACATTCGACTACAGCTTGCAGTATACTGCATATTATAATAGTCAACTATTGTTTGGATTATACTTGGATAAAAGAAATCTGAAAGTAGCTTTATTTTTGTAGACTTAAACTATCAACAAGGTTGTTGTTTTATTGACAGAACTATTTGTTTGTGAAAGAGTAACTTCAGTATGTTTCTACAGCTTTACAACATGGTTATATTGTTAATATTTGTTAGCATGTTTGGGTTTGTGTATTGATAGTAGTTATGGTTTTTACAAAAGAAATCGTCTATGATTCCCTACATTCCTTATGTCCCAATGTTTTAATGTATCTTGTTACCCTCTACTTTAGAACATAGCACATGTGAACAGTGCACTCTATGCTACTCTGCAATGGCTAAACACAACTTTAGTTTCAGGTTTTTCATATAATCCTGTACAGTTCGATATGGCATCATGAATAAAGATACGCATGAACATGTTTTAGATGACTGATGTTTGTTCACAGCTGATAATTTGGTGGAACCCTCAGAGTGAATAAATTGAAATAATACAATACACAGTTCCAATCCGCTTAGTGCACCAATTCAGTAAATAATTGCTATGTTATCAAATCAACAGGCCTTGATCTCGGCTTACAGAAAACCAGGCCCATATCTTCTAAATCTAGAATGCAGGCCATACGTTTCTTTTTTATATGAAAGGAATTTTCAAGGCTGGCTTGCTCTCAATTCATGATTTGGTTTAGAAATTGTGAAAAGCACTGAGTGGATAAGTCAGCAGTTTCTTAAGAACGGAAAATGTCTGGTGCCGGTAGCTGCAGTGAGCAATCACAATTAGCAGTGTACATGTATGTAATATAAGTTAGTATTTTATTAACTTCTATTTAATGTTGCCTTTAACCAGTTCATTTGTTAAATTTCTAAAGAAATTAGCACTAATTACTATATAGACAGTAAACACTGACTGGTAGTATTTACACTCGAGTACATAACTGGGTCAACTGGGTACAACAGGTACCCCAAAGAAGTTTCTAACATTTTTCCTTGTCATATAGCAAATTATTTATGAACATATAAATTGGTCCAACCAAGGAGCGAATCAGAATAAAATTTTCCTTTTTGTCATCTAGCAGCAATTCTTTGAGCGTAACTGATAGAGTAGCCTGAGTGCTCCTTCAAAAGATACCGAAGCAGGGGATGGGGTTCGGGCTCACCATAGATTAATAAAAATTAATTTTGTGTAATAAATCGGGTTTTAATGAGGATTCTATATTTGTGTACTTAGGTTTGTCTTCTCTCTGTGAGCTTCCTCCGCTTCTGATAATCCACATGTATGTATTATATTGTTTATGTTTGTTTCATATAATTTTTCATCTTGGAGGGGAAATAATAACGGTCATCAACATAACAGAGCTTACATGTACAGAGCATTGGCTGGTGTGCTCAATGGCTCATAGTGCTCTCCTTTTATAGCTGCTAAAAATAGATGGGCCCGCCCACTTTGCTCCTTCTAAACCCCATTCATATCACCGGGCTCCACTTGATACACAGTTAGCTTAACAATTACATATTAATATAATAAACAATATATGAACAATGAACAATACACATGCACATTGCAATAATGTCATCTACCAAACCCCTAAATTGGAATCGTAAAGTAAATCGTAATTTTAGAAAAAGACTTTTTTATTGTTGCTTCAGTGGAGGAAATAAACCATGCACTTGAGACATGATAGCCTTATCCTATTGTGTGGGGCACGCCCAAGATATAAGCAATAAAATTTAAGTGTTATCTGAAAAAATTTGGATGCTATGAAGTTGTGCTCTGGGACCTATAATAATATACAGGCCCGGCTTTCCATGTACATGTTCAGTGTATAATGTAACTGGCCTTTATAATAATCGTCATTCCATGAAATTAAAAATTGCAGAAAAGGCTCGTTCATTTTGTATACGTATAATTATATATCATTATACTATTTTAACTTTTCATCTATGAATTACTTGAAATTTTCAAGTAAAATTTAAACCTGGTTTCTTATATTGAAGAGAGCCTACATGTATATGCATACAAGATTATGTATATACATGTATATACATATAAGTATGTGTATATTCATGTATATACATATAAGTATGTGTATATTCATGTATATACATATAAGTATGTGTATATACATGTATATACATACAAGTATGTGTATATACATGTATATACACATAAGTATGTGTATATACATGTATATACACATAAGTATGTGTATATACATGTATATACACATAAGTATGTGTATATACATGTATATACACATAAGTATGTGTGTATACATTTATATACAATACATGTAAAACCCCACCATTGACATCTGGGATATCGGCTCTTATGATGTCACAGATTATCTGAAGTTTAGATTGAATAATTTTAGTAAAATTACATGCTGAGAACTACATTACTTTACACCCTGATGGCGCAATGTTCTACACGTACATGTAGATAACACTCAGCTATCCACCATTGTGAAATAAATAATCTAAAATACATATTATAGCTGCAGGTTATACATGTGTACATTCATTGGTCGGTGCAGTATTATATACATAACAATACCGCTCACAATAGTACTCTTTCCATTAATACTCAGCCTAAGAGGGTATTGGCTTGTAGCCTGTGAGTCTATGGTATATAGGTGTGTCCTATTATTTCACAGCTTAACCCATTAACTGCAAGATCAATGTACAGTGTGCCTGTCTATACATCTACCAACTGGACAAACTTACACTGCTAATATTAGTTGGATTTGTGTGGCTAGAGTCGAAGCTGTCGTATTGGATCAGCAGCTGTTAAATTTGAGGATTATTTATGTGAAAATCAAATCGAGGACTGTCTAACAAGGAGAATCTCACACAGACATGAAGCAGGCTACCAGCTCCAACTGGGGAATCATATATTTATCCCTCATATTGCTTGGCACATTGGTCTCAGGTAAAATAGTCAACTTGGCAGTATTTTTATTCCCAATAAATTTGATTTATTTGGAACGAATAGTTTTCTATGTTAAAGGATCTCTCTCTCCTTCTCTAAACACATTAAATATTTTTTGTAAATCATAGTTCAACGCATCAACTTGAAAATTCAAAAGATATGCGTTTTAAGTTCTTATCTCATAATTTTGAATGAAGCAAGCCAACACTCTATTAAGTATGTGCCAAATTGATGTAAATGTAAAATAGCTACTGTAGATATGTTGGTTTTTATAAGATCGGCCTCATCACCTTTTTTGTTACATGACAACTATAGATGTAAAAAGTTTGATGCGGATAATAGATAGTTTATTTCTATAAATAAATTAT
Source organism: Bugulina stolonifera (assembly GCA_935421135.1). Taxonomy (NCBI): domain Eukaryota; kingdom Metazoa; phylum Bryozoa; class Gymnolaemata; order Cheilostomatida; family Bugulidae; genus Bugulina; species Bugulina stolonifera. Next base: position 34,666,806 of record OW285187.1, read on the forward strand.
TTTAATTTACTACATCATGACCTTAGTTTCATATCTTAAATGAGCTGCAACTGTTTATTTTGGATACTAGTAGAAGTCTAGAAGAGTAGAGTAGGACTAGTCGTAGAGTAGGACTAGTCGTAGAGTGGGACAAGTCGTAGGGTAGGACAAGTCGTAGGGTAGGACTAGCCGTAGGGTAGGACTAGTCATAGAGTAGGACAAGTCGTAGGGTAGGACTAAAGGAGGGGACAGCTGATTGTCACTCATCAAGCAATTTTTCGTATGTATGATGTGTTTTCGTATGCGACATGTTTTGCCTTAGTCAGTCATAGTAATGACGGATTGTATGACTGAAATTTAAGAGACAGGCTAGTAGTAGGCGACTGCTACTACTGCTACTACTAGCCGCTTGTTGAAAGTTGGTAGTTATGTTATAATTGTTCCACTTTTGTCTATTTTCCATTCAGCTCTCTCCTGTTATGTAATAACAGATTATAAAACTTTAACTCAAGCCTCTTGTACATTCTCCATTTACTAATGCAATAGGTATTATAATACTAATGCTAATCTATATACTTTCAATATAATATCATTATATGTCATGTGCATGCATCTCTCTCTCTCTCTCTTTTTCTGAATATACACAGTCATGATAAACTCTTACACAAACATGCATGTCTCACGTGCAAAAGATATTTTTTTGGAATAATCCATGTAGGAGAGATATAGACGAATAAGCAGGCCTTTCATACATATTTTTTAACATTTCATCTCAAAAGCATCAAAATATGATTTTGATGCTTTATACTCTACGGACTACTGACTGCCATGCGCTCATATGTTACAGGTATTCAGTCTCAGACGGATAGCTGTTACGTATTCGGTAGCCAGCATGTCTACACCTATGACCACCAGATTATAGACTTTAATTCTGACCTCCAGTTTGTGATATCTGAAGCTCGGACAGGTGCAGTCACTCCTTTTAAAATATCTATAATAAATGAATACAAATATCACAATGTGGACTCGGCATCACGAGTATATTGTGTGGAGGTGGTCTACTCTCCATATACTGCACGTATATGTGCTGATCAGACGGCCATGGTAAGTCAACTTTATTGTCTTATCATTCACAGAGATAGAACTGTTCCAAATGTGATTTTATGAAACAAGAACAATATTATCACATGCCCATCTTCAGCTTATGCATCTCTATTTGTCGTTTTATTCAGTATTTATTGGAAACCAGTAGAAATAAAATTGGTGATCTCTTTGTAAATTTTATGAGTGCAGTAATTCTTGATAGATCTTTTATATCCGGTACAGAATACTTGTAGAAGTCATCCTGTATTTTATTCCAATTGTTTCCATTGTGTGTATTTTTGCTTAAATATGTTTGTTGTATGAGATATAAAATGTAAGTAAATATTTATTAGACTCAATACTGCATATACTGCGGGTCGACCACTTGTCTGACAAAGCTACTATTGATTTATCATATTACCCACACACAATTCCACTGAATATAAATTGTAAATTCAGCAATGAACTGTTGGTATATGAATAGTTTAAAACTGGATATTTAGCAACTATTCGGTGAAGTTTGTGGTTTCGAAACACCCATTTATCAATTGATATTCCCAAAAAAAAGTACATTCGAAAATGTGATGCACCTGTAGTTAGGCTTGTGAAGTTGTACAGTATCATACATGCAAGTATAATACCACTCTTGTTACTGTAATTTATGAATTCATGGGAGGGGAGAAGGGGGTGCAGCAATTATTTTTTGTCATCTGGTCAGATTATCTATGGTCAATATAGAATGAAATAAGTTATTTGAAAAATGGCTCGTATAAAATATCTATATAGACCTTAGTGGGTAGAGTGTGAGGAACTTAGGGAGATATGAAAGGCAGTTTAAAGAGAGTATAGGTGTTTGACACTCATCAGCTGTTAGTTAGACAATACTGTAAATGAAGTATTAAAATTTATTAACCTACTGACTGATATCTATATTTACTGCCAATAATGCAATTGATTTATCAATTAACGCTAAAATTTTGAACTTTAGATAAATAATGAGGAGGTAGCCCGCTCCTTATCGATTCAAGGTCTACTTATATACTATGGTACAAGAGGAAGAGAGATTGCTATAAGTGTAGGTACTACATTAATCAGAGTGTCCATCACATCCTCATCTACCGTGACTGTGACTCTGCCCACCTCCTATAAGGGCAAGGTGGGCGGCCTCTGTGGTAACTATAACGGTGATGCAGCAGATGACCTATATCTAAAGGGTGGAACTCCCGTGCCTGACGGGACAGACAAGTACAAGCGAGGTGCTCTGATTGCAGCGTCTTACTTAGCGCCGTAAGTTGGTCTCCTTTTTCTCAGTAAGCAGTAAAGCTTTCAACATGCTCCATGATAAAGACCTCCTGGAAGTTTGAGTCTCTAATTTACTTACCAAGTCACTTTTTTGCTTAAACCTGTTTTGTCTTTTTTAGAGATTTCAAAAGTCTCCCAGTTGAGCCGTTCTATCCATCATCATGCTACATTCTAGCCGATGAGGAGAGTATAATTTCCCAGACAGACATGTGCGGCATATATGAAGGTTCTGCAACCCCGGCTTTCATTGACTGCTACAATAAAATGCCAACCTTGGCTGCCAAGTTTTTCGACGTCTGCCGTTATGATTACTGTGAGAACTATCTGGTGAGCAGCCCTTCAGAGAACACGACGAGTGCCTGTGAGAGTAAGTGTCAACAAACCACCAGATAGTCATATTCCACTGGCCTCCATTGGCTGTTGTATTCTGCTTGTTCTGTGTATTTGAATTTCATTTATTAATATTTTCGCTGTTTGTTCTCTATATTATCTTATATGTTGATTTTTGCAAGTTTCAATCTATTCTGTATTGTACTATACTAAAGATTTTTCAAGCAATCTGTTTAACTAAAAGATATAGCAGTTTTTGATTTATACAACAGCAAGAACTTGATTTATTTATTTAATTTGTAGACAACAACTGTGTGAGGGACGATGCCGCGGCCAAGGCTTCTCTAAACGCCATTACTGAAGTATTTGTTGACATTTGTAAGAAACAAGAGTCCACTATTAACACGGACTGGAGAACTGAGTACGATGCTCGTAAGTACGATTGGGACTTTTCCCCATGTGCTGATGATCAGTAGGAGATTGTTGCTCTGCAGTATCTTCAGGATGCCTAGAGTTGTCTGTCCTTATGTACTGTACATTATGTGTATATTTCATAAGGTCCACTTCAAATAGCTGTGACAGAGCTACCCTCATGTAGCGATATAATCGCTTTATCTGTCCTATCTAATACTTCCTTTGTTACTCTCTGGTCATTTATTTGTCTGTTTGTCTGTTTCTGTCGTACCCAGCCACCCGGCCGACTAATCGCTAGATCATATAAATAACAATCAACAATGTATTTTAGCTTTATCATGCACTGGTGGTGCCACTCAGGTGGCTGATGGTCCGTACTGTCCGAGTGTATGTGGTGTTCACTCAACGTGTAGAGATACAGGATTAGATGGGTGTGCTTGTGGAAGTCTAGAATCAAAGGAGGGTAACGTGTGTATACCCTCTAACCAATGCGGCTGTTCTGATATTACAACTGGTGACTACTACAAGGTAAGTGCTACCTATACAGTTGTTTTCCTACTACATACATCTCACATTGTATATCTGTTATGTAGGCATGTATACCACACACTAAACTGTTTGGTATATGAAAGTTTCGTCTGACCATATCAATCTTATGTCTACCTATAGTGTAGATACTAAGCATTTGGTGAAGTACTGTGATATACAGTATATTAGGAGTAGTAATAACATAAATGTACACAGGGGACACGCTCACAACTTGTACTGGCCCAACTATCTTCTTGCTCATAGTTGTGTCAATACTAAAATGCACTTGAATACATAGTCAAGTAGGTGTTATCTGTGGAATACTGTACTGAAAGGTACATAAAATGATGCTGGGTGGGTGGTAGTTGACTATATCTAGCTTCCGATCTCACACTATAGCTGAGTATCCAACATGTAATGGTGCTACGTGTAACTATCTCTCCCTCATTCTGGCAGTACAAATGTATATTACTCTATATTATGTTGCATTGTTGTATTTTATAGGCCTATTATACAGTATACCTTATTCTAGGAGTTGCCCACCTCCTATCTGTGAATAAACACTGTTTCCATACTGGGTAGAGAGTCTATAATTACAATTAAAATACCCAACTGAAATTTTAGCCAATTAATTATGTTAGAGATTACATGATATATTAGAGTAATACACTGCCTTGGTTAAATGCTGGCACAGGCCATGTATCCAAAGCTCAGGTTGGTGGAGATGTAAAAGTTACGATATACTGTACATTCAGTAAAGGAATCTCTGTGTAACTGTATCTGTAGCTGCCACACCCAAAGTGTTCTCAATGTAGGTCACCAATACAAGGAAAACTTGATCCCACCACCATTACTATCCATCACTACTCATACGTATGTATATACAATGGTGGTGCGTGAAACCTGACTATAGAACATATTCAACAATACCTCATCTGAATGTATGTTTGGATATGCATTGCATTAAGATATAGCTTTTGTTAACCTGTGTGAGGAAAAAGTGGGTCTTTTTGATATAAGAAATACTAGTTTATCTGCAATCAAGAAGTTACATTGAAATTGTATTGTTCTATTAAATTCCATTATACAAATGGATATGGTTGGGTATGATATTCTAGCATTGAAGAGTCAGGTTTCCACAGACCTCTGATACATGTGTATGCAAATAAATGGTGTGTAATTACAGTGAATAATGTGAGAGATGTGCCTTCACTGCGTGCTCCACCCAAAATTATCCGTGTCTTTCATGCAGTACAAATATTTTGTAACATTTTTCATACTGTTGCATATTCGTAGCAGAACTGCCATCTCCTTGTCAGTCCAGCAGATAGTCTAATATAGTAGCAAGTCGGAACAATATATATGTGAAGGTGTCATATGAAACTCACACAGTCTATTTTCTAAAAACTGATACATTTAAGGAGGAGGGCTGATACTTTTAGGAGGGTTGAAGGTATTTTCGCCACAATGTGGGACCTGCAGCTTCACAATGTAGAGGATGCTATGTTGGAGCCAATCTTTACAATAATAATGTAACCATACTATTTAGGAGCATTTATTGTACAATATATATACATATACATGTGTTTCTGTAAGCTTGATAGTCACATGTGATCCAACAATGGCAAAAACAAAGTTGAATTGAAAAAATATAAATTCAGCGTATGCACATTTTACATGTGAAGTGACAATCATATTATTATAAGTATTAACATGATACGTGTACATGTACATGTATCATGTACATGTACATGTACATGTACATGTACATGTACATGTACATGTACATGTACATGTACATGTACATGTACATGTACATGTACATGTACATGTACATGTACATGTACATGTACATGTACATGTACATGTACATGTACATGTACATGTACATGTACATGTACATGTACATATAATGTTGTATTGCTATGCTATTGACTGTCGTTTGACTAAACTAAAATTCACACCTAAAACTCCAACAGGTAATTGTCCACATGCAAACTACTGTTTGCCATAATGTATTCAGTTTTATTTCAACTTTGACATCAATGTAGAGTGTGAACACATGTGCCGGTTGGTTGTCATGTGTTTCCCGCGTAAATAATATACATGTTCATTATATTAGGTAGATCTGGTGCAAATCTATTGGATTTATTACTCCATCAAACTGCATAATATTCACTAATATAATATTTGAATACACCCAGTAACAAAGCCTATTAGTGGACATCAGTTCACCCAGCATGCACTGTTTTGTCATTTTCTATGTTAACTAGTAGAATGTAAGCCATTGATATATTGTCTGGTCTAGAATAATGGAGTGAAACTGTAGCATAGATGGCCGGTTTGATTCACTGAATTCTGTGGTCTGATTTGAAAATGTATAAAAATCAATTATGGCGTAGTGAAGTCATACGCTGCCGAATGGCATGCTAATAGCAGCAGAAGGAAAACAGCGCGTGACTATACGTACATACACCACTATACGTACATACACAGCTATACGTACATGCACCACTATACGTACATACACTACTATACGTACATACACTACTATACATACATACAGCTATATATACACACAACTATATATACACACAGCTATATACAAGTATACACACAATATGGAGTTAGTCTATAACATATTTTGAAGAAAATGCTGCCCTATATAATATTGATACGGGCTTTAATATCCCATCAATAATTAACCTATTATATTGTTATTTTAAAGATTGATGAATGGTGGCTAGGTGGTCTGTGCACCCTGAATTACACATGTGTGCGCTCAAACACTGTGAGTGTCGTTATGTTAACATGTGATGAGAACAGCGTATGTACGTCCACAGGCTGTGTGTGTGACCAAGACAAAGGCTTCGTAGGTGATGGACTATTCTGTGAGAGTAAGTATTATACTAGTACTAGTGTATCAATATTCTAGCCATTCTGATCGGTGGGCAATGGGGCTATATTGACCACTATTGGTTAGCCAAAAAATTCCTGTATCAACATTGTTCGACATAAACTCAAGGACGTCATACTAACTGTGGTATTGTCTTCTCCTGTGTTGGTGAACAGTTGGACATGCTGTCTTGTATTGAGTGAGCTGTTCTATAGTTTATGGTAATCGCTACAATGCTGCTGTTATATAGTAGGTCAAGGCCACAGTAAGGTAAGGTAAGCAAAGCCTGACCGATGGCCAATGATACGTGTACCTGTGCTACTGATCTGTATTTATACATATTTATGTTTTTTATCAAAACTTGACTCTTTACAGGAAATTGCCCACCTGGAGAGCAAGCCCTGACCCAGAGGGAATGTCTACTGTGCCCTATTGGTTCATATAAAGAGACAGAGGGTACAGGTCTGTGTACGTCATGTCCCAGGGGGCAGATTACCAGCGAGGAAGGCTCCATGTCATCATCAGATTGCTACGGTTAGAAATACTCTACCCTTACTCCATGTTAATTATACTAAATTATACAGAATTGGGTTAGAACAAATGTACTGAACGAAAATGGGAATTTTGGTCAGTAGTATACTTTGGATGGATGAAAGGATTTAACACAGTAGGTGTCTTGGAAACTAAAGCTTATAGTTGGTTAGTTCACATGTGGCTATCAGTATGATAAGCCGTTCAAGTGGCCTAATTATGTTCTCTACTGCGTTTACTTTCAGGGTCACGATTTAGCGTCAACCAAACAGTTGATGGATTTTAGGTTCTTTGCTGTGCTAAAGAACTCATCACACTGTATTTGCTATTTGGGAGGAGATGCCCAATGTTTGTTATACAGCTAATACCAAAATAATGTTTTAGCTATTTGTACAGGCAGTTTATGTACACATTGTATTCCGATTACCTCCATTCACTACCAACTTAAATTAGGGGTTGTCTTTTCATTATGCTAATGGTTATTCTGTTTTAGCTATTAAAATGGCTCCAGAATCATCTATCCCACAGAGCTACACTGGCGCTGCTGATACCAGTTTTTACTTCCGTGTACCAAATACTTTAAGTCAAGGATTGCCGTTTGGTTCAACCACTTATAGGGATGTTTGGGTGAGTTGGACTCCGACATTATCCACCATATCTGTAGTCATGCCAGCCTTGTCTTTAATTTATTTTAAAGGAAGATAATATGCTATGTAGCCTCATAATGATCTTTGCCCACGTCCCAAGCAAATCATGTTAAAGGCATTCATTGGACCTCAGTCCTATCCAATATAAGGATATACTATTCACATCTATGATTATTGGTTCATTATGTCCAATTAAAGAAGCAAGAGGCACAGAGGAAGGGCATACAATTCCAACTGCAAGGAAAGCTGATTAAGCATTATTTACCTGGAGTGTGGGCAGGTCAAGGACGTTTATCAGTTTTTTCGTTTTCTTCTTATACCTCATACCTTATATCTTATGTCATCATACCTTGGATCTACTTCCTCTTATGGCATCATATAATAGCCAAGTGAATCACTAGGAAATGATTTAAAGGCTACCTTTGATGTGGCGACAACTCTTTTCTCCACCTATAGCGGTAGACAGCCATGATAGACACATGTACATGTATAAATTGTGATTGTTTTTAGATATCAACGGCTGGTGTGGTGTCATTTGGGGACTACTATGTAGGAACTCAGCCCAGAAATTTAGAATGGGCCACAAAACCTATGCTTGCTCCTTTCTGGTTTCGCCAAGATCTGCGTGTGCCTAGTGGTCGATTTGCACGTGCTATTAGTCCCGTCACAAACAAGTAAGTGATTGCATTTGTCTGTCTCATTCTGGTCACAGAATTCCAACATGCACCTGTTGTAGCTTCTCTCTGCTACAACTTTTCAGTCACACTGTAATTTTTTTCTTACTATAATGTGCTATATTACTATAATATGTTGCTATTTTACTATAATGTGTTGCTATATTACTATAATGTGTTGCTATGGTACTATAACATGTTACTATGTTACTATAACATGTTACTTATTCTAATCATATCTCAGTTTCAGAACAATCCTAAACCTGACAAAGTATGTAGGTAATGCGTATGAAGATATTCTTCTGCTCACAAGCATGCTACTGATTATATACTATGACAGTCATAATAATAATATAGTACTACACTGTATGTGCATGTAGAGTGATGATTACGCTCTCTCTCTCTCATAATTGCTCCAGATTTATATATCTATTTTCAGAATTTTAGGATTTGGGTAGTTTAGTAATTTGATTTCCAACTTAAATGATCAAGTTGATTTCTCTGTAGACTTTTCTATGCTCTGACTTGTGCTTGTTCAGTAGTAACTGTTGTCTGGTAGACTAATATATTCCCTCTTTAATAACAGTGAAGTGGAGGTTACCGTTAGTACATTTGACAAGTCAGCAAGTGGATCTATTGCGGCACAGATGGAGGCTGTCACAGCCCTAGACCAGATCTCAATACTGCTAGAGAGTTCAGACAAAGTTCAACCTTCATTTAAACCTTCTTTTGCTATGGTTATCAACTGGAAGAACACTGTGCCCTATCCTGCATTTCTCTATTACAACGATGAGGTGAATTTATATTCCTATTATTGGATGGTCTGCTATAATCTACTTCTGGCATTTCAAATGCAGCTAGAAAGTACGATTAACAGTAAGAAATTCGTTTTACAGTTCTAGTGACATAGTACATTACCATTGTGCTACTTTCCCATTATTTCATTGTGCCACCAGAACATTCTAAGATTGAATGACCTTCCTAATACCTCCGGCGATATCTTGACAGTCTTTGATAACTCAGCACCGTGACCTCAAGGTTATTGTTATTATAAAACAGGCCTGTACGATTATTGTGAATTCAGATTACCTGATGTCCACACTATTATTACCTGATGTCTACACTATTATTACCTGATGTCTACACTATTATTACCTGATGTCTACACTATTATTACCTGATGTCTACACTATTATTACCTGATGTCTACACTATTATTACCTGATGTCTACACTATTATTACCTGATGTCTACACTATTATTACCTGATGTCTACACTATTATTACCTGATGTCTACACTATTATTACCTGATGTCTACACTATTATTACCTGATGTCTACACTATTACAACTATTTTCCTGTTGTACATTGCCATTTTTTATTTCAGTCCTTATGGTATCAATGCACGATAGTCACAGATGGGCGGAAGACATATGCAATGTATATATACCCAATGGGCGGATTAGTATTGGCGATCAGTCGACGACAGAGTAGATTTATTTATATGGGTTTCAATGCTCAAGATGCTTCTGGTACAAAAAAGTTTAACTTTTTCAAATCGGGGACAGCTGCAATGACTGAGTTGGATCGAGAACCGTCAAACACGTGTAAGTACTATGAGTGTTTGAGCATGCTCATATGTGTCGTACATGATACTTGTATGTAATACTTCTGCTTGCCTCACCTGTTTGATAAATATAGTTTTTGTTAAAAATTATGTACATCTTATGTTAATTAACTAAAATTTCATCGGTGTTGTTTGTAGTGGTTCCAGGCAGATGGGTGTTTGAGGTTGCTTCCGGTATAGTCAATCCTAATATACCACTCTGTATTAATTGGGCTTTGAGAGTAGCTAGCTATATAGGATTTATTCCTGCTCGGCCATGCCCGTGTAACAAACGATCGGCCTTGTCGGATGACAGATTCTTCTATGACTTTGATGAAGATTGTGCATATGCTACATTTAGACAGTGGTCATTCTTTGGACCCTTTTTAGTTCAAGGGGGCTACCAGGTAAGAGCTATGCATTGTATTTGGTTACAATCTATCAGCCAGCAAATTGATGTTTCAAGTTTGAATTGCACATAGTAAACTCAAATTGATTGAAGCCATTTCTACAGTACTCTGCAGGGACCAAGGCTGTTAGTTTGCACTAGCCAAGTATTCGAATTAGCCAAGTATTCGAATTAGCCAAGTATTCGAATTAGCCAAGTATTCGAACTAGCCAAGTATTCAAATTAGCCAAGTATTCGAATTAGCCAAGTATTCGAATTAGCCAAGTATTCGAATTAGCCAAGTATTCGAACTAGCCAAGTATTCAAATTAGCCAAGTATTTGAATTAACCAAGATCGAGTTAGGCGCGTTCCACTGTATATGTACATGCATATAACGTGCAGTGTTTATGTGTATACAATGTATGTATATAACGTGCAGCATATACAAGTACATTTATATGCAAATAACATGCTGTATTTACATGTCTATGTATATAATGTTTAGAAATGCTGCTACGAGTTTTATGGTCCACTGATTACTGAGCCGAAGCGAGCTGGATACCCTCTATCGTTCAGCAAGTTCAATTTCAGAGAGTATCTACTTTACTTCTCAGAAGACTATCTGCCCTTCCTGCAGTGCTGTAAGATGTCTGGGTTGTGTGCACTTTACAGATTTTGGAGACCAGTCCAAGACTGTACAGGGTATCGACCTCCTAGAATAGGTGAGTCATAATGATAACTGTGTATCCATGTGATTTTATGACATCTTCAGTGCCAATAGTCTTTTGTGTATAGTAATGTCACCCTCTTAGTTTTGCAGATTTGGGTGAGTAGCTATTGAATAGGAAGGTTAACATAATATAGTCTCAGTATGGAATATATAATTGTTGTTTGTGTTCTTATAGATGACATGTTATACTTTGTGTTCTTATAGATGACATGTTATATTTTGTGTTCTTATAGATGACATGTTATACTTTGTGTTCTTATAGATGACATGTTATACTTTGTGTTCTTATAGATGACATGTTATACTTTGTGTTCTTATAGATGACATGTTATACTTTGTGTTCTTATAGATGACATGTTATACTTTGTGTTCTTATAGATGACATGTTATATTTTGTGTTCTTATAGATGACATGTTATACTTTGTGTTTGAAGCGGGAGGGTTTGGTGATCCTCACATTTATACTCTTGATGGAGATCTCTACACATACAACCCAATCGGTGAGTTCTGGATGATCAAGTCCGCTAACTTCAGTATGCAGGCGCGAATGGTGCAGACGACCTCAGATTCAAATACTACTATTGATGCGACACAATTTGGTGCTTTCGTTATGCAGGACTCTCTAGGGGGAAACTTATCTGACATTGTGCATGTGGAGGCAAACAGTGAAACTTCAGGTTGGTAGAAAATATCTAGTAATAGTGCAGTGATACGTGTAGTGTAGTGATATGTGTAGTGTAGTGATACAATGTATTGTGGTGATGCATGTAGTGTAGTGATACGTTTAGAGTGATATAGAGTAGTGTAGTAATGCAGAGAAGTGTAGTGATACAGAGTAGTGTAGTGCTAAGGAGTAGTGTAGTTAGTGATACGTTTAGAGTGATATAGAGTAGTGTAGTAATGCAGAGAAGTGTAGTGATACAGAGTAGTGTAGTGCTAAGGAGTAGTGTAGTGATACAGAGTAGTGTAGTGCTAAGGAGGCGTGTAGTGATACAGAGTAGTGTAATGATATGACACAGACCACTCTGTATTTACTATGGTACCAATACATCACAATACTATGAGACATATTCTTCAACCTATTTGATAAAAAACACAACTTTCAACCTGTTTTCACAGTTATTGAAGTTCGGGTAAATGGAGAGCTAATCAATTCACAAATAACAACAGAGGCACCTGTCTTGAATGGCAATGGAGTTAGCATCAAGCTGTTCAATGAGTCCTACACAGTTTCATTCAATTCAGGTTGGAGACCAACAAACTGTTTAATAAACATAATATACAATGTACAAGTACAAGTACACATTGTATATACTAATGTACAAGTACATTGTATATACAAATGTACAAGTACACATTGTATATACTAATGTACAGGTACATTGTATATACAAATGTACAAGTACATTGTATATACAAATGTACAGGTACAAGTACATTGTATATACTAATGTACAAGTACATTGTATATACTAATGTACAGGTACATTGTATATACAAATGTACAAGTACATTGTATATACAAATGTACAAGTACAAATACATTTTATATACTAATGTACAGGTACATTGTATATACAAATGTACAAGTACATTGTATATACAAATGTACAAGTACATTGTATATACAAATGTACAAGTACATTGTATATACAAATGTACCAGCACATTGTATATACTAATGTACAAGCACAAGTACATTGTATATACTAATGTACAGGTACATTGTATATACAAATGTACAAGTACATTGTATATACAAATGTACAAGTACAAATACATTTTATATACTAATGTACAGGTACATTGTATATACAAATGTACAAGTACATTGTATATACAAATGTACAAGTACATTGTATATACTAATGTACAAGTACAAGTACATTGTATATACTAATGTACAAGTACAAGTACATTGTATATACTAATGTACAGGTACAAGTACATTGTATATACAAATGTACAGGTACAAGTACATTGTATATACTAATGTACAGGTACAAGTACAGGTACATTGCATATTATACAATGTACTTTATATGCATTATTTAAATCAATTTCACAAGCAGGTAAAAATTGTTTAAATGCTACATGCATATTTCTAACAGTATTATGTATTTATGTATTATGTATTATGTATTATGTATTTATTCTTGTATACAGTCTATGGGCTATGGAATATATGCTAAAGATACATGCCTTCTTCACTTTCATGCATTTCATCATTTGAGAGCTACATGTATGTCCAAAATTAAATCTTTTCAGGTTTCAGCATTAGAATTTCACTCAGATTTGGTATACTTAGTCAACAGAGTTTGGTGCCAGAAACTGCCATCGGCACAATTGACGGTTTAGTCGGCCATTACGATGGTAACAGCACAAACGATTTCCAAGACCGCAATGGAAATATTGTATGCACGGGAGGCGAAATAAATAATGACTGCACACCAAAAATCATACACGAACAGTTTGGGGAATCATGTAAGTGACCTATATAATATATTTATAGTCATGTATGATTGTACGTCCTTTTCAATAGACAACATGTACAGTACTTGTACTTGTCAAATGTGTGACTCTAACACTACTGGATGCCGCAACATTACTGATATGTGTGTGCACTTTATGTTCAGTGACAAATCTCTTTCAGGGAGAGTAACAGAAGAAGAATCACTATTTTGGTATCGACCTGGATTTGATACTAACTCCTACACTGACCTCAACTTTGAGCCACTCACTCCAGACTTTTCCAATTCTAGCATAGACCTGTCTATCTGTAACGACAACATGCAGTGTATGTTTGACCTTTTCATGACAAATGACACCGCCATTGGAGCTGACACTGCCAATACAGAGGCCGAAGTCAAGGACAAAGCTTTAACATTCGGTATTTTGATTCAAACATCAAGTATACATACCGTAAATTGTACATGTATAATATGTAGTTGATGATTTTATTTCAGGTGTGCGCAGTGTGGTTTTGTGTGAGCTTGTGTAGTTAGATTTATTGTAGGTGTGACTTGCTGTGATGTATATTAGAGTGGTGAGGTGTAGTGATTAGACATGTATGTAACAGACTTTGTATGTGCTCCTGCGTGTACTTCAGGTGCCGAGGTCCCCTTCTTATCGGGGCCGTCCGATATAGAAGCCATTGTAGGGACAACCGTGTCGGCAACATACTACACCAACTATACTGGTAATGACACTGTGATTATATATGCCTTGTCGAGTCCCGCATTATCCACGTTTGAGGAGGTTGGGAATACCAATGAGTATTTATTCACTTGGACTCCTACGGATCTGTCCGTGCAAAAGATTCAGTAAGTATTGAGCAGATATCTCATAATTCTAGAAAACTGATCCTACCAAACGGTAACATCGGTTCTTCTTCTACATGTATGTTAAACAGCATCATATCGGTGGCTATATGAACTAGGGCTATAATACATATGAACTAGGACTATAATACATATGAACTAGGGCTATAATACATATGAACTAGGGCTATAATACATATGAACTAGGGCTATAATACATATGAACTAGGGCTATAATACATATGAACTAGGGCTATACTTATAACTCTATGGCTATACATATAAACTATGACTATATGATCATGTGAACTACATGTAGAGTTATACATATGAATTAGAGTTATACTTATGAACCAGGGCTATACTTATGAACCAGGGCTATGCACATGAACCAGGGCTATGCACATGAACTAGGGCTATGCACATGAACTAGGGTTATGCACATGAGCTAGGGCTATGCACATGAGCTAGGGTTATACTAGGCACTACACTGAATTATCAATGCCCTGTTGTTGTATGTTTAGATTTATAGCTAGCATCGTAGACGATATGGGAATGAATGTGAGCGTTTCACCTATACTAGAAGTGTTTGTTAAACTAAGTGATAGTTGTATTAATGGTGAACCAAGTTACAATACTACGGCAGTAGACGGAGCTCTCAGTGCTACATTTACACTGGTAACTTGTCAGTGCGATCCAGGCTATGTAGGTAAGTTATTGTTATATTACCTGTCATATTACCTGTTATATTACCTGTTATATTACCTGTTATATTCCCTGTTATATATATGTATATTTGGTGGCAGACTCTTCAAACGCTCCAACTCAGCCCCATAATACCCTACAGATATTAGGTATTTTTACGTATATTCAATGTTTTGGAGCTTTCCATTTACATAGAATACAATCGATCCGGTTGTATTCTCAAAAAGTAAGAATTAAAAAATTGAAACAATTTATGATCCATTATTACCGACTATGTACACAACCACCCATACATGATTTGTAAACTATAAATATTAATAACATGTTTAAAATATATGAGTCTACAAAATACATGTACATGTACATATTATTATTCGTGTGTCTACATATATTATACATGTGTCTACATACATCTACATGTATATTATCCATGTGTAAACGTATATACATCTAACTACTTAATCAGTAACAAACTGTAAAGAACTGATTATATTTTATAAGCAGGCAAATGGATATACTATGTTACATGTATCCTACAGGCTATAGTGATAAAATGAAGATACATTTCTAAGTAAACATATACAAGAGTATGCTGTGAAATAGTCAGCATGTAGAACTGCCACTAACTATCAAAATGTAATATGCATGCATAACTGTGATATGTAGATATGATGGTAATGTCGGTAATATAAAATGTGCTCAAAACTTTAATAGAAAAGATATTTATAAATAGCACATTCAAAATCACTTGCTGTATGTTTCAAAGATATACATACGTTATGGTGATATTGGTGATGATACGGTGGCACACCTCAAACACGCAATTCATGATATTCTGCTAATCTGATTGGTCCACAGAGGTATTAGTATGTTTACACGAAACCTTATAGTTATTGTATTTCAAGTGGCACATTATTATTAATATGATGTAATTCTCTCCAACTTGTGCATGTTCTGTACGAATGCTGTATAGACAGCCTGTGCATGCATGACGACTATAATATCAGCTATATATAATGCAAATATTTATTTGGTTCTGAAGCTGATGCAAATATTTATTTGGTGTAGGAGATGTATGTCAGACGGATTATGATGGGTGTGAGGATAATCTCTGTGACGAAGGTACATGTGTAGATGTCAATGCCACAGACTTTGATCCTGTGATTGGCCGTACCTACACCTGCAACATCGTCACGTGTCAGCCAGGCTATAACAGGAAGATCTATGATGGAGTCCAGGATGAGTTTTGCTCCGGTACATTATTTTTATTTAAGTAATTTTAAAATTTAACCTATTTGTCTTTAAATTTTCAGATCAGGGTCGTTTAGGACTATCAGTATTCTGAGTTTATACTCAGGAGAAGGAATTAGAGGTTTGTATCATGTTATCGAATAAACTAACTGTACAAGTACCAGATAGTTGCACAAGTCGAGAGATTTATGTACATAAGATAGTGGAAGAAGCTGTGTTTTTATATTATATTGTTGGCTGATCACATAAATCCCAGCTATAGAAAGGGATTTAATGCTATCCAAATTTCTCTACTACTGTCCCTAACAGAGAAATCCATACTCTCCATCAGTTTTCACCGTCAGTGTATCATGTGTACCACACTCTGTGACCTCCAGTCAGTAGTAGATAATACTACATTAGCTGCAGATTTGGAGAAAGTATTTATGTTTCAGATATTGATGAATGCCTGAGCAACACAACGGTCACCTGTACCAACACCATCTGTCAGAACACTCTTGGAAGCTATTTTTGCGTGTGTGAGAGAGGATTCGTGTTTGAGACCGATTCCAACACGACTTGTTTAAACATTGATGAGTGTGATGAGGGCGTGGCCCAGTGTCAGCAGCAATGTACTGATACAGAAGGAAGCTACAACTGCTCCTGTAATGCAGGCTTTGTGTTAAATGATGATGGGATGTCCTGTACGGCCGAGAATGCTACAGGTAGACAAGTTTGCGTTGGTGTTATAGACCCGGTTATTTGCCTTACTATACACGTATATTAACTGACCACATACTTTAGTTGGATGAATTAGAGAAGAAAATGTATCCTCCAGTAGCAGAAATGAATATTGTATTAAGCTGGACTCACTTTAATATCTGTTGTAATAATATGCAAGTACTGGTATTAGAAGTTATTACCATAAGTAAATGACTACGCTGATAACTGTACTTAGTTTGTGAACTCCTGTTGATGCTCTATACCTTACACAGACACCACTAGTTCAAGTACTACCAGTACTACTTCTACTACAATGTCTCCAGGTTTGTTTGGCGGCGGGGTGTTTACCTCTGCTTTTCAAAGGCGAATAGTATGTCTTATCCCTCAACTCTTGTCTTCATTGAACTAATGTCGTCCCCAGGAATAAGGTTTAGGGGTTTATAATCTAACACAGTTTAAACCTGCATCTAACACAATGTAATACGTTTAGCTTGGTGATAGTCTTGGTATACGTGCTGGAGTAGCTATATAAAGAGAAGGCAACTTCCACGTGTCAAGATAAATCACTTTGATGGTGGCTGGGAATAATACGAACATACTTATTCATATATTATACCGTGCAAATATTTTACCATAAATTATTTTCCTTAAATTAGTATCAAATTATTGATTTTAATCTCTTCTGTTTATGATTTAAGACTTTATTACAATTATACACAGTTGATTAATTTCATGAAATACGTAAATTTATCTTTCACAAAACAGACTCTCTTTTCAGTATTCAAATCTGTTGAGATAATCCTACATTTTCCTTGTGGGTGATGATATCAGTTTGCAAATCAAAGCTTTTATTGGGCAGAAATGAAAAGAAAGCATAATCTTGATCAAGTCAATAGGACAAGAGTAGACAACTACCACTGTCGAGTCCAGAGTATAATTTATCATTGAATACAATTTTTTTCGGTTTCCTATTGCATTTATCGCTATGTACTTTATGTACTAAGATAATACTAACAGTCTACTTTAATATGATACGTGGTTAGCTTATCTCTAAGCATGATGAGCTACAAATAATGTCACTATTACCTGATGCGTATCTTATTGCTACAGTGTCAT
This sequence comes from Bugulina stolonifera, assembly GCA_935421135.1. Taxonomy (NCBI): domain Eukaryota; kingdom Metazoa; phylum Bryozoa; class Gymnolaemata; order Cheilostomatida; family Bugulidae; genus Bugulina; species Bugulina stolonifera. Next base: position 34,685,011 of record OW285187.1, read on the forward strand.
ATTATACGTTGATTTATATTTCAGTTACTCAGTGCGAAGCTCTCAACTGTTCGTATTCATGCAATGTCACGAGCAATCTATGCATCTGCCCTAGAGGTCAAGAGCTGGATGCTGACAAAAAAACTTGCAAATGTAAGTAGTATCATGTTATATACATGTACACGCACATATAGTTCACTATATCCAATATACATGTACATTAAATTTTTATTTCCAATTTATGTACTTACAAGTACATACATATGCCTTTTGTTTCAGTTATTAATGAATGCAATGGAGTAACTGTATGTGATACAAGCACTAACTCTACCTGCCATGATCTAGATGTTGGCTATGAATGCAAGTGCCCTGAGATCGGGTACAAGGAGTTGGTTAATAACAACGATCCATGTATCCGTACGTATTGTTTCAGATATTACTGTATCAGTATTATGTATTATATCATATCATTATATAATACATGGGAGAATTTTGCTTTCTGTAGCATGCTGCTATTATGTTACTAAATATACAGTTTGAACGGCTATGATGTACGATATTTTATTATAAATTTGGATTTGTCTGCCAAAGAGAGACGACAACTTCACAACTGCGTATAACAAAATGTGTTTTGGGTATTCTTAGCTGAACCCCAGATTTAAATCTTTTTTATGTGAATATTTTTGTATCATTGTTTGAAGCGATGAGTTCGTTTTAAATATCTTTTATAACATTTAGTCGCAATGCTAGATTGCACGCATTACCGGCATTACCAGACAGCATACAACCATATTGTGTCACTTACAGCCTGCGACTTCGGAAACTATGGAAGCCAGTGTGGTGAGACGTGTTTATGTGGAGACCGGGCTAGGAAATGTGACAACAAGGATGGCTGTGTAGACTGTAATCCAGGATGGAAGGGAGAACAATGTGCAGTTGATATTAATGAATGCATTGGCACTGCCTCTTTATGTGGACCACTGGCTAAGGTTGGTTAGCTCTGCTGTTAGTTCTACTGATCATATTCAGGTACAACAGAACCCTTGTAGTGTATGACTTGGTCTAGTTGGATGCACCTGTATAATTATGTAATGGTGAACATTACTGAACAGTTGAGCCCAATGTTTTCGGTGCATAACCTACCTTTTCTAACTGAGGTATATTTCAATGTTCGCTTCCTCTATTTAGAATTACAAAATTATAATCATATATATTTTGACTAATGGAAAGAGAGAGCTTAATTTTAAAATGGATACCTGATCATTTATTACTACTGTAAATCGGCAGTGTGAGAATACCAACGGATCATTCATCTGCCTCTGCCCTGACGGCTACCAGAACAAAAACTCCACCCACTGTGATGATATAGATGAATGTACCACTGTGGCCCCATGCTCTAAACTGGCCAAGTGTGACAATACAGAGGGCGGCTTCAACTGTACCTGCCAGAGTGGCTTTACCGGTGACGGCATTAGATGCTCTGGTGAGTTAATAAAATAACTTTATTTCTCTTTTCATATTATGTTGTTACAATGTGAAAGATGGCTATATTTCTCTCATATGTATTACAATGTCATAGATAGCTATATTTCTCACATATGTTTTACAATGTCATAGATAGCTATGTTTCTCTTCAGATGTGAATGAGTGTTTCCCGGACAGTGGAGTGTCCCCATGTGTCCCTAATTTGGCTCTGTGCAAAAATGAGTTTGGTGGGTTCAGATGTGATTGCAACATTGGATATATTGGAGATGGTACAGTGGCTGGAACTGGCTGTGTCAATGATAACGAGTGCCTTGCTACTAGTAAGTTCAAATAACAAGATTACTGTAATAATTACTTTAATAATCACAAGTGTTGATATATAAATACAGTAGTCTGGCTTGTATACATAGTGTGGCTTGTATACATAGTGTGGCATACTGTCAAGGCTCTACCACCCTTAGAGTACAAGATGTGTGCCAATGCTCAGACACATGCGATTGTAATGAACCACAAAGTCACTCGATGATCAGTTGATAAGTACTTACAGACGATTGAAGCAGTCAAACCTATTCAATGCTGGTACGCTACATTCTCTGAAGCGTGGTTAAAGTTGGAATTCCCCAGATAAAAATAGTCTAATCAAAAACAAAGCGCTACTGGTCAACCAATCACTGATTGCACCGAAATACATTGTGCATGCCAAAGATCAACATGTTGAGCGTCAACATTTTTGCTATAATTAAGGAATTTGCCGAGATTGTGTGGCAAAGCCATTATTGTGTGTATACTGTGACTACGTGTGTAATAAATATATACATGTACACATGTATACACATGTACATACATGTATATACACATGTATACACATGTACATACACATAGTCACATTAATGTTGGAACAGTTGGAACCTTATGAAGTTTCTGTACAAGAACATGTGTAGGAACCCGTATTCTATAACACAACCCTATTAGAATTACAGTATTATTGCTGCTACCGTGATTATGTATATACTGTAATGATGCATGTATATACACATGTAGATGCATGCCAAATACCACAGAGTACCTGCGTAGACACGCCTGGCTCCTTTACCTGCCCTTGTAAACCAGGATTTGAGGAAGATAACACTGGTACTGCTTGTATTGACATCGATGAATGTACATTGAAAACCTTCAACTGCACCGAATATGAGACATCAAATGGGGCTGCTGTAAGTAATAGAGACATCTTTGTGCAATATTATCAGCTTGTATAGCAGCCTTTATATCCACAAACTCAAATCTAATAATGGTCCCCAAAATAAATCAACGAGACATAGGGAGCAGTAAGGGGTGGTTTATGTCAGTTTTAAGGTGGGATTTCTTTCTTTTACCACCAAGCTTTATGAAACAATAATTTACAATTTGCCATACAATTAATACTAAGCTAATTGTATAACCAATTGTTAGTGCTTTGGTTATTCGGATATTCCAACTAAATACCCCAAAGTTAGTAAAGTAGCCTGTTGTGCTGTGCTACCTTCATAGCCTATATAATGTTCTAGACATGTAACAACACAGATGGGGGTTATACCTGTGATACAGCGTGTGATGAAGGATATACTAAAACTCCAGTCAATAGTACAGAGTTCTTTACCTGCGAACAAACCAATGAATGCATGGCAGACATATTCCCATGTAACAACGACACGGAAACCTGCGAGGATGTCGATGGCAAGTGTTTAACATATCTATTTATGCCTAACTCTAAATATGCAAAACTACAGGTTGCTAAGTCTTTTGACCTAAATTGAGCCGCCATCTTGCCACCTTTATTTGCGTCCTAGGCCGATCCAAGACGTTGCAGACACTATATAACTCGATTACGTTAAACTATGATGGATAGGTTTCTATTGCAGGTTCATATCAGTGCAACTGTAGAATTGGGTATGATAAAGCTGAAGCTAATGAAACATGCTCCAACATTGATGAGTGTTTGAATATAACATGTCCAACTATCGTCAACGGACAGTCGGTAAGTTCTCATCCTAGCAACTTTCCACCATTATACATGTAGCTAGCCTTCGCTTCATAATCATTCAAAGGTAGTACTATGTTGAATATGTAATACTATATTGTTTAGCGATGTGAAGATACAGTTGGCAGTTACACTTGTGTGGAGACATGCGACTTGGGATACACAGCTGTTATAGGGTCCAATGGTGTAACAACGTGTGCCAATGTAGATGAGTGTGAGATGGGGTACTGTGACGAGCTCAGTCAAAACTGCGCAGACACAGACGGTAAATATAAATCTATTATTTCTTAATAGAAACTGACAGACGTCAAGTTAGAGTATCAATGCTAATCCCAAACAGAACCAACTGGGAATAAGTATGTACAGTGGAAGTACAAAATTTCATGGGTCAACACACTGTAAAGGTAAATAAATGTTATGTTGTGTTATGATATGCAGGCTCCTACACATGTTCATGTAAATGTAATGTTGTGTTATGATATGCAGGCTCCTACACATGTTCATGTAAATGTAATGTTGTGTTATGATATGCAGGCTCCTACACATGTTCATGTAAAGACGGTTTCCAAGAAACTACGCATGGTTCCAATTGTACCAACATTAATGAATGCTTGGATGCTTCATCTTGTGGCAACGGAAGCTACGTCTGCGTGGATTTGATTGGCTCATTCAATTGCTCCTGTTGGTTTGGATGGACGGGAGAGAACTGTGACACTAAGATAGCTGGAGGTTAGTTCTAGTTTATATTGTTATATTTTCATCTTTGAAACATGGTATATATACACCCATGTCTAAAGTAGTGTCGTACTTGTAAGGTGTTGGTAAGGTACTTGTAAGGTGTTGGTAAGGTACTTGTAAGGTGTTGGTAAATTGATCGTTTAATTTTAATTAGTTGAACTGATAAAGATTGAACAAGTACTTGGCGGATTGGAATTCAACCCTGATTGGACAGATAGCACTTCGCCTGCTCGTCTGGTATTTAACAGCCTCATGTCAGCTGCGTTAGCTCCTATGTACAGTTCTACTGCTTCTTTCATTGGAGTGAACATTTTGGAAGTGTTAGAATTCAGCAACAAGAAACGGGCAATAAGGTAGACTAGTTTATTAATGGTATCTCTCTACCTTAGACTACTTTATAGCATGTTTTCATGTACACAACCTAGATCTGTTGCCAGTACAACCCAACAACAAATATTTAGGTATCATTGCTAATGCAAGGTAGCCGTACATTTAGGCGGCAGTCGAGAGCAATTTTCAATGAGTGTCTTCAAAAAATATTGTTTATTGCAGGGAAATAAATTTAAACGTTGTTAATGTTTTGCAGTGACGTACAAATAAACTATGATGCTGTGTTTGGGGAAGCTGTTGATGAGTCAGATGTGATACACAGAGCTCTTGATTATCTAATATCTACCAAGTATATGCTGACTTACAACGATAGTAGCATCGCAGATAAACTGATGCTTGCCTATCCAGGAGTGTTTGACAATGGAGGTATGAATACATACAATGTATGTACATGTTTATAGAAATGCAGTGATACTTTTGTACTTCCTTGTCCAGTAAACTCTTGGCCAGTGAATGCTGGAATAGGTGAACTTAATGAACGTGGAATAAACTATAGACTAAGAACCTGGCATAGCCCAAGCTTTCTGTTAATAAAAACTAGAGAGTTATACCATTATATTAAACAAATAAGATTCCTTGGTAATAATAATGTTGTCTAACTGTGTGGGTAATCAATGTCTGGATACACTCGTATGCATCTCATAATTAAACATATCTCTTTCGTCAGCCGTAACATGTGAGACGGAAATCACCGTCAATGGTAAAGTGGAGAAACTAATAGATTGCCAAGGGAGAGGCACTTGTGAGCATGTAAAAGGAACAGACTATCCGATGTGCGTCTGTGATATAGAGTATGATGGGTACAACTGTAACGAAGACACTGGAGTCACCCAAAGACCAGGTAAATAACATGTTCCTTGGGATATTTATGACAATCAAACTAATATTACTGTATGCACGCATGTTATTTGAATAAACATTCACTGTTCTATTACAGAAACAAATCTCTTGGCTCTGTGGATCTCGGTTGCGGTTGCTGGAGCTCTGCTTGTCGGAGGATTGCTGGCTTGTACCATGGTCATGGTATACCAGAGAAGGAAACGAAGTAGACCGTAAGTTCTATCTGGTTTAATCAGAATAATCTGTGCAATTCTTGAAGGGAATGTTGGTTACACATCTCCATATTTAGGGGCCTTTCTATGTCAGATGTTGATTAGGTATAAACTAGAAGTAATAGAATGTAATACTAACAATATACTGTGTACTGAACTCATATATAACATGATGTCAAGTTAAAACGTTAAGCATTCAACACATGTTATACAATGATTTCTATTTCTTCAAGCAGAAAACTTCACCGTCACGCCACTCCGTTCAGTGGTGGGGCTCGTGGACCAGCCATATTTAATCCAACCAGTCGGTTACCCACAGAAGCTTTTAACTACCAGTTCCCTGTTGGTAGTGTACGAGATGACCTTTCAGACTCTTCGTCCACAGTTAGCAGTGCAACAACACGCACACAGCGTACTGAAGGTAATAACTGCTATTCAAAATATCACATTGTAAGATTAACATCTTTGATAATGGCAAGTTCAATTAGTTTTTGACAGTAAAACTATACTATTTTTGTTTGGACATTCAGGATTATTTTTAATAATAACAAACATTTTAACCTGTTTGTTTTGTAAAATAAAATTGGATTTGCATTGCATTTGTAGGCCGAGTGGGTTCAACAGTCCCATTTGCACCAAGATGGCCGAGAGCATATTACGCACAGCTTGGAGACCCTGATGATAATTGACACTTCCCTTAACCTTAAACTAGTAGCTGTGATATAATTTTGTAAGACTGTAAACTGCAAATTGCAATACAGTGTTACATTGTCTAGGCCTTTTCTATAGAATTCTGCTCTAATACTCCTATTTATGTGGTATATTTTCATATTTTTTGCTAAAACACAACTAACCTTGGTATTGAGCCCTTCAGAACAATGGATGCCTGTAAGACTTAGGCTGAGTATTTGTTCTACACACTTTGATGGGCTTGGAATCCAGGATATTAACACACTATCTAAAATCTTTAAAATAATCTAAATCCCCCTTGACATGTATTTATATCACATGAAGTGGCATATACTAAACCTCTCACTCACTATGCACGCTGAGATTCATATATCATTTTAAATTCTAATTTTTTAATTGGTTATATTTTATAACTACCACTTTTTATTGAGTTGCAAACATAATAAAATATGCAAACCTTAGAACTATAGCCAAGTCCTTGTATCAAACATTTCAATAACCAATACTATACACAGTGATTGTATATATAGCCATTGCATATATACCTGCTTGCTAATGAGATCTCCACTATGTACTGCTGTAGCTTATGAACCTTAATACAAAACAGATTGCAGTCTACCTTTTATAATGCATTTCTTTCCTTTGGTGTGTCGGTTTTGGCTCTTTTTGCTTTTGGTCTGTAATATAGAAAGCGAATGAGATGATATACATGTAGGTATGAGCATCTGTGATTGTAAGCCATTTCGGTGATTTACTATACAAAGATTAGAACAGGTGTGTCACAGTCTCCTTTGTAATGTATAATGTGAATGGCAACAGTATTCTCAGTAATGGTAATAGAATCTTACAAGAGAGCGAGTTAATCACCTACCTCGGCCTCCATTCATGTTTTGTGACATAAAACATTTCATTCAACTCGGCATATGTAGGGCCATATTTAGATTGTGATTCAGTTAGTGCACCTTTAACCATTAAAGGACTGTCTCCCTACAAAAATATTTTGAGAAGTTGCATTATACACTGTAGATACAATAATGAAAATGATAGAATCTAGAACAATCAAAGGAAGTCTCTGGGAAAGACAGATCTTAACAAGTCCATTTGGTCCAAGTTTATGAAGACTAGAAGGAAAAGAAAAGATGTCATAAAAACGGGTGATCTCATTAGGAGAGAGTATAGATTATGTAGTAAAGGACTACCATGGCAATGGTCTGTTGATCTCGAGTCATAGGTCTGGTATGTTCAAAAGGTATCTGTCTCTCTGGATGCCAACATAAGATTATATCTCCTCGTTTTGTAGTTGTCACCACATGTTGATTACTGTAAATAATGTGAAGAGCCAAAACTTACTGCAGTATCTGCCAACACCTTCATCCACTCAAAACTAATCAAAATAGTAGTAAACTATTAAGTCAAACTGCCACAAAAATATATACACAACAAATGAAATTGGCATTTTGGTATATATACATGTACACTACTTTCAATAATTTGCACACAAGAATACTTACTCGGAGCTATTACAAGAATTTGAGTTCATACTGGAATTTCTCGTGTTGCCTGCTGAAACAGAAAAAGCAGACAAAGATATATAATATACATATTAACCCTAACAGATTCATCAAAAAACATAAGACGTCTAGAACAAATCAGCATTTACATGTATTGCATGCACTATATTCAAATTTAACATGTAAAAGAAACATTTTTCAAATTACAAAGAAAGCAAATAGAATCGACAACTAGTTTTAGACGTTTTGTGGAAAAGAATACTCCAATCGGCACTCAGAATCAGAAATACCGAAGATGAAATCTCACATGTTGATGAAGGAACAACTATTGTTGATCGAACACAAGCTGCCACTCTCCGTAAACTGAGCATTGCCAGACAACAGGTTATACAATCTCCTACAATACATACAGTAGATAATCATACATCTTCAAAAACATAATAGGCCCCACCTAAAATAGCCGGGCTAATATTTCAGGAGTCTCATCCCGGAAATTATTTATATAGACCTAGAGTCATAGTGCAAACTAAAGATTCTGGTGGGCATTTCTGAATCACAGCATCAAAGATACAAGTTTGATAACCTGCTTCTAGTTTGCTGGTGAGCTTTAATTCAATATAGAAGTAGTATACGGCTGAGTTTCTCTTCCTTCTGTCCCTTCTCACCATTAGAGTGCTACTCAGTTAAATAGTTGATATGACTATAAAGATTAATATGAAATTTCAAAGTCTGAGCTTGGTAAATGTAATAATTTAATAAATAATATAAATATTCATAATCATATTGACATTAAATCATCAAGGAGTAAATTATTATTATTATTATAATTATTATTATATGACTAAATAGAAACTTGGCAATAATTAATAAAAATAAATATTTCTGTATTGAATATAAATATAAAATTACATCAATGTAAATCTTTATGTTATTATTAATGACAATAACACTGACATTATACAAAACATTGTTCATTTAATAACTTGTACTTGGTATGAATAAAAATATTGCTATCTATTAAAATACATACTAATTAAGTATTATTATAATTGATAATAACAATATTGACTATATAGAAATACTACAAAAAATGCAGAAAGATTGGTTATCGATGACAATTGCAAAATCTATTACTATTATAAAGATTAGAAATCGAAACATTTAATGAAAATCTAAAACAATGTTTAAAAATCTGTCTCGCATCAATCGGAAACTGCATAGAAATGCAAAAATGGGCACCGATGATGCGGCTAATCATTTCCGCTTCAAATTTTGAGCTATCTACCGGGACGCTATTGCATCTGCCCTTAAACTAATTTCCTTATGTTCGAAGCACGGGCTAACAAACATTACCCTGTACCTTCTTTGCCTATGCCAAAAAATAATTTGAGAGATAAACCAAAGTACCTCTAGATTTGAACCATTAAAGCCCAACTACATGTAATATGATTGTGTAGCAGTGATGGTGAAATATTAGGAATATTAGCTGAGCATCGAATTGGTGCATTTATTCGATTAAAGTTCCTACCTGTTATTTATTGTACTAGCCATAACTCATAATAATGTTTTCTGATACTGTTATGCACTTGGCCATCTGTGCTGCAAACTCTAAGCTGGCTCCTTGGGAAAAGGTGAGTTAATCAGGCATTCATAATAATGAGATAATCAAAACGGTTGATAGTCTTGTTGGGTGTGGCAGTCAATGTCATATGTTATGGATATTCATTGATGGTCATGGTGGTTGCTGATTAGCGACTCTACTCCCTAGGCCAGGGATGCCCAAATGTTTCTCACCGTGGGCCAATATTGAATGTTTCAGAATTTTTGTGGGCCATAAAATTTACGCTGATATGAAGTGAAGTTGTATATGAGTATCAGAATGTACATGTAATATATAATAGTATTGTTGCTAGGGGTTTGGCCAGTTTTTTATATAATGATGTATTTTAAGCAAGGAGTTTATTTTATTTTTGAGCAGTCAGAGACTCGTTTCAAATTCATGAAAATACCAGTTCCTGACTGGGGTTTGAACCCGGGATCTCTACGGCACCTAATCACCTAGAACAGTGGACAGAACATGCTACCACTACACCAGCTAAGCAACCTTATAAAAGGAAGCTTCACCAGTGAGTAGTAGACATGCTCTGAGCGAACTGCACACAAGGCACCCCTCTTGTTATGGCCACCTTGCGCTTTATAGGATGTCAGGGGGTTTGGCCATTTTTGTGCAGTTCGCTCAGAGCATGTCTACTGCTTACTGGTAAAGCTTCCTTTTATAAGGTTGCTGAGCTGGTGTAGTGGCAGCATGTTCTGTTCACTGTGCTAGGCGAGTAGATTAGGTTACGATTAGGTGCCGTAGAGGTCCTGGGTTCAAACCCCAGTCAGGGACTGGTATTTTCATGGATTTGAAACAAGTCTCTGACTGCTTGAAAATGAAATAAACTCCTTGCTCAAAAATACATCATTAAATAGCATAATTATATTTCACTTACTAAATTTACTTTACCCACGGAGCAATAGTTAATATGGTTAATGAACTTGGAACATACATGTCGATTAGGTTTATTAATTATGCGTGTATGCAGTGGCGTATCCACCGTTTCAAAGTTGGTGGGGCCAATATGGTAGGGAGATGGGAGACTGTTCGACAAGGTGGCACCATGGCAACAGAAAACATGGGTTATGGAAAACTTCTCATTTACGCAGCTGATATGTACAAAAACTCAGGCTGGGGGTCCAGGGCAGCGCCCCGGCCGCCGAAGCCCTGAGAATGCTTTTCAGAAAAATAGAGCAAATTTGAAACAATTCAGGTTTACGAAACATACTTGTGTAAGAACATCAAAATAATATCACCCAGCCTCATTCATGTATATATCTGCTATATGTTTACATTGTACATGTTCACAATTATAACTGAACGTAAATCATTCAACGGCATGTCCAAATACTTTACTTCTTTGCAATGATGAAAAACATGCAATGAAATGAGATAGAGCTAATAAATCTACAAAAAGTAGCTGAAAGTACATAATATACATAATTATGTGTTTCTTTTCTACCATAGAGATACCTCTTCCTTTACGACTATGACTATGACTATGACTATGTAATTATATTGACAACAACGCATCGCAGACAGGTAGCTGAATCCAAAAAAGTTTATTCAATAAAAACTATTTTAACTGTTTAGGTTTTCAAGGCTCATCTTTTTTAATACATACAGTACATGGACTGTGCATACACTGAAATTAATAACACTGCATTAGAAATATTCTTGAAATTCAAATTTGTCTCCCCTGCTCTGTTATCAATATCTAAAATATCATATATTTGTTGTTCAGCTTGACAGCATTTAGGACCTTTTGATATAAAAATACTTCCTCTACTTGTTATCATGTTGCTCTTGTATATTTTGTAAATCCTGTTAATAGCAAAGTGGAAGAAGATTTAAGCACCGATTTGATCAAGATACTAAGTTGACTAAATGCGCGACCTTGTACTTGCAAAGTTGATGCGGCCAGGCCGTGCGGCCGCATGGGTGGATACGGCCATGGGCCGCATGGGTGGATACGGCCATGCGTGTATATAGATAAGTACTTCGGAAAAATTCAGTCTAAGTATGTTCTATGTTCCAATGTGACAAACGAAGCATGAATTTCTCAGCTATGATGGCCTCGTAGTCTGGGTTCAGATATATGCAGCTACCTCGTATAAGTTGGTGGAGGTGCTGCTGACTGAGTTTTGTTTTTGATGTGATCCATATTAGAAAATACTGACTCATGTAGGTATGTGGAGGCATATATCGTCAGCCAGGATTTGGCCATCCTTGTTAGCTGACAAATTTTCAAATGCAAGTGATGTACAGTCTGGCAGCACTTTCACTGGTGAGAATTTGGTCATGATTAGCCAATGCTATGGTATGATTAGAGGAAGGTCCTTCAGATCTAGGATCTAGGAAAGTCGCAATTAGGTGAAAGCATAAAATGTTATATGCACATGTCAATTTTATAATAATATAGAAGAACTACTGCAATGCTAGTCATCTCTCCAGAGAAATACCCTACCTACATGTAAAGCTTTCTACACCAGCCTGAATTTTTTTGCAAGTCAAAATAGGCAAAAAAATACCGTTTCATAGACCATTCAAGGTGGGCCACATTAAATTTGCTGGTGGGCCACATGTGGCCCGCGGGCCGCTATTTAGGCATCACTGCCCTAGGCTATTGATGGATATTCATATTCGTTGATATTTATATTATTGGGCTTTGCTTTGGGGGCACAGGGTCGCTAATCAGCAACCACTAGAGCTGTGAGCAATCATGATGACTCCCAGCTCTATCTAGTCTGCCCACCTTTATACGCCTTGTCATAAGGTGATGCTACAATCTAACTGGGCCATCTGGAGTAATCGATTTTCGTCTTTGAAAATATATAAATTTCATTTATTCAAAGTGCTTTCCACACTTATTAGCTAACATACTAAGTATGGGTTTTAATTGTATTCTAACCTACCTGTTATTAGCTATGCTCTGTAGCATCAATTTATAAGTTCTTCCAGCTTTGTTAATGGAAACAAGTCAAGCACAGAATTAGTTTCTAGGTCTCTACACTTTGGAAAGTTTGACATGACCACTCCGGAGAGATTAGAGATCAGAGAACACCTTCCTCGTACTCTAGGTCTTAGTATTAGATATGTATCTTGGTTTATACTCATGGCCTGTTAACTATGTGTTGCAGGGTAGTTATATTTTGAATCTGTGTCCGTCAGTGGAGGAAGATGGCAGCATTATGTTGGGTTCAAGAGCACAAACTGCTATCCACGCTCTGGGAATGTATTTCATAGAGTCCAAGCTTAAGGTAAGGCATGGTGTACATGTACATCGCTTTACATCTTATGTTATACATTTTCAGAAATAGTTCTGCATTGGCTTTGTTATACAGTCTATTCTAATAATGTGCGGTGTTAGTCAATCTGCCTGGTGTAGGCATTATAATGTTAGAGCCTGTCATATTCAGTATAATATATCAAGTCAATATACAAAAGTACTGCTCCAAGTTCAGTTTATTCATCCTGCTTGATGATATTGTATATGCATGCATTATAAACTACATGGTTTGTGTTTGTTGCATTTTAGTTTCCAGAAAAAATTCTGCCATATTTGTTGAAAGTTCTGAAATCTTTACCAAACGCCAAATGGGAGGCAGAAAACCTGAAAACTTACCGAGGACAGAGTGAGTAGAATATTTATCTATAAAATATTCACGGACAAGGGTAATATTTCATCTCCTTATACAAATACACCATACCAATTATACATGTACATGTATGTTATGTATATATGTGCAATGTAGCTGACTTCACTTGGGACCCAAAAGAAGTGAATGTAATATATTATGTACATATTTCAGAACTACCAACAGCGGAATGCTTCTCTTTTTCCCTCAACTGTTTACTGTGTGATGTAATTTCCTTGTCTGAAGACATAGCTACAGAACAGAGCGTAAGTTGTCTCCCACTAATAGTTGGCTTTGCTGTGTTTATGTAATACAGTGCTGATTGGTAACACAAGAAGTCGGTAGACTATTGAGTATAGACACGCATATACCATTATGTGTGTAATGGCCGGGTAACTCTTGCACACAGATGTATGCTAATAGATTGCCTTTAGAGATGCCTGGCCTGACCAGCCATCAACATGTTTAGCTGACCAGGACCTCAGGTATGATGACTCCGCTGTCAATTATTTTCACCAGACAGTAATGGTCTGATGGTATCTGAACGCTGTTAGTATTTGAAGCATATATTGTATGCTGTACTGTATACTTATGCATATTACGGTCTATTTAATATAGATTGTCACTGCACAGATGGATTTGTTAGAAGTTTTATCCCAATTGATCAGCAATGAGAACACATCCAGAGGTAATTACTCCAATGATCTACATGAACATCAGTTCTCTATGGTTGCTTATTTCGTAAATATAGTCTGAGTTCTTCAAGTCTAAATGGAGTGTTGAGTTCTGAAACTAGATTTCGTTCACATGGGAAGGAAATTAATTCTTCCTTCTAAACTGAAATCAACTTCAAATCTTAAGTTTGGGTCAACTGCTTCTGTGTATTGTACACTAATAGTGATGCCATAGTACGCTGTCTTTTTATATCTGAAAGTTTTCTTCTTTTGTAAATTTTTATTGATGTGTATAGCCACCCTTGAACATAGTTGCTGTGGCACTAGTGGCTGCTATCAATGTTACTGTTAACTGTCACTTTGGGCACTTGGCTAAACCTGTGTAGTGTTCACAGAACAAGACTTGAATAAGAAGAGAACACTAAACAGAGTACTGTCTATTCGTTGTAGAGATGGTATGTCAGTCCTACATGCCAATATTACTCGGTACAGTACGTGCGTTTGGTCGAGACACCAACCCTCTACTGTTCACTCAGCTCTTTCCTTGTCAGCTCAGGCCCAAGCAGACGGCAACTCTTCAAGCAGGGCACACAGAGAAGAAACAAGGAACGAAGGGGAGTAGGTTTGACGAGACAATAGATATCAGCACTCATTTCTTCTCCTCGGTATGTCTGGCAACTGTTACTACTCTCTGGCAACTGTTACTACTCTCTGGCAACTGTTACTATGCTTCGATTTGCAGTTGTATGTCGCATGTGACTTTTATAGTAAGGTGCGGCATTTGTGGAAGCTACAATCATTCTGCCCTCTTATTGTCATAGACCCCAATAACAACTCTGTAGTGAGATTATACTGCAATGTTATGGTGCATTTATATACATGTTGTAGGCTGGCTCCAGTCTCTCTGATGCTATAGACTCGTACGCTGAGAGACATGATACTGAGCACTTTGTGCTGAGCATGGATCAGCTCAACTCTGTGTTTCAATTGGTCAGTTGTTTCACAGAGTAACTGACTAAGTTTTATTCATTTGTTACACTTGCGGGCTATGCATGACTGATAGTGATAGCAGCAGCACAGTAGTTTCTGTATATTTTACTAATGGTTATTAAAGGAGTAAGACTGCCCTAGCATTATTACCTGTTGAATCGAATCGCCCGTACTATGTTATTGATTGCTCACAAAAGTTGGTGCCCCTGTGTCAGTCCCTCAATGATTTTATCAAAGTGATACAATGTATCTCACCAAAGTGTTCTATCCCTTATTATCAGTGTAAGAAGATGCTTCTGTCGGATGTCCCCTCTAGACTTGATGAGATGCTTATAGAGCATACTATTACTAGCCAGAGTGCGGGGTCAAAGGTCAACAAGCTGCCATATAAAATTTACAGTGGAATTCTCAGCCTCACTCTCATGTCCATGTTCCGTGATATCCTTCTTCACCAGAAAGGTTTGGCGTAGTAATACATTTTAACTCATTGGTTATATTTGACTATTCTGTATCCAGATTAGTTGTATCATAATATTCTCTAATATTTATAATAATGTAATATATATAGTATGCTACACGGTAAGTGACGTCGAATGGCAGTGTAGAATAATTTGCACTGAATTCACGTAACAAGCCTTTCTGTTACAAGGTGGTCACTACCTTACTCCTAATAGTTTCCTATACTTATCATCAATAGTCAATTTATATTGGATATCGAGTAGTGTGCCGATGAGGTCATCTTTACTATAGTGTAACTATATATTCATTATGATACTGCATAGACATAAGCGTGTCTAACGTAACGTTGATATAAATCCTCAACCCACATTTACCAACACATGTACCTACTGTAGATGTCAAGGAGGAGTTTATTAAGGAGGTGTCAGTGTTTGCCAAGCAGATGTTTACCAGCAGTCTGGCTGAGAGTGGAGAAAAGCAAGGGTCCCTCTCTGCTAAAACCTCTAACACGTCAGACAAGCTCGGCATCCATTTTGGGGAGTGGTCTGTTGGCATTACGTCTGTGAGCGTACAACTGGTACTGTGGGCCTTGAGTGATGAGTCAGGTATGGCTACTACTACTAGCTACTAAACTACTACTAGCTACTGGACTACTACTAGCTACTAGACTACTACTAGCTACTAAACTACTACTAGCTACTGGACTACTACTATCTACTAGACTACTACTAGCTACTGGACTACTACTAGCTACTAGACTACTACTAGCTACTGGACTACTACTAACTACTGGACTACTACTAGCTACTGGACTGCTGCTACTACTAGCTACTGGACTACAACTAGCTACTGGACTGCTGCTACTACTAGCTACTGGACTGCTGCTACTACTAGCTACTAGACTACTACTAGCTACTGGACTGCTGCTATTACTAGCTACTGGACTGCTGCTATTACTAGCTACTGGACTGCTGCTAGCTACTAGACTACTACTAGCTAGTGGACTACTACTAGCTACTAGACTACTACTAGCTACTGGACTACTATTAGCTACTAGACTACTAGTACTACTACTATCTACTAAACACTACTAGCTAGTGGACTACTACTAGCTACTGGACTACTACTAGCTACTGGATTACTACTGCCATTGGCTACTGAACTACTAACTACTATTAACTGCTAGACTACTTATTAATATTTACTCGTATTTATCTGCCTTCAAACCCTCTATAATATTGACGATTTGGGATTTGTGCATAGCTGAGATATTATAAAGTTACTCATTAGGCTGATAGATAACTCTTCTCTCTAGTCTGTACCATAACACTACCAGCTGATAACTCTTACTTGTACAGTACATTATTATTCCTCTCTAAACAATGATCTCTCAGGCTCATGTGCACAGATGATTCTACTCTATTTCACTTTATTGTAGATGCTGAAGAGGTTCTGCTGCAGCGGGTTGCAGAGAAAATCAATGGTAACCACAACCTTAAGTACATATTGCTGCAGCTCCCTCTAGTGGTAACCTGCATAGACGTGAGTAGTATTGTATGTAGGAAACAGGTGTAGTCCTCCATGAAGGGATTTCGTATGCCATGTTAGTGAATTAGATCTTACTATGGGGTTTTTGTAGCAAAATCGAGGTCATTGTAGAATAATGTACTGATAATAATGAAATGAATATTGTGATGTTATGGAATACCTGGTATGACTGTAATAATACCGGTATGATAATACATTGTACAGTACAGTAATACAATGCTGTAATACAATACAGTGATACAATGCAGTAATAAAATACAGTAATACAATGTAGTAATACAATGCAGTAAGGCAATACAATAATACAATACAATAGTGCAATACAATAGTGCAAGTTTAGTGTAAAATCATATATCTTCTGCTAGATGTTGGGTTCGCTAGCTGAGAAGTTCCCTGGTTTAGCCAATGCTATTGTAACTACATTGAGAGAGTTCCTGGTGCTCCCCTCTCCGATAATAGATCGACTGAGCCGGCACTCAGATGTCCTCTCCAACCAGAAGGTGTCTATGAGGCACAGCACTCCACTCAAAGCTGCTCACTCGACTGATAAGCAGGATAAGAGCACCACCTCGACTACTTCGTCTTCCGTCGTGAATAAGATAACCGACGCCTTCTTTCAGCTGAGGAATGTGGCCATGAAGAACGTGTGTATGTAAGTCTCTAACTCCCACAGCTTCTTATTCTACATCATCCGGATTGATAATCAAAATGATAGAGAAGTTATATGTTGACCTAGGTTACTATGTTTTAGCTGTTGGTGTGGCATTTCAAGCATTACATTGCTATTATATTTAATGTATGCTGTTCTTATATATCGTATTAGAGCCCTGAGGTCTGGCCTCACTGTAGATACAGACTGCATCCAGGCATTCTTAGCCTCGTTATCAAACAGACTCTACACTGCAGAAGATAGTGATAGGTAAGCGTGGTGTTGACATAGTTATCGTGTTGTTTGCTGACATGAATTCCTTCGTAATTATTTTGATCTCTGAACAATGAAGAAACATTCAGAATATCATCATTAGCTATTGGTTGAAGAGTCCTGTTTATTACTGTTCTGCGCTAATTATGTTCTATTAAATGATTTTTGTCTCCAAAACTATGTGCTGCATAGTAAGAGAAATTATTACTTGTTTCAGAGAGTCACAGCTAATATCAACAAATGCTATCCTCACCCTGGGATATGTTGGGGTGAACCTTAGGTACACACAGAACAGGCGTACTGTGGAGTCAGTCATGCAGATATTCCAACAGAGGTTCTGTACTCCCCCTTCGGCTCTAGACGCAATTATTGTTGACCAGATGGCTAACATTGTCATTGCTGGATGTGTGAGTAATCATTGGAATTCTGTACGCTTATTTACTACAGACAGATATAGAGGGCTCTGCCAACCTCCACAACAAGAGGCGTGATTATGGGTTATGATATTACTAACATTTTCTTGTGTTGCCCATTGTAGCCTGCTGTGTATCCTGAAGTCATGCAGATGTTTACAAAGATCTGTGTGGAGAGCAGTCAGGCCTACCACCCAGAGGGAACAGGTAGGTGTTTGTAATATACTTGTATTCAATGACCATGTGTGTGTACGTATACATGTACATGTATATACTATATAGGTATATATTTATACTATACTACTGATGTTACAGGGAATGTATACAAGTACAGGTCTGTTGCTGGTAAGATTATAGAATCCTTCCAGTCTATTGCTGAAAACATGCAGGGTGAGGGAGACCTCATGGATTTCTTAATCAGACTCCTTGAGCTCTTCGTACAACTTGGATTAGATGCTAAACAACACTCTGTGAAGACATCAAATGCTCTCAAGGTTGGTTGAATGTCATGACATGTCTACAGTAGTGCAATGAGTAAATTATTATGAGGCTTTGTGTGTGATTAAAGCTCCGTACCTCTCTAGTCTGTGTACTGTCGTAGGTGTCAGGAAGTGCTGGGAACCTTGGAGTACTTATACCAGTTATAGCCAAAATTCTTGCCAGGCTACCGTACATAAGGGAGCCTAAACCTCGTCTCCACAAACTCTTCAGAGATTTCTGGTTTTATGTGAGCATAATGGGATTTGCCACAGAAGATGGTGAGTTAAACTCAATCAAATAGTCTTGTGCACCATTAATTAGAGCTGAATATTTGGCAGTTGTCACTGCTGTTAGTGGATTAACTAATAGAAGACAACTGCTGTGTATAATTAGGTATTTCTTGACAGTGGGAAGTTATTGTAGAAGGACATTATAAGTTGGGAACATTATTTCATTTATCATCCTCCTCTCTTGTTATGTACATGTATAATGGACAGATAGCACACCATATTGTTTAACTTCCACGTGTTCTATGTATTACTTGAGCATTTCCCTTCCGTTCAACACTCCTGAACAAGTCAGATGAATATTAAATTTTCTCAGATTCTCACGTCTTCCAAGTTGTATGCTACTATTAATGATGTACATGTATAATGTCGTCTTCTTTATTGCAGTATTTCACTGGCCCAAGACTTGGTACGAGGGGGTGTGTCTGATAGCTACAAGGTCCCCCTTACTTATATCTAAAGAGCACCTGAGGTCTGAGCTATTGCACACAACTGCTATTAAGGAGGAGCATGTTGCCCCTGTAGGTAGACACAAGTGTAGTATGTATGAGTGTGAGAGTGTGCTTGATAACATAACAGTTGTGGATGGTAGTGTGATATTATGTTATTGCAGAATGAACATGTGTATAATGTGCAGTGTAGTACACGTACTGGCAGTAGTATACATATATTAATATATATACATGTACATACTCAATCTGCATACAGTGTACTGTTTCGGTGTTTAACACCTCATCAGTGCAGCTCAGAGATATGCCTGGGAGAACACCTTAGCAATACTGTATATTTGCAGCAAAGCGTATTTAAAAGGTGTGAAATCCACTGAACCAAAGTTCTCAAGCTGCCAGAGACAGCGAGAATTGCGTAATGCCACCAGTTCAGTGTATCTCCCAGGTAAAGTGCTCAAGAAATTGGTATTGCTACCAATTTCGAGCGTAATACTCAATCTGCATACAGTGTACTGTTTCGGTGTTTAACACCTCATCAGTGCAGCTCAGAGATATGCCTGGGAGAACACCTTAGCAATACTGTATATTTGCAGCAAAGCGTATTTAAAAGGTGTGAAATCCACTGAACCAAAGTTCTCAAGCTGCCATGTACATATGTATGTAGAATGTAACAGTATCATACATATTATACATGTACACTGTACATGTATTTGTAGAATGAGGTGGTGGAACTCAGGTCTAACATTATCCGTCTACTCGGTCACCCTCCAGATATCATCAACTTTGTGAACAAGATGAACTTTAACCAATGCCTCTACCTACTAGCTGTCTATAAGCTGGAGACACTCAGGTCTGTTCTGTCACCTCAATGTGCTGACCACTTCATACATTATTATAATACTATTCATAGAGTTTCAACAACGGTCAGTGCTGGTCGCTGGTCAGTGGTGGTCACTAGTCACTGGTGGTCACTGATCAGTGGTGGTCACTAGTCACTGGTGGTCACTGATCAGTGGTGATTACTGGTCAGTGGTGGTTTCCTTCCTTATCTGAAAGATGGGATGAAAGTTACAGATGCTGAAATGGATTTGGTTTAAAATATCACTTAACCTTTACAAACTTAGGAATGATATAATGAAATGTATACCTCACGACCCTGTCTTTGTATTATAATAAATGTCCTCTGTTGTTCGGATTTTCATATTTGACCAGTCTAATCGTATATTATTGCTTTCTGAAGTTGTCTACTCTACATTGCAGGGTTCTGCACTCTGATGATCCAATAGCCTACCAGAGTCTGTTCACCTACCTGGAGGACTCCAGCATAGCCAATGACAAGGCTCAAATGTGGTCGTGCATTCGCTCCATTACTGACGAGGCTTTCAAGAAGTTTCTAGATAAGATGTCTCTCAAGGTATGCGTTGCTATTCACTTCACTAATTAGCTGCTCTTGTCCGTATGTAATATTATGTAAAACGTGTTTAATAGGTACTCCTGTCTGTTAACTCATCTCCATTTATTTCTCAAGGCTGACAACTCCTATAGTTTGCAACATGTTGTCTTCCAATTCATGCTGACCAATGAAGCACGCTCACCGGTCATGTGACCCATCACCTGCAGTTAACTTATAGTGTGCTATGTACATGTATATACAGTTACAGCTTATAGATTTTACTTTGAGCACTAAAATCTCTCTGATGCAAGAAGATTTCACACCTATTTGTTCACATGCATATAAATTGGTAATGTACATGTAGGTCCATCATTCTATTCAAATAACTTGGTATATACCTTAGCAGACTGAGAAATAGCTATGCGTGTGTTGTAGATACACCTAACATTAAAGGTAACCTTATTCAACACTGTGTATTATACACTGTGCTCAATTCATTTACAAACCTGTACATGTATTATGGTTTAGTGCTAACGGTACATGTAATATATCTTATAGTATTCATTATTATATCCTCACTGACTATACTACCTCCTGGCTCCATATATACATGTATTATACATCTCCTTGTAAAGCTTAAATATATTTATTTATACCAGAGTATCTGTTTATTTTGTGTTAATTAATTCTACTACAAATTACATACATACATACATGGCTCATGCTTTCATGTTTTCACTCCTATTGTGACCCTTTACCTTCAGTTCTGAATTTGTTGAAATTCAGCAATTTTGAGTGGCTACTATGAATATAATAGCTGTGTTTTTCTATCACCTCTAAACATATTTGTATGTGTCTAAATATTTACCTCTATTGAGTAACATCTATTCACACATTTACCTAAGTCGTTCCCTGCTTGAACTCTGAACAGGGTAGACTGGAGTAAGGGGGGGGGATGACTCCCCATCCAGTGCGGACATACTTTTATATCATCAGAGAATTCTAGTACTCTTAGCACACTTATAGCTGTATTTCACTACTCTACTTGTGTTCCTTCCCTCTTATAAATATATTCTTTTCAATTCACAAAACAGTATTTTTACAACCAGCACCATTTTAATTTACTTTATATTTTAGAGAGTGGTTGCCAATGTCAGTGGGTTTGTGGTGGTAAATAGGCTGGTTATACTAGTCTTTTATACAAGTAATAATTGTATACACGTACACAAGCATTACCGTTCCACTATTGATAGTATCTCTGTGTACATATAAATATACAACATCTACCAAAAGTAGACTCTCTGTTTATGAGAGACTATAATATGCAACAATAACACAGGGTCTATCTATTGTAGCCACAGACAATTGAGCGAGAGAATGAGTTGGTATTCCACGCCCACTTCCTGTTGGTGCAGTTTAATAACGTCCATAAGAGAATGAGGAGAGTGGCAGACAAGTACCTGACAGGACTAGTCGGCAGGTTTCCCCACCTCCTATGGAATGGACAGGTACTTGTCTCAGTGTCAGTATGACAAAATATGTACACAGGATAGGGGTAGCCATGATATTTAGCTCTTAATCTCGTCTGTAGTTGTGTTCTCCTGAGTCATGGTTTATAACACGATGTATACACTCATGTAGTATAAATACGTATATACAGTATGTGCAGGCATATGCATGTATATATCGTGTACACATGCATATTGCACAATATAATGTACTATAATGCAGTGTGTACATGTAGGTGCTGAAGACTATGCTGAACATACTGCAATGTCTCGGGAAATCTCTTTACTCCGACCCCCACAAAGAGGCTCCCAACATACTCATACCGAACACTCCGTTCACCTTGCGTATACATGATAACGTTACGCAGCGACAGGTACTTCTCCATCTACTCTGGTTATTTGTAGTAGTTGATCATGTTGATCTACAGAAAACATTCAATATTAGTTTCTAATTGTTTCCTGTTGGACATCAAAATGTG
Organism: Bugulina stolonifera; assembly: GCA_935421135.1. Lineage (NCBI taxonomy): Eukaryota > Metazoa > Bryozoa > Gymnolaemata > Cheilostomatida > Bugulidae > Bugulina > Bugulina stolonifera. Next base: position 34,707,710 of record OW285187.1, read on the forward strand.
AAATTTTTTAGGTTGTATATTAATAACCCAAGTGGAATAGGAAGATGTGGCCATTGAGCCCCGCCCCTCTCTTGGATTGACTCTGCACTGTCGTATTTGCGCTGCCGTCTGGGATAGATATGCACATTGATGTAATGCAGTCTTATTGTGTATGGTGAATGTTGTAGCAAACCATTCAGGACTTCACTGAGCGAAGTTCTAGTATCTTACAGGAAGCTATGACCTTCACCCCACACTCAGTCAGGTCGTGCCTCATAGAGTACCTTATAGACATAGAATCTACTGTCAACCTTTCTAGCCAGTCTGGCATCATGCCAGCTACTGGTGCTGTACTAGCACATGCAGGCTATTCTAGTGGACCCAGTGGCCTTCAGGTAACATACATTCTACATGTACATGTAAATTATAATATACATGTAGTATAAATATACTATACGTACATACTTTATACTGTATGTACCTATTATATACTGTATGTATATAATATGTACATACATAATATGCAAGTATACTGTATGTACATAATTATATACATGTACTTGTAGAATGGTGCAAGGCTTATGGTATATAATATTACTTGGTTATGTAATGTAATCGTTTCGCTGTAGATAATCATATTTTATACATGTGGGCTAAAGGGCTTCTAGACTACAATTATGTATAAGGTACTCAATTTTATACTATGAAAAACATGTAATGTGATACAAATAATTTAATAAATTTAATTTTGAATGCTATTTTAAAATTTACAAGTTTTATATCTTTTAGCTCTATATGTCTAAGGTAAGGTTTTCAAACTGTTATATTATCTGCTTTAATTACATGCTGTAGCTACCTTGCCTGTCACTACATAAACTAATAGACTATCATGCTGTATGCTTACCAATTATCCTGATGTGTACAGTTCAGTTCAGTACACACAGTACATACAGTACACACAGTACACACATTACACACAGTACACACAGTGCACACAGTACATACATGTATGAACATATTGTACAGTACCGTACTGTGCTGTGTACTGTACTGTGCTGTGTACTGTACCGTACTGTGCTGTGTACTGTACCGTACTGTGCTGTGTACTGTACCGTACTGTGCTGTGTACTGTACCGTACTGTGTTGTGTACTGTACCGTACTGTGCTGTGTACTGTACCGTACTGTGCTGTGTACCGTACCGCGCTGTGTACCGTACTGCGCTGTGTACCGTACTGTGCTGTGTACCGTACCGTACTATGTATTGTACCGTATTGTACAGTACGGTACAGTACCGTACTGTACTGTACCGTACCGTACTATGTAGTCTACTGTACTGTACTGTTCCCAAGCTAATTCCTTTTATATCGTGGTGTAGCGTGTACCCTGCTGCTGCTGTCCATATTGTATATTCTAATATCATCAGTAGTGATTCTTATTATTTATAATAGTGAAAACCAACTAGTGAACTCCACTTGCAGTCAAGATGGTAAAGGGGAGATAACTCTAATCAACATCAAGTGAAAATAATGCATGTCTATGCTTGTACATATGGTATATTAGTACAATTTGTATATATGGGCTTGAATAATCTATAGCTTGATGCTGTTATACACTAAGTACTTTGCAAGGTGCTCATTTACATGTATATCAATCCCCACATGTTTTCAAATGCTGACTGTTACTCCCTGCTCTGATCAAGTTATATATTTGCATTGCATGGTCAGTATGGACAGTAATTGCTCTATAGTCTATACAGTAGAGTTGGCTCTAGCCCAGGTTCTCAGAGCTGTAGTTCTTACATGTCACTTTTAGGGCAAGGGTGCTGAAGCCTCCCAGTTTATGGTACACTTTAACATAAGGTCCAGGTATATGGGGGAGATCAATGGTATGAAGAGTGCATTTCAAGGCAACATGGACACCCTTGTTAAGATGCTGCTAGCTAACCTCAGTGAGGCCGAGAGCTCTCATAGTATGTTATTATAGTCATCTCTATTGCTAGCTCATCCCTCTATTTACCTGTATTGTTCAGAAATGACTCCCTGGTTCATCCACTTCTCCTGAAGCGTCTCGCAAATTGAGAGTTATCTTGTCTTGCCTTGCTAATCTATCAGATGGACACTATTACTCATCTTACTTATACGTTAATATTACAGATGAGGATGTGCTAACCCAGTGTCTGTTTAGGATTTGTGCTCTCTTGACTAGCAGTAAGCCTAGTAGCACCAACACGCACAGACAACTCCTGCACATGCTGTGTTGGGCCCCTATTAGATGTTTCACTGAGAAGAATATAGAGGCTTGTGTGGCATGCTGGGAGTGGTTATTGGCTGCCAGAGAGGACCTCACCATTGAGGTCTGTATTCATCTCTCACATATATAAGCACTGGGCTTATATTTCTTACTTACTACCTGCACAATGTACTGTGTATAAACTAAGTAAATAGCTGTTATATCTGGTTGGTCCACTCCACAAATATTTTGTTATGAATATGTTATCAATACTGAGTTCTGTAGCGACCTTCACCTTTGATGACTCCTGAGAACTTCTTCCATATGACACTGTGAATACAACTCTTCATTTATTACCTTGTAGAGTTGTATTTCTATGTATGCTATACACATTATACTACACAAATATATATGCACTGTACTACACAAATATATATGCACTGTACTACACAGATATATATACACTGTACTAAACAGATATATATGCACTGTACTACACAGATATATATGCACTGTACTAAACAGATATATATGCACTGTACTACACAGATATATATGCACTGTACTACACAAATATATATGCACTGTACTACACAGATATATATGCACTGTACTACACAAATATATATGCACTGTACTACACAGATATATATGCACTGTACTACACAGATATATATGCACTGTACTACACAGATATATATGCACTGTACTACACAGATATATATGCACTGTACTACACAGATATATATGCACTGTACTACACAGATATATATGCACTGTACTACACAAATATATATGCACTGTACTACACAGATATATATGCACTGTACTACACAAATATATATGCACTGTACTACACAAATATATATGCACTGTACTACACAGATATATATGCACTGTACTACACAGATATATATGCACTGTACTACACAGATATATATGCACTGTACTACACAGATATATATGCACTGTACTACACAGATATATATGCACTGTACTACACAGATATATATGCACTGTACTACACAGATATATATGCACTGTACTACACAGATATATATGCACTGTACTACACAAATATATATGCACTGTACTACACAGATATATATGCACTGTACTACACAGATATATATGCACTGTACTACACAAATATATATGCACTGTACTACACAGATATATATGCACTGTACTACACAAATATATATGCACTGTACTACACAAATATATATGCACTGTACTACACAGATATATATGCACTGTACTACACAGATATATATGCACTGTACTACACAGATATATATGCACTGTACTACACAGATATATATGCACTGTACTACACAAATATATATGCACTGTACTACACAGATATATATGCACTGTACTACACAGATATATATGCACTGTACTACACAAATATATATGCACTGTACTACACAGATATATATGCACTGTACTACACAAATATATATGCACTGTACTACACAAATATATATGCACTGTACTACACAGATATATATGCACTGTACTACACAGATATATATGCACTGTACTACACAGATATATATGCACTGTACTACACAGATATATATGCACTGTACTACACAAATATATATGCACTGTACTACACAGATATATATCCACTGTACTACACAAATATATATGCACTGTACTACACAGATATATATGCACTGTACTACACAGATATATATGCACTGTACTACACAGATATATATGCACTGTACTACACAAATATATATGCACTGTACTACACAGATATATATGCACTGTACTACACAAATATATATGCACTGTACTACACAAATATATATGCACTGTACTACACAGATATATATGCACTGTACTACACAGATATATATGCACTGTACTACACAGATATATATGCACTGTACTACACAAATATATATGCACTGTACTACACAAATATATATCCACTGTACTACACAGATATATATGCACTGTACTACACAGATATATATGCACTGTACTACACAGATATATATGCACTGTACTACACAAATATATATGCACTGTACTACACAAATATATATGCACTGTACTACACAGATATATATGCACTGTACTACACAAATATATATGCACTGTACTACACAGATATATATGCACTGTACTACACAAATATATATGCACTGTACTACATAGATATATGCACTGTACTACACAGATATATATGCACCGTACTACACAAATATATATGCACTGTACGCACATTACGTATACGATGTGATTGCAGTTTATCCAAGAGATGGCTGCAGCCTGGCAGGCTACTATAGATCAGGAACTTGGTATATTCTCTCCAGACGAGGAAGAGGTGAACCCATTGATGGCGTCTGACGAGCATGTTCCGGAGATCAAACGACCTCATGTAGCCGTTCACAGGATATGGCTCAAGGTTAGTTGCTACATGTCCCCTTATGGGGTTAGGTAGCTTACTATGTTACATGTATATGTCGCCTTATGGGACTAATACATGTATATGTTTGACTAGCTCCGTTGCGAATCTGCTAGTTGTTGAGTTAGATTTACATTTGTATGACAATTAGGTATAGTGAGCCTACTTGTATTGATTGGTTATATATTATGTTATTTGTATGACAATTAGGTATAGTGAGCCTACTTGTATTGATTGGTTATATATTATGTTATTTGTATGACAATTAGGTATAGTGAGCCTACTTGTATTGATTGGTTATATATTATGTTATTTGCTCTAATAAGTTGCTATGTTCCACCTTATAGTCTAAGCAGTAGGTACATGTACATGTCAACATCTTGCATTGCATACTATTCACATTAAATTCGTTTTAGTCATACTTGTACTGTAAAGAGTAGAAGTCCAGTGTCTCCAATGATACCATATACTGCTAGAGGAGAAGCTTGTCTCATATTATCGTTGCTATTAATATATTCCATTGGCTTGTCCCTGTCACTCCATCTTGATTTTTTTCATTGACGTAATCAGCTATGAAGTATGATTGGTTGAACGCCCTCACTCTTCAATCTGATTGGTTAAATTTGGTTGTAGTTTCTGGCTGAGAGAGTTGAGGTTGCTAAGTACTGTAACCAGGCGCAGGTTGATATCTTCTGCACCATAGTTCATCGCTCACTCTCCATCAACGTTGGTAAACCAACCAGTCAGCTCTCCCGGCACGTCAACGCTCTAGGACCTCGTGTCATGTTACTCAGCATTGGCCTATCACTGCTGCAGAGTATGTATACAATGTAATACCTATTAGCTACCATATTCACTCTGACAGTGGTATATACAATGTAATATCTATTAGCTACCATATTATATTCACTCTGACAGTGGTGTATACAATGTAATACCTATTAGCTACCATATTATATTCACTCTGACAGTGGTATATACAATGTAATATCTATTAGCTACCATATTATATTCACTCTGACAGTGGTATATACAATGTAATATCTATTAGCTACCATATTATATTCACTCTGACAGTGGTATATAGCATTTAGTAAATGTACTGTAGGTACACGCCTTGCTTGTTTTTATTACCTATGCTTATTTATATCCCTGCGTGTTCTTTCAGGTAACGCAATCACCAGCGCTGCATGCAGATGTGTTTTGAGGGAGAGAGTGTACTCTTCTACACTTGACTACTTCAGGTATTGAGCCACAGGCTTTATTTTTATATTTTATATATAATACATGTACATGATATACCTGCTATGCAGCAAGGCCTCGCTTTCCATCCTAGGTAGACCCTGTTACAAGTATTATTATTTGTATATTATACATTTGTTTGTGAATGTAATGTTGGCAGCGTGAAACCAAGGTTTCCCCTACTCAAAGGGGATACCCTGAAGGAAGATATCCTCGTTGTTATCAAGTTCTGGCAGCTCACCCACTCAGAGAGGAAGTTCTATAAACAGAATTGTAGAGGTACGTCATCTCCATCCGCCATGCTGCCTCTACTCCTCCACTAGATATTCTAGTTGGTGTGGTCTGGCATATGCTTTCTAGAACGTCCTGCTTTGTTCCACATTCTCTATATATTTATTTTCTATGTTTATAAATTCTTAGATGCTTACTTGTACCTAGTTGATTTAATCCTGTGGATATGACCAATTGGTTAGGTTACAGTTGTTAGTAGTTGGGACAGGAAGTGACAGTACTGACTCTAATACTATGGTACACTGTTGCTGTTTATGCACTGGGTCCCTGCCCACAGAATAGACTATGAAATGAGACAGACCTGCCTACTGAATTATTAGCAACCGCCTTAAACGACAGTTAGTTTATAGGCTCATCGTACTCATAGTATTATAATAGGTTCGCAGACAGACTTCATGCAAACATATGGTGTAACCTAAGCCGCAAGATATGTCCATAGCATTGCAGGCTGCATGTTGTTCTGGTCAATAGGTTAATTTATAAACATAGACATGTGCATGTGTACATGTACATACTGCTTCTATACCAGTGCATGTCTGGCTGCTGACCTACAACCTAGAATGTAGTGAATGATGATGTTGTAGATGTAATCCTACCCTTTGAGTTTGATAAGGTAGACACACCCACCCTAAACACAACACATGAGAAACTAGACTCGTACACGCATAGCCGCACACCGTCGGGCTGGATAAACACAGTGCCATTGACTACCAACATGTCGTCTGCAACTTTATCCAAACGATCAGCTACAACAGGTTCATGTAAGGCCATCTTACTCTCAGAAAGTGTATCAGTGTGTGCTAGTGGTGATGAAGCCTCTCTTTAGTTACTTGCATACAGTTGAAGTTGTCATCTCACTAAATACGTAGCTGCAATCACCATACGCTTAGTAGACATGGGCTTGTAAGTGAGGCATGGGCTTGTACGTGAGGGACCAGCAGGTATAGATGATATTAATTAGATAGAAATAGTGCAAACGAGATGTCTGATGTCTGTCTGTGCATACTGTACTTTAGTTGTTGTTACACGCGGATCTATCTATGCATGCAGATGGTTGATGTATGATGTACATCATGTATATGTTATAGTCCCTAGCATGGTATACTAGTTTGTACGTTGTATGGTGTACTACCGTATTGTAGCGTATAGTAACTAGCATGGTATACTAGTTTGTACGTTGTATGGTGTACTACCGTATTGTAGTGTATATTAACTAGCATGGTATACTAGTTTGTATGTCATATGGTGTACTACCGTTTTGTAGTGTATATTAACTAGCATGGTATACTAGTTTGTATGTCATATGGTGTACTACCGTATTGTAGTGTATAGTCCCTAGCATGGTATACTAGTTTGTACGTTGTATGGTGTACTACCGTATTGTAGCGTATAGTAACTAGCATGGTATACTAGTTTGTACGTTGTATGGTGTACTACCGTTTTGTAGTGTATATTAACTAGCATGGTATACTAGTTTGTATGTCATATGGTGTACTACCGTATTGTAGTGTATAGTCCCTAGCATGGTATACTAGTTTGTACGTTGTATGGTGTACTACCGTATTGTAGCGTATATTAACTAGCATGGTATACTAGTTTGTATGTCATATGGTGTACTACCGTATTGTAGTGTATATTAACTAGCATGGTATACTAGTTTGTATGTCATATGGTGTACTACCGTATTGTAGTGTATAGTAACTAGCATGGTATACTAGTTTGTATGTCATATGGTGTACTACCGTATTGTAGCGTATATTAACTAGCATGGTATACTAGTTTGTATGTCATATGGTGTACTACCGTATTGTAGCGTATATTAACTAGCATGGTATACTAGTTTGTACGTTGTATGGTGTACTACCGTATTGTAGCGTATAGTAACTAGCATGGTATACTAGTTTGTACGTTGTATGGTGTACTACCGTATTGTAGTGTATATTAACTAGCATGGTATACTAGTTTGTATGTCATATGGTGTACTACCGTATTGTAGCGTATATTAACTAGCATGGTATACTAGCTTGTATGTCATATGGTGTAGTACTGTATTGTAGCGTATATTAACTAGCATGGTATACTAGTTTGTATGTCATATGGTGTACTACCGTATTGTAGTGTATATTAACTAGCATGGTATACTAGCTTGTATGTCATATGGTGTAGTACTGTATTGTAGCGTATATTAACTAGCATGGTATACTAGCTTGTATGTCATATGGTGTACTACCGTATTGTAGCGTATATTAACTAGCATGGTATACTAGCTTGTATGTCATATGGTGTACTACCGTATTGTAGCGTATATTAACTAGCATGGTATACTAGCTTGTATGTCATATGGTGTACTACCGTATTGTAGTGTATATTAACTAGCATGGTATACTAGTTTGTACATCGTATGGTGTACTACTGTATTGTAGTGTATATTAACTAGCATGGTATACTAGCTTGTATGTCATATGGTGTAGTACTGTATTGTAGCGTATATTAACTAGCATGGTATACTAGCTTGTATGTCATATGGTGTACTACCGTATTGTAGCGTATATTAACTAGCATGGTATACTAGCTTGTATGTCATATGGTGTACTACCGTATTGTAGCGTATATTAACTAGCATGGTATACTAGTTTGTATGTCATATGGTGTACTACCGTATTGTAGCGTATATTAACTAGCATGGTATACTAGTTTGTATGTCATATGGTGTACTACCGTATTGTAGCGTATATTAACTAGCATGGTATACTAGTTTGTATGTCATATGGTGTACTACCGTATTGTAGCGTATATTAACTAGCATGGTATATTAGTTTGTATGTCATATGGTGTACTACTGTATTGTAGCGTATAAGTACAAGAACTCCCCAAGTCGAGGTGACGTAAGGGACTATATGAAGAGGAGAAACCTTATTCTATCTCTTCTGGTATGTGATACACATGTAACTGTTTATGTGACAGTAATAGTGCTAACATTATACTCGTGTCTCATTATCCATCAGATAATATGAAAGACTGTGATACTGTATTATTATATAAATGTGTGTGTCACAACGTATATAATATATACATGTATATACTATGCAGTCAACAGAGATAGAGAGGATGAGTACATGGTACAACCCTCTGGCTAACCCAGACAATGCTATAGCAGAGGAACAACTTCTGGTCACTTGGAGAAGCACACAGATTACAGAGAAAGGATACAATGAGATGGTAAGGACCGCGTGGAGCATCTCTCCAGCTCTGGCTGTGATGCTGCCTCTCAGGTCAGTAACTTGTGTGTGCTAGCTTTATACATGTAGTCAGTCAGTCAGTCAGTAACATGTGTGTGCTAGCTTTATACATGTAGTCAGTCAGTCAGTCAGTCAGTCAGTCAGTAACATGTGTGTGCTAGCTTTATACATGTAGTCAGTCAGTCAGTCATATACATGCAGACAATCATCATATGGCCAGTCATTTTCAGGTATACAATCTATATATATTATAATCAAATAAACAGTCAGTTACATGTATATAGTCAATCATACATCGAGTTAAATGTACATTTGCTCATACTGCAGGTTTCACAACTCTGATGCACTCGTAAAGGAAGTGACACGGTTGGTACGACTCAACCCTGAAGCTGTACGGCACATTCCTGAAGCCCTCCAGTATCTAGTTACTCCTCACAGCCTGGAAGCAGACGCGCCGGAGGTTAGTAGCCAGCTCTATCTAATTATGTATTATTCTTTGACCACCTCATCATCAGAGTGTGGGTGGTATGCTATCTGTATATTATATACATGTAGTATACGTCTAGTATATACATGTATAGTACATGTACATGTATATACAGAGATAGTATATACTGTCTCTATATATATATACATGTAGTATACATCTAGTATATACATGTATAGTACATGTATATGTATATACAGAGATAGTATATACTGTCTCTGTATATTATATACATGTAGTATACGTTTAGTATATACATGTATAGTACATGTACATGTATATACAGAGATAGTATATACTGTCTCTATATATATATACATGTAGTATACGTCTAGTATATACATGTATAGTACATGTACATGTATATACAGAGATAGTATATACTGTCTCTGTATATTATATACATGTAGTATACGTCTAGTATATACATGTATAGTACATGTACATGTATATACAGAGATAGTATATGCTGTCTCTGTATATTATATACATGTAGTATACGTCTAGTATATACATGTATAGTACATGTACATGTATATACAGAGATAGTATATACTGTCTCTATATATATATACATGTAGTATACGTCTAGTATATACACGTATAGTACATGTACATGTATATACAGAGATAGTATATACTGTATATATATACATGTGGTATACGTCTAGTATATACACGTATAGTACATGTACATGTATATACAGAGATAGTATATACTGTCTCTATACACCAGGCACTAGTTTTACACTCAGAACTTGTAAAGAGTTCCACCCTGTGCAACAACTGACACAAATCAACATTGCTTAACTGTCTTGTAATTGAAACACTTGAAATATTGAAACAATATTTTTAATCCAAAGAAACTTCTATGAAGGACTCTTTCTTTAGAAAACACTTGAAACAGTGTAATTTGAGCAGACAATGAACCCATTATAGTATAGCAACTTATTCGCTGTATGAATTACAGCACATATTAATAAGTAGGTAGGTAGTACGTTAACTGTCCACAGACATGTATGTACATGTATACATAGACATGTATGTACATGTATACATAGACATGTATGTACATCTATACATAGACATGTCTGTACATGTATGCATAGACATGTATGTACATGTATGCATAGACATGTATGTACATGTATACATAGACATGTATGTACATGTATACATAGACATGTATGTACATGTATGCATAGACATGTATGTACATGTATACATAGACATGTATGTACATGTGTACATAGACATGTATGTACATGTATACATAGACATGTATGTACATGTATGCATAGACATGTATGTACATGTATACATAGACATGTATGTACATGTATACATAGACATGTATGTACATGTATACATAGACATGTATGTACATGTATACATAGACATGTATGTACATGTATACATAGACATGTGTGTACATGTGTACATAGACGTACTAAATGCATATGATGATCAGTACAATGCAAGCAGTGACAGTCAGTAGTACATTTACACCATGATACGATCCGTCACAACTCTCGTCACCAGTGAGAGTCTCACAGTGTGCTAGTGTTCCACTAATGCAGTCACACAGCTCTGCTCCGTCTAAAACAACAATATCACACGAGGATTAGAGATTGGAATGAAGTATCATTCGGTAGTTTGAAGAATGAAGTGAACTTTTTGTTCTATTACTAATATTTGGAATTCCCACTCAGATGGAGGATGTCACAATGATACCACGTGTTATTTATCATGGAAGTTGACATATGGCCGATTAACTAGTGAATCAAACATACATTGTACATTCAAGACTTCAATCATGATGGGGATTTTAAACACTCACAATCGGTGTTTTTACAAGTAGCAGTTTGTTTCTTCATTTGACCACTATTTCCTGAAGCAGGTTTAGCTATGAAAGAATAATAATAATACATAAATAGTCTGAGTTTACTACTCTACACGGTTAGCACATGCATGATGGTATATTATTACACCATAATACAACATATAACATGCATAATATAGAGCAAGCTTCCAGCTCTACCAAAATTACATCTTGTTTGATGGTCTCATGGTGCAATGTACATGTAAATATTATTCTCTCTGCATAGGTCGTACATATGCTATGATGATGGATAAGCACGCTAATTCTGTTTCCGCTGAGCTACTGTCGTCTACTCGTGTACTGGATGTGTACCTTTGTAACATCCGATGATGTAGGGGAAATCGGTTGTGATGTGATAGCGGTATTTCCCGTCTACAAAGCGGCCGTGGCAGGCGTCCAAATCGGCAGATTTCAGAAGTTCTGTTTTATCACTAGCCTTTGGTCCATAAATAGGGTTACCATCCAGGGCTATACCTATGAACTCATCCTCTGTCTCCAGACTTCCAACACAGGCTGTTGGAACACAGTGTATAATTGCCGCTTATATTCTATACGATAAACAAACAAGAATGTAAAACAGAAATTGGGATAAATGTTCGATGCGATGTAAGAGTTATTCTGGAAGGAACAACATCTCCTGATTCAGTGTTGGTTATGAACCACGGCTATCTCAAATTTCTCAGCTTCTGACATCATACACAAGTGAACGTCACTATGCAATATGCAGTGAACTGATTGTATGGGCAGTGCTGAACTGAAATAGAACACTATCAGCAGATTGTGATATGCAATATGATATCCGACTGAAGCCTTGACCTCGACCAATTTGTGGTCTCTGCAGGCATTCATTCCATCTGGCTATATGCCAATATTGATGAGCGTTATTAAGAGTCCATGGGAATAGAATCACATGACGTACATGTAGGTGGTACATGTATGCACTGTTGTTAGTTGTGCTGTAATTCCAGTCTGCTGGCCAATGGAAACCCATGGTATACATTTATACTTAACAACATACCTGGGAACTGGTGGTAATGGTAGGATCCAGAAGGGCTGGAGTGACCTTTACAGTCATCAAATGTCTCATAGACGACAGCGTCTGTAGTCTCAGCCGTGAGGGCGTTGAAAATTGCTACCCCATTAGTAGCGAATCCAACAGGCCCTAGTGACGTACACCACACCTCATCCCCTTCAATAGTTAATGATGTCCATTTAGATGTATATTCAGCACAGGCATGTATACAGCTGATAAGGTTTGATATTGCTATGCAAATTATAAAACTTGTCAATTACCTGGAGTGATAACTGGAGTGAAATCTCTTTCCGTATTTTAAATACAAGATGTCTGTTATGACTAAATGAATACGTGTACATGTACATGTATATCTCCACAAACAGGTTTACCCTGGAAGGCTATGACACATTTAACAGTTAGTACAGAGGTTAGTGGTGACCATTGGCCCTTCCTTAATTAGTATTTTCGCAACCTAAATTTCAGACACAGGCCAACTTGCTCAAGAATCTTCCTGCCCACTTCCGTCACAGGGTCGCTAACACACCGGCCTAGGACAAAAGCAAAATCCTCATTTTAATGAGAGAAACCTGGGTGTGGTGATGAGCTAGGAATGGTTTCACTCTGATCAAGCAAAGTCCCAGGGATTTTTATTTGTGACCCAGGCCCGTCCAAGTGGTCACAAAGACACTAAATATTCTAAATACTTGTGCTTTTCTATTTAAAAATTAACAGCACATTTTTGGAAAGACGTTAAAAAGACTCCGATTAAAAGCACTTCTGTGTGAACTGTGAACATCTCATTTTATCGCAACTGTGTAACTGTGGGAATGTCCCATTTTATTCGTAATTTCAGTTAGGAGTTTTCTCGTCAGATATACAAGGGCCAGCCCAGCTACTCATCGTCGTTGTTGGGTTGAATGGTCAAATCGTAAGTGTAGTCCTGTACAGATGCTTTGTTTGGGTTTACACTGTCATCTATGGTATGGGATGGGTATCCAGATGAAGAGAATGCGTAAACATCTCCGTTCACCGTTAACTGTGGAAACTAATCTCTTGGGAATATTATATACATGTATCTAAAGAGTATACAAAAGAGTATACACACTGCGTATAATATACAGTACATGTATGCAAAGAGTATACATACACATAACTGCATATAATATACATGTATCCAAGGAGTATACATACACATAACTGCATATAATATACAAGTATCCAAAGAGTATACATACACATAACTGCATATAATATACAAGTCATGTATCCAAAGAGCATACACACTGTATTAATACATAACTGTATACTGTATAGCATGTAGTTGTAGACCATATTATTTTATATAAAATATTGAGCATTTAAACTAAACTGATAGTTTTTTAATCATACCTTCACTTCACTATCAAATTTACCCAGTTCCTCAGCTGTTAATGCTAGTGTTGGCAAGCACTGTATAAATATTACACCGAGTAAAAATGTTATATAAAGGATATTCATGATAAAGAGTTTACCAGTCGACACATACCAGTCGGTGCCAACAGGTGATTGTCTGCTATTATACTCATGTACAGGTATAAATAGTTAGTAGGCCTCAGTATTTGACTAATAAACTGTATTGGTTTATTGATTTTCTTCAAGCATTATATGGATCACTTTTGAAATTAATATAATGGCTGGTTAGACAAACAAATACAAAGTTGAGGGTTCTTTATATAATATGTGTAATTACTGTTGGCACATTTGAGACTGCCGTCTAATTATTTAAGCTGATCATGATATGAAGTTGTCTTCTCCCAAATTTTGCTTTCCTTAAACCATAAATATAGGCTAATATGAATATACATGTACATGTAGCATTGAAGGAGCATAATCATTTTCTGCTTGACTATCTATCTCTTACATGTATATAAAATGTCAACAAGTCAGATAGCCAAAACTGTTAGATGTGTACAATTATCATGAAAGCAGTCATGAGTAGGGCGATAGCCGGCATTGGGCTAGCTGCATTTTCTCCGTCTTTTGTGTCATCATTATCGTCATTATCGTCTACACAGCTGTCGTCCCCAGTTAATGTCTCGCAGTGTTTCAGGGTACCACTGGTACAGTCACACAGCTCTGCTCCAGCTAGAATTTGTACATATGGAGATCAAATTATAGTGAGCTAATCAGCGGCGTGTGTAGTGCATACTGTTTACTAATACCATAAATGCGTAATATATCTATGGCTTACAATGTCCAGGATCGACTAGTTTATTACAGATTTCATCAATGGTGTAAAATAAAGTTGGCAAACTGTAAAGTTGTAACAAGATGCTCAAGAACATGGCTGACATACCGTCACTGTTCGTACAAGTAGCCATCTCTGCTTGTCTCTTTTTTCTGCCCATTTGTGATGGAGGGCCACCATCACCACCTCCTGGGGGACCACCTCCTGGAGGACCACCTATCCCTCCATCTGGGGGGCCATCTCCAGACATTGCGCGCTCCGCTGGCTCAGCTGAAACGTAAATATGGGATTTGTTATAGGCCTACACAATCATGTAGGTAGGAGTAGCAACACTACTGCTTGTGCACACACTTCAACACTGCCTTTTACATGCACAGAAGTCATGCATGCATATGCACGAACTACATGGTTGTAATGGACAATGTACATATACTCAGAATATCTGTATAGGTGTTTAGGGAGAAATGAATACCTTTATAGCATCCGATGATGTATGGAAAATCAGCCGTGATGTGATAGCGGTATTTCCCATCTACAAAGCGGCCGTGGCAAGCGTCCAAATCGGCAGATTTCAGAAGTTCTGTTTTGTCACTAGCCTTTGGTCCATAAATAGGGTTACCATCCAGGGCTATACCTATGAACTCATCCTCTGTCTCCAGGCTTCCAACACAGGCTGTTGGAACACAGTGTGAAATAATACGATGAATGAATTGGGAATGAAATTGTGCAACACTTTACAATACTTGCTTGCTGTGGCCTAGCCTTCGCATTTATTAATACATTCATATTACCCAGAGCAATGGTTTCTAACCTTGGCCATACTGGCCATTGTCATAAATTGGATCAAAGCAAATAGTTATTTGGTCACTTGCACTTAAAACAATTTCTAGAAGTAAAACAGGTTTAAGAATGGTATCGCGGCTGTAGGCTTGCATGCGTTCTTTAGTGTAGGCAACTGTGAAATTTAGATGTAGAAAATAGTAATAAAAACAGAAGTTTTATGAAGTAAAGTACTCATTTCATGTCGTTGTACAAACCATAGCAAAAAGTGTTTCTATGCATAGTTTGGCCATCACAGAAATCGTCACTAAAATCCTCAAAAAACGTTGGAAATTGTTTATTCAGACTATTGTGGAGTGTAAACAGTTTATAGAGCACAACTCCTAAAACACAAGCTGACTATTATAAGTGATTTAAATGGACTCGTTGATCTCATAGCTGATAGTCAAATTAAAACCACACAAAGCTTTGGTTCAACCATCTTTCACCCTGGTTGGTTGCTTATAGTACTGGCAATAGGTTCATGAGCACAGTCTTGAAATAACACACTATGCAACACACCTGAGAACTGGTGGTAATGGTAGGATCCAGAGGGGCTAGTATGACCTTTACACTCATCAAATGTCTCATAGACGACAGCGTCTGTAGCTTGACCCGTGAGGGCATTGTAAATTGCTACCCCATTAGTAGCGAATCCAACAGGTCCTAGTGACGTACACCACACCTCATCTCCTTCAATAGTTAATGATAGGTGTACATGTCTGCCGCACCTAATGGAGCTGATCTGCTCATATACTAACTATTTATACATTGTATGTGTATACATATGTGTGTACGTGCGTGTATATGCATGTATGTTATATTCCAATATACATACATGTGGTACTAGTAACAAGATTGCAAATAAACAAGAAATGTGAAACGTATTTTGGTATTTGGCCTATTAAGCAGAATAACACAGTGGGATTTAGTTTCCACTAACCGTCGTTGTCAGGGTTGACAGTGAAGTTGTATGTGAAGTTCTGGACGGAGGCCTGGTTAGGGTTGACACTGTTGTCTATTTCATGGGGAGGATAGCCAGAGGAAAAGAACTCGTATACATCCCCTTTCTTAGTTAACTGGATATAAAATATATACATACACATGCTGCAGTACGTGCATCTAGTGGTAGACTGTAGGTAGAATATTGTACATGGTTATTTATCAGACTGTTTAACCTACCGTCACATTGCTACTAAACTTGGCTTCTTCTGCTGAAGTTAGTGCGCTTGTACCCGTAGACTGTATGAGTAGGTAGAACAGGGGCAGAAGAAATCTTCTGGGGAACATCTTACCTTACTTTACTTGTTCCACAGTTTCAATGCAAGTCTCGTGATTACTTTCTCTGCCTATAATAATATATTAAGCATTGATTATTTTAGAGTCATATGCCCTGCTCTTTTATTCAAATGTTGGCCATAGCAGCTTTTCATTGCACATAATGCCTGGACCTTAGAATGTTTTGTAGTTGATCAACTAACTGAGCCTTTATTGTACTATCAGCTTTTTGCTTTCAGTATTATCAATATTATACAATTCTATGGTTTAAGCGTCTGATAGAATTTCAATAAGAACCCCTGTTATTGCCCCTTCACATTAGTAGACAATATCATCTACATTGTATACCCACACAACCATTATATATTATTACTGTGTGTTACAATAACTGTGATAACCTTGTTACAGTTGTCACATATGCTGAACTGGAGTTTGGTACCTCCTGTAGTTGCCCTCTCTTACTTCTCAAGACAGTATCCACCTCATCCAATCACAGCGCAGTATGCTCTACGCGTGCTCAACTCCTACCCACCAGATGTCCTTCTCTTCTACATACCACAGATTGTACAAGCTCTTAGATATGACACAGTATGTCTTAAGATTCTATGTTCTAATTCATATAATAGTACATAGTGCACGTAATAAAAGTATACTTACCATACCATATGTACATGTGCAAAGTAGATATGCATGATGCAGTTGGTGGGGGACACAACTACTGGATCAGTGTGGATATTACACTATGATAACATGTCCTACTCTATTAAATGTCTTTGACATTTATTATAGCTAGGCTACGTACCCGTACTACATGTCATGGTCCTACAGTGTCAACACAAGTTAGTGCTGCACATGTACATATATGTATAACATATATGTACATGTGCTTGGGGCAAGTATCCATACCGAACATACTGTAATACATGCAGGTTGAGAGCTATAATTACATGATGTATTGCCATACTTTATAGTTTATATATAATATATCTGTGCTTACCAGATGGGATACGTTAGTGAGTTTATAATTAGCACATCTAAGAGATCACAACTCCTCACTCACCAGCTACTGTGGAACATGAAGACCAACATGTATACAGATGAGGATGCTGAACATATTGATGGTATATATTATATGCTGTGTGTATTATGTGTATATACTGTGTACGCATACTGTGTACGCATACTGTGTATATACTGTGTACGCATACTGTGTACGCATACTGTGTACGCATACTGTGTACGCATACTGTGTACGCATACTGTGTACGCATACTGTGTACGCATACTGTGTATATACTGTGTGTATACTGTGTGTATACTGTGTGTATACTGTGTATGCATACTGTGTATATACTGTGTGTATACTGTGTGTATACTGTGTATGTACTGTGTGTATACTGTGTGTATACTGTGTGTTATAGGAATAATTAGTACATGTGTTAGTGGGCCTACATGAGTGTATTACTACGAGTATACCATCCCAACACACGTGCATAGGCAATGGATACGATGATATAATCATCTGTTGTGTATGTCATCATCTTTAATATCTTGGTGCACATGGCACAAGATGGCTGTACAATTGTTATTTCGATCAGTCTTTCATTTGTCAAATTTTTTAGAAAACATGTCATGTGTATCTACAGCACAATTTGACGGTACAAGTAGCGGCATGGTCGGCCCAAGAGGTCACAAACCTAACTGTAATCACTATCGGCTTGCATAGATATCATGCATATTATTACCATATTATGACAGTGCTTGTTGTCAGGTGCCATGTCTGTTAACCTTCCCAAATTACAAATTTACAATTACAATTACAATTACAGAGAACATTGGTAAGAAACTTGGAGAGCTCATTGATACAATAATATCTGAGTTGAGTGGATCTGCACGCAGATTCTATGAGAGAGAGTTTGAGTTCTTCTCTAAGATAACAAACGTGTCCGGTACAATCAGAGTGTTCCCCAAGGGCAAGGAGAGAAAGGACGCGTGCTTGGAGGAGCTGAGTAAGATAGAGGTTACACGAGGTAAGTAACTGTATATATTTACACGAGGTAAGTAACCGTATATACTTACATGTGGTAAATAACTGTATATACTTACATGTGGTAAATAACTGTATATACGTACATGAGATAAGTAACTATATATTATGTATATATATATATATACTCAATCTGCATACAGTGTACTGTTTCGGTGTTTAACACCTCATCAGTGCAGCTCAGAGATATGCCTGGGAGAACACCTTAGCAATACTGTATATTTACAGCAAAGCGTATTTAAAAGGTGTGAAATCCACTGAACCAAAGTTCAAATAACTGTATATACCTACACTTACATGAGGTAACTGTATATACATATATATAAATAACTGAATATACTTACACTTACATGTAGGTTGTTATTTACCCTCCAACCCTGATTCTGTTGTACTGGAGATAGACTACAAATCGGGAGCCCCTATGCAGAGGTAAGTCACAGTCATTACTTACTCTGATATGTGCAATGCAATGCAATGCAATGTATATACATATACTTACTATTTTATATACATACTACGGTGTGTATATACATGTACATATACTCGTACTTACTATTTTATATACTTACTACAATGTGTATATAACATATACTTACTATTTTATATCTTACTATGATGTGTATATAAATATAGTAACTATATGGACTAAATATAGTTAAATTTGGAGTTGTCTGTTTCTCATCACAGTGCTGCTAAAGCTCCGTATTTTGCGAGTTTCAAAGTGGAGCGTGTTGGGCTGACCAGTTTAGAGAAATTGGGGGCCGTATCAGAGGTGCCCGACTTCACAGATGAAAGCAAACAGATGTGGCTAGGCTGCATATTCAAAGTTGGAGACGATGTAAGACAGGTAGGTTGAGTAATACGTTACTTATGTATGGCCTCTATGGAGTTATCATAATATCATTGTTGTTGTTGAGAGTACATCCTGGTAACTAGTTCATATACATATACATGTGCGGGTATATCTGTATATATACACTTACAGCATGCTGATGATATATGACATACCTATGTGTATGTCTAGACCTATTAGCCATATACCAGAGTTATACCAGTATATTGTACTCTCACAATAGTCTACTTGTACCCTTATCTATGTCTACCACAGGACATGCTGGCCCTTCAGATCATGGAACTATTTCAACATGTGTTTAAGCTGGCTGACCTGGAAGTGTACTTGGCACCATACAAAGTGATAGCCACAGCACCAGGGGTATGGATATTCACTCATATGTCCTTGCTACATGTTTCTTGCTACATGTTTCTATTATGTCTGCAGCTATATCCTTACTTATACCTCTACATGAGTAACTGTAGTGTACATAGACCTCTACATGAGTAACTGCAGTGTACATGGACCTCTACATGAGTAACTGCAGTGTACATAGACCTCTACATGAGTAACTGCAGTGTACATGGACCTCTACATGAGTAACTGCAGTGTACATGGACCTCTACATGAGTAACTGCAGTGTACATAGACCTCTACATGAGTGACTGCAGTGTACATAGACCTCTACATGAGTGACTGCAGTGTACATGGACCTCTACATGAGTAACTGCAGTGTACATAGACATACACTCTTATGATATCACTTCTACACTGATCTCTATGCTTGCAGTGCGGTGTGATAGAGTGTGTACCTGATACCAAGTCTAGAGATCAAATAGGTAGACAGACGGACACGGGAATGTACGAATATTTCAGACAGAAATATGGAGATGAGATGTCATCTGAGTTCCAGGCCGTAGGTTATTCCTATCATATAGTAATATTATTGTTGTTATATACGTCATATAATATACCATACAATTGGAGAAATATATATGCTATGTATAGCGGTTTATACATGTACTAACATGTGCTATGTATAGCTGTTTATGCATGTACTAACATGTGCTATGAATAGCAGTCTATATATGTACAATCATGTACTAACATATGCTATTTATAGCTGTCTGTAAATATTTGTAATAATTTGTAGGTTAGAAGAAATTTCATAGTCAGCATGGCTGCCTATAGTGTCATCACCTACCTCCTCCAGATTAAAGATAGACACAATGGAAACATTATGTTGGACAGCAAAGGTCACCTTATACATATAGGTAGGTCAAAGGTCACCTTATACATATACATGTGGGTAGGTCAGAGGTCACCTTATACATATAGGTAGGTCAAAGGTCACCTTATACATATACATGTGGGTAGGTCAGAGGTCACCTTATGGCTCATACGTCATGCATACTCTGTCAGTGGACATTCCCAGACATGCCCATGTTAGCCTTAGATCTGTTACTGTTTTGTAGATTTTGGTTTCTTATTTGAGAGCAGTCCAGGTGGTAATCTTGGCTTTGAGCCGGACTTCAAGCTTACAGATGAAATGGTTCTCATTATGGGAGGTAAGGAGTTATCTCCTCCTGCTGCACAGTATAAATATATACATGAATATAATATAGTACTAGGAAGCAGAAATTCACAATTTTTAATGTCAGCACACATGAATGGGCTGTCACTTGTGAGCTAGTATGGATAATTTCTCTCATTATGGATACCAAATGTGCCAATGGGTACAGTTTGTCACTGTGATTATATCTGCTTACTACATGTATGTAGATGCTAGTCCTTCTGCAACTCTAGTCTTTGATGTGCTCCATATAAGGGCTAGCCAGCTGTCATTAATGGAAAAGTATAAGTTGTCTGCTCCTGCAAGTTGTGCTCATTGCTTACATGTCACCTCTGACTCTTGACCTGAATATATTTAGAATGTTTGAAGTACGATTGCCAAGCTGTAATACTGTGTCATTTAAACTTTCAAACATCTAAACTGCGTGTGCAGGTTGATGCCTTTTACCCATATTGAGTGTACACCATAGTAGTGTTACATAATATAATATATGTAGCCTTTGGGAACAATAGTGTGAATTTTCATTACAGGACGGGTGGATGCAGCCCCCTTTCAGTGGTTCAGAGAGCTGTGTGTCCAGGCTTACTTAGCTTGCAGGTAAGTAACTCCCTTTGTTCTTGTGGGCAGAGTGAGTCACTGGGTGATACTAGAGTGGAAATAAATGCTGGACTAGTATTTTGTTTAGTGCTCATCCAAATGTTTCATCTTCATGGTGGTAACCGGTTAAATACCAGTCAAGTATCAACTAAACAACAATCAGGTACCAGTCAAGTATCAACTAAGTAACAATCAGGTACCAGTTAAGTATCAACTAAGCAACAATCAGGTACCAGTCAAGTATCAACTAAGCAACAATCAGGTACCAGTCAAGTATCAACTGAGTAACAATCAGATATTAGTCAAGTATCAACTAAGCATCAATCAGGTACCAGTGTCAACTACATATCAATCAGGTACCAGTCAAGTGTCAACTAAGTATCAATCAGATACCAGTCAAGTATCAACTAAGTATCAATCGGTACCAGTCAAGTATCAACTAAGCATCAGTCAGGTAACAGTCAAGTGTCAACTACATATCAATCAGGTACCAGTCAAGTAACAACTAAGTATCAATCAGGTACTAGTCAAGTATCAACTAAGTATCAATCAGATACCATCCAAGTACTTCTAGACATATCTAATCTTAATCTTAAGTTAAATGCTTATAACATGTGAGAACAGGTAAGTTTCCTTCTGTTAAGCATCCCTTGGGGGTTCAACTTGAGCTACTAGCTATAAAGTTTATGCTTCACCTCTTCCTCTGGAGTTTGCTATCTCATCATGCTCTCCAGAAGTGAAATATTTCTCAACAACAAAACTGCACTACTCAATCTTAGTATTATATATAATTATCTGAAGATTATCATTATAATTGTTGGCAGTTTCTGTCTTTATTAATGTTCAATACTTGATATAAAATATAAACTCTAATTTTAGTATATCGGAGTAATTACCTGTCTATTTTTATTACCTAAATAATCTTTTACTGTGCGACAAAAGACTTATTGTGCAAGCACTTGCACTCCTACTGAGATACTTACACTATTCCAAAAGTACTTGCATTACTCCAGAAGTACTTACATTATTCCTGAAGTATTTACATTATTCCTAAAGTACTTACATTACTACTAAAGTACTTACACTACTACTGAAATACTTACACTACTATAGATTATATTAGTTGGTTACCATTTCTTTTGTTTATAATGAAATACAAAGCATTTATTCAGCGAACTATTTGCAGGCCTTATAGAGAAGCAATTGTCTCCCTTGTCACTCTCATGTTGGATACTGGATTTCCTTGTTTCCGTGGTAACACTATCAAACTGCTAAGACAGAGATTTCTGCCTCAGGCAAGCGAGAAGGAAGCTGCTCAGCACATGGATAGGATTGTCATAGACTGCTGTAAGAACTGGAGGGCCAAAGCATATGATTTGATCCAATATTATCAGAATGAAATTCCATTTTAATATGAGGTTATTGTTGAAGTTCTATTTGTTTTGTGATAAATAGGAATTTAGTATCATCATCCTGTTGATTTTAATCTTTATTGTTAATCTGTAATACTAGTTTTATATTTTTGGTAGTAGAGATCTACATGTAGCTTTATTTATTCTCATGGAATGTTTTAATGTGTATATATAAATTAATCTTTGTCACGTTCATTTGATTTTAACAGTTTGTGATGATTTGCATAAGCTTACAAAGAAATCCATTCTACTGCATCAGTTTATATAAATTGCATTTGTACGTACAGTAGAAATACACAATGAATAGCGAATACACACCTGTATCTGTATGCTGCCAAAGATAATGGAAGCAAAAATAATCTGCCCTCAAAGCATTCCTGCACAGTCCCAAAGGGCTTAGGGAATTCACCATGCCCTTTGGTATCTGCTCACATTGGTTGACCAGAGTTTTAAACTAGGGCTTGTTAGTTGATGGCACATGGCCAATTCTAGTACTGGAAGCAATCAGAGAACCAGACATATTGATCACAAAACTAATTACTAACCTTAAGTCTAAAAGTTATGTTGACTACTTAGTTCAAAGCTCCCTGTTATCGATTAGACGTCTGAGGTATCTGGTTTTGTTTACTGCACACAAACCTACTTTGGTCCATGCTGCTCAGGCATTAAAAACCCTTTTAGGGAGTATTATATACAATATACATTGTACATGACGTATAGTGTGGTAAAAGTCTGAAAATCCTTCCGCCCTGTAATGAAAATTATGGGTGTCAATTGCATTTATGAAGATTACTGGTTAATACCCCAGTTTACCAAAGAACATTAATTATGGAAACCAGAAAAATAGTTCAATCAATTTTTGTCAGCTTGCAATACTGTACAAAAATGAAAGAAATCCCTCCATCTTCTCATACAAAATTTTCTTACTGTACAAAATAAATACAACATACTGCGAATTTTAAAACTGCAAGCTATAATATTAGTGTTTTATTGAATGATTATTTGTATTAAAATTAGTTTTAATTAATCATTCATGAAAAGAAAGCTTTTTTTAGACAAAATCAAATGCCAGATTAATCAAAGATTAAATCCTGCTCTAGAAAGGCTAACCATGTTCAAAGGTATACAGTCCTCACAAACGTCATGTTGATTGTAAATACAGTGTTTAATGGCTAGGTATTGCCATTTCCCAGACTAGATAACTGTTTTAGACCTTTGCAATTGGTCTGCTGCATTCACTCATCTATGGCACCACCAAGCCTGGAGTCGGTATATCATATTCGCTGTATATATTTCTTGAGGAGTTCAGACTCGATTCAGGGGTAAAAAGACTGTTTGATTTTAGATGATCTTTTTCATCTAATAGTCTGTTCTTATTCACTACCAAAGGTTTCTTCGTGGTCTTATATTGATCTTTGGATTCGTCTGTTATGGAGAACTTCACCACAGGAGTGCGCAGGCTACCGACTTTACTGCACTGATCAGCCATGTTGGATAAACTGGCCTGGAGAGGCTTTTGTTTTTTATTGCCTCCCACATTTCCTCCCATTCTTTTCATTTTCGGTTTTTCCTTCTTGGAATGAGTTGAAGTTCTACTTTTATTAGCAGTTTCTGATGATGAACTAGTCTTATCCTCAACCAATGCTGATTTAGAGAAAACAAGATCATCAAACAACCCGGATGTCTCCTCCTTAAATATTGACTGTTGTTTTGGAAATGAAACACTGTTCTTCATGTCCATTTTTACCAAATTATCCGTGATCGCCACCAATTCCTGACTTTCTCTCAAGTACATTGTTTTCATTGTGTTGATAAAGCACATCTGCAAAATTTTTGTTACAGCTGGGTTAAAAGTAGTGTGCTATTACATGTACATGTATGTAGTGTGCTACTACATGTACATGTATGTAGTGTGCTATTACATGTACATGTATGTAGTGTGCTACTACATGTACATGTATGCAGTGTGCTATTACATGTACATGTATGTAGTGTGCTACTACATGTACATGTATGTAGTGTGCTACTACATGTACATGTATGTAGTGTGCTATTACATGTACATGTATGTAGTGTGCTACTACATGTACATGTATGTAGTGTGCTATTACATGTACATGTATGTAGTGTGCTACTACATGTACATGTATGTAGTGTGCTACTACATGTACATGTATGTAGTGTGCTATTACATGTACATGTATGTAGTGTGCTACTACATGTACATGTATGTAGTGTGCTATTACATGTACATGTATGTAGTGTGCTATTACATGTACACGTATGTAGAGTGTTATTACATGTATGTACAATTGTATAGTGTTATTATATGTACTTACATGACGTATACTGTAGTGTTGTTACGAGTACGTGCATGTATAGTGTTATTACATGTGCGTATAATAGTGTTATTACATAGTTATACATACCATAGTAATTTGCATATCTGAATTTCTAAATAAAATAGAGTATGTTTCCTAGTAAAGTTGTGAATTCAATCTTTTGGGTAAGAAATCTTGATTGTCACCGAATTTTATCTCTGTCGATCATTAATAAACTCCAGTTTTTACTTTACATGTAGAATGTTAGCAATTTACATAATTTGTCTCAAGCACACATTTTATATTGCTATGCTACTAACCATAAGCTGTGGGTTTTTGTGAAGAATTCTTTCAGCTTCTCTCCACCTTGGATGTTCTCTTATAAGACTTGAATCTATATCCTGTAGCTGTAGCTGGTCCAGTATCTGGCTAACAGAATGCTGTAATGGGCTGCTTTTAGTTTCGGCCACACTGACAGAATGTGGTGTTGGGTTAGATGTGAGTCTACTCCAGAGGGAGGGTGATGACGATGCTTTCTTATGACTAGGTACATCTAGAGGTAGACTAAAGATGCTTCTTCTTAACCTGGACATATTTTGGTCCAGATCTGATGTGTGAGTGACGTTGGTATCAGAACCAGAGGCTGCGTCCTTGTTGCAAAGTCTAGCTCTGTTCAGTGAAATTCCAGTCCACTTTCTTACTCCGTACTCAGTTGTTTCTGAACATGAGAAGCTTTGGTCCATGCTGGACACGCCACTGTCTAAACTTGTCGATGCAGATATTTTATGAGAGAGAGTTGTTGGTGCTGGCTTCCTCTGATGGCGGGGTGTACTGGGAGAATTTCCCATCATGCCTGGATTACTATAACCTCTTATGAAGTGTTATATCTTGATTCACGTCTCAGATTGTGTATGAAATTTAATTCTGTAAAATCTGTGCGCGTGACAAGCATCTGCGACATGATTATGTGTATTGAGAAAAAACAGGCAGAATTTACGAAAATTAAATCAATATTTAGGAAACAACCTGGAAAAAATCAATTACTCCTTACCCTATTGGTTGCCATCTTGTCATATTTATAGCGTGCTACTTATGAAGATTATTATACTCATGTCTAGTTATTGATTCTTTAAGTGTTGCTGTTTCTTAATATGTTTATATTATCCCTTGTATCACTAGATACATGAAACATAATATTTGATTTTAGGATAGAGGGATAGTTAGCATGTTAGCTTTCAGGATACAATGGATCTTGTTTTGAGCACTTAATAACAAGGGCATTAAATATTTATCAGAATTTTTTAGTATAATCGTAAAAAAACAGGTCTAAATAAGTCATGAAATACAACATTCAAACATGCTGCCACACGTGCAGTCTTTTGTAATGCCCAAAATCACATGTAGATGTAGCAAAGCATCAGTGCAGTGTACCAGGCCACATGTATGACATTCAAATCTGTACTCATACACTCTGAATTGTCTATTTACTAGCAGTGTTTTTAAAATTGGAAAACTTGTCATTCATAGATTATCTAAATGTTATAACACTTGCTAGTTGTGCTGCATAATCAACATTAACGCATGAGTTAATTGATTAATTTTTATCTCTTGAGATTATCAAACAGCAAAGACAAAGTTCGAGGAAGTTGAGAAAAAATTAATTAAACAGGAACTTCTTAAAGATTATGCTCTCTATGACGATCATTCAATTAATCATGAGCAATCGGCTCCCTGGAGGTCAGGTATACAATGACACGCACAACGTTGGTGATAGTCAGCCAGTCAGGAAATTGTTGAATATTTGAAGATTCGCTGCCAGCGCCACCAGCCCCCATCTTAGTGTCACATTAATAGAAAGTGTGGGCGAGATCATTAAGTGTGTCAAAATGCTGATGACCAACAGAGTGCATGACCTCCTCTCACCGAGTCCTACATGTGCATGTGGTGGATACCAAAAGCATGGTTTGTCTTTGAATACTGTATGTAGATTTGCATATACTACGTGTATAAGGGAAGGATCTACATGTAGCTTCAAATAATTATGGTTTAGTCTCATTTTCATGTCTTACAATTATTTCTATTTAGGATTTACTGATAATGATTTTAATATTTACATGTTTTACAATCTTACTTCTCTCCTATTTATAACTGAATGCTTAAAATGTATTAACATGCTTTTGGATTGGAACTAGTTACATAAATAAGGTGAGAATAAAGTAATGATCACTAGATGCACGATTATAGAATATTATTGCATAGATAGTTATAAAGTAGAGTTTACATAATATATTGTAACATAACACATGAATTCTAGATTGTACATGTAGGTTAGACTTTCATAATATTTTATATTGTATTATGTTATAAATTATACATGTATGTACGTTATAATATTATAATTATAAAATATACATGTATGGCATGATGGCTGTATAACATAATGACTATATATGATACATTCTTATTAGTACAGTGTAGGCCTATGCTTAAATTAATTATTGTGCAAAATAGTAATATGATAAGTACAGTGCAGTGTGGTATATAATACTATAAGTATTAGTTTGATATTAGTATGGTATTGGTATCAGTATTAGTATCAGTATTTTCCTGTGCCATTGAGTTTTCACTCTAACATGTATATTCAGCAAAACTCCTCAGGTAGATTGTCCTCATACACTAATATCTAAATGTTCTCAATTCATAAAAAATCTAATCATAACATCAAAGTTTGGGTGACCTTACAGTCCACTCAACTGGTCATTGCAGGTCAAGAGTAATACAATGTAAATTCTCATATAGCATTATCACTTTTTGAGATCAAACATTACAAGTAAATGGCATCAGTGTGCTTTTATGTGAAACCAATACAATCTTTATACATGTCCTTATCCATGTACATGTACATATAACACATTATATTACAGTAGGAGCGTGCATAATATATTATTAAGGCTCATGTAGTTATGCAAACAAGTCTATATAATATATAATACATTAATATATACTTGATCTGGGTCTAAGTTATCTTAATTAATTTATTATGTTATTACGTTGAGAGAGTTATTTATATTTGACATTTATTAGTGTGTCCTTTATCAGCCATAACAGCATGCTGTTATAGTTGAAAGTATTTTGTGTTCAATTCTTGTTCTTATCAGTCAAGTAGAATAGACTCTCAAATATAAGCACTGGACTAGTAGAGGGTAGAGAGGTAGCCCACTAGACTAGTAGAGGGTAGAGAGGTGCCCCACTGGACTAGTAGAGGGTAGAGAGGTGCCCCACTGGACTAGTAGAGGGTAGAGAGGCAGCCCACTGGACTAGTAGAGGGTAGAGAGGTGCCCCACTAGACTAGTAGAGTCATGTTCCCTCCAATTGTGAAAGATTCAACTGTAGATAAACCTACAGCTGGAGCTCAGATAGATATGCTACTGGACAATATTCAGGTGTGTGCATGTATTTAGCTGTGGCTTTTATTTATATTGTGCAAAGAAGAATGGTTCCTATGCTACAGAAATTAATAATACATTTGGTTAGCATTGCTGATTATAGGTTTGGTTGTGAGGGTGAAGCACTTAAGGTTGAGGAGCACAGACTATCACCAAACTCAGTGAAAGCTTCACCTAATTAGGCTTTTCCTATAAGCTATATTTTAGCTCATGGACCATGTCCAAGATTTTTAAATGTGGTATTTACATCAGTTCTACTCTTGGCTACCCACCCAAACTTTGGAAATATTTTTGTCTTGGAACTGAGGCCAGATGCCTCTATTTCAATCAGAGAAGAAAGATGGTGTAGTTTGGGGTGGTAGAAGTTGTTTTATAATACTGTAGAGACATGAAAGATGGAGAGCAGCCATACATTGCAGATCACCTGACAGAGAGGAGGGTAGACAAAGGAGGAAATACTACCTTGTGACATCTCACCGACTCCCTACAGGCAGAGTGAGAAGGTTTGAAATATTAGAACATAGAAATGATCATATAATGTATAATGTATTCCACTCTTTCAGTAACTAGTGAATCAACTAGTTTTGATGTTATGATGTTATTGTTACATGTAAAATGGATTCACATAAGAAAGGTTTTTGAAACCAAAATAAAGTTGTGAAATATTCATTTTCCAACTGAAATTTACTAAGCCTACTGTTACCATAATTTGCTTGCATGTATATGTATATACACAGAGCGCTCACTTGTGGTTGTGGCTACATTATCGGTGTATCTGGTCAGGTAAATCTATAATAATTATGGTCATTATCATATAATACATGTAGATTGTCAGCTACTGATATGTATTACTAGGAGATACAAAGTGAGTATGCAGCAGACTCCAGAGGAAAGTGAAAAGGAAAGATCCATTAGACAGATACTGAATGAACAGAAGAAGTTCCTATTGAATTACAAGGCATCCATTGAGCAGAGAAGACAACTCCTCCTGCCTGCAAATTTCCACCTTCCTTCAGTTAGAGTAAAACAAGATAGAATTGAGACGCCAAGACCATCTGGAATAGAGATTGTAGTCAGCAGTAACAGCATCACACACGATAACAAGATGGAGCGAGACCAAGATCAACTATCTAAGCTGAACATTTCAACAGAAAAGGAGTCGGGGGCGACAACTCCAAAGACGGTTGTCGAGCAGAGGAAATGTAGAGCTATTCCGCAGTGTTGTGATGCCCTCCAAGTGACGAATAGGATCAGTAAACATGGATTCCTACTCACACCTAACACAAAACACAGAGTGGAGAATTGGCTCAACAGTATAAGGATTTGACTGCCGCCATCACTGTGTATGAATCATTCAGTGGGTCTATTTCTAGTAATGGCATATATAGAAAGAGTTGACAACCATGTTCTGTACATTTACTGTATATTGAAACACAAAAGAGATTATTGTAAACATTTTTATATTTAATTATGTAACATTTATAATACACATATAAATGAAAATACTATGTAATTTATATACAGTTTACTGAACTCCTATATTGAAAGTATAAAAATTCAAATTACACATGAAATGACCAACAAAAAGAGTCCTACACTAAACATAACACCAGTGTCTAGAGTTATGCTCTCCTGCCTAGCCACATGTTCCATAATATAGTATAAGGAGATAATCTAAGTAAAGGAAGCATAATTTCTAATCTCATGAGTTTCTCTCCACCCCATGTTTTCGAGACCCCTCAAAGAGCCACATAATACACATAATAGGTGGTCCATGTTACCATGCAAAGCCAAATCAACTGTCTATGTAAAATGGCCTAAGAACCGTACTGGCTCGAGTTCCTGTGTTCTATTCCTACCATGCGTTTCTATTGGCTGATGCGTTCCTTCATTGTACACCTACTAATACCCACCTGCCATAATGGGATAGATGTACACTGTACATGTAAGTGCAGGTCATCATGAACACTGGTGACTGGGTATCACATGCACTAACAGTTGGTTACTATGCAGTGGTTAGCTACAGTCTATCAGATCATGTCTAGCTGTGAATCTAGGTTCACTGGACTTGGAAGAGAGGTGGGTATGTTAAACCACCCTACATAGCTATGTACTGGATATAAAGAGTAACAACGAAGTATACCAGCAAAAATATTATGATGTGATTTGATAATGTTCAAGTGGGACAACTCCTGGAAATGTACCACTGTCAAGTAGGATGTATATATAGTTACATGTAACTAACTACTTACAGGTATAATTACACATTGTATATTGTTCCCTTGGTAACCATCACTCACTACCTCTACTCACTGATATCACACATATTCACACCATACCTGCTCATAGCTACTAGGGCTTACTATGCAGTTAAACAGTTTAACCTATGTATGACATTTTTAACACTCCTACATTGTGCATGTTCATGGTATATAAAGACATACATGTAACCCATCAATTCACTTGTTCATATTATTTTATAGCAGTAGCTTTTTGAAGTTGTCTTTACTATGCATTACTTTTTTAATCAAGAGCTGACAACTTCAAATTCTACCACCACCACCACCGAGTTTCATAACATTTTTACTATCAACAGAAATATCCTCAGTGCTATAGATACTTCAAACTTGAATCTCTTTCACTAGCACACGATTTCACATGATGAACAAGACCTCCATCTTACTTTCTAATTCACATACGAGGGACATTTTTCTACACACATCAATCACTTTTTCTAATTACATAAGATACTGTTTCATGACTCCCTGAGCATCTGTACATCTGCTTATAATGCATATGACATTTTTAATACTCCTACATTGTGCATGTTCATGGAATATAAAGACATGACCCATCAATTCATTTGTTCATAGTATTTTATAGCATTAGATTTTTGGAGTTATCTTTACTTTGCATTACTTCTTCAATCAAGAGCTGACAACTTCGAATTCTACCAGCAAAACACTGCCTTTCATAACATTTTTACTGATACCATGTATGTAAAACAGTTGAATGCTCTCTTTCAATCACATTCATTTAAATTGTCTTCCAGTTAAATCCCACTTTGAACAAGGTATACCAGCATTACATGCATCAGTATGTTTCCAACTCACTCCACATTCAAGCATTCAATTTTTCATGAGAACTAAACTAGCAGGTATCTACACTGTACGTTTACAGGAACTGTCTTCCTGTTCAGTATTTTCAAACCATAATATTTTTGCTGGCATACTTATAGTTGCTACTCTTTATATCCAACACCCAGCTATGTAGGGTGGTTTAACATACCCACCTCTCTTCCAAGTCCAGTGAATCTAGATCCACAGCTAGACATGATCTGATAGACTGTAGCTAACCACTGCATAGTAACCAACTGTTAAGACATATGATACCCAGTCACCAGTGTTCATGATGAACTGCACTTACATGTGCAGTATACATCTATCCCAGTATGACAGGTGGGTACTAGTAGGTGTACAATGACGGAACACATCAGCCAATAGGAATGCAGGGTAGGAATAGAACACAGGAACCAGAACCAATCAGGTCCAGCCAATAGACACACAGATGATTCAGCTATGCCTGGATAGAGGATCCACCATATGCGTACAACAGTGAACTCAGTGGTGTCAACTCATGGAAGTGGGAGATAACTCTAAGAGGTTAGATGTCATGCCACTTAACTCTAAGACTTCTCCATATACAACTATTATACACATAATGTTCATGGCTGGCAGGAGGAGATAACTCTAAACACCAATGTACTATAACAGCAGACACTTAGACAGGCAGGGCAGATATCAGGTAGGAATGTCCAGAATTGAGGCCACAGACTTTAGAATAGACTCAGTATTATTTCTCCAGTTTTTGACATCTTTTGAGACTGAGCACCAGACTTCACCGTGTCGGGGTTCCACCTTGACGCACCTCATTATAATCTCGGCTTGCTGTTCCTACAAATAGTAACATCCATGTGAACTGCAGAGAGAACTTGGGTTATGCATGACTAGTATTCACAGACACCACCAAGACGGACACTGCGAGTAATATCCAAACAGACGTAGGGTAAGGGAGCTAAGCATGATAGGCTACCTCTGTGCCGTGCAGTGATTCAAACTTGTAGAAGTAGCCCCATGCATCACCAAGGTCAGGGTCAAGCTTTACTGTACGTGTGAACCAGCTCCTAGCTTTGTCTGTCTTTCTGTCGCTCCAAAAGAGTCTGTAAATATACATGCATGTACTATATATACAGATAAATACACATGTACTACACACAATATAACAAATATATACACATATACTACATACGATATAACAGATATATACACATGTACTACATAACGATATAATAGATATATACACACGTACTACACACGATATAACAGTTATATACACATGTACTACATGTACATACATGTGTACTACACCATGTTTTGACTTCATATAGTAGAATAATGAAGGGATAACAGTGAATATAAAGACCATTTACGCTGTACAAACTATCCCATAATGCACAGCATAACATGCACTTACTTAGCCACTGCCAACATCACATGTGGATCGTGTTCACATTTCTTGAGTGCATCCAATGACTTTGTTCGTCGCTGTGGCTTAGCTTCCAAGAATATTGCCTCAGCCCATAGGGAGCCAGAGCTAGAGCACTCTTGTAAGGCTATAAGAATAGACTTGTATGTACAAATGTGCAGGAGCAAGTGTAGATATGCATGTATGTAGACACGATGGACGTATCATTAGACTATACACAGAGATGGACGTATCATTAGACTATACACAAAGATGGACGTATCATTAGACTATACACAGAGATGGACATATCATTAGACTATACAATGAGATGGACGTATCATTAGACTATACAGTGAGATGGACGTATCATTAGACTATACAGTGAGATGGACGTATCATTAGACTATACAGTGAGATGGACGTATCATTAGGCTATACACTGAGAGGAATCCGATGTTAGATGAAGTACTTGGCTCACCCTTAGCCATCTGGTTCTGTGCAATGACCTTGTTACTGGCCCGTATCTCCAGTCGCACTGACTCCAGCCATAGTAGGGGGTTCTGTGAGTTACGTAGCCTAGCTTTCTCTAGTATGGACCTAGCCTTAGTCAGCTGTTTCTGTGACTCCTCCAGTCGTGACCAGAGAGTCCAGAGTGGAACAGCTTGAGGACACTTCTTAACAGCCTGACTGTACGATTCTCTAGCCTCCCTCACATTACCTATTTGTCACAGAACCAGGATCTCAAACTAACAGTAGCATGAATCTGCACTAAACATATTACTGTGTAGCTTGGCCTATGAATACATATTGTACACATTATCGTATAACATATGCATGAAGGTATTCAACATTACCAAATAGATACAACTACTCGGCGAGGTCCTATTATTATTCTCCAAACTGTAGGACCACACCTCTACTCATCAAAAGTATTGCCTACATGACCAGTGTATAAACGCCACCACTGCTTGTCAATGTATATTCAGGATATACATGTACATGCAGTTATACATAAGAACTAACCTAAACTCTGCTCAATCTGACCCTTCATCATCCAGAGCTTAGAGTAATCATCAAAGTGTTTGAGTCCCTCTTCAAGCAGTGATTTGGCTGTATCCACCTCTCCAAGGCACCACTCTAGTTTTACTGACTTCATGAATACTCTAGCTGTAGGGGCATTAGCTCTGGCCTGCACAAATGTGGGAGGTGTGCATAAAGCAGTAGATCCATTGATACACATGTATGAGTCATAGTGACAAATTGACCTGGTGGTGTTCGGATAGTTTGCTAAAGCTCATTGAAACATGACTGGGGAGGCGACTGACAAAATAATTACATTATTCTGGTTGCATAATACATTGCTAAGTTAGCCCATGTGTCAAATAGTGCTACAGCAAACTCCACCCACTACAGCAAACTCCACCCACTACAGCAAACTCCACCCACTACAGCAAACTCCACCTACTACAGTAAACTCCACCTACTACAGCAAACTCCACACACTACAGCAAACTCCACCTACTACAGTAAACTCCACCTACTACAGTTAAACCCCACCCACTACAGTAAACTCCACCCACTACAGTGAACTCCATCCACTACAGTAAACTCCACCCACTACAGTAAACTCCACCCACTACAGTAAACTCTACCCACTACAGTAAACTCCACCCACTACAGTAAACTCCACCCACTACAGTAAACTCCACCCACTACAGTAAGCTCCACCTACTACAGTAAACTCTACCCACTACAGTAAACTCTACCCACTACAGTAAACTCCACCTACTACAGCAAACTCCACCCACTACAGTGAACTCTACCCACTACAGTGAACTCCACCTACTACAGTAAACTCCACCTACTACAGTAAACTCTACCCAAATGTACAACTGACCTTCTGGAGGAGTTTCCTAGCTCTCACAAACTCGTTGTTCTCAGACTCAAGTTTTACAGCAGCCAACCAGATCTCTTCACTGTTACCATTGGCTTGGAAGGCAAGAGACAAAATTCTACGGGCAGCCGGTACGTCACCCTGTAATAAACCACGCAGACGATATACACACACTAGCTAGCAAGGCAGCGTATGTTATACACTAGCCAACAAGGCAGCGTATGCTACACACTAGCCAACAAGGCAGTGTATGTTATACACTAGATAACAAGACAGCGTGTGCAATACACTCACCAACAAGACAGCGTATGTTATACGATAGCTAACTGTACATGATATGTTATAATGACTTACAGCAAGCCACTTTGACTTAGCTCCCATCAGCCACAGTACTTCAGCTTTAGGGCAGTGCTTGACTGCCCGTTGTAATAGCTCCTCTAAAGACTCTCTGGTTCCATGGTCTTTCTCAAAGTGAGCTGCATCAATCCATATAGTTTTCTTCTCTGGGAACATACTGAGGGAGTGCTCGTAGATAGCCCTAGCGCATTCGATGGCCCCATGGCTAGCACACTACAACATATATAGGATATGGTAATTGGGCATGCATGCGTGCAAGGACCAAAGGCTATACATGGTACTACACTCTCCAACAGCAGATTACTTACAGCGTCTGCGTCGTCCATCCAGGTTCTTATGCGATCCTCATCCTCAATGTTGATTCCGATGACAGACTTAATAATAGACCTGCAAGTGGCAACACTGCCGGATTTCTCACAGTCCTCGGCATCCTGTATCCACTCCTCTCTCTTTATGTCCACCATGTTGGCTTTCAGCGATGTCAGAGCTGGGTGAATGTGAACATGCATCTAGTCAGCATTGTGGAGTGCATACATGTATGACCACATTGTACATGGTGTACTGTTCACTGTGTACATGTATGCAGTGCATATTCATAGAGTTATATATACATTGTATGTATATAATGTGTTATATAACTATTGAAGAACTGGTTAGCATCTGTTGACATATGACGTGTACTAGCATCTGTTCACACATGCCAAGTACCAGCACTTGGGCACACATTACCTACCTCTGTCAATGATTTTGTCCACCATAGTGATGTTACCATGAGCCTCCTCTAGCTTGGCAGCAGTGATCCAGATATGTCTATCAGAGGGTATACTCTCTCTTGCCTTATTCAGAACTCTCCTTGCATTTTCATAGTTTTCCAGCCTAGCCAGGGCCAACCACAGCTCTACACTAGTGGGACAGCACTCCACCGCCCGACTCAACATCACCCTAGCGTCCTCGGGTGTCTCTATGTCTACAGCAGCCTTCCACAGTCTCACCTACAGTGTACATTGTGGGTTAACACAGTAAATAAGAAATATTAATATAATATATTTGTTTATCCATGTGCTGGTTTACCTACATAGAAATCATCACAATATACAGAGCAAACACAGAGATGTGCAACAAGTAAACACTAGTGACTAGAGATATAATTTTCATCTGACAAGTTGAGCAAAACTCACAGAATTTGGTATGCTTTCCAGAGCCTTTCTAAACACCCGCCTTTTATATTTAGTTTCAGTTTCTACATCCGAAGCTTTGATCCACAATCTAACAGAGGAGGGGAGATGGCGGACAGCCTGAGCAACTACAGCTTTGGCCTGGTCCGGAGGCTACAACAGAAAGAGTATCTTATACATGGAGCACCACAGCTTACACACACAGGCTGCTTACATGTAAACAACTACTATACGGACTACATGACGTATACAACCAATATATGAACCACATGTATTCAACCACTACATGAACCACATGTATTCAACCACTATATGAACCACATGTATTCAACCACTATATAAATTACATACTAAAATGTTGAGGTTTTCTAGCCTTTAATTTGTACCAAGTCATATTGCATTGAAACCAAACATTTCCAATACTATTTTATGTAGTCACTTGCGAACAACCAAAAGCTGTCATACTCATTGCTGTTGTAGCTGGGGATGACCCACATCAAACTAAAGGTAAGAT
Organism: Bugulina stolonifera; assembly: GCA_935421135.1. NCBI lineage: Eukaryota > Metazoa > Bryozoa > Gymnolaemata > Cheilostomatida > Bugulidae > Bugulina > Bugulina stolonifera. Next base: position 34,745,525 of record OW285187.1, read on the forward strand.
AATTCCCACTACACTATGCTAATGATGCAACGCTACCATTGAATGAAATTGAGGGAGAGTTGTCACTATAAGATATTATGAGACCTAAACACTGACCATGAGTCTAACAGCTTCTAACCACACATCCTCAGAACGGGGACAGTGTTCTGTCCCCTTCATTATGAGATTTCTGGCAGCCTGTAGCTTGCCGGTAAGCTCCTCCAGTCTGGCTGATGCGATCCACGCTGGAGCATGAGAGGGATTTGTCTCTCTAACTGATTTGAGTAGAGTTCGTCCTTTCTTCACATCACTACAGTCAGTATAACATTTAAACACAGATACTATTTACTTAGCTTTATATATGAAGAACAATTAGCACAGGAGTTGTGTGCCCTTGCCATTAAGTTAGCATGAGAAGATAACTCCCAAACATAGAATAACCATAAAATATGTGATGCATGAGACAACGACTGCACACAAGTTGTTGTGTGTGTCATGAGGTTGTATTTGTGGATTTATTAGACAGAGTCTTACTTGATGTCTCCACCATAAGTAGGTATCATCGACTGTAAGTCTGTGAGGTAACCTTTTGGGTCAACAACCGTCTGTCCAGTGACTGAGTCTGACACCTGCAAGTACAGACAGCAGCTAGTTAGACTGAGTTATTGTATATAGAATGACTATAACCTACAATGTATATAATCCGCTAACTACACCTCACAGTTATTTTACACATCGTATTAAGTATAGCCCTATAGTACCTGTGACAGCTTGATGTCCATGAGCGAGTTTCTAGCTTGTCCAATCTTTTTCATATCAATATCACTGGGAGTAGAAAGGCCGGGGGTTTCTAAGCCACCCCTCAGCTGTTCATTAGCATCCATAGTTGTGTTCATCTCGCCTGCCGCTACGGCTTTGGCCAGGAATGAATCAGACATAGCAGAGTATTTCTCTTTTCGTGGATTTCTCTGTTTCTTGTTTCTAACATCTCCAACTTCTGGTATGGCATCCCATTCCGTCTCAGATACCTGACTTAGTTTTCTCTGAAACAATACATGTAGCCTATACACTCTGTAGCATACTACATGTATACACTCTGTAGCATACTACTTGTATATACTCTCTAGTAAACTACATGTATACACTCTGTAGTACCACATGCATATGCTCTGTAGTATCACTTGTATATACACTGTAGCATCGCATCTATGTACACTGTAGTATCGCATCTATGTACACTGTAGTACTATAAGGAAGAATAAGGAAGACTCCAGTGTCAAACAAACACACAGTCTGCTACATGCGCACGATGCTATCCATAACCGACATGTCCGCTGTTACCTTGAGATCAGAAAACTGTTGCTGAATCTTGGGTCGTTCCTGTCGGAATCTCTCTACTTCTTCCTTGAATCTCTGTTCACGACGTTCTTTACGTTTCTCATCCATTCTTTTATCAATAGCTTCATAAATCATGTCAGCTTCCTCATCATCTTTCTCATACGGGTCTTTAGCACAGATACTCCCACCATAACCTGTGAACTGTGGGTAATAACCAACATAGCTAGACATGAAAATGTAATAAACTATACATTGTATATTATATGATAATTCGCAAACGTAAACATGTGAATCAACTCGCTGCTCTGAATCACGGAGAGAAATACTCAATAGATTATATATATCATGCAATCTATATAGACTATATTATAGAGGCCTACTATGCAATCTATAGGAATATCTTCTTCGCAAACCCAATTAAACTGAAAGAATAATTGCCTATCATAGTAGTAAAGTATTGCTAAGGGCAGCTGTGGCCTAGGGGTTAGAGCTCTGGATATTCATGTGGTAAGTAATAAAGTGTTGCTAGCAACAACACATTGGAGTATAATAGACCTATAATCCTACCTCATCAAAATTCGCATCATTCAGATCTTCTTCTGGCTCCTCCTCTTTAGGTTTACCAGGCTTGAAATATGGATGCCTGTCATCACTATAAAATACATTTGAACCAGTAATCTAGAGTGGCAAATCATAGTTTAAGGGCACGGTCACCAAATAGATCTTTGTTGCATTTAGATCACATAAAGCAACTAGCCTTAGTCTAAACAAGGAGTAAGAGGAGAAGGAGGCTCGTCTTTGAAAACATGTATATATGTTACGATGGGCTACCAGTGTTCGATGTGCGCCTCGGGTACTCGAAAACTTTGTGTCAAGATTGGTTAAAAAATCTACGCTCTGAACACATGTCTACACTTTGCAAGTGTAACAACTGTGATCAATCCACCATAATTTATTTACATGTAGAGTCAAACTTGCTGAAGTTGGTAGGCTATACTTGAAAATAAAATCTTAACTATTTCATAATAAATAAATTACAATAAAGTTCAAATTCTGGGAAAACACGCTTAATTTGTGTGACACTTTTCTCTTCCTACGAATTTGTATTAGCCAACATCTAATGCTAAAGTAATAGCTGGGATTCTAGTAAAGTTGGTAGGCTGGTAAGTGAGCGACTGCAAAAGCCTCTTATTAAATGAAAATAATGCTATAAAATCTAGGTTACTTCGCATGAGTTTGTCATCGAGAGAAAGTATTAGCAATGTGATTGGCTACAATCACAGTGACATATTTAGCGCTAAACTCCGCTATCGCAATAATATTAGTGGCATTCGTAAACTGGCGAAGTTGTCCACTCTCTGCAGTAAACATTCAGCGACTCAACTAAACACATTTAGATATCGAGGCGCACATCAAACATAGATTTCTCAAAGATGAGCCTCCTTCTCTTCTTACTCCTTGGTCTAAACTTCCATTCAAAATCAAAATAACAACTTACGTGACATCGGTTGCCTCTCTTGCTGGACCAATATCAGAGCGTGTTGTAAATCCTGTAGCACTAAAAACATAAGAAACAGAAGTCTGTAAAGCAAGGATAGTCCTACTGCAAACCCTAAACAATACAGCTACAAAGAATCCACATAGGTATCCAATAGTTATTTATTATTGGGCATTTGCAGTTTATGCAGTTGAGTTATTCCATTAAAATACAAAAAATGATTGATTCATTCATGTTAACCATAAATAATAATTAGAATAATCCATGTTCACGTTGTTAATGGGAAGTATGCACGGATGAATCATAAATGATAATATTGTTACAAAATATTACCCTCGTCCCAATCCAGGTACATAGCCAAGCGGAGCGTTAAGGCCAATGAATGCTTTCTTTTTCTTGCTGACAAACGATTGCTGAATTCCTGACATGTTGATTTGGCAATAACACTAACATTTAATCGATACGAATTAAAAGAAACTACCGAGTTTTGAAACTAAAACTACAGCAGCTATATCTATCCTAATCAGAGCAAAATAAGCGATTAAATAAGTGATAAATTATTATACTAGTTACAATGAAATGGTTATCACAACAATTTATATGATTATCATTAGTAAACCATTCAATTTTTATTCGCTCGATTCTTTGTTATTGTGAGGAAACAACATTGGTCGTTCTGGTCAAGGACGGTAGTACCACGCTGTCTAAACCAATTTGCTATATTGCATTATAGCATATACCTTATTATTCAAAAAATTATCAATTATTGCGCAAGTTCTAAAGACTAATTATAATAGGAGCCCTGCACATGACCCCGTAAAAGATGACCGTTGTAATTTATAAAACCCAGGTTATGTTGTTTCAGTTTCCTGAATTCCACAATAGAACTAATAGAGAGCTATGTATAAAAAGCAGTGTAAAAGTCCATTTATCCATTGATTTGCATGTCAGTATGGGATTTTTTTTACTGTTAATGATGAAACAAGAAAATTGCAATATTGTGCTATTTTAGTTTATTTTGTTTTTTTTTGTTGGTAAGAAAGAAAGAAAAAGCAGCGAATAGAGAATTCCTGTATTGACTGTTTCTTATTTTTATAAATCAAAATGGTCTCCCAAAGGAAGTAGACTGCTAAATCACACTTTTTGCTGATGGCACACTAGCGTACCAAGCTATCACTTGCCACTAGGCCTGCAACGATTCACAAAATACTGTTTCGATCTTTTCGATTCTGCCAATTGACTTCTTCGATTTTTTCGATTCGATTCGGTACCATTTACGTTGCAGTAGTTCTTCGCAACAGTATTTTAGAACACTGTCAGTTGTAGTAGTTGAGTTGATAATTCCATTTTGGAATCACTAAAAAGAGTAGAATGAGTAGATTCCAGAAGCATACCCTTCTAATTGTGTGGAATATCAAATACAAATTGCATATTTGGGGCATTTATATAATTATAGACTTATATTAGTAATACATCTTAGCACATGATGTATTTTATAGCTATCTACTTATTGCCAACAAAATTACTAGAAAAAAATTGTGCTTCACTGAGACTCGAACTCATGACCACACGTTTGTAAAGCGAGCGCTCTGCCACCATGCTATGGTGATAACTTGGGATTACCATGAATAAGTATATATTTAACAAGAATCGAAAATTGAGTGCAATGAATCGATATTGAAAATACTGCAAATTAATCGTATCGAGAATCGTTATCGATTCATCGTTGCAGGCCTACTTGCCACCTTGAAGTTCCAAAAAACCTGGGGGCATTTAGCGGCTGGGCTGTTAGATGGGGAATGAACTTTAGCGTGAAAAAGAGTAGTTCAACAACAAAGGCCTCTTCCCAAGTTCCTCACTTGACGGTCAGTCGTCACTGGACACTGTTGACGAAGTCTAATATCTGGCGGTCATAATCCAAGCTGACATGAAGTTTACTGTTCATATTCAGAGGAATCTGATGACCGCAAAACAGCAACTGGGCATGATAAAGAGGGACCTTTTCTGGGCACCTAAGAAGGCTAAATTGCTAGCCTATAAAACACTTTGTCTCCCACACTTGGAGTATGCAGCAGCTGCCTGGAATCCTAGTTGCAAATAAGAAATCTCAAGTATTGAGTTGCTACAGTACCAAGCGATGAGGTTCACTGCCAACGTCAAGGGGAGGATTGGTATAGAAGAAGAAGCAAAAACCAAACTTGGCCTTGTTCCACTGCATAAGAGAAGAAAAGACCAAAGAATCAATCTTCTGATGCGCATCCAAGCGAAGGAAAAGCATCACCCTTTTTTGTCAGCCTCCTACGATAAGATCATTGACAACCTACTCACTACAATGGCCACCAAATCTCAGACTCGTGGACTGCCTGCCACGTTTCGCACAAACCGTTCATTATTCCACAACAGCTTCCTGTCTCGAACCATTCGGGATCTTAAGGGAAAGAAATGATTCTGCGACACACGCTGCCAACAATGCTAACACATAGAAAGAGGGCCATCACAGGACTTTTACTGAGATCACTGCAGCATTTAAACTGAAATTTGATTATCTAGCAAAAGCTAACACAAATGCTCATACTAAAGTTTTCCCAAATGAGGCACATCTCTTCCACTCGCCCTAGTGATCAAATGTGATGTCTAATTTAAGTTTGATAAGTAAGTAAGTAATGCAGTTGCCAAGTGAATTGATTATTTTTTATATATCTACTTTCATAAATAAGAATTATACCCCTGGAGCGCTTCTGGCTTCGTGTTGGTCACCATGACGCGTCTTCCCTTGACGGCTTAATATTAATAATAATAACTATGTATAAGCAGCGTTTTATATTACTATTTATTCCAACCAGGCCCAACAACCAGCAGCAAAAACAAACATGGAATACTTGAAAACAGGGACTGTGAGTGGGGTAACGCTTAGTAGAACTCACTCCACAGCCAGTGTACATGTGGTTTATTGTTCAATTGTCTTCTGTTGCTGTCTTCGTCTTATAAATTATTATTGTCACCGTCAACCATTTGAGAGAGTCTATTAATATTACAAGCTTTATAATGTAAATATCCGGTCTATAGTTCTGCCACCTCGCAACAGACAATTTTTTGTTCTCGTTGTGGTTCCAAGTCTCTCCTACTGGTTGAGTACTTTATGCGTTTTGGTTAGTTTATAGTGAAAGTATATTTTAGATGAATATGAACTTGACAAGGGCAATCACCAAGCCGCGTGGGCAGCGAGTAGTCTATGACTCAGAAAGTTTATGGCTGTTACTGCTCCCGATGTACATGCATAGCGCATCGTTTGATTTGGGGTTGATTATGAAAAGCAATCACTGTAGTTACATGTATGTTATTAAAAGAAGAGATTAGTGGAGGGTATAAAATAATTCAACTGCTGCTAGTTACAATTGATAATAGTTGTCCTTTCCCAATTTAGGAAACACATTGTGGGAGAACAATTTCCAAAATATAAAAGTTTGTAATATTGTAATGGTTTCTGTGATTTGGTGCGGTCGTCCTTGGACGACTATCGACCCAGAAATGAAGTGCCTATGAGTGGTAATAGGACTTCGCATTACATGAAAGATCGAGCGGTCTCAGTAGCCCAAATACTACCAAAGACGACCCATCTGGTCCCAAGTCTGACCTTCAGACTATACAATGAAAGAGAGTGATCCGACCTAGTAGGCGGTTCGCTAAGCGAATGACCTGACAAAAGGAAGTGAAAGTCTCTGTATCAAGTATAGATGTGTCTTTATTGAAAGCCAAGCGTAGACTGAGACAATGAACAGTAAAACAGTGCCCTTTATATAGTATAAGGACTTCCGGCCGACGTGACGTCGGGAAAAGACGACGTGTGGTCGTCCGGAAGTTGCGCAACAAGATGGCCGCCGGAAGCCCGACGGCCGACCCAAAATAGGTCGGGTTCTACAAAAGTTGCTTATAATGGTCCAATTCATGTACAAAATGAATATCAATGGATTCTGAGAGGTCGGGCCTCTGTACATGGGTATAAAAGGCATTAAAAGACTTAGTAACATTCATGCAATTATATACAATTATATAGTGGAACAATACATGAATGAGTAGTGAGTATGAGCACATGGAGACACGTATATAGACAGTAATTAATGGTTTGGACATGCAATGCAGTCAAAGGTAAGTATACGAACACTAAGTATGAGAATGTGAGTGTCAGATGAGTAGCGCTATAACAACTACTGAGCACTTAAGGTGCGATGGAGCTTCGTCCGGGAGTTGGAGTCGTATACAAATGTCCTGTACCATCACAATATTATGTTTTTTACCGTTTAGATATAGCAGATTAGAACCAACGTCAAGAATGAAATTCAAGACTGTACGAGAAGGGGAACAGGCTGTCCTGTTTAACTATCTTGGTGAAGGGACACTGATTAAAGGGCCTAAAAGAGTAAGTAGAAACTCTACAATATTTATTTTGATCAAGGTGGAACGAGTTCCAATGTCTATGTCTGATAACCCACTTTGTTTCGAAATGTGTCTTATTTTTTATTAATAGACTGTTCTCTATGGGGAATTTTGATACCAATTTTTGCTGTATCAAAAGAAGATCTGAACCAAGATTAATATTCCAATCTGTTGTATCGGTTTGCTATGCTGCTACTTGACTTTGTGTAATACCCAACTACAGTGCATATTGTACCTCTCTTACATTCGTTTTGCTCCTAAGACTCTGGTTTTACATATAGCCCTACATGTATTTTTAGGTGTTTATATTCCGAGATCGTCTCGAAATGTTAGAGAGGAAGACAGCTTCACAATATGAATATCTCGAGTTGAAGGACACTGTTGGGAATGTAACACATGTACCTGGGTAAGGTTACTGCTTTACTTGGTGCTGCCAATGAAAAGTCATAGGCTTATAGTGGTGTTACCTATGACATGAGCTTTGGAGACTCATTAGGGGTTGTTATATCATCTGGAACACTTGAAATCGCTGTAGTCTCCCATCACTAAATACTATATAGAAGAAACCCGTCAATGCATATAGCCATACAATGGCAAGTGATTGGTGTGAACAATGCAATGCATATAGCCATACGATGGCAAGTGATTGATGTGAGCAATGCAATGCATATAGCCATACGATGGCAAGTGATTGATGTGAGCAATGCAATGCATATAGCCATACAATGGCAAGTGATTGATGTGAGCAATGCAATGCATATAGCCATACGATGGCAAGTGATTGATGTGAACAATGCAATGCATATAGCCATACGATGGCAAGTGATTGATGTGAACAATGCAATGCATATAGCCATACAATGGCAAGTGATTGATGTGAGCAATGCAATGCATATAGCCATACGATGGCAAGTGATTGATGTGAACAATGCAATGCATATAGCCATACAATGGCAAGTGATTGATGTGAGCAATGCAATGCATATAGCCATACGATGGCAAGTGATTGATGTGAACGAATAAGTACATTATTGTAGACCCTGTGAGATGTTTCTGAATCCACTTGAGCTGACATCACTGAAGGTGAAGGAAGCCATTAAGATTGACAGTCACTATGTAATAGTAGTATACAGAAACAACGGTGATCAGGTGATCAGACGAATCGTAGAGGGGCCAACTGTCTTCATACCCGCAGCCAATGAATGGTATTATTATTTTGATGTAAAAATGCCAAAATCAGAAAGGAATTCGTATGAATTCTTTTGTTAAACATTATTGGCCGCACATTTTTGTAGACAGTTTGGTAGTAGCAAGGATTGTTCATATGTGATTGATTTACCAGTCTTGGCAAGCACGATAGTCGAGAGTTAGGTGAATCATTAGTCCTGTGTACTCCACTGTGTTGTTTAGGATTCACACGTTTGAATGGCATGGACAAGATAAGGCAGAGGCTGACCACATGATCAGAGCAGCTCGAACCATAAAGCAGCTGCCCATGATGCCGGAGCATTTTTCGGATAAGATAAATGAAGTTCGGACTATTGATGACACAAAGATGGTGATAAAACTGATGGTGTATTATGAGCTAGTAGATGTGCTTAAGATGGTCAGTAGACAGTTATTAACCAATTGGTGACCATTTAGTGACCAATCACTAGTTAGTTGTAGTTGTGGTGATGAAATAGTCAATATACTGTATTCTGCATTTTGCAAGCCTTGTTCTTGTAACTGGAGTTTTTTCTTTCCCCATTTAGCTCAATTTAACGTTGTGTCATCTTTTTTATGGATCTTTCTATACTCTCCATAAATGAACAATGTATAGCCTATTTGTTTATCCATAGTAGTTCTACTTGTATATTTATTGCAGTTAGAAGAAACGGCTGACCCTATTTCTGACATGATGAAGTAAGTACATATATTTCTCTTCAGTATATCTGAGATTTGTTATGGTTTCCATGTTCAACTTTTACCATGGAGCGTTCTTCCTGGTACCAACATTGAGTCGTAGGGCCTAGTATAAATTTGATATTTTGCATATGATATTTTTGGTACTGATCTCATAATTGTACATACATTTATACATCATATGTCTTCAGACCTTGTATTTCAGTGGTATGTGTGCGGATGTTATACAGTTCGCTGGCAGACTAACGTAAGTATAATTATTATAACAAAATATATTCTTCCTGATAGAAATATTCTGCATTAGCATGAGTTATAGTAGCTGATTCTATTAGATACATCGACATTTATAATGTATATAAGCACTAGATCTAGCCTGTGATCATGAATGCTAGCCTGTGATAACTTCAGGTTCCAAGAGTTTGTATCCGAGTCCAATAAACTCAACAAGACTGACACGTACACACAACTCCTGCAGACGTGTGATAAGATCGGTTACAAGCTGAACAAGGTCATATACAGAGGATATACTGTACCCATAAAGCTACAGGTAAGGGTATCATAACCCCCTCCAAACAACAAACTCATTGATGGCTAATCACCACTGCTAATGGCATCACATGTAATTATTAGGTAACAATTTTGTTATAAATTGCAGCAAGTACATGATAAAAATATAGAGAACAGAACACGTATGAGACTACAACACGAAGTACAGGCCATGGAACAGAAGATGAAAGACTATACTCTCTCTAAACAGCAGAACAGGGTCGCAGAAAGTAGGTGCCGCTATTACTAGCATTTGGTTATCTTGTCTGTATTAGCATGAGTTATAGAAGCTAATTCTATTAGACATGGTACATCTACATGTATATTAACACTAATGTTAGCCCGTGATCGTGAATGCTAGCCTGTGATCATTAATACTAGCCTGTGATAACTTCAATGCATATGTTCTCAATGAGCACGTATAGAACATTTATCAGTTATGTAATAATATTTGTGAGAACTTTGAAGAATAAAAAAGGTAAATAGTAATAATTCACACCATGTTGAAGGTAGGAGAACACCATATGCACCGTCATCTGACTATTCATGTTATACAGTTTACCTTTCAATTTTTTGTATTAAATGTTGGTAATATCATGCATTTATAAGTACATTGCAGTGTACGTATTATATACAATGTATGCATTGTAATATTACATTGCATGTATACACAGTATACTGTATGATGCTGTTTGTTCCACACACCAGAGAATGAACTGGATGATATGAAAGAGAAACACAACCAACAAGTGGCCCAAATGAAGAGAGAACATGAAGCTCACATGACAAATGCTGAGCATGCCCAGTCCTTAGTTACACAGACTATGAAACAGGAAGCTGATGCAGGTACTTATGACTGTACAATATTTATGGGAGATCTTCACATGCAGTTCAATATAGTACTTTGTTATAAATGTAGTTTTTTGATATCCAAATGTTGAATACTCCCATTACCTGCTCATACCGACAGGATACAGGTATACACATACAATTACACTCTTACAGAGATACAGTCCAACAAGGACACCATTGAACAGGAGTATATGAAGCAACTGAGTGAACTTGGTGTAGATCTAACAGAATATCTCAAGACCCAACAACCACAACCATGTGGTCAGCTCATTGTCCTGCCTTGACCTACCCACCTTTCACGTCACAACCATAAAGGAGAGTGCATAGCTCTGCTCTCAATGTAATAATTCATAGCACTAAGGAGAGCTGGGTGTACGTTACAAGGTAAACTATTTGTTGGCAAAGAACAAATGACAGAGAAATCTCTAGCAATCCAAATCACTACGATGTAATCAAGAATTCTATTTGTTTTCTCCACATTGTCAAGTGACTCCAAGATATACATTATTTATTGTGTACATTGTATATGACCGCTATTATACATTGTGCTTTCTACAGTTCAGACCCATATAGGGATTTTACACATTATTGTTGTCTACACATATTATTGTATTTACACTTTATTTTGATATAATTTCTCTTCTACACATATCTTAGTTTTATACAAGGTTCTACACTTACAACTACTAAGTATAGACAATAAGGCTGGTGATAAGTCAACAACCTGCCACCATTGGAAATCAACAGGGAACTTCTGGATTTCATGTCCCATATCCTATCATTTGTATACTATAATTAGCTGTTGGAAGTTTGTTTATCATTAAAAAAGTAAAACTAATATAAATTCTGTGATACAACAGGAAATAGAATTCAAAGTCCACTAAATCAAGCATAACAATGGTCTTGCAAGCGCAACTAGTAGAAAATTGAAAATTAATTGGCTGTACTTTGGGGATATCGTAGTATGTTCCATAATATATTACTATTTGTCGATGATGATAACATACATGTATTATCGTTATGAGGCATGGATGGTGGGATTGTGGGAAGAAACTAGAAGTTCTGTTCTCCTGTACTTAGATATTTTTAATTTTAAAATAGCTCACAAATAAATGAAATAATCAACAAAACTAGAAAGCAGTTTTAAAAAACAAAAAAGAGCACCATTGATTATCAAGTGTTAAACCCCTATATACATGTAGTAGCAATACTAATATCCTGTTCTTATAGCAACTATGGGGTTGTCCTTTTGAACCCCATCAGTAGCGGAAGTAGCAGAGTAAAACCACCAGTGGTTAGCACAGTAGCTGGTAGTTGCTACCTGAACAAGCAATGATTTCAACAGTTGAGAAAAAACTCAAAGCATTGTTGAAACCTAATAAAACTACTGAAGCTATTACAGTACTACTATTACAAATGAATACCAAAATAGTATTGCACTCTGTATTTGAATGTACTGTATGTGGTTAGCACCTAATTTCCTATGTACAGTGTATGTACAGTGAATAAATATCTTGTACAAAATTTAACTAATAGTCTCAAAATGACCTCTCAGGCCATTGTAAGCTAAATCTAAATACTCAAATAGCTGAGATATATGCAGTTTCTGTTTACCAGGTAAATGTCTCACTACTTTCTCCTGGTTCACCAGAAGATCTAACACTTCAGATGTTATTGGCTCGTAGCCAAAGTCTAAAATAGGACTAATATTTATATTAATAGTAGAAGCTTTCTTCTGAAGCACCCCCATATATCTGTCATCCATCCAGAATGGTTTGTTTGTGGCTATATGAGGTCTAAGCCTTCCCGGTACGTCTCCAGACATGACCACAAAGAATCCCGCACAAAACGGAGGATACCAAACCTCTCCGGGTAAGACACTATCGTCAACTGCATTGAAATGTTTAGGGTGATCTTTTATCCTCCAAACACCAAAGTCGCTGATCAAATGGCAAGCTATGGTGTTGCGATGTAATTTTACCGTATAATTAGTAGAGAGTGACATAGTTATTGGATTACTAGATAGGTCATGACCCGTTTCTGGGAGGGAAGAGCTGTTCGACATGACGTCTAGTACTTTGTGTAGCATAATACGAGGATGAAATATGACATCATCATCAATTCTGAGGATGAGTTTAGAGCTGTTACAGTAATCTGTTATATAGTTGATTGCACTCACCATTTTACTCACTTGGTTTCTGTAGTCTTCTACAATGTACAAAATATTCCATGGGTGAAAAAGTGCATCTAAAAACGTTACCTTACATCTAAAAATGATTGTGTACTAAAATAAAAATTAGATTTTATCTAAATTTCCCATAAGACATTTCATTTTTTAGTATTAATTTTTCTATTACACACACAGATATTCAAAACTTTGTATAATGCCTAACTTGAATAACGATGAGTTGAGATTTACCACTGGGTGAACTGAATGCCTGACCAGTTCCTGTTCCGACTACTCCACCAGTGGTAGTGTATTTACTAGGTCTACTTCTCTACCTGGATAAGACCACTCACCCATGTAAGCGTTCTGCACAATATCTTTGTGAAGTTCAAACTCATACTCCAGCAGAGGTTGGTACTTGGCTTCATCTTTCTCACTCAATCTGCCAGTGAAGAAGATAACAGATACAGAGATGTTGTACGGCCAATTCTTGTGATCACCAAAGGTTTCTCTGATCATAGACCTGAGGTGTGGTGAGGTAGCTCTACCTTGTACCCAGATGATAACATCAGGTGACTCTGAAATAGAGAAGACAACTACACAAACTGATGACTTTGTACATCTACTGAATGCATCTTCACACTGTAGTTATTACAGTCATAGCAATAAAATCTTAAGAGATAACTTCCAACAATAAGTTTGGATTTCAACTAGAAATAATTGCTAGCAGAGCATTGCTTGTGTGTATAATATTATAACACATACAGGCACACACATACATGGCATGCAATATTATTTCATAAATTATATGCCATGTATGTTTTATGATATTATTTAATTAATAATGATATAGAGGCCCAATAGGCTTAATTAGCCTAATATAATATGAAATATTATCATATAATAGGCCTGGTGCAATATAATGGCTTATCATGTCATAAAACACAATGAAAACAGAATATCATAACATGACTCAGAATAGAAGTTAACCTCATGGTCACATGATGCATCTCCTGTATTTCTGAAACAGTAACCCGCAGAAAACTCGACATATATATTTTCCATTTTTATTCCGGCGAAGATTAAGTCCAGGGGACTTCTGTCCAGAAAAGTAAAAAAAGTACGATTATAGTATGAGAAAAAAAAAGAGAAAAGAAGAGAAAAAAAGAAATAGCTAAAGTTTGAATTTTAAAATGGACAAACAACTACTGGTGAATTAGTTATAGCAATACATATAAAATTGCAAGCATGTAGCAAATAAAACTAGCAGAGTAAAAGACAAGTAAATAAGCTAAAAGCAATAAATATAAAATTTTGAGCATGTGCTAACATTGCGCATTTGAATGACTATCAGGACTATTCCTTCAGAAACACAACATGATTCAGCCCTAACTACACTGTTATCCACAAAAATAGTTGTGATATGTTTGAGTGAGATCCCAAAACAATTCTTTTGACATGATGCTGACTTCGTGTAAACCTTTATACTATATTATTGAAAAACTTCTCAAGTAGCATATTTTGCTATAACCTATGTATAAATTTGGTTCCCCAAAAAGCGTAACTCAACTGTTACCCAGTTACAACCACATTAAAATGCTATCTAGGGAATCACTTACCTCTTTCACACCTGACAAAGTCTGCCATGATATACGGATAGAACTTCTCATAATTGTATTTAGGTAGTTTAGGTACTCTAGTAGAACGCGTGGGCTTTGAACTACACAGCAGCATTATTATTAGAATAAATAACAGAATAATAGTTGCAGCTATGACCCATCTTGCTATAAGTTTCATATCTCATCTTCCTGTGTAGTCTAAAAATATACAAATTTCCTCTGTAATCACAATGGAGGGAGGTTCGATACCGATGATATAACTATTCACCAACAGCTCAGTGATACTGGACACAGATGTAAGCATCCAACGTTGGCCTATAAAAGATGCATGCCTCTGGTGGTGACGACTGACGAGTGTCCAGCAGTTTACAAAGGGCAAAGCTATGCAAACCAATATTAGAGTGGTATTTTATCCGAGCAGCAGGATGGTGCAGATCCACAGGATAGATAGAACGGCTGGAAACTTTGATAGTGTAGTGATGAACCTGTTATCTGTAGCTGTCTTAGAAGATGAGCTCTATCTGTACTAAGTGTACACCTATATGTATATCAGTTTTTATGGTATTATATATTTAATATCTTACTGACATGAAAACTGAACTCACCCTTATTATTTCTCCTTGTTATTACATACTGGATGCAACTTTAGTCAAGCTTTGACTACATTAGGGAGCTACACTAATACTATCCAGTATCCTCTATCTATATAATTACCAAGTAAAATACTGGCAAGTTGATGATATCAACGTTTGTTATCAAATAACTACCACAGCTCACACCTAAGCAGCTATGGTTAGTCTGATTTGAATTGATAGGCTCAGATTGCTGTAACCCACGGGGGTCGTAACTCCTAATGATAACAGTACAATGATGATTCTGCCCACAGTTTACTGAACACACACAACCCAGTGTGTGTGTGTGTGTTCAGTAAACTGTGGGCAGAATCATCATTGTACTGTTATCATTAGGAGTTACGTCCCCATTGCCCGTGCTGTAACCCCCTGTAGCCAAATAAAATCGCACACTGTTATCCAAATGAGGCACTCCTTTATACATTTAGTGTTCCAGAGTGTACGATGGCTTCAAATGTATTCAAAGGTAATAATATAATTATATTATTAATATTATATTATTAATTATAATAATGATAATATTTATATTTAATATTATTAATTATATTTATGTTATTATATATTATAATTATTATAATCAAGCGCATATAATGATAATTAATAAATAGAAATATTAAGATAATAATCTTTATCTTACTTACTCCTTGTTTGTTATAATTATATAATTTTAATTTTGACTTTACGATTTTGACTTTGATTCTCGATTCTGTACAATAAAAATTTAATGTCATTGTTTGTTATTTGTTGTAATATTTTTATATAATAATAATATTATATAGGCCCTATTTAATTTAGTATTTATCTATTTTTTATAATTATTCAGTTATAGGTCTTCTAATAATATAATAAAATATAATAGTTATAATGTGGTGGAAACATGTTTTGGGAATTCCAGCTGGTATTAGAAGGCTATTTTGTACAGCTTTTTGTGTAATACCAGAAGAAGCTATATTAATAAGGCAAGGCTTCCAGAGCAATAGCTACCAGCTGACAGCTACTCTCTGCTGTGAGAACATGGGCAATGCTAGTGGAGCATGCAGGAAAGAGAGACTGGTTTAGGTTGTATATATTTATTAACTATATTTATCTTTGAGTTACTTATTAAGAGGTCTCTGTACTTGTACCAAAATACAACCTTGTAATTGTATCATAATTTATTCCTAACTATTGTTTATTAACCTTATTATTACTACATTGTTATTGTCTTTGTCCTATTTTATTACCTAAATACAGAACTACATCTGGAAATTAGTTGTTCCCTTGTCACTCCTTGGTGTGTCATTATCCCCAGAGTTGGTTAATTATCTCCGCCTCAATACATCTGGCTGAGTCCTAGGTTAGATTTCCAAGCGTTCAGGAGGATCCAAAAGTAATAGAGTTGTGTGTCTCTGCCTTGCTGGCAGCACACATGATGATGATGAACTCTTTTATTTTGAAAATGATAAAATATAATAATAATAAAATACAATAATGGCCTCTATTTGCAGGCTAGGATGAAATGTGAGTGGTTAGTAATATACATATAATTACTTGGAGGCTAAGAGAAACGTACGGGTTAGCTATGGGGAAAGAAAATATATACAGTACTATATACATGTATTTTGAGCATGGCGATTAAACTGAATGATTTGAGTATTGTCAGAAAAAGTATCTATAATGAGGTTTAAAGGAATGAGATTCTGTAACATTTAGTTTAGTGTTTCTGTATGATCATCTACTTTAAGATGTATCAGCGGCTGTGATATCAGAATCTTTGTAACAGTCATTAGTCACCGCACATCCATGTCTAAGGAGCTGTTCGGTGACAGGCGAGTAACATGACCAGGGCCGTCCCCTGTGAAGTCTTCAGAACATGAGCCGCCTGGTGAGGCAGAGAAAGGCTATTATTGAGCACCATTCATCGGTTTTTGGATTTGTAAGTTTTCTGGCCGTGAGGTAGTCTGCACAAACATAGAGGTAGTGGTGGGCCGACTCTTCTTCTTGTAAGCAAGTGCACATTGGGCTGTAGCTTAGTTTTGCTCTATACTGGAACAGTTGGAGTCTACTTTGGCCAGTCAGCAGGTCACATAGAGCGCCTATTTCCTTTCTTTTGCCGTTCAGTGGCAGAGGGAATTGGAATACATGTTCCGGGTGCAGGTCGGAGAGTAACCCATATGGGCATATCCCATCTCTATGATGAGTTCTCCATTGTCTTAGCCACTCCTTCTGTATGCATCTGTTTATATTGGTTTTTGAGATATCGTTGGGTTGTGTACCATTGAGTGGAGTAGAACGAGGTATTAGTTTCCTCACATCAGCTATGAAAGACTTGGTGAGAGGGCTTTTAGGGGTGTTTGTTAACATATCAGTTTTACCAATTTTTACTAATCCTTGAACTATAAGTAGTCTCTCTTTTGTGTGGAGAAGGCTGACAGGTGGGATGTTTATTAGTAAATGCAGGGATTCATTGGGAGGATTGTAGTGGGCTCCAAGTAGCAGTTTGAGGTAAGGATAGAGGGATATTTTGGCGCTCACGTCCCAAAGGGATGAGCCGTAGAGCGCCTTTGGCATTATAACCCGTGTGAATACTTTCCTTGCAGCTTCACAGTTGAGACCAGCATATATGTAGGGCCTTATCATGTTTACTCGTTGATTGAAAGTTTTCAAGCTGGTGCTTCGCTGCTTTTCAAAAGTTAGTTGGTTGTCAACAGTGATGCCAAGGACTTTTGATGACAAAGACAGTTTTATTTGGTTATTGTTTATGACAGGAGATGTGATGTTTCCATTGAAAACCACAATCTCAGTTTTCTGAAAGTTGATTAAAAGTTTCCATCTTTCCATCCAGGTTTGGATTAGTTGGCAGTTGTTTTCAATTTTTGTCTGCAACTCCATCGAGTCTTTAGCAGACATTAGAACGGTGCAGTCATCTGCGTATTGTAGGCCTCGGCCATCTGTATCTGTCAACATGTCTCTAATAAAGATAATGAAGAGCAGGGGTGACAGCACACTGCCTTGTGGCAAGCCAATTTTGCATCTCTCTGCTGGGTGGATGTAATCATTCACTTTAAGGTTTATCTCCCTGCCAGTCAGGAAGGAGTTTACAACCTGCAGGAAGTTTCCATTTATTCTTAGCTCTTTGAGCCTGTATATCAGTACACAACGGGCAACGTCTATTACAATAATAATAATTATTTAATTATTATTATATTATAATAATAATTATTATTATTGTTATATTTTATTATATTTATATTATAATAATTATTATTATTTATATTATATTTATTAGAAGACCTACTAATAACTTAATAATTATAAAAAATAGATAAATAAATAGGGCCTATATTATATAAAAATATTACAATAAATAACAATGACATTAAATTTTTATTGTACAGAATCGAGAATCAAAGTCAAAATCATCTCACGATTTACAGGCGCATGTACAAGTATAATCATTATAGTAGTAATAGCAAAGTTTGTATTAACTTTGGTAGTAGCAAAGAGCATAACTGAAGCACATGAAGTGAATCATTATTTGGGTCAACTGTTTCACCAATCAGGTGACAGCGTTTGGTTTTACCCTAACCAAAGATATTGTTGGAGGGATAACTCTTTCATATCAGCACTCTCAAAGGTTGTTCTCTCTCAAGGAGCTAAATTGAGAGAGGACAACCTCTAATTATGAGTTGCTAGAGAGTTTCATAACCTGACCTGACTTACGGTGTAAGCGTAAGTGTAAGTGTAAGTGTAAGTAAGAGCATATTTACTACTCACCAGTACAACTCTGCTGAATACAACCTCAATATGTTTCTTAGCATTAAATAATGTGCGAGTGCGACTGCCTTTAAACACATGGGGACTAAAGACCACAACAACATAATAATAATAATAATAATATTATATCTATGGGCTATGGGTGGATGAAATGTTGTGAGAGGCAAGGGTTAAAGGGCAGCTATACAAGAGGTCAACAGCTTCCAGATAGGCCAGCTCTATCATTGGTCGACCTGACTCTATGGCAGGGGTTCCCAACCTTTTTTTGCTTAAGTACTCTTTGGCAGTCAATAGTGGCAAACCATGTACCCCTTACTACTTACTAAAAACTATATCAATAACGTCGGTTTTAATTGATTAATATTACGTTTCTAAATACAGGTAAATGCAGTATGGTATAAAATTTTTACTTATTGAATTGTTTAATGATAAGTAAGTAATATATACTGTATAACTTTCACAGATTGTAATTTTTTATTGATTTCTCACCGGCTTAGCTCAACTCCAACACGTTTATGCATTGGAGACTGTAACTGAAAATCACTGTCAAAAATGTGTTAAGTTAATAACTTGTGTTGTACCCCCTAGATTTCTGAGATGTACTCCTCGGGGTACATGTACCCCAGGTTGGGAACCCCTGCTCTATGGGCTAGTCTTTAGTGTCCATTGGTACCATCAACTAATATTCAGACACTAACCAAAGGAATTCTAAACTGAAGCCATTGTATCTGACTTTAACCAATCACCACAGGGTTCTGTGGTGATTGCCTTCAAATGATTGAGGCTCTAATGGCCCAAATACACCTGTGTAACCATGCCTTCCGTATGCAGGCTGGCTCCATTCAGGATCAGCATTACTGAAACAAAGGAGAAACCCATGTAGAAGAGAGCAACCTCTCAGTCAACAAGTGTCCATGAAGTTACTCTAATCCAACTATAATATTACTGTTGGGCTTCTTTCTACTGCTTGTACTACACCACCTATTAATGAACAAGATTCAAACATCAAAGTTACAATTGTAATATATAAGCACCCCAAGACTAAAACAGTTAGGTGCAATATTATATATATTATGTAGCCTTAGAACATTGCTTGTGGTTGGGGAACTGGGTTTGGGGTGATACGATAATGTGTGTGATGGAGTAGACAACTTCTTCATTTGGAATTTCGTCGAAGAGCTCTTGTAAAATTGCTGCTGCCTTGACTAAAAGACCTGCGAATATCATGCCCATCAGTCAACTATCTACTATTTTAGAAACATCAGCAAGTCAACTAAGCTGAGCCATAAGGTGTATCACTGTCTGTACAGTACCATGTCATTCCACACAGCTGCATTGTTCATGATATTGTGATTTAAATGTCCAACTGACCAGTGCGTCCACATTACACTGAAGGTAGAACACGTGTATTATAAAACAAGACACCATCTTCTCCTCAGCACTCCCACCATACCTACTCATGAGATAGAACACTTGGGCTATACCTGTAGTAGTCTCTCATCTTTGTTATTCTATCATATGTATGACTGTAACAATACTGAGCAAAACATTTGCAAGCAAGTTATAGGATAGTGTAGCTATACATGCAAGTAATGAAACATGGCGGAAACTTTATAATGTCAACAGCCTGAGAGCAGTGGTCAAAGTTGGGGGGTCTTTGGGGGTCTCAGTCCTCCCACCATAAGTTTCAGGGGGTCCCTCAGACTGATAGACCCCCTACAGATTGCTATTATAATAATAATACAAATTGGACCATATTTTATTTTAAGATCTTGGACCGTATTTTAACCTGAAGTTCTTGCACTTTGCACTATTTCGGTGTCTAATTTTGATAAAGTTTCCAATTTCCGGGAGGGCGCTCAGGCGCCCCTCCCCGCCAGCACGCGCCGTTCGGGTGCTTCGTGCCCTCAAGTGATTATGTCTGCTACCCTAGAGACCCCCACCTCTTTTCTTAGACTTTGACCACTGCCTGAGAGTTACACACAAATCCAATAATATCATGTGATGTGATGACAATCACACAGGAAAATTTACCAGTAACAGTGGTGATGAAAGTTATATTGTATATGTGGTGAAACATGATAGATTATAATTAGATCAATAATCTCAATTTTTTATACATTGTTATGATTGTTATGCATATTTATATTAGCACATTATACAACGTACAGAATACAAATATAGTCTCTCATGCAGCATAAACAACTAATAGTTGTCTATACTGCATAGGCATACATGCCTATATTCCCACAATGCAAATGGCTGAGATCAAGATCGTGTCGAGTTGTTACATCAAGTGTTCAGTTGTTGCATGATGCGTAATATCATAGACATATAGGGCCACCAAATTATTCACAAAATGAAAATCACAAGTACATGTAAAGACAGTCATAATATAAAATTTTGTGAATGTTCTAGCATCCAATACAATAAATGATGGAATGTTGTTATATTGATACCACAGAATATTTTGGTACCTGCTTCAAATAATGTAATCATACAACATTCTGTCTGTGACAAAGAGTACACAAAGAGATCCATGTTCAATGACTATACATGTAAATATTTGAGACAGTGAGTATATACCAGCTAACCGGTTTTTGAAAGAATGGTTAAAGCTTTGAAAAAACATAAATGGGTCCCGATTGCTGCCATTAGCCTATATAAGTTACTAATAGTGATTTGCATTTGCATGTAAAATCAGTAGTACATAATTGATATAGAAATATAAATACATAAAACAATATCACGATTTATCTCATCATCTGTACGCTATCGTCTCAAAATGACCTCTCAGGCCATTGTAAGCTAAATCTAAATACTCAAATAGCTGAGATATATGCAGTTTCTGTTTACCAGGTAAATGTCTCACTACTTTCTCCTGGTTCACCAGAAGATCTAACACTTCAGATGTTATTGGCTCATAGCCAAAGTCTAAAATAGGACTAATATTTATATTGTTAGTAGAAGCTCTCTTCTGAAGCACCCCCATATATCTGTCATCCATCCAGAATGGTTTGTTTGTGGCTATATGAGGTCTAAGCCTTCCCGGTACGTCTCCAGACATGACCACAAAGAATCCCGCACAAAACGGAGGATACCAAACCTCTCCGGGTAAGACACTATCGTCAACTGCATTGAAATGTTTAGGGTGATCTTTTATCCTCCAAACACCAAAGTCGCTGATCAAATGGCAAGCTATGGTGTTGCGATGTAATTTTACCGTATAATTAGGAGAGAGTGACATAGTTATTGAATTACTAGATAGGTCATGACCTGTTTCTGGGAGGGAAGAGCTGTTCGACATGACGTCTAGTACTTTGTGTAGCATAATACGAGGATGAAATATGACATCATCATCAATTCTGAGGATGAGTTTAGAGTTGTTACAGTAATCTGCTATATAGTTGATTGCACTCACCATTTTACTCACTTGGTTTCTGTAGTCTTCTACAATGTACAAAATATTTCATGGGTGAAAAAGTGCATCTAAAAACGTTGACGGACAGCCAATCATAATGAATCGTGAATACTTAGTGTACGTGAGTGCAAAAAGTCATGTGGGTATGTCAGTTTGTTGAACTATATCATGCACTGCAACACTCAGCTTACCAAAAAAATCATTCTGTACGATATCCCTATACAGTTCAAACTCATACTCCAGCAGAGGTTGATACTTGGCTTCATATTTCTTATTCAGTCTGCCAGTGAAGAATATAACGGATACAGATATGTTGTACGGCCAATTCTTGTGATCACCAAAGGTTTCTCTGATCATAGACCTGAGGTGTGGTGAGGTAGCTCTACCTTGTACCCAGATGATAACATCAGGTGACTCTGAAATAGAGAGGACAACTACACAAACTGATACTACCAGTATTCTACAAGACCTGAGTAAATGGAGCAGATGGTGTAGTAGGCCCTACGTACAGTATATATGTAGTAATGCATGTCATCTTTCTTTTTGCAAGGAGTAATATCACTGAACAGTCGGGACTCAGTTTCGCATCTGTGAAAATTAGTACCTCGCTAAACAAAATATCTCATCCAAAGAGAATTGCCCAACCCCTCAATGACCACATATAGCAAGGTGGTCATAGAGGACTGTCTCGTGTGTAGACAGTGGTCAAAGTCTAAGAAAAGAGGTGGGGGTCTCTAGGGTAGCAGACATAATCACCTGAGGGCGCAAAGCGCCCAAACGCAGCCCGCCGGCAGAGAGGGTACGGGAGGGGCACCTCCCAGAAATTGGAAACTTTATCAAAATTAGACACCGAAATGGTGCAAAATCCAAGAACTTAAGGTTAAAATATAGTCCAAGATCTTAAGGTAAAATTTGGTCTAATTAGTATTATTATTATAATGGTAATCTGCAGGGGGTTTATCAGTCTGAGAGACCCCCTGAAATTTATGGTGGGGGGACTGTGTCCCCGCGATCCCCCCCAACTTGACCACTGTGTGTAGATGGTACAGTGCACAGGTGCTGCTCTCCGGCAAAGCGTCTTGTTTTAAGGAGAAAAGCTGGTGTAGTGGTATGGGTTCTGTTCACTGTGCTAGGCGATTAGACCCCAGTCAAGGATGGGCTATTTTCACAGATGTAGAACCAGGCCTTTGACTGCTCAGTGATCAATTCCTTGCGAAAAAAAGGAGCGCCTGGTAATAGTATATTATGTTATTCATAGCCCTTACCACCTGATAAATAAATTGTATACTATGTTATTCAT
This sequence comes from Bugulina stolonifera, assembly GCA_935421135.1. Classification (NCBI taxonomy): domain Eukaryota; kingdom Metazoa; phylum Bryozoa; class Gymnolaemata; order Cheilostomatida; family Bugulidae; genus Bugulina; species Bugulina stolonifera. The sequence goes on from OW285187.1 coordinate 34,768,972, forward strand.
GCTTATGCTAGCATATCGTATGTTATAAGATAGATTTCATATTAATTTACATTGATGAGTTTACATAGTCTATATTATATTTCCCACTTATTCAACAGTTTGCCAAGTCAACAACATTAGATCAATTACCTGTCTGACACCTGCTGAGATCTGCTAGTATATATTTGTATGATGTATCATAAGTTGTGGTGGATGTACAGGTTTGAATTTGAGTACATGTTAAAATGAACACCATATGGATAACATGTTGAACCAGTATCTCCATGGAGAGCATTACCCAGTCTCTAGTACAGGTTCAATCTTTACTCCTTAGTACACCTGCTAAATACAATGATATGATGGTATGTTTGCATAATACATGTACGTATGCATTTGTACATGTATATGATGGTTGCTGAACAAATTGAACAATACACCTACACCTATACAAAGTTTATAAAATTCTCTGCTTATGCTATTTGTGCTTCTAGTGATTATTTGACCACTATGCACTACACAAAGTAGACCTACAATCTCACAAGAAGTCCATGCAAGGCAACAAGAGTGAAATTGCAAAATACCAGTGGCAAGAACAAAGAACTTGAGAAATTATTTTGAACTGCAAGTTTTATTAATACTGCAGATTTTGGAGTTGATTCAGTTAAAACTCTCTAATACTCTCATATTTCTCCAAACAAGTTGAAAAAGAAAGTGGAAAATCAGGAGAAAGTTAACTTTCAAATGGTATATAACTTGAGTATGCTAGCACCAAATAGAGAGATAATGTTTGCATTCAAGTACAAATATCAACAGTATAAGGTACAGCTGTGTACGAGTGACTATGAGACAAGCCAAGCCAGTCCTTAGGTAGGATATTTCAGGTCGACCAGTGATATTAGATAAGCAAAGACAATGTACTTACACTACTGCTATAGGAAATTAGACAGCTGGTCTAGGTATAGAGGATACATACACATACATGTAAATAGAGTGTAACTGATGCAGGTCATGTACATACATGTATAATAAAGGAGATAGTCAAAGATAGGGAAGGGCTGGACTGCAGTGACGTGAACCTCCCATAGTAGGATAATTATAGATAGTATGGTAAAAGTGGCGTACATTATCAGCATACTACACGCAAGTAGTATAAGTAGATAACCACAAAATTGAATAGATTTACATAACACATCCATTATTACTGCATATGAGTATATAGTACTTGATATCTGCATGTAGTATCCATTCTATGTACTGTGTTATTGTCTAGAGTCCTTACTAGTAGCCTGTCTGAACCGCACAGGAAGCTATCTGCATGAATACATGGAGTTTTTGTGGACATGTATTTTCAAACTGTCTATTCTGATGTTCTGCTCCTTTTGCTCAAACAGGGCCCAGAGACTGAATAGCAGCTCCATGTAATGCTACCTATTCGGAGTAATTTCATTCATACTGTGTAGATGCATGGATGTAGCTTAGGATGTAGGTTGTTCTAGCCTAGTCCTACCTGTATGAATTTACACAGGACTCTTGCTGTCTAGCTACCTACTGTATTTACCACAATGTACACAAATTTACATGTGTTTACATTAGTGTTAACTATTGTACATCGTTGAACATTGTACTATAACTTAGAAACTATTGCCATTTCTACAATTTTACACTGGATTTGTTATTTATAGTCTACAGTCCACACAGTGCGTGTAAATTATTAAAATATTATTACAACTTCAACACCACCATCCCCTACCACAATCCACCTCCCAATTTCCCCATATTCTCTCTTCCCGCAGGCAGCATCCTCTCAAGACAACAGCTAGTACACTATTTGATATTATACTGAAATTCTTGTTTGCAAAGACGACAACTTCTCCTGCTCAAATTTTAGCAAAGAACCAAGACAATCTCATTTACTGTGTGGCCTTGCACCCACTTACCACATTGCTGTAAGAAAATACGCCATTGCCTCATGGAGGGTTAGTTGAAAGCCTGCTGTTCAGTACTGAATCCAAAGTATAGCAGCCACTGCTTTCTCGTGTAGGCAACTAACCCTGACATTGATAACAGCTATGTAGTTGATAGTTGATAAGGAACTAATTCAAGTAGGCTTACTCATAGATAACAAGAGAGTGTTTTGTAAATTAAAGCAAGGAGTACTCCTTGATTAAAGTTAGAAAAAAAATGGGGGACTAAACTTCCAAAACATTCAAAACTTCCAAACATTCAATTTTTAGTATTCTAACTGACATATTCAATTGGTATTGATAAAGGCATTTCACATTTCACAACCTGGTAGTTGGTAATTGTACATTCACCAAATGATTTGGAGATTGGACTGTGCTTGTTTGGGGTCCTGTAAAATTGAACTACCGATTCTAGTTTGACCATAAACCCGTGTTATTTTATGAGCCGTCGCTTCTTCTCCAAATTGACAAATTCATATTATTTAACCAATGTTCATTTGTATGCGGTTGGGAGGTAGTAACAGGCTACACAGATTACAGAAGTACCTAACCTCTAACCTGCAGAACTAATGCATTAGCATTGGCAAAATAATTTCCTGGCCCTACAGGCTACACGTACTTACATGTACATTGAATAAAATATGTTTCTGTGCATTTTTCACCTTTCAGTACTTACCTGTCTAACTATCAACACTAGCATTTGTCTCTCTCAACAGTAGTATATGGAAGTGAACAGTTCAATGTTATTACCAGGTGTCTCAGCTGATAACAAATTGCTTGATTGCTGATAGGTTAGTTTTAGTATTATAATTATATAGCCCCATTGCAGTGTTGCTATGGTGACTTTATAGCAAGCTACAAGCTACAGATGCTGTCTGTGTAGTGTTTAAGTCACCAGGCCTATATGGCTATATTTATAATATAGGCCTGGGCTATCTTACATCAGGATAAACACAGGAGATTTCCTGATTGTCAGCCCAAATTTTGGTACCCCATCTCATCTAAATTGGACACCCTCTGCCACTACAGGTCTCTTTGATCAAGAGATATCCATATTGTAAGCATATCTACATGTATTTAATTGTGACTAATTTCAGACGACAATATCACAGCCCTTGTCTGGTCATAACTGGTACATTGAGCATAGACTGGCCCTCGATCTCTAATATAGGCCTAGGTAACGATTGCGGTAACATATGCAATTATCTAAACACAGTATTTTCAAAATGAAGCCCTGCGTGTTCTCTGATCTGTAATGAGAGTAGTAGGCTATGATGTATGCTGTATAGACAAACTACTAATTACATTACATAAGATGATGAGAGTAATGACATGGCAAGACAAATCTCATTAATGGTTCAAAATAGCACAAAGAGCTACTCAATGAATATTGAATATTACTTCTTTGTGCAAACTTGCACCAAAAAGTGATATCCAATATTCATTGGTAAACGTTTTGCTACTTTAAACCATTTATAAGTTTTACTTTTAGACAGGAAGTAATCTATACAAATTGATATGAATACTACTGCAGCAGCAGCACAGAACACTATCACATTGAAATAATCCAGTGGTTAATCATATTTGCGAGGGTTTATCCTCTCTTGTTTGTGTACTGTATAGAAAGGAGAAGACAACCAAGCTTTAGTTTTAGTATATTTTATAGGAAACTGAATCCCTATTCTTAATGAAGATAGCAAAAATAGTAGATTGTAGAAGTTAGGTTTGTTATCGATATTCTCCGATTTGAGAAGACGGGAAATGGTACACTATACATAGCGACTAAATTTGTTTGACGAGAAACATATTTCCGTTCACACATTTCACCACTAAAAGTTCCAATCGAGCACTAATGATTAAAGTGAATACCGTGCATTCCCTCATTCAATATAATGCTCCTGCACAGTTTTAGTTGATAATTTTAGCAGAAAATTGTTTAATAGCAGTTGCTCTATGTGTGTGATTAGGATTTGTATACGTTTCAAGCTTTACCTACCTTCTGAGAACGTTTGTTTTAGCTCATAGTCATAGTCTCATAGATACTGCTAGTCACTTGTCGTGATAGTAAGATAATAGTTCAATAGTTGTGAGTGCGACAACTTTTACTTGCAACAACTCACATGAACTGGTGTTAACTACTACAATAATCAGGTAGTGTTTGTGCTAATTCTCACCTCCCCTGTTGATTCTCAACTACTAGGCCCTGTGTTGTTTCTGGTGTATATTAATGACCCCCCCAGCCATGTTGATTGCTCTGTTGGCCTCTTTGCTGATGACACTCCTATGTACCAAGATGTAAACAACACAACCGATGAGAGAAGATTTCAAACCAATCTTGAGTCACTAAATACCTGGGCTAAAACATGGGAAATGTGCTTCAATGCCAAAAAGTGTAAGATCATCGCCTTCCAGCCCCAAAGTGCAGTCCCTGAGTATACTATGGATAATCTAGTGCTTGAGCACACAGATTACTGCAAATACCTGGGAGTGATACTGCAGTCAGACTTGAAGTTCACCAGCCATATAGCCGATAAAATCTGCAAAGCCAGAAAGCAAGTTGGGATGATCAGGGAAGCTCTCTACTGGGCACCTGAGCGAGCTAGGTTAATAGCATACAGATCTCTCTGCCTTCCTCACCTAGAATATGCTTCTTGCGCGTGGGATCCCTCTACAAGTAAAGAGATTGAGGCACTAGAGATGGTGCAAAACCAAGGTGTGAGAATGATCTGTGGCATCAAAGGAAGGAGAGGTGTCGCAGAGACCAAAGGGAAACTTCAACTCCAACAGCTGGACATCCGATGCAGGAACTCTCGGGTAAAGCTTTTGCTAGATATACTGTCAAGAGAAAAACCCCATCCTGCTCTCTGTGCATCATATGATGAAATTATGGAACAACCTCAGACAACAGTTCAGACTAGATCACAGTGTAGAAATGAACCACGGTCTATTGGAGCCACTGGGAACTGTTTCCATAACAGCTTTCTATCCCGCACAATACGAGACCTCAAAAAAGAATAAACATTAGCAGAAGAACAACACAACTAATACTAAAATACTACATGGGTACCCACTTGTACCCACTCTGAAACCAAATGTCTTACCCATGAGATGGTATATGGAACAATGTCCTTATGATAATTTATGTACAGAATTTGAGGCACGCCCCTTCCGCCCCCTAGGCGGTCTAGCGTAATGTCGTCATTGATGTAAGTTGATGTAAGTGTAAGTAGTTAGGTGGTTCATTCCGATTAGGCCTTTGTTCCCCTCAGTTCGAAGTTTTGAATTTCGTTTGGTCAGTGCAATATGAATATGGAGTAGGCTAGAAGTTCCAACATCAACTGTTAGGTTTTAGCATCTTTTGCCGGAGAGATAAAATGGCTATTCTTTTCTAATAGGCGTTTGTTCCCCTCTGTTCAAAGTTATAAATTTCGTTTGGTCGGTAACCCTACAATATGAAGATGAAATAGACTCGTAGTTCTATCATTAACTACTAGGTTTTAGCACTGTTAGGTTGTGTCATCTTTACCAAAGAAATAAAAAGGATTATTATGCCAGAGAGATAAAGATGGCTATAAGTCTATTAATAATGCAGTTGGCACCATGTAGATAAACGATCTTTATCAGCTTAAGCTTTTCTCATCAAACGCTTTCAGTGATGTAATTTTGTTTGGTAGTATGCAGTTAGCCTTAGCTCCTAACTATCCTAGTTATACATGTATTGGTAGACATTAGAGGTGTAGTTGAACACATTTTAGAATCCTATTTTGAATATGAGGGAAAATGAGCTTGTAATACCAGTGCAATTAAGTCCTCTAAAAGACATTATGTCGTAGTCTCAATCACATTAATGTGAGTTAAAATCTTTTCATTGGTCTAGGTTTTTGGTATCTTTAGATATTTTAGGAATTGGTAGAAAACTTTGAGATTTTGTAGATCCTATCACATGATAGATGCGGAAGTTAGAATAAAACTTTTGGTTCTACAGTCTAACTTTTCTATTTTTACTCACTCCTCGTCCCAACAGTCTCCCCAGTGTCTAAACAGAGAATTTACTTACTGCACTTCGAGTGATAGAAACATATTTCTCAAATTAAATATGCTGCTGGTTGGAGTTATGCTTACACACGATTGTGTATTGGTAGATATTTTGTTATGGCAAGTGGAATTGACTCTGATAGTACTCATTCGTGTCTTTCCAAACGAGAGAGATTTGATTTTTGGAAGGAGACTCTCAAGGAAGCTCGGTTAGTATTGCTTTAAATAAATAAATTCTAATTCCTTACGCTTTTAAATTTATTTAAATTAAATTAACAGCCATAATACAAATGTCATTTTCAGATGAAATAAATATACAGTTTGGTATTTAAACTAATTTCTTCTGTATAACTGTTTTAAGTTTTGCTATTTACTGCAATACTGAGCCAAGTCAAAAATATTCTTAATGATATTTGCTGGTATTTAGTTTATGATGCAAGTAATTGAAGGTGGTCCATACTGTTGCCTATATTACGCTTTGACTTGTCTAGGTTCTAATAGCCTACATACAAATTGTTACATAATTTACATGTACTAATATAGACTACAGTATACCCATCAGAACGTAATTTCAACTGTGTATTTGGATTTATTATCTTTCAGGTATGTCATAGCTCCTATGGTTGACCAGAGTGAGTTGGCGTGGAGAATGCTGTCACGACAACACAATGCCCAGCTCTGCTATACTCCTATGTTACACTCGAATGTGTTTGTCAGAGATTCCTCGTATAGAAAGGACAATCTGATATCTTGTGAACAGGATCGCCCACTTATTGTCCAGGTAGCACCCAGGCAGTGTCCATGTTTTTGTCCACTCAGTGTCCATGTTATTGTCCTCTCAGTGTCCATGTTATTGTCCACTCAGTGTTCATGTTATTGTCCACTCAGTGTTCATGTTATTGTCCACTCAGTGTTCAGGTAATATCTACTTGTACTTAGGTAATGTGAATCTTCATAGGGATAAATGGTGTTTTCGTTACTTTGCTAGTTCTGTGGTAATAAGACGGATACTCTAGTTAAAGCTGGTCTGTTGGCTCAGCACATGTGTGATGCTATTGATATCAACCTTGGTTGTCCACAATCGATAGCAAGACGTGGGCATTATGGTGCTTATCTCCAGGAGGAATGGAAGTTACTGCAGGAAATCAGTGAGTCCTATTGCTCTCTTTATTATATTGAATAGGCGTATTTCTGTTGCACTATTATCCTCATATGTATATTACTACTGCCCAGTTGCCATCAACAGAGGAAAGTAACAGCGTCTTACATGTATATCACATGCATGTACATGTACATGTATATTAACTCACATAAACATTCCTATGTTTTTATGGTTGGTGCCTGAATATATGTACATTATGCCACAAGGTTCTGCAACTTATCATGACAGAGGCAACAGCACTTTTAGATCTATTTGATAGTATTTTGTGGTTAGCAAGAGTTTTCTGCTCTTTGATATATTAGTGGGATAACTTCTGGTCACGTGGACTTCCATTTGCATTACTATTTTGCTATTCCGAAAGTAATATCTAGTGTCAGTTTTGACTTAGTTGTGTGTGCTTGTGAGATTTAGGAGTTACTTGCTCTTGGGCAGTTTGGGAGTTACTTGCTCTGTTGATAACATGAATCCATTTAGCTATAACTTGTCACAGTAACCGAGTGCCATAGACAATGGAGTGTGCCAGTAACAGCTAAGATACGGGTGTTTCCGTCTATTGAGAAGACGGTGGAATACGCTAAGCTGCTGGAGGCAGCGGGTGCTCAGCTACTTACTGTACATGGTCGCACCAGAGAGCAGAAAGGACCCCTTACAGGGCTGGCTTCTTGGGAACACATCAAAGCAGTAAGGTACAAGTCCACAGTTTTTCCTATGTACATATATTTACATTGTAACGTCTAATATAATCAATATATACTGTACTTTACTTTCCATCATGATAACTGTGAACTATTAGGTCATGTTCTTTACTTACAAAAACAACAATCAGCAAAATGATTTGTTACGAAGAAGAATCTGCACTAGAATCATTGTAATGCTAGTCATACTAAATCTACATGCTGCTCTGTACATTGTAATACATAATATTTATATTTATTATTGTTACATAATTATACATGCTGTAGCATGTTGATTAGTGTTTACCATCGTTATATTCCAGGGAAGCAGTTAGTGTGCCAGTGTTTGCTAATGGGAATATACAGTACCTAGAGGATGCATCTAGGTGTATAAGTGAGACTGGGGTGCAGGGTGTTATGATTGCAGGTCGGTATAGCATGTACATTGCATGTAATTACTTGATTCTGATTCTCAAATGCATTACAGTCATTTGCAAAAGTTTAAGACCACCTCACAATAAATAGCGAAATCATGTTTTTCGGGATTTTCTTTGAAATTTTCCTTTTTTTGCCCATTATATGTTACAATTAAGTGGATAATAACTTTTTGTTATGTAATATGTGCTATGCACACAAATAATGTTAGTATTTGGTATGTCCACCCCTTTTTCGATCACCGCTTCCAGTCATTTGCGCATGGTTTCGATGAGGTTACGGCAGTGTACGGATGCAACTTCAGTTACCCATGCCAACTTTATTGCATCTTTCAAAGCCTGAGCATTTGTAGTTTGCTTCTCCACACCAGCAGACACCCTAAAGTCTCAATGGGGTTGAGGTCTGGGCTGTTGCGGGATCACTCTAGCACCGTAACTTTTTTCTGGTACATGAGCTCACTCTGTTACTTTCTTATATCAGTGGCAAGAGCGCTATAATGCATGAAAGTACTGCACCTATGACTTTACCCCATTGTTTAGGTTTAGTTTAGTTCTAGCAGATAGCACTGCTGCCTTCAAAATGGTGATGGAACTTCTTGGTGAGCGAATCATGATGTTTCTAGTGGTGGCATCATTCGGTGTTTTGGTGCCTTCTGATGCCTTCTGATGCCCCAATATTTCCCATCATTGAACAAAGTCATATAACGATACCATGCCATAGCTTAGTGCACTGCTGTCACGTTGCATCAAAATTTAGCTGCCAATTGTCTCTCAGAATACCTTTTTTGCTTCAAAACCAATCTCTGAGCTCAAAAAGCTGGAGGCAAGGCCGCTTTTCCTCATTTTCGCACTCGTTTTTGGACTACCTATTATAATACTTTGCTTCGAATGGTGAGCCTCTTTCTGGATAAAATTACACCATAGCATGGTGCAATGGCACAGAGTACAACAGAATTGGCATCATTGAAATAGGTTTGGAGCTGTCAAAAAAGATATGTTGCATTATCAGTCAAAACGGTCCAAAATAAGTGGTGGTCTTAAACTTTTGCAAATGACTGTATATGCCTGTAATCTTATAATTATGATTATTTCAAATATTATCATTGGAGTTGTCTTCCCTTACACAGAGTTAAATCTATACTCTGAACATTACTATCTTACTGAGACAAATAATTTATATCAATTTAATCACCAACGGTGATTTTGGTTGAAACCACATTAATATATTGTGTACATCTCAATGGAAACTTGCTAAGAGTAGTACTAGTAACTGTAGTAGTTAATGTGATAACTGTAGTAGTTAATGTGATAACTGTAGTAGTTAATGTGATAACTGTAGTAGTTAATGTGATAACTGTAGTAGTTCATGTACGAACTGTATAGTTGAAATAATAGCTGTAGTCATTACTGTACCACTGTAGAAGGGAGTCTGCACAACCCAGCCCTGTTTGACGGAGTGAATCCTCCGGTCTGGCAGATGGTAGAAGAATATCTGGAGCTAGCTACTCAGTACCCGTGTAACCTTACCTATGTCAGAGGTCACGTGTTCAAGATGTGCATACACTCGTGAGTAACGTCTGCATGTACAGGATATTATATATAGACCAGGTTGTGGGTTACCTGCCAAATACATTTTACTATACAGTATGCAGCATGCACCATATCTAAGAGGATGGTTATATGGTTTATGTCTAGATTGTATACAGTTTATATAGTGTATAGCTTACAGTGTTGGTAGATATAATAAATGTGTGACTCAAAATTTTTACTAGCTATTTCTTCCACCTCAGTTTGAGTGCTAGTCATACACTATTGTAATCTATCTATATTATTATCATATACTTTATATTAAATACATATGTTGCATATTCCATGTGAATACTCAGCAGTTTAATATTTCATTCTACATTAATTTGCAATAATTTCTTATTATGAACTATAATGTCCATGTGATGTCACATCGCGTCTGTTATATAGTATCGCAATGATTTCATTGTGTTCACTTCCACTTCCCTTTACACCAGGCACTTCTTGCAGCTCTATTGATCTTTACCCACAGGTTTGATGTGTACAACAATTGGCGAATTAAATTAGGTGAATGTAAGTCGCTGGCTCAGGTCAAAACTGTCATGTCCGACTTTACCGAAATACTGAAGAATGACGAGAAGAAATATAAAGAAAACCCTGAATCATTCAACTTTGGTAGTCTTCGATTCCCATACTGGATATGTCAGCCATATGTTAGGCCAGAGTAAGTGGTATACTTACACTGTATACTTGCAATGTATATTTACACTTACACTGTATACTTTCACTGTCTGCTTTATTCAATGGAATTGACTTGAGTATTATGTGCATGTAATGTGGTATGTACATGTATGTTAGACTAGGGTAGTACAATACTATAGTACAGTTTACTGGTATATTTATATATAGGAAAGTAGTCAATAGTCAGGGTAGTCCTGGTAGTCAGATCTTGGTTTAAGTGTAGATGTAAAGGTGTCTTCTCGACCTCTTGGACGGACCCGGGTCGCAAATAAAAATCACAAGATGGCCGTCCGACCTAGGCCAGAAGAGCTATAGTCTTGGGATTTTGCTTGGCAGACTTGACTTCGTCGCGCGAATATAATGATTTTGCTTCTGGTCCAGGCCGGTGTGTTTGTGACTCTGTGACGGATGTGTGGCGGAAAATATTTTCGCAAATTGGCCTGGGTCTGAAATTTAGGTCGCGAAGACACCTTAAGTCTCGTTGTGCATGAAGATAGGCTGATTTGTCGCTTGTGGCCTCGAGAGATTTAAACATCTTTTTATGGTGTTAGTTGTATATATAGTGTACATGTATACACGTGTATATACAGTGTACATGTGTACGCGTGTATATATAGTGTACATGTATACACGTGTATATACAGTGTACATGTGTACGCGTGTATATACAGTGTACATGTATACGCGTGTATATAAAATATGTGGGTTAGAAATTATACAGGTAGATAATCCCAGTAGATAGTTAATGAGATAGCAGGGTATCGCTTCACTTACTTTCTAGTATGTTGGAGGTAATAGCCCTGTAATTGTTCATTGTTCAACTGCTACATACATTCTTGTCTGATTATTTTCTTGGTAATATTAAGTTGAAAAGGTTTCATTTTGATTGTCGATTAGCATATGAAATAGGATTTAATGTAAACCATTAGTAGTTAATTCTACAACTGGTGTTAAAACCTACAGTATGCTAAGTATTAGATGCAGTCTTTACTACCTCACTAGATCCTATCTAGTTACCCACAGATGCTATCACCATAAACATATACTGTGTTTATTATAAACTATACTGTATATGTATTCTTTGAATTTCATTTTATGTGTTTTTTTATCAATTTAAATATGGCTGGAGAATCATTCTGTCTGTTACCTTTGGTCCACCACTTTCTTTACCACAATAACCATGGGCTCATTAGTTGTCTGCTACCAATATACACAGTGTAAGACTGATTAGTAGCGTGTCACATACATAGTCTCCCATAGAGTTGAAGTGTAGCCTTAGATCTCATTGATTTATAGACTTAGTCTCATGTTAATTTATATTCATCATCTATTTAGGTGCATAGCCCTGTCTAACCTCACTTATCCCCCTCTTATTTCAATATATTAATTTGCAGTTGTAGCTGTTTTTCCTGTTCCTTTGTAGCCCTAGTGCCAAGCTAGATGAGCCCAGCGATGCTAAGAGACAGAAGATGCTGTCAGATGAGCTGTTGAAATGCTCTCTGCCAGAGAATCTCCAGGGACTGTCTAAAAAGAAGCTGAAGAAGGCTCTACAGAAGCCCAACAAGTCTCTGAGTAACATCCACAGCCCTGGGCGTGGCAAGTTTGAGATGTGTGTCCATTGTAAGACAAACGCAAGGGTAGGTACTCCCCCTAACTATAGCCCATTAGTCTTGGTTCCATCCACTTGAAAAACTAAGTATTGGGTTCAGGGACGGTTTGGGGCGTGGACTTGGAACTTGGGTTAGTGGGCCATTTCTTCATGTGAAATGTAATATATTTCACTGCTACTATTCTATGTTGGTAGATCAGTAACACTTTAGACGTACACATAAATCTAGAATATTCTCATGTGTGTTCAGTCACTAATAATATATAGGTGTAATTGATAAGTAATTGTAATACTGTTCAGCAATGAATTATACTACTTCATACATTATTTAGCCATTAGTGACTTTAACTGGCTAATAATACTTGATCAGCTATAATTTGTCTTCAACAGTTAACATCTTTTCCTGGCTGTATGCACTTCACCGATTCCTTTGATCTCTCCAAGTGTATTTAATGTGAGTTCTATGTTGGTTTATAGGGACTAAAGTGTGAGAAACATTCTTGTAAGGTGTGCTGCCGTAAGGTTTCCCGAGAAACGTCTTCAAATTGTCCAGGTATATGTTTCATAAGATAGCATCACGCCAAACTTCCCGTCATTACTAATGAGTTCAATTATTGTAATAATGTAATAATATAATAGGTACCTCTTTTGGTAGTCACTCACCAGTATACAGTGGAAATTGCTTAATTCAACCTCGGATAATTCAAAAACTTGGTTAGTTCAAACTATTAGCCTTGGTCCCTGCTGAGCACTATATAAATGGTTTCAGATAAGTGAAGTGATCTTACAATTCAAACGCAGGCCTAATTCAAACCAATTTTGGCGGTCCCTTGGAGTTCGAATTAGGCAAGTTTCACTGTATATCACATAGTGTGTAGTCACTCACCAGTGTATATGGCCTATGTTTGCTCCATGGATAGTTCAATGGATCATAGTTGATAGACATTTTGACAAGGCTGGCATCAAGTAATAGTACCTATATATTATGATTTATTATATAACTGTTTTCTAGTACATTTATAAGTATATGTTGTGGTTTATCAGGTCACAATCTATACTACAAGAACAGTCTACCAAGGAGAGAGAGGGAAGCGGAGGAAAAGCAGGACTTGCAAGTCAAACAGAAAGAAGATTCCAGTCCAACGTGAGACAACCTCATACTACTATGTGCAGCCTATTCTATATTGCTATACTCTCTATCTCTGTCTCCCTCTCACCCACCATCTACACATGTACATCATATTTTTATGGATTCTATCCCTTAAATCTATTACCAATCAATATCTGCCTATTTGATAAGCATCCACCTTGGTGGCTGTGTACTTGTGTATGTATACATGTGTGCTAACATACACATACCAGTTGGCTACCATTACAACCCAGGATCTGCCCAAAGTATCCTTAATGCCACTTTAAACTTCAAATTGATTCTACTTCTTCGACTATAAACATTAATGTGATTAGTTAGCCTATTGTGAAATGATATAATATATGCATACGTATGTCTTATTATAATTCTATACTACATGTACATGTGTATCATACATCAAGTAAATGGGATGGCAAACCAGGGGCAGGATAGCACAACTCCTACCCAAAGCTAAGTTTTCAGAACAGGTCTCTATAAAAATGCTCTGTGATTGGTGATTTCTTAGTGAATGCTTTGGTTCCTATAATATTGGTGCTTAGGAAATGAAATGGATATATCATATTATGGATTTTATGTTCTTGATAAATAAATTATATGATTGTTACAGAACAGAGATCATCCAGTGTTATTATAAGATACATGTATATACCCAAAAGTATACATACAAGGATACACACTCTTATCACTGTAGGATTAACTTAGTAATCAACAGTCAGGTTTACCTGGTCGTCTACAACCATAATAACTGTGAACTATATTTTATCACATAATACAGGCTACCATGGGATAACCATCCAACAGTATGTTCCATCTCATTATATTCAAATGACAAACATAGTTTGTTGTGCAATATTTGCCATCTGTTTCCTTGTGAGGACATGGTGTAATTACATTATGCATAGTGGAGTGTAACAGACTAGGGTAGTTTTTCAGGTTTAGCTGAAAGTGTGGGTGTGTTGTCACTACTACACAGGTGTCTGTTGAAACCCTCCATTGGATTCCATAGGTGCAGTACTTACCATATTATAATGTCAACTGACTTGCAAGTGGAATAAATATACAGCATGTGTTAACATTGGAGGGTCTTGTTCACCTGCATGAGAAGTTTACAGTAGAGTAGGAACAATAGAATATACAAACATATTACATGTGCTTCCCTCGACAGTAACACTAATTCAGATGAAGTACTTAGTTAATGCTCTATCAACTGCCCTCAACTAAACCAATACTGCAACACGCCCTAAATGAATTACAGAAATATAGAATAAAAAATCTATTTGACGGATTATCCATACCCTGTAAGCTGTAGATAATCCCAACATGATTAAGTTAAGAATTTAGCATTGATGTCAACCACATCTTAGAAACGTTTTGGAAATACGTGAATTATTGTCTTTTAATGATTGAACACGCTAACTGTTGGATTAGTCAAGACATCCAATTACTAGTCTCTTAAACTCTCTAACTCTGCGCTCTTCTCGTCAAGCATGTGACTTGCAAGATGTTGGTCTTGTGAGACCAAAGTTTGTTGCTTACACAACATTCAGCATATATGCTGTACATATTATCCCAAGGCAAACAGTGCATTATTACACCTCAAGCAAAAAACAATATTTTATAGTTGGCGATGGATTTGCTTATACTGTGAAATTCCCACCTACACTACAATAAGATAATGGTAATAGCGGTTGTCGTAGAGTCGAGGGTATTACGCAATTTCATTCCCATACAATTCAGCAAGACTCTCGTAGTCACAGTACGCAGGTTGTGTGACATGTAAGTTTAGTCTACTAAATAAAAATGCCCAATTATAGACTACTGTTCTACAACATTCAAGAATGTGTATACCCTCCATATGGGTTATGTACTGTATATTGCATATTATTTGTATTAGCACAATGCTGTTTGTATATTCCTGCAAAATCAGTAGTGATGTGAAGCTATTGGAGTCTAACTTTGGTCTAACGTTCATCAAAAAGCTCGTTAAGTAGGTTTAGCAACTTTCCACTTTGTTTTTAATCCTTTCCAACATCAGCATATCAAAGCATAAATCGGATTTTATTTCAACTTTGAAAGTGTAAAAAATTTCGATAGGCCTGTGACATTTGACTTCCTTTTCAATCTTTGCGTCTCGTAGTATACCGATGATTCATACTCACTGCTATATTTGACACATTTCCAGTGAAAAGGAAGAGTAAGTGATATGGAGACACTTGATACTATGTATAAAACTAATACACTGATAAACAGCACTGTGTACAACACCTGTTCAAGGTCTTTCTTTAGTCATCCACGGAATTAGTCGTAGCATTCTTAAAATTCTACCAGACATACTGTGTAAAGGACAGAACTGTCTACATCCCTGGTTATATTTACTGCTAATAGAAATTAAATACAGCTGAACTTGCTTAATTCAAAAACTTGGTTAGTTCAAACTATTAGCCTTGGTCCCTACTGAGCACTATATAATGACTTCAATTAAGTGAAGTGATCTTACAATTCAAACTCAGGGTTAATTCAAACCAATTACAGGCGATCCCTTGGAGTTTCACTGTATAATCCATTTCAGCAAAATATTCACACACAAATGTCACAGTTTGAGTTCATTACTGCTCTTTCAACTAGAAGGTAACAGTAATTCTTTACTCTTATTATTTATATGAACTGAAAATAAGTGTTATTTTGTTGTTTGTGGAACAGAAACCGATAAGCTAACCTAATCATGAGTACACCTAGCATATTAATAGTTTGGAGACATTCCACAGATATAAATTAATTAAGTTTGAGTAGAATTAGCAGGTGAATCAGAAGAGGTATCTGAGTGGTACTAGGTACTACATTCAACCCTCTGCACACATGTTTTGTTTTACCTGCAAGGGTCTGGCTATAGGAAACAGACGCTTACCACATGGTGAATTGCTATAAACTGCAGGTAATTCATAATATTATAGTCCTCACCTCAAGATTGAGCTACATGTACATTGTATAATAGTTACTTAGTATTGTCTTTGATAGTTTGATGTAATAATATAATCAATACAATATCTCCTCTCTTAATCCCATAGACTCGCAACCAATGAGAAGTTGTAAATCACAGGATTACCTCCATATTTATGTCATCTCTGATTGGGCAATCTGCACCACCAGCCTTAGCACTGTGTTGAAATCAAAATAATCATGTTTGGTGCGGCAAAATTTTAATCGCTTGATGAATCCGTGATTATTTTGTCCTGCAATTGTATCAAAATGGACAAGATTTACTTGTGTATCTCTACTGGCAACAATTTTGTGAAATGTTCAAAAGTACAATCATGTAGCTGTAGCTCATAAACATCTATATGTAGTTATGCAACTATGGCTATAATTATGCCGCCATGAGAGAATATTTATTCAGAATTTGGAATAATATGTTTTGCAACTGGCACCAATCAATACATTATTGTCTCCAAATAAACATTGTATTGTAGCAGGACTTGGTAGCTGGTCGGTAAATAGCTGCTCTCTCATTGGCTAGAAGGTGACGTGCAGACAACTGTAGATGGTGGCACACGCTGGATGATGGATGGGTTTTCTGGTTGTCATGTAGACTAGGGGAGGAGGAGCTGGTGAGAGCTGGAGATCAGTATACTGGTGGGAGAGCCACTGGTGGTAGACAGGCAAGAGTGCTGCACTAAATATGTGGTGGGGAATCCGCTGTGGATGTACTCTTAATTTCCTCTGCTTAGCGCTGGTCGCAGGGCAAGGTAAGATACCATATACATGTATTAGACTTATGAGAATTATGTTATTTGCTGTAGAGATAGTAAACTTTCTAGTGTATTTACATATATGCAACGCCTCAGCAATGAGTAGAAAATCTCTCCTCTCCATCGGCACTAGCATGTTATATGCTGAATGTACATCATTTGCTGGGTGCAGAGCGAAATGGATTGTTCAAACCATAGGAATATGAGCTTGAATACGAAAAATGGACTTTGGTTAATTCGCTTTACACACCATATTTTTATGCTCACAGTATCTACATGTATTTTCACATAATAATTAATATTGTGACTTCCTCTAAAAGAAGAATTTATGTAGGTGGACTACATGTATCTTTAAACTGCCATCCTAAATTGGTTTTGGTAAACAAACCTGGAATAGAATGCTTTAAACCGCAGCCTTACTGCTTACTCTCTTTCTGCATGCATAATCACAAAATGAATAAAATTAACAGAGGAAGATAAAACGTATCGTGGGACAATTTTTACAGTTAGTTCACCATCTTTATCCACATGTTTTACATAGACACAGGAACCTTATAGTTATCTTCTTCCAGGAGTACAGTAGACCCACATGCAAAGGTTACTAAATAATATACACTACAGTATTGGGAATGAAAACTTCATACACTTATATTGGGATATTTAGGACTACATTGATACCACATACTGTACTGGGCTACAAATCATAACTACCTCAACACCTACACCTACATGTAGTATAGACCTAATCTACCACATGATTTAGTGTACACATGTACATGTATACTATATCTTGGTAATTCCAAATAGCTTTGGATTTATTATGTATGATATAACCAGGGTATCCGCTTCCCTGCTAGCTCAGCAAAGAGCACCAGTTGCTTTAAATAGAGTCAATATTATCTAAATTGGGTCAAAAGCTAAACTAGTGTTGGAGTCACTGCTCTCCTTTACAGCTGAGAGCTGGTTCAAACACTGTAAATACTTTCTGTAATTTGGAGAGGAATAATTGACAGTAAATTAGACTTTTGGTTGGGATAACTGTCCAAAAGAAACCTTACTAAGCTGCTGTATAACCAGATACCTGATCGTCTAAAGCCATCAATATACCACATGGTACATTAGCGTGATTCAACACAAACGCTAATAAATTGTTACTGTGTTACCTGCCGCTACTCACTTTGCCAAAATCACAGAATATATAATCCAAGTCTATTTAATTATTAGCCTTAGCTCATAATTCCAAGTATAGCCTGCCAAATATTTGTTAAGTTTTAAGTGGACATTTGAATGATGTGATCTGGTTCAATGACCACGTGTATATTTGTCAATATAAATCACAGGGTAACACTCTAATATTTACACTTAAAACATTGTTTTAGTCATTCTGGTAAAACAGCCTTGTAATGCTCTCTTGAGTTCTGGACATTATCGGATACGTGGTTTCTTTCAATCACTAAAATATTTTTACCAATACTATATCTACGGTACACCTTTTACCAATACTATATCTACAGTACACCATTTACCAATACTATATCTACAGTACACCATTTACCAATACTATATCTACGGTACACCATTTACCAATGCCATATCTACTACAGTGCACCATTTACCAATATACCAGCTCTATAGTAAGTGGTTTCTCAGGCAGCAAAGTTTCCCAGCTTTTCATTCTACTCCTACAACAAGTGGTTATGCTACTGAAAGATATCCCCATAAATTATGCTGGTTGTTTGGATCTAGTGTCAACCATGGTCTATATAGCTCCTGGTAATACTAGGGTCTTGTTGTCAACTAGATTACCATTTCAATTGTTTTTATGCTCGGTGTGGAATTCCTGTTTGAAGTGGTGCACAGCTCATGTGGCATTCTGTATATTACGATGCTAATTATAAACATGGAAGTGTGGAGACTGTTGCCAAGTCATGTATCATTTTAAAAGTTTTTTTATCAAACTTCTCTCCTCTGTGTGTGTAGGTGATATTAATTTAATATTTTAATCAGTTTTCCTCAGAGCCTTCAGGACGTACATGTGCACTGCATTCCGGTATAGTATCTAGATGGTACACACGATCACACAATCAAGTTGTTGCCTCAAACAATGAATATCTGGATTCCTCAAGTCAGATAGAATCTTGCTTACTTCCTGTTTTATTACATGCAGACAAACCGTGAGATTAGTTCTCACCTGTTGCTGGCAATGACTGTTCTACATGGTGCTAGACCTACTGTATAACCCCAGAGATGGACATTTATTGTTAATAGGCGTAATATTAATAATATGCCCTTATAAATGTGTAAAGCAATTTAATAAAGACGCTAACAGGGCTATAAATCCTTGAGACTCTTTATCTTAGACTTTTTATAGCAAAGCTCTGTTTTATCATCAGGATTAGACTAATAAATCCACAGTTATTCATAAATCCAACCTTAGAGTAGGACGGAGCCAGGGAGTATCAGTTAAACTGCTTGAGACTGTGGCCCAATCACCTAGATGATTTTATTATTATATCTAAGAGATGTGTAGGAGTAGTAGTGTGCTAGTAGAGTCAGCATAGAGTGTTAGTAGTAGACCAGTCTGCTGTTACACAAGTTAATAACTGAACAGGAAACACCAGTCCTGCTGTTCTGGTCAAGTCTATACTCTGGTCCATAGGAGAGCTGTAGGCCTACCTGTAGGCTTACCTGCAGACTTACCTGTAGGTTTACCTGTAGGCTCACCTGTAGGCCTACCTGTAGGTTTACCTGTAGGCTTACCTGTAGGTCTACCTGTAGGCCTACCTGTAGGTTTACCTGTAGGCTTACCTGTAGGCTTACCTGTAGGCCTATGTACTTATATGTCCATATATTATTATATCCACATGTACATTATGTATAGTAATCTACGCCCACCACAGCTTACTGAATGAAGTGATACACGATACTTATGTGGTACATCTACAATATTATATGACCACTGAGCTGTGGTTAATATGGTCTGTCCACTGTGCTAGGCAATTAGGTGTCGTAGAGGCCATAGGTTCAAATCCTTGCAGAAAACAACATCACATCTCCAATAGTATTCCCATGATGTGTACTACACAAGGTTGTACATTACATACAATGCACATAAATATAGGAGACACCAAAGGTACAGGTATCAATATAGCAGTTCTGAAGTTGCCTTCTCTTGACTTTATTACATTATGGTTACCTTACATAGAATTCCCATGTGTAATCCTTATTTGGTAGTCTCTGAAACCAGTTTATACTGTCGGCCTACCTACATGCAGTTTCGCAGAAGCTCTCCATAAATTTGATGTCAGGCTACACTTTCTTCCACCAGCTGTACAACACTGCAACTATTCATACACTTTTATTATCTCGCATGAGATGGGATGATATACATATAGATTGTGTTTATACTTGCAGTTACAAAATGGGAGGTCCCAGACGGAGCCCTGTTTGCTGGTCACAATATAACAGCTAGATCTCGCTCTACTATAATAAAAGACAGAGCCAAGTCTTATGTAGATTTCAGTATAAAACTACTACCTGGAGTACTACAGTTCTTTCAGTATTATATACATAACCCGTATGGAACGAGCGCTCCACACAGAGTAACATTTCAAATATGGCAGCTACACTACCAGGACTACAGGAGTGCGACCAATGAGCTGCTCAATAGCTCCGTAACCTTACGGTACGAAATGGAGCACACCACTGGCACTCAGTCCGGTGTATACAGTGTAAGTATACTTAGTACACAGTCTGATGTATACTATACAGTGTAAGTAGTCTGGTGCATACAGTGTAAGTAGTCTGGTATATACAGTGTAAGTAGTCTGGTGTATACAGTGTAAGTAGTCTGGTGTATACAGTGTAAGTAGTCTGGTGTATACAGTGTAAGTAGTCTGGTATATACAGTGTAAGTAGTCTGGTATATACAGTGTAAGTAGTCTGGTGTATACAGTGTAAGTAGTCTGGTATATACAGTGTAAGTAGTCTGGTATATACAGTGTAAGTAGTCTGGTGTATACAGTGTAAGTAGTCTGGTGTATACAGTGTAAGTAGTCTGGTGTAAACAGTGTAAGTAGTTTGGTGTACACAGTGTAAGTAGTCTGGTGTAAACAGTGTAAGTAGTCTGGTATATACAGTGTAAGTAGTCTGGTATATACAGTGTAAGTAGTCTGGTGTATACAGTGTAAGTAGTCTGGTGTATACAGTGTAAGTAGTTTGGTGTACACAGTGTAAGTAGTCTGGTGTATACAGTGTAAGTAGTCTGGTGTAAACAGTGTAAGTAGTTTGGTGTACACAGTGTAAGTAGTCTGGTGTACACAGTGTAAGTAGTCTGGTGTATACAGTGTAAGTAGTCTGGTGTAAACAGTGTAAGTAGTCTGGTGTATACAGTGTAAGTAGTCTGGTATATACAGTGTAAGTAGTCTGGTATATACAGTGTAAGTAGTCTGGTGTATACAGTGTAAGTAGTCTGGTGTATACAGTGTAAGTAGTCTGGTATATACAGTGTAAGTAGTCTGGTGTACACAGTGTAAGTAGTCTGGTGTAAACAGTGTAAGTAGTCTGGTGTAAACAGTGTAAGTAGTCTGGTATATACAGTGTAAGTAGTCTGGTATATACAGTGTAAGTAGTCTGGTATATACAGTGTAAGTAGTCTGGTGTATACAGTGTAAGTAGTCTGGTGTATACAGTGTAAGTAGTCTGGTGTATACAGTGTAAGTAGTCTGGTGTATACAGTGTAAGTAGTCTGGTATATACAGTGTAAGTAGTCTGGTATATACAGTGTAAGTAGTCTGGTGTATACAGTGTAAGTAGTCTGGTGTACACAGTGTAAGTAGTCCGGTGTATACAGTGTAAGTATACTTAGTACACAGTCTGATGTATACTATACAGTGTAAGTAGTCTGGTATATACAGTGTAAGTAGTCTGGTATATACAGTGTAAGTAGGCCTACATTTAGCACATGGCTCATACTTGTACAGGTAAATGCTGTGAGTGTGTATACAGTTTAAGCTATGTGTTTTATTTTATCTTTTGAGCCGACATAAATTGCTGGTATGGTAAGCAATATGAAAATAATTATGGTGCCTGTAATACTTATGGCAAATAGGTATAGTATACATGCACATGTATGGGACTCTCAGACAACTTTTCTGTACCCTGACAAAACATTAGGTAGACCATTGCCTACATACATGTAGCTACGACATATATAACAGAGGGGTGCCTTCAGCCGGCAGTCAGAGAGCTGTCTTTCTACTGGTTGGTGTTATTCACTCTGTCAACCTGGAGACTAATTTTCTTGATTCTCTTTAGTGCAACCACCAAAAGATTCTTTCCTTGTATTTTAGCAAGTGTAAGAATAAATAATTTAATTTTAGGCAAGAGTTATTTATCACACAGCTTACTTTAACTGTCAATGTGTCACTGGTTCTAACTGATAACAGTGAAATTTGTGACAACAGCATAATTAATAATGTGTCGCATATTTTGGAACAGGTTGTTGTTATAGCAACTGTTTATACTTTATGTCTCTATATCAACTGCAATATTACATATTATATGAGTGCACATGAAAGATACATGCCCCAAGTGCTAGCATGCAGATTGTATAAAATATGTAAATTGGCATCAGTGAAAGTTTATAACAGATGAAAAGAGCTTGGTGATACCTTTGGAAAAGGATCAACAACATTATTCTATTTGATAAGCCAGTTTCCAAGGGCAATACCATAGATATAATATAAGGGTAATGCACTAGAATCAGTCCCAATGTCTAGCTTCAGGGCATTTTATCTCCAATCTTAAATTAAATCTTGCAGTGCCATTTGCTCAACAAGTGCTATTTGTAATTAAATACCATATTTTTATGACTATAAAACTTCTTTATTTGTGAGTATTAAAGGCCTAATGTTAGAACAATCCGAGGTCTAATGTTATAATACCCTACATAATAATATATACTGTATATAAGGTATATAACACTATATATATTATACTGTATAAGGTATACAATGTACTGTATAAGGTATATAATATACTGTATAAGGTATATAATATACTGTATAAGCTATATAATATACTGTATAAGGTATATAATATACTGTATAAGGTATATAATATACTGTATAAGCTATATAATATACTGTATAAGGTATATAATATACTGTATAAGGTATAATATACTGTATAAGGTATATAATATACTGTATAAGCTATATAATATACTGTATAAGGTATATAATATACTGTATAAGCTATATAATATACTGTATAAGGTATATAATATACTGTATAAGCTATATAATATGCTGTATAAGCTATATAATATACTGTATAAGGTAAGGTATATAGCATACTGTATACTAGTGTATAGTGTATAAGGTATATGAATAGTGGACTGGCAATAAGCCCAAATACAGTTTGAAATCTGAACTGAGCACAGAGAATGGACTGGATTACCTAGCTTGTATGGAGTAGGCTGGATTACTATGCTTGTATAGAACAGGCTGGATTACTATGCTTGTATAGAGTGGGCTGGATTAGTGAGATTAACTAGCTATTTACATAATCTTAAGCTGCAATAAAAATGCATTTAATTATTATTATTGTTATTCCCATGCACAATATATCATGTAGCATGTTCATTGTTAGGATACTAGTACATGTATACATATATTATGTAGTATGTTCATTGTTAGGATACTAGTACATGTATACATATTATATCATGTAGTATGTTCATTGTTAGGATACTAGTACATGTATACATATATTATGTAGTATGTTCATTGTTAGGATACTAGTACATGTATACATATATTATGTAGTATGTTCATTGTTAGGATACTAGTACATGTATACATATATTATGTAGTATGTTCATTGTTAGGATACTAGTACATGTATACATATTATATCATGTAGTATGTTCATTGTTAGGATACTAGTACATGTATACATATATTATGTAGTATGTTCATTGTTAGGATACTAGTACATGTATACATATTATATCATGTAGTATGTTCATTGTTAGGATACTAGTACATGTATACATATATCATGTAGTATGTTCATTGTTAGGATACTAGTACATGTATACATATATTATGTAGTATGTTCATTGTTAGGATACTAGTACATGTATACATATTATATCATGTAGTATGTTCATTGTTAGGATACTAGTACATGTATACATATTATATCATGTAGTATGTTCATTGTTAGGATACTAGTACATGTATACATATTATATCATGTAGTATGTTCATTGTTAGGATACTAGTACATGTATACATATATTATGTAGTATGTTCATTGTTAGGATACTAGTACATGTATACATATTATATCATGTAGTATGTTCATTGTTAGGATACTAGTACATGTATACATATATTATGTAGTATGTTCATTGTTAGGATACTAGTACATGTATACATATATTATGTAGTATGTTCATTGTTAGGATACTAGTACATGTATACATATTATATCATGTAGTATGTTCATTGTTAGGATACTAGTACATGTATACATATATTATGTAGTATGTTCATTGTTAGGATACTAGTACATGTATACATATATTATGTAGTATGTTCATTGTTAGGATACTAGTACATGTATACATATATTATGTAGTATGTTCATTGTTAGGATACTAGTACATGTATACATATTATATCATGTAGTATGTTCATTGTTAGGATACTAGTACATGTATACATATTATATCATGTAGTATGTTCATTGTTAGGATACTAGTACATGTATACATATATCATGTAGTATGTTCATTGTTAGGATACTAGTACATGTATACATATATCATGTAGTATGTTCATTGTTAGGATACTAGTACATGTATACATATATTATGTAGTATGTTCATTGTTAGGATACTAGTACATGTAGTACATGTATACATATAATATTATGATGAAGAAAGAAAGAGAGAGGGGATAATAAAGTTATGTGCTGGAAAAGGAAATTAGAAATTAAACAATTATTAGCTCTGTGGAAATATCCTGTGTTATAGGAAACCACTCTGCTTACTGTGCGATAAATTGAATTACTTGGTAGATGAACCTCTAAAACTTTGGGAAAAGTTAGTTTGTTGTTTTTATAGCATTGACTCAGGACAAAACTGCTCTGTTCATATAATCATAATTGATTAAACTACATGACTGTATACTGTATGTAGACTACGAGTTATTCTCTCTGGATATCCTTGTATAGAATGCAGTTGTATACAAGCCTGATTTGTGTTACCTCACTGTATATTCTGTTGATGTAGATGATAGTTATTAGGTAGAAAGGTAAACAGCACTTTTACACCTTTTATATAACAACTAGCACTGTCTGTACATATCTATACATGGTACTATATTATACTTGAATGGTTATATTAGGCTCTAAGTCTAATCATATAACGGAACTAAACACCATTCACCACCGTAGAATATAATATATAAACATTATAAAGATAATATAATATAGGCCTATATACATGTACGTCATGTACATAAACACATCAACACAGCGCTTACATTAAATTAGACTAAAGGATATAATATTATGCTGGCAAATATGTGGTTAAGTGAAATAGCGTGTAATTTGAGCAGAAATGGTAAAACACTACAATTGTAGTATTATTATAATGTACTTGTATATGCATTGGGAGAACAACCCCTAATGAAGTTGCCTACACCTGATGAAATTAGTATTGGGTTAGGGCTAGACCAATAGAGACTGTGGAGTTAGTTCACACTATTGACCTGTTATAGTATATTTATCTAAAATACTTAAAGGCTGAAATTCATCATTCAACTCATGAATATTTTGCTAATAAAATTTCACATCAATCAAAATACTGACTGCTATACTTGATATGGTTATTATAATAACATAGATATACAGTATATGATTTAAAAAGCCAAGGCCAGAGGTTAGTGACTTTTTGGCTTGTTTGGCCAAATCAACATTTTGTTGAGCCACAAGATTGCTGTGATGAAAACCACGGGTACTTTAGGAAGAACACAGCTTGATTATAATAAAGTGTCATTACATTGTTTTTAAAAGCCAGCATTTTGTTACGAAATTATACCCCCTCCCGCCCATAACTGGTTTCAGGTTTACCCTCAGTCTACAGCCCATAGCACTGAGAGAGCATCTACAACTACAGGCAGGCACTTGGTACAATTATTACAAATATGGGAAACTATGCTAATTTATTCCTAGTCTGTAGATCTACAAGTGTAAGTGTCAGAGAGGTTCATGTACATGTAGTATTGTCTCATCCTTGTTTACTTACCACTGTTGGATATTGGAAGGATTATACACATTATACAGTGTATCTGTATTTACATTGTGAAATAATTGTTATTGTATTTGTCTCTAGTAAAAATTACAACTACTGCTTTGCAATACATGAACAACTCTGCAGAAAAACTAGGCTATCACAATTTGATTGATAGGGTTAGGTTCAAAGTTGTAAGTCAAAGTTTAGCAGCATCTGGATTCTACTGTAAGCGTGTGTGGTATGCTATGCTAATGTTTGTGTCCATATCACACATTCTACTGTAAGCGTGTGTGGTATGCTATACTAATGTTTGTGTCCATATCACAAATATGGTGTTGTAAACCTAATATTATTACATGTACAGTCGTGTAGAATTATGTGTGTTACCTTGTTCAGTGGGAGCACAAGACAGAGTGGCCCCCAGGTATAGTAGATGCACCAGTGGCAAAGCCACAGTAACTGGTCTGTATGCATACACTTGGTACTGCCACATAGGTTACATGTATATCATAGGCCTACTTGTACCAATGTACATGTATTTTATCGTCAATGCTGCAAGTGTAGCAATGGGTGCTATGTAGTATGTAATGATACTCGGTGGTGAACATACATGTAGATGTAATATAAACGTGTGTTTATATGTTTATGTACAAGTATAATATAGGCCTATAGTATACTTAATAGTGTTTATATTATTATATCTATGGCGGTGAATGGTATTTAGTTCTGTACTGTTATATGGTTAGAGCCTAATATAATTATTCAAGTATAACATTGTACAATGTATATGTACAGATAGGCCTAGTTGTCATATTATACATGTAAATAATAGCAGACACAGTATAATTACCTGATAATTATTGAAACCATTGGCATGATAATATGCATGTAAACATTACATTGTACATTTACTATCACCAGATTGTAACTTTTAAGTGTGTCGTTTGTTGGACAGGTGCCAGTCTTAGATAGACCAAACATAAAAGATGGATACTTCCTTGGATTCCGTACATCTGGACTGATTATACCATTCACATCCGACCCCTCACCCGGCATATCCTCCGACAGGGTAACTCCAATCTTTGGAAACAGCCAGCCAGTGGTGGGAGAGAGGAGGGTGGCTCAACACCATGATGGAGACAGGATATGGTATTCTATCGGCGCTGTTATAGTCCCAGGTTAGTCTACAATTCCACTTTCCTGTCAGTTAATCATCAGAAGACATCTATTCTGGTAGCGTCTCTCCAAGACTGGAGACCCGGGAGAAGTTACTAGAATGCCATATTTGTGGATTGTGGTTTAGTTTAAGCTATTACTAAGTTTTCATCTCGACTCCACCTAATCTGTTTGGAAGTGACTAAGTTCAGGATTATATCAATAATCATAACAACTCTTCAGGGGGTTTTATAGCCTGGTTACCAAGGTCTCTTTGCAGATGTGTTCCCTTTATACATGTACATTTGCATATCTATTCACTGGTCCTACAAAGCAAGGACCCTTAGAGATTGTAGGGTAGTTATATTATTTATTACCTATTTGTATTATAGAATGCTTTTACATTAAAACAGAACACCAGCACCCTTTCCATGGGCACTAATAAGCTATTGATCATAATTAGAAGTTGTCCTCTCCCAATTTATCTTCCTCTTCTCTTCACTTCTTGGGAGAAAAACGAAGGGGGAAGATAAATTGGGAGAGGACAACTTCTAATTATGATTTATAGCTTATTAGTGCCCATGGCCCTTTCCCTTCACAGAGACATTGATGAGACGACTCCATATTCAATAATCTATTTCATTCTATTTTATAGTTATAATAAGTGAAGAGACGGGTGAGAAGGACATGCAGATGATGTGTTACTATGGCTATGAGTGTGACTATTGTGAGTATACTCATAAAAATTATAAACAAACTATTGTAATAATATAATGTTGTGATTTTATATTACATTATGATTATTTTATTATAATGTTATATTAATATTATGCCTAATAATATCGGTTCACTCAATGGTTTGGTGTCAGGTATCAGGCATAGAATCTTGAAGTGAGTAACATTTTATTAAGAATGTTTTAACACAGACCTGTGAGACTGCAACTCCTTGTACTTGTACATGTATGTTATATCTCAGTTCACTATATTTGTACATTTGTACTCAGCTCAATATATTTGTACAGTATGTACATGCATGTACATGTATATGTATATGTACATGTATATGTATATGTACATGTATATGTATATGTACATGTATATGTATATGCACATGTATATGTATATGTACATGTACATATACATGTACATGTACATGTACATGTACATGTACATGTACATGTACATGTACATGTACATGTACATGTATATGTACATGAATGTTGTAATCAAACTTCATCTACCAGCCAACTACAGTTTAAAATGTAGCGGCACTTTATTACGTAATATAACTTACCTTATAACTAGTGTTCTGAACGTACTATTGTGGGTGAAAATTTTACTTTCAGCTCACAATGTTGGTGCTACGGGAGCCACTGGACCAGCTGGCCAGCCCGGGCAGACAGGCTCACTCGGCACCCCAGGTGTCAAAGGTGATACAGGTCTAGTTGGGCCTAAAGGGAATGCAGGTGAAAAGGGTTCAGCTGGAGAAAGAGGACAGAGTGGAACACCTGGACAACCAGGGAGTCGTGGAGAGACTGGAAGTGATGGAAGTCCTGGAAGACCTGGATTGCCAGGTTAGAATATAAACCAACTCAGTAGTCCTATCCAGTCACGGCATGTATTTGACTGGCAATATTCATAACATAATGTAAGGGAAACCGTAAATAATTACTACATGTATAAATATTAATACATGTATGTTCTATGTTCTATTATTTGTAGGTGCTAAAGGGAATTCTGGGAGACCTGGAGAAAGAGGTTCACCTGGGGCTGATGGATATGATGGTAGAGATGGGGAGAGTGGCCGCCCAGGAGAGAGAGGATCACCTGGAGCACCCGGTAGAGACGGTGTCCGCGGAAATGATGGCAGGCCAGGAAGGGATGGAAACGATGGCAGAGATGGACAGGATGGATACCCTGGGAGAGATGGCTCACCGGGAAGATCAGGTGAACGCGGTAGTCCTGGTCAACCTGGTCAAAGAGGTCAAAATGGATATTCAGGAAGAGACGGAGAGAGAGGTCAAGCCGGGCAGCCTGGAACACCAGGCTATGATGGTAGACCGGGTGAAAGAGGTCGAGATGGTCACCCTGGAGATAGAGGCGCTCCAGGGTATTCTGGAAAAGATGGAGCAAAGGGTGACAAAGGCACACCTGGTTCTCCCGGTACACCAGGAGTTGATGGTAAGGATGGTTTTGATGGACTTGATGGTAGAGATGGGGAAACGGGACAACCAGGACAACCTGGCATTCCAGGTGAACCAGGTGCTGATGGACAACAGGGAGATAGGGGAGCAGATGGAGCTCCAGGAGCTAGAGGCTACGATGGTAGAGATGGTGCACCTGGTGAAAGGGGACGTGATGGAGATTCTGGAGTGCCCGGGGAGCATGGCCAACCTGGTGAACCAGGAAGGAGAGGAGATAGAGGAGAAGTAGGTTCACCTGGTAGAGATGGGGTTGATGGAAGGAATGGGGAACCAGGACGACAGGGAGAGCCAGGGAGACCAGGAGCTTCTGGTCTTGATGGTGCTGATGGATTTGATGGACGTGATGGACAAGATGGCCAACCAGGTAGGGATGGACAGAAAGGTGAGGGTGGTGCGCCAGGAAGTAAAGGGGAGCAAGGTCAGACTGGTGATAGAGGCAGGGATGGTCAACCTGGAAATCCAGGGATAGCAGGTCAGCCCGGAGATCGTGGTGAACCTGGTGAAGCAGGTGAAACTGGTCGACCTGGTCGAAATGGCTATGATGGCAAAGATGGACAGGATGGAATACCTGGTTTACCAGGGCAAGATGGGGTACCAGGGTTAAAAGGAGAACAAGGTCAGCCTGGAGCAAGGGGCTATGATGGAGCAGATGGTGAACCAGGAAAAGATGGAAATCCTGGAGAACCTGGTGCACCAGGTCAACCAGGTAAACCAGGTGATAAAGGTCTTGATGGGTATCCTGGACAACCGGGGAACCCTGGTATGAGAGGTAGTGATGGATATCCTGGTGAAGATGGCTCTCCTGGAAGAGATGGTAAACCAGGGAGAGCTGGTGAGAAAGGAACTCCTGGTAGAGATGGCATTGATGGACATGATGGGGCGCCAGGTTCACCTGGTCGTTCAGGCGAGAGAGGACAGCCAGGGCAACGTGGACAACCTGGAGAAATAGGGCAGGATGGCAACCCTGGAAGAGATGGTAACCCTGGGAGAGATGGTGAGAGAGGTCAAGATGGCAGACCAGGTTATCCTGGCAGAGATGGACAAGATGGAAGACCTGGTGACCGTGGTGCTGATGGTTTGCCTGGTGCTTCAGGAAATAATGGACAAGATGGTGCTAAGGGAGATCGTGGAGAGCCAGGAGCACCAGGTAGAGATGGTAGAAATGGCCAAGATGGGTTTGATGGACAGGATGGTAGAGATGGACAACCAGGGAAAGATGGAAACACAGGACTTGCCGGCATTCCTGGACTAGATGGAAAGCCCGGTGATAAAGGAGCTAGTGGATTGCCAGGTAGCCCTGGGTCACCTGGTGAAACTGGCAGTCCAGGGGTTCCAGGCAGAGATGGTAGTGATGGTGCGCCAGGGCCAAAGGGTGCTCAAGGAATACCTGGAAAAGATGGTGCTGCTGGACCACAAGGCTTACAAGGATTCTCTGGTGAACCTGGTCTACCTGGAGTCAAGGGAGAAAAAGGAGCTGATGGTGAACCTGGGAGAAATGGACAAGATGGGTTTGATGGGAGAGATGGCTTGCCTGGTATAAAAGGTGAATCTGGTTTACCAGGGTCACCTGGTAGAGATGGAGAGCCGGGTGAACAAGGTTAGTTGGGCTAATATTTCTGTTGGATAAATAAGTGCGAAATCTACAAATAATGTGCATTTTTTATAATATTCTGACAGTTTTGCACATTGCCAATTTAATGTCTTTTTTGGAAGCATTCAGTTTAAGGTTTACACACAGTAGCTACAAATGTATACATTAGTTAATAGCCTATGTAGCATATTATACTGTACTTCTGTGTAAAGTGATCATATCATGTTTGTGAAGGCCGATCAGCGGAGTGACGTGTTTAACGATGTAATATTGTATGCAATTGACTAATCCACTGTTAATGGTCAGGTCAATCTGGAAATAAGGGTGATAAGGGGGAGTCCGGAAGAGATGGTGCACCTGGTGAGAGCGGTTTCGATGGCCAGGATGGGAAAGATGGGTCACCAGGTCAGATGGGAAAGCCTGGTAGAGATGGGCAAGATGGATATCCTGGCTCAAGAGGTTCACCTGGAAGGCCAGGTGAAAGAGGACAGCCAGGACAACGTGGACAACCTGGGGAAAGAGGACAAGGTGGCAACCCTGGAAGAGATGGTAACCCTGGGAGAGATGGTGAGAGAGGTCAAGATGGCAGACCAGGTTATTCTGGAAGAGATGGACAAGATGGAAGACCTGGTGACCGTGGTGCTGATGGTTTACCAGGTGCTCCAGGAAATGACGGATTGGATGGTGCTAAGGGAGATCGTGGAGAGCCAGGAGCACCAGGTAGAGATGGTAGAAATGGTAAAGACGGATTTGATGGACAGGATGGTAGAGATGGACAACCTGGAACTCGAGGTTATGATGGATCAGATGGAAGACCAGGTAATTAGTAATTATATAAAAATTAGTAGTAAAAAAACTTAATATTAGGATGTAAATATAAATAATTACCCTTCAGGTTGTAATGTATAACCTATGCAAATTTACTGCTTTTCATGGATACAGAGTGCAAGTGAATGCACTAATACATGTATGCACACTGACACTGTATAGGCATGTGTCCATGTGCCTCTGTAGCTCTGCTAGTATATGGTATATGTACTTATATTATAATTCACTTCAACTATAACTAATATTAAATAATAAAACCCCTTTAGGGGCGGTTGGTGCACCTGGTGAAAAAGGCAGTCCCGGTGAAAATGGAAGGGATGGAGAAGACGGCCAACCTGGTTTACGAGGTCAAGACGGTACACCTGGTCAACGTGGCTTACCGGGTGCTTCAGGCCGTGACGGAAAAGATGGTACCAATGGCTATCCTGGGCAGCCAGGTGAAAGAGGGGAACCTGGTGAAAGAGGAACACCTGGGCAGCCGGGCAGAGATGGTTATCCTGGACGAGATGGTTCTCCAGGTCAAAGAGGGAACAACGGACGACAAGGAAATCCAGGACAAAAAGGGCAAGCAGGTGTAAAAGGTTCCGACGGTAGAGATGGAAACCCAGGTAGAGATGGTGAGAGAGGTCAAGATGGCAGACCAGGAAATCCAGGCAGAGACGGACAAGATGGAAGACCTGGTGACCGTGGTGCTGATGGCCGTCCGGGAGCACCAGGTAGAGATGGTCAAGATGGCTCTAAGGGAGATCGTGGGGTGCCAGGCACATCAGGTAGAGATGGTAGGAATGGCCAAGATGGATTTGATGGACAAGATGGTAGAGATGGACAGCCAGGGAGAGATGGTAATCCAGGCAAGTCTAGTTACAATCTGTTTGTAATACAACTGAAATACGCTGTTATTTGATTGGTTAAACTCGCCACATCTCCTTTAATTTTATCATATCAATATTTTTTGTAGGTGATCGGGGCTCTCAAGGGCAAGATGGGCAACCAGGAAGAACAGGTGAAAGAGGAGAGCCAGGACAACATGGACAACCTGGAGAAAGAGGACAAGATGGAAATTCAGGCAGAGATGGAAACCCTGGGAGAGATGGTGAGAGAGGTCATGATGGCAGACCAGGTAGCCCAGGCAGAGATGGACAAGATGGAAGGCCTGGTGACCGCGGCGCTGATGGCAGACCTGGAGCACCAGGTAGAGATGGTCAAGATGGTTCCAATGGAAATCGTGGTGAACAAGGAGCACGAGGTAAAGATGGTAGAAATGGCCAAGATGGATTTGATGGGCAGGATGGTAGAGACGGAAAGCCAGGAAATGTTGGGAGACCAGGTAATTTAATTTTGTCCTCCATTTTTAATTTGGTGACAAGGCTAATTGTTAATATGAAAGAACGTCCCTAAGTACCGATTTGTGAAACTGTGAAACCTGTAACAGAAACGGAGTTGCGCTAAATTATTCATACTATTGTTGGGTATAATATTTTGTGCTTCTTTAAAATGATTGTGTGTAGTTAGCTAATTTCCTGCATATACAGATTTAGTGACTGTATTTTTATTATAGGAACTTCTGGAGAACCTGGAAGAGACGGTATCAATGGATTACCTGGTGCACAAGGAGATAAAGGGGAGAAAGGCACCTCTGGCCAAAATGGTGATAAAGGAGCTAGTGGTTCACCAGGACGAGATGGTACAAATGGACGAGATGGATATCCTGGACAGCGAGGACAAGATGGTAGAGATGGTCAAAAGGGTGCTGATGGAAGACCTGGCCAACCAGGGCGTGATGGCCAGGATGGATCTCCTGGTAGGGCTGGTGTCAAAGGTTCAGAAGGTAGAAAAGGAGACTCCGGTGAACCAGGTGTTGACGGACATCCTGGATTACCTGGTGAGCGTGGAAATGATGGACAACCTGGACGACCAGGTTTTAGAGGACAAAATGGACAACGTGGTGAGCCAGGTGCAAGAGGCGAACCAGGTCAACCTGGCTTACGAGGTGAAGATGGGCAAGATGGACAAAGTGGCAGAAATGGAAAAGATGGGTTTGATGGGCAAGATGGGAAGGATGGTTTACCAGGAGCACCTGGGGAACGAGGAAAAGATGGCCAACCAGGACAAGATGGCCATCCAGGTAGGAATGGTGAAGATGGGATTCCAGGCCAACCAGGGGAGAAAGGTTCAAATGGTCAGAAAGGCTCGAATGGGAGTGATGGTGCACCAGGTGTAAATGGTAGAGATGGCTTTGATGGACAATCTGGGGAACCAGGTCGTGATGGAAGACCTGGACAAGATGGATTTGATGGCCAGCCAGGTAAAGATGGTCGACCTGGCAGTAGAGGCGATGTTGGAAGACCTGGTCAACCTGGAAAAGATGGTCAGCCAGGAGCCAAGGGATCACCAGGTCCAGCTGGCTCAAGAGGGCAACCAGGTGCACGTGGAAGTCCTGGAGAAAGAGGTTCACAAGGGCAACCAGGATCACCTGGTAATCCCGGTAGAGATGGTTACCCAGGAGAAAGAGGTGCTCCAGGTTTACCAGGTCAAAGAGGGCAACCTGGTCAAAATGGAGATGATGGTCTAAAAGGGCAGGATGGTCAAGATGGCTTTCCAGGAAGAGATGGTAATCCAGGCAGAAATGGACAAGCTGGAAAACCAGGTGATAGAGGCATTCCAGGTCAGCGAGGTGAACCTGGTCAGCGCGGAACCCCAGGGAGACCTGGTCAAAGAGGATCTCCAGGGAGGCCTGGTGAAAGAGGGAAAGATGGTCTGGATGGAGCTATTGGTGACCGAGGGCTCAAAGGGGACAAGGGGGTAAGTGGAAATGAAGGACATGATGGACAAGATGGCAGAGACGGATTTGATGGGAGACCTGGTCAAAGAGGGGAACCTGGCGTTCCTGGTAGAGAGGGAAGAAAAGGCAATAATGGTGCACCTGGCAGAGATGGTCAAGATGGAAAGATTGGCTCTCCTGGTCAGCGAGGATTCAATGGTGACCAAGGGCCTACAGGAGAAAAGGGATCGCCTGGGTCTGATGGGAGGCCAGGTAGAAATGGCAGTGATGGACGACCTGGTGAAAGAGGTAGAGATGGTTCTCCTGGGAGGAATGGAGTTGATGGTTTTCCCGGCCAGCAAGGAAAACCTGGTGAGAGAGGATTCCAAGGCAAAGATGGCTTTGATGGTAGAGATGGAGCCGCTGGTGAGAAAGGAAATCCCGGCACACCTGGTAGAGATGGTAGGTCAAGTATAAAAGTACATACATTGTACATAGTACATTGTATATAAAGCAACATACTTATTGTATAATGTATCTTCAAAGATAAATTCCTTGCTAAAAATACATTATATAATATATAGAAAATGGCCAAAACCCCTAACATTCAGTAAGGCGCAAGGTGGCCATAATAAGAGGGGTGCCCTCATGTGCAGTTCGCTCAGAGCATGTCTACTGCTCACCCGTGAAGCTTCCTTTTTTAAGGTTGCTTAGCTGGTGTAGTGGTAGCATGTTCTGTTCACTGTGCTAGGCGATTAGGTGCCGTAGAGGCCCCGGGTTCAAACCCCAGTCAGAGACTGGTATTTTCATGGATTTGAAACAAGTCTCTGACTGCTCAAAGATAAATTGCTTGCTAAAAATAGATTATACAATATATAGAAAATGGCCAAACCCCCTAATATACTTATTCCATTCATTGTTTTGTTTTTCCTAGCACTGTTCTGTAAAAGCAATGTTGGTATATGCCAAATAATAGAATTACAAATATTGCATTATTGCTTGTGCGAGAACTGTGTCAGAAGTAATGGCAAATAAAATTGCCTACATCTGCATGTATAATTACAGGCTTGTATTACTTGCAACTTTATTGGATCGCTTTCAAAATGTCAACTGTAACTTCATATTTGCATTTATATTATCAATTATATTATTATATACTGTACTATTTCCAGTTATATTTTATCTATTCGTAGGAAATAGTGGACAGCCAGGTCAAAGAGGTGCACCTGGTTCACCTGGATTCAGAGGCAAACCAGGAAAGCCTGGACAACAAGGATCTCCTGGTTTTCGAGGAAATAATGGACGTGATGGGCAACCGGGTCGCCAAGGAGAACGTGGAGCTCCTGGCCAACGTGGTTTACCAGGAAGTCCTGGGCGAGATGGCCATCCTGGTCAAGATGGATTTCCAGGGCGCCAAGGAGACCGTGGCCTGCCTGGAGAAAATGGGACACCTGGCAGGATTGGTGCACCAGGCAATGATGGGAACCCAGGAAGAGAAGGACAACCAGGGCGTCCTGGAGAAAATGGCTTAGATGGAAGAAGAGGAGCCACTGGTGCCTCTGGGAGCAAAGGTGCCTCCGGAAATCCAGGACAGCGTGGTCAACCGGGGCAAAGAGGTATTGCAGGCAGCAGGGGACAGCCTGGAAATCCAGGTAGAGATGGAAGCCCTGGCCGCCGTGGATCACCAGGCACCCGAGGTTTTGATGGAGTACCTGGGAATTCTGGTCGTGATGGAAGACCAGGTCGAGATGGTAGGCCGGGCATTAGGGGATCACCTGGACCGAATGGACAACAAGGAATCAAAGGTGAGAGAGGTATTCCTGGTTTTACTGGTTCTGCTGGTCCTAGAGGTGCACCAGGCACACCCGGAGAGCCAGGCCAAATGGGGGCGACAGGTCTCCCTGGTCGTCCTGGATTAGATGGATTCCCTGGCCAACCAGGAAGACGTGGTGATCATGGTCAGGCAGGTGTCGATGGAGAAAGGGGAAGTACAGGAGCAATCGGCGCTACTGGCAGAACTGGACAGCCTGGTCGCCAAGGATATCCTGGTGATAGGGGAAACCCAGGGCTTGACGGTGAAAAAGGAAATGAAGGTATCAGGGGCACACCTGGGGCACCTGGGAGAGATGGATTTCCAGGGAGAACAGGAGATCGAGGCGCTCCTGGTTATCCAGGCCTACCAGGACCGATGGGGCTCCCTGGTATACCAGGCAGAACTGGTGCTACCGGAAGAGTTGGAGCTACAGGTGTTGCACAGGATGGCGCTACAGGAGCGACTGGTGTTAAAGGCCAAAAAGGTGAAAGTGGTATTTGGGGTAGCGATGGTGCCACCGGAGCTACAGGAAGGCCTGGAGCTCCTGGATTCAGAGGACAGCCGGGACTACCTGGTGCTGATGGTGTACCAGGTCCTCAAGGTCTTCCAGGTATCAAAGGAGACTTTGGAGCAAATGGCTTTGATGGTGAGCAAGGTGCTACTGGAGCGCCTGGTAGAATAGGGTCAACTGGTTCACCTGGTTTAAGAGGTTTTCCAGGCATAAAAGGGAATGAGGGTGTTGCGGGATTTGATGGAGAACCTGGATCTACTGGTAGTACAGGTCGACCGGGTAATCCAGGTCTAGTTGGAAAAACAGGAGCTACTGGGAAGCAAGGACAGAAGGGTGAACCTAATACTGAACCTGGTAAAGATGGAGCACCTGGAGCGCCTGGTTTGCCTGGTGTACCTGGAGAACAAGGACTTCCTGGGTTACGAGGCTTTTCTGGAGAACCTGGCTTACCAGGATTTAAAGGTGAATCAGGAGCATTTGGATTCGATGGTGCTACTGGTGCAACTGGTCTTCCAGGGTTCGATGGTGCTCCAGGCCCAACAGGTCGACCTGGACGTCCTGGATTAAAAGGAGAACCTGGTGAGGGTCAGGATGGTGAAACTGGATCCACCGGTGCAACTGGCCCACGAGGTCAAAGAGGCTTCATTGGTCCCCGTGGGTTTCCAGGTGAACCTGGTGATGGTAGTGATGGAAGTACAGGAGCAACTGGTGCTACTGGTGCTTCAGGGAGGGCAGGAGAAACAGGTAGAATTGGTTTACCGGGATTAAAAGGTGAACCTGGTGAGTTTTCAGAAGGAATTTTGGGTGCAACTGGTGCAACTGGACGTAGAGGTTTCAAAGGCGCCAAAGGGGCACCAGGTGAAGGAGGAGATGGAGCTCCGGGACCAACAGGACTTCCAGGATTACCGGGGATTAAAGGAGAAGTGGGATTTCCAGGATTACCGGGTTTTGATGGACTTCGTGGCTATCCGGGCCACAAAGGCGAACCTGGCGCTCCTGGTGTGTCTGGCGGTGGAACAGGTGCAACTGGTGTAAGGGGTGCTCCAGGTGCACCAGGACCAAGAGGCTTCCGAGGCCGTAAGGGAGAGTCTGGAGTGCAAGGCATAAATGGTCTACTCGGTGCACCAGGAGTTCCTGGTGCAACAGGCCCTCAGGGTAGGAGTGGTCGGCCTGGTAGACCTGGACAGAAAGGTGAACAAGGGCCAATGGGTCTGCAGGGATTACCAGGTGATGGAGGTCCAGGATCAGTAGGAGCAACTGGTGCAACTGGGCGAATGGGTGTTCCTGGAGGAAAAGGTGATATTGGATTACCTGGATTCGATGGAGAAAAGGGAGATATTGGAGTACCTGGCTCAGTTGGAGAGCCTGGCCTACGAGGTTGGTGTTTAGACCTTGAGAGAATTGAATAATGTTCTGGTTATCTACGTAATATTCACATAAATGTTTACAATAGAATCAAAAGGAATTTTGTTGCCATTTTCAATAAATCTATACGGTTAGCCATTTGTCTCTTTATTATTCACAAAAGATTATAAGATATTGGGCGTATTGTGTAATATTTGCAATTCACATGTATCATAGATAGGTTATTCATATATTTACTGCATATTCATGTATGTACACCAATATAAAATACATATTCGATTGTAGGGCGGCCTGGAACACCTGGAGAAAAAGGTGAGAGAGGTGAACCTGGAGGAGGATTTGGTGGACTTGGAGCCACTGGACCTAAAGGTGACCGTGGACGACCCGGTGCTGTTGGTAAAGTAGGCAGACCTGGGGAGAAAGGATTGTCTGGTGAAAAAGGATTTAGTGGACCTGCTGGGGCACAAGGAAGACCAGGTGCACCTGGTATCAAAGGAGATGTTGGCCCAGTTGGCCTTCCTGGAGCTCGGGGTGCAACTGGTGAAAGAGGCTTACCTGGAATAAAAGGGGAGCCTGCAGGCTTTGAACTAGGTGGTGATGGCATTGGTGCAACAGGTGCTACTGGTGCAAGAGGGTTTCAAGGTCTCAAAGGACTACCTGGTGACCCAGGAAGTGATGGCATCAATGGATTAAATGGAAGAAAGGGTGCCTCTGGCTCTCCAGGGTTAAAAGGTGAAGCTGGTGTCCCTGGACAACCTGGAGTTGATGGAAACCCCGGTGAACAGGGAGCACCAGGTATGAAAGGTGCTGCTGGTGCCAAAGGAACACCAGGTGACCGAGGACCTCGTGGACGTAATGGTGCAGCATCTGAAGCTGGTGCTACTGGAGCTACTGGTACAAGAGGTAGTCCAGGTGTTAAAGGAGAGCAAGGTGACATAGGACCTGTTGGTCAGGCTGGTCCTAAAGGAGATTTTGGGTCACCAGGAGCTAAAGGTGTTATGGGTAGCCCAGGAGCAAAAGGGCTTCCAGGAGAATCTGGGTTCAATGGTGCGAATGGAGCCACCGGAGCGACCGGTAAAAGGGGACTCCAAGGAAAGAAAGGAGTAGTTGGCCAAAAAGGTGCCATTGGTCAACTTGGTGCTAAAGGTGCTATTGGAGATAGAGGTCCTAAAGGTGTACGTGGAGACATTGGTGCCCAGGGAGCTAAAGGAATAAGAGGGGATGTTGGAGCAAATGGAAAGGATGGAAAATTTGCAGTTAATGTAAATGAATGTCTGGTTGACAATGGCGGATGTTCCGATGTCTGTATCAATACCTTGGGGGGTTACTACTGTGCATGTAGAAAAGGTTACAAGCTGAGGAAATCACCTGCACCTTCATGTGATGGTAAGGAAGCTATCCAGTATAATTCTCATTTATCTGGCTGAAACTAAATAGCTGTTGACTTCATATAAATTTATGTAGCACAATCATGTACATGTACAATGTACAACAATATAGCATTTATTGTCAGATAGTGTGATATACTTTACAAAACACACGAGAAGCAGATATACACAACACATAAGCAGGTAAATCTTATTGCGTTTCAATCCTGAAGTGCAAAGTACATGTATTGGAAAATGTTGGTGCGAGCAAGTATCTTAATAATGAATAGTAAGACAAGGCGCATTTTTATCTTTTTGTTGACTCCTTCTATTTCGATGTATTTCCATACATCATCATCAGATGATGTATGGAAATACATCGAAATGTAAGGAGTCAACAAAAATATAAAAATGCGTCTCGTCTTACTATTCATTATAAAGCACATTTAGATTTTGGTTATCATTATTACATGTAAATAAAATCACATA
Organism: Bugulina stolonifera; assembly: GCA_935421135.1. Lineage (NCBI taxonomy): Eukaryota > Metazoa > Bryozoa > Gymnolaemata > Cheilostomatida > Bugulidae > Bugulina > Bugulina stolonifera. Next base: position 34,809,387 of record OW285187.1, read on the forward strand.
TAATTATAACATCTGCTTGCTTTACATTTCACTTCAGCTGGAACCATTTATTGTGACACTTACTTCTACTATGGTAAACTGTGCTACTGCAAGGAAGGAGGCATTGCAACACCTGTCAATGGTACTACCTGTGGTGACGTTGATGAGTGCGCAGTAGATAATGGTGGCTGTGAGCATTCTTGTCGTAATGAGCTTGGTGGTCACTTGTGCTTCTGCAAACCGGGCTACGCACTTGCAGACGATGGGAAGAGTTGCCAGGACATAAACGAGTGTCGAGGTAGTAGCCATCAGTGTAGTGACCAGTGTGTTAACACCCCCGGAGGATACTACTGCTCATGTCCTTCTAACAAGGAGATGACACAATCCCCACACTCTCTCATCTCTAGTTGCTCCAATAGAGGTACACTGTAAATCTCTTTACTAATTGGTAACATTTTATTTGACTCATTAGTTTTTAAATGCCAATACAGTTGTATCACAGTAGGCCGATGTGTTTTCTGAGTTGGGCACATGACTAAGTAATAGATGAGATTTGGTTATTTTTGCATACCTATTGAGAAAGCATGCATTGACAGGGTGTTGGTTATGTATTAGCTGTTCCTGTGTCAAGCACTCTACTGGTTAATATGTTTGGTTTTGTAGGAAGCAAATGCGAATGGACTGGTGACTATAGGTACATCTGCTCCTGCCATTTGACCAGTGGTGAAGCCATTACAATGAACAACACAAAATGTGGCGCGACGAATGAATGTTTGAAAAACAATGGAGGCTGCTCTCATGTTTGCACTGATAAACCGGATGGATTTGAATGTTCTTGTTTCAAACCTTCTAGCACTGTTGAGACTTCTGGCTGGCCGCATGAGATCTGGACTTTAAGCGCCAACAAGTACGACTGCTTGGATGTCGATGAATGTAGAGATGAAGAGTTCCTCAAAAAGTATTGTAAAAAAGAGAGAAACATTTGCATCAATAAACCTGGTTTCTTCACATGCAGGCCTAAAGGAGTAGCTCGGGCTAAGTCAGGAGTTATCAGCTCTGTAACTTCTCAAGGTAAGGAACAAACACGGGTACCTGGAGTGCTCAGATGCTGAGTTACGCTTACAAATCAGATACCAGCTTACAATAGGTTAATCTTAGCTACTCGTTTGGGTAAAGAAGCTCTCCTGTTAGGAATATTTACAATGCTAATACATATACATGTAGGTAGTGATCGTCTATGACATTATGTGATTAACTGATTGTTTATCCAATAACTGGTGATAATTTACTTGTAGAAGACTCGGGGTCGGCACTTACCGTTGGACTTCTCGTTGGCAGCGTGGCCACTGTCATAATAGTTATTCTGGTTGCCATTATAGTTGTGCTTAAAGTTAGATACAGCAGACTCCTGGCCAGGACTAAAGATCTTGAATCTGCAGCATAGACTAATATTGTGCTCTAGAATCTGCAGCATAGACTAATATTGTGCTCTAGAATCTGCAGCATAGACTAAAACAACGATTTTGTAAATTTATCTCTAATAACTACTCTCCTCTCAATCCTCCATTCAATTTTAGCTAGTACATTCTTAAACAGGAAATTTGGTGGGAGTTTTATTTATTATATTTTTTAATTTTATACAGGTTTGCTATTTGTATATAATACATACATATATATATATATATATATTCATTACCAATTGCCATATGATTTAAAATTTTGTGATGTCTATGTTACTTGAATGGTTACTTGGAATCAACACCTGAAATGGCATATAACATATTTGTGGAGAGCAAATAATGGCATTGCCTACAAAGTACAACCAAGTATAATAATATAATCATGTACATGTAACATGTACATGTATATGGTTCTCTATGAGAGGCTTGATTGTTGTAGCACTGATTGACAGTGGGCAAAGTGGGGTTCCAGAGCAGTATGCACTATGCAGATCAAAAATATTTCTAGCGTAGCCCTTTTACATATAGAAGTTTTGTGCCAATTGACAAATTAGCTAGATAGTAGTTAACTGGTGAAGCTGATGTTTGAAGCTGTAGAACATTCTGTTTGATATTTACTTGTACACTGTACATGTACCGAATCATTTTAGAATTATCTACTCCTGACAAACAAGATATCAATGATATTATTTTAGATAGTTTCATACAGGGCCAATAGCATGCCTCATACTTGCTCACATGGTTCTATATCGGTTGACTGCTACTTTTGTCTCAGAAATTTGGAAATCTTCTAATTGGGAATCTTGAAATTGCTTCCACTGGACTACTATTTACATGCACATTTTTACTGATTCACTACATCCATATTTTTACCACTGTGCAGTACCACATGACTGTATGTTATTTTGTTGCCAAAATCAACTGTATTTCCACACATTCCAGTGGCAGATTTAAAGTTCTTATTTGACTATTTACTCCAAATATCTTAGATCCTCTAGCACTGCATTCTCATTGGTCAAGTTAGGATGTATATACATGCAGTTGGAGCTAGTTGGTTGAAGGCTATTCCTGCTGGAATTATAATGAGAACTCAGATTCAGCTGCCAATTAACTATAACTTTTCATGAGCATGCCAACTGTTACAGCTTGAAGGTACATGTATTGTAATCAATGTTTTGTACTATGGGTTTTACACTAGTGCCCATGCATGCAAGATACATGTACTTATATATATAACTGTGTAGTGGTACGTTACTCAACAGTCCTCATCCCATGTTATCATCTTACATGTAATTCATTCAATCTATACTATGCTGTGATCAATAGATCTATTTAGTATGAAGAGGGTTCTAAGTTCAAGTTGTGCTTGTACTTGCTGTCATGCACGACTTAACAACGAGTCCTATCAAGTTCCATCATAAATAATAGTGAATATCAGTTGACACTGGCATAGTTGCGTGCAATCATATCAAGGATGCTGATAGGCAGAGGTGCAGGCATTGCTGTTATCTGGTATTTGGTGTTCAGTAATCAACTGATATAAACTTTTGGGAGTCCAGAACTATAAGGGAGTACCAGGAGAGGCAGAGCAGACAGACCACATGTAGGTAGTGACCAGTTAACTAATAATCTACATGTATAACAGTAGCACCTAGAGGTGGAACGAGACTCGAGATTTCTCGAGTCTCGTATCGACTTGTCTTGTCTCGGAAGTCGTCTCGAGATGGCAATTAGTATTCGAGACTGGAAAACAAATAGCAGCTAATCATTTTTTTATAATAAATTAGTAATTATAATATAATTAATTGCTAATCAACAATAAATCTATCAAATAGAAAATTATTATTCAAATTATTTAGTAAAATACTACCTACATGTACATTCCCAGCACTGAATTGAATTCAGTGAATTCATAGTAATAGCATTGCACAGGGCCGTAGCGCCCTAAGAAATGTTGGTGGGGCCAAAATATTAGGCAGGGGGTCCAGGGGGCCGCCCAGGCCCCCTGGCGGGGTCCGGGGCAGCGCCCCGGCCGCCGCCGCCGCCCTGAGAGTGTTTTTCAGAAAAATAGAGCAAATTTGAAGCAGTTCAGGCTTATGAAATATACCTGTGTAATAACATTAAATATAACCCAGCCTCATACATACATATGCATGTACATGTACATGTATACATTGTATCTGTTCACAATTATGACTGAACATAAATCATTCAACTCTAACGACATTTACAAATACTTTACTTCTTTACAATGATGAAAAACATGCAATGAAATGAAGTAGAGCTAACGAATCTACAAAAAGCAGCTGAAAGCATGTGTTTCTTTCCTACCATAGAGATATTTCTTATTTCTCCCTATAAAATTGAATGCCTAAGTAAATATGTTGACAACAATGTCGGGCAGACAGATAGCCGAATCCAAAAAAGTTTGTTCAATTGAAAACTAATATAATTATTTAGATTTTCAAGGTTTATATTTTTTAACACACCCAGTACATGGACTGTGTATACGGTGCCTATTGTACTGTATAATAAAATAATCTTCAAATTTAGAGTTATCTCCCCTGACAGGTTTTTAATATCTAAAACGTTACATAAATGCAGTTAAGTACGGTAGTATTTAAAATTTTCTGATATAAAAGTGCTTAACACATTTATTATCACTATATCCTTACATATTTTGTAAACCCCCGCGAATAGGAATGTGGAAGAAACTTTAAACACTGATCTGACCATAATAATAAATTGACTACATTTCGACTTTGCAATGCTAAAAGTTGAGACGGCCAGGCCGCACGGCCGTATAGGGCACTACGGCCCTGGCATTGCAGCTAACGCTGAGCTACTAGTCGATCACTACCAGTCATACAGAATTACTAACGACTGTCAATCACCACTCCCATAATGCAAAGTTATGTTCTTACCAAAAGTTGTCTACTCGTGAGATTATTTCATTAAAGGAAACATAACTCCATACTAATTTGTCAAATGTACATGCAATGTAATGTGCATGGAATACATGTGCAATATATTTCACAGCCTCCTGTTCACCTTTTATTGAAATGCATAATGATAAAATACAGAGTTTACAGAGTAGCAATTGAAAAACTATTGGAGTTCTAACATGCATATATATAAAATTTTGCACACTTTTTAGGAAAATTCCCTTGAATACTAAAACCCAGTCTCGTCTCGTCTCGAATTTTTTAGAAGTAGTGTCTCGAATCTCGTCTCGAATCCAAAAATGCTGTCTCGTTCCACCTCTAGTAGCACCATCTTACCTAATATAACTCAGCCCACCTAGGAGAAAAGTTTACCTTTGATACATCATTCAACAGAGATAGTATGTAATCTGTGACCGCATGTTTTGCCATAACATATTACACACACAGTAGAGAAATTTGTTATATTTAGCAGCATGGCTGTGATAACTGGAGATACTCGATGCGGCATTGGAACACTTAAGAACAATCGATCTTTGCAAAAGTGTGCAGGATTGGTGCCGTTCACTGCATTGGTTAGTCTGATAGCGTTGGGAGTAGTTGGTTCCTACGCCTATATGAGCTCAATGCAAACAACGTCACAAACTGTCTTCTCGTTTAGTTCTACGGACATAGGGGTTTGGTACGCCATGTTTGAAGTGGGCAGTATCCTATCCAATGTCTTCTCATCTTACTTCCTGTCAAACAAGCATATCCCTCGGGTAAGTCCTACTAACCCGGATAACCTGGATAGCTGTACTATCGTACTAACTACAAATGTATATCACATATGCTACAATGTATACATTGAATAGTTCTATATAATACTCATGTACATGTAGTTATAACATGTTCGGCATTACAACTACCTATTATACTTATAGGTGTTGACACTCGGTCTTTTAATGGTAGCAACAGGTTGTATGTTACACGGTCTCCCTCATTTCTTCTTCGACTATAGAGATAAGATAAAAGATACAGATGAGGAGGTCACTGCAGACGATCATATCACCCAGTGAGTTGATGGTAACACGCTTTCTCCAATGTTCCATGTTCATCTTTATGTGTTCATGTTTTATGTGTTGATGTTCCATGTGTTGATGTTGCATGTACATGCTGGTGTTCCATGACCATACTCCATATTTATGTTACATGAAGCATGGACAGGGAACAAGCTTAGATAACAGAATACTATGGAAAAAAATATATTATCAGGTGCAGAAGTACTGTATACGCAGCCATGTTTGTGTTGACATCCTATGTTACACAAGATAGTATGATCTGATAACTCCTCGCGTGTGTGATAAGGGTAGTTATCCTCGTGACAGATAAGCTAGTTGCAGAGAGGGCTGTAGCTTTGGGATAATCATTATTCAAGATGTTTAGCTGTATTTCACAGTAGCATAAATGTCATGTCAAATTAGCTGTGGATTCCATTGCAGTAAACTATTAAATTCCTAGTTTCCTATATATTATACTGTACTAGTACAGTATAATATAGTAAACACAGCTGTGTTTGATCTACAGTGTAATACAGTGAATGGGTTGCTTCATTATAATAATGTAGGTTAAAGTGTTTCCGTTCACTCTGTTTCCATGTTTCAATTCCAATATCTGTATACCTGCATGGAACATGTTTCCATGGAAAGTATTCAGCTCTCATAATATAATATTTTCAGATCTTTATGTCAAGCATCTACTATGCTTATGAGCACTGTTGAACTACCTAATAACACTACTACAGGTACATGTAAAAAACCTTCTCTACTAACTTTGTTGCGGGTACAGATTTCGATCACAGTAGATCATAGGTATAACATAAAGTTTATATTACATGTATGCCCTAAATGCATGTACTCCGACTACAATATTAGGTAGATTATAATATGTATATATACGTGCATTTACATTCTAATCTATTGTTTCTACGTGTAGATACAGCAGAAGATAGAAAGCCTGCACAGAATCTACCGGTTACAATACTGTACTGTATCGGAGGCTTACTCATGGGTTTGGGGTACGCCCCCTACTACTGCCTCAGTTTTGTATATATTGATAACAATGTCAAGGACGTTCATGATACATCTAAATATGTGTGTAAGTAACTGCATATGTACATGTATATAGAATAATGTACAATAAAAATATTTAGACTATAATAATATACATTGTAACACACCTACTAACAGTCTTGCATATCAATAGCCATCGTTCTGCATCCCACATGTACATCTCAATCTAAAGCTATATGTATGTTATGCATATTATTTGTAGCTGCCATCTTGGCCTGTTACACTGTAGGCCCAGTGGTAGGTTTTGGAGCAGGTGCCCTGTTCCTTAAAATCTACGTAACGTTAGGAGGTGAGTAAAAGTCTTGAGAAATTATTCAGTTTCTCTAGAAAATGTTTCAGATTTTTTGTTATTCCCGTTTCACCACATATTTTGGTAGTTTTCTGTCTAGTGAAAATAATTTTTTGCATAGCAAGGAAGTGTCATTATATTATATCATTATATATACATGTATGCAATTTAATTTATGTAGAGACATATCTAACGGAGACTGACTCCCAGTGGTTAGGGGCCTACTGGATGGGATATCTAGTATTCACAGGCTATCTCCTTCTATTTGTACCACTGTTAGTCCTGTTTCCGAAGACGCTCCCCTCCTCCACTCAAGGTAATGGCTAACTCTGTATCAATTGTGATTTGCATCATTAGAACACCGAATTGTTGGCCGACTTAGCAAGTATGAAGAGTGATAGCAGGCTTGGAAGTGGTCAATACTAAAACCAGTAAAGACATCTCTAGTACCCTTTACTATAAAAAGTGCTGACTGTAGTCTTTCTGATCATAAATTACAAAAGTAGTGGGTAGTGACCTCGATACCGATACGTCAGTTTTAGTTTCAAGAGTATTCTATAATCTACATGCATGTAATATTTTTGCATTTTTCTTATTAGTAAACTATACGTAACTAAAGGCAGGCTGAAGTATAATTAATACATACAATACACGTACATGTAACATATCATAGCGGTGGACAATAATGTGGAAGGGTATGTGGAGAAGATATCAGCAGAACCTTCTGCAAATATGTCAACCTTTAATAATAAACTAGATACAGAGGACTCGGAGAAGGATAGGATGGAAGAACAGGCCGCCCGCAATATTTTAGGTATGTGTAGCAATATTCTTTGTAATTTATAACAATATACAGTGCAACTTGCTTAATTCAAATGCCAAGGTATTGCCATAATTGGTTTGAATTAGGCCTGAGTTTGAATTGCAAGATCACTTCACTTAATTCAAGCCATTAAATAGTGCTCAGCAGGGACTAAGGCTAATAGTTTGAATTAAGCAAGTTTTGGAATTATCCGAGGTTGAATTATAAGCAAGTTCTACTGTATTCATACACTATCGTCTAGGTCCAGTCCAACATATCTACACATGTTCTACCCTAACAATGACCTACTACCAACGGGTGAGTTCACCTCCAATTATTTCAGAAAGATGGCCGTCGGCTGGGACCCACTCATCAATAACAATACTATGACTAAACAGTCAATTCACAAGTATGACCGTATGCATCACATGACAGCGTGTGCATGACGGTATGTTTGATGACAGATCTGAACTTTCTTGTCTTCAGATTGAGTGATACTCCACCAGTAAAATGTGGTTTAGAATGGCAATACGCTTGGGATCACCCTTAACCCTGGAACCACCTATTGAGCATCCATGGCCTAAACCGTAAAAATATAAATCACTTGATGATTATTGCATTCACTATATAATAATTATACATGTATGTATATATAGCTTATCATGTTTCAGGTTTATTCAAGACAATTGGACGACTGTTAATGAACCCTTTATTTATGCTTATAATGGCTGCCAACTGTACTGCAGTCTACTACACATCTGGTTGGATTGGATTTTTACCCAAATACTTCGAGACGCAGTTTAACTTCAGTGCTTCCATGTCGAGTGTCTATGGTGGTAAGGAATAGGTGCTACATGTTCATGCACAGATGGGATAGTCATACTCATATTCTATTGAGAAGGAATATTTAAGTTCTAATAAGACTCGCATGTTAAATTTTAAATTAGTTACATACGATTCTGTGATTGTATTGCAGATGTGTGAATATAGCCACTTTAGAGTGTATGTAGCTTTTGACAAGAATGTTCCTTTAAGGTTTTTCGTTCAGGCTATTATATATACATGTATCTGTTTCATTCAAGCTATTATAATATACATGCATCTGCATTATTGCTGTTGTCAGGTGCTCTTCCACCACTGTTTGGAGCTGTAGCTGTGTTTCTTGGAGGCTATCTAACTTCTAAATACAAACTGAGTTTACAACGCAATGTAATATTCCTTTGCATCGCAACTGGAATTGGGGCTATATTTTTGATACCAACTCATTTTCTGCAGTGTGAGCAGTTCCCAGTTCAGGAATTGTCTTTCAACTCGACGTAAGTGTTTGTAATATGCTGTAATTATGTACATATACGTGTAAGTATGTAGTATGATATAGTATATACACATTGTATGCACATAAACTGCAGTAAGTATGTAGTATGATATAGTATATACACCTTGTATGTACATAAACTGCAGTAAGTGTGTAGTATGATATAGTATATACACATTGTATGTACATGTACTGCAGTAAGTATGTAGTATGATATAGAATATACACATTGTATGTACATGTACTGCAGTAAGTATGTAGTATGATATAGAATATACACATTGTATGTACATGTACTGCAGTAAGTATGTAGTATGATATAGAATATACACATTGTATGTACATGTACTGCAGTAAGTATGTAGTATGATATAGAATATACACATTGTATGTACATAAACTGCAGTAAGTATGTAGTATGATATAGAATATACACTTTGTATGCACATAAACTGCAGTAAGTATGTAGTATGATATAGAATATACACATTGTATGCACATAAACTGCAGTAAGTATGTAGTATGATATAGAATATACACATTGTATGCACATAAACTGCAGTAAGTATGTAGTATGATATAGTATATACACATTGTATGTACATAAACTGCAGTAAGTATGTAGTATGATATAGAATATACACCTTGTATGCACATAAACTGCAGTAAGTATGTAGTATGATATAGTATATACACATTGTATGTACATAAACTGCAGTAAGTATATTGCTGTCTATTTTAGGAGTTGTTTGTCACTATGTAACTGTGATAAAGACAAGTACGTGCCGCTATGTTATGACAGCGTTAGTTATAAGTCTCCTTGTGTTGTGGGATGTGATGGATATACAACAGTGGGTGAAAAAATAGTAAGTGTTGGTAATTTTGTAGTCTAAAAGGTTGAAACATACTATACTTACATTAGTATTGTGTCTCTATGCAAAACTCTAGAATTACATGTATGTTATATCTGTCACTATCTATTTCTATAGATTATAGAACCCAAATGGTGTAGGACTACCATAGGAATTTTATATACTTTGTTTATCTAAAGAAAGTTACTTCACTCTTGTAGATACATAGTATTTTTACACTATGACGATTTAGTGTAGCGTGTTTTAAAATTAATTTGCTGAAATTAATTAACTTGTAGTTTAATATTTCTAGCTGCATTATATTTACAATTGCATATGATACATTTTTCAACCTTCTACCAGTATTATTAGTACCACAAATATGCCATATGTAGATAAATCCTGGCATTGGTGTGCATATACATGTATGTATCATCAAACACATTTATGATTTATGATATAATTTTGTAGCATTATACTGGTTGCCTGTGTGAACTAAATATTACAATGGTAGATGGTATATGTCAACCAGACACCTGTAAAGCACCTTACATCTACATGGTATTCGCTATCTTGTCTATGGCGTCAGTTGGTTGCTGTGCAAGTGTTGGCATCAACATCATTATGAGGTGACAACTACATCTACAATGTATTTACTGTACCTACTAGAATAGGAGTTGTGCTTCCACATATTATACATGTAACACATGTTACATAAGCAAACATTGATAGTCATGTACATGTATATGAGATGGTGAACAGTAACTAGCTACTAAGGTCATCTATTGTATATAGAATTGGAGTGTACAGTATCACATTTATCTGTATGGGTTCTGTTTTGTACCTACATGTATGACCTGAACACCAAGTGTTCCTCTAGGGAAAGATAACTACTGAAAGTCACCCTTCCACCTAAGCCTATGCTGCATAGTTAGTTGGTGAGCACTGAGCAGTAAACTGTCAATCATACTCTTGTATAATAGATCAGTAGAGAAGGAGGACAGAAGCTTTGCTCTAGGAATACAATCGAGTCTGGCTAGTCTACTGGGTTGGATACCTTCACCCATACTATATGGAGTGGTTATTGACTCTGTATGTAACATCTGGGAGCATCCAAACTCTCAAAAAGACCGTGGTTACTGTATGGAATACTTTAATGGCCAGTATAAAACCAAGTGAGTTAATAGAGAAAGTCATTACATTGCTGTATCTTACATATCACAACTTGAAGTTGTCTTCTCTCATTCCCTCTCAAACCAATAAAAGTTGCCCTTTCCAAAGAATAATCTTCCATTACTCCTTCAGGAGTATTGTTTTAGTACTGGTTAGCTTGAGGTCCATGAGCAAAGACCAACTCCTTTATCTTACATATATTATATTGTTGGATACATTTGTAGGTACCTGGGGCTAACACTGGGTACTTTAGCAATGACAAGTATTCTCTGTGCTATAGCCATACCAGTATCTTACATGAAGAGGTATAAAATACTGGAAAAGATTGAAGAAGAAACTGAGCTGACTCTAGCTGTAGGTGAGGAGAGTGATAGTAATACAACAGAGCTGAAAACATCTACCTGATGATTACTCATCATACAACATTTGATCGTGTTCAAGGAAAAGTAACCCCCAGCTTGTACATGTAAATGCAATAAGGCAATGATGGTACAACACGTACATATATTTATTAGTTTTTACATTTTTCCATAATATTTTTATATATTTTATATAGAAATATCAAAATTTTGTCAATATTCACCTAATAGATATAATTATAGAGAAATTTAGGCTAACAAGTGGATAACATACTAGAATAGTCTAATATATCTGTTAGTCCACATCTAAACAGTTGGGTATACATACACACATACATACATACAAACATAGTAGAACAATTAGTCCCTCTCGACATGGAAAGGAATATCAACCAAGTCTATCCTCGAAGGGTAAACAGTCTTTAGATGTCCATCCATGCTGACTACCCTCACTTGTTCTACAACCAGATGGTTCCCAGACCTCTCTTCCTCTCCATCAGTGAGAGCAGATCCCACAGTTAGCATCAGCATCTCCTTGATCAACTCTTCCATCACTTGTTTGCATATGAGCAGAGATTTGGAGCTTGTCACTTCCACAAGGATATCCGTCGTCTCAGCACTCACCTGTAAACATGTGTCAGTTATACAACACAATATCATGAAGTCAGCATCTATTGCTCAATAAATGCAACCTGTAGACATGACTTTGCAACAACCTGTATTATAGTGTAAACATGTTCTCAGCTGAATAATGCAAACTTACCTTGGTAGATTCACAGTTGGTTATGGGAGGGAATGAGATTACGTTAGAAGTTTGATCCATAAGAAATGGATACTTCTGCTTCCCTTTAAGCAAATCCAAATACCTACAGAGAAAGTAAGCTTTCAGGACTGCACACACTTGCAGAAGTGAATGCAATGGAAACCCTACTCCCATGTGTAACATACACTTGCACAAGTTCTTATAAGGCTATAGCTAATAAATGAGTAGTTTCCAATTGATTACAAACTTATTTTGTATGCTGCGTCCTGTTTCTTGTTACCATGGGAACAATGGCTCGGAATAATCCCTAAAACTGTTACAATGTTATTTCACCTGCAGCATCTATGACAATTTCAATTTCATTAGAAATTTCCTTGCTACAATGTACAACACAATTGTACAGCCCAATGAAAAACTACAGTGATACGAGTATTTAGTCCAGCTACTTGTACACAACATCAAACTACTGTCCATGTACCAGAGAATTAGTGGTCTTTCCATTATACTTATGAAAAAGTAGACGCCTATGCTAATTCTTGAGAATTTCCAATGTAATGACACCTGTACATCATAGTCTCTGTACAACGCTCTATTCCACATGTATGTGAAATTTGTAGTTTTGGTCAAACATGAACATACTTGTGAATGCCGGATGTAGTACTTCTCTTCTTAGCCTTTCTCATGTCGTCAGCCTCCTTCTGAAGTTTCTTCATGAACTCAGCAGCACTGAGAGCCTTCTGGCGTCCAAGTGGAACCAACTAAAAGTAACATCAACGAGATATCCATCAGTGATTTCAGAATATACTTCTCTATACTATACCTTATATTAACATAGCCTGAACCAAGAAAAAATCAATTTACAGAAAAACCTGCATCAACAAAGTCGATAGAAAAATGCAACCAACCTGGGTATCCCCTGGATCCTGAGCCTCAAAGCGAAGGGGAGCCTTGACTGCCTTCAAATCATGGGTGGCAATTGTAGCTGACATTCTCTTCTCACATATGCCTTCATGTAGTCTGGTCTGTAATAAGAACAGTTTTTTCTTGCAAGCCAAGCCTTGATCCACTAAAGATGTGGATTCACTTCACAATGCTATTACAGTGTAAACCACTAATGCTAGACACACGTATGTCACTTACTTGCAAAGCGATGAATTGTTTAAATGTTGTCCCTGTCTTAGCTAGATTGATATTTCTAATGATACAGCAGACGATGAAGGGTCTAACATCGGCTACTTCCTCTGTAATTTGCACCTCAACCCCAGATGCCTTCGCGTCAGCACAGTGTAGAATCTGAATAAATACATAAAAGGAGTGAATCACTGGTTTACTTAAAATCCATTTCATTTGTAGCGGATAAAAACCACATTCACTACATTACTGAAGGTTCCCGAATCGACATTTCCAAAACCCTAACCTTAACCGACTCCTTAATTTCTGCTTCATCTTGTTTGTCTGATTTGGTATTTGCTCCAGATTTCCCTTTGGCACCACCTGGAATAGTCAATATGAACAAATAGATGGCTGCGACAATTTAAAACTATTCCAAAGTTTAGGCCTATGTTTTCTAAACATATAGATTCATCGAAACAACTTTACAAACATGTAGCCTGTTGGACCAAGTTACAGTATATACCCATGGGCAGTGGGGGTATTACTCGTAATTATTACTGTACAAGTGGTGACTGTAGCCACAAGTTAATAAATACACATAACCTTCTTTGGTTATGTGTATTCAGTAAATTTTTGGTGCATTCACCATTTGTACAGTAACCGTTAGAAGTTATCACCCCCGCTGTCAGTGGCTGTGCCCTATAGCATAGAACGGATAGGTGACCTGTTTTTCGAAGTTCTTCTACAAATTTTATGCTATCATTACGTAGGCTATTACTATCAATGATTTGACAACTTACCACTGGCTACTTGCTTGTCATACAGGGGCTTTAAAAACTTGAACACGCCTTTTGGTTGAGTTTGGTCAACATTCGCCAATTTTAGCAATCTCCGGTCTTTAAACTTATTTTGTCTCAAGTCTAAAATCTTCAACTTCTCTAAGCACACCATGTCTGCTGGAAGGTCTGTGAGCTTATTATCTGCGAGATGCAGGGCCCGTAACACGTGCATATCACTAATGGTGTCAGGCAGAACTGTGATTTCATTATGATCAGCCTGAATCATAGCTAGGTGTTCCAGTGAACATAAACCACTAGGAAGCTCGGCTAACTTGTTACTAGTGATCATTAGTTCATGGAGGTTATGAAGTCCTGCTAAATCAGGTATGCTTTCCAATTGATTTTGACTCACGTTTAGAGTGAGGAGGGACCCCAGATTACATACTGACGGATTAAGCGATGTCAATGAATTTCCAGCTAAATCGAGAAGCTTCAAATTAACGAGCTCACCTACAGCATCTGGTATTTCCGAAATACGATTCTGGTGGAGCACAAGACTTGTCAGTTGTTCTGATAGTTGAGAAATCTTTGGGTCCACTGTATCTAAGCATGTTTGCGATATTCTCAGGAAGTGCAGCTCTCTCAATTCAAACAATTCTTCGTCTACACCGTTAGTAGACTTTATTTGCTTTGAAACAGCCTCTCCGTCTAAGATGAGTTCTCTTTTATGAGCATTCTTAGCTGCTTCTACTTCAGGCCACATGATAATTTGACAATTAATTAATGAGTTACAATAACAATAACGATTAATTAACAAGTCTTAGTCTACCCTCTGACAAGGTTTACCTAAATTTCCACTAAAGGTTCCAATAACAACAACAGCAGTAGCAACCAAGCTGCTAGTTGAACGGTTTTTCCTTTACAGTTTTATATTAGGAACACCAATACGCTGATATTCGATGCTTTCTTTCAGATTTAAACAATCATAATCACATTCACATTCACCTTCACATTGCACCATTGGCTTTGATTGCACCACACAATAATAGATTGAGGGACGCAGGTTAAACCAACTTTGTCAGCCTGAGCTTTATCAGAATTTCATATACCTGTGTGCGTTATTTCTAAGCTATGCGTTAAAAAAGCATATCTACATCAGATGCTTTTTCAAAATGTAGATAAACGTATATCCGGCGCGATGTTTGAAGTTCTTCAAAATCAAAGACTGTCACTGTGGTGTTTTTCCAAAGCTCCATCTAATTTTTAATTAGGTGGCTGTTTTAGTTCAACTTTGACTGAAAGAGTGGCATGAAGTGATCTTGGCTAATGTGATAAATGTAAATGCCATACCTGTGCCACGGAGGAGTAATTTAATCAAGAATGAAGGATTGTTTCCGGTTAGCACAACTCAATGAATGCAATAGAATATTAATTTGTAATAAATACAATTATATAATGATATCAATTGTGATATAATAATAAATATATTATAATAGAGTTCAGCCAGTCCATAAAAAGGGAAGTAAACAGCTACCTAAAAACTATCGCCCAGTCTCTTTGACTTGTATAACATGCAAGCTTCTTGAGCACATTATTTCCTCCCATTTACACCGTGTTTTACAAGAAGTAGACTTTTTTGCTGATGGTCAACATGGTTTTCGTCCACACAGATCCTGTGATACACAACTCGTCCATACTCTTGGACATGTTTCCCATTTGTATGATTTAGGTAACACCATAAACTTACTTATTTTAGATTTTTCGAAAGCATTTGATACAGTAAATCATAGGAAGCTGATTTTCAAATTAACACATATTGGTATCAACAGTACTATTGTCAGCTGGATTTCAAAATTTTTGAATGATCGAAGACAATATGTCATGGTAGAAGGTCAAAACTCCAGCTGTCGACCTGTAACATCAGGAGTTCCTCAGGGTTCAGTTTTAGGGCCACTTCTCTTTTTAATTTTTATCAATGATCTGCCTTTACAATTAAAGTCTCCATGTAGGTTATTTGCAGATGATGTGATCATTTATAATACCGTTAAAAATGCATCAATCTTGCAACAAGATCTAAATAAGCTAGAAATGTGGTCGGAGAAGTGGCAATTGAGTTTTAATGTCTCAAAGTGTAGTTTTTTACAAATTGGACGGAAAGGACGAAGTGATAAACAAGACTATTTTTTACACCACCAAATTTTAAAACAAGTTGAATTTCACATGTATCTCGGAGTCTGTCTGCAGTCAAATTTAAAATGGGATCGCCATATTAACAAAATTACCCACACTGCAACACTAAGGCTAGCTCAACTGCGCAGAATTTTAAAGTATGCAAATATGCCAACACGCAGAGTAGCATATTTAACATTAGTAAGACCTTTGCTAGAGTTTGCAAGCCAAGTGTGGGACCCTCATCAAAAAACTCTAATTAAACAAATTGAAAAGGTACAAAATAAAGGTCTAAGATTTATTTATAAAATTAGAGGGCAAGTTAGTTTTAAACAGCTGAGGGAAAAGGTAGGCATAAAGTCTTTACAAGAACGGAGGAAGGAGGCAAGATTGTCACTTTTTTCAAGGTGCCTGGCTGAAGGTATTGAGCCAACTTTTAATTATAATTTAGATAAGATACACAAAACAAGACAGGCCGTTAATACATATACACCACACATCAGAACAAATATCTTTTATTCCTCATTTTGGCCCAGAACCCTGAGAGAGCTACGGTCTGAATGAATGACTGAGACTAATAATAACACATATATCACAAAACATAAAAAAAAATACATATATATATAAATATCATATAACAAAGAAAAAGATTACAAAAATAGCACTTTTAACATAAAATTGAAAAAAAAAAAAAACAATCGAGTTCTCACGACTTTACGCACTTTTAAGTGCGGTCTCTGTGAGAAAATGCAAAAAAAAAAAAAAAAAAAAAAAAAAAAAAAAAAAATTAATTACTTTACTCTTACCTTACTCTACTCTGCATTACTCACAGAGTTGGGTCCAAGTCGACTTGCAAGTCAACAAGTCAAGTCATTTCTAAAATTTTGGAGTCAAGTCCAAGTCAAGTCAGTGCTGCCTCAAGTCAAGTCAGCCGTCATGCAAGTCACAAGTCAAGTCAAAGTCAAGTCGAAATGCAAGTCAAGTGGAACACAACTTCGAAAAATTTTACATTTTGATTTTCCAAAACCTCACTTTTTTCTTTTAGTAGGCATTCCAATCCATGAAAACATATGCCAAGGTGTAGTAGGGCATGTAGATGTATGTTATGCAATCATGGTAAAGAACTAGTCTATATAAGTAGTATTGTTGGCACTATGGTCGAGACTGGTCATATAGTATTATATACTGTATATTGTAATGGTAATACAGTGTTACATAGCATATAAACAGCACATGGTATAGCACAGAGTGTCCTCTGGCCAGTCCTGCAATTTAACTCTAGTAATTATTGCACTGTACATTGTATTCACTACTTACACTACACCTATGCTACACTTACACTACTTGCACTGTGTGTACTTGTGACTATGCATTGTGTAGTCTCACGTACACACAGCCTAAGTATTGCCTGAGCTGTGTATCCTCATAGCTAACCTTGATATACTCTGAGTGCTGCTAGTAGCACTGATCTAGGAAAAATGATAAATAGGTAGCCAGTAGAGACCTTTTTTCCATGATGGCTAAACACTGTACAAAATTTTTATTTGCCAGATTGACTTGGCAGAACCCAAGTCAAAATCACAAGTCATTCATGTGTCCAAGTCAAGTCACATTGATGCGCAAGTCAAAGTCAAATCAGCAAGTTGGCAAGTCCAAGTCAAGTCGACTTGTGATTGACTTGACATGGCAAGTCAAGTCAAATCTATGACTTGGACCCAGCTCTGATTACTCACTACTGATTACCGAGTACTCAACGCCACTAAAATAATGTAGGCCTAGGCCAACATATGATAAATTATTATCATTATGAAATGATCATCATTATTCATTTATTTTATTTATAAATTTTATAAATTATTTATTAGACTACACTACACTAGACTATGACTATCATTATGATTATGATACTCTCTCACTTTTTCGGTCCCAGTGAATTGTTATAATAACAAATAGTTTAATATAATCAATAGTGAAATAATGATTTTTATATGCTCATACTCACAGGTTGTGAGAGGTAACTCCTAACGATGCTAATGGTAGCTGTACAATGACGACTGTGCCCCTAGTTTATACTACTGAACCAACAACCCAAAAAGAGGCTTTTGGTTATGTTTGTTCAGTAAAGTCACTAAAGTGTATGTGCAGTCCTGTTAGGTGAGCAGTAGTGAACTTTAGATAGCCTTAGTTCCTTGTTTGTGGTTGGGGTTTGGGGTAAGGGTGGTCAACAAACAAGATATAGGGAAGACAACTTCTCCTGCTTCAGTTTTGGAGAAGAACAAAGGCTATCTCAAATTTCTTCCCTTCTGCACCTAACTCGTAAAGTCACCGCTTTTACAGTGGGTGAGCATTAGGAGTTGCCTCCCTCAAATGAAGATCTACACCGAGCCGTAATTTGTCTTTAAAGAATACGATGAAATTAAACTAAATAAGGAATATTCCAATAAGGAATATTCCACAACGATAAAAAGAGCCACTTCTAAAGGAGAACGGAATTTCTGTCAGTATCAGTAGTCAGTATCAGAGTGTTTTACTAAACGCTATTGCCTAATGGTGATCTGAGTGCACAGATACTATTTTACACCAATAATAAACAGTGATTATTCTAAACTACTAGAGGATTTACAGCATAATTGCTTTACAGCCCTACACACCTGAGGTATAAGCTAAAGTAACAAGTTATTGGAATGTTAAGACAAAGCATGGGCGGATTTACTGTAGGTCGCCAGGGTCTCGCGACCCCCCTTTTATTTGCTGAAAAAAAATTGAAATTGATTGATTTTTGGCCATATTCAAAGATTTTCCCATTTAGAAAGTTTTTCTATGGAGGTCGCCATGATTTCCATAGTTACTTATTAGGATCGCAGTAAATATAGCTTAAGTTTCATATTCCTGCAAGTAGCTCTCAGGTAGATCAGCAAAGTCAATTGATTGTGCTATCAATAAACTTCTTGCAGACATTCTTGTTTACTGTACAGTCAAAGTTTGCTTGGCTAATTCACTGAATAATTCTAATAATATCACCTTTACATTTTCCAGAAAGAGTTTATTGTACCACTTTGCATTTTAGCAAAGTTAATTCTCTTTTCCTGTTTTGTCCTGGGTAATTTCCTAGATTAGGAGAAAAGAGGAACTATACTATCACTCAGAGTTACGAATATTCAATAGAATATTTCATTATGATTACATTATTTGAATTTTCTTAGATCCCAGATTCGAGATTCAGATTGGGGGAAAAGAGGAACTAGCAGTCAGAGTTATGAATATATGAATTTCCAATTTAGTTTTCATTTAACAACAGAACATCATGAACATTATGATTATCTTATGAATGATAATCCTAATGTTGCTTACAATGTTTTTCTTTTTAAAATGTAATTTATAAATAATTATAATTTTAAAATATTAAATTAATAAAATATAAATAATAATTATTTACATTTTATTAATTTGATATTTGAAAATTATAATCATTTAGGTTGTCATTTTATTGTTTTGTAATGCAGCCTAAACAATATTGTTGATGTTATTACTATTAATTGTATGAATTTTTGTATAAAAAATTATTTAATATCATATCTATAAATTACTATCAAGCACAGTTTTTAGTTTTTCATAGCATAACTTTCTGCCTCCAGCGTCCAGGAGTGAGAGTTTTCCCAAGGCTTGAAATCCCCCAGCACAAAGGATCCTCTTCATGTTTTAGTCCTTAGTTTCAAGTTTACATGGTCTCTATGAAGCCTAAAAAGCTTCAGCGGCCGGGGCTCCGCCCCGGACCCCGTTGGGGGGGCTTACAGCGCCCCCAAACCCCCCAGCTGTTGGTCTCGGGCGCTCCGCGCCCTCGGCTCGGGTGCTGCACACCCTCAATAAGTTTCCTTGGTGGGCAGGAGACCCCCCTTTCTGAAAGTTGAAAATCCGCCCCTGCAAAGTCTTTATAATTACAATGTATGTATGACCATCTGCTGAGAAGTTAGCGTACAACCTTTGTTGATTATCCTATGTGGGCCCATTCCCAAGTATATCACCCTGAGCTTACATTAAAATAGCCAATAGGTGTTGAAGTACTCCATATTCATGTAGTTATGTCTAGAGACCACGATAGTCTTTGAATCTCATAGGGCTGGACCAGACACTCTCCTCAGTTTGATTTTGCTCATCCCATATCACAAGTCAAAAATGTACTGCCTGATAAAATATAAATAGTGAGCTTTTAATTTGGAGTTGTCTGTCTTTACTACCTAATTTAAAATTTGAAGTTATCTACTCTCCACATTTCCGATATTATACTATTATTAGTCATAGCAGTTATGTTTTATTTTTCCACTTTGCAAACATCTAGATAGGTGAAGTAAAACAGTGTTGTACTATGATGGTGTATTCTATACATAATATTATCAATAGCTCCAGTTTCATGTTTATTTCTGGTAGGTACATGTAGATGGATTAGAATCAAGCAAATAAGAAAATATTTATCATGGCTGAAAACTGTGTGGAACAGAATGTTATTGGGCCATGTTACCTTGTCACAGGAGTGGATAATGGGTCAGACCCCCTTATCACTACAGGAGTGGATAAAGGGTCAGACCCCCTTGTCACTGCAGGGGTGGATAAGAAGATGGAGGATGATATAAGGTGAGGTTGCTGTCTGTGGGTATAACAGGCTGCTATGGTACTGGTGACCTACTACTGGTGTTTGTGTTCATATACATATATATAAGCTGATACAGTGTAGGCTCTATACTGTAGTTTGTAACGCTGTCAACTATTTGACTATAACAGCTTGTGAAAGTGCTGTGTCCTTAGCTATCAATCTTTATTTATTACCAGTTCAATTAAATTATTACTGAAAGCATAAATATGTGTACTTGTGATATTTGTTAAGGATACCACTAGACCGGAAGGCAATGTACATAATATTATGTTATGCCTATAATACATATACTATTATTTGTGTAATGTCTGTTATAAGGTCCGCTGTATGAACACAGCACACAATATACATGTACATGTATCTATACAGCACACAATATACATGTACATATAACTATACAGCACACAATATACATGTACATATAACTATACAGCACACAATATACATGTACATATAACTATACAGCACACAATATACATGTACATATAACTATACAGCACACAATATACATATACATGTACATATAACTATACAGCAGAGGTGGACAAAGTATACTGCGCTTTGAAAGTTCCAGTTGGTTGTTTTACATATGAAAGTTTTATGTTCTGATCGATAAATACCTAGAGGCTGATATCTGATGTTCTAAGGAAATACAACTCAGTTATATATGTTATACAGTCTTGATCAACAGCTATAGGGCATACTCACAAGTTTACATCTAACAGTAGATTAATTGAAAGTTTTCTAATTTGAAATCTTGGAATTGTGTATATGCATGCTTTTATTGTGGGAATGCTAGAAGTTAGCGACTGAAGGCCACCCCTGCTGTATAGTATCCTATACATGCATACCTTCTCTCTAGACATACATGTTGATATGATGGCCAAACTAATCACTAGAATTTATATTAATGCTGATTATTCTAAAGAGAGTATAATCTGATAGTGACTAATACTGTTTGAATCAGTTTTATTGCATATAGTTATCAGGTTCTCTGGTCATATCTAGTAATTACCTTTCTATTCCATCTCTTATATGCCACCATTACCTCTACTGTAATATGATTATATCTACGATTTATTACTACCGGCCCACCACTTTAGAGCGTCACTTACACCTAACACACTTTTTTGTCTCTGTAGAATGTAAATAATGTGTAGACTTTCTGAATCAAAACATTGCTGTGATGAATACTGTAGGATAACACATAGTCAGCTGTTGTATCTACCACTGTATCTCTAGTACTGCTAACTTGCCTTCATTGTATGTAATGTTTTGGGAATCTAAACTGTGAGAATTGTTGTCCACCACTGGTTAGTAGGAAGGTGGACAGTGTCCAGTGGTACATTACAATCTCTGCACCCTGTAACACATAATTATTTTAACTTGGCACAATAAAGTCCACTACAGCTAACATACCATATTGGATTGTTATTTGAATAACCCAACTTCTGTGTTAGTTAATCTCTATAAAACTGGTGGCTGTGGGGTACTCTCATTATTGTCTTTGTGGGATTACACTGTATGTACTGTACAACATATGGGCTACTATTACATCAGATGCACCTGTGTGTATATAACCAAGTTAAGTCCCCCCCCCCCCCACCCCCCAGTTATACTTACCTAGTAGTTGCTAGTAATCCAATGTGACAATATATTATAATTATACAAGTCAAGCCTTCTTAAGTTTGTTACATGGACAGTATTTAACTGGAGGTGACCATTTCTCAGATTCAGTTTGTCTCACAACTCCTTAGTGGATAGTCACAGTGCTTACTCTCTGCTTATATAGCCAACACTGTTTATACACACAGCTTTGTACAGCCAACTCCAAAACTGAAGAGATCAAGAACCTTGCTGAAGAGGATAAGTTCTACCACAAGTTTTGACGTAACCATGTTCAAATCTCCTCTACGAAGAAGCACAGTGAGTTGTCTTTCCTATTTCTCTGAACCTTACAATAGTGTACTATGTTTACTGGTTACCATGGTTACAGAAGGTCCCAGCTATCATGGTTACCCATGTTGTCAATTACTCTCATATGATATTTTCCATTTCCTGTGACTTATTGCTGATATAATATGCACACCATATCTGTAGTTATATATACATGCACACGTACAATAGTAGAGATATGGTAGAGTGATATCTCTAGCTTCTACGTGATTACTGGAGGCCCTATGAGTCTACTCACTAGTCACCAGTGCTGATGATGTAATAAAAATTATATAAATCCAGAATATGGCCTGACATATTAGTCAAATATTTTACACATGGAATTGGGTGAACCCTCTGTGTTATCATAGGCCTAAGGCATATTATTCCACTTTCCTATCATATTTTATTCAGTCAACTTGGAATTTTCTTACTTAGTATTGTAAGGAGGTTGACTATTCCGTCATATGAGATCCATATTACTGATTGCCCTGCCCTCCACCACAACTATAGGCTAAACTTCGGAGTAAAGTGAAGTTTATTAATTTTATCGGTAATAATTAATAATGTAGGCATATTTCATGTCCTGTTCATACAGTATTATAACTGCCTAGGCGGACTGAATAACTGTCTAGTAACCATGGAAACGAGTAACCATACAGTTGATGGTCCCTGCTACTGTTTACTTCAGAAGCTCTAGTGTTAGACACTGTATTATGTTGAACTATAGGCCTATCCTAAAATGGTGGTTGTTTGTTTGGTATAATCATATGGCGTAGAATGTACTTACTACATACTTTAGCCTAGTTTCTACATCCTACACAAGAAAGGTAAAGGGTGTTATTCTTATACTCTCCCATTATTGTATTTATGTAAGTTATCATGGCTAAGATTAGATGCTGCCAACATTGCAAAGGGTTCGGAATGTGATGTATAAAACCGGGGAAAAGAGTATCATCTGGTCTCTCTAGTCATCTGTGAACATTGGTACATGAGCAACTCTCTGCTACAGAGAGCAACAAAATACAACAGCACTCACATTGTCACTTCAATGTGGAACCTATTACATATAGGCCTAAGGTACATAAACATCTACATGTATAATTACAAGAATTTGTAGATATCATGTTGACACAACTCTCTCCCCCTCACTCTGGTAAATTCTGGCATGTTGATCATTGACTTCTAATCCATCACCAACAGACCCATCCATTCTTGGGGAGGGCTTAGGACACAGTCTAGTGGGAAACTTGGTGTGTAGGCTATACTTATCCAGTCATTATGCACTGTAAGCTAGTTCATTATCGTACCCATTCTCTGCTTCCCCTTTATGCATTTGATGGCCGTAATTACAAATATTTGAGTGATTGAATTCATTTCGTAATAGAATAGTAATCTTCTAGTGGGCACTTAGGTTTGTAGGTGGAGTACAAGTTATTCCTCTCTCTGTTTCCCTCTCTCTATTATCATACAGGTTAAATTAGGTAACAGGTGTGAGAGCCCTAAAGGTACTGCAGAGCCCTGAAGGTACAGCAGAGCCCACTCTACCTAATTCCATCTGATTATTGTACAAAAATAAGATTCTTATAATGATTATTATGGTTTGCTATAGCCTAAGCTTCTTCCTGACATGTATTGCATCTGAGTAGACTAGAGCTTGCCAGGTCTCTTTCTATGCCCAAACTCAAACTAAGGCTGCTTTCACACCCAGTATTTTGAAGACCTGAAAGTTGGGTAATAAACTATTATTAATTAGTGTCTTTGCAACCTCTTGGACCGGTTTGGGTCACAAATAAAATTCCCAAGATAGCTGTTCAACCTAGACCGAGAGGGTTGACGTCTTGGGGTAATTCTTGGGCAGAGGGAACCATCCATAGCACATCGACACATCCAGATTTCTAGCATGAAAAATAGTATTTTGATTTTGGCCCAGGCCGGTGTGGTCGCGACCCGGTGGCAGAAGGGGGCTGGAAAATTCTTGAGCAAGTTGGTCTGTGCTGGAAAACGTTTAACTCATCTGCTATGTTAGCTATTTCATCAGAATCTTGGTGCCATAAGGTTCAATGTTTTTCAAAAATAAGATATCACATTATGTGGGTATTCACCTGCTGACGCCACTGAACACTCTGTTTTGATCATAGTTTGAGGCTGATTTTGACACTTTTCTGCAATTCCTCAAGCAAAGGAGCAAAATATTTTTTAGAACAAAATAGATAACAAGGTTACATGAAGATTGCAAAAACTAGTCTAAACTATTTTAGTTTGTTTCTGACAAGTTCATCAATGCAACAAAGTTTTTGAGGGTGGACTTAGGGGCACCCCAAATATACGTCAATAAACATTATAGAAACCAAGTATATGAACACACTAATCAAATACATGTGGTGTTTGTGACACGCTGGGTTCAATAGTCTATTCACACCGAACAGCGTGCTTCGCCTACATGAACGTAGCTATGTTAGTGTATAGCATATCTGTGGCCAATCAGACGCTAATTAGCCTCTCTCATTGACCAATACAACTGTTGGATGAATCTCAATGGGAAATCCTACAGACTTGATCATTTCGAACTCAACTTCTGGCCTTGCCAGCCAATGTAAGTCTAGCAAGTGCTGGAGAATATAAATCATATAAAATCAGAAATCATGCAACTTGGAAGGAAGATAACAATGGAGAATTTATCTGGCAACGATTTGGATATATTTGAGTCTATCGTCCAGTCTCTACACCTAATGGACAGGGTGGAGGAAGAGGGTATGGACGATCGTGACATACAGCTACTGGCTCTAGCAGCTCTGGTAAGGCTGAGAATATTCTATTCTGTTATGTCTATCCTGCAATGTCAGCGGATCCTAGCACTTTAGCTGCCAAACTTTCTTCACATTTCAATATTGATATAAGGTGAAGTGTTGATATTGGACTGCTCTCAGCAATCCATCCACGTTGATTGAATGCTGTATGCAGTGTGTGCAGACGACACCCTAATCACTAATCAATTACATGCTCTCATGTTTGCTTTGGAGGAATTGAACATTTCACTTGCTACTCATAGTCACAATGATATGGCCTGATGTGTGCTATGATGTGGCATCAGCAGGGCTTAGCGGTTAAATTGATAAAAATCCCAGAATTTGATGACTGAGTTGACCACTTTGACTTCCTGGAAATAGTGTCATACATACAAGACAGTTGTTACTCAATAACATATAAAAGATAAAGCAATATAGTAAGTATATACCCTTATCCCATGACAAGAATGACCATAGATTATGTTTGTAAAGTCCAAGCATGATCTGTACTTGTCATATAGCATGTGCCATTGTATAGGGCTAATAAGCTATTGTATGTCAAGTATAAAGATAAGGTTATAATAACTACTGCAATGTATAGTTACTATATACACTGCACATCTAATGATAGCAAAGTGTTACCAAAGTGGTTTTTTGGAAACTTCCCAAATGGCCTCAGAGCTGCCTATGACAACACAAACTTTCTAATAATGGCCCAGGGTTTAGGATTTTCCATAATAATCTAGAGACAGTATAAAATGTGTGTCTATTGTGCACTCAGTACCAGTAACAGTTTTGGGACCAACTGGGTACCTTGTGATGTTTAATAGTTCACTAAATATACCTGTTACCCAGTACTACTATGTCAGCGTTTGTAAGATTCATAGCTTCAAGGTCTTCTACCTTCTACTCCTCTACCATGGTAGGTACTTGTAGGCTTATACAAGCAGTGTATACAATTATAGGAGCACATCATGTAAATGGTAATATTGTAGTTATTACTACTGTTGATATGTTTTCCAAGAATAATATAATTACTTTGAGCATATTGTGCATATACATGACTGTATTAAATATATTCGTATTACTTGTTGTACCACGATACGTTTCTGTTGCAGAGAAAAAGGAAAAGAAAGGATGTGGATGATGACTCCATGAGTGTACAGAGTCTGAACATTGTACCAGAACACAAGCATGCCACCACAGAGAAGAAGAGCAAGAGAAGAAGTCTCGTCAAGATGTTCTCCCCTTCGACCACCAAGGTGGGTTGTGTATTATATACATACTGTGTCTCTAGGTACCACCAAGGTGGGTTGTGTATTGTATACAACCATACTGTGTCCCTAGGTACCACAAAGGTGGGAAACACTGTCTTGTACATGTAGGTGGGCGGACAGGCTATAGTACTGCAGTGTATGGGTACAAGTAGGTTCTTAGTGCATACACTATCTGTAACAAGTGCTTTGAAGAACCTACTTCAGGGTGTAAAGTAATTACTGCTCCTTCTATGGCCTCTCTCGGTGTAATACCTGCTCTATAGCTACCTACTCACTAAATGTAGTTACCTACAATTCTTGACAAAAACAACCCCAGGATATGTTAGTAAAATGGAATACATTATGTTGTTGATGAAGATGCTCCATGAATGATATTACTTGGTAACAAAAGCATCTATATCTTCTAGTTGGACTGCTGTTTGAAGCTATCTTATCTGTTATTTGTGTTTAAATTACAGTCAATAGCACATTGGTATGTGTGCAAAAAATATTGCTACTTTTTACTCTCCAAGTTTTTGTGCTACATCCTCACAGGAGAAGGAAAAGTCTTTTATTATGTTTTCTTACTGGATAAAAACTTGTAATTAAAGATGTTGCTGATACAATATACCTGGCAGTTGTAGAAAGCCAAAACAAGCATACATGTGTTTTTTGCATGCATGTGGCATCAGCGTGGAGTAGATTAGCAAAGACAAGTGTCACTGCTGCTGCTGTAATAACACTAGAACATGCAGCTATGCAGCCAGTCTGCATATTATAGTGTCATGTGGTCATTCAAAGGGCAGGCAGCGTGCAAGGCAGCAGTGGTACTAGTGACAGTATGGCTAGGTTATCTCTCTTTAGGAATAGGTGTAACAGCAGCAGCAGGGTATCAGCATGTAAGCTGTGTGGGGATACTATACCTAAACAACCACCTAAACCACTAAAGGTTTGTACAGTAATGAGTAACAAACGAGTACTACAGGTATTAGGGCGTATTGTAAGTTACAATGTGCATGTATATGGACATAATTATACTTATATGTATATACATTATTGTAGAGATCTTTCAGCTTCAAATCACACGGCAGTGCTCCCTCTGGTGGAGGACAAACCCCACACAGACAGATATCTCCCTATAAGAAGCCGAAGCCAGCCTGTGTGGACAGGAGAGCCAGCAGTTTATGGTGTGAAACAGTAGACGAGGTGGCACGCTCTGCCATCTCCAACAGGGAGAAACAAAGACAAGAGGTGGGTAGCACTGCTACTGCATGTAACGCTGCTACTGCATGGTAACACTGTAGTTATGTTTGGATTACAGCTAGGACAGTACATTCAGATCATTTTAATGCACAGTTGGTATGTGAAAGTCCCCACTAAACCTGTAGTTATATCATATAATATGCTACCACAAAGGCAGCTCAGTCTCATAAAGTGTGAATATTCTATAGTCTACCCTTTGTGTACCATACAGTGTATCATAGACTGTACCTACTACCCCCACTGTTTGACTCTAGTACACTATCTCTACCTATTGTATAATGGTGTAGAATTTACATAATTTAAAGCTATATTGTACTTGAGTGACACAAGGTAGCTATTGATCATGTATTCATTGTTTCCACAGTGCAATGACAGAGTCTGGTGATATGCCAACTACCAGCACACTCTCTCTCTCTCTCTCTCTCTATGTCTGTCTGTATGTCTGTATATCTGGCATGATTCAACCACCACCACCATTACCTCCACCATTACCACCACCATGCCACCAGATGCACACTGTCGGTCCTATGGTCAAGCTGCCTGTATATTATGATGTAGTGTGTACACTGCACCTGGGGAACTGTCCGTGTGTCTACATTATATATGTAATTATAGTTTTGTTGTATTTTAGGCAATACATGAACTCTTACTGGGAGAAGAAGCAGTTATAGAGGATCTCACTAATATAGACAAGGTATGTCCCCCTCCCCTACCCCTCACTCTTACTGCTAACATACACTGTATACCCTACCCCTCACTCTTACTACTAACATACACTGTATACCCTACCCCTCACTCTTACTACTAACATACACTGTATACCCTACCCCTCACTCTTACTACTAACATACACTGTATACCCTACCCCTCACTCTTACTACTAACATACACTGTATACCCTACCCCTCACTCTTACTACTAACATACACTGTATACCCTACCCCTCACTCTTACTACTAACATACACTGTATACCCTACCCCTCACTCTTACTGCTAACATACACTGTATACCCTACCCCTCACTCTTACTGCTAACATACACTGTATACCCTACCCCTCACTCTTACTACTAACATACACTGTATACCCTACCCCTCACTCTTACTACTAACATACACTGTATACCCTACCCCTCACTCTTACTACTAACATACACTGTATACCCTACCCCTCACTCTTACTACTAACATACACTGTATACCCTACCCCTCACTCTTACTACTAACATACACTGTATACCCTACCCCTCACCCTTACTACTAACATATACTGGAGGCTAAATATATTATGTACTATGTAAATGATAGTGTAATCACTTGCCCTGGGCTCTCTCTACACCAGTAGTCATTATACTGACTTGCCTTTCATTATTATTTTAATTCAAATTAACATTCCATGTAGGGTAATGCACAACATGACAATATATATCCTGTATCAGGGTATGTAGGCTAACAATAATCTATCTCATGTCCACTACACAGCAGTAACATTACACAAGTACATATCACTTATTATTATATGTAGAGATGATTCCATCCCTGGGAACTAGAGTAAGTGTAATATATGGCTCAGATAATGGCCTTTCGGGGTAAATCATACATACTAGAGGCTAGCGTTTAATTATATTTTATAGGTTGCTTGTTAACTTTACTGCCCCATTATTTATGGTTGCTACTACATGTATTTTACCCTTACCCTCTCTCTAATAGGCCTATTATAATACTGTACCCTATTACATGTAACTACCAGAGTAGAGGTACTACACTATGTCTATGATATACACATACTATTGTTATGTCTCTCTATAGCACTACTATCAGCCCATGAAGCAGCTTAAACTAATGACAGAGGAAGAGCTGGATAGTATTTTCGGAATAGTTAGGAGACTCGTCCCCTTTCATGAAGGTAAGTCGGGTGGTCAGTTACCCCTCCCAATAATAACACTGCGTAGTATTACCATAAATAGAACAGGAACTTGAGCTGAGGTACTGTCATTATACAAATACTAGAGACTAGTACTACTTGTTCTTATCAGTATTAGAGTAATATATAAACATACATGTATGTAGTATTCTATATTTATTCTCTTATTAATTCAGTCACTAATACTACAAGTGAATCACACTATAAATATTGTGTAATGTGAGCTGATGCTAATCTCGAACACTGTTTGGCCCTACAGCTACTCACAAGTCACCATGATACATGATACATGTGACTGTGTAGCATATATAGATACAGATGCTAGTGTAGTAAATAGTGTATATTTTAACTGTAGTAGTACACCTCTGCCTTGTACTTTGGAACCTCTGCACTGGGTGTTATTTCACACCATCCCTAGCTCAGGGGTTAGGTAGGGGTTACTGTATAACAGAACACTGCTGCTGACGCTGGCTATATGAGTAATATATTGGTTAAATCATTGAAATAACAAAAATAAGAGTTTTGTAAATACAGGTAATAGTGGGGTAGCAAGGCATTCAGTGCATACTAAGAGGTAAAAGGTTTCACTGTTTGATTTATTAGGTGCTTGTTTTTATAAGCTGTGAAATATACTGTATAGCCTACAGTAGTTGGTGTGTAAACTCTCATGTACACTATAATGTTCACATAGTAAATAGGTGCTACACGCTGTGATGTGTTCATTGTATTCATATATTGTTTATATGTTACAGATTTACTGAGCTGTTTGAAGGCCATGAGAAAGTCAGATGGTACTATAGGCAGTATAGGAGATGTATTCCTACAATGGGTTAGTATTTAATTACTACAATCATGGCCTACATTATCAATACTACAATATACTCTGTGCTGTCAAAGGGAGCAGTTGGCAGCACTTCCTGTGATATAACAATAGCATTTGTTGGCCAAAATCTTCCTCAACAACTGTTTCATTCACTTTTGGGCCCTACATGTGTGTATAGCTATAAATAGTACTGATTGTTAGTGCTTACTATTGTGATAGGAGCTATTATTAGCAACAGATGTACATCCAGTATGCATGCAATCAGCTGGACCAATTATAACTAATTTGATCTTTTGGTAGATGAGATTTTTATATCCATGATAATGTTAGCTAGGCTCCATTGTGTACGTTGATGTGTGTATAATAATATACTAGAGAAGTTAGTAATCTGCTAGATAGATAGCACCTTGCCAACACATACACTGCCTGCCATCTTTAACCTTCTGTAACATTTCCTCTGCTCAAACTTTTTGTCTATTCAGATCAAGTGAAGGTTTTTGCTGTTCCCTTGGTGAATGACGTGTGTTATCCTTGTTGACATATCTACATGTACAGTATATCCTCAAACATGGCGTGACAGCAGTTTGTGATCTTTACTTTATAGTTACCCAACCTGAAGCATTATGAAACGTATTGCGCTAATCAAGTATTCGCTAAGGGCCTCCTCGATCAAAAGAAAAGTGACAAGAAAGTTGAAGACTTTCTCACCCGATGTTTAGAGTCAAAATTTAGTAGGAAGCTAGAATTGTGGAACTTCTTAGGTAAGTCTGGTACCAGGTGATGTGTAGTCTGGAGATGGTAGGTTTAGGATTAGGTGGTTAATGTGATGTGTGATGTTAGGATTATAGGCTATACCAGTAGATCCATGTAGGAGATACTTAGAGTTACTGTGCAGATGGACTACTAACTACTGCTAACTGATTGCTATATGCATTGACTAATGCTGATAGAGAGGGTGATATGGTCCTAGTAGAGCACCTGCTGTAATAGTCGTCATTACTTGGAGCACCTGATGTAAGAGTCGCCATTACTTCTGTTTGATGCTCATCTTGGGTGCTTTCATTGTAGATCTCCCTAGGAGTCGGTTAGTTAAATATCCCATACTACTCAAACAAGTGCATAAACACGTAAGTATTACCTACATGACAGTATTACCTACATGACAGTATTACCTACATGACAGTATTACCTGCATGGCACAAAGTTCTCTATTACCTCCCCCTTAACCCTTCCCAGAACCCCTTGCCACCTGTGCGATAGTACCCAGCCATATGTAATATGTTATGTACTCAGATTTGGCATCTACTGACCTAGTCTGGTGAAAGTTGTTTGAAACAACATTATTGGTTACCCAGTTTTAGTACAATCTACATGTAGGAGCCCCCTCCCCATTTACATAATTATGTGTCTACATGTAGGAGCCCCCTCCCCATCTACATATGTGTCTACATGTAGGAGCCCCCTCCCCATCTACATATTGTGTGTCTACATGTAGGAGCCCCCTCCCCATCTACATCTACATGATTATGTGTACATGTATGTGCACAGCGTATGCAATGCTGTGATGGCTGCTATAAAAATATATTTATACTCCACTAATTATCTGTTTTTACTAGTGATATCTATCTTAGTCACAAGGTTAATTGTTACTTGAATAATTGTTTGCTTTGTTAGTGTCAAAGTCTCTACTCCAAGAGTAATGCTGACTATTTTCTATTTATAGACAGAGGATAGCCATCCAGACAAAGAGGCCATAGCCAAAGTGGTAAGTTGATGATACGACACTATCATCATGTATTTGTGTATTATTGTTATTACAGTAACACATTGGGAAACAGTGGTGGTACTGATGGCACAATACTGTAGGCAGTGTTACAACATTGACTTAGTATTGCCCTGGTAATAGTCAAACCAAACCGCCCACCATATTTGGAATGCGGTTGTCACTGAAAGCCGGTAGCAATATTATAATGTTATATGAAGTATGCAATCCAACCTTTGACTGACGGCATGTATTTCTGCATATAATTACCAAACATATTATACATGTATCTTGATAATCCTTTTGAAAACATCAACAACAATAACAACAACAATGACACTATTCTAGTGTAGCTTATTTTAGCAATTTCACGTAGATTCTGGCATGTTTTTGCAGCTGGATATGGTAGATGCTGTGATAAAGGAAGTTGATGTAAAGATGGGTGAATCCTTGTGTAAACACACCATCAGTCTCTTGCATTTTCTCTACGACTCACAGAGGTGTGAGCTTATCAACGAGTCTACGGCCATCTTGTGTTCTGGTCAGCTCAAGAATGATAGAGGAACGGTGAGTGTGTGTTTATGGTTCGTGGTGGCTGACTACAGTTCATTAGATCATGTATTATGTAATGATTTAGTAACGGTGTGAAACCAACCGAATGGTGATATCACTCTAGCTAGCTAGCTCGCTAGTGCGTGTATTATTAAGTGAAGGGAAATGGAACCAAATTTGCATTAGGACCATGAAGAAATGAGAACATATCCTGTTAGCTAAACCAGTCAACCTGTTGGGATATTATAAATCACAGCATGACAGTGGTGAACATACTTGTTGTTATACCAAATCAAACATATATGGTTTCGCACGGGTGAGCAGTAATGACTCTAAAGCCGTTGAATAAAGTAATATAATCTTATATATTAGAGATTAGCCAACAGTATTTGGTAATTTGTGACACAATATTCTAACGACTATCATTTGAACACATGAGATGGTGTATTGGTGCAGAGAGTTCAGTAACTTTTACCTGTGTTGTAATCAATGACTTGTTTTCTCATTCTAGAAGTTGCATGTGGTACTTTTCGATAAAGTTTTGGTTGTTACCCGCATGGCTACTCGTAACAACGTGATGGGTTACCAAGTGGTTAAAGAACCTATTCCTTTAGCCGATCTCAATTTGACAGATCTTGCCGAGACAGAAGGAAAGAAAGGATCCTTCAAGAATATCATACGTATCGGCTCATCTCTGGGTAGGTAGCTCTTATTCCTCGCTATACACTCTCTAGCTAATGTACAACCACTTAGATGTACATTCATGTCACCTACAACCACTTAGATGTACATTCATGTCACCTACAACCACTTAGATGTACATTCATGTCACCTACAACTTTGTGTGTAATTTGGAGTTATATGCAAATGGAAGACAACTCCAATTGATATGTTATCTCTTGTATTGCAAATATAATATGTAACGCGCCTGGCCTACACCTGAGCGTGTACATGTATATAATTTGGAGTTGTGTATCCATGAATGCTATTTTGCAAAAGAAAGATAACTCATATTTATACACAACCACTTGTAGAAAAATCAGCCTTCAGAGTCGCGACAGCTTCAGGTCAAGCGCATACTCTGTTTGCCAGGGATGAGCATGATAAAAGGCAATGGCTGACGTGTCTGAGGAATGCAGTAAA
Organism: Bugulina stolonifera; assembly: GCA_935421135.1. NCBI lineage: Eukaryota > Metazoa > Bryozoa > Gymnolaemata > Cheilostomatida > Bugulidae > Bugulina > Bugulina stolonifera. The sequence continues at coordinate 34,843,587 of OW285187.1, forward strand.
TAAAGCTAGTGATGACAGCTGTGAAGCTAATATTACACCTTGTAATAAAAGTCAAGAGACTGTGGTGTAACTACTTACATGCATGTACTACTACATACCACTACTACTTATATAGCATCAACATGTATACTTTTTGTACATATTTTTTGTAACTACTTAAAATAAACTAATACTCTTTGTATCAATACTTGTATATAGATTGCACATTAATATTCATGTACATTATTTATACACAAACACTGTCACTACATGAACATATCCATTTTACCTTTTCAAATTTTAGTAAAATATAGCCTAGGCTCATACTCTACTTCTGACCTCAATTTTATTACTGGGAACTCTAGGGCCAAATATCACAGGGTCAAATATCATCATATTGAACCGTGATATTGTTAGTGGCCTATTTCGTACAGAAAACAAATTATAAAATAGGGCCTTGTGATGTTTCCATGATTTTATTAGCACATGTAATGGTTATAATATATACAGTTGGTTGTCAGGGCTGCCCTACTATAAAATGGATTTGACTACTGCTATCCACCCATCTCTACAATACTAAATTACTGTCTGGTTAATCTTGTCTATAAGGTCCTCTCAGTAAAATTGATTATTCATATTAAACAACACCCAAACCTAACTAACCTTGCAAGTACAACAAACTTTCCATACTTATAAATAAAATATAAAAAAGATATGATTGAGCAATTTTTTCATGTAAATATACAGAATAAAAGCTTCATCCAGTGGCATCAGTTGATGATTCCACATCAGATCTGCTGGCAGCATTACTCAATTTGCTCCTCACCACTAGAACGGCCACCAGTATGACGATGATGACAGTGGCTATACCAGCCCAGGCAAATCCTGTCACTGTAGAAACACTAACCCCTGCTGCTGCTGCTGTAACAATAAACAAGTTGCATTTACATTACGGTGTAGTTACAAACTCACCCAGTAGTAATTCATGAAAAACAACTTCATATTTACATGTCCTACATTGTATATTCATGCAGTATTATTCGCTTGGTTAGGGAACATTCTCTTAATTACATCACACTTTAGTGTGGTTGAACTTTCTTACCTGGGGCAACAATGCCAGATTTGCTGATAGCTGTATTCCTTATACATTTATAGAAGCCAGGCGTGTTGACACACTTAGCCGGAGAGGCACACTTCTCATCTACAAATGCTGTATTACTGCACTCATCAACATCTAGGCAGTCATATTTGTTATCACTAAGTCTCCACACTGGGTCAGGGAACCCTCGTGGTGGACCAAAGCAGCTGCATTCAAATCCATCTGTTGTATCTAAACATTGATGAGAACAGCCACCATTGTTTTCTTGACACTCGTCTCTCAAACCGCAAGCGGTACCATTCAGGGTAATGGTCTGTTGTTTGTTCTCTGAGGCGGTGACATCACAGTAACAGAGATATCGGTAGTCGTTGGTCCATTCACAGCGAATATTTGATTCTGAAATTATAAGAAATAGCATTAATCTTTGGTGTAGAATAGTGACTCCACACAGCGCTTCTCACAATACTTGATAGCATAGAGTGTTACAAGAGGCCGGTGCTGTAATAGTTTACATCAAGTGACCGTGAACATAAAACGGCACAAACTGCTAAATCACCAACATGCCAATATATGATTTTAGGTCAGCAGGAATGCAAAAAGATACAGCGGAGCTGTATAATCACTGCATTTCTAAATCGTGTATGAATACTAATTACAATAAATAAGCAGGACAGGTCTTATATAAAATGATATGGAACTAACCTAAACATCCACCAGTGCCAGTAACTAGCATTTCCTGTTGAGTATCACTAGTTCTGCATGAACAGGTCTGCAATCCAAAATTGATGGATGGATTCTGACATTTGTATTTTGATTCGTGGAATGGAAACTCGGCACAGCGCTCTGGAGATACATCAGTTCTATATATTGTTACTGAAGATGGTGCTAGTTGTCTATTTGGAGGACAAGTACAGTAGTAACCACCGATGGTGTTAACACATGATCCTTGGCAGCCATTGTTGGTCAATGCGCATTCATCTACATCTTGACAACCATGGTTATCATTCTGCAGCTCATATCCACCGTTACATGAGCAAGTGTATCCGCCAACATCATTGGTGCAAGTATGTTCACATCCACCATTGTTAACGCTGCATTCATCGGTATCAACACAGGAAGTACCATTGATAAGCGCCACACTGTCTCCTTGTTTACAGTAGCAAAGTCTTCCATAGAAGTAATAATGCTCACAGAATACAGTTCCAGCTGCAATCAAACAATATGAAACAAAAGTTATAAATCTACAATTAGAATCAAAACACCATTTCTTAAGCATTAATAGCAACAAGTTTCAAACATTAAAAGTTATGAAAATCATGTGATAGTTAAGCTGCACTCACCGTCACAAACAGGTGCTGGTGGAGTATCAAGCTTATATCCTTTACTGCAAGCACAATAATATCCTCCTAGAGTATTGATACAGACGTCAGAACATCCACCATTGTTGATCAAACATTCGTTTACACTATCGGCATCCTTTCCATCTTTACCAGCCACTCCGGCCTCGCCCTTTTGACCATCAGCTCCTTTAGGTCCTGTCAATCCGACTTCACCTTTAGCACCTACTTCACCTTTAGCTCCGGGTGCTCCTGTGGCTCCAACTGCACCAGGTGCACCAATAGCTCCTTTTTCACCTCTAATTCCCGGTGCTCCTTTCACTCCAGGAAGACCATCTGTTCCATTAAATCCCCGAGCACCCTGTGCACCTACTTCACCACGTAATCCTTGATCTCCCTTGATTCCTGGCGATCCGGCTTCTCCTTTAGGTCCAGGTGCTCCTGTTTGACCAGCAACACCAGGTGCTCCTTTAGCACCAGCTGCTCCAGGCGCTCCTGTAGCCCCAGCATCTCCTTTAGATGCAGCAGCACCATCAGATCCAGGCAGGCCACGTTCACCCTTAGCTCCTGGTAGACCTGGATCTCCCTTAGCACCAGTATTACCAGGTAATCCTTGCAAACCTCTTGCACCGTCAGAACCTGGTAATCCAATATCTCCTTGGGCACCCTTGGCACCAGGAGCCCCAACAGCACCATCCAAGCCATCTAAACCATCTTTACCAGGTAGTCCTGGTGCGCCAGTAACTCCGGGTGCCCCTTGGGGACCAGTTGCTCCTCGTGATCCTGCAGCCGCACTTTCTCCCTTTTCTCCCTTAAGTCCGCGTAGACCAGGCGCACCAGATTCTCCTTTAGCACCTGGTAATCCAGCACTTCCAGAAGCTCCCTTAGCACCAGGTAAACCATCTCGTCCATCCAGACCAGGTATTCCTTCGAAACCTCGCTCTCCTTTAGCTCCAGACTGACCTGCAGCACCATCCTTTCCTGGGAGTCCAATATCTCCCCTGGCACCTTTCTCTCCAGTGAAACCAGTTGATCCTGCTAGACCTGGTAATCCAGGCTCACCTTTAGCACCCACTTCTCCTTTTGAACCTGAAATATGAGTTCAATAATTATAAATACCCAACCCAAATACCCAAATGAATGCATGGTGACTAAAGATGATCGGTCAACAGTAATATAGTAAGCAGCTCCCATTTACATACATGTACATGTACTTACAACATAAAAAATCCATGGTGTTAAAATTACATGCACTAATAGGCAAAGAGTTAGAGCACAGGGCAATTTCATTTCTCACAATATGTAGGACTACGTTTACATGCATAGCATGACTTCACTGTTAAATATTACAGACAGATAGAACCTACCGGGTAGACCCATTGCTCCTTGACTTCCTGGAATACCAGGATCTCCTGTTTGTCCTGGAAGGCCATCATTACCATCCTGTCCTCTTTCTCCTTTCAACCCAGGAACTCCCATACTTCCAGTGGATCCTGTTGCTCCTCTACTTCCAGCTGCACCAGATTCTCCCTTTAGACCTCGCAGACCTGGTGCACCAGTTTCTCCTTTAGTACCTGGGCGTCCATCTCTGCCATCAAGTCCAGCACGACCCGGTGTCCCAGTAGCACCTGTAGATCCATCATATCCCTGTGCTCCACTATCACCTTTCATTCCTTTCAACCCAGGGGCTCCTGGAAGACCATCTACACCTGCTACACCAGTGGCGCCAGTTGCTCCATTCAATCCTTGGACACCTGATTCACCTTTCATGCCTTTTGCACCAGTGTCCCCTTGGCGCCCATCATTACCTGGAGCACCCACATCTCCTCTATCTCCTGGAAGACCACGCACACCCGTTGCACCAACTCTGCCATCTCTACCATCAAGGCCAGCATCTCCTTTGTCTCCTGGTAAACCAGTTAAGCCCATAACTCCAGTAGCTCCTGTGGCACCAGCAGCTCCAAGGACACCACTTTCTCCCTTTTGACCTTTCACACCTTGTTGCCCACGTTGACCTGGTACACCAGGTTGGCCCGTCAATCCCGTTGAACCAGTAGCACCGTCAAAACCAACTGCACCACTCTCCCCTTTGCTTCCCTTTGACCCTCTCTGTCCTTCGAGTCCTCTTTCACCTGGAGCACCTGTTGCTCCAGTGGCACCGTTAAATCCAACTGCTCCACTTTCTCCCTTTTGCCCTTTGTCACCTGCAGCACCAGGAGCACCTGGTAAACCATCCTGGCCAGTAAAACCAGTAGCACCAGTGGCTCCATTTTGACCAGCAGCACCAGATTCCCCCTTTTGTCCTCGTATACCTTGTTGGCCAGTTGCGCCTATTGCTCCTCTGTCTCCAGGATTACCTTGAATTCCAGGCTGACCTGTCAAACCAGTTGATCCAACTCGGCCATCTTGCCCACGCTCTCCTTGAATTCCTTTCTGGCCTGTCTGCCCAGGTAAGCCTGTTGCACCAGTTAATCCAATAGTACCGGGTGCACCAGTTGCTCCAGTTGCTCCATCAAAGCCAACAGCACCACTTTCTCCCTTTTGACCTCTCTCTCCATCTCGACCTTGTATGCCTGTCGCACCAATTCGTCCAGTTGAACCAGTAGAGCCTGTTGCTCCATCAGTACCAACTGCACCACTCTCACCCTTTTGTCCTTTTATTCCGGGTGCACCACTTTGTCCAGGTTGCCCAGTTTGACCAGGTTCGCCATCGAAACCAGGCAACCCTCTCTCACCAGTAGACCCTGTCGCACCATTTATACCATCAGAGCCTTTCTGTCCTCTTTCTCCTGGTTGTCCAGGTAAACCACGTTGTCCATCAGAGCCTGGTTGACCAGGGGTACCATCCAAACCAGGTGCTCCCGTCAGCCCAACTTCCCCTTGGAGTCCCGGTTCTCCTTGTCTCCCAGGTTGACCCGTTCTTCCAGTACTACCAATTTGACCTGGAGTACCATCTTGCCCGTCTGTCCCTCTTTCACCTTTCTGCCCTTGTGATCCTTGCTGTCCAGGGTGGCCATCTCGTCCTGGGTTACCAGTTGCCCCTGGAAGGCCATCATTGCCATCCAAACCTGGTAATCCACGTTGTCCAGTAGATCCAGTAGCACCATCTTGTCCCTGAATACCACTCTCACCTTTCTGACCCCTTTGACCATCAGCGCCTGGAATGCCATCTTGACCATTTAAGCCAGGTGCGCCAACACGCCCAGTGGCCCCTACTCTACCAGTAGATCCGGTTAATCCTGTTGCACCAGGACTTCCACGCTCTCCAGGCTGTCCTGGTTGCCCTCGTTCCCCATTTCTACCTGGTCTACCCGTTTCTCCTGGTTGCCCATCCAGTCCATCTGTTCCAGGAAGTCCTGGTGTTCCATCTAGTCCTGGTGTACCAGGTTGACCTATTTGACCAGGCTGACCATCTACTCCTGGAAATCCATCATTACCTGGTCGGCCAGGACTACCAGTTGACCCTTTCATTCCTCTTTCACCGGGTTGACCTGTTTGTCCATCTTGACCTGGTCTTCCTGGCCTACCTGATGCTCCGGTTGCTCCGTTAATTCCAGCTACACCTGATTCACCCTTCTGGCCTCTTAGACCATCTACTCCATCTTTACCATCTATACCATTTAGCCCAGGTCTACCTGGCTCTCCAACAGACCCTGGGAAGCCGCGTTCTCCAGGCAATCCATCTTGACCTGGCTGACCATCTTGTCCTGGTGCCCCTGGTAGACCACGATCACCTGGTTGACCTGTTTGTCCTGGCTGACCATCTATTCCTGGGCGACCATCTGTGCCAGCTTGGCCTGGCTCTCCTCTTTCCCCATTTCTACCTGGCCGCCCTGTAGCTCCGGCTCGACCAGTGGATCCTTGCTGTCCTGTGGCTCCAATGCTACCTGTAAAGTATAACATGAGAACATAAACTGTGTGCTTGTACTCCTAAAGACAGCAAGCTTGGTAAAATTGGATCTCTGGTTGCATAAATTCTTTATCAATGTTAAACTATTTAACTTTTTCTCTGCTATGCTCTAAAATGTAAAATACGAAGATATTTTTACCAGTACTTTAGAGGTTATAAGGTACTGGAAATGTTAACATTGTAGTGTAAACACTAACCTATTTACATGAAACTATTTCACCAGAATTAATTATTCCAAAATTTCTACTAACCGGGAAGACCTGGAGATCCTTGGGCTCCAGGAGCACCACGTTCACCAGGAGCACCATCTATGCCATCTTGACCATCTGCACCTGGTAGACCAGTAGCACCAGGTTGTCCATCAGAACCATGGTTGCCATCAAGACCAGGGGTGCCATCCTGCCCCCGCTCTCCTGGTTGGCCATCTTGTCCATCGCGCCCATGATTACCATTTTGACCTGGTTCACCTCGTGATCCCTGACGACCAGGATTGCCTGGTGCTCCGGGTTCTCCTCTCTGACCGGGTGCACCATCTTGACCATCTCTACCTGGTAAACCAGGTTGACCATCAGCACCATTTTGTCCATCTTGTCCGGGAAAGCCTCTTTCACCTTGAGCTCCAGGCTGTCCATCGTTTCCTGGCTGACCATCTGCTCCATCTCTTCCATTGTCTCCCCTATCTCCTCGCAGTCCAGGCGCGCCAGGAGCTCCAGTAGAGCCAGGTTGTCCTACAGCTCCAGCTTGTCCAGGAGCTCCAGGTTCTCCTTGACGGCCAGGTTCACCTGGCTGTCCAGGTTCTCCTTGTAACCCTCTGTCTCCAGGCTGTCCTCTTTGACCTGGTAAACCATCAGCCCCAGCTAATCCAGGTGTACCATCTCTACCATCTTGTCCAGGAGCTCCTCTTTCTCCAGGGGAACCTGGAGCACCATTTTCTCCTCTATCACCTTGTCTCCCAGGAGTTCCAGTGGCCCCAGTAGCACCATTGAATCCTTGAGCACCTGATTCGCCCTTTTGACCACGAGCACCAGGTGAACCAGCTTGACCAGGTTGTCCATCTGTGCCAGGTTGCCCTGGGGACCCTGGAGCACCCCTTTCACCATTTCTTCCTGGGCGACCATCTTCACCATTTCTTCCATCTAATCCAGGAGCACCAGGTTGTCCATCTACTCCTGGTCGACCATCATTACCATCTTGACCCCGTGCCCCATCTCTACCAGGATTTCCGGGAATTCCATCAAATCCGTCTTTACCATCTGCACCATCTTGCCCTGGTTGTCCTCTTTCACCAGGTGCTCCAGAATCTCCTCGAAGACCAGGAGCTCCAGGTTGACCATCTTGTCCCGGCAAGCCAGGTTGGCCATCAGCGCCAGGTAATCCGTCTTGCCCAGGCGTACCAGGAGCACCGGTGTTTCCATCTCTACCAGGTTGCCCATCAAGACCATTTTGACCATCACTTCCATTAAGCCCATCTTTGCCATCATTCCCAGGACTACCTGGTTGACCAGGTGACCCTCTTTCACCAGGTGAACCCCTTTCTCCTTGCTGACCAGGAGATCCAGGTTGTCCTTGTTCACCTTGTAAGCCTGGGGCCCCAGGTCTACCATCTTGTCCATCTCTACCATTATCTCCTCTATCACCTTTTTGTCCTACTGCTCCTCTCTCCCCATCTCTTCCGGGTGCACCAGGTTGTCCATCTCTACCATTTTCTCCAGGTCGACCATCTAAACCTGGAGCGCCTGGCTCTCCGTCTAAACCTGGTTGACCAGGTAACCCATCTTGACCATTTCTTCCATCATTTCCTGGAGCTCCATCATTTCCTCTTTCGCCGTTTCGCCCAGGCCTACCTGGTTCACCTCTAAGCCCTGGTTGTCCAGGTGTTCCATCTGCACCATTATTTCCAGGAGTACCAGTAGCACCTATATAAATATTAGCAAAATGGTGTAATAGCTACATAAATAATGGGTGTGCCAACTTAAGTCTACTTGAATCTGCATTGTACAATGTATTATTTTCTGGCTATTATAGACAGTAAGATGTATATGCATGTATTTAATAACATAATTATCAAAAGTACCTGGTAGTCCATCTAAACCAGGGGCTCCATCTTGACCAGGTACACCATCTCTGCCATTCTCACCATCTCTGCCATCTTGGCCAGTCGCTCCTGGCTCTCCACGATCTCCCTTAGCACCATCCAATCCATCATTGCCTGGAGCACCTGGTAAACCATCAACACCACGGTCACCAGGTCTTCCATCCTGTCCATCTATGCCTGGGTTTCCTGGTCTGCCATCTTGACCTCTTTCACCATCTCTACCTGGGTTACCATCTCTTCCTGGATTTCCATCTTGACCACGTTCACCCGGTTGACCTCTCTCACCTGGAGATCCGGACTGCCCCCGTTCTCCAGGAGCTCCAGGTAGACCGTCAGTACCTCGTTCTCCTAAACAGATTTGACAGTTATTGTAAAGTTTGAGAAGAATTATATTATTGTCGACGCAACGCTAACAGGAATATTGAGCAAAAAATTTAAATGTACACATAACCCTCTAAGCATATATTAATAAATCTGTGTATTTGACTACTGCTGCCATAAGACACAACTGTCATTGATTTTCATATAGTGCTTTGTCTGTTAAAAAATTCAACCAACTAACCAGGCAGTCCATCTAGTCCAGGGGCTCCATCTTGACCAGGTGTACCGTCTCTACCATTTTCACCATCCCTGCCATTTTGTCCAGGTGCTCCTGGCTCTCCACGATCTCCCTTAGCACCATCCAATCCATTATTTCCTGGAGCACCAGGTAAACCATCAACACCACGGTCACCAGGTCTTCCATCTTGTCCATCTCTGCCTGGATTTCCTGGTCTACCATCTTGCCCTCTCTCACCATCCCTACCAGGGTTGCCGTCTCTTCCTGGTGCGCCGCTGTCACCACGCTCTCCTGGGGCTCCATCCTGACCCGGATTTCCAGGCGCACCATCTTGACCTGGAGCTCCAGTATTTCCTGGTGTACCATCAGCTCCAGGAGCACCAGTTAGTCCCTGGTCCCCTCTTTGACCAGGCTCACCACGTAATCCTGGCGCACCATCATTTCCATCTACTCCATCCCTACCCGGGGTCCCAGGGCTACCTGGTTGACCATCTTGCCCATTTTGTCCTGGCAGTCCACGATCACCGGGTCGGCCATCCAAACCAGGGGCACCTGAATCTCCACGTTCACCGGGTCTCCCTGTAGCACCTATAAATTAACACCAATATATCAGGCATGACAAATAGATGTAGTTTCATTTTATTACAGGTTATAATGTGTGTCTCCTGATTCGACTTTAACTAAAACTGTGAAAGGCTACATCTAGATTATTTTACCTGGCTCTCCATCTTGGCCATCTCTTCCATCATTTCCTGGGGCTCCATCTTGACCAGGTGCACCATCTCTACCACTTTCACCATCTCTACCGTTTTGTCCAGGTACTCCTGGCTCTCCACGATCTCCTTTAGCACCGTCCAACCCATCATTTCCTGGAGCACCAGGTAAACCATCAGTACCACGATCTCCAGGTCTTCCATCTTGTCCATCTCTACCTGGATTTCCTGGTGTACCATCTTGACCTCTCTCACCATCTCTGCCTGGGTTACCATCTCTTCCTGGATTTCCATCCTGCCCACGTTCACCTGGTTGACCTCTCTCACCTGGTTGTCCGGGTGATCCCGTTTGCCCTGGACTACCATCTGCTCCGCGCTCGCCATCATTGCCATCTCTACCTGGAGCCCCATCTTGCCCTGGTATACCGGGCTGACCAGGTCTACCGTCATTACCAGGAATTCCATCAGCACCAGGTGCCCCATCACTTCCTCTTTCTCCTGGTGCTCCGGTGTTTCCTATAAATCCAATGTCTTGTTAATAGGGTAACCAAAATATCCCTCACACTGAAGACCCTCACATTGATTATAAGAATAATGTATCACCTAATACTTTTACAAAACACTCATTGCCCTCATGTTTGATAGTAATATTTAAAAACTGTGACTAGTCTACAGCATACAAAAATCTTGCTTACTAGCTGCCTTGAGCAAACTTTTTAATTAATCTCTTACCTTGTAAACCAGGTTGACCATCTCTACCATCAGCTCCTGGAAGACCAGGTGCTCCGCTTGCACCTGGAGCACCATCTTTGCCATCAACACCATCTCTACCGTCACTGCCTGGTGTGCCAGCTGTACCAGGCAAACCGGCTGCTCCTGGTTCTCCTTTTTCTCCAGGAAGACCATTTTCGCCATTTTGCCCAGGTGTAGCATCTCTTCCAGGTTGACCTGGTGCACCAGTCTGACCAGGGGCTCCATCTTTTCCATTTGCACCATCATTTCCAGGTCGTCCTGTTTCACCCTGGAGACCTGGTGCGCCATCCCTTCCTGGCTCTCCCTGAGAACCTCTTTGACCATCCTCCCCTGGTCTTCCAGGTATACCTTGCAGACCTGGTTCCCCTGGCAGACCATCAACACCATCTCGACCGTCTTTACCATTCGCACCGTCTCTGCCATCTTGTCCAGGTGCTCCTGGCTCTCCACGATCTCCCTTAGCACCATCTCGTCCATCATTTCCTGAAGCACCAGGTAAACCATCAGCACCACGATCTCCAGGTCTTCCATCTTGTCCATCTCTACCTGGATTTCCTGGTGTACCATTTTGTCCTCTCTCACCATCTCTGCCTGGGTTACCATCCCTTCCCGGGTTTCCATCTTGTCCACGTTCACCAGCTAAACCTGGTTGTCCAGGTTGTCCGGTTTCACCAGGTTGGCCATCCTGTCCAGGAAACCCTGGCTGCCCATCTGTACCATCAAGACCGGGAATGCCTGGTTCGCCACGTTCACCAGGTGCACCTGTGTTGCCTTGGTTTCCATCTCGACCTGGTGCTCCATCAGCACCTCTCTCACCATCATTTCCAGGCTGTCCAGGTGCCCCATTTTGACCTCTTTCACCGGGAGCGCCATCTTGTCCAGGGGCACCACGTTCCCCTGGTGCTCCATCTCTACCTGGTAGGCCATCTCTGCCATCAGTACCAGGGGTTCCTGGTTGACCTTGTTTTCCTGGTTGACCTCGTTCCCCGTCTATTCCTGGATTACCTGGATTACCATCTTGTCCATCAGCTCCATTCTGTCCAGGCCTCCCTTCTATCCCAGGAGCACCAGACTGACCAGGCTGTCCACGATCACCCTTTTGACCTGGTTGTCCAGGTAAACCATCAGATCCACGTTCCCCTGGTGCTCCACTTTGCCCTGGCTGTCCAGGTTGCCCAGTTTCTCCTCGATCTCCCTTTGCTCCATCTTGGCCATCTCTACCATTACTACCAGGCCTGCCATCAGATCCATCAGCACCATCAAGACCAGGAAGTCCTGGTCTCCCTTGCTCTCCCTGACGTCCTGGTTCTCCATTCCTTCCATCAACTCCATCTCTACCAGGTGCTCCTGTTTCTCCTCTATCTCCTCTGCTTCCTGGTTCACCAGGTTGGCCACGTTCCCCGGGAGCTCCAGAATCTCCATCACGTCCCCTTTCACCAGGTGCACCATCTCTGCCATCTTGACCTCTGTCCCCTGGAGCTCCATCTGCTCCTCTGTCTCCTGGCTGTCCATCAGCACCTGGTTCGCCTGGAGCACCAGGTTGTCCTCGTTCTCCTCTTTCTCCATCTCTACCATTGGTTCCATCCTGACCGTCTTGGCCATCAACACCCGGTATACCAGAAGCTCCTGGAGCTCCTTGATCTCCTCTTGCCCCTTTTTCTCCCGCTTGCCCAGGCGCACCACTAGCCCCAGGACGCCCATCAGCTCCATCAGAACCAGGTAAACCGTCTTGTCCTGGAGCACCTGGTTGTCCTGGTTGGCCCCTCTCACCATCCCGTCCTGGATTACCATCTTGACCTCTTTCTCCGGGCTGACCTGGACTGCCAGGTTCACCGCGAAGACCTGGTGCCCCTGTGTTACCAGGTTGTCCATCTTGGCCATCTCTACCGTCATTGCCATCTCTTCCTGGTTGTCCATCAGCTCCTGGATTTCCATCTGAACCAGGAAGTCCTGGAACTCCTTGGTCTCCACGATCTCCTTTAGCACCGTCTAGGCCATCAAAGCCGTTAGCACCATTTTGACCTCTTGCACCTTTCGCTCCAGGAGATCCAGGGGTACCTGCAGATAAAAGCAGGAAATATGTACATGCATACATTTACAATGTATACATGTATGTGCTATATGCGCGTGCTGTATATGTGCTATATGCGTGTGCTGTATAGCAAGTAACACAATATGTAACTATCAAGCTATCTAGACACTGCATAATATTATAATACTCAACTCATATCATTCACAGATATAGAGTTATGCTCTCGTGCATCATTTAGTGACAGTTGTACAGTTTACATAACATTGGTGGGCATTGCGTTATCCAATTGATTACCTGGCCGTCCTTGTTCTCCATCAACACCATCTCTTCCACGCTCGCCAGGAGCGCCAGTTTGTCCTGGTGCTCCGGGTGCACCTGCTTCACCCCTTTCACCACTGTCACCTCTGTCACCAGTGTCTCCTTTAGTACCTGTGCTACCCCGGTCTCCTTTAGCACCTGGGGCACCAGGTTGACCATCTTTTCCAGGGGCACCGGCAGCTCCAGTAGCACCAGTACCTCCCATGTTATCTGTAGAATAATGTGCATTAGTCACCAATGATGAAGAACATGTAAGGTGGTACAGTTGCACCAATAACCATCATAAACATACATGTATATGACGTATACACAGTGTACAGTACATGTATGATAGACAGTGCACAGCACATACATAGTATCTACAGTGCACTGAGGTGAAGACATTGTGGCACTGCATTAATTCTGCAGATCATAGAATACTCACTGCAGGCATATCCATAGCCATAGGCGTAACCATAGGGATCACATGGAGGAAGGGTGGTGTACTCTGGGTCCTCTGGATCAACTAAACACAGTAAACATATCGTTGCTTAGAAGAACAGGCAGAAGACAACACTAAACCACAGTAGCATAATCAGCTACAAGATTAGATAGGCTTACTAATTAATTGTGTGAATACAAGCATGGAAAGCTGTCCTGGCAAATCTCAATTGGAACTGAAGCTGAGCATGTATAAGTCATGTTTACTGTTTACCTGCCCTACCGTTATAATATCTACTACTGGACATACATGTATGACGTCATTGTAGACTTGCAATACCAGCTCTTTGTTTGAGTGAGTTATGTCTAGTATGTTCTACACTCTAATACATAATATACTTGTGCTACATGTATATTATATATGTTTGAGCTCAAGAAAGGAAATAGTTAGAAGATATTAGAATAATAATCACATATATTACCATTACTATTATTTTCCTCTACTTACTTGGGTCAGTCACAGCTCCAATTGAGTACACAACTTTCTCCCCTTCAGCCTCAAGAGCAGCACGGTTGTCTCCAACTTGAGGCAGAGCGCTTCCAGTAATCGGTACGACATTCTTCATAGATGAGTCACTTGCATAGTCAAAGGTGAATGGTATTGAACGTCTGCTGGTAGCAAAACCTAGAACTTGGCCCCGTTTAATAACTGGCCTGTCTGTTACAGGTACCTGTTTGAAGAGATAGAATAACATAGAAGAGTGGCAGAAGCAAAGTAGAGACGGAGTCCATCTCCAGACAAAATTACTGGTTCGCTCTTCAGTTCTGTCTCCTACAACCCTGTCAGCCTTATGTTCTAAACTCCCCCCCCCCCAACCTCTATTTACTCCTTCTACCTATATCTATCTAAGTGGCCTCTCATCAGAAATGGCTATTGGCTAACTGTTATCACTTATCAGTAACCACCCAGATCCCCCAAACTTCTGAATTAGTTGAACACGTCAGTGACTCTGCAGCAATGGAGTGAAACTAAGCAACTTGAAACTAAAACAATGGTTTTGTCAAATAATCTGTTTTAGGTTAACCGACTTTTTCTACATACATGTACATGTACTATCATAAAGTGAATACCAGACAATAAATACTCCACTGTTTCAGTGTTAATATCGTGGATTAGAAAACAGAACTTTCACCATATATATGCTTCATATTCTATATCAAGACATTCAGAGAAATTACATAATATATTTTTTGAAAATTAGTTTGAGAATCTACTGGACTTTAGGCAGGTGACGCACTTTACAATGACGAACTAATTACGGTTTAAATGTCTGAGGTGTATGTAGCCCAGGCTATACTTGGTATATACATTTAGATATGATAGTGATTAGAGAGTATTAACCCATTTCCACATGTCTGCCTACCACTGAATACACCTATGGACAAAAACTTTGATGTCTTATCCTAATGGAAACTACAAGTAGTGATTAGATCGAGAACAAAGGCTAGAAATCATGAGAAGACAACTTACAGTATAAACACCAGTTCTGGTTCCAGTGGTGGTGGACTGTTCATACACCAACTCTAGTGAGGTGTTAAGTAGTACGTTAGTGCCACCGTGGAACAGCTGTTCCTTTATCTCCCATATCTGGAACCAGACTCTCTGAGACTTTGCGGCGCCGTATGGATTGTATATATAATACTGGAAACTTTGTAGTATCCCAGGTTTTACTTCAATATTAAAGTCCACATATGATGCTGCCCTGCTGGTCTGCTTTGAAGGATTGGATCTGGCTGTTATATTGTGTCCAGAGAATATAGTTTCTGGTGGAATCTCCCACACAGAGGCTGAAAGAATAATATGAATCAAATAAAAGTAATATTTGAAACATAACATTAGAGTACTTCTGTAACTATTAGGGACAGAGGATGGACAGTGGAATGTGTCACTGATTCATTCTTATATACTAAATCCTTAACTGGACATCAAATTATGCATAATATTTATCAACATAAATGTACGTGTCGATGTTCATGTATTACTATACAATTAGTACGACTGACTATAATCTATACTTGGATATAGAGGTAGATTAGTACTGGAGATTTGTTTGACTCTAGGTTTTATAATGCATATGAATCCACATGGTAACAGAAATAAGACAGACAATGCCTACATTGTGGAATGCCCATGGTGGCAATGCTAGCCTAGGCTCCTAGCCCTTTAAAATATAGGTTGGAGGCAGCTCATGAAAGTTAGCAACCAGAATTCATCTGTAATCAATAACTTACCTCCTTGTTAATTTGGTGGGCTGGGAACCTAGGCTATAGTTTTATGCCAACTACACTACTATGATTATATGCACATTGATTTTGTACTTCAGGTACACGAGTACAAGCATATACAATATCAACATCACACCGCAGAGAGTGTGGAGAGAGTACATTTAACCGACAATCCATTTCCTATAATAATACATATAATACTATAAATGTACTTACATTGTGCTGCCGCAAGGCTAACTATGACGAGTCCTAATAGGACTTTCATTTCTACCTTTTCTCTACAAGAATATAGAATATATTGTAGATTGTAGAATAAAGTATAGAATGTGGAAAATATTGTAGAGTTTAGAATATAGCGTATATTGTAGAGCGTAGAATATAGTGTACATGTATATTGTAGAATAAAGTCTCTCTCTCTCCTCTCTAGTGTTATGGTGTTGCTTCCCAATAATACCTATTAATAATCAACCATGACACTGCACCTATATTTTTGTTTTAACTATGCCACAAGTGTCCTCCCAAATAGCCGTTGCCATGGTAACAAGGAAAATTTATTCTGCTTTGATGCCATAATTTATCAAGCGTTGATGGCTAACTTCACTTCTATTGTTTATGAAATTTTAGAACAGAGAACTTTACAAATGAGTTCATTTCCAGAGAGATAACGACTAATTGCATGGAAACGATGAGCGGAACGTAATCTGCTAATAATCAGTTAATGACGGTTTGTTGCGCATGTAATAGTAATGTATAACGTCAACACTATCTTGTGTAATAGTTACACCACAGTTCTGTAGTTACCAGTCACCTTCCCTGTCCAGAGTGAAAAACCCTTCTTATTCCAATGAAGTTATGGCTCGCACTGTATTACTTGGTTAAATGGTAAAGTGCCGTATTTGTTATATAGACTGGTATTGGTTAACAGAGATGTTAATCCAGCCATTACATCTGGTATACTATCTGGTACACTATCTGTGTTACTATCTGTATACAGATGTATGTTAAAGAGTATATAAGATATAACTATAATCCAGAGGGAATCTGCTTAATGTATCTATAATAATAACGGATCATCTTAAGATTATCCTAACTCTAGTTAGTGAGGTAAAATTATTACCTTAACTCTAATACCTCCATATACAATGTATGTACAGCAACTTGTCTTCAAGTTCACATCATACACTATACCTATTCCATACTACCAGTTACCCTACTAAACTTGAGATATTCACATGTACATGAAAATACACACAGTCATAACTTACCTTTTATACCCTCTGTATATATATACAGTATATATATTGTATTAATCCAATGGTTAAGTTCGATAAATTCAGTTTACTACAAAAATAGACTCGCACTCTACTCTATTCCAAGGTCCAGCCTATGTTGTATATAGCGGCCGGCCGCTCTCCGAAATATATATATCTACTTCGGGACAACAGCTCAAGGCTTACTTAATCCAGCTGCATCCCGTGATAAACTAAAAACTCTGAAACAGGGAGGAAGCATAAAAGGAGCTGATTACAATCACCCTAATGCATCGCCATGGCAACGCTCTGCATATCTAACCAAGCCGTGCACCCAAGCATAGGAAATAACAAGGCAATGTCGTCAGTATCTGTGAATAGATGGTGACCATGCATTCCTTCTGGTCGCTAACCCAGCTCTGGGGTTAAACAATATTAGTCACATATAACCCCATAACCCCCCCCCCCCCAACCATGTCCCATAACCCAACCCCCCCCCACCATGTCCCAAAGGAGGTGGAGATCAATAACATGACACATAGATAGCTATACTTTGTACTACATGTACACGTATAACATGATAACTATAGGTGTACGCTTGTATATGCACTGTGAGTATAGGCCTGGTTTATAACTGTTGATACCGTATGAATATTGTATGTGATAGCAATTCTGTATGCTAGGGAAGATCCCTTTGGACGACGCTGAAGAAAATTGAGTTTGAAGTTTTCACATGGGAATTCTAAGGCCATGATACTTAATACACACACAGGTATATATTTTTATGAGGAGTCAGTAACTTGACTTACATGTATTACAAGCAGCATAGAATCATTCCTAGAAAATAAAAATACTTCATTGGTCTGCCGATACATTCTATTTAGTTGAAATCTGTGAGAGGAATATTCTTTATGGCTTTATGTTGGAACAAAGGCTAGTGATAGATACCAGCATAAAATTCTACTGACCAATTTCGAGACTAATTTCTAATATTACCCTGGAAATGCCCTTATCCTGGTGTTACACAAAAGTCAATATAAAAAAGCGCAGTTAAAAATAGCATCACTCAATTAAAACAGCCATTATTCAAATTTCCTGTAAACAATGCTCTGTGCCGCCGAGCACCCAGACGAAGCTGGGTATTAAAGTGGATTCGTTGTTTACACGGGAGCTCAGTTTCCTGGTACTGGTAGCACTTCCTGTCCTGCATATCAACAAAAAGTACTTATGGTGCTACATAACAATAACACTGGATGTTATAAACTGTATTGTTACAGTGACTCATGATTGTTTTGCATGAGTTTTCACAATTTCATTAAGTACCATGTTTTTCAGGTTTCGAAAATGAATCCGCCAGAAAATATATTTTACCACAGGACAGCTTAACCTTTGGCAATAGCAAAGGGACCTTGATGCAGCGTTATAGGAAGGGAGAGTAAAAACACAAGTCCCCTTATGCTGATCTTCTAATAGAAAATACCACAACATAATACAGGACTGAACATAGCAGCTATACCAACCTGACTTGGATGTTTATTCTAGATTGGGGTTACCACGGAATAGTCTGTGTAGGCTTGAGTGGTGAAGCATGCATGTAGAAGTGTTACACCTTACATGTACATTCCCTGATATGTATCTTACTGGACTGATGTCAGCATTCCACCAATTGGGGCAATCCATCTGCCTTTCCGCCTATTCAGTCCTCCCTTCATCAAGTTTCTGCAGCCATTATAACAGCTGCTGCTGTGGTTATACCATTTTTTCTATGAACATGTCATATCTAAAAAGGGAGAAATCCACTGGTGACAGATGAAAGATATGAACAACTTATACTGGTACATACACCCATAGGATATATACCATACCATCATTAATTCATAAACAATTCTGACAGGTTCACAAACCCTCATACCATGGATTTACAAAAAAGGACCAAATGATGTGTCAATGCATGCATGATTACTGGTGCTGTTTCTACCTGTTCCGCAGCTAATGGTCCGCTAAGGATGCTTCTCAAGGAGTTAGTTATGGCTGAAATACTGTCTTATAATTGCACCTTCGGTTCTAAAGAAATGTTGGCATATCTTTATACATTGGTGGAAGGATTAGCTTAAGTAAGTACGTTTAGGTTCAGCTCATGTAGATTATAATAGATGGATTATCACTCTTCAGCCCATAATCTCTGTAAATGGAAAGGTACCGCCTTGAACTACTCATAACCAGGTTAACCAGGGTCCAGAGGAGAGAGTGGGTGTAGGAGACACCTTATTCTTTATGGTTGGGGCAGTATATCTAATGTTATATCAGATACAGGATAGATGAAAGTAATTTGTCTAAGGCTTGGATGTACAAATGTATATATTCTCACCCTGCCCCAGTTTGGCATTGTGCTACTTGACTCCTTACAAAATTTATCTATCGGTTTTGGCAATAGTTGGGTGAGGGGGAGGGGTGGGCTTCCTTTACTTTGAAGACAAAATTATATTGGTATGCATTCCTCTTGTAAAAAACAAATTACTTGCTTATAAAATTCTTCTGCGTCATTATTCAATCTTGGTCACACAATAAGAATGCATTTAAAATATTATTATGTCCACCCCCAGAAGTATGTGACCATTTACGAGTACATGCACCAGCCTACGCTAGCCTACGCTAAGACAGATCTAACTTCCGACTTTTTTTAGCCTCAGATCACTTTCCCTAGTCTGAGGTCGCTCTTCTTAGCCTCAGATCGCTCTTCTTAGCCTTAGGTTTTAGTTATTATTTAGATAATCGTGCACACAAGAATTCCCAATAATCTCAGACAGCATCGTTGGACTGTATACTAACATCAGATCCAAAGATCTTATCCACATGCAACATAAAATAACTATTCTTTTCCCAGACAAAGAACTAAAACTGACCCATATGATAATTATAATTATGTAAATAGACTAGATTCTCCAGATGTTATTATGCTTCATATAACTTTGATAAAATATAAGAAAGAGTGAATGTTCAAATAAAAATCAAACGTGGTCTCCAAGTCTTCCAAAAGCAGTGAGTAGCTAGGTTTAGGTTGGTGATTGGCTGAAGAGCTTAGCTACAGAACCTGTAGACAATAATTTTCTCTAATCAATCATCAACACACAACATCAACGCACAACGTTTTGAATGGCCGGAACCCAGGCTAGGTTAATCTTAAAAGTTGTGCTATTATGATTTACCCACATGATTTTCAGTAATGAACAATTAGTGAAAGTACAATACTATTCAACCGACAGCTGCAGCTGCGGATACAAACATACCAAAGGTGTGCTGTGCATATACTTCCTGGAAAAACAGATGACACTCGAGTTACTAATGTTACCAATAACCATAACTTGTAGATATGCTGTATAATATATTGTACTCAACTGAATGAACTTGCCAAATAGAAGTACAGTGGTACAGCAATGCCATCTGCTGGAAGATGCCAGGAACTCGTGTTCTACTCTTTTTCATCTCTATTATATAAATAACAAATGACATAAGAGTTTGCAATCAATACATTGGTGTAAGGCATCATGGAATAATTTATTTACAGCATTTATTTTATATATCACTTCATAGACGTGTAATATGCTAATCAAATTCCAGGTAAAGTCTCTACCGCACCAAGGCTACAACACATTCACACTTACACGTACCTGAGTTAGTGTAGACAAATTGTAGACACTCCCTAAGACATCTGAAAGCTTCTCCTACATTTAGTTCTACATGACCTGCACTCAGCACCAATCTGTCTGCAATTAAACATCAAATAAAATGTTTGCAGTTCTTTCATGCAATAAAATATATAAATGCTTAAACTTTCTTACAGCGTATTGTATTCTAAGAAATTGGGGGACAAAACACATAAAGTTTACCACAAAAAATATGGGAAAAAGTACCAGTAAATATTTCACAACCAAATATGAACACTAATCACCTACTCACTATTTTTGGTTTCGGCCATCAAAAGGTGATTTGTCTGTTTAAAGGCAGTTAACAAACGCTTTAATCCTGTGAAATATAACATAAGTAAATTATTTTATGCAAACAGTCTATTACAGATATCAAGAATATAGATTGTATTATCTACCTTTGTAATACTTGTAGAGAATGCATATATAGGCTACATCGTATTTTTACATAAGTCCAATGATGAAAATGATGAAATAACATAATCAAATCAAATCAAAAAGTCAAATCAAATCGCTGATAGTACACATTTTTGCAAGATTTGCGGAGAATTTAAAATTTTAAATATGGACCATTCTCACTTTTACTCGCTTAAATATGTTCATTGTACATACACAACGAAGACTATGGCGCTATGGTGCTATTGATATATGCAAAGTATATGATAATGAATGTCTGCTATGTAACAGCTCATGGTGACATAAAACTCCTGTAGCACAACTTCAAACATACCTTGATGGAAAAGTAAGACTAGTAAGACCTTTGTATTATACAGTTATTCCTTCAAGGTTATTTCACATATTGATGTGTAATGCATATTGGGCAGTTATGAACAGTACTATGGTAACCATATGCTAGGATATCATTTTCACAAAAAATAGATCTAATAGCTAAGCGTGGGCTGCAGGGGCATGTCACCATGGTTGTTTGGTGCGGAGGACCTAGACTCAGTGAACCACAGGTATGGAGTGAGTCAGGGGTACAGTCACAAGTCAGATAGCACCGTATAAGTGTGCCATATATACGTCTAATATAATACAATACTACCACAGGTGTCATTGATGAAATACCAAAACAAGTGTATCCTTATTATCTCTTATTGTGTTGTAAGCTCTCTGGTAAGCTGGTACGAACTTCGACCAGAGGTTTAAGTGTTGCAAACTCATCCTGTTCTGTGATCAAGTATAGCCACTGATTCATGCATAGTACAACCATGAGTGTTGACTACATAAGTCAGAGATGGGAGCAGTGATGCGAGAACAACTACCCAATTGAATCCAGTATTTAAATATAGAACAGTTATGACGGGCAATACACATCACACAGGAACTTATGAAATGCCCATTGATTCAACCAAATGTCGGCTTGCACCATTCCACCAACCAATCGAATCATAAAAGACAACAGCATGCTTAGCATTTGAAACGATGAATCTAAATAAATTGAGATTCACTTCTGGTTAGAACCACCAAGTAGACTAGAGGAAGGAACCAGAAAACCACAACATTGTTTTCCAATTGTAAATAATGCATAGATTGAAAATGCACTAGAAAATGCATGTATATGATTTTGGAGAATCGATAGCTTATCGCTAATAATTTATTTTCTAAGAAATTGACTACATGTAAATTAAAAATAATACAACAAAGGTATATATGTCATAATATGTATCCAGCTGTTTACCTTAAGAGTAGAATAATAATATTAATTTCCACAATTAGTAAATATTAGGCTTGGTTATGATTTATTGCGTTTTAATTAATATTATGAATATTATGAATTTCCTTTAGCTTGTACTGCATTTAATGATTGAGAGGAAGGAGTTGGTAAATGTTCAAATTTATTCAGTTTTCACAATGTTAAAGCTACAAAGCATCTTGTTTAAATGTGATGCATGCCAGATGTACATTTACGTATCCAAATGTTATATAATAAAATCATATTAACATCAAATAACGTAAATTATATTATAATAAAAATACCATTGACTGTTTAACCTCTAGTAAAGTTAAGCACCATGTAAAAGAGCTTCATACCTGAAGAGTCAAGCTACATAACTGGAGACAAGATGGGTGTATGCCGCTATTATTTAAACCTATTACAATATACGTTTTATATGAAAATTAGTGTTATTGCGTTATTGTTAGTAGTTTCGTAGAAGGTCATTCCTTCTACTTAGTACGAGTTCCACCTCCTCAGGACTCAGTTTAAATATGCGCTGTTCTTGTATCGTAGCAATAGGATCCTGTAGAGTCTTGGAACTAAGGCTATGCAAAGAATCTGCTAGTGTAGACTTGAGTAGTAGGGCATCTCCCAGCTGCATGGACAGAAGATAACACGATTCCTTCACCCTAAAAGTATAGACTCATACTTCTATTGTCTGTAAACACAGCTTGGTTTTATATTGGTAAGAAGTCAATTCACAAATTGTGATTTGTAACTGGATGTTTCGCAATCTATTTCACTTTTGAAAAATTGGGAGTTACAAAACAAGGTAGTTTCCGAATATAACTTACAATGTCACCAATTCATTTGACGAAATTTGCTAAATCTTGCAGAGGTTACATAAGTCAACAGTATAATGTGTAGAGGGTAGGAGGGTACTGAACTATACTGAGGAGTTGGATAATATGATGTCTGCTGCAGTAACATGAGGCAGACGGAGTTATACTAAACACATTATTAGATAACAACTATTCCTGTAGCCATGGAGAAACACAAGTATTATACTTTTGGTTAACAATGGGTTAAATATCGCAGCTGCATGTCTCAGTAATACCTAAATCTGCACAAAACAGAAGGACGCTTGGTTGATGAATATTGTGATTGGAATCTATTATAACAAATCACCATGGCAGTATAAGCTAGGGAGGAAAATAACATATTATGATAATATCAAAACAATGACCACGCTATGTGCAGGTTGAATAGTAGAGCATGCCAACCACCAAGTGGAAATTATAATAGAGGGTCAAAAACTTCATCCATCGAGACATCATGAATATTAATGACATGGAAAAGACAATGCATCTATAATATATTTAGTCGGTTGGGTTAGCCGCAGCGACCATATTCTACAGCATCTTTCAGCTGTCAGAACTTGAGAGCCACAAACTTTCCCGGATTGAATGTTAGTCGATCCTCCAGAATCTCCACCTCAACTAAGCTTTTCAAACAACAAAGTTCCCCCCCCCCACAATTCTCGTGGAGAGTTTTAAAAACCCAAATCTTTCAGAAGCGTTGATGTAGTTGTGATACATGGCAGTGAACTGTGATTGGTTAACTACATATATATAACCATAACCGAGAAATCTCTGGACCAAGCTCAGATGGCCAGCTGGATACTCTGGTAAGATATCCATGACATTGACAGAGAAGGAGGGTGATTGAATGCAGTACAGCACTCCAGTCTAAGGTGATATCACATTGAATAATGATATGGCATTGTTGCCAACACTTTGGCTACAGGAACGTGTCATATTGGCACAGTACAATCACAAATGCAGAGTACTGCATACCCTCCCTCCACCTATAGACATTTATACTTGCATACAAACGCACTTGAAATGCAAGAATTAAAACTTCTCCAAGAAATTAAAAAGTCGATGTACAAAATAA
The DNA here is from genome assembly GCA_935421135.1 of Bugulina stolonifera. Taxonomy (NCBI): domain Eukaryota; kingdom Metazoa; phylum Bryozoa; class Gymnolaemata; order Cheilostomatida; family Bugulidae; genus Bugulina; species Bugulina stolonifera. The sequence continues at coordinate 34,867,658 of OW285187.1, forward strand.
ATAGCGTTCACGGAATCGCCTGTATGACACACTGCGTCGTTGCTTCAAATGAATAAGAAAAAATTTGACATTTTAATCGGAATGATGATAACAATATTTAGTAGAGAGTTATCAGTGTTGTAAACCACAATGTGATGTAATCTATACGTGACTCACATCTTGAGGAAATTCTCTGGCTTGCTAGTATACTTTCCAACGATTGGAAAGAGATTTCTGGTCATATCAAACTTGAATTGTACGACACCTCCTTCGCTGAAATGATTCTCAGTAATCACCTGTAACCAATGAGAGGGGTGAGGTAATACAGTGGTTTAGTATGCCATGGTGCACATGTATTTAGTACATACACTAGCTACTGTGGTGCATATGGTGGTCATGGAATATTGTACACCATAGTAATTAATATCGCATTACGATCCTATAATAGATATCTCCTTGGATCTGATGAGCTAATGATCCGTGCAAGTGGAAGAAGGGAGATTTCAATTAGATGTGGGTAGCGGATCCAAATCCATGTATACATGTAATCTCATTGGGCGTGATACAAATATATTAATGTCAGGAAATGGCCGATATATAAAGATACTAGATAGAGCTACTGGAGTATCTATACTAAATCAACTTTCTAATGAAATGCCTTATATGGTAGGATCAAAGCCAAGACGGAAAACACCCAACAAGTCTTTCTCCATCATCATAGGCCTACAATATACCAACACCACTCCAGCCTAACTCTACTCCACTCTTACCTACTTCAACATTTCAATTCTAAACTGTCTTTGAAAGTAACTTCCTAAAATTTTCAGGTAGTGACAACTATAGCATACTTTCACTCTATGTGCTTATGTAGGATATCCCTACAGGTCGTATAAATTACTTTAATTGCAGGTATAATATATGTATTGTGTGCAATGTTGTTGGTAGTAACACTTGAGACTAGAGGCTAGAACAGTCAGTGAGGCTAGCAGTCAGAGTACTGATAGGAAATTAACCCCATCTACAGTTGAATATACAAACAAAAGGAAGTGCTCTTTAACTAATGCATTTCATGGAAAATGACAGAAAATGCATTATAGTTGGATAACAGGCATTGTTTGTATTATAGGGAAGACAACTCCCCCACATGAAACAGCGAGAAACGCAAATATTGGTAATAGGTTGGGTATTTTGAACATTGGTTGGCGAAACTAGTAATTTGTATGAAGTACTAGCACTTCACCAAAATAGGGCCGCCTGAAGAACATATTCTGATGACAGAGCATTATGCCCATAATAGCATATTGTGATCGCTACGAATATTATACACAGATATGCCAGGAATACATATATTTATACCATATAGAAGAGGAGTCTGTCCAACTCCTGGACTAACTGTTGCCAGAACCTGGTAAAGAGATGGTGATGAAGTCCTTCACACCCCAGAACTAAACTATTCTGCAGGTGAACCATGAAGTCACATGCTGTGGCTGAAAGATTTACCAAGTGTTGTTCCTCCTTGTACTTGAGGTGAGCCAGAGCAGTCCACCTGCAAATATGGAGGAGGTCAAGTCAAAACACTTGTATGTCAAACTGTCAACGAATAGCTCTGTTAGACACATTAGAGAACCTATAATTTAATATTAATAACATGTTAATTAATTACTACCAATTAGTTATCTCTGTGGATTAGGATGATCTCTGCATGTAAGCCAATACAAGCACTGACAGCCGTGCAGAGGAAAGCTTCCACTGGACTAATAACTTATCACAACAATACTAAATGGTCATGCAGGTAAGTCATGCAGGTAATCTATTTTATCATTATCTACATAATTGTGTGGGTAGCCACCTGATTTTTAAGCATTTTTAATTATTAAATTAAAATAAATTATAATAATTGTTATCGCTACTGTACAGTGCAGTAATCAACTTCACCTCTATCCATCCCCAAGTAGCCCATATGCCATGCTACAAGTGTAGCCAAAAGTATTTTTGCTCACACATTTTTTATATTTTTTAGATGTCTAAAAAGGTTTCATATCCTAAAAATCTTGGTCAATGCCATCCAGGAATATAACCTGTCATGGAATGCCCACCTACATAGTAATGTATTACATATAGATTAGATGAAAGGCTAGCCCCACGGTAGCACCTTGTAATTTAACACATTTTCAGTCTCATAATGCTCAGCAGGATTTTTTAGCGATGACAGAGATTCAAGTGAATAAGAGTACTGTTTCCTGTTTAGCCTGGTTGTTGTGATTTCATAGGTCTATTACCCCAGCACGTGGGACTCCTGTGCCATTCCAACCCCCAAGTGATAAACATTTGATGCAATCATCAAACTCAAGAGATTTAAGAGTGGTAAGAAAAGGTTGATCAGGTCCAAAACACCCTCAAAATATGCCATTTAATCCTCTATTTCTCTATTAATAGCAGAGGAATGTAAAATTCTATGACTAACATTGACAATACTTCAACTTTGGGTGATAATAATTATTAATTTACACATTAGGGGAGGAGGAGTCATAGCTTTTATGTTGTTGTTATCTATAGCATACCCTGGTAGACATTCCATATACTAATAGTTATAGATACTTCTCATCAACCTCTCTGGTGTTTCATAACTCCACATATTGGCCAACTATTGCTATAATACTATTGGTGGTGCACCTGCTCTATTGAGTACAAGATACCGTGTATTCCCATTGTACATGTACTAATATACTGCAGTATCTGTAGATCTTTCAGCCCACCACCTCCCCTTAGCAACCAGATTCCATCGCACACTACTGAGTATGCATTCCATACAGCATGTGAGCAGTGCTGGTGTATGAGTAAGTATCCTGCACTGACTAATGTACCCAGTCTACCCAGAACTGTAAACTGCTTCTTGTAAACTGCAGGTCCATACAAGTACAAGTTCCCCACAACATAGTCGCAGTGCATGACCAACAGTGACAACCAGGTCAACATCTAACAGCATCCATCAACATGTACATCAATCCAGCTTACAACGCTAGACATAGGGAACATGATATAAGGGTTACCTACATTACCTTGTACTATGCTATTAGAATACCATCATTGCTACTACCATGCAAACCTAAGCAACCATTACATTTTATTTCTACATTATGATTGACATTTTGTAGCCCTTCCTATGTCAACCCCACCTCTACCTATATAGTAGCCTATTATATACCTGTATACACTACTTGTATATTATATACTAGGCCAATATATTATTATCATAGACTTGGTATGAAATATGTGTAGGGCTATTTAATGATAATAGCTACTGAATTTACACCACTTTATATAATATATAATATGTCTATCAAATCTATGATCTATACTTTAATTCTGTCCTCATATTAACGAGCCCTTTAAAATCCCATTAAACAGTTCCGACACCAAACCATTACATTTAATGTACAGGTACATAAACATTACTTGGGGCACAGCATACATGTATATACATGTAGATAGCCCAAGTAGACATACATGCTTTGGGAGTTGTCCGCATACACTCGGAGTTTAGCCTTGAGATCTGTAGTTATATGGTGGGTGAGGGACTTGACCATCTCATCCTCTAGTGAAGATATGTTGGCTATGGCAGCGTCAAACAGAACACACTCAAGGTTCTCTATGTCGGAGACATCAATGGCAGCAGGCAGCTGAAAGAGACAGTTCTATTGTTCATGCATTACATTGTGAATGCCTATATTAGCATTGGCTGACACAAATCTGCTTACAGTTAAATTTGGCAACTCAGGCGCACTGATTGTGTATATAAGTGACTTTGACTTTTTAAAAATCCATAAAAGAGAAACTTCGATTTTTGTTTCTTTCAACTTCCGAGATGTAATGTAGATGAGAGATTTGCACAGCTGGAATACAGACCTACTGTATCTTTATTGAGACTTTGGTCAGACAACCATAAGCCCTTACATACTGACCATTAGTGACCATTAGTGGGCAGATGGTCACTGTCTAGTCCCACACGCACAAGTTTAGCTGTCAGGGATTAATACCCCATGTCATTAAGATGTCTATACTACTTATTTCTCATCATCTGTTATTGTAGGAGTAATCTACATGCCGCATATTTCTCAACACAAAAAATCCTATATTTAGTTTTTTTAGGGAGTTTCTTATTTCTGGAATAATTTAACACTTTATCTGTTAAGCAATTTGTCAACGATAAACAATGACCATCTTGAGGATTTGCTAAGTTATCCAGGAATGCTGGTGGCCATCTTGGATCACCCTGTTGAGTGCTCACTAGTGGCGGATACATGTGTACTATATAATACACTAGTAGTTGGTGTCACTACTGTCACAAAATCATGGCATACATTATGTTAGAATAATTATATCAACTGTTTCCATATGCATACTTTCTCATTATGAATTGGCTGAGAGATCATTGCAGTTGCAGACGAAATTAGTTGGAACAGAAATAGCTGGTGTACCCAGTACCATTCTTATAGACAAGGCAGTCTGTGAATAAATATATAACGTTATGTGAATTACTAAAACCCTAAAGTATATTAAACACATGATAAGAAAATATATTTATGGTACATTGTAAAGAAAACATCCCTTGTACACCCAACACCATGAGCCACATACAATTTGCCTCAAATATGAAACTCAAAGATGACACACCTATAATATTTCAAATAGTTGGCCTCCCACAAACGCAGAGCAATGCAGAGTAATACCTACCCAACCTAGCAATTGTATCCCATGGCTCATTAGCCTCCCCCACCCTCCAATGTGGGAATATTCTGACCTTATACAGGCACAGGATCAGCTGGACGACTCCCAAATCCCAAGTTTGGTAATGTGTGAGAGCTGCTTAAGAACCATATCTGCATATTTTAACTCCAAAACTATGCAATGATATGATGATTACAGGACGAACTTGTTTCTAATAATAGGACATGGTGTGGGATCAGAACTTTATTACAATACAGGATGTTCTGGTACGGAAGTATGGTGGTATCTGGTTGCATACCACCATACAGCTAGGCTACTGTACCGCCTTACTGTACTGCCATACTGTACCACCGTACTGTACCACCGTACTGTACCACCATACTGTATTATATAGTAGTATATGGTGACAGAGATAATGGCCGCATGGTGACATGGTTGTACACAATGATTACCTGGTAGCAGGCATTTCTGGACAGTAGAGAAGGTAGAACTGTGGGAAAGTCTTCTTGAGCACCCAGCAACCTCGCCTGGTATTGCAGCTTCAGGAAAAACTACAACAATTACACATACATCTATGTATAAACAGAGAATATTATACAGAGGTAAGTTCACTATATGATGTAATAAGGCCTTGAATCAACTTATAGGGTCAACTCAAGTCTTCATCAACTTCTGTCTACAAAACATTAGATTTGTGCGTTAGAGCTGGTGATACAGTCACATCTCACAACCACTACAATCATGATACTCGTATATCTACCGATGGTTACTCAACAAAGAGATATTTAACTCAACGCCTCACCTGCAATGCAGGGAAATGGTAATATTTCTAACACACCCATCTCTAGTAGTAACATACCATGTACTAACAACATGTACTCAGCTGTTGAGTTAGTTTGTAGATGAGAGAGTTGTCACCGGCAAAGACTAAGTTCATCAGATTCCCATTGTAACACACAGTTATACATACTAGACGTTTATAGGTGATGAGACTAGGCTAGACCTTGGACACAAGCAACAAACATGCTCAATACCATTAAAAGATGGAGAAGTAGATGTTTGAAGATCAAACGTTGAAGCAAAGAATATTTCTATAGTTCACGGAACATTTGGGACCAAATAGGAAATATGAAATACCTCGTCTACATCAAACTAAAGGAGTTATATCTAATGTGTCTTCTGAACGCATGATAGATAACAGCAGTAGAGGCTGCAGACAGGTGACAACTCAGTATGATCAATCATATTCACTTTGGACAATAACTAGAATATACCCCAAGAGAAAGGGAGCATGGGAGGAGAGAGTCATTTGTCATTTTGGTCCAGGTATGATATGAGACCTACTTCATTCCAGCCAAAGTCTGGACAAGATTTCCACAGCACTTGGCCGAAAACCCTAAAGTAAAGTAACATATTATGCATCGAACACACAACACAGAATATCAATCAAACAGGATATTGAAGTGGATTACACAGATATTTTATGGTATACTGCAATCAAAATTTTTGTTTATAAATTAACTGACAGTAATTGAAAATGTAATGTAACTTCCATTAGCATAATTTCTGAAGTGGTAGACAAATGGTTAGTACACCCTTCCAATTCCTTAACATCTAAATTCCTGTGAATATATATGTTACATGTAGATCTACTTTCAGAGCCCTTTTAATTATTTTATTTGAAAATAAAATGTTGAACAACTTGCGCTGGTATAATTGATGAGAATGGGATGGTTATAGTGGAGTATGTTGATGAGATAGTAGAGAGAAGTACTAAGAGAGTAGATAAGTTTGCCACTGTAGCACCACACCAACACTGTAGCACCACACCAACACTGCATCCATGTGGTTGGTAGTTTGTGCCACATACACATCTATTTATGGTGGTGAGAAGAATCACAAACCAGATGCCAATTCCATTCAACAAGAACGTTGAAATGTTTCCAAACTGTCAGAGTACAGAGAAAGTGCCTAGTCAGTGGGATAGCAACCAACTGCAGACGACGGGCTGGGGACAGAGAGCCAGAGCAAATAACTGTCTTCAGGTAGCTCAAGCAAACAAAAGACATGCACATCCTAAAACCAAAATAATCAAATGATGTACATGCACATGTAAATAACCATCCCTGGCAGGCCAATTTCATATATTATAATAAAGCAGAGGCTGAGGTGGAGGAAACTCCATCTTTACTGTTACTTCAGTACCAGAGAAGTACATTAGCGGGTATATGTGTAGCAGATTAATACCTGAGGAACAATCTCATCAGAACTCACTGTTCAAACTGGGTAGACAAGCACCTAGCCTGGGTTCCCAGCGATGCGAGGTTAGACTAGGGATTGGCTGTAGAATTTGGGCTAGGAGCCTCTCCCAACGCCACGCTGGCAATTACCAATACACCCACCCACTCATTTGGAGGACTTGGAGCCAGAGCTAACTGTAGTTACAGCCTCAGATCTGCTCTCTGTGCAGATTTAGAGGTGGGTGTGTAGTTGCTGCACCCTAACCTACCGGTTGCTCAGTCCACTCCTTCAGTACAGAGACGATGTAGTGCGTTGTGTTCAGGATAGCCAGATAGGGGGCGCTAGTAGGAGCAAACTCTTTCCTCAGTTGTACCAACCGTATTCTGTAGTCCTCCAGGAGCTCCTGCTTCATGCTGACAAACATCAGCTGACAGACAGCGTACGGCAGGTGCTCGTATCTTTCTACAAGATAACAGCAGAGATGAAAGGACCATATATTATAATATATAAATAGATACTGTTATTCCACGCGACAAAGTGACATCATCTTTATCATGTAAAATTTGACCAATTATTTGCATTGTTGATCAACATTAGTATTGGGAGCATTGGGCTGATAAAATATGAACAGATTTTTTCTCAAGGTTGAAAATATATGTATCTTTACTAAGTACTGTTATTTTCTATGAAAAGTAAAATTGGGGTCCTACTAAGCTTTAGAAAACTAATAAATTTTGATTTTCTAGCATAAGCCATGGTATTGCGGGTACAAAGTAGACATTAGTAGGACAAATCACACATAAATACCTTTTAATTAATACTTAAACACCAGCAATGTCCAAACTGCACCAAAGACATCATGTGGACAAAATTACCTCCCCAGTGCCCTATGGGAATGGCCTGACAATAGGTAGGTATGTATGGGCTATCAAAAGGGACATGGAGTGAAGTCAGTGGAGCATCAGAGTCTGGAGAATGTACAGGTGAGATGGAATCATTGAGTGCACGAGCCAGTAACAGAGCAATTGGATTAGTCACCACCAATTAGCTATACTGGTCACCAATCTCAACCACATGGGAAATTATTTATAAACAGTGCTAGATACTTAATACTTTCTAGAAAACCTAAAACCTGAATGTGCTACATAAATCAGGTTTTATATTGGCCATAAGCTGGATATAAGCACCTTCTCTCTAAAAATAATTACTGGGATCAGTGATTAAAGGAGATTAATTGGTAATTAATTATTTTATTGACTCCTTGGTACCGGTAGTCAGTCAAGAGTAGGACCTAAAATATGTGCTATGATATCAGCATATTATATCATCACACACTACATGCAGTTCACAGATGAATAGATGGAATGTAGCCCAATCTAGGGAGATAGAGAAATCAAACCCAGGTATGGCTCATTACCTACCATTGTAACGGTTTACACAAGTATTTTGAGGTAAGTTGCCAGCCTGCTTCTACCAAGGGCGGAAAATCATACATATTATATTATACAATGTACTGTGTAACTGGTAATACAACAGATATGATACAAGCTGTGATAAGACGTACTACTGACACCAGCTGACACCTACTGATATTATATCACCACTGTGAGCAGTGAGTGAGCAGTGAATGAGCTATCACGGTCACAGGTTGGTTACGTAATGCTCTATTCAAGGAAAGCTATCACAAAGAGTGGTTGAAATTAGCATTAGCACAATTTAATGGCCTGGATTTTATGTAACCTAGGCTAAGTTTATACTACAGTATTGTTCCCATCACAAGAATTACCCAGTTAGTAGTTGACAACATCTAAATAATTGTATTATAATGTAATGCATGAATTACAAACACACCCTAATGGTATGATAATGCAACCTTTGAAATATTCAGGCGCTCTCAAGCAACAGAAAACATGGAGGGCGCAACTCCAAATCCAAAACAGTTGATTCTATTGAAGTACATGGAGGTGTTGATGTAGATATAGGAACCTGAATGATGTACATGTATGTAGTTAGTAGGTTAGTAGGTCAGTGCCAGTTAATGTAGGCCTAACTAACTAGACAACAGTTTAGATGTATGTTAGAATAGACATGTAGATGTACATTATGTTTGAATAGACATGTAGATGCATGCTAGAATAGACATGTAGATGTATGTTAGAATAGACATGTAGATGTAGATGTATGTTAGAATAGATATGGTAGATGTATGCTAAAACAGACATGGTAGATGTACATGCAGTTTAGAATAGATATGGTAGATGTATGTTAGAATAGACATGTAGATGGATATCAAAAATGTGGAAATTGGCTGACAGGTTGATATCCAAGAAGAGTGACATCATGTTCACATCTCATGGACTATTTTAGTAGAAGAAATATTTACTGAAGGAAAGGGATAAATCCCCAATAATGGTAATAGTCGTAGGAATTATACATATGTGTATATGTATAGGTGGCCACTAACCAGGTATCTTGTTACAGTTCCTGGGTGTGAGGGCAGGCCAATATACCAACTAATGTTATTATACAATGTAAGTAAACTTACGGCAGCCATTTTTTAAGTCACGCCCATAATCTTCACTTTTTATTTAGAAGAAAATGTTGAGTATTCAATTATGAAAAGACTATTTTGCTCAATTAAGTTGTTTCACAATAAATTGAAGAGTTTTAAAAAGATGCATATTTTACATCATAAGAGTATACATATACATGTACATTAGTCTTAGTTCTAACGGCTAGTCTAAGTTGTTCAACAAGCTTCTTTTGAGCGCTACATGGGTAGATCCAAAAGAAATTGGTGAACATGAAGATACTTTCCATTAGGGAGCTTTAAACGTCACCCATTATGGAGTGGGTTGACAAGTTCCATAGCAGATCTACAGATTTGAGAGACGTGGCCAGCTGGCAAGAACAAACAGCAGAGAAATCATCCTGGAGCCGACACTGGATTTATGGATCATCTCTGGGGATTAAAGAACTCGGTACCCATTAATCTCAGCATTTTTTTGAAATATAAGAATATTAATTGCTATAACTTGGCTATAACTCACAGTAATTCGGCCATCACACAAGATACAATCTGTAATTATGTGCCATTAACTAATAGCAAAAATATAAGAATATTGTGGGAGGGGAGGTAATGATGGTACACATAGCAAACAAAGACAGATGATGAAGCAGAACAACAATGGCGGATTAACACCCATCAGAGCAATGGCCAACAGGCAACACCCACATGAGGTGACGCTAGCTCACCGGTAATGGCTGTCAGCAGAGTAACAAAGCTTTCGGCACACTCGGCAGCCTTTGATTGGTCATCATCTTCTAGCTCAGCACTGAACTGACTGGTCCAGGCGGTAGGGGACGAGGTCATGGTGTCCATCTTCTCCTGGGCAACTGAGGAGAGAGAAACATAGCTATTTAATGATGTCATACTATACCACTCTAAAGCATGCCATAGTAAACGTGTCAGTGGCTAATGCATTATGCAGAGAACTAACAGAGTGTGATCTAAATCTTAGCTGGTTAAGGTTAATGATGAGGACACTTGTTAAATCCTCGAACAGGAAGTAGGTTATAACTCGTCCCTGACTAAGATGGAAAACTGCGGATTATTATGAGCTCAACAGAACTATACGCAAGCCAGCGAATACACAATGTGTGTGGACATGTTAATTTCTAATTCGTCAACACAACTTCCTACACCCGGAGTAACATCTTTGTGGATAAAAACTTCACAAGGAATTTCAATTATTTGTTGAAGACTTCTGAGAGACCACATGTAAATTTAAATATATAAATATAGTCACAGAGTGGCTACCAACTATGGTGTTACAGAGTGGCTACCAACTATGGTGTTACAGAGTGGCTACCAACTATGGTATTACAGAGTGGCTACCAACTATGGTATTACAGAGTGGCTACCAACTATGGTATTACAGAGTGGCTACCAACTATGGTATTACAGAGTGGCTACCAACTATGGTGTTACAGAGTGGCTACCAACTATGGTGTTACAGAGTGGCTACCAACTATGGTATTACAGAGTGGCTACCAACTATGGTATTACAGAGTGGCTACCATCTATGGTATTACACAGTGGCTACCACCTATGGTATTACAGAGTGGCTACCATCTATGGTATTACAGAGTGGCTACCAACTATGGTATTACAGAGTGGCTACCAACTAAATGGTATTACAGAGTGGCTACCACCTATGGTATTACAGAGTGGCTACCAACTATGGTATTACACAGTGGCTACCAACTAAATGGTATTACAGAGTGGCTACCAACTATGGTGTTACACAGTGGCTACCAACTATGGAGTTACAGAGTGGCTACCAACTATGGTGTTACACAGTGGCTACCAACTAAATGGTATTACAGAGTGGCTACCAACTATGGTATTACAGAGTGGCTACCAACTATGGTATTACAGAGTGGCTACCAACTATGGTATTACAGTATTATTAATGGGTGTGACCATTCAAACAAATACAGTTAACTCAAACCTTCTGCCACATGACAAATTTTATGTAGCGATAAATGATAATCCTACACATGGGACAGTAAGCATGTACTGGTGTAACAGGACCTTATCACTCAATGCATCACCACATTCCATCTCCATATACATGTATATATAGACATGAAACAGACGACTTCCAAAGCATACCAGAGCTACAACATAACGAAACAACATAACGATAACTTATACTACCTACATTTTTTCTCAATGATCATCCATTTTCTGAAAGGTTCCTCTGCGGTGAGAACATGGAGGCATGTGGGTTCATCTATGGGATAGTCGTGGTAGTTGCACATGTCAGCGTGGAACGACAGCGTCTCGTGTATCATATGAGAGTACAGGTGCTCATCGTACATTAACTCTGGTATACAAGACACCAGCTTCTCCATAGCTAGTATATGCAAACCTATAATATATTTATTCACAGGCATGTGATTTGTCAATCAGTTATTAATCAACCTAATTTATTATTTCTAATATAAGTTAAAACAAGATTTATAGGTTTGTTCAACTGGCACCTTACACAACTTCACTGAGTGTGCTCTCTAGAAATAGATTGTCTGTTGCTACGGATACCACGAAAGTATCTCCAGAAAAATTTTGGGAAAAATATTGATGGATGTTTCAATCAAAGTGTTTAGATCAGTATATTGGCAAGTGGAGACCTTGATCAGGTGATTAGATTTAGGACCTGGCCGGTATTTTGGTCGGTGCAATACACGCATGCAACCGTAAAGTGAGTTGGATGTAACATTAATCAGTAAATAGGACACCGTCTACATCCTACATAGAGAGTAGGATAGATAGACTGTGCTAAGGTAGATAAGTACACAGACAAGAGACAGTAGAAAGGTAAACCAACAACCTCATAGATAATCCACCAGATTACTGTCTTATCGTAAACAGGTACCGGAAACCACCACAACAAGTTAATAATACATGAAAATAACATTTAGTAGTGCCAGCACGCTCTCTGCTAAACAGCATACAGAGTAAGTATGTTCATTAGGACAGAATTTCAGGCTGGTTTAAAAGATTAACTCACTTGTACGCAATAATATAGACATTATTCGGATGGTTTACTGACCTGCTGGCACTGCTATAGGTAATAGGTAGTTCTACTTAGGCCCAGTTAAAGACAAAGTATTGATGGAGATGGATTCTTGTAATATTATTAAACGTGTCATGGACATTATTTAGGGCTATTTATGACTTAATGGAGGGGGGGGGGGGCTACACATACCTGTACCTGTACTACCTATAAAGCACCAGAGGGAGGACAAGTAACATTACATAATGCAAGTGGAATGAAAGACCCACTGGTGACTCACCTCGGAGGAACTCTATGTGTCCGTTAACAAACTCGTAACCAGCATCCCACAATGCCGGTTGAACGACGGCATTCATGTAATCAGAGTGATCCTTTGCCCAGGTCAACAGCTGGGTGAAGAACCATTCGGGCTGAAATATATAGTTTATCCACAATACAGAGATTTTCCAGTACGAAATGGTACATATAGATACCTCAAGGTAAATACGAATATGATTAATGTAATAGATACATCAGGATTTATATTTATAATACAATTATACAAATAATTAAAACAACTCTTTGTGTTAATCCATAGGGTGGATTACCCCACCACAGGAGACTACGCCCCACCAGTAATCCATCTAACTAAAGTAAATGAGCTAATCCAGATGGGTTAGAGAGATAGCAGAGAGTTTACAGATGGGTTAAAGAGACAGCAGAGGGTGGGCAATGTGTGGGCCAACAGGTCTGGCCTGCCATAGAGGAACACAGAAGACGTGGCCCTACCTTCTCTATGTTGTTAGTAGGCTTATTCCCATAGAAATGATACTGGAATCTCTTCCTCAAAGGTTCCATCAGTATGGCAATAGGCATGACGGGCTGCTTGTAGTTAGGAACACTGGCTATTATAGGGTGAAGTTTAGCATCTTCAGCCAAATCTGATCTAAAAATGTTTGAACAACGGCAGGATTGTAGAACTATAATAGGATACTGGATCATGTATGACTCTACCAGCCGAATACCTGATGTTCCAATGTAGGACAAAAAGAAGACACACATACATATCTATATACATTGTACATATCTACATATATATTCTATTTGATTTCATGGAGTGTAATGTTTTAACTAGATCGTGACTGAATATATGCAGTGTATATAAGTGTCATAAATGACAGGTGAACATACATCACATGCAGTGGCTGACTAGATGGCAATTCACTCGGTAGTGATTGCTATCAACTTCCACCATTTTAATCAGATGTGCGATAATGTGGAACTAGGGCTAGATCTACATTGTAACACAGTGGAATAAGGGTTACGTGTAATTCATAGTGTAACACCATAGAACTGAGGCTATGTGTAGAATGGAATCAGAGGACATATTAGATGCTAAGTGCATTCATACAGACAGTAAGTACCTTAACTGGATAAGCAGCAGCTGACGAAATATTCTAGACAGGTTAGACTTGATGATACTAGGGTCAGTGGAGGTAGCAGCAGGTTTGGTCTTCTGTGAGTTGAATGCAGTTACAAATGGCCACTGCATAGATTTCATAACCAAGCTGAGGTCCCTGTAGTCATTATATAGTGAATAGATGTAGTTATATCATCTACAGTACATATTATATACATGTACTATATATTAGTACTAATTATTCTATAAAACAGTGGTACATGATAATATGTAGGACTAGAAGGTGTTTCCATTATATTATTACATTAATAAGAGCTGAAGAGAGAGAGAGGCACATTTGAGAACACTTGTATAATGGGATATACAGCACATATATAATGTACATTGACAGAAGAGTAGATTGATGACTAGACCCAGACTAGACTTGACCCAGACTATTCAACTGATAAAATGTCAAACCTGTTTACTGGTTAACAAGTAAAACATGGGATGGCCTTACTTTTACACAGTCCTTGAAAGCAAGGATAGGCAAGCACAAGTAATGACAACTCCAAATTAGGTAAAAGTTGGTACGAATGAGTATACAACCCTGGTGGGCAAACAGTAGCAGTGGAGAGTAGGACATGGGTGTGTACTACATGTGTGCTAGGCGAAGGCTTATATTATGTCCCAAGATACATCACCCAAGATACATCATTACTCAGCATATACACAGTACACACTTTAGCAGCCAGTCATCTACATCTACTTTCTAGAAATATACATACTACAACAATAACCAAGCTTACAATTTTGATTATTTTGTACATAATTAGGGAAATTATTTCAGAGTTGTGCTCACTTGAACCAAATATTCCATGAGAAGACAACTTCAAATAAACTAATCTGAATATGACATTGCTAAATATAACGCATTTAATTGAGAGCTGCCTTACTTTGCTAGTCTCTCTCTCAATGTCCTTGACCAGTATCTAATGGTATCCTGGAGATATTCTAGCAGATTCTTACAGCTCGTGCCACCAATCTCCTCATATAGGCTAACCAACGCCTGATAACTGTCTATAGCCTTGTCATTAGAATCAATTAGTATGGCCGACTGAAGGGAGCAACTGTACACAGAGTATACACTGTATATATATATCATTATAATTACCGTATGCCAAATGAATTAAACTTCAACAATCTAGTAATATTGGGAAGATATAGGCCTAATGGTATAACAACTGTGACTGTGTTATTAGATCCCTATGATATCAGGGACAGGAAATGTACATGTACTAATGATAATGGACATTGCAGGTGTCTGTTACAAATAACAGGTCTATATGAAAAGTGCCTACTATTTTGTGACCTTCATGTTCAGTCAAAAAATACAATGCAAGTCGCTCAATACTAATTAGGTTAAGCCTACCTTAAATGTTCGATGCGATCGATACATTGGAGATAGGATTTACATTTCTCGATTTGGTCATATCGAGTAACTACGGCATCTAGTTCAGTAACAGTTTTGCTCTCCTTCTTTAAGTGGGTATTGACCTCATCTGTTAAAGCAGTAGTGGACAATTGTATTTCTTCCAATTGCTTTGGCAATTCCTTCTCACTAATTTCTTCATCCTCCATCTGCTCATCATTTTCTGTGGAACTCTCTCTCTATGAAAACAAGAGTTAGTCTGATGAACTGTACAGTGACAATAGCTTGTGGAAGAAAAAATGAATCATTTTAAGACCACCAAATTACACAGTAGGAAAATGGCTGATTGTATATTGTTCAGTGCAAAGAATTAACAATGTACCAGTATAATATTCTAACTTCTACTGCACAATCATTCTACTGTTTAGATTTTTAGCAGCCATCCATCTTTTAGTCTACTCACCTGAATTGGTATGAACGCTTTTTTTATTTTATACACCGAGTCTAAATTATGCTCCACTAACAGCCTAGTTAGAGATTATATTTTTCATCTGATTAAGTTCGGTTACTTTGCTCTTATTGTAATTGCTCGCTTATTCTCTATATATACAATCAAACTAACCTCCAGCGTTCCCAGTAGACGAGACCATAAGACTATCTATGAGCTAGGCTTAGCTAGACAATTGGTTGTTACCGCCGGTCTCAATAATTACACACATCTCGTTAGGTAGCAGAGCAAATTATAGTGTTTGAGCATCCATGCCTTACAACAATACAAGTAATCATTGTGCAGCAGATTGTAGTCTATTTTTTTGTTGATGACTGACTAATTATGATTGGTATAGGCAGTAGGCTATATTATTCCAGTTGGCATTAGGCCTACGTTACAAAGCACTTCGTAGTAGGCCTACATACTAACCTTGAGCTCAAAATGGGATGCATCATCTTTTCTTTCACTTATTAGATAGTTTTCGCTCAACTTTAAAGACTTATGCAAGGCCTTACAGCTTTTCAAGGAATTTGAAATAAAATTGGAATGCCCACCCACTTCATTTTGGTCGAGTCCAATGACAGAGTTAAGAAAGTCCGTCGCATTTGAATGTAATTTTAGGATTGAAACCACGTCAGAAGGAGATGCCGATAGAGTCTCCATCGAAGAAAACTACTAGAACTAGTAGTAGTACTAACAAAAATGAATATTACAATCAAAATGGTCGTGGACGTTCACAATTACAATACAATACAATCACAATGTTTTTTATGTACATGTATTTCTCAATAAGTATCGTGCATTGTAAAATTGTATCCGATTTGCAAATATATTCTTCAAAGAAGGACTCTCGTTGGTTGGAAGTAAAGTCAATAAATAAATGTACCATAGAGTTTAGTATACCAAACTCTATGAATTGGATCTCGCAGAGTTACTGGACCTGGCCAAATCTATCCAAAAACAGCTTTTCTATAACTTTGATGACTTCAACAACACATAGATGTCGACACTGTTGAACAGATAGGTGAACCACTCGTCTCTTTAAGTCTATGAGAAAATGAAAAATGTCATAATTGCAAACGTGGCAAACGTTGATCAGTGAACATCCCGGCATTGCCTTTTAAAATGTACATTGTGGCTGTTCAGACGTTATAAATACCGTCAGGTGGTCTTTTTATACGAATCTGTCTATGGTAACATCTTGTCTATTTACCTAAGTCAATCATGTTTAGGTTGAAAACCGAGTTGTCTGCTCTCTTAGTGGGAAGGAAAGCACCAACTCCGCAAGAGAAGAGTTATCTCTCCAGAGGTCATTCAATCTATGGCATTGGACTCTCATGACGCGCCTGCACTCTGGGTCGAGCCAAAATTATACACATTTATGTAACATTTTGGGTCGAGCTAGTGATGGCCACTATTAATAGCGACCCAAGTTCAAAAGTTCAGCGCCAATCATATAATCTGATCTAGAACCAATTATAGCTCTGGTATAATACTAGTAAAGATACTAGCTGAGCGCACGTTTGTCGATATATAATTATAATATATAATATTATAATTATGTATAAACTTTCAAGACAAATTTGAAATATCGAAGAAATTTCTACATTCTCAATCAATTATTTTGATGGACTTGATGTAGCTAGTTAGTTGGGTAAGTAATAAGTACAATTAATATTATATTTCTGGTAGGTCTAATCTTGTCTTCGTTGTAACATTAAAGCTCCTTGGTTAAAGCAAGGAGTACTCCTTGGTTAAAGTTAGTAAAGTATTAAGTATTAGTATAGTATAGTAAAGAAAGAAAAGTATTTATTTTTAACCAATGTAAAGTAAGATCAAAAGATCTAGATGAAGATAAAATGAGCAAACCCAAAAGTATAATCAATGCTTCAAGACTTCGACGTCGTTTGCCTCACCGAAACACACATTAACATTGATGGAAATATGGAATCGACAGCGATGTTTGTTAAACACTCACTCATAGAATGGATTTCTTTCGGAGTGACAGGAACACTGAGGTTTAGAGGTGGTGGGGTTTCCATTGCTGTTAAAAATATACTAAGCGACTGAGCCAACTACTTGGCAACACAGCAGGAATAAAAATACCCCCCCCCCAAATGTAAATCTGTTGTTACTATAGACCCCATGTTTCTTCCTCCAACATAAATAGCATCGACAATGCCATTGCATCTATTTTAAAAGAGATAATCAGACAATAAACATCTACCGGTAAGAGATCCAAATCCCATGGGATCAACTGGGAAACTCACCAGGTTTGGAACAGTACTCTTTACAAAAGCTATCATCAGGATTTCCTACAAATAATGTCTGAACGCAATCTAACTCAAGTGATTTCAGAACCAATTCATCTATGTGGAAAAACCTTGAATCTGATTTGCATCGATGATCCAACGTTGGTTTAATCCACACAAATAATAACTCCAGGTCTCAATGAACAGCAGAATTGCATGTTCATACCTCATGTTGCAACCCAATAAAAGGCAGTCTTTGAGGAGCGCTGAGTGCGACCTTCCCATCATGGGCAAAGTGGAGAATATGCGTTTCAAATTTACTTCATCCTTCTGGAAGACAATTTAAGAATTAATACCCACTAAGACCGTCCACATGAGAGCTCAGGTCAACAATTACGGCTAGATAGGCAGGCTGAAAAAACAGGTGACCTCTATACCTGACTCAACACTAAAAAGAGAGGAGATACATAATAGATCATCGGATCACTCAAAAGAAATTATGTCATGGACAAAGAATTCAGACAGTAAGCCTTGCAAAACAAGAGAAAAGAGCAGCACCTCATCACTGCACTTGGGCTGTCAGACAGAGCAATCACTGTGGACAGCCATAAAGGTGCTGCATAAAGGTGAATTCATATTTTACCAATAATTCTGCTTCAATGAGAATGTTGGTGATCTTCTTCATCTACTGTCAGAGTCCAAACCTATGAAGATGGTATCAAGAAACTCATTTATGACCTGAAAACAGATCACATAAACCTGACCAAATCAGAAAATTGAACTGCTTGTGCTCTCCACTATGTGAGTTTGATGCCTAAAACGCCCAAAAATTGACCCCTCACATTGCCAACTGGATCTAGGACTTCCTTTCCAACTAGAGCCAACGGGTGGCTGTAAAGGATTCCTAGTTCGCACAGTTAGGCGTGACATCTAGCGTTCTCCAGGTCTCTGTGCTGAGACCCATATATTTTCTGATCTACACCAACGATCTACCAGACTGTTTCACAATCATGTAATGTTGGCCGCTATGCCGATGATGCTCTTCTGTGTAACGTTACCAATGATGACAGAGATGAGGACTTTCAGAGAAACAAACTCTATATTATTGGTCTGCCACAAATCAAATGCCTTTTAACACTATAAATTATGAAGTTGTAGTGTTTACTAAGAAAACCAGACCCCCTCCATCCTACTCGATTGGTGGTCAGCCACTAGACTGTGGAGATGAGAGTGTAAATGTGACTAAGACATGGGGATGTATTAAATAATATACACTCCATGATGCTACTGAAGATGCAAAACTACTGGCATGCACAAGCCTCTGTCATCCCATTCTTGAGTATGCTGGTGTTCTGCTGGCCCCGACTAGACTGAGACTACTACAAGCAATGAGGTGGAACATGTGCAAAACAAAGCCATCAGGTTTATCAAGAATATCAAAGGATGGCATGATGTCTCAAAAGGACGAACTGATTTTGGATTACAAACATTGAAAGACAGAAAAATCACTTTTATTCAGAATCCTCACAAGAAGACAGACACAAAACTCTATCATCTGTACGCGATGATGTCATGAACAGCAATTGTCAAACGTCTATGACAACAAGAGCTGTGAAAAGAAAACCTACATGTTCCTCAATTTATGCTTCATCACATGTATCTCAACAGTTTTACCAATAGCCATACGAGATCTAGGGATAGGCCCTCGACACTCCCAAACCTAGAAAACAGTTTGTCCTCTATATCGCACATACAAGGCTCACTACTTTTTTACCATAACAATAGTTTTAAGAGTGCTCTAAGTCCCTTGAGGTAAGTATAATATAATTGGGTATTTATAGTTCATAGTGTTAGACAGTGACTGACACCTTGACTGTGTCAGTGTGTCGTTTGGCCCTCCCTCCCCCATCCACCACCACCAACCCTTGTCTTTTGATTGTACATAAATTTTGTATGGTGGGATAGACGTTAGACCATATTTTAAAATTTAGCAATAATTTCAGCAGATATTATAGCAATAACTAGGTAGTTAGTATATTTCTAAACTAACACAAAGTAGCTTTATATCTTGGAATCTCGGAACACTATGCTTGACATGAATATATAACGGGGAAGGAAATAAACTTTGAAGAGGGTGATTATATAGGTTTTACTCATTAAACATTAACTAGAAAGTATTTATTCTTTAATCATTCAGTGAGGCTAACATGTCTCAGGCTACAAGGAGACCACTTGCAATAGTCCTCATACCCTTTATACCACCTAACTCCTAGAGACACTAGCCTACACACCTGGCTATAGCCCAAACTTTCATAATTAATAAGTAGTCAGTTCTTGTAATGTGTACATGGTCAATCAAACAAGAGATTTCTAAACCTGCACTATCCAAGATCTAAGACTGCCAACAACAGGCCAAGAGGTATAATTACTGGAAAACTATGTACTATATGGGTACCTGTATTTACTTGTAGATTGTGACCTTACCTTGTAATTAAGACTTGGGTCACTAGGCAATTTGTGGTAAGTATTATGGAGTAATGATACAGCTGATACAGGTTTAACTGAAGACCTGTGGGGTTCTATTGTGTTGTATGTTGTGATTTCCAACTTTAGCAACACCTGCTGGTTGCTTTTAATTGATTTCTGCTTTTGTGTGAAACCTGGAGACTTTTTCTACTTCTACTTTGAGAGAAAGCATCATTACTTTAATTGACTGTAATTTGGCTTGATGGGCAACAGAGTTAGTATACATTGAACAATATGTGTGACTTTTGATTCTTATGCAGTGATCTGCTATGCAAGTACTGAGCTGTATTCTTTGTACGTCACTTTTCCATTGAAGGTTAAAGTTATTCTAAGTGTATGCAGAAATGTAGGACCCAAATTTGAAATGTAGTATTTAAAAATCTATTTGAAGACTGATTCTCAGTTTTAGATTAAATTTTTCAGGTGCAAATCCTCTTTTAAACTTCAAACTTTGTGAAAAACTTGTATGGATCATCAGAGTCATCAAGGCTATGGAGGGCTTAGGAGACGCCAACGGAATGCTGGGTCATATCTTACTCGTTATAGGAGACTGCGACCGGATGTTCTCAGGGATCTACAATTGAGATGTACGAGTGATATTGAGGCTAAACATATGGCAGAATCTGTATCCACGCATAGTGCACCTTTATATCACCTCAAAAATGTATCGTTGTTTAAGCATGTCTTGAACCGAGAAATAAATGGACGTACAGACAGACCAATGAAAGGATTGACATCTAAACATTTATCCACAGCAATGCCTTCACTGTTTAGTGAGCGGCAGCTCAATTTAGGCACTGTAAATAAGGTATTCACGTCCAAATGGATTAATGACAGTCAGGTGGTTATGGGCACCAAGTGCAACAAGGTACGTATGCTTGAAGTTGGATTATTCTGTCTGCTGGTCAGCATTGCACTATGTTTATCATATATACATGTACATTAGATATGCAATCTGCACACTATCTTCAAAACTATTTCTCTGTTAGCTCTGTCTTCGTTCTGGTGTAGTTCATATTTAGTTATAGCAGACTGTGAAGCGAGAAATGAGAAGCTTCATCTGGCAAATGTCCGCAGTCCCGGCCTCAAGTTGATCATACAGTGTAGGCCTATTCATGTCAGTTTCTTATCTTACCTGCTACATCATTGGTGATTTGTTTCATTCTTCTGTTTCCTGTCTACATAAGTATGAGGGACAGATTCATTATACTCGTGTACATATAGGCCTACATAATTATGTACATTTATGTGTGCTGTTTTGTTTCTTAGTTGCTAATAAAAGATGTAAACACCGATGAGACTATTCATATCCCAAGTCTGCGTGGAAGTGGTACAACGGCTCCTGCAGACTGTCCATGTGGTATCCATGCAATCTCTATTAACCCTTCCAAGACTCTACTCGCTACTGGTGCTGAACATACAAACTGCCTGGCAGTTTACCGTCTGCCATCGTTTGACCCACTGTTTGTGGGCGAGGTGAGTATCTAGTGTATGTGGACTATGTGAGTATCTAGTGTATGTGGGCTATGTGAGTGTCTAGTGTATGTGGGCTATGTGAGTATCTAGTGTATGTAGACTATGTAAGTATCTAGTGTATGTGGACTATGTGAGTATCTAGTGTATGTGGGCTATGTGAGTATCTAGTGTATGTGGACTATGTGAGTATCTAGTGTATGTGGACTATGTGAGTATCTAGTGTATGTGGAATATGTGAGTATCTAGTGTATGTAGACTATGTGAGTATCTAGTGTATGTGGGCTATGTGAGTATCTAGTGTATGGGGGCTATGTGAGTATCTAGTGTATGTGGGCTATGTGAGTATGTAGTGTATGTGGACTATGTGAGTATCTAGTGTATGTGGACTATGTGAGTATCTAGTGTATGTGGACTATGTAAGTATCTAGTGTATGTGGGCGAGGTTCGTATCTTATACAATAATGTAAATAGTTCGGATCTCTTCTCAATATATTAGTTTACACTTTGTACAATTGAATATTTAACACACATGTACAATGTATATAATAATATATAGGCCTACTGTATCTCACATAATCATCTGACTTTATTTGTTATAGCATGGTCATACTGACTGGATATTTGATCTCACATGGATAGATGATGAGTATTGTGTAACAGGTGAGCTGATATTGGAATATGCATATAGTAGTATATGCAATGTCATACTATCGATAGTGATATTGAGATATGCATATAGTAGTACATGCTATGTCATACTATTGATAGTGATATTGAGATATGCATATATTACATGCTATGTCATATTATTGATAGTGATATTGGGATATGCTTATAGTGCATGCTATGTCATACGATTGATAGTGATATTGGGATATGCATATAGTATATGCAATGTCATACTATTGATAGTGACATTGAGATATACATATAGCACATGCAATGCCATACTATCGATAGTGACATTGAGATATGCATATAGTACATGCTATGTCATACTATTGATAGCGATATTAGGGTATGCATATACAATGTAGTACATGTTATGTCATACTATTGATAGTGACATTGAGATATGCATAGGCCTATTTTAGTGCACGCTGTGTTATACTATCGATAGTGACATAGCTGTATTATGACCGCCTGCACTTTGTAGGTGCACGAGACAGTAATCTAGCTCTGTGGAAGATCAGAGATGAAGGCAGTGATGATGAGGGCTGTTACAGTAATTATATCACACATACTGGAGCAATTCCCTCCTTTAACCATGCCATTATTAAACCAGTCAAAGTGAAAGCAGTGAGGAATGCTGATAAGATTCGTGCAGTAGCTTACAATCAAATGGGAATGGTAAGCTGAATTTACTTTCCTCAGAACCAATTAGTCTGTGGTAGTTGAGAATCGTATTCTGCCGAAGACTACTATGATTATGTAGAAAGATAGCTTAGGTCACCCGTCCCCATGTATGAACTTGTTGTTCCCTCTATGTGGTGTATGAATGATTTTCACCGCAACATGGTATATAGACAAAGTAGTCGCATGTATCTCTCATTCTGGATAGATAATATGATATTGTACTACTGTATGCTGCACATCGTACTGTAACAGGTGATTCTTAATTTACAGGAGTTGGCAGTTTTATCATTGAACAGTAAAGTTCATACTTGGGATGTGGCTACATTTCAAAAGGTTTGTGGATACGTACTGTTGACCGTGGATACGTACTGTTGACTGTGGATACGTACTGTTGACCGTGGATACGTACTGTTGACCGTGGATACGTACTGTTGACCGTGGATACCTACTGTTGACCGTGGATACCTACTGTTGACCGTGGATACCTACTGTTGACCGTGGATACCTACTGTTGACCGTGGATACCTACTGTTGACTGTCGGTGCCTACTGTTGACTGTGGGTGCCTACTGTTGACCGTGGGTGCCTACTGTTGACCGTGGATACCTACTGTTGACCGTGGATACCTACTGTTGACCGTGGATACCTACTGTTGACCGTGGATACCTACTGTTGACCGTGGATATCTATTGTTGACTGTGGATACGTACTGTTGACTGTCGGTGCCTACTGTTGACTGTGGATACGTACTGTTGACTGTGGATACGTACTGTTGACCGTGGATATCTATTGTTGACCGTGGATACCTACTGTTGACCGTGGATATCTATTGTTGACCGTGGATACGTACTGTTGACTGTGGATACGTACTGTTGACCGTGGATACGTACTGTTGACCGTGGATACGTACTGTTGACCGTGGATACCTACTGTTGACCGTGGATACCTACTGTTGACCGTGGATACCTACTGTTGACTGTCGGTGCCTACTGTTGACTGTGGGTGCCTACTGTTGACCGTGGGTGCCTACTGTTGACTGTGGATATCTATTGTTGACTGTGGATACCTACTGTTGACTGTCGGTGCCTACTGTTGACTGTGGGTGCCTACTGTTGACCGTGGATACCTACTGTTGACCGTGGATACCTACTGTTGACCGTGGATACTTACTGTTGACCGTGGATACCTACTGTTGACTGTCGGTGCCTAGTGTTGACTGTGGGTGCCTACTGTTGACCGTGGATACCTACTGTTGACCGTGGATACCTACTGTTGACCGTCGGTGCCTACTGTTGACTGTGGGTGCCTACTGTTGACTGTGGATACCTACTGTTGACCCTGGATATCTACTGTTGACCGTGGATATCAACTGTTGACTGTGGGTACCTACTGTTGACTGTGGGTGCCTACTGTTGACCGTGGATATTTACCGTTGACCGTGGATACCTACATGTACATACTGTTGACCGAATTACTTCCATTGTTTCCATTTCCAGTTTCTCAATGTATACATGTATTATTGGTAACCGTTTGTTTCATTGAACAAGATTTTAAGTGAAATCTGACTGTTCAGCTAGCTGAATTTTCAAATGGTTGTTATTCACATAATATGCAAATGTAAGTGCCTCTTCCAACATGTTATAGCAAGTTAAACTATGATTCATAAACTATGTGATGGTTTTTGTTCTACAGACACGGACCAGTTCACTTGATAAGATTAAAGAGACTGTGTGCCTCTCATACGACCCAAGCAGACAGCTTTATGCTGTAGCATCACAGTCTCACGTTTCTCTGCTGGATAGGAACCTCAATCAAATAATGTGTATTCAGTCGCTGGACAAAGGCTATGGTAAGACTGTGTCCTCACTAAACTTGCCATTTTCTTGGGATAGTAACACAAGTTTGCAATTATTAAATTGGTGACTTGAAGGTGAATACAAATTTTAAAAAGTTGATACTTTATCACTTGTTATTTTATATGCCGTCCAGGCTCTTTATGTTTTACACTTATATGTATCTTTGTAGGAATTCGATCAATATCCTTCAACCATAACATAATCACTATCGGCACTGGTGTTGGTACCATTTTGTTCTACGATATGAATGCTGGGAAATACAGGGATTGTCAGTGTGGTTACCCTAGTGTGCTGAGCGCTGGACCCGGCTATCTGGTAAGTTGATCCTCAACCTTTATGTATACACCAACATGATTGCTACCAAACCAGCACTATCTTCAGCATAATACTGTTTGTGTTACAGCAAAGAGATGACACGTGGCGAGACTACTTCAGTGAGAATGTCTATCAGAATGCAATATACACTCACTGCTATGACGGCACTGGTCAGAGACTCTTTACTGCTGGAGGGCCGTTACCTGCAGGACTGGTTGGCAACTATGCTGGCATTTGGTCTTGAGTTGCATTTCTCCTTACAGTGTACAGTGTACAGTGTACAGCTACCCAGCATGTAATCTCCACACATATACACACCTACATACAGTATAAAACACCTACCATAATATTGCTCAAGATTCTGTTTTTTATGTAATTCTAACAACTGTGCATAACATAATATTTATGTATTTTATTTGTCAATGTGATGTCTTCACTAATTGAGGTAGTTCAGCTACCAACCAAATTTTAACTACAATTACATGTATATAATTACATGCATGTCCATCTAGTTTAAAATGCTGCAGTAATAACAATGGTGTTTAGAGCTAAACAGAGAATCCAAAAACAGTTTTAACAATGTCATGTTAAAACTGTAAAATTGTAAAATGGTTCTACCATAATGACTGTGAATATGTTGTAAGTTTAATAGTAGCTTCAACTGGCTGGTATACACCAATGCAGTATTGTAGTTTATTATTATTACTCTTCCCAGGTATGGCTCATGTTTTGTTCATATTTAAATTATTCTGTTACCATTTTTCTCAGTTAGTGTTGCCAGTTTCATATTATTATTCTAATCGTATTATTTGACTCCCTTCTAGAATGAACAATTTACGGAATACAGTTAATTGAAATTCTCATGACATAATTAGAAAAATTGTTTAGCTAAGCTTCACTGCCTCTCCCTTTCTATCACATGTAGCGTCCTGCTTCAGGTATTTACTCCAAAATTTTGAGGAGGGCTCCTGGGGTACCACCCACCCTCTGGGTACCCTGCTAGCACCAGGAACACCATCTGCAGTTATGAAACTATCCCATTGATGCCTGAAACACATTATCAGTGTTATAAAGAGCAAATCTCAACACAATAAAAGAGTCCTAAAAGATACAAACAATGTAAAGTTAGAGAAGATAGTGACAACTGTGTCCCAATACAGTGCATGCCAAACTAGAGGTGCAGAATTGTCTCCCCTTTTCACAAGATGCAAAGAGATGATAACTTCAAGAAAAATAATATAATTGAACTTGTCCGATATGCTATACTGTACTGTATATAAGGTGTATAACTAACCTGAAGTTGATGAAAGCATCAAAGTCTGTGTCTGCTTGAGTATAATAATCGTAAAATGGCCTCAGTTCATCTGATACTTCTACAAAATGGGCAAGAGTTGTTCATAGCACTAAAATGTATGGTGTTAGAACTTATATACATGTACACATACATAATTATGTTCTGAGACATAGCTTCCTTACCATGTGATCCAAAGAGCCAGAGAGCTTTCTGTTTTTCCAATTTATCATGCTGACGGCGCCGTCTTGTGGCTAAAATCCTGGCTTCCTTAGCACAGGATTCCTCATGTTCTGAATCCAACATAACCTATGAAATAGTGGAATCATCCACATCATTGTAAGTAATAAATAATTGACTTTGAAATATTTTAACTGCAACTAATTGGACTCTGTAAACGTAAACACTGATATTGATGTTACCTTTAAAGCAGTCTCTTCCTTCCTGTAAATCTCTAGACGCTTGTCTAAGAGCTTGGACAATTCACATGTCTTCTTCATAAATTTATTTTTTGTATCCCCATCAGAAGACCCTGGAGAGAAAAAGTAATATTATCAGACATTTCATTGAAAGTATTACACAAGTACAAGTATATATACATGCAAGCTGTCACACTTCTACAACTCTACTACTTTGGAGTTGTCCTTCCATTCAGTCCAATACTAATAATTGTCCTCAAGGAACAACAACTTCCAAGTTTGGTATGGCCATTGCCGTACCGATATCCAATTATTCTATGATAGGAAGGATGGAAAGAACACGCCCTATCATTGGTGAAAAAAAATTAGCTGTTGTCTCGATACACATGTAGGTATTACCTGTGATACTATGGGATAAGGGTTATAAGGGTTATGATCAGTCAGTTCAACAGGTTTCATTCCACTTAGATGTATATGTGCTGGGGTTTCTTGTAGGATATCACAAGAGTTGCCTAACCTTGAATTTATCAATATAAATGGGAGGACAACCCCTAGAAAACTAGCCTAGTATATGTACACGCACATACCATATGTAGAAATTTGGGTCTGTTCACGTATGGACCGTAATTTCACCAAAGAGTCAATCAATTCCTTCTGTTTAATTATATCAGTAATCTTCTGCCTTACTTCGGCCATTGACTCATCTGCAGCCTTGACCATCTGCTCCATCTACAAGCATATACAATATGCATATGGGAAATAGAACCCTGTAATTAATTATTAAAAAATTATGTCAATTTATTTGATTTCAAGATACAAATGGCTTACTCGCTTTTGTTCTTGGATTTCTTCAAGCCACTTGTCGATCACCTCATGTCTCTTCTCTATCTGAAGAGACTTAGCCTGTGATTCCTCCCAGATTCTCTGTCTCCGCCTCTTCCGTCTCTCCTAGTTGAGAAATGAATCAATGTGCGAGTTATATAAAGGCTTATTGGAGTCAGGTGATGACCTAGTGATCAAAATATTTGCATAGATACATTGTATCTAGAGTAATTATTCACCTTCCGTTTTTGTAGTCTCATTATCTTAGTTTTCACCATATCTTTGGTGCCATCAGCTTCTAGTACTCCAAGTAACTCTTTAACTTCATCCTAAACATATACAGATATACAGTATTGTTATACAAACCTGTACCCGCTACATACATGTAGTATGCATACAGCTGTACTATGGCTCAAACTAGCAAAAAAGCCTTTCACTGAGAAACACTATTTAAATGCAAAAAAATAATATTTGAATGCGAAAAGTAAACTAAACTTATTCACCCACTCCAGTATTTTGTTTGTTATGCTCAGTTATGGGGACATGGGATATTTGGATGGTGGAGTCCCGTGACATTGTAAATGAACATGAAAAACTGATTCCAATAGTGTAAGAAATGCAATTGCCAGGAGCTATTTGATGGTCACTAAACAGTCATTTGTAAATAATACGCAGTCAATCTAAGTAAACTACGTCTCGCATAGCATAGCAGTAGCATAATATATCATAGCATAGTATAGCATAGCATAGTATAGTATAGCATAGTATAGTATAGCATAGTATAGTATAGCATAGTATAGCATAGTATAGCATAGCACTGTAAATTTACCTCTACACTAGTTTGATCAGCTGCAGCATTAATATTCTTCTCACTCATTTCTTTTTGCGGTGTCATGGCTTTGAGTTTGAGCCTCAGCACATTGAGTCTGTGAAGCATTACTTTAATATCAAGTAGCTACAAGTATTATAAATATAAATATAATCTATTATACATGTAGGATAAAGTAGGGCTCCATTTGTAGAAACATAACTTTTAGATCGCTATAAAGAAAAACTTAGAACTAATAACGGATAATGCTAATATTTGAAAAAAGATAAAACAGTTGCATCATATAGCACACATTTCACTGGTACAAAGTTGTCCAATTTCATTGCCAGACACACAGACATGTTGAATGTGTATGTGAATAATATGTCTTACTGTTAAGTTATTTGGAGTAGAGGGTTGAACGTGGTATGGTTTAGATAGATTGCTGGCAGTCAACCAAACTCTTAATTTCTCCTCTGCACTACTCGTCTGCCTTTGACAGGGAGGATTGCCAACAGGTTTCTGAAAGCAGTTGAACCTCAGACGATTATAGTTTGTCATAGTCACAACAGTTACTTTATAAACACATGTTTGTAACAAGTTCCAGCATATTATAAATTGTAAATTATGAATTGAACAACATAACTGATTTAAATGGGTTCCATCTTCATGGGCTGCCAGAATAATGTCAGTGGCAACTAAATCCCTTATGCAAGATGAACAAACATTTACTAGATTTTCAGATTAGTTATATATAGATGGTTAGGCATATGCTTTAAGAGGCATAAGCATCAACTCAATTAATTTGTATGAACAAAATCTGGACTAATTACCTGTGGTAGCAGTGCGTGAGCTGGTAGTTGTGTGTGAGCATGCACATGAGGAGTGACTGGCATGGGAGGTAAGTGATAAGGGGATTGAGAAGCCAGTGGAGGTGGGAATCTAGTGTTAGGGGTGATGGATGGCTTGTAGTGAGACTCGGCTACACCATCTGTACTGAGATTGGCAGGTGGGGGATAACTGACATTAGGTGCTGTAGGAAGAATATTAGGGTGATGTGGAGGAGGAGGGTTTACCATGGGTGAAGGATGAAATGGTTGAGCATTGACAGCACTACCAGGTGGATAACATTCAATATAAGGTCCACCTCTAGCCCTTGGCCAAGGAGGGGGGTGGTGGAAGAATGCTGATGTGTCAACATTGGTCTGATTGTATGATGATGACCAATTCCCTTCTCTTTGTTTCGGATATCTAGACATTCTAGAAAGTATAGAGTATCTTGTATCAACTTAGTAATCATCATAATGTTAAAGGCAACCTCGGAAAGAATTCGATTTACAAAAACCGACTTTCGACACAAAAAATAGATCACTTCATATTATTTACATATAATTATTATACTATGTAAATATTGTAAAGAATGTACTGGCTTGTGTAAAGACTCAACACATTAATACCAATTACCTGAGCAGTGCTATAAATGCTTGCAGTAGTATACAAATCAAATTAGAACAGCAGCAATCTGTAACACCAACTTAGCTGTAGAGTATGTTAGGAGTTGTACTACCATATCCATTTCTCTCTATCAGTAACAATACTCCCACTAGTGCATTTTTAGGCTGCTTAATAAGAAGCTACCTTCTGACTAGTGAGTTCAATACAATGCAATGCAAAATGTGTGACATAAAGCATAAAATAACTTTGTTGTGACATTATAACCACCTGATTCTTATCTCTTCTGATCTCATGCCTGTTCTCAGATACCCAGAAGAAGATTTTGATCGGATAATTCCACTGAGACCCCCGTAAGAGGTAAAGGTGTGGGACCTCTTACATTATGACTTAAATTCATTTCTGCTTTTTATCGTACTTTTTATATTATTTACTTTTATTGTTAATACCTTTGTCTATTTAGCCTATTTGAACAACTATCATAATTATAAAAAAATTGTTTTCCTACATTAGTAGCATTGAATATCATAAAAACGTAGCGAGTCATCATGATTAAGTTCTTAGCAACAGTTTGCATGAAATACATAGGCCTTACTACAGGTAGGCCTACAGCATATAATATTATATCATACGAGTACATGCATATTTTTATCTCTTGCTTTGCTATGCTGAAACAACAATCCATTGAGTGTAAGAATTATCAGTAGAGTGCAATGTATGGCGATATTAACTAAAAATAAAATGGCTAATAAATTAATAACGAATTTAAATTCCAATAAACATAATAATAATTATTATTTATAATCATAATTATCAATTATAATTCCATATAGATAAAAGAGAAATAGCAATTTAATGATTTAAATATAAAATAATATTTAAATATGTATCAATCACAATTTATATTGTTTATATATAATTTATTAAAGCTGAAACAAAGTGAAAGTTTGAATAAAACTGCTTTATGACTATACAATAAAAATAATATTTATTATAATTATATTATTTATTGTCAATTTTAACTTATTTATTATTATTTTTATATAAATAGCTATGTTAATAACTATTTAATTATATAAATAGAAATCAATTTTAATAACTTGCATAACACAAACTTAACTACATGATTTTTGAATTAGTTGCAGTATCAATACAAAAGCTCCTGCGA
Source organism: Bugulina stolonifera (assembly GCA_935421135.1). Lineage (NCBI taxonomy): Eukaryota > Metazoa > Bryozoa > Gymnolaemata > Cheilostomatida > Bugulidae > Bugulina > Bugulina stolonifera. Next base: position 34,899,228 of record OW285187.1, read on the forward strand.
ATCAGGACTTAAAATAATAGAGGCCCCTGTATGTACTTCATCTGCATGCAGGATAAAGATCCACCTCTGACTCTTCGATACAAGAGCAGCCACATAAAGGCGGGGTAGGTGAAAAACGGCAGCACCAGCACTGTCTGTTCCGGCCTTGTAGCAGTGCTTCACGCTGGGTTCATAACAGGCAGTGGCTGAAGAGTGGCGGTGAGAACTTCATAAACTCGCACACCACTATAAAATAAGACACACCTAGCTGTGGTACATAAAAATACCACCGACATTCTCAGAATTGAGGGTCTGCCATTATTTTATCTTACAAAAGCTCCGCTAATATACAATGTAGACAGCAAATAAATTATTGAGGAACAAAATCATAAAATAAAAATAAAAATTCATGTTCATTTGGAATAGAGAGTCTTTGACCTTGACCACAGTAGCAAATCGCAAGCATATATGGACAACATTAACGGCGTGCGTAAAGTACCTTTCGTGTGCTATCGAAACTAGCATTTTTAGTCTACAAATATATGCGGAGGAGAGTTGATTGGCCTAGAGAAGCTTACACATGTTTTTATTGGCCAGAAATAAGTATGACGTTTTGCCCCTGCACATATTATTTTATATTGAGGGCTTTTTATAACACCTAATCAGTTGTTAAAGTGTTGCCATGGAGAGTTCATTGGTAGTAAAAAGTTACAATACTATCCCAAATTTCAAATTAAAATTTCTCAAATATTGGTAAACATCAATTACCATGTTTATGCCTCTATGATATTTTGCAATTATCTTCAAAAGGGGAATATTTTTTTAATGTTTTACCAATGCAACACCATGTGTTTATGTTTTGTATCATGTAATGTGTCTCTATTTTTTTATCAAGTAATGTCTTATAGCTCAGAGCTCAGAGCTTTAGTTTAGTCTTATAGCTAAAACTAAACTAAAACTTCTGCATGCGTTTCCATTTTTTGTTGGATTGAGTTGATTGAAATTCCCATTACAAGATTATCATTATGATTATTATTATCATTTAATTTATTAATTAGTATTTATAAATATAATATTAATATTAATATAATGATTACTACAAACAAGGACAACAATAACTATTGCTATCTATTGCACTTTCTTGCTTTATTTATTTTTTTTTCTGTTCTTTCTTCTGTCTAGAGATATCCTCATTGTATGACTGTCACCGTGACGTGAGCCACCATTTACAAGACAATGGATAGATTCAAGAGTAACCTTAACTGGTATCAATCAAAAATCGGAGATCATGACAAACAAAATTGGGAACAAACAGTCGAAGGAAAGATTGTAAACTCCATAGACAGTTTGCCAAAGCGAGACTTTAACCATGCTAAGCCATGTAGAGAACTCTTAGACATTGATCTGATCAAAGGCTCTACATTCACCAAGGCAGCCCCTTCACATACTTCCTATGTTAGAACTTGGAAAGGTTTAGTTAGAATATTATTTTTTCCATTCTTTCACAAGTGGTGGGTGCAACACACAACATGGAGATTTTTTTGTACTGCCTTACTATTGTACGCTGCTCAAATCTCTGTCACCATAGTATACCTATATTCATCAGTTAATATGGCTACCTCGCTCTTTGAAGTTACCAATCCACTCATGTTCATGTTTGTGCTCAGCGTAATCCACACTCAGATGGTTTACACGCAATCATCTGCAAAAACTCATATATTTAAAAAAGCTTCTACCGCTAATGTGTCAGCCGTAGCTTCATCTCTGCAATCTATGACAAAACGCAACACTGGTTTAAAGAGAGTTAAAAAGGTTCCATCCAAGCTCATCAGCAAGCGGAAAATGAAACCTTCACCTTTATTAGAGACAGCGAACAAGGTAATTATAAGAAATGCACTGTTACAAATCCTAGTACAATATTTGTATTATATGCGTAGGAAAATCCATCAATTTACTATAAATATAAATTATGCATGATGTAGTTGCCTGGTCATTATGCCATAGGCCTACCACCTGGTTATTTATAATATTGCATTATATTAGCCTATCTTTTGCTGCCAGCTTCACCCTGGTAATTTGATGACTAAATATAGTTCTACTAATACACATTCATATTGAGGTTTATTTAACTGCATTGTTCTTCGGTATGTAAACTTTGAATTTCTATTCAAATTCTATTTCAATATACTTATCAAGATAATATTTATTTAAACATTTCAATATTACAGATATATCTACAGTATATAATTATTTATAAAGTTGTAAGCATAATGTACAATCACTAAACAGATTTATAATGTGCATAACTCTGTAATATGATAACTCCATGATATTATACCCCATACCTGATATTATACAATTGTTTGATTGGAAATCTCTATTCAACCTTCACACCTCGACTCTATTGTTTTAACATTTTATACTCCGTTACATATCGTGTTACCTACAGAGGAGTACAAACAGGGGTATGTTACTGTAGATTCCGCATGCTTGACAACTGGAAACGTCTATGTTAGTTGCAATATTCTACCAAATTAGCGCAGATTAAAATTATAGCACCATTTGATTAACGGAACCAAAATAAGGTACTTGGAGATATAGTTTCATCATATTCTGAGTAATTCTCCGTCTCATGGTAAGACGTTTATTGTATTTGTAGTTAGCAAAGGATTGTCCTCTCATTCCTAAGCTGGTGCAGACAGCAGGCACGTCTACAGATATCCTATCATCTGAATCATCTGAAGAGATCGATGCTGCACTGATATCTAATCTTGGTGAAGACTATAATGGTTTCACTGATCACGATACTATGGAGGATCACGACTACGACGATGAAGGGTAAGCCCGCCCATTAGCCTGATCTCCTCACATAGCCTCGACATGAAGAATTTATTCACTTTGTAATGTCCTAAAATAAGACAAGATCTCATTTTAGCAGTGCATTGCAGTATTGTGGAATTAAAAATATGGGGAAGCATTTCCTTAGAAGATAACAATTATTTTGTTCATTTATTGTGTTGTCCATGTTTTGTTTTTGACCGTACATGTAATTAAAATACTTGATTTCTCTTTCAGCAATACAGTTAAATAGTATTTTCACACCCATATATTCTGTCGCATACCATATACTGTCGCGTACCATATTATACTGTCGCATACCATATTATACTGTTGCGTACCATATATACTGCCGCGTACCATATTATACTGTCGCGTACCATATACACTGTCCCGTTTCATATATTATGCAGCTGTTGTGTTCCATGTATTGAACTAATTAATAACAGGTCGGTGTGCTCCGGTGAAGGTGAGGAGGAGACTAATACTGCTACTACAGGTGCACACGCTGTCACTGTACCTGACGTTGCGCTACACGCACAGAAGAGCCACTCATTACCGAACAGCTCAGGTAAGTACAAGTTGAGTAGTAGTGAGGCATTAACATCGCTGGCTTTTAATGAATTATTTATACTTTTATAATCTATTCAACCTAATGAATCAGATATTGATTTCATTGAACATTTTTTAAACTGTAGATTTCTGACAATCCCGTGGGCTAACTTTCATCGTTGGTACATACTATATGAGTGCATGTACAGTATATACATACTATGTACATGTAGGCCTATATTATATAGACTATTATTGATTATGTCCTCATAACTATTGCGTAACTACTACATACTGAATCCCACCATGTGCTCATACTTTGGTCAGTGATTAGGTCACACTTCATTGCATGTGGTATAACTGGTCTGACTATAAAAAGACTATCTGGAACATTCCAACAGTGGCTGGGAGAGACTGTAAATATATTTTGTAATATTATTTGTTGAATCAAGTCCAGTTTTATAGTACTGGATGTAAATGTGTGTACAAGTATGCTGTTTGGATTATCTAGGTGTCAGACTGTTAATATATAATATTTGAATAAGCACCTTATGTAATAGTCTGAGTTGTTGACCTGACTCAACTTATGTAATAGTATTAATTTATTTATACTACCTGCATGGTGTGGTTGCTGAGCAAATTAGTTTTTATGATAAAACTGGACAAAACCAGACAAACTGGTGCTGATGTTCTATAGCTCGACTCCCACATAATCTGAAGCTAAAAGTAGGAAAGAAGAGAGTTATCTCCCCTATCGGTGAGAGTGAGGAAACCTCAGATCTGGACTCGCCCACCAAAGTCTGGACTTCTGATAATGAATGGGAGAATAACAGGTAAACAATCTTTATGCATGTAATATTATGTTATATCTGCTGTTGAAGATATAGAGTGTTGGATAGCACCGTAGGGCTCGTCTAATGTGTTTGGTTGCTGATCCCCAAACTGTGTTGTGAATATGAATATTGGTTTAAGTTGTACTACTAACTGCACTGTATATTTATTAAGGCTATACTACTAGAGTTATATGCTGATGATGAGTTAGAGGTTATACATACATGTAGGTTTGCTGCTATTTCAGCCATTTCCCTGATAACTGGTCAGTATTAGCACACTAACTATGTAATAGTAGGATTTTAACATCTTCATTTCTATTAGCATTCGTTAGCCTGGGTTCCATACTTGATAAAATTGCTGTTAGCAGTACATGTGACAAAGTATAACACTATTGCTTGTGCTTATGTTGTTGCATTGCGAAGTTAACCTGGTCTTGGAACCTAGGCTAATCTTCATTTAGCTTCTTCTCTGTAAACTAAAATGCTAGTGCTATATTATAGCTATGAATAGCTTGTGAAATCTTGAACTAACATAACAGTTTTCCTCTACACTATTCAACGTTGTGAGCTAAATATCTTGGAAATTCCCAGTCTTTTTATGTGTTCAATTATATTACTTCCCTGATTGTATTTTGCTGTTGTTGGAACAGTCCATTGCATGAGTCAATCAAACTTTAACAAAATTCTGCCATTGCATGATCAATAGAAGCAATATGGTGGCAGCAGCAATGGCAAACCTGAAATTATAGCTTCATAATAGTGCTGTTCAGTTGTAACTCAGTTTCTCTGCTGATTATAGCCTGCACTCATGGCCAGCGCTCTTGTGTGCAGCAGCAAATTGATGTGCTTTTGGCTAAAAGTAAAAATCTGTGATAGGAGCCTGTAGGCTAGAAATATCAGCTGGCATCCTATTTCATAGATTGTTGGGCTTTCATAAATATCCAGTAATTGATTAATTGGTTAATTAGCAATAACTTATAATAGACATTACGTCATTACTTGATGATAAAGGTTGATTGGGCGGTCAGTAATGGATAACTTCTCACAGCAACAGATCAGCTGAGTTATTTATATTTTATTAGAAGTAGTTACTCTGATTTCATCCTTCGTCCTAGTTTAGTGTGTAGTTTGTTACAGCCATACGTATAGCCTTCTATATACGCTTAACAGCAAACGCTTAACAGCAAACGGCAGCTAATTCCAAACTAAGCCATAGTACCGATAATTATGAGATCTCTTAGTGCAAATGTAGACCTGCGGTTGTGTTGGAGCTCATTGACCAGAAATGTTAAGTTCATTTTCCAAGTAAAGTTCTCGGTTATTGCAGATCTTTTCAGCGAAACTCGTAGGTAACTAGGGAATTCTGGGTAGTTTGTTGAACCCACTGTCAGTGTTATATCCTTCTCCAAAGGCTGTCCTTCATCTTCCTCAGTTCTGGGGAAATTCCACTAGACATAGGCCGACATGTAGATATAGAAATTTATTGCATAACGAAGAAGAATTTAATCTCCCAGCAACGGCTTATAGAATTGAATAATGTGGTTTTACCTTCCTTGAAGCATTGAAAATATTTTACACAAGTACCTAATTAATATGCAGATTTCCACCAGGTACTCTTCTTATTCTTTATTAATCACTTGCCGGGAACTTTTTTGCATGGAAGAAGGATGAGGTGCAGACGTAATACTGGTGTGGAGACAGATCCTATTATATCCACTTTTTGTTGTTTGCAGACCACAGACTTGCACCATCATCTCAATTGAATTATCAGACAAGTTATCAACTAGTTGAAACAGTTCTTGAGTAAATTGTCCATGTTTCTTCTAGCAAATGACATTAGCCTGAAACTTTTGTGTATTTGTCAGTTTAAAAATGCTACAGAAGTTTGTATGGACCTCTATTCTCAAATAATGTTTACCCATAATCTCTTCACTGTTACTAACAATGACAACCAACCTGCATATAAATATCGGTTAGTGTATATCACTTGGAGGCAGTTACTAGAAATAAATACATATATGTTGTGCTTATCATAGAATTCTATAGTATGTACTGTACATTGTAAATATAATTATAGCTGTAAACACATGTTTATATGGTCACAGTGTTATTATTGTCATCGTACACAAACTCTACCAAATATTTGTATTGTTTATTTTGTCCTCGTTGTTAAGGGTGTTCTCAGTGTAATGCAAGTGATGCTGGGCATTGTGTCGTGTCCACTCTGTGTCCACTCTATGCGTGCACACGTACATTGGTATTGCTGGTGTTGCATTAATTAGAATTCTGCTATTTAGGGTTTGTAATTCTGACGTGGCGGAGAACAGCTCAGATTCCAGCTCAGAGTACGTGTCAGACAATCAACCAGAAGATGAACTAGGAGCTGAGGGCCCAATATCTCTTAAGAAGAAGCTTACACACTCCCTGGCATATGTCCCATCTTTCTATGACAGGTGAGAACTTGGTCTATAAACTTGCCAGACTAAATGTACAGTACCGTTGTACATTTTATGTTTGTTGATGCTGTTATTGCTATTTTAGATTAGAATTCTGGCCGCCTGTATCTACTCTTGTCAAGTCATCAATTTCAGCCAACTTGCTTGGTAATTATTTTAATTTGCTGAGGAGAATTAAATTGCAAAATATTGCATTAAGATGATATGATACATGTAGCATATCCATGATGTATTAGATGTAGCATATCCATGATGTATTAAGTGTTGGTTTCACTGACCTAATATTGTGTTGAACTCACTTGACCAGAACTTGGTTAGGCACACACTGGAGCGTTGAAGTAGAGGTCTCGTTGACTAGCGTGTAACACAGTATCACCCAATCAGCAAACAGTGAAATACTTGGCGTCAAAAGTTGCAGAGAGTAAAATATTTCAGAGGGAAGATATTCTCTCAGTAACACTCCAGTGTGTCGCTGTGTTGAAAAAGCTGCATGCGTTTTGCTTCATTATTATATTGCGTTATAGAATTACCTGCATAGTCTGGGAGAAGGAACAGTGTAAGAAAGTTGACCTATCAGTTGTGGAACTGAGTGCACAGATTGAGCGGCAAGTATCAAACATTGACTACATCGACTCCAGCGAGCTCATGTTCTGTGCCGTCACATTTAGTGTGCTCATAGCCTCCTTTCCATTTCTCTTCCGCCTCTACTACTCACCTGATCTCCGCGCCACATTCACAGATGTGTTTCTAGAGAGTCGTGTCCCAGATATTAGCACCATCAAGAAATCTCTCCACGTGTTACTTGGGAACAGCTGGCAGGTGGGTAGACAGTAGGCTATTATTATGTCCATCAATGTTGTCCGAATATATTTAATATTTTTGCCACATTTTTGGAAAATACTGACACGTCTTTTCCTTTCCTCGTCTTTTCCTTTCCACGAAAATGGAAATTCTCCACAAGGTCACTCATCTGTAGAATACACACCTACAGTACTGTATGATTATATAGTGTTACTTACCATACCTACAGTACTGTATTGTTATATAGTGTTACTTACCATACCTACAGTACTGTATTGTTATATAGTATTACTTGCCATACCTACAGTACTGTATTGTTATATAGTATTACTTGCCATACCTACAGTACTGTATGATTAATGATTATATAGTGTTACTTACTATACTACATGTACTTTAGGAGTTGGTTATAATAATCAATGGAGTCACACAGAGACTGTTTCTCTGTGGTATCTTCTGCTTTCTGGTGAGTGTGGCAGAGAAGTCGTACTGGCAGAGACTACAGTTTGCCAAGTTCTTCTGCTATCTAACGTCTGCTAGGAAGTCGCGTAAGCATGGAGTCCCCCACTTTAGACTAAACAAGGTGAGTAGATGGATTCCTGGCTATAACATATTTGACATTTACATGATCCGTGTATGCGTATATTCTGTATATATATGGTAAACGCTGTGATACAGCTGTTTCTTGTTAACACCTTCTGTTATGACTGGAACCTGTCAACAATGTTACTTCCAAGAATCATGAGAAGTTGTTTTGTCTGGGCACCTGACATGATCGTCAACATAATGTCATACATACATGTACAGTGATGTTCATTAATCTTTGGACGCCTAGAAGATTTTTACGTTTTTGAGGTCTGTAGGGCTATCTACTGTTACAAAGTGTATTAAAATATATATTGGCTGAATCCTCATTAGACAATGAATCTATTTTTTACAAAATAATTATTGTTTGATAAAGCCTAGAAATCTTATACCACCCATAAACATGACACCAATGGTAAACCGAACTAGGGGTGTTCTAACAGATTATTGTAGTGACGTTATATTTAGCTTTCAAGGCCAGCAAATCTTCAAAGAGTCTGTTCACAGCACATAATGTGCAAAAAAATAAAAGTAAATGTGTATAGTGTCTTCCCACAGTGCTTCAAAGAGTAGTGACCTCTTAGAGTTCACTGAATAAATTTTTGCAAAATAACTTTCAGATACATGAAACCTCATTGATTTTATAAAGTATAGAATCAGCAGCTAATGAGGATTCCAAAAATGTATAATTTGAGCTACTTAAAAACGATAGGCTTCCTTTTAGGACCAAAAATATTCATGAAAAAATGATGGTTGAAAAGCGTCCAAAGATTAATGAACATCACTGTACATATATATACATCCTTTACCTGGCTATATTATTATTTGAGGGTTGGTCACTCGGTCTATTAGAGTCTATCAAATCATAAATCGTGAAGCTGATAATTGCGGCCCACATATTAACTACAGCGAGTTCAAGGTTACCATTAATCTTGCACTCAATGCTTATAAATCACCTGATTCTCCATACACCTACCAACCTGACTGTCTGTCCACGTTAGGGTCCACGTGCTTCAAATTGAGTCATAAATCTTGTGCTGTCTCATGTGGTAATATACAGTTTAGTACTGTCTACTAAATACAATACCAATGTGTTTTATCAACTGCACTGTTATTATTTATTATATGTTGTATCATGGTAATATAAGCCGACACAGTATAATATTATACATGTACGTTAGTGTATCATTGTTACAGGAACTTTTCTATCTACTATTCCCACACCTTGTCATACACTGCACTAACAATCTAGACCTATATATTTGTACTGTTAGTACAGATATGTATACAAGTATTGATTGCCTATATCATTATTACTCTACTAGAATGTATTACTACTAATACTAGCACTACTACATGTATTAGATTATGTTGTACTTATTTAAGGTGTATAACCATATACATGTAATATGGTAGCTACATGATGGATACATGTTTGTAGGTGAAGAACATTAAGATCTGGCTCTCACTCAGAGCATACTTGAAGAAGAAAGGACCTCAGAGATCCGTGGAAGTTATTGTAGGATCTGTGTTTGGACTGATGGTTGTATTCCTAGCAGCTATGTGTGTTCAGGTATGTACTACAGTGTGTACTACAGTGTGTACTACAGTGTGTACTACAGTGTGTACTACAGTGTGTACTACAGTGTGTACTACAGTGTGTACTATAGTGTGCTTGTACAACACAGTTTACCTGATTAGGATACAGTACAGCCCACAAGCCAAAGCTCTATAAGAGTTCAATCACCTGATACTATCCCAAGGAGCACATTATACAGCTATTCAAATTGTAATTACTAGTATTACATAACAGTAATGGCATAATGAACTTGGCAGCACACTTAGTACTGCATCTACTATGTATAATAATAGTAGAGGTATCCTAAACATATATGTTGGCTTGTTATATTGTATACGCATGCACTGCATGCACTTATCCACCCAATACGTTGTATAATACTTTTAGCACGAAAATTCATGCCCCTTTATACAAATACTTGTGATATGTTTGTGTAGATTGGAATGTGCTTGTAAGGCTTAAATTTACTACAAATATATGGTATGTGTATATTACATAACATGTGTGATTACTGTGATATTGTATTACTATTTCATGTAGTCCAGGGTAATGTAGTATGTATACAATGTACATGTACAGTGTACATACTGGGTACTATTAGTTACACTGTAGCCACTCAGAGTTGCATAATAGCATGATTCTATTATTAGATACAAATATAGCACCATGCTACCTTGTTGCACATGTGTACCTGTAAACCATTACTTTTCTACAGTGTGATAGTCTATGCAACACATATATACTCCACATATACATGTAACTATCTACAAGTGTATATGTATTGCATTGTATTGTATTGCATGTAAATGTAATATTATGGCAGAATGATTAGGCTAAGTTTTGAAATTCAGTATAATTATAGGGAGGACAACCCTAATATAGTGTGTTAGGTAGTGCTGTTGTAGAAAGTTATCATATTTGGAACTAAGGCTAACTGCATTTAACTCATCACAGTTATTATTGAATTTCAGCTTCTATCAGATATAGAGAGTTTTATTCATCTGTATGGAAACTGGGAGCTAACGTTGTGTTGTTTGGCTCTCATGTGCTACTTGCTGAGGTTCTACTCGCTGGGTACAAGAATCACTAAGAAATATAGAAACCTCTCTACTATTATCACAGAACAGATTAATCTCTATCTGCACATGGAGCAAAAACCCTATAAAAAGGAGGAGCTACTCGTCGCTAACGCTGTATGTATTATAATATAGTGAACTAATGCTGTATGTATTATAATATAGTAAAACATAGTATAATAAACGTGTAGTATAATATAGTGTGATATAGCCTAATATAATTATAGTATAACATGTGTGTATTATTGTACATGATTGTATACTATGTAAAAAAATCCTGTATAATATTGTCTTGTGTGTACTATGCAATGTGCAGTGCAATTGCTTTTGGTAAAAACTGGAGTTGTCTCACCTATGTTGTAGTATTTATATTGAGGGAACAACTCCTGTGTTTTTAAGTATCCTACGTTTGCGGCAAATGAACTGCCGCTGTACTTGTATGGTTTATTATTATTCTATTTATATACTTCCATTAAACCGGATATGAGACTTGTGTGCCCATTAATCTCAGACAAGCGGGTCGAGTTGTCGTATGGACTATTAATATGCTTATATACGAGTATACCATGTGCTGTCATACTCCCAGCTATTCTTTATTGTGAGTCGTTAGAGAGTTTGGCTCATGTTTCCTCTGGCCATTTAACTGTAATTATTAATCAACTTGCAAAGAATTTCAGATTTATGGTGAAAGAGCCACACTTTGCCAACCCTGTGATACTATACCCTGGTTTCTATAGACTCTACTGTTTGTTGTTTGCAGGTACTGAAGCTAGCCGAGAGTCTGATCAAAGAAATAGAGAGTCCATACAAGATGTCTAGCACAGTCATTAACCCTGTTGTGTTTAACGTGACCAGGGTGGCCATGTTATCAGCCTTCTCTGCAGTTATTAGTGAGTTACTCGGGTTCAAACTCAAATTGCACAAAGTGAAAATTGGTTAATATAAATATAGTTTTATATTATAGTATACAAGTCATGTCTTTATTATATTGGTGCAAGTAGCTTATAATACTAGCATATACTATACAGTACATTGTCCCATAGGGTATATGCAGTGTACCCGTATTGCAATCTCATCCCTTTGTTTACAGTATTGATTGTAATCTCACTGATTTTATATTTTACTTTACAAGGTTGTGGTACACATGAACCCAAAGCATTGTGCATTGCATTATACGTCATTATATACTATACTATAATACTGTGCACATGTTATGTACATGTAGTAATTATTATAAAAAAGTGTAACGAGTCTAACTTGAAGTAGATGACGATTGTGCTAATATTTTATCACGTGTCCAGTCTTACTATTTAATGTTATATTCAAAGTGCAATAACTATTGGTACGACTATGTTTTACTGATGTTGAATTGTATGCAATATTGAGTAGAATTGATGAATACTTTCTGTCATTCTGTGCCACTGAGTGCTGTTTACCTATTTTAGATTATTTACTTTATAGATCTATTTACTCAAGAATTACGTGCTACTATATATTCAAGAATTCCAATTTTACCAAAATGTTCTGTGCAAGCATTATAATAATATGACATAAATATAAATTTTAAAATAGTGGTGTAGTATGTTTATATAAAGACTTCCCCTGTTTGCTGTTTCGATGTACACTGTATACCTATTATAATGCCAAAAAAGAAGTACAATTTGTTTGGAAAATTTATCCAGTGTATTTATCATGAAATATACATGTAATATTTTACCCAAAGTGATACCAATTGACTTTATCATAAAAAAGTGGTTATTATGACAACAAATCGTTTGGCAGCAGTACTATATGTGTATATAATATATATATATACACTGTATAATACATTCATCTTGTAGTACGAAGGAAATAGAAAGATCAGTAGTTTTTCTTTATGAAAATCCATGGAATTCATTAATTTATTGTTTTTATTTACTTGGACTGCTAAGCTTAATGACCTCATCCATTACTGTATCCCGAACCAGTGCTATCATTGGGTATAACCACCACAGACTTCTGCCATCTGCTTCCGTGTATCTGATGTCATTTCCTCCTTCTAAACCAGTGTTGAATATTTCACTATCAAGTCCTGTACAACTCAACTCTCTATCGCAATCTATCTTATTAACTTGACCTTGACATGGCACATCCAATTCATCATGGACAAGTTCAGACCCAGAGTCGTCTCTGGGATGCTGCTCCTCTATGTGTATGGTAGATGATGGGGGAGACATTGATGGACGAGGGGGTGTCGGTGGAGTGTGATGTACATCACCATCCTCTCTTGTGGCATATCTATACATAAATATCCCACTTTGCATATTATGTTTATTTAGTACATTGTACATATTATGCTAGTGCTATTTATAATACAAATCACTTTCAATGAAATGGTGAAGATAAAATAATAAAACTTTAAATTTTAACCTCTCATCTTACCATCAAATGTTGCCAATAATTTGACAAAATAAGGATAACAATACTTACTATATTATGATGTTGCATTTCATATTATGTTATGATGGAGTTCCTGAAAATTGCTGTATGGTATACAGACAGCTCAGAAATAGCTGGACAACTGGTTAGGAGCAAACAGGAAATAAGAAATATATAAAACGAATGGTAACATACTTGTGAGAACTTGCCTGTGGTTAATCTTGCTGCTGCAGAGTGTGACTGGCTTTAGAATAGGAGGAGGTGAGTATGATTTGTGCTGACTACTCTTGATAACGTCAACAATTCGTGCCACACAGTAGTTCTTTCTCTTGAACAGCGAATCATAATTTATCTTTCGGCACACAGGACAAAATATAAACACTGTACAACTTGATTGCTGCAGCTGCTCTAGACAGCTACAAAATGTAACAAAAATGGAATATAGATAATACCCCATGATATTTACTCACATTGTAACATATCACACACAAGTGCATGACAGTTATCAACATTTCAAACTGTAGCAAAAGCATATCATCAGCCAGAAGATCATAAGATAGGAATTAGACTGTTACAATTCAAGCTAATGAAACAACAATGATGTACAAAACGTTTCATTAAAAAATTTACATAACTTTCTGCTATATAGAATATTATACCTTGTATGCAGTGTAGCTCCATATGGGCATCATCTTGTATAATTTACCTGATGATCTATTAAAAATGCATATGCTGTACCCTGTATATAGTATGTAGTAGTTTTAGTACCTACATGTAACTTACCTGCAACAGAATGTATGACCACAGTCTAGGACTGTAGGGTCATTGAGCATTTTGTAGCATATTGGACAGGAAACAGACCTTAGCAAACCTGTAGATGAACTAGTCATTCTGCAGTTGTACCTAGTGATAGTATACTTATGCAGTAGTAGAGTACGTCTAGTATAATTCAGAGAAATGATTGTTACACTTGGTGTTATTAAATTCCTTAAAATATAATATTAATTCAAGCAGTTAATTATATTAGTATTACAATGATATAATGCTTTATTATTGTATTACAATGTAATGGTACGTAACCTATCCAGTCACAAGCACTACACTCTACCATAACACCAGTAAAAGCATTAGGCATCTCGGGTTCCTAAACAGACATCCAATTTTTCAAGAAATATTTGGAAAGAGAGAGGATAACTTTTTAATTTTATTATCTGATGGCCTGTGCCCTTACCATAAACTCTCTGAATGGAAATAGACCAGCAGCTGTGAATATTGTGATTTATGAAACCTCTGCAACTGAGCATCGACTGAAGCAAGGGAATCTTCCAGCCACTCCAGAATAATAGTAACTATGATTCTGGTGTGGCTGGAAGCAGGTTCAGTTAAGGAATGAATGAAACGTGAACATAACAGTTATCATGACTGTATGCAGTGATGACTGTATGCAGTGTTGGCATTTTTAAATAATTAAAAATGGGCTTACCACCACCTCCATAATTCAGCATACATGTAAACAATATTAATTACTGACTAAACTTATAAATGAACATTATATTGAAATTCCATTTCACTGGTTGCATTATTATAAAAATTACAGCAATAACAAAAAATATTTCATTCTCTGGAAGTACAAAATGTTTATATTCTTGAATTTTACATTTGAACACAAGCACCATAGAAAGAAAATAAATAAATAAATGCATCCAACAAAAAATATTAACTTCCGAGCTAATCTGATTGCACCTAACCAAGGTCTACATAAAATGAAATTGATACTAAAGTTATTATCTACTAATACACATAAAGTTAAACCAAATATATAATTACTAGCAAGTATTAATAGCAAGCTGAAGCAGCACGCCTGTATTGATTATGATTCAGTGTTGGGTGTAACAGTGAATATCCATTCCCCATGTTTGAAAGGATTTACAATAAGCAGAGGTTTACAATTGAACACACTGAGTAATGGATAATCTCCACTAAGAAATAGTGCTAGAAAATCATTAGTGGGGAAAGAGAACAACTCCAAAAATATACGAATCTTTCATCTTACTAGAACTCTATTAGGGTAACAATGGACTAGTAGCTAGTAGCAGTGTATAAAAAAGTAGCTAACAAATAATAACAAATACAGAATAGACTGATAGCCAAATAAAAAATAAGATCCTCTTTGATTTGGAAGGTAAATAGAGAAGAATTTTTTTCAAAAACAGCAGGAAAAAATATCAATAAATAAATATTAGTATAATGCAAGTAGAATACAAGTATATAACAAATACATGCATATACTGTAGCCTACATTGTATATATAGAACAGGCTGAACTGATATTTCTACAACATGAACTTCGGCAGTACCAACTGTATTAAATATACATCATGTATGGATAACAATTAATAATAGTACAATAAATGTGGAGTAGAGAGTAGAAAAATAGCACCCTAGAGATGAAGTTTGCACACCAGGTACATGTACATTACTTTAGATATTGGTAGTTGTAATGGCTGAGAAATGGGGCACTTACTAGCCGACAGCATCTGTGACCACCTGCACACCACTGGCCTGGGCTGCCTCAATCACCTTGAGGAATGAGTTACGGCATGTCTCAGTGTACTGTTCTAGAGAAGCCAGTTGTTCTTTTAGTACACGCTTGTTCCAGGCAAAGTTCTCCAGGGCCTGAAGAGATTAATAGTTTTATATACCAGCTCGGACGAGTAGACCATGTTGTATGATGTCATACAGGCACATGTGCATATATAATGATAGCGCAGTGTGCTACTATCTATCTACACAGTGTAGTGTGTTACTACATGTATCTATCTACACAGTGTAGTGTGTTACTACATGTATCTATCTACACAGTGTAGTGTGTTACTACATGTATCTATCTACACAGTGTAGTGTGATACTACATGTATCTATCTACACAGTGTAGTGTGTTACTACATGTATCTATCTACACAGTGTAGTGTGTTACTACATGTATCTATCTACACAGTGTAGTGTGTTACTACATGTATCTATCTACACAGTGTAGTGTGTTACTACATGTATCTATCTACACAGTGTAGTGTGTTACTACATGTATCTATCTACACAGTGTAGTGTGTTACTATCTACCTACACAGTGTGGTGTGTTACTATTGAATTACTTACCTTTTGAGATTTCTTCTCACTCAAACCGGCCTCCTCTATATAAGAGTTTAACTCAGACTGGAACGTAGTAAGAAGTGCTTCTATCTCCACCAACTAAACCCACAAATATTCAGTAAACTACATCAACAGCAGCGTAAACAAAATAAACATATACAGGGGGAGGGAGAGAACATATTGACATGTGCATTATAATATAATCTAATATAATATAATATATACGACTTACAGTTTTCTTGATGGGTTCTCCTTCATCTACCAATGTCTTACATTCTTTACACCACTACAAGGTACATCATGCTATTAGTACTGCGTAGTCATACTGTATATTATGTATGACACAGTTATGCATAACTACAGTCATGTTTAAAAATATTAACACCCCCCATTATAACCCTAGCGATCGAATATAAATGGGACGTATTTCTAACCGACCTTGTAAATTACATAATTTACTTAAACCATAGAGATTATACATCATTGCAAAGCTGAAAACCTACTCTTTCTAATGGTATTAAAAGGTTTTTTATTGAAAACATATTTACTTAATACTAGGCTTTGGAAATGGACCCAATTTCGAAAATAAAATTTGGTGTTTGCTCGTCGGCTTCCTACCCTACAGAGACATATAATAACACCAAACAACATAACTAAGCAAATAATTTGTGAATTTCAACAATGCCTTAGACATAATCTAGCCATTGATGGAAATTTCGCATGACCAGAAAAGTTCTGAATGATACAAATATTGTCCGTATTTGGGCTGTTTTCACATAAAATTCATTCTGCAAACATGCCTAAAAGCATCAAGGAGACTGAACAAGATGTGACTGTGGACTTTCATAAGCAAGGACTAAGCTAAAAAGCTATTGCTGGACAGACTTATTCGTGTATTTCAACTACTAGGTACATCACAAAACCATATAAGACTGCAGCAAGTTGGGTAGCTACAGCGCGAATTTTATAATTATGAAAACAGTCCAAATACAGAGAGAATTTGTATCATTCAAAACCTTTTGATCTTGCACAAAATTCTATCAATAGCTAAATTATGTCTAAGGCATTGTTGGAATTCAAAAATTATTTGCTTAATTATGCTGTTTGGTGTCATTATATGTCTCTGTAGGGCAGGAAGCCGACGAGCAAGCAACAAATTTTATTTTCGAAATTGGGTCCATTTCCAAAGCCTAGTATTAAGTAAATATGTTTTCAATAAAAAAGCTTTTAATACCATTAGAAAGAGTAGGTTTTCAGCTTTGCAATGATGTATAATTTCTATGGTTTAAGAAAATTATGTAATGTACAAGGTCGGTTAGAAATACGTTCCATTTATATTCGATTGCTAGGGTTATAATGAGGTGTTAATATTTTTAAACATGACTGTATATTATGTAGTCATACTGTATATTACATGTATGTATGACACAGTTATGTATATCTATATGTAGTCATACTGTATATTACATGTATGTATGACACAGTTATGTATATCTATATGTAGTCATACTGTATATTACATGTATGTATGACACAGTTATGTATAACTATATGTAGTTATACTGTATATTACATGTATGTATGACACAGTTATGTATAACTATATGTAGTCATACTGTATATTATGTATGACACAGTTATGTATAACTATATGTAGTCATACTGTACACATATGATACAGTTGTGTATATCTAGAGTGCATTGTACATGAGAATGTTTCTTACCACTAGATAAGCCTGCAAGGCTTTCTTCAATATCTCTGGAGGAGTTCCTTCACTGATGAGGAACGTAGGCTACAATTAATAATGGCATATATAGAATACTATAATATACAATGCATTACAATGAATAAATATTATAATACTATAATATACAATGCATTACAAGGAATAAATATATAATACTATAATATACAATGTATTACTGGTACAATGAACAAATATAGAATACTATAACATACAATGCATTACAATGAATAAATTGCTCTCTACATGGGAAGACAATCCAACGACTATACAGTCAGTGAATAAAACCATACAATTCCACCAAAGGCAAGCAGTACTGGATCATCTATAAGCACACCCATGACAGCAAGGCACCGATCTATAAGCACACCTATGACTCACCATGTCTCTGTTTTTGACTAGTTTAAGTGACAGTCCTTTGGTATTAGATGCTCTGTTAGCGATTGTCCTCACACAGTATTTGATGTTAGCCACGCTGCCGACATCACAAGCCTCCTTAAACTTGACCAGAGCGTTCTCTACATTATACTTGAGTTCCGCTAGCTCACTCAGGTTACTCAGTAAACACTGAAACATAACACCACAGATGACATATTATGGTATCTGTATAGAGTATATGTACTTATACACCCAGAAGATAGTGTATAATTATTAACTATATACTGCTACAGTTAGTAGCTAAGTGTACCTTTGTAGTCTCATCTATAGCCTTCATTCCAACTGGTTTGATTGCTATTGTTTCCTTTACTATTCTCAGCTTGTTCAGTGTGCTATTGCCCCTTCTCATTGGTTTCTAGAGATAACAGAGGAAATAGTAGAGCTGATCTGATTGAAAAAAACAGTAGAGCTGATGTGGTTGGATAGGAAAGCAGCAATAAATATACAACTAGATATAGTGCAGTTGCAGGATAATAGTGGAGACCAGGAATAGTATTAGATGTTTTCTAGAGTACAAAATGTGCACAAGATGTTATATAATATAGAACTGTAGGTTTATTGGGACAGTGAGGATTGGTTATCATGTAGATGTGAGCAAGAGCTCAGTCCACATGTATATACATGTAGTGCAGCAAGGCTGTGAGCAAGAGCTCAGTCTATATAGTGCGGTGAAACATGTACCTTGTCAGCGCCATCAGTAGCCGTTATATGTACAAAGAGTGTACACCCTGGAATCTCACTTCCGGCGCTAGAGAGCAGGTTGATGTGCCGGAATCCTGTAAATAGGTCACATAGAGGACATGTTGTGTATACCCTGGAATTCTTCTATACGTTATGGTTGGGGTAAGAGGGGACAACTCAGAATATAAAAAGAAGGCAATTTTTTGTTACACTGCCTCTCTATATGACCGATCCTGTATTCATTTCTGGCTTACTGCTACTGAGCAGAAGTGTTTGACCTATATAATACTTGTGTTCACTCACCAGTATTAATACAGTTAACAGGGATAGTATACTGAGCAATGAACTCATCCCCTATGAACTCATCATCCAGTATGGTCAGCTTCAGCAGAGCCATCTCAGGGAAGTGAGTGTAGAAAGTAAAGCTCTCATCAAAGAATGGATTGTGACCTACAAATATTTTGTCGGTAGTTGAGAAATAAACACGGTATAACAACTGTATTACAGTATAACAACTGTATTACAGTATAACAACTGTATTACAGTATAACAACTGTATTATAGTATAACAACTTGTATTAAATTTTCTTATTATTATTTGTGATAACTATTTGTTATGAGCATAATTATGATACATATTTATTTCTAAGTTAAACACATACAATGTATAGCTTACATGTTAGCTGACGTACAGAGAAGTAGAGAGTAGGTTCATGAGTAACTACACCCACGTGCAGGAAAACCCTGTTTTCTACTACAGCCTACACTCACCGTTACCAGGCACCGTCTTAGTTCTAGCGTTGGCACAGTCTGCTCTTATACCAAACATCTCTATTAGCACGTACGGATCTATAATGGAGCTCTTGGTGGCTGAACCACGTGGCTTAGGGAACCGGTGCCCACTGATCACCTGTAAAATTATAGAGAGTGTGACTGAATGAGCAGCAAGCCATGACTGTGACAATGCCAATGTGCCAAGTGCCCACTACGCCACAGTTCGTCACAACGCTCAATCCACGGGCACGTAACCAACAGACAGAGGCAAGACTAACATCCCCAGTTCAGTATAGTATGTAGCCATAGGAGATAAAGGGCCATGGTAATAAATATATAGGTGGCAAACAATGGGTGAACGTAGGGGGAAAGATGTGTGAAAGAGGAAGTAGTATGCGTACTACTACCTCTCTCACACATCCGTTGCAAACATAGATCTTACCTTAAGCTGTACAACCCTGGGCACTACTCCTGGCAGATTGAGAGGCCCCGTAGCCTCAGGGTTGAACACTGACGAAGGTTGACGGAGGATGGATGGCTTTAGAACATACCCACAGTTACCGTTCTGTTTGAACCTGGCGACGTTAAGGTCTGTATCCAGTCCTTGGGTTTGCTGATTAAGTGAGACTACAACACATATTCAGAGAGAGTCACTAGGTATCAGAGTATCGACTAGTTCACATACCTCTACCTGATATTCAATGATAGAAGAGTTCAACAAGACTTGTAACAGGTGGACACTGTAGTACATCTAGAGCTGAGAGTTTTACGGCTGGGTCACTGTACAGGGTATATGAACAGCCTAGAGTGAGTAACATAGACTGAGGGTTCTAAGGCTGGGTCACTGTACAGGGTATATGAACAGCCTAGAGTGAGTACTTAGACTGAGGGTTCTAAGGCTGGGTCACTGTACAGGGTATATGAACAGCCTAGAGTGAGTACTTAGACTGAGGGTTCTAAGGCTGAGGCACTGTACAGGGTATATGAACAGCCTAGAGTGAGTAACTTAGACTGAGAGTGTATCTCACCTATCTGGAAGCCACTGTTCCACATAGGCTGTGGATTGTAGTTACTAGAGTCTACTTTAGAGCAGCTAGGGTACACACGGGACAGACAGTGCCTGTTACATGCTGCAACATCTTCTAACAGTAGGGTAGACGACTCCATTAGTCTGTATACAAATGCATCACTCATTGAGGTGACATGCCACGGCTTTTCTACAAGGAACAGCATCAGGTGGTCAAGGGTGAGCAAGCAAGTGTTGCCAGTTAATCAGTGGACATGTGCAGAAATATACATTGTATGTGCCATGACCTTTTGTATTCAAGGTCATTACAATGTCACCCATGATTAGTGGCCTTTAGTATTCACTGTAAAATTTATATGAACCTACATTGGCAATTAGCCAAGCAGATTTGACTCTTAGCCATTTAGTAATTAGTTTACACCTAGCTCGGAGTTCTAATATCGCTGGTGCTGCATCCAATAACAATAGTTATTGCTGTTAGGAGCAGGAGGCAATCAGGAAGAGCCAATACTGTGAACACTCGAATACAAAAGGTCACCATGAATGATAATCGATAGATTATTTGAGTGATCAAGACGTGTAAATAGCGAATCCATAGGCTGCATGAACACATATCACAACTCTTTCATGTTCAAAACAGTTTGAGCCATTTGACATACATCTAATACCAGTGGTATGCACACATAACCACACACACACACACACACGCACGCAGCCCAGTCAGATTAGAGATAGAGAGAGAGGATAACTCTATCACAGTCACTAGTATTATGAGAAAGTAACTGCAGTGAAGTAGCAAGGAAGATATACATACGTATTTACAAACACAAAGTAAGAGAAGGCACAGCAATCAATACTCACGAGATTGACGTTGATGTGCAAACTTCTCATATGAACATGATTGGCACCATATGACGAGGTCAGACAACTCCCGTAACATCGGTATCTGCTTTGGTGGCTCCTGAATAGTAAACATGATAGCTATGTTACCCACATTGATCACACAACTACATAATTATATAACAGCTATGTTACCATACTGATTATACAGCTAAAATGTACTCCACAAATAGTTAGCACTACTTACATGTACATGTACATGTTGTATATATGTATATTACACAAATCAAGTACACTTATCATCTACATTTGTACACTATTGTATTGACCATAACAGCCCTTATGGGACTAAAACCACATGTATATCCTTATGAAAATACCTTTCTATAGTCCACTGTAATAACTATAATTATAGTACATGTAGCTTATTACCAAGGTTGGTAGAATTAATAGGTAACCAACCAGGTATGCTTACATTATAATATAGTATACCAATGTACATAATATACACCATAGTTGTATATTATAATATAGTATACCAATGTACATAATATACACCATAGTTGTATATTATAATATAGGTATAGTATAGTATACATACTATGTAGATATAGTATAGTATACATACTATGTATGTAGATATAGTATAGTATACATACTATGTAGATATAGTATAGTATACATACTATGTAGATATAGTATAGTATACATACTATGTAGATATAGCATAGTATCCATAGACATAACATACACTATATTCTACATCTACAGTTGGGTGATTTGAAAATGTAGCTGTCTATTTTACTAGCAAGTTAAGTGGACTAAATACATACATGTATGTTAACATACCATTCATGTGTATAGATTATATGAATCAAGTAAAGAGTGAAATAGGCAAATTTGTGCTGTACTTTTAAATAAAAGAGGGGGAGCCCAGGAAACTACATGCATATTGGGCTATGAAACCCCATATCAGTGATACTGGACTTTTTAAATGATTGAAATATGGTTAAAACCAAATTTCTTATTTTTCTTCTACTTGAGCATCAAGAGAGGATAACCCTTCATTTACATGAGTGTACAATCATGGGATTATCCATATGCACATGTGTATTATTTACCTACATGTAGATGTATATGCTGGTGGTAATGACTGGGTATAATATAGTAAGTGAAGGAAAAGCTGGGACACGTATACATATACCTATGTATATACAAGATTGGATCACACGTGCAGGACTAAGGAAAATGCAATCAAACATCCTTCGTGCATATAATCATGTGATACAAATTATATAATGTATAATATTGATATTATAATGAAACAAACACACCCACTCACTAAAACTCTACCAGGACAGCAAACATGTTATTTTACTGGCAAACACAATTAAATGGATAGCTAGAGAGGAAGAGTCACACTAGCATGTGTTCTCTACTCTCCTCCTATTTGATTAACACAATTTAAACAAAAATAAGGAAACTAACAAGAATTTACTTCCTATGACCAGAGGTCGCAGGGTGCAAGTGTCCTTACAAGGCATCACTCTAGTTTCTACACACACTGTGCTAGTCCAACAGCAGTGCTGTATGCATATATACATGTATGTGTAACAAAATTATAAGTTTCTATTCTAAGATAGCATTGTTATCACTAACACACAGGGAGGGTAACAAACAGTTGGTTAGAATACTTGCAAGGCGCCAATGCACTTCATAATTCTATAGTAGTTATTGTATTATATCACAACATAGTGCAGTCATAGTACATACTGTAGATGTATGTTGTGTACTTGTAGTGTACACAACATACATCTGCACAGTGTGTGAGTGTAGAGTGTGTAAACATCACACACAGTGTTGAGTGTGTATACATCACACACAGTGTTGAGTGTGTATACATCACACGCAGTGTTGAGTGTGTATACATCACACGCAGTGTTGAGTGTGTATACATCACACACAGTGTTGAGTGTGTATACATCACACGCAGTGTTGAGTGTGTATACACTGCACTCAGTAAATTTATGAGCAGACTCGGTCTAGCAGGACATGGGAAGTGAGTAGGAAGAGCACAGTATGAGTAAACAAATAGAGTGAGCGATTTGACGATTACCTTACAAGGCTTAGCCTTATACTTAAATGAATTCTAAAATGCACACAACAGTAATACAGTAATGCAATGTATGCTTGGTAAAGTGCAGCATGCATCAGATGCAAGGAGAAGAGAAACAAACAAAAAAAATCACAAACTATTATACATGCAAATGTAGATAAGGATATTAGTTAATGTAGCTGAGCATCTGCTGCAGCAGCGACTGGGGGCAGTGATGGGAATGGAATAGATAGAGAGGAGTTACACATCACAACCATCTGCACATACTGGTACAGGAGGTATGCATCAGAAATGACTGTTATGGGGATCCATACAATTTAGTATAGGGCTAAATATGTTCACAGCATGAAATTTCCCTTTAGATAAACCACTACGGTTGTGGGACAACAGAAACTGGGCCCACACATTGAGTGTGGGGACAGGAAACATGCTGAAGCTGTCATATTTGATAGGTTAGCTTTAGTAAGGAGAGTAGGCGTTTGGTAGGCTAATGGTTCCTGCTCCATGATAGTACAGTAGGAGCATGTGCTGCTGCCGCTGCTAGTCAGCTAACAGCACATGTGCAGAAGGCAAGCCATGCAAGCAGCATCTTTCATTGAATAACAATGATTCAATTTACTAG
Organism: Bugulina stolonifera; assembly: GCA_935421135.1. Taxonomy (NCBI): domain Eukaryota; kingdom Metazoa; phylum Bryozoa; class Gymnolaemata; order Cheilostomatida; family Bugulidae; genus Bugulina; species Bugulina stolonifera. The sequence goes on from OW285187.1 coordinate 34,923,737, forward strand.
TAATTTGGCATTAGCCTTTCAGATATTATCTAACTGCATTATAACAAGATATCATCTCACTGTATTATAGATGAGGGAGAAATGAGTAAATTAAACCAATTATAATACGAACTGCACAACATTAGCAGGCAAGTATGATTAGTAGCAGTGGTCTGTAGCAGGTAAGTACAGTGCTGTGCGAAATAAGGTATCCGCCCTACTTTTTAGTGACAAATTCTGATTTAAAAGCTTACTACTTGTATTCTTTCTGTCATAACCCACAACTATCATATATCAATTTAAACCAAATTTTGTGTAGATTCTAACTTTTAAATTCATTTTCCCATATATTCATTGGGTTTTCTTATGTATTTGCTGAAACTTAAAGTGGTCATCTTTTGCAATACTAGCCATCAAAGCCGCCTCACAATTGACATGCAATTACTTGCCTTCTAATTGAAAATATTGGAACAGACTCTTTGTATTAGTGCATGGTGGCTCTGAAAAGGGCTTTTGAAGTTGGGGAAGATGTATGGTCAGTATTTCATTGACCAGCCTTTGTTGTTTTTGAAGGCCCCCTCACATCATCGCAGCATGCTGTTGACTAGGGTTGTCAGTTGATCTGGAGTAACAGTTCTGTGGTAGGCTTCTATGATATCTTTGATTAAGGCTCTCTTTGTTGTGGGTTTATTCTTTTTTATCACCAAGCCCATTTGATGCCACAGGTTTTCAATTGGATTGACATTAGCTGATTGGGCAGACCATATGAGAGTTCTGATTACTTTCTTAATCATCCACTTCTCTACACTCCTGGCCCGGTGACAAGGTGGATTGTGGTCCAGAAAGACAGAAAGCTGCTTCATCTGTCTAAGAGCTGTCATCAACTCACAAGTGTTGATTTGTGCAAGCAATGGAGCTGTGATTATAGTGTTTCCAGATGGTGCAGACTGGATATTTTAAGAGCATAGCAGGTAAGTATGTATTAGATAGCAGGTAAGCATGTATTATATAGCAGGTAAATATGTATTATATAGCAGGTAAATATGTATTATATAGCAGGTACATGTATTACATGTATATAGCAGGTATAGTATATGTATTATATAGCAGGTAGGTAGATGCATCATATAGGTGACATATGTATTATATCATATTGTAGATAGGTAGTAGTATAGTAGTTACTGTAAAGTGTAGAGAGTTATAGGTGTAGGTATACACATGCATATACTTATTAAGCAATAGATTGTAGTACAGTATATAATGTATAATAACCTTTCTGCTTATTTTCTTCCAGTCAGGGTCTATGGATTCGTCTTCTTCCGAAACGTAGCCCTGTAGAGAGACCATGTCACCACTATCCTCTATCTTCTTACACTACAGTATAGCAATACACACACTGAATGAGCAGTAGAGTCAGCTGGCTATTGTGGAGTTGCATCCCCTCCCTATTCTCATGTACTAAGTATATACATGTACATGTACTGCATATGACGCACTGTGTGTACGTACTGTGTGTACGTACTGTGTATACGTACTGTGTATACGTGCTGCGTATACGTGCTGTGTATACGTGCTGCGTATTCGTGCTGTGTATACGTGCTGTGTATACGTGCTGTGTATACGTGCTGTGTATACGTACTGTGTATACGTGCTGTGTATACGTACTGTGTATACGTACTGTGTATACGTGTTGTGTATACGTACTGTGTATACGTGCTGTGTATACGTACTGAATATATGTAGCCTACTGTGTACATGTACTGTGTGTATTTACTATGTATATTTACTTACCTTGATTAGAATCCTATACTTGAGTTTATTAGGACTGGGTAGGGTGAAAGTGTTACCATTTATAGGCGTAGTGAAAAGCTTATCACCCAGCTTTGACTTGAGGGTACTGACTAGCATCTGCTGCTGCTCTAGACAGCAATGATTCTCTAGAGATATTATAAGGGGGTACCTGCAAAACCGTGACAAATTTTGCATTATAGTACCAGTTGGAGAGGGAGCACCTGCAACTGCATTGTTTGTTACTGGTTTGCCTTGACCTGTAGTACATTAGCACAGCACATTAGTGTCCATACATCACTGTAGCAACATACCATCCACATAAGTAGCTGAAAGTATACTACATCAACCTTTATACCTACAGGCAGTGTATACAAATCAAAGCTATAAACAGCGATACTACTAACTCTGAACACGATGCTAACATGGCATACAATGTAGATCATGGATGTTAAGTACCAACTCAAGTGTACGACTAACATTACATGTAAGACGACAATATAATGAAATTATTTTGACAAATTGGAGGCCATAAGTGTGTACAAAGTATGCCAGAAGCATAGTAGTGAGAACACAATGCTAGGTATAACTTTGTGTACATGTAGGCCTATATATTATATTATATAGTGTACATATAACAGCCCACAATAACTGGTTTGCTGGGTCTGACCTTTGTGGCTGCAGTTTTGGTAATGCAATGCTACAGTAGTACATACAACTATGCATAGTACAAGTTACGTACTAGTATGATCACACACAATAATACACAGTCATACACTGTCATACATACGGAGAGTTGAGGAATGCGTATTCATTGACTACGGTGATGACATCAGAGAAGAGTATCTTAGAGGTGAGAGTTCTACCGTGGAAGACAATCGGCTCAGAGGGTCCATCCCAGCAATCTACTACAAAACACCAGCAATACGCATAGTATAGAGTATACAATATACAACACACCAGCAATAAGTATAGTATAGGGCATACAATAAAATATATAATACATAAATATAGCCCATCACAGTATACACACACTACTTGTACAAAATGCATGTAGAGTAGATGCTAGACAGTGAACAACTATAACATCAGTAAATGGCAGGAGTCAGTAAGTCCCTAGGGATATTTGTTCATGTACACTATGCTTCACTTAGGCATGTAATAACAGATCTGCATGGCTAGTCATATTCATTAATATGTACGTTTATACAATACAAGTCAGCCATTGTAACAGTGAGGTTATAAATAACATATTAATATGGCATATTTCAGGGAAACCATAAAGTTATTACAGCATGTAGACTATACAGTAGTACATGCACACTACCATAGTCCACACCAGGCATGCATTCTGACACCACACCAGGTAATGTTCAATCACATTACTGATTACGATTAGACTTAGAGTGATGAATGAACAGATACATTATATACTGTGGACGCCTGCTTACTGTTATAAACAGGCAATTATAGTGGGAATTGTCCCCCATAAGCTCCATAACATATATCACTACATAAGCTACATGTTCCACTTACTTTCTATATATCTACATCCCTGTTTCAACACCCTGCTGTATGCTGCCACTGATGATGGGCCTTTCAACTGATCTTCTAACAAGTACCTGTCAATAGTATACATTGTACAACCATTGTACTAACAAGTAGCTGTCAACAGTATACATTGTATGACCATTGTACTATTACATATGTAATATACTGTATTTACTGAATAGCATATTCCTTAGAGTAATTAGATGTGCCCTAGTCATAGTTTGAAAAATATAATTATATTTAAATAGGAATATACTTGCATCACAGTATGGAAATATCTGCTTGTACCATCAAATATTAGTGACACTGGCCTTATGTACTATAATACACAGTGACATATGCATACATGTGTAACATTAAACTATGTGTGCGACAGTGCAAGGTACATCCTTGAAGCTAAGAGACATGCCTGCGACACATGTAACTCCGCCATACATGTAGCCTAATATAATACTCACGTCTTGTGAGATGAGTTGATAAAGTAGTGAGAAAGAGGCTGGTCCATATCCTGTATTACAGAGTTACGTTTAGAGTCGAATATATCACATGCGTCACTGAGGAGATAGGCCAGTAAACCTGTACATGGAGTAAACATATAGTTACCTTTACCATATACCTATATTTATATAAACAATAATTATTATAAACTATACTAATCGCCATACAGCAACAGGGAAGTAAGTATAACACAACATACATTGTAGGCTATATACTAAAGAATAATAAATAATACAAATGAAAAGTAACAATCTGACACACCATAAATACAACATAAACATCATCATAATATAATACAATCACATACATTGTGTTAATAGGCCATTATGATTTATATCAGTATTATTTACACATACACAGTGTATACAGTAGATACAGTGAGAGGTAGAGGTAGATGAACTGTAACTACAATGCATATTCAACTCCCATCAATATAGTATCATACATGGTCAACTCCCATCAGTATAGTATCATACATGGTCAACAACCCACCAACACCTTAGGTAAAGTTGAACAGCATATTAAGATGGGAGGTGATGACCTTAACAACACCTGGCTTAACCAATGACCAATAGGAAGGCAATACCCACCATCAATACCCAATAGGATCTTAGCTTTCCCTTCTCTCGATGGCTCATATTCGGTAATCAACTCTTCGCAGTGTCTAATAGAAATGTCACACATCTGTAATAAACCATCAGTCAATAAACTCTCTGTAATTCCAGTGATAATATAATATAACGCAATGGCTGTCAGTACAGTATTATGTACAGTATATATAGCCGTAGGTAAAGTAGGTACCACTCCACGTATGTGTATGATATAGCCTAGTACGCATGTGGTGGGTCTACACATGTACAGCAATACATACCCCTTGCTCTGTTTCCAAGAATAGCATTAGTTCCTCAGCATTCATGTAGTCATTCGAGTTGCCATACCTACATGTACAACAATTACTTTTACATACCTATACTATGCTAGAGATGGTACAAATTCAGGAAAAATGTTAAAATACTACAGAGCTGTTCTAAATAACAGACAGACAGAACTGCTATCTACATGTATGTATATATGTCTACATGTATATGTAGGTATATCTCTCTATACTCTCTACATGTAGGTATATCTCTCTATACTATCTACATGTAGGTATATCTCTCTATACTATCTACATATAGGTATATCTTTCTATACTATCTACATGTAGGTACATGTATATCTCTCTATACTATCTACATGTAGGTATATCTCTCTATACTATCTACGAGTACATGTAGGTATATCTCTCTATAGTATCTACATGTATATGTAGGTATATGAATAACATGATTACTTGGTCATGAGGAAGTAGATCTCCTGTCGACTGGCTACATCTTTGTACAGAGATATAAACTCATCACAGCTGAGGACACCTTTACTGCAGGACCGCTCTGTGCTATATAGTTCCTGAAACATACAACAGCATCCATGAGCGACTTGACACCGCCGTACATCCAGAGATATTCAGAGACTTCAGGAAGTCTGGGGAAGGTAGTATAAATATGGAATATGAGAATTACGTTGATCATCGAGTAAAACACTGTTTGCCATGACATAGTATTGTGATATCTTTCAACATCTATCAACATATTTTTAAAATTTAGGTCGATTTGCTAGATTGCATGTGAAGCGATTATATCGGTCGTAACACAGCCAAAACTTTATTGGATAAGACATACAAACAAAATAATTACTTTAAAAATTTATCAACTTGGATTTGTTAGTCTATTAATCATCGAACTATCATTAATTCAACCAAACTATACATACACTATGGTCTACACAGAGATAATAAATCATATGACAGTGCAAAAAGTCAACTGGATCCCTTCCTAGTTTATTTATTCAGGAGATACACATAGAACAAGTACTTCCAGTTCCTTAGTCTACTACATAATTATAACATATTTACACACTGCACTGACTACTTACTACTAGTACTACCAGGCACCACCGGGTTTTCACAACTAATCACTCAAACTTACACTCACTGTGCATGAATTGTGTATCGGCAAAGATTCAATGGTTCAATTTAATGCAGGTGTAATTATCAATAGGCTACAGACAGCGCTATGGAACCATTATATACCATGTCCTGACAGGGGATCATGGTACGGGACCAGGACCCATCTAGGACTAGTTTAGGGGTTCGGTGAGAAACCGATTTGATGACGAGGAAAAAGTACAACACATAGAACAAATGGAATTGGTGAAAACAATGGACCAATAGGCTGTACCTTTAGCTTCTGGTTGATATACTGAGTGTCAACAGCTGGGTTCAGACGTAGAATGATATTCTGGACTTGGTACTCAGGGAGAACATCAGAGCAACTTCCTGCATACTCAGTGAATGTCTCTGCCAGCCATGTGGGTAGAATGCAGTCAAGGAGTAGTAACACAGGATGTACTATGACAGTATTATACCTATTATATTAAATAGATGTCACACAGTAATACCCTCCCAGGTATATCTAGGAATGTGTCATTATCAGCAAGTATCGGCTCTCAGTTAGACAAATCTGGGATTATTGAACTAATGTGATAATCATTGACAACGTAGAGAGGATTGTTTTGTTGGCAGACAGTCCAAGGGCTCACAACCATGTGGATTGATAATATGCACTCATGTAATATAGTGCACACTCATGTAATATAGTGCACACTCCTGTATTATAGTGCACAGTCGAGTATTAGTGGTGACATTATTTGCCAACCAAGTCAATATTCTAATAGTTATCAGTCTAGTGATAAATCTATAGGAATAGAGGGCTGGCCTGGGCTATTACCCATAGCTAATAATACCCTAGTGTATACATACACTGCTTAGTATAGCGCATACTACAAACTTGACTGCATATCTAACAGATACTGGTATCCTAACATACCACTTATTGGTGATTTTCTATGATATGTCAATATATTACCCAAGAGATAAATTTACTTCAAAGCAATGACTAACAGTAACAATATAAATAAGTTATACAAGTTCCACAACGTAAATAGTGAATTCTCTACCCAAACATCAATACTGTCAATTTGCTCATTTTTTATCATCTACATTGAAACATAAATCCTAGAATTGAATTTGTTTGGCACCAGTGGTAGGACAGTGGTAGCTGGTAGCTGTACAATGTAATAGACTAACATAACATATAGTTATGTGTGATAAAGGATATCTGTCTCTAATGGTCGCCTTCCTGCCATCACCATCTGTACGCACGTCTGTAGCTACAATATAGACAGTCTAGTTAGTTGCAACCAAATACATGTACATCCTATATGGACTAGCATACAGTGCAGTGCATAGCACAGGCATATTACATATTGCCATAGCACAATACAATATTACAGTAGTAACAATGGTACAGTTGAGTACACTCTATCACAAAGTATTATGTAGTACTGTACTACTGTTGTGAAGTACTATTACCAGGTCTAACAGTATTCATAATGTAGTATTTATTGTAGTAGAGGAGGATATCAGTGTAAGCAAGCAATACAATTAGCAGGGTAATAGCTATTAGTTGCCTTTATGTAATTATTGCAGTACAATCAAAGGTGTTTATCTAAAACACACACACACACTAACATCCTAGCTATAACACTACCTCTACTAAATGAAATACCACTCACACATATATATAACACAAACACTGTATAACATAGTATAATTCAATCACTAATATAAAGAACGTTATAATTACAGTTTTTTTTAAAATAATGCAATTGGAAATTATCTACACTTGATGAATGATATACATGTAGTATTCCAACAGAAAGGAAATACTAACAAAATTGTATATTATACTACCACTACCACTACTCACTACTCTATACAGTATAGTTATGGTCTACATACATGTAGTTGTAGACGCACACTGTTTACACCACAACATAATACACTGACATAGATGTACATGTAGATGTACAGTATATAGTATAGGCCTTACATGTAATATATGGAAATAAATAATTATTTTGTCTGTGTAACAGTACCCTCAAATACACTAACTAATTACATACAAACTGCTAACTAAGTAGTAAGCTACATTTACTGTATGTATGTAGACAGGGGAGAGAGAGGAGAGAGAAAGAGTGATTAGTTAACACTGCTAGAGGGTAGATTATATCAGGCGACGTACAGTACAAGCAGCGTACAGTACAGGCAGCGTACAGTACAGGCAGCGTACAGTACAGGCAGCGTACAGTACAGGCAGCGTACAGTACAGGCAGATAGGACTAATCTACTGCCTTCATGCACTGCAGGGGCCAGCTATATATAGAACACTGAACAGTTAGTATTCGCTGACTTAGTATATTATGCTATGGGAGGCTTTTAGTTGACATACATAACATATATTCACCATTTCAAACCCATGCATTATGCTCATGCTACGCACTGCCAGAGTTCTAAGCCCTCCGAACAGAAAGTGGGGCTGTAGGGACAACTGGAACTGATAGATTGGAACTCAGGCCCTCAGAGCTCATAAACCCAAAATCTAACATACATGTAAAACTATTATCCTCTATAACTGCACCTCTTCAAAGAGAGAAATTCTAGCCCAGCACTGTGTACTGTAGGCTACCAGTTACTGTACAAATAATACCAACTGCAGTGTAGGTGTAACAACATAGATAAGACCATCTATAGTCTATACCGTCCGTTACTTAGGCCTACTAGAGGCCTAGATACAATGTAGAATATAAAACAGCCAGAAACAAACCTCCATTTGCAGAGTCGTCCCTCCTTGCTATCAGATGATTTAACCCCGCCAGCCAGATGTTTGCCTCGTCTGGTGACTTTGCTACGAGGTCAAGAGGTGTGTAGTTGGTACCGTATAGTATAGTAAACATGTACTCCTCTTGGTACAGAATCTCAATCTCCTTTGCCTTCAGTGCGTCAACACTCTTACCACTCTGCACTTCTTTGATCTGACTTATCAGTACTGCAACAGTAATAAAGAGTTCAGCCTCTTTTTCATTCAAAGTATTTACTCTACTTGAGCAGTTAGGAGCGCACCAGCACTGTTTGACTAGTGCTGGTGCAGCACCAATTCCTTATTTGTTGGGAAAGTTGGAAATCGGTTGACTGGCAATGGGGCAAACGGGGGTATTTGGTTGAGAATTCCCAAATGTCTATCATCTGGTACAGTTAGTGGAACCTGTGACAGGCCAGTACTGCGTACAACCCAATTAAGTACTCTCACTAATGTAGGCACCCACTTGAGGGTGACTTGATAAGTGAGTAGTGGAACTACAAGGACAGCAATAGTAATATTCTCAGTATTGAGCCTACAGGCCACATACCACACTACTAACACTAACTATTATAAATAGGTACTGGTAGGGCAGTAAATAGCTGCTAGCTGCCTAACATACTAGCTCTAATAATGATCTGATACTGTTTATACACAACACAGTGCAGCAGCCCATACTGTGTTATCAGTATATCTATGGCTGGTACTGCTAGTCATGTGTGCATTATAACCATGGATGCCATACAAGTCTGGAAGGAAGACATCCACAAACTATAGGATTACTATCTAGGGTCCGTGAACTACAAATCTCTTATGCAAGTAGGATTAGTCTTCTCTGGCAACATAGAAATGCCAGATCTCTTACAATCAGAGATATTAGTGCTGAATGACATTACAGATTCCAAAAGAATCAATTGGTATGAGTCAGAACTAGTCAGGACAGAGACATGCTGCCAATGGGCTAAACATGCTGCCACTGGGCTAAAGCCAGCATTCTAACATAGACTATGTAATATAACTTCACTCACTTTTTGCCTTGTTATATGTTTTAGAAGTTGGCATCCAGCGTATTTCCGACAGATCATTGTCTAGCCAATAGTATCGCCGATAAAGTCGACCATTTGGTTTTAGTTTGGTCAATTCTGTGCCTTCCTGCATGAGGGCGAGGCAGTCTTTAGCTGGTAAAATTAGTAGATACAGTATTAATAGATATAGTAGGGAATAAAGTGGAACTAAACAATTACGTAGGGAGCAATGTTAGTACGTAAAGAAAATAGGCAAGTAGAAGTAGGTAGTATAGCAAGGCAAACTACCTATATACACAGCAATAACGGAAACATAGGCAACAGAAGTTTTCTTCTCTTTGTATAGAAACCCCAACCCAACCTACAAACCCAATCAATAGCTCTAAGGCTAGTCTATAATAGCCTACACTAAGGCGTACGACGCTACACTAAGGCGTACGACGCTACACTAAGGCGTACGACGCTACACTAAGGCGTACGACGCTACACTAAGGCGTACGGCGCTACACTAAGGCGTACGGCGCTACACTAAGGCGTACGACGCTACACTAAGGCGTACGACGCTACACTAAGGCGTACGACGCTACACTAAGGCGTACGACGCTACACTAAGGCGTACGACGCTACACTAAGGCGTACGACGCTACACTAAGGCGTACGGCGCTACACTAAGGATATATACTACCCTCCCCAGAAGCACTAATATCACACTTCCTATTATTTGAAGTTAGAGGGCTTGAAATTCCCCAACTACCTAATGATGATCCTATTCAGCATGTAGAAATGTGAGAGGGTGACAAGGAGGGGAGAGAATCAAATTGGACAAAACTGACATTAACTGTTACACAAGATCCAAGGAGAATTTACAGTGTTACCAGAAAAATGGGGCAAGCATGTATAAGCTATACTGATAGCAAGGTTTTAACCTTTCCAGTATCCACAATCCTAATTGTAGGTGTAAACACTGTACAGCTTGAGAGTATTACTCATTAGTGTTAAAATACTTAGTATAGGCATCAATGAAAGGTAGTTGAAATGTACTGAAAGGGATATTACTGAATACACAATTAAGTACATGATTATAACAATTAATGTATATTATTAAATCAAGTGCCCACTACTTTATATTGATAATGACCAGGAAGTTCAGGGAAATGGTGGAATATTTATACTTTTCCTCTCAAGTCTAAAACAAAATCACTTGAATTTCAAGGTCTTACATACAATCCAGACCAATACCAGCCTGTGCATCGATGCAAATCTATACATCGGAGTTAAAATTCAATCAATCTTTTATAGGCTTCACTGGTTAACATTGATAGTACTACTGCCAGATTTTCATTACAACCAGTCTACCAAGTAAACCATTTTATTTAGCTTGTATTGAAAATCAGTGGAAGGATGAGATAATTATACTAAACAAGTGGAGCTAGATTTCCTCTGATAATAGCTAATGAACTACTAATAGTATAATGTATCAGATTGTCCAGTAATCAGTGCACAATAATACAATCATTTGTTTTATTATAAGGAGAATTGTATTGCCACAGGAGACTGGTTATGTTTGTTTGACCTTGCTAAGTAAGACTAGAGAGGCAAATGTCAAGCAGCAGCAAGCAGTAGCTGTACATTATGACTTGGGTACCTTGCCAATGGTACATCTCTGCTGCTAGCTGCTTTGACCTGACAGTTAAATGATGCTAGAATTTAACAATATACTCTAGATTTTAGTTGAGCCTTAGAACATTTTAACAATACCTATAAAGCTAGTGACCAAGTAAACACTCACCGTTGGCGATCCGTCTATCCGTTGGCATAGAACAAAAGCTAACAGACTTTTTAACCCTCCTTTGGCGACCAGATTTACTTAAAATACTCGATCTACGGTGAATGTTCTCTGGACCACCATTTTCTCTAGACTGTTCATTGTCGCAAGCATATGATTGACCGTGATCGGATTGAGTGAATACTGAGTCAGTTTCTGATTCGGACTGAGAGTTTTCACGGTTAACGACTGTCCCATTTCCTCGTGTCTGTCCATCAGCCGCCTGTGACCTACCAGCTGTTTGTTCTGCAACCATATCTTCCAAAATACACTTTGAGTCATCCTTGCTACTGTCACTGAATGAAGTGTCGGATATTACAGGAACAGCCACTGCCATAGCGTCAATTTTTCCCCGGATAATTGTGGATATTTCCGTGGAAGATATACTAATACAAATTACAGCTCAGTGTTAGGTAGCTATTAGCAGTTACAGTAGTTGTATATTAGTCAGATTCCTCTTGGGTTTAGTGCTCAGCTATAATTATTAGACCATAACATTTCCAACCAGTTAGGCCTGCGACTTGAGTGTATCATTGCATTGGCATGTGTAGACTCTACTCAGGTTCCTACACAGATAATAAAACAGAAATATATGGAACGATTCATAAATCCCAAAGTCACTCAAGTAAGCAGCAAATAATATTTAAACAGAGAATGGTGTGAGCACAATTACTGAAAAAAGTTTTTCAGTTATATAAATGAAAGCCACAAAGGTATAAGCTAATTTTGCCAGAATTTGAGAATATTCTGTAACTTGAAACAGAACAGTTGCTATGTTCTTCACTAGGATTCAAGTACAAGTAGCGTTTGTATTGCTTTTTGTATTTTTTGTTACTGTTGTGCATCTAGCCATCCTGTTTAACGGACCTCAGAAGTTGAAGCTTATATGAGCGACAGGAGCTGGGCTCTGAGTAGAACAGCTCACCTTCTACAGTAGGAGTATGTGGGACTTGAACCTGTGACCCTAAGGTCTACAAATTAGCAAGTTAACCACTACACCATCCTGTGTTTAAGAGATTAAACCTTGTACATGTATAAAAGCTACCCTAACTGTGGCCAATTTATCTGTATAGTGCTGGATTATTGTTGAAGTGTAAATAAAAGATAAAGAAGCTTTTTAGTAACCGAGATATTTGAAGTAAAATATCAATTTATGTTTAGATTTTAAAAAGCGATCGGTTCGGTGACCCGTGAGCATGCTCTGTTGCCTTGACTAACATGACGTGTTTGACAGGCAGAGTAGAGAAGGACTACTGACCAACTCTCAATACTGGGCCGTTCCATATGAAAACAATTACACTAGTGATGATCCTATTAGCTCACAACTTTTATGCGCAATTTAACATGTGATAGCGTAGTGTGGGCGATGTGACCTAATGTGCAGTAGTTTATCATTGGTTAGTGGGAGTACAGTGTCACTGGAACTGCCTAAATGGAAGCACAACAAGGTATTCTACTAGTCGTATAAATGTATCATGCAGCGGAGAATAGAAAAAAGTAGCCCAATTATCAAGTATTAGACTATTAATTAACAGTATCCATAATGTAGGCCTATATGTATTATTTTTTCTCGTTTCAGTTTTGGGTAACATAAAATTTCATACCCTCATCATAAACTCAGGACTACTGAGATGGGATCCTCACTCAATAGCATCTTCATTAGTACACCGGATTGGCACTGATGATGCCTTTACGCCTACTGATGAATCCGAAAGATTATTTTAAATCATTTTGATAGTCGCGATGTCTATTCTTTGGTTTGGTCTGTACAATGGTTTAGTTTAATGATTTGTTTGCACAACCTAGTAAACAGCTATACAATGAAGGGTCTTGAAGGGGCTTTACCACACCCAGTACCATGCTGGCTTTTACCTTTTTGTTTGCCCTATTCTGACGAAATATGATGTGAGGCTGCATTTGGGCTCCTAGATATACTGGCGCTTATTCATACTAGGTGTGTGTTCCCAATATGTTGGTTGCCAAAGGCAATGGTATGACATTTGGTCTTCCAGAACACGCATTGCCTAAATATGTGCAAATCACTCGCAGGAAATACTTGTAAAAAAATTGGACAACAATTGCTCACCAAATTGATTTCTGCACTTGTATGGACAGGAGTGGAATAGCTGAATAACTATAAGACAGCTTCTACCAAGATCGTTGCTTCAGTTTGTATATAACTAAAATTAAAAATATCACATTTGACTGTGACAAAATAATTTTACATTTTTTTAAAATAACACTAACAAAATAACAATAATAAAATATGAATTAATAATATTTATAACATAAATATAATAATTAATAGACTACAGAGTAATAATAATAATTTATAGTAATTGATAATATAATACAGTAACAGTCATGTACTTTTAACTTTCCTAAATTAAATTAAAATTAAATAGAAATTTAATTCATTTGGAAATAAGTTAAGTAGAAATAAAATATTCTATTCTCTAATCAAATCGCAATACTAAATAGAAAAATTGAATAAAGATGTTTTTTTATCTATTTACACTGTAGAAATACTCTACTGGCTACAACTATCCAAACAAATGTCAATAATGAATAAGCAGCATATTGATATTACTGTGATTCCATACAAAGTGGTTTGCAACATGTTAGACCTGGCTCTTGAATATTAAATTCTAAAGTGATTTAATATCCGGAAGCTTTCTTTACGCCCCGTTACCTAAAACAATGAAAGAGACGTGCTATAGTTACCACTGTTGGGTTTCACCAAATTGACTCTGTTTAAAAAAAATGACAACAGCAAAACTTAAAAATGGTTGAATGCATTTTAAAATTACATTTAGCATTTTTTGATCTACATAGAATGTAAATTATTAACAAAATAGTAAATAGAAGTGGTACTACGTGCGCGCTTCCTGTAGACTCGTTTTGAGCACTCACCAAAATTTCCAAGTTATAATTATATTTTTTGTCGTTTTAAAAATAAAAATCAGGCCCTCTGGCGTGATGTCACCTGCTGAGTTTTTCGGTTGTATTCTTATTCGATAGGCCATATTCTGCTAATAAACTCTCACTAAATTGCTTCATTCTGTGGGTGGGAAAGAGTGAGAATGTCGTAGCCGAAAAAATATTTCTAGCATAAACCAGAACGGCTGCGAACTGGCGAGTTACTCTTCTCTTCATATTTTATTGCTCTAAAATATTTAAACAGTAAAGGTAAGTGAAAGCTAGTATTATAATGATGTTGTAATTCGTGCTACACCCATACTTGCGAAGTAGGAAGACCAAAATCAAATGAGTGGGGTTCTAATATAGTTGGAGGTGAAGACTAACTTGAGCTCCACCGCCAAGCACCCAAAGAAAAACCATTTTAATTTTTTGTTTTAAGTGTGTAAATCTAACATTTTGTCACTTTGCCTGACAAGGCAGTGGTTTTAAAATTTAGTTCCAATTAGCAATTAATAAGATAGTGTATTTCATTTTAGTTACAGTTTCTATTTAGGCTTATAAGTATACATTGTTTTCTGCGTAACCAACAAACAACCAGTGATGAATGATTAGACTGGTCGTACTTTTATTGGAATTGGAATAGGTGTACATTATCAATTGTCATAATGATTACATTTCATAAAGCTGAGAGTAAGACATAGTTATAGTAGGTTATCAATTGGAATCCATTATGCCGGCTACTAAAATTTGTTAGATTTTCAAGAAGAAATCAAAATTGACTTTCATAAAACATAAAATACATTTTTAATCTTTCTATGCACAGTGCCAGTAACTGAGTAGGCGTACAAGCTTGTATAACTTATTGAACTTTAATCGTAGTTCATATCTTGGTTTTGCCTGAGGGTGCAGCCGTGGGCTAGCGGTCAGGACTCTGGACTTTCATATGGGAGATCCAGGTTCGTCTCACGTAAAGGTCATTGGTGGTGTAAGGAAAGGCATCCAATCTCATAATGCCCCTGCGCTACTTAGACCCTCTTCTCTACCCCAAATAAGGAAAATGCTGATCTCTTCAGATCCTAGCTTTCTTGCCTGGGATTAAATATTGGAAGTACAATGTGCAACTGTTAAGTTCTATATATAGGCTTTACCTCTTTGATAATCAACTACAGTGGGGGCTGTGCAGCCTAACGTTAGTAGTGGATTAACATCAAGAAAATATAGGTTATATTCTGCCCAATGTGAGTGTTGTTGTAGCTTTTTACAATATTTACTACACTACAATTATGGTTCTTGTTATTATTGAAGATAGACTGGGTGCCATGACCGATAACCTAAGTGCGGCAGCTCCATACTCCTTTGCTGCTGTTTCTCCTGGATCTTCTGACCAATGGAGAGACTTTATGGACGATAATGATGATTTTCTGCCAAACATAATTCGAATTGATTCGGCTGAGATAATCTATGCCCAAGATACACATGCATCCTTTATTGGAGATAAATATTTGAAAGGGGATTTGTTAGGGGAGGGTTCATACAGCAAAGTTAAAGAAGTCCTTGACATTGGAACACTTTGCCGACGAGCTGTAAAAATTGTGAAATGGAGAAAAGTCAGAAAGATCCCCAATGGGCTAGCTAACGTGAAAAGGTGACTATGGAATTTTTCTACATGTAATAATACCTGTGGATTACAACCAATATCGGCTAAATGTACTGCAATTGGTGCATAATATTCTAATCATAAATTTGTCAAAAAGTTATAAATTTATATTTCAATTTCACTCAACATTAATAGTTGGTCTTAGACCATTGGTCCTGGGCATAGTAATGCTTTAGGCATTAGGCATAAAAATGGTTTCTGTTCGAGTGACCGTTTTAGGCATAATACAGTGTAGTAGCATTTAGCGATGCATAAGAAAACAGCTGTGAGCTCTCAGTGACATTATTGTCACAATGAGGATTTAACCTATATACTGTAATTAGTGTTAGTGCAGTTTGACTGCTAGCGCACTGCATTTCCGTTGTTCAGACTAGTGTGTCACTCACAACAATTGCTGGAGTTGACAGAGCAAGCTAAGCCATCTCATGAGATATTAATGGTTTTAGTTAATAGTTGGTACATAGCCCACTCGTACTGAGACTACGCACTGAAACTATGTACTGAGACTACGCACTGAGACTACGCACTGAGACTACGCACTGAGACTACGCACTGAGACTACGTACTGAGACTACGTACTGAGACTACGCACTGAGACTACGTACTGAGACTATGTACTGAGACTACGCACTGAAACTACGTACCGAGACTACGTACTGAGACTACGCACTGAGACTACGCACTGAGACTACGCACTGAGACTATGTACTGAGACTACGCACTGAGACTACGCACTGAGACTACGCACTGAGACTATGTACTGAGACTACGTACTGAGACTACGCACTGACTGAGCTCACTAAATATGCTGGTCTGAAACATTCCATAGCTTGAGCTGAGCTTTAAGTACGCTGAATTCAGGCCATGGAAATCCACTGATACGTGATCCATTCAGTTACTACTTGTGCACAAGTACGCTCTATCCAACATAGAATAATATCCGAATATGCCTTGTGTTTACCGTATTGGATTAAAGATTACCTGAACTTGCGAACTGTAGCATGTGCCTCAGCTTCTCTACTGTTAGCCAGGTTTATTTCAGTTGTGAGCCACTACATTGTTTCCATTAGTTATCCCTGTAGGCCTGTCACTGTATATTGATGACTTAGCGGTTTGTAGGCAATAGAATGTGGTGCATTTGATTGTGTTGTAGAGAAATTAATATATTAAAAAGATTGCAACATAAGAATGTAATTCGCCTGGTTGAGGAGTTCTTCAATGAGGAGAAGCAGAAAAAATATATAGTATTGGAGTACTGTTGTTGTAACTTGCAAGCGATGCTAGATGAGTGTGAGCAGAAGATGTTTCCAGAATGGCAGGCTCACTACTACTTTACACAACTAATAGATGGACTTGAGTATTTACACTCTAAAGGGATTATTCACAAAGACATTAAACCAGCGAACCTGTTGCTTACCATTGACCAGGTTCTAAAAATAACAGATTTAGGGGTGTCCGAGGTGAGTCATCCAGCAAGGCTATTGATTAAATCACCGAGTCGACAGCAGCTATTGAGAAACACTGTATCTGCTTTGAAAGAATATTGGTTAGAAGAAGGTTAGGTACTAAGCAGTACAAATGTAGGTAGTAGAGGTTTGGAGCCCGTGTAATAGCAGGGACTGGAACAGTAATATTGACTTGTTTGCTATCTACCCTAGTGATAGTCATTTTAATGTGTAGGCCTACGATTTGAAAGTGTACACTGTATGTTGACAAGTCTGCACACTATTTATATAACGGTTTTCTGTTAATTTGTAGGAATTGGACAGATTTGCCAAAGATGATACAATAACCACTAGTCAAGGATCTCCAGTATCACAGTCTCCAGAAATAGCCGCTGGTGATGAAACTTTCTCAGGCTACAAAATTGATATTTGGTCTTGTGGAATTACGTTGTAAGTGTTATGGTATTTCTTTCCTCTGACCATTCTTGATCACTGGAATATAGCACCAGTGCCAGGACCACCTTACTGGCCTTTTGTATTTATGGACTAGATTATTGCTGTCTAAACATGCTGGGAGTGATTCGCGGAATTTAGTATTCACTGTAATAAATATATCGGTCATTTTCCTAACAACAATTCCGTTACTAATACTCGGCATTTGCCATTGAGTAACTGAGTATTTGGAGTTCCAATATAACTTAGGCCTCTGAACGTCTAATATAATAACAATAGCTAATGATGTTTGAATAGTGAATACATCAGATTACTAGGGTGATACTAGGCCTTCCTAGTCCGACAGAAATATAGAATTTATGATGAAGCTACAATGTAGGTACATTGTATATGATTGAAGGTGAAGCCATGAGTACCTGCACTGTTAGTGTATGAATATGTTGTTGTAGATACAGGATGTGCACCAAGATTTATCCATTTGAGGGTGAGAATATATGTAAACTATATGATAACATAGCCAAGGCAGAGTATACTATTCCCGTTCATTTATCGGAACATGTCCAGGTGTTGATCAGAGGTAAGAAAGTGTGTTTTCAGTGTTACTAGTCAAGACATACTGTTTGTTCATGAATATGGTGTTAATTCTTTATACTTTACGATGGGTTTGCTTTTATGGAGCCAATTTTGACTACATTGTTATAAAACTATTGACTTGTAGAACAAATCTGCATAGATGGTGCAAATAAGTGTATATTTGTTAGCGTGTGGACAATTCCAAAGTGTTGCTCATCAATACATGGGATAGTCTACCATGCCAATGTATCACTGTGATATTCTTTGTTATGTAGGAATGCTAGCAAAGTCAGCTGATGACCGATATACAATAGCTACAATTAGGAAAACTGAGTACGTACCTACATTGTACATGTAGTTATCCATTGCAAACCTGTCTCAATATCAAATCATTACAGAGTATTGATGCTTATGTTATCAACTTTTGATGCTTCAAATCTCCACTAAACAAAGTTTGATTATTACTTGAATAAACCTATTTGATGTGGCTGGGTCAAGCCTAGCTTGATCTGAGTTGTGGACTACTACATCATCCTATGGTTCATGTGATATGCTTATTTAGAATGGGCGAGTACCTGGTATAATATTTTATTGTAAATGCAAATTCTTCGTACTCACAGGGATGGTAATCTTTACAGTATTTTTGTGTCACTGATTGCCGTTGGCTGCTGTTGTAGTTGGTTCAAACGGCGTAAACCAATAGACGGAGATGATGTGTTGATGCCTGCTGAAGGGAATAACAAGGCTTTCACAATGACAACGCTGCCAAACTTAAAAGCATTGATAATGTCGGCAAATGGGAATGCCCCTTTGTCTGAAGGCAACGAGTCTGAAACTGAGGAGGTATTAGGAGCTACTGACTGCTATACTACTTCTAACCATGGGCCAGTGGCTACTCAAGTGAATGATGGTACGTGTTCTTACTGGGGCCATACATGCATGTACGTGTATGGTCTGATGTAACGGTACATACATGTATATGCTATGATTATAATACATCTCCTGCTTTACTCCCTTCTGGGTACAATACCGTTTTCGAAGAAAGGACAACTCCAAGTTATTGAGAAATCTGAATGGCTGTCCAGTTGAAAGTGACGGGAGCTACTAGTCTTTATGTCTGATTTATATTTTACCTGCTCTTGGATATGAGTGGTGTGTTTCACTTACACAGAGACAGCTATATACACTGTAGATGTGTCGTTCTGTAGTCGACACGTATACAAAGTGTATAATACCAGTTTGTTAGTGTTGTTTTCAGCAATAGTATGCGTGTACTACCTAAGTGTATTTATTTAGAGAATACAAACAACTCTGAGGTTCCTGGAGGAGCAGCAGCAACTACTCACACAGTTACACATAAATCGTCACACAGGAAGCAGAAGAAGTGCTCAATTAGCTAGCTAGACCTTTCCTCATATGTTGTGCCTAGTCTCCCACCTCATCACAATACTCCTTGGGTACGTCTATCTTTAATTCTACAGTACCATGTTGTGTTCTTAGAAATTATTTTACAATTTCACAATATTAACTTTTTAGAAGTTGTGGAGTTGTCCCCCAGATGTGCCACTAGGTCGAGGTTTACTTCTAGAGCCTCAGTGTTTATCATCGTCTACCCACAGTCTAGTTATGCAATGCATTAGATGCATTTGTTATGTGTAATATATTTTCCAATTAGCTTCCTTCACAGTAATTTTTCTCAGAAAGGCTTTCCCATAACATTTTATTAAAATAAATTTGGTAGCAGCTGTATCTACTTTAAGCCAGTGTAGTGTATTTTCTTTTTGTTTCTAATATTTGCTTGTCTGCCTATGACCAGATATCTTGGATGGTGCTTAGTAGATTCTTTCAAGTCATGTCAACCACTATTCATGGGTGCTTTTATATTTTTGAGTTTGTACAATACAAATAGAAGTCTGAGTTGCAACTAGAGTGTATGTACATGTATGTATGATATAAATTATCCCCATTTCACAGTATTATGTTTGTGTGATAATTTTCAGCTTCTCTCTCATTCTGGCAATCATACCACATCCACCAGTAATCTGTCTGCAAACGCAAAGTTATTCACATTCCACTCCACTGTTTCACCGTCTCACACATACTCTGTCTCATCATACTTAATAGTTTAATAATTAATCTTGTTTATGTCACATAGTAATAATAATGATCACTGTGAAACTGGGTGGAATTTTAACCAAGCTAAATGCCAATGATTATGATTATATATTTATTTATCTAATAAAGCCTTAAAGTACAGTATCAGTAACATCTTTTAGTCTATTACAGATGTCAGAACCTTTCTCTTTTTTATTCTCGCACTTGGCAATTCTTGATCCAAACTGTATAGCTCTCTTGGCCAGTGTTGCTGTGCAGGGTAGACCACACTTTAGAGCACAGGCCCTCAATATTAGTTTCTCTCCAATACCTCTTGGTAAACGCAGATCCATCTGCAAAAAAATCAATACATGCCGTGGTAATATCTTGGATTGCCATTGGCTGCAATCTATGTGTACTTACATACATGTACTTGTGAATGATGGTACAATTACACCAAGCTAAACAATGACTTGGCATACCTTCCTGTCAATAGGGAGCTGGTTGAGAAAAGATACAAATTCCTCATCAAGAAAAGGGAACCTGGCTTCTTTGCTGTGATCACCAACAACTCTGCAAATGAGTAATAGCCAATGATAATACCACTTTCTTGTTCACACTGACATGGCAGATAATACAAGGGATGTGATAGGACCATTCTCTTGAAACTAAGTCAATGATGCTCAGATATAAAACTTGGGTGAAATTGATGTGTTTTAATAGTGAGAGTACACAAACATACCTGTCATCACGTCCAAGGTTCCTAGCAGAGATACGGCTAATATCTAGGTGAATCTCTTCCAGCAGACCTTGGAAGCCACGTTGTTGAAAGCTAGACCGGTGCCTGAAATTTAGCAGAGCATTAGTTGTGTCGCATACACAGTGTAGAACTATATACAAACTAAAGAGTTTCAAGCTACCCATAATGATATGTGGGTATGTTGGCGATTGACTACTAGTGAAGATCACAGTCAAATTAGGCAGTCAATTCGTATTCTTACTACAGGTAGCATGGAACCCAGGGTAGAAATAGAGAACACTTACACTATGATACAAATCCATCAAAGATAGGGTGTTTATGTTTCAACACAGTGAACACGCAGCAGACAACCCACAAGCATCTAGACTTGGTTTTACCTTGAATAGCCACCCAGTTGTTCATCTGCACCCAGACCGGATAAAACAACTCTTGCTATACTGGTGTACATAGTCCTAGAACCATCATCTGCTTGTATGAATCCACAGCCACGGGAAGCAAACCACATGGCACAACCAATGCTGTCATCTAGTACAGATTCAAGAGGCAGTATCAGCTGAGATATTCTCTCATTTCTACAAAAGATACAGGAAATATGATGATTTAAGCAAAAAAAGAATAACAAAACCTGATGCAAACTTTCTACTATGACCAATGTAACATAAGAGGACTGTGACCTATATTTGCTTTAGGAAGATAAAGTAGCCAAAGTACTCAAATCAGTTCATTTTGTACATTTGCTGTGTGGAATGATAACCCCCCCAAACAGTGAGCTCTGTGAATCGAACACTAGGCTACTCAGTTTTTAGCAAACAGTCACACTGTAGATATTCAGTAAAATAGTTTAGGTCTAACCTGAATTTCTGTAGTTCTTCCTTTGTTACATTAATCTACAAGGTATAATCTGTAAGATCAGTAAACAAAATATCGTAATCATGCTAATTTTTACAGCTCAGCATACGTTATGACGGTATTCGACTGACCTCCACGAAGTTCCAGATTCTATCTGTTGACAGTTCGCTAAGAGCTTGTCTGCCAGTCACCCTATCCGGTACCTCATAACTGCAGTTGGACCCAGTTTCAAAGGCTACATTTAATAAGTCTATTGGTTGGTCTTTAGGTATGCATTGGTCAGCTAGATAAGCTATCATCATGGAGTCAATTCCGCCCGAGAACATTACAGCAACATGTGCAGTGGTACACTTCACCCCAGTGCTACATTTATAACAGTAGTAGGAGTGTCCGCCCACTCTACGGTAAACTGCCATCTTTAATTTGTCTAAGAGCTGTTCACACTCAGCAGTTAAGTACGTTAATGCCTTTGATAGAAATGCCTCAGCACTTGCGCTATCTGGCAAGTCTTCTACCGAAGGTAAGCTCAAGTTCAAGGAATAAAAGTTTTTGATCTCGATGGAACATTCTTGAATAATGTTTAGCTGAAGTTCTTCATTGGTTGAAATGTTGCTGTGTTTCCAAGGAAAGCAGTCAATGGCATACGATCCTTTACTCATCCTCATCCTATATATTCCAGCAGCAGACAGTTCTTGCCACTTGCACTGGTTCTGTGTCTGTAGAAATACCAAATGTCCAGATGTCAAAGTCTGTTATAAAACTACTCGGAAATTCAAGTAAGAAATGGTTTGAAATCTTCTACACAGCAGGTCAACCGACAAACATTCACCTTAAAAGCCTGAAGCAACAATTGGTATGCCGGAAATCGGTATCCAGTGAAACACTAACCAAACTAACTTACAGTGAATGCATTGATGAATACTACCTGAATAGAGAAAGGAACGGCGACGGATGACAAATATAAACTTTTAGTATTACAATCCATTGAGAAGAGAAGACTTCGTCTGCCAAATATATCACGTCCAAACCACACTTCCTGTTTACTCATCTACAAATTTACCCTCAAAGCTCAATTGAATATTGTGTAATTAGATATGAATTATATACAATAAGAAGAAAACAAGTGGAATGTGTCTCATTACTGACGAGGACGCGACAAGTAGTTGAGATACCACCTTGACAAATACAAAGGCGTATGGACCTTGTATTGCTGCAAAGATATCCCTCACTTGTTCCTCATCACTGCAGGAAGCAAGGAGCTCCAAGAGAATCTTCCCATCATTAGATGTTTCTGGAATCTAAAATAGAATCAGATACAAATTTTTACCAGCACCGAGTAAGATGAAAGTGACAGGAGCTGAGCTCTGAAAGCAAGCGCTCACCTTTCATAATAGGAGTGTGTAGGACTTGAACCTGCAACCCTAAAATATACATAGATTACATGTTTATATGTACAATGTATATAAATATGCATATACTGACTCATCACTCTACTGATGCACCTTTAAATCCTAGTATATTAATATGACAAATAAAAGAGAGTCTACCTCAATACCGCCAAAAATCTCTCCATTCCATAGAAGAATATCACCAGTACTTGGATGGCAGATTGGTTGCATACATAGATCCCCACGCATATGAAGCACTGTAGAGTAAAACATCACATCCCATGCAGAGCTTAAACATGTTCCTTTAAAACCTTGGTAATCAGGGCCCCGTCTGCATAACCCGCTATCTTTAAAGTTATTAGAGATTTCCTAAAAAAGATCAGCATTTGGAAATATAAAAGCAGCTTTTAACAGAATGCAATATATATACACCGTGTTGTTGTCAAATATTAGCTTTCATAAATACAAAATGAAAATAGAGACGAGCTACTCAATTCTACCTTATTGTTGGCAACGAAAATCATGACGGTCAACAAGAGCTAGGTTGATTGATGCCTATTAGTTTACATGTGCAACACTCTTATCAGAATACAGTACTGTCAGTTTGTATTAATCACCTGGCAGTACGACTCTCCAGAACAGCCTGTGTTAGCAGGAGAGATAGAACAAAATATTCCACACATTATATTCTTGAAAATGTGATAAGTGTTTTCTTTTCGCTGGAAAACCACTTTGTTGAATACAGCTAGTTTTCCACTCTAGGGAGATATAGTATACTACAGCAGTTGGGAGTCACAGCTAATGACAATCTAAAATAAGGCAAGCAGAATGATTGAGCATCTTATGTTGGTGTAATTCCACTTTAAAAAGTTTGGAAATACTGTGCTATCTCAGAAATATTGTGCTATCTCAGAAATACTGTGCTATCTCAGAAATACTGTGCTATCTCAGAAATACTGTGCTATCTCAGAAATACTGTGCTATCTCAGAAATACTGTGCTATCTTAGAAATACTGTGCTATCTCAGAAATACTGTGCTATCTCAGAAATACTGTGCTATCTCAGAGATTTGCACTGGTAATGTAAAAATCCCGAGAGTGCTATCCAAATCAGCAAAGAAGGTTAGTGTTTTAATTGTACATCAGGTCTATTTGTTGTAGCTTTACCTGAGCTCATTTGCGCTTATCTGTAAATTATTGAAGCAAATATAATTTCACCCATACAAAAACAACTAAAAATGTACTCTTTGCATGTGTTTTATTAATTTTAAATGTAACCGATGATTAAGGGAAATTTGAATTAGAATAACAAGTGTAACAGATGCACCTGTGAATCAAATGGGTGCATTTGAAAACATGAAAACTTCAAAGCAGTATTAGACCCAGGTAGGGTCAATCAATTTAAACAAGTTGTACAACATTTTGAAGTAAAATTCTCATACAACTAGCTAAAATAGCGGAGTCCTTGGCAACAGCTTAGTTTAAAAATACAGACTACATATGAAAACAGACATGGGCATAGTTTAAGCAGGAGTCACAGCCTCCCCAACATTCTTGGCAAATGTCAAAGTTTAGCCGGCACAGCTCACTAGTTTTTGGGTCTGACCCGAGAAAAGTTCCAGCTGTACTGATTTTCAAGGATAATAAAAACGTTATCAAATCTCATAAAACCCAAGAGGCAAACAGCAAATCTGGGTTCAAGTCAGAAGTTAACATGACTTTGTACATGCTTACTTTACTTGAATTTAATCTACATTTCAATGTGGCGGGATTTGAGTTGTACAGCTGGATGACTAAGTGATCTTGGTAAGCCTTGATGGTCAAATTTTGCCATGTAGGCATAATACATTTCAATTTTGCATTTCATCTAAAAATTAGGCTGAACAGTGGGCACCATGTGACATGTGCTGCACGTGCAATGTAATAGATTGTTTGACAAATTAATGATCAACATCATCATATGATCAGTCCAGAATATTATATGCCTACACTAATTTAGACCTTTTAGCTAAAGTGTTTTAATGGGTTAACTATGAGTAATATACATTTTTAACCGGGCATTTATTACAAGTATTATTATTGTTATAATTATCACTCTTCCCTCTTGTACTCATATGCGTACTGGCATTTTATTTTCATTTTGTTTTGTAGTTTGAGTTTCACTCGCACTTGGTGTCATGTATTTGTACTCGTACTTGATCTCAATGCCAATGTTTTCAATGTAACACATAACTTGTACTTTTCAGTGCCGGTGTAGGACTTGGTACTTCACATGCCTTGTTGTTGTTATACAATACTTGTACTTCTTTACTTGGTTCAAATCTCAAATCAGCAGACCTCTGCTCTGCTAGTGTTTAAACCACTACTGTCTCACCATTCAATATTTGCAAAGAATACTGGTCATCTTATTTAATGAAGATTAATGTGCTGTTTGTCTTTGTAAACCTAGTGGCAGCCAAGATAAACTCATTTGAATATTGGCTATTATGACCTCCATTCAGCATTGAGACCTGTTAAGTTCCTATGGCTATGCCTGTCCTAAGTCTATACTTGTAACTTATGTACATAGGTAAGCTACTAACATCAAATAGCCCAGTAATCTTATTGAGCCAACACTAACTGCATGGGCGGATTTACTGTAGGTCGCCAGGGTCTCGCGACCCCCCTTTTATTTGCTGAAAAAAAATTGAAATTGATTGATTTTTGGCCATATTCAAAGATTTTCCCATTTAGAAAGTTTTTCTATGGAGGTCGCCATGATTTCTATAGTTACTTATTAGGATCGCAGTAAATATAGCTTAAGTTTCATATTCCTACAAGTAGCTCTCAGGTAGATCAGCAAAGTCAATTGATTGTGCTATCAATAAACTTCTTGCAGACATTCTTGTTTACTGTACAGTCAAAGTTTGCTTGGCTAATTCACTGAATGAATCGGTGATTGCTTAAAAAATTAATCAAAATAATTCTAATAATATCACCTTTACATTTTCCAGAAAGAGTTTATTGTACCACTTTGCATTTTAGCAAAGTTAATTTTCTTTTCCTGTTTTGTCCTGGGTAATATCCTAGATTAGGAGAAAAGAGGAACTATACTATCACTCAGAGTTACGAATATTCAATAGAATATTTCATTATGATTACATTAGATTATTTGAATTTTCTTAGATCCCAGATTCGAGATTCAGATTGGGGGAAAAGAGGAACTAGCAGTCAGAGTTATGAATATATGAATTTCCAATTTAGTTTTTATTTAACAACAGAACATCATGAACATTATGATTATCTTATGAATGATAATCCTAATGTTGCTTACAATGATTTTCTTTTTAAAATATAATTTATAAATGATTATAATTTTAAGATATTAAATTAATAAAATATAAATAATAACTATTTACATTTTATTAATTTGATATTTGAAAATTATAATCATTTAGGTTGTCATTTTATTGTTTTGTAATGCAGCCTAAACAATATTGTTGATGTTATTACTATTAATTGTATGAATTTTTGTATAAAAAATTATTTAATATCATATCTATAAATTACTATCAAGCGCAGTTTTTAGTTTTTCATAGCATAACTTTCTGCCTCCAGCGTCCAAGAGTGAGAGTTTTCCCAAGGCTTGAAATCCCCCAGCTCAAAGGATCCTCTTCATGTTTTAGTCCTTAGTTTTAAGTTTACATGGTCTCTATGAAGCCTAAAAAGCTTCAGCGGCCGGGGCTCCGCCCCGGACCCCATTGGGGGGGCTTACAGCGCCCCCCAAACACCCCAGCTGTTGGTCTCGGGCGCATCGCGCCCTCGGCTCGGGTGCTGCGCACCCTCAATAAATTTCCTTGGTGGGCAGGAGACCCCCCTTTCTGAAAGTTGAAAATCCGCCCCTGAACTGTCATTCTATAAATAACTCTTGTTCACAGTGATGAATAAGTAAGCTAGAGTCATGCCCACAAAAAACAATGCAATGCATTGCAAGTCCTATGGCTATCTCTGTAGCACAGTTTTATATTAGCTGCTTGAGTGCTTCCAAAATTCCCAACATAGGCTGATTGAAGGTGAAATCAGCCAATATTAAAATAGGGTTTTCTTGGCAGCTGCTAGGTTACCAAAGACAAACAACACATCAATCTTACTGAAAAAGGATGAACAAGATTATTTGCAAATATTGAATGGTGCGACAGTAGTGGTTTAACACAAGGTGAGAATTTTGTGCGTGATTGCCTTTCACTTTTCATGCTTACTCTCTTCTCTCATTCCTATGTACTTTTTCTGCCTACCCATCGATGTGTGTCAACCTACAGGCCTGTTATTTTAATCAAAGTTATTAATTTGAATCATTCACCCACCACCATCGCACTCAGGAATGGAAGTCGATCACAATGGAATTTGGTGGAATCACTACCCACTGACCTTAGTAGTAGTGCTACTAAAGTCTAGCCTCAGTCAAGGTCAACAGTTTTATTGCTGATTTTGGGAGAAGTTATCCTCTTCTTATCCAAAGTGGCCTAAATATGATAGAGTTATCTTCTCCTATCATGGTTGGGAGAAGATAACCCTAGATTATGGTTAGCGCAGAATTATCATTTCGAAAAGCAGTGCCAATAAGCCGGTTGAAGTGAACATTGAATGACTCTCTAACAAGCATGCTTATGAAAGTTGAAACATCTTAGTTTTGCATTTATCATATGCTGTTTAAGCCTTATGACTTATTATTTTCTCTCTAAAATGAATGTAATGGCTTATGATTCGTGTTGTAGTACTACTTTTATCTGCGCACCCGTACGACGTAAATTGACTTATTTCAAAACAAACCGGTGTGTGGGATTCTCCACCTTTATCAGCTGAGCAGCTTGGAGTTGCAGTACTTGGCCCTTCATATACCTACATTGACAGCAAGATTTTAGAGCTAACAATGGTGTTCAAAATCCTAACAGGCACATCCAGGTTTAGATTTCGGCTGGCTTCTCACTGTAGTCCGAACAGCATTAATCCTGCATTGAATATTATTTTAAGGTACAGTAGAGTATAATATTGTTATTGTATTGTTCTATCAGTATTCTATCAGTACATCACATGTATACATGTATGTATTATTATATATGTAGGACCTACCTATTTACATGTAATCATGTAACCAAAGGTAAAGAGAGGTATTTATATGCCTAATATATGTGCAGGCATGTACATGCCTAATAGCTAGGGCCTCAATCTAATGATAGTAACAATATAATAATAATAACTAATGTTATTATAATTATATTATTATTATTATTATGTTATTCATTTATTGCTATTTTACTTATTTTTACCTTTACAGACCAATGTAATTATCATTGAGATGGGTTAGCTATAGTTTTACCAATAGCTTGCATATAGCAGGTGCACAAACTCCACAAACATTTAGCTTCATTTCTTGAAGGATGGGGGTTAGGGGTCTACAGGCTGTGGGTAGGTACAGCCACGTACGAGGTGTGATCAATAAATGCCTGGAATGACTGCGGTTCTACAATGGTATAAAGAATGAAAGGTATATAATCCGATTGTCTAACAAACTATAAACCATGATACATGCCATCAATGACCCTACATTACACATTCATTATAAATTATGATATCACCCTTGCATGACAGCTCTCTCTATCCTATAATATATATAATAATAATATAACACAGTTCACTATCTGCAGCATAATTGTGCAGTAGTGAGTTACTGTAGGTGCAGAAGTGGAGAAATTTGAGGTTGCTTTTCCACATTAAAATTGAAGCAGGAGAAGTTGTCTTCTCTATACTTTTTAGTAGACCATCCTTACCCCAAACCACAAACAAGAAACTAAGGCTATGCAAATTTCTCCACTGTACCACCTAATAGGCAATGTGCAGTACTGGCACATGAGCACTGGGCTGCCTGTGGAAATCACATTTCTACTCTTACTGCATTCATTATATTAATCACTAGTGTGTTAATATAATGGATGCAGGCTTCATGATACACATTGTATACCTATTCGCTGCACCATATGCCTCAAATATCCTATCCTTATATTATACTAAAATCATAAGCAGTGCCAACAGCTCTTGCAAGCTCTAAGTAGCTAGTAACTAGCAGCTAGCATATATATTATTATGTACAGTAGTAGCAACTTTCCTAATCAATACAAGTTGTATATAATATTCTATTGAGCTACTTGTACCTATTGTGTATGTTATACCATGTGCTGTCTAATATTCTGCTATGGTCTACTCTTTGCACTAAAAGTTAACAATATTATTTATTCATATTAATGGACAGTGGACTAGTTAGACATGAGTAGCCAAGCCTATTACTCTCCGAGTCACAACCCACAATCTGTCTATGATTCACTTTAAATTATAAGTATTAATTGATTACTTTTAAAGCATAGACGTTGTTTATTGGAGAAAGAAGTTAATTTATTCATTGCTATGATAAGACCTGTGTGTGACTCCAAGTTGTAACATAGAACCATAGAACCCTGTAGCTGGTAGACCTCTATTAGCCGGTAGAACCGGTAGAGCCAGCGGGCTATATTGCGTGGTTAGCTGGTTAGTGGCAGTGACAGGCACCAGGTGGGCAGTTCCTGTAAACTGACTGCACTTTGACCCCTCCATGCAAGAGCTGGTCTGTGCAGAGAGTGGTGGCATTCCTCTCTCTTTAGGTATAATGATCGTACAAATATGAGATATCAATCAATGCATGTTTTGGTGGAATTTTCCACTACGTGACTTTCTGTGAGTAGAACCACTCCCACCGGCACAACCTTGTAACTAGCAGGCTACTTGATCATGAGTAATAGTATAAGTAGACATGTTAGCTGCAAGTAGTAGATTACCTCATCACTGGACAGTACATCAGTGGCTTGTCCAGCTATACCCTCATCTTAACATGTGCAAGTAATTACTCACACAAAGAATATCATATTCCATCCCAGCCAGTTTCTCAGCCCTCTGTCCCTACTTCTGGTACCAGTATACCAGATAACCAGATTACAGGCTAGTTTTAAGCACTGCATTGCATTGCTCCTGTAAACTCTATTATATTCCAATGTATTTCTTCAATTTACAGTTCTGCTCACTGTTAGTGTTATCTAAATTCCATTTCTGGGTAGCAAGTTTGAAGGCCATTCATAGATAGTGGGTATAACAGCTGATTAAACATTTACACATTGATAATGGTGGTAGGGTACAAGTTTAGTACTCCTGTACTAGTACAACTTGGAGTGCTATAATGTGGGCTAACTGTTAACATACTATTATAAAGTGGAAGCATAATAATATGCTATTGTAGTGTAGGCTATATGCTGCCTGCAGCGGCATCTTTATACTGTATATATACATGTAAACATACTGTTCATATCATGTAACACCTGAGCTAGGATGGTGTGCAGCGCTTGCTTTCAGTGTAGCCTGGAAATCAACAATACATGGTTCAACTGCACTGGCTCTGAACAGGGTAGGCACCTGCTATGAAACATGTACTAAAAAGTCATATAGAAGTATGTAGTGGTAAATTATTCTGCCCACATGCTCACCCTCATCCCTATTGTGGTTAAATGACCAATTGTAGATGTCCAATTGCAGATGTCGTAACATCACAGCATAAGGCACAGCATAGTGCATAGTGTAGGGATGTGTTTTATATTCATGGTTGCAGCTAATCTTGTTCCTTTATCATGGTTGTCGAGGAGGTTTCAAATTAATTAGTTAATCACAATTAACATGACTTTTAAATTGGGCAGGTGATTAGGTCTAGTAATACTAGTTATTTTACCTACTAGTGTCAGTACTCAGTAGGCAGGTGATTAGGTCTAGTAATACTAGTTATTTTACCTACTAGTGTCTGCCGATATGCTAGTTATTAGACTGTATTTTGTAAATTTGAAAGATTGGTGTTTTAGCTTCTGCTTGCAACATGGAAAATCGCTTCAAATCTCATTGACTAACTCTAACAGATGCTCTCTCTGTTATGTGATGAACCACATGTTGTACAGTGGTCATGCTATATTTGTACTTGCAGTGTATACAGCCCAACATGCACCATTATTTTCAGAGTCATTTATTGATAATATTTATTAATAAGTGGTTCTGTATTTTTATAATAGCCTAATCTACTACATTAACCTGTAGACATACAGAAACCTGAAGCAGTATTATTGTTGTTACCTGACCAGAATAACTTGGGTACATATGAAACAATAGCTACTAGTAATACCATTTTATAAAATCAATCAGACTACAGTTTAGTTGTTTCATAGTTGAGCTGTGATATTTGGTAGCATTTCATTTGCTGGGCACAATAAGTTTGTATAGTTCCTGTTATGTCTTGTTCTGTTACCTTTTGCGTTGCTGCTTAGCTAATGGATGTACATTACTGGTACCATATCCACTTTATACATCTACTGTTGAAGTTGTGGCATATATTGTTTAGCTATTGTAGACTTGGAGTTGTCAGTTATTGTAAGTTATGGAGAAACAAAGTTTGCACAACTCCTAATTACCAACTTGTCACCAACTCTTTACAAGTTGGAGTTGCTCACTCTTAACATAATAGTGGACACAATTTCCTAGAACACAGTGATGATGTAGCACAGGTAGAGGTTGCTATTTACCAGTTACCCCTATGCCCTACTATATTTCTAGGTGACTACCCCTGTCATCATGAGGGGGGTCTATATATTGATCACATCCACTACTGAAAGGATTTCTCTAAGTTGTGAATATAACAATATCATTTACAATGTATAATACTGTGTAGACTACTGCATAGACAATGTGCTCCATGATGGTGAATTGTAGAGTCATATTAGTTCGTTCTGTTGGAATGGTAGTGACTTTAGGGATGTGATTCTAAGTGTACACCTACATGACCTATATAACTGTAACATGCAGTTTGTGTTTTATTACTGAAATTACTGGTATTATTGCTAAGTCACTCACGACAAGGTAATATACATGTAGTTTATGGTAAAGGGACATTTCGCAATATTGTCAGTTCGAAACTTTCTTTTGGTGTTTTGAAGTTTTCGGAACCTCCTGCTTTGAACTTGCGTTTTCAAACAGTCGCAAATTCATAATTTATATTATGCTAAACCCAGGTGTATGTTATATAATGGTACCTATAGACACGCCTAGATTGTTTTGTAACCATAGCCCTCTGGGCTTACAGGTTGCAACTAGAATCCAATATGTGACTTTCAGTTTGTTCAGCTTTCCACTAATCAATAAGCCTAAACTCGTTGTTCACTGGTTCTGTTGTTCACTGAATTTTATTTTATGTAATGTATACCTTGTATGATCCCAGCACAGCCTAGCGCTAGTGCAGTATGTACAGTGTGTGTATTGCATCATCCATACAAGTACAGGATACAGTGTGTATGTACACGTAGACATCAGTGTGAGGTATACACGTAGACATCAGTGTGAGGTGTACACGTAGATATCAGTGTGTGGTAGAAGTCAAGTACAGAAGTACCTGACATCGTGCAGCCTACATGTATTGTAATCATCTCGTCCATGATAATGATTCTGGCAACTAAGTTAGCAGCGTTATAATTCTGTACCCTTATTATTCGATTATACACAGGCTACACCATAAATATGTGGATCCATGTTGTTGATGTGTGTTATACATGTGCATTAGATCATTATACCAATAGTAGATGCTGATTCCCTTCCAACCAGCTTCTGCTGTCGGATTGGGATAATTTTAAAATAGTTTTGGACTATTTGAAAATGTTGGCAATCAATGGTTGGTAACAAAATGTTTCGCAAATGACTTCGTTATTGGAGCATATACATTGGCACTCTGTGCTAATTATACATGTATATACATTTTCTATTCTTTTATGAATATTGAATACTCGCATCACCTTCACTTCAACTCACTCGAAGTTATTGATGTCACCAAATGGGTACAGGTACATTATACAATAAATAAAGTTCAGGGGAGAGCATGTTCATTCCATGTAATACTGGTACATACTGTACAACAACATAACATTCGTAAATGCATAAATTATGCTGACAGTGTTGATTGTTTTGGTTCTCATAAAGACATTAATCTTACTGCAAATAGTTGCAATCCAGTAGCCTTCAGTTGTTGAGTGGCTGGTTTCAAGTTCATGTGTTCTAGTAGTCAACACACCATTCAAAGGTGATTCATGAATTGGCCAATCAGAGCACTTGTTTTTCACACACCTCCAGCACACCCAACTATTCAAACAGCTGATGCAATGGCTGATGCAAGGAATTATTCCATATTTTTCAGTGTGGCTTGCGTTGGAAATTGTGATATGTAAAATCATATACATGTACACATTTTATACAATACAGGATAGCGTTACTAATAGTTCTATGTAATGAATATATTAGTGTAAACAAGTTTATCCATTGTGATAATTCAGTATTATTCTGACATTCAGAAATTCAACCAATCAGATTTGTGTTCTTCTGTCACACCTTTTCTTTTGACCAATAGCGTTCTACCCTGTCTGCTGTATTATAAGTATATAAACCAGCCCAACAAACTGGTGCGGTTATTGATCATCACTTTTCTTCTACATTTTGCTCTTCAGTAGTACTTTGGCTGATTGTCCGATCTAACTCTTCCATAATGGTGATCACTGACAGGTTGGAATTGTTTCAGTTTTTACTCGTACACACTGATATCGTTTACATGTCTAGTAACTGTATCATTCTTGTATTCGTTGTGTAATTATTCCTATTTATTGAATTTTATTTCCTTTCATCAAAAATTTTTAGAAGCGTATCATCACCGATCAAACCGGTAGACTTTCAGCAGAAGAGGTTTTACAAAGTTGTAAAAGGTAGTCTAAATAACCTGGCTCCCAAAGTACGAAGTTTCATTGAGGAGAAGGCTGACCTGTGCTCCCCAGACAATGTGTATATCTGTGATGGATCTGAGGCTGAAAATCAACAAATGATTGATACATTACGTAGTGATGGTATGATACAACCTCTACCGAAATACCAAAACTGGTGAGTGAGACTAGTCTCATAGAATCATTAGAAAAAGAGGAATTGCTTGCCTCTCTAAATTCATGCGCTGTTTGCATTTGTTTGTAAATCCAGTGTTGGAACTTACTTGTCTATGAGTTATTATTCATAAGTTGTAATAAATATTCCTACAGTTGGCTAGCCCTGACAGACCCGAAAGACGTGGCCAGAGTTGAGAGCAAAACATTCATTGTGACAGATAAACAGAGAGAGACAACTCCAACTCCTGTAGATGGAGTCAAGGGTCAACTAGCCCAGTGGAAGTCACCCGCCGACTACAGCACAGAGTTTAACGAGAAGTTCCCAGGGTGTATGAAGGGTTAGTGTTTAGAAACTTGGGCTAGTGAGAGTTGATATTATATGATTTGAACAGTAGCCTAGTGCTATTATATTAGTGGTACCACATGGACATGTACAATGTTTTAAAAATCTAAACTGTAATACAATGTATACTTCCAGGCCGTACAATGTATGTGATCCCATTCAGCATGGGTCCAGTTGGGTCACCACTGTCCAAGATTGGTATCGAGCTGACTGACTCTGCCTACGTTGTGGCTAGTATGAGGATCATGACCAGAATGGGTGCACATGTACTTCAAACTCTTGGTGATGAGGCGTTTGTGAAGGCGCTGCACACTGTGGGCCGACCTCTTCCCCTCACAGGTAGGTCATAGTGTTATACTCAGTGATTCAGGGTGGGAGTAGTGATGTATGATTAGCAATGCTTGTCTAGTACTTTACAGTTATGTGTTACATGAGCTGCCATAGTGAAAGGAGATGAAGCTGAATGGTAGATTTAAATGGAAAATACCCAACAGACTTGATTGCTAACAATTAGATAGATCAATAACTTGTTAATAATGGAATACAAGTACATAGCTAGTAGTGCTGCCTGTGTGTATACTGCTGCCAATGGCCATGATTGTATAGCCCATATTATCCTGTATACCCATGAACTGTGAGTGGTTTGACCCTCTTGTATTACAGGGAGAGGTAGTTAAGTGCAGTGTACACTGTTATTCAACGATTAATAATTGTCATTGTTGTAATCTATTACAATATCATACAATATTAGATCCTACAATGTACATTTCCAATATCCATATTCTAAACCACTATATAATAATATTGAGGTTAATCATGTTGTGTAACCTCCAAGCTTGTTTTGGCATTATTTCAAAATTCTAGTAAATTCAGTCAACAGGATGTTTACAGTTTTTTAAAATAATCCAGTTGGTTGTATAATTTCAGAGCCCTTGAAGAATAACTGGCCTTGCAACCCAGACAAGGTTATGGTGGCCCATGTACCAGAGAACAATGAAATAGCATCGTATGGGAGTGGATACGGAGGTAACTCGCTGCTTGGAAAAAAATGTTTTGCTCTTCGACTTGGAAGTGTTTTGGCTCGTAAAGAAGGGTGGCTTGCAGAGCACATGCTGGTAGGTCCTGTTATACGAATGTACATGCGAACTTATGTGCCTATTCTTAGCAGTTGTTTGTAATGTAAAATTCCTTGTATGCAGTATATTGTGAAAGTGACCATGTAAATTACAATTGAGGATTCAAGTGGGAACATTATCTAACTTTAATAATTTTCTGCTGAATCATACTAAATATCAGTAGTTTCCCTTTACTCTCGTCACACTTTGTATTTATTACTGCATGACTTTAGTTAGATGCATGATGTAAGTAGAAATAGAACTGTTGTGTAAGTAAAAAGAGGATGTGAGGTTTACTACCATCTTGTATGGTGCATGTAAATGTTGCGACATTATTAATGTACTCTTTCGATGGTTGGCATGTAATACATGTTGACATGGTTTCACTTGCATTCTATCTTGGCATAGATTCTGGGAATCACAAACCCGCAAGGAGTGAAGAAATATATAGCTGCAGCTTTCCCAAGTGCCTGTGGAAAGACTAACCTAGCCATGATGACACCTTCTCTACCAGGATACAAAGTTGAGTGTGTTGGTGATGACATCGCCTGGATGAGATTCGACTCAAACGGACAGCTACGCGCTATCAATCCTGAGGGAGGATTCTTTGGCGTTGCGCCAGGTGAGACATGGTGCAAATGCAGATTTCATGTAATTATTGCCCTGAAAGTAATCATTCATATTAATAGATGTGTCTGTGGAGTAGACAGGGAAACCTTAGAGATTTTTTACAAGATAATGTGTAGATTCAAATTTCTTGATCTAAAAATACTTGAATTTGGCACTTTGCCGTACACTTCAGATAATTATTTCCGTAGCTGGACAATATTGCTATTTTTATAGCCGAGATATGTGTCATTTCTGTAGGAACCTCAATGAAAACCAATCCCATGGCAATGGAGACAATTCAATCTAACACTGTATTCACCAATGTGGCCAAAACCAGTGATGGTGGTGTATTCTGGGAAGGTATCGATGAGGATGCTGTAACCCCTGGAGCTACAATCACCACCTGGAAAAATGAAGAAAACTGGCAGCCTGGTGACAAGAAGAACCCCGCAGCTCACCCCAATTCAAGGTAGGCGTTACCAGTCTCATTTAAGATTCCTTCTGGAAAGCTCTACAATATTGTATATCGCTTGCTCTATATCACCTTTGTCTCATCAGTTACATGTAGATGCACAAATGTGGTTTTAGATTCTGCACTCCTGCTGGGCAGTGTCCAATAATGGATCCAGCATGGGAGGATAGTGCCGGTGTTCCAATTGAAGCCATCATCTTTGGAGGAAGACGTCCACAGGGTGTCCCATTGGTCTACGAGTCATTTGACTGGCAACACGGTGTATTTGTTGGAGCTTCCATGAGGTCTGAGGGCACAGCAGCTGCTGAACATGGTGAGAAATAAAACATGCTAGCGAGTTCTAAATAGTGCTGTAGAGCTGTTACTACTGCGTGGCTTAAAGCCGTTTAACTCGTCTAGCAACCTGACGTTATAATATTTCATGTTTATAGGAAAAGAAATCATGCATGATCCATTCGCTATGAGGCCTTTCTTTGGCTACAACTTTGGCCACTATCTGAAACACTGGTTGAGTCTGGAGTCACGCTCAAACAACAAGGTGCCCAAGATCTTCCATGTTAACTGGTTCCGCAAAAATGATCAGGGAGGATTTATCTGGCCAGGGTTTGGAGAGAATGTGCGTGTTCTTGAATGGATCTTGGACCGTGTAGATAATAAAGATGTAGCCACCCAAACAGCTATTGGACTCGTGCCCAAACAGGGTAGTTTAAATGTGGACGGTTTAGGTGATGTGGATATGGAAGAACTATTTAGCCTCTCCCCAGAGTTTTGGAAGAAAGAATGTGACTCCGTGGAGAAGTATTTCAGGGAACAAGTGAATGAAGATCTGCCCAGTGAAATGTGGGAGGAGTTAAATAACCTACGTTCCAGAGCAGAGAAAATGTAACATGCAGCTCAACAAGATCTAGTTAGTTTAATTATTATAGATGGAAATTATCAGAGTTGGGTCCAAGTCGACTTGCAAGTCAACAAGTCAAGTCATTTCTAAAATTTTGGAGGCAAGTCAAGTCCAAGTCAAGTCAGTGCTGCCTCAAGTCAAGTCAAGTAATTTCTAAAATTTTGAAGACAAGTCAAGTCGAAGTCAAGTCAGTGCTGCCTCAAGTCAAGTCAAGTCAGCTGTCATGCAAGTCACAAGTCAAGTCAAAGTCAAGTCAAGTCGAAATGCAAGTCAAGTGGAAGACAACTTCAAAAAATTTTACATTTTTCAAAACATCATTTTTTTCTTTTAGTAGGCATTCCAATCCATGAAAAACCTATGCCAAGGTGTAGCAGGGCATGAACATGTATGTGATGCAATCATGGTAAAGAACTAGTCTATATAAGTAGTATTATTGGCACTACGGTTGAGACTGGTCATATAGTATTACATACTGTATATTGTAATGGTGATGCAGTGTTACATAGCATATAAACAGCACATGGTACAGCAAGGAGTGTCTACTGGTCAGTCCTGCAATTTAACTCTAGTAATTATTGCACTGCACATTGTATTCACTACTTACACCACACCTACATTGTATGCTACACTTACACTACTTGCACTGTGTGTACTTGTGACTATGCATTGTCGTTGTGTAGTCTCACGTACACACAGCTTAGATAGTGCCTGAATTGTGTATCCTCATAGCTAACCTTGATATACTCTGAGTGCTGCTAGTAGCACTGATCTAGTAAAAATGATAATTAGGTAGGCAATTGAGACCTTTTTTCCATGTTGGCTAAACACTGTACAAAATTTTTATTTGCCAGATTGACTTGGCAAAACCCAAGTCAAAATCACAAGTCATTCCTGTGTCCAAGTCAAGTCAAGTCACATTGATGTGCAAGTCAAAGTCAAGTCAAAATCACAAGTCATTCATGTGTCCAAGTCAAGTCAAGTCACATTGATGTGCAAGTCAAAGTCAAGTCAAGTCAGCAAGTTGGCAAGTCCAAGTCAAGTCGACTTGTGACTTGACTTGACTTGGCAAGTCAAGTCAAATCTATGACTTGGACCCAGCTCTGGAAATTATACATGTAGAGTTTTTTATTTATTTACCAATTTTAATAACATAAAATTGGTAGGCAGCTCACGTCATACATGTATCACAGTGTATACATCTATTAATTTACTTATAGTCCAGTGCCACCACACTCTTAGGTATGTTGTAAGAAGTAGATCTACATTTTGTTATCCCCTTCTGGTGCTACATTTATCCTGTGCTCACTGGAGTAGGAGGGATTGTATTGTTTTGGCTTGTTTTTTCCATTCCAATGAGAGACTTTTACAGGTATTTATATGGCCTATATAGTTTGATATATTATTTTAATCTTGCAAGTTTTGAGTATATGAAATTGTATTTTTTTATGCTTGAATTTTGATCATGATTGCTGCAAATGGTGTTCATGGTGTGCATAGTTTTACACCTTTGTAGAAAATAACTCTTTGCGAAATAATTTTATTGACCACTATCAAGAAGAGTTTTATTCTTTTAAGCCCACATGTTGCATGTAATCCTGGCTGTTGACACCTCTGGCTGCTATCATTTTATGTAAAGGAAAAATTCTAATAAACATCTCTTGACCACGCCCATTAAACATGCTGTTACTGACTATGTGCTATGGTATGGTGAAGTGGTACAAATACAATGCTATTGTACCACCCTGTGCTAGTATCCGTTGTACTGGAAACAATGTAATGCTAATCAGTATAATAGCTGGGAGTTGTATTCTCATGGGCCAACTTAGTTCCTAGTGAGGGTTGTCTTCTTTCACATGTCTAATTTTTTTAGTTGTCGTTTCGCACAAATAGTAGTGAGCAGCATAAAGTTATCGATGGTGAAAATAACACTATCTTTGCCTTGACTACACTACACCATTATTATGACAACATAATTTACCGTAACTAGCTATATCACAGCGTTTGCTTTAGTAGATCAAGAGTTTTTTAGGCAAACACATACATGTAATACACATTGGGTATCGTATTATGCTAGCAAACGTCCGAAAGTGAGTAATTTCAACTCGGTGGCGGTGTTTACAAACAGAAACCGCTTCGACATCCCAAACACTAAACCTTTGCATTTTAATTTTTTGTGTCAAACTCAATAGATTTTAATGAATGAAATCTCAGTTTATAAAATTTGCTTGATATGCCCAGGTCTGTAAGTTCTAGCTGTGCAAGTTGCCACAATGACAGCAACCGTAGTGACACCGACAATAAAGTAAAAAATTTAAAAGTCAAAGTCAAAGTGAGCAAAAAGAAGAGAAGTAAAAAATTCAAGTTGGATAGGAGCAAAGGTGAGTTATCAATCGCTGAATGGTATTTATTGTGTTTGATTAATGATGCAAGGATATACAACTTGATCTCTGTTAGTATCTGTCTCTACAGAGCAAGTAATCGAAAGGATAGTTTACAGTCATTCTTCTGATAGTAATGGAGGCCTATAACTTATTTAGCATAAAATAAAAATGATCAATGTTGTATAGTCAACTATTGCTATTAGTAGTATTAATCTGTCCTGCTGAGTAGTTGAGGTGCAGCTCAAAA
Organism: Bugulina stolonifera; assembly: GCA_935421135.1. Taxonomy (NCBI): domain Eukaryota; kingdom Metazoa; phylum Bryozoa; class Gymnolaemata; order Cheilostomatida; family Bugulidae; genus Bugulina; species Bugulina stolonifera. Next base: position 34,964,413 of record OW285187.1, read on the forward strand.
TTGAATGTTGAGTCATTTACCTATTAAAAGTGACCTTAGTTCAGCTGTGTGTTTATTCAAATTTTAACCACATTTACACCCAGTATAAAACTGGTACGGATTTTTACTAACTAATTATATTACAGCAATAGTGCTTGTATCTTTTTAAACTATTCAACTGTATGGCTGTGTACCGTACGGCTGTGTACCGTACGGCTGTGTACCGTACGGCTATCTGCCGTACGGCTGTGGGCCGTACGGCTGTGTACCGTACGGCTATGTACTGTATTGTACCGCTCAGACAATTATTAGATAGATTTTTCTGGAAGAATTTGATTGAGACGGAAACTATTAGCGACTTTATCAAACAGTATCTGCTTTAGGGTGTTTTCCAGATATTATTTAATGAGGGATAATGTCATTGCTTTTGGATGAGATCTACAATCAGGTGAATTTACCTTTGATACTGACAGTAAATTGACTCTAGCTCACACGATTGTTTTATAATGCTGCAGTTGACAGAGAGGTGCTTGTGCATGGCTCTCTACCTCCTCAAGTTGAAGGTCAAATACGATGCTTTGTTGTCGTACGTCTCAACAAACCAACATGGAAAATTATGAAACCTCCTGAACACGTTTTCTTCCGTTCAATGTGGTGGGGTGAAACTGTCGAATCTGCAGCTATATTCAGGTAAGTGTATTGTTTTTGAGAACTCCGTAACCTATTTACTACTACACTATTTGGTTGGTTTATACATTATACATGTACATACATGGTTTACATTTTAGTCCTGCAGAGAATAAGGTGCTTGCACGGTACCCGGTAAGGTCTGGGCCTAAACAGATGGCATCGTACCTCGCTGATGCAGGTTGGTAGGCAGATACTTTCATGGGTAACCAGGTGTCATCCTCAAGCAAATACTCAGTAATTTAATTTAATTTTACATATTTTGATGTTTGTTTATTATCTATTGCGGTATTTTTAAAGATGTACAACAGCACATTCTGCTAAGCTTTTACATATCTCAATGGGCTGTAATAAGATGCTTTCTTATTGTACAGGTACTCTACACGTTGATGTACTTCGGAGTGTAGACATGTCGGTGATTGGTAAAGTTCAGATATACGGTCTTAGCTCACTAGCTTCGGGTAAATCTCTCTCAGGGTAAGTTTATAGACAGGTATATGTACATTACTTAGGAGATGTTTTGTACGTCTGTATGTAATAGGAGTATACTCGTATGCAATGTACAATAGTGTCTACAAGTGTCTCTTCATATGTAATATACATAGTACCCTACTTGAGTGGCTAGCTGACTACTTTAGTGCATAGTATTTGTTAATGTTACTACTAAAGCTTGCTAATGATTGGTAACATGCAAAACTAAAGTTTGTGTATGTGAAAGGGTATGTGTACCGATGTACTCTGTCAGTCTCTATCTCACTCTACATGTGATTGTATCCAATGCTCTGCTTGGTTTTATAGTCCTTACCCAATATTCTCGTCCAAGAGTGAGATTATCGGCCACATTGATGTGAGAGTAGAAATGCAGCCATTGCACAGTAAGTGTAGATACCAGCTATTACACAGTAAGTGTAGATACCAGCTATTACACAGTAAGTGTAGATACCAGCTATTGCACAGTAAGTGTAGATACCAGCTATTACACAGTAAGTGTAGATACCAGCTATTACACAGTAAGTGTAGATACCAGCTATTACACAGTTAGTGTAGATACCAGACATTACGCAGTAAGTGTAGATACCAGACATTACACAGTAAGTGTAGATACCAGCTATTACACAGTAAGTGTAGATACCAGCTATTACACAGTAATGTAGATACCAGCTATTACACAGTAAGTGTAGATACCAGCTATTACACAGTAAGTGTACATGTAGATACCAGCTCTTACACAGTAAGTGTAGATACCAGACATTACACAGTAAGTGTAGATACCAGACATTATACAGTAAGTTTAGACTATTCAATGTTTGAGCTACATTCTTCCATACCAAATTTAAAAGATGAACAATAGTTACGTATAACGATTTGCAGTGTTTGAAGACAGCGGCTCATCAGTGATGCCCACCACAGATCTAGATAATACAGGAAATACGGAGGTTCGACTGAGTAGAGATAAGATAGACAGCAAGCTGGGCACACCCAGTGCCTTCAGTAGCGTTATCTCTCATTCCCAGGTATTCCCATATACTATGTACTACGTACGTATGTCTAAGGTAGGACAACTCTTATTATGTGTGATGTTAATGGATACCTGTATTGATATAACTAGCGGGGCTGGATGGTATAACACCTGCACGGAGAGATATGATATACGCGTAGTACCTGACGTAATTGTGATTGTAGGTAGCTGAAAGCAGTGAGAATGTGAATGGACTTGCTCCAATGACATCTAGACCTGGTAAGTATGCAACTTATAGGACTGGTAACTAATGTATTTTGTGGTGTGTTGTAGAGCTCAGGTTTTCAACATTTTTCAATCTGATGAGTTATGTGTTTCACTTCAATGTACACAATGTGTTTCATTGTAGAATTAGAGATGACCGAGTCAATGCATGAACATTCCGAGGATTTGATATCCAACCTGCTAAAGAAAGGTCAAAGGTTACGTAGTGCTATGATCTCTTCCACAATAGACTCAGTTCCTACCAATGACAAGATGCCAGATTCCAGACAGGTTATACATGCCCCCAACACACAGTTTCCTGAAAGCAGGTAACGTGCTATGATATTACACAAACCCTTTCACAGTCTTCATCCGCATTCATTTCACTCCCGAGTTAAACATTGTGTCTGTTATTTCTTCTGATTTTTTCCAGAGAATGTTTAAGGACTATTACTAATCAGTTACCTCAACGCACAGCCAGACGTCTTCATCCTGAACTGAAGTCAGTGGATCTCGTGCTAGGCAGTCGTGTGGTAACTATTGTCTCTAGCTACCTATCGCTCTGTAGATATACTAGCCCTCACTACCTCATCTTCTATTTCAATTATTCCTCCTTGGTTCCATACATGAACATTACATATACATAGGGATCATAGACATGTACTTGTATATTATATTATCGTGTATATTATTGTTTGCTCTTCAATGTTGCACTAGATTGCTGGCATAATGTAATCTAATGTACATAAAATGTATTTTCTTACAACAGAAGAAAGCTGTATACCTATCAGACTCGGATAGCTTGAGTTCCACGTATGAGGAGCTATCTGACCTGGAAGATCCAGCTCATGACCAAGAGATACTGGATCTCCTTTTCTACAAGGCATCTAGTGCTGGATCACAGGCTAATAATCAAGTCACAGTATGTGTTCACCGTCTACACTTTACACACTACAGTATAGTAAGTGAATGCATATAACATACTTGGTTATACTGCTGTAGTAGCTTGCATACGAATGGATATTTTGTTATAATAGGGCTCTCCTAAGCAGGCAGTGGATGATTTAAAGGTACAGAGAGATGAACCAACACTGAGAAAAAGGGAGTTCCCGGCCAATGAGCACCAAATAGCAGAAGAGCCACCAAGTACAGAACCATCCTCTGCACGTGATCAACCTGGAAATGTGGTGAGTATAGGAAGGGACAATTATCTTGGTTACCAGATAGAGCATGGAAGACTAAACCTAGATATGTATACCGCATGGTGTTTAGTGTGTAGCCATTGCGCTCCTACTAACTATGGTGTTTAGTGTGTAGCCATTGCGCTCCTACTAACCATGGTATTTAGTGTGTAGTCGTTATGCTCCTACTAAGCCTGGTATTTAGTGTGTGTTACTCTTCTACTAAGCCTACATGTAGATAGATATACTACATGGTGTTTAGTGTGTAGTCGTTACTCTCCTGTTGACTTTCTTAGTAAGAAAACTCTACTTTTATAGAGACCTCCATCTAGATGTTCATCTGCATCACCTCGTGTCTGCTTGAGTCCCGCCCTTTCTCTTACTGGCAACCAATCAGACAGCGGAGGCTCCCGAGTGTCCTTTGACATGACAGCTAGTGATGATGAAGGTGATTATATTATGTATATTAGTCATATGACCAGCTGATTATACATTAGTCATGTGACCAGCTGATTATACATTAGTCATGTGACCAGCTGATTATACATTAGTCATGTGACCAGCTGATTATACATTAGTCATGTGACCAGCTGATTATACATTAGTCATGTGACCTGATGCTATTACACGTACAAACTCCCTGTTTTGGTTTCAGACATAAGAACTGCTGCAGAAGGTCTTTCAGTTGAACAACTTACTCTCTTGGCTAGAGTTACTGTGGCCAGAGTTCATATAGACAAGCTCAAGTTGAAAGAGAGGCCTAGCACACCCGTTGAAAGGAAGACATACAAGGGACGACCCCCTCCTGCTAAGATTTCTAAATATGGGTAAATGTAGGATATGAGAGTTGTACACAGTCCACAAGAATAAGGAATTATTGAAGGCAGCTCTAGGTTCTGCAAATTTTACTTGTAGTGTTATACGTGGTATGGATGGCAATGTCAATTTGCATCTAGCATCTCATGCTTGGATTTCTCAAAATATGTACTTACTCCACCTCAATTCCAAGGTACACGTGGATGGTGAACTTCTTTGGGATGTTTATCTGAATGAGTGGACTTGCTTGCCCACTTTGGGATGTGAGACGTTCTTCCATAACAAGGCATAAGGTACATGTGACTTGGGTGCAATGTATATTAACATACTGCTTATGGTTTGTAGCACCTACTTTGTGGAGTATCAGTTTCCTGTGGTGGCGGCCTCTAGGGATCAGACAGAGAGGAATACCACAGCAACGGAGACTGTCAGAGCTGTTTCTAAAAAGGTTGAGAAATCAGGGGGTGAGTTACTGTAGAGATCATTGAGCTTGGTGAGCTACTGTAGAGTTCATTGCTGCTAATAAAGAGCAAACAACTTCTCAACCTCCACACTGATTTATTAATAGAAATACTGTTGACTAATTTAAACCACGTACTTAATTACCGCGTATTTAGTTAACTCGTATTTAATTACTACATATTTACATGTAGTTGCCGTGTATTAGGTTACCGCGTATTTAGTTGCCGCGTGTTTTATTACCATGTACACTATTTAGTTGCCACGTATTTACTTACCGTGTATTAAGTTACCGTGTATTTAGTTACCACGTATTAAGTTACCATGTATTAATTTACCACGTATTAATTTACCACGTATTAATTTACCACGTATTAAGTTACCGCGTATTAATTTACCACGTATTAAGTTACCACGTATTAATTTACCACGTATTAAGTTACCACGTATTAATTTACCACGTATTAATTTACCACGTATTAAGTTACCACGTATTAATTTACCACGTATTAAGTTACCACGTATTAATTTACCACGTATTAATTTACCACGTATTAAGTTACCACGTATTAATTTACCGTGTACATGTACTGATGATGCGGTTACATGATTGGGTTACATTGAAGGTGTAGCTTGGAACCACCACACGGTGTTTCCTGTTTACTTTGATGGCCAGTCAATAGAGAAATGGTGGAACTCAATGCTAGTGCTGAAGATCCATCACAGAGAACCTTCTAGTAGGACAGTAAGTGTATACATATATGGACTAGATATGAGGTACTGTATGCATTGTATATTATATTTACTGGGACAGTAGAATGTGTCATTGTGTCACCTTTGTGCTTCTCTTTCTCAGGCCACTCTAATTGGCTCATGCTCAGTGCAGATGAAGCAATTACTCCAATCATTAACATTTGGCCTTGACCTTTCACTTCCTGTTACGAAGCAACAGAAGCGAGGTTCTAATGTGAAAAGGAGGCGCAGGAGGCGAGCCGATATAATTGGAGAACTCAAGGTACATGGTACTTGTATATAATATACACGTGTGTTCTAATTAAGTGGGCATGTCATACTTATCTTATATACATGTAATCTATCACTCCTTCTACAGCTGAATATTCAACTGGATTCCGACTCTCCATCCTTCGCTACAGCTCTCAGGGAGTTGCAGATAAACAAGGCAAGAAAACAGCACCCTCTACTCAGGCCTAAACCTGACACACCTGTTGGTATGTGGTCTTTACTACCTTATTTGGTAACATCAAACCTTAAAAGATTTGTTGCCTTATTTGGCCAGTTGTCACAGACTAGCTACCTTAAATGGTCATATATCAGACAGTGACAGACTCACTACCTTCTTTGTTCATATATCAGACAGTGACAGACTGCAACATATGACTCTGATACATGACCAAGTAAGGTAGGTTATTTGATATGTTTACTAGCTGTTCCTGAGAAGGCAGAGTATGTTAGACCTGCTGAACCTGTCAAAGTGAACATTCAGCATGGAGAGCGTGGTGACACGAGGAGACAGGTAGACCAGCTGGAGCAGGTGTGTGATCCTAATAACACTCATATTTGCTATGTTATCCGCTCAGTACATACATGTGTATCTAATCTACTGTACTGTGTTTAGTTAAAGCTCTAGAGTTCAAAGGGATGCTAGAGGATTTAGTCAAAGTGATTCAATTTTTTACAGGCTGAGCTAATGCTGCATATGCTACTGCACATCTCAGAGGGCAGACAACTCCGTAACAGTAGTACTCAGTCTCACAGTATAGCCTGTGGACCAGCATTGAGTAGTTATACTATATGTAGAATATTCTGGTCTACTGACAGACTAAAGTCTGACGTCTGCTGGAGTACATCTGCACCAAACTACCAGATAAATGAGGTTAGGTTTGCTTTATACAGCATAAAATAATACCAGCAAGACATGGAACAACTTGAAGTTGTCCTCCTTTTCTCTTTTTAACAAGAAGAGAAGACAACTTTATATTTGCTGTGGATTTTGCTGGTTCAATTATGCAATGACAGCAATGTTACACTGTTTACGCTACTGCCTTTAAACTTGGTAAAAGAGATGTGTGCACTTGTCTCACAACTGTCCACATTGTACAGTGCAGTTGTATAATTACAGTCGATGCCCTTACATCTTACAAGAGATGTTCTATCTAATATGGCTAACAACTACATGATAGTAGAAGTATGGGAGAAGAGATCTATGGAGAAAAAAGATCAGGTACTATACCTCTTAACCCAAACAGAATATTACAGTATGGATCAGATTGATAATTACTATGCTTGTGTTTGTGCATGTTTTGTACTTATACTTGACTAACTCTGTATGTACGTACATGTTTTAGTTGCTAGGCTACGCTAAACTGCCACTGAATACATTCTACATGTCGTACAAGGAACCCAGGATAGCCCAGGTTCTGCTGAAATCTCAGGTATTCTTTTGCCTGGTTATCTATTGTTTTGGTATTTATCATAGATATTTAATAGGTATTTCGACCTCTCTGCAGTAGACAAATTCCAATAAATTCCTTGCTTAAGTGCAAAGTGCATACTCATTTAAGAGTTGTCTGCTCCTCATTATTGGTTACAGTAAACACCCATGTGTGTGTCTAATAGGTAACTGGGAGAGAGGAGTTCAAAGTTACCAAAGTGGGATGTTATATAATCACAATATGAGGAGGAAAATTTCCAATTAGAATTCTGGCATTTTACCTGTTTAAAGGAGTACTGACAGCTAATACATGTTATATATCATTCTGCACGGTTTTTCATGGCGAATCTGATGGATTTCAAGAGTCATCTTTTCAATCTGTTTACTGCAAGATAGTTAGATGTAGCCACATGAGATTTGTCTTCTCATTTGTCTCAGTTAGACTAAGTTCTGCTGCCATATTTAAAGGTGGGATGGGTGTATGATAATGGTGGTTTGCTTTCATAGTAGATGCTACTAAAACCACATGATGATATTATTCAGTGATTACAAAATTCTTCTACTCAGTCATCAATGCATATACTAGGAGAGCTGTGGTTTTAGTGGATGCTGTTTACTGCTTGGGGAAATAGATATTATAATCATGAGCATATATAATGTAGTCTACAGTGGGGGCAAACAAAAGGCTATATAATTCCACCACTGCTGTCAACTGCAAGATGCGCCTCTACACAGCTATTAGACTATCCACTTGATTTCCAATTATACCAAGTAGGCAATAATACTCGAAGCTTGTGCAATGCCTGCAAGCAAGTGTTTTACTGTAACCCAAGTTTTTATGGCCTAAAAACTCAAGTATTTATAAAAGGTATCTGCATGTACAATGTGGAATAAATTTATATACAACTGTCAACTGGTAACCTGAAGCCAAAGTAGGAAAGAATTTTTGGGATTTGCTACAAACACTTCAAATGGACTGGACCGATTTTGCTATAACTACGTATGAGGATTGGATAGATGATCAACACAAAAAGAGAGTTACCAGGTAAGTTCTGATGGTCTACAGTATAACTTTACTGATAAAATACTGTACATGTAGTTATTTCTGATCATCATCGCATGTGTTATAATATTGTTCATAGAGTTGTAAATAGATGACTGCCAAATAACAGGCGAAATCTTATTTTGTGGATCTGTTGTATGTGTTTTGCATTACAAATTTAACTGCCAAGTTCCAGATCAGATTAGACATGCTTATTGTTGCTGTCAGTATAGAAGAATATTACAGTGCATCAGCATATTATATTCATGTTTATTAGCCTTCTAGTTTTATATGCTGACCTTTATATGATTATAGAATACTGATTACGCAATGATTTGGATCTGCTATGAAATAATGTAAATGTATATTTTAGTGATGATGAAGGCAAACTGTGGAAAGAACCTAAATTCATTGCTCCTTGGAGACTCCTACTCTGGACATTATCATGCTGCAAGATGTGCTGAGATCAAGGTAAATAGCTGCATGTGTATGATCGTGATGAATCCTACCAGGTGACTAAAGGCCTAATTGTAATTAATTGTAATTGTCAAGGGTCATGATCTTGATGTCACACACTTGAGGAACCAACTGCAAGTGTCAGCACCTGCTATGCCATCATTTACAGTTAGAATTTTATTATTTAGAATTAGGTATTGTATTAGAACATCAAATTTTTATATTTTCAAACCACGGAAAATATAGCAGTAAGTCAAGGGTCAGTAAATTGAGTTGTTCTTGCTGTCCACTGTACATGTAAATGCTTCAAGTGAGGGGCAAACTACTCAATGTACCTTAGAATTAACTAGACAAATCTACAAAAAATTTCTATTGAGTTGCGCAGTTTGATTTGGAGATGTAATAATATCCAAAAAAATCATAAGACAGATTCTATTGCTTAGGTAATAGAAGCTTGTCTAGGAACCCAGCACAGGTCTAGCTAGTGTAGCATCAACAACACTGTTATTAGATGATTATAGAAAATATCTCACAACCACAATATTACTGTTTTATACTCAATGAATTCTATCAGTAGCCTTTTATATCTGACTCAGGCAGACCTCTAATCTAGTTTGATCCAAAACAAATCAAGTGTTATTATCAGTACATTGTATTGTAATGTAGACTTACTTATATGTAGTTGTAATATAGTGTATAATCCACCTAGCCTACACTTCATATAGACAATACTGAACCCATTCAATCAAGTATAAATGTAGAGTAAAAATAAATGACATAATAGCAATGATATACATGTTTGTGTGCGATGTACTACCTGCTCACCTACCTGTTCACCTACCTACCCCCATGTCCCTATCTCCCTCCCTACTTCCATGTACCTACCTTCCTACCCACCTACCTACATGTACCTACCTACTCTGCCTACCAACCAACCTACCTACCTACCTACATACATACCTACTACATAACCACCCACCCACCCACATATGCTCTTGTTTCTTTACAAGCAAATGTACATCAAAATTGGCATGAATCTCCAAAGAAAGAGACAGTAATAAGCTGTTTGGTAGTTTTCTGTTTTGCTAACATAAACCTAAAAGTAGTGATGACATAGTATGGCTCCTACATTTTTTACTAGATGTTGGCAGCAAAAAATTCTAACTGCACAATTGGTTCTGGTTAGTAGCTACAGACCATAATCATGAAATTATATTTGCCACCCATTGTTTTAAATTACTACTTCCATGTCCCATAGCTGTATGTGTGATGAATAAATAAGAAAGCATGCTTGATGAAACATGCTATAAATAATAATGTTTGGAAACAGATGTATTGTACCTTTATTATTTATTATACCTTGTACCTGTCTGTGACCCCTAATATTTGGTACCTGTATATGAATTTACTGTAGCCACTATCATCTACATGTATATTATGTAACATGCATGATGTATACTGGATGTACCTGTCTGATATGGATTGTGTTTATTTGATAGATTATTGACATCGGAATTCAATATCACAGCTATGCTACCAGGCCGCCAGCTAGGAAGAGTTATCACAAGCTTACAGGCTGGATGCGCAGAAGCAATCAATTTCTGTATATTTATGCCTTCACAGTCCACATTTACAATGCATTCATAATTTTGGATGTGGGGTTATTAGATGTGTACCATGGCCAATCAATAAAAAACAGTCAATTTGTTACAATATTCTATGAATTAGTCTACAAGGGTGTCAGGGTGGCACAGTTGGTGGCATACATGCACACAAACCGTGAGGTTGTGAGTTCAAGCCCCCAGCTGTGTCATTTCTGGCAAAGGCCTTCAGCAAGTCTTTCACCCTAGCTGCGCCTGTTCGGATCAGGGCTTATAAATAATACAGGAGGTCCCGTGTAGTGTTTACATCAAAAACACGCACGTTAAAGATCCACCTCTGCCCTGATTCGCAAAGAGAAGCCAGATTCTGGCGGGGTATGTGACCACAATAGGGTGGCAGGTTGATGTAGTGGTCACTGACCATGCACTCCTGTTGTGGAAGGTGAGCTCTTCCACTCAGAGCCCAGCTCCTGTCGCTCATACAAGTTTCGAACTTCTGAGGTCCGTTAAATAGGATGGCCAAGTGGCTCGACAGAAACAAAAACAAAAACAAAAACTCCTTGATATATTTTCTAGTATTTTATCAAATTTTTACATGCACATCATACCATAATAAAAATGCTTGTGGCAAGTATTATGGTCCTTTATCCATTGTAATTGACTGCCCGTGATAATACAATGAGTGTACACATGTACATGTACAATGAGTGTACACAAGGACATGTACAATGTATGTTCAATGTACACACATAACATAAATTGTAGACCACTTCATGACATGCTTTAGCAGACATATTATGGTGAATATGTATATGTATTGAGTCTCGAGTATAGGCACGTAGCCTATATAATATTAGAAATTCATATTATTTTTCATTTCTAAAATAATCAAGCCATTGATATTTGTCACCAACAGCAATGGATAGCCCAATTGCCAACAGCTTTAGTTATCAGGCTAAGTGTTGTGGTATAAACTGTGTAATGAATTATGCCATGAATTTTTAGTGCAGGGCAGGGGAACATTTACCCATTTTGGCCTCTAGATCAATACTTCCATCTGCATCTATCAAATATAATTTAGGCTGTGTTTTACAAAATAAAGGTTTTATCATTGCAATAATACATTTACGGCGATTAGTATCATGCAATATGAAACAATAATTAATAATTATGCATATATGTAATGTAATTTGTAGATGAAATTCTATAGTGGGACCAAGCAGCACAAATAATATGTTGTATACATGTATATAACTTATGATAGGAGCATAAGCTGGCGACTTCATCTGTATTATTATTATAGTAGGCATACATAATGCCTAATGGGTTTATCAGATGCCTGTGGTTGATGTTATTACAACAAAAAAAACCACTGACATCCTAATTATATGTTGTGAGTGGATTCTTGTGATGTTTCAATGCCCTATCTATGGCTCAATATCAGGAACATGGGTATCATAATGAGAAGAGGGAACAATTCCAAATGATACCCGAATGATACCCAAAATTTTTGAAAATGGCCCACTTCGGCCTAACGCGGCCCAAAAACTTGAATTTTGGTGCAAGAAAGGCCCTGTCCTTACAACTCAGCATGTCAGCACGATTCTAATGATGTAAAAAAAAATTAACTGTCAGTACTCCTTTAAGTTCAACGTTGAACCATTTCTAATTCATATTCATATTTCTTCCTCACTTCACCATAAATAGCATGGTTTACTTTTACTTTTTAATTAATTCCTTAACTTTGAAAGTAATTTTTGTTCCTATTTTCTGTGATAGTGCAATGATATAATATTTATGTACATATATTATAGTATACTATGTGTTTCACACAGCGGTGTTTCCAGGAGATACTTTTCCACTGTTAAATCCCTCTGGCACATGGTTTGCCAGCCTGCCTGCCTCTTTCTACCTATTCTACCCTCTGTTACAGTACCCAGTGATAGCAGTGGACAGCTACATACCGGTCACCAACCCGCTGACCGGCAAGTGTATGGGGGAGGTGAAGGTCCTTCTAGCAATGGGCACTCAGCAGCAGGTCATGTCTCTGCAGACGTTGAAGGTCATAGCTACAGCTACACAACTCGATAATAAACTACAATGTCAGGGTGCCCATCATGACTACCCTGAGGGTAGGATGGTGCATGTGTAAGTTACTAAGGCTTGAATTTAGCTGTTTAGTATCCAGTTAGTTGAGTACCTTTTGATGTATATATTCTAATCATCTCTTGATAGAGACATGTAGAACAGTTGCTAGTTATGGTTGTGTACAAATAACTGATTTTTATTTACATTTCCTTAGCATAGTTATACACAGTAATACACGTGTATTCTAGTGTAGTATAGCATAGTAATACACAGTAATACACGTGTATTCTAGTGTAGTATAGCATAATAATACACAGTAATACACGTGTATTCTAGTGTAGTATAGCATAGTAATACACAGTAATACACGTGTATTCTAGTGTAGTATAGCATAATAATACACAGTAATACACGTGTATTCTAGTGTAGTATAGCATAGTTATACACAGCAATATACTGTATTCTAGTGTAGTATAGCATAGTTATACACAGGGAGCTTGTATTTGATTCACTCGGTTTAATGTATATTTCAGGCGTGCAGAGAGAGATGGTGAATTAACAGACGCCAACAGCAATGGTAAGCATGGGTTATATTGACTTGCATTACATAGACTAGGATATACAATGTACATGTAGATGTCTATGTAGCAGATAGGGTGTGCCTATAATTAATACTTGTCTGTGTATGTGTTATATAGAACACAGGTTCGACGTGAAGGTAGTAGCCATAAGAGACCTTGACCTTGGAGACAGCATGTACATGGGAGAGGCTGACTGTTTCATACAGTATCACTTCCCTACGCAGCACAATCTATCAGGTATACTTGTGCTCTATGTTTAGGGTAGCAGTGTGTGCCACTATATTATCCATAACAGTGCACATGTGTGCAGGGTATAGGAGTTGTGCTATCCTATCTACATGTATATGGTAGTAGTCTGGTACAGAGTATAGAAGTTGTGCTATCCTATCTACATGTATATGATAGTAGTCTGGTACAGGGTATAGGAGTTGTGCTCTCCTACAAACATGTATATGACAGTAGTCTACTACTGATCATGATTTTATTAATGTTTTTGTGTTTATAGATGACCTGATTATGAAATCATTTCGTTCCGCTACCACACTCTGCACAAGCAATGTAGTATTTGAGGATCACCGATCACATGTGATTACTCTACCAAGGGAGGCAAATCTACACACACTGGTATCATCAGGTGGGCTATTACTCATATCGTACCGTGTAACCTATGCAGGAGGTACTATTATGTGATACCTACTAAATATTCCCAGGTGTTGACTGTATTCAACTGTCTTATTAACAAACAATGCCATGGTGTGTTTTATTGTAGTCATCGGAGCTACCCATGGATCTGCTATACCATTTGAGTTGTGGTGTAGGTTCTACCACCCCAACACTAGAGATCAACTGTTGTATAGAGCCCAGCTACCTGTAGCAAAGTTACTGGGGCTAGTCACTATGGGGAGAGATGAGAGTGTCAACTGTCAGTCTTACAGTCTGCCACTTCTACCGGCTCACGAGTCTAATACTCAGGTACACAGTCTATATTCTATACGCTTCATTTAGCCATCTGATACATCTGTGGAATATCTCAGATAATAGTTCTGTATAAATATCACGATATTTGTTATCAATATCATTAACATAGACTACTAGTATCTTACTGTTATGTTACAGTTGCACACAGTTGGGGTTCTAGATATCAGTGTACGTCACGCTAAGAAGGTGAAGCATGTATCTACACTGCAGAGTGTCAATTCACATAATGGTCTACATAATCTAGGTAAGTACATGTGTATATATTATATACAATATACTGTATGTATATACAGTGTATGTCGCATCATAAGTGTACCGTATATACCTGTGGCATACTCATATATGCTCATAGTATACTTTATTGGAATGCTTTTGATAACCGGTTGTGTTATAATGTCTCTGTTCTAATGGTTCTGCCCTATTGATTAGGTCAAGTCAGTCTCAGTGTGTATATAGAGTCAGTAACAGGATTAAAGAGTGCTGCTCTGGCTCTCTCCAGGAAACACGAGTGTCTCGACTACTACTGTACTGTTGGAGTCAATCTATATGTCAAGTTGTCTCTATCGTTCCAATCCAAGGCTGTGAGTATAGTGTTACTGTGGGTAATCACTCTCAATGTAATATATAAGGTTGCTATTGGTGATGTCTTAGACCAAGTTCTTGAAGGTTCGATTACTTGTAGGACATGCGGGTGAGTGACACTGAGCCCCGAGTGCTCTACATGGAAGAATTTGGGTTTAGGTCTCAGTTTCAGCTCCCCCTGCTAATAGATAACAACACCAGCTTGGCCCAGTGCCTGCAGACTGGCCATCTTATTGTGGAGGTGTGGCACCAGAGTCTCAAAGGTTGGTATCCTGCTACTTGATTGGATAACTCTATAGCCTATTAGCTCTTTGACTGTCAAGAATTTTCTAAATGAATTCCAAATTCACTCTTTTTCAAACCATATGCTGTAACTATTATATCCACTCCTGTACTCATTGTATCCACTCCTGTACTTATTATATCCATTCCTGTATTTATTATAGACTCTCTGCTGGACGATTGCCAAGGAATCCCTCCATCTTCTGATATTCAGTTGGGGGTGACATCTGTACCCCTCGCTAATCTACTCACTCATAAAACTGGTCAGTACTTGGAATGTCAATACAACATGACTGTAATCTAATGCAATACTCTAATTCACACTCACCTAATCTCTCACTGCGTTTAACCTGTTGTTCTGAATCATTAACACAGGTATAAGGGGTTGGTACCCTGTCAACCCGCCTCCAGAACTCTACACCACAACACAGACTCAAGACCCCATGCTAGGAGCTCTGAATATACAGGTCAGACTCTCCGGTTCTCAGGATATGAGTAACATCATGGACTCAGCCTCTAGACTGGGATACCAAGTGTCTAGCCCCGGGATAGATACTACAGGTAAGCTCTAAACAACACTCACGGGGTTACTCATAGCATGCAGGTAATATTTGTGAGTATCTTCTAAATAATTCCATGCTCGTACATACTTATTGTGTTCATATTTAAGTGCCTTATACTTATCCTTATACTTAACATGGACGGTGTTGTCGTGTACTCATCTTTATACATTACTATGTGTTGCAATCAGAGCCTCTCTTTCAATCTTTGCAGACGTCCTGATTGATGAGCTGACTGAGGTCTACTTTGAGATAGACTGGTTCTCTATACCCGCTTCCCTTATACTGTGGAGTGAACACGATGACCTGCCCATTAATTCTGTCTGCTATATCAAGACCTCATTCTACAACAATGGTACATGTGCTCAAGCCTAACTAACATTACGTTTAGGCGTTCTATATTACATGTGCTTATAAGTTATATATGCCTTCCTGCCATAACACTAATAGCTGACTGTATAACTTTTGCAGACGTGTCATACTCTAATGCTCTGAGGCTAACAGATAAAGGAGACAACTTTGAAAGTAAATGTGACGTAAAGTTTAAATACCTGCAGACAGTGAGCACATCCTTTCTCTGGTGGGTACATGACTGTGTGTAACTGTTAAAGTGATCATGCACCCTAGGCTTATCATATATCGTTGCGCTCCATTTTTCAAGGCGAATCAACTGATTTTTAAGAGTTATCTTTTCAATGGAGCCATTTATCACTAGATTTAATAGTAAAATGGCTCTGTAATTCAGAGTTATCTTCCACAAAAATTGTTTTTTGGCTGTGCATGTAAAGTTGTCATCTCTCTACTTTTGTTTAAAAATAAGTTATACTAAGAACACAAACCACAAGAATGCAATAATATGACCAATGTCATAAGGCTGCTCTGCCCTGACCACAATGATAACAAGAGCTGGTATACAGAGTGGATTGCTAATTATTCTACACTCAACAGCCTAGCAGCCACCTACATGTCCATGGATTGGTCCATTTTCTATATTGCAACAAAAGCAAGTTAGTGGCTAGGCTACTGTTCTGATCACTTAGGATGTGTCATGCATTATTGAAAATAAGAATTTCTACTGAAGTAGTCCTACACTAGGCACTCTATAGGTAGCTTCCTCCCAACCACACTGGCTAATCAATGAGCCACTACAGTATGCATATCACTGCCAGCCCAAGAAAGGATCTGGTGAAGACATCTGTCATTAGCACATGCGTGTATAACTGAATGGGCGTGTTATGCAATGTACATG
Source organism: Bugulina stolonifera (assembly GCA_935421135.1). Classification (NCBI taxonomy): domain Eukaryota; kingdom Metazoa; phylum Bryozoa; class Gymnolaemata; order Cheilostomatida; family Bugulidae; genus Bugulina; species Bugulina stolonifera. The sequence goes on from OW285187.1 coordinate 34,981,129, forward strand.
TATGTGCATTACTTATTATAGTTACTATAGTTATTTATAATAAATTACATATTTCAGCTTTACAGATGTATAAAAATCATAATGTTGTATACATGTACATACATGTGCATCTTACTTATGGGGTACAGACATGAGCTATACACTCATGTAGTGCATGTATAATACATTTTTATGTGTATACATGTAGTATATGATTTTTATAATACATGTACATGAACATACTGTAATAGTTTTGTAATATGATTCATAAATAACATTATACATGTTATTTACAGATACTGTCAGATAGAACATGTAGTATGCAGTCTTATACATGATATACATGTACATGAACGCAAATTACAGAATATTTAAATTGTATTTAAAATATTATTAATATATGCTATAGATAAGCAATTATATCTTTGTACGTTGCAACCAATATTAGCTCACAAGAACATGTGCATCCCTCTGTTGTTTTGCTCATACAACATTGAGTGTCTATATTACTAAATTGTTGTTTTTGACAGGGTACATTCACAATCTCTGGTTTGGGGGCAAATATGTACACAAAAGAAATTTTTATCACCAATAACTCACTGCATGTACATTACATGTATTATGAGCCCACTGGATGGAATAAGAACAAGATCATCACTGACCACTAAACCATTTTGTTGGTGCTTGTTTATAAGTTGGACACCATTGAATAAACATTAGAAGTATTGTTATTTTATGTGATGACCAAATCTGCTGTCGCTGCAGGTACACTGTAGGTTAGCTAGCTAGTCTGTATGCTATGCCTGTAGCCACATAGAATGTTATAAGAAAGAACTCAGATTGTATTTCTTCTATCGTGACTGTATTAGTGAACATGTGCCATCATCATGCTACTTGATCACTATCAGTATAATTTTGGTTACAGAGGATAATAATATTCTCCGTTCCTAAAACATAGGCAGAAGGAAGAAAGTGTTTCCTAGGATCATATGTTGTGGTGTAACACCTGAATTTTTCACTTCTACAATAGTATTCAAACTTACCAGTAGTACTATTTACATGTATGTCATTATAATATGCCAAATGAAAATGAAAAACTGCCCTTTTATTTATAGGCTTATGCGATCTAAATAACAAATGCTATGCTCTACTATCAGGAGAATTTTTCCAACTGCTATTTGGTTTATGGAGTGCAACTTTTGTAGAGACTGGCTTCCTGATATGCATAAATATAGTGCTTTTTCACTAGCCCATTTGTGTTTCTACTAAACATCCTGATGGCTGCATGCCACTTGCTTCATATTTATTACCCCGCATAGGTGTTGGCAAATGCCACTTCTATTGTGAAGGGATAATTTATGTGCTGCCACACTGAAATGAATGCTAATATTGCTATTTACTCGAATCATCTGTAGCCAGCATAGTCACAGGAAGATTTGGCTTGAATCACTCAATACTTGTGGCAATGTTATTTTGTTATTGATCACATTTTATTCTCATTAGTGGTTGTCCTTGTGGTCAAAAGTCAACAACCCATCAAGTGCAAAGTAATAGTGGATTTCAGTTGTGAAATATTGGGAGTTATCTGACACCAAAATACACGAGAGGACAACATGCAATAGTCCTCCAAATAGTCCTCAGCTTCTGCTTCTATGCTTCTTTATCACTAAATTGGCCTAAAAAACACTCAAAATAGCTGCCTGGGGCTCGATGTTTCCTTTAAAACGATATAAAACACCCCTAGGCTGCATGATCACTTTAATATACTAGTAATATTATCAACCTTAGCAAGATCTGTAGGTTGTGGGGGTTGACTGTGTCTAGGCAGTATATCTTATTATTGTAGGTATCTGTTTGATCAGAATCTAGAGCTGGAGTTGTGGCTCTCTGCTGAAAGAGATAGTATTAGTGATGAGATAACTCCATCCAGTAGTGACAAATACCTTGGTACTACTTACATACCTCTAGGTAAGGTACTCCGTGTGCAGGAAATACAGTATTTCAATGTTTGGCTCCATCCAAAGATCAACTCATTTATATTATGTTATATCAATCTCTCTCCTAACACACTGATACACTGTACTATGTATTGTAGAACATTTGTGTAGACACAGGAGCTGTACTCTCAGTGATGTCTACCCTCTTTATAAACCATGCATAGACAGGATGGGCCGATCCCTTCTACGGGTTCACATCAGTAGGAGACCTCAGCAGGACCCCCAGCACCACCAGCACATGGTGAGTTGGACCACAGTCTATCTACATTGTATATGGTCCATAATATTCACATCCTTTTTTATTTGAGATACTGCTTCACTCTGTTTGCTCCAACTGGTTCAAATTTATTCAGATGGTTACTCTAACCATGTGAGAAGTGATAATGTAGAACCACACCTATATTAGTTTCCCTTTGTTGTTGAGATGTGAACATGTGCTGTTGTAGCAAACTCGTAGGGTGGAAACAAAGGATGAGGTTCCTGTTCGACAATTGGAGGAGCTGAATGATTCTGACCAATCAGAAAGAGACTCTTTAGATGAAGAAACTATCGAGACAATGATTAGTATAGAGGAAGCAAACCGACTCACAATTGGTCAAAGGTAAAACTATTATGTGTATTGTGACACCAAACTGACTAAATCGATCTATACTAACTAGAGTTGCTTCATTGCGTGTTATCACTTGTGTTCATCTTGTGCATTAAAGTTGAGAATATATTCTACTTGGCCCAGTGTAATAATATGGCTGCTGCATGTTCCTGTTTCTGCAAATTCATCGATATAAATGTAACATTGTTTTCGAATTGTAGCCCAGGAACATCCTTACATGTTACATATAGTCTAGCAGGTAAAGAACATATAACACACGGAGTAGAGGCATGCAACAAACCCTGTTGGATGTATGAAAAGTGTGTGCGGTTTCATCTGCCTTCTATATTACAGTCTAAGGTATGCTATGAAAAATATACAGACACATTTACTGCATAATACATAGCTATGCCTTTACTGATTCAATATATGTATGTAGTCTGTGTAAAAATCACACTGTATGTAGCCAGTTTCACTGCAAGATATTATATTACACATAATCGTTCGAGTAACATTCTTAGTTTTTGTTGACTGAAATTGTTCAACTAAAAAGCTCCAAGTCATTCATCAGTGTTTGGTATACGCTCATGGCTGTCGTTTCCCAGTCGTCTATCATATTCAATATTCCATCCTATTGTAGCACCTTGTGTTAAAACTGTGGACCAAGTCTGAGGAGAAAGGCTCGCAGGTTGTAGGATTTACCACCATAGACCTCAGACCTCTGCTCGCCGGCATGTCTCATCTATCAGGCTGGTATAACATAGTTGACTTCACAGGTCTATGCCAAGGACAGATAAAGTGTGGTATTGAGCCTCTAACCTCCGTCACAGCAGGCAAAGCATCCTTTGCCAAGAGCCCTTCACAAGACCCTCAGGTACAGTCCTATTACCTCCAGTGTAGGATTGGACAACTCCAACTGTGCCTTAATAAGCCCTTCAACAAGATTCTTAGCACAGACATTCTCTCTCCTATGTGTAGACTGCTTCCACATTTATTAGAGAACCAGTACATCATATCATCATGATATTAATTACATAATAATACTGTTATCTCTGTTTGGACACTATTATACGGTGATTCAGTAGTCACATATTATATGACTTAATAACAGGAGGTTCGTATGACACAACAACCTCAGTCACCATGTCATTACGCCACGTCTGCTGCGTATACAGAGTATCCTAGTCATGTAGCCAGATACACAGAGCAGCAGATTCACTATAGCACCTCTGTCAGTGCACCAACATCATCTTCAGAGCTGCTTAGGTGAGTAGTGTAGTATCCATATAATCAGTACGATGTCCACGTAATCAGTTTGATGTCCATATAATCAGTGTGATGTCCGTGTACTCAGTGTGACGTCCATATAATCAGTATGATGTCCACGTAATCAGTTTGATGTCCATATAATCAGTGTGATGTCCGTGTACTCAGTGTGACGTCCAGATAATCAGTATGATGTCCACGTAATCAGTTTGATGTCCATATAATCAGTGTGATGTCCGTGTACTCAGTGTGATGTTTGTGTAATCAGTGTGATGTCCGTGTACTCAGTGTGATGTCCACGTAATCAGTGTGATGTTCGTGTAATCTGTGGAACTTTCTAGAAAGCAGCTAGCTGAACTGGATATAATTACCAACAATTTACGAAGGAAGCTTTACCAGCCATCTTCCAGTACTAATGTGATGCCTGCAAGAGCCAATGAACAGACTCTCACTCCCAGTTCCTACTCTCAAGGTATAGAGTGCACATGCTGTACATGTAATACTATAGAGTATAGTGTGATGATGGAAGCTGGTAGGTCAACAGTTCCATTTTTTGAGTATTCAAATTCAGTGTGATTCCTTTCGTCACTGTGTGAACCGTTCTAAATCCTGTAGCAGTAGCCTACATGTATCTACACATTCCACTCAATTCAGAATTAGAATGTTCGGTAAACATCGGTTCAACGATAAAATAGTGTCTAAAATCTAAAGCCCCAACTTGTTCAAAGTTCTTACAAGTCGATTCCCAGCTCTTTCTAATTTTCAGTCAATATCTAATGTCTAATTCAGGTCATGTAAAATACGAACCACCAGCTAAAATGTCAATATAAGATTACCTCATCAATGTATATATATGTATGTAATGGATTCTACTTTTGGTTCCTACAGCAGCAGGAAATGGTCAGCAGACAGGCAGTAGCAGGCTTATGGAGACCGTGAGCAAAGTACATGATAATGTGCTGGAGTTGGTGAAGCACGGTGTGGTCAACACGGAACATATCCTACCCAAGTCTAGATCTAGCCACTGCCAATCTTCTCACTCTGGGTCCTCCACTACTAGTGTGAACCGATCAGACGGGGGCATATCACGCAGCGCAGCAGATGAGCATATTGAGTCAACCAAAGAATCTGAGCCTGTAGCTCAACCGAAATCTATAGATACAGCTGATGACTCGCCTTTCACCCCAAGAACTCAGGCTACGTACAGCATGACCTCTGATGACGAACATTTCAGTCCACCAGTCTATGTGAGAGCCAAGACGAGTGGAGGTGAGTGGCAGAAACTGAAAGCCAAACCGTAAACACATTGCTCAGTACACATTAAACATTTGAATTTAATTTAATTACCTAGTTTTATGGTCAAAATGTATGTTTTAATTCTTCGTTTAGCTCATTTTAGTATGAGTAGTAACAGAATTTGAATTTTATTAATTTTGACCCTCTATCTGTACAATAGCTAGTGGATAAAGCTCTTCATGTTGTTCCACTGTGTAACAATGTAATACATCTGCATACTCTGTAGAGAATGCCGTTAGTAGCGGAGGAGAGACTGTGAGCAGTACTGATTGGCTAACAGATGGAGTAAAGCCTCTCTCTTATGACACTTCCTCAGCTTCCCCTTCCCATTCTCCTCTTGCATCACAGGGTTTTACTTTACAACGTCCACTGGCTTTACCTTCTGCTGATGTAGCTACAGCAGCTTCCCCAGTCAGCGTCACAAACAGTCAACCAGCAGACGGTGCTACCGTCTTGGAACAGTTACAGAGTGCAGACAATGGCGAAAAGGAGAGATGTTCTGATAGTAGTATTTCCGATGAATGTATGTCAGAGGATATTTTAGAGAAAGTAAAATCACAACAGCACGAGGGATCACGACAGGAAGTGGAGTCACCGAAGGAAGTATTGCATGAAAGGAAAGTGAGTTTACCACAATTGTTACCACAGGCTGAAGACATGGTACAGGATGCCTTGTCGGAAAGGGAAGTGATGTCAGATGTGGAAGTGACATCACAAGGTTATATAGATGATGAACAGGAGTATGAAGAGGAAGAGGCCGTTTCTAGAACCATCAATGACGGTGACATCTCAGAACAACCATTCGGCACTTTCCATGGTATATTTACTTGTATACTTTCGTGTCACTCACCTCCCTGTTGTGTTTTGAAATTCAAACTATTCCCTCTTGATTTGATTAGCTGTAAAATTTTTGGAGATGGAAGTCATGTAATGTAGTGTCTCACCTTGCGCAACAAAACAAAAAAAGTGTTCTGTATATAATATACATGTAGCATGTACGGATTCAACTGTACGCAATGGGATATTGTCATGCATATCTCAGTATTTCATTCCACATTTAATTTATACAGATATTGAACTCACGTTATCTGCTAAACGTTGAATTATTTTGGAAACATGCCAATTTTTACAGATTCATCATCTGAAATAGCGGAGGCAGAGAGTAGCGTAAAGGATGTTGCATCAGGCAATTCACTGCCTGTCCACAGTGTAGAAGATGGTGAACACGCGCATGTTAATAGTAGTGAGTCTGATCATATATCCAGTGGAAAGGGTGGCTCAGCTCCCACTCCTTCTGCAAGTTCAGCTACTGAAAGTTGCCAGGTTTCACCTAATCCTATTACTCAGGAGAGGGCAACTCCTGAGTCACCAGACAGTGATGAAGGTGAGTCAATCAGGTCTCCGCTCTACCGTTGCACGCTCTACCGTTGCACGCTCTACCGTTGCACGCTCTACCGTTGCACGCTCTACCGTTGCACGTATAACCATTCTGCACCTGTCATTGCTGTCAGTGTTTATCGCAGTAATGTACATAATATAGTTTTCAGTCTACTTGATGTGTTATTTTAGATGCAGGATGCTCGTCCTCCACAGCTGACCCTATCTCTCCAAAACCCACTTATGTTAGGACAATCCCCTCATTCTTTCCCAGTAGAGAGGAGCTGGCAGCCAAGATGATTGCTGCCAGGGATTCACACAGTCAACAGGTAGAGCCACTCTAAGCCATGTTATCAGATTACCAAGCACCCCCTGTATACACTTACTCCCTATGCCCACACACACCACACTTTTAGGCATTCCTGATTTAGTATCGTAATCATTTTATTAGAATAGCTAATGACAGTAGACACCAGCTCCACTGCTTCTACCTGAGAGACACTCGTTTAAACATCGGCACTCAAGCCGATTGAAGGACAAATTTTTAGTTAGGGCAAACACTGCCAAACGCAGTAAAACCTTTTTTCAAGATGGTGTTGCAAGGTTTTTTTATAAAAAAAGTTTTTATTTTTCTATGTAGCTAAATCAACGGTTTTTATACGATACCCCTAGGTTATCCCAACAGGGGAACAAATACATGTACATACACATCACTATGAAATGTATGAAACATGGGCAGATGACTCCAAGTTACCTTTTTGTATATTATTTCACCGAGTAAATTTTTCTTATGCATACATTATACAAGTGCTTATACATGTACATACATTGTGTGTGTTTGTACTTGTACTGTTACATGCATTTTACAAGTGCTCATACATAATATGTGTATGTTACACTGTATGTTATTTATAGGAGGGAGAATAAAGCTATTATATTATTCCAATTAACAGGGAGGAAGGTTTGCAGGGAAAAAGTCTATAGCACAGATAGTTAAGGAGCAGACTGACTTCTCTGACAGAGCCAAGAGAGTAGCAGATATATTCTCTACCAGGTTTAATAAATAGTAGTAGCTTGTGAGACTCATGGTGGTGATGCTCTAGAGGTCAAATGGGTTTCTTTCCAACAGCAGGACCCCACAGTATCATAGCTGTCAGTTAACTGGCTCTGCATATACTACAGTAGATACTGCTAAACAGTACTAGTTGATATGGTAAAGGAACCAGTGATGCCTGTGTGATAAGATTGTGTGAAACCAGAAGATGAAATTGTTTATTCTAATGTATTTTATTATATTTATTGTTATTATAAGATCACATACTAGTGGATTATTACTAAGTGATACCGTCCACACCATTACAATGAACATCAATTTGGATAAATAAAAACCATCAATTAGATTAGAACAGCACAATTTATAAAGTACATAGTAGTAAAATTACCTACCTTGATCACCTACAATAATAGCATGCACTGTATTGTGTTTAACACACAGGTATATCGTATATGAATAATATTTACGATAGAAGATACAGCTAACTAGTCACGTACTCATGTATGATTTATATGTACTATATCGTTGATTTGTTGTATGCTTGGGCGCATGCTTGTATGCTTGTATGCTTGTATGCTTGACTGCATGCTTGGTATGTTGATTACATAACTACAACACTACGTCTACAACAACACTACTTACCTCTGATATATAACATTCATACTCTGCCTGGTGATATTGTAATGTTTTTGAGTACTATTGCATACGAGAGCCGAGGGCTACAAGTATGTGAAGGGCTTGGAAGGTGGTAGAGGCCGACCAAGTATACCTTCTGCTCATTACATAAAAGAGTGAACAGTTATGGGTGCTCTCTATAGTGTAGATTGTAGATTATATCAGACGTAGGTCGATGCCGAGACTCACTGGAGCTCAGGACCAACGTAGGTCATGTACAGTTTATACTCCGAGGGAGTGTAGAGAAAGAATGTCTAACCTTGAGAACCTAAGCCTAAGGGGTGGATAGAGATATGCTTAGCCTAGGATGAGGTGAACAGGTGGAGTTACCCGCCTAAAGAGTAAGCCTCTGCAGGTTGAGTTAGGAGATGTTGCTTTATTCAAGCGCAATCAACAACTGAATTACAACACAAAATGCACTGCCTTATATACATAACAAACTTCCAGCAAAAAGAGCCCGACATGGGGTCGGCTCCTGAACTGACGCAACAATATGTCTGGTTCCACCCGACTCGGCCACATAAAAGGTCGGCCTTTGCACAAAATGTGCTTACAATAAGGAGAAACATGTCGTATATAATTATGAGCTAAATCTAGAAGGTCGGCCATGAAGGTACTATGTAAAATGGCAAAAGACTCTAATAATGCACAATCAAGTAAGAACAGACAATTACTAAATAGGTATATAAGTGTGGGAAAACCAAGTTGCAATAGAACGTAATCCCAAGGCTTGATTGCTAGTACGTAAGACACGCAGTATATAAGATAATAATGAATGCATAGATGAATATGGATAACAATGCATAGATAAGAATAGGTGATTAATGTCAGCTATTATAATGTCAGTGTGGCTGGCCTAGGTGCCATTACCACAGAGGCTGTTTCACCACAATATTCTAGATTCTGTTACTGTATGGCATGCACCAAGTGGTGATCTATAATATAATACTGTATGTATTATATATATTATATACAATGTACAACTCTGTAAGCATTTGATGCACCATGTACTGTGTATAGTGTATAATATTATAATAATTAATAATGCCTTAGCAAACCATTGAGCACTTTGTTTGTAGTTTTATCACTACCCATCAACTTGTACATGTATAATATGGTTATTTATAGTGATAGTTATATATTAGATTTATGTAGAGCTCCATAAATAATTGCAAAGCTGGCTAGTACCAACATGTATGGAGGATGGTGCATTGGTCTAGGGTAAATTACCCCTCATAAAAAATAATATATGCACAGAAGAACTTGGGCTCACACCTCCACTGTGTTGACTGCTGACTCTATACCACCCTTGCCAATTAGAGTAGGCTACTAAAATAAAACCTCACCAGTTCACCAGTCACCTTTTGTACAAAAGAGTATAAAAGAAGAATATTACATTATCTAATAAAACTTTTCAGTTTTTCACTAAAATAAAGATAAAGATAGCTTTACAATGAAAATGTTGATTGGATTGGAATATAAAAAGGAAAGGTGAAACTTACAGATCTTCTAAGAGCTATTTGATGAAGTTTCCCTTGCAGAGTTTTAGCTATCTCAACTAAATTGCCTATCCAATGGCTTTAATTATGCAAATAAAATACTACGTGCAGTGAATGGGACAGCTGAATGGGTAATGACAGCTAGTCAGCTAAAAATAGAATGTTCAATAACAAGCCTACGTGAGAGCAGTTGTTGTTGATCATGCACAGGGAACGTATCACGCGCTTTATCAACACATCCAGGGTCCTTCTGTTTACATATATTTGATTGGTGCAAATTCGTGTTGTTATCTTACCTCAGCCAATAGGTTCGAATGTTTACAAGGGACGCATAGTATAAATTGCATATCTAGGCGCATCGAGAGACAGACTTGATACTCGGCATATGAACAGGTAAGTGGTGTTATTACAGTTGTATTTACTCGAATTGATCATCACGCTCCATTTTATTATGCAAATGGGTACAGTATACATTTATGTTAATATAGTGTGGCTATTTGTTAGTAAATTAGGTTATATGCTCTATATTTTTTCAAATCAAGCAAGTATAGTATGCACATATCCTATGTATGTATAACCAAGGAGTAAAACAATTAAATGAACTCGTGATTGAAATATTTATCTCATATGAATTGCAGCAACATACTGATATCCAAGTTCACACTGACTGACCATGAGCACTAAGTACAAGGTGAGTAAAGGCAGCCTGTCTGAGCTGGCAGAGGGAGTGAGGAGCTTCATTGAAGAGAAAGCAGATCTGTGTCAGCCAGAGAGTGTCTACATATGTGATGGAAGTGAAGAAGAGAATCAGGAACTTCTCCAGGAGTTGCTCAAGCAGAAGATGATCCAAGCTCTTCCTAAATATGATAACTGGTAAGTCAGTCTATTTATTATAGAGCGCAGTATGTGAGTATGTACATGTTCATGTAGTCTGGCCAATGATTGAAGGCACTTCAGCTGTCTGTTTTGGAACCCTCCCTCCCCCCCCCCCACAAATGCTAAATCTCCCGTATTACACCAGTAGAACTTGGTGAGCCTGGCGACTAAACTGTTAGTCTACTATTTAGTCTATTAGTATTAGTCTATTGGGCTGCTACTATTACTAGTAGACCAGTTAATACTAGTGCTACTACTAATACTAGTACTACTTATCTAATGATACAAGTCAATATGCAGCCAATTAAATCAATATACAGATACATGTAACTAGGTCACCCTCCATGACACTTATGTATGCATGCATTGTAAGCATGCATGGTACATGTATGTTGTATGTTATATATGTACAATGTATGCCCAGTTACAGGTCCTAATATTGTGTGTAAAATTTCCACTATCCACTGAACCATATATTATATTTTATATCTGGATGATGTACTTGGGGCTGTAGTAAACAAAGGTGGCATAACACAAACACATTGTATCTGTATCTGGGTGCGACAGAGGTAGTTTTTTGTCACTGTGGCATATCTTTCCTTCTGCTATCTTTGTCTCTACAACTACTCTGTGTAATTTATCTATTTGCATGTAGTGGCTGTGTCACTAATGCATATACTACTAGTAAAGTAGACTAATATAATAGGACATGGGGTACCAGCATTAGACAGGTCACTCGCCCTACCAACAATTCACAGCAACCATTCACTTCATCAGTAGTCGTGTAAATCACAGTAGAATGTAACCATGTGTAGATCACTGTAGAGTGTAGACATATGTACGTGTAGATCTCTGTAGAATATAGACATATGTACATGTAGATCAGTGTAGAATATATACATATGTACATGTACATGTACATGTAGATCACCGTAGAATGTAGGCCTACATTAGTATTACTATATTGTAGCTGGTTGGCCTGTACTGACCCTAAGGATGTCGCTAGGGTTGAGAGCAGAACATTTATTGTTACCCCAGAGAAGAGTAAGACGACTCCAACTCCAATGGAGGGGGTTGAAGGAAGGCTGGCTAAATGGATGTCTCCAGAACAGTTTGAAACTGAGTTCTCCTCCAGATTCCCTGGAAGTATGAAAGGTGAGCAGGTTTCCTAGTAGTAACTCCACTCTGAAACTGATAGTGGTGTACATTTCATTTGTCAATGCAAGTTGTCATGATTCTTATTTATATCATCAGGTCGTACAATGTACGTGATCCCATTCAGTATGGGTCCAGTTGGGTCACCACTGTCCAAGATTGGTATCGAGTTGACCGACTCTGCCTACGTTGTGTGCTGCATGAGGATCATGACCAGAATGGGTGCCCCCACTCTAAAAGCTCTCGGCAATAATAAGTTTATAAAATCTCTGCATACCGTTGGCCGGCCTCTACCCTTGACAGGTTCGTTCTATAATAATATACAGTTTACACATGCATATATAATACAACTGTAGATGCAATAAGGCTCTGCTGTGAGCATCATAATCCTACAGTACATACAGCACCAACACTTTTCTTTATGTGTGTTGAAAGGTCGCCTCAAGATATTTGACCCAGTTATAAACTTTACCCTAAATTCTAAGATCTGACTTGGTATTACCCCATTATAGGACCACTGGTGAACCACTGGCCTTGCAACCCTGACAAGGTTATGGTGGCCCATGTGCCAGGCAATGATGAAATATTCTCTTTCGGAAGTGGATACGGTGGAAACTCACTGCTTGGGAAGAAGTGTTTTGCTCTTCGACTTGGCAGTGTGTTGGCTCACCGTGAAGGCTGGCTTGCAGAACACATGTTGGTATGTTGATAATATGTTCCATTGAATTCTTTGGATAAAACTTGGATCATGCTATTATAAATGCACTTTTACATAATTGAAGCTTTACATGTCAGTATAAACTATTTGCACAGATTCTGGGAATCACAAACCCACAAGGAGTGAAGAAATATATAGCTGCAGCTTTCCCGAGTGCCTGTGGAAAGACTAACCTAGCCATGATCACTTCAACTCTCCCAGGGTACAAGATTGAGTGCGTTGGTGATGACATCGCCTGGATGAGATTTGATTCGGAAGGTCAACTTCGAGGAATCAATCCAGAGGCAGGATTCTTTGGCGTGTGTCCAGGTAATGCTCTCTCAGAGCACAGGTCGTGCCTATTCTCAATTGAATTAGTTGCATCTGTCCCTTACCTTACCCCAAACCTATTGGTAACCCTATTTACAACTGTTGTAGGCACTTCTCGGCACACCAACCCTAATGCTATGAAAACATTTCAATCTAACACTATATTCACCAATGTGGCCAAGACCAGTGATGGTGGTGTATTCTGGGAAGGTATTGACGATGATGCTGTAACTCCTGGAGCTACAATCACCACCTGGAAGCATGAAGAAAATTGGCAGCCTGGTGACAAGAAGAACCCTGCAGCTCACCCCAATTCAAGGTAGGCGTGGCTAAGTCTCATTTAAGATTCTTTCTGGAAAATTCGACAATATTGTGTACTACTTGCTCTATATCACATTTGTCCTATCAGTTTAGAGACATACATTGTAACTATTATTTTAGATTCTGCACACCAGCTCGACAGTGTCCAATAATGGATCCAGCATGGGAGGATAGTGCTGGTGTTCCAATCGATGCTTTCATCTTTGGAGGGAGACGTCCGGAAGGTGTCCCTCTAGTCTATGAGTCATTTGACTGGCAACACGGTGTATTTGTTGGAGCAGCCGTGAAATCCGAGTCTACAGCAGCAGCTGAGCATACTCGTAAGTGCATCATGGTTTAATTCTACTTGTGAACTTAGTTGTTAGCCCGAGTTCTTTATAGTGGTACAACCAGGATTTAGAGATAATAGTGTGCAATTCTTTCTGAAGGTTTTCAATTATTTATAATGTGAGCATGCCGAAGTTATCCTCTACATGTAAATGACCTAGGTTATATAATATCTCTTGCAGAGAAGGTCGTCATGCACGACCCATTCGCTATGAGGCCTTTCTTTGGCTACAACTTTGGAGACTATCTTAGACACTGGTTGAGTATGGAATCGCGAACCCCCAAGGTCAAGCTACCCAAAATATTCCACGTTAACTGGTTCCGTATAGATGAGCAGGGACACTTCCTGTGGCCAGGGTTCTGTGAGAACGTGAGGGTGTTGGCCTGGATCCTCGATAGGATTGATAACAAAGATGTGGCCAAGGATTCAGCCATCGGGAGAATACCCAAGGAGGGCGCTTTGAACCTATCCGGACTTGAGCATGTGGATATAAACAGGCTCTTCAGCTTTTCGTCTGATTTCATAAAGCAGGAATGTGATGAACTAGAGAAGTATTTCAAGGAACAAGTGAATAAGGACCTACCAGATGAAATGTGGGAGGAGCTTAAGAAACTACGCTCAAGAGCTGAAAAAATGGAATAATTGTGAGACTCGCTCCTGGTGCACAAGTTATAATGTGTATATATAAATAATACTTTGTTTGATCCTATCTTATAGTCGCTCTCTTGCAATGTTGCTCCTTGTAAAATACCTAAATCATTTATTAGATATACCAAGTTCCTCTAATAATAGGTCTTTGCACTCATGCTTATATATACGAAGCACAATATGATGGAAAATTGGTAGAGCATGTGTGTGCAGGATTAGAATCCTAATACATTGTCTCACTATTGTAACTATTTAACGAATCTTATTACAGTCTGTTACACATTTAATTTTTCTTATAATCATTGTCTTTTATTAGGTGTTGAGCTGTTTATAGTTTTTGAATAATAGAAAGTATTCAGTTTCATAAGGGCTCTCTCTATTCAAATGCAAACGATACATATTATATATACTGCAGCTACATGTATATCTTTATTATCCTATCGCTCTTCATTGAACTAAAGTCATGGGCTGCTTACTGAAAGTTGTCTTCTCGTGTTTAGGGTGGAAATGACCAAGGAGGACAACTTTCTAGTATCGTAACGAAACGTCTGCCATCCTCCAATCAGATTCGGGGTCGAAAATCGGGAAGATTTATATATGTTGCAATGCTGCCGGTCAGTATTTCTGCTCCAGTTGGTGCTAGGACCTGGACCGGCTCCCCCAACATTGATGTTGGGGTGGGTCCCTAGCCTTAGAACCTCGGTCCCGACCCAAGGCGGGGTGGGTGCACAACCCACCTCACCCGCCAATTAAGTGTTGATTGGGCTATGTCGACGAAGATCCCTGGATCTGTGATTTATATATGGGCATGTCCATAAATAAATGAAAAATACAGCAAAACTATATTTTTATTTCTATCCAAATACAATGCTCTGAATGTACTAACAATATCCTATATTTACCAAATTTTCATAGCCAAACATTCTATATCCTCTCAATTTTCATCCGTGGTGTGTCAAACCTTAGATAGTTTACAAGTAAAAATATGCATGTAATTTGGGTGATTATTAAATGGGTGATAGCTTGACTTCGTAAAATGATACATTTTCATACATGCATCACAACAAAAGCTACCTATGTCTTCTTGAGATTCCCCCACTTTGCAATCACCACAGCAAATAATGAGGTCTGTGTGCTCCTCATAGGTCAAGGCTCACTCAGTGTCCCACGACTAACAAAATATGTACAAAAAAGTTTCTAATGCTTTTACTACCAAACCAATTTAGACAATAATCTGTTTTTACTTGGTTCTACTTGCAACAATCGATGGTTAGAAATATTTTTTCTCAGACATGAAAATTTCTTACATTGTGCGGTTAGTCGTGGGACATGTCAGTCGCGGGACACCCCTAGAGTCTACTAGGATTGTTAATGATTGCTCTAAGCATGGAAAAAATATACTTCCTGTTGAATCATATCATGTTTATGACATTTTACAAATATGATGCAATGGTTTAAAGACAATTCTAGAACATCATTTCATTACATTGAGCATAACACAACAGATCACTTAGTTGCTCACAAGTAGTTCTGTTGTCAACATGGCAAGACCTAAAGCAGGAGCTGATCGACAAAGAAACTATAAAAACAGAATATAACTAGATACAGCAAAATATGAATTGTACAAACAAACCAAGGCAGAACAATCTAAGCTTTCCAGAGCAAAGAGAAAGCAAGACATGTCAGAAGACGAACTACAGCGCTATAGAGAATATGAACGTCAAAGAAAACAGAAACAGCGAGATGCAAAGTCACAAAAGCTCAAGGTTAAGGTTAAGGTTAAGGATCAGCAGAAGAAGCTCTAAACAAACTAATGGATCTCTGGCCTCAATACTTAGCCCATGTATATTGCAAAAATCAGCAAGCTTGTTATTTTGAAAAGAAGCGCCAAAACTTCAACAACAAAGAATGCGTTATTTAAGTCGACTTTGCTGAAAATTACCAGACAGCTTTCCAGGATGAAATTCAAGCCGCACACTTCACATACAGACAGGTTACTGTATTCACATGCTGTATTTGGGCCAAAGATTTTCACCAATCATATTGCATCACTAGCGATTATTTGCAGCATGATAAGTATGCTGTACACGCTTTTATGGACACATTATTCACTGATCTAAAGGAATGTTGCCCACATGTCAACTCGGTGTCCATTTTCTCAGATGGTGCTGCATCGCAATTTAAACAGAGATTTCTACTCTCAAACCTCAACTACTTCAAAGTGGCCCACGACTTTGAACATTTAGAGTGGAACTATTTTGCGACATCCCATGGAAAGGATGCGGTAGATGGGATTGGTGGATCGGTAAAACGTCTGGTGTGGCGCCTTGTTAGATCAAGAAAAGAGATTGTCTCAAATGCTGAAGACTTTTACAACGTAGCCCACAAGTACAGCAAGAGCACAAAGATCATCCATGTAGCTACAGCCAAGATGAATGGGAACAGGGATTTCTTGAACCAAAGGTGGGAGAATGTTCCATCTATACCCGCTCTGCAAAAGATTCATCGCGTTGCATCGCTTACTTCGGGTGCAATAGAGATCTTTGTAGTTGCAAAACTTCCAACAAAGAGGTACCGTTTTTATGATGCACCTGTAAGAACAGCCAGAGTGGCTGCAGAAGACATCTTGGAAGAGCTGCACATGTGAACTATTCCATAGACCTTAGTTCATATTTAGCCATTTACCAAAGTTTGACCGTTTACATGTTACAGCAGATTGAATCGCATAACAGCTTCTTAAGCTCTTCTATAGTTTATGTATAGCAGTTTATGGATATTCTAACTTCTTTATGTTAATAAAAACTTTGTTTGAATTAAATAAGACCACCCGCACTAAGTTAATCTAATGATTATTCACACACGTCCCACGACTAACATTTACACGTCCCGCGACTAACAATTCCAGATCATGAGCATGGACCTTAATAAAGATAGCACAACTAGAAAAATAGTTCATAACATGAGGCATTCTCTTAACTCTCTGAGAAGACAAAAATCAATCTAATTAAAGCAGTCAAATCAGAGAAAAATGTAACATTATATTGTTGGGTGGAATTTTTACATTTGTGTGATGTCCCACGACTGACGCATATAGCCATATTTTTTTGCCAACTAATTGGAGTTAAACGCAAATTGGCTTTATAACATATAATAACATGCTCTGATCAAGTATTTGGGCAAATTTTGTGTCCTTAACATGAAAACTTTTGGAGAAATCCACATATATATCCTCTGAATGTCCCACGACTAATTATGGACATGCCCATATGTTATAATGCTGCCAGCGAGGAGTTCGGTTCCGGGACCAAGTCCCCATGCATCGCTGCCAGGGCGGTAGCCTTAGGCCCTCAACCTTGACCAAGGGCGGGTAGGTGGGTACCCACCCCACCCAACATATTGGTGTTGGAAATCGGGCTATTGACTTGGAGTTGTCTTAATGCAAGGGGGCACAACTCCTCATGGAATCATTGTAACATGCCTGTGCCACCAGAAGTCATGTACATGCATGATCACAGTACATGAACACAAGCCATCATTGCATGCGGCGAAGCGAGCCAATTTTGCAGTGAAGCTTGTATAGCAAAAGAAGAAATGTCGAAAACCAGAACGACTCAGATGTTGCAATGCTGCCGGTCAGGATCTCGGCTCCGGGTGGCGCTAGGACCTTGGGACCGGGTCCCTGCGTCGCTGCCTGGGCCGGTCCTTAGCCTTAGGCTCTCTGACCCGACCAAGGGTGGGGTGGGTACTCGACCCACCCCGCCTGCCGAATAAGTGTTGGAACTCGGGCTATGCCGGCAGCGAAGATCCTCCTGGACCCGTGATTTATATAGTTACAGTGCTGCGGATGAACATCTCAGTTCCGGGTGGTGCTAGGACCTTGGGATCGGGTCCCCAGCCATCGCTGCTGGGGTGTGGCCTTAGACCCTCAGACCCTGACCAAGGGTGGGGTGGGTGCTCGACCCACTCCACCCAACACATTGGTGTTGGAACTCGGGCTGTTGACTTGGAGTTGTGTTCTTAATGCAAGGGAGCACAACTCCGCATGGAATCACTGTAACATGCCTGCGCCACCAGAGGTCATGCACATGCCTGTGTCACCAGAGGTCATGCACATGCATGACCACAGTACTGAATACAAGCCATCATTACACGCGAGCGCAGTGAGGCTTGCGTCGCAGACCAAGCACGGAGTGCTTGTTATAACAAAGACAAAATGGTCTGCCATCCTCCAATCAGAATTGGGGTCGAAAATTGGGACGATAAATATGTTACAATGCTGCCAATGCTGCCAAGGATCTTGGCTCTTGGTGGTGCTAGGACCTTGGGACCAGGTCCACTGACATCGCTGCCCGGCGGATCCCTAGCCTTAGGCCCTCGGACCCAACCCAAAATGGGGAGAGTACTCACTCCACCTGCCGGATGGGTGTTGGAACTCGGGCTATGTCGGCATTGATTATTCTCCTGAACCTGTGATTCATATATATGTTGCAATGCTGCTGGTGAGGATCTCGGCTCTGGGTGGTGCTAGGACCTTGGGACCGATCGAGTCCTCCGACCGCTGCCAAGGTGGATCCGTAGCCTTAGACCATCAACCATGACCCAGAGCGGGATGGGTAAATGATCCACTCCACCCACTATGTTAGTGTTGAAACTTGGGCTATGTACTAGGAGGTCACTGCAACATGTCTGCACCAACAGAGGTCAGACACATGCATGACCGCAGTACATGAACACAAGCCATCATTTCATTCGAGCAAATTTTGCAGTAAAATTTGCGTCACAGAATGTAGCTATAATAGGCAGTCTTGTATCTTCACATTTTCATCAGAATCAGTTTTTCCAGAAAGAATTGTGAGAAAGGTATAGTTGATGAACTCTCTCCAGCACTGCAGCTGGTCAAGGTCAACAGTCTGAACAAGTAGTAACGATTACATAAAATTCACCTGAAGCTGACCTGACCCTTTACAACTCTATCTAATTTGTGTGGAGTGCCCAAACATTTAAGATAGAAAATAATGTCTTAATAAATGGTGCGTTGTGGCTTTTTTGGTGTTACTACCAGTTTATCTATGTGAAGAAACCTGCCTCTTTCGTTTGAGGAGTGTGACATGTCTAATTATCTGTATGGCACGGCCAACACGAAAATTCAAAGCGAAAATGAGAGAGGACAACTTCTAGTTATTTTAAAAAGTTATGGCTGCCATGAGCATATAATAATTTCCTGTTAATGAAAGGATTGACAACTAGGAGGACTCTCACCATCTTCTAGCCAACTCCTGGAGCATTCACAGTCATCAGCTACAAGCAGACATCATTGTGGTAGTTCTATAATAGAATAATCTAATTATGATATACAAATAGCCACAGGTTCCACAGTAGATCTCCCATCTCTCCGTTATCTAACCAGAGTGGTGATAAGAATTTAGGTGCTTCAGACCTATGCTGGTAAAGTGACTTGTTGAAAATGTTAGAAAATAGACATTTCAGCTTTGGACATACACATCCATGTAGGTAGGTAGCTTGCATTATTTCATGACTCTCTGCTTCGCATTACATGCAATAATAATCAAGTAAGGGGCTCGCAGACTTCTTCCACTTCTCTCAAGATAGTTTCATGCCCTCCAAAAATTTACTTTTGGAGAAATTGAAGTCAGGCTAAGAGCTTACATTGTGCTTAGTGATGTTCTGCACTGTACTACCATCATGGGCACTAATAAGCTATTGATTATAATTAGAAGTTGTCCTCTCCCAATTTATCTTCCTCTTCTCTTCTTGGGAGAGAAAAAGAGAAGGAAGAGAAATTGGGAGAGGACAACTTCTAATTATGATCAATAGCTTATTAGTGCCCATGACACGTACCCATTGACAATCATAAGCTACTGCGGGTAATTGAAAGTTTTCCTCTCCCAATCCGTTTTATGTAAAAGAGAATAACTCCATTGTGTTATGATCATTGTTCTATGAGTACAGCCCAAGGTCTAAACTGTACCTACATGCAGCTTACACTTAGGAACAATTACAGCAGCTGCCATCTGGAGAGGTGAATGTCACTGCAAGTGCTATGTAACAACAGCTGCTGTTGATGATACTACCAGATCCATGTTATGTCATGCTGAGCAATCATAATAAAATATAATTAAAATGGACTAAGTGATTAGAGCTGATTTGTTTGTAATTTATAATCATAATGAATATTTTCCACTTAAAGACAAAGTAAAAACAATTGTAAATGTACATTGTACATGATCTGTACCCCTTACTATTACAGTATCTTTGTGTAGTTGCATATAATAAGTTATACAGTACCTATGAAGTACATGCATATTATTCGCTGACTTGAGTTGTAGGAATGAAACTCTACCTGTGCCACACCTCTATTGTATTATATACATTGTATATAAATAATACTACTTGGTTTGTACACTAACTTGCTTTGTCAGTGTTCTAACAAAAATGAAGTTAAGTTTTCGTAGTCTGAGAATTGTATTACTATCAACGTTGGCGGTTTCCAGTGTAGTGTACTATACTGTCACACTTGTCACAGTTGATGCAGCATTTAATGTTCAACAAGCAAATATCGGCAATGATTCAGAATCAGACCACAGACATCCGACTTCTGATTGGTATAATAACCAGACAAACATAGGTGCTGTGCTAAGCCGACGAGTGGAAATGGTCAAGGATAGATGCAGGAGTTTCCAAGGAAAAAGAAACAAATGGAAGACGACACCAGAGAAACTGATTGTTCGCACCAGGCGATTTGAGTATTGCTCAACTGCCAAAGCAGGAAGTACTTTCTGGAAAGCCTTATTAGCCGTCATAAACAAGTTCGATGAGACAGGTTTACCTTTATCAGCACCCAAAGTAAGTAAAATAGTTGAAGAAAGGAACCACTTACTGTACTGTAGAAATCATGCATTTGAGGAAATTGATAGATACAGATTTTCTTAGGTCATCGCATGCTTTCTTACCTCAGATTATTAGAAAAGTAAAGTAAAGCTGGTAAGTTTTTTGGAACAAATGGACATGTTGTGCCAACTGATGTACATGGCAGCTAAATTTGAAAATATTAAGTTTCCCCATGTTTTGCTTAATACAATGGTTTCACATTTTTTAGTATAGAGTGTGTTTGAACAAAACTTGCTGTTTCGCTTCATTATCACCACATGTAAAACACCTGCGTGTAGTCTGTAGGTATATAAAATTATGTTCTCACATTTTTACCATAACATACAGCGTGCATGTAATTCTATATAAGTTATATGCTTGTCCTTCAATTACATTAGTTAGTGGAAACTATTCCCACTAATGTGTCAGCTAACAAGTAACAAACCCCATAAGGGCAGCAGGAGTTACACGTGTCTCAAGCCTTACTAGTTGAAAGTTTATTCTCAGGTTGCAAACCTAAGTACCCATATTATGTAAGTTCGAAGCAATATGTATCCCTTGTTGCTAATATATTGCCTATTCCTGTAGAAAACAACATCAACAAGGAACCCATGGCACCGATTGGTGAGCACATACATACAGAAGGTGCAACAAAAAGCTCATCATCAGCCATCATTTTTGAAACTCTGTACTGGAAAATTCAATGGAACAAAGGCTACTTTCAGGTACTGTCTTGTGTGTAGCCATAGCAACATCACTAGTACATGTATTTATGCTACTAGCCTCAAATTTAGAATTCTGAACTAAGTAACTTTTGGTGAAGTTACAATTTGAATTACTCAGTGCTATTGAAGTTACTAACAGTCAGTGTAATACTGGTCACTACTCTACCAACTCTGTGTAATACTGGTCACTACTCTACCAACTCTGTGTAATACTGGTCACTACTCTACCAACTCTGTGTAATACTGGTCACTACTCTACCAATTCTGTGTGATACTGGTCACTACTCTACCAACTCTGTGTGATACTGGTCACTACTCTACCAACTCTGTGTAATACTGGTCACTACTCTACCAACTCTGTGTGATACTGGTCACTACTCTACCAACTCTGTGTGATACTGGTCACTACTCTACCAACTCTGTGTAATACTGGTCACTACTGGTCACTACTCTACCAACTCTGTGTAATACTGGTCACTACTCTACCAACTCTGTGTAATACTGGTCACTACTCTACCAACTCTGTGTAATACTGGTCACTACTGGTCACTACTCTGTGTAATACTGGCCACTACTGGTCACTACTCTACCAACTCTGTGTAATACTGGCCACTACTGGTCACTACTCTACCAACTCTGTGTAATACTGGTCACTACTCTACCAACTCTGTGTAATACTGGTCACTACTCTACCAACTCTGTGTAATACTGGTCACTACTCTACCAACTCTGTGTAATACTGGTCACTACTCTACCAACTCTGTATAATACTGGTCACTACTCTGTGTAATACTGGTCACTACTCTACCAACTCAGTGTAATACTGGTCACTACTGGTCACTACTCTACCAACTCTGTGTAATACTGGTCACTACTCTACCAACTCTGTGGAATACTGGTCACTACTCTACCAACTCTGTGTAATACTGGTCACTACTCTACCAACTCTGTGTAATACTGGTCACTACTCTACCAACTCTGTATAATACTGGTCACTACTCTGTGTAATACTGGTCACTACTCTACCAACTCAGTGTAATACTGGTCACTACTGGTCACTACTCTACCAACTCTGTGTAATACTGGTCACTACTCTACCAACTCTGTGGAATACTGGTCACTACTCTACCAACTCTGTGTAATACTGGTCACTACTCTACCAACTCTGTGTAATACCGGTCACTACTCTACCAACTCTGTGTAATACTGGTCACTACTGGTCACTACTCTACCAACTCTGTGTAATAACAGTGAACCAAGAGAGCGTATCCTTTATTGGGATTCGAAAGTGCAGAAACTGAAAGAGTTTTCTTCTCTATTTATTCTTGAGTAATCACCAGCCTTGTTGTCCCAATAACAAGCACAGATCTAAGGCTATAGAAATTGATCAATTACTGCATATTGCATTGTATTTATAGAGAATTTGTAAAACACTGCGTGATTGGTCGATGGAAGAAAGAGGGTGACTTTAATCCACATTGGCTGCCTGTTAGTGATCGATGTGACGTCTGCAATAATAGTTACGACTACATCGGTGCGTATGCTACCCAATGTATTATAGTAATACAAGTTATAGCTACATAGGTATGTACGCTACCCAATGTATTATAGTAATACAAGTTATAGCTACATAGGTATGTACGCTACCCAATGTATTATAGTAATACAAGTTATAGCTACATTGGTATGTACGCTACCCATTAGAATACAATCCACAACATGAGTGAGTGCATTGTACTGAACTTACGTCAACTTGAACGTGAAATTACACCAAAATCTTAAATTGATAGTATTTTAAGCCTTTATCTAAAAGTACAGTTCATATTATATAATGGTAAAATACTTTACAATGTGCATACTGCTATATTTACAAAGTACAGTATAATATATAATGCAGATATTATAGTTCAGATGAACATACATGTACATTGTATAATATAAACATGTATTGTATTATGAAAGTACTGGATATTGACTTTGTATGTTTACTTACTGACTTACTGTGTGGTAGTAGATTGATGCCTGGGGATTGGAGTTGTAAATTATTAATTGGAACTACTGCATCCCTGCTGGAAGTCTAATGAGATGATTGTTGTCCAATATTGTTTTATTGGAAATAAAAGTAGTGGTGTATGATCCTATTGCTACTCAAGATGTTGACATTTCTATATTTGAACAACTGGATTGGTTTACAACATGAAAATATTTTAACAAAATATTTTGTCTATCGACCATCTTTAGAGTGGTAATAGTTACATAGGCTATTTGTAACTCTAGTACCTAATAATATGGTTAGGACCACCAATCTATTTTGTATAGCTCTCCTTGACCGCGGTGTAGTTGGGCCGTTATGACAAGCAGTAATGTTTTACATTATATGTGTGTTTTTATTTTTCTTCCAAGCACACAATTGTAAGAGAAAGTAGCTCAGATAGATCAGGTGATGTCTCTCTCCCATGAAGTCAAATATGCTGTTATATCTTGAGGTTATAGTTCATTCAAGATTGCTAAGTGAGTGTAAACTTGATAAATCTACATTGTATCATGTTATGATTCATCAATATGTTGGGTATAATACAATGTAAGCAAGCTAAGTAGCGTTATCCATTTAACTGCTCTCTATAATGTATGCTTGGTCTACAAGTGGACTGTCATCAAACGCTAGAATATTTATTTGGAATAATTACAATGGAACAGCTAACGTATCATGTGATGTAACAGATCATGCGACAGATCATGTGACAGATCATGTGACTGGACTGTGGCTACCACATACATTGTACATGTAGCTACAAAAATATACAAAACATGGAAGTTTAGTATATTTTAGAAACATATTTTATGTCGTTGAACTATTTTAGCTGAGCTGCAGTTAGGGCCCGAAAATTTAGTCAATCTAAATGTGCATCACCAATATTATAGAATAACAAATACAAGGAATGGTTTTATACACCTTTCTTGTCACTGTTACTTTTACTGTGCTAAATTCATTATATTATATCTAACCAGATGCACTTCCCTCCCAACCCCCCCCCCCCCCAACCTGCTACTGTGGGGCAGTATCCCCACTGTGGAGCAGTATAATATAAGTTGCAGGTAACTATTATAGCAGAAGAAAGCACTCCAGAGAAGTCAGGTAATAAAATGTACTATTATAAGAGCAATATACAAAAACAAGAATATATGTAATAAGAGTGGGAAGCACATTTCCTTGCTGTTACATGTACATGTATATATGGCTGGGATATGCCAGAATCGAAGGGCTCCATGTGAAATAGTGTACTAAACTCCTGTGAATGTACTGTGTAACAATTAAATCTACATGTACATTGTATTCTTATACTGTTCAAGTGACGTATACTGTAGGGCGAGTTGCAATGTTTTACCTACATCGCAATCCTTTGCTGAACATTAAAGGGCTGATCTTTTTGTCATACTAACACTGGTGCTTTTATAATATTTTGGTCATTGGGTAAATAGTTCAGGTGGAGCAGTAACAATCTCCCCCTGGACTACTTGTCAGGTACATTTTCTCTATGAACTTTACTTGTTTTTAGTTGCTGTCGAAAACATGACCCCTGAAACACTGTACATACTACAGCAAGCTGAGCTACCCGACCCACACACAATTATACACAAAGCTAGGCAGATCTCACGAAGAAAAAATGAGAGAAAGAGACTGTCAGCAGGTTACCAGGAGTATTACAAGGAGTTGGATAGAGAGGACATTGAATCTCTGAGACAGATGTATAGTTTTGATATTCATGTCTTTCAATACCCAGACACTCCTTTTGTAGATTTTGCTAAATCGTAAACCTGAGGGATACACTCATCTACATAGGTGTACATGTACATCCAGGCTTGTGAGGATATACTAATTAATATGAGTATGTAGCACCCATGTACATCTACATGTATTGTCATCCTTGTTCTCCATATTCTGTTGACTGTGACAGCTGGCTAAAATAGAATAATATATTACAATATAAGCAGCGGACACACACTCTTGTATGTTTTATTAATAATCCAACAGGTCAACATTGGAATATTTGCTATTACAAAAACCAAAAACTTGAAATCCTTCTAAATATTTGAACAAACAGATTATATTGACTGTTGACTTAGGCAGTCACATACAGGCGCATCTACACATCGTAACTTTGTACATAGCAACTAGGTAATTTTATAACATTGTGGACGATCATCTACTACAGATTTAGTAGACCAGCAGTTGGGTACTTGTATTCCATACACTGACACAACATTTAAATGTTGTTAAAATGTTTAAGTATGGATTCTACTGCAGTAGTAAAAGGACTGTTAGTAAAAGGACTGTTAAAGTAGCAGCCGTTCTGATGGTTGTGATATCTACATATCATATTCTTCACTTGTCCTCTTCTGCTTATACTCCAATTTCGTTGAGTCTGCTGAAGGGAACCAATTATAACTCTATTAGACAAATAGCTGATCCTATGGACACCAACCAATTAGAATCAAGACCCAATCTACTTACAGAAGTGGAGCATTGGATTCCAGACTGGTATAATCAAACAGATATTGGTTACGTGTTACGTAAACGTCTTCACACTGTTAAAGAGAGATGCAAGTCTTATAATGGATATAGAAATAGCTGGAAATCAAAACCTTTTTTAAGAGTTGCAAAAACTGATAACCTTGCGTACTGTCATACTGCTAAAGCAGGCAGCACATTTTGGAGAAATCTGATCAAATCAGTCAATCGTCAGAATAGGAAACTCATCTCTGGAGAAAAAAGAACTAAAATTGTGAGTAAAATATTCAAATGCATACTGTAATGTTTTGTGCTTTGGATTTCACACGGGTGCCGATATTAGCACGAGTGTGGGAAGCGCTTGGTAGTGGTAGTGGGCTGCCAAGGTAAACTTCCACACATTACATAAAGAGTGAACAGTTATGTAAGCTCTTTATAGGTATTGTAGAGGACGTAGGCTGATGCTTGGACTCATTAAAGAGCCAAGGGTCGACGTAGGTCCGATGGTTTAGACTCTGTAGGAGTGTAGAAAGTGTCCTATGTGTTGCACATCGGCCCGATGCTTATGCTCATTGAAGAGTCAAGGATCGACTAAGGTCCGATGTTTATACTCATCAAGGAGTGTAGTAAGAGACTTATACGAGTATGAGAACGAGCTCGGGCGCTAAAGGTCCAGGGGACCAAGGCTGGAGCTGCCTGCCTGCACGAGTAAGACTCTGTAGGTTGAGTTAGGAGATGTTGCTTTATTAGAGCGCAATCAACAACTGATTTAGCATAGAAAAAGTGCTGGCCTTTATACTATTTGGATTTGCGGTAAAAAGGCCAACAGGCGGTCGGGCGGTACGATAAGGTATCATCTCCGGAAATTGCGTAACAAGATGGCTGAAAAGTGCCCGAGATCCGACCATAAAAGGGTCGGCCATGCACAAAAAGTGCTTACAATCATGAGAAATGAATTATGTATTAATATGATAAACATCCAAGACACCGGCCATTAATTATAATAGGCAAAAAAACTTAGAATGGAATTAGACAATAAATGTACTTGCAATAACAGTATAATAGCAGTAGACAAGTACAAGGACATGATTGGTTGAATAATAAAGCACATGAGCCAGGCAGTTATTGACGATAAGTATATGATAAGTATATAATAAGAGTAATGCATAATAATGAACTATACAAGCATAAGTGTATATATACATGTATATATAGTCCGTGCAGCAGTGCAGGCTAAGTGAGCTGGAACACCACAATACTACAGTGTACATCTATTTTTTTAGGGGGTGGTTCAACTGTTCAATGTATCTAATACTTTTACCTGTTATATTATCAGGAATTTGTCACAGTAAGAAACCCGTGGCATAGGCTGGTCAGTACTTACACACAGAAGTTCCAGAATTCTATTGTTAAAAAGAGAGAAACGACAGGCATCTTGAAGATTTGTCAAATGTTGAACACCCAGCCTACATTTTTGTAAGTAACTCATGCTACAATGTATTGTGGTGTTCCAGCATACCTGCCCAGTCTCTCCTGGACAGCCACACGAATAACTAACTCTACATGCCCCAGTATTATGAATGACTCTCATTATACATGGTTATTACATACATGTATACTTATTATATGCTTATTCTTGTCAATAGCTGCTTGGCTAATGTGCATTATTGTTATTATTCAACCAATCAGGTCTCTGTATTTGCCTGTATCCAATTACGCAAGTACATTTATTACCTGATTATGTTCTATGTCTTTTTGCCTATTGTAATTGATGGCCGATGTCATGGATATTTCTCCTATTAATATATAATCCATTTCTCACTACTGTAAGCACTTTTTGTGCATGGCCGACCCTTTTTATGGTGGGACCTCGGGCATTTTCAGCCATCTTGTTATGCAATTTCCAGGGACGATACCTTATCGTACAGCCCCACCCCCTGTCGGCCCTTTTAGCCGGAAGTTTGAATTATACAAAAACCAGCACATTTTCTATGCCAAACCAGTTGTTGATTGCGGACGTAGAACTGAATTCTTCTGTTATACTGTATAAAGCACATTGTATTTATGTTCATTGTCTCAGTTCATGCTTGGATCTCAATAAAGACACATCTATACTACTTATACAGAGTCTTCACTTCGTAGTATTGGTCGCTCCGGTCGTCAAGGTCTTCGACCTTGCTTCCCGAGCTTCCTGCTAGGTCGGAACATACTCTTTCTCAGTATAGTAAACAAGCATTGACTCGGGACCACATGGGTCGTCTTGAGTAGCCATTGGACTACTAGTACCTGTCAATCTTTCATGTAATGAGAAGACCTAGCACCACTCATAGGTTCTTCATTTTGGACAGCCAAGGGGTCGTCTTAGGACGACATCACAACCCCAAAAAACCATTACAATATTATAGTTGAAGTTTAGTACAGTATTTTGTTATTCAAATCACGCTGAGTTTTGGGAATTTCCACTACAAATCACACAGTTTGGATCGCTGTTTTAGCCTAATGTTGGAAACTCAGGCCAGTGCCAGGCGTGGTTGGTGCAGATGAGCTAATCGGTCACAGTATAGGCAGACAACTTCATGCCACTTAAACTATCTTTCAGCGGCTCCCAGCAGTTCATCCGATAAATATCAGAATATCCGACGGAATGGAATTCTTCTATTAAAACGCCAGCCGCTTCACGCGGACAGCCAAAAAACGCAACAAACCTGTCAATCAGTAGTACAACAGTAATAAAAGTGTTATCAAGCTGTTGCAGTAATAAAAAATCATTGTGTGACTGTAGAGAGTTTGTCAAGCTTTGTGTCCTGAGCACCTGGAGAAGAGGTTTCCCTGAGAGACACTTGCTTCCAGCAGCTGAAAGATGTGATATCTGCAATGGCGGTTTTGATTACATAGGTAAATTATATTGTAATGGTCACATGTAACTCTAACCCAGCCTCTCGACTACATGAGACTTATTATATATACTTACATTGCATTACATTTGCTTGTACTGATTGTCTATGTAGTGAATTGTCACTTATATACTTATGATGTGCATTGCAGAGCAATTATGTCCTTTTTATACCCATGTAAAGAGGGCCGACTTCTCAGAATTGCCTGATGTTGATTTTGTACATGAACTGGATGATTTTAAGCATTTTTTGTTGTACCCGACCTATTTTGGGCTTCCGGCCGCCATCTTGTTGCTCAATTTCCGGATGACACTGTCGTCTTTTTACGACACTACGTCGGCCTTTTTACCGGAACTTCCTCCGGAAGTTCTTATACTATATAAAGCACATTGTTTTCATGTTCATTGTCTTAGTTCATGTTTGGATCTCAATAAAGACACATCTATACTTATATACAGAGACTTTCTCTTCGTAGATGGGTCGTTCCAGTTGTCAAGGTCTTCGACCTTGCCTCCCGAACCGCCTTCTAGGTCGGATCACTCTCTTTCTCAGTATAGTAGACAAGCATCGACTCGGGACCACATAGGTCGCTTTGAGTAGTTATTGGACTACTAGTACCTGTTGAACTTTCATGTGATAGGAAGTAGACCTAGCACCACTCATAGGCTCTTCATTTTGGACAAGGGAGTCGTCTTAGGACGACAGCACAACCCCCAAAAAACCATTACAATAATAGATCCTGGTTATATGTACACATAGGCAATCTACTATACAATATGTAATAGATACTGGTTATACATGTATGTACACGTAGGTAATCTACTATATATATTATAATAGAATATAGATGTAGATACTGGTTATATGTACACGTAGGTAATATACTATATATACGATAGATACTGGTAATATAGTGTATATGTTCTAGTCACCCTAGGGGAGTGGGCATGCATTTTATACGTTTTAAATCACAATAATAATGAGTTAGCAGGTTTGGCCATTATATATATTAATGATGCTTTTACGCAATGAATTTGTCTTTTGAGCAGTCAGAGACTTGTTTTACATCCATGGAAATACCAGTCTCAGAATGGGGTTTGAACGTGGGCCTCTACGGCACCTAATCGCCTAGCACAGTGAACAGAACACATTACCACTACACCAAACCTCCTAACACCCTCTAATTATAGCAAGGTGGCCATAATACGAGGGGTGCCTTGTGTGCAGTTAGCTCAGAGCACATCCACTGCTCACTGACAATGCTTCTTTTTGTAAGGCTGCTGACCTGGTGTAGTAACAATATGCTCTGTTCACCATACTTGGCCGGGTTCAAACCCCAGTCAGGAAATGGTATTTCCATGGATGTGAAACAAGTCTCTGACTGCTCAAAAGACAAATTCATTGCATGAAAAACATTGCACTAATGATAGTAATAGCAACCCAAACTTGTGCAAATAGGCGTACGTAATTATTCAATTGCTCTGTTTGGGTTTTGGTTGTACAGTGGAGTCACCCTAGGTTATAGAGTGGAGTCACCCTAGTTTGTACAGTATGAGGAGCGTACAGTGGAGTCCCCCTAGGTTGTACTGTGGCGTCAGCTGGGCTTTAGGTTAGCTATGGGAGGTAGAACTGCCCAATGCTGCTGAAGAGTTATGTCCTCATTTTACTCAATAAAAGGTTGCAGGTTGCAGTTGTGAGACCCAAATTAACCTCAATTTACAAGCTTCCAGGAGAATTATAATAATAATTGTTAGACAAATGAAAATCAATTTTTCAATCCTCTTTCTGTAGTTGCAGTAGAAAACATGGCCGCTGAAGGGTATCATGTGTTGAGTGAAGCAGGAGTGAAGAACCCCAAGGAACTATTCGATAGAGTCAGGAACTCAACTATGCGTAGGAATGAGAAAGCGGGAATATCTTCAAACTACCAGGACTACTACAAGGAGCTGGATAGAGAGGACATTGAATCTCTGAGACAAATGTATAGCTTTGATATTCATGTCTTTCAATATCCAAACACTCCTTTTGTAGACTTTGCTAAATCCTAATTTTGCGGTCTAGTAGCAACATGTGTGCAGGTACATGTATGTTTGTTATGTATGTTATCCGATAGTTTTAACTCATAGTACTACTACAAGTGTCATCTTCGAGTAGCATATACATGTACAATGTATATGTATATAAAGTAAGTCTTGTGAAAAAAATATCACCTTTCCTTGTCTGATGAATGTCTGCTTCCTTACCCTGGACAAGGAGTTGCCCTACACCAACACATGATAGGGTAACTCTCTGTCGTTGGCAGGCAGCAGACAAGTAAAGCTGATCTCTTTCTCACAAAACTCATGTGTGCCACAATAATAATATGCAGCCAGCGGTCATATTCTGATCAGATGTTCATTATATTTATTATATACAATTCATGTAGTCTAAAAATAGACATCATGTAGCCATTATGTACAATGTATATAGTTGCCATATAATGTTATATAGTTAGTAATATATAACTAATAATATACGTGTGATAATAACATAACACAACATAACATAACAGCATATTATAATTATATAATGTATATGGGTTTTAAAGTAATATAACATAATGTAATATAGTAACAATACATGTCCAGTTATAAATAATAATGGCAGACTGTCGTTACCGAGTGTGTCTGTGGTATTTTTATATACCAAGTGCTTAGCTTTCCTCACTGCCACTCTTAAACCACTGTCTGTTATGAACCCAGTGTGAAGAATTCTTGTGACAAGGCCGGAACAGACAGTGCTGGTGCTATTGTTTTCACCTACCCCTCCGTGATATGGTTCCTTTTGCTTTGAAGAGGGTAGAGGTGCATCTATATTTTACATGCAGATGAAATACACACAGGGGACCTGATCCACAGGGACTGAGTGGTCAGCCCAAGCCTACTAAGCTTGTCACCACCGGAGAATCGAACCCAGGCTGTATGTACATACATATATATGTATGTACATATCTGTACATACATATATATAGTATGGACATGTCTGTACATACATATATATATATAGTATGTACATGTATGTACATATAGGCTACATATACTTGTGTATATATTATAAGTAATGTACATTATTTACTTACTTATATTTATACAATGTACATGTATATACATGTACATGTACTTCATGTATGTAATAT
Source organism: Bugulina stolonifera (assembly GCA_935421135.1). Taxonomy (NCBI): domain Eukaryota; kingdom Metazoa; phylum Bryozoa; class Gymnolaemata; order Cheilostomatida; family Bugulidae; genus Bugulina; species Bugulina stolonifera. The sequence goes on from OW285187.1 coordinate 35,013,408, forward strand.
GAATATAATAATATCATAGTCCAGGGGTTCCCAACCTGGGGTACATGTACCCCTAGGGGTACATTTTAGAAATCTAGGGAGTACAAAACAAGATATCAACTTAATACATTTTAATAATGTATACAGTCATGTAACATTAATCGAAGATATCCTACAAAGGGGTAAGTTGTTTGCCACATGACTGCTAAAGGGCACTTAGGCTAAAAAAGGTTGGGAACCTCTGTCCTAGTCCTAGGTAATGATGATGTAATGCACTTACAGCATGTCTCATTGTGTAGCCCTACATACACAAACATGTAGCCTGTAGCCCTATATGCACAAACACGTAGCCTGTAGCCCTATATGCACAAACACGTAGCCTGTAGCCCTATATGCACAAATACGTAGCCTGTAGCCCTATATGCACAAACATGTAGCCTGTAGCCCTATATGCACAAACATGTAGCCTGTAGCCCTACATGCACAAACACCTATAATGATCAATGATTATTAATCATCATTTAATATAATTTTGTTCAAAGTGAATATACATAATACACCTCCAAGCAATTTACATTAACAACCCACAGTACAACAGAGAATAGAGCCCTACCCACGCATCAAATCTTCTGACAGAGTATATACATGTACATGTAATATCAACCCAACCCATAAAAAAGGTGGAGGCAAAAATCACAATAAGATATTTATTATGTCATTCACTAAATAGAACTGAACAATAAGTTCACACAAGTAAGTTGAGCTCCAGTGATGAGAGGATGAGTTCCGCCAACATAGTAAAGGTTGTAGCAGCTCTGACTTCAATCATTCTTATATCCTTAGTTCTTCTTACCTCCAACTCAAGTTACAGTCAGACATTGTTGATGAGAAAGCAGCTACAAGTCAGGAGAGCCAATCATGACCCGGTTAAAAAATCGGCAGAACCCATAAACATCGACACCAACCAATTAGAATCAAGAGACAATCTACTTACAGAAGTGGAGCATTGGATTCCAGACTGGTATAATCAAACAGATATTGGCTACGTGTTACGTAAACGTCTTCACACTGTTAAAGAGAGATGCAAGTCTTATAATGGATATAGAAATAGCTGGAAATCAAAACCTATTTTAAGAGTTGCAAAAACTGATAACCTTGCGTACTGTCATACTGCTAAAGCAGGCAGCACATTTTGGAGAAATCTGATCAAATCAGTCAATCGTCAGAATAGGAAACTTATCTCTGGAGAAAAAAGAACTAAAATTGTGAGTAAAATATTCAAATACAAAGAAGGATACTAGACCTGTGTTTCAGGAATTGTTGGTACAAAAGTAATAATGTTGTAGAGCACCAGAAAATTTCCTCTCATGTGTACCTATTCCCTTTGTGTAATGGGGTAGTGGCTAGATGTATCTAATACTATTACTAATACTCTATATCAGAAATTTGTCACAGTAAGAAATCCGTGGCATCGACTGGTGAGTACTTACATACAGAAGACACAGTTTGGTTCTGTTGGAAAAAGAAAAAGAATAAGCATCTGCCAAAAGTTGAAAACTCGGCCTACATTTGCGTAAGTAACTCATGCCGTCTGTGAGAGTACACTAGGCGTAGCTGTGTTGCGTTTGGCATTTTAGATTTCTTTTAAACATACTTTTCAAAGGACTGGTGTTCCAAATTTAAAATATTGTTTGGGCCAACCTAGTGACCACTGACCAGTGCTGGTTGTTATGTGGTGGTCAAAGGGTGATATGAGTGTGAGTTCATCTAATGACCACTGACCAGATACTGGTCGTAGTAGTCCACTATTAGCAGCTCTTCAGTTTGTTGGATAAGGGGCAATCTGCATGTACAATGTATTGTAATATAACGCAATCTATCTAAATCATGATCAATCCAAGCTGCGCTACGTGTAAGTTCAATAGCGTGACCTATGTTTGACGCTTGTGAATAGTATGACCTATACATATGAACGGCATAACCTACATGTACATGTACTGTATATTTATAAATAGTATGACCTATATTTGCAGAGAGTTTGTCAAGCGCTGCGTTCTCAAACCTTGGAGAAAAAACAAGTTTAACATCCACTGGCTTCCATCAGCTGAAAGATGTCCCATCTGCAAAGGAAGTTTTGATTTCATAGGCAAGTTGTTCTACGAAACTATAATATTCCTATGATATTGCCTACTTAGAGTCTCTGAGAGTGGTGGTTCCTTGGAAAATGCAAGTGTTCGAAAATGCCAGTTTGAAACAAAACATTCAGAAAATTTCTATTTAGAAAACATCCATTTCAAAACTTTATTTTATTTTTTGTTTGCTTGTTTTGCTGCATGAGGTAAGTACATGTACATGTATATTGCTGAAAGGGCTGTACATATTCTACTTAGCTGTCAGTCAGTTATTGCTACACGAAAGTACACGTTGTATACTGCATGGGGCTACTGTATATTCAATTATTAATTATGTAGTCGCAGTAGAAAACATGGCAGCTGAAGGATACCATGTGTTGAGTGAAGCAGGAATGAAGAACCCCAAGGAACTATTCGATGGAGTCAGGAAGTCAACTATTCGTAGGAACGAGAAAGCGGGAATCTCTTCAAACTACCAGGAGTATTACAAGGAGTTGGATAGAAAGGACATTGAATCTCTGAGACAGATGTATAGCTTTGATATCCATGTCTTGCAATATCCAAACACTCCTTTCGTAGATTTTGCTAAATCATAGACAATGGAAATTGTCTTCTTCAGTAAATAACTGTACGTAGAATACTAATTTATTCTTTATTTGCCTAGTTTCCCATCCTCTCAATTCCCTTCATCAGGTGCAACATATACATGTATATATTCCTTCCACTACATCAATTCACTGTCTCTATGGCTAGAGCTATTCCAATAATACATCACTGGGTTTATGCTGCAGATATAAATACTATTATTTTCACAGAGTTACATGGTTGCATTGAAACATTAGCAAGAGACAGTACTCTATAAAATAATACAGTTCAGTAAAATAATTTTGTACAAACTAAGATAAAATGTAGGCATAAAAGTAAACAACAGCAATTCTGTAAACCTGGATCATTGTAAAATCAGAGGTGAAGTCCCTCGCTATCTTCAAATTGAGAACACAGATGGCTCTGTAACCTAGATTGATCAACTCTGTCTCTATTGATTCTTCCACTCACTAAGGAACTGCAGAACTGAATTTATGAAAACAGTAGGTAACAAGATAGTAATTTTGAGAAATACCACATAAATTGGGAAAGTAAAACCTAATGCCAATAATATATTTAAAAATGAAAAATAGACAAAAGATTAAGTAAGTGAACAAGGATTTAAAACTACACTTTAGAATATAAAATGCATATATGGGCCAATATGTTTTAATTATGGAAACTTCTTTCTGCTAGACAGCCCATCCTTCCAATACTCAGATTTGTCAAGAGCAAGCTTTAGCAGCTATAGAACATGCACTATACATGAATACCAACATCAATAATCTCTCTCCTGCTGCCAGGAATCCAGTCAAGATGGCGTCTCTAGCAGTCCCTCATTACAGCTATGCAGCAGCTCTGTTTTGCGAATTTCTAATAGGGTTTTGTGTAACTCTAGATTGATTACATGCCATCAAGTTGCTGCTACCATAACATCAGTATATTATTGGGTATAGAGTGATCAGAGGATATCTTTGGAATTTCAGAATGTTGCTGAAAATCTTGAGTTGGCATAAGATCACTGGTTATGCTTTTGTTACCAGTAACAGCATGGTTACCAGTAGCACCATGGTTACCAGTAACAGCATGGTTACCAGTAGCATCATGGTTACCAGTAATAGCATGGTTGCCAGTAACAGCTTGGTTACCAGTAATAGCATGGTTACCAGTAACAACATGGTTACCAGTAACAACATGGTTACCAGTAACAACATGGTTACCAGTAACAGCATGGTTACCAGGAATAGCATGGTTCCCTGTAACAGCATGGTTATCAGGAATTGCTTGGTTACCAGTAATAGCATGGTTACCAGGAATAGCATGGTTGCCAGCAACAGCATGGTTATCAGGCATAGCATGGTTACCAGTAATAGCATGGCTACCAGAAATAGCATGGTTACCAGTAATAGCATGGTTACCAGGAATAGCATGGTTACCAGTAATAGCATGGTTACCAGGAATAGCATGGTTACCAGTAACAGTATGGTTACCAGTAATAGCATGCCTGCCAGTTCTCTACCGAGAGTTGGAGCTTTAGTAAACTAGAGAGTAAATGTGTGTGCAGAGGAAAATAACTGCTGGTAACTGCTGAACACTAAACTGGCTTTGACCTTCAAGGTCTTGGGTAAAATGATGCCGTGCCATTACTAACATCATAATTCGTCATAGTAGGAGGGCAAAGTGATGACCCTGCTGTCGGACAGTTTTGCAAGTCATAGAATGGGAAGGTAATTGGGTTATATGCAGGCATATATTGCTCAGGCAGAGGATATGGCATCAAGTTACCAACAAATTGGGGATGCTGAATAACAGGATGCTGCCAAAAACCAAAAGGGGGAATATTTCCTACAACACCGGAGTTAGGCACTACATTACTAAGGGTTGCATTCTTATTAACTCCATTAGCATAACTGTCCCGGTTAGCAGGACCGAGGTGTGCATTACCATCCAAGTTAGAATATTCAGTGGCAACTGCTGGTCCGAACATGCTTGGCAGCTGCTGAGGGTGGATTGGTGTAACAGTGGTGACATTACTAGAATTAAAGTCATATGAATTTGCTAGATCATCCCTGATCATAGACAAAGAGTGAGTATTAGTACCCGGATGAAGAATGCTTGGATCTATTTTATTGGCCAAAAGATCAACTTGGTGGGGTGCAGAAGTACACCTAAACATACCTGTCGAAGGCAAAGGCATAAGCCCAGGGGATGAAACACTAACTTTGCTGAATACAGGCTTACCTGGTTTTAAGTTTTCATTACTTATAGTAGCAACTTTGGGTGTGAAAGGAAGGATGATATTGGTCTGTGAGGTGACCTTGCCGAATGAACAACTTTGTTGCGCATCACCAGTAATGTTTGTACCACTAGCAGAACTAGTAGCTATAATAGACAGCTTTGTCACTCTTGTTTGCTTCGTTTGAGAGTTACTAACGTTGTGTTCGCTTATATAAGTTCCTGTGCTAAATTCTATTGATGCAGTGTGGTCATTACTAGGAGTTGATTTTTCATGGTCTATTGTATTGGCTATTCTAGGTGTTGGTGTTGAGAAATTACTGGTTGAATTTGCTGATTTGGCACAGACGGACACACTATTCAGTTTGGCCTTCTGAGCGATCTGATTCTGTGATATTGTTGTCTGGAGATTGTGCACACTAGCAGTAGATGTTGTTCTACGAGCCTGCGAAACAGTCTGAGAGCTGGTTGACATTGTTTGTAAATTAGTTATGCGAGGCTTGAATGATGTCTGCTGAGAATCGAATGTCAAATTACCAACCGATGATGTACCGTGACAGCTAAGTTGTTGTGAATGACAGCTAAGTTGTTGTGAACGAGAACCAAAAGGCAAAGCCATATTCTTGCCAGATGTATGCTGTTTAATAGAGATCGGAGCTCTGCCTGCACTATTCTCTTTAGTGCTACTAGAAAGGGAACTTTTCTGTAGAGCACAGTTTTTGACAGTTAGTTTCCCTTCGCTTAAACACTGACTTAAATCTGACTTGAATTTCTTTCGTGCTGGTTGTAAACTAGAAATTGTCACATTGTTACACCTATTACCAGCAACATTCATTCTACCGTGTGTGGTGTCAGTAGGTTTACAATCTGCCTCCAAAACATCTGGCTCCATATCACTAGTCAGCGATAGAGGTTGACTAGATGTGCTAGCACAACTAACATCAGTTAGACTGGAAACAAATGTTTTAACCTTGAGAGTAGGTTTACTGACCATCAAACTGGGTTTACCAGCTGTGGAAACAAAATTTTTAGCCACAGAAACTAATTTGCTAGCCATAGGAGCAGAGGTACTTGTCAATTTCCTGATCATGGAGATATGGTTATTAGCTATGCGAGCAGGTTCACTGATTACAGAAGTATGTGTGCTATCCACTGTAGTGGGTGTACTATTCATTGAACCGGGTATACTATCCATGGAAACCAACCCATGGGTCATACTAACAGACATACTTGCTAGAGAAACAGAGTTTCTGGTTGTTAAAACAGAAGCAGGTGCACTATCGATGGAGATAGGTCTACTTGCTATGGGAGCTGATTCACATACCATAGGAGCAGATTTAACAATGGAGACTGATTTACTAGTCATTGGAGCAGATCTACCAGTAGTGGAAACTAGATTATGGGTCACAGGAGCAGGACGTGTACTTACTGTGGAGATAGGCTTGCTGGTCATGGAAACAGATGTACTAGACATGGAAGTAGGTGATCTAGCTGCAGAAACGGACTTAGTATCCACAAAAACTAATGCGCTAGTCTTTGAAGCAGGGGTACTTGCTATGGAAGCAGATTTCCTGATCATAGAAACGTTGTTATTAGCTACGCTGGCAGGTTCGCTGAAGAGGGAAGCAGGTGTACTATCTGTGCAAATAGAGTTACCAGTTATGGGGAGCAATTCTCGAGTCAAAGAGGCAGGTGCTATGGCAGTACATTTGCTGGTCATAGACACAATAGTACTTGACATGGAAACACATGTGCTAGTCATGGGAGGTGAACTAATAGCTAGGGAACCTGAAGTTTTAACAACAGACACCACTCTACTAGTCATTGGAGCCTTAAAAGCAGCTGCACTAGTTATGTTAACTTTATTCCCAGCTGTGGAAACTAGTTTACTAACCGTAGCCATGGTAACAGGTGCAGTAGTCATAGAAACATGCCTACTTGCTGTGGAAATAGGTCTGCTAGTTGTAGAAACCAGAACGAACTTACCAGCCTTGGAAACAGCAGCATTTGTTAAGGAAACTGTAGTGGTTGTCATGGAAACCATAGTGGTTGTCATGGAAGCAGATGTGCTATACATGGAAACAGGTTTACATCTCGCAAAGTCTTCTCCAAAATTTGCTTTTAACAATTTCAATGGAGGAATTCTATTGATCAGTGAATCGTTCCTACTTTGCAGTGTGCTGTCAGCAAACCTGGTGAGATTAGCGGAGCTGGAGGTTGTGATAGATGACCTGGCTTCATTAGACGATAGGTCACAACTAAGTGAGCTCACAATTGCATATTTCACAGATTGTTTCCTCTCTTTGTCAACAGTTAAACTGGTAACAGTTCGTGCCACGACCTGCGTACTCTGCGTACTCGTAGTAGTCAGTGTTATATTTACAGAAGATACCGGACATGTACTATATTTAGTGCTGCTACTATAAGGAATTGCCAACGGCACAATGATAGGTGAAGGGGGAGGCGAGTAGTCTCGCACGACCTCAGTTTCTGGGGTCGGACAGGTAGAACTGTTTCCTTGTAATGTCCACTTCTCATATGATCCAGTCATAATACATTGCGGCTTCACCCAGGTAGTTATGATGGTGGTAGAACTTGAGGCTATAGGATGATTTACGGGGTGAGGCCACAGAAACTTCAAAGTGGCAAATGCTATTTGCTTGTTCTGCTTCCGACCAACTTTTTTCTCAGAGTCCTTTAAAGATAAACCGTATTGTGAATATACATGTAAATGTATGTTCCTTTTCATGTTGTCTTTCATTCAGTTGAGCAGGTTATATTCAATGTGTATGTGATAGAAATAACCCACAGATACTGGCCATTACTACCATTTCCCATTGACAACTCTGCCGAATTTGCAGTCAACAATATTTTATTACAAGTAAAAATTAAATTCAATTGACAAATTAATAGAAGCCCAGCTCTAGGAGATGCACATGGTACTTTCCATATAAAAAACGCAGATGCACAATGCATGCTAGGGCTATTCAGATAACAAATTATAAACTCACCTTTGGCATATCATCTATAGCAGCATCTCCTGCTGCCTTCCTAACTCGCTGACGTACTTCTTCTGCTTTCCTGTATTCCTGGAAGCCATGTTTAGCATAGTTCAATTTCTTGTGCTAAAATACAACATACAATGTACAACACACAATATGGTATCAACCAAACTAGGGTAAGGCAGAACACCAGTTTGATTTGTTGTTACTGTTAGCTAAACTAATCGGGATGGAAGTACATGCACCATGTATATGATTGTCCATAATTTGCATATGACTGTATAGCATAGTATGTATGCCCATTGCTCATTAGCTAAGGGAAACATCAAAAACATTGTAGTGAATGGTATTTGAGCCTCACCTGGTAGAAGACGAGACTGATTCTTGTAGGATTATATCTGTCTGGTTGTTTCAAAGCAGTCGTAGCATGTAATTCTCTCTTAGCTACCTCAAACAACACTGTACCATGTTGGAGGGCAAATGCTACCCCTCCCACATTTGGATCCTTTAAGCATAAATAACAGGGCTAAATGTACACCAGCACACAAGCCTCTCTGGTGAATAGAAAATGAGTTTAACAAAACTTCATTCAAAACTTTTAGTAAATGTATCATACAGGTATTATAGATTACGATCAAATCAGAGAAGGCAAGTCGCTCACTACAAAAATAGTAACAACTGACAGCCAAAGCCAAAGGACATGGCTAATTAGGATGATCCTCTCCTTTTACATGCTGTGCTTTGCATTGAGTGACTTGTCTTATTTCATATGGTGATTGTTATAAACACGATTGCCATTGCAGATGATGCAGCAGAGAACAATTTACAAACAAGTCTTAAACTTTTGCCATATGCCGTATTAAAACTTTTGTACATTAGTAGGGTGTGGCAGAATACAACCTACCTTGAAAAGATGCTCATTCTCCTGGTGAATGTCTGTTCCTTCAGGGTCATCAAACTCGGGAGAAGGAGGGCGTGGTTTAGGTGGTTTCAGCCCTTCATCATTCTCATCTATATCTGTGGCGGCATGTACAGTAGTAGTTTGAGCTGAGTCTGCTAGAGTCTGCGATTCACCAGATGTTGCGGCGGCAGATGAGGAAGGTAGAGAAGTGGTGCTAGTTGAGTTGCTGCTAGTAGGAGGTAGAATGACAGATGGACTGGCAGTCTGCTGCTTATCTGCTCCACAAAGTGGTATTTGGCTAGAAGAAGCCCCTTTAATATCATTTGATAGTGTTTCCTTGATTGACTCCATGTATGCCTCCATCACTTTTGGATTCTGATATTTTTCAGTTCCTTTCTTACATTTCTGGTAGGGTCGTGACCGGTGTCTCTGCTCTTGGGAGAAGGAATTGAGTACCTACAACATTGCACAAGTTGGTAAGGCTATACCTCTACATTGGCTACGTACTATATCATCACTAGCAGTGAGCACCATGAGGCCTCCATTCTCTTGTTATAGTAGTAGGAAGAAGAAGAAGCCCAATAGACAGGCAGGCAGGCAGGCAGGCAGGCAGGCAGGCAGGCAGGCAGGCAGGCAGGCAGGCAGGCAGGCAGGCAGGCAGGCAGGCAGGCAGGCAGGCAGGCAGGCAGGCAGGCAGGCAGGCAGGCAGGCAGGCAGGCAGGCAGGCAGGCAGGCAGGCAGGCAGGCAGGCAGGCAGGCAGGCAGGCAGGCAGGCAGGCAGGCAGGCAGGCAGGCAGGCAGGCAGGCAGGCAGGCAGGCAGGCAGGCAGGCAGGCAGGCAGGCAGGCAGGCAGGCAGGCAGGCAGGCAGGCAGGCAGGCAGGCAGGCAGGCAGGCAGGCAGGCAGGCAGGCAGGCAGGCAGGCAGGCAGGCAGGCAGGCAGGCAGGCAGGCAGGCAGGCAGGCAGGCAGGCAGGCAGGCAGGCAGGCAGGCAGGCAGGCAGGCAGGCAGGCAGGCAGGCAGGCAGGCAGGCAGGCAGGCAGGCAGGCAGGCAGGCAGGCAGGCAGGCAGGCAGGCAGGCAGGCAGGCAGGCAGGCAAGTGTGAAATGGAAACAGTTCTTTACGTACCTCGATACTACCATTAGCTATACGTTTCTGTATACCAAGAGTAGATTCATGTTCATCAGTATCATCCAGACAGTACATTGGTAGAGCATGTAACTGTTCATCGTCAGGTTTACTTAAACCTCTGTGTTTGGTTAGTGTTACGACCTACAGAGTCAATGAGAGAGATAATAACTCCATAAGCTATTCTACACGTACATACAGTGTGATGATAACTTTACAAGCTATTTTACACGTACATACAGAGAGATGATAACTTTACAAGCTATTTTACACGTACATACAGAGAGATGATAACTCTACAAGCTATTCTACAACTACATACAGAGAGATGATAACTCTACAGTTTTTCAACACGTACAGATATAAAGATACATATTGCATGATAGTTCCACTAGCTATTCTACATGTACATATTACATGACTGCATATTAATGTACACATGCCAACAAGTCGAGGTAAAACACTTTGTCATTGCTAATAACTACACCTTGATTACAGAACAACTGTCACTTACCACAGTACAGCCATTGTTCACGTTTCGATTATCCTTATGTTGATGAGCACAGAAGTCAACTGTAGCTGTACATCCAGAGAATGGTCTACCAGTTCTAAACCCAATTCTGCAATCTCCAGCTCTGCTTTCGTACCTCACCTATAATAGCATGCACATATCAGTAAAATATATAATATACTTATATGACTTGTGCATGTACATTACTTATACAGGCCTATCAAATGAACACTACCTGTACAATGTGGCATTGAGTATACGTTGTTTTCACAAATGTAGCATGAACCATTAGCCTTTGGTAGGATTCACCAAACGATAAGAAAAAGGGTGAGTGATGTCATATCCTACCTGAGCACCGTATGACACGGGTGCCATTTGTTTATACAATGGAGCTAGGTGCTGTCCAAGAGCCTGGAATTTACTCTCCATCACACCTTCAAAACTCTGGTCTCGCATTCTGAACTTTCTGGGTGTATGAGATCTTGCAAACTTGCATCCATTGTAGTAAACACTCCAAGAGCATCCGAATGAGAACGAGGCTCCCTTCCTGTTGGTATCCCAGCCTTGACAAGCACAATCTCTTCTATAGAACAGAAAGCATTCAGTCAAATAGAGTCTAGGTGTGATAGCTTGTTAGACTGTATGCCAACATTCAACGAGAGAGTTACCTTTTTATACTTACGGTTGATTGGTTCCACATCTCCTCTCTGTCTCGTATCCATAGACAGGAAGAGTTCGTGTGAGGTAGTCGTACATATGATTGGCAGCCTGTTCAGGTACCCCTTCCCACAATGCTATAGCTATAATGATCCAGGCTGTGGCACAGTAGTGACCAGGTCTGTGCTTAGTTACAACTAGTACTTTCTCATCCACACTGGCTCGTCTCAGTATCTGATAAGGAGCACAGTAGTATAGTATTACACACAGTATTACACTATTATACAGTATTACACTATGACACAGTATTACACTATGACACAGTATTACACTATTATACAGTATTACACTATGACACAGCATTAGACTATTACACAGTATTACACTATTATACACCAGTGTACATATGGTACAAGTAGGCATTACTGTAATGGTTTTCGGGGGGTTGTGCTGTCGTCCTGGGACGACTCCCTTGTCCAAAATGAAGAGCCTATGAGTGGTGCTAGGCCTTCTCATTACATGAAAGATTAACAGGTACTAATAGTCCAATGACTACTCAGGACGACCCAAGTGGTCCCGATTCAATGCTTGTTTACTATACTAAGAAAGAGTATGTTCCGACCTAGCAGGAAGTTCGGGAAGCAAGGTCGAGGACCTTGACGACTAGAACGACCAATTCTACAAAGTGAAGACTCTACATGTATATATAAGCACAGATGTGCCTTTATTGAGATCCAGGCATCAACTGAGACAATGAACATAAAAACAATGTGCTTTATATAGTATAAGAACTTCCAGAGGAAGTTTCAGGAAAAGGCCGATGTAGTGTCGTAAAAAGACGACGTAGTGCCGTCCGGAAATTGCGCAACAAGATGGTGGCTGGAAGCCCGATGGCCGACCCAATATAGGTCGGGTACAACAAAAGATGATTAAAATCATCCAATTCATGTACAAAATCTGAGATTCTGAGAGGTCGGCCCTCTTTACATGGGTATAAAAAAGACATAATTGCTCAGCAATGCACATTATAAGTAAATCTAAGTGACAATTCACTACATGGACAATCAATACAAGCACATGTAGTGCAATGTACTATATAACAAGTGTCATGTAGTCGGGAGGCTGGGTTAAAGTTACAATTTACCATTGCATTACATTAAACTATTTGCCTATTTCACAAGATAGCAGTGGCACTACATGGTTCAGCAAAACTGAAAATTTTACAAAATGAGGAAACTACGTTCGCTCATACAAGTTTCGTACTTCTGAGGTCCATTAAATAGGATGGGCAAGTGGCTCGACAGTAACTAAATAACCAAACCAAGTAACTACATATAACCACATGATACTACACTATACTCTAAAGTCTATACTTTACACTCTACAGCTTATACTCTACAGCATATCTCTACAGTCTATACTCTACAGTCTATACTCTACGGTCTATACTCTACGGTCTATACTCTACGGTCTATACTCTACGGTCTATACTCTACAGTCTATACTACTACATCGAAAGCCAGTGTATATGCTACATTCTATACTCTACAGTCCGTACTTCATAGAAATTATTACCCATTTAGCTGCAGGACAACCTTGAGATGTTTTCCCTTCCTTAGTTGTGTATCTAACTTTCTCTATTCTCACAGCTTCCCCATACAAACCAGTTCTGTAAGAAATCCACATTAAAACATCATTTGACTGTGTGGAACATTCGGATCCCAGGCTATCGGTCTCATTGAGTCTGCAGAATACTCCCAATTTTGATTGTCTGCTGAAACTTCAATGGCTCATCAGCTATTGATCATAGTAAGAGGTTGTCCTCTCCCAACTAAGAAAGGACAACTTCTTACCAACCGCAACACAAATAATTGTTTCCATTAAAGGTGGACTGTACTGAAATTTTGAGGTTATAAACTGAATGCACCATTAGAAAGCCTAGTAGCAGCTGAACCAGTTAGCACAATACCAGCTGGGCTCTATGATGTCATCATGGTACCCAGCTCTGCTAAAACTAGTGAAATACATCATTGCAGGGAGTGAATGCCAGACCAGGCATTGTGTTATTATAAACAGAAAATTTTAATTGAGATTTTATCCTTGTTGTACTTGGAATATCACAAAACGAAAAAATGGGTATGTAGAACAAATGCTAGTTAATATTCCTAGACAATAAAAAGTACAAATTGTTGCAAAAAACTATTAAATGACTCTTGAGTTCGCAATTTGATTGGTCAAAGGCTACTTGTTTATCTCATGAATAACATGCCTACTTATTAGACTGGTGTGTTGAACATGTAGAACGTAGTACTATAGTTGCTAGCATCTGTTTTATTGAAGGAACACTGTATTTCTTATAAAACAGTTGTGAGAACTCAATATTGCTTCTATATAGTGTGTCAGAGTTGAGGTAATCAAAGAAAAAGTTTTGAGAATTGACATATAACTAGGTGGAGATAACTCCTAATGCTGACATCACTATGGTTATTTTAGAAATTTTGGGGTTACTTTTTTGCAGTTTAGCATCTATTAGCTACTACTAAAACAGTTTAGATATGCTTGTTTAGGTATCAAGTAATACTAACATAGTTAATTTGGCGACAAACATTCTGAAATTTTCAGTACAGTCCACCTTTAACTGGATACCTGAAAAAGGATTAACCTGCTAGCTATAGAATAGACCATGCTGAACAGCTTACTTGTATCAATCAGTTTCTCCAGATGAAAAATTCAAAGTGTACAACATGTAGTTCACTGAGAACTATGATGCATATTGTGTTATTATTATTTTGTTGTCCCTAGTTAAAACAAGGTTTTAGTATCATACAATGATGTAGTGTCCTGCCTCTCTAGTCCTGGTCTTCAATCTTAACAATAATGCCAAGATTATATGCTCACCGTTCCTCCATCATCTCTCTGATTGCCTTGATAGAGTTTGCAGCACCGAGGTGAATATAATACGGTCCTTCTATATTCTCATTGTCTGAAAGTGAACCAACAACTTTCACAAGAAGGTTTACTCACATTAAATGGGGATCGCTTGTTTGGATTCGTTATAGGCTACCTATTACTATGTACAGATACTATCTTAGTATATTGATCCGGATCTCTTAACAGTAGTACACATAACCCACAGCAACTTACTAGATTTCTCCACACATGCACAGCTGGGGGGTTCTGCAATCCTGTTATGTTTAATCAGGTAAGCTGTATTAGTCTCTTGCAGCGAGCTTTGTGTCACTGGATTCGGGGTCAAAGGGGAGCCACTTGGTGGTTTAACTGAACCAGTAACCTGAGGAGAGAAACAACCAGCCGGCAAGTTCAATGAAATAGATGCCCTAGTGTGATGGGCAGAAGCCATATACAGGATCAATCGATAGTCCTGACTTGGTCAAGAAGTACATGTAGTGACATAGTGTACTGATAATCTACATTTCACATTGACTCTGATACAGCCAGTATTTAGTTTTTGGCTTCAGGCACTCATAGATATAAAAAATGTTTCCTGTTACAGAACAGCTAGCTTGCCCTACTTCACTCCCCCTTGTTCTATGACAGCAATGTTATGACAACAACGGCTGTTTGAACAGCCTCATTACCAGTCTAACCAGGCAGCCTAAAGATTGCTTTACTGCGATTTCAGAAAACCATTTTTGACCTATTCCATTTTTGGAAAGTTTTTCCAGGGAGTGATACAGATTCACCTACACTAGCGTAAACAACATATTAATGGAGATCTAATTTATTTGGTCTGTATTTAATTATTTAGCAATCAAGTAAGAAAATGAAAGATGATAACCTATTGGGAAAGTGTAGATAGATGAGGTCACTCACCTGTCGTGGCACCACACCCTCTCCAGCTACCTTGACTGGTGTGTTAAAAGGAGGCTCTGATAAGATGCTAGCGTCAAGTAACGTGTTGAGAGAAGCACTATCCCAATGTCCAGAACTAAGCATCAACTGCCTCCAGCTGCCAACAACCGGTTTGGGAGGATGACTTGACTTCAACTCCTTATCAGTAATATTCAGAGAGAGTAATTTTGCCATCAACTAGAGTAAACAAAGACACAAAGCTATTAGACATACTTAAACTTGTCATGTGTTGTGTTGTTTCTGACCAAGAATTTGTATCTTTGTATAGGAAGTTGACAGAGTCATGAAATAACTCATTTACATGCTTGGTCATTCGGACATGCACGTGTATGATGTAACAACTGACAACGGCTTATACTCCTCGACATGACCAGCCCCATGCAGCTTAGACTGCCAGGTGCCAGTGCTGGCCAACTCGCCGTGAGAAAGGCCCAGATGGCCATTGCCTTTTTTTGGCAAGGTGGGGATAGAGGAGATTCCTTGAAGCCATGCTGGCTTGCATGACCTCAAGGACTTTGTGACAACAATCATATACATGTATAACCGTAATAGCAGTGTGACAACTACCATATATACATGTAGCTACAATTATAGTAGTGTGACAACTACCATATATACATGTAGCTACAATTATAGTAGTGTGACAACTACCATATATGGTTGTAATAGCAGCATGATAACTACCACAGGTGGTCGTAATAACAGTGTGGCAACTTACAATGGAATTGCACACTAACAGAGTCAGCTAAAGGAACTGGTCCAGAAAATGAGCAATAACTCCATTCGTTGTTAGTGAAGTCCATCACTGTATGTGCACTACTAACCTTGCAGACCTTAGCCCCGTTAGCTCTGACGGAAGACTGCTCATTCCTTCTCTTTATGTCATCGATGAATGCTTTATAGAGCTCGTACTGTTCTTCTGTTGTACTGGGCATGGTGGTGATACGATGAAACGTTTAAGCCATCAGCAGCTGTCCACCACACTCATTAGGACTATATAGTACGTACATACTAAGTACTAGCTATAAAATTCTCATCTTCTATAACAATAGTGAGAAAAATTGCACACCTGATACATGGGCATCAAGTCTGCTAGCCTACTCCATGTAGTCTATACCAACCAGCAAGTTAGTTCAAGTCGAGACTAATCAGTAAGTAGGGCCTACTGTACCAATCATTAACCAGTTTACACTGTAGTTCAGTTTAGCTGCACTTACTGAGCATAGAATAGCATATGACTTTTTATCAAAAACTACATGTATAATAAATACTTAGAAATTTGAGAGTATTACCTACTTGAAGAAAAGTGAGAAATAACAACAAATCAAATACTACTTACTTTTCAACAGATGTGGCTTCTAAGAGCTTATGCTGAATGCAATCAAAGCACAGCTACATATAGCTACCACTGTTATTATATAAAGCCCATGTCAACTCCCCACACTAAGCCATTGACCACCTCTATCAGAATAAAACCTTATTTTAATCTCCCGGTGCTGCCCAACCATGAATAATGCAAACAAAAGTCAACCTGGTGTGCTTCAACCTTCTGTTTTAAACCAATCAGATTGGAATTATATACTTATTTGCATTGTATAGTTTGCTCCAATGCTCAAGCTGATTGTAAAATAAAGTTGTCCCCTCTCTCTCTCTTTTCAATAGAGAGAAGACAACTTCATGTTTAATAGACGCCAACTTTGTTGTACAACAAGTAGCAATTCTGCATGTATAATTGTACACAAATTTTTACATTTTATTGGACAGTCTAAACAAAAAATCACAGCATAACCTAATTTTTGTGTTACATTTAACATCACGACAAGTTCTCAGTAGGAAACTATCTACAATACTAATAATATAATATTCACTTTACATACACTAAACTGTGTATATGATATTATAGTATCATGTTACATTAGCAATATGAAATACAACTTAAATAATATAATAATATGACAGTACAAAATTCACTATTAGAATAGTATAAAAACACATGGTATATACATGTATATGTGATGTGGTATTACAATGTAATACTATCATAAGTTACATATTATAGTATACAACCAAAAATTAAAATGAAAATTTGCTGTTTTCCACAGTCATCATTCGTTAGAAATATAAATGTCTTACCATTCTGACATGCATACTAAAACTAAACGCCTCCAAAACAACATGCAATAGATGCAAAAGACACATAATATTATACTTCAATAATAGAATATAATAATATTATTAAAATTAATTGAATTGTAATGCTCAGCTACAGCCATGATAATAGTATAGTAATAATAATAAAGTGGATAATAAGAATAACGATAAAAGGAGAAGATATCAATACTACTGGTATAGAATGTAAAATACTGTACAGTTTCTGACAGGTTCAAGTCCAATAAAGTAATAACTATATACACATATCATTGATAAGGTCACAGACACTAAAACAAATGCTGCAATATTTTCATAGTTTAGAATATCTGGTAGTG
Source organism: Bugulina stolonifera (assembly GCA_935421135.1). Lineage (NCBI taxonomy): Eukaryota > Metazoa > Bryozoa > Gymnolaemata > Cheilostomatida > Bugulidae > Bugulina > Bugulina stolonifera. The sequence continues at coordinate 35,030,895 of OW285187.1, forward strand.
ATGATTTGATTCAATAGCACAGCAACTGCCGTCTCCACAATAATATAATTTTTCAAAAATATGCCGTTATAAGCTCTAATATAGAATGTCCGACCAGGTATCTGTGGGAGTTGTAAAAACCTAACTTCACTCAACAAAGACCCAGTGAACTTGTAGCACCACATCGCAGAGCTGAATACCAAATGTTATGTAAGTATAGTGAAACCCAGTAGTCTCAGCAATGTTAACATCATTTGAAAAATGTAATAAAAATAGCATTCAGAATAGTAAAATCTCTAAAGGTAAAGGTAAACTTTCAGTGGCAACAAGTGATCTCAGGTTTAAAATCGGAAATATATAATTAAAATGCCATAATCAATTTGTTTGGATGCAATCCTATAGAAAATTGATTTCCCTAAATTACAAATCATTCGACTATTCAGCTCTGCATATGAGGCTAATATAAGAGCAGACATAAAGTGGAAAATAAGAAGCTGATGACTATCTCATTCAGTTATAGAACACAGTGGTAGTACCCAACCATTCCTTCATCGATGTGGGTGTTCTATGGAGGGTGTTTGTTTCACTACTGTATTAGAAGTTATACCAGCTCTATCATTGTCTATCACTTCCCTTTGATTAACATTAGAATTGTGTTTACTATCTGATTGGTTACTTAAACTACTAAAAGCTGCCATTGGACCGCTGCCAAGGAGCCTAGAATTAGGTGCAGAGTTACTGTGAGGCCATCCATCTGTAAACCTTAAAGGGTACGGAGGAAAGTTGGTGAACTTAGGAGAGGCAAGATTTGTGACGCTAACGGAGGACTCAGTGAGAATTGGCGACTTTCTTGGTGGTTTGTTTCGCAAGGCGTTGAATTGATGGTTCACTGCTGTTTCAAGGCCAGATTTCTGTCCACTTACTGATGTGGGAGTACTCTTCTCGGTGAGTGTGCCAGTTATTCCATTACTAGGTGACGGGTTAGCTACTATCTGGTGATTGGATGAATTCTGTTGAGGATATGATGTCAAGCTACCCGATTTCTGCCAAAACCCAAAAGGAGGCACATGTCCTTGAGGAGCAGCACTAGACGGCATATCAGTAATGCTGCCGTTGCCAGATACAGCAGGTCTATCTACTTGAACTATAGAGGCATTCACATGGGTAGAACTTGGATGGTAGCTGTTCAGTGAAGCAGCTGATTGGAGAGATTTTGTTGAGTCAACTCTATTCACAGGGCTTCTAGTAACACCTGATGTCATTCTCTTCGCTGGAGCATCCAATTGGTGAGGTGCACAACCAACCTTGCTAGCCATGGAAGCAGGTTTACTTGTCACAAAGTTCTGGCTGCCTCCAGGGATCGTTTTGGCTGCATAAGGGTTAGTGACTGGTTGGTCTGCAGTGCTGAGTGGAAAGTTCCGCTGAGTGTTTTTGACTGAGCTAGAAGTAGTGGTGGTAGGGAGGTTTATTTTATTGGGTACTGGTCTATTATTATCTGACGTCATAATTTTGTCTCCAAAAGAGGGATTCCTAACTAAGTTAGTAGTTGAACTGAAAGTAGTCTGTGTTGCACTTTTAGTGCTGTTTGACATTGTAACATTGGTATGTTTAGAACTAGTTGATGTCACTGTGCTCAGAAAGGATGCAGCTCTTGTTGTTGAGGTATTGATGCTATGAGGAAGTGTTGATGATACGCTGCTAGGCAACGGCGGAGGTTTATAATCTTTAATAATCACAGATTTTGGAGATGATTTAGCTAAGCTATCGTGCAGAGAAACCCATTTCTGATATGGTCCAGTAATAATACATTGAGGCTTTACCCAGTTGGTGATGGTAGTGGTGGATGTGAGAGCCTTCGGATGGTTTACAACGAGCGGCCATAAATACTGAAATATAGCAAACCTCATATTCTTTCTCTGTTTCCAACCAGCTTTCCTGCCAGGTTTCTGGAAGTAGTACAATATCTAGTTAGGTTCAAGTATCGTGGCCTGTAGCTACACAGTCCTTACAATCTTTCCCGACTACTCAGCGGTTATTTAATATGTGAACAGCTATATACTCCAGTGTATTGCTATAACTTTGTTATTAGCTCCTGTAAACTACTAAGGTACCACTTACAACTGGCCACGACTGTACATTAGTAGATGCAAAGCACTCGTTTGGTGAATGTGTTCCATCTACTTGTATGTAACACATGGGACTATGCAGTAATCAAAATGGTGGCATTTATATACTTGTAAATAGTCATTCAATGAACTTACTTTTCTTATCCCTGAGTGCTTGGCTAATGGAGGATGTGTGGATGGATGACTACCATTGATTAGAGCCTTCCTCTGAGCGGCCTCCTGCATTCTCTTCTGTTTGTATTTCAAACCCTAGACAGAGAGAAGATAACTATTCACCGACACTGCATTTATCTGTGTATATGCACTGCTTACCTTAGGTATATACTCTACACCTATACTTACTGCTTACCTTAGGTATATACTCTACACCCATACTTACTGCTTACCTTAGGTATATACTCTACACCTATACTTACTGCTTACCTTAGGTATATACTCTACATCTATACACACTGCTTACCTTAGGTATATACTCTACATCTATACACACTGCTTACCTTAGGTATATACTCTACACCTATACTTACTGCTTACCTTAGGTATATACTCTACACCTATACTTACTGCTTACCTTAGGTATATACTCTACACCTATACTTACTGCTTACCTTAGGTATATACTCTACACCCATACTTACTGCTTACCTTAGGTATATACTCTACACCCATACTGACTGCTTACCTTAGGTATATACTCTACACCTAAACTTACTGCTTACCTTAGGTATATACTCTACACCTATACTTACTGCTTACCTTAGGTATATACTCTACACCCATACGCAATGCTTACCTTAGGTATATACTCTACACCCATACGCAATGCTTCTGCCCTCGCCTTCTGACGTTCTTCCTCAGCCTTCCTGTATTCATGATAGCCATGTTTGGCACAGTTGAGTCGCTTGTGCTGTAACACAACATACATGTTACCACTATAATATACACTATAATATACACTATAATATACACTATAATATACACTATAATATACACTATAATATACACTATAATATACACTGTAATACACACTATAATATACACTATAATTATACACTATAATTATACACTATAATATACACTATAATATACACTATAATATACACTGTAATATACACTATAATATACACTATAATATACACTATAATTATACACTATAATATACACTATAATATACACTATAATATACACTGTAATACACACTATAATATACACTATAATATACACTATAATATACACTATAATATACACTATAATACACACTATAATATACACTATAATATACACTATAATATACACTGTAATACACACTATAATATACACTATAATTATACACTATAATTATACACTATAATATACACTATAATATACACTATAATATACACTGTAATACACACTATAATATACACTATAATATACACTATAATATACACTATAATATACACTATAATATACACTGTAATACACACTATAATATACACTATAATATACACTATAATATACACTGTAATACACACTATAATATACACTATAATATACACTATAATATACACTATAATATACACTATAATATACACTGTAATATACACTGTAATATACACTATAATATACACTATAATATACACTATAATATACACTATAATATTCACTGTATATACACTATAATATACACTATAATATACACTATATATACACTATAATATACACTGTACTATATACACTATAATATACACTGTATATACACTATAATATACACTGTATAAGCACTATAATATTATACACTGTATATTATACACTGTTACACCATGTACCTGGCTTTATATGACACAAAGCCAGCATGCAAACAATGTGGGAATTGACTTCTCTTTACAAATCAATTTCAGTAGACAGTATGACAACTCCTAAATCAGTAGACTGGAAATACCTGTCCTATTCGAAAATAGCATTGCAAGTTAACAATTTAGGAAATGCATGTAACACACAATTATTATACTAAAGTATATTATTATGTTTTAGGAGATAAAATATAATGGTTGAAAATATTATTATAGTGAATGGTATTTGAGCCTCACCTGGTAGAAGACGAGACTGATTCTTGTAGGATTATATCTGTCTGGTTGTTTCAAGGCAGTCGTAGCATGTAATTCTCTCTTAGCTACCTCAAACAACACTGTACCATGTTGGAGGGCAAATGCTACCCCTCCCACATTTGGATCCTAGAAATATATAGTTTAAGGCTCAATAATACAACATTGCAGGACATTCTGTGAAAGCCGGATTCTAGGTATTGTAGTTGAGCTACACCTCAGTGATAGGCTACAAGGTAACATAACCCCAAACAGTATAGCTTAGACCAGCGCATGTCTAGATTCTTACACACACCATAGGTACACAGTAGCCCACCCAAAGTCACAGTGCCTACCTTGAACAGATGGTCATTCTCCTGGTGAATGTCCATTCCTTCAGGGTCATCAAACTCGGGAGAAGGGGGGCGTGGCTTAGGTGGTTTCAGTCCTTCATCATTCTCGTCTATATCTGTGGCAGCATGTACAGTAGTAGTTTGAGCTGAGTCTGCTGGAACCTGCGATTCACCAGATGTTGCGGTGGCAGATGAGGAAGGTAGAGAAGTGGTGGTGCTAGTCGAGTTACTGTTAGTAGAAGGTAGAGGTGCAGTGCACTCTTCCAACTTAATACTCTGCATATGCTGGGGCACCTGCTGGGGCACCTGATGGGGGACCTGGTGTTGCATGTTAAGTTTATCTGTGAAGGAATACATGGCAGCATTATCTGGTAGACTAGCAGGAAGCTGCTGGCTACGGAAGTGTGCACTGGGAGCAGTTGATGGAATATGGAGGTTGCTCTGTGGGAAATTAGGGGGCGGTGCTGCCGGCTGCAAGCCGTGGGGTAGAGGTTTATCCTGAGTATTATTGAATAGATCATGTTTTGCTGCCTCCCTATCATGTGATGACGGAGCAGGGCTGGCAAGGCTAGAGATATTTTTTGTATCACGTGACAACTTCTCCTTGATTGAATCAACAAATGCTTCTTTCACTTTGGGACTTTGGTAAGTCTCGGCTCCTTTCTTACGTTTCTTATAAGGACGTGACCTACGCCGCTGCTCTTGGGAGAAGGAATTGAGTACCTACAACATTGCACAAGTTAATAAAGTTATGCCTCTACATTGGCTACATGCTACATGTATATCCCTGGAAGTGATGAGGACAATGAGGCCACACCCCGCCCCTCCACCCCCATATTCTCTAGTTAGTGTAGTAGAAACAAGGTCCTACTCAGTAGGAAGAAGAAACCAGAGAGACAGACAGACGGACGGGCGGGCGGGCGGGCAGACAGACAAGCATGTGTGAAGTGGAAACAGTTCTTTACTTACCTCGATACTACCATTAGCTATACGTTTCTGTATACCAAGAGTAGATTCATGTTCATCAGTATCATCCAGACAATACATTGGTAGAGCATGTAGCTGTTCATCATCAGGTTTACTCAAACCTCTGTGTTTGGTTAGTGTTACGACCTACAGAGTCAATGAGAGAGATGATAACTCCATAAGCTATTCTACATCTACATACAGAGAGATGATAACTCCATAAACTATTCTACATGAACAGACATTTTAGTGGACATTATATTGTGTGCAAATATTCAAACATGAGAAAGTGTACATGGATGTAGACAGGAAGATATGCAACAAGTATTACACATACAATGCATAAGGTAGTGAATAGTATTGCCTGGGGTAACATGCATGCAATGCACTTGAGGGTATTCAAGATATGCAATACTACTACAATACATGTAAAAGATGGTCAAGTAATACTATGTGTATAACAGTACATAGTACGCATAGTACATACTGCATACTTCTGTGTAAATCTCATATTTGAACCAGTGGCACCACGACCTGTACTTACTGACTAACTACTACACTACTACTAACAATGCTACCACTACACTACTACTACCACTACTATTACCGCTACTACTACTACTACTACCACTACGACTCCTACTACCACTACTACACTACTACTAACAATGCTACCACTACACTACTACTACCACTACTATTACCGCTGCTACTACTACTACTACTACTACTACTACCACCACTACTACTACTACTACCACCACTACTACTACTACTACTACTACTACTACCACCACTACTACTACTACTACTACTACTCCTACTACCACTACTACTCCTACTACCACTACTACTCCTACTACCACTACTACTACTACCACTAACAATGCTTCCACTACACTACTACTATTACCGCCACCGCTGCCACCACCACTACTACTACTACTACTACTACTACTACTCCTACTACCACTACTACTACTACCACTAACAATGCTTCCACTACACTACTACTATTACCGCCACCGCCGCCACCACCACCACCACCACCACCACCACCACCACTACTACTACTACTACACTACTACCACTATTACTACCACTACATTACTACTACTGCTACTACTACTGCTACTGCTACTACTACTGCTACTGCTACTGTTACTGCCGCCGCCACCACCACTACTACTGATATTACTACTACCACTACCACTGCTACTACTACTACTACTACTACTACTACCACTGCCACTTACCACGGTGCAGCCATTGTTCATGTTATGAGTATCCTTATGTTGATGAGCACAGAAGTCAACTGTAGCTGTACATCCAGAGAATGGTCTACCAGTTCTAAACCCAATTCTGCAATCTCCAGCTCTGCCTTCATACCTCACCTGTAGTAGCATGTTATACCAATTAAATGCATGCTATAGCCTACACACTGTACTTACATCACATCATGTACACGTAAATATTCATAGGTTACTGGTCTAGCCCAACCAATGTTATTATTATCGTTCCTAGAAATTTTAGCATAAATTTGAATTTTAACCTTCTGGACCTGACCTTGCCAAAGGTAACTATTGCTGGGCGTCAAGGAGAAAACCTAATAATTCACTTGACTCACTCAAAACAGACCACAAACCATGTGCCAATAATAACATGGACTGCTAGTAGGTAGTGCAGTCAGTACCTTACTACTGATAGTCTGTACATGTACACTATCCGTGGGTACTGCTAGTGACTACTGCTAGTGGGTACTGCTAGTGGGTACTGCTAGTGGGTACTGCTAGTAACTACTGCTAGTGACTACTGCTAGTGACTACTGCTAGTAGCTACTGCTAGTGGTACTGCTAGTGGGTACCGCTAGTGACTACTGCTAGTAACTACTGCTAGTGACTACTGCTAGTAACTACTGCTAGTGGTACTGCTAGTGACTACTGCTAGTAACTACTGCTAGTGACTACTGCTAGTAGCTACTGCTAGTGGTACTGCTAGTGGGTACTGCTAGTGACTACTGCTAGTAGCTACTGCTAGTGGGTACTGCTAGTGACTACTGCTAGTAGCTACTGCTAGTGGGTACTGCTAGTGACTACTGCTAGTAGCTAGTGCTAGTGACTACTGCTAGTAACTACTACTAGTGACTACTGCTAGTAACTACTGCTAGTAACAACTGCTAGTAACTACTGCTAGTGACTACTGCTAGTAGCTACTGCTAGTGGTACTGCTAGTGGGTACTGCTAGTGACTACTGCTAGTAGCTACTGCTAGTGGGTACTGCTAGTGACTACTACTAATGACTACTGCTAGTGACTACTGCTAGTAACTACTGCTAGTGGGCCTAAAGCTGATGATGATACAGTGGACTGTACATTGGATAATGTATACATTGTCATAAGTAACATTCCACAGTGCTACAGATGAACAAGGAATCAAGTACCATAATTACAGCTCATGTAGACAACTACACTGTCACCATACCATGATGATGCTAGAATGATGTAACAATTCAGCAGGAATGCTGTGTAACACATACTATACAGTATTACGTTGTGTATAAAAGATATACCTACACATACATGTACATAACACACACTGGTAACTAGGATACTGTAGGGAATAGGGTGGGCCTATCAGTATGCAGGTACATGTAACTGCCTAATCAGTGTGTCAGTTTGCTTTACCTGCAAGTGTGCCAATATTTAAGTTAACTTAGGAGACTGAAACAAAATAAATTGTCTTCTCTATCTTAACGGAACTACAATCACAAACATGATCTAAGCATATCAAGTGTTGCCACTACTTCACCTAAGTTGTACTTGTCATATTTATACATTGTATGCGTAACACACCATGTGATTATAAACTGCTAACCCATCTCCTGGAGTATAATATAATATATTGGCAAAGATTCAACTGTACACAGTCCTAGATGGTAACTGGTGTTGCATAACCACCACTATTTTTAGTTGCAAGTCATGAAAGCACAGGTGGACTTTATCACCACAGATCATTACTTATCAAATGGTGCAGGACCATTCATATAATGTAAATATAAACTGAGTTTGTGACAAAAAATGACCAGTATGACTGACCAGTATGGCTGACCACTATGCCTGACCAGTGGCTGATCGATGTCTACTCATCCTGCATACCAATCTAGTCATTGTGAGTTGGCATAATAAAGTATAAACTGTGTAAATACACCAGCTATAACCAACATGTCTGTAGCTTAACCAAAGATCTTGGAAGGGAAGACACATGCCCACTTACCAGGTAAGCGATACCCAATCAATTATTCTTCAGTTGGAGTTGTGTACCCTGTTTTCTCTGTCTCAGTCAGTCATTGGACAAAAGAAATAAGTTTCTCTAGCAACCCAATTTTTTACAAGAGAAAGTTATCGTTAAATTATCTGATTGGATAGAGCTGCAGTCGAATAAGACATTGAAAAATGAAGGAAGATACACAACGTTATTCACCCGGTATGTGGGCGGAGACCTAGGAATATACGTCTATCTTGCATTCCACTACCATTGGCTTAAGAACAGAGAGTGATGTCATATCCTACCTGAGCATCGTATGATATAGGGAGAAAGGGTGAGTGATGTCATATCCTACCTGAGCACCGTATGACACGGGAGCCATTTGTTTATACAGTGGAGCTAGGTGCTGTCCAAGAGCCTGGAATTTACTCTCCATCACACCTTCAAAACTCTGGTCTCGCAGCTTAAACTTTCTGGGTATTTGAGATCTTGCAAACTTGCATCCATTGTAGTAAACACTCCAAGAGCATCCAAATGAGAACGAGGCTCCCTTCCTGTTGGTATCCCAGCCTTGACAAGCACAATCTCTTCTGTAAAACAAATTAAATTGATTCAGTGTACCACTCCCTAGCTAAACAAATACACATGTACATCAGTGAATCTAGTTTTTTCTATATGCATGTCATGGGTTGTAATCCTGCACTTGCATAGTACAATGTAACATACATGTATTGTGGAATTCTCCACATAAGCACAGTGGACTACACGGTGGACTACAGGGTGGACTACACAGTGGACTACACGGTGGACTACACGGTGGACTACACGGTGGACTACACAGTGGACTACACGGTGGACTACAGGGTGGGCTACACAGTGGACTACAGGGTGGGCTACACGGTGGACTACAGGGTGGACTACACGGTGGACTACAGGGTGGGCTACACGGTGGACTACACAGTGGACTACAGGGTGGGCTACACGGTGGACTACACGGTGGACTGCAGGGTGGACTACACAGTGGACTACACAGTGGACTACTCAAGGTAAAGTTACAACAACTGGAATTCCCATGCAGTAGCTAAAATCAGTCTAAATATAAAATATGTGGTTTTTTATAACCACACTTCTACTTGTCATACTGTGTGGAACCATGATAGAATTTGACATACTGCCAACTGACTGTGTTATGATCAGCTTCTAAGATGGAGTCATTATTCCACCCAATTCAATGGCTATTCTAATACACATTCTTATAATTTAAGCAAGTAACTTTGTTAAGAATTTGATATATTAGAACAAAATAGAATGATTTTCAATATAGACATGATGGTATAATATTATACAATATAATATAATATGCGTAAACTAGTGGGTGCTGTCGCTCCTGTTGTAAATAGCCTTGTGAGTGGTTTTGCGAATATAGATATGCTACTATAATACAGCAGATTTGTTTGCAGAAAGACAAATAAAATCAGTCAATAACAAAGCACACATTTCTACAACTCCATACTACAACATTGTAGCCATTGGGCACGAGGCTAATCACTGCAACATCCACTGCTAGACTAATGTTTCAAAGTGGCATAAATTAATGGGACCTGGTGTACCACCCCACCACAACAACCACCACAATAAAGTGGCCATTAGCCAGTAAAGATACACCACTAACCAGTATGTAGAGAAAGCATATCTCCAGTCACTGGTGCCCAAACCACCATGTACATGTATATTATGCACTGTACACCATCCAATACATACACTGAGTAATCTACCATTCACCAATGGCTTCAAATTTCAAACATTTTACAATTTCCACTTGCCCTTCCGATTTCAATTTGTAATACACCTGTCTAATATCGGCATTCACCTACATATCACCATCACTCAATTACTTGTTCACTCCCTGCACTGACAACCCACCCTTCACTCATCCCAACTACGCTAATCCTCCAACTGGAGTTATGTAAACAAACACAGTGTCGTTATTATTAATCGGAACAGCTGTTCCAATTTCCTTGGTTAGCGGATTTAAATAGTTAGGAATATGGAAAACCCCTCTACTTAGTAGGCATTCCTCCCCGATAAAGGAATGCGAGAAACCCACTATGCTATGTGGTTACCCACGCTAGGCTGGCATTGTGCCAAGGGTCAAAGTCCAATCTCAGGATAAAAAGCGAAGTGGATGGATGGGATTTCCCACTCCGCCATGTAATAGTAAACAAACAAGTCATTCGCTAAACAACGATGAAGGTTTGACGCACAGATAATTTACATCCGCAATGTAATATTAGTGTTGTTATTAGTCATTACTTACGGTTGATTGGTTCCACATCTCCTTTCTGTCTCGTAACCGTATACAGGAAGAGTCCGTGTGAGGTAGTCGTACATATGATTGGCAGCCTGCTCAGGTACCCCTTCCCACAATGCTATAGCTATAATGATCCAAGCTGTGGCACAGTAGTGACCAGGTCTGTGTTTAGTTACAACTAGTACTTTCTCATCCACACTGACTCGTCTCAGTATCTGATAAGGAGCACAGTATTACACTATTACACACAGTATTACACCATTACACACAGTATTACACTATTACACACAGTATTACACTATTATACAGTATTACACTATTATACACCAGTGTACATATGTTAAGTATTACACTGGGCTATTTCACAAGATAGCAATGGCACTACATGATTCAGCAATACTGAAAATTTTACAACATGAGGAAACTACATGTACATGTAACTGCATAATACTACACTATACTCTACAGTCTATACTCTACAGTCTATACTCTACAGTCTATACTCTACAGTCTATACTCTACAGTCTATACTCTACAGTCTATACTCTACAGTCTATACTCTACAGTCTATACTCTACAGTCTATACTCTACAGTCTATACTCTACAGTCTGTACTCTATACTCTACAGTTTATACTCTACAGTCTATACTCTACAGTCTATACTCTACAGTCTATACTCTACAGTCTATACTCTACAGTCTATACTCTACAGTCTATACTCTACAGTCTGTACTCTATACTCTACAGTTTATACTCTACAGTCTATACTCTACAGTCTATACTCTACAGTCTATACTCTACAGTCTATACTCTACAGTCTACACTATACAGTCTACACTATACAGTCTACACTCTACAGTCTATACTCTACAGTCTATACTCTACAGTCTATACTCTACAGTCTACACTCTACAGTCTACACTCTACAGTCTATACTCTACAGTCTATACTCTACAGTCTATACTCTACAGTCTATACTCTACAGTCTATACTATTCCCTATAGAAATCATTACCCATTTAGCTGCAGGACAACCTTGGGATGTTCTCCCTTCCTTAGTTGTATATCTAACTTTCTCTATCCTCACAGCTTCCCCACACAAGCCAGTTCTGTAAGAAATTCAACGAATATTGACGAATATTGAGATGGTAAACTAGTTCACAGAGTACAAATATGTGTATAAGGAGCTCCATTTACATTCAACATTGACTGAGTGAAGGCAAGGGAATAGGTTGTATTAGCGGTGGACTATAGCCACTCTTGTACTGGTTTACTGTTCACAGTACAATATTTATTAGTCACGTATGTACATACATTGTGTCCGCTTACAATTGGCTAGTTGAATATCTGCTTGACCATGATACCCCACTACATAGTTGACAATACCCACATAAAACTTACTCGTCACCATGGTAACCTGGTAACTTCTTTTGATATATTGTCAAAGTGTGAGCTCTGATGTAGTAGGCAATTAGTCAAAGTATACCCATAGTTTGGCATATGCTACATAAAACAAAGTGGTGATGGCCAAGTTATCCTTACTAAGTGGAGTGTGTACAGCATTGTATCACAGCGACACAGTAGACAGTTGATACCAGTCAAGGTTAAAACACTGGTAGGAAGTGCAGATGTACGGATTAGTTGGCCAGTGTGACATACCATTGTATACAGATAGTAACTTGCTAAGTTAGGGAACCAAGTGAATTGCCTCACACAGATACTATAACTACGAGAACTATTACAGACAGCACTGGGCTAACAGCGTCGGCTAGCATCCCAGTGGTGCTCCGTGTACCATCAGTTTCTACTTATTGCTAGAACTGGTAACTAACTGCCATGTAAGATTATACACTCACCGTTCCTCCATCATCTCTCTGATTCCCCTGATAGAGTTTGCAGCACCGAGGTGAATGTAATACGGTCCTTCTATATTCTCATCGTCTACAAGTACGATATGTCAATATGTAAACTGAGAATAAATCATGTTCAGCACCCATACACATGTACTTACATCTCATATGTACATCACATACATGTACTTACATCCTACATGTACATCATACACATGTACTTACATCTTATATGTCCATCACATACGTGTACTTACATTTTACATGTACATCACATACATGTACATCACATACATGTACATCATACACATGTACTTACATATTATATGTCCATCACATACATCTACTTACATCCTACATGTACATCACATACATGTACTTACATCTTATATGTCCATCACATACATATACTTACATCTTACATGTACATCACATACATGTACTTACATCTTACATGTACATCACATACATGTACTTACATCTTATATGTACATCAAATACATGTACTTACATCCTACATGTACATCATATACATGTACTTACATCTTACATGTACATCACATACACAATAGCAGTAATAGTGGCAGTAGTAGTGGTAGTAGCAGTGGTAGTGGCAGTAGTAGTGGCAGTAGTAGTGGCAGTGGTAGTGGCAGTAGTAGTGGCAGTAGTAGCGGCAGTAGTAGTGGCAGTAGTAGTGGCAGTAGTAGTGGCAGTAGTAGTGGCAGTAGTAGTGGCAGTAGTAGTGGCAGTAATAGTAATAGTAGCAGTAGAGCACATTAGTACACTTACATGTAGTTCACTAATGAGTTTACATTAGTTGTATACTTTCATGAATATTGATGATAGGGAGTGGAGCCAGTGTGAAGGTAATTAGCCATAATATATTACCAGGAATCTCAAGGCATTTCTAATCTGTATGATAGATCATCTACCTCTCTACAGTATCCCCAGCTAGCTACTTCACATGTATACGATGTACTGATACAGCTATGGTGTGTGTGTGATACTACTCTCACTATTTACCTCTACTAATACTAGCACAAACACTGACACTAATACTAGCACTAACACTGATACTAATGCTAACACTAACACTAATACTAGCACTAACACTGACACTAATACTAGCACCAACACTGACACTAATACTAGCACCAACACTGATACTAATACTACTGACACTAATGCTAGCACTAACACTGATACTAATACTACTGACACCATAACGGTACTCACAAGCCTTGTGCACACATCCACAGTTGGGAGGTTCTGCTATCTTGTTATGTTTAATCAGGTAGGAGACGTCAAGTTCTTGTGGTTGTTCCTGTTTAACTGAACCGGTAACCTGGGCTGATAGAGAGCTGATGAGTTGGTTCACCGAGTTAACCATGTTACTGTGAGTCTGGTTGCTTCCCGTGTTCCAGCTGTGTGCAGTGCTTGTCTGAGTGAATGACTCCTGAGCTTGTACTGCTGGACTCTGGTTGTTGAGAGGCTGGTGTGAGGGGAACCCCGTTGGTGAGACACGGGGAAATGAGGTAGAGTTGGCTGACAGGTCAAGTGCACACTCATCTCGACCTTGACCTTTATGTAAATGTGTCCACGGCACGTCTGTCTTTGCCTCGTGTAACTGTTCAGACTGACTGGATGAGTGGGAGGTAGTATCAGCATTCATGTGTTGAGAGGCTATGGACTGGGTAACACTGTCACCTGCTGACACAGCCTCTTTCTCACCAGCAGGGCCTAGCGTGTCTAACAGCACCTTTGGGGATGGACTTTGCCTATCTGCAGGACTGGACGAAGAGAAGCCACTGTCCACTGCCTGTGTATCTAAAACATACAAAGTATCAACCACATTGTAGTATTTACTACATTGTAGGCTGTACTATGACACTGTTGTTATGGTAGGTAGTAGAGCGAAGTGGCCAGACTGGCAGTACATCAGGAAGTACAAGTATTATAGCATAATGCAGTATGCCAAGTGACCTTTGGCTTTCATTCAACAAGGGTGACTGTGTATACATCAATGCCATGTACATTGAGTATGTCCATATCAAGTCTATGTGGGTCACGAAGCTATATTATGGGTATATGTATGTATGAGCTAGTAACTGAATACACAAGAAACATGCTATTGTTCTACCTTCAATATCTGAGGTGGCTCCCTGAGAGTTGGTTACTTCAGGATCTGATGTTCTATGACTAACAATCTAAAATATTAGAGAGAAGTGACAGTTATTCGCCATATCATCATAATGCATGTCAAAATCAGCCAGTTCCTCTATCTTAGCACCTACTGACCAACCACCAAACAGAATTTACATTACCTACAAATACCCAGTTGAATAGCAATCATATTTGATTAATATTAATAAATCTCTGCTCCATGTTTAGTCATTTAGCAATCAAGTAAGTAGATGAAAGATGGTAACCTATTGGCTAAGCTCAGATAGATGAGGTCACTCACCTCTCGTGGCACCACACCCTCTCCAGCTACCTTGACTGGTGTGTTAGAAGGAAGCTCTGATCGGGAGCTAGTGTCAAGTAATTTGTTGAGTGGTACACCATCCATAGATTTAATGTCGGGCATCAACTGCTCCCAACTGCCAGCAAGTGGTTTGGGTGGATGGCTAGACTTCAATTCCGTATCAGTAATGTTCAGAGAGAGTAGTTTGGTCATCAACTAAATAAACAAATAAACAAGGCTACTCAGAAAAAGCCAGCTACTCGGGGATCCCAAATATATGGAATCTGGTTTTCTAACAAACATTAGATCTACAAGGATAACCGGTATTACGGTATTGGTTGATATTGGTTGATATTGGTTACTACGATCAACTGGTATTTCCGCTAACAAGTGTGTAAACTTGGCAAGTTGCCAAGGAGCTAATGTGATTTTACCAAATGACCTGAGTAAGCAGGTCTCACATCTGACCTACGGCGAAGTAGTCTGCATTTAACCAATCAGAATTACGAACAAGGTATTTGTCACATAAATAGGTCATGTTTATAAACAGAGCAGTTATTAGTGGGTTGGCGTTATATGATCAGCTGATTGGATCCAGCCGTAAGTAATGAGTAATAATGCCATTCATTGCCGCTAAGCCACAATCACAAACCAAATGCATGTCATTAGCATCACTCTACTCCAGCACTAACCTTGCAGACTTGAACTCCGTTAGCTCGGACAAAAGTTCGCTCATTCATCTTCTGCATGTCATCTTTGAACGTACTGTAGAGATCATTCAGTTTCTCCGCTGACATGGTGGTGCTGCTCCTCACTGGTGGTGCTGCAGAGATCTGTTTGTAACTCTTAGACCAGCCGCCACCTCTTGCCGCAGAAGGCTTGGCGGGAGAGCAAGCCCATGGTAACATTGACGATTTAGTAGGTAGTCTGTGATAGGGTTGTGAGCTAAATGGAGGCGCTGAGAATACTGTTGGTTGAGAAGCGCTGGGGGCGCTGCTAGAGCTCGTGGAATGTGTAGTACTGTGCTGATAAATAGTCTGAGAGGGGAGAAGTGCTGAAGGTGGATGTATGTGTGGTAGGTCAGACCTGGCCATAGCTCTCTGTAAACATCGATACGTGTGGATACAAAATTGTACATAACTTGGGGTATTATTCATGACTGCTCTGACCCTGCTCCACTCAACCCACCAGAGTCAACTGTAGACACAATCACAACAATATCTACATGCCGACGTCATTTGAACATAATGTAGAGGAAAGTCACTTGAAAACTCCATAAAACTATCTATTGGATCGAAATTCAGCCGGGTAGGGCATGCTGCTGAGAGCCAATTAAAATAGATATAGAAATACAATGTACAATTGGTGAAAATCTTACTCGTAAATGGGGTCCTGACATTGTCGTTAGCCAATACAGTCATTCTGAGCATAGTATACATTTAAAACTGATAGAGCTGGTCCCGCAAAGAATGGTTGGAAACTGAGGGCTTCATACACGATTTTGAGACTGGAACACACTTTGGGAGGGGAGGAGGGGGGGGGGGCTTCAAGATGAAATTTCCAGTTGCACTTTAACCATCTATTATCCAACTGTTATTGGCTGACAGTAGATGACTTATTAGTGGCCAGTAAATAAGTAGTACCTACATGTACGTATATGTACACAACTCTAATTATAACATGAGCATACGTGAGCTCTGTAGTATAATGTGAGATCTGTAGTATAACTGACGCTATGAGTAAGCCACATTGTATAAATTACTGATAAAACAATCACAAAAGGTAAAAAGAGTCATTGTGAACAAAGACAGCTGTACCAAGCTGTAATCTATTCAACACAACAAAGGATATCTGCAGCTTTTTACAACTACTTAATACAAGTGAGTGCAAACTGCAATCCTAATCAATCAAGCTACAATCTGGGTCCTCAACTGGACCTGCGCATAAACTGATAGGCAAAAAAGTGAAAATTTCAAATATGATGACTAAATAGTTTCTCATTAGAGCCAATGATCTTTTTTTGGTGAATATAATAATATATTAAAGGGGAAAATCACAAATTTTGAAGTGATTCTAAAGTGATAGTTCGAAATCTGGCGGTTCCAGACGTCATTTCCACAAATACCAAAATCCGCGTTTTTATCCAAAAAATCGGTTTATCTGATTGGTCATGGGCGCATCCTTGTTGGTAGTCTAAGATCTGCAGACTTACACCGATATGCGAGGTGATTAATATATGCCCCGTTAAATCCACTATATTGCTATAGCCGTGCTGTTTCCGGTAAGTTTGCGCATTCACAGTTTACTGGTTTGCGACAGCCACTTGTGTTTTTTAGTAATTTCCAAAGTTTTCTGCTACTTACACTTGCTTGTTTTTTATACTGACTAATATAGCTCACGGCATATTCTACAATGCATATTTATCCGTCGGTAAGAAATCAAATCAAGTTATATTATAATAAGTATTTGTTCATTCTTTTCTAATCCTACTAGATTATTTCCCACCGACTCTGACTGACAGTCACTGCAGTTTCACTGAACTATAAAAAAACGCTAGTTTCAATTTGTTTAAAATAATTATTTATTATCAATTATGTTTGTTTTTATTTACTTATGCACGTAATTAATTAATAACTATTCTACCATGGGTTTCATTGGTAGTTCAGCGGAGCTAGCAGTGACTCTCAGTCAGATTCGGAGCAAGTAGTGACTCTCAGTCAGATTCGGAGCTTGCAGTGACTCTCAGTCAGATACGGAGCTAGCAGTGACTCCCAGTCAGATTCAGCTAGCAGTGACTCTCAGTAAGTTTTCGTGGGAAATATAACATGAACTCAAGCTGCAATAAAATCACTTTCATTTCTTTGGCATCAGATTGCTGTTGACTAGACACAAGACAAATGAATCACCAGTTACTGCTTACTTGCCGCTGTAAATTAATGATTAAAAGTCAAACAATCAATTGAAGGCAATGCAAATCAATATAATAATATATCATTCAATTTATTTAGTGTGTTGCTTTTACCAAAACAGGCTAAATATAAATGATGAAAGCTGTTAGTTGGAAATGGTAAAGCAACATTTCCAAAAAAAGACAGTTCCAGCAGGACGTTTCTCAACTGTGTAGATTACATTTATTAGAATACAACTCACCGATAATTAAGTTTAATTAAATGAAAAAATTAATATTAAAAAGGAAAATTTATGGGTGGGGTTAGGGGTTCAAACTGTCATGGAGAGGTTTAGTTTGGAACTGTCTTTTTCCCATTGTATTGGATTGCAGTACATCACTTCACCTCCATACTTTCCTGGTGTTCTATTTCTTTCTTTACTGCCTATTTTAATTTTATTTTAATCTTGCTAATTTTCATTTCATGGCGTGCATTCAGATAAATAAAATTAAAATAAGCAGTAAGTAAGCCCAATGACTGAAAGAAAAAAACAGAGATGCCAGACTCAGTTAATTCAAGCAACATTTTATGGCCTATTAAAAGACTCGTTTCCAAAATAAAACTTGCAAACATCTCTGGAAAAAAACTAGTATCCTATGTATGTTTGTGCAATATTATGAATCTGTTCCACAATGCTGACCATTAAGAAATTTACTTTAGCCTCAGTGACTGTGACAAACCCTATTGATACTCTTAACTATTCTCTATAATGGCATAGGCCTATGTGACTAAGAATATTGGGCCTACACTGTGGTGACTTGGTGACTACTATATCTAACTACTACTATTACTATTGATAATTCAACTTCTGTTGATTCTATTGATACTGTAGCTACTACTGGACCCTCTGGTACTACTGCGACAACTTACCACTTTTCTACGACTAACTATTATTGTAACCAACTACTACTATTACTACTGCTGATTTTAACTACTTGCATGATTACTACTAATGCAACCATAACTAACTACTGAAATCACCATATTACTGCTACTACACTGCTATCACTTTAACTTACTGCTAACTACTACTATAAGTAACTACTCCTACTGCTAATACGAACTACAGCTAACAACACAAATGGTTCTTTTATTTTGCTAGTAAACTGCTGCTGCGACGACTAATACTGACGATAGTGGGCATACTATCAATGTTGAGTTGATACTAACACATACAGCTTGTTGACTTGTGTTGTAGGATGTTGCAGTGCCTGCTGCAGTTGGGCCACCAGATGCTGATATGCTCTCTTACTTTATTCTATGAGTTTGTAGTACTGAAGCACTAATGAGTTTTACCATGCACTAGCCGTTGCTTTCAAGAAAATGCAGTTTCATATCCATATAGCTCTTATGGTAGGTAGTTGTATGAATAACTACTCGGAATCCTGTATCTTAAACATTGATGCTTTATCGGCAAAGAAGATTAAGAATCTCTGATACTCCTTCAGAGTCTCTAATAATTTTGAATTTGGTTATTATAGTAATTACACTTACATGAATTATTCATTGTTACACATAAAGACTGTGTGTGTAGGCAGATCTATGTGCAAATGAAAGTAATTCACGAGACAGTCATTTCTTGGTTGCAGATAGATTCTGGTAAGATGTTCCAGACAAAATGTTATAGCCTTGGAATATCGCAAGAGACACCGATGGAGGGTAAACTATCCAGTTCATCAGGAACAACTTTAGAAAGAAACCTCATTCATCATTGCAGTTGGTCTGGTATCCTTGCCGGCAGTCTCCTTGAGGTTAAATATTTGTCCATTGCTTTTGCATGTAGGTGCAGTAGTGGTGAAAGCTAGATAGACCTCCTGACTCCTTAGTTGGGGTTTTGGAGAAGGGGAATAAATCTAGAAAAAGCGATTTCTGTTTAAGTTTTACTGAAAAACAGAGGTTATCTCAAATTTCTCCACTTCTGCATCTAAACAATTATTGACCTCCATGGCCTGAATCTTGCAACCATTTGCTATCAGCCATTATGTTAGCTGTCAACATAATATGGTCAACAAGGTCAGTCTATAACTGTAGGGCTTGCCAGTGACCTCTACCTCACCAACTATGCAAGTGTTCAACTGTTGAAACCCAGGCAGTGAAGTTGAAGTTTGATCATAACACAGTCCACTCTGCACTCTGCTGGAACTTCCTCCACTTGTACACCTCTGCTCTGACTGCTCAATACTCTCTAGCACAATCTGTTGGCTATGTTATAAAACCATAGTAGCACATAAGTGCTACATGATGGTAATCATTAGTGCTTTGCCATAGATTCAGCAGTTAAAGCTATCATAGAATCCACAGGAGCCTAGCCACCTGCAGTATAATATTTTAATGTGTACTTTTAATAATACTATTACCAATGTTTTTCATGGGTAGCAGAGTGTCAGAAATTATTTCCAATGATATTGTGTAAACCTTTTATACATGCATGTATATGTAGATATAATAAAGAATTCGTGATTACATATAATGTTTATACAAATACAGTGTGTTGTGCAATATGGTACCTTCAGCATGTACATGCATGTTTATTTGTCACACATAAGTTTTATAATGATAAAATGTATATTATATTACTGATACATGTACAGGTATAAATGCATTTACATTGTTGGCAGACGATGCTAAGGTCTATGTGATTGCACTGCACAGAGAACTGCAGTCAAGAAATTGAAATGAAAGTAAGGAAAACAAATACATGTATAATTAGCATAGCATTATGTTATACGGATAATAGTATAAAGTTATCTCCCCAGGAATGGTCGATCGCCGGAAACCATAGTCTCACAAAATAGAATGGCGAAATCTCAAAAAGGAGATAACTCCTAATTTTTCAATCGTTTAGAAGGAGGTTTAATTTCACTAATTGAGGCATAAGGAGGGTCATAAAATACAAATCCTTTGTTATTAATAAAAGAACATATGTTAATTTAGTATACTGTACAATAATTGTTCGAATATCTTGTTTAGAACAGTACAAAAACTAACTTCAAAGTAGGGCACAATTTGTGAATTTCTCCTTTAACACTTCTAACTACTGGGGGTATAGAACAATATAAAACTGGGCTAATTGTTTCTACTCAGAGAGTGGGATCTGCTCCCTCTGCCCACTCTTATTACATATATTTGACTGGTTGGTTATAACATTACAACATGACATGTATGATGTACAGTCACATAATAAAGACATGGTTTGGCTACAATTGCCTCCTGATACTAGGCAAACCTTCAAGTCTGAGAAAGTGTACTACTTACTACTACATGTATGTATGATAGGTCACTGTGCGATCTATCTACTAATTATACTTCATAAATTTTAAGTTGAGCTGAATCCATAACATTGCATGATGGATTTTAGCTGATAAGGATAGCAGCAGCTATAACTAGTAGGAATAGATGCGTTACATGACATTTAATCCACGCTCATTGCTACTAAATTATTGTGGAGCAATCAAGCTTGTCAGTTGGCATAATTGTGAAGTAGATCCACTTCTATGCTCACGACTATACCTACCAGTAGTGAGTACAGCTAGCTGCTGCTAGATACAGTACATATTGCTATTCTACTGCAGTACCTATGTAACATGGTGATTAGAAACTAAGTACAAATGTATGTAATATGTGTACATGTACATTACAGCAACTACGATCAATTTTACTATATACATTGTATATATACTGCCACTACCACTACTACTACCACTACTACTACTACTACTGCTACTACTACTACTACTCCTACTACTACTCCCACTACTACTCCTACTACTACTACCACTACCACTACCACTACCACTACTGCTACTACTACTGCTACTACTACCGCTACTACTACTGCTGCTACTACTACTGCTACTACTACTCCTACTACCACTACTACTACTACTAATACCGCTACTACTACTATCACTACTACTATCACTATCCCTACCACCACCACCACCACTACTACTACTACTACTACTCCTACTATTACTGTCACTGCTGCTACTACTACTGCTACCATCACTACTATCACTGCTACTACTACTACTGCTACTACTCCTACTATTACTACTACCACTACTACTACCACTACTACTGCTACTACTACTCCTACTACTACCACTACTACTCCTACTCCTACTACTACTACTACTACTACTACTACTACTACTACCACTACCACTACTGCTACTACTACGGCTACTACTACCGCTACTACTACTGCTGCTACTACTACTGCTACTACTACTCCTACTACCACTACTACTACTACTAATACTGCTACTACTACTATCACTACTACTATCACTATCCCTACCACCACCACCACTACCACCACTACTACTACTACTACTACTCCTACTACTACTACTACTACTGTCACTGCTACTACTACTACTGCTACCATCACTACTATCACTGCTACTACTACTACTGCTACTACTCCTACTACCACTACTACTACTACTAATACTGCTACTACTACTATCACTACTACTATCACTATCCCTACCACCACCACCACCACTACTACTACTACTACTCCTACTACTACTACTACTACTGTCACTGCTACTACTACTACCGCTACCATCACTACTATCACTGCTACTACTACTACTGCTACTACTCCTACTACTACTACTACTACTACTACTACTACTACTACTACCACTACTATCACTGTTACTACTACTATACCACTACTGCTGCTACTCTACTACTATTACCACTACAGCTACATAACCACTATCACTATTAGAATACTCGAAAGTCCAAAAAAACTACAAACTAAGATGAAAATACCCTTTTCATGATTTCTATCTTATCCCCTTCACAGACATGTATTTGGTTGGCAATCAACATGTGAACTATGGTAATGTAGCTGGTATAGATATGTAATATCAATACTGTACAACCAGATTCTAAGACCCGATAGATATTATCAGACATAGTAGCAGTAGTAGCAGTGCGTTTGTACAATGTATGTATGAGTAGGCTACATGTCTCGAGCAGTCAATTAATTTTAATTAATTAATTTAATTAACTAAATAAAAAAAATAATATTAAAAATGAAAATTAGTTGAAATCTGGTGGTTGGGGTTAGGAGTTTGAACTGTCCGGTGTTGAACTGTCCGGTTTCAAAACGTCCTGTTTCGAACTGTCTTTTTCGAACAGTCGCAAATTCACCTGGAATACTGCCAAGGAGAGAGACATGCCCTGGACTAACCACAACTATTCATAGCAACTCAAGATGCCTAACGATCACTTCACAACTGGCATGCTGAAATGATTGTGTATCTGTAGGTATGGTTGCGTATAGACAAGTTTAGCAAATTCATGGTTCGCAAATCGTTTGTCAAAATTCACATTTAAAAATACCGGATTCTCAATGGTATGGTTATCAACCACAGTTATTAGTCCCAGACATAGACTGAGTAGGGACATATAGGCCTACATGTACCTCACCGCCACAATGCAGATATTAGCACTGGTAGGCCTTCCTAAGTACCCAGAGTTTATAAAATGTCACAAGCTCACATTCCTACTAAGTTGACCAGCGGACATCAATCACGGCAAGCCTTTGGTTGACCAGAGGTTTGGCAGGGATTAAGATGAACCAACCATAGAAGATTAGCCCTTTACAGAACTAAGTAACTGCCAACAGTGACCGAATCCATATCTGCCCAGACGGACTTTGAAGCACCACACAGCTGGGTTACTAGCCGGTGGAATTTGTCACCTATTGGAGCTTTATTCCAGTCCGAAAAATTATTAGTTGTTAGTATAAGGATTTGCACTTGAAAAAGAAAGCTATTCTAGTGCATGTTTAGGTTTACATTAATGATTAATATGGTATACTACTGGCATACTACTGGCATACTACTGGCATACTACTGGCATACTACTGGCATACAAACAATTATGGTAAACAGGGTATTGTTGTGCATGCATTGGAAAAGAGGGTATTGTATATCTCAAGTGATACTGTCACCCTACCCAGCCACAAAACGTACAGAGGTTCATAACCACAAGTGTCAGTCCCACATACAGTACAACCCAGTATATTACTAGTGCAGCCAGCTGACTGCCTGCTATATACATGTACATACAAGTCATGTACTTGTATAAGCTATGTACATGTATGTATATAATTATACTGAATCTAGACGATGCATATTACTGTCTGAAGTCATGTACATGTACATGTACCCCTATATAATGATACCAGTACACTACCAGTAGGCACATGGCATATCTAACACACAGTTATGAGCATACAGTGTGACAGTACTACTCACCTCATGTGCCACCTGTGATGGATAGAAACTGGAGCCCTCTATTGTGGGTGCAGCTGAAGGCTGTGAAGAGGTAAAACCCCGAGTCTCGGCTATACCCAGTGGGATAGAAGGTATGTTTGCCATTGCAGAAAGGTTAGCAGGTAGCATACGCTGAGTAGTTGGTCTCATCATTGGCTCCAATGCATCGGCAGCAGGCTGATCAGTCAAGGATACTTCACTAGTGCCCGACTCGGACAAGGGTCCGCCGCCCGCCTAAAGAGTATCACAACAAATATGCATTAGAATTGCTGAGTTTGTATACTGTGAGAGTCATGAAGCTGTTACTTGCTCTAGTAGGCTACTAAAACTTATAGGCTACATAGACCTACATGTTGACATTAGGTCCATTCCACAGAAATATCAACATCCCAACTATCAACAAGATAATGGTGTGACTATCATGGTGGGTGAGAGTGCATAGATGGTCAGCTGGCTGCATGACAATGTTATTGATTGCTATTAGGCCTACTGTATGCACACCAGACTATACAAGACTTAGCCTACATGTAGAGCATGTCATTATTGTGTATACAAGTACAAGCAGGGATGAGTAGACCATCTACTGCTACTACGTCCAGTTGGAAAATCCATCTACTATTTATTATGCCTCACCTTCTGACGTAGCAGGATGCACTTTCTTGATTTACATATAGCGTTGACTTGTCCTTTATTTTTACAGACATAGCAGGCACCGCAGTCTTCCTTGCGCATACAAGGTTCACATTCTCCGCACCGCTTCCTACGTCGTCTTTTTGGTTTGTCCTTATCTGAACCCAACCCTGTTGAAGTCTCATCCATATTTAAAACTTTTGAAGTAGTTCTCACAGCGAGCAGCTCCTCAGACGGAGGAAGACCCGCTGAGATGGGTGGCACGCTAACTGGCCGAGTATGTTGTGATGAATTACCATCTTTGTTGGTAAACAGAGAGACTGATATGCCTTTGAGATCAGAAGGTAATGCTGGTTCACATGGGGCTGTTGAGAGGTTTGAGTTGGTTGTCGTATTTGCAGTAGTAATCACAGGCCTATCACGCTGCGGAAGCATCGTGTTCACTTTAGGAGCTAACCCTGCCTTCCACAAATCTTCACTGTTTGTTGGTGCAGGCATACGGTTGAATAACTCATTATAGCGAGTTTGGAAAGTCATATTGTTATCCGCATGCTGCTTATTTTTGTCTAAAGTCAAATTTTCATTTCCAGGTCTGTGTGCCGCATTCGTTTTCCACATAGAATTGTCAACTGGAAGAGTTGGTGGTGGTGGGTTGTGCGTATCGCTATAAGGTATGTAGGCCGGCATTCTGCTGCCGGGGTACATAGGGCTATCTGTAAAAGGCATACGCACAGGGTGTCTATTCGGACCTCCACCTGTTCCCGCTACTACACCAGACTCCACCATTGGTGCGGGAAACCCAAGGAGTGGATTACGCGGCATCATATGAGGTCTAAATGATGGAGTCATCATCATTGAATGATTGACATTCAGGCTGGCATTGGCTGGCTGTTGCGGGATAGGTGGAGGGCCCATCACACCCATATCATAGGGCGGTCTACCAGCCATGAGCATTGCATTGTGTTGAGGACGTACATCTCCCCCTGCTGAGGAAGGCACTCCAAAACTCTGCAAGTTTTGTGGAGCTACATTGTAAGGTTGTTGCCAGACGCCTGCTCCAGCCGGTTGTTGGCCTTGTGGGGACCAGCCGCCAGTGTTTTGGCCGATTATTTTGTTGTATGACATCTACACTCTAACATTTCTAAAACATAGAATATAACATTTTAGTAACCCATTGCTACCTAACTATGGAGTACTAGAGAATAGATCACTTGGTAGGCCAATCCTTTCTTCTCTGCTAACAAATTAACATAATAACCTACTAAACTATTGGGCTTCTGACTATAACTATTATAATCAATGATTTGTGGTGCTCAGTAGGGCTTGGCCAGCTACATGTAAATAGTGTGCCCATAGGGTATACAGTGCAGTCAGTACTAGGGTAGGGTACAGACTTCAATAACCCAATTCTGTAATTAATTAACATGTTAACTAATTAGCAGATTGCATAGGTATGGATGGACCTATGACTGCACCTAGTTAGTGATCTAGATAGACCTTCAACTACTAAAAGTAGTAGTAGTAGTAGTAGTTTTATATCACCATAAACAATAGTAGTAATAGTAACTGTTGGGAACTCAATAGAACCACTCATTTTATATCAATAATCAAATATTTCAAACAAAGCTGCGTATTATAGTACAGCCTTTAGAGGATGGCTTGGTTGTATGCCCCAGTGAACAGAAAATCAATACCTGTGCAATGGCTGAAGCAGGCTACAAGCCTAGCATACAGTTCAATAAATAAATGGTTCTGACAAGTTTACAGAATCTCCTACTTGTCAATTTTGAAATTCTCTCCTAAGCATTCTTATCCAATCAGTAGGTCGTAGCCTACACCATGACATATTATGTGTTGAATTAATGATTAAGATCAATTAATCTCAGAGGCATATCATGAAGTGCTAGACACATGTCTATTTAACTTCATCCTAATCCCCAGTGTTGTCCTAAAGATAATTAGCTGAATAAACATGTATGCATGTTTTTTAATTTAATAATGAGTATCTTGGTTGTATTAGCATAGAATTAAAATCATATGTTAAATTGAAAGACGGATCTTTACCTCAATAGGTAAAATATGAAGATCTAATAATTATTTTTATTCATGAGCCACCATAATTTACACCTGCTAATGTTAATATAATGGTGAACTAAACCATACATGTAGGTGTATGATTGTGATCATCTGCTCATACAGATATGTATCCCATTAAGTTAACAAAAGTGATAGAAAAAGGACTCCTCAAACCAAATATTTTTTAATCCGATAGTCTCTAATTCCCAAGTTTGGGGTTTAGAGCAACCAACTAGGCCAGAACTATAGCAATTAATACATTATGAATTATAACACCAATATCTGTAATTGCAACAGTAACAAATTACTACAATATAATACAGTCATGTAATTATAATTAGTCATAATTAATATTGTAATTATATATGTTATGGGACTGGGCTTATTTTTATAATAATTGTTATAATGTAACATTAAAAATAAAGCTATCAAATCTAGTAGGCCTATATATTTGTTATATAAATAATATAACATTATTTATATAGCACAAAGTCTATGTAATAAATATTTAAAATTTCTATATCTAATTGAATTAAATAGTATAAATACTACAATGCAGTAGAAAATAAAATCAATGATTTAACATCTACCGGGAAGTTGTCATGTCATTATATCTGTATAACAAGAGTTAATAAGTATGAGTATGAGACTCGGATTGAGTTCTAAAGATGCTCAGAATAATGAGAGGGAGTATGAGCAGGCCTACGACATAAAATATATAGTATAAGTAATATAATATAACTAAATATCATAGGTCCATTACTATAACTATTGAATTTTACAAAAACAGATTCAGATTGTGACAACTGGTAAATATTATTTAAATAAGCTTAGTGTTAGTGTAAAGTTAAAATAAGTTTAAATCAAAAATGATCAATTATAATAAAGTAACAGCCATAATGATAATGATAATCATCATAATGAGCAATACAGAAGATTATCCTTACTGCTAGCTATAAAAAACAATCACAATACAATTCCAATATCAAACATACAAAACAATTACATAAAAAAAGATAAACCTACAATTTTGAATTTAAAAATAGCATTCATTCATTCCCGTCTTACTCTTTAATTCATTGATTCAGCCAGAGTAAAGCATAGTAAGCATCAGTATGACCTAAAGTTTTGTATTTGATTCACGTATTTATATTGATATTCATATTCATTCATTCCCTTTACCTTTCGTATTTTCAACTTAGTTAGATTTGTTCAACAGTTATAGAGAAAAATGATACATCAAATACTAAGTCTGATAGATTACAGCAAATAGAGATTAAATTATTAATTATTTTATATTTAGGCGTATCTGTACCAACCTATAGCTGTTGTGAAGCAATACAATCCAGTAAATTAGCTACTGGATCACCATCACCAAAAACTTGAGTATCAGTCTATCCTTCCCTTCACTCCAACTAGACCACCTGCTACTAATACCTCAACCAATAGCAAACCTACTACGTGCTACTACTCAGCTATTCAGTGTAGTAAACTGATACTATTTGCTATAATACAGCCATACTGGCATCTCCAATCAGCATCACGAGCTAGCTACGCCCACAATGGAATTATCTCCCATGTGATCTTTATAGCGGAAGTTAATAAATCGCATTGTTTCCATGGAAACAGTTCAAAGCGGGTAAATAAATTCGTAATTACATGTACGACTCCGTAAAGTAAAGTTGTGCAACAATTTTCTACAATGGAGGTTATGTCTTATACTTATTGTTCTGCTTGTATTTTGTAGACAATCAAGATTCATCAAGCCAACTTTGTATGATTGATACAATGTTATGTAATAACTGGCAAAGAGCAACTGAACATATGTTTCGGAGTTGTACTCTCCCAATTTGTTGAACAACTTTCAAACAAAATAGAATACAATTTTGTTTGAAAGTCCTTTCAACAAATTGGGAGAGTACAACTCCGAAATATATGCTCCGTAGCTTATTGCAAATTGGTACATGACATTGTATCAATCATATAATTTTGACAATATGAATGTCATTTTGATGAGCTACCATAGCATTTTGATAAAATAATAAAACTGTGGCAATTGCATATAAAAATTATACTAGATCAAGACAGGATTTTCCGTGGCCTTGTCAGATTACTGTAAAATATAAACAGCTTCTTTCTTTTTTACCAAGTAGCCTATTAGGTATAAGAAACTTGTAAGTTATTTATAGTGAAGATGGTAGGCTGTATTGAAAGAAATGGTGGTGAAATGTCTAGGTATCATAGATGGTTGTATTTAATTGAGCTCTTTATCATGAAAAATTATGAGTGTTCATTTATTAACTACTGCTACATGTAAAATGCAGGTATGTGAACCTCTAACACATTATAGATACAACCCAGCAAATATATCAGTAGGTTCATCAACAGAAACTCTCTGATTTTACAAAAGCTTTATTTTAATGATCGGCATAAATATACAAAATAAATAAAAAACTACCTGTAGTAACTCCTATGATAAATCAGATGTAAACATTAATTTGTAGACTTTATAAAAAAGGGAAAATAATTTATAACTGCTCATTTAGGTATATCATTTTGTTATAAATATTTAAAAGCATCATTTGCAGAAAGGACTAGAAGTAGTCATCCCTTACACATTAAGCAATTGTTCTACTTTCAGAACATAAGTATTTGGAAAATTGCTACTGCCAGATTATGTGACTACACTATACTTTGATAATTTCTAGTTTTAGAAACATCCATTCATTCACCAATAAGACAATTTAGTAGTCACTGGTATAATTCAGGGGAGAGAGTAACTTCAAAATGCCAAATATTTAGTTGACAAACAATATTATTGTGTAGTCTATGTCCGTATAGAATATACATCCTATTCCTTCACATAAAAAGTTTACAATAAATAACCATAATATACAATATCTGACCTAAAACTTACTACTGACACTAAAATAAAACAATCCATTACACATGGGCTCTTCTTGCCAATATAACATACAAAAATGACCATTTGTAGTAAGTAATAGATTTTTTATAAAATAGAATGTATAAAATGTTAAAGAGGCATAACTGGATAACGTCATGTAGGCTGTGGTATGATATCTGCTAGGGTTAATGTTTAATAAATAGTTGTAGTATATGCAGGATGACTGGATGTGATATGCCAATAGCAAAGCATATTATTCCTGTACAGCTATGTACACCATTTATATACAATGTATATCTGCAATGTTAACATCTTAGCACCCTGTTAAATACACAAATACACACTATTAGTTTTATGCAAATACTTTGGGTGAATTCCATCAAGCACAGGCTTGACCAGGAAAGGTCATAAAATGTCTTAGAGTGAGCTTATAA
Organism: Bugulina stolonifera; assembly: GCA_935421135.1. Taxonomy (NCBI): domain Eukaryota; kingdom Metazoa; phylum Bryozoa; class Gymnolaemata; order Cheilostomatida; family Bugulidae; genus Bugulina; species Bugulina stolonifera. The sequence continues at coordinate 35,061,568 of OW285187.1, forward strand.
GTAGGAGTAGGAGATAAAATCTTACTTAGTGAAAACGTGATTCCAATTTCATTTGGCTTCAAATCAAACACTAACTCCAGTAAAAGAGAGAACCAATATATTGTAACATCTATTTGAAATTTGACTGTTATACAACGGTTTTTTAATGCTTCGTAAGAGAGCATTGCAGAGATAAATATGATCAACATTAGGTAGACGACTCCAAAAATATTACAGCAATATAAAACATGGTGCTGATTCCACTGAAAGGGAGAGAAGAAGTTATAATGTGTTAAGTAAATAGACAGTTGAAGAGGCAATGCATCTATTACACATGTACGAGTATTTTATTGCTACACGTAAACGACATGCTCATATGCTACATGTCTATACATGTATGATAGTACATTCAATACCCATGTAATTGTATTTTAGGTACTACATGTACATGTATATAGTATATACATTACCTAAGATAGTGTACATTACCTGTGTTAGCAAGCAGGCAACCCATCTTTGCCAATAGGACACGGCAAGGCATCTAGGCCTGGTATACCCTGGTAACACAAACAGCAAAGTCCCTCATGTACAACAATTCCTCACTCACACTACCAACCTCAACCAAGTCGAACATTCAAGAGGACGATTTAAAGAATTGAAAAGTTATCTGCTCTTTCTTTATTAGTTTGTGAGAAAATAAGGGAGAGTTGTGCACAGGTGCATGCATACGCATGACAGTTGACCTTCTGATAACTAGTGGCTGTTATTTCATAAACACTAACCTGGTCTCCCTTGCTGCCTTTCATGCCATGTCTACCGCGTTTGCCCCTGTCTCCCTACAATGGAGAGCGACACAGGTATTTAATGCTGATGTACTATTTTTGTAGCTTACAAATTATACCGATCTACTAAAAGTTACTAGGAAAGAGTATACTGCGTCTCAATTAATTTTATATACATGTACATGATGTATATGGCATTGGCAATAATACCTTGTCTCCTTGCTCGCCATCTTCACCATGACGCCCAACTGGTCCTAGATCCCCTTTCTCCCCTTTGTCTCCCTGTATGCCAGCAACACCTCTTTCACCGGCCTCTCCAGGTACACCTGGAAATCCCTGTAGGACAATAAATCCAAAGACATGAATCTGTATTGCTGCATAACAACCCGTATAATATCTAAAGTCTGTAGGGGTACATAAGTGTCAGCTGGAACCACACAACCTAACAGATATACGTCTATCTATTGTTACAGTACCACGTTTACTACTTCACATAAAATTTACAGTAGCTTCTTCTATGATTTGAGCATTAGTAGTAGGTGGATGATTGTGATTATTATGTATGCATAAGCGATTATTGATCATAATGTAAAGTTGTCTTCTCTTGGGAAAAGAAATGAGAGAGGACAACTTTGTATTATGATCAATAATACAATTTCGGTTAGATATCACTGGATGTTCATTGAATGCACAATAACAACTGCATCATGTACAATCTACATGTTTGTAGTAGTATGCTAGAACTTACCATATCACCTTGTTTTCCAGGTACTCCGGGGTCTCCCTTTACACCCCGTTCACCCGGTGCACCTCTCACACCCTACAAGATACATCTGTCAGTAGGCACAGCAGCAATAGACTACCACAAATTTAGTTATAAATATGTATATATGCAGATATAACTAGAACTGCATGAAGTAGGTTATACTCTTTCTTCAGTTAAAAGAGAAAAAACCTATAAAGTTATTTTAACTTGTATTTGAGCTCAGCAGAAATTCCCAGGCAACATTGTACTTACATCAAGCCCATTTTCTCCTTTTACTCCACGCTCTCCACGGACGCCTTTTGTACCCTACAAACAGACGGACAACAACTCAACTTGCCAAATCTAAACTTTTGGCCAAAGATATGTTTGTGTTACTTCTCACCCACTCAATCTGTTGTCTTCTCACAATGTATATTTTTATCACAAGTATAATTTAGTTTGACTTACAGGTAAACCACTTGCTCCTTGATCACCCTTCTTTCCCTGAAATATAAACAGATATTAGCCAGGATTGTTGCATGGATATGAAGTTTTTTAATTCTCTTCCATCACTAAAACAAGAGATTTATTTGTTTACTTATTTATGACTACAATGTCTTTAACCAGACCGCAGGCCTCCAGATTTATTCTCAAGGCCTTCTGACAATAGACTCAGCAGTTAGTATCAACTGAGCCACTCTGACACTGCATAGATGATGGACTCAGCAGTTAGTATCAACTGAGCCACTCTGACACTGCATAGCTAGAGATTGACAGAATTAGAAGTTGCCCCATTCACTCAAGTTAGGAGCCTGGAGTTGCCCGTCCCTGCATTTTTAGTTTTACCATCAAAGTCGGTTATCTAGTTTTAACTTTTAAACACCTTCACACTTTCTCCATAATATTTAGACTAGGCCTTGAATATTTACGTGTTCCACACAGCGTGTGCTCCACACCGCGTGTGCTCCACACAGCGTGTGCTCCACACCGCGTGTGCTCCACACCGCGTGTGTTCCACACAGCGTGTGCTCTAATTTTGTAAACAAAAGGACAACAAGAGTAGCGGTGCATGCACAGGCAGCCGTTTACCATGCAGTAAGAAGATGGTGAGACACTACTATTAACAATAGAACAGAACTAAGGAAGGTGGGCAGTGGGAACAAACAAACACTTACGGGGAATCCCTGAACACCTGGCCTGCCTTTAGGGCCCTAAAAGAATATTTATTCATACAGCAGTGTTTCAAACATCTGTAATAATATTGCCTAAACAATAATACATTTCACACAAAATCATTGACCTTCTTGAATAATTATACGAGTATATCACTCTATGCAGTTGTAAGAAGATATGAAACCTCACCTTAATCATTACTAGTTTAATAACGAGAATTTCATGCATGGTAAATACGTAGTAGGCACACAGTACATCATATCATACATGTAGAATATTCTACTCGCAATACGTAGTAGGTACACAGTATATTATGTTATATATGTAGTATATTCTACTCACAAAGTCCCCCTTGTCTCCTTTAGATCCAGCCACACCCTGAAGCCCTTCCTCTCCTTTCTGTCCCTAATTATAAAGAAGAGACAATAATATGATTAGTTAGATATGACGGCATCAGACACCCATTTCAGATATAATGGGCTATGAGATCATCATCATACCAGCTACATGTACATGCACATCACAAAAATGATAAAATTGGACTTTGCTGGAAATTCACATTGCTAACACGGCTACTAAATGAATGACATTCGTCAATTTTTACAAAGACCAACTGCTAATACTAGACTTACAGGTATGCCTACAGGTCCTGCAGCCCCTGGCATGCCAATCTTCCCTTCTCTACCTGCTGGTCCAACATCACCTCTCTCACCCTTAGGTCCTGTATCTCCGGGTTCACCCTTTATCTGTATCATTGTGACTTTGTTGTGAATAAGCATACACAAGATATACTATATGTAGTCATGTAATTTACATAGCTGGTGTTCACTTAACCTTATCACATCACTTACATCAGTTCATATATCTGCTTAATCCATATAATATATATTATGGGTTATGCAGATGTAATACAGTATACTATACAATGTACATATATAATTTGTACATTGTATATGTGTATTATAAATGTACATGTAATATATATACAATGTATATCTACATACACATAATATTATGATATACATTATATATACAATGTACATATTGTGATTGCGTTGGGTTTGGCACAGCATGCAAGGTAAAGGTAAAGGCTGTATACAGAACCATTGAAGTCTGCAAATGAATATTTTAGGTAATCAGGAGTTGTCAACTCCTACTTATAACAATGCAGTTGGACAAGGCTAAAGCTATTAGAGGAAAAGGAGGGGGTTGAGGAATTATATACTGTCTATGCTGTCTATTCCAACAGGAAACCATATAATATACACTACTGGTAGTACATGTTACAGAAACTAAAGACTGTATTAAGTATTTTAAGGGTTCCACGTACAACGCAGTAGTGCATGCACCGCTGAGAGCAACTATATATACATGTACATGTAGCTGCACACAATATTTTATACAAGTGCCATCAAAGATGATAGAAATGTAGATGTGGACAGATTCTGCTGCCCTATTCATATAGAAAATATAAGAAGAGGAAAAGAAGGGTGAAAGTGCACTGAATCCAACTTATACCTGTTTGCCACGCCGGCCTTTGATTCCAGGTTCACCCTAAAATTTGACACATACAGTAATGATATGATAGCTGCGTTATAGCAAGCAATTCCCACACTGCTCTGAACCTCAGGTAAGAAAGAGTGCATCATTGTTCTGTGCCAGCCTTACTTCCTACATCACTATGTTATCTACATCTAAGGTATAAAGGGGCCTTTTGTCAGTCTGGGAAACAATGAAGAATATTTTATCAATAGATCGGTTGTTCTTTGCAGCAGCACAAGTCTGAGATTTTCAGAGTTGAACCATATGAATATCTAATATATTAATTAGTTTGATGTTCACATGGTTCAACTCTGAAAATCTCAGACTGGGAAAATCCAAATGTGTGTAAGCTACTACCGAACATAATTCCTCTGTTTTTCCCTGATTGACCTGTACTAGCTTAGCCGATGAGCGGACTCATTTGATAGACTCTATACTACATCAGTGAGCACAGCAAGTATAAGTTCACATCCACTACTTGGTGTCATTCTCGTAAAGAGCCAGAAATTCGCTGAGGGCACAGTGCAGATACTGGATTACAGTGTATAAAGGCCATTTCCTTAATGCCCATCAGCTCCATAGTGCTGTATATAATACCATAGTTATACACAATGTAGAACTGATATTTTAGAATGTATCTGTGATAAATCTTACCTTTTGCCCAGGTGTTCCAGTTTCACCTTTGCTACCATCTTTCCCAGCATCACCAGGTTTACCTTGCCTTCCTGTGTCACCCTTTGGCCCTTTCTCACCCATTGGTCCTGGCAATCCAACTGGTCCCTCAACACCTGGCAGTCCTTGGGTACCAGGATCTCCTTTCAATCCAGCTTCACCCTTTCTACCTGCATTGCCAGGAATTCCAGGCTCTCCTTTAATTCCACTTTCTCCTTTAGAGCCGGAATTTCCTTTTGGACCTGGATCACCAGGTGGACCTGGTGGACCGACAATCACTTCTTTACCGCTGTCAATCATTTCTATGACTTTACCCTGAACATAGCATAAAACAGAATGGATCATGTAATCTGAATTCATTAAACATGAAATAAAGTTCTCATGATGTAAAGCATGACCTAATAAAATGAACCCACCTGATTGCCTTTCAGTCCTGTAGCACCTTTCTCTCCAGGAGACCCTGTAGCACCTTGCTCTCCAGGAGACCCTGTAGCACCTTTCTCTCCAGGGGACCCTGCAGCACCTTTCTCTCCAGGGGACCCTGTAGCACCTTTCTCTCCCACATCACCTGATTCACCTTTCTGTCCCTGAGGTCCATGCATTCCTTTAGAACCATCCTTTCCTGGCACTCCGTCTTTGCCAGGCAAACCGGATGATCCATCTTGCCCCTTTGTCCCATCTACACCATTTTTGCCAGGCTGACCATCTCGACCAGGTCGACCTTTTTGACCAACTTCACCAGGAAATCCCACTTGCCCTCTGGGGCCTATTGGGCCTATTGATCCCATATGGCCTTTGATACCCTTCGGGCCTGGGCGACCCGAATCACCTTTCTCTCCCTTAAGGGTCAGCACTTTAGATGTGAAACCTGGTTCACCTTTGAGCCCAGGAAAGCCCATCAAACCAGGCTCACCCTTTTGACCCTGCAATAAAGGGAATTAAATTATATGAAACAGCTGATGACAGACTGAGGGAAATCTAATATGTAATAGTATAATATCAGTATTACAACCCCGTTAAAAGACTGGAAATTGTGATATACATACTGGAACTCCAGGTGGACCACCCTTTCCTGTGATACCCTGAGGACCTGGTCTGCCAACATTTCCTTTCATCCCAGGAAGGCCAACTTGTCCATCAAGTCCTGGTAGCCCTGGCTTACCATTAGCACCATGTTCACCCTTTGAGCCAGGCATCCCAGGTACCCCTGCTTCACCCTAAAATGATGTTATAAAGTATTGATGGTAGTGATGCTTAAGGAGTGAGCACAACTCCCAGTGTTTGTATTAAATGTAAATGTGTGCAACTTTTAGCATTTCAAATATTATTTCTGTAGAAATTGTTGACAGCTACCTGTGTGAAAAATAAAGGTTTCACAATCTGTAAAATTATCTCACACAATCTCAAGCCATGTAAACCTACCCACCCATTATTTTGAAAGGCTCACACGGTATTGAGGCTAAGGAATGGTACCAAGGTGTGAGCCTACTCATAAATAAATATCAGCAGAGATTATCGGTCACCTTCAGATTGCCCTACATCTCCCAGTTTGTTGATAAGCAACGCACAGAAATATTTTATTGAATGAGCCGAGAAAACAAAGCAAATGGTCATTAATGAATACAATATATGCTGTAAGCATAAAGAGCAGCATAATATCAACAGGAAAACAAAAAGACGCAATTAGACTTCAAGTACATCATCATTAGAAAGTAGATAATAGATTGTGTTAATTGTTTTAAGGTAATTATATAGATTAGCACAAATATGTTTACCTTCAGCTCAATAATCCTTATTTTAATATCTCCATTATCAATGTCATTAACTATTGATCCAGATAAGCCTTGCTCCCCTTTCTCTCCCTACAACAGTGAAAGGGTTTGATTTATGTTTACATTAACTGACCATGTCTGGGGAACAATGTAATGATGCCGATATATACTGTGAAATATCTTCTATTGTAAACTTTGGCTAGCAATGAGTTAGACCGGCAGTCGAAAACTTTAACAACATACTATTGTATCCAACACACGATATGCAGCAACTCAGGGTAACTTATCAAGAACAAACTAGTAGGACAAATATTTACATACATATATTTACTAGTACAAATACACAATGCAGCGTCCATGAATCCAGACCTACGGTAAATACTGATGCCTATATTGGATGTTTTAGACCACAATGTGTATACTCTATCTCAAGTAAATCATATTATATATACAAACTCCAGTCTTACTTTGATTCATTCATTTTAATTATATGATAATGAATTCACTTTCTCCTGACTCTATAGTCTAGATGATTTATGAATGAACATCACTCCTACTAGCACTGGCTGCTCCTACAGCATTTACAACTATTTTAGAACCATTTATTGCTGCTTATTAGGATTCCAGTTCCATAGTTGTGATTGATTACTCCCTTCTAATTCGTACTCCACTATATTTCTCCTATACTTCTGTTATTCCACCACTTACCTTTGCACCGGCCCCCTTTTCACCAGGTTCTCCCTTCTCTCCTCTGCTTCCCTGAGCACCCTGTCAATTATACAGGAGGAGACCCTGAGTCACAGTATAGTTCTAGGATATGTATAAATATAATATGTACAATAGACATACAATTTTACTAAACCACTGTCAATCCTGCAGACAAACCGGCATATCTAGTAGAATAAGAAATAAATTTCACCTTTTCACCTCTTTTCCCAGGTCTTCCATCAGCCCCCTGAAAGAATGTAAACTCATGGTAATAGTATAACCTAAAATATTAGTGTGCTATACTAAGTGCTATTACTTTGTTACACAGTTATATGACTTGTACTCTGTACACGTGCTTACGATATCAATATTTGTATGCTATGTCCTACTGCATGGCTACAATACAATTCCTAATTGCATTACATTATTAATTATATAAAACACAGTATAAGATAATAGTATTATAATGGGGCACTAAGCTAGTAACTTACATACCATAGGGTGTATTTGATTAGCACACCAAGGAGAGAGGAGATGTTTTAGGGGTGGCATAATAATTATATTAATTACATAATAAAGATGTAGAGCTACATACTAGATATACATTATAAAGGCTTCTTGGAACTAATAGATCTACATGTAAAGCTAAGTTATTACTACATATTATTATATTGTCTTATGTATAGACCTATACAAAATATATTGTGCGTAACTTACAGGGTTTCCATGGGGACCTTCAATACCTATTGAGCCCTGAAATACAACCATAATTACTAGATATGTTAATGGACATGTTATAGAATATACACGTACTTCTAATACGCATGTACATGTACAATGTGTACTATCTGATAGTGAATATATAATTAATACATGGAGAAAACATCATTTCTCATACATCCAATTTCTGCTGCCAACAGAAGCCAAGCTTAGGTTCCTAACAAACTCTTTATCCCAGTTATATTAATCCCAGATGGTTAAGTGAGGTTGAGAAGGCAGGCTAGGTTTTAGAAATATTACAGAGGAGAAAAGTAGAGAAAGAACAATGTGGATGCAGACAATAATATAACAATCAGCTGACTGTTTATTAGGTATACTATGTTTATACTTGAGAGGTGGAGTATTAGCATAGCCTACTAGTACATGAAAGAACTATACACCTGTGATACAGGGTATAGGCTAAGAAGGTTCTGGGGTAATTTATAGAACTGGGTACTATTTGAAACAATAATATGTTTGATTCATTGATAGAAAGGAGAAAGAGCTGACAACCACTTTACACCAGAATTTGAAATCAGGAGTAAGCATGGGTCTAGTGCTTTATAAAGCAGATATAGCAGTAGCAATATCAGCAGTAGCAATATCAGCAGTAGTAATATCAGCAGTAGCAATATCAGCAGTAGCAATATCAGCAATAGTAGTAATATCAGCAGTAGTAATATCAGCAGTAGCAATATCAGCAGTAGTAGTAGCAAGTAGTAACAGCAAGGCCAGGTGTTTATCAGAAATATGTTAGAGGTGAAGTTTTGAAATATTTTCCATGAAAACCATAATTATAGCAATGGATAAGATAATGAAAGCAATATAAGGAACTGTTGCAAGTTAACAGATGGAAAATAAACGCATTTGTTTGCTAAATAGTGTTAAGAATTAGCACTACAATCGTAAGTGTTAGGATAAAGGGCAGGTAAGGTGAAAGTTCATTCAACTCTCCTGATTGAAATTTCCCAGCTGTCACCTACTGGGTTTATTACAGTGAACAAGAAAAGTAGGGGCAGTAAATAGAAACAGATTCTTCTGTTTTGTTGTTTAGTTGAAATTTATGCACTAGATATTAATAATCACAAACAGTTTGCATGTAGTTTTGTTCTGATATGTATATACGTACATGCAAGTTGACCTAGACAATAGGTAATATTAATATTGGAAGCATCTGAGGGCTAATAACTATCTCTGAGATAATTAAAGTGGGGCTTCACTCCAGCAGATCATCTGCTAATAAGCTTACAAATTAGTATATTGTACACATATCCATGCTGATATGTAAATGTATGTAATTTATAATAAGATAATATCTACATAGTAATTTGGTACAAGTCCACAGCAATGTAGATTGAGTGAAGAGTAACTGTTTTCTGTTCTAAGCCAAATAGTTCTTTGTTGACTTGATAAAGGTATTAGTGATCCTAATAGGGGTTCATGCCTTGATTAGATAACTCCACAAACTCACAGAAAACGTAAGAAATCCAGGTTCTAGGTCAAAGTAGGTACTGCAGGTACGCAGGTACTGAGATACACACAAATTTTCAATCAAAGAGTTTAGGCCAAGGCCAAATTAATGACATTATTACAGCAAATTATATTAGCAGGTAAACATTGTAGCAAAGCAGTTATTCTATCACTTCTATTTGAAAATAAACCATAAAAAAGTCACTCTGTTAGAAAGTAATTACAAACCGGCCATCCTGGAAAGCCATTTGGCCCTCTTTCACCCTGGAAAATATTACAAACATGTTTGTGTTCAAGTTTCCTACATCTATAGTGACATCTCCAAGTAGTACCTCAATACACCCTTCACTATGAGTGCATGGTAATCTGGCTGGTGGTGCAACACACCAGTTTTATGAGCTATTGTGGGAACCTAGACACCTTCTGTATGCATATGCCAGACTCCATAGCCTTAGTTCCCAGTACTATTTTAGATAGACCTACAGCCTACAACCTATCAGCACATGTAGTTTGGATCATGGGCTTTCTAACAGAACATTTTGATTGATTATCTACTATTACATAATGATATGATTACACCTGTGCACACTAGTATACCCCACAAAATTCATTCATGTTTTACACCTTGCTAATAGTAGTTAATTATAGCTTGTCAGGGCAACAATGTCCCACCATCTTAGACAGGTATGGTTTATGGTGTCAATATTACTACTAGCCAGACACTAGGTTCATCCCCTGAGGAAGAAACATACATGTATAGCTTATATGGTGTGCATAGCAGAATGTGGTGCTGAAAACTGGACAATGGGAAATTACCACCCATATGTATGTATGCACAGAATATAGGAGTGGGAGGAGGGATGTATAGAGTACATAGTAGTTGGCTTCCCATTACCAGTAGAGAAAGAGAGAGAGGAGAGAGAGAAAGCACACAGACACCATGCCACATATTTATATATCTATTACAGAGCCACGTGTCTGAGAGCTCCAAGTTTGAAGAGAGTAAAAGGCTGGATCCAAGTCTATAAGCAGTATATAAGCAGTGCAGTACACAGTCTATTGCTATAAGCTAGCAGCACTCACTAATTTCTTACCTTTCTACCTGGCCACCCAGGCATTCCAATAGGGCCCTGTAATACCACATTGCATAATAGGATATAGATATAATAATTTATTTCATATGTAAAAATATAGTTCTGTACTTGACTAGGCTACATAATGCTATCACTATACAATATTGTCTTTTCTAGCAACTTTGAGCATCTGTTATAAAACTATGAGATTATTTCTTAGTTCAGTCTACAAGCTGCCAGCTATAAACTTGTTTACTACAATACAACAGCTCATTGGTTACACAGTTTCTAGTAGAAGATATCTTAATTAGAGATATTATACTATTTGCTGCTAATTTAGACTTTGTGCAATCATTTCACAGTATTCACTGTAATTGCAAGTGTAAATATTGATAATCATAATTTATAAACGTCACAATGTAAATGTCTAGCAGTATTATAGACTATTTGTTCCTTCTACTCTACTCTAGGTGATTGTAGGAAGGCTATAATTAAGAGCAGGTTTAGTGTTCCCAATAAGTTGGTCATTTCGTTTGAACATGTGTGACTCCTAATCTAACACATGCTCCCATTCCATCTATTTTACTCATCAAAACTACATAAGTAAATAATTCATAGACCGGTAATTGTTTTCAAAATTTCAAAAATAGAATGCTTTAATCAAATTTCCTGTTATCCCAAAACATCATTTTAGCCTATAATAAAAGTATAGTACTATAACAGTATAGTATACAGAGGTAGAGATTGTCTGCTATTAGTAATCTCATTATCAGTGACTAAATTGTTTCCTATTGACAATCAGTTGATTGTTGAATGAATAATCTAATCAAGTACAAGCAAGTACTGCCTCTATCCAGAACAGAGAACACTGGTACAGACTTTTATCTGCCCAGACTTAGCCTACAGTTATGTAGAGCCCCTTTGTAAAAGATATGAGACTGCATTTATCTTTCACCTGTATGATTTGGACTCTCATTCAATACTGCTTACAAATGATGAACATTAATGCTTTGAAATGAAATTAAATTAAAAATCTTCATTTAGTAGCCACATTTCCATGAGCTGTAACATTAGCCTTTGTTCCAAACTTTCTACACATGACTCAGGTTGGGATTGTAATTCAATCCATGGTATTTTGCTGCAATTGGGAACTTTTAGAGTGTATAACAAGAGAGCCCAGGTTGCATCCTCATCACTATATACATTGTAATATCGTATGTACAATCTATAATGTAACAGCATTTGCACCCGCTGAACTACATACAATGTAGCCTATATTATATATAAATTCATACCTTGACACCAGATTCTCCCTTGTCACCTTTCTCCCCTGTAATAAATAATTACAAACATGTTAATATTATTATTATTCAGCAAAGTGAATCGATATTTAATCAAGATCATGTAAAGTTGCAAAACACTGCAAGCGTTGCAATCTTATCTTCAAGAGCCAAGACTACGCTAATTGCACAGCACTTGGCGTAAGCTTTCACAGTATGGGGTTAGATAAACCTGTATATTTCAGGCAACTCATGGCAAATAACATGCGTGCGCAGCTCTAGTCTACTCTTCCATGTGTGCTACAATCTATTTGTCCATCTCAACAGCATTACTGTTTTCTACTTTTCTCTGAACATAAAGGACTAATCAATCTATCTTTTCAACATAGCTATCATGCAGGACGGCACATTGGTGTCCCATACTAACAGGTTATGCCAAACACCGCAATTAGAAAAGGAATTTTCTTGTCACATAGTATTTAGCTCTGCGGCAAACCTCATTATCGTGTTGGAACTGTCGTGTCGTGTTGCTTCTAAATTGTACATGCAAGCAAGCAGAGGGAAGTATGAGACTTGGAGAGTAAATAATTGGTGCCAGCTCAAGGTCAAATGCTTTAGATATACAACGCTGCCTCGTAATAGCCTATGTGTAGGCCTATATATACATGTAGATAGCGGAGTAGTAGAAAGAGACTTGGCCTACCTGGTGGACATAAGCAGTTGGTCATGGCAAGATTTTTTGGAGATCTTGGTTGTCTGGAGAGGAAGTTGTCTGTTGTAGGTTGAGTTGTTGAGTTCAACGCCTGAAATCAAATAATTTGGTGAGTAAAAAGCAGTCCAGTGACATGATAGGGATATATTAATATACCTCTTCACCTAAGTGGTAGGCCTACATATACCAAACTGACATGGTTGACAGCTAAGGATTTGAGGTAGAATAGACATACTTGGCTGGTGCCAGTAAAAACCAATGGCATTGCTTTTCTGGTTATGACACTCACCTAGTGGTTTGTTGTCATTTGAGTTTAATTTTCAAACGTTAAGAGAGTTTATAAACAAACAGTGGATAGCTTGGTGTGGGCAGACTACCACATTCATTCACAAAAGTTATATACATGTATATATTATGCTATGTAGATGGTGTTAGACCTAAAGGAGTGCATTTGTTTGCCAACCTGTATCTTGTTGCATACATATCAAATATCTAAATAATTTCAATTGTTTGTTGTACGGTGTACTAGAGTATTGTTTGGATGGGAATATGCAATGTTTCATTGTATTCACTAGCAGTTAGTCAGAGAGAAATAATACTGTCTAACATAAATCTGATTGCCAAAAACTATCCTTATTTTGTCATATTATACTATTACAATATTGTGCATAAATATGTTATAGCAATAGGGATAATAATACTAGTATTTAACTGTAAAAGAAGTAGGCCTGTTATGTGCATGCAACCTAATAATAACATTGCTGTTATTCAAATTCAACAAAATTTTATGAAGTTTTAATAAATTTCTATAATTCAAAACTATATGAGCAGCATAAATAGGCCTACAACTGTATTGAGAGCAATGGTGTTGATGAATTGTAAAATAGACATAAATGGATTGACTACTATAACAGGGTATCTAGGATTTACTACACTGGTTTATTGCAGTGCTCAATAAAATGATTATTACAACCAAACAGGCTTATTTTCAATTACAACAGTAATGATATGGGTGAGCAATTTATTGTCATAAACAAAAGCACATTTTTGTAAGCATTTGAATGAACATACACAACTATGCAATGCAGGTCATTGTTATGACTTTAACTGAAGTTATGATTTTATTTACGTTCTTGAAATTCCAATTCATAAATTCAATAAGAATTGGGTTCACATGGATTGTATGAGCATTGCATAAGTGACCATTTGTTTTCTATGGTTTTTACTTTGCATCTGCAATAGACTCTATCAGTCAAGAGCAAGGAGTAAATTACAAGCACATACATCTAGTAGGTCCTGCTGATTGAACTGCCATGCTAAATACTACATTGTATTTGTTACAGAACAGATGGAAACATAAAGGGTGCTTTGGCGCTTCTTCCTGGAATTATTCTATGCTTTATACTACTATTACACCTTAATCTCTAGCTTACAATATTACCATTGATGAGCAAAGAGTGCAGGAACTGTGAATGTTATAGCCAAATAATTAATATTACCTGTAAGCAATGTTATGGTATAACTGTTATCTGTCAACTGGTACAACATTCCTAAGCAGACATCAAGCAATTGCGAAGTAGGCCTACTTGTATTATTACGATCTGAACTTACCTTCATTAGTTCTTGTGATACAGTATTCTTAATACTATCCTGAAGAGTGAAGTTAGCATCTATAATATGCCCCAGTTTAAGCTTAGCTCTCTCCTCTTCCAGACTACTAATCCTTTGCTCCAGCACGTGGGAATTTAGCATTGTGTAAGACAACACTCCAGCTAGCGACAGGGTCAACAGTAAGTGAATAATAAAGTGAAAATTATATAAACAGGTTCCAAATGATGTATTCGCATTGAAGCCGGATACTTGTTTATTCCTATCTTTCCTCTGTGTAACTGAGTTATTTGACTTTGGACATGAACAACACGAGCCAGAGGTTTCGGCTGTTGGTAGATTGAGCATCTTCTGACTCCCTTCAGTTGGTGATCGAGTGAAGTATGTTGAGAGAAATTCCTGACTGTTCCTGCTCGTCATCAGTTTTTTATGCATGCTGCTGTGTTGGCATTGTGAATCCGTCAGCACTTAGTATGTTTCAGTTACAGTACCAAGTATAAATGCATGGCAATTTCTACGTAGTTCATCTTATTCTAAAGTAGCACTAATATTCCACACAATATTCCATACATACAATATACACAATTTCATGTGAGTGTATCTGTATGTTGTAATTTCTAATTGTTATTGTAAAACTAGAAAGGATGAAAACAATAAATTATTATATATATATTATATTATAATAATATAAATATAAAATAATTATTGAATAAAATAAAACTGAACTCAAACTGTCGTGTTCTGACTACAGCAAGCTGAGGATCATCCTGATATTAATAGAAGCAGGTACAGTCCGTTTGTCCAGCTTTGCTTTCAATACACCGAAAGTGTACCCTTTATGACTTCTGCATCAGACAGTAGAGTATAATAACTGCAGGGAAGAGTGCAGACAAAATTTCTACACGTGAGCAACCTGTCAGAGTTGACTTTAGTTTGTATTATTAAAACGGTGAGCAATAGGGAAGGCCCTTTCCAAATCGGAATATTGATCACAGGCTAACACCTGTTTACGTACACATGATTGGCCAACGTTGTTGGCGATCAGACAACTCCAAACTATTACACGATTTGACCGAGAGAGAGGAGAAAGTAACTCCATGGTTTCTATAGAGGTAGGAATACCTACAATATACCTCTATGATAGGAGAAAGTAACTCCATAGTTTCTGACCACAGTGAAATTGATGCAACGTCACAGAGCTACCTCTATGGTTATCTCCAAAGTGCTACAGTAACCATAGAGGTAACACCCCATAGAGCAGGAACTCAAAAATTTTCCGCTATTAAACGCCGATTGGTCACTTGATGCCAGTTTTCCCCACGGGCGGCCATGATGCGATGGGGATTTCGTCTGTTTGTTTACATTAGTTACCATTACAATTATATATAAAACATAAAACTTTTCAACGCTGTTATTTACAGATACTATTTGTGTAAAATGTTTTGAATTTATATCTAAACTGTTTAGTAACATCTCTGCTTCTTCACAATGATAGTGATTTTAAAAATCTCTTTGTAAAATAGGACTTTACAGAGAAATAAGAATGAATGTTCACTCGACCAAATAATACTAGTAACCGACTAGCGCGGCAGCGTATATCAGTAGAAAATCTGTGAATGCGTTGATTGGTTAACCAAAATAAAGCCGCATGTTATTGGGTATTAAAATCTCTAATCGCTAACATGATAGGCTTATTGTACAGAATTATCTACCCATAAAGGACTTTCAATAGCACGCGGACAATTCTATTTATTTCAAGAAATGAGCATGGAGCTAGTTGTACTAATGGCATTCCTGGAACAATAGTTATACAATCTCATATAGTTAACATTGGTGTAATTGCAAGAGTATACTTTGGGTTTCTTTGGACTAACAGTGTGGTTAGTAGGAATACAGTACGGTTGCTGTGAGTTGGAACTGGAAAGACAATGAAATAAATTCAATTCTTATTAGTAGTTATTTATTCTATTATAATTATTGTTGTAGAAATATTGTTGTTGTAAAATTAAAAATTTACTTCATAATAAATAGTATAATAATTTTAATTAGCCCAGAAGTTATAGCAAGTATCATTGTTTAAAATTAATAAGCACATTCATTTATCTAGTAATAGTGGAATCTCTCGGTACTGTTAGTGATTGATTGATTGAGGCTGAGTTAAATTAACTTTGCTCACTCCACTGTCACTGCTGTACCTATAGTAATGGTAATAGGCTACTACTACGTAGTAAATATAGTAATACTATCAGGTGAAGTTGTGATCGCGACTCACTAGCAATTTATTACAATAGTCACAGATCAAAAACACTCACTCATCAGATCAGTGACTATACCTACTAACTATTATTTTATTAATTCAGGTGATTTCCATAGACTATTAATCAACATGAACATGTTTATCATTGAATTGATTATATTTATATAATTATTTTATAATATTAATATTTGTGATTGTAAATTAATTTTTTTGTGATAATAAGTGTAATAGGCCTATTATGATTATAATTATTGTAATTGTGCTATAGGCCTATCAGCATTACTTTGAATGTTAGTATAGGCTAACTTTATATTGCTAGGAAATTTATTTAAGAACTCTGTAAACTATGACTTTGTTTCGCAGATGTGAACTTTCCTTTGTCCATTCCTGTCTATAGTTTGATTCCGAGGCTTTGTAGTATCTAATTGCATAGCGCAGTTAATAGCCTAAATACATTATAATCAAAGATCTACACCAGCTTAGCATAATCTTAGAATGGTTTCAAGCTAAACTATAACTGAAAGGAAAGATGATATGGAAGGAAAAATCTAAATTTATTAGGGCTGTTAATTAGTCATTAAACATTATAATGTAGAACATTGAATAGTCTTATGCAAGTTTATAGGCCTACGTCATTTATTTAATTTCTTAGTAACAGTTTGTTTAACCACAACTTTCCTAGCCTTTCTACCTGCAATAGAATAGGTGCAGGTTGAGTTGTAGCATTGATTTTTTATCTATAGGTTGGAGATTAAAGTGAAATCTGGATACCACGATGCACATTGCCACAACTCTATGTGTGGTGCTCATCTATCATACCCATCAAGTAGGTTATGATTATGAACTCTTTTCCTGGGACTCGTGCACACAAACTGTAACAACTGCTTTCCAATTAGAAATGGGTTTCACGGTTAAAATGAGATGCTTGATTTAATTAAGGCTTGTTGTTTTGTATATATGTGTGAGAATGTACTTGGTAGATTTCTGTCGTCTATTATAGAGCTGTTATGGATTTAATTCATAGGTAACATCCAGGGTGATCAACTATATCAACATATATGTCTTATCGAAATCGTACTTTATTTTACTCTGATATAATGTGATGCCAATTTGGCAAGAATCATGTAACTACTAATAGCTGTACTGTTATGGTAGGACAGTAGGCATTGAACATGTTTCATGTGTGGTAAGCGTAAAGCATTTATTTATCTGGTATCAATTTCCTAATATAGGTCTACTAGACAGAATATTGATCTGTGCTGATGCTGTGAATTTTGAAGAGCTGGCTGATCTTATTCCTAAGAATAGCAAGGAGTGACTTCTAAATATTGAATAAGAGTCCTTATGCTATTTTTATTCAGTAAATATTTAAAATAGATTTGGTCAAAATATTGGCATTTATACTCCATGTTATGAATTGGTTTTGTCTGTCTACATAAATGTTTTTATTTGTAATATGCAACTTCTGCAAATCTGTTCTACATATAGAAATACACCTATTAGTATTTATACTCTATCAATCATGTGATACCAGGATAATCCATAGGACGTAGGACAATTAACAACTACAGTAGCTTTAGCTGTATTCTAATTTGAGGTAAAAGTGTTGCTTAATGCTACAGCTGTTAAGTAAAGTAATCTTGCCTACTGAAAGCCAAAATAACTAGAACTAGGAGCTGTGTAATAATAATTTTGTGACGTACTAATATACTAATGTACAATATTTGCAATTACCATGCAGTTACTGTCAAAGTTACAAAATGTGGTAAATATAATAATTATGTTGGTCTGAAATAATTGGAAAATATGTGCGCAACAAAAAATTTTAGATAATTGTTAGCAAAAACAAATTTGGACTACTAACTAAATGACTAACTAATCATAGCAGCGCGTAGGTAACTAATGTAAACAAACGGTAACTACCCCAACACATCATGGCCGCCAGGAATGAAAAGTGGCATCACAAAATTTACGGGAGTTCCTGCTCTAGGGGAGATAACTCTATGACAGTAACAGTTATTGTAGCACTTTGGTTATCTCCCCTGGCAGACAACTCTATGGGATATTGCTAGTTGTCCTCACGTGTTGGCATTGGATGAGCAGGTAACCAATCGTTGCGCTTTGGGGCTGATAGCTGCTGGTCTGCGGCGTCTTCAATCCGCCATTTTGAATCGTTTTTTGTTAACAATCGGTTAGTTTTTTACATTTCCTAGACAGTGTGATAAAACGTGACAACAGTAATACGATATATTTTCAACGATCTAATATTTGGCAAAATGGGTAAGGCATGATATAGATTTAGCAATTACCTAACTTTCTTTTTTGTTTGTAAATGAGTAAACTGAAAGCTTAAAATGCAAGCAGCATCGCATGAGCATCCATGCGGATACGAAAAAATAAAAAAATGAAATGTATGTTCATCTCGACATCTGGTCTTTACTTGCATCTACTCGAGACTTATCTTTCTGTTTCATATTTAATATTGCTCATGAATGATGTTTTATCCGATGTAAATTGAATATCATATGATTTCGATTTTCAGTCTCATCACATCTGATTATCATTAATTATATTGAGTATTCATATTGAATTAAAATTATAATATTATTTATCTCACAGCGAGTTTATAACTTAATTAGTCTTATGGTGATTACATTTTTCACGGTACTGTAACTGTAGCCTGTATAGTGTACTGGTTATATTTCAGCTTCAATAACAGAATCTTTATACGTGAGTAATCTAAACTACAACACAGACAATACAACTTTGAAAGCTGCCTTTCAAGGCTGTGTGGGAGCCCAGGTGGTATACGACAGAAATACTGGGGCTTCAAAGGGGTAGGCATACACTCTTATTTGTTGTTTTTGCTATTGGATTTGTCATGATTGTTGTAGTGAATGTTATGTTAAATTAAAAGCATGTTATCTGTTACTTAGGCAATTCATTTGAGAGTGAAATGACTGTAAAGGTAGGATTACATTATCAACAAAATATATAGGCTATCACTATTGTGTTCCTCATATTAGGCCTATACGTTTTGCATTCTTTGTGTTATTTTATGTTTGTTAATATGTAATGTTTCAGGTGCCAACAGTTCATGTGCTGTGGTGAATGATTGTTAGTCGGGACAACTGCACTAGTTGCTCTATGTCCACTCCCACCTTTCTCATTGCTTAACTGACTTAGAACCAACATCCCACACTGTCAGTCGGTCAGCTTGTTCAGTCTGGTCAGCCTGGTCGAGGTGTAAGTAGTGGTGCATAGACTGGAAACAAGGATATATTTGTGTCTATCATCATTACTACTTGCCACTCACTCGCTCTCATGTGATTCATTTATGAAGCTTTTTTGTAATTTACTAGTTGATGAGTTTCTTACAACATGAAGTGTTTTAGTAGAAGAGTTGTATCATAGAATCCACCCCAAAATGCTTAGATATTAGACAAAATTGGATGAAATTTATTAACAATGGAGTGGCAAGTATTTGTGGCAATCACTGGCAATCAAGCAATCACTGGCAATCAAGCAATCACTGACAATCAGCAATCACTGGCAATCAGCAATCACTGGCAATCAGCAATCAACAATGAAGGAATGGCCCTCACCCCACTTTTCCTCCTGGTTTGTTGGAAATATTTTATTACAAAAACTTTTAATTGCAGGTATGGCTTTGTTCAGTTCAACTCTGTGGATGATGCCCAGTCCCAGCTAGACCGTGTGGGAGGACCTGGGGGTACAATTAATATTGATGGAAGAGATGTTAAACTAAACTATGCTCATAGTAAGGACCAAAAACAAGGTAGTCTATCATATGAGGTTACTGTAACCTATTTCTTTTTGACTCCCATTATACTCATCCTATACCGTCCTATCTCTTGCTCCATTCAACTTCTGCCGCAGCGGTTATGAACACTCCCTGCTTTAGTTCCTAGTTTGAGCTCCTAGCAGTTCTATTAACCTTATGTATCTCATGTTTGATCTTTAATAAAACTTGCAATGGTAATAGTGCTTGAAGAAATGAGTTTCATGAACAAATTTAAGCACCCGCTCAGAAAAGTTTTATTACCGTTTCATGTGATGATTTTAAATTTTCATTCTGCATGACACTATTAGTAATAAAATGGTTCTGAACGTCATTTTTTTATATTTAATTTAGGTAACTCCAGGTTTTGCATCATTGCAAAGCAGATTATTGTAATGGGATATGACCCATTCAGTTGGGTGAACTTGTTTTTGACTGGGAATTAATATTCTCTTGGAGTTCCAAACATTGTAGCTCGTTATAACATGTTATTATTTGGGCAGAAATATCCTTCAGGAGGTTGTATTGCTATTTATATCCTAACAGTTATTAATTTGAGTAATCTGGTCTCAAATTTTATTGTAGACCATCCTTCTTATTTTACAGGTGGTGGTGGTGGATACAGTGGAGGTGGGAGAGGAGGGTATGGAGGAGGTAGAGGTGGCATGGGTGGAGGATTCAGAGGTAGGGGAGGAAGAGGTGGATACAATCAAGGCGGTGGATACAACAACTGGTCTGACCCGAGTGCCCAGTACGGTTATGGTCAGCAGCAGGGTTATGGACAGCAAGGAGGATACAACCAGTCTGGGTATAATAGTGGTGGCCAGGGAGGCTACAGTGGTTATGGACAGTCATCTGACACATCTTCTGGATATGGTCAACAGAGTGGCACACAAAACTGGCAGCAACAGCAACAGGGATGGCAGCAAGGTGGTGGCCAGTCGTATGGCTCTGGTGGTGCAGGGGACTATCAGCAACAATCTGGTGGTGGGTGGTCTGGTAGCTATCAGTAGTCAACTGAATTTGGTGTCATATATATTGAATGTGTAGGATTATATACATATTTTTCTCTTCGACCAATATATTACCCATCTAGTATTGACATTACTTGCAATTTTTACAGCAGTTTTACATTTATCACTAGTGCTATGTACATACACAACTAACAACTGAAATGGTGTTTACATTTCCTGTAAATTGTTCATTACTTTTACATGTAGCTTTGAAACCAATCAGCAGCTAATTGTGTCTCTTCTAAATGTAGTGTGCTTTTGTGCTACACTTTCCGTTGTACTTGTTGTCATAATTAAATATTATGCATTATAAGTGTGTATTGAATTGTTGTATGATGCCATAAATAATAACATAATATCTAAGTCTACTTGTACAATTTATCACACTGGTAATTTCTGCAATGCTACATAGTTTTTTGTAAGGCAATTGTATCCAAGGCAATCAGTTGCTCCTCACCCATATGTTTACCATCTATCTATTGTCTTCGCAAAAAGAGGAATTCGAGTTGCAGGTCTTTTCTTGTTAGTCACAATGATCTCACTGGCTTGGCTCCTGTGCAGTTCTGATGAGAAAGATGTGCAAAAACTGTCGTGTATACAATAATATAATAATATCTCTATATGTAGCACCCACCCTGGGCATACAAAAACCAAGTTGAGAGTATCACACAGTTTATAACAAAAATGAGTGAAGAAGGGTTCTTGTACAATGTACTAGTACAGGGGTTCTCAACCTTTTTCATACCATGGCCCACTTTGCCCAATCTAAAATTCCTATGGCCCACAAGAGGTCACATCAGAAATCAGCAATTTTTAGTATATATAGATGACTGTATTGGAAAGATTGCCATATTTGTATAAAGCCAGAAAAGGAAACAAATGAAAGTTAGTGAGAGCCTTGGCACTGATGTTTGTCTGCAAGTTCTTCATATGGTGGTTCCACTTGAGATGAAGCACATCTGATGTCATGGACTACTTCAAGGTGGTTCCTTGATTTAGTTTTCAACTGCACCATTGTAGAAAGTCCTGACTCGCAGAGATATGTTGTTGCAAATGGCAGTAACATCCTTAGACATTCCTTGGCTGCTGATAGATAGCTGGATGCCATTCTGGGCCAAAACTGGTTGAGGGATACTTCAGCAAATACATGTAAATCTGTCGCCCCGGAATTACTTTTTAGCTCCATAAGCTCATCTTGCAGGTGATCTTCAATGTCCTCTACTTGTGTTTGGGATGGATTTCTCAGTAGTTTCAGAGATGTAGGTTACAGGTTAGGGAAATATCGCTGAAACTCATCTTTCAGCGCCTCAAGATGTGCGGTAATGTTCAACTTCAGCTTGGAATTTTTTGGTTGAGCACCAATTAACTCAGACAGCGTCTGGAAGGAACTGAAGACTCCACTTTCTGGCTTGCGCTTCCAATTCTTCAGTTTCTGGGTAAATGCGTTGATTGCATCTATCAACTGGATAACAGTAGTTTCTGGGCCTTGGAGTTTCAAATTCAAAGTATTCAGATGCTCAAACATATTAACTAGATAGGCCAGTTGCTGCAGAAAGTAGTTGTTACTGAGTGATTTTGAGACCTACATGAATGGACAACTACTATTTACTTGTATACTATGTGCTATATATTATGTATGCCCTGTGGCCCCTATCCTTTTCCAATTGTTGTGGTGGGTAGGACCAACCATAGAGTTATCTTCTCCATAGAAGGTAACGCGCAGCACTGGCACCAGCTATTTGTGCGTCCCAAGGATAGTAGGAGTGGTAACCATAGAACAAAGGGGTACTATCCTTGACAAAGATAGTGGAAGGGAAGATCAGACACTCAGGCCAAAAACTGTCCGTCCCCCGCCTCCAAACGCGGTCCGAACAAAGCAAAGAGTTGTGCTACCTTGTACACAAATCCGCTCTCGCTATTGGTGTTCCGCCGGCTAATCAGATAACATTGCTAACAGCGGCATCGAATAGATAGTCTACTTATACAAACAATATATCATTAGAAAGAGCGCAACAGTTAACCCGTTGCTTCGCAAAACTAGTCTAGCAGCCATCTAAATGTTCAACACATTTAAGGCGGGAAGTAGATCGCGGAACGTCGGGACCGCCAAATTGGGCGTATTTGGTGGGACAGGGTTTTATCATTGAGTGTCCGATCTTCCCTTCCACTATCTTTGTCCTTGAGCCATAGAGTTGCCTCTATGCCAAAGAGAGTAAAAGGAAAGAGGGATCACTCCGGCCAAAAACTGTCCCTCCCCGCCTCCAAACGCGGTTCGGATTAAGGAAGGAGTTGTGCCACCTTGTGTAGAAATGCACCATGGCTATTGGCGTTCTGCAGACCAATAAGAAACGCTTCTTTACAACGGCGTCGTATAAACCACCTATCTATGTTAACGTGATCGTAAATATAAAAATCGATTTAAGTCGAACGGCTATCCAAATTACCAGTAGGCAGATGGCGGAAAAGTGCATCGCGGAACGTCGGGACCGCCAAATTGGGCGTATTTGGTGAGACAGGGTATTATCATTGAGTCAAAGGGCTATACCCCTTTGCATTGAGTGATCCCTCTTTCCTTTTACTCTCTTTGTCTATGCCTTGAGGCAAAGTGGTACAATAACAGTGTTATTGTACCACTTTGCCTTGAGGGTCCCATAAACAAAGATTTTTGCCATAGAATAGGAAGCATAAAGTTATCTTCCCCTGAACACAACTCTGTGGAAGGAGGTAACTCTGGTCTTTTGTCCAGTCTTTTTGGTCAGTTATTTCGGGCGCAGGTAAATGTTTCCTTTTTCTATTAGAAGGTCGTTTCTGCGTGCTACGTTCAAGTTATTGCTACAAAAATTTGGTCATAGAATAAAAGAATAATTATAATTTATATTTTAATATAATATTAGAATCTCAAAGCAACCTAACAATTATTAATTATAATACTTGGTATTGCGCATTCTAACTCGCTTAATAGCTGTACAGTGAAAGTGAGTGTCTTCACTCACACTTGACTTCACCTTTTTTTTTGTTACTTACTCAGACAATTCTCCAACAGCCACAGAACATTCACATTGATAAATTTGATATTGATATTCATTCAATCAAACCAAAGGTGAGTAATAGAGAACATGAGTACATACTCGTTTTCAGCAGTATTAATATAAATATTATTTTTGTAAATTATAATTGTTATGTGTTTTATTTGTATGCACTAAGCTGTTTAGTGCATTATTTATGATGATCATAATAATGATTATTAAATGTAAAATTACTAGGTATAATTATTAACAAATTACAATGTTATGTGAAAATGTAATCAAATTAACCTACATAATAATTATGATTATAATAGAAATCACAATGACAATGGGTAATAAATAAATAATTCATTATAATATGATTAATAATAGTTAATAGATATATATAAATTTATAAAATAATTGACCGACTTGGACTGATTGACCAGTGACCATGTTATCATTTTGGCTGCTGTTGCACTGAATTTTGGAACAGAGTATTGGGGGCTCTCAATAGGAATATATGATTCAGCTTACAGCCTTACATCATGTAGATAGGGCAAGGACCACAATGACAACTGAAATTTCACCTAGATTTAATTATGAATTTTGATTGTGAGGTCTGTCCTACTCGAGTAGTAGTCTATATTGTCCAGCTTATTGTGTGATTGATATATATACTAACGTTACAATGTTTATATTTTGTTCTACATACATGTAGCATAGATGACGTTACAATCATATTCATGGTGTACATTTAGAGAGGTGTGTATGCTGTCATGTCTAATGAAAGGAACTCCTCGCAAGGTATGGGAGCCATTGGGTCCCTTGCTGGCTATGCTATGAGTGATTCAGATGAAGATCTCGATGATATGCATAAAATATCAGGCAATATATCAGGTTCTGATGATGAGCATTCCTCTCACAGTAAAGCTCCCAGTCGTACTTATTCACCAATAATAAAAGAGAGCGAATTACTGGAAAAGAAGAAATCACATGGTATAGTATTCTACAACTACAATACATTGCTGTAGCTGTTGAGAACATCTGTTGTTGCGTTCACTGGTAATGGCCCATGTAGGCCTACATGTATGTACCTTGTATTATATTTACATTCTGTAGGGTCTAGCCTTGCCCTAGTAGATTATGGTGAACCAGATGATGAGAACAGTGAGCAAAACCTTCAGGTGCCTGGAGGTAGTGACAGTGAACACAATTCACCTGCACCAACCACAACATCAGAGGTACAATGGTTTAATGTACAATGACTGTCTTTTGATTGTAAAACTATAGCTAGCCCCAGCCTGGGCTCTAAGATTCTGTAGGCTTCAGTGAGTGTTCCCACATGTTGTTCTGGTCTTTCGTACCCAAGCAAACACTGTTTTAGAGATCAACTTTCTGTCAGTTGTGCTGGAGCAACTTCATCTGTGTAAATTCGTATGATGCAAGTACACGATGTATACTGGTGACAGTCGGGCACTGGTGTGTTGTAGAACGGTGGAGTGGTAGATTATGAAAATACATTAACAGGGGAGGAGTTGTCTGCTGCTGCTAATAATGACATCACTCATCCAGAAGAGGAAGTAGATAATGAGGATAGCTTAATACCTCCCTCCCCACCTGGGCCCCCTCCTCACTCTCTAATCGTATGTTCTGATTATTTTAGCAAATATGTTGAGTTACTAATTGCCACGGGTGCATCATACGAATCATACATGAGTTGTAAGCATGTCCTGTACACAGGGAAATGAAACCTAATAGCATAACCCTGTTCTTCTAACTTTACTGGGTAACTTATTAAGTCGCCCATTTGAGGAGCCATTTAATATAGGGTGAGGTGTGCAGATAACAAATATCGGAGCGATTCAGGATTTGTCATTGGAAATACAATCTAATCAAAATGTTATCTGATGGATCAGTTTAGCTTGTTTCCCTTAGGGGAGGGGGAAGGGCTGGACAGGGACATTATTGAGTGGAGTTTGTTGTCTATTAGCCAATCATATTAACTGGATAATATAAATCTCGCCCGTGCGGAATGCTAACAGTCGGGTCATTTCGATGTTGCCACTTTGTTGTGACCGTTAGGATATGTCATCATACAACTAATTAGAACCAACCTTTAATGTAATACAATTTATAATGAAGATGATTAATGTACAATATAAACTGTGTAGGCCCATTATAGGCATATTACAGTATATAAATGTAGAAGTACCAGATGTGATGTCATTTGCCTTCCCCTCAATTCATATATTTGTCCAGTCTACGTAAGCACTAAGTAGAGAGTATATAATGTATATCTTAGCATCTGTACTATGGTTGTACATGTGCAGTGACTGTACACTTATGCTGTATTCACAGGAGAAAATTGGGAGGTTGTCTAAGCGGCCTCAAGGTAGTTTAGATACAACTATAAAAAGTACTAAAGACTTTAGGAACCCCAGCATATATGAGAAGCTACTATCTCACCTTGGAGTAAATGAGAAAGGGACTAACTACCCCCCAGTAAGTATCCTCTCCTTTAAAGTGGACTAACTACCCCCCAGTAAGTATCCTCCCCTTTAAGTGGACTAACTACCCCCCAGTAAGTATCCTCCCCTTTAAAGTGGAGTTCTTTCAGGAGTTGTCCTCCTTATTATTATATTAGTGGGTTAAGTTCTTGCAATGCTAGTTTTAGTAATTTATAGTTTGCAGTTTTCATGCACCTACCTAAATAAAATTAGGATCAGGCTGTAATTTTCATAACTAGCTGAAGCTGACTATATTGGAATATCAGCAAATGGGCAAATATACCTTCACAATTAGGCCTACTCAGCTTTTCACAGTCTTTAGCTATATGCGCTAGTCTAGGTAACTCTACTGGTGCTTATAAGAGCTCTCAATGTAACATGCTTTTTGTTTTGGTGTGTAAAAGCATATAAAGTAAACATCATTCGCCACTCCAATTTATTAACTGACATCTTAGGACTAGGACTCACAGTCTATTTGGGCTAAATCAATTGGAGCGTATTGGCTACTTTGCCGATACGTCATATATACCTTTCTTTATGCCTATACATTACATGACCTATACATTACATGACCTATACATTACATGACCTATACATTACATGACCTATACATTACATGACCTATACATTACATGACCTATACATTACATGACCTATACATTACGGGACCTATACATTACATGACCTATATATTACATGACCTATATATTACATGACCTATATATTACATGACCTATACATTACATGACCTATACATTACGGGACTTATACATTACATGACCTATATATTACATGACCTATACATTACATGACCTATATATTACATGATATGTTGTTGGTAGTATCAATTCTTTTTTAGGAGTTGTATGACCCTTCTATTTGGAGCACGAGCTCGTATTATGATGAATTAGGTAAGACATTTAATTGTACAGCCATTAATACTTCTGCTGTTCTACAGGCTGAATAGCTCCTTTCCTATGAAAACTGATATAAGAATATACATGTACATTACCAATTAGCATATTTGATTTTAAATTTGTGTACATTACAATGTGTTTCTCAAGCTAATATACTGTTATCACTTGAACTTTCCAGCTAAACTGCAAAACATAGAAATGGAAAAGCGCAAAGCAGAGAAAAAAGACAGAGTGAAGGTATAAATAGTAATACTACCTACCTACATGACGTATTGATAAGAGTGTGATTGTGACCTTGCTACTCTGCATGTAGTGCTCCTCAACTCTTGGATTTGGAGTTGTCAGTAAAATGTAACATGGTAGGGTAACTCCATAGTATCTAAATACCAGCTAAAGCATCGTGTAGTTTTCTCTATTATCTATCATATCGTGTAGAATTTTCCCCTATCTGAAAGTATTATTAACTCTTTTAGGTAGAGTTTATTACATCAACCAAATCAACAACCACAACAGATACAAGTGAAGGCTCAGGTACCCAACACCTTACATATACTTTTTACAGACTGTACACTACATACTACACACTGTACACTACATACTACGCACTGTACACTACATACTACACACTGTACACTACATACTACACACTGTACACTACATACTACGCACTGTACACTACATACTACACACTGTACACTACATACTACACACTGTACACTACATACTACGCACTGTACACTACATACTACACACTGTACACTACATACTACACATTGTACTTTAGGCCCATGTAGCTCACTTTTGATCACCGCATAATGTTTTCAAATCAGTGTCTTTACATATACGAATAGTATATCCCAAATGGACATATTGTATCCATACACATGTATTATATTTTGTTACTTGACCGCCAGACGACGATATTGCGATAAATGCCGACAACAGCACGGTTTAATAGTTCTACTTCTGTTGAATTGTGTATGCCTTACAATAGTGTAAGCAGGCTTGGGAGTAACCACCTAGAAGCGATAGTCGATACCAATAGTCTTTACCTTTTACCTGTATTTAATACCTTATAATCGTTACTTTTTTAACGTTTACTAACAATAGTCGTTACTTTACCTTCATGACTAAGTTTTGTATCAGCTGTTGGTGCAAATCTTGGTGACACCAATTCTGGCGATCCCAGGATCCGATTCCCAGTGGAGCTCCTCTTTTTTATCGATCGTAGTATTACATAGTTGACGCTTGAAAGCCTACCATGTTTCGTATTTACTTACTAATATGCAACAAGCTCTGCAATTTAGGATGAGTCAAACAGTTTTGGATTCAGAAGAATGAGTTCTATCATAAATATCATCTTTTACAGCTTGTAATAGCATTCCGTTAACATTTATCTGGCGCAGAGTATTTGTTGTATTTTTTTAAAATCAATTGCCCTGCCAGCAGCAGTATTTTTATAAAGAAAGCCTCCCTGCAATCTCCGAGTGGAAGGGTTAAATTGAGAGCTGGCTCATAGACAATATATTTGCCTACAACATAAACAAATATATTGTAATACATTGTACTATGTACGTATACTTCAGCATACATTTTATTTGCTTATAATTTGCTTATTTGAAGAATACGACAGTATTACATGCATATATAATACTCTTGGAGTTGAAATGGAGTATTGTAGATAGTATTTGGTATCCGTGTATTGAAATCGAAATCATTACTCCTCTAAGCTAAAGTCGGAAATATTATGGTTAGTGTTTAGTCAGTACTCCTTTTAACGTAAGAATATTAAAAAATGTCTACATTTTTCTCAGTATCAACTCCCAAGCCTGAGTGTCAGACAAATTTCCATTTTCACAAAATATTATGCAATAAGATGGAAAATTTTTTAATTTGTATGAAGAGCTAAATATTTAAATATGTACTCATAAACATGCAAATCCTGTTCGATCAGAGTACTAAACCAGTGATAGTTTAGGGAATATGGTGGGGTGAATCAGACACCTCCTTCATCATCAAGTGTTTAGACTAAAATACTGTAATAATGAGGGTTGCCTAGTATGAGGAGAGGGGAAGGGCAGTGTTGACATAGCTACTACATCATTGTAATATGTACACAGGGCTGTCACCTGTGCTATAACACTGACAGAAGAGGCTGCTAGATGTCTAATAGATATTATAAACATTTACTCAGGTGTCATTCATGTAATTCAATATCTGTGATAAAAGTCAAGTACAAGTGCTTCCACGGCACTGCTACATGTAGATGAAGGTGTAGGATTATGTATACTCTGCTCTCAAAGTATAAACAGGCAGCACTCCCATCATGTAAACTTGTTGAACACATGGTTGCCACTTGGATGCTGTCATTGTTTGTGAC
This sequence comes from Bugulina stolonifera, assembly GCA_935421135.1. Classification (NCBI taxonomy): domain Eukaryota; kingdom Metazoa; phylum Bryozoa; class Gymnolaemata; order Cheilostomatida; family Bugulidae; genus Bugulina; species Bugulina stolonifera. The sequence goes on from OW285187.1 coordinate 35,091,727, forward strand.
CATGGGAGGTGAAATATCTGGCATGTGATACATGCTGAGCATAGAATGCGATGCCAGTTATGCTATCGCTCTAGCATGTGCTCCAGGCTAAGCTAAATCCTTGCCACTGCCAGCATAATACTGTACGCCTAGACCCACATGGTCTCTATTAAAAATGCACTAGGTTTACTGAACTAGCAAGGCTGAGCCTATCTGATTTCAACCCCTCACAATAAAGTTAAGTACGACCTTCTTCTCTTAGTGCTATTTGGAAGTTGAGAGAAGGGAGTATTGGTGGGGTTTTATGGCCACATACTGTAAATTTCTAGTTTACAAGAGGAGCCTAAAAGCAGCTTACAGGAATGACGTGCTTACTCCATAGTTAGTGCCCTGTATTACATACATGTACATATTCTAGATTTCTTTGTAGGAGCAAAGAAGTCAAAATGGGATACAGCTGGTCAGCAGCAAACAACACAAACTACATCTACTGCAGGCTCAGCTCAGCCTCCAGTCGGTTCCCTTATCAAGAAGAAATAACATTTCCTGTTGCCACTAGAAACTCAGTTCAAACTGGTACTTACTGTAAATATGCAAATGTAAATGTTAACTGCCAGTTTATCTTGGGCCAAGTGCAATGTAATGGGATGCCACTACTATCAAGCTGTGAATATATCGCTAATGGAAGCACATGATCACTGTATTTATGAGTAAAAGTTGTAATTATTTTGCACAAGAGTTACACACATGCAATGTACAATGTAAAAGTGTTTGCTAATTCAATTTCATAGTGACTGTCAATATATGGCCGAGTTTTATTGACCTTCTGGTTCACAAATGTATATAATCCGACCTGTGTTTGTGACTGTCTGCATTCTTTAATAGCAGACAGTCTACTACTTTGAATATTATTAAGATACATCTAATAACTACCCTGGTTAGTGTGAGATTCTAACATAGTTTTACTTAACTCTTTTTAAGATGGCAATAGTTCTGGTTTCTGTCCTAAAAAAACCAGTAATGATTTTATATGTTTCTCAAGATTTGTTGAATGGAATGTATTTTATCATAATTGTAATATTCTTCAAACAATAAACCCACCAAACTTTGATATTATATATTCCAATGTGTGTTGTGGACAGATGGATTATATGCTAGAACGTGTGGATAGACGGATTATTTAAACATGCATTTAAATTTATGTCTTTCTAGTAACAACATTATCAGAGGAACAATAAAAATGTATTTATTAATTTGTTAAAATATGCTAGTAGTGACAGTGTTTTAAAAGTTCAATAAATAAAATGTGTAGGAGAGTAGTATACATTACAGCTTATAAACCAGAATGTAAAAATAGTATAGTACTTTATACGAGACAAACAAAAATTTGCAATTGCTCTAAAACAGGTATTGTAATGTAATTATATCTCTAAGAAAAACTGAGGGAGGATGCATTGACAGCTGGGTCACGACAGCTCTCCACTAGACATGACATCTACCCATAATGATAGTGATAATATAGCATATAATTGAAAAACCTGTGCATGTAATTACTGTAATGGGATGCAGTCTTTTAGCTTGTGAATTAGCAATAATATCACCCCTGCCAAGCTAATAAACTGGTCATAACATTGTAATGGAATACATACAGCATGTACACAGAGTGAGACTGATGCGTGTAACAGATCAATATGAATAACATATTTTCGTACTGGGAATAGGAGTTCAATAAGCATACTTCAGGACATACAATGAACTATTATTTTTCCCAAGCTATGCACATTTGTACTTGAAAAATAACAGTTTACAAAATTTCACTAACAGTATAAATTTGCTGTTGATGTGGCAATCCATTTGTCTCTTTGGTGTCGAAACGTAAGCAGTATCCAGGAAGGCTACATGTTAGTGTTTTCTGTAGCTAATAACTAATAATTATGATGAAAATTTTGTTCTCAAATGTTGCTTCGCAACAAATTCCAACCTTAATCTCCTGTTTAATAAGAAACCATACTGATTTGCTGGTGAATGTGGTAGCAATAACTACATGTAGATATTATATTTGAAATATTGACTAGATACAAAATAAGCTTGGATAAAAAACTTTTTTAAAGAGTACGCCGCTGCTTCCTTTCCTTCCTATCTTTCTTAGCAACATGTCTAGCCCCATCCTCTTCCTGAATCTGTTTATGCATGTTTAGAATCCCGACTCCGCCCTCGCATACATTCTCGCTCTTCCTTGCAGCTTTCAGAGCTTTCTTAATGCCTGGTTTAGCCTCTCCATTTTCATTCCAAGATGTGATAAAGTCAGCATAGAATTTTGTTACTAGCCGGCCAGTGGTGTCATACTTCTGCTCCGCCCGCACTCCCATTAAGTGGTGCTCACCTGGAGCTATCTTTTTATCACATGTGCAGCCTAAACCTTGAGACAGATAAATCTTTGTGTCTTTTTCTGCCAGCAGCTTGTATATCTTCTTCGCCTTGCTGGTATCCCGCTTGTAGAACCTCTTCTTACGTTTTCCCATATTGAGTTCCACTTCCCCTGGTCCAGCAGTACTTGACTCTGCACGGAGACCTTTAATTGTAGCTCTGATTACTAAAATATAAACCTAACTGATTGATTCATCAGTGTTGAATTTCAATCAAATGAATTAATACAAAATGTATCCTACAAGTATTTGTATGATTGTAATTTTCAAAATATGTGCTAATGAAATTTTCGATCTTAGTGAATCATGGTGACACTTGACAGGGGTGTGTTCTAATTCCCATCCATCACAGCCATCTAATAGACCTCAGACCTGCTCATTATTGTTGAGACCTATGGTAGCAAGTATAGATTGGCTTCAAACAGTCTGAAATTAGCCTCATGCATTCGCACTGAGCATTTAAATGGGCCTATATGGAATCTATTTAAAATTTTATCATTGTAATAGAAAAATTAGTTCACAGCATGAACAAGTACTAATTGAGCTCATTTTACATGAAGTGCAAATTTGATGTACTTATAGTAAGCCGTACCAAATGCTGTGAAATCTATTCTCTCCCTACCCACTGGTCTAAGCTGGAACATCTTTCCTTCAAGATAGGACATTCACTTTCCATTCCCCAGAATATTGCTTTATTTTTCAACTCAAGCAAGCAGCACATAGTACATACCAAACCAATAGGGCGTTTTGTTTTACTACTAATACATTTACTGCATCCTACTGCAATGTTTATGTATATTGGCATTTGTGTAAACAAATGTCTTACCATACTTCGCTTTACAGAAGTTATGAAGTATTCCCTCGTAAGTGTCGGGTTCTTGGCATGGCTTACACACTCTTTCTTCAACAACTGAAATGCATTGCATTTAATAAAATTCAAGCTGTGAGATTAGTTCTGTGCTATGGAGAGCAATGTAATGCAGAAATATTTTTTATATTTTGTGGGTTAACCAATGTATGATGGTTCAACCTAGATAGAAATCAAGTCACTAAACACTGTCAAAATGTGAATTTAAATGGTTGAAAGTTTTAGTATCATAAATAAATTTTACATGATGTAAAATTACACATACATTGGTAGCAAAATTGCAAATTCGAAAACATTCTGGACTTTTACCAATTTTTCTGTATCAAGATACTATCTAGCGATTTCGTGTGAGTGGTTAGTTAGGGAGATTTATGTTAAATGTATTGTACCTGTTTGGTTAACAGTTGACGATGGGCCAGGTATACAAAGGTCGTTGTCTGCTGGGAACTGATCACACTGAAACATCTCTGGCCACGGGAAGCCGTATCTTTTCATGTATCCTTCGCATGACTTCTGTACCCCTTCGCAAAGTGATCGACACGGTAGTATGACTCGTTCTAGGCATACTGGTGAAAATAGAGAGCAGAGAAATATCTGTGTATCAGCATGGCAACGTATTCCTACTAAAGCATTCCAATTGGATGCTTGTTTTGTAGCTTCTTCCAGGGTGTCGTGCTCGAGGACGTTTGGTATCCTCATCGAATTGTATCCAATGTTCTGGCATAGAGTCATATTCTCAGGAATTGTTACACACTTTGGTTGAACCATTCTACCCGAGCTCACCGACCACATTTTGTCAAAGTTCTCGTCTTGTTCCAAGAACTCTCCACTGATGGCCATGACCATCACAGCCTGTAAGATGATGAGCCGCAGCATAGCTATTCTGTCAACACCTTCAAACAGTGGCAATTGTGAATTGAGTGAAATCTAAACTCTACAGGAAGACTGGGAAAGCTGAACCCTGTCAAATGCTCTCTCTTCTCTTAGACTATCTGTCTGTCTGTCAGAATGAAATCATGCAAGTGTCTGCTGTTGCTGACATACCCTTAGCTCCGCCCCTCATGCAATCAGCGGGAGTGATTATATTCTGCCTTCTTCTATACATGTCATAACTATAGAATGGTTCAACTGACACTATGATGATGCTACTTGTATATGCTTGAATAGCTCATAAGTACACATAGTTTATTTCATCTAGGGTCGAGGCCATTCAATTGACACTCTACTTACAAATAATCATCAGACTTTCCCTTGCAAACTGCTAACCACACAAAAGTGCCACCTCAGAGCCCATCAGTGCTCTCTTCTGCTGCAATTCACTTAAGGTTTCCACTTGTCAGTGTCAAAAGCACAAACTAATAACCTTCAATAATTTACAGTTCGGTGTCAATGGAGTCATTTCACTGTTTTTGTGACTGAATTCATAATTGTGGTATAATACACGCCCTCTCGATTCTCCATAGGCCAATTTATTTTACATAAAATGTCTACCAAACTCATAGTGGGTTTCATATTTTCCTAAAATTTGCTACAAAGATAAAACTCTCTGCTCTCATCTGTCCTAATAACACTGACGCTAGAGAAATACTGCATTTTTGGTCTATATATTGCACAGCAAAAGCCTATAGCAATGCAGTAGTTCTATTTGAAATTATCAGAAGTTATCTGCCCACATGATAAATAATGAAATAGTAGGAGTTCAACCAGCTAATTAGTGTAATACTCACTTTATCCGTGTAACTTCATCTTCTTAGATAATGGTTGGCTGATTTACACGGAATTAACATCCCTTGACATGCCAGTATGACATGAATAATGCACAAGGTGTGAGAGTATAAATCAATACGTCTGCATATAAAGATCTCTAACTTCTGAAGAGATTGTAATGCGAGTTTGTCAGCTGTCACATGTCCTTCCACAATAAGCTGTACATGTTCAGTGTACTTATGTATATGGGCTACTCTATAACAACATAATAATATGATTCAACTCTCAGCAAACCTACAACACTTGAACATGTCACCTTCGTACTTGACACTGAAGTGAAGCTCCATTTGTGAAAGGTACGGTAGGTATGTAATGAATGTTGTCTCATTTCAGTTTCACATGCATCCTGTCACATCATTATTTTATTGTAGGCCATTATGAATACATGTCATGTAATGTTATTATTTTCCGTTGTATTAAGTAGCTAGTATTAGTGTGTTCCTTGAATATATGAATTACCAATCGCTGCCCATACCTGTGATTATGTTGCTTAGTTGGTGTTAAAATGTTATCTTCTACAGAAGCCGGTAAAGATCAACAGCTACACAGATGGGTATTTGTTTCGACATTATCGAAGATGTGCCAACATTTCTGAGACTTTCGATAACAATGGCCGCCCTATCTCTTTCCACCATCTCTCTAACCTTATCCACTAGTTACTGGGAGTATCACACATACAACAGCACCTGCATACTCTCTAGAAGTAATAGCACAACCACAGCTCTTCAGTACACTGATTTCATATTTGTTACCGTGCATAGTGATACACAGGATGTCTCCAGTTCACTGTTCTCCAAACATTACTTCATACATAGACGATATGCTGGGATTTGGGAGCTGTGTAACATTCTCTCAGGTAAGTATAGCCATGATCGGTGTCTTTGTTGACTACTAGTGGTTATCACGAACTGGTACATGAATGTGCACGCTCATAGAGTCATAGCTCATACACAACACTAAAGTCCTATTGAGCAAAACCAGTGACAACTTGTTTAGGAGTGAACCTAAATATAAGAGGGGTAACCAAGCTGGTATTTGTTGCACATGTATAATATCAATTTTCAAATCAAATTTACCAAAATAATATTAAGCTCATGTAGCCAAATTGACTTATTCATGCAGGTCTTAGATGAGATATATGTGGCCATTGATCTTAAAACAACATGCATTGTACTATCCACAATGTTATACTATCCGCAATGCTACACCATCCACAATATTGTACTATCTCCCAATATTATACACACAAATGTGTTTCGTATACAAGACATGAGCATTATTTATTTTTCCCACCATGCTGGGAATTAGTGCTTGGTGTCCCATGTGTACAAGTGTAGGTAAACACTTCTCGTTCAAACTATGTGCACATGAGTAGTCTATGTCTATGTATATAATATATCTATGTATATAATATTGTGATGGTACGCCCAGTCGTATCTTACATCTGACACTCATTATTGCGTGCATACATGTATATATCTGCTTGTACTTTACTCTTATATTGTTATATATGATTATATGATTATATCTAAGTCTTTTAATGCCTTTTATACCCATGTACAGAGGCCCGACCTCTCAGAATCCATTGATATTCATTTTGTACATGAATTGGACCATTATAAGCAACTTTTGTAGAACCCGACCTATTTTGGGTCGGCCGTCGGGCTTCCGGCGGCCATCTTGTTGCGCAACTTCCGGACGACCACACGTCGTCTTTTCCCGACGTCACGTCGGCCGGAAGTCCTTATACTATATAAAGGGCACTGTTTTACTGTTCATTGTCTCAGTCTACACTTGGCTTTCAATAAAGACACATCTATACTTGATACAGGGACTTTCTCTTCCTTTTACTAGGTCATTCGCTTAGCGAACCGCCTACTAGGTTGAACTACTCTCTTTCATTGTATAGTCTGAAGGTCGGACTTGAGATCAGATGGGTCGTCTTTGGTAGTATTTGGGCTACTGAGACCGCTCGATCTTTCATGTAATGCGAAGTCCTATTACCACTCATAGGCATTTCATTTCTGGGTCGATAGTCGTCCAAGGACGACCGCACCCAATCACAGAAACCATTACAATATGTCTATGTACAGTGTATATAATATGTTTATGTCAAGGTCAAATACAGGAGGACCTTCCTGGCTTAGTACACTCATTTTAGCATTAGAGAGGGGGTAGGTTATCACATGGAACTCTTCACTGCATAATATATGGTAACATATTGTTTTCCATTCTATCCAGAGGGTTCCCAGGAGTTCATATATGGAGTTCAGAACCGGAGGAGGTGCTTCAATTACTTGTCAGAATATCCAAAAGTCAAGTCTACCCTGTCGGCCAACGTCATCTACTTCATCCGTTAGTTATCACCTCTTTTATTCCCCTTACTCTAAGCTCCTCTATATAATATGGTATAGTTTCAGCTGATATTGAATCTGGCATGTTGAAGCTTCAAACACATTGTACAATGTAGATGTACAATGTACACCGTGGATGTGACATTACTGTTTAATTTGTTGTTACAGAAGACATGGACATGTCTAATTAATTATAAATGTAACCGGTTGTTATTGTGTTCTTGAGTATACATGCATGTATATAACAGCATAATTGTCTTAGAGATGAGAAATGCTGCTGTTGCTAGTCTAATACTGGATATTCTGATGCTGATGGTTGCTATGGTGACTGGGGTGATAGGGCTGGTGAAACGGCAGGTGTTCTGCATCATGATAACAGCAGTCATGTTCCTGCTAACTGGTAGGTTGGAGTTAGGCAGGGGCAGATAACTCTGACTAAACATATATCTTACAATCTTGGCAGTCCATGTATTTGTGATTCCATTATAACAATATAGTATAGTAAATAGTAATTATTTATTCTTGTTAGTGAGCATTCAGTGTCATGTACTATGTCTATTATATAGGTAAATGAATATACACAGGCCACACTGTAATTATCTACCATGTATTATCTGCAATAGCCAGTCAATGTAGTGTAATGTCTGGCAAGCCTGTGTTATGAAGTAATACATTTAGTATTCATTGCATGTTACACCAAGTAACAGTGTAATGTCTGTTTATTCTAAGGCAGGGAGAGAGAATAGTACATATTGTGTAATAATGAATAATGAATAATATTATAACTAAAAAGAGAATTTAATGGGTTTGAGATGAACATTAAAATATTTGTTGATCCAGGACCTTCTGTTGAGGACTAACATACAGTCTGTAATATTAGTAATAACATGTAGCTGTACTAAAATATGTATCTGAACACTTTGTAGCCTTCTACACACTGATGGCACTTGTGGTGATGCACGTTAAAATTGGTCAGGAAAACAGGATGTGCTCCAGCTTCAACCCAATACCAACAAACATGTGTGACTGCTATACTGTCCATCCAGACTGGTCTCTGTACGTAGCCTGGATGTCAGCAGCTCTCTGTGCTCTCACTTTCTTTACATGGATGAGGCTGGCTAAACTGATGGCTAATGGCATCACCAAGACATGATGTCCATGTTTACCTCCACGATACATTGTTTTGTATTAGTATTTCTATTCCTAGCAGCCCCATGCAGGATGATAAGAGAAAACTCTATAAGCTTATCCGTGTCACACCCCTCCCCTCTTGCCACAAAGACCAAGCACTATGCTGCATGTTAGGTTTTCAAACCCTTTACTTGGCTGGTAGTAAAGGAAGGCAGGGAGATGTCTTGGTAGATTTGATAAATCAAATATTTATACATTTTTTATATTATATTATATTATATTATATACAATGTATAATGCATGTAGTATTGACCTGCTGGGCATTTGCTACTCCCTCGAATCAACCTGTAATGATTAATCTAAGCTATACATTTGGCTCTGACTGACAGTGTTTAGACACTGACACATCTATTAATAATAATTATATTTATTTTCCATATATTATATTGTAACACCCCCTGAGGTAATAATAGAAATGAATTACTGGCCTGTCACAATGTAAATATTAATTAAAATACTTTGCAATACCAGAATGATACAGTTTTGTAACAACCACAACTGTTGTCAACTAAACAAGTGTACATAGACGTGTACGTAGATGTAAAAACATATTAATAATAATATACACAAGCTTCAGTCTCTTTATAAAAATTTACAGTCAAGTATACTTACAAAATTTCTTACAAAGTTAAATGCAAATAGTATTGTAAATGAGACTCTAACCGGTATGTACCATATGCCTTCCAAGGTGCTACAGATGATTGCCTGTTCTACCTGCCAGGGTTCTGGTGACTGACCACCTGCTCTACCTGCCAGGGCTCTGGTGACTGACCACCTGCTCTACCTGCCAGGGCTCTGGTGACTGATCACCTGTTCTACCTGCCAGGGCTCTGGTGACTGATATTGAAGAGCTGATCACCCAGTCTCTCTAACTCATTCCTGTACTCTAGGCTCTTGAAGACCAACAGAAAAAATTAAATAATGAAATTATTGTCACAGTCAACACTTGAAGATTTCAACAGCCCGCATTTGGCTGGAGAATTAAGATTCTCCTCTTGTATTGTATCATTATATCACATGGTGTATATCGCTACCAGTATTACCTACACAGCAGCCATATTATGTGTTCATAATATTTTAAATACCTCATAGTTGAATCCATAGACACCATTTAGCCCATAAAGAGCTCCAAACCAGCTAGCTGCAATACCACCTGTACTGTCATTGTCTCCCCCATGGAATACTGCCCTAGAAATCACATGCATGTAACCAATCAGCTGAAAGAAAATCACCACAAACCTACTCTATTCAGATCCCTCACCCACATACCAACTCCTGTGTTCCGAATCATACAAACTAGTCTTGGATATGTGTTGAGTTGCTTTCTCATAGAACACCTTAGAAAAGAGAGAATAACTCCGCAATACTACAAATTTTATATGCATAGAGTAAAATCTGTATGTAGATAGTCTTGGTTACTAGCATTTGAAGATTGGATTCCCAAGACAATATGAGTATCAGTTGACATTACTATTGCTATGATATATTATACTACTCGGTCATTGTATAGGCCTACTGTATAGTACATGACTCTGAATACATACCTGTTACATAGCTCAATCCAACTACCACAACAACCAAGTAAAGCATCGTACCTGCAATATTATTGTTATTATATTATTAGAATATAACTATTACAGAACATAGGAATGTCCTACAATTTTATAACTAGAGGTGTGTTGTCTTGTATAAATAGTGTCACATACATGTACATGTACATGTACAATGTAAGTCACATACTTTATAAGGGTTCGTTTGTTTACACGTCAAAGAATAACACATGCATGATCATTGGTTGTGTGCTTAATAGTCCAAAATAGAATATGCACTCTACCAACCACATAAGATTTATATGTAGTTGATGTACAGCCAACACATACATTATAATATATTATAGTAAAAGTATTGATGAGAGGAATAAATTCTAAGTAGAAATTGCTTCCTTTTCCCAGCAATTGTATCATTTACAATATTTTCTATCAGAGTTTATATCTACACTATTACAGTCCTACCAGTTTTAGGTATAACAATTAGCCATCCATTCTAGTGCAGACACAAATGACCACATTATAAGTTATATGAAACTAACGCAATGATGGTGGAGTCGTGCCCACTTGATCCTCCCCAACCACTATGGGAAATCTTTTTGTAAAATTCATCTCTCTCTTCCACACCATATTTCTCAGGAAATACTGGGTCTAAAGTGCCGTCCAATAACTGCCTCATTCTCAAATAATCTCGCCATTTTTCTTCAAAATTTGACCTAATGTACATGAGATGGAGATTTGAAAACACAATATGATCATAAGATCCTTCATAGTTCACACTATTATGTGGACATACCATAACTTTATAGCATCATTCATCATATTTAAATATATTAAAACACATGCAAACTACATTCAGAACTTCTTACAGACGCATTGTGAAATTGTCCTCTCTCTCTCTGAAAAAAAGAGAGAGGACAATTCTATACTATAGTTGAGAACATAGTCTTAGTCATGTAAATTGTGGTATCTGCCCATTTCCTCACACTCCAACTGAGAGTTGCTCAATATAGAAGCAATTAACTTTGCAGAGTTGCTTAATGAACATGTATCCTTGTAAACTGTGGCACAACACTAAATTTTACACCCAACTGTTCTGCAAGCTGATCGCCTAGAGCTACCTTTGGCTAAACCAAACACATTTTGCAAAACTTATACCATAAGACAATGCCCATTACCCATTATGACTGATATTTGTCTATAAATCCTTTTCCTGGGTTAGCGGGATAGATGATATAGGTCACTTGTTATTGAAGGGCTGGGGACATGCATTGAGTGTTAAAAGGCTGGGGACATGCATTGGTTGCATACCAAAGTCACCTTACCAATCCTTCAGATTTGCTTCAACTTCTACACCAGACTCCTCTACATAATATTTAGCTATCGGTAAAACCGAGTTCACAAGTTCAGCACCCCAACATCTCAGTGGTCTGTCTATTGGAATATAAAACCATTCCTATAGTGTTCAACACACAAAGGCTACAAATATACAAGTATTTGGCAAGTAGTATTATAAAGAGACAAGAACCTGTAACAGTGACCATATAACTAACCTTGTAAGGCGTAGGAAGTGAATAGGGCAGATACAAGGGAACCTAGATAGCCCACAGGGTTGTGATGTGTTACTCTACCACTCTCTATACTAACAGCTATCAGATCATCCAACTCTGACTCTACACTGTATCTCAAACCTATACACATAGATCTCATAGCCGCTCCACAACCTCCTGCCCTGTAATCAAAACCCATGTACCTCCATAGTACCGTCTGTATAACTACCGTCTGTTTAACTCCCGTCTGTGTAACTACTGTCTGTATAACTACTGTCTGTGTAACTACCGTCTGTATAATTACCGTCTGTATAATTACCGTCTGTATAACTACCGTCTGTATAACTACCGTCTGTGTAACTACCGTCTGTGTAACTACCGTCTGTATAACTACCGTCTGTATAACTACCGTCTGTATAACTACTGTCTATGTAAATACTGAATACACTAACCGTGGATTGAATGGTACCCTGAATATATTGGCCTGGGGCTTTGCCACCCGCATCTCTTTTAGTTTAGCACAGGAGGCTATTGTATTTTTCCCTGCAACGATACATTATGGACTATATTACTTTGCATACTCTCCATCAAATGTGGTGCAAGCAAAACACTGTTGACACCTACATGTACCCGTACAGCTACAAATTTAGTACATGTATAGCTACAATGTCAGTACATGTATAGCTACAATGTCAGTACATGCATAGCTACAATGTCAATACAACATGTAACAATGTCCAAAACTTACAAACAATTCTAGAATACACCGTAGTACAATATACCCATGATGCAACAGGGAACCAATTTTTTAACAAAGACAGTCGGGTAAACCTACCTGCTGCCCGACCTGTCATATCATTCATGCATTCTATATATTCTCGGGCTAGATTGTCAAACAGACTGGCTTTTTGAGCACTTGAATCGTCTACTAAAGCTAAGAAATACAGTAAGAGAACATTCATTTAACCGACTTGAGAAGAAAACGGGGTGTTACATGTAAGTAATACAATAGTATCTGTGGAGTAGAGGGTTTTGGACAGCAAGTAGAGCCAACATGTTGACAGATTGATATGGTATGGACCACAGGCTATCTGACAAACATAGATATAATCTAATACCATACCTCGTGCTGTTGCTAGATGCATAACTGTATCATCACTAACTCTGAAGTTGGATACTGAAAGACAAAAGTCAACAAGTGAATTCACATTTCGTACAAACTGTGGCTCTCAGAGATTACATAACAATAATTTCCCACCTTTTCTACTAAGTACATTAACATGTGTAATATTATTATGTAAATACATAATACTACAGTACACTAGTAATTTAGTAAGAGCTCTCAAGTCACATGCATCATATTGCAGATATATTGTATATATGAACCAGCTATGTAGCTCTAAAATGAGTTCCTGGTACGTTATGCCATAGATGATTGATTTAGGATATAAGCAATGGTAAAAGTGACACTGATAATGGAGGTGTACAGCTGTGTATATACATGCTGGTATAAATGTCACATACTCACTGTCCAGCTTAGATAAGCCTCCCAATGCCTCCACTTGGTTGTGGATTACTCTCCCATCTTCAATTAGCTCCCATGTGTCATTGTTGTAGCCAAGTGCGTCACCCACACCTCCTAGTACCATAGTAGCAATATATCTCTCCCTTTCTGATGGGAGTCTGTCAGCCATTTTCTACAACCACATGGAACAAGTAGAACTACGGTAGCTATAAATAGCATCTGCCACTGCTTATCCAATAAGTTACTAGTGATATTACGACAGGCCACAATGTACGAGTAACATACATTCACATTACACTATAGCAACATGCACTAAAATCAGCAGTCAATGAACAACATAACAAGTAAGCAGCTGTTAGTAACAGCAATGGCAGTTCAGCTGATATATAGGCAGAGAGAGACAGGAAATGAAGTATACAATGTCTATCATTATATTATAGTATAGTAAGTAAATGTACGAGCATATGTTGTTTATTGGGATTACCTGAATACTCCGATGGAATTTAGAGACAATAGATCTGAAGAAACGAAGAGAGATGTTCATCTTATATGAGACAGGTCAAGGTCAGCTAGTTCTGTAACTTCTACATTCCAGTATCTAAAAAATTTAACTTTGAATGTATCCAGTCGATGTACATTAAGGCAGATACCAATCTAAGTAGCCAACTAATTAGCCAGAGAATGCCTAATAATATTCCACGTGAACTACTAAGGCACTGCAAAAGCTTACTGTATACTCTCCATATTGTGTTAGCACCTTGTGGAAACAAAACCTATCTCCATAAAGTGCTACTATTCAACTTAATGCTCATATTTATCATACCATGCATCCCTTTATTTTCTGCACTAACACAAATAATCACTTCGAAATCTATTATTAAATCAACAAAATAATATAATCAGTCGAGGTAAACTTGTGCACCAAAAATAGGAAGAAAATAAAATTTGTATAAGGAAGGCCAATAAAAAATAAAAAGCAAAATAGAATAATATATTAAATTACAATATGATAGATGCATGTAGATTGATTGATTGATCGTTGGATAAAATAACATAATTTTCTTATGATGATTTAATGATAAAACAATATTTCTAAAATCTTCCGAAAGAGAAAGATCTGAAGGTGAGACATATAACTAATCTGAGTCGGAGTCTGGATGGCTGAGTTTATAAAGTTGATTGGCCAGTTTCTCCAGCTGATCTCTGTACTCGATTTTCTAACAAAGTATAACAAAGAATATTAAAATGGAATACATGTAGATACGAGTGTTATCTCAGGCATTTGTGTAAGTGATAGCATGCATCAACATACTTCACCAGATGTAACCACATCTTTAAAAAAATGCGACTTTAATTACAGCTTAAGTGGATGTCACACTGCCATATAGTCACAAAGATAATCAATACATCGACAGACATGTGAATACCTCATAGTTGAGTCCATAGACACCATTAAGCCCATAAAGAGCTCCAAACCAGCAGCCAGCTATAGTCCCTGTGCTGTCATTGTCTCCCCCATGAAATACTGCCCTAGAAATCAACCAATCAGACGCTTGAAAGGTATACCACTGTATATTATTATGTAGCAAGATGTGCAGTTTCCATGTTATGTATATAAGAAGATTTGCATACCTGTAACATAGCTCATCCCAACTCCCGTTGCATCCAAGCAGAGCATCATATCTGTGAATAATAAAATGCTACATTATCTACATGTATTGTACAGTCATGTGCCATTATCTCAGTAGAAATTCAGTTCAGAAGATCAAAACCCATCGACTTTCCACATAATGAAAATCCACTTGACCAAATTCATATAGTAACTCACATGATGTGAGCGGTATATACTATTATAATAACAAACTAACGCAATGATGGTGGAGTCGTGTCCACTTGATCCTCCCCAACCACTATGGGAAATCTTTTTGTAAAATTCATCTCTCTCCTCCACACCATATTTTCCAGGAAACACTGGGTCTAAAGTACCATCCAGTAGCTGCCTTGATCTCAGATAGTCTCGCCACTTATTGACAAAGTAGGCCCTGGAGTGAGTAGCAGAGAGAGGTCAGCCTAAGGGTACTAAACCAATCAGCAGTGAAATAGCAGCAGAGCGAAAGTTCACTGAATTAAATTAAATGCTCACCAAGCGTTCATGTTGGCCTCTACTTCAACTCCGCTCTCCTCAATGTACCTTTTAGCCTGAGGTAGCACAGACGTCACGAGTTCAGCACCCCACGTCCTCATTGGTCGTCCTGTAAGAGAGATGTGATTGGTTAAATGCTACACGCTAATGCTTACTAAAGCTACTATCTCTGCAGGAGTGGAACTGCACTTGGAACCAAAGTATACAAAGAAGGAACCCGTTGGCTGTAGACTGTTAGGATCAGAGACATAAACGCTGGGAGTTTATAGTGTGTGCTCATCATAGGAGTTAACTTACCTTGTAGGGCGTAGGAAGTAAATAGGGCAGATACAAGGGAACCTAGATAGCCCACAGGGTTGTGATGTGTTACTCTACCACTCTCTATACTAACAGCTATCAGATCATCCAACTCTGACTCTACACTGTATCTCAATCCTATACACATAGATCTCATAGCAGCTCCACAACCTCCTGCCCTGTAATCAAACTGGGGAATGTACTACATACGCTTTATCATAGTAACATAGTCAATAGTATTGTTATGATTATCTATCTATGTTACAATACAGTCATACGTAACACATTACACATCTAGATACTATGTAGTGTTGTACATACATGTACAATGTATTATAGTATACGGGTAACAGTGCAGCACTAGTCCTGTGTGTAACACTACATATTATTATAGTATACGCGTAACAGTGCAGCACTGATCCTACTCACCTTTGACTAAATGGAGATCTAAATATTTTAGCCTTTGGGTTGGCATTACGTTTAACATCCAGATTCTGGCACATACCCATAGTGTTTCCACCTGCAAGAGAGGAGGCAAGGCTATATAATGTGCAATCCTTATAGTCCTATTTATCACACAGTGTACAATCAATGTGTTGAACAGTACATTATAGAGTTATAGTAATATACATGCACATGACTGCATTACACAATAAAATATTTTAAAACTTATTCTCTGTGAGGGAACAGTGGAAGGGCACCCTATCAATAGTCCAGTGAAAACTCTGGGAGACATGAAGATGCATACTTGACTTAGTTACTAAACGCAGGACATACGCGTACATTATATAATAATATATAATGCAGTATACATATACATATATATATGTACATGTATGCCTAGAGAGAGGTGTAAACCAGTTGAGTCTACGTTATATAATAATATTATAATGTAGCAACATGGTACAACATTACATTACATTAATTCAGCTGCTACTGAGGATCCACATATCCTAGATTTAATTGGTACAGTGTAGTTCACAGGCTTGGTTTAACATAGGAGATGTTATACCATAAGTAAACTGAAAACCGGTTGCCATTCCTCATACTGGAATGCATTGAGTATTGTATGTAGACATCAATGTCGTTACTAGTAGTGTAGTGTAGACATCAATGTCGTTACTAGTAGTGTAGTGTAGACATCAATGTTGTTACTAGTAGTGTAGTGTAGAGTAATGAGTAGCAATGAATATCATATTAGCACTATTAGACCAGTAGTAGTGTATTACTTACCTGGTGCTCTCCCAGACATATCATTCATACAACGGATATACTCATGTGCAAAGTTATCATACAGGTCCTCCCTCACTTTGCTAGACTTTGTCACCAGAGCTACAAGATATCAACTACTAGTTAATCATATATCAACTACCACTCAATCATATATCAGCTACTACTCAATCATATATCAGCTATCACTCAATCATATATCAGCTACTAGTCAATCATATATCAGCTACTACTCAAGCATATATCAGCTATCACTCAATCATATATCAGCTATCACTCAATCATATATCAGCTACTACTCAATCATATATCAACTACCACTCAATCATATATCAGCTACTACTCAATCATATACTAGCTACTACTCAATCATATATCAGCTATCACTCAATCATATATCAGCTACTACTCAATCATATATCAGCTCCTGCTCAATCATATATCAGCTACTGCTCAATCATATATCAGCTACTACTCAATCATATATTAGCTACCACTCAATCATATATCAGCTACCACTCAATCATATATTAGCTACCACTCAATCATATATCAGCTACTACTCAATCATATATCAGCTACTACTCAATCATATATCAGCTACCACTCAATCATATATCAGCTACTACTCAATCATATATTAGCTACCACTCAATCATATATCAGCTACCACTCAATCATATATTAGCTACCACTCAATCATATATCAGCTACTACTCAATCATATATCAGCTACTGCTCAATCATATATCAGCTACTACTCAATCATATATCAGCTACTACTCAATCATATATTAGCTACCACTCAATCATATATCAGCTACCACTCAATCATATATTAGCTACCACTCAATCATATATCAGCTACTACTCAATCATATATCAGCTACTACTCAATCATATACCAGCTACTACTCAATCATATATCAGCTACTACTCAATCATATATTAACTACCACTCAATCATATATCAGCTACCACTCAATCATATATCAGCTACTACTCAATCATATATCAGCTACTACTGAATCATATATCAGCTACCACTCAATCATATATCAGCTACTACTCAATCATATATCAGCTATCATTCAATCATATATCAGCTATCACTCAATCATATATCAGCTACTACTCAATCATATATCAGCTACTACTCAATCATATATCTGCTACTATTCAATCATATATTAGCTACCACTCAATCATATATCAGCTACTACTCAATCATATATCAGCTACTACTCAATCATATATCAGCTACTACTCAATCATATATCAGCTATCACTCAATCATATATCAGCTACTACTCAATCATATATCAGCTACTGCTCAATCATATATCAGCTACTACTCAATCATATATCAGCTATCACTCAATCATATATCAGCTATCACTCAATCATATATCAGCTACCACTCAATCATATATCAGCTACTACTCAATCATATATCAGCTATCGTTCAATCATATATCAGCTATCACTCAATCATATATCAGCTACTACTCAATCATATATCAGCTACTACTCAATCATATATCTGCTACTACTCAATCATATATTAGCTACCACTCAATCATATATCAGCTACTACTCAATCATATATCAGCTACTACTCAATCATATATCAGCTACTACTCAATCATATATCTGCTACTACTCAATCATATATTAGCTACCACTCAATCATATATCAGCTACTACTCAATCATATATCAGCTACTACTCAATCATATATCAGCTACTACTCAATCATATATCAGCTATCACTCAATCATATATCAGCTACTACTCAATCATATATCAGCTACTGCTCAATCATATATCAGCTACTACTCAATCATTATCAGCTATCACTCAATCATATATCAGCTATCACTCAATCATATATCTGCTACTACTCAATCATATATTAGCTACCACTCAATCATATATCAGCTACTACTCAATCATATATCAGCTACTACTCAATCATATATCAGCTACTACTCAATCATATATCAGCTACTACTCAATCATATATCTGCTACTACTCAATCATATATTAGCTACCACTCAATCATATATTAGCTACCACTCAATCATATATCAGCTACTACTCAATCATATATCAGCTACTACTCAATCATATATCAGCTACTACTCAATCATATATCAGCTATCACTCAATCATATATCAGCTACTACTCAATCATATATCAGCTACTGCTCAATCATATATCAGCTACTACTCAATCATTATCAGCTATCACTCAATCATATATCAGCTATCACTCAATCATATATCAGCTATCACTCAATCATGTACAAGTATATATATACAGGACACTGGCCATCAATGTACACAGTATATTACAGCCACATAGCAATACACTATGGTAAATACAGTAGAGAAGACAATTCAAATATCTCACCTCTTGCTGTTGCCAGGTGCATAATGGTATCATCACTCAAACAGAATTTCGAAACTGAAAAAACAACAGAATACGCTCTAGTCAGCTGTAGATGAACACAATATGAACATATACATGTAGCATTTAGAGTGGGCACATAGAGTTGTTCACCCTTGACTATACTTCACTTACCATCCAGTTTAGCTAAACCTCCCATAGAATTCATCTCATTATGGATTTGTCTGCCATCATAGTTGAATTCCCAAGCACCATTGTTGTAGCCGAGTGCGTCACCCACACCTCCTAGTACCATAGTAGCTATATATCTCTCCCTTTCTGATGGGAGTCTGTCAGCCATTCTCTACAACCACATGGAACAAGTAGCACTACGTTAGCTATAAATAGCATCTGTCACTGCCTATCCAATTAGGTACTAGTGATATTACAACAGGCCACAATGTACATGTAACGTACATTCACATCACACTATAGCAGTCAATCAACACAACAAGTAATCAGCTGTTAGTAACACTATTAGCAGTTCACACTTATATAGACGGGCAGAGACAGAAAATTAGGTCTATAGGTTCGTCACGTAACCATGTCTATCATTATATTATAGAGAGCAAATGTGCATGTTACATTTATTGGGGTTACCTGAATACTCCAATGGAATTTACAGATAACAGATCTGAAGAAACGGAGAGATGTTCATCTAATCTAGACTGGTCAAGGTCAGCTAGTTCTGTGACTTCTGCATTCCAGTACCTAAAAAATTAAATTTTAAAATGTATCCAGTCGATGTAGGCATCTAAGTAGGCAACTAATTAGCCAGAGAACACCCATACTCCACATGAACTAATAAGGCACTGCAAGAGCTTAACTCATGTCTACCCTCTATATTGTAGTAGTGCCACTCTAGATTCTAAAATATTGTGAAAAGAAGGAAACTGCGATCCATGTTCAAAAATTGGAACTTCCAGTTTAGCCACTAATGAATAAGAGGCTAGTACCAAATATAGACAAAATTATAAAGGTTGTAAATAACATAATACTTACTAGCAACTGAGTAATCAAGGCCTAATTGATCAAGATTTCTCAACTCTGCTTCTGACCATGGTGGGTGAAGGAGGCGGAGCTACACATATATTAGCCTATATGCACCTGTTCATTCCAAGAGACTACAGGTGAATACGGGTGAATACACGAGATTGATGGATATAAGGCCTACATGCATATATTTAAATTATTTAGTTGGTCAGTTAGTTATTTAGTGCACACTTTACGCTACATGTTATCCATTGGTGCAAAGTCTAATTGCAAGATTCAGAAGTAATAACACTGGCCACTCTCATAGAATATATCGACAGCAACGAGCAGGATATTCCAACGGAGATCGGCAATCAGTCACATGATCTATCGTCTATCGATAGCAGCTAACTATTCCCACTGTACATTATATGATGTATATAGGCCTAGATTTTAAAAAAAGTTGTTGACTTTTAAGGCCAAATGACTCAGAACGTGAGATAGGCCTACATCAATGAAAATGCACATCACTGACTGGGGTTTGAACCCGAGGCCTCTACAACACCCAATTGACTGGCACAGTAGACAGAACACATTACCACTACACCAGCTCAGCACTCAACTGATCAACATTGGATGTTACATTGCTGAGCAATGTGGATGTAATGTTTATGTTCAATATTCACATTGATCTCTGGTCTCTGCTCTGACTCTTGCTATTTAATACAACTTTGCCTAAAAATTGATTCATGGGGAAAACGTAAATCAAATTCAATTGTAGACCTACTGGCCACTTTACTTACATTAACACTTCACTACAAGTACTTGACTTGATATAGAAATAGAATTAAACACAATCACATGTGATGTATAAGTCTTACTCTTATACATATAGATATATTATGATCCATGATGTTGGCATGCGATTGCCTTATTATAATTATACAATAACAATAATTATTATTATATTGTAATAATATTTATATTTATATTTATTAACAATAATATTTAATATTTTTATTTCATCTATTATTTTTATGTTCTATGTATATAAATAAAATAATATTTATGTATATCACGTTTTATTAATTTCATCTGAGATTTGATGGTTTTTATGGTTTAAGCTAAACTAATTATATTATTATTATAATTTATCTGAAGAGGGTACAAATTTAAAGTTAATCTTGGCAAAAATTGTGTAAATTGAGCCATGATAGTGATAACTCTATGATACAGGAAGTAGAAATCCAGTTAAAGTGCATTATGGGAATAGCTTATTAGGGACACTTTGGAGTTGTTCTTTTCGCTCGGTTTTCAACAGAGCAAACAACTCAAAAAGGGAAAGACATTTTCACAAACGCGCAATCATCATTGATGGGAGAAGATAACTCTATGGTCACAAACATAGTCACAAAAGCTATTAAAAATTAAATGACTTGAATCGTTGTATTTGTTTGCTCAGTTATAGCTTTGCTTCCTGCATAATATATCAACTGTGTAGAAACTCCAGCGAACACAAACAAGAAAGGTGTCTCGTGTCCGTATCACTTTAGGATCTTAGGTAAAGCGGTGTTTATAAAAATTCAAGCTTAGTTTGCTTACTATTTACTTACAAATTTAATGTAGGTACAATCAGATCCATTGAGAGACGGCTCAGAGCCAATGGCTCTGGGTACAATGTATTTCTATTTTTTGATAGGATATCAATATCATCAGCTTGCAGGGTGGCATTCTACGTAATTTAAAACATACAAGGGCTAATGTTGCAGCATATCTTTTTTTAGTGAAGGCAATCGGGCAATTATATATATTTATATTATTTATATTATTTTATAATTATGATAAATTAATTGTTATTTTCATGTTCATGATGTTGGTTTTATGATTATATATTATGTTTAGTATAAATTACTATATTATTAATCATTTTTTATTATGCCAGTCTTTATTTTTTGATTCAATACAATTAGCAATAAAATTATTAATATTTTTGTTGACATTGTAGCCTTAGATCTGGCGAATCTATTCAAGGACAGTTAATCTGCTATTAGATTGGTATAAATTTGAGTAGCGATGGATCAGCTTGATGCTCTGAAAACAGGTTACTTAACTACATTAACATCGATTGTAATTTGTTATATTTTTCCCACTATATTTAGTGAATTTCCATGGTTTTGGACATGAATGTGCCTATGAATATTAATCAAATCAACACTTAGAATTTCTAGCCTGGAGTACACAGAAAATTCATATATTATGTCAACATAAGCACTTTGATTGCAAATCAGATGCCATGTGAACAATGATGGTGATTTGATTTTATTGGTAATGTAGTATGTTAGCATGGGATAGGTATATGCAGAATAGTCAGTTGTATGCATACCAATGCTGTTGCAGTGCTGTTAGATTCTCTGGAGAAAAGAGGTGTACTCGAGAGTATACGTGGACGGATGAGAGCTGAGGTATTCCATGCCTTAGAAGATGGCACAGCAGTAAAGCCAAAGCCAAGCAATGACACAATTCTTATAAATGAATTAATTATGGAATACTTGGAATATAATAATTATAAATATGCTGCATCTACTTTGAAAGCAGGTATCAGTAAGGTTATTAGTAGCCTAATACCATTGGTATTGTTCTATCACTTTTTACTACTATGGTGCTACCATGTAGCATTTTATTGAGTAAAATATTGGGTGTCACACCACTCCCACACCGATAGCAGGACTCAGAATTAATTAGTTAACTATCTCCAGCTTTCATCAGTGGAATGGATCTATGACTATGTTTTACTTTTGCTGTGTATGTTTGTAGAGTCAGGACAAACAGACCTGCCGCTAACTAGAGAATTCATTGAATCAGAGCTTCAAGTAAAAACCTTGAAACAAAGTCGAAAATTGTAAGTAGCCAAAGTGCGTGTAGCCTTGGTTTTATTTTGAAGCTTTATATTCAAGGAGACCATAATATTGTATTACCCTGTTTTAATTGTTGTAGACCTCTACTATATATGTTAGTACACTCTTTCAAACAACAAGGAAAAGAAAATAAACAAATGGATTTGGATAACACAGCCTTGCAAGGTATGGCTTTTGGCATGACACACATTGTGCTAGTTATTATTCATTGTTACTCCCAAATTGTGAAAATAGCAGTCAGTTCTCATGAATATCAGGTGCCCTCTGGTGTCAAACTACATTGAACACACTAGATGATTACGGGTTTAATACTGATGTGATCTAGTCAACCTAACCTTGTTCTGTAACATTTTGTTAAATGACTAAAACAGTTTCATATTATATCTAGCCCTACTGTTACTATTGCTGACATTGATGTAAGTTGAAGCCTGCTACACTTGTAGAACAGCATAAACATATTGGTGAACACGACTCCGTCAACACTAGCTCTGGTGAAGAAGAGTAGAGTCAGCTGACAGCATATAATAGCATATAGTGAATATGAACTGAATGACCAAATGAGTTCTCATCAACATTATAAGGACAATGTATTAATGTTAAATATTTGGTACTATAATTTATTTATACAAAATTTGTAATTTTTCACATATACACAGTATTTGAATGTGAATACAATGTGTTGTAACACTATTTACATGGCAAGTTATAGTGAGGGAGTAATAAAAATTCTAATTGCAATAATTATGTACAAAAATTAATATGAAGCAGTTAGTTAGGTTTGCCTCGGTGACCCCCTCTTTGTCCACCTGGACCACCACGCCCTCCACCTCTACCACCACGGCCTCCAAACGCTCCTGGAATAATAATAGTAATAGCTATACAGTATCACGGACAATGGTAAGGTACACTGGCAACTTACAAATAGTATAAAATATTCTCTGATTCAAGACTAAGAGTTGCCACTACTAACAAATATTGTCTTGTCAACCAGAATATAAGACAAAAATATTGATTAATTCCCTGCAAAAAGAAAGATCACATTGATGAATTTGTATGTACATTATTGTATGGTTATGATACTTGTTACTCGCTGAACAATGAACAGCGTATGTTGGGAAATATATTACCTCTGCCACCTCCACGGCCACCACGCCCCCTTCCTCTACCATCACCTCTGGGTCTCTGTGCTTCTTCCTTCACCATGTCTATAATTTCATCTGGTATACGCAAATACTTTATTGTGCTGCCGCGGATGTAACATTCTGGCATCTTCCAAAATTTGTCTCCATCCTATAAATGAAATGATTGAATTCCATAAGGTAATACAGTGGGTATCACTCTACACACAAACAACAGAATGGAACTTACAGCTACAGTACCATATTATATGGCTGTTTAGATAAAATGAATAAGGTACTACATTTCTCTTACCCTCGATGTGCAGATAACCTCTCTGAGGTTGATGTTCATCCAGTTATCACAGTTGACTAGATGTCCATTGTATGTCTCTCCATTCTTCAGTTCCACCAGCTACCAATGAGTAGACAGCAATAATATCAACAGTATAAGCAACATCATATCAACTTACCATTATAGGTTATATAATAATATGATCATACCAACTTACCATTATAGGTTATATAATAATATCATCATACCAACCTACCATTATAGGTTATATAATAATATCATCATACCAACCTACCATTATAGGTTATATAATAATATCACTATACCAACTTACCATTGGATGATTCACTGCAGTTCTTAGTAAGGATAATGGGAGCTAAAATATTAAATGGATATATTTAATTGTATACATAGAGGAGAATGACAAATAACATGCCAAGTCATTTGACGAAAAGATATATACATTCATTTAATAGTTACATATACTTACCATTGTGAAGAACTAGACTTGATTTTAGTAAGAGTCTGATGTGTTTATTTGTAATTACAAAAGATCACTAATTTGTACTTGTGTATTGGAAGTTAGAGCCACCTGTTAAAATGAGAAATAACACAAAAGATACATGCATGAAATTGAGGACAGAAAGAAATTTCACCTCGAGTGTCCCACTAACAATTTAGTGCATAAAAGAAGTTCACTGAAGTAGACTTGTTCCTAGTGTGTTATGTGGATCATATTCACCAGTATTTTATTATTTAGATTCTAGATCAAGGGTTCCCAACCTGGGGTACATGTACCCCGAGGAGTACATTTTAGAAATCTAGGGGGTACAAAACAAGTTCGCAACTTAATACATTTTTGACAGTGATTTTCAGTTACAGACTATCAATTATGAATTATCATGATCTATTACTTAACTGAACATCAAATGGCTCACTGATGCAAATAAAGCTGAGCTAAACCAGTGTTAAAGCCATAAAACACTACAATGGATGAAAGTTATATTGTATAGTTATCACTAAATGATTGATAAATAAAAATTTCGTACCGTATCGTATTTCATTCATTTACCATTGTGATAAAGTATATAATACATGTAATATTAATCAAATTAAACCAAATATATCTTTGATTAAACACAGTTTTACAGAGGGGTATGTTGTTTGTTACAAAGGGCTACAAAAGGGGTACGTTGTTTACCACATGACTGCCAAGGAGTACTTAGGCTAAAAAAGGTTGGGAATCCCTGTTCTAGATGGACTAGTTGTAATTCGTATAATAAGCATAATTACAGAAACAATACTATGTGTATCTACTGCATGGCCCAGCAGGACGCGTCTGCACCCCTGCCTAATGGCTCTAGTGCTCTGGGTTCATAACCAGAAAATTTGCACAAAGTTTAAAACTGGGCATCTCAATTTCCTTCACTCTATCTTCACAATTTCATAAAAAGAAGCTCTGAAAACTGTTACCCCTAACTCTCAGTTTAGAAGCTTTAAATAAACTTACAGCATTTCCATCAATTATAACTACAGTGTACATATACTTCATACAAATACAAAATGGTTTTAGTATTAGGTTTATAGGGTGAAAATTAAAACTTTCTGGTGGCGCAAACCTTACTGAGAAAACCGTCGGCCCAGGAAAAATATAGTTTGAATTTTTTCAGAAAAAAACTGGATGAAGATTTGAAGATGTTGATGTGGGTAAAGAATTTTACGATGTAGAGTAGTACTCGACACACTTGATTCTATTCCTAATATTGCGATACTAGTCCTAGTATTATCATCAGAGGATATTGATGGTGACACTAGGACTATATCAAAAGTGCATTTAGTACTATTTCATAGCTTTAATGAGCATACCGTAAGAAATGCGGCCCTAAAACACGAAATCTAAATCTGACTAGGTTTCCATAATAATCTTTTGGTTAGACTAACAATATACATGTAGGTCTACACACATTAGCGTACCAATCAAAAGTAAAAATGTGAAAGCTATCACAAATTGTTCTCCAAGTAGCCTGAGATGTGTGTTAGCTTCACTGACTGATTGAAAACAGGCAATGTGAGATGTCAATAAAATGGTAAAAATCCTGAATAAGAACGTATAGTTAATTTTCTTCATTGATATACTTGAAAGCTAGGTATTCATGACAAGCAAAGCATGCCTAGCTATTGCTATAGCTGCATCAGATTACATTTAAAGTTAACATCATGTTAAAAACCACCTATGGGGCAGCAAAGGACATGCCTCTTTTGAGCCTGTAGTTTAAACATGTGAGCTTGCAATAGTCGATATAGGACCTATACATATTTCAGTCTCTTCTCTCGTGACCAAAACTGTTGTAGAATAGCTAGATGACCATATTATTAATATTTCAAAATTCGAACATCAGAACAAACTTGAACATGTCCAACTTTTAGGATAAATAAAAATTGCTTTGATTTTCTCATTGAGACTTTATCAAAACCCTTTTTGAAGTCAAGCATCGCAGCGTCTGCAGTTTTGGATGACTCAGTCATCTTAGCTAGATGTAGCTCATGGTAGGTAGTATAGAATCGAGTTTCACAGGATACACCTCTCCTACACCCATGTGTCACAGAGCCTCAGGTTCAGACCCCAGTCAGGGACGGGCTAGTTTCACAGATGTGCAAAACTGCAGCAGGGGATGTTAAAGAAGGTGATTTTCTGGTCCCCTAAGAAGGCTAAATTGCTGGCCTTCAAAACACTTTGTCTCCCACATCTGGAGCATGCAGCTGCTGCCTGGGATACTAGCTGCAAACAAAAATTCTCAAGTATTACGAATATCAAAGGGAGGAGCAGTATAGAAGGAGCCAGAACCAAACTTGGCCTCGTCTCACTGCAAAAGAGAAGAAAAAGCCTAAAGGGTACCCTTCTTATGTGAATCCTAGCACAGGAAGAGCACCACCCTTCACTGACAGCATACTACAATAAACTGATCGACAAACCACTCACTCACTACATCGGTCACCAGATCCAGACTCGTGGACTGTCTGCCATATTCCACAACAGCTTCCTGCCTCGTATAATTCAAGACATTAAGGGAGAAAAGACAAACAATTTTGGCACACTCTGCCAACAATACTGATGCCATAGAAACAGGGCCAGCACAGGACCTGTGCTGAGGTCACTACAGAAAATAAACTGTAATTTCACTATATCTAACAGAAGTTAGATGGCTTGGCCCATTTTTTTATATAATGATGTATTTTCTCATAAATTCCTTATTAAAAAATACATCATCTAACAGAAGCTAGCAAAAATTTTCACAAATGGCAAATGAGGCACCTCCCTTCCACTCGCCATGAGTGGTCTAAAGTGATGCCTACCCCAAGTTCCTGGCTAAATAAATTTTTTTCCAAGAAAAGTCAAAATGTCACATAACAACAAAGAGTTTCACAGTAATAATAGTTTTAAGCTTTGTAGTAGGCCTATAGTATGGTATGGCCAAACCACTTTACATTGTATGAATCATTGTTTTTGTTTCATTCATTTTTTCACAAATACACATGCATATGTAATAATATATAGGCCTAATAATATATAAGTAGGCCTATACTTACATAAACTTACATCAATGACGACATTACGCTAGACTGCCTAGGGGGCGGAAGGGGCGTGCCTCAATTTTTGTACATAAATTATAATAAGTACATTGTTCCATATACCATCTCATGGGTAAGACATTTGGTTTCAGAGTGGGTATAAGTGGGTACCCATGTAGTATTTTAGTATTAGTTGTGTTGTTCTCCTAACCAATGTTTATTAGTATTAATCTAAATTAATGCAATATGTGGACTTACGTATTATAATTATAAATCATCTTATGGGATATTTTATATCAACATTAATATAAATTGTATATAATTATAATAATAAACTATTTTATAAAAACTTATACTATTATAATTATTATTATTATAGATACGTACTTTTTTAGTAGATAGCCAATAGTATTTTAATAATTAATTTGGTACAAGTACAGTACAACCAATAATCAAAAAATATAAAAACAACAACAACAAAATTGGCATTTTCATGAATGTGAAATCGGGTCTCCGACTGCTCAAGTGATAGAATAAAAATTAAAAATCCTTCCATAAAATAACATCATAAAATTCAAAAATACTAAATGAAAGCTGGTGGCGGAAATTAAATTACGCTGAGATGACATGGCGCGCTTTCGACATAATTATTGGTTACAGCTCCGTTTAGTCTATAAAGTTATCCACAAGAACTATATTTTAATAGTAGTATATTCTGAAAAAATAATGATCTAATAGGCAAAACTTAGATATTGATCAAATAAAATATATTTCAGTTAACCAATGCACTTATGCCGTACTAAACAGAGTTTTTGTAACAAAGCACGCCTACGTTCCAGCGCTGCTTGGTATACGCGTAACGGCTATGGTAACGGCCACTGCGCAGAATCCCCTACATCAACTTTTGATGCCCCGCATTAAGATATTTGTTATTTGCCTAGATCTCGACTATTTTCTGCAACTTCTAAACTTCCGGAGGGTACTATTTTTATGATTTTTGCAAAGAAAGATGCAACTAATACAATCATGTAGTATCTGGTGCATAGAATAGTTAGGTATTTGTAGGTCCCTTGATCTGATCACAGATTTAGGTATTCAGGTATTCATGGGCGTAGGTAGAGGTTGATTTGCTATATAGTGTTTAGTGTAGCTCTGTGTATTAGTGTTTGTATTGCTCTTGGTATAGGTGTATTTTTTGCGAGACACTCCTTAGTTAGTATAAGTATTAATTTGCTTCCATGATTTTATCTTTATCTTATGCAAGATTTTCTTTCATCTCAGTTGTGCAATGTAATAGAAGAACCGTGATTTTAATTTAAACATTATATTTATTAAATTATTGTTATTCATTGTAATGTATATTTAATGATTATATTATCATAAATTATTATGATTAGGTATTTTTCAGCAAGGAAGTTATTTTTGAGCAGTCAGAGACTTGTTTCAAATCCATGCAAATACCAGTCCCCGACTGGAGTTTGAACCCGGGTCCTCTACAGCATCTATCCGCCTAGCACAGTGAACAGGACATGGTACCACTACACCAGCTCAACAACTTTAAAAAGGAAGCTTCACCAGTGAGCAATAGATATGCTCTGAGCCAACTGCACACAAAGCACCCCAATCTTTGAATACCTTTGAAGAAATAGGTCCTGTTGTCAGCACCCTGGTCTCCAGTGTTTGTCAGCTTTGCGGTGTAGCTTCTATTTCCGCGATCTTGGATGTGAGTTGTGCAGACTTTATTTCGTGATCTACAATGGGATGGATGTTTCCGCATATATATCCTTGATCCTTCGTGCAAATTAATATAATTTGCTTAGGAGCATACATCCATCTACGCTACACACTGTTGTAATTTAGTTCAATGTTAGTGTTTTGGACTTAGTGTTTTTATCGGCTTTTATTTGATGTCTTCTTGTGTAGCCTTTTTGACACTTTCTCATTTTCCGGTAGCTCCATATGTACATGTACATGTAAACATCTATAATATTGTCCATTCTTGTCACTATATGTATCTATGTCTAAAATCTATCACTCTCTCTACTCTCCACGCTACTGTTTCTCACTCAATGCACCATACTATGAAATCACAAGGCAGCACAGACCAAGTTCATACAAGATAGATACCAGGCTAAATGTCAGCCAAGATCTCCGAGCAAAAACCATAATAGCTTCCTCCTCAGAACAATCAGAGAGAGATGAAGATTGGTCAAACAATCCACAATCACTAAGGAACCCAATAGGTGGGCGATGCTTTCCTCTGATGAGAGCCAAATATTGAACAACTGGTCTACAGAAATGGAAAATTGTTCAAATCGTGCATCTCTGCTGTTCTATACAAAGCAAACTTTTTCCCTCTCGGTGGTCTAATGTGAATAGTATCTCCACAGCAGTTCATGTTAGTCCCGTATGATGAGTACAATGGATATAAAAATAAGGCACAAATTTAGATTAAATCACATCTAAATGCACTCTACATTATGATTATGGCTGTAATTTAACGGTTAAGTTTCATGTTGTGTCTCGGTAGAACAAGTATGTTTTTCTCATTTCAACTGGCATTCATTGACTATTATCATAAGGCAGTCATTCTGTTAAGCTACATTCACGAATTTGTTTACCTATTCCACAACATCCTTTATTTATTTCATTCCACCATCAATAGCAGAAACCTCAGAACCTACATGTAATTGTTGTTTGCTGGAATTACTTGCAGTAAAAAGTTTTAATTTTGTTGAATTCCCCTGCCTTCATGGGGATTTATAAAAAATATTAAAATAATATCAATCAAACCATTCAATGCAAAATTCTAGCTGTTGTCTTATAGGTAATATTGATTGCCTGATGATCCTGAACAAATTACAGTATCTTATTGTTTCCTTCCAAAGAGTTATGTATGTTATCCTTCTGAGTGTTTGCCAATATTGTATCATTTTCTGCAGTTCCCTATCATATATCGTTGGCCTAATTTTGACTATTCTATGTTAGCTGATTAGTAATTATTCTTTAAATTTAAAATGTATTTTCACAAGTGCCCACTCATGTCCACAAGTGTCATATTTTGTGGTATTTATAGAGTTCGGTTTCAAGTGAAAGATGTACAGGTGTTTGGCCCATTCACTTAAGGCAGTACAGAGCAGGTCTGCACTCTCTGTGCAGAAATCAGTTGTTCCCCTGCATATCAGGAATCAAGCATGTTCAGCTGTGTGCTTGCACACAGACTCTGGTTCGAGAGGTCACAGAGATGCTGGCAGCTCCTCTAGCAGTTTAGGCTTTGTCGGTGCCGCTGGGGCATGTGTGGCTGGTGCTGCCTTCGTAGCTTGGTGTTTCAGCAAGCAGGATATAGCTTACTGCAAACAGAAACAAACACCTGGCTCTCCAGTTGATAAGCTACCAACATATACCACTGCTGATGTACGCAAACACAACAGTATGGAGAAAAGGATCTGGGTGGGTTGTTATATCTTCACACTGAGACTGGTCATTACATTTTTACTCTGCTTATGCTAATGATATTATTTTCTGGTGTTTATTATGAATCAAATGTTATTGTGCATATTTAGCATGTAGTTACATTGTAAAATGTAATCTCTACCGCAGTGTATGTTATACACAGTGTCTACCTTGCACTGCAGGTCACCTACAAAAATGGAGTATATGATGTCACCGATTTTGTGGCTTCACATCCTGGGGGAGACAAGATCTTTCTTGCTGCTGGTAAATCTTTGGAGCCTTTCTTTGAGCTTTACGGTATTCACAAAACCAAGGAAGTGATGGAAATAGTAGAGGTGAGAGTTAGGTATAGAGGTGAGAGTTAGGTGTGGAGGTGAGAGTTAGGTATAGAGGTGAGAGTTAGGTGTAGAAGTGAGAGTTAGGTGTGGAGGTGAGTGTTAGGTGTGGAGGTGAGAGTTAGGTGTAGAGGTGAGAGTTAGGTGTAGAGGTGAGAGTTAGGTGTAGAGGTGAGAGTTAGGTGTAGAGGTGAGAGTTAGGTGTAGAGGTGAGAGTTAGGTGTAGAGGTGAGAGTTAGGTGTGGAGGTGAGAGTTAGATGTAGAGGTGAGTGTTAGGTGTAGAGGTGAGAGTTAGGTGTAGAGGTGAGAGTTAGGTGTAGAGGTGAGAGTTAGGTGTAGAGGTGAGAGTTAGATTGTACGTGTCCGTGCTACAGTTTTTGGTGAAGAACAAATACTATCTCAAATTTCTCCACTTCTGCACACCTAACTCTTGTACTAACAGTTCTAGTTGCATATTGTGCAATGTATATTACTTGGTGCGTACAGATTTAATGCTTGATTTATGCTAAAGTCCCTGCATATGGTTATTAAGAAACACCTCACACGTGCATATCTGCTTAGCAATGTCTGTAAACACATTGCACATGTGTCATTATTAATTGATTGTAATAATTAATTACAGCTACAACATGTTTATAACTTCAGATAGTATGAACTATAGTTATAGTGTACATTGTACTGTGTTTCACAACCTAGTGCGTAAATATATAGCATAGACAAGGTGGGTAGCGGAGCCTCTTGTTAATTTCACATGATAATATTGTAGAATCTAAGGATAGGTAACATATATGATAGTAAACCAGTGAAGATACCAGATGCATATGAAAAAGATCCAGATAGAAGTGTAGCTCTAATTGTTAACTCAGAGAAACCATTCAATGCAGAACCACCTCTTGAACTACTGGGTGACTCATTTATCACACCTAACTCTATATTCTTTGTGAGGAACCACCTGCCAGTACCTGTTGTTGATGCCAACATGCTAAAGAATTATCAGCTTGAAGCTAAAATAGATAAGAAAGGTAAGCACACACTACACACGCCTTACTTGCTACTACATTGCACAGGCTACAGTGAATAGTACTGACTAAAACTGGTTTAGTTGAGACTTTGGGGTTTGTTTATGTTCGCAGGAGGTGATTACCATACCCTGGGGGAATTGCTCTTATCTGCATGACCAAAGACTATTGTACCTGCTCGTCACACCGCGCAGTTATGTGTACCCTTGATTTACCAATCTATAGTTTAATACTTGTATGTTGCCATACCCCCCCCCTCCCCAAACAAATGGCAATTAAAACCGTACAGTGCAGCAGTTGTGTTGTTGATTGACTATTATTATGGTAGTGTTATTAGGCGTTTTCCTGCTATATAGGGAGTTGTGTACTCTTGGTTATTATATTTCATAAGTAGCCTACTGGCGGATTGTAGCTCAAGAATATTGTTATACTATGACTAAGAATTTTATCTGACGTTATGTTATGCAAATATAATGGTCTTCCAGACATGCTGCCAAGACATATTAAACCACTTAGACTTGCTGATATCAAGAAACTTCCAAAGTTTGAGATAGATGCTACGATGCAGTGCGCAGGAAACAGAAGGAAGGAAATGTCCAAAGTGAAGGAAGTGAAGGGGCTGTCATGGAACTGTGGCTCCATCAGTACAGCTAAGTGGACAGGTCTGTTCCACTTCTATATACTGTACATACCATGGTGTCAGATATACATTGTATAGGAGGATATAAGATTGTAATCTATTTGTACATGTATTTGTGTGGATGTACATGTATATACGTACTGTGTGTGTGTATTTACTATAATTATTTAATCTACATGTGTAGGTGCACGGCTCACTGATGTACTTAAAGCTATGGGATTCAGGGATGAAGATTTAAATAAGAAGTACATCCAGTTTGAGGGGCTAGATATTGACCCTACTGGTACTCCATATGGATCATCTATAGCTATGGAGAAGGCTCTAGACCCTAACCAATGCGTCATGGTTGCTTATGATATGAATGGTTTGTAGTTATATATTACAACCAACATATACACTGTGGTAGACATCAGGTTAGAACTCATGCACTGCATATAACACTGATGGAAACCAATACGTCTACTCATACTATGCTATATAACTAGCCTTCAGGTATACTGGTGAGCAACATGGTACAGTACTCAACTATAACATAGCAATACAGGCCTACAGGTTTTAGTCTATACTGGCTATATATGTGTGAGATTGGTATAACAGAGGAGCTAGTATAGAGTATTCTCATTTAACAAGCGCTCATATTACCTATACTTTGTTAACAGGTGAACCAGTACCAGCTGATCATGGTTTCCCTCTAAGGCTGGTCATCCCAGGAGTGGTTGGAGCCCGTAACATCAAGTGGTTGAAGAGGATAGTAGTAAGTGATGAGGAATCACACAGTCATTGGCAGAGAAAGGACTACAAGTGTTTTAACCCCAGTGTGGACTTTTCTACCTGTGACTTTAGTTAGTTATTAATAGATATCTACATGTACATATATAGTTAATAACATATAAATCTATCTAACATGTATATCTAGTTAGTAACATATATATCTACATGTATATCCACATGTACATACATGTATATATCTAGATTCTAGTTAGTAATGTATCTATCTATATCTATGTAGACACTGCATACGCCGTACAAGAGACGCCTGTGCAGTCTGTAATATCTGAGCCATCTGCCAGCACTACTATCAATGCAGAGGATGGTTCTGTAACGGTCAGAGGCTATGCTTTCAGTGGGGGTGGTAGAGGTATCACCCGTGTTGATCTCTCATTAGATGGTGGAAAAACTTGGATAAATGCTGAACTTGACAATAATGGTAATCAGATAATTTGTGAATTAAATATTAATAGTTAGTGTATATTGGTCTGTTCAGTTTTCCGACACACTAATATCAACCATGTGTACAATGCAAGCATTTAGTTTGTCTCAGAGAAGACAATTATTAAATAGATTCTAACTGTAACCTGCAATATATAAGTATAATGTTGTTATGTTATAATATAGGCCAAAGTCCATACAAGTCATGGGCATGGACATTGTGGGAGGCTACGGTACCCATCCCTAAGAACCACAAAGGTAAACTGGATCTGGTGTGCAAAGCTGTGGACAGCTCACATAATGTGCAGCCAGAGAATGTGGAGGGAATATGGAACTTGAGAGGTTTACTTAACAACTCTTGGTACAGGGTGTCAGTGAAAGTACAGTAGAGAGTAACTGTCAGCTATAGTAACTGTCAGTCACTACTAACTGTCAGCTATGGTAACTGTCAGTCACTAGTAACTGTCAGTCACAGTAACTGTCAGTCACTACTAACTGTCAGTCACTACTAACTGTCAGTCATAGTAACTGTCAGTCACTAGTAACTGTCAGTCACAGTAACTGTCAGTCACTAGTAACTGTCAGTCATAGTAACTGTCAGTCATAGTAACTGTTAGTCATAGTAGTTGTCAAAGTGATTATATGAATATGAACTACGCATTTAACTAAGATTCCTCCATTAACTTGGATTTATTTTTACATTTAAATTGAAGTTAGATTATACTGACTATACCTATTGTACATTATAATGATACTCATAATAGTTCTACAACACTGTTCTATAATTTAGACTTGGTATGATGATAGCCATAGTACGTAGTACTAGTTTACTCCTTGTTCTGTGACCAAACAATATTCATATTTTTATTATTTGTATTTGGTCTAAGTTTAAATAAATCCGTCTACTAGTTCTAGTGTAAGACCACCAAGTACTGCAATAGATGCCATGCTCACTGTACCCTAACAGGAGTCTAACTACATGTATGTGACTCTATTAAATAATACAACACAATGTTACTGTAAAATACACCCATATAATGTATTGTATAAGATTGCCAAATTTAAAAAATACAAGCACCAACATAATTATAACATTATATTATTTCAGTATGGAAATACATGTAATTGCCTCTTGTGTAAGCCACAACAAAGATTCCCATTGTAATTACAGTAAATAAATGCTGCAGGTATAGCAGATACAATACCAGTAAGGTTGTGGATGATGTAAAGCTACTCTTCAAGTTAATAATAGTATAATAGATACACCTACATACTGGTATTTACTAGTTGAGCACCTCATCCAAACAATAAATGTATGCTAAAAGCCTAAAAAATAAATAAACTGACACATATAAATATAATTACCCAAAAGAAGAGCTTCGGAGCTGTCTATCTTTGGTACAGTGACCTTTGACATGACTTTGTCTGGCAAAATTGAGTAAGCAGGTAAATCAGTGAGTACAGTAGTGAGCAGCAGTCAGTCCATACTTGACTTTACACTGTAGGCATGAATGTCTCACATTCTGGGTAAAGGGATTGAAGTCTTCAACACTACAGAGATAGGAAGCCATCACTAGCATGTGTGCAACTACACTGCACTGTGTGGTACATCTAGTATAGTGATACAGACATAAATGGTATAAGCTCATGTGTACAGGTAGTACAAGTCTATTCTCTAGTTAGAAAAGTATACCCAATGAGGGCACATATATTATATTACAAGGGTAGGACTGCCCATGAGGTGATACTAGTAGAATGCCTGTTACTATTTTTTCTCAAAACTCAATAAAGTGTTCAATGTATAGTTGTAAACTATCTGACCAGCCTCTCTAGCTTGACTATACAAAGTATAAGGACTTACTTTATTTTAGCTGATCTTGGTCTCTGGTCAAATATATAGTCAGGTGTATCTAAAACAAGACATAATATAGTGTTCTATTTACTGAATACTAATATACAGACTACTAATATACACATAGTATGTGAAAGCAATAAATAACTGCCAACTATGCCAACAGTCATCCAGTGCTATTATGTTATCTCCCACATAGAAGTTGTCTGCTCTTACCCCAACCACAACATATAAACGTATCCTAGCACGTATTTAGTAGTACTGTTAATTCCTGTTACATGTACTTGTGCCTTATTCTAATGGCTAATAGCTATGATGTACCTTCACGGTCTGTT
Organism: Bugulina stolonifera; assembly: GCA_935421135.1. Classification (NCBI taxonomy): domain Eukaryota; kingdom Metazoa; phylum Bryozoa; class Gymnolaemata; order Cheilostomatida; family Bugulidae; genus Bugulina; species Bugulina stolonifera. The sequence goes on from OW285187.1 coordinate 35,128,768, forward strand.
TCTGTGAAGTTATTGTTCCACTCTGGCCTGGGTTTCCGTCTCTAAAACACGCATGCAAGTCATTTACTATGTTGTATAGAATGTATACATGAGCACATTATTATAAGTACAGGTGTAACCATAGTAATATTTTTCAGGCTAGAGGCTAACACTTGAAAATGAATCAAATACCAACGCTCTACTCCAATATACACCAGGCATGATCAATAGCCAGTAGTTATTAATTGTAACAGTGTAACAGAGTATAGCGAATGGGCCTGGGACCCATTCCTCATTCTACGTACAGTAAAACTTTTTGGAGTTGTCATCTCTAGCTGACATTGAGAAATATGAGCTGCAGCTACTTTCTTGCCAAAAGATTGGCCGCACCAACGACACACAATCTGTTTATTAGCAGTCTTTGGTCTTGACCTATCGTTCTGTCTACTATCTGTATCTTCACAGTAAGCTTCATTGACCTCTTCATCGTCAAACTGATAACCTGGCCTCATTTTCTTCCCTCCAAGCCGTTGACATCTAGGTTCATGCTTTCTCTATGTGTCAATAACATAACATTGGACATGATAGTGACATGTATTTACCCGTACGACACGTGTATGGTAGTCAAACAGGTCATTCTACTGGCTTGGTTAGTAACTGACCAACGTGCACCACAACAACTCGACCAGTATGATATCATTGGTTAGCCTAAAATCCAGTCTAATCACGGCACACAATATTCATCTTACACTGTACATGTAAACGTAGTTATTATTTCATCTTCGGCTTATTGGGCTGGATATACATTTAGTTACAGTACAGTCAATAAGCCCAAAAACTTTTAACTTTGTTGACTAGCGTCAAAACGTGGTTAGCAGCCAACCCTGTAACTGCTAGCTGCTGTGTGACCTACATACATGTACTTACCAACATTTCAATATCCATCAAAAGTCCACAGTAATGGCATGAGAACTCAGTCTCATCTAAAAATAGTTAATATTATATATACAATGTAGCTTACATTACACTAATAAGTTTCTTTTATTACCTATAAAATAGCAGATATATTTACACAAATAAATACCATCTACGTCTACATAAATACATACCATCTAGATATTCCTGATAATCAGGAAGTTGTCCTTTGCCTTTAGTAGCTGTTTTCCAATCATATATATTTTCCCCCATAAGATCCTTGGGCAGTTTATTTCCAAATGGGTCTATCTTGGGTTTAGTCTTTGGGGGTGGTCTGCTTGGAGGAATCATGAATATATTGAATAGTATGTCATCAAATGGATCCTCAAAATCCATAAATGAATGGGTAAAGCCGTACATCCTTGGCTTAGACTGGCGAGGCTTAGATGTGCTACTAGTGGGTCTGGTTGACGTGCTGTCCTTGCTTTCCTTTGTATTCTTTGGTCTAAAACTGTCCCACCAGTTTTTCTGTGAACTCTTTTTACTACTATCAGCAGATTGGTTTGATTTTGACTTTGATGATTTGGGCCGAGAGCCAGCAGTCTTATCTTGCTGGTTGTTAGTAAATGGTTTATGTGCTGAAGTTGGTGGTTGAGCTGATGTAGGTGGTTGATGGGGAGGTGGTTGTGGAGGTGGTTTCGGATTTGGAGCTGCTGCGGCTTCTCTCTGTCTCTTTAACTGTCTAGCGAGAGTCTCACGCCTATCGTCTGATTGTAAGTGATTATATGCAGCTAAAACTTGCTTAAACTTTTCTTCTGCACCAGGACTCTTATTTTTATCAGGGTGCCACTGTTTAGCAAGCTTCTTGTAAGCAGTTCTAACATCCTCTCCTGAGGCATCTAAACCTATTTGAAGCTCTTTGAAGTAGTTAGTCTCTGCCATACTCTGAGAAATATACAGAAGGAAGTAGTCAACAACTAGGAATATCTATTGAAATTTTCATGAAATCAATAGTCTATACTGTGACTAGAAAGAAATACATTACATCATATATAACTAAAGATGAAACGGTTCGTCGTGAGTGTGCGGTCTGTCGTTCTCCAATCAGATTTGGGGTCGAAAATCGGGACAATTCATATACGTTGCAATGCTGCTGGTGAGGATCTTGGCTCCGGGTGGTGCTAGGACCTTGGGACCGGGTCCTTTGGTATCGCTGCCGGGCAGGTCCGTAGCCTTAGGCCTTTGACCCTACCAGATGTAGAATGGATGTTGTGGATACCCGACCCCCCCCCATTCGCTATATTGGTGTTGGAACTTGGGCTATAGACTTTGAGTTGTCTCCCTAATGCATGGAAACACAACTCCTCATGGAATTCCTGCAAAATGTCTGCGCTACCAGGGGTTATGCACCTTCATGACCACAGCACATGAACACAAGCCATTATTACAGCGAGCAATTATTGTTGTGAGACTTGCGCCGCAGACCAAGCATGAAGTGCTTGTATATTGCTATGTCCCAGGCACCAGTAACCCAGCAAAATTACATTTTGGCTAGAAGACAATCTATCAGCTTATACATCTATAAACATTTACTATGGATTGACTAACTAGCACTTACCTTAGTGTCCAACCTACGGTATACCAACCTACAGTGTCTCAAACATCTATTATCTTGTATAACTATGTAACCCATAATGTGCATAGTAATGTGTACATGTGCATTGTACATGTTGTATTACATAATTTACCTGTGCCATGTTTATGTTAAGTCGTTTAATTGTAACTAAATTATGTCTGGGAGAGGAGTAAAGACTGAAGGTTTAGAGGATTAATTGTATTTTTACAGTAAGGCTACATATAAATATGACATATATCTGCAACTTGTTTTCTAAATAGTGATAGTCTTATTGACATTTGACAGCATTTCATTCTTTCATTTCCCTATTAGTTGGTCACAATCATTGAGCCAACAACTAACTTAGTTTATACCTTTGAATACCTTTGACAACATCGAATAACCAGGAACTTAAATAATTTAATTAATAGTCTGACCAAGGAGTCTGACAAATAACTCTCCTATTCATGACTATTAAATTGTTGGAACAATCCAGCAACAGTGAAACTGAAATAGCAGTGGTTTACTTAGTATACAAATTTTTAAGGGTAACTCTCAAAGGGATACAAAAAATAACAGTTATAATAATATAATAACTGTATCTAAAGCATATACATTTGTAATTACAGATCACAATAACACAAGTTTTAATTTTGTACTTTTCTTTGCTTGGTTAACAACGGAAATGCATCTTTAGGGAAAAAGGAAATAAAAACATCATTGCTCAAATTACTACCAGGATAGGTAAAGTCCGATCTTTGGAATCTATATGCGTTACAAAAGTGCTACATAAGGTCTTGGGCCATTTTATTTTCTAATTATTTTGTGAAAGAAAACTAAAGTCATCAATCTCACCTTTTTTATAATTATTATATTATTATCTTTATATTCAATATCAATTGTCTTATGTTGTTGTTTATTCTAAACGATGGAACTACTGTTGATATTTATGATTTAAAACATCTCAAAGTATCCTATATCACCATGCATATGTGTTATAGTAATAGTTATCTCTCTATGTGTGGTGATGCCTTAGATTAGTTGTAAAATAAAAATAAAAATAACTTTAACATTCTTTTTTTAATTTAAGATTAAAACTAAATAAAATTTTATTTAATCGGATGCAAAATAGTTATTAATTACAACATGAAATTTAAATGAAATAATACTAACATATTTATTATCTACATTGAATTTTGATGTAAAAACAGAAATTAATTAAGAGAGATTTCTTTTTCTGAAGTTAAGTGTGGTTATGGTAGGCTATAGGATTGGCTGGTGTTTGTATTATAATTAATGATATCACATGAATATTGATCAAAATTATAAATTTCATACAATAATTGGCCGGCATATATTTCTTTATATAATATTGTATAATAATTCTAAATAGTAAATTTATACTTATAATAATAATTTAATATAATAATTAAAAGAAATACTATATAATACTAATATTTCAATTGACCTAGCTTTTGGCCTTTCGATGTAGTTGTTGTTACCATAATAATTATGATAATTAAATTGAATAGCCAATGTCATAGTCTAGTGATTTGCCAGTCAGCATAATTAACTTATTAATAGCCTATAGAATGTCAATATAAGCCCTGCAACTACATCATACTCCTAATGCTCATGTGATGCTGCTTCATTAGATATACATATACATGTACATGCCACTGGTATTATGGTTAGCCTACGGTTATTGTTGTATGATGATATATGTAATTTAAAATTTCAGGTTTCCACGACATATACAGAATGATCGCAGGAGTAGGACGGTTGATCAAATCGGTATTTGTGGGTTTTCTTGCTCTATTCAAGAGAGCTTTGTGTTTCCTGAATCGAAAGAGACGAGATTCTGGTTCTATACTTCCAACCCACATCCAGCAGTCAACTCTTGACATGCCAACACAGGTCCTATCTAACAACTTTCAGATTCCTACTTTACCCGTCGACCATTTAGACACAAACTATAAGGTAAGACAGTATCCGATAGTGTTCATTTAGACAAACTATAAGATAAGACAGTAGGCCTATACAATATACTATCTATCTATTCTACATGTAACTCATATGCTCACTGCAGCCGGCAGATCCAATAGCAGAATTTGAGGTAGAGCCTGAGGAAGTGTTTACAGACTGGGATAACTGGGACAAACCACCAGCCACCCAGCTACCACAGGAACCAAAGCCGACTCAGGAACCTAAGCTACCTACCCGCCATGGTTCAAAGCTCTCCCAAGAAGCTGAGCCTGAACCAGAGCCAGACTACTTCTCTGATTTGGGTCTAGCTCCAACCATACAGAAGCAGAAAAAGGTATCTTATTATGTCTAATGTATAACCTTTTATTTTATAGAAATGGGTGATTTGTTAGAAATCTGCTTTCTCTTGTAATGTGGATGTACAGCTTATTTATCTGACATGCATTCCTCTAAGGGAGTCCATTCACTCAGCCCTCACTACCCACATATACCATGTACCATATACCATGTACCATATACCATATACCATAGGTGTGCATATACCATATACCATATACCATAGGTCTGCATATACCATATACCATATACCATAGGTCTGCATATACCATATACCATAGGTCTGCATATACCATATACCATAGGTCTGCATATACCATATACCATAGGTGTGCACATACCATATACCATATACCATAGGTCTGCATATACCATATACCATATACCATAGGTCTGCATATACCATATACCATAGGTCTGCATATACCATATACCATAGGTGTGCATATACCATATACCATATACCATAGGTCTGCATATACCATATACCATAGGTCTGCATATACCATATACCATAGGTCTGCATATACCATATACCATAGGTCTGCATATATCATATACCATAGGTCTGCATATACCATATACCATAGGTGTGCATATACCATATACCATAGGTCTGCATATACCATATACCATAGGTCTGCATATACCATATACCATAGGTCTGCATATACCATATACCATAGGTCTGCATATACCATATACCATAGGTGTGCATATACCATATACCATAGGTGTGCATATACCATATACCATATACCATAGGTCTGCATATACCATATACCATAGGTCTGCATATACCATATACCATAGGTCTGCATATACCATATACCATAGGTCTGCATATACCATATACCATAGGTCTGCATATACCATATACCATAGGTCTGCATATACCATATACCATATACCATAGGTCTGCATATACCATATACCATAGGTCTGCATATACCATATACCATAGGTCTGCATATACCATATACCATAGGTCTGCATATACCATATACCATAGGTCTGCATATACCATATACCATAGGTCTGCATATACCATATACCATAGGTGTGCATATACCATATACCATAGGTGTGCATATACCATATACCATATACCATAGGTCTGCATATACCATATACCATAGGTCTGCATATACCATATACCATAGGTCTGCATATACCATATACCATAGGTGTGCATATACCATATACCATATACCATAGGTCTGCATATACCATATACCATAGGTCTGCATATACCATATACCATAGGTCTGCACATACCATATACCATAGGTGTGCATATACCATATACCATAGGTCTGCATATACCATATACCATAGGTGTGCATATACCATATACCATAGGTGTGCACATACCATATACCATAGGTCTGCATATACCATATACCATAGGTCTGCATATACCATATACCATAGGTGTGCATATACCATGTACCATAGGTCTGCATATACCATATACCATAGGTCTGCATATACCATATACCATATACCATATACCATAGGTGTGCATATACCATATACCATAGGTCTGCACATACCATATACCATAGGTCTGCATATACCATATACCATAGGTCTGCATATACCATATACCATAGGTCTGCATATACCATATACCATAGGTCTGCATATACCATATACCATATACCATAGGTCTGCATATACCATATACCATAGGTGTGCATATACCATATACCATAGGTGTGCATATACCATATACCATAGGTGTGCATATACCATATACCATAGGTGTGCATATACCATATACCATATACCATAGGTCTGTATATACCATAGGTCTGCATATACCATATACCATAGGTGTGCATATACCATATACCATAGGTCTGCATATACCATATACCATAGGTCTGCATATACCATATACCATATACCATAGGTCTGCATATACCATATACCATAGGTCTGCATATACCATATACCATAGGTCTGCATATACCATATACCATAGGTCTGCATATACCATATACCATATACCATAGGTCTGCATATACCATATACCATAGGTGTGCATATACCATATACCATAGGTCTGCATATACCATATACCATAGGTGTGCATATACCATATACCATAGGTGTGCATATACCATATACCATAGGTGTGCATATACCATATACCATAGGTGTGCATATACCATATACCATATACCATAGGTCTGTATATACCATAGGTCTGCATATACCATATACCATAGGTCTGCATATACCATATACCATATACCATATACCATAGGTGTGCATATACCATATACCATAGGTGTGCATATACCATATACCATAGGTCTGCACATACCATATACCATAGGTCTGCATATACCATATACCATAGGTCTGCATATACCATATACCATAGGTCTGCATATACCATATACCATAGGTCTGCATATACCATATACCATATACCATAGGTCTGCATATACCATATACCATAGGTGTGCATATACCATATACCATAGGTGTGCATATACCATATACCATAGGTGTGCATATACCATATACCATAGGTGTGCATATACCATATACCATAGGTCTGCATATACCATATACCATAGGTCTGCATATACCATATACCATAGGTCTGCATATACCATATACCATAGGTCTGCATATACCATATACCATAGGTGTGCATATACCATATACCATAGGTCTGCATATACCATATACCATATACCATAGGTGTGCATATACCATATACCATAGGTCTGCACATACCATATACCATAGGTCTGCATATACCATATACCATAGGTCTGCATATACCATATACCATAGGTGTGCATATACCATATACCATAGGTCTGCATATACCATATACCATAGGTCTGCATATACCATGTACCATATACCATAGGTCTGCATATACCATAGGTCTGCATATACCATATACCATAGGTGTGCATATACCATATACCATAGGTCTGCACATACCATATACCATAGGTCTGCATATACCATATACCATAGGTGTGCATATACCATATACCATAGGTGTGCATATACCATATACCATATACCATAGGTCTGCATATACCATATACCATAGGTGTGCATATACCATATACCATAGGTGTGCATATACCATATACCATAGGTCTGCATATACCATATACCATAGGTCTGCATATACCATATACCATAGGTCTGCATATACCATATACCATATACCATAGGTCTGCATATACCATATACCATAGGTGTGCATATACCATATACCATAGGTCTGCATATACCATATACCATAGGTCTGCATATACCATATACCATAGGTCTGCATATACCATATACCATAGGTCTGCATATACCATATACCATAGGTGTGCATATACCATATACCATAGGTGTGCATATACCATATACCATAGGTCTGCATATACCATGTACCATAGGTGTGCATATACCATATACCATAGGTCTGCACATACCATATACCATAGGTCTGCATATACCATATACCATAGGTGTGCATATACCATATACCATAGGTCTGCATATACCATAGGTCTGCATATACCATATACCATAGGTGTGCATATACCATATACCATAGGTCTGCACATACCATATACCATAGGTCTGCATATACCATATACCATAGGTCTGCATATACCATATACCATAGGTCTGCATATACCATATACCATAGGTGTGCATATACCATATACCATAGGTCTGTATATACCATATACCATAGGTCTGCATATACCATATACCATAGGTGTGCATATACCATATACCATAGGTCTGCATATACCATATACCATATACCATAGGTCTGCATATACCATATACCATAGGTCTGTATATACCATATACCATAGGTGTGCATATACCATATACCATAGGTCTGCATATACCATATACCATATACCATAGGTCTGCATATACCATATACCATAGGTGTGCATATACCATATACCATATACCATAGGTCTGCATATACCATATACCATAGGTGTGCATATACCATATACCATAGGTCTGCATATACCATATACCATAGGTCTGCATATACCATGTACCATAGGTGTGCATATACCATATACCATAGGTCTGCATATACCATATACCATAGGTGTGCATATACCATATACCATAGGTCTGCATATACCATATACCATATACCATAGGTCTGCATATACCATGTACCATAGGTCTGCATATACCATATACCATAGGTCTGCATATACCATATACCATAGGTCTGCATATACCATAGGTGTGCATATACCATATACCATATACCATATACCATATACCATAGGTCTGCATATACCATATACCATAGGTCTGCATATACCATATACCATAGGTCTGCATATACCATATACCATAGGTGTGCATATACCATATACCATAGGTCTGCATATACCATAGGTGTGCATATACCATATACCATATACCATAGGTGTGCATATACCATATACCATAGGTCTGCATATACCATATACCATAGGTCTGCATATACCATATACCATAGGTCTGCATATACCATAGGTGTGCATATACCATATACCATATACCATATACCATATACCATAGGTCTGCATATACCATATACCATAGGTCTGCATATACCATATACCATAGGTCTGCATATACCATATACCATAGGTGTGCATATACCATATACCATAGGTCTGCATATACCATAGGTGTGCATATACCATATACCATATACCATAGGTGTGCATATACCATATACCATAGGTCTGCATATACCATATACCATAGGTCTGCATATACCATATACCATAGGTGTGCATATACCATATACCATAGGTGTGCATATACCATATACCATAGGTCTGCATATACCATATACCATAGGTGTGCATATACCATATACCATAGGTGTGCATATACCATGTACCATAGGTGTGCATATACCATATACCATAGGTCTGCATATACCATATACCATATACCATAGGTCTGCATATACCATATACCATAGGTCTGCATATACCATATACCATAGGTCTGCATATACCATATACCATAGGTCTGCATATACCATATACCATAGGTGTGCATATACCATATACCATAGGTCTGCATATACCATAGGTCTGCATATACCATAGGTCTGCACATACCATATACCATAGGTCTGCATATACCATATACCATAGGTCTGCATATACCATATACCATATACCATAGGTCTGCATATACCATATACCATAGGTGTGCATATACCATATACCATAGGTGTGCATATACCATATACCATAGGTCTGCATATACCATATACCATATACCATAGGTCTGCATATACCATATACCATAGGTGTGCATATACCATATACCATATACCATATACCATATACCATAGGTCTGCATATACCATATACCATAGGTCTGCATATACCATATACCATAGGTGTGCATATACCATATACCATAGGTCTGCATATACCATAGGTGTGCATATACCATATACCATAGGTCTGCATATACCATGTACCATAGGTGTGCATATACCATATACCATAGGTCTGCATATACCATATACCATAGGTGTGCATATACCATATACCATAGGTCTGCATATACCATGTACCATAGGTGTGCATATACCATATACCATAGGTCTGCATATACCATATACCATAGGTGTGCATATACCATATACCATAGGTGTGCATATACCATATACCATAGGTCTGCATATACCATATACCATAGGTGTGCATATACCATATACCATAGGTGTGCATATACCATATACCATATACCATAGGTCTGCATATACCATATACCATAGGTGTGCATATACCATATACCATAGGTCTGCATATACCATGTACCATAGGTGTGCATATACCATATACCATAGGTCTGCATATACCATATACCATAGGTCTGCATATACCATATACCATAGGTCTGCATATACCATATACCATAGGTCTGCATATACCATATACCATAGGTCTGCATATACCATGTACCATAGGTGTGCATATACCATATACCATAGGTGTGCATATACCATATACCATAGGTCTGCATATACCATATACCATAGGTCTGCATATACCATGTACCATAGGTGTGCATATACCATATACCATAGGTCTGCATATACCATATACCATAGGTGTGCATATACCATATACCATAGGTCTGCATATACCATGTACCATAGGTGTGCATATACCATATACCATAGGTCTGCATATACCATATACCATAGGTCTGCATATACCATATACCATAGGTCTGCATATACCATATACCATAGGTCTGCATATACCATATACCATAGGTGTGCATATACCATATACCATAGGTCTGCATATACCATATACCATAGGTCTGCATATACCATGTACCATAGGTGTGCATATACCATATACCATAGGTGTGCATATACCATATACCATAGGTCTGCATATACCATATACCATATACCATAGGTCTGCATATACCATATACCATATACCATATACCATATACCATAGGTGTGCACATACCATATACCATAGGTCTGCATATACCATATACCATAGGTCTGCATATACCATATACCATAGGTGTGCATATACCATATACCATAGGTGTGCATATACCATAGGTCTGCATATACCATAGGTCTGCATATACCATATACCATAGGTGTGCTTATACCATATACCATAGGTCTGCATATACCATATACCATAGGTCTGCACATACCATATACCATAGGTCTGCATATACCATATACCATAGGTCTGCATATACCATATACCATAGGTCTGCATATACCATATACCATAGGTCTGCATATACCATATACCATAGGTGTGTATATATCATATACCATAGGTCTGCATATACCATATACCATATACCATATACCATAGGTGTGCATATACCATATACCATATACCATAGGTCTGCATATACCATATACCATAGGTGTGCATATACCATATACCATAGGTCTGCATATACCATATACCATAGGTGTGCATATACCATATACCATAGGTGTGCATATACCATATACCATAGGTCTGCATATACCATATACCATAGGTGTGCATATACCATATACCATAGGTCTGTATATACCATATACCATAGGTGTGCATATACCATATACCATAGGTGTGTATATACCATATACCATAGGTGTGCATATACCATATACCATAGGTGTGCATATACCATAGGTCTGCACATACCATATACCATAGGTCTGCATATACCATATACCATAGGTCTGCATATACCATATACCATAGGTCTGCATATACCATATACCATAGGTGTGTATATATCATATACCATAGGTCTGCATATACCATATACCATATACCATATACCATAGGTGTGCATATACCATATACCATATACCATAGGTCTGCATATACCATATACCATAGGTGTGCATATACCATATACCATAGGTCTGCATATACCATATACCATAGGTGTGCATATACCATATACCATAGGTGTGCATATACCATATACCATAGGTCTGCATATACCATATACCATAGGTGTGCATATACCATATACCATAGGTCTGTATATACCATATACCATAGGTGTGCATATACCATATACCATAGGTGTGTATATACCATATACCATAGGTGTGCATATACCATATACCATAGGTGTGCATATACCATAGGTCTGCATATACCATATACCATAGGTCTGCATATACCATATACCATATACCATAGGTCTGCATATACCATATACCATAGGTGTGCATATACCATATACCATAGGTCTGCATATACCATATACCATAGGTGTGCATATACCATATACCATAGGTGTGCATATACCATATACCATAGGTCTGCATATACCATATACCATAGGTCTGCATATACCATATACCATAGGTGTGCATATACCATATACCATAGGTCTGCATATATCATATACCATAGGTCTGCATATACCATATACCATAGGTCTGCATATACCATAGGTCTGCATATACCATAGGTCTGCATATACCATATACCATAGGTCTGCATATACCATATACCATATACCATATACCATATACCATAGGTGTGCATATACCATATACCATAGGTGTGCATATACCATATACCATAGGTGTGCATATACCATATACCATAGGTGTGCATATACCATATACCATAGGTGTGCATATACCATATACCATAGGTGTGCATATACCATATACCATAGGTCTGCATATACCATATACCATAGGTCTGCATATACCATATACCATATACCATAGGTCTGCATATACCATATACCATAGGTCTGCATATACCATATACCATAGGTCTGCATATACCATATACCATAGGTCTGCACATACCATATACCATAGGTCTGCATATACCATATACCATAGGTCTGCATATACCATATACCATAGGTCTGCATATACCATATACCATAGGTCTGCATATACCATATACCATAGGTCTGCATATACCATAGGTCTGCATATACCATAGGTCTGCATATACCATATACCATAGGTCTGCATATACCATATACCATATACCATATACCATATACCATAGGTGTGCATATACCATATACCATAGGTCTGCATATACCATATACCATAGGTCTGCACATACCATATACCATAGGTCTGCATATACCATATACCATATACCATATACCATAGGTGTGCATATACCATATACCATAGGTCTGCATATACCATAGGTGTGCATATACCATATACCATAGGTCTGCATATACCATGTACCATAGGTCTGCATATACCATATACCATAGGTGTGCATATACCATATACCATAGGTGTGCATATACCATATACCATATACCATAGGTCTGCATATACCATATACCATAGGTCTGCATATACCATGTACCATAGGTCTGCATATACCATATACCATAGGTGTGCATATACCATATACCATAGGTCTGCATATACCATAGGTGTGCATATACCATATACCATATACCATAGGTCTGCATATACCATATACCATAGGTCTGCACAATAAACTGTAGCTCTGGTTGATATTGTAGACATTAATAAAGCCTGCTATTGGATCATATAACCACCAGCCAGCACCACAATCAAACAGGCTAGCGTTTGCTCCAGACTTAGCAGCACCAATAGTAAGTGGGAGTTATCTTTTCTCTTATCAGTTATGTAAGGTACATGTGTATACTATTCATAGTATACTACGATATTGTATAGTGTATATATACAATATGACATGTATCTGCAAGTTCATACCTTGATTAATTTTCACTATCATCACTAAATATTAGTGGTGTAGTATTAATAGTAACCTATGTACTACCACAATACCTGAGTATATGCGCATCTACTCTACAAAGTAGCTTGAGTTTTCGATACTATATACTTTTCTCATAGTCTGCAGAACTGGAGGAATGGGACGACTCCACGGGTGCTTGGGAAGACGAAGATCTGACCACTGAGGCAGAACAAGCTCTACGCCAGGCACGAAAGGCGGAAAGAGAACGTCGTCTGGCAGAGCATCAAAAACGTAACCAAAATAGGGAACACCGTAAACTAAGTAAAGACGATAATCGCTTAGCCACCAAAATATCATGATAAATTTGGTGTTACACACTTGTATAATTGTTAGTCACAGTGCAATCTACATGTATGCTCATCATCTATAGATTTATAGCAACTCAGTGTTTCATATGAGAGAGAAAATGGCGTATAACATCATAAGGCTGTGGTGTTATACTTCACTGCACAGTATCAGGTACTACTGCATTGTGTTATAGAGTTGTCTTTTCAATATGCCGTGATATATTGTGTAGACAACTTCTTATTACCTGAAACTGAATTTTAGTCTTCCTCTAACTAACTTTATGCATGAGTCTAAATATTTATTAAGAATTAGGTTATGCTTCAAATTATTTTAAAGTATATTTTAGTTATTCTGTTAGAACCTGTTGGATTTCCCCATTGACTACAGGTCCACCCAATTCTACTCTAGTACATTGTTTGTGGTAATGATGTTAGAGAATTATTGAGAATAGTTAAACACCTTTTATAAATGGTTTTACTTTTAAATTGGCACACTTGTCTTCATTTAGGCCTATATTTAGGATCTACGACCATGACTGAGTACTAACAGCTGTCTCAGCTTTTTGTTTTTTAATTCTCTTCAGAATGAATTAGATGATATTGTAGGCTGTGTACTGCTGTAGAAGAAGTAGCCTATATTTACATTATACTCACATATGTATACTACCATTTACTACCATTACTACGCAGTATGTTGTTATGTTATGTACAATGAATGTACCAATAAATAGTGACTGGTGGTAATTAAATCCAGGCTAATTCTTGCTGATCTGATCTCTGCTGAAGTAGGATATACATGTCCTTCAACCTTACTACTATAATAGTCACCACAAACACACCAGTGCAACAAGAGCACCTGACTTCTAACTGGGTTGAAAGATATTAATATATATTATATAACATTTACTTGTGTGTAGCTGCTTCAGTCTTAAAGCTAAGTTCAAGGACCTTAGGCTAGATATCAAGTAGATTAAACTTGATAATGATAAATCGGCTAAAGGGACAGCAGTATACATGTATGTTAGACCGCTACAGAGTACATGTATTAGCCATTAGCCTAAATCCTCATCTCTTCTAGGGCATTTGCACTGGTACATTGGTGATTTTAGCAGTCAATGTTATCCAGAATCTCCCTACTATTTTGGAGGACTTGAAACCCAGGCTATCTGTGATAACACACCTGTGTGTGCCGTCAGTACAGCTTCCATGCAGAAGGGTGTGCAGAGTACCTGGATCTCAGGTAGAGTATACAGTTGATTATACAGTAGACTATCTAGTGAAGTTACAATTTTGAATAGGTAATAATGTATACATAATCAGTAATCACCTTTTTGTAACATAAACAATTAGTATGCATGTACTTCTTCTTGTATATTATGTACGTGTATATACTGCTCTGATACTGTAGCCCATGATGTATGTCTAGTTTATCACTATAATCCGTGGTGTAAACTTTAGCAAAATAATAACTACAGCTATCTGGCTCATTACATTGTATATAATATGTGTATTGCACATTGCACATATTAGAATTGGATTGTGAAAAAGAAAAAAATGTATACTTTTATTATAATGAACCATAGAATATTGTGTGATGCGCATGATATTATTAAGTGGTTTCCTCATGTATAAGGATGAAATAATACAGTATAAAGCTGTACCTACTCCTTCTTCTACAAACATAATGGTTCATGAGCACATTTAGGATAATGGTTTATTCTCTCTTCCACAATTAGCTGGATTTTCCTAAAATAGCTGGATTATACTTGAATTGGACTCTCAGCCACCTTGTACATGTATGTATACCTCATTTATTCAGAAGGGATAAAGCTTCAGCTATTCAGCTCATTATGGTATAATAGACACAAATTGTACATGCACATATAATATATGGTACACTATACAGTAAACTACACAGTACACTATACAGTACACTATACAGTACACTACACAGTACACTATACAGTACACTATCTACAGTACACTATACAGTGCACTATACAGTGCACTATACAGTACACTATACAGTACACTACACAGTACACTATATAGTACACTATACAGTACACTATACAGTACACTACACAGTACACTATACAGTACACTATACAGTGCACTATACAGTGCACTATACAGTACACTATACAGTGCACTATACAGTGCACTATACAGTACACTACACAGTACACTATACAGTACACTATACAGTGCACTATACAGTACACTATACAGTGCACTATACAGTGCACTATACAGTGCACTATACAGTGCACTACACAGTACACTATACAGTGCACTATACAGTGCACTATACAGTGCACTATACAGTGCACTACACAGTACACTATACAGTACACACATGCACATTATAAATTATACTGTATTATACAGTTTAGAGTTTACAATAATATCTCTAAATTCAAAACAAAATGCAGAGAATGTATCATTAAAATAGTGCTGTTTGATATCAGAAACATTAATAATACAGTTAATAGTGTCTAGTTGTAGGGACAATCAGGCTTGCCAAGTTCGACTAATGAAAATCAGGAAGATTCAGCATTTGGGTGGGGGGTGTCCATTTTGAGTGGGGTGGGGTACCAAAATTTGAGTTGAAAATCAGGAAGTCTCCTGCGGGATCAGGGAGACTTGGTAAGCCTGGGGACAATAGTAGTTTAGATGATAATTATTTGGTAGGAATACTAACATCTACATGTACTTTGTGAAGCAGTGGTTAGTTGTACCTAATATTGGCTAGCTTGTCAAGTTTATACAGCACAATATACACTGTTATACAAGTAATCACTTACGTTTTACTTCGTTTCCATTAATTTGATTATTTTTATACCAACAAACCGATTTAGTTCTTGTATAGGTAATGCAATGTAGTCTCAGTTCCGAGCATCTAAAATGGATAAGATATGTCATTCATTACTAATAGTTTCAGGCAGCTAGGTGAATGTTAGAGACTAAGCAGTTCTTAGCTAGAACAAAATAATATGGTTCTGTCCTCAGCCTACCCACCAGCCCAGTGCTTGAACACCAGCTATTAAAGGGACTATTCCAAATATATAGTCCCTTTATTACTAATCATATAGTGACCACCTCCTATAAGGTTTTGCACATATTGTCTGTGTGAAGTGCTAAGCAGTACTTATCAGAAAATTAGCATGAGAGACAAACTGTACTATTTGGTTAGTCAATCAGTTAGGTTTAGGTGTGTATAACAGACCTACAGGTATATCCATAAGGTATTACATGTTCTCTATTGTAAGGTAATGTATTAAGTAATACAGGTATATCCATAAGGTAATGCAATGCTCTGTTGTAAGGTGACTATCAAGCAATACATCTGTATTCACAATAATAATAAGAAATGGCACTACTTTTTAAGGTGGTTTTGTTGTCCAGGCTCCAACAGTTTGTTAATGCAGAAGGATGTTAGAGCTGCCTATAACATTATGCTATGTTATCGGCAGCAATATAAGGCAGCAGCAATATAAGACGGCAGCAATATAAGGCGGCAGCAATATAAGGCGGCAGCATTATAAGGCGAGTGTCGTGAGGACCACCTACTAGGATAATGGCTAACCTGCATGTACTTTGTACATGTATATATATAGCCATTACTTGCTGGTAGTGGTATGTACCTGTAGTGCATGTATTAATGCTACTACAGTATTCTATTTTATCTGCTGCCATTTTATATTATTTACCTTGAGGATAATAACATGGAAAGCTCATAATTATTATTTGAACAGCCATTATCAATCCTCCTCCAGGTTTTTCCAGCAGCAAGTATAGCAACAATGTACTGGTACAAGGTGCACCAATGTACCAGTACAACAATGCACTGGTACAAGGTACAGTAAAACAATGTTCCAGTACAAGGTGCAAAAATGCACCGGTACAAAGATTGTTTTGTTCCTGAAAAGGAGCTGTTATAATTATTTTTAATCAATAATGTCATAGCATAAAAATGAATTACTAGATCATAAAACAGCCTACACCATCAAATAGTCAGAGAAAAATAGTGAAAAAAACTATTTCATTCAGACAAAAAATCAATAACGCTACAGATACCTTACAATAGCACCCACACAGTAGCTAAACTGTTAGAAACTGCCAATTGGTCGTTCAGAAAATCGAAGCCTTTCCTTTGGTTATTGCATCAAAATCATGTATCGTAGCTCAGGTTCTTCAACCTCTGCACTGGATAGCCTTAGATTGACATGTTCATTAATATGATTGGTTGAAGTAGATGCTCAGGCTATACTATATTTTCCTGTGAGACTTTTCAGTACAAAGGATATTGTCAGTTCTTACTCAGGAGGCTAGAACACATTGTGTGAGATTATAACACTGCATGCATTCGTTGACAGACAAGCCCTTGTAATTAATCAACTTGCTTGTCCTGTTATGCAGATTGGTGAGGAGCAATCTGACCACAGGTGCTGACAGGTGCTGCAGATGACAGGAGTCAGCTAAGAACAAACCAACCAGCGGCAACCGATGGATACAATGAACACCATGGCAAATAACTCGATTTACAACGATAGCAGGAAAGATCAAAACTATTTCAATGAAGCATATAACTTTACCGGCAGCTATGAAGATGATGACAATGTAACGGTAACTCTACCAGGATCTGTAAACGCACCACTGACTTTAGACGCCATTTTGAGTCTTCTTCTGTTGGGACCAATCATATTGATAGTTATATTTGGAAACGCCATGGTAATATTGGCTGTGGTAAAAGACAGAACTCTAAAACAATCCTTACAAAATAGGTTTATTCTATCGTTAGCATTTGCCGATATGTGTATAGGTACATTCATCATGCCTTTATCATTACACATGGAGGTGTTGAAGAGATGGGCACTGGGTAAAGTATTGTGTAACATCTGGCTGGCATTGGATGTATTCTTATGTACGGGGTCAACGCTAAGTCTAGTCGTGGTCAGCGTAGACCGCTACTGGAGCGTAACCAAAGCGCTCGAGTATCCGCAGATCCGTACATCTAAGAAGGTAAATATAGCCATAGCAGGTATATGGATAACGTCTGGGGTGGTATCTGTACCACCCCTGGCAGGATGGGCATCCAACACCAGCACAGGGGATCCGGAGCAGTGTAACCTAGTAGATGAACTTGGATATATAATCTACTCTCTAACCATCTCATTCTATATACCTATTATAATTATACTCATCGCCTACGGACGCATATTCCAAGTGGCTAGACGGTAAGTTGCATACAGGAAATGTTTAGCTAAGTAATAGTTAAGCAACTGTGGAATAGACTGTGAGTTGGTTCATGTTTTACTGCATACTTTAGATATATCTTATGCTTTTATGACTAAAATTCCATAGTGGAACCAATATGTAAGTAAGTTGAATTAAGTAGATTTAAACTCAGATTTTTTCTGCAATGTTAACAAACAGCTATAAAAATTTCCCATTAATTTGAAATCAAAGAGCTCTGAGTAATAGTCTCTGAGGCCAGTCAACATAATTTTATTGATAAACTCAGATAGAGGTTACTAATTGCGTAAACTGGATCCACTTCAATCAAAATGGATCACTGTATCATTCTGTTGCATCTCTTGTGTAACAAGAAAAAAACATATTCTTTCACAATATGCATTATAAATGTTATTTAACTACTTAATTTTTCTAATCGCCCACATCACCTATCTGACCTAAACATGCATGAGGTGAATTTTAAATAGTTGATAAGGGTGAGTTGATTGAGTATGATCAATAGTCAGCAGTATAGGGACAGCGGCCTCTGCCACCGACATGTACGTGTAAATTAACATGTGCTCTATTTACATCACCAATATACTAATTATAATCATATTAAATATTCATCCTTGATTATATAGTCTTACAATGTTGTAGATTATAACTTACTCCAATACAAACCATATACATAATACAACATACAGTACATGTAGTTTATGCTTCAAATGAAATGAAAGGTTGTCAACTCCTGTCAAGGTTAACATAATAATCATTGAATTATGTAATCAGGGGATCAAACCTCGGATAGGAATCCTAATCCTCCCTGAGACTTGTTTTAAGGTGTAAGAAATTTGCTCATAAGATAGCATTACTAGCACCTAACAATAGACACTCATGTGTTACCAGTTTTACATTGCTCACACTTTTGAGGCGTCTGCTATAGCAGGTCAACCATGAGTAGCAGGCTGTCACTCAGTTTATACACATGTAGATCTAACCTGACAACTACATTAAACTCAGCACTGCTTCCAACAATTTGCTGCTTTCATTATGCCAACACACTGGCTTGCTCAGAAAATGGCATGGACCAACAGCTACATGGATGGCGTGCGTGCGAACTAGCAATTGTACACATAGTATTGTAATCCTAGAGTAGTTGTTGAGAATTAGAACAACTAATCGAGGATGGCAGGGGGAGCAATACACAAACATTCCACTTAGAAACTATCCTAATCATTAAAACTACCTGCAAGTAACGCATTATCTCCGTAATCCGATGATACGGTGTAGGCTGCAGTAAATAGGTGGCTGCAGGCAGCAGATCATTTGGTCCTAGAGTATTTGTTAATTAGTTGACTGATTTCAGACAGGATATTAGACACTGTGTCATTCCTTTCCTAATTTGCTTCCCCAACATTAAATATTGATGGATATGGATTTTTGGTTTCACCTTAATTTTTGCAAACGTATGCTTGCTAGATGCTAGTATAATATGGGTAGTATGGAATCAATAGCTACAAACAGGTCCATGAATTCATGAGTGGTGAGTCTAGGTGTTCAAATGTAGCCCATGTGCTTGTAGGAGAGCCAATCAGCACATCAGACTAGGTACCATACAGAACATTCAAACACATAGACCCAAACAGATGGATGCAGTTGATAAGCCAACAGAATCAACGGACCAATCTTTGACCACAAACAGTTCTAATCAGCCAATCAGTGAAGCCGAGGAGCCAATTTCTACAAAACCAGAAGCTGCTTCAGCAGAAGAGTGCAATAACTCTAATGGAAGTAAGAGAGGACGTAAGTTCACTATATTTGCCTCCAGATTTATGCACCGTCAGTACAGCAAATCCAAAGATCAGCAAGATACTAAGCAGGCCGAGGGATTGCTAAAGGAGCAGCAGCAGAACTCCAGGAAGATGCACCAGAAATACCAGAGAGAAAGAAGAGCCACCATAACCATAGCTATCATAGTAATGGCATTTATAATATGCTGGTTCCCTTTTTCTATAATCTACCTCATTGACAGGCTGTGTCTGTGTGGGCTAAAAGACAGCAAGGCCTTCCTAGTCATATTCTGGTTAGGATATTGTAACTCAGCGGTAAACCCTGTCCTATATAGCATATTCAATAGAGACTTCAGGCTAGCTTTTAAAAGACTCCTGTGTAGGAGGCAGCGCAGGTGAGACTTGGCTTCACCCAAGCTCTAAGCCTTCAAGTAAAATTCATCACCTACAACTCAAATGCTGGAACAAAGGCTAAATAGTTGCCTATTCTAATTGTGTTTACTAACTACTCAGATCAATTAGTCAATAAATTGAGGAGCTTGAAAACCACCAGATGGAATAGTTGGTAAATACTGGAGTATACTGTGTTAGGCCTTCCACTGCAGTGCCAATCAATGGCTGATAATCATATCAGTATTGAATTACAATCCAGACCATCCTGTTTGCTTGCTCACTATTACAAACAAACAAGGCCCATTACATCTTAATATGGTTTAGACTGTGCTCTATTAGCACTGCCACAGAGCTGAGGCTACAGGCCAGTCACTCACATATTTTCCTACCTAACATACTCCAACTGATAACCTCTGTAAGCCACTCCTATTAGTGTTGAACTCAGAGAGTATTTATCTGTAATTATAACACTGTTGATTATATACTGTAGCGTGAAAGAGTGGCCTTGGCCATGCCAACAATAGGGATGGTTAGGGTGACAAACTTATTAGTCCAGGTTCCTTGTAGGATTGCATAATCAAGTAAGGGGAGTTTATTGACCTGCCTTAGGGCAGAGCAAGGCCAGCAATTCAGAATTGGGATTGTAATCCCACAGCAAATATTAGCTCAAGGCAAGGTATTTTATAATTAATGCAAATCTAGCAATTAGAAAAGGTGAAGGAAATTTGCATTAAAAATACGATATCTACAACATTGGAAAATGCATTAAAAATCCAATAGTAGCGGGTATTACTGTGTATTACTGGCATGCCACCAGTCAATGCTTGGTTTACTGCATACAGCCGGTGTGTACACACACACCTGTGGCCAGTGACCAGTGGTCAGTCAAGTGCTCCATATCAGGTGTCTAGAGTGCTGACTTGGTCTAGGAAGTCCTTCAATGTACTTGAGTCTGTCGGTAGAAAGATGTGCTCTGCTCCGTCCACACCCTACAATACATATTAGCAGTCTGTCATACCTCAAAATTACTACATACACACTACATATAGCCTACATACGACACTGCTGTACATGTATAATATACACACCGTACATAACAATATGGAGAGTATACAGACCATAGGGAGAAAGAGAGCAGTAGATAGACAAAGTGTACGAGCCACACACACATACAGCATAAACACATACAATGTACACACATACAACGTACACACATACAATCTACACACATACAGTGTACACACATACAATCTACACACATACAACGTACACACATACACCGTACACACATACACCGTACACACATACAGTGTACACACATACAGCGTACACACATACACCGTACACAGTGTACACACATAAAATGTACTTGCACACATCTTAGATAATGATAATATAATATCTTATACATGTATATATGTGTATGAAGTGTTAGACTAGACACTAGATATTATGATATTAATACAATACACTGTACATGTATATTCATATTAACTGTTAGTATAATCACATTATGATTACAGTATTCCCATAATGTTGTATAAATTACATTAAGTATATGTGTATGTGTATATCATAAGGTGTAACTAGGGTGGGTGTAACAGTGTAGAGGGTGTAACAGTGTGATAGTAGTAACTAAGGCTATTCTATGACTATCAATACTAACATAGTACAATGTGTTATATAAACACAAAGTTACAATGAACTATCAGTTGGGTATTTCAATAGTAATATTTATACAAACTACCCAAAAGGTGGGAGTTAACATAACATGACCCAGTCAACATCCAATAATATTGTTCTAAGGGGCAGTACACTGAACCCAACTAATCTCTGAGGCTTCCAGGGAGGAATGTAGGCTACTGCTATACCTTTCGAGACCGGATAAGCTTGTGGTCCCTAAATTCTGTGAGCTGAGTTCTCAGAGTCTGATCGCTGTTCACCAAAAAATTTTCCCTGCATTTCTGGTAAAGCCTTTGGAAGGGAATTCCTAAAGCACAGTGGCACATGTATTACATGTATTACACGTATATACATGTATATTTACTGAATGTACAGTTATACACACATACAGAACCTAGGGTATGCACATCGCTCTGAAAAGACTAAAAATATACAGTGTTACTATTAGAAAGATATTTTCCTGTCCTTTGGGAGTTATGTATTCATACCCTATATTGGAATACATAATTTATAGAAGTACTTGAAAACCTGTCTATTAGTGAATAGGCATTTGAATTGAACAAACTACAAGCTGTGTGTTTAGCTATAGCCATATCATTGTATCTAAGTGGGTCTCAGTTTACAGAGTACACAACATAAGGTAATGACGTAAAGATATTGTCGGTAGCATTTAGCGATTACCTTCCTCTACTTGACCAAGTGAACTTACAAACAGACGAGATGCTTAGCTAAACTCCTACGTCATAAATACTTTACGAGGTGCTTAGTATGGAAACACAACAAACAAGGCTATTACACTGAAGTTGGTATGTCAGAGAAAGTTCAAATGTCTCAGAATTTTATGTTGTGCATAAGTCAGTTAAGCGCCAGCGTTTGGTAAACCGATTACTTCCCTCTCTGTTATATTATATTATAGCGACAGTACCTTCCATGTATACAAGCACTGACAGAGCGACACCCATAGTCCTGGCCATGTACAGTGTACATGTATAACAAATTATAGTATTAGTTTCATTAATAGGAGTTCTCCCTCCTGTATGAATGCATGTTGAGAGAGGACAATTCTCATACAAAACATCATTATTACATTTCAAGTACAGTGTTTCTATATTTCGGTAACTTAGCTGTTAACTATTAGTGAATGAATTTGAACTAACGATGCTTGTAGATACTCAGTAAGTATACAAGCTAGCTACCGCTAACACCAACTTGTTATACATACATGTACATGTGGACAGAGTGTGTATTATATTACGTAATATACATTGTATTATGGCCCAACACTCACTCTAACGGATCTACACAATCATGTTAGTTATAAATAATTGTAGATACTTTGACTAGTAGCCTGGGTTCAAAGCTCTCTAGAATCAGACAAGTGTTCCATAGTCAAACAGTGACATAGGCCTACACACCTATTGTCCTGAGGTAGAGTTGTAACCCAGGCTATGCCGGTACATTCAACACACATACCTATATATGACTGAGCAGAGCAGTGCTCCATGTGATAGTTAGCCATGAGAAGGAAGATACTCTTAGCATTGGGTGTGAGACTCTTGTATACATTCACCATAGACCTGAGGGCCAGGGCACCTGACTGCTGTGTCAGCAGTGACGTCTCATATGATAATTCCTCCATGTAGGGCTCATATGTCGTACCGTCATACCACAACCACTTGTATTTAGTTATACACGACTGATTCCACACTGCAGTATGCAACAAGAGTAACACTATGTAGAGTATTGTTGGTAGTTCATAATGTTGAATACAACTTAGTAAGTTAATTCTCTGTATCTTTAGCATAGCATGACATGAACAGCTTCATGTAGATCTTAGAGGTCACTGGTGATGGTATGTAATATAATGTAATATCCTGATAAAACACAAGTAGATAGCACACAGACATAGACATGGCACATGGGTATGACTTACTGAGAGGGGTATTGATGTGGTCTATGGAGGCGATAACATGCACATTGTCTAAAGATGAAAGAGAGGCTAGCATCGTCTGCACTGCAGTCATTCGTAGCATCAAACCATCTATGTTATGAATGAATAGGAAGAGTGCTTCATCTACAGCAGAGTAAAAATACTAGTAGTTATCTACTCCTGCCAATACAATTATTATCAAGAGCAGACAAATACTAATACGGTGTAATATACACATAACCCTATTGACGTCACTCACCCTTTTTCTTAAGATGGCTGTCAATAGAATTGATGACATCATCTGTATCAGTGGACTGATTTGAAAGCTGCAGACAATCTTCATATATTGAGGCTAATATCTGTAATATAACACATGCACACAAGTAAAGTCATACAGACAAACAAACAAACTGGGCTATAACAGTAATATTTGGACTAATCATTATACTCACATTCTTGAGAGTGATGCTGGGGAAGAAGCCATTGATCACCACACAATGATATCCACTACATAATGTCTTCCTGAACTCTTCTATGAGACTTTTCTTAGACCCGTACCCATAGAGGATGAGGTTGAACCCCAGGCTATCAATATGTAAGTACAATGTGCATATAATCGTCTAATGATTCGTTTTAGAATCATCACATCAAACCAAAATCAATTATACTAATACTGAACATAACGAAACAGGAATGGTACAGACTATCAGGAAAGTTATTTGGTAATACTAAATAAATGACATGGGCAGACAATTACCACAGTTGCAACATCCAACTCCTGAACATGGATCTGTGTTCTGCCATCAGCAGTTTTACTCCTTTATTATACTGCCTATGTTTAACAGAGAGAATATCCTTCAGAGACGTCTGATCTAGCGCCCCATCTTCTCTCAGTCGGGCTAATGTATGATTGCTGGTTATCTGTTTACTACTTTGAGCGTTAAAGAAGTCCTCCGCCATGTTGGGCTATGAAATACATGTACAACATATATTGTATGTTACCATGGTGATTTAACCCAATGATTAAGTTAAGTGATGCATGTTTTTATGCCAATGGTGAAGCATGTTGAATGTTGTAGGTAAGCTAAAATGTTTTCAAAATTAGCTTCTATACATGGGTTACATGTACTTTATACTGTTTGTTATAGGTGTTGGGTAGAGTGATACTACCTACCAGGTGTTGGGTAGGGTGATACTACCTACCAGGTGTTGGGTAGAGTGATACTACCTACCAGGTGTTGGGTAGAGTGATACTACCTACCAGGTGTTGGGTAGAGTGATACTACCTACCAGGTGTTGGGTAGAGTGATACTACCTACCAGGTGTTGGGTAGAGTGATACTACCTACCAGGTGTTGGGTAGAGTGATACTACCTACCAGGTCTTGGGTAGAGCTCCTGTCAGCAGGTAAAACATCATCTACAGTGCCATCCACTGAACTGTCTTCACTACCATCTGAGTCTATACTGTCATCTGACATGTCAGCTGAAAGAACATGATGTCCACGTACACGCTGTCAACATTGTGTGTCATTATTGGCTAAGGAGTTAACTTTTAGGTGGAGAATATACTTTACTCTTGCATTTACCTGCTCACTTACTTATATTTACCTGGTCACTGACTTATATTTACCTGCTCACTTAATTATATTTACCTGCTCACTTATTTGTATTTACCTGCTCACTTAATTACATTAACCTGCTCACTTACTTATATTTACCTGCTCACTGACTTATATTTACCTGCTCACTTAATTATATTTACCTGCTCACTTACTTATTTGTACCTATTATACCTCTCCACTTACCGTCATCCATTCTAGAGACAAGACGATAAGGAGTGGTCACTTCTACCCTCCTGGCTCTGGAGGATCTTCTCACAGTAGATGGAGTGCTGGGTGTACCTTCAACAGCCGAATGACTCTTGGATGGAGTCTTGCCTAAATACCCACACATACCGTCAACATTCAAGGCAGAGTAAATACAGCCTTTATGCTTATATTTTTACATGTATAATGCAATAACTATTTATGAATGAGTAAAATTTAAATGCGTGCAATCTTACTATCTATGTTATATGTCTAAATGGTTTAATATCCTACCTGAGCTCTTTGGTTTCTTTGGAGTCTTGAAACCAAACATGTTGTTTACGTCCATATCCTCTCCGTCTCCGCTAACTTTTTCTACAGGTAGACAGAGAGTCTATTAGGTAACATTGGTAACTACATCCTATACCACAGAATAATATAGTCTAACGTGCACAAAACCAACTTTAGGAATGTCACAAGTAACAAGGTTCCCAGATTTATTCTGATCAATATACTATGGTAACTCAGTTTGTGCACAAGAGCACTCCCTCACCGATTAGGAAGCAGAGAGAGTAATGACCTACTTTTCTGCGCGATACACACATCGTAGTCTTGCTCAACAACCTCAATATTC
Organism: Bugulina stolonifera; assembly: GCA_935421135.1. Lineage (NCBI taxonomy): Eukaryota > Metazoa > Bryozoa > Gymnolaemata > Cheilostomatida > Bugulidae > Bugulina > Bugulina stolonifera. Next base: position 35,156,674 of record OW285187.1, read on the forward strand.
TCCTTATCTCCTGTGACACCGGCAACAGTGACTGAATTTCTCTTTGTGCCAATATGTGGGTATCTTACCTTCACACGACCTACAAAAATTAGATGGCATAAGATTTACACGTATATAACTTTCAAGACAGGTGTGCATGTCGGAAACAGATAAACATTATAATAACCTGTGCTATAGGGTACAGGCCTACTATGTACTTGATGGAAAAAGTCACAATATCAAATTAATGGGTGTCGAATATTAATACCAGCGTAGATGAAGTATGGATGGCCATTACTGTTTGAAAATCTTTCAGTACAATCAGAGAATGTAAAATAATTCATATTTTACCTTTAGCTTGTTTAACAATATCTTCAATAGACAACGGAGATTTGGCATCGCTTAAAAATGACACAGAAGCGGACAACTTTTCTGAATCTACTTCCACCGTAGAACTCAACACATTTGGGGTCTTCACCTTTCCCATTGCCCAAATCTTTGCTTGCTTGTCTTGCTATAATAATAAGGGTGTACTAGTACTAAGTTAGATTATTATTATTATCAGATTATTCTTTTCACAAATAACAATGTTTAACATTACATAGGCCTAAGGCTAATTAAAATAGCCTGACTAAAAATATAAAATAATGTTAAATAGTAGACCTATACTATATTTTTATAAATAAGAAAAATTGTAATAAAAATATAAAATAATCAAATTATTTAGTATGATTTCACATACTATTTACATAAGTATATATATAATAATATTATATTACATCATATCATTAGATTATTATAATTATTTATGATCAATATCAAGTGTTAGTAAAATGTAGGCTTGCGTCTTACGTCTTCTTCTTTAGAACGTACTAGAGTTTGATGCAAGGGGTACACCTCATCTGTTTTTAGTTTTTGTCAAGATTACTGTGGTCATATGTTCATGTTATGCTAACATGTTGCACTAATATATATTTGTGGCTATGTTTATTGTAATAATTGTGACTTAAGTTCACGTATAGTCTTGGGCAGAAAGCTACCATGGTAAGCAGAAGTTTTTGCATAGATAATGGGTGGGTCACCTCTTGTAGTAGCTCTAGTGACAGTTGTATTAGTAGGATGATTGTTCATGAGTTCATCATAAGTGTTAGCAAGAGCTTCGTGGTTTTCTTCATTCGCCAAAATGCGTAAGAGGAGGTTGTGTCGGTTCTTCCTGCGGCGGTTGCTAAGCGTATCAAGATTAAGTTCCTTGAGGACAGCAGATATGCTAACTCTACCTTTTAAGTTACAGATGTAGCGCACAGCACTGTTTTGTACCATTTCAATGTTGGTAATTTGCAGTTTATAATTTAATAATAATTAAAATTAATAAATAGTAATAACTAATAAAATAATATAATAAGCAATAAGAATAATGTAATCTACTTTTTTATAAAATAAAAATTAATATATAATATTAGTATTAATATATAATTAAGTATTGTATAAATAATAAGAAGAAAACTATAACAATATGAATATGAATATTATCTAGGCACTACAAACACCCTCGATAACGCAACGTCAAACTGCGGGGGATTTTCTATAAGAATGGCGGTCGCATTTTGGACCAATATTAAAATTGAATTTATAGTGTAAAAGACTGCAATTAGGCTAACAATGTTTATATCTCCTGAAGCTAGAGATGTTGCGTTCGATGACGCCCGTGCTCTCCACTCTGTTAGTAAAATATCTAAATATTTATAAGCATTTAAACTTGTACTATGTTCAGAGGCCATAAAATAATATAATTCTTCTTAGTTGATCAAGTCTGACCTTACCTGCCCCTGCAGCCAAGTCTCCTTTACCATTTCCTAAATTATTGTTGTGATTTGTGGCAAATTCACAGATAAAATGTCATTTTTGTAGTGAAAAAACTTTTTTTCGTCAACCATTTTACTTAATGTGACCAGCCAATCAGGGTTCAGAATACTTAGATTTCCATAAGAAAGAAGACAACTCCTCTATTTTTGATGCTATTTATACTACAATACGTGCTTGGATTACACCTGTACCCTCCAGCTCCATGCAAATCTTGTATAGTGAGTCATACAAGCAATACTTTCAGCTGCATACTGCTTCCATTGCACATGTAGATGTACATGACTGTAGGCTACAAGCACAGCTTGTTACTGCTCATGTCATATGACATAATTATGGATATGGTTGTAGAATATTAATAATTATGATATAAGTATATTATTATTATTAGTACATAGCCATGCATCCAACATATCACGGTCACTGTGCTGCTATATATCCTACATCTTCCATGCTACATTTTTGTCATACTATACATAGCGTATCTATTCTACCCCTGTTACATGTTCTAAATATTTTGGAATAGCTTACGGTTTTGCATTTGTAGAATATATACATTATACAATCTGTTAAATTATGTAGTACTATAATAAGTATAGTCACCTAAGATTATTACACATTACACAATGTAGAATATATATTACAGTATTATGATGATAGCATATATAATAATATACATGTATGTAATATATGTGTGTAATTATGTAATGATATAATATGTAATATAAAACTTGAGTGAAAAGATGTAATAATGTTAGCATTAAAATAGTAAAGTGTTTTATGCTATAGCAGTGGTGTCTAGTCTACTGCATGCTACATTGTTCTTGTACAATTCTCTCAATCCACAGTTTTCGCTGTTTATACATTTTCACCAATCTGTGCTATATAAGATTGAAAGGTCCATCTCCAGTGTACATCTGTTATTCAGTGGAATATTCTGGATGTCATCTACTGTGTACATCCACTATTCAGCTGGCAGTCACTGCATGCCTCGTTGCCTGCAACAGTTACATAGTGTATCATTCATTATAGTAACGTTATGCTGCTGGCACAGTGCCAATAGCCTTTCAGTAAAAAACTTGGGACAGATTACAATGGGATTTTTTGGTTGATTTTTCAAAATTCAATTTAGCATAGCATGCACAGTTTTTGGTCTAGGGTTACAATATGCACATATTTGAAATTCTCATGAAATGGACTTTATCATGGTGTTAAAATTTATGGCATGTGTTCATTTTGAAAAAACAGTTTGTAGTGCCTATATTATCATTAATTAGAATTTATAATAAATATCATACAATTTTAATATACATAATGATGATATAGTATTACTTATTAAATAAAATTAAAATAAAAATTTATTATTTTATATTTATTAATTATATTTATTATTATTATTATTAAATTATTAATTATTTTATAGTTTCTTTTATCTCGAATGAATAATTCTATGCAATTTTTTTAAAACAAAAGCTTTAATTTTTTCAAACGTAAACACACCATACACAATTCTATGACTAACATTTCACTTCATAAATTTAATGCAAAACTATTATCTTCTATTTAAATAAAAAATATTCAAATTTATAATACTCATACTGATCTCATAGTGAAGCTGGAAATAATTTCGCGGGTATGATGTCATTCATAAATAGACATCGCTATTTCACTGTTCTCAGTGTTCTTGTCTCATTCAAGGATCAGTGTCACCGTTTTTGTTTACATTTTGAGACACCCATGTGCTCGCTAGAGCGAACGTCATGATTGGTTACTTGAACTTTATTATAATTGGCTAACTAAATCGAATGCGCATGTACACGTGTGGGAAAACCCATTGGGTGATCGATGGGAATCAGTTGGCTGTGGACAGAATTAGAATAAAATATAATATTTTGCTTTTGCCAAAATGAAATTATTGTTGCAAGATGAAAATGCTATCAAGAGATGATATGATACAAGGTATATGGCAAGCACAGCAAGAATTTGCAATCATTTGATTATCATATCAAATCAATGAAAGTAAATTAATTTTGATTTTAATTTAATTCTTAATGTCAATGTGAATGTACTATGCCAGTGTAGTTGATATTAAAAAAAGTTATTTATACATGTGGATATAGCAATGATAATTATTGTTATTTACTTTTTGTTCACATTGGTACATAAGTAATTTGTTAAAATAACATACTAGTTACTTATGGTTAATTATTATGAATGTAGCCTACTTTACTACACTATTTTAAACTTTACTAAAATGGATAAAATGCAAAATAAAATATTGGGATTATAATATTAACTTGATTAACTATGATTGTTGCTATCTACATATATGTAGGCCTTTATACAGCACCTAATCAAAAACTTAATTTATTGAATTTCAAAATAATTGTATTCTTTGATTGCAGCCGTAAGTAAAATAAACTTTTGATGACACTATAGTCAACTCATTTGCTTTCTCTGTTGTAATAATAATACTATGATGACTAAAATGTGTGTAATGAATGCTTCTTTTTAGCAGTTTGTCAAGACTATGACCCAGGAATGTCAAGTCCCATCAATGGCAACCTCTTAAAGTCATACTTGAGTGACGAGTATTGTACCTTGGACACTGAGTTGACTTGTTGTACATAGGTATACATAAGGTAAGTGCATCATCAACTTTCAAGGTTCTGTCTAATCAAAAAATGTGAAGTGTTGTCGCATCAGTTCAGCAAAACTTTCGCTGTAAACACTGCTGCATGTACATATTACTTTTCTGTACTGTGGTTTTTGGAATGTAGCCTAGCAAAATTGGTATCGATTTGATTTGTATTCATCATTTTCAATCTATTACATTGTACCTAGCAGTTATATTCAGTTGCTTAGTGTGGTCTGATTTTAGGTACCATCTGTTGTTGTTAATGTACTTTTAAGTGATCCAATGGTATGATAACATGTTCACATAATGTTGTAGAATAGAAACATCTATCAAGCAACATGCTTGAACTGAAGTACTTACCAACAATTCGAGCAGCCAAATCAATCGTATGGTTTGTAAAGTATTGACCGGTACCTTCAAATATTAATATTCTGCCACAATTGGAATTTTTTTCATTTTTATATGTATTAGTTGCAGTTGGCTTGATATTTCATGTATGATCTTTCAGTAAATAGAATTTCAATGAGTACAGTACATGTTGTATTTGATGCCTGTGATGGCCAATTCCATTTTGATTTTTTTCTATATTGTGCAGTTACATTGGTGATCTTTTCTATTTACTAAGTCGATTATTACTGCTTCGTTTCAAGTGACCGTAATCCACAAGCTTTAATGTTAACAAGAACTAATATTATGCACTCATGGTTATTTGCAATTAGCCGAGTGGATTTAGTTTTGTTCCAAGATGTCATTATTTTGAATTCCAAGATTACTCATGTTTTTTGTGTTTGCAGCCATAGTAAATGGAAAATACATGCAGCTCAAAATTTATACTTTGGACTATTATATTTGATTTTACATTTATTTTGTGCTATTTTTCTTATCTTTCTTAGGCTTTAGGGAGGATTTATTTTACTAGATGAAACTGCAATTTTCCATTTGCAAAGACATGTAACTGCTGTAGTTATGAACATCAATTTACTGATTATTTACCAATACAGTCTCTAGACAAATTTTATTGCCCTCTCCGTTTTATGACACCGAGCTGTTATTGCAAGATTAATTTAGGCCTACTAGTATACTTTTGGCAAAGTGCTGGAGACTAAAACCAATAGCCATGGAATCACGTGCACAAGTATAGATCCGCCCAACTATGATTCATATACATTTAAACAAAAATGTTTGAAATGATTCTGACTATTATTTGATTTGTCGTACTTTCTGAAAATGTAACCGTCATTCTTAGTTATTAATATGAGGACATCGAATGACTATTCAACTTCAATATCTTAAAACATTTATTGTTTATTTACGATATCTGTTTATAACAAAATACAACGATGAAAACAGCCGAATCCAGAGTAAAATACATGTGTAAAGTATTGAACATGAACAGAAATCATAATGAGATACACAGTCCATGTAGCGTGCCAGCAGAAGTTTGTTTTCAATCGTAATCACTCAGCTTGAATGCTGAGGCACTATAACGCTTCACCTTTTATAGAGTTACTTGTTGAAGAAACCTCTTGGAGTACGGGTGAACTGTACATTTGGAACGCTTCTTTTGCAATCCAATATGTACTATCTGCAATTCAAATTTGTAGAGCATTTTATTAAGAAAAGTGGTTGTGACCCTCGAAGAGAACACATCAATAGTTAGTGGCAATGTAGTTTTGGTTGGGTTCAACTCTCACAGCAGAATTTCCCACCCTGTTGAATAGATGATGCTGAAGTACTAGTACTGATAATCAAGTTAATGTACATAACATATTACTGCTACAACACTTACCTATGCTTTTTCCAACATTGGAGATAAAGATGATATGGTGCAAGCTGGAGAATAGATGAATTAGAATTTCTACACCAGTGTCTGGTCGCATGGAATTGGTCTAGCTTTGTTCCCGTTCGTTCATACAGCTTTGGCATCTCACTGTGCTAAATAATAATGATAATAATATAATATTCATGGCGCCAAACACAATTCTTTAATGTGGCTGCCCGATAGCAGAGCTAGTCGAATGGGTCTCCACGGCTCCTAGAGCTGAATATTATTATAGTTCGATATGGCACAGAAGGAAGACTTTCGGAATGAAAACCTAAATCACATGGGTTGTCAGTTTTATTAGCTAAAGCATGTGTGTTTCACATTTTGCAAGAATAAACTGATGAAATTTACCTCAATGAGTTTATAAGTTTATGCATAAGTTAAATTCAAGAAGACGGTTTTAATGCTACCTTGTAACGAGCCTTGTCGCTACATAATAAATTATAAACACCTACCAGTATAAAGAACTGGATGTAGAAATTGAGGTTGGCATTCGATTTAAATATTCTTCATCAAAGGTGAGTGTGTGTCTTTACCCTGCTCACCAGATCATTCCTTCTTTCCAACAAACAGTCGAGTTCAACTATGTCTTTATCAATGTCAGGAAAGTTACTTGCTGACAGTATTGGAACTAGCCTGTAATCAACACAGTGAGTACATCATAAGATACAAATACGATAAAAACATAAAATGCTTTAGAAATAAAACTTGGCTGTTTTAAACGAAAAGAAACTTTGACCATGCAAACATACATAAAAGTACACCAGGTTAGCTCAGCTGCATTAGATAAGGGTGAGTTTGTGTCTAATGAAGTTAGCATCAGTCCCACCAATCTTTTAGATTTAGCCTGGGAAAAAGGGGGGGGGGGCTTGAAAGAGTGAATAAACTAAATACAGTAATACAAATATCTTGGATAGACCAGATCAGTCAATTGATTATTTTAGAAATAAACTTTATGATGGAATTATTGTTTGCATTTTCGCAGGATATGTATATTGTAAATTCAAAATTATATTTGAATATGTACATTGTAGATGATTTAATACAACAATACAATAACTTCACATTTTTACAAAGTTCATTGTGACCGATTGTCAAAACTAAATTTAATACTAACTGAAATTTAGTTTCACCAGTATTGTAATATAAATATAAATATATGTTAAAATCATAATGATATGATAATCATTTAGATTATTATATTAAATTATATCATAATATAACCTAATTAACATTATAATATAATATGAAATATCATAATCACATGACTTCCTTTTTTTTGTATTATAAGTTATCTAACTCTTTTTATCATTTAAAAAATTAATATAAATATTATAATAATATTTAATTTCAAACCTAATCATTTGTTTTTTAAACGAAATAAATAAAAAAAAGAGTACATATAGTAAATGCTTACTATGCTGAGTATTGTGGTAGCTGACAATCTGGCCATAAACTAAGCTCATATTCTTTAGAAAATGAAATTTATGAAATGAAAATCCAAATTTCGAACGTCATTCTTAGCATTTCTGTGCACTATGAATTCTCAACTCAATCCATAGACATAGACGAAGATAGATAGTATAGTACCTTGGTACTTGCAATAACTCTGTGATCAATTGTATTGTAAACAAAATACCACGTGCAGACCGCTAGCATGGTCATGTGACTTTGTTTTGTTTATAAAATTTGATGCTAGTATGATAATCCATAGTTTCGGATAAACAATGGCAGCTATAAAAATAAAACTTTTTTCGAGGGTGTAATATAAATTGAAGGGTGCATGGTTGCAAGTAGTATATGCTCATGGATTATTTTTGCATTTTTCAAGCTACTTTTGAAAATATTCTCAAAAAACGAAACCTCTCTCTATACAACTTATATAAAAAAATTGCCGTTTAGGGTGTCTTCATTAAAAAAATCGTCCTAGGGCAGCACATAGCGCATCGCGCGATGCATCATGGGAAGCAGAAATATGTTGAGAGCACAACTCCGCAACTTGTAACTTTCCTGCTGCCTTCATTTTAACACAAATCTACATTTGCTGAGCAAGGTAATTAGTGACAGGGATCCTTTAAGTCTATAAGTTTTGGACTTCATTGAGGCGAAACTATGCAAGTTGGTAAATGTATGTCAAGGTAGTAACCAGTGTGAATATCTAGAGCAGCATGTTGTGGGCATTCTTATAACCTCCATCGCCCATTATTTCAGCATGTCTTAGGAACCTAGGCTGTTTTTATATTTTCTGTGATTCCCAGTTCTGTTTCCATAGATAATTATGATAATGATAATCAATGTTTATGTTATAATTTTTCCATGATGGATGGTAATCCAATGATAATCACGATATTCTACATTTTCATTTAAAAATTATGTGGCTAACTAATCATTATTATTTGATAATTATAGCTAATATTTGTGGTGATATAAGCATGGTAAAGTCGAGTGTGCTCAACAGTTTCTTACTCAGAGCAATCATAGACCTGAAAATTGACTAACTACCCTGTGATACTAGAGAGCTAAAATACTTTAATTAGTTTGTGCATATGAAATATTACACAAATCATGTATTCTTGCTGCTCCACACGAGTGACACTCCTTCCGCCCCTGGCCCCCTAGGTAGTTTTGTAAAATTAGTCTTAGTACAGTGTGATGATAATCTTTATGTAGCTCATGTAAAATAAAGTTGCAGGCATTCGAGTCGCTATGTTTCTCATGCCTTAAATATGCATTGGGCACGTGGGATTCATGTACCAAAAAGACATTGTGGCAATGTGCTCTACAAGACCAGGCTGGTGCATAACACCTAAAGGGAAGGACTGGATGAAAGAAAAAAGATTCGAGACGTAATTTCCCGAGTAGAGTTATTAAAGAGTAGAAATGTCAACTTACTAATGGATGAATGAACAACTAAAGTTACTTGTCATGCCCACAGTGCACTCTAACTCTTATCAAGCTATGACAAAATTGGTAATAATAATAATCGTACAAGCATGACAGTGATAACAAGAGCTGCAGCCCGTGGTAAACCCACATCTATTTAAAAAAATTCCAGGTGCTGCCAAGGACTATACGTAAAATGAGAGATGTCACAGCTGACGACTAATAAGTAATCCACAACAGCGGTGATGCTGAAATCCCTGGCCAACAACTAAAGGCACACTATTACACTAATGAGGGACTCTACTTATGCCGCCGGTGATCAAGAGTGTCCATCTCATCAGAAGTAAATCACTAAGTTATTGTTTAGTGCTTACAAAGCTAACACTGTTGATGCTGTTGTTGTATTAGATTGTATTTTATTGTTTAAAGTGTGCAACAAAGTTCCATATCAATAGTAAAACATATATGAATTAACGACTTCCTTTGCGAACTATCATAGCTTGGTGAGCAAATAGTTGCACACCTCTCTTGTTTATTGGCTTTTGGGCATTGCCCGTTATTAGAGTTAGTGCAACAATGACATATGTGACCTCCCACATGAAAACCAAGCTGAACACGGCATTTACTATTTGGAGTAATGAACCAGAGAAGCTGTGGTACATGATCTGGGTGACCAATCCGTTCCTGCATGACTGGACGCACGTTATACAGTTTAACATGCCAACAAAAAGATATACTTCGATGCAGAGCCCTGGTCAGGCTATAATTCAACTACACCTCTACCAGGGAGAGGCCGACACTGTTATAACCCAAGGTCACAAACTGGAGCTTGAGCTCCATGAAGAGTTTGTTTGGTCATACCCAACAGTTGCTTATCTTTTGTACTTTTGACATGGATGTGAGATCCTATATCTATCTAGATTATAACATCAAGATACTACAAACTATAATCTACATCATAAAGAAAAAGGCAGACATACTCATTATATTGTATAGATTTCACTATAATATTGTACTAAACTTTCCTTTACAAACCAGTTTTCGAGTTTAGTTTAGCGGCACAGGGCAAGTTTATATTCCTTAACAGGGCTGCATACTGCTCTATATGTATGCATTTATTTCACCACACAGCATACCAGTAACAGCAAATTATGTTAATTTCGGTGTAGAACCTGAGTTCAACTCGCAGTTTCCTTTTGGAGAACTGGAAATCAAATATTGAGTCAAGTATGTGCTGCTTTTGGGTTGCCCTAAATGCAACAGGCTGTCCATAAGCCTGACATTTGTTCTGGGCATTAGATGTGAGGTGGTGGTGGTGCAGATGTTGAAGGAGGATTTGGAAGAGGTAGATTCGCCATATATTGTATACTCAGTTTTCAAAGTTATGGAGGGGGTGAGATTTTGGTTTTTTTGTTTATTTTCATCAAAGAAGAATTAGTGAACAATAACAACTTGTATTGAATAAAGAATGAGGTAGGCTAGAGCACATAAACGAGAAAGGTATAATTGGAACGTTGGCAGAATCTTGAGCTTTTTATACAATTGTACAGTATATCCACAAAGGCCATTTTGGTTACTAACAATAATTTATTTACTGTGTTGTCCAGAGATTTGAACAAACTTACTAATAAATAAACTTATATTATAATGTACATCAGGTAAAACTTACAAGATTTAAATTAAAGACCTAACAAGAATTGATAGGGCAGTGCTTGCATTTTATAATTTGCTTGCTACATAACACTGCCTGCCATTACTTTCCTACCAAAAACCGATCAAGTGTATTCACAATAAGCAATAACACAATACACTATAACACAATACCACAATACGCAATAAAGGTTCCTCTTTACTGCCGCAGTCGACTTTTGTTGGTAGGTACTACACTATTATTATTTTTAATTGAAGTTTACATTTCCTCATTTTAGACATTCTATAATGCATATTAAAGCCATTGGACATAACGTAATGTATGATGTATTATGTACTATAATATTATTGTTTTTAGAGGATTTTCCGTGCTTATCAATGGAAGTTAAGCCACGGAGAGTTGGGGTGGTTGGCTATGGAAAAATAGGAGCGTTTCTTGTAGATAAAATACTAACAGAACCCAACTTTGAACTAGCCTTTGTCTGGAATCGTAGCAAAGAGGTGCTGCATGGGAATGTAGATGAGAAATACATATTGGATGAATTGAAGGATTGCGTTGCATTCAAACCTGATATTATTATAGAAGTTGCCCACCCGTGTATATCCAAAGAGTATGGAAAACTCTTTTTGCAGGTGAATACTCTAAAGGCTCGGCTATATGAAAGGCCAATTGTTCTGTTTAGGCCCTGTTGTAATTGATTAATCTCAGACACAATGACTCTAATTACAATGTATGTAACTTATTAGAAACCAACTAATACTATTGGCTAGGCCACCGGTTGGCTGGTACTACCCCTTGCCTATAGAGCCATGCTAACCGAAGTCGTTCTGTCAAAGCTCACGGGCTCTCGTGTAGCCAAACCTTAAATGTAGTTGTGTGATTGCTTATACAGGCTACTAATTGGACAGCATTTGTGCTGCGGCAGTTACTATTGATGATTACAATATTATGCTTTCTATACACGTGACCGTCAATAACTGACTGCCTCACTTGTGTCAGTAAATTGCTATCTTTTGCATGTTGTAGTATTTGATATATTCAAGTGCAATTTTCAAGTTGCCTTCCCTGTATGTTATGAGAGGACAATTACTAATATATGCTCAATTCCATTGATTTCTCTACATGATGTTGTTCAGGTTGCTGACTATCTAATCGGTTCACCAACCATTCTAGCAGATGCAGGAGTAGAGGCTGAATTGAGAGCAGCTTGTACCAAGCATAGTCTGTACCTACCTGCTGGTGCATTCTGGGGAGGTGATGATGTACAGAAAATGGCTGACAGAGGGACTCTACAGGTATATAGTAATTGTTGTATTGCTTCTTTATTGTATTAAATTTTACCTCAGCTAAAAGTTGTTTAATTGAGTTAGTTTTTTCACTGATTTACAGTGTTTGCTTTAACAGAACATATCAACTATTTGTGTGCACCTTCAATCCTTTTAGGACCACAGGTATGTCCGCCATGTAATGTTATATCTAATTTGTTATCTGTCTCCAACGTTTGCTTCTATACATGTATGATGGACTCTTTCTCCTTCAGGCACTCAGGATTACGATGACCAAACACCCGTCTAGTTTGAAACTTAACGGTAAGCTAAAGGAGATGAATGACAGAGTGAGTGACAGGGCAGTCACCTTATATGAAGGAGATGTGCGTAGCCTTTGTCCCCTTGCTCCTAACAATGTGAACACGATGGCTGTGGCCTCCATGGCTGCTGCTAACCTTGGCTTTGATAAGGTTTGTCTATCTCTAACAGTTATTTACTCACCATTATCTCAGTACATACTCTCCCACATTTCTTATCTTCATTTTGAAGATAAAGTCACAATTTGGCTGGTTACTTGGAGTGGCTATTATGACAGACAACTGTAACATCATCTACTATGGTATAGAGAATGTCTTAAGTACTGGATTTCTTTGTTTACAGTTTGTGATTCCTGAGGTTTTAAGTGATCATTATGGATTTCGCAGACTGATGTTTGATATATTACAGGTTGTTGGGAAACTGGTATCAGACCCTAAGATGACAGACTGGCATATAGTAGAGGTCGATGCTTGGGGTCCAGGTGATATTGAATCTGGGAAAGCATTTCATGTGCATACAAAGAGATGTAACCCAGCTGCCGTTGGTGCTGTGACTGGTAGCGCGACATTTGACTCATTTTTCAGCAGTTTAAAGAGAGCAGTGGGCAGAGGTCCGGGTGTGCATCTGTGTTGACTCATGCCGTCCCACATGCCTAATGTTATGCATACCGGCCAGAGTCATTAGATTAGATAACATGACATGATTCATAGAGCATTGTATTTTTACCACTAATATTAATATTATAAAATCATTCTTTTATATTATGTATTTTAATATATTCATATAAATTGAATTATTTAATAACTTGGCTTTAATGTATTCATAAAATTTTTCTATTTGATGAATTAGTATAGATTAATCATCAACAATACACATAGATTAGTACATATACACCAAAATGTCTTTTATATCTCAAAATACTGATGTATGTAATCTGTTGAGGTTTGCTCTAACTTCATTACAACTTGCAACTATTTGGCTTTCAGATATTTTAATAGCCATAGTCAACTAACTGGTGATACTGTAAGTACTTTTCACAGGTGATGATGTAACCGATGGCCACTTCCTTCAATTGGAAGAATAAACAGTCCAAGTTGATGAAACGTTCTTCCCAAGGAATAAAGGATGCATTTTCAGATGAGGTACAGATTGAGCCTGGCGAAATAAATGATGATGTAGACTGGCTTCACAACATCCCCATCAAGAGGCAAAGACTTCAACTTGAGGATCGTAAGGCTAAAGCCCAAAGACTAAACAAGGATGGAATAGTATTGGCAGAAAGTGGGAGGTGCGTAGAATATTGTACTTACTAGTAGTTACTTCTTATCATATCCAAACTGTGATAAGCCAAGAGTTGATTTCTTTCTTTATTAAACTGTTATGGTGGTGAGAACAGCCATATTGCAGAGTCACAATGTTTAATATGTTACTCATTATTTTGGCAATTTTTCCTCAATCTTATTTTCCAACTGTCATATATAATCTTGTCATGATAATATCATAATGTCACATGTTGATATGTAATTGTTGTCTTGTAGAATTTCCTGATCGGCATAATATCCAATGTAATGTAACAAAATCCCTTTCTATTTATAATATCGCATAGTCATTATAAAGCTATATTCAATAATGCAATATGTTAATAATAATATAGTACATGGAGGTCTACCACTCAAATAACTCTGCATATATTTGTCCAAATATTCTCAGATAGTATTTGATTTGTATGATGACACTGTTCACAATTACCGTATGTAAATGTGTGTGTGCATTGTCTATTTGTCTATAGGTATTGGGAAGCCTTAGAGAAATGGAATGAGTCCTTACAGTTGATAGGTGATGATGAGAAGGTGTTAGAGATGAAGGCACAAGCTCTCACAGATCTAAGAGAGCTCTTTCCCGCTGTCCAAGCTGCCAAACAAGCTGTGTTATGTAATCCAAGATGGTGGATATCTCGACAAACTCTAGGGAGGGCATTGCTTAATATGGGCGAGATTAAAGCGGCCATTATTTCTTTTCAAAAGGCCATTCATATAAAACCTGACTGTGAAGAGGTCTGGAAGGAGGACTTGGACTGGTCGAGAGAACTTCTAAAGGATTTGTTGGAGAAACATAAGGGTATGTCTGGAGATGAACTTGGGTTCCATGTCAGAGAGTGCATGAGGGTGGGTATCACCTGACCCCACGATATTGTACTTACAATAGACTACTTCACATTGCTGTTTATTGCTATTATTCAAATATTCATTTTACTTGCGTAATTATTTCATTAGTGCAATTACACTGTATCACAATATTAATATAACAATTAGTACAAAAATTAACATAATTATTTTCCATAACTTTATTGTAACATTGAATGTTTGAGCGGCATTATACAAAAATATAATATAAATATTTACATTAAGACAATTTCTATAAATATGACATTTATAAACATTTAACACGTGGATAATTATTTCTGTGCAAAAATCAGGAATCAAATAAATATATTTTGTTCTTTTCAACAAATTTACAGCATGAGAATCTTTGAACCATACGGTGGCACCCCATGGGTGAGACTGTGGCAATACTATGGCTACATGTTCAGCTATTGACTACATAAATAATAATTAAATAACAAAACAACATGGAAAACTAACATGAGATGATAATATAAAGATGAATTCATTTTGAATTATAAATATGTTGGTCTCAACCAAACATGAAATTAATAATCACATAGCATGTTGGATTAAGACGGATTAACAGTACATTTAACTAGATTAGTTGATATGAAGATAAAAGGTTTTTAAGGAGAAACTGGATATATTCTGGTCCAGTACAGTAAATACATGTAAATATTATCACAGATAGCACCAAGTTAATAATTACACTGTCACTATTGTTATATAACTATCATAACCTTATTGCTGTGTTCAATACTACACTACATACTGACATACATAATATACATATATTTACTAATAATGTGTGCCCTATATTCCTATGAGATTTGTCTTGTGTTTGGTAGTTCTTCCCAGAGTCGGAGACTTGCTCCCCTCTACATTGATCTACAAAAAAGGTAATTTATCTCTGCTACTTTCTTGACTCAAAATCTAATTAACTTGTGCAGACAATATTTATGATAAATAATGTAATAATCTTCCATTCATATATTTGTTATCACCTTAATCTGTATTTTATATTCTTGGAAAATATTAGTTGCTAAAAAGGGAGAACATTTTCATCACCATGGAAAAGGTTTGAGTAACCGCAGTTAGTTAATGATCACCCTAGATACAGTATCACTATATGATGGGTGGGTAATGTTATTATTACAGTATGATGTATGATATTGGCCAAACCACAGTCTTGTCAAATTGAATTAAGCAAAGTTTTAAACATTGCAATGGGAAAGATACTCAGTATGTTGTACAGTTGTACAAGTATAAACATTTGGCCACCAGAGTAGTGGGATGGTTCTATTGAGTACATATTTGTTACTCACTTGGTGTGTGTCTTAACCTGAAGGGAGCAGAGTAGCCTGTGATATTTAATATTCTAGGAGCCCCTCCGTTACACTCCTCATCTAATTCTATCTCAACTTCAGAGTTCTCCATCTTGTAAGTCTATAAACGGCATCATATACCACATTGAGTGTCTGTCAGCAGTGAATACATTATATGGTATAGTATAACATTACAGAGTCAATAATGTAAATTCTTCTCCAATTTGTCAAACTTCTGTTAGTTACAAATTACTAATTTGCACCCAATCCTGAACGTCACGGTCCCAACTAATGTAAAATTAAATCCAACAAGCGTGGTAACTTATTATAAAATCAATATTTTATGACACACCGGAATGTTTTCACCATAGCAATTTCGGGTGTACATGATTGGCAGTGGCAGGTTGTCTATAAACTGCCAAAAACAGTTATTAATAATTATCCAACTCTTGCATAACAATCCAATTGTAATCAGCACAGTATGAGAGTTTAACTATCACACAGCTACAGCCCCTTTATTGTACTGACAATTAATGGAATAATTCAATAAAGAATTTGTGATGAAAAATTACAAAAGATTATATAATCTTGACTGCTAATTAAAAAGTAATAATTCACATTCTATCAACATCAAGTAGACATCCCACAGATTATAAATCTCTCTTTTTGTCAATATGAGGGGTTTGGACAATCAGTATGTTGGTGACACTATATTATACATGTACTAACTCTCTTCAACTGGAGCACTGGGCACTCATATTATAGCTCGAGACTCAATCCATACAATAAGGTGCACCATGCATACGTGCCCGCAGTTGATGTGTTAGAACTTTGGTTTTTGAACTAGTAGACTTACATAACAATTAGCAATATGAGGTTCGGTTTTCTGTGAGATTATCAAGTGACTTGTCCGCCCCTCAGTCCAGCTAGCTAGGCACTTCAATGTTGACTCTGAAATTCAAAGGACATAATTATATTACTCATGTAATTAGCTGCTTATCAATATCAAGCATTATTATTTAAATCTAAGTCCTTTTTCACAATTACGTTTTTTATGTATATTCAGAAATTTTAATTATAACTAAATTGTACACTCACTCCAAAATCAATTACATTTAGAGCTGATGTTATGAAATTAACAGCATGTAATTCCATTTCCTATGCTTGATTAAAGGCTGCGGGTGAACACCCAATGTAATGTAAAATGTTATTAAACCTCAGATCTATATCTGGGCAATGGTGCGTGTTTGATGGACTACATTGCTGTGAGTTATAGCTTATTCATATGAAAATAAAATCCTTGGAGTGAAGCAGAATTAGTAATACATGATCACCCCAGACAAATTAATATTTTAGTAAAATATGATTTCATGACTCAAAAATGTTTCCATGACTATCATATTATTTTCCAAATGTTTTTGAATTCATATTTCTCAATACGTAAATATAACATACGCTATATTATGGTAACCATGGTTGTAACAGCACCATAATTATTGTCTTTGACTACCAATTACTAATTATTTATATTATCGCAATATTTTTAATCAAATGTTCATGTGGATAGAAGCAAGTTTCCACCAGATTATGGGTCATCATGATACAACTACACAATATCTCCAACAGGAAGTTCCTGCTGATGTGAGCTGAACGACAGCTAAATTAGTAAACTTTGGAAAACCCAAATTAAATATGCATCTATGTGAGAGTGATGTGGTGACACTACGTTATCTACATATATATGACAGCTATGCATTATGCAACATGTGTTTGTATACATCATGCATATACTTACTTATCACACCACACTCCTTTAGAGTAACGTCAGAGGTGCCTGAACACCCCATCTCTAGTGTGGTGGAGCAGCGCTGTGACTGTACCGGGTGCTGAAGAGAGAAACTACCAAGTTCTGGGCAAGGAGCAGAAATAGCGGAGATGTCCACTAAAACTCTCCTTTGAGCAGAAGGAGAGTTGAGATTGTTGGAAGAGCAGGCCCTTCCTGGGTGACTAGATAGTGCTCCTAAAGTGCCATAATATTTAGTTATTACAAATATGCATGTAATATATCTGGTGCAAGCTGTACCACACTGAGTATAATATTTGTTTACAGTATGAATTATGCATGCATACCTTAATGTACATAATATTATATAGATGCCAGCAGCTGCCAGTGATTTATAGCATAGCTACAAACAGTAACAACGACAGCTACATGCCTTTGGTATATCTATCACAAACAATTAATGTAATGATACAGTTATACACCATAACCTACCAGCTACTAGCTCCACTACTGTATCCGATTTCCTCTGGAAAATGAGACACTGATATCCATATTTACTGTAACATAAATAAAAACAAGAGGTATACAACTGTTCCTGAGGCACACAGGTTGAGGGACTGAAGGGGTGTGGTTATCCATTATATGATATGAGGTCAGCAACAGCAGCTCATGTATCAAGTGTGCTGCCTTTTGGGGGTAATACAACTTCCCTACCCATACATGTACTACACAACAATATAGGGATTCGGAGCTACCTGTTAGTACATTGTGATATATATTATATGTTACGTAGTCTACATGTGTTTCTCTTGTTTACACTAGTCATGTGATACAGGCTAATTTATACAATAGTGGTCTCCCAGGAAAAGCAGCATTCAAATGTCTCACCTAATTGGCTATTCACACAGTAACTAATTTTTCCCAACGAGGTGGCAAACTGTACAGGAAACAACTCGCTTACCATCCGTTTAAAACGCGTGTGACAAATCGCTGCCCATACGATGTTGAAGAGGCCTTCCGATGGCACGTCATCCTCTGTGTGGTCTCTGTATATTTAATGTTTTCATGAATGAACCTACGCTGTTCATCTACAACCAGTTCATTGGTCGTCTTATCGTATCGATAGACAACAGAGTTCTCAAGGTTGACCCATTCTTCACCATTAAACCAGGAGGGGAAACTACACCTGTCTGTACCAACAGCCAAAGCATCTAAAATATATTATTAAATTATATAAACCAGCTCAAACTTAGATACTTGTATTATACATTATTATATAGTGCGCAAAGTCACCTTTTCGTAAAATTGTATTTGTAAAATCAATATAACCAATTTTATGCTAATCAGAAACAACATACAAGAAATTAGAGACAGACAGACAAACATCTGTGATAGATTATGGACAGTGTTTCATTGTACATGTGGCCAACACTATGTGTATATGAGAAGCTTGATGCAGTTATACTTAGAATAAAACTAGATGATATCGGGACTACAGTTGGCGAAGTCCGTGTGACTTACCAGGCGAGTCACTCCAGTTGATGTATACTGGTGCGCTGAATATCACAGATATTCCTGTACACGAGGCATCAGAGGACATTCCTAATGTCTTATCCATGCTGTTATAGAACTATAAATATACAAAGCAGTGTAGCTGATGCTATATAAATATCCTGGGTAGGAATTATGGTACTTATTAGTAAACAAAAATTAGATATTTAATGTGTTCACTGATACAGCACAAGTCAACCAGTAGCTATTTTACAAGGCATTTGCATATTGTCTGTAGAACAATACCCTACTTGGCATACCACCTGCCAGCATAAATAACATGGTGTTCCAGAGTATAATTTCATATCTTGTACAACTTATATAATAATATAGTGTCAATGGACATTATCAGGAGCTATGAGTGAAGTACACGATGCTTTACTCTGTAGGAATTCAGTCATTAGCACAAGTGGGAAGCTTTCTATTATAAGTAAAATATGAATAATGGCATCCCCAAGTGTTCAGGTAATAAGCTAATAATCAAAGCCCTCTGGCTTAGCCCTCTTACTGAACTATCCTAAAAAGTAATTAAAACTTCTTTTCATCTCTTTACAGTTGAATAGCCCAAACATTGCCCCTACGGCCATTAGTTATTAGTGTAAAGTGATTAACACTGAAAACACTATAAAATAGGATACTGAACAAGTGAGCATCTCTGTAAACAGCATTGTTTTGAGGGTGCTACAGCATCTACAGCATCTACATGGGAAGGTAATTGAAATAAACAGTGAATCCTTGTAAGAATAGGCCTGAGTAGTAGCTACTAATTACTGTAACCACAAGACTGGGAAGGGGTGCTGATGGGTGGGGGAGTGGTAGGAGAAGTGGTTACTTACCATACATCTGTAGTTGTCTGCTCCATACTTTACATACAACCAGCCTTCAGCATGTCCTCCATCTGTCCAGTCCGCCAGGCACTGCAACTCCACCTCTGAAACATTGTGGATATAACCTGTAGTGGACATCAAATTTGATAGGTCTGCCGTTCTGTTCATAAATATGTACAACTGGGCCTGTTGGACAATTTTATGCACACCTATATTCCAAATGGTAGATGTAATCAAATCATAGTGCTGTCACACAGTACATGCATAACCATATACTACATAATATTATAAACTCAAGCTAATAATCAACCTGGCAATCTGTAACCTTTGTCCAATAGTATATAGAAACTGCAGGCTAATTATCAGTAATTATGTGACACATTTCCATTACCAGCAACAAAATAGACTCAGTAGAAGTAAACAATCATCTCATGCAAACAGGTAATTTCAGTTCCACTTGTTTACTAAATCTATATTTAATAGTCATACATGATAGCTAACCTTCCTTGTCATACTGGTCTATACTGGGGCACTGGCCAAATGTTGCATGGAATCTTTGATTAGAAGCACATGGACCAATAGCTGAGTCGTCTGACGTGCACACACCGTCCCCTTTGTCGTAGACGAAGCTTGAGCTTTGGTGCAAGGCTGTCGGACATTTTATAGGGACAGCGTTCTCTATAAACATACAGAATCATTTCATGCAAACAACATTACAACATCCTGCACTATTTTTAATCAACAGTTGTGTAGCTTTAAATGATATAAAATGTTAAGAAAATCAATAAAAGTTGAAAAGAAATTTATGCCCTAAACTGAATAATTGCAGAGTCTATTGTGAAAATATCTGACCAACCAATAAATCAAAACAGCTGTTTCAAAATGAAGCTGTGCTGACTGAGAGTTGAGTACATTCATTATCAATATCATTGTACTGAGTGTCCAGGAGATTGGCAGTCAGTAGTTGTAGCAAATGCTACATGCATTGTATAGAAAAGACTACTACCTCACCCAGACAACCTAATGTTGACCAATTCCCAACATAGCCTACTGTTTAGGAAGTTGTCAGTTTTAAATTTACCCTGACAGTCGACTGGGCATCCTGCTTATTTGTAATATTTCTGACTTATTAATCATTTTTATAGAGGTGTTTGTTGTATTGGTTGTCATTTCATCCTGCTGTAATACTTTTTATCCGGACATTCCAACAGAAATGATCATAAAATAACTTTTCACTAGTTACTGGCTTATAGAAAACTTCATATACAAAATTTTGATAAGTAAAATGTATTGCAACATGAAAATTAAGTTCATAATGTGCATGACAAATCTATAAGTCAACTGGTATAGATTCCATTGTGCAGATGCAAGAATTGACTACTATATATAAAAAATCCTTATTAATTAAATAATACCTAATTACTTTCGACAGAGGTTGCTGATTAAAAACCTGGGTACAAAATAATTTAAAAAATATAATATAATATATAAATTATGCAACTACCTATCTGTTATAAGTAATTGTTTGACATGTTTTTGATAGATTGGGAGACTAGCGTCTGCATCAAATAAATAGATTAATCTAAAGTTATTTGAATCTTTCTACTTTCTACTATTAGTTGTTCGAGATAAGAGTGAATTGTCTGGTAATTAAGATGATAAAAAGTATCACATATTTGGTATTTAAATTAATCGAAGAAGGAAATTGGTGTAAATTGTATAACTGTGGCAGCCATGGGTAAATAAATCCAGACTGAGTCAGCAGCTAATAAATGCAATCAAATAACACTGAACTCTAGAGGCCACCATCAGAGGCAGCAGTGAGGCTGAGCAATATGCAGGTTGATGAAGATGCTATTATCTTACAATAAATAACATACTCAGAGCTAATAAAACCTGCTAACTACTTTCTTCTGAATCATACAACTTATTCTGGTGAACATGATGCCTACTAGGTATGAGCCTGGGCTCCTACTATTCCTAATCTACAATGCATTCTCTTGTCTTCATAATGTTGATAACTTTCATGGTACACAACAGGTATGGAACCAAGGCTATAGAATATAGCAGTTATCTTAATTCATAGGTTTTGTTGTCATTTTACTGCTAAAGTAAAGGTTAATCAGGTCTGTATTTGCTGTCTCTGACTGCTGCTATAACCTGTTTGATGACTGATTTGTTTGCACTCATAACTGGATGCTGTGGTGCTACCTGTGCTGTGGTTTTACCAGCGCTGTGGTGTTACCTGCAGCTGGGTGTAATTGACAAGAATTACTTTTAACTGTATTATTATCAGGTACTTGAATTTTACAGTAGCCATATCCTGTGTTCCTGGAGAAGTACTTGTATCAGCCTTAAAGAAAGCCCTAAAGCCTATCTATACCTTTGTTCAATCACCATGCTAATTTTCTAGAGGGAAAGTTATAACAGGTCTTATCTCAAGACTTATTAAAATACGGGAAGATATTTTAGGCATACATTACTAGACTAGATAAGAGACAAAGTAGATACACTAGTATACACTGGCTACTGGTACTCCTACTAGCTTATTCATACATACTTCTACACTCGTATAGACGTATAATACCAATGTACAAAGTATAGACTTACTTCTAACCAAGGTATGAAGAGTGGGAACGGAGTATATTTTATTGCACAGTCTGTCCATGAGAGAGGAATCTGTGTTATCAGGATTACATTCTATGACTGAAATAACATAACAAGACATGAATGTGAATCAACAGTGCAACGGGTCACTTGCCCCCTTTCTGTATCATAATATATTAATATGATAAGTTACTGTTTTGCACTCAAAAAAAAGTTGAACTTGGGCTACTATCTCCGTAAAGTATGAGTCACACAACTAGTGAACTCTGGGATGCACCAGACAGTGAGGAGGTGGCAGACGCTACCAGTCCAAATTTCAGGACAAATAACAATTATTTTCGACAAAAAATTCACTTAGCAGATGTTCAAATGGTAAAAAAACCTTGCACACTGCAACTCTTTCTTATCAAAAGCATGGAAATAGAGGAGTTAAAGAGTCTGTAATAATTATTATTATTTATTAGCAATTTTCCATGGCCTATTAGCGATTACCTGCATCTGCTTACAGATGTATCAACTCTGCCCCAGTACAAATCCCAATGCTCCAAGCAAACAATGCCTTTTTATCTTAATCACACAATGTATAAACATTCAACCAGTTTTTACCATAAATATAACTGATACAACACATAGGGGGGATTGTAACAAGTTGACAATATAGTAGTCTGCCTTAAAGTCTCACCACAAGATAATCATAGTACATTATCACTTTAATGTTTCTCCTATTATCCCAGTGTATGCATTACCAAACGCAGGAGCTGTACTGGTAATTAGGAAACTTAGGCTATCTCCATTAGCAGTGACCACAAGTGCACGGGACAAGCACATCTTGTGGTAAAAAGGTATGTAGCTCAACTACAGTTACTATTACAGATTTTTTGGTCCAGTAAACTCAATAAGATTTCAATTTTTAAGTGAACTAAAAAGCAGCTGTGAGTTGTATATAATTACTGCTGCCGAATAAGTAAATACAATAGCTGCTTGCACTACCACCTCCCTCGGGACTTCTGGGACCAGGACTGCTACGGATAGAAACATTAAAAAGCAGAGCGTGTTGGTAACAGTAACTAATAACACCATTAGCTTCATTATATAAATGCACATAAAGCGTTATATGGTACAATTTATTTCCGTTCCCCGACACCAATAACGGTATAATTCCCACATTGCCGCTCAGTAGATAACAGCAAAGTATCACAGATTAAAAGGTATATTACTGGGGAATGCAGCTAATAGATTTTACTAGACATTCTGAAAATTTATGATTTAATATAATTTCTAGTAATCTTTGCATAGATCAGATCAAAGGTCCCATAAAGGTCAGCAACTTTCTAGTTTATTGCATGGAATGTAGATGTATTATTACACATGTATAATAAAATGTAGGTAGTTGTACCTTCTTTGAACTGTATAACATTTACATGTCGTTCAGTGAAGATCATACATGTATAACAGGTAGGATCCCTATTAGGTGCAGTCTTCCTACAAGGAGAACATAATATTAGTCTATTATAACACATATAACACCACTGTTTCTGTCAATTAATTGCTGACTAATCATGTTTTACATGGAATGCTGCCGGCTGTATATAATAATTAGCCAGAATAGACAATGTGAGGAAAGTTCAACGTCAGCCCCATGAATAAAGAAACAAATTTAAAGTGTCTATAAGCAGATGGAAAGCCTATTAGATTTTCAGACCTTTTCATGTAGTCAATAAAAGCTGTTTGATTCATAATAATGTTCTGTGTAGGGATTAAATATATATAATTATTTTAACTCTATACTCCTCGAGACATATTACTTACATGTATAATTTATATGTAATAGAGTATAACAGGATATGTATTGGTTGCTAGCTACCAGATATAATATAGATGATTGACAATGACATTATAAATATTGTGTGCGGTATATAAGTGGCAGGCTAGAACTTAGATTGACTGCCAGCCATCTGTCCACTCCAAATTATACCCTTGTGAACAGCCATTAACGTCAGAATTCTTACAATTCAGTGAAAAGTATAGATATTATTATAAACTAATGGCCGTTATTTATCAGAAAGTGCAGCAGGCTTCTTTGTTTCAGTCACTCTCACTTCTGCCTCACGTCTCCTACCTCAACAGAAACGTCTTTCTGGTGCTGTTGGTTCCACGAGAGTTGACACACTGTCCTTTGGATATGAAGGAATTTCTGGTTATCTCGTGTTCTACGATTTTACCAAATCCATTTATTAGCCACTTGTTCCTCCAGCTAGCAGGAAATGAACAACTTTCTGCAGAAGCTGCAAGAAATGAGGAGACCAGATGATTAAAAAGCCAGTCAAAGTGATTTTAACAATCCAGTTAGTTGACTAGTAAAACATCAAAGGCATGAGCAATGCTGTGGCCTGGTCTGTTATAACAACATGACATGGTATTCTAATCAGCCAGTACATAAATACTATTATTCTACTCCTCTTGTCAAACTGTAAGAAATGGAGTGTCTTGTTGTTAATGACTTTTTAATGTTATCTCAGTATTATCACTTAATTAAATACAAATCATCAACATAGCAGTCACTGGTCTGCAACCGTTCCAAATGCTGTCAGCAGATACCAGTTCATATTGTAATTGTAATCACAGTAGAGTATCTATCAGTCATGTACTTTCCCTCCCACACCCCCATTCATTTGGACCAGAGGACTGCTAGCACCAAATCCATGTACCACGACATAATAATTATTGCACTATTGCATTATTGCTGATGCCTTTCTTGTCTGAGCTTTTACCTAATTTGGAGGCCAACAACCCTTCATGTATATCTACATGCATATCTAATTTGGATTTCTGACTAAATGCTCACAATCTGCAATGTCCATTATGACTGCACGAGTAGAGAAATTTATCGAAGGAGATGATTTACCCTGTCTTAATATATTTGCAGGTAGACAAAAATCGGGCTAGACCCAACTTTGAGGCTCATACACTAGATAATTAGTAATTACATGAAACACATAATAACAGGACTGGGAGCCATTGCTGGGTTACATTAGGCATTGTAGAACATGTTATTCTTGCTATGAATGGCCGTGTTGATGTTAGACTTACTGTGAAGGTAGACACGATATGTAAGATGATAATATGTAAATAAATTCAAAACTGTGTCTTTATTAGATAGTAAAAACACTCTTAAACTGAACATATCTTGAGGGTAAAGTTGAGTAATGAACAATAATATTAGTTGTCTTTGTGACAATTTAGAATCCGCCGCCGCTAAGTCTCCTAGTGTCTTGGAGAAATATGTACAATCTTTTTAACATGTTGCTTATAAAACTGTTTGTTTATAGCTATATTGATAACAAAACAAATTTGTAAAATTTTACTGTGTCTTACACAGTATGACTGTACAAAGTTTATATCACACATTAATCATGTATTACTTTCAAGCGTAAGCCTAGAAAAGATCTTTACAGGTAATAAACTATCAACAATGAACTTTTCTGGGATTTAATTGCAATAAATTATTCAGAATACAAAAATTTTTTCTCCGGCATGTCATGAATTATGCGTTTTGTCTCGTATTACGGAATATTTTAAGACAAAAACTTGTTGTGGTTTGCAAACAGTGACAATGCCTGGTCCATGACCTTTATAAAGGAAATGTTGAGGAGTGGAGCAATTATCCAGCTATGTTTGTTAGTGGATGATGAGAGATCGTGACATTATCAATACAAGTTAGACAAACACTAACTGACTGCTTCTGAGAATCTTCGTATCACATATGTGCAGTAAACCCAGTAGTTAGTGAATTAACCTTATCAAGGTCTTACTATCTTAGCTTACTGTAAGTTACACATTGAATTAGCAGACAATTATGGCTGATTATTTCTTATCTCCACATGATGCACATAATACCCTTTTCCCATGAGTGCTGATATCTATGTAGATAAAACTAGGACTGAATACACCTCAGAGATGTGGATACAGAGACAAGCCGCTAAAACAATGGGGCTGACTAGCATGCAAGCTGAGAGACCTTATATACACCTAATTATATATACACGTACATGCACACTGATTCTTATATTATTGTTTGGTAAACATAAATCTATATAATTGTGATGAATGTTGAATTGCTTTTAAAATACAAACATTGACAGCAGGTGAGCCCATGTAAAACTAGTAATTAAGGTAATGTGGTTGGTGTTGTTTGTGGCTGCTGTCTATAGATGCTGTACAGCTATTCTTCCATGTTATGTACACAAAGTCTCCTATTTAGGTAAACATACATCAAATACAAATGTTTATTCATTAAAATTACGATTAATAGAAATCTAATTGACTTGCTGGAAAGTATTTTATAACAGACCCACTGCAAACACTAAACTAATGTTTCTTCAGCATAATTTTAGTTATTATGTCTTTCTGCTAGACATAGGAGAGCACAATCCTTCACCTTTGTTCATATTGGGCTATCAAATTTAAACCTTTGACAAACATGAGATGTTATACCATTTTGATACTGGAAGTGAGTCAGTCACAAGAACAAGCACCTGCTGTCAGCTGTTTCTGCTGACAACTGCTGCTCTTAAACAGCAGCTAAAGGATGACACAGTCGTTCAGTTGACATTTACTTTAGTATTTCTTGTAATCATTGCTCAGCAACTGGCTGAAACCCTTTTGATTTCAGAGAAAAGGTTTAATTACACATTTTGCAGGAATTTTGTCAAGCTAATGCATCTGCCAGACTGTTGGTCTGGATCAAGGAGAATAATAAAGGAGCAATGTTTAGTTGTTAGAGAGATGTTAATACCATAAACACTAGTAATGTGATTGCAGTTCCTCTTATGTAACTGAGTATGTAAGTAGCAGAGTGACAACTCTGGACTCTTTAGTATTTATACTTAGTACTTTGCATATCAAGTGCATAATCTTATTACATCTAACTATATTCCTTTTCATGCCAACAATATATTACTGTCTAGCCTTGAATATTACTGAAAATTAAACAGTAGCTGCTCAACTGCAAGTACAGTGATGTGTAGCTTCAAATAGCTTGAAATATAACATGAGAACTACATGTAGCTGCAGCCTACAGCCTACAACTGGAATAGAAGAATTCAGTTATTGTACCTTGCAAGCTAAATACCCTGCAAATATAGTGACTTCACAGTAGGTAGTATAGTGAAGTTTAGCAATTTTTCCTTTATTTTTTCTATGCTAGTCTAATATACACATGTGAGCAACATTGGCCTACCTGAGTTTAAAAGGCTGCACATCAAAGTTCCAACCAGATAGAGATACATGAGGTAGAGATACATCCTCACAGACGTGTTCTGCTCCTAGTTTCCAGAATCAGTTCACCAGTGTATCAATGCAATTCTCATTACCAATCAATACAGTTTTTGAAATTACAGAGCCAATAGAATAGCGAAATAGGCCTACTGATAATGCGTGCAACCTTGAAACTGATTGTCTAGCTGGAGAGCCGTAATATATATAATTTATATGAAAAATGAGAAGAACGAATTATTCCGTTTGTTGTATCAAGGCAGGGAGTGAAAAGCTTGCAATAGTTCTCCATTTATATTGTTGTCTTCTCTGTTGTGATAATAAAAACCAACGTGAAAGTACAGTCAATTAAAGCACGTGGTATAAGCTCCGCCTTTAATAGTCAGAACCAATCAAAGAGCTTATTTTCAAGTCAGATAGAACAGTTTAGCCCACGTCAATTTAGTCGTAAAACAATCAGCGTAGTTCGTGTTATCTTAAGACGCCAAAACAGTTTATCAAAATGGAAGGGAGAGTGTTATGTATTTTGCTATTTTTAGTGAGTCTGTTTTCAATAAAATTGGGTT
This sequence comes from Bugulina stolonifera, assembly GCA_935421135.1. Taxonomy (NCBI): domain Eukaryota; kingdom Metazoa; phylum Bryozoa; class Gymnolaemata; order Cheilostomatida; family Bugulidae; genus Bugulina; species Bugulina stolonifera. Next base: position 35,185,194 of record OW285187.1, read on the forward strand.
AGTATTGTAAAAATATAAGATGTATACAACTAAAGTTTGTAAAAAATAGTTTATCATCTTCTGTATTATATTCATATTACATACTTGTATATCATAAAGTCTTGTTGTGTTATATAAGTTAGCCCTGATCAAATTTAAATTAATGAAAATAGGGAACAAGCAACTTACTACTCTGACCTACTTTGTAAATGTCTCGAACTTCTGCTGTTTCAGAAATTTTTGATGTCAATCTTCATATATTGTTAATTTAACGCAGTAGAATTTTAAAGTTTTCATATCTTTGACTAATTATCGCTCTGGCGGAATAAAAAATTTTTCTGTGAAACAAACTTAAATATTTTGGCAAAATCCGTGTCAAGCCAGCAGAATTTGTGTATAATTGGTGACTGAACTCAGTTAGAGATTACTGTGGTCAATAATAATATAATTACAATAGTGATTTAGGGTGTTAGTTAACTGTTGACAACATTCCATCAATATTATATTCTATTGCAATAATACAATTATAATATAATTATTATAATATTATTATGCCCCCCAAAGACAGTAATAATGGCAAGTGCCCAAAATGTAAGAGTGGTGAGACCAGTAATCAAGTAATGATTAGCTGTGACTGCTGTAATTTATGGTACCATAACCAATGTGGGAACCTCACGAAGAGTGAAGCCACTCTTGTTGGCAAGGGCATGGAAAAAGGAGTTAAATGGTTTTGTCCTACCTGCACCCCATCTCTTGTGATCATGAGAGCCAATGAAGCTGCTAAAACCACTGATGAGAAGCTAGACCAAATTGCAATGTCCATCAAAAACCTCAACGAAAAACTAGCCCAACCAACTGATCCTAAAGCTGAAGTTATGAATGAGAATCCATACTACAAAGCCCTGATGACAAATGTGGACAAAATACAGAAAGCAGTTTCCGACAATCAAGAAAATATTAGAAAATCTCAAGACATTCTCCAGCACACTCTCGACCAATCCGACGCCGAAACTAGAAAGCTAAATGCCATACTGTATGGTCTAGAAGAAACAGAGGGCCAAAGGGCTATCGAGCAAGTGCAGGAGTTCATGTCTAATGAGTGCTTCACCAGATCCTCCAATCCAGTCGGTGCTTTTAGACTTGGTGAAAAGAGAAATCGCTCCACCCCAAGGCCAATAAAAGTCAAGTTCAATGATGAGGCAAGCAAGTGGGAATTTGTTAAGAGAGTCAATAGTAACTTCAAAGCTAAGAAAATATTCTGTAAGCTTGATGTGTGCAGAGATGTACGTGACCAAGAATATAACCTTCGTCAACAAATAAAAAAACTAAAGTCTGAAGACAACCAAGCCAACTATCGCATTCGTGATATGAAAATTCAAACAAAAGATGAAACTTCGGGAAACTGGGTGTTAGTGAAGCCAGCAACTACTCAGAACCAAACGAATACAACTGTCTAAAACTATTCCATGCTAATTGCAGATCTGCTAAGGGTAAAACTCATGAACTTGCTGCCTTAACTGCTGAATACGACATTATATGCTTGACTGAGACTCATCTTGACAATTCAATAAACAGTAGAGCAGTATTAGACCGCGAAGACTTAATCTTCTTCAGGAAGGACAGGAATATTCATGGTGGAGGATCAATGATTGCTGCTAGTTATCTACTAGAACCTGAATCTATAGATATCCCAGTTGGCGATGAAGAAATCCTATTTGTAAAAATAAATAATAACATCGTTCTTGCCTGTTACTATCGTCCACATGTTGGCAACTCACTTCTTAGCCTTCGTGAGTCATTTACTAAAATTATAAACAAATATCCACATGACCACATCATACTCGTAGGGGACCTCAATTTCCCAGGTTTTGACTGGCAAACTGACTCTATAAAAGACAACTGTCAATACAAGTCTCTTCATGAGGACTTTTTATCATTCTTACACGAACTCAACATGACGCAAATCATTGAAAAACCAACACACGTGAAGGGAAATACCCTTGACTTGGTATGCTCTACACAACCACTAAACCTGTCTTCCCAGGTCATATCTCCTGGTGTGAGCGATCACTATATTATATCTGTTGAGCTTCGACATCACAAAACCACTGTAACTACACCTACTAGGCTCATAAAGCTGTATCGTAAAGCTGATGTTGACCTGTTTCAAAAACTCTTATGGCCAACGCAGATTAGTCTCGCAAGCATGAACGATGTTGACAACATGTGGAATTTGTTTGTTAACCAAATAAAAAAGGCTATCAACCAGTCAGTTCCAGTTAAGCCTATCAAACCCAGAAACCCTAACGAACCAATATGGTTCAACAGATCTGCCCGTAAAGTAGTAAAGAGACAGAGGCTAATGTACAACAAATACAAAAAAACATCAAACCCCTTCTACTTAAGACAATATAAGATAGAAAGGCGACAAGGAAAGCAAATGCTAAAAGATATTAAGCAATCCTATATTGACAATAAGATCTGCAAACCTTTAGAATCGGGCAATAGCAAACCCTTTTACAACCATCTCAAGTGGTTAAGAAAATCGACTAAACCCCCGCTCAAGTTGTCGGACGAAAGTGGCAACAGCACAAATGATGCTAAGGAATGTGCTACAATACTCAACTCCTTTTTTAACAAACAGTTCTGCTCTCAGCACCAGATCTCTGAAGATCCTAACTATCCGGCAGTGACCCCCGCTGATGAGAATATCGAAATCAAACCAGAAGGAGTATCAACACTATTACAAGCCCTAAAAAGCGGCAAAGCCCCTGGTCCGGATGGATTACGTAAAGAAGATTTGGTGATCGACCCCATCATGACTGCCCGCTGCCTTACACATATATTTAACGTCTCCTTAACATGCTCTAAACTTCCGCAAAGTTGGAAACTTGCTCATGTTAGCCCGCTCCACAAAAGGGGTGCTTCGGATCAACCAAATAATTACCGACCCATCTCACTCACCAGCATTCCCTGCAAGCTAATGGAACACATTATCCTACACTACCTGAATGACACCCTGGATACAGTTCTGCACAACCGCCAACACGGCTTTCGTAGAGGATTATCCTGCGAAACACAACTCTGTACCACCTATCATGACATAGCTCGTAGTGTTGATAAAGGTAACACCATACATGCCATTATCATGGACTTTGCTAAAGCCTTTGACAAAGTTCCCCATCAACTGCTTATGTCTAAGTTAGCCCGTATACCAAATATTAGCAACAAAATATTGCTTTGGATTCATGACTTCCTGCGTGACCGGAGGCAAACAGTGATAGTAGCAGGAGAGAAATCGACAGAACTACCAGTTACTTCAGGTGTTCCACAGGGCTCTGTGTTGGGCCCTACACTATTTCTCATCTATATAAATGATCTACCTGAGTATATAGATTGTAATGTCAGCTTATTCGCTGATGACACTCTCATTTACCAAACTGTCAACACTGACGAGGACCATTCAAGATTCCAGATGAACATAACTTCCTTGGCCGATTGGGCTAACACCTGGTGCATGTCGTTCAACACTACCAAATGCTCGATTATGACCTTCAATCATAAACCGGAAGCTCCGGCGGCATATTACACCTTAAATGACGCACAACTCGACACTGACATTGAAACTAAATACCTGGGTGTGATCATCCAATCTAACCTAAAGTTCACCTCTCATATTAGTTCACAAATCACCAAAGCTAGACGACAACTGGGTATGGTTAGGGGGGCACTCCACGGATCAACCAAAGATGCTAAGCTACTTGCATATACTAGTCTCTGTCGGCCACACATGGAATATGCATCTGCCGTCTGGGATCCCGTCCATGATTACCAAATTACCAACATTGAAATGGTACAAAACAGTGCTGTGCGTTACATCTGTAATTTAAAAGGTAGAGTTAGCATATCTGCTGTCCTCAAGGAACTTAATCTTGATACGCTTAGCAACCGCCGCAGGAAGAACCGACACAACCTCCTCTTACGCATTTTGGCGAATGAAGAACACCACGAAGCTCTTGCTAACACTTATGATGAGCTGATGAACAATCGTCCTACTAACACAACTGTCACTAGAGCTACTACAAGAGGTGACCCACCCACTATCTACGCAAAAACTTCTGCTTACCATGGTAGCTTTCTGCCCAAGACTATACGTGAGCTTAAGTCACAGTTATTACAATAAACATAGCAACAAATCTATATTAGTGCAACATGTTAGCATAACATAAATATATGACCATAGTAATCTTGACAAAAACCAAAATCAGATGAGGCGTACCCCTTGCAACAAGCTCTAGTACGTTCTAAAGAAGAAGACGTAAGACGTAAGACGAGTCTCTGGGAGGAGGATCAGGTCAAGGTGTTCTCAGTCATCACATGAAATGCTGTTAATCATACTTAATCAGATCATGATTATCAAGTTCAGTATTGACTCACAATTGGTTGATTGCAACTCAGTGCTATAATAGTTTACACTATATAACAACTCTAATGTTACACAGTAGGCTTTTTCAACTGGCCATTGCATTTATCCAGCATTTAACCCATTAGACTAGTGCCACCACCGTAAATGAGGAGTCTGGAGAAACACAAACAGCAACTCAGAGTTTATGAACCAATGTTTTTTTTCTATTTTTGATAATCTATTGACAGGCATTATTAGTAGGCCCTATTAAAGGTTGCTATAGTCACTTCATTCAAACATAAGGCATCATGCGACGTCAAACTGTGGAAGGATTTATATATGAAATGTGGCCTTAAAGTGGGAGTAGCACCAGAGACTGGGTAGTCTTCCTGAGTTTTCCCCTCTTGTATGAGCAGAGAAGTATAATTGGAAACCATTTATGCTAAATTTAGTTATTTATTTCTCTTTCGGCGCTAATATTGCTTTACCACAAGTAGTTATGTGTATTTTGGAAAAATGCTGGAAAATAGGACACCCACTACCTCTATTCACTCATGGGAGTTTTTAGAAAATATGAAGAAGTTGTCTTATCATTGTAGGCTAGTATACCCTCAAGTAAATGAGAAGTGTTCTTGCTAATTGCACTTCCTTGATGTTTGAAATAAAAAAGACAAGTGAATATATGTGACCAAGTAACATGTTATCAAACGTTTAGAAGGAATTTATAAACTCTTGGTTAATAGAAAAGTTATTGAATAAAAGCCTTTCCATGTGCTTTATAACAAGGTTAACTGGGTTACTCAGATGACATAGACTGCCTTTGTTTGAGATCCATTTGTGGTAGATGACATCATCTGCTGTTGCACTGGCAGACCTTTTTGAATAGCTCTAGGGAAGTACTATTCAACAAGCTATTCAGCCTTTTGATTGGTTTTGGTCAATTTTGGAAATACTCCCTCTTTAAAATGGGACAAATTTCAATGGTGATTTTGGCTAAATCTTACAGGTTTAATTTGCTTGGAACTTTTTTACAGTAGAGCTTAGAGAAAAACTAAAACCGAATTTGACCTTCTCATTCCAATCCCTAGCTAACCATATGACATTTGTTTGGATTAGGCCATTTTCAAAATTCGGTTTGAACTCCGTACTTACTAATCTATGCAGCATTTAGCCCTGTAGACTACAAATACTCCCTGTTTTTCTGCAATTCAAATCCATCAACAGCTACTTGGCACCAATGAACTAGCCTATATGTAGTTGCATCAAAGAGTATAATGTATTTCGGTTAAGGCTTGGCCCTTCAACACCATTCACTTTATGGTACTGTGAAAGAAGTGGTATCGTCTGTAATTCAAAATTAAGATGCATCTGATGGAGGGCTGTACCAACCAGCGGGGTAAGGTGGGCTTCTGCCTCCTCCAAAATTTAGTTCAGCAAAAACTCTTACTGCCCAAATAGAAACTTTCTGTCTGCTCCCACTTTCAACAGGTCTCAAGCATTTCTAGTTTGTTTTAATTTGATTTGCAATCACCAGTGGGGCATCAATAGCAGGGGTACTAACCCAAATTTCAACTAGGAGCCTTGTGAGTCTCTGCCTAGGGGTTTTTGACCCCTTCGTTTAGAGATAGTTGTTACAGCCCTGAATTTTGATGTGTTGGATACAGAGTTTGTAATAAGCAGCTTTCTGTTCAATGAATGGGTCATATAGGTCTACTGTGTATTTTTAATCTGAGCGTACAATAGTGTTTCTAACGTAGTCGCAAGGTTTATAATAATACATTCAGACTAAATTTTGATGCTAAATGTTTGATTAATACGAAAATTGTCAAGTATAATTATAAGACTTATCGAAAATCTTGCTATGCCAGTTACCTTTCTTGGTAACACAGTTTTTGTATAGGTTGGTTGCCTTGGTCTTAATAATGCTGTATTATTGACCTTTATCCATATATTGGTTATACATGTACACATCTACATGGTGTATCTAATAACCTACATGTAGTTAGTTTTATATACAAATAATTATATACATAGTGAATTTATTTTTAGTCCTTGGCATACAATGCTACCAGTGCAATTCCTATGATGATCCTGGTTGTGCTGACTTCTTCAATAACCAAACATATGTCATACATGCATGCCCGGAGGATGCTAAATATTGTAGAAAAGTCATCCAACAGAGTAAGTATTTTAGACTTGGAAACATGCCACCTTATTCTTCAGTGATGTTTTAGCAATACAAAGTGAGTAAGTTCTTAGCTCCGTCTACAGCAGTAGTTTCTCTAGATTTTATTTTGGTTTTGTTTATAAATAGCTCCAGAAACTATCGTGATCTCACTATTTGTATAGTCCTAAATTTTCATAAAGAAATTGTTAGTTTTACTACATTCATAAATTGCTTGTAGCATTCTATGAGGGGGCGTGGCACATGAGATACATCCGTCAATGTGCAAAGAAAGGTGAACTAGACGCCAATAACCCCAGACAGGATTGGAGTTGTTACGACAAGATTGGTACCTATCGAGTAAAGGTTAAATACTGCCATTGTAAGGTGGACGGATGTAACACTGCCACTAGTAACATTCATTTTGATAAGTGGATTCTAATCATTCCTGCCTTGCTACTAGCTCTATCCTTCAAAGACACTTTTAGACATATATTACCTGTATAAAATATATTTTTATAATTATATATTTACTTCCTTTAACATTCCAAGGTGCGATAATCAACTGACCCATCTATTATGTATGTGTATGGCTATACACTATAGACCTGAATATGGATATTTGGTTGTTCACCACTAGCTATTATTTTATATTTCATGTGATTCTGTATAATTATGGAATTAGACAGCTAATATGCATTCCATAACCTCATTCCTTCACATTGGTTTTCTATTGGCAGAATTTTAGCTAATAAACATTCCATTATTACTGTTACTGGTCTTACACATCTTATGGTGATACAATAGACATTTTGCTAATATTATGTAAATATACTGTTTTGCATCTTTGTTTTTACTTGTGTATGTTTAGAAAGACTTAGAATAAATTTATACATGTATATCTGACTATATTATCATACAGTCATGTCGATGACAACATTTATTTTGATTTACTGTTACTAACCATCTCATGCAATATTCTATGCTGAAAACCAGTTTATTTTTATTATATAACTTTATTTGGCTATTACTGCACTGCTTGACTTCGTATTTATTAATAACATGGGGAACCAAATCTGTGGCAGCAATAAAAGTGTACTTGCATCCTTTCATTATATACTACATTCTAGTGTTACAAATGTACATGTACCTTCAATGACATGACTCTTCTTGCGATTCCAAAGTTGCCCTCTCTCGTCACACACTGCATGGGAGACGACAACTGCAAAATTATGCATTAATGAATAGCCTAAGACACAGTAACGGGCCCACTATTAGCATGAGTGGGATAGGTCCATACTGTACCCGACAATAAACTGAAGAGTGAAAAGATGCATTTCGATCTAAGGTCGTTCACCAAAGGATAAAGTTGGTCAAATTTTCAGAACCTGTTGAGCACACTCATCTTTATTCTATGAGATATTAATTGTTATAACTTAGATGTCTTTAAATTTTCAGGTTAATATTTTTTTAGGCAGTGTGAGTGTCAAAAAAGTACAGAAAGACTGTCTTTTCGGTTATCCACCGTTGTCGAGTAATATAATAAAAATTATTTCGCACATCTATAATACCTCTCTCAAACAAGGTAGACTACCAGCTGCTTGGAAAGAGGCTAATGTCACCCCCATCCACAAATCCGGACCCAAGGATCTTATAAATAATTACAGACCTATATCGCTCACTAGCATACCTTGTAAAATGCTTGAACATATAGTGCTGAGCAATTTACTGACAATAATAGACAATAAGCTTAACAACCGACAACATGGATTCCGCAAAGGACTTTCATGTGAAACCCAGTTGTGTGCCACCCTCCATGATATACTTAAAGCATCAGACAATCACATTACAGTCCACGCTGCAGTGCTAGACTTTGCTAAGGCATTTGACAAGGTGTCACATACTCTCTTGATTAAGAAACTGAAGACCATAGCTGATGTTGACGATTACCTGATACGATGGATAAGTGATTTTCTCACGAACAGATCACAGTGTATTATTATAGATGGGGAAAAGTCAGACTCACTCCCTGTGACCTCAGGCTTGCCCCAGGGATCTGTTCTTGGACCTGTGTTGTTCTTAGTATTCATAAATGATCTTCCTGACTGTGTCGATTGCTCGGTGGGCCTATTTGCTGACGACACCCTGATCTACCAAACTATATGTAACCAACTTGACACCGATAGATTTCAAAACAACCTCAACTCTCTAGGTAAATGGGCAAAAAAGTGGGAGATGAGCTTCAACATCACCAAGAGTAAAATCATTGGCTTCAACACAAAGGAAGCTGTGCCCTATTACACTCTAGACGGAGCTGTACTGGAACACACTGGCAATACTGTGTACTTGGGCCTGATACTCCAAGAGAACCTGAGATTCGATGCCCATATCCAAAAGAAAATACAGAAAGCCAAAAGACAGCTTGGAATGGTACGAAGGGCCCTTTACTGGGCGCCTGAGAGTGCAAAACTCACAGCATACAAGTCTCTATGTCTGCCTCACTTAGAATATGGAGCTGCTGCCTGGGACCCCTCTGCAAAGAAAGATATTGAAGCACTGGAAAATGTTCAGGACCAGGCCGCAAGATTTATTGCGAATCTTAAGGGCAGACAGCAGATGAATGATGTAAAACAGAAGCTTGGACTTCTACCTCTACAAGAGAGACGCAAAAACCGAAGGGTGAACCTGCTGATGAACGTCTTGTCTCATGAAGACTCTCACCCAGCATTGAGCGCCTCATATGATGAACTTGTCCAGCAACATTTCAACAACAGCCAGATACAGACTAGAGCCCAGACCAGAGGCATACCAAGATCCATCAGAACCAACTACAATCAGTACCATAACAGCTTTCTACCGAGAACAGTTCGAGATTTAAAGATAGCACAATCCTATTGATACTTCAAGCAATCCCCAAATGGCAGGTGGCACTAACCTGCACAGATCAACTTTTAATAATTTTTAAACTAATACATGAAATACTGTCCCAACTTATGTTGTCCACTGTCCCATATGAGGCACGCCCCTTCGATCCCCTAGATGGTCTAGCGTGACGATGAACTCCATGTAAGTCCATGTAAGTCCATGTAAAATATACAATAACAATTAGTATTATTATTATATTATAATTATACAATACATGTATTAAATTGTCTTGTATAGAAAAATTAAATAAACAACAGTGTTTGCAATTTGAATTTATTATGATTGTGATTATTACTATTATATATGAGAAATGATTAATTATATTACCTCTTCCTGTTCTACTCTAGTACGCAGGATTACCAAGTCTTCTTGATTCTGCAGGAGGCTCCCTAATTTTCAACTCAAATTTTAGTACCCCTCCACTCAAATACTGAATCTCTCTGATTTTCATCAGTGGAACTCGGCAAGCGTGCTAGTACGTACCAAAGCGTATATAGCAAGGTGCACAAGATGTAGCTCCATTGATAGGTCAGCAGGTTTTTCTGTGGTATTGCAACCCATTTTTGTTACAAAATCCTAATATAACATGATAACATAATAAATGATAACAATTTTAGTAAATAATAAAGTATTAATATTCATACTTTGGGTTTATAATTATTGTTGTAGCAGAAATGCATTATTTCTTATGATTAATAATTATGAACAATAACAACAACAATGTTTATGTGGTGGTTGGAGCTGTAGGAGTGGTAGCAAATCTAGAACAGAAATTGTGGAAGCTGGATATAAGAAGAAAGAAAGTAGACAGAGCACAATTTTCTGCTCTGTTGGGATTTGTGAGAGTTTTAAGGAGAGTGTTGGATGTCTGAGGTCAGGGTACCTGACCAGATACTAAAATCCAACCAGCTGAAGAGCTGAGAAAAATCAACATGTAAAATAATAATGATGATATTTAAATTGGATTGTGGATCAGCTCACATATTAGTCAGTAGGGTAGTCGCTCATCATGATTCTAGACAAGTTTCTGATACTCCAGGGATGGTTGCATGAGGCCTTTGGTGTTAGGTGTTCGCAAAATGAGAATCGAAATAGATGCACCACTCTTTGTATTTGGTTATTAGTTTTTACCTCATAATAATATTGATGCGGGCTAGGCATTAGCCATCAGGCCACTTAGACTTACTCTTCACTAGAATAAAAATTGAAAAATATATTGAAAATAAAATTATTATTATATAGGCCTATGATGTTTTTTATAATAAAAAAGTTTCCAAACCCACTAAAACAATTATTATTATTGTTAAACTTTTAACAATTTGAATTTGTGAATAATTAGAGATATAATTAGGCCTACAATACTTTGTCTTTATACCTTTTGAATTCCTGCTGAATGGATGTTTGTTCTCCCTGCCAACTCCCCCCCCCCCCTTCATGTTTCTGCTGCTGTGGAAGAAAGGTAGAAAGCTGCTGTGGTAAATCTGCTAATATATTTCCACTGGTGTAAGTACAATAGCGATAAATTCAAATTGTAATGATATCTTGCAAATATGTATACATACGCACTCATGCACGTACATGTTAGTGTAATAACAAGAAATAGGAATCCCTAAAACTTGGCTTGGCTATGTAAAAGAGCAAGTTTCTGGGCTCTAACTTATTTTTTGGGTCACTGTTGAATGTTTTAGTGCCTTTGCAACCTCTTGGACCGGCATAGGTTGCAAATAAAACTGGCAAGATGACAGTTCAGCCTAGTTAGTAAGGGCTTGTGGCCCTAGCTCATTGGCATACACAAGTTTCTCACAAGGAAATGGCCGGTGTATATGCGAAGTATGTGCTGGATGTGTGTCATGGGTATATTGACCAAGTTGGTCTCAGTCAAAAGGTCAAGTCATAGTGATGCCCTATGACTGTGTCTGAAGAATTGTACATATCACCAATATCTAGGTAGGGTCTCAAAGCAAGTGTGTGTGTACAGTAAGATTTTACTTATACACATACATGTAAAATGTATGTTGTAAAAACTAAAAAGCTTTTCCGTTAAATGTCTTAGTTAAAGTTTGACTTGTTTCTTTGGCTCAGTCTTTTATTTTAATGTAAGAAGCAGCTTTGGTATATAATTATTTGGCTACAAATTTAATGATTTGGGTCAGTGGGATGATGAGCTGTATATTATATGGAGTTGCCTAGGAATATGGCTATGTATTTTCAATAGTAATGTGAGGGGTCATTGCTGGCAGTAGTACTCTATTGACCAATCAGTTTTGTCAGATTATACTAAATCTCCAATTCCTAATTCCACAACAACTGTGCTAAGTCCACTGGCTCATGTTAACCAACAGAGTAATTTTGGGAACTGACTATAGCTTTATCAAAATACTCTCTACATATAGCTAACAGTAGGTGAGAGAAGTGTTGTAGCCTGAGAGAGAGAGGAAAGGTAAACTCAGCTGGGGAAGCACAAACTGATATAATACTCAATAGCTTATGAGTATCATGGATAATATCATGGACTGCGTACTCACTCACATTTCTATATCTATTGAATTGGTGTGTAAATTAAACTAATAAATATGACAGAGCTTGAATACCTTTATGTTAGTATTTTGTCCTCAACCAGTGAGTTGCAGCTGAACATTTCGATGTAGTGAAATGCTAAATATTTTAGACCATGGAAGCAACACGGGACAGAAGTAGATCTCCTCTAGAAGTGTCTGCCCAAAGAGAAACTCGGTGTGTATCTCAGTCTAGCAATACTAGGGAAGATCTTCCTCGATTCACAAGGCGTAGCAAGTTGGTAAATCCTGATCTCTGTTATGAGTATAATCATGTACATGTGGTGAAACCAGCTCCAAGCACCAATGTCTCCGCTCCCCCTGGTTCATCCGATGATACCATAGATGGATATAGTAGAAACTTGGGTACGTACTGTGTAACGTATGGACCCAACTATATATCAGCACATATACAACATAACTACTTCCCTGTACACTTTGACTACAATCACTCATCACACAGGCAGCACGTCATTGCTGACGTCAGACCACTAGAGAAGGTAGCTGACACAGCAGACAAACACAGTCATACTGATACTAGTACACATAGCAGGGAGCATCACCAGTACATGATCAAACATGCTGATAATAGTAACACTACTGGTGATAGGATTCCACCTACAAACCTCATGTATCATTACGGAGCAGATATTGCGGCTGTAGATCCTAAATTTGGTAATTTCCTCACAACATCTGACACGAACATAAAACACCATTATGTTACTCATCATGACATGGCAACACGTAGTCAAGTTAGTCATCAAGGTCATGGTCAAGGTCATGGCTATCAAGGTCATGGTCATGGCTATCAAGGTCAAGGTCATGGCGATCAAGTACAGAGATATTCTAAGTTCGAGACAGAGCGTTCTCAGTCAAACCAGGTACCCAGGGAATTGGGTTCCCTCTTACCTACTCCTAATGTTTCCTTGTCGACCAGTGATCCCCTTCCTGCCAATAGGTAATGTATTAACCAACTTATTGCATGAGGATGTTTATGTTTATTGCACAAACAGTAGACTCAGTTTTACATTGTAGTTGATTCATGCTGGAAATGCATGGCTAGTTCTTTGGCTATTCTACTTATGAAATTTTAAATTGCATGAAATCAGAAGTCCTTTCCTCATTTGCACCATCCTTAATTATTCAAATCATGGAGTTGCCTTCTTTTTGTATCATATATATATACAAGGTGAGATAACACTTACATACACACAGCTTCCTTGTTCCATTATACAATGTTGGTGTACATAAATTACAAGTATACAGATCTACGCTATTAAAAGATAGACTGCTCCCAGTATATGAGGGCCTTTGCTTAAAATTGCTGCACGTGAGGCAACCTGAACGAATAATAGTAGATATATGAGTGGTTATATATACATGATTACACACATTATATACATGTATGTCCATGCACCATCTATCCTATGCTGTTACGTTACTGTTATTCATGCTGTTATTGTAATAGTGTTATGTGGAGGAAAGAGAAGGCAACTCTACATGTATATAGATATATTGTACAGGAGGAAGCTAAGCAGCAGTTCCACCAGCAGCTCTAAGTTAGAGAATGATATGGAGACATTGTTGAGAAAACAGAAGAATATAGACTATTGTAAAGGCTCGGAAGCATACAGCAAATATACTAAACTTATTCCTAAGTAAGCCAATCCCAATCCACCGCCGCAGTACATGCACCTGATTGGATGATTAAAGCTAGATATTATTATTTTATCCAATGAGTAAGGAGATCTTCCTAATCCTTGTTTTATAGTATGGCTACTATAATAATATTTAGTTGTAATATTTTATTTACAAATTATTTTAGAGAGTTGAGAAGCAAAAGAGATCCAAGAACTCCAGACAAATACAAGAGGGTAAGCAGGAGGTACTGGGATGCTGCTGTGAAATCATGGAAGATTTCTATTCACAGACGACTAGAAGAACTAGAAGCCTGACTGGAGCCACCATTCTATTTCCTTTTCTAGTCCCAATTGCAGTATTATTAATTACATCATTGTATAAACTAAATTATTGTATTTTTGCATTTTAGAAAAGTATACTGAAATATTGTGAGATTATTTGACTTGCAACAGGTCTATGTTGTTCACTTGTTACTATTTATTTTAATATTTTGCTGTGGTGGTGATCTATAAGAAATTAGTTTACAATTGACTATTTTATTTAATAAAATTAGAGCCAAGAGTCAATATAAATCATACAGTGTAAGCATTCTAATCTAACTATCTACTGGCGTAATAAGACTGTATATACATGTATAGTATAGAATATAATATGGCATCCAAAGGCATGTTAAAATTAATGCTACCAGCATCAAACTACACCATAGTGCTCCCTGCAAGAAAAACCTATTGCAAAGCATCCCTTATTAAAGTAAGATGTTTAAAGAGTTCTAAAAAATATTTTATAAAAACTATTGTATTGATCCTAAACGGCCATTATTGTTGGGCTACTTCCACTGTCGGGTTGGTGGCACCAGCCTGGCTTCTTATAGTCTCTGTAGCTGGCCGAGGTACAGCTACAGGCTGTGGCCGCCCTGTAACATCCTTCCTACACACCGGACAGTTTCTATGGGCCTACAAGATAACATGACCATATAAATGTATAATACACCTTGCTCAGTCCATCAAATCAAACCTGGATACCACAACATGCAGTTCACCTATTAGTGCAGTATACACCCAATGGGATGTATAATGAGAGTCTAGTATATACACAAGAGATAGGTATAATATAAAACAGACCTTCAACCATTTGTCTATACACTTGACATGATACTGGTGCCCACACGGCATCACGCGTAATAGTTGCTTGTTCTCATAATCAGCCATACAAATCACGCAGCTGTCTTGATCAGGGCAAACATGGTCAGGTGCTTCACTGCCACACCTAAAATAATTTTAATATATTGTATATGACAGGATTGTCAAACTAACTTCACATGTAATGAGGTACAATCATTACTTACATGATTGTGTAGAACACTCATTTTACAATCACTGGGTAATAGCTTACAAAAATGTTTAACCTTATCGTATCTTATATTTACCTGTAAGTTGGCATTTGATTTATTTGTTGGCGGGTCATTTCACTCGAACGGAGTTCCTCTTCCACGTCAATAGAAAACTCAAAGTTTCTACCATCTGGATACATACCTCCTCCCATAACGGGTGGCTGCCCATATACAGCCCTAAAACGAAACAACGCCGAAATATTGGAGCATAATATATTGGTGTATATCTTCATAGCGATGCAATACTATGTTATACAGTGTGTGGTATGCCCTGCTGTCTGCTGACTCTAATACACAGGGTAAATTGGATCATGATCCATGTACATACTCTAGTGTATATGAAAACAGGGAGGGAGGACGGGCAACTGGTTATTACAGTCAACACTTGGAGAACACCCATTTATATGTAGTGTATAATGTACATGTATGTATACCATGTGTACCGACATAGCCAACTATATACTGTTATATTCTGTATATTGTACCCACACATGTGTAGCTAACCACATAACAACACTCACCATATGTTAACATAAAACTGTGGCGGAGGAGCAGATAGGTTTTGGATTGGATATAGATTGTAGTTCCTCTGTGAACCTCGGACATATCTTTGATGTGGCTGTGGTAGATTTTGGAGATTCTGTAACCAAGATGATAATAGATTGTCGATTGTGTACACTCTGTACAATGTGTGTACACTCTGTATAATGTGTGTGTACACCCTGTATAATGTGTGTTACACTCTGTATAATGTGTGTGTACACCCTGTATAATGTGTGTGTACACTCTATATAATGTGTGCGTACACCCTGTATAATGTGTGTGTACACCCTGTACAATGTGTGTGTACACCCTGTACAATGTGTGTGTACACCCTGTACAATGTGTGTGTACACCCTGTATAATGTGTGTGTACACTCTGTATAATGTGTGTGTACACTCTGTATAATGTGTGTGTACACTCTGTATAATGTGTGTGTACACCCTGTATAATGTGTGTGCACACTCTGTATAATGTGTGTGTACACTCTGTATACTGTGTGTGTACACTCTGTATAACGTGTGTGTACACTCTGTATAATGTGTGTGTACACTCTGTATAATGTGTGTGTACACCCTGTATAATGTGTGTGTACACTCTGTATAATGTGTGTGTACACCCTGTATAATATGTGTGTACACTCTATATAATGTGTGTGTACACTCTATATAATGTGTGCGTACACCCTGTATAATGTGTGTGTACACCCTGTACAATGTGTGTGCACACTCTGTATAATGTGTGTGTACACAGTACACTCTGTATACTGTGTGTGTACACTCTGTATAATGTGTGTGTACACTCTGTATAATGTGTGTGTACACCCTGTATAATGTGTGTGTACACTCTATATAATGTGTGTGTACACTCTATATAATGTGTGTGTACACCCTGTATAATGTGTGTGTACACTCTATATAATGTGTGTGCACACTCTGTATACTGTGTGTGTACACTCTGTATACTGTGTGTGTACACTCTGTATAAAGTGTGTGTACACTCTGTATAATGTGTGTGTACACTCTCTACCATTATTAGGTGAGCTAGAGTGCAAGACCCACAATCAGGAGTGTACTGACATTATATTATTTAGGGCTAAACACACCCACATGTACATATTTTATAATATACTGTACGTACATGTATATATATGTACGTATCTAGTAAATGTATATGTTGCACATACATGTAATAATACATAGAGGACTTACAGATTGAGCGACATAAGCCTCAGTTGCTGCTGCAGTCACATCGGCTGGTGTAGGTCTCCTGTGCATGGGTAAGCTCGATGCTGCTTCTACAGCAGTGTGGAACTACAGGAAGAGAGATGGTTGATTATTTATTCATACAATACATGTAGATATACATGGAATTATCTCCTCTATCCAATAGTTGATGCATATATATATTATACAATATGTACTTTGTTGACTGCATTGTACATAATGTAAGCCAAGTACTGGCTGTGTAATACATGTACATACTGAGCAATAAACTACATTGTACATGTACTACAATGGCATTCTAGAAAGCAAGAACTATACGAAGTGCTACAAGTGGAGTAACAACCTATATGTATATGTAATATAATACACTCCATCAGTGGCTTGCAGAGGTTGGTAGTAGTAAGGAATTAATGTTACCTGAACAGGCTGTCTCTGAGCTCTGTGTGAGTTGGCAGCAGCAGCTACATTGTGTGGGTGCATCATTTGCATGTGTGGTACAAGCCTATTGTGTGCCATATTAGGCCAGTGTATTGGAGGTTGTACTGGAGTTACTACCCCTTGAGGTAAACTATAGTTGTATGGAGTACCTATACTATTACAGGCAGCAGGCACGGTGTGGTATGCAGTTGCTGATGGTATCTAAAATCACAATAACAGAGTAAATACACGGTATCTACCCTGTCAACAGACAGACATTGCATACAGTAGGCTATAATTATGTAGTCCAATAAAAACTATACTATATGCACCATACAAACTCTTTACTTCTATATCATCATTATTTTATTTCTACTACCACTAGTACTATTACCTAATACCACTACTAGTAACTAATACTACTACTACTATCACTACTACTAGTAACTAATACTACTACTATCACTACTACTCTACTACAGCTACTATTACTACTACTCTACTACAGCTACTATTACTACTACCAGTAACTAGTACTACAGCTACTATCACTGCTACTCTACCTGTCTTGTGAGATCAAACCGATGTCCATTTTGGGTCGACATGACATTATGAGCAACTGGAAGGACGTTATGTGTTGTGGAGGTGACAGGTGGCTGCTGCTGCTGCATGTGCCCCCTCAAACAGGTACCACTGTGATGCATGAAGTGCATTGCAGGAGTTTCATGCTGAGAGGTGGTGGCTGTAGGCTGTCTTCTTTGTCTTTGGCTACAAGTATTAATAGGGGTGTTGGACTTGAACTCCAACTATGAACCAGGTAGATGAACACTGTGAACATGCAAGTGCAGTGCTGTTAGGTGAGTGAGATTATCGCGTGACATTTTCCTTTTTATAAATAAGGGATGAATTAACGGATAGCGATGTATTCCCAAGGGGAGATGGCAGTGTTTGTATTAGCAGATATTACTACAAACTCCCAACGCAACAACTATGCATTCGGCCTGCAAGGCATTAAAAATAATTGATTTGAAGTTTGCTTTGTATTGACAATGCAAATATATGTAGAAAACTCTAGTAAAGATAAATAGCTTATAAATGGGTACTAGATGTAGAATGAAGGGAGACAAAGAGAGTATGCTATGTTATTATGTATATGAAACGTAACCCCAGAAGAATGCAGTATAAGTAGCTGCACCCAGGTTGGATATCATGCATATATTGCACTAACATCTAGTCCGGCAATGGGACCAATTGCTTTAGGTTTTACCATTGTTTTTGGCATTTAAATTTTAGTCTTTGAGAGATTATGGACATGGAAATCGACCAGAAGACATTGATTAATCCAATGTCAACACACATGTAGATAATCTGCTTTTGGTTGAGTGCAGATTGGGAATGGGTTTTATATCAGTGTTGGGAGTGAATAGATATGAATCAATCGGACCCATTGCATACCTTTATTACACCAGCCAGTTTATGTACACAAATTAACAAGAATATCTAAATAAAGTGATAATAGAGATATTGAGTGATTATAGGGCGGAAAAAGTAGCAAACTGTCGGTACTGGAACATGAGAGAAACTATTCTATATAGTAGCCAACTGTAATATGCTGGTAGTTAATAACCTGTACTTACCCTCGCCTGTGTCTCGGTACAGTGAGATTCTCGCCACGGCCCGCATAGTGATGGGGTGCCATGACCTGCTGCTGCATCATGGCTGCCACTGAGCTGTTTCTACGTCTCAAAGATCTAGGTCTGGAAGTTCTGGAACACTCAGAGTTGTTTGATCCCTGCTGAGAAAGAGTTTTTCTCTTCTTTCTTGCCCTTGTGGGACTCTCTCCCTGTAAGATATTACAGTATCTAATGTGAACCCAGTGGTGTGTGTGTGTATGCCTGTACAAGTAAGCTACAATGTTACCCTGTGAAGCCCAGATCAAGAATGAAATAAACAAGCAGAGAAGGGATAGGAGTAGAGAAGGGGTATTTTTGTTTACAACTAAGAGATATTGAGATTGTGAAAGGTTTTAAGAAAGGTCATCAGTCATTCAGAGATGTAAATGTGTATTATCTCTATCATAACTAAACAGTCCTGCCTAATCAACACGCAGTAGTGGCTTGGGTGATTCACTGTACACCCATAGCTATGCTACACACTCAAGATAGAGAACAAAGGACAGATGACTACTATTTCAGTATTCGGGCTATTGATAGAGTGGCTAGCAATAATTGAAAAAACACATTTCATCACAAAATTGGCCAACAATAACAACAATCAGATCATCACACCAGGCTACAGTGAAAATCAAATAAATATCCAAAGTGATGAGTTGATTAAAGAAGCACCAACTTGATGGGAGAGGTGATTCACCAACCCTTACATTTGGGTAACCTTATATTCAACTAATTCCTAGCCATTTCAAATTTTGTGATCAAATGACAGGTTCTCTGATTAACCAACATGAACAGCAGCGTCTTGTTTTCATCCCTGTTAGACAAGTCGTGTCTTGGTAATCATAATGTTAGGAAGTAAATATTTTAGGAGATAGATAGGTGAGTGTCAATGATCTCTGTGCTGGCAGTAAACAGACCCCCCCCCCTCCCCTTCTGAAGCTTCATGTGGACATGCACTGTGAGCAGGACTCCTGATTTAGATCAAACCAAAGAAAGCAAGTTGGGGATTCTATTTGAGAATTGAGTAGCTAGTACATGCATGCTTTGCTGCTGTCAATACTGGTGGTTAATTGATTGTGTGGTCAACAACTAGTTGGAATAGTGTAAACACATAGTTGGAGTTGGTGTTGGAGGTGGTGTTGGAGGTGGTGTTGGAGGTTGGAGTTGGTGTAGTGTAAACGCACCTTAAAGTGAGCAATTTTTGAATAGGACTGATTCATGAATAAATTAACGGCTTGAAAAGAGCTGTGGTAAAATATCCCCTACCTACAATCTACAAACCAGTTCTGAAACTTCCGATTAAAGTAACGGACCAAATAAGTGTCTAGTGATCAGTAATCACTATTCACTACTATGTAAGGGCCTGTAATATTAGTAGTAGTATTGTATATGCTACATACAACATTATTAATTTCTAAAGTTTCAATCTCAATCTGAATCCCCGATCTACCTACCACTATCCAATTGCTGTACTTGGGGTAGGACCTACTTGCTGGAATGTTGCTATTCACAAATGGTTTGTTTGTGGTAAGACTAGACTGAAGCAAATTCTAGTCAATATATTATATTATATTATTCTATACTTACACGAGAGCCAGCGTGAATGTTGTTGCTGGAACTAGGTTGGGGAGGCGTGTTAGAAGACCAGTATTGTGATGTGGTACTACCATTAGTTCTAGTACTAGCGCTGCTTTGACTGTCCGAGTGTGCAGGAGCTGCTGAAGGGACTGCGAAGGCCGATTGATATCCTAATGTAGCAGCTGATGCCATTGGCAAGCCAAGAACCCAATACTGGTAGTAGTGGGAGGTGAAGTAAACTCAGCTAATCCTATTCAGTCAAAGTGAGTGAGTGAGTGAGTGAGTGAGTGAGTGATTTAGGTAATTGACTGATCTCCACTCAGAGTTACTTCTAGATACAGCTCAAGCTCTCACCCCTGCGCTTTATCGCGCACCACAGTATGTACCTTCAATCACCAGTGATTACTAGCCGACTCCCACTATGAACTGTATGATGGGTGATGATGGCTATCCAGGCTGTTCTTACAGTTACTTCAATAACGGTAGAATACGAATACCAATACTTAGACTAAAGCTTTTACTCTGAGCAATGGTATATCCTTGTCTCTCCCAGTATTTTAGTCAATAACAACAACAGAAGCCAGTAATACTACCAGGAATCTCCTCAAGATGGACCTAATAAAACCGAAAGCTGATCTGCTGGTCCAACCTCTCTGTGCTTCACTATACACTGCAACTCAACTAGATGAAATGTCAAAGCTTATTGATTCATATCTCTAATGTTTTCCTAGTCTAGTCCCAGAATGCAATGCAGTGCGTGTGTATTATATGCACCAATACACATTGCCCGATTAGAGTATAATTATTATACATTATAATAGTCATAGTACATGATTGTAGTTGTAGTAGTATCTTTCGGCTTACTGCATCAGCCTCAGACTACATCTATCATAAAATAGCAGTTGATTGGGACAGCACTGGAAAACACACAAAGGCCATTCATACTAAGCAAGCTTCTGTAATGCAGTGTAAATGAACAGAAAGGACAAGTAGTGTGGGCATGGTATCCATACTTGCCTAGTGTCCAGACTCCAGATTTAGTCTGATACTCCCTAGTTTTTGTGTCTGTCCCTACCCACTAGTATTGCCCAGCTGTCCTGGTTTTTTTACCTAACCTCATAAAACACAAGACAGAACCTAAAATATGTCTTTTACATAGAAAAAAATATTTTAAAACCACTAAATAATAAATACATGTAGCACTAAAATGGACAATTTTTTCAAATAATATACATGTACACCCAGTCCCAAACTACATGTATGTCCAGCAGAGGTTCGGCACTTGTTCAGGAATTTTTAGTCCAGATGTTTTAATCTTGCTCCTTGGCAAGTATGATAATATAGTTGGTATACTAGACTAGCCAACTGAAGGAGATCCTACACCACTATTACTACAACTAGACAATTAAGTTGTTGAGGAGAATATTTATTAATAATGATCTTTGTGTGAACTGTGAACTGCATATACAGGTGTAGTATCATTGTACAGTGGTTGTTGTTAGCTGCCCTAAAATTATTACAAAATTATTAATTATAAAATTAAAGTAGTGTGATGGTACGCCAAGTCGTATCTTACATCTGACACTCATTATTGTGTGCATACATGTATATATCTGCTTGTACTTTATTCCTATATTGTTGTATATGATTATACGATTATATCTAAGTCTTTTAATGCCTTTTATACCCATGTACAGAGGCCCGACCTCTCAGAATCCATTGATATTCATTTTGTACATGAATTGGACCATTATAAGCAACTTTTGTAGAACCCGACCTATTTTGGGTCGGCCGTCGGGCTTCCGGCGGCCATCTTGTTGCGCAACTTCCGGACGACCACACGTCGTCTTTTCCCGACGTCACGTCGGCCGGAAGTCCTTATACTATATAAAGGGCACTGTTTTACTGTTCATTGTCTCAGTCTTCACTTGGCTTTCAGTAAAGACACATCTATACTTGATACAGAGGCTTTCTCTTCCTTTTACTAGGTCATTCGCTTTGCGAACCGCCTACTAGGTCGAACTACTCTCTTTCATTGTATAGTCTGAAGGTCGGACTTGAGATCAGATGGGTCGTCTTTGGTAGTATTTGGGCTACTGAGACCGCTCGATCTTTCATGTAATGCGAAATCCTATTACCACTCATAGGCACTTCATTTCTGGGTCGATAGTCGTCCAAGGACGACCGCACCAAAACACAGAAACCATTACAGTAGCATATTCTACAGAATTTATATGTAATACAGTGACCTAGTCCAATCCAACCATAAACTATTAACATTACTCATGCAGTGAGTGCAAGCCAGTAATAACCAGGATAGGTGCTACCAATTATTTAAATTACACATAAATTATGTCATATGTACATGTATTATATAAAAAATAATAGTACTTTTGAGTGATACTAGAGTTGTCTACTCCAATCATCCACGGTTTTGTGGTCTGAGAGTTATGGGAGTGATATTTCAGGGTAGATACAGACAGGGGAGGAAAACTTCGAAGAAATAGTGTAAGTAGTATATAAAGGAATATTGTAATGGTTTCTGTGTTTTGGTGCGGTCGTCCTTGGACGACTATCGACCCAGAAATGAAGTGCCTATGAGTGGTAATAGGACTTCGCATTACATGAAAGATCGAGCGGTCTCAGTAGCCCAAATACTACCAAAGACGACCCATCTGATCTCAAGTCCGACCTTCAGACTATACAGTGAAAGAGAGTAATTCAACCTAGTAGGCGGTTCGCAAAGCGAATGACCTAGTAAAAGGAAGAGAAAGTCCCTGTATCAAGTATAGATGTGTCTTTATTGAAAGCCAAGCGTAGACTGAGACAATGAACAGTAAAACAGTGCCCTTTATATAGTATAAGGACTTCCGGCCGACATGACGTCGGGAAAAGACGACGTGTGGTCGTCCGGAAGTTGCGCAACAAGATGGCCGCCGGAAGCCCGACGGCCGACCCAAAATAGGTCGGGTTCTACAAAAGTTGCTTATAATGGTCCAATTCATGTACAAAATGAATATCAATGGATTCTGAGAGGTCGGGCCTCTGTACATGGGTATAAAAGGCATTAAAAGACTTAGAAATAATCATACAATCATATATAACAATATAAGAGTAGAGTACAAGCAGATATATACATGTATGCACGCAATAATGAGTGTCAGATGTAAGATACGACTGGGCGTACCATCACATAGCCCCCTCACACTAGGTCATGGGTGTCTCTAGTGTCAAGTTAAGAAGGGTACGGTACAGTGTAGATTCTCTGGATACTATATCCAAGTCTGCTTGTACAAGCTGGAGTTGTCGGGGGTGATTTAGATGCTGGTTGGCTAGTTCACGAAGAGCTATTTCTCGAGCATAGAGAGGTTCCAGATGTTGGCGTAGAGTGTCCCCCACCTGTTGACGGCTGGCAAGGTAGTGAATCCGTGGCTTGAGTTCAGCAAGTTGTTGCATGAACGACGGATCCGGAGATGCAGGACGTGTGGCATTCGGCTGAGTTAGTACAGGAGATGCAGGAGGTGGGGACTGGACGGCAGGAGAGTCTGGAGTGGCTCGGAGTAGGTCCCTGGCAGGTGTATAAGGAGAGCGGTGCGGTGAGACCTCTAGTGTGGGCCTGGACTGCAGTGGCTCGATCAGTAGAGTCGGAGAAGCTGTACAAGAAGCTGCACATGAGACCTTGGGTGGAGAGCCTTCGTAGAGAGGGCCTGACTGAGGAGCAGGCATACTCTTCCGTGGAGCAGGCCTTGTCTTCCAAGAGGGTAGACGTCCGCGTCGGCCAGGGGGGCCGACACTTACTGCGGAGGTACTAGCAGGAGGTTGCCAGAGAGAAGGTCCAGCAGGAGTGGTAGGCGACGAGGAAGAGGAGGAGGTAGCATCAGAAGGTGCGGAGTCGGGGGTCTGTTCTGGAGATGGGCTGTGCCGTCTCTTGGGAGGTCGCTTCCTTGTGGAGGAGGAGCTGGGCAAATAAACTGGTTTATTTGTCCCCGACTGTCCGTCCATAGTAGGACGACATGGTAGAAATGGTGGGGGATCCTTTACGCCCCACCATTCCATGAGGGCCCCATAGCTGGGCCCGTCCGTGAGGAAGAGACGTTTCCCACAGATACTGGATCTCCGACTGAAGTGATGGCCTAGAGCATCACGGCTAACTGAGCTGCGTCCGCAGCGACAGTAGAAGCGGGCAAAGTGCTGCCAAATGTGAATGTTCAGTCTCTTGAGGGTGCCGGAGAAGCCACACTTTGCACATTTGAGGTTAGGTTGACTCCTTCTAGCCAAGTCGTCTCGGGCTTGTTGAGTGAAGGTACTAATCCATGGCTTAGTGGCTCCGGAATGCTGGGACGACTCGATGGGCAGCTTGTCAGTGAGTTTGTGCAGCTTAATTGTAGCTAACTTCAGGGTAGAGGTAACAGGAGGTGGAGTGGGTGGAGGCGTGCCGTCTGGCGTGAGCGTCTTCCGTAGAGGAGATGCATCTACAACACATAATTCATCTGATGTGTAGCCTCCGCCTTCTAACTCATGCTCTTTCCTGTGAGAATGTTCAGGGGAATTCTCCTCTGTCCCGACTGGTCTATGCCGAGTGGGGAGGGAGAGAGAATTCATGCCTGACAGTCTCACAGGTGTTGATTGTACCTCTAATTCTGATTCGGTCCTTACTGGTAACACTGCGATTTGCTTACCTTCAGCCGTGAAGACAGGCTGATTGGAGTGATCCATACTAGGAGGAGTAGCCGTCTCGTCTGCACGAGAATGAGAAAGGATACGAGTGCTGCTATTAACTTCACCAGTGACACGAGGAGTGCAGGAGTTGCTACATGTAGGGATACATGTGCTTCGGTGAAGTGCTGGACGAGAAAGGACTACTCGTCTGTGAGCTGTCGTATTTATACTAGCCGAGGGATGAGCAATTGGCTCAATTGTAGGCAATGCCTCAGGCACATTTTCTTTGTTCGACTCGTCAAATAAGCGCGGGAACACGGCAATAGTTGCCTTCGATTGCTTCTTATCCGCTTTAGGGGACTTCGAGAGTTCGGCAATCTGTATCTTCGGCTGAAACTGTTCGGCAATGCTAGATTCCGTACAAGAGCGTTTTGCTTTGTGTACTTGAACTGCTGGCAGTATAGACTGTATCTCCGTCGTTGGGATTATGTCTTGAGGTTCGGCTACGCGACATTTCGCGTCCTCTGGATCAGGTCGGGCTGTTGAAACTTGAACATTCTTCGAGAGGTTCAGAGGTAGCTCTCTGGTTTGGTCCAGCACGGTTTGCTCCGTGTCGATCCTCAGGCCGCGGACTTGGACTGTAGTGTCTGGCAGTTCTACACACGATAAGTCGTCCGTCGGGGCATACTGAATTTGGGCGGGAATCAATTGCTGATTAGTGTCGGATCTGGACGTGGCCAGATCCTGTTGATCCTTCTGAGTTGAGGATAGGTCGGGTTTACCTTGTGAGGTTTGGTCCGACGGGGCGGGACATATGAGTCGTCCTTTCAGCCTTGGGGGGTGATCTGTGGTCACTTCGGATGTGTCCGGCTTTGAGTGGGGTCGTTTCTTGCCTGGTGTTGGCCTAGTGGGTTTAGGTTCATCCACTGTGACGGGTGTAGGTGACGCCGTCGGCCTGGAGTGTGATGGGCTAGTTACCTGTGGGGTTTTCTGTTTGGAGTGGCTACTCTTGACTTTAGGCTTAGTGGGTATAGGTTCTTCCACTAGGACGGGTTCTGATGTGTCCGTCGGCCTCAGTGGACGACCATTGTGGTTTGGTCCACTCTTCCTGGGTTTGGCCTCAGTAGGAATGGGTTCATCTACTGGGACGGGTTCTGATGTATCCGTCGGCCTTTGTGGACGACCATTGTGGTTTGGTCCACTCTTCTTGGGTTTGGCCTCAGTAGGAATGGGTTCATCTACTGGGACGGGTTCTGATGTATCCGTCGGCCTTTGTGGACGACCAATGTGGGGTGGTCCACCTTCTCCTTGCTGGGCTCCAGTAGGAATGGGTTCGTCTACTGGGACGGGTTCTAGCGTGTCCGTCGGCCCGTCATCTGTGCCTTGACATTTCTGTAGGAGGGTATGTAGGGCTTTCCGTAGGAGGTCGGCGGGAAGCTCCTCTTGTGGCTTTGGAGGGTTGGCCTTGCCACCCTTGTTACTCTGGAAGGCTGTTCCGGTTTCCAGGGCTTCCTCCATATCATCGGGCTGTAACCATGTGTAGTACCAGCGTAGGCCACGGTCGTGGACTGAGAGGCAGAACTTCTCTACAGCCCACTCTTCCAAAGATGCAGGGGGTGCTCCTTCAAAGGCTGTTGCCATCAGTCTGCGGATGAGAGCTGCATAGTCTCTGAGTGACGTGTGGGCTGGCTGTTCCAGGGTGGACAGCTTCCATCGGGCTTCTCTGGCAGATAATCCATACTGTTCCCTCAGTCGGGAAAATATCTCTTCGACTGATCGGGGTCGGCCGCATTCTTGTGCGGGCCCGTGTAGGGCGGCTCTAAGCCGTATGAGGCGTGCTCTGTCATTCCAGTTGCAACGCTCTGCCATAGCGGTGAAGTCTTCTATGAAGAGTTCGACGTCCTCTTGTCCGTTGTAGCTGAGTGTTTTGAGGTCCTGCTCGGCCTGGTACATTACCTGCTGAAGCAGGTTCCTTATTCGGTCCATGTCGGTAGGGTGTCGGGTGGTGAGTAAAACTGCTTTGGTTTGTTAGGCCGTGTCGGCCTAATGGTCGTACTGAGTACCGTCAATCTGTTCTGGATCCGAGGTCGGTCTTTGATTGAAGATCCGGCGTAGGTCGGGCTACATCCAGCGGAACCACGAGAATTATGGGTGCACTTTAGCGTTTGTCACCTTCTCGTATCCAAGGTTCCCGGGTCCGAGTCCTAAATCGCCGTAGAAGTATTGAAGAATGAGGTCGGTCGGTCACCCGAGGCCGAGGTCACCTTCCTTCTCTTCGTATCGTAAGAGTACGACCTTAGAATCCTACTGCTGCCACCAATGTAATGGTTTCTGTGTTTTGGTGCGGTCGTCCTTGGACGACTATCGACCCAGAAATGAAGTGCCTATGAGTGGTAATAGGACTTCGCATTACATGAAAGATCGAGCGGTCTCAGTAGCCCAAATACTACCAAAGACGACCCATCTGATCTCAAGTCCGACCTTCAGACTATACAGTGAAAGAGAGTAATTCAACCTAGTAGGCGGTTCGCAAAGCGAATGACCTAGTAAAAGGAAGAGAAAGTCCCTGTATCAAGTATAGATGTGTCTTTATTGAAAGCCAAGCGTAGACTGAGACAATGAACAGTAAAACAGTGCCCTTTATATAGTATAAGGACTTCCGGCCGACATGACGTCGGGAAAAGACGACGTGTGGTCGTCCGGAAGTTGCGCAACAAGATGGCCGCCGGAAGCCCGACGGCCGACCCAAAATAGGTCGGGTTCTACAAAAGTTGCTTATAATGGTCCAATTCATGTACAAAATGAATATCAATGGATTCTGAGAGGTCGGGCCTCTGTACATGGGTATAAAAGGCATTAAAAGACTTAGAAATAATCATACAATCATATATAACAATATAAGAGTAGAGTACAAGCAGATATATACATGTATGCACGCAATAATGAGTGTCAGATGTAAGATACGACTGGGCGTACCATCACAATATTGGCATTGAAACAGCAACTCCCCAAGTCAATGAACAAAGAGTAATCTGAATAAAGAAAGATTGATTATTAAATACCTACTACAGATAGCTACTACAGTGCACATACATGTATTACATTCCACTTTACAAACTGCTGTGTAGTGGAGAAGAGAGAAGTGCTTTCCTAGAGAAAGCTCATTACTTTATTTATTATACTCCTAAAGCAATGCTTGCTGCTTGGGACATGAATTATTTGTACCTGTTACATCTT
This sequence comes from Bugulina stolonifera, assembly GCA_935421135.1. Lineage (NCBI taxonomy): Eukaryota > Metazoa > Bryozoa > Gymnolaemata > Cheilostomatida > Bugulidae > Bugulina > Bugulina stolonifera. Next base: position 35,213,584 of record OW285187.1, read on the forward strand.
ATAATGTACATGTATATTTGAGTGGAAATTCAACTCCAAGGGGTCACAATTCCCAACAAAACACATCATAGGGGAGGAAAACTCCTGAAGTAAAGCAAAGTGGTGATAAGCAATGTACTATACAGGTTTATAAACTAGGTAAAAATAATTCAGTAGGATAATAACCCTGTACTATTTGTGGTTTTAGATAAATATGCGAGATCTTTCTTTTTGCAAGGAATTTATCACCGAGATAAATATACATACATGTACATGTATATTATATACTACAAATAAAGCAAAATATAATGATCACATTTGGTTAATTCACCACTGTACATATAGAGACTAAAATAGGTACAGTAAGGTGGAGTGTAGAGAGCATGTTATAGTATAGTAAAGCAATTGATGGTCGCAGCTACCTACATGCTAGAGTTCCTGGAGCTTATGTCAACATTGTGCTCTACACAATGCTGCATGCATACTAAATAGGTTCACTCTCATCTTCCTTTGTTACTACAGTGAGCTGTACCTGCTGTGTTCATGCCCATTTCAGAGTACATAATTATGTAGAAGTGGTGTATTGCTACCAACACCATCTACAGGAGCTGTACTGACAGGTGGTACACCAGTGGGTGCTGTACTGACAGGTGGTACACCAGTGGGTGCTCCACTATTTCCAGCAGTATTGATGGTAAGCTGCTCTTCTAGAAGCATCTCAGAGTATGATAAGAGAGGCCCTAGTATGTCTCCATTATCAGAGCTTACTGCATACACACTGCTGTGAGGCTTTGGTGATGCAACCGGGAATAGCCTGGTCATCTATCCCCCCCCTCCCCCCCTTAGCGAGTTGGACACAGGAAGGAGACTGGATAAGGAGGTGGCATTGGAGCACTCACTTGCGGAGGAACTGGCTATGAATCTCTTCCTCATACTTGGAGCGGACCGATTAGTTACCTTCAATATCAACGATAAGACCTTCATTCACACAATCAAGTAATGTAGCATACACTATATATAGCACACATATATTATACTACATGTATGTTATACATTATAATATACTACACACTACAATGTACATGTATATATAGTATATTACAGTGAAACTTGCTTAATTAAAATTCAGAGGGACCGCCATTATTTGTTTGAATTAGACCTGAGTTTGAATTGTAAGACCACTTCAGTTAATTGAAGTCATTATATAGTGCTCAGCAGGGACCAAGGCTAATAATTTGTACTAACCAAGTTTTTGAATTATCCGAGGCTGAATTAAGCAAGCTCCGCGGTTCATTCCAACTACCGCTTGGGATGATTTAGAGGAGATCATTTTAAACATGCAGTGGCTAGCTAGTAGTCTACGTACAGTGTACACTATATACAATGATGGATGTAGTGTAAGCACTTACTCTCAGATGAGCTGCTGTCAGATGATGAAGAATGTAGGCTGACAGCATGGGCAACTACATGCACATCTTCATTCTTTCCACTGCTGGTGGCCTCTTCTTCTCTTGATAGAGTAGACTTTAGTAATAACATTAGATTATAAATAACTATTAGGGGGTTTGACCATTTTATCTAATATATGCTATATGATTTTATTTATGCAATAATTTGTCAATTGAGCAGTCAGACACTTGTTTCACATCCATGAAAATACCAGTCCCTGACTGGGATTTGAACCCGGGCCTCTACGGCACCTAATCGCCTAGTACAGTAAACAGAACACAGTCATTACCACTACACCAGCTCAGTAAACTAAAAAAGGAAGCTTCGCCTGCCTGCAGTAGATGTATACTGAGCCAATTGCACACAGAGCACCTCTCCTATATATAACCAGCCAGGAACTGCTATTTTCATGGATGTGAAAAAAGTCTTTGACTGCTCAATAGCCAGACAGATTAACCACTACACTAGCTTGGGTACCTTAGCAAAGAAAGCTCCACTGGTGAGCAGTACCTTTGTGTGAACCTATTACACAAGGACACTCACTCCTCTAGGCCACCTTGGTCTCGATTCAAACTCTGTCAGAGATGGGCTATTTCTACAGAGATGGAACCAAGTGGCTGACTGCTCAGAGAAATTTCCTTCAACGAAAAAGAGAACGTATAAAAAATATGGCCAACCTTTTAATATTGCATAGGTCTATGAACACAATATTTTTTTATATTTAGTAGTTATGTCCTCATGCATACACAAGTTGCATAACTGCAATATACATTGTACATTGTAACTAACAAGAACTATTGCGCAAGCAAACAGTAATATGAAGTTGTGTTCTCATTCTTTTGTTGGAGTTGAGAAAAGACAACTCCATATTGTCAGCTCTAACACTGTAGATTATAGACCTAGTGATACACATCAAAGTTTTTATTATCACCTGACCCAATCAGCGCTTCCTCCCATTGTGCTATTCACCAGAGTTTTCCTCTCATCGTGCCATTCACCAAAGCTCTACTTTCTACATCCCCAAACTAATTCAAATGTTCACTCTCTAATTAATATTTCCCTACTGAATGTGATATAATATTGTTCATTCTCCACGATACATGTGTATCTCCTACTGAATGTGATATATTACAAACACAAACAGCAGTCTAAAAGGGAGATTATTATTCTACAAATCATTATAATGTTATTTGTATAACTTGCAAGCATGCTGTTGGTTATACATTATTACTATGTGGTAAGCAACCAAATGATTGTATCAGTGATGCAGTCCTACTCTAGTGCAAACAGAGAGTAGTGGATAATAGCCTTGACTCTTGTTTATCTAGGTTAGCATTTAAATGATTATTGTAAACCAAACAAATTTATTGCTGCAGTGCATTCAGTTAACTAGATAAGAATAGAGAACACACAGCATTAAGTAACCTGATAAACAAGGTTGGCTTTACTATCCAAACTCACCATTAAACAATAGGCATAGTTATTGAGGCAGTGCTAACATGACAACGCTAGGCAAGCACAACAAACCATGGTATAGATTGACTTGGATAATATCAACACCTCCACACTGCTAGCACTCCGGGTCAGTACCAACTACCAACTCGACAGTTCCAAACAAAGAGAACAGCTGATATTCAGACAAACATGGATTTTAGAAAATTCAGAGTTGGTGGTGAACTATCCGACATCCTTGTTGTTATTGGAGAGAGCCAATTCCAACTGCACCGGTTCCCGCTCTACACTCGGTCTGGACTTTTCCTCAAAGAATTCGCTAAACTTGGAACTCGGCACACCATAAATCTCGACTCATTTCCAGGTGGAATAAAAGTATTCACAATTATAGCAGATTTTTGTTATAATATCTCTGTAGAAATTACTGTGGAGAATGTAGTTGGTATACGCTGTGGTGCCAAATACCTCGAGATGTACGGATCAGGTAACCTGTATGAGAAGACCGGGGTGTTCATAGAGGGAATATTGCACAATGGTAAACGGGGCAAAGACCTTGAGAAAATGCTTCAGTTGCTATCATCTATGTCCGAGTACAGTGCAGAAGAAACAGCCAAGCACAGTCAAGAGCAGTGCATTACGGCTCTCGTACAATACTGGAACAAGAACCAATATGGTTCTACAGCTACAGAAGAAGTGAGCAACCGTACGATTCAGTCCATATTCTTTGCCATGGATTTTGACTTTTTTGTAAATTTGATGCAAACGTGTCAAGAACGACTCAAAAACACGGATATTTTGAGCATCCTAGTTTCAGAATACATTCGCCACTTGATAGAAGGTGAACCACATGACCATAATGGCAGCGAGACTGCTGAGGAGATTGAAGTCACCAGAAGTGAAGACGATAGCGTAGTACACGATCTGGCAGAAGCTGCAGGTACAGAGCACCATCACACACTACCAAACGGCACCAATCATCACCATCCATCTATACAGAACGACGTAAAAATCAGCGAGGAGAGTCTTGAGAAAATAAAACTGTTACTGGACAGCATAAAACCGAATCTAATGCTAACCAAATACGCGACGGTCAAGTGGCTGAAACCTCTACTCCAAGCATATTCTTCAGTGGACAGCAGTGCTCAGATCTTGGGTAGCATCGCAGCCTCAATGGCAAACCAAATGGATGCTGATTGTATTTCTATGATGACCGAACAAATTCTAACATCATTTGCAGAACAAATCGAAACCGACAGCCTGGCTACTGAGCTAAAAGAGTTGCTTGTAAAGCGGCTAGTAGAAATGGCAGAACAGGAACTCATGAACGCAGAGAGCTTCATTATATTGATGGAGAAACTGGACCTGCAGAAGCTGTCCTGCCATGACGATCTACTATACATCACAGCTCAACTGAATAGTAAAGGTAAGTAGGGCTGGACATGTATGTACTTGTATCATGAACTATCATAGAAATTACCCTGCAGGTAAAAGGCCTATTATGCCTGTAGGCTATGTTATAAACATTGCTATGCGTTTGTAGGAGGGTAACAAGTTTACTGAACTATTCAATGTAATTATCACCATAATTTATTAGTTATGACTAGTAAATAATATGCCACAAGTGGGTTTACCCACTAAAGCTGCAGCCCTATTATCCCAGTACATAACTGTACAAGTTTTTGGGTTCACGAAATATTCACCTGGAAAGCAAATATTGTTATAATATTTGTTACATCCTTCAAGAGACCCCCAACACCCAAACAAACAGTAAGCACTAATACAATGAGTACGATCTCCACATGTGGCTCATGAAAAGGTATGCCCATATACATGCACATCATGTACCTTGCGAAAGACAATCCATTTTACATAAAGATAATACAAAAAGGTACGGAATTGTCTTGGAATACAATGGATGAGTGAATAGTATTCTGGGGGAGAGGTAAATAACACACAGTGATTGATCAATTTGTCTCCTTTATATGTTCCTTTCATCTTACATAATGGATACAATGTATTTATTAACATGTTCAGTGTTTCTATTACTCTAAATCTGGGTGGGTTTAACAGCTGCATTAGTAATAGGTAGTGTGATAATATACATGTACATGTACATTATACTATGTGTACATCACTGGGTGCTAACCTACATGCAGAAATACAGATATACATGTACATGTAGTAGAAGCACAGAGTCATGTACTGTAGGTGAAGATGATTATACTAGTACATGTATATTCATCTCTGTCACTCCACTATGTAATCACATCACAACTGCCAACGACGACAGAAGTTTAGAAATATTATTGATTAAAATATGGGCAATGTAGGATAAGAATGCTTGATATGAGATTATTGTGAATATGAATTAACTTGGCATCTATTATAATAGTTTACTTGACTCCATTCCAGTAGATATATACATGTAATATACAGTATATAATATGTACATGTACATGTACATGTATACATGTATGTATAATATATGCAGTGTATAAATATCGTACATTAGCTTACAGTTGGGGATATTCATCCTGCTACCAAGACTGCAATATAACCAGGATGACTATCTCCAGGGTTGTTAGTGTCACAAATAAAAATCCCAAGATGGCCGAAAGGGCTATTGATCTGGGATTTTGCTTGGTCAGAGAATACCATCCCTAGCTCATCGGCACACCTGGGTTTCTCGCATGAAAATTAGGATTTTGGCCCAGGCTGTGTGTTTGCGACCAGTGATGGAAGTGGGCCAAAAATCTCTTGAGCAAGTTGACCTGTGCCTGAAGACACTATATGATACTAGCAGGGTACAGGCCAAGAGAAGCATGATATCTGACTAACCCTAACTGTAGAGTTCTGCACTCTGTAATGGATTTTGTATTAAATATTATGGTTTACTAACAGTGTATATTCATTTAGTAGGTAGTGTAGCTGTGATAGGATTGTAGTGTGGTACATGTAGACCATAGCACATACCAACTCTATACCGAAGCTGTGAAGGAATTGATTTCAATAGCTGTACTGACACTGCCAACCTGACACCATGTTTACAGTAGCTCTCATTCTCATTGTCAATCTAATTAGCATATTATACTTATTATAGTCTAGGGTCTTTGGACAATCAATATACTAACCTAGGGTAGGTACACATTCTATCAGCATTCCTCCATAATTCTAATAATTATACAATGCATTTACAATTGTATCTATCAGTTTATGTCTTATCTAAAATTCAAAATGGATTTCCAATTATTGGCTTGGGAACACTTGTTTGACTATTTGTACAGGATATAGCTGGTTCCACTACTGACACATTGTTCAATCTAACAAATACTTAGATGACGTTATCTTGGCAGGGTATCATAAACTCATTACATAATACTTGAGTTAGCTCTACTGCATTATTATATAGTAGTAGTAGTAGTAGTAGTAGTTGTAGTAGTATTAGTAGTTGTCTACACCCTATATTACTAACTGCTGAACAATTTTACAATCAATAATACCAGGTGTCACAAGCCAAACAAATATTATGTAACAATTAGTGTATAATAGGTAAGTCTGCTCCCACAAACTCACACTAATTAAGTAACCAGATATGCAGCATTTGTATACTTAATCCTATAATTAAAATGTATTTAACTGGCCAATCCTATTTAGTGGGTGGTGATGTTACACACAAGTACCACAATACTACCACAGTTCATAGGATGGTCTAGGGTTCACTCAAAGGGAATCACATCTGCCTAATGTAGTTATCAAGCATTATGTGATATTTTTCTTGCAAGAAATTTAGTAAGTATGGCAAAGCGTTATGTAGTTTGTATATATATTGCTGAATGCCTCAATTCTATTGCAAACATTCTGCATACAAAGCCTCAGATCTACAATAAATATATATGAGTGGTAGTGATGTGAGTAAACACTCAGGCTACAGGAGTGATAGGGAATATACTACCAATAACAACACTCATCATGCCCATCAGATGGTGTTTGTCTAATGTTTGCAAACTACACGATAGTGTGATGTATAATATAAATTAACTGTATTATCATTGTAGTTTACATGATTGTATTGACGTCTGATTAAATTGAAGGGAAAGGACTGGATGAAAGTTTATTAAAGCAGTGTTTATCTACGGTGGACATGAAGCTATGCACTGCCAAAGCCCTGAGACAAGCACAGACTGTAGGTAACATACCTGCCCATATCATACTGGAAGCAGCTTTGAATCTCTGTGAGTACCTGCAAGAAAGAGTGGATGCTTCCTCTAAAATATTACAGGTATGTGGTCTATATTCATATTGGTTGAGGCATGTAGGGATGAAAAGTTTGTTGGTAAACCATTCAAATTGCAAGGTGGGATAACTCCAAAATTCTATACAGGGCAAAACTATTTAGAAAGGAGAAGAGTATTATCATTTCCAAATATTATTGCCTGTCACTACTTGTATGTTGAAGGAACAAGAAAAGGAAATCTCCAACTTATCTCTTCAAACTTTTGGAATGACTAAGAGTGACACATCAGTACTGTCCCCCCAGAGAAAATACAGAGTAAGTCTCTCCTCATATCATCTACACCATGTACATTTTATATACATGTATATAAGTACTGAGTACATGTAGATACATACTCGTACAGTGCATTGCATGTATAGAGCTACTACATATAACCAACACTACATATTATAAAGGCTTAGACTGCTCAGGCAGAGGAATTACTGTAACAAAAACACATACTTGTACATTAGATATCCAGTTAGTCTGTTATAAGACCAACCTTTAATTGCAGAGTAGAAACGTATCTACTGCCAGTCTATGCAGTTTACCGACCTCAGACATAGTCATAGGTGGCAGCACAAAGAATGGTGGGGACGGAGTTGTGACGCCCCGCACAGGAGGAGGTCAGGGTATAGACGGAATGTGGTCGGAACACTCCAAGTATTCTTCAGCTTACCCAGATACAAACTCAAAGCTTTGTGACCTGCTGAGTAAACAAAGACAAGGCAAACTTTGGAATAAGTAACTGTGCCAACACACAGGCTACCTTTTTAGTTATGATATAAACTTAGCTCTTGCTAGAAAGTGAATTGTAGATGGCTAGTTGCTCAAGTCTGGTTTTACATGTAGAAGAACTTATTTTTATTCTATTTCTATATGATTATACTATTGTTTTGCTCAGCTGTTGTTTTGCCTTCTGAAATACCTAGTAACTTATTGTAAATTGAAAGGTGGAAAGTTCAGCTGGTATATAATATCAGATGATGATCCTTGCATCACAAATAAAAGTTTCAATTCGGAATAAATAAAAGGCCACTATTGTCTGGAGCCTCAAGCTGGTATGAGTTACTATGGAAACAGGGTAGTGAGTGTAACACAGACACTACATCTACAGTGAAGTTCCATATTTAAATACTACTACAGCTATTATTATTACTGCTAGTCTATATTACATTCAAACAAAGAGAGCTAATAACTCCTACCTACTTGCATATAATGATGAGCTCACGCTGGGTCTGTAATTAGGCCATGGCAAGGCCAGTCAGCATCAACATAAAATATCTCCAGCAAAGACCAGTATCTGTAGCATCTGGGGATCAGAGAGGAAATTGCCATCCAATGCATTTCCCTAAAATACGTGACATTATCCTATAAATACTGTAATGTGTCTCTAGAGTGCTGGACACACAGAACATTGTTTACACAAATTGAATAGCATCAAATCTGCTCTTCCACATATAATGTGTCTTTTGCAAAATCAAGATGGTATTTTTTTAGTTCAAGCCAAAGAATGAACTTTATAATGTAGTAAATGAATAATATGTAGCTACCGTAGTCCCAGATGGAATGCAGTGTGGTCTATATAACCATTTAACAAATATAGCCATTAGTTAATATTGAGGTAGAGGCTGAGAGATACAGACATGGTGTGCTCACTACTTGTAGCTCTAGTTGTACTGACAGCTGTTAGGGACAGCGTAGCGGGTAAGATAGTAGAATATCTTTGAAAGCAAATTGTAGAATGTTTAATTATAAAACAATCTATTTGAACAGTAAAAACTAGATTATGTTTTCAGAAAAGCTTGTAAATGTCTGAAATTTGGCATATACATGACAATGTGTACATTTGCGTTTTACAAGTTGAACATTCTTTAAATTGAAAGAAGGCTATAAGCATAACTTTTACGGTTAGAATCGTTTTCTAACATTCTATACTGAGATTACTATTATGATTCTCTTCCAAATACTTGTGATGTATGAGTCACAGTTGTATAAAGAACAGTACCATCATCACATGAATGAATCAGCTGACCTAGAAACACCGAGTGACTGAGAAGCAACCCAAACAAATAGGACGAGGAAGAGTAGCTATGCAACTTAGTAAAATAACATCATTATGTTTTTGTAACCTCTTGACGCGGCCTATGTAAGTCTAGCTCCAAAATGTAACTGTAAGTCTAGCCCCAAAATGCAATTGGTCTGTGATTTGCTTGACCAAAGCAAACCAGTGTGCCGATACAAGAAAGTGTGTTGATACAAGACAATGTGTACATGTAGATACAAGACAGTATGTAGATACAATACAGTGTATAGGTACAATACAGTGTGTAGGTACAATACAGTGTGTAGGTACAATACAGTGTGTAGGTACAATACAGTGTGTAGGTACAATACAGTGTGTAGGTACAATACAGTGTGTAGGTACAATACAGTGTGTAGGTACAATACAGTGTGTAGGTACAATACAGTGTGTAGGTACAATACAGTGTGTAGGTACAATACAGTGTGTAGGTACAATACAGTGTGTAGGTACAATACAGTGTGTAGGTACAATACAGTGTGTAGGTACAATGTGATCTCAGCCTCACATGACAATCTCTGCAATCCTGAGTAATACGAAAGATCTTTACTTGGACCAAAATTGTTCAAATTGTGATTTGAGAACAGAGATACCAAAACGAAACTAACTAAATGTTGAATACTAACTGACTACATGATATTATCCTTTCATATTTTCTAGCTCAGAAATACACGGGCCAGTCAGAAGGACAGTGTGTGAGATACACCACAGACATGAGTACTGCTATGACAAGAACTCTAACAGAATGCGCTGTGATGTGCCTGCAGACGTCAAGTGATTGCAATGGGTTCGTCTACACAACAGGAGTATCAGTGGAGCTGGGTACCTGTCATATGTACCCTTATGTAGAAGTAACAGCGGGGAGTGATTGTGTCACAGACACTCTGTATATAAAACATAAGACTGAAATATTGACCGCATTGGCTGAAGGTTAGAGCTCAGCAATATCCTCTTATGAAAACAGGATGACTGAAATTTCTAAAACTTTAGTAGTATTCAATTGTTTGACTTCACATTCCAAGATTCAATGATGAGCGGCATGATAATAAGACCCATTTGATTACTAACATTCATTCACAACTGGTGTAGATGCTGGAGTCGCACACATACATACATGTACATACATTATATACACAGTCATGTAGTTTTGACACAGATTTGCGACTGTTCAAAAAGTACAGTTTGAAACAGGACGTTTTGAAACTGGACAGTTCAAAACCCCAGATTTCAACTAATTTTATTTTTAATATTACAAGCACTTCGTGATTGGTCTGCGAGGCAAGCCTCACTGCAAAATTTGCTCGCTTCGCTCGCATGAAATGATCGTTTTTGTTCATGTACAACTGTGGTCATGCATGTACATGACCTCTGGTGGCACAGGCGTGTTACAATGATTCTATGAGGAGTTGCGCCCCCTTGCATTAAGAAGACAACTCCAAGCCAATAACCCGAGTTCCAACACTAATGTATTGGGTGGGATGGGTTGGGTACCCACCCGCCCTTGGTCAAGGACCTAAGGCTACCGCCCCGCCCTGGCAGCAATGCCTGGGACCCGGTCCCAAGGTTTTAGCACCACCCGGAACCGAGATCCTCGGCGGCAGCATTTTAACATACATAAATCACGGGTCCAAGAGGATCTTCGCTGTCGGCATAGCTCGAGATCCAACACTTATTTGGCGGGTGGGGTGGGTTGTGCACTCACTCTGCCTCTGCCTTGACTAGGGACCTGCTCTGGCAGCGGTGTTAGTGGACCCGGTCCCTAGATCCTAGCACCACCCGGAACCGACATCCTGACCGGCAGTATTGCAACATATATAAATTATCCCGATCTTTGACTCCGAATCTGATTGGAGAACGACAGACCGCAGACCGTTTTGTCTTTTTATATATGATGTTGTTTTAGGGCACTTTCGGCAATGCGATGCATCACCTGAAATATTAGGGTGATGCAAAGGTGTTTGGCAGCTTCAGATTATTTTTAATCAATAAATTGAAAATAATAATAAAAATATTCACGCATCACTGTTTTCTTGATTTGAGAGAACTACGCATCGAATTGCGTTCTTTTAAATGTAACCTACACAGTTTCGAACTGTGCCTTTACTTTTGGACACCACTGGTTAATATTTTTAGAACAATCACAGGCATGCACAGTCTCCACTATTCGAGAGAATAAATCTGGTATAAGTTATGAGGCGTCTAGAGGGGTGGATGGTGAGAGAGACTCCAGTGGGTTTGGAGGAACATATTTTGCCTCTACAGAGCTGGAGAAGGATCCATGGTACCAAGTAGAGCTAAAGAAACCTTACAACATACAAGCAGTCAAAGTCTGGTCTAGAGATGATGCTGCATGCTGCACCAGTGAGTGTAGAATTATTACCTGTTCCAAATTGCTCAATCTACATACACTGTACATGTATATATAGACTACTAGTAATCTACATGCACTGTACATGTGTATATATAGACTACTAGTAATCTACATGCACTGTACGCGTGTATATATGGACTACTAGAATCTACATGCACTGTACATGTATATATAGACTGCTAGTAATCTACATGCACTGTACATGTATATATAGACTACTAGTAATAAGACTCTGTTAGAATTAACTAATTATAATAGTCCAATTCATGAAAAATAGGGCACTATTACTACGGCATCAAAATACTCGGCTTGAAATCTGAAAGTTGATTGGCTGAAAGCTATAAAGAAAATGTCCTTCAACTTGCTATCTCAGATGTACACCAATTTTGTGAATAACCTAACAAGATCGGTTTAGATCAGACACAGCTAACTGAAAGCTGGTCTCCAACATACATGTACATGTAGATGGTTGTAGAAATGCACCTTCAGTGAGTACTAACCTGGAAATGTAGTATTGCTATCAAATAATGGAATGTTGCTCTATTTTAGCAAAATTAGGAAAACTAGAAGTGCGGATAGCAATGCAAGTAGAACATATCAGTGATGAAAATAGCCTGTGCACTTATGATGAGGCAGAATACAGCAAAGGGGAGGCTAGAGAGGTTCCCTGTGAGCACCTTATTAGTGGTCAGTATGTTCGTGTTCAAAAGCTAACTGATACAGAAGACTACCTGGAATTGGCAGAGCTTGAGATCCATGGATTCTGATAATGAATACTATGCTAGTGTAGATCAACACTGTACAAACCTACCAGATATCATAAGAGATACATGTATAACATACATCTACATGACTTGTATGAATAAATACAGCATGTGCATTATTATACTGTATCACACTCCATAATATATATCTTTTATGGTGTTTTCTTCATATTATACTATTTCTATTGTAATAATAATCACTATATTTATAAGGAAATCCTGATAAAAGTAGCCATAAATATGTTTTGTGCAACTATAATACATTGTATACTGTATAAGCCAGGGCTGTAACAACCAGGGGGGCAAGGTGGGCATTTGCCACCCCAGAAATCTGTCCAAAAGCAAAAATTTGTTGGAGTAAATTCTCCAAAGGTGACCTTTGCACACATTGATCACACAGTTATGGGCAGTGTTATAGTCTAAAAGACAGTATAAGCAGCCTGTGATCCTGCATATTTGACTGGAATTTGTTAGAGGACATTTTAAGCTATTTTTAGTATCTGTCTGGGCAGCCCGATACTCCGGCCTGGGCTTTTTGCCCCCTCAGCCAAAAATAGTTGTTACAGCCCTGGTATAAGCACGTGTAACTTGATACATGATCGATGTTGTATACAATAATGAAAATGGGTAAAGCAATTTTGAAGTTGTCTGCACCTGTCGCTATTATAACTAACTACATATTGTATATGTACAATGTACATGTATCAGTTATACACATATATAATATATATACATACAATACGCCCATATTATTACACACAACAATAAGAACTTTTAAAGTTGTCTTCACATGTTACTACATGTACTTTCTGACCAGCCTACTTAGTGTAGAGCAGTACAGCTAGCATGAGCAGCGAACTATGCCATGTATATGTATATAATATAATGTATATACATGTGGTATGTAATAATGTCTCTGGTTATTGGTTTCCTATTACCGGTACATTGTACTAGGGATTTATAACATAAGACTTGGATAGAACTAGTAAAAAGTGGGACTAGTTGATAACTTTATATAATAACCTGATGAAAATTTACAGTCAAATGTTTCCCACTAAAAGAACTGGAATATGAGAAGGACCCATGCCAATTGGTCTACACTGAATGACAGGATGTATATTGACTAGGTAGAGAGAATCGGTATAGCCGTAGATACAATATACATGTATAATAAGATATGTACAATGTACATTACAGCGTATCTATGAGCAGAGCAGTCAATTTCTAACTGACAAAGAGGCAATCTTATTAGTGACTACTAAGCTATATGCAAGTTACTTATAACAATGCATTGTCACCTATAATCCATTATGCATAACATTCAGTAGCTGCAAGAAAAATGTGTTTAATCGCAAGTAGTAAAAGTACAGCTTAATAATGAAGTATTAATCATTCTGTAAGAACCAGACTAAAAAGGTAATACAACTTTTACACATTATATGTTACTATTATGTTACTAGTTTAACCTGGTTCTCAGACAACATGTACAATCATGTAGGCTTAACCAAGAAGCTCCCTCTATAATGTATAAATTCGCACCTAAAAGTTACAATACAAATCCTAGTTAAATTATAGTTTTTTCACTTTGTAGCTAGACTAAATTTGTTGTCTATTATTTACTGGTAGTGGTAGTGGTAAAAGACACAAGAAGGTGAAGACAACTCCAACTAACATTAGAATACCTATATGTATACTAGGATGAGTTAGACAGAAAATAAAGCCTTTGGTAGGGGTTGGGATAAACAGGAGCTCGCTGTCTAATGTTAGTAACCCTAGATGGAGTTGTCTCCTTTTTCTCTCACGCCATTTCATTCTCACTACTGATTATTTACTGTACAAGTACCTGTAGTCTAAGTGATACTGCTTACTATACATAGAGGAGGTAAGATGAACAGGTACTGTGAGCACAAAGAGTCAGAGAAGTGGTACACGTCGACTAACTGGACACACTCGTACTACCAGAAGTCTCACACACAGAGTACACTAGAGGATGGTGTCTCAGAGACATCATATGCATGGAATAAGGTTAGCTATATCTACTACTCATTCTCTACACAATATCGCAGATACAGAGAAACTGTACAAACAGTTGATGTCAATATATAATATACATATAAATATCAGACTACGTGTATTACGAGTATATCCAGTACATTGTAACACTCCATTCTGTAGCCAAGAGACCCACCTATCAGCACAGTAGGAGTCGGTAGGCCAATATACACCAGACCAACTTCCTACGATCCTATAGGACCTGGTTATAGAGGATTGTGGGATCTCGATAGAATTCAATTAAGGAATCGATACAGTCGCTACACCATGCCAGATGTGCAGACAATTTCTCTGAGATCTGTACAGAATCCACTCACCAGACATATACCTCTGCCATGTATAAGAGACCAGAAAACTCTGCTCGACTCCAGCAACTACTATCATTGCTTGAGTGAGGGAACCAAAGAGCAGATAGTAGCCTACAAGGAGCATGCTTTGAAACATTCTGGGGAACTCTATACTGAACCAGTCTGTACGACACCTTGCCTACAAGTATCCAACCCTCTGTACGGCACTCCACCTGAGGCCAGCCCACTCGAGTGGAAGGAAGTGATGGACGCCCAAACCACAGACAGTATGGCCAAGAAGAGTGTAACATGGGCCGACCCACTGAGTGTGAATAGTAACAACAACAATAACTGTGACGTGACAAGAAGGAATAGAGAGGAGCTGTTCACAGACTACTGCCATAAGAACTGCAATAGGAGAAAGGTGTTAACATCAGGCAGATACTACCATTTCATGGACACCAACTCTGAACACTGCCAAACTGATCTGCCAATAGACTATAAGAATCAGGAGCAGAGTAGATACACAGGTTTGCTGAGTCGACCAGCCCACTGTGACAGGCCAACAGTACATCATAAGTAAGTTATTTAATTAGACAGGAAGTATAACTATTATAGTTATACAATGTGTTGTGTATTGTTTAGCTGCCATGGTTATTTCACCTTCTTACCTTATACAGCAGTGAAGACATGATGAACTCGGACACAGAACCTCCATCCACTGATCAACTTGCCCCTGTAGAACCAGCAGATGGCAGTATCACTAGAAAGAAAACATCTCGCCACTTGTATAACTTTGACATCCACGAACAAACACCCATATCAAAGTATGTTACTGTAAAACGCTGTAGCCATTGATGACATTATGTCAAGTTCTAAATACTATGTACACATGCAGTATTACAAGACTGTGAGACCATGGTAAAATATAGCATAACGTTACCACTGTCTCACAGTTGTCTCTGGTGTGAAGCTGAACTGTCCTTTAGTTCTACCTTCTAGGTTGTGCAGTTACCCAGTAGCCATTTCTATTCACGGGTACAATGTATTCCCTATTGGATGTTGTCGAAAACATTAGCAGAGTAAGTTATTGCATGTCCACAAGTAATCTTAGAATGTCAAACTGTTGTAACCGACTGTGTAATCTGGTTGACTAATCGCTACTACAAGTGCACCTACTACCATGAATACTAAAGGCCAAGCAGATTTAGTTACTAGTTGGTGAATACAAAAGGCCACTAGAATACTAACACACTTGTATAACCTTGAATGAACCTTCATATAACTACAGATAGTATTACTAATTACAAACATTTACCTGCACTGTCATCTAATCCATCTCTGCGACAGTACGACTGGTGAGACGACTAGTTATACAGAGTGTGAAGTAACCAAAGCACCAGACACACCTCCCAGGTTTACCTCCACTCTGCAAACAACCTACCAAACCTACTTCAACAGGTACCATGCTTCAATTCATATGTATAGATTATGGAATAATGCAAGCTAAGATACATTTAATACGCTTACCCATAATTGAACTGCTGCTTGCAGCAAATATACTGTACACCATTTTTTTTATATAGTGATGTATTTTTAGGCAAGGAATTTGCTTTTTGAGCAGTCAGAGACTTGTTTCAAATCCATGAAAATACCAGTCCCTGACTGGGTTTGAACCCAGGGCCTCTATGGCACCTAATCGCCTAGCCGAGCTGGTGTAATGGAAGCATGCTCAAAAAACAAATTCCTTGCTTAAAAATACATCACTGTACACTATAAGTTTACATACATATTGATGAGTTACACATACAGGCACACACATTTACCTTTACACAGTTCTTGTTATTTGGTAGAGTAATCCCTGAATATGAGTACAGAAGGTCAAGGGCAGAGTTTGGACATGTAACGCTGCTGATGAACACTTCCTGCTAATAAAAGACATCTACAAATACACCTGCTTAGAGACTAATATAATAAATACATGTATGGGGCTCACCAGTGTTATCATCAGTTGTGGTATTGCAGTACTGACAGTATAATATACTACATGTACATATAAACAACAGTATTAGTACCATATAATTATAATGACCACTGACTGACAGCATATCGCTTCTCGGCTGATCAGCGAAGTCAATGCATAAGAAATCTTGTATTTTTTCAAATCTGTAGTTTTATTAATAATGTCTAGTATATACAGATCTCCTTGTATAGTAGTAGTTGCGTGCTCTTATCAGTTTAATAACTTTGGTACACGATGAATGTTAAAAGTAGAAATAGAGACAATAAAATATTATATATATATGTTCACTAAATTACAATGTTATGTACATATTAGTACGGGTATGACATAGTTTGTCATACCCGTTCGAGTGTTCTAATGCAGCGCACAGTCATAGTTGCAGTTCCACAGTGCAGCACACTTATTTACTGTTAGGGGTCAAGGTGCTCTGTACCCTTATTCATCCATTTCCTCCACTTGGCCTGCAGCAATAACAGTTCATCATAGAAACAACACACCACAAGCAGTAATTGTACATAATAATACTTCAACATGTACACTACCAATGGACATGGCAATAAAACCACCCTATATAGTATAAACCAAGTAAATAGTGTGATACATCTGTGCAATGCATCAAATGTAGATTCATAATGAACTTGAGCTTACCGTTGCTTGACCCATTAGTATTTAGCCCAGGAACCTGGTTGACTGCCAGCATAGCCTGTAGTCTCTCTACCTCACTCAGTGTCTTAGCTGCTGATATTGCTTTCTGTATTACACATGATACAAATAAATAGTAGCAACCTCATAGCCCTAGACTGCTTTTCAGGCAGATACATGCTAACTGCGTAGAAGGTGATAGCAGATACATTGCATGTGGTAAAGTGTATAACATTATATATACCTACGTCTATTATATGCCATAAAGTCCACAAACAAAAGCTAACACACCCAATGTTTGCCAATTCTTATTTTACCAGGTAATTACATGTATGTAGAATGCATGCTGATTGTCCATAAATCCTAATAGTGCACATGAGGCTAGACAATCACAAGCAGCTAATAAGCAACTATGACTTCTGTAAGCAACCGACCAACCAGAGAACAGAATAGTAACAACAATAATAATAATACAGGTAGGCGACTATAGACTGACCCTGATAGCCTCCTCGCGCTCTTTGTCCTGCTTAGTGTGGGGTTTCTTAGTATCCAATCCAGCACCAGGTACAAATGTTTTGGATCTTTTACCAATATTACTAGCCAATTCAGCGCCTTTCTTTCCTTTGAACAACTGTTTTGCCTCCTTTCTCTCCTTATATATGAAATAACACATAGGACACGTGTAACAGCTACTTCCAATATACATTACTGTAGCTCTACTGTAGTAGAAGCGTGAGCGTTACAGGAAATTTAGATCGAGACAAAATTTGGAATATCTTACCTTCTCCTTGACCTTCCTAAAGTCTAGTATACGCAGTTGTGGAACCTTATTTATAACATACTTCCTGTAGTGAGGTTTTGTTGTGACAGGGTTTCCCAACAAACTAGAAAAACATAACATGCAAGTGTGTATTTACTTAATGAACCTCCATAACTAATAGAATAAACTTTGTAGGTGGTAGACATTTACTTGTAAAATGAATGGTATGGTCTAGTTTAAGCTGATTAAAACATAGAATAATGGCATGGAATAACTTGAGCATGTGATAAGGTAATAAGCGAGACTTTCCTAACCTCAAAGTTTCTAGATTTAGTAGAGTAGATAACACATCCAGGTCTCCCAGTTCCTGCATGTTATTGTTTGTGAGAATGATAGACTCAATGTTCGGCACACTCTCCTCCAAGTTCTCACCTATTCGTCTATGATTCAACATTACAATATTCAGCATTATGTCAGGTATATTAGTTAGGGTAGGAGAGCAAAACAATGGAAAGGAAAATAATTAGATTCAGTGTATGATGTAAATAAATACTTCCCCTGCCCTACCCACGCATACATTGCCAGCCTCTTACGTAGGCGTATAGTAAACTCACATGACTTTGTTGTTGTTAATGATGATGTGTTTTAACCTTCTTAAATATGGAAAACCATCCAGCTTTCTGATTTCATTTTCAGAAAAATCCATCGTATCAAACTGGTCCTACAACCAAATATAGTACTTTAGCTTGAGTACAATCTTAGGAAATTGTTCAGCTACTTGGAAGCAGATATAAATGTAATAGTATTCAGATTTAAAAGCATCTTCACCAAAACCAAGCCTTACCAGAGTAGCTCCAAGGTTTTCAATCACTGGGATTTTATATCCTACAAATACAATCAAATTTTCATTAATTTACATGAACACAACATAATGATAGGGCCAAATTATTAGTCAAACCAACAACAACAACAACACTGACACTGCTTCATAGGAACCATAGACAGTGTATGCTACATACAAAATATAATTGATTTCAATAATGAATAATCAAATTAAGACTCAATAAGTTGTTTGAGAATTTTGTCTCGCACTAAGTAATAAATGAGCACATATTTATCATCTAATGTAGTATCAACCAAATCACTGTGAATAGCGATTTCCGTTTTTCACAGAAAATAATCGACATGGTAATATTTACTAAAACAAACAGAAAGTGAAGCACTTTCGAAATCAGCTACTTGTATGTTTTCTGATTAATCGTAGTAGATTGTCAACATCCATTGTTTGTTAGACCATTAGGCTATGATTATGACTTTAATAATGACTACTAATGCGTTATTATTGTGGTTGCTTTTAGTATTAGACCATTAATTTAAAAACTATATATCATGTATACACGACCAATGCTTGCTTATTGTGTTGAACATGGTTTCCCCCACTGATAATAACCAATGTAGGCCACTACATAGCACTAATCTAATTGCAATTTTAATTCACCTTCAAGTTGAAGGAATTATAGGCTACCACGAACATCGGTAGTAATAGTTTATTGATTATAAATAACTTGGTTATATAACAATATTAAATGCGATAGTTACTATTGTAATATTTATTTAAATTGGCAATAGGTAGATTACTAGCCGGTAAATATCAATATCCGATAGTGTATATTTATAATAAATAAATATTATATTATAATTATAACAACATGAATCTTCAATTTCAACCACATCATTATGCAACAATTATATTATCATTATGAATAAGGCCTATAAATAATATTTATATTATTTAATTTATTTTTTTAATTTAAATTTGATTTTCCACTGAGACGTGGGAACGCATTAATTAGTAGCACCCATTCTTTGTTGTTTGTTAAATTATGTCATGCTCTTTTATACGAATAAACATTATTTTCTAAGTTTTTAACATTATTATCATGATGATGATGAGATAATCATTGAATGCTTGATGATCCAGATAGACTAGAGATAACTGAGATATGATATGTCATTGATATTCAAGTGTTAGTTATGAAATTGTTTTTAGCAATGATTATAATAAATTTTACTATAACTATAACGAGTTTTTTCAATTAAAGAATCAATTTCAATTTTTTGGTTTTAAAATCAAAATCATAAGAACTTTTTTTACCTCGAAAGTCGATTTCTCTGTCCTTAACTGGGTTTGTGTACGATGCACATTGCTCAATCAACTCAGGTGATAACTTGACCATAGTTCAGAATTTTCTAATTATCTCGTTAACTTTAGTTAGATGCGTATTTTTCACTTCTCATATAAATTTTAAATCTAAAATTTAATTGAAAATAGCAGAACATTCAAATGAAAAAAACGATCAACCACACATCCTACTGAACTAGCCCGTAATCCAAGCAACCTAAACTTGTAAATACTTCGTAGGTACAACCATATATACCTGTTCAAAAAAGATTTTCATAAGAGAGAAACAAAGGCTATTGAATAATTCTTAACAGAGCTGATATTTACGCAGTTTAGGATGACAAGTCCAATCTGTTTTTGTTATCTATGCACACACTTTAGCCTAAAAAGATACATGAACAAATTTTTAAAATAAAATATGACTAACTTTCAATTTATATCTTTTGTATCTTTTTGAGAATAACAATTACTAATGTGCGAAAACAATAAATACAAAAACTATCAACTTTGCATTACACATGGAAGGCTTGTTGTGGAAATGGACCAACTATTGGTCTGGTAAGTCTCATAACAGAATTTCAAAGGGCAAGAGTGTATGACCCTGAGAATGTTTTACCAAATGCAAAATTTTGTAGTGGCTTAGTATATTGCATTACATTACTGTCACATCAGGTCTTCTACCTCCACAACCCCTCAATGTTACTGAGGCATGATGTTCCAAATTTGGTCTCCAACCAGAACCACTCAAGCAGAGACGCAGTAATCACAGAATAGCCTTGCTGATGAAGGTATTACAGAAAGAAGAGCGGCACTCAACACTTGCAATGGCCTATGGTGAAATCTCCAAAGACCGCCGAAATATACTCTAAATGACATGAAATTTAATGCCAAAAAAGCAATATCAATCATCTTCATGAAGTTTCGTTTGGTAGCATCTCGGGTTTGGGCAGCGATTATATTTTCAGGATGGGTGATGAAATTTGAGCTATTCCAACCAAGTAAAGTATCTAGGTGTCTGTATTACTGATGACATGAGGTGGAATGATCATATTTATTATGTTGCTAATAAGAATAAAGAATTCTTGGTTTACTCAAATCCACTTTGCACAGTGCCCCTAGTAAAATTAAATTGGTAGCGTATAAAGTTTTATGTAGGCCATTGCTGGAATATGCAGATGAGGTATGGGATCCCTACCAAGCAAACCTTAAATACAAACTAGAGCAGGTACAAAATGAAGCATTGCACTTTATCTTTAATGCCAAAGGCAGACAAATCTCAATAACCAAGTTACGAGAAAAGGCTGGATTATCCACCCTTGCTAAGAGAAGGCAATCCCATAGGTTCTCTATGTTTAAATTTATTGTTTCTAACGAGAGTCTTTTTCCTTCTCTAATTAACACTCTCGACTCTATGATTTCAACACACACTATGTCCACTCGTTCGCAACCTTTCCACTCTGTTGCATGTCGTACTACCGCCTATCTACAGAGCTTTCTGCTCAGGACTTCGAGGGAAATTTGGACAGGGGACACAGTAGCAGACTAACATCCAATCTCATGACGAACTGATGGTTTCCTTTTTCCTTTCAACTGAAAGGTCTTGGAACTCTATCCTAAAGAAGAAGAATATGACAATGACTACTAGATCCGCTGCCCGTGGTGAGCTGACATCTGTTTACGCAGCTTCACATGTATATCATAGTAGTTTTTTACCAAAAACTATCAGAGACACCAGAGGAAACACAGACTAGCAAACAGAACATGGCGCAAAGCTGTAAACAAAAGTGGGTAGTTCAACATCCTGTAAAGGGGGACACCACAATCCCGAAAAGTACCAACAAACAGCAGATTGCTGTAACCCCTGTAGCCAAATAAAATCGCACGCTCTTATCCAAATGAGGCACTCCTTTATACATTTAGTGTTCCAGAGTGTACGATGACTTCAAGGTATTCAAAGGTACTCAGCTTTTAAAAGTTTTATTATAATATAATATTTTATTTTATTAAATAGCCAAGCCTAATTGAACTCTACTTTTACTTTACAATATTGAATATACATGTAATAATTATAATAATTAACAAGAACGATTAATGTATCAGTTGAAAACCCAATTATAATTGGTACTATTAACTATAGCATAGTTTTAAATACATTGTCTAACTATTTTGAATTTTCATCGTCATCATCAGTGATCATCATGTTTCGAATTTCAAGTGAATTTGAATTCAATTTGACAGCATCTAAACTAAAATTAGTTTCAATTGCATTTTTTTGTATTTTCTATACTGTTACTCTACTGATACTCATACTTGAATATCATATAGATCAATAATATATCTGCGGATGTTGTCGGGACCCTGCAACTAGGAACAAGGTCCATGATCTAGAACTAGTCCAGAACATTACCATGCAGTTTGTAGTCAACATGAAGGGACGCACTGACGTATAACTAGAGCCAGAAATTAGTTACAGACAGAAAGAAAACCATCATCTGTGACTCCTCTACTGACCAGAAGAGGGTTCTCCAGAATGAAGAATGGCATCGTACTCGATATTACCTAGAGCAATGACCACTAGAGCAGCAGCCAGAGGAGAGCCCACCTCAATATCAACTAAAAACAGCATAGGGGTATAGAACACTAGTTCCCTGCCACGAACCATTTATGTGATGAGAGGAGAAACCAACTGTCAATCTTATTAATGCGCAGTAACAATCATACACCCTAGCCCAACAAGGTTCAAATTCGAGGCTTCCCGACAGATCCATCTGTAATTGCCGTGGACATTCTACCTCAACTGAGGTAAAGTCCACTTTCTTAACTAAACTTTGGGCTTGAACATCTGATCTAGAGACTTGAGAGGCCAGAGCATTTTGCTTTTTCTTCCACTCATTCTGAACAAATACTGGAACTCTTCTCCGCGCCTTTTAATTTCGAGATTTAGATAGCCCTAAATATAATAAAAGCAAAAAAGTAAAAATAAATGAAGAAATGAAAAACATGCAAAGCTATTAGTCATGTCTAACTAAATTAATGTGGTATTTGTGGATGCAAGTTCTAAGGGGGACTGCAGAAAGCACAATCATTAATGTGTGCCATTCCTTGAGTATGCAAACACAGTTTGAAATTCATCAACCAAGGGCTTTACTGTAGTATGAAATGATGTAGTGGCAATAGATCAGCCGCCTATGCTCGCTCATTAACATTCTCTCTAATGAGATCACAAAAAGCATTTCACAGACTAAGACAATATTGTTTCGTATAGAAGCGAAATCGAGTGAAAATAAAGGGAAATTAATTAGCGCTATTTACCAAATACATGGAAATAACCGTGAACATGATTTTAACTGCTTTTGTGGTCATGGTAATCATTCTTTTTCTTTTGGATTAATATCTGTACTGCAATTATGATAATCTGCAAAAAGTTTCAATCAAAGCTACTAATCGCCAGCATAGGCTTTTTTATTTTGATTATAATCTTATTGCCATCAAACTTTTCAGACCAACATAAGTCTCTAAACAGATCAATCATCTCTTTAATTGATTAGATTTGCCATCGAAATTGAATTTTATATTGAAATCTGCTTCAATCTTCATACGGTGTTCCAAAAAAATTGCAAATAAATCATGTTCACGTATCACTGCAGTATAACATAGGCCCGGTTTTTCCTAATTTTAGTGACAAGAAATACATTTTTATATATACATGTAAATATCTCTCTGGCCTAGTATATGTTCACATCGTCTCTTTTCTTCGAACCAGGCTGGCAACCACGTTGGTTTATACTAGACAATGGAATACTGTCCTATTATAATTCTCAAGATGAAGTTGGGAAGGGCTGTAAAGGCTCGATTAAGATGGCCGTCTGTGATGTGAATGGTAAAAGCAGCTACTATCGTCCGTTTATCATCAGACACGAACATTGTATTGCATGTCTTCTAAGCTTACTGTCTGTGTGAATTCCTAGGCTTTTTATGTTATTTCATAATGATTATGCTCAAATTGAAACTATGGAATAATGCCTTCACTTTAATTCATGTGCATTGTTGATTGAACGTATTTGCCTAGTGTTAAGGATAATTGCTGCATGAACATTGTGTAAACATAATTATATATATAGATTGATTTGACAATATTCACTAGTGGATTACGGCGACCCCTGTAGACTGGATCTGATAATCGCAAGGGAACAGCACTTCTATTTGAGGGCATCTAATGCTAAGGAAAGACAGCAATGGCTTGTGGCCTTGGGAAGCTGCAAAGCTACTCTTCAAACTATGTCTGAACCCTCAAATTACATGACAGAGAAAGGTAATGTTATTGTACATCCATATCTGGTTCTATGTGTAGTTTAGATCTGCTACTTGAGATAGTCCGAATAAGACTAACGAAACCGAATAGCTCACTCATGTGTTACGTCTAACTTTAGATCATAAACAGCTGCACTCTGGAATAAAACAGAAGAAATCAGAACTACGCATATACTGCGACCTATTGATGCAGCAAGTACACGCAATGAGGGAAGCCAATGGCACCGAACCGATAGATGTTAGAGTAAGTAGTGGGCTCATGTAGGCCACCCTGGTGTTTACTGTTACCTGTAGTCCTGTACTAACTAACCACATTTACGCACTGTTTATTCTCTGAATGCATCTAATACACAACCTTATATTACTAATCGTAGAAAATAGAGGAGAGTTCGGTGCTGCTCAGTGAAACATGTGACACGTTTATACGTACTCTGGAGGACTGCATGAAGCTGGTTGATGACCCAGCTCGCTCCCGCAACCCTTCAGGTCGGGAGGTTACTACGCCCTCTTCTCCAGTAAATCCTGGCATGAAGCATATAACCCTGGCTCCTCGGTCCCCTACTCATGACAGGTACAACAATACGTTAGCTTAGTGTGCTGCTACTGCTTGTGTGAGCCTGTCTATACCAGCTTCTATTAGATAGGTTACTAGCTATACACTGTCTACTGTCATAATGCTCCTACTCACTAGATTAGTCATTGATTTACTGGCATCAGTGCCTGTAGCTGTTGTGTGGATACCAGTGTGCTCACTGTAAGCTTGTTAGACCTGCACTAGTCTGAAAGTTATTATTTGCACTCATCAGTATATATTAATACTGACTGCTAGGAATCCACCCCGGTCTATACTTAGAAAGCCACGGCGCTCACAATCTCAAAGTTCTACAGGAACAGACACCGATATTGACTCTCCATCCACCCTTCCCAAATCGCGTCTGACATCAGAACCTAGCTCAAGGTAAGTGTGCCGTGTGTTAATCTAGCAGCTCTTTCGCTTTGGAGATTCGATTTGTTGCTTGCTAATGTAGTCAGTCTATCAAGAGCTTATACTACACCACCCAGTACTAAAAGGATACTTTGAGAATAGGAGGAAGTAAGTGACTCACAAAATATGCTTGTAACTTGAGTGCAGTTATTATTTGGCTATACTCCGCCATTAGCATAAGTGTATGCCTAGACCAGCAAATACACTATCATATAAAACATCCTACTCTTGTTGTGTGATCTCAGCTTAGTGGTTACTTTCTCCACTTCCCTGTTTATTACTGGGAGTGGGTAGAGCTGAGGCTATATATGTGTACATATATATTATACTGAACTCAATAATCATTATTACATGTATTAGTAGATCATTCATTTATGACGTCAGAGCCCTCCAGTTAGAGGCTTGCAGTGCTCAAAGTATATGCACCAGGAACACATTTTCAAATCACAAAATTGAGCTCTACAGTGCTAATGTTAATTGTGGTGCCAATAAACATTTTTTTGAAAAGCTAGCTACAATGTTTAAATGAATTTTACAATGCATGTATCCATACGGTTTAATTACAGTGTTAGTGTTCACACACACCTCCCTGATGGTGGCACCTCACAATCAGCTTCTCAAACTCCAGCTGAGACCCCGACTGACACTCCAACCGACACTCCGACAGACACTCCGACCGACACTCCGACCGACACACTCTCCAAACTGAGTCTCAGCTCAACCAATCAAACTACCTCTATAGCTAATGGAGATGCTTCCTCTATACCTACAGCTGAAACTATGAACTTCTTTAATACTATGGGCAGTAGCTTCGTATCTATGGTAGGCAATCTCGATGACGGAGTCAATACGAAAGACTTTACAGCATGTGCTGCGGAGTTGGCTAGAATCTTTGGTACGTACTCGGGTAATCATACAGTTTCTTTGTAAATTTTCTTTTTTACATAGCTTGGGTAAGTTGGTGAAGTATGCATATGTACAATCATGTAAGCCAGTGGGCATGTAACCTTTTTGTATACTGAGTAAATACCATGCTGAGCCAAGTTATGTATAATGTGTGCCATAATGACCTTGACACGGTTTTATACGATTGTAGATAAAATGAGTGCGACAGCTTTCTCGCCAGTTAAGAATGACTTGCTAGGCAATGTGAAGGTACGTATTAATTTACATGTGGGTCGCTGCTCTGATGTGCAGATCTCACATATACCACATGACATTAGCACATGTGATACATACAGTGCATGTGCTGTATGTATCATATATACTACCTGACATTAGCACATGTGATACACATAGTGCATGTACTGTATGTATCATATATACTACATGACTGTAGTACATATACTGTATGTACTACGTATAGTAAGTTATAGTCCACCAGTTGAGTTTCCTATATTATAAAGGACATATCACACATTTGCTCTCACTCAGATATGGTTGTCTGTTGTGAGAGTACTGGCAGCTACACAATGATGTTCATAACAACTGGTAACAGTAATGTATATACAAAAATGTATATTAGGTACATTATATATTGTATTACAACATAAGATAAACTACTGGTAGTGTCAACAATGTGGTTGAATGACTCATTCATTACTGTAGAAGATCCAGCAGAAGTGGACGACTGACCCGAGGGCACTCTCATCTTTAGAGAAATTGATAGACTATGAGATAAAGAACCAGCAGCATCTGGACCCTAACTCTGCTACGCAAGCTCTACTCTGGCTCACAAGGTTTGCATGTACAATAGAACTAGGTACATATATATACATTAGAATGTATCTACTAGGTACGTATACAATAGAATGTATCTGCTAGGTACATGTACAATAGAATGTATCTGCTAGGTACGTATCCAATAGAATGTATCTACTAGGTACATATACAATAGAATGTATCTGCTAGGTACATGTACAATAGAATGTATCTGCTAGGTACATGTACAATAGAATGTATCTGCTAGGTACGTATACAATAGAATGTATCTACTAGGTACATATACAATAGAATGTATCTGCTAGGTACATGTACAATAGAATGTATCTGCTAGGTACATGTACAATAGAATGTATCTGCTAGGTACATGTACAATGGAATGTATCTGCTAGGTACATGTACAATAGAATGTATCTACTAGGTACGTATACAATAGAATGTATCTACTAGGTACATATACAATAGAATGTATCTGCTAGGTACATGTACAATAGAATGTATCTGCTAGGTACATGTACAATAGAATGTATCTGCTAGGTACATGTACAATGGAATGTATCTACTAGGTACATATACAATAGAATGTATCTGCTAGGTACATGTACAATAGAATGTATCTGCTAGGTACATGTACAATAGAATGTATCTGCTAGGTACATGTACAATAGAATGTATCTGCTAGGTACATATACAATAGAATGTATCTACTAGGTACATGTACAATAGAATGTATCTGCTAGGCATACTGCTATCACATGGTTGATATGTTTGTATTTGTAGAGGTTTGATGTTTGTATCACATATCATTGGGGAGTTGCCCCTTCATGACTCTCTAGTTGCGGCAGTATCCATAGCTTACGAACGCACACTCAAACCCTTCCACAATTTTGTAGTCAAAGGTGTTGTTTCAGTAAGTATCAAATTGTACATGATATTATGTTTCATTAGGTATGTCAAAATGCAGTATCATAGTATATAAGTGGTATCATAATATAAATAAATAATGTAGTAGCATATGCACTGTATGTAGCTTTGTAGTCTAGGGATTTATACTGTTGGCCTGCATTTTCGCCATTGCTTGCATGTAATTTCTAATCAAGCATGAATTATGTTTATTTTTGCTGGCAAATCTTTCACTTTGACCTTATTAGATTCCCTATTTGATCTAACAGGTGGCTGTGTTGAAGTCTTCAACTGTTCACACCATATACTTTACACCACCATGTACTTTACACCACCATATACTTTACACAACTATATACTTTACACCACCATATACTTTACACCACCATATACTTTACACAACTATATACTTTACGCAACTATATACTTTACACCACCATATACTTTACGCAACTATATACTTTACGCCACCATATACTTTACACCACCATATACTTTACACCACCATATACTTTACACAACTATATACTTTACACAACCATATACTTTACACAACTATATACTTTACACAACTATATACTTTACAAAACTATATACTTTACACCACCATATACTTTACACCACCATATACTTTACACCGCTCTCCTCACCAATCCCACATGTGTTGATATTTACTATGACTGTGACCTGGATGTTACAGATTGGAATGCGAGCTCTACCTTATAAGGAAGTGTTTATCGCATCATTCGCGGAAAACCCTGGTATTGACACAACCTCAGATCTCTATATTAACAGTACATTGGCAGATGCTAACCACTTCCAAGATGCAGTAAAAGTAGTATGTAGGCAGATAATAGAATTTTATAAGGCACGCAATATGGTGGTCATACATGAGTAATAGTTGGTGATAGTTGGTGTGGTGGTTACTGGTACATCTGCCAGCTAATCCAGATGGTATACATGTGATAGATAGATATTATATATTTAGCATTTATTATAACTTTGTAGATCAACCAGCAAGGGTTATTTACATCAAGTTATATTTATTTTTGTGATTCTATTTATGATTAGTAAGTATAATAAATAAACTGCAGCAGAATGGGATGTACAGTGTTATAAAATGAATTATGTTACATAAGTATTACAAATTGAAAAATTTTATGGTAGTACCAACATTGTACCATCTATCCTTTTAAATACCTGTTATTTTTTCTCCAATTTCTATATAGTAAGGTGACAAATTATATCATATTATATTATAATAATAATAAGTAACATATCCTGCAGCCATACAAATCTGGCAGTTGATCAAACCCAACAAAGGAGGGATTATGATTACATGAACTAGAGTTATACAGTATTATACATGCAATGTATGGAGTTATACAGTATTATACATGCAATGTATAGAGTTATACAGTATTATACATGCAATGTATAGAGATAGAAATTGAGCAACTTATAAATCACAATTATATTAAGTTAGAGTACACAGCTGCCTTCATATTAATTACTTGAGTTTCTTCATCAGTCTGAGTTGAAGGTAGGATAGAGATAGGAGACCCACAGTGATGGCACCCAGGGCCATTATATTCTGCCACAGATCCCAATCGGTGCCGTATGCTATTTTGTTCTTTTCCAACCAACCAGCTGAGCTCCCTTTTACGCTAAAGTTAATGTACACAGAGATATATACAAATGTACATCAATTTATTAAGTTATCCACTCTTGAACAAAGAGAAGATAACTCCTCTACTGGTTGCTGTGACCAACAAACATTGCAGTATTACTCCAGGTTATCACAGCATGTATGCATGTATTTGATCGAGTACTGACTATAGCCATACATTACTATACCTACCAATTTACTGTGGTATTAGTGCCTGGTAGGGTGTACGTGAAATCCACATCCTTGAACTCATTGATTTGAAGTGCCTGGAATATACAATTGTGTGTCAGTTAAGGGTTGGCCATATATTATATATGTAACATTTTAACCCGGCCAGAGATGGAGTATTTCTACAGATGTGCAACCAAATCCCTGGCTGCTCACAAATACATTTCCTTGCAAAAAAATATGACATGTATTAAAATCAAGTCTATAATATAATATTACAAACAAAGCAATAGGTGGGTTGTACTACAAGACAGTGTAACACATCCAGTAAGTGTGTGTACCTTCATAGCATAGCTAAATATGCTGATGTATTTGGCCCATTCAATCCAATCGCCAAGTGAGTCCAAGTTTACCAACAGTCCACTGAATATCTGCAAGATAAGGTATAAATAATAAACTCAATGACAATTAGACAGCATTTATCTTGTGACAATATAGGAGAATATTGATGTTATGACAACAGAATAGCATACACATGACTGTTACAGTCATGTGTATGCTATTCTGTTATTATAACATCAATATGTACATGTGTATGCTGTACATGCGTGATCACATTACACCATTATTATACGGCCATGTAGCATTTAGCCTGACTGTAGTATAAATGCATCAGCATTATTTTACATTAATTTATAAGTTTACCTGTATAGTTTAACTATACTTACGAATATGGAATCATAATACATTTATTATGATATACTGTACTACCGACACATGTACACTTGTATTCTACTTACGTACTGCAGTGATACATACTATTATTATAGTACCATTACCAATATTATTAGACTAACCATTTGGAAGACAAAGAGAAGAGCACATATGAGACTAGCTATAGCACTTGTTCTTGTTGCTGCACTGGCTAAGAAGGCTATAGAAGAGCCAGACCATGACACCATCACCAAGGTTAGCATGTAGAAGAAAAAGTTCTGCCAATAGGGAACTAGTCCTGCAAACACACCAATCAATACATTATACAGTCGAGAACTAGTCTCACATACATAAAAATAGATGCATACCAATCTGGTGCCTATAGAGTAGTTACTGAATATCCCAATGCACAATTTAGCTATACAATTCAAGGAAGGTATATCAAGGAGAGGTGTAATTACATGACGTACCGACCATCCAGTAGGTGATTACAGCAAAGCCGAGTACAGGAACACTTCTGTTTGGTAATATATCACAGAATAGTTTAGCAAAGAAGTAGGAGGAGACTCTGTAGAAGCCACTTATGTTCTCATGTCTACATGATATACATGTACATGTATTGTATTACATTGATATAACTGTGTAGCTGTGTATACATTGTGTATACGGTGTGTACATGCATGCATATTATGCATGTGTATGTACGCTGCTGTACACTAGACTATTAATTATATACTACACTATACATGCAGTTCAGGCATGATGTATACAAATAATATAGTACACTGTGGATATATTATAGTATAAACATTGTACATGTAAAGCAGGTATCCATGGTATAGTCTACCAACTACATTGTATATAATTATCAGATATATTTATTTACAGATAGCACACTACATGGCTCTATGTAGAAGGTACATGAATAAAAATATTCCTGAGATTCAACCATGGAAATGACATGTCTTTGTTGATGGTGACTTATGAGAGTCTGCAGTTGGCTATTTTAGTATTTACTGTGGGAGTTGTTCTCCCATCACTGCATAGAGGTAGATGAGACAACTCTCAAATATCGACCTACATTGTACACATTATTGCAATGTACACATACACATACATGTTGTTTTGACCAAGAGCAGCCTACATTTGAAATAACAGATAATACAATGTGTGAATATACAGGATAGTGAGTAGAATATGGCTACGTGGAGTTATATAGTATGATACTAATAGATAGTAATAGTGTGAACTACCCTTCAGTTTAAGTGTTATATAGTATGATACTAATAGATAGTACTAGTGTGAACTACTCTTCAGTTTAAGTGTTATATAGTATGATACTAATAGATAGTAATAGTGTGAACTACCCTTCAGTTTAAGTGTTATATAGTATGATACTAATAGATAGTAATAGTGTGAGCTACCCTTCAGTTTAAGTGTTATATAGTATGATACTAATAGATAGTACTAGTGTGAACTACCCTTCAGTTTAAGTATTATATAGTATGATACTAATAGATAGTACTAGTGTGAACTACCCTTCAGTTTAAGTGCTATATAGTATGATACTAATAGATAGTACTAGTGTGAACTACCCTTCAGTTTAAGTGTTATATAGTATGATACTAATAGATAGTAATAGTGTGAACTACCCTTCAGTTTAAGTGTTATATAGTATGATACTAATAGATAGTAATAGTGTGAGCTACCCTTCAGTTTAAGTGTTATATAGTATGATACTAATAGATAGTACTAGTGTGAACTACTCTTCAGTTTAAGTGTTATATAGTATGATACTAATAGATAGTAATAGTGTGAACTACCCTTCAGTTTAAGTGTTATATAGTATGATACTAATAGATAGTAATAGTGTGAGCTACCCTTCAGTTTAAGTGTTATATAGTATGATACTAATAGATAGTACTAGTGTGAACTACCCTTCAGTTTAAGTATTATATAGTATGACACTAATAGATAGTACTAGTGTGAACTACCCTTCAGTTTAAGTGCTATATAGTATGATACTAATAGATAGTACTAGTGTGAACTACCCTTCAGTTTAAGTGTTATATAGTATGATACTAATAGATAGTAATAGTGTGAACTACCCTTCAGTTTAAGTGTTATATAGTATGATACTAATAGATAGTAATAGTGTGAGCTACCCTTCAGTTTAAGTGTTATATAGTATGATACTAATAGATAGTACTAGTGTGAACTACTCTTCAGTTTAAGTGTTATATAGTATGATACTAATAGATAGTAATAGTGTGAACTACCCTTCAGTTTAAGTGTTATATAGTATGATACTAATAGATAGTAATAGTGTGAGCTACCCTTCAGTTTAAGTGTTATATAGTATGATACTAATAGATAGTACTAGTGTGAACTACCCTTTAGTTTAAGTATTATATAGTATGATACTAATAGATAGTACTAGTGTGAACTACCCTTCAGTTTAAGTGTTATATAGTATGATACTAATAGATAGTACTAGTGTGAACTACCCTTCAGTTTAAGTGTTATATAGTATGGTACTAATAGATAGTACTAGTGTGAACTACCCTTCAGTTTAAGTATTATATAGTATGATACTAATAGATAGTACTAGTGTGAACTACCCTTCAGTTTAAGTGATCAGTATCAACTTACATGAATATCCTTCTCTCATTAATGAATATATCAATCCCTGAGAGGTTACCAAACACTATGTTCATTATGATGAAGAAGAAAGCTCCAACTCTGTAAATATTGTGGTATATTCAATACTACATACTTCGTTTATAAATCATATAATATCCAACTAAACACAGTAAATAAGAGCACACTGCTCTACTGCCTATACAGTGATACACGCATTGCAGGACTATGGAGTATGTACTCAGTAGAGTGTATATCGTGGTTATACATTATGACACGCCTTGCATATATAGTAGATTAACACTTTCCGAACTCATAAAATCTTGCCTCTTGCAAACATCAGAATGTAAACCAACTCAACGAACCACTGAGTTAGTTATAAATTATTAACTTTACTAATTTTAATTCCGGGGAAAGTGGAAATATGTGAAAATAAAGTGAAATCAATACAAACCTGTTCTGTACACCCGAGTCACAGTTCTTAGGGGTTTGGAAATATATAGCTCCAGTGATGAGTGCAAAGAATGCTAGAGTAACGACCTGAAGTACATGTAGTAGTAGGTAGTGTATACATTATATTATAGTATATTATATTTTATTATATTGTACATGTATTATATTATATACCAGTATTAATACAAGTAGTAAAATTTATGCACATAGTGCCCTCATTCTTGAGGAGAACACAATAGTCAATAGTGATCTTTTAGCCCTAGTTCTACAGATTACAGATTACATACTATTTTGAAGCCTTAAAACCTAACCTAGACTTAACAAAGAAGAGTTTCAAAGTATGACAGTATAAAGCTGTCCCAAGCATGAAGTTACCTGTAGGAATGATGTTCTTGGGTTTCTGATTAAGTTTTTAAACGTTCTGCCACAGACAACTCCGAACTGGATGCAGGGGTTGGTGTGATAAGTAAGCGCAGACAACTCATCCTTACTAACTGCGTGTTCTCCACTGTTGTGGAAACCCTCTTCATATGGCTGCAGCTCATCCTGTAGCCTCAGGCCCCACTCTGACTCAGCAAACTGCTGCGCCAAGTTAGCAGCTATGAGCTGAGTCTATAAAATTACAACAGTCAATAGAGAATTCTAAGGTAGACGTTAGGCCAATACAATATAGAGGTTGAATTCATCAACAGCATCTCCAAGTAGACTGCATGTATAATAGGATGATGTACAAGACTATGGAATCTATGGAATTTTTCCACCCACCTTCTGTGCATTTCTCTCAGCATCCGTTTCTATGACGACACTGACTTCATCAGTAGCTTCTTTGGCAGATTCACCTCTATGTATAGCAGCTATATCAGGTCTGCTAGACTCTACGTTACCCAGAATTACATCAAGGAAGAAGTCAGCAGGGTTATTATACTCTTCAATCTCATATCCTGTAGCATAAACAGTGTAATGGCTGATATCACAGTAGCAAACATTCAACCTCCTAATACTACACGACACATGACACATGATATGATCGTGTAGAGCTCAATACCATATGTAAGACTAAGTTATACCAGGTTGCACAGTGAACATTGAGGTCTCACCAAGTGAAGCGAAGAAGTCGAGTGCCTGTGGAGCAGGACCGTGGTATATAGTCTCTCCATTGCCCAGCAGACATAAACTGTCACACAGCTTGAATATGGAGTATCTAGGCTGATGTATCGAGAATATAACTGTACTACCCAAGTCAGCAAGTCTACAATAGTGTACACCTAAAGTGTGTAGTGTTGATGCATTGTACTAAACATTCAGGTAGTAGCACTTCTTTACCAAGGCTAATGAAGTGTTTGAATATGAGTCAATTCCAAATATACAAGCCATGTATTTCTTACAAGTCAAAACTGATGGGACTGAATTTTCATCCTTCGTAGTAGATAGTGGTGAGGTCGGTATTGTGGTAGACTACACTACATTGAACTGCACTACACACACTGCACTACACTACACTGAACTGCACTACACTGCACTACACACACTGCACTACACACACTGCACTACACACACTGCACTGCACTACACTACACTGCACTGTACTACACTACACTACACTACACTACACTACACTACACTACACTACACTACACTACACTACACTACACTACACTACACTACACTACACTACACTACACTGCACTGCAAGGATAGAAATGGGTAGTGGTTAACAAGGAATACATACTTCTTTAAATTCAACATGACAGAGTTTGCAGTGGAGGCATCTAACCCAGTGGTTGGTTCATCTAGGAAGAGAACACCCGGACTGGTTATCAGCTCCATACCAACATTACATCTCTTTCTCTCCCCTCCAGATACTCCTCTGGTGAAGTCATCACCCACTCTGGTGTCAGCACACAGCTCTGTGTCCAAATAATAATACACTCATACTGTACATTTGTATTATAGGTACAATGTATATGATACATGTATGTACTACACCACGCATTTTACAATTTGTACAACTAAATACATGTAGTATAATTATGTAACATGTAGGTTGGAGAGAGAGAGTCAACTCCAGACTACAGATGTGTTTCTGTCATCTGACACTTGAAGACTGGTTCTAAGGCTAAAGTTAAAACTAAAATACTACCTAGACTGAGTTCCTGCTAAAATACTACCTAGACTGAGTTCCTGCTAAAATACTACCTAGACTGAGTTCCTGCAGAACCTTCTTCACTTTAGCCTCCTTGTCTTCACTGTTGTACCCTTTGGGAAGCCTTAGATCAGCAGAAAATCTGAGGTTTTCTCTGATGCTGAGAGTACCCATCACCACATCGTCCTGCACCACGTACCCAGACATAAGCCTAAAGTTGGAAGGCTGGGGGTGTCCATTTATCAGTACATCGCCGCTCAAACCGTGTGGATGCTTCCTTGCAGCCAGAATGTCCAACAACCTGTATGAGTATATTATACATGTATAATGAATACATTGTAGAAGCACACAACATTTCAGCATGCATGATGGAGTGTGCATTGTATACTAACGTATGGTCTCAATAAAGAATTAGTACAGCAGACATATTTATATCAAATAATAAAAAAACTTACGAAGATTTCCCACTTCCTGTTGGTCCCATAATTGCGTTCATTGTACCAGGTTTGAATATTCCACTACAATCAAGAATTTAAAATTATTATGCAATATACATATAGCCTGTATTATTATGCACACAATATAATTACATGTACATGTATATATTATATAAACAATGAAAATGGCATCAGCAGGCAGCATATTCAGCAGCAAATAATTATATTATGTGAAGAATGCGTGCCAACCTAACTAGTCCTGAACAGTTTGCTATGTTATCTCACCTGACATTCTTTATTATTTCTTTGGGCATTTTCTTGCAGCATCCTGCGCCAACCATTACTTCATAATATAAATGGTGAAAGGAGACGACAGAGCCTTGGTAACGAGTTGACTCACTCACACCTCCCTTTAAACAGAATGCATTCAATGTGCCAAATCAAAAGGTATTATTAGAATGCACAAAACAAAATAAGACATGTACATGTAGTGGTAACAAGTGGATACTACATGTAGTGGTACCCAGTGAATATACTACACGTAGTGGTAACCAGTGGATACTACATGTAGTGGTACCCAGTGAATACACTACACGTAGTGGTAACCACTGGATACTACATGTAGTGGTACCCAGTGAATATACTACACGTAGTGGTAACCAGTGGATACTACATGTAGTGGTAACCACTGGATACTACATGTAGTGGTAACCACTGGATACTACATGTAGTGGTAACCACTGGATACTACATGTAGTGGTACCCAGTGAATATACTACACGTAGTAGTAACCACTGGATACTACATGTAGTGGTACCCAGTGAATATACTACATGTAGTGGTAACCACTGAATACTACATGACATTGTAGTGGTAACCACTGGATATTACATGTAGTGGTAACCACTGGATACTACATGTAGTGGTAACCACTGGATACTACATGTAGTGGTAACCACTGGATACTACATGTAGTGGTAACCAGTGAATATACTACATGTAGTGGTAACCACTGGATACTACATGTAGTGGTAACCAGTGAATATACTGTGGTGAAACAGCCTGCCTGGACATAGACTGAGTTCTTACGCTTTACGTACATTGACATTGCATACTTATCCATATTATCCATTCATGCATGTTGTCTTACCTTGCACAATTATTATACATGCATACTTATATTATATCTTTATCAACTGCTATCGTATGCTTTACTATTATTACCTGTTAATCAGACTATTGGAATTACAACTTGATTTTTCGCACATATTGTTAGCAATTATCTTCTCTTGTCTGATTATATTAAATAGAGTCTTTTACCATGTACTTTTTAAGGCTGATATCTTGGAATAGGCTCATACTTATATACTTTATGTTTCGGACTATTGTAAGCACTTTTTGTGCCAAGGCCAACCCTTTTTATGGCCGACGTCGGGCGGAACCATCCATGTTGTTGCATCAGTTCCGGACTCGATATCTTATCGGCCTCTTTTTGCCGGAAGTAGATCTAGTATATAAGACAGCACATTTTCTGCATGAAATCAGTTGTTGATTGCGCTCTAATAAAGCAACATCTCCTAACTCAAACCTATAGAGGTTTACTCTTGTAGGCGGGTAACTCCACCGGCGGATCCATAGATCCATACGGCTCGAGTTCATCCCCATCCTCGTTTAAGCATATCTCTACACCACTTCTACGACTTAGGTCGATCCTGGATTCTACATGAATCTAGCGTCGGGCTTAAGATCCTAGAATACCAGATCTTTCATTGCACTCCTCTGGAGTATAAAGTCTACAAGACCTACGTCGGTCCTGAGTCTCGGCATCGGCCTACGTCAGATACACAATATATAGAGCACCTAATAACTGTTCACTCTTTTATGTAATGAGCAGAAGGTCAATTGGTCGGCTTCTACCACCTTCCAAGCCCTTCCCATACCAGTGTCCTATCGGCACTCGTATGTAACTACACTCAAAACATTACAATACTACATGTAGTGGTAACCACTGGATACTACATGTAGTGGTAACCACTGGATACTACATGTAGTGGTAACCACTGGATACTACATGTAGTGGTAACCACTGGATACTACATGTAGTGGTAACCACTGGACACTACATGTAGTGGTAACCACTGGATACTACATGTAGTGGTAACCAGTGAATATACTACATGTAGTGGTAACCACTGGATACTACATGTAGTGGTAACCACTGGATACTACATGTAGTGGTAACCACTGGATACTACATGTAGTGGTAACCACTGGATACTACATGTAGTGGTAACCACTGGATACTACATGTAGTGGTACCAAGCTGCAGTGGTTATTATGTATGTGGTAATGCTTTTACTTACATTAGCCGCCCCCACTCCATTCCTGGGAGGAGTTTTATGTACATCTACTGTTGT
This sequence comes from Bugulina stolonifera, assembly GCA_935421135.1. NCBI lineage: Eukaryota > Metazoa > Bryozoa > Gymnolaemata > Cheilostomatida > Bugulidae > Bugulina > Bugulina stolonifera. The sequence continues at coordinate 35,252,463 of OW285187.1, forward strand.
GGAGACTGTGGAGGTGGAGTCATACTTGGCTGACCCCTGCATGTTGCTCACCAACTAAAGAAATACAAGCACCAGTTAGAGCAACGTAACATATACATGTACATGTATTTATGTAACATATATCTATGGTCATCTAAGAAAGTGAAACCATAGCTACTTGAAAACTCTGCATCGTTGATTTAGATTATTTCATGCAAATCAAACATTTGGGTGAATCATCGATATAAATTGATCACAACATACTCAGAATTGCAAGATATCACAATTTGAAGTTCATCATACAAAAGCATGCTGTTCCTTGTGTTACATATAAAAGTAATGCCTCAAGCCTTCAGATTAAGTTTTGTATAATGGTGCTGCATTTTCTGTCTCACTTCAACCTAGATTTAGTTTAGAATAAAGGCACATCTATTTATCACTATATGCTTAGCCATATTGTCTCATAGTCTCCTCGGCTAGTTCTTATGTGGAACTGAGTGCTCAGAGCATCCAGCACAGGAATAATACTTATACATCCAGTGGGTCTGCAGCAGAGACGGTCTGCAGCAGAGGCGGTCTGCAGCAGAGACAGTCTGGAGCATGCACATTATAATGACAAGTGGTCAACTAGGCAATCAACATGTAGATCTATTTGGGTAGGTTCTACAGTTTCACCTGATCTTTCTTAATATATATTATGTGGTGACGGATCTACCCATGGTAAGACATTATAATACTTACACCAGACTTATTATATATTAATAATATTTTGTATTAGGCCTATATTAAAATGTTTATGTATACATCTGCATGTTATATAATTTGCTTTTAATTCTAACTATCATATTTGCACCACTCAAACACATTTGGATATACATGTACGTGTAAGATAGGCATATGTAGGTAAGGTATAGATTAAACGCAGCATATAAGATAATGTAGATAACACACTATATACAGGTAGTGGTAGAAAGCATTACATAATATTAGAATATAACCACAGTATACTAAACAAACCTTTAGCTCAGGCAGATGGATGTACCGAAGGTTCAGTTTAGATAAGATGCTGATAGCATGATATCTTAGTACCTATGTACGGCTGCAGACTGCTTATCCATTATCTGTGCATACTGTTTTGCCTAGCTGATTACAACGAGCCTACTTATGTAACTAGCTAATAGTAGAGCTTATGTAAGGATTTTTTAGCTCTACCCATTCATGTTCATAGGCTTCCATTACAACAATACCACTAGTATTGAAGTATCTACTATGTATAGTGTATTGTTCTAGAATAATAGACCAAAATGCACTACCGTACAACCTCTTTTTATTATTGTAATATTCAATTTTATAATCAATGCAAACATATCAGCACCCCATCTCCACTCTGATATAAAGTTTGACAAACTAGGCAAAAGTTCATCTAGTTAGATTAGTAAACTTAGCACTAAGCTGTGAACTATAGCCTATATAAAAACATACTGTACATACATACACATTGTACAATAACATAAAGAGACATTAATATTTTACAGAAGCATCATACATGCATGCTCATCCACATATTATACAAATACTAGTGCAAGTTCTTCTACAGTTAGAGTAAAGGCACAAGGTATAGTCTCAGACTGCTACAGTAGGTACATTATACGTAGCTATAAGAAAGTTAAGAATAACTAACCGGTTTCTTTTCATCTTCAGACATTGTGTGAAATCGAAAGTTAAAGATGGGTAGCACTAAAGCTATAATATTATCAACTACAACCAGTGTGTGAGAACTCGAGTATCTAACTGAAGCATGTCAAGATAACTAAACAGCTACAGTATTTACTGATAACAAGGTTTATCATGTGACTATATTCTGGCTTATGTAAATGAGAAATAGCAGGTTATATAAGTAATTATCTCATGAATCCCACATACTGAACTGTACTTATATTGGATTAGAATTGAGAGGAATGATTAATGGGTGTTTGTGATTTGTACCAGAAGGCTTATTCACTATTATACAAAACTGTACTGTGGAATAGAAACTAGTGTCAATACATAATTATTATTATAGCAGTCGAGTATGTAAGTTTTATTCATACATTCATACAAATCCTATTTCTTTCTATTTAGAACAAGTATGAATGTGAAAGTATCTATAGTCTGAGATTTCTGAGAACCTAGAAGATAGCAAGTGATTGGTCTATAACATTATAGCTGACAAATTGCCCCATAAAAGCCAAATTTGGTATTTGGTATAAGGATGATTGTAGGACCTACATGCTACACCAACCTTACATTTAATTTTATGCCAATGAAGCAGCTACATTACCTTATCAGAAGTTTTTTAGAAATTTCTCATTCTGGCAATATGGTGCTTATAGAGTTGAGTTAGCGTATTTTTTAATTCTACTCATGGATAGGTATTTTACTGCATATTGTATACCTATTGGTTGGAGATTTTTATGCTGACGCTATATTTTACAAACTGCTTTTACATTCTGCCCCGAGCCCATAAGATTAAAAAAATCTACATGTATCTTTGATAAACCTCTACCTTCAACTAAGCTATTTCTTGGTGCTGACTGAATAGTTTGTTCCCTAGCATGCCCCAAGGGTATGCCATAAATGGTAAAGGGACATTTCGAAAGAGACAGTTCGAAACAGGACGTTTCACAACTGGACAGTTCGAAACAGGACAGTGCGAAACTGTGTAGACTACATTTAGAAGAACACAACTTGCAGATAACTAATTTTAATTATATTAATAATTAATTTTAATTAATTAATTTAATTAATTAAATGAAAAAATAACATTAAAAATAAAAATTAGTTGAAATCTGGTGGTTGGGGTTTGGGGTTAGGCAATTTGAACTGTCCAGTGTTGAACTGTCCACTTTCGAAACATCATGTTTCGAACTGTTTTTTCGAACAGTCGCACATTCGCCATAAATTGCATGCTACAGAAGCCTGATGCTCCTCACTACACTAGTCTCTAGGTAATAGAGTTCCTGTTGCACAAACGTTACCTGCTTTGTTCTTTAACCAATAATGTGGGTACCCAAAAGGATATGATATTCCTTGAAGCGGCAGCTCGCACAGAAAACATACTTTCATTGTAGGCACATACAGTACATCACGCATGGTGTTCAGTTAATGTTTTTTGTGACTTACCAATGTTTCTACTTCTACCTTACAAATACAGATGGCCCCTAGATTTTGGTCATTTTCTAGAGCAACATTCTGAAGAAATTCGAATTCAGTATACTCCTTAAACGCATTGCAGTCACACGTCATGTGGCTGGAAGCACCAGAGTTAGTTTGCTATCTGTTCTCCTTTTCAGTGGTGGCAGTAGGGCTACAGGAAATAAACGCCGAGCCACAATGTTCTATGCTGGGAATGTCACTTTCTACACAAGCAGCATGTATGGCTGCATGATTATTTCTTTGTACATAAGATCTCAGCTTTGGGCAGCTTAGACTGATACAAAAATTAAAGTCTGCCAATTTTTCGTTGATTTGCTTGTTGTAGAAAGGTTTGGCACCTCTTCCAGCATCAGGTTTCACGTCTACTTAGCCCCATCTTTGCTCCTCAGTGACTAAAGCTGCTGCACATAATTCAGAATCAGATTATCAACAAGTGCCTCCAGTGTACATGTATTTACCAAGTTGGAGTAGCTGTTGGGTAAGCTACCTAGCAATATTACTATCTGGTCTTCTTCAGCCACAGCTGCATCAATAGCAGCAAATTTGTCAGTAGTTTCATTCATGAATGGTATGTGCTACAGACAACCCTTCCTTCATGATAACATGGAATGGAGTAGGTCTTCTTCAGTAACAGTTTGCATGTCTAAATGCTGCTGTAAATTGTTCTATTCAGTTCTTGCAGAAGAATAGGTACAGTAAACCTTCAACTCACAGAGAATACTATATTTGACATAGCTTGATTAGGCTTTTTTATGTATGCAATCTCGACACTTTCAGCTGAATCGTTCAGCCAATTCCTCTGTGGTGCCATTGCTCCTTAGCTATCTACCAGTGTTTCAGTTTGCATGTCATACTGATATTATATTTACAAGTAAATATTGATTTTATTTGGTGTATTAAATATCATAACTATTGATCATAAAACAAAAGTCAAGGGGGTAGGGCAGGCTTACCAAGTCTCCCCGATTCTGCAGGAGACTTCCTGATTTTCAACTCAAATTTTGGTACCCCACACAAAATTGACACCCCCACTCAAATGCTGAATCTTCCTGATTTCCATCAGTGAAAACTTCAACTTGACAAGCCTGGGGTAGGATGAGTTCAGCAGACTTTTTGCACTATCTATTGACTATAACTATCATTAGAGTTAGTGTTCATTAGTCAGCCTGGGTTCATTGCTGTGCTTGACTCCTCTTTTTTTGAATTTTTATTTTAGGTTCATTTCTCAATCTAGAATGAATTAAAAGTTTTATAAGTTGATTATTATTATTTTATTATATAAGACTGGACTCGACTGTTGAATTAACTTAAATAATAATATAATATTATTATTTAAGTTAATTCAACAGTCGAGTCCAGTCTTACTCAATTGACTGCATTAGTAGAAAAAATACAGATAGGGCCACAGAATTAGTCACTACATGTATATCACCATTTTCAATTATACCACGGTCTCGGATATACTGTAATAAAATTATTGAAAATGCAGCACTTTTACACGGAGCCATTGACAATCAACAACTTTTACAAATACATGTATCTCTCTGTATAGGGACTTTCTGCAACTCATTTGCGGGAGAAACGTCATAACTGACCTCTCCAATCAATAAAAATTCATTCGTTACTTGCCTGTGTATTGGCGCAACGAGTCCATTTCCTTTCCATTTACACATTTTCCGGTTCTGCAATTTAAAATAAAATTTGATTTGTTTGCTTTCAATTCACTGTGCCGTGACTACTGACTATTTATTTGTTATTAAAGGTAAATTTATATTACATCAGCACCTGCACTTCTAGCTTTTAGTGCAAAAGACAAATACCAAATTTGTTTTCACAGCTTTTTACTCAGAGCATATAGATAAGGAAGTTGCTGTCTTAAAAACCGAACATACAATACATATGATCATATATCAACCTTTTCATTCCAGTAGTAGTAAAGAGTAGAGTGCTTATATGGTATGATAGAGTGTCACGAAAGTGACTCAAAGTAAAGTTTTGTTGTGCATGTATATATATGTGTTTATTTTAGCTACAAACAATGATGGGTTATATAGATCTGTCAGACGATAGTGATGATGACTTGCCACTGATTCCCCCAAAAGTTTACAAACAACCAACAAAACGTGTGTCACAGCCTAAACGACCAATTATGAAAGATGACACTGTTGTTTTAGTAAGCAGTGATGATGATGTTCCAATACTGAAGCGGCCAAAAGAGATTCAAAAAAGTTCATCTCATTTGCCTGCACGCACTGATATCAATACAGACAGTGATAATACTATAAAGTATAGCTCTGATGAAGATTCTTTACCTGACCTTTCTGTAGACATAGGATTAGGAGTATGTAAAAGCTTTCGGCCTCCAAACCAGGGATGGAATAGTGATACAACAGAAAAATATAGCGATTCTAGTGATTTTAGTTCCTCATTGGGCCTTCCTGATCTTGAATGTGATCTACCACTTGAGTCTACTACTTCTTCTACTGACTATCAAACTAACATTGAAAAATCGGAGAATCCTATTAATTCTGATAAAAACTTACCAACTAAATCGGCACAATCCAAAGTTAACTTGAATCAAGTCAATGATTTGATTGATTCAACTAATCGTTTTACGAATATAAAGGTATGTATACTTGTGATATGGTGTCTCTTTATGTCCTATAAGGCATAGGGTTTATCACTTGCTACAAAGCTTAAAGTTCGATTTGCATGTGTATAAATATTCTTTTTTGACCAATGAATGACATTATAACATTCATATTATTCTGGAAGTGTTAACATAATTTATAAGTATCATTTACTGTTAATAGTCGAAAGTGGCCAAGTCAACTATTGAAGCTGCTAGTAAGAAAGCGGAGAGAGAAAGAGTGAAGGCTGAAAAAGAGCTGGAGCGTCAAAGAAAACGTGAAGAGAAAGAGAAAAATGCCTTAAATAAAAGACGAGATTTGGCTATGAGAGATGCTGAACGGGAGGCACGTCGTGCCGCTCAACCAGGCGAATGTCATAGAGTTAGTTCACACCTAGTTCAGACACTAAGCCAGACACTATAAGTATTTGCATGACTAAACCTAAATTGTTATCTGTATTTTGTACTGACCAGCTGAATGCAATGGAGGTGAGGGAAGTGACATATACTAAACTGGTATGTAGTATCCCCTTTGATCATACATACCACATCGAATTGAACCAAGGATTTGTGCTCTATAACTTCTTATCGTCTTGCAGCACATGTTGTTAGAAGTGGATAAAAAGCTTGAAAGCACAACTCTGGGTGTATGTGTTGAAGCGATGTGTGTGGCCAACAACGTACCAATGAAATATGTGCAACCACCTCTTTCCAACACTATTATTTTCAAGAGAAGACTCATTTCTCCAGACAGCAGCTCTGCAAGTTATGTTCAAGAAGACAATATGGCGGTTGTCATGCAAATGGCCGACATGGTTGACATGTGTCTCTCGGTAAATACGGGATACTCTGAAATAATCACAGCAAGAAGCTCTCCATACAGATGTAAATAATTATTTTAAGTAGTACATTACGTCTCATTAATGTTGGAATCCTTCTTGTATCATTGCAGATGCTGGACCTCAACTCTACACATCTCTCTCTGAGTGGCTATTTAGAGAAGTTTCGCAGACACTACCAGTCTAAGGTATCTTTGATTGTCCTCGGGTGTGACAAGTATTTCAGGTAAGTTAGTTTGCTTTGATTGTCTACTCCTGTGTGAATGGGAATTCCAGAACGCTCTTCTACACGTATGTCAATTACAAGCTCTTCGGCGTTACACAGTAGGAATGATTTTTAGCTTTCAAGTGAAAAGTTTCTTCATAGCCTACCTGGTGTTTACCCAACTCTTGTTGAGCTCTCTAATAGCACCTGTAGTATTACCAGGAGGTTAACCTTTATCAGTGATTACACTTGGAAACAAGACGTTTATATATTTACAATGTTATGGTATTCTGTATAATTCTTACTTGTGGAACATTTCTGAAGTTTTTACTACAAAGTCCATAAAAATGTGTACGTATACATCAAGTGGGCTATATAATATTATATTATATACAATTTGATGTCTATGTAGAACTATCAAGACACAGAACAACCGAGTGTATCGAGACAACGTTTGTGGTACTAATCATAATTCCAAGAAGAACAAGGATATGTCTGTGATTACCAGGTTGCAGTATGAAGAGGTTGGTACACCTATAGTCTGTCTGTTCTATTCTAAAGAAAGTCTGCACTGATGTTGTCCTCTATATATTAGGAATGTCATAAGCTCACTTCTGGTTAGTGCACTAGGAAGTAAAAAGGTTAATAATGACGTCGCTTATTCATATGTGGGACTGAATTTTAAATGTATTTCAAGCTCTGATATGTGCTATTACTGTATCGCTAACAGAAATAAGTGTACAACCAAATACTCTGCTCAATGTGTCAGTTTATCAACATGGCCACTTACTTAGATGATAATATGGAGTCGTCTGCCCCACATGTATGTGGAATTTAAATTCGTGTCATACAATGAAAGAACACTCGTGATTGACTGTAAGCACAGAGACACATGCATGTATGTAGACCAGAATTAGCCATACATTGTTACATATGTGCAGGCATGTTATTTAGGCTATTACATCCCTGCAAATGACAACGGACACTGTGGTCATTCAGCACGAGTTGGAGGAAGACGTGGCAAAAACCATATTGAGGTTGAACAAGGCCATAGCGGAAGCACCGGTCAAGTATGTACACTCACTCGACAGATAATGTATAACACGTAGAATAATATATGGTATGTATACTAATAATAATATATGGATGAAATATGTTTCCTATGAATTAATTCTAGAAGAGACAAATACGAGACCGAAGCTATGACAGTAAGGACTGTTGGGTTGAAAATAGCAAAGGATAATACAGGATGTAGACAGGTTTGGCAGAGAATGCTGCAGGAGTCTAGGAACATATCCGCAGACGTAGCCGCTGCTATAGTATCTCAATGGCCTTCTCCTTATATGCTGTACAAGGTAGGCGGAATCACCCATAACTAATGTTTATACATAAACTGCTATGGATTCAACAACTCCAAACCACACTTTATGCTTTAAAACCGTGCCCTCAGTCAATTGTGTCAGTCATCTCAATCATAATAACGTATAGCCTTCACTAAAACCACAGAATACAGAATATTCCTTACCGTAAATATAATGGACTTACAAGTTATCCTCTCCCAAAAGAGAATCTAAATGCGAGAGAACAACTTCTGATTATAGTTTCAGAATGAATGAAATTAACGCCTGAAGGTTATTCTATGAAGTCTTATAATGACATACTCGTTTCCACTGTACTATCTTGTGTATAGTGTTGTGTATAGTTACTGTGTATAATGAATGACATCCCACCGACAGTTTTACTATTTATTTATAATCATTTTGTACATGACTAATGTGTATTATTATATGCTACATTCAATGTAGGAATATGAACAACTAAGGGGTTGTGAAGCAGAAGTGTTACTTCAAGACATTCAGGTAAACACAGCAGTCACTCTAACTGGTATTGGTCTGAATATACTGACATATACATGTAATATAATATTTGTAATAATTTGGTTAGGTTGGAGAAAATTAATAATAAAAATAATGCTATATGCACTTATTTGCACAATACTTTGTTCTTCTGCACACATCGGTAGTACAAGATAAGTGCAACTTAACATTTAGCATTTATTTATTCCTACCTAATCAAATTAGATTAATCTTAGCTTCACTATTATTATTATTTATATATTTGGTGTAGACTGTAGAGCATTGTATTTAATGTTTAGATCTTGCATTTTTACAAAACAATTTTGTGTAAAGCTAGACATATAATATTAAATATACAGCATGTGCATACACCTAATATTGCACAGAACAACACACACTATAATATAGTTTCAGACCATATACAGCCAATACTAATACTAATAATACTATAGTCAACTGTATTGATACCAGTCTTCTATATCCATTGTAGATAAGACGTGGGGGCGGGGTAGTGCAAACTACTAGAAGAGTTGGTAAAGAAACATCCCGCAGAGTCTATGAACTGTTTACCAAGCATCCAGAGTTCATAATAAAATAACAATCCAATATTATATAATATAGCTATACTGTATAATTATGTGCATGTACTATTCTACTCAGTATTACTATAACCAGTAGTAGAAATAATATGCTTTTAATGGCAATTCATCATGGATACAAAATATAATATAAATAATCTATGGTGGGCATAACTCTAAAATACACATGAAAATATCACTTTGAGGATCGGCCTTGCTCTAACAGCTTCCAGAGCTGGTCAACTACTTCCTGTCTCGGTGTCGTTAGAGGTATTGTGAATCGCTTGGCTTTCCCATGGTGTACAAACACTACAATATACACCAGAGAACTGCAATAAATATACTGCACATTATGTAAATACATATCTGTATGTCCTAATATGCTATTATATTAGTGTTTTATAATATAGAGGTACATTTCCTAGAATACAGAATAAAAATAAAGTAAAAGACGTGCATAATGGTGCATGCAAACAGTCTATTTTGGACAACTTGCCTCCTGAATTGGGTCCTGTAAATTTCAAGTTGGTGGCTCTTCTCAATAGATTCACTGAAGATCTACAACAAGTAGAGCAGTCATTATGAACATGACTCCACCACATAATAGTCACAATTTATTCCCACATTTAGTGAATGCTTGAATTACTAACTGGAGGTCATGAGCCCTTTCTTTATGTTTATGTATTTCTTTCTCACGTTGAGTTAGCACATCTATACCTTCTGTAACATTCACCTCTAATGCAATCCTCTCACAGTCTGCAAGTAAATAGTAACTAAGATTATACTTCTCATATCAATTATACAAAATACTGGCCAAACTAATTCATCAATTGAAGATTCTAATGCCACAAAGTCATCATGCAATACAACTGAATATTATTAAAAGACAGAAGACCGGATTACCTTTTATTTGTTCAACAATTTTCTTGATCTTCAACGTATTTCTGGCAACATTTAGTTTTGCTTCACTGTTGTCTGCAGCAGAGTATCCTGTAAGATCTTTGATAATTTGTTCCATTATGGTGCCTATACATCAATTAAAAGCAGAAAAGATGTGAACACTGCCCTAAGTGGTCTCTATGCAGTCCAGATATGTGTTAGCTTCTCAGTCTGATTAAAAATAGATAATGTGCAGTTGAAAAAAAAACTTCATGTATACTTTCTCAACTGCTTATAAATTTAAAAATGGAAAACGGGTTCAAATTATTAATAATACATTCGCTTATAGGCAGCTGCAAACAATGAAAAAGTGTGTAAGTCACATTTATTCATTTCACTGTAAATTATTTTGCAAGTACGAAAATGGATATTTATTATTACCAAGGAGTACTCCTTGTTATTACCATCGCATACTTGTATATAAAGTGATTTGTATAGTATTTGTATTTGCTTCTTTGGTGAATGAGTCAATTCTTAATTTTCACTGAAACTAACTAGCTGGTAACATGTAAAAGCCTTTCTTCACAGGCATGACGTTTGGTGATACACAATGAAGAAAGATAAGATGAAGCAAAATAATTATAATTTTATTTAATAATTATTAATACAATATAAAATAATACAATAATAATTATAATAGTATCTACTGAAGGATTAAGTTTCAGCAGGTGACACAGTGATCAATATTAATAAAAACAAAACAAGTTTATTATATTGTTCGTGCAAGGAAACTAAAATAACACATAAAAAGTATGACCAGATCCCATATGACAAGTATTAGTATATAATAGCACGCGTAATAGTAATTATTTTGAGTTTGCTAGGTAAAATTAAATAAGATATAAGTTATTAAGTAGAGTAGGAAGTAAGTAGTCGAATTAATTAATTATCTGTTTTGTCTTTGGAATCTCATTTTATCTACCTTGATAGGGTTGAAAAAATGAGGTCTAAGACAATTTAGGTGCAGTTAACAAATGGGGACTAAAATTGGAGACTAGTCAATAAAAATTTATTTTTACTCTAATTTCATGGGAAGTTTACAAATTTACCGCAATATCAAAATCTTGTATCTGCAGGTAAAAAACCAACTTTATATTCCATTAAAAAATAAAATGCGTACTTGGTCGTCGGTTGCGCAACTTGAGGGCTAAAGACGTCCACAAAGATCGTCCACTTCTACAACCATACCTGAGGCATAAACATATCAAAGAATCAAAAAGGTGCCGCGATCCATATGGTGCAGGTAAACAACAATAGTGAGAACAGTCAGTTCATATTTCATGGTGTTATTAGCCGACTTGCGCAATAATTTCGGATTGTGTAGAATTTTGGCTGTTATACTAATAATTCAATTGCTAGAAATATTATATACGCACAATAAATAAATAACAATAATATGCTATTTGGTAATTAATGAATTTAAGTTCCCAAACATGCCTTGAAGAAATATTCACGAATCAAATCATAGATGTGTATCAGCTGTCAGCTCATCTCAGACATCTGATGTGTTCACGTACGATGTCTAATCAAATCTTCATCTATCTTATTTACTATAACTATTGTCTACTAATACCAAGGAGTAAGAGGCTTGCTAATACTAACTAAGGCGACAAGGAAAGCAAATGCTAAAAGATATTAAGCAATCCTATATTGACAATAAGATCTGCAAACCTTTAGAATCGGGCAATAGCAAACCCTTTTACAACCATCTCAAGTGGTTAAGAAAATCGACTAAACCCCCGCTCAGGTTGTCGGACGAAAGTGGCAACAGCACAAATGATGCTAAGGAATGTGCTACAATACTCAACTCCTTTTTTAACAAACAGTTCTGCTCTCAGCACCAGATCTCTGAAGATCCTAACTATCCGGCAGTGACCCCCGCTGATGAGAATATCGAAATCAAACCAGAAGGAGTATCAACACTATTACAAGCCCTAAAAAGCGGCAAAGCCCCTGGTCCGGATGGATTACGTAAAGAAGATTTGGTGATCGACCCCATCATGACTGCCCGCTGCCTTACACATATATTTAACGTCTCTTTAACATGCTCTAAACTTCCGCAAAGTTGGAAACTTGCTCATGTTAGCCCGCTCCACAAAAGGGGTGCTTCGGATCAACCAAATAATTACCGACCCATCTCACTCACCAGCATTCCCTGCAAGCTAATGGAACACATTATCCTACACTACCTGAACGACACCCTGGATACAGTTCTGCACAACCGCCAACACGGCTTTCGTAGAGGATTATCCTGCGAAACACAACTCTGTACCACCTATCATGACATAGCTCGTAGTGTTGATAAAGGTAACACCATACATGCCATTATCATGGACTTTGCTAAAGCCTTTGACAAAGTTCCCCATCAACTGCTTATGTCTAAGTTAGCCCGTATACCAAATATTAGCAACAAAATATTGCTTTGGATTCATGACTTCCTGCGTGACCGGAGGCAAACAGTGATAGTAGCAGGAGAGAAATCGACGGAACTACCAGTTACTTCAGGTGTTCCACAGGGCTCTGTGTTGGGCCCTACACTATTTCTCATCTATATAAATGATCTACCTGAGTATATAGATTGTAATGTCAGCTTATTCGCTGATGACACTCTCATTTACCAAACTGTCAACACTGACGAGGACCATTCAAGATTCCAGATGAACATAACTTCCTTGGCCGATTGGGCTAACACCTGGTGCATGTCGTTCAACACTACCAAATGCTCGATTATGACCTTCAATCATAAACCGGAAGCTCCGGCGGCATATTACACCTTAAATGACGCACAACTCGACACTGACATTGAAACTAAATACCTGGGTGTGATCATCCAATCTAATCTAAAGTTCACCTCTCATATTAGTTCACAAATCACCAAAGCTAGACGACAACTGGGTATGGTTAGGGGAGCACTCCACGGATCAACCAAAGATGCTAAGCTACTTGCATATACTAGTCTCTGTCGGCCACACATGGAATATGCATCTGCCGTCTGGGATCCCGTCCATGATTACCAAATTACCAACATTGAAATGGTACAAAACAGTGCTGTGCGTTACATCTGTAATTTAAAAGGTAGAGTTAGCATATCTGCTGTCCTCAAGGAACTTAATCTTGATACGCTTAGCAACCGTCGCAGGAAGAACCGACACAACCTCCTCTTACGCATTTTGGCGAATGAAGAACACCACGAAGCTCTTGCTAACACTTATGATGAGCTGATGAACAATCGTCCTACTAACACAACTGTCACTAGAGCTACTACAAGAGGTGACCCACCCACTATCTACGCAAAAACTTCTGCTTACCATGGTAGCTTTCTGCCCAGGACTATACGTGAGCTTAAGTCACATTTATAACAATAAACATAGCAACAAATCTATATTAGTGCAACATGTTAGCATAACATAAATATATGACCATAGTAATCTTGACAAAAACCAAAATCAGATGAGGCGTACCCCTTGCAACAAGCTCTAGTACGTTCTAAAGAAGAAGACGTAAGACGTAAGACGACGTAAGGTTTCCTCTCCAGAATGATAAGCTCCCTCTGGTCAGGCTGTTTTATTAAATCGAACTGCAAATTTATTTAACCCACCACTTCAACTACAAGTATCAGTCAAGAGTTTAGTATAATTATAATTATATCAATTAACTTCATTTTACAGATTTTCATCTTATATATTTAATATCAATACACCTACATGTACATAAACTGACATTAACAACGACATCACGCTATAGACCGCCTGGGGGGAGGGGTTGTTTAAGGGGTGTGCCTCAATTTTTGGACATAGATTAGCATAAGGACATTGTTTCAGAATACCATCCCATGGGTAGGGCATTTGGTTTGGGTTCAGAGCGGGTACAAGTACCCATCCAGTAGTTCAGCATCAGTTGTATTAGTCCTCTGCTACTATTCACTCTTCTTGAGGTCCCGTATTGATTGCTGTGTCTCGCTACCCTGTGATATTCATAATTATTATTTTGTTTCAACTGAGGACAATCCATCTTGCTGTATATTACAAGCGTTTACTCTCCTATGAATTTATTAACTAACACTTACCCCAGATGATATGGACTGACCTACGTGTCTTAAACACTTATCACCATGTATCTCGCTGATAGTGTACTTAATTATAGCGTCATAATGTTGTGTCTGGTAAAAGACCGCTGATTAAGAGTAGATACCTCTTAATTGGCAGTCCACAAGCAGATGAACAACAATGTGAAAAGGCGCTACTTTTAAACGAAAAATTCTCTTGGACCGAGGTCAAGAGGTTAATAATGTAAATCAAACAGATTCACAAAGTGTCCCGAGGTACAATAAGAAGAACATGCTATACTGAGCAGCTAAAAAAAACTCACCGGGCTTATACTCCTCGGTGTGACCAGCCCCTTGCAGCTCGCACTGCCAGATGCCAGTGCTGGCCAACTCCCTGTGAGAAAAGGCCCAGATGAATGACATGGCCTCTTTTGGCTGGGGTAAAGGAGTTGCCTTGACACCAGGCTACTTACATGACCCCAAGGACTTATATGAAGCACAGGAGCAATTGTAGCTGGATGCCCTTTCGGGATTCGAACCTGGGACCTTCAGCATTCTAACCACTAAGCCACAGCTCCATACTGAGCAGCTACTGCACTTACAAATTACAAATCATGGGAAGCTCTGAACCAACTTTACGCTTTAATATTCCATGTCATGCCCTACCTATCAGAAAATTGACACCATCATTTACTTGGAATAGTATACATGAGTTAAACTGAGTTAAATTTTTGGGTCAAGAACACAGTATAATTTATTGCTAGGAAATAATAGGGCATGCTATATACAGGTGAACAACTCCTTATGCCTCTGATGATAACTAGTATTATTAATTGTAATCTGTTTGAAGCAAAAGCAAATGATGACAACATTTATGGACTACGGTGTAGTTGATGACAAGCCAGCCGAGGATATAGCTTTAGATATTTATGGTAAGAACAGCTACACAATGTTAGTTGTGTTAACCATTAAGGAAACCACTTCTTTTGTTTATATTCACAATCTAGAGCTTCAATTTGAATCATTGGTTATCTTAGTGTGCCTAGTGGTTTCAGAGATATAGCCCCCCCAATAATCTACTTTGCAGAAAACCGCTTGTGAAAACATAGCTAGATGAGAAACCGTTGTGGTGGCCTTTGACCTGCTGCTGCACCACTTGATTCAACCTTCACTATATTTTAATCTATAGTAAAATATCTAATAATATTCCAGTAATTTCTAGCCTGAGGTATTTTCCAGTCATTGCCAAATTATTTATGGAGAGTTATCCACGGATTCTAAGTAAATAAAAAAATTAGCTGTGACACAACCTATATTATTAATCAGTGTGCAGCGCTGTTTCCGTTGGCGCACAATGGCTAGAAAACACTTAAGCTTGTGTTCCTAATTACAAAACTATTTGTAGTCCATATGTATGCTGACAAATTGTTGTAGTTGACTTATTTATTGTTGGCTCAAATGCTATTATTACTGATAAATAACTCTTATAGACCCAATGTAAACAAAATGGCTATAGCGACTCAGTAAATGTTCATCCTTATTTCCGCATGGGTTCTACGTCATAGCGTGCAATTGCAAGCATTTTAGAAATCATATTTCTGGAAACCTTGGGTCTTGGAAGTCAAACAAATACTTAGATGGAAGCGTAATACCTGTAGACTGTGTATATTAACATGTAAAGTAGTGGTTTCCTTTGTTTTAAGGGCCATTATTTTTATATGCAATTTTTCTTTCGTAAGGAATTTATCCCTGAGCAGCCAGGAACTTGATTCCACATCCATTAAAATAACCCGTCCCTGGCTGGGGTTTGAACTCAGGCCTCCACGGCACATAATCAGCTGTTCAATAACAAATTCCATGCAAAAGGAAGATGAGAATGGCTTGCCCTCAAATAACTTCCTCAGTCATATCCAAGGAAAGTGGTCCGAATATTTCACAGGATTTTGTAGTTTAGGCGGGACTTGAACCCACATCCTTGCAAATAATTTGCGTCATTGCTGCAAGATCAGAGTGACTAGCGCTAGACCACTCAGCCGCCAACACCTTACATATTACTACTATGTGCACGCACCTCAAACAGAATACAATCACTCCTTCTCCCTGAAGACTCAACTCCCCTCTCTTTTGACATATTAAACTGCTAGTGTGGTTAACCTTCAAGGTCATTATTGTATGTCAAGGGTGACCTATGGTGATGGTGATTGTAGATGTTATAAAAGGTATTAAAGATCCCGAGAGGCCAGAGACCCTGGAAGAGTTGCAAGTCTTAACAGAGGAAAGTGTAGCTGTTGTGAAATTATCAAACTCCTTGTTACAGGCAACAGGTACATACATATTATATTATTCTGATCAGATACAATCGTGTATGCCTATCAGACATTGTTAGAGGACGACTCCCAATGCACTAAAATGATAATTTCATATCAGTCTGTTGAATACTATGTGGTGTTGTTCATGACTACATGCATACTACTTTGCTGAACACTGGAGAGTGCACTGCTGTGATGATACTGAAGCAGTTGGCAGCTTGCAATCTATATTTATCTTGCTTATTGGTAAATCTTTCCCTTATGTTTGATAGTGACATTTGAACCGACAGTGCCGCACTGCAGTCTTGCTTCGCTCATAGGTCTGTGTATCAGGGAGAAGTTAAAAAGATCATTACCTTATAGGACCAAAATAAATATTTATGTAAAGAAAGGGACACATTCGGCTGAAGAAGATGGTAATAACATGTCTAATTATTCATTCCATTATGCTACCTGTGTTGCTTAGTTATAATGTACCACTTTTTAGACTCTGACCAAATATAATTCCAGGGTTTTTAATTTTATTAATAGCAGTTAATATGGTGTAGCTAGATAAAATATTGGGCTACTTGCTTCCAGTAATATCAGTAAATTTTGCGCGAATTTCTACTGTATTCTTTCTGTGTAAAGAGCTGAAATTCCAAAAAGTTATCTCTAAGAAATATAGCTGACCTTGCATTCAATCCAGTCTTAGCTGGTAAAGTGTGGACAAGAGAACACAACTCTGGCTATTGTAGCAAAAATATAACAAACATGGATAAGAGAGGCTGCTTTGGATATATATGTACATTGTACACAAAAATCAAACCTCATGACACCAGTAGTATAACGTAATATTTTTCATTTTTCACACTAGTCTAGTAACCTTTCACTATTCAAAACTGCGTCTTGGCTATTACAATCATATGAACTAGCCTAACAGAGTCAGGCATTATATTATTTGCTTTTCAGACAACCCATGGCAGCCAACCAATGTATAGAATACAAATGGCTTCCTGGGTGCACAGTCTTTATGACTTGTGTAATATTCTACTTTGGTGTAAATAATTATAAATTGTATGTATACCCGCTAGATCTAATTTGTATGAGCTATTAATATATTGTGTTACTGTTACGTCATTGTAGTGAATAAACAGATCAATGATAAAGAAAGAGTGGCTGCTGCGATGGAGAATCCCAACCTATTAGAGCTCATAGACTCTTGCATTGAAGATAGATAGAGACTAAACAGGCATTTTATACATTATATTTATATAAGACGGTTGGTGGGAGCCAGTATTATTCCCAGCATGCAATAGACAGTAATATCAAAATTTATATAACTTTGTAAAATTTCATAAATTTTTTATGTAAGTGAAATTATGTGATTTCTAATTTATGCATTATTATCATTTCGGTTTATCTTTTGTTTCTGGTTTTGAGAGTTCTTTAGGGGTGCCTAGCACTTTTTCATAAGCCTCCTGTACATTTATTCCATGCCTATCCAGTGCTTTGTGCACACATTCTCTGTATACCCTCAGCAACGGCTGGCAAGTATCAGTTGTTTTCCCTTTCAGATATTCTCCAAACCATTCATTGAAGCACTCATCATATTTTTTTTTCAACTCTTTGCATTCTTCTCCAATACTGTCCATTAGTCCTACAACAGTTGACACTAATTAATATACCTGTAATTACAAATATAAATAATATACATACAACTATTTTTGCAATATTATTTAATAAATTATTTCCTATTCCAAATTCATTCCTATATATATAGCTAAAGATCAATCTATCTCATTTAGTCATTTTCCATTTATTAATCATATGATTGTAACTTCATTAAAGACCTACATATACTAGACTGTTAGCATATTAAGAAAATACAAATTGCAATTTGCAGCCTCCCAATGAAAACTCTTGGTTATTGAATATTTTGAAATAATGATGTTTGAGCCATAATTAAATCACAATTGATGCTATAAGCTTGTTATAACTATATATTCAAACTTAAAAATGGTTTGGTTGTGTACATATACATTGTGTGTGCTTTCTGTGTCTGTAGGCTTGTAGTGTTGTTACAAGTGATAACCCACCTGTAGTGTTATTAGTATTTTACTAAGCCAGTTGAGTCCACACAAAGTAGGCCTTGGCTCTAAAAAACAACACACGTTCAGTCAGGGTAAAGTTTATACACATAACATTAAACATAATATATAACATCAATATGATCAAAGCGTAGAATTACTGGTAATGGATTCTATGGATGAAGTTGGAAAAAATAATTGTTTGCTACACTTGTAAAACGTGAAATTGGCAACAATAGTAAATTATCAGTCTTTTTACATGACTCGGAACACATTAAAAAATACAATTTCTCTATTTTTAGCAGTAGCAGTATGAGTATCACACTTTATAAGGACAGTGTCAATCAGGCTTGCCAAGTTCGACTGATAAAAATCAGGGAGATTTAGCAATTGAATGGGGAATGTCCATTTTGGGTGGGGTACCAGAAATTGAGTTAAAAATCAGGGAGTCTCCTGTGGAATCAGGGAGACTTGGTAAGCCTGGTGTCAATACAACCAACACTGAACAGCACATGCCAGTGTAACATAACAAATATGCCTATTGTGTTACATACACTGTATATTTTATAATATTGGCAATATTGTTAAATTAGTGTATGTAATTTTATATTTTTTACAGTCATGTATTGCAAGGAATTTGTATTCTTATTTTAGTGTTTAGCAGCCTATTGTCCTATTCCTATTTAGGAAATATTGTCAAACTAGTGTATTTTATGACATTTGTATTTTAGTATTGGATGCCTATATAGTATATGCCTATGCCCTATGCTATAATGATAGTTATAACAAGGCTATAAGCCTATAATATAAATATTTAAATACGAATATCAGTTCATGTCGTGAAAAAAGCCGAAAGGTCAACCCGGAAACCGCTAATACAATACTTTAATGGGAGCGTGGATTGCCGTAGTCTGTAATATGACTATTGGAAGTAAATCCATTTAGTATGCTCGTATAATTATTGTTTACTCGATTACATATTAACCTGTTTAGTTGAGACAAAGGCTAGGATAGCTTGGAGGTTGACAAAGATGGAGGTGGAATCGTTGAACTTTGTGGGCGTTTCTTAGCAACACCACAATGAACAGTGGAAGAGCGAAATCAGAACCGCAAATGTTGTAGTAGTCTACAAATAAATTCATCTACTTTACTTCTTTATGTCTTGTATAAAATCCAGTACTCGTTATGCTGCAAGTGTTATATCGTTCCTTTGTTAAGACCAAAATGTACAATTAGTACTGCTAACACATCTAACACAGCCATCAAAAATTGATAGACTAAGGGAATAACTAAGAGAATCCGTATTTTTCAGTTCACAACGATATTTATACTGCTTAACCTTTTAAAATCAGGAAACAATGAGCATTGCAACTGGTAGTATTAAAAGTGCTGTGAGTGGTTCCAAAAATGCAAAGAAACACATTATTTCGGGAGCAAGCATAAAAGATAAATCTAAATCAAATGAGGATGAATTTATGGCTGCTGCAATAGGGGATGAAGAATGGCTTAGGCAAAGTGTGAGGCAATCAAAAGAAATAAATTTTGACAAGAATGTGAGTACCATTTTTACAAATTTGATGGGTTTGTATATTGCATTTCTGAGACTAAAGCTGTTGGAAACTAGATCATCAGCCAATGGATGTTTTTTGCATTTCAATAATTAAGTTTTAAAAAAAGTCATGGAATCTTATTGTTATATTGCGCTTTAGATCAAACATTTAAACTCCTTCACTCCAATAGTCTCTAATCATCCGTTGAGGTAATTCTTATATCTTATTACCAAACAGTTTGAAGCATGAGTTTAAAAGATGTAAAGTTGTCAACAATATTTATTCCAGGGTTTAGCAGCTCTTCACCTTTCCTCTTTGCATGGCCGATTGGCTTGTGTGAAACTCTTAGTCGAAAAATTCAAGCATGATGTCAATCTCTCAAGTTCAACGGGGTGGAGACCAATTCACCTGGCAATTAGTAATCAGACTGGCAAAATGTCTTTTGCAGTCTTGCAGTATCTGCTGAAAAAAGGAGCTGATTTCTCAGTGTAAGTAATCATTCAGTAAGCACCACAAAGTTTAAACTACTATCACTGCTTTTTGTCAATTGTGATCATTTGTAGCTTTACTGTTTTATGTGTACTGTTTCACTAGCGCCAACGACGATGGCATTACACCTATGCACCAAGCCGCTTCAGAAGGCCACATTCAGTGCTTAAAAGCATTAATTGATCATGGAGCTAAAATATATGTTAAAGACTATCGAGGACACACTCCTTTAGACTTGGCAAAACTGTGGGGGCATAGACAATGTGCAAGGTAAAGATTAAATTGATTTACAATGTTTTCCTATATCTGGTAGAGGTATACTAATGATGATAGTTGTTATATTAGTAACCCTGATAGCGCTGCTATGTTTCATTAATTATACATTATACATAAATATTGTATCTATTGTTTGTTAATGGTCACCAGGGTACTGGCTACTGAACAATGGCATCAAGAAAAAGATGAGGTAGCTAAGGAGCTGGCCAAACTAAAAAAGAAGAAGATGATTGAAGAATTGGAAGGTTTGTCAATCCTAGAAGATGAACGGGCTGGCAAACAATTTTATGGAGCTGATGCATATAATAACTGGCTCAATAGTAAAGGCATGCACTCAGATAAAGAAGGTAGATGGAGTTCCTCTCTACTTTTTATAACATGTTTAATTTATTGACCCATATTTATCACATTTTTTTTCAATTGATATCTCTTTAATCATCTTAGGTCGAATCAAGTCTGGCAAGAAGAAAGGATTGAATAACCCAAATAAAATAGGTTTGTCGAAACCAAACTCAATTTCTACATCCGTACAGCCCATGAAATCTACTTTAACTTCACATTCTGACCAACCATCGACCTCGACAACCAGGAAAGAGCGGACCATGGATTCATTTCCTCTAAGTAATGCATATTATAGCGTGCATGAGCAGCCTGTAGAAACCACGGACACATCAGCACAGGATAAGGAAAAGCGAGCAGCCATCATGGCAAATAATCTTTATGTGGAGGAAAAATGGAATTTCTCTCCACAATGCAATTTACTTGGGCATTACCAGAAAGACTTGGGGGACTGCTATCCCCGCGACCCAGTTACCAAGTTACCGCACCGGAATGCGGCACCCCAGTATCTAGCTACTCACAAAAATGTTCCTGTTTCGGCCTTTAGTGATGATGATGCTTACAAGAAGGAAAGACGGGTGATCTTCCAACCAGAAACAATTCTTGATGTGCAAACAAAAGTTAAGTACGCTGAAGAGCAGCTGCAGACAAAGCCTCAAGTCTTCCTCAACATTTGTAATGACTTGGGGTCACAGCTCTTCCAGAGTAAGTTCAGCCACATATCAATTACTTTCATCATTTGTTGTCAAGTCATTATACAGTTTTGAGAGCAGAGAATCAATTATTTTACTTTTTGGTGTAAGCTGAACTGAAATCCAAGCCCTTCTGTAGCAGGTTCCTCCATCATGGCATTTTGAACCCATTCTTGTTTAACTAAGAAGGTTTGGCTGTGCAAACTGTCCTGAGAGTTTTACATATTTCTGAATAATGCGATTATATACTGTGTGTGTTGTAGGAGGTCTCTATGTCCAACCTTTCCCTAATCTACCGCCCATTCCTTCCCATACAGATTCCATGACACAGGTACAATCTAAGTCAACTGTAGCTTCCTCTGGGGGCAGGTAAAGTTATAATATAGCCAACAATGTATAATATACTGTAATGTGTGAGTATTGGAGTACAAACAAGTAACGTTAATGTAACAATGATAGTTTGAGATGTCCAATCTCAATTTGTATAAATAATATCCATTGATTTTGAAAACTGGTTGTGGTGTTCAACAAACTTCTATTATCAGTTGTCACAATATGATTTTATAATAATGTGATTTTGTTATTGTTATCAACTTCCATTGAAATTTCTACAGGAAAACTTTTACCTGCTGTCCAGAATTATTTTTATATTTTTATACTACGCTATATTAATATTAAACCATATACTAAATAGTTGCAACTGCAATAGATCATTTACAGTTGGTAAAAGGACATTTGGGAAAGGACAGTTTGAAAAGGATGTTTCAAAACTGAACGGTTCGAAATTGGACAGTTAGAAACTGTGTAGATTACATTTAGAAGAATACAACTCACAGATAATTAATTTTTTTAGTGTTCTACAAGTTAGTAGTAGTAAAAACAGAAAAATATAATATTGAAAATAAAATTTAGTTGAAATCTAGGGATTGGGATTTTAAACTGTCCAGTTTTGAACTGTTCGGTTTCGAAGCGTCCTGTTTCGAACTGTCTTTTTCGAATAGTCGCAAATTCTTCACATGTATATTGTGTACTGTACAAACAACAATATAACCACAATGCCATCACAATGCTGTATAGTGTTCAATGTGTAGTAGTAACAATATCTTTGGTATTAGACATCAGTTCTCTCAGAGTTCTACCAATAGAATCAACTACGACTACTAGGACTAAACCCAAGAGGTAAGTTACCTCAGGTAACATAATAATGCAGTGAATCAGCATAGCCTGCCACGGCATGGACTATAACTTGTGCCAATACCCTTATATATGGAACCTACACCTACTTGACTTTGTTCCAATATCTTATAAAAGTTACCTCAGGTAACATAATAACATGATAGTCTTTAGACGACAGCTACAGCAGCTTCAGAAGCAACTGATATAGCCTCATCTAGTACCGATCTAATCTAGTGACTCTGTTTTTCCTGAGTTCATTGCAATTACATAAGTATTGTAATGTTTTAGTGTTTATTTACATACGGGTGCCGAGGGCACGAGCATGGGAAGGACTTGGAAGTTGGTGGAGGACGACCAAGTGACCTTCCACACATTACATAAAAGAGTGAACAGTTATTAGGTGCTCTTGTTATTATATATCTGGACGTAGGCCGATGCTGAGACTCATTAAAGAGTCCAAGGTCGACGTAGGTCTGTAGACTTTATACTCCAGAGGAGTGTAGTGAAAAATCTGATATTCTAGGAACTCAAGCCCGGCGCTAGATTCATATAGAATCCGGGATCGACCTAAGCCGTAGAAGTGGTGTAGAGATATGCTTAAACGAGGATGGGATGAACTCAAGCCGTATGGATCTATGGATCCGCCGGTGGAGTTACCCGTCTACAAGAGTAAGCCTCTAGGTTTGAGTTAGGAGATGTTGCTTTATTAGAGCGCAATCAACAACTGATTTCATACAGAAAATGTGCTATCTTATATACTAAATATACTTTCGGTGAAAAGAGGCCGATAAGGTATTGGGTCTGGAACTGATGCAACAACATGGATGGTTTCGCCCGACGTCGGCCACAAAAAGGGTCGGCCTTGGCACAAAAGGTGCTTACAATGGTCCGAAATGGAAAGTATATAAATATGAGCCTATTCCAAAATATCGGCCTTAAAAAGCATATGGTAAAAGACTCAGTTTAGTACAATCAGATAAGAGAAGATAATTGCTTATAATATGTGGGAAAAACCAAGTGTAATTGCAATAATCTGATTGGTGGATAACAATAATAGAGCACACGATAAGTAGTTGATTATGATAGAGTGTAAGCGTGCATGTATAATAATTGTACAAGGTAAAACAATAATGCATGAATGAATAATATGGATAAGTGTCAATGTCATGTATGTATATGAATGTCAATGTCAGTGTGGCTAGCCCAGGGAGGCCATTACCACGGAGGCTGTTTCACCACAATATGGAAGATCAACTTTGTTATACAGGAAGGAAAGAGAAGAAAATTTCTGTTGGGTTGTACATGTATGTACAGTAGGTTGGAGGAGCAGGTGCCCTATTAAATCTATTCACCCCATGACAGACTAGACGTGCTTTACCTGGTGTTGTTAGTTGATTGTACATGTGTGATTTGTGTGCCCTATGTTCTTTTCTCCTTTTAATAATATTATTATTCACAAATACACGCATAAATGTAGGCATGTACTTACTAGAAATATGATAAGACATTAATTAAAAAACAGATGTTATCCATGTTGCCCAGATATAAATGAAGGCTTAGCTTGATAATATACATGTAGTTTATATCTCAGCTAACAATGACAAGGGAAGACAAGTCTTATCTGTTTACATCTAATGCACTGCATCAGACAGTGAGTGCAAGCCTTGCTGTGGCCAATCCATTTATAGCAGAACATAGCAGTTAGGAGCACAACCAATGTTGTGTCTATATAATACGCAGAGGGTCAGCTGTAAAGAACAGTCAGTTAGAAGAAGCTCATTTTATTTCTTTGCAACTGGTAAAACATGGGTTAGTTTGGACATCAAAAGCACCCTTATGCTAATTCCACTGGTTTATTGATGTCCAGGCTATATATGGAAAGGTACAATTTATATTGGTATTTGTAGGTAATGTGTTTGTATTTACTTACTCTCTAACACTTACTTCACCATGATATTGTTTTTGTTTAGAAGAAAGTCTTTTCCTAAATTTTAGATTGGAACATAATAAATTTCAAACTATTTTTATCCATTAACATGCTTTCAGTTATGAAAGGGAGACCTAATAACACTATGTGATTGACTTGTGATATTTTATGGTAGAACACAAATCAAGCAACGCAATATGGTGCAGTAAATAGTACAATGCAGAATACAGTTACACTGTCATGTACATATGCATAAGTATTAGCATATAAGCATAAGTATATGGATATGGCTTTATGAAATGGACAGTTTCATTTATACTATATTATGGTATACTTTACTGCAAATGGGTAAAGAATGCAAACATGTGCTGTGGCCTGTGGTTACTGGAAAGTTATACATTGTAGTTTCACTGTTACCATAATACGTAAAATCATTGTCCACTTTGGTCTACTCATTATCTCTGTAGCTCCTGTTTTGATCCAAAATGAACAAATGTAACATATAACTAACATTGGTAAAGTGTTGATTATCAAATTCTGCAATGGCTTATAAGAGACTAGGGAAACATGGAAGTAACAGTTAACAGCACCCATACTTTCAACTATTGTTACCAGAATCAAGTGTTGTTGACATTGGATTGTACTAAACAATAGAATATTATAATTTATATTATAGGTTCAATCAAGGAGTTGGTTCAATTACTTGGTTCAATTATATTCAGTGGTCTAAGTCTAAAAAAAGAGATGGAGGGGGGGGGGGTCTTTAGGGTAGCAGACATGATCACTTGAGGGCGTGAAGTGAACAATCAGTGCGCGCGCAGCACACTGGTGGGGAGGGTCCGAGAGGGGCGCCCTCCCGAAACTGGAAACTTTATTTAAATTAGACACCGAAATGGTGCAAAATCCAAAAACTACAGGTTAGAATTTGGTCCAGGATCTTAAGGTAAAATATGGTCCAATTAGTATTATTATAATAGTAATCTGCAGGGGATCTATCAGTCTGAGAGACTCCCTGAAATTTATGATGGGGAGACTGCGTCCCCCCCACGACCCCCCCAGCTTTGACCACTGATTATATTGACCATTTATTTAAAACATGCTAGCTAACTACAGTCTATAGTAGATGAACATAAAAAATACATCTGTTTGATTCCATGGAGTTCTTTTGGTAAATGTTAGAGTGATTTAAAGTTCTAGTAGACCTTGAAACCTTGTGCAATTAGAGTTGTTGCGTCAGGAACAAAATTCTAAATTCAAGGTGAGAGCTTTGTTAGTAATAGCAGACATCAAGATACGATAATTGGACTTGTCTCCTCATGAATAAAATAGAGAAAACAACTCTATATTCAACTACTAAATTAGCCTGAGAGATTGTATCGATGCGCATTAGGGCTGTACACGTCTAACTGACTACCTAATAGTGGAAGTAGCATATGAGATTTTGGGCTGTATCCTGTTGATGTTCAACAAAAAATTCCATCACACTCCTGTAGTTTGTCTTCTTTCAGAGAAGTGAGGTGTAATCCTTCCCTCAGCAGACAATGATTGGGTAGTGAGCACCTGAAATTAATTTTCAGTTTGGTGCAATAAAAAACAGTATGCTCATGCTGGAATTTCGCTGACATCTTACTCAAAAATCTGTTGACTTGACTGTGGAATAGAGTGTTATTATAGTAATTAAATTTTTTAGAATAAGAATTATAGTTGTGAATGCGAAGTAAGGAGTATTAGTGTATAAATAATAATTATAATAATAAGACGTAAGACGGACAAGAACCAGAGAAGAAGTACAGTAGTAGAAAAGCCAGAAGCAGAAGAGAAGGAAGGCAAGTTTAGTACTAGTATTGTATAGCAGATTTAGTTTACTAATAAAATTTGTTCTAGTAGTTCTAGGTGCTTAATCATTAATGATTTTAATATTAATAACATGGTTTTGGACATTTTGGTTTCATTGTGATGTGATACTAATAATGTAAATAATCATGATCAGGTGATAATCAGTGATCATGTGTAATTATATTATAATTATCATATTATGATTATCATGATTATCATGATAATAAATAATATAGCAAGAAGCATTCTGAAAGTTTTGATTCTATTCCTAATATTATCATCATATCATGTGTTTATTCCAATCATGGTATATTAATATTACTGGTAGAATTCTTATTGCATAAAAATCTATTAGAATTGTCATTTTTAATTTTATTATATTATTTTATATTTTTATTACATTAATTTTAAATTTAGAAACTTGTCAAGCATATTGGGATATTGCCTATACTACTTTGCTGGTAGGATTACAGATTTGGCTTCCGCATGTGCTTTTCCATGTAAAAAGAGAATTTTTGGCTTATAAAACATAGATGAAGCTTGTAGTCTTTACAAATCGAGTGATTATAATATTAGTAGGCTACTTAATATGATAATTATATGTTACAATAATAATTATTCATCACAATAGAATGGCACTACTTCATAGAAACATGGGTGCCATTTATTAATAATAATAGAGCTAGATTATAACTAGCATAGATTGTATTTTTTTTTAAAACTTTTACCTTTGCTACCGATTTGATATTCACTCTGGAGTTCCTCATAAACTTCAAACAAATGAAAGTAAATTAAAAGTCGAAGATGCTGAAGTGCAACTAAAAGTACTCTCCACTCAAAAGTCAATACAGTTCTGCTCCTCCATGTTCATATTCATCTCACAAAGTCATCTAGAAAGCTAATCATTCAATTATCATAATAATGGTTGTGCTATGATTCCATGTAACTCACAATGTATCACTTAATACACTAAATATGTTCTGTTGTTGCCATATCTCTTCAGGAAATATAGTT
The DNA here is from genome assembly GCA_935421135.1 of Bugulina stolonifera. Classification (NCBI taxonomy): domain Eukaryota; kingdom Metazoa; phylum Bryozoa; class Gymnolaemata; order Cheilostomatida; family Bugulidae; genus Bugulina; species Bugulina stolonifera. The sequence goes on from OW285187.1 coordinate 35,280,405, forward strand.
AAAAAAATGGTAAAGCTACATTATATATGAGACCTACGAACTACAATATAATTTGATAATTGTGAGAATGAAAATCAGACTGGAGGTGCATGACCATGGGGTTATTGATTGACTGCTTAAAGAAAGTGTGTTCAGTTGCCATAGTTTATACTATAGCGTAGGCTTCTCCAAATACAATGTATTAAGATAATGAGTAAGTTGGCATAAATGAGAAAACCTATGCACTGCCATTTCTGTCTTCAAATTCAGTTTCCTGCCCAGCAGCTGAACCATATACATGTATATAGCATGAAACATTTTTCCTTCTATGAACTACAATTTGTAAATCTCTTTTTGATGTCATGTGTTAATATTATAATATAATTACTTACATGTCTAAGAGTGAATATGTAGGTGAAATTTCAGTGTTGAGTATATTGTGTTGCAATTGAACATGTATGTAGTATGTTAAGCTGAAGTGGAGAGTCAGCTATGACTATACTATTGTACTCTTAGATGTCTATTAGACTAACCTGGGATCTAGGATGACTGTGTTACATGTTCCACATGATGATTTGTTTCATTAATGTTAGTGCTTAGCTGCATATTTATGTTCTTGTCATCCAGAGGGTCTTCTACACCAGTAGTTGGTTTGGATAGTCAATTGTAGACTCACTTGTAGCCAACACAATTATCTACAATGTATCATTGTACATGAATCAATCAATCCTTAGCCATGCATACGCCCAGGGGTTTCCAATTAACCATATAATTAAGCTAATTTCTCTCTACATTTCTGTATGCTTATTAATATCTCCTTAGATCAGACACTAAGTTCTGCTTGTCACAGAGTCGCACAGTCACTCAGTCTCTGTCTACCGAAACATGCCTTCCTAACTCAATATGTCAGTATACACACCGGTGTACTCGTACATATAATCGTATAATAGTTTTTGTACTGTATTATTATATTGGGTACTCAGTATTTCATAAAGTGTAATAATATAGGTAATAATAATTGTATACCTTATTTTTGAACTGCTGAATTTTTAGATTAAAAGTCTAGTCTTCCATCTCAACTGTTACGATACAAGTAGATAGATTGGCACCTAAGCAGAAGATCCAGAGAGCCAAGTATGAGCGTGTCCCTCTGTAAGTAACCTACTATATACTATATATTAGTCTACACTGGCATACTAAGTACAGTCACTAGTACATTGTGTACATGTAGTCAGATTAAATTAACTACTTGTGTGCTTGTAGTAGACATGGGTGTATGTATCCTAGTAACTCTAATTATATGAGAATAGTCTAATCTATCTGTAGTATAATATCTATGTAGACAAGATGACAGTATAATATAACATGTAACTGCCACAATGCTTTAGTATATCAGTAAAATTTGGATTGCAAAGTCAGCACAATTTAAAGTCATATAAATATTGTGCTATTGTAAGCTAATTAACTTTGGTATAGTTGTTTAATATAAATATAAATAAATATTTCTGTATTAATTTGTTAAACAATGTAAAGTTTGACTATGTTGTGCATTGTTACATTATTTATATCGCATCTCCATGTACATGTAGATTGATGAGCTACTAGCAGCATGTGTTCCTCTGACTGCAGCTGTTTTATTACTAGTAATTGTACTAGTAAGAGGACATTGTGGATACCTCTACTCCCACTCATACTACCACTAGTGATCATCATGGTGATACTCTGCCTCTCTCATCTTCCGCTGCCACTGTTGAAATTGAAACATTTATCAGTTCTAACCAATGCTCTATGCCTGCTAGGCATTATTCCTCATCGGTATTGCTGATATATCTATCATTCGTTCAATTGACAGGAAAAGTGCCTCTCTCTGCTTCCAACTTTGATGAGCTCATTTTACTTGTTCTCCTGTTTTTTACTTTATCTATCCTAGTTCATCTTATATATGCTTTACTCTTGCTCTACATTAGGCTATACATGTATATAATACAGTCTCTGTTCCTGTCTACTCCAAGGAGTAACTAATAACATGGAGGTATAATAGCCAAAGCAGTTATGTTTATCCTATTTGTGTTGTGAAACAATAAACATATCTCCTACTCCTTTTACTAGACTACTAGAATCAACCCAAGACTGGAGTGGAGATAGGTATTATACCTTGAACATCTGAGGTATAGCCCTGAGGTTCCCATTTGATTCTGCTCTGTAGCTTTTTCTTCTGCTGTTCTAATACCCAAGTAGGGAGCAAGGGGGAGCCTAGCAGTTTGGGACTTCATGTTATTATTTCAAAGATTCAATGATTTATTATAGTAGTGCTCATACATGTCATTTTATATTGTAATTGTTGTTGCTTTAGATTTGATATTATGGTAAATACAAGTTCCAGACAAGTGAATAAAGGAACCAAGAGACCTAGAAGTCCTGCTTCAGATAAGCTACCCTCTCCAGATACACACAGTCTACCAACATCCACAGTTATTGACTATGAAAGCTTTAGGCCAGACACTATCACTAAAGCAGACAGTTCGTCACATAGCATGCCTTCAGTGAAAGCCACTTACAGGCGATACTGTGAGAAAGACAAGTCTGTTGGAATGAAGCGAAAGAGCGATGCTCATAGACACGCTTGTACCACCTCTCACAGCAAGGAAGGCTCTAGTAAGACTAGCAATGCTAATAACAACAATAACAACAAGAACTCAAGCAACCAGAGTACAAATAGCGAAGGTGACTATGCTCTGGTTCAACATGAGGTGATGCTATCTTTAACCAGTTCGTATGAGGTGCTAGAGTTCCTGGGTAGGGGAACCTTTGGGCAAGTCGTCAAATGCTGGAAGAAAGGCACTAACGATATCGTGGCCATCAAGATATTGAAGAACCACCCGTCGTATATTCGGCAAGGTCATATAGAGGTGAGAGACATTGAATGTATGATGTAGGCTTGATATCTCATAGGCTGAAGTCCATAGTATTAGTAAGTATAGTAAATGGGTCCTATGTGCTGTAGGGCTAGTACCTAGTAAATGGGTCCTATGTGCTATAGGGCTAGTATAGTACATGGGTCCTATGTGCTGTAGGGCTAGTATAGTAAATGGGTCCTATGTGCTGTAGGGCTAGTATAGTAAATGGTCCTATGTGCTGTAGGGCTAGTATAGTAAATGGTCCTATGTGCTGTAGGGCTAGTATAGTAAATGGTCCTATGTGCTGTAGGGCTAGTATAGTAAATGGTCCTATGTGCTGTAGAGCTAGTATAGTAAATGAAGTTGAGACATTCGCCCTGGGATTTAGTCTGCTGGTACAGTCTAAGGCACTATACCATGCATATACCATGCGGCCAGCTTCCTATAGACTTATAATGCATGTATCTCCTCTTGCTGTGTCTGACTTGCCCGTAGTACCTACCTACTGCTTACTAGGCTACCTACTGCCAAGAGTGCTGGCTCTGGTGGTGGCGTGATAAGAGTTATCAATGCTCTATGGGTTTGCCATTAATAATAATACATGGCATACTGATTGTATTTCATTCAGTCGTCAGTCAGTTTTGCCAGTCATTGATTGTTAGACGAGTGCATAGTAACCCACTCAACTAAATCAATCTTTATAGGATGGGGTGTTCACTTCCACACTATTGATAGCCAATAAACCCGCTCAAATTCGTATACATACAGACATACATACGTAATGTATGATATGATATATTGTATATGTATGTGTTTAGCTGTTGCGCAGTTATGTTTCTATTTTGATATGAGCATAAAGTTACCATTTGATCCAGTTTAACATATCGACAACTGTTAGCAGCCATGATGTACTTGAATAGAATATATATTACAATGTGCACTGTACACATTGTTGATTGTTTTCCGATTTTCTGTAACCTTACCAACTGCAATGTGGATGATATTGGTAATTCTTTTTATAGGTTGGCATATTGCAACGCCTTTCACAGGAGAATGCCGACGAGTTTAACTTTGTAAGAGCTTACGAGTGTTTCCAGCACAAGAATCACACCTGCTTGGTGTTTGAGATGCTCGAACAGAATTTGTATGATTTCCTAAAGCAGAATAAGTTCCAGCCGTTACCCTTGAAGTATATCCGACCAATAACACAGCAAGTGCTTACAGCCCTCAATAAGATGAAGTCCCTCGGGCTCATTCATGCTGACTTAAAGCCGGAGAACATCATGTTGGTTGACCCTAAACGATTCCCTTACAAGGTGAAGGTCATAGACTTTGGCTCAGCCAGTCATGTCAGCAAAGCAGTATGCTCTACTTATCTCCAGTCACGATATTACAGGTTGGTAGGCCTATGTGTAGATAGATATACCTTAGTAGGCCTATGTGTAGATAGATATACCTTAGTAGGCCTATGTGTAGATAGATATACCTTAGTAGGCCTATGTGTAGATAGATATAGGTACCTTAGTAGGCCTATGTGTAGATAGATATACCTTAGTAGGCCTATGTGTAGATAGATATACCTTAGTAGGCCTATGTGTAGATAGATATACCTTAGTAGGCCTATGTGTAGATAGATGTACCTTAGTAGGCCTATGTGTAGATAATCAAACCTGTACATAGTATTTTGTAGAGCTACATTCATACCATGAATAATGGGGGTACATACCAGCAGCAGCAGTAGTAGCAGCAGCAGTAGCAACCTGCATGTAGTACTAGTATTTTTAATATAATGATATCTGGTGGTAGGCTACTATTATGATGAGATGGAACTACATGTTATAGTATTGTTGGGGTAGCATGGCCTGTACCTGACATTGGTCTATACATCTATGTCACTGTGAGGACCAACTACAAACACTAACTGTAGCGATGACATTACTGTACTATGTAACAGTGACATTACTGTAGACTACTATGTAGTATATGTACATTGTATGTACTACATGTATGTACTACATAGTATAGTAGATCAACTAGTGAAAGGGGAGGTCATTCATATCTTTACCCCTTATCTCCTTGCTTGGTATCATTAGAGAGCATGCTGGCGCTTTCTAATCTATGCTCTACAATGTAGAGTTTACATTGTATATTATTATTGTTAGCCTTTGGACCACACTTGGCTCTCCCCTCCCTACTGGACACAGCTACTAACTCTAGTATTCTATACAGTGTTAAATCAAAGGCTTTGTAACCTGTCAAATCTACCCTCTTTGTCTTCTTAGCAAAACTGTTTGAAATTATCAATTCTAAACTAAACAGCTTTGACTGGCTGGCAGACTACAGTTTTTTATACTTTTGTTTGCTTAAGTTCAACTGAATGTCACAATGAGGCCTGAATTGAAAGGTTGAACAAGGGCTGACATTCTGTATTGTTATTTAAACTGACTAACTGCTTGTACTTCAGTGGTAGAGCAAGACTTGGGTGTTGTGTGTGCTATGACTATGGCTAGCCTACATATCATACACCCATACAGTATGTCTATGGTCTACTGGTGAAGTACATATCATACACCCATACAGTATGTCTATGGTCTACTGGTGAAGTACATATCATACACCCATACAGTATGTCTATGGTCTACTGGTGATGTACATATCATACACCCATGTAGTATGTCTATGGTCTACTGGTGATGTACATATCACACACTCATGTAGTATGTCTATGGTTTACTGGTGATGTACATATCATACACCCATGTAGTATGTCTATGGTCTACTGGTGATGTACATATCACACACCCATGTAGTATGTCTATGGTTTACTGGTGATGTACATATCACACACCCATGTAGTATGTCTATGGTATACTGGTGATGTACATATCATACACCCATGTAGTATGTTTATGGTCTACCTAGTGCATGCTGACCTTTCGCTAGGCTTCTTGTTGATTTATGTATAAAAACAATTGCTCTGAATTTTTCCTGATATCTACTAGCTGTCCATATTACTAGTTTACTGAGGCTAGACTGCTCTCATACTGACACAGTATAGACTATAGACAGTGCTTAGCTAGCAGTACTGTGTATTATTGTATTATACAGTGTTATACTATGTACAGTGCACACATGTAGGACTATGTATTATTGTATTATACAGTGTTATAGTATGTGCAGTGCACACATGTAGGACTGTGTATTATTGTATTATACAGTGTTATACTATGTACAGTGCACACATGTAGGACTATGTATTATTGTATTATACAGTGTTATACTATGTACAGTGCACATATGTAGGACTATGTATTATTGTATTATACAGTGTTATACTATGTACAGTGCACACATGTAGGACTATGTATTATTGTATTATACAGTGTTATAGTATGTACAGTGCACATATGTAGGACTATGTATTATTGTATTATACAGTGTTATACTATGTACAGTGCACACATGTAGGACTATGTATTATTGTATTATACAGTGTTATAGTATGTGCAGTGCACACATGGCTGTTACTGTTGATTGGATGTTTGTTTCAGAGCACCAGAGATACTGCTAGGGATTCCCTTCAGGGAAGCAATAGACATGTGGTCTCTCGGCTGTGTCATAGCTGAACTGTTTCTTGGTTGGCCTCTCTATCCAGGATCCTCAGAGTATGATCAGGTATTGTATATATTATAGAATATACCCCAGTCCTCTACTTCCCCTGTATATATATTATAGAATATACCCCAGTCCTATACTTCCCATGTATATATTACAGAATATACCCCAGTCCTATACTTCCCCTGTATATATTATAGAATATACCCCAGTCCTCTACTTTCCCTGTATATATTATAGAACATACCCCAGTCCTCTACTTTCCCTGTATATATTATAGATTATACCCCAGTCCTATATACTTTCCCTGTATATATTATAGAATATACCCCAGTCCTCTACTTTCCCTGTATATATTATAGATTATACCCCAGTCCTATATACTTTCCCTGTATATATTATAGAATATACCCCAGTCCTCTACTTTCCCTGTATATGTTATAGAACATACCCCGGTCCTCTACTTCCCCTGTATGACATGATATGGTACTATACACTGTGTATGATATATCATCTGTGCTCTCTACTGCCAGAACTGACATTATGCAATGACACCACCACTCAAAGGCACAGTTGTGTAGGTTGGGATTACAGAGTTGACAGTTACTTGTTTGGTATTACATCTGGCACGGCAGTAGAGACCTGAATATATTACCAATACATACATACATACATCTAATATATTACCAGCTACCAACGGCTACTAACAACTACCAGCAAACAGCTCCTGGTGGTGGTTTGCTGGATGATAAGGTCAGGTGAAGGTTTCAGCTGCCCTTCAATATTGAATTCCCTACCACATGCAGAACTAACTGTATAATGGTAATCTGGTAGTATGGAACACCCGACCTTCACCTCTATACCTCTCATTTGATGTCTACATACATACTACCACTGCTAATGTTACAGATAAGGTACATCTCACAGACACAGGGCTACCCACCAGAACATCTACTAAGTGCTGGAACCAAGACCACAAACTACTTTGACAGAGTCCATGATTCCTACTCTTACTGGAAGTTTAAGGTGGATTATAGATGTAGTGTATACTGTGTATACTATGTATATACATGTAGTGTAGTGATTAAGTGTTGGGGGGGGGGGTGTACACCTCAGGCTATGTGGTACTGGGCATTTACAGTCTATCTCTATTCTCGTGGGTAACCTAGTGGCCTAGCAACATACCATGTAGCCTTACTCTTCTATCATACCTGAGCCAACCGCATACCATATAGTTACACCTTGTATATACTTAGCATACCCACCAGCAGTCTATAAGGTAGTCTACTTGTCTACTCTACATGTGAATCATAGAATACAGTAAACCTCATCTAGAGGAACTTAGTAGATAGTTACGTACTTTACATATGATTTACATCATTCTATACATACAGATCCTCTATCAGTTATAGAGAGTAACACGTTTACCAAGTATGCTGCATGACTGTGCTACTTACTGTGCTTATATATTGTAATAACACCCGAGTGTAGATACATCCATGTTGTAATGTTATACTATTCTCTGACTGTAGCCCACCGATGTACACGAGAGTGAAACGGGTATCAAGTCAAAGGAAGCTAGGAAATACATCTTCAATTGTCTGGAGGATATGGCACAGGTTTGTACTTGTTACTATGTAGTGGTATTGACTGATTGCTAGTTATTACCTTAGTAGTAGTAGTGGTAGTAGTTAGTAGTAGTAGTTAGTAGTAGTAGTAGTAGTAGTAGTAGTAGTAGTAGTAGTAGTAGTGGTAGTAGTTAGTAGTGGTAGTAGTTAGTAGTGGTAGTAGTTAGTAGTAGTGGTAAAAGTAGCTAGTAGTAAAAGTACAGTATGAAGATAAGGTGTCAGTAATGCAGTATTGCAGTTTCTGTAGACTGGTTAGTAGGTTTTCACTGCACATAGTGCTAGTACTAGTAGTATATGGTCATTTATTATTGAGTGTAACATACTGTACAGTGGTGTAAGAGGGTTCAGTCACAACTCCCTACTCTCTCACACTATATACACTCTATATACATGTACATAATGTACAATCATACAGCTATTAGTAGTACTGTACAGTAAATATACTTCCATGTGGTTATACTGACATGGAAACTAGATCCTGTCTTAGGAACACTGCTGATTTCTAAATAACAAGCTAGTTTTGATATATGCATGCGCTTCACACACACTACTGCTAAGGCTGCTAGTCATATATCAGTATTGCAATACGTATTCGTTTGCTTTCGTAATCTGCTTCGTTTGTGTACATACATTAGTAATGGTTTTGGTTGTTATCCATTCTGATTCATTCAGCACTGCGTACAGTATGTTGTGAGTTTTCATTAATTTATTAGATTACTAGGAGGAAAATAACTTTGTGTTGAATACTGAGAAAATACAGTACAATGAAGCCTTGTGGTAGCTGCTTGTAAATTGACTACATGTGAAAATGTTTTGTGGATACATTGACACTAGTTAGGATAGCAGAAGATATAACGCAACATGTAGTGTGATGGTTTGTGGGTAATACACGTGTAGTGTGATGGTTCATGGGTAATACACATGTAGTGTGATGTTTTATGGGTAATACACATGTAGTGTGATGGTTTATGGGTAATGCACATGTAGTGTGATGGTTTGTGGGTAATACACATGTAGTGTGATGGTTTATGGGTAATACACATGTAGTGTGATGGTAGTTTTCTGCTTAGTAAGAGTACAGTATAACATGACTGATGTTGCTGTTGCTTACAGAGCGTAGATTAGTATATAAAGTCATTAATAGCATTCCAACTCATTCCTTGGTATGCTTATGTAATTTATCATACGCAAATGCTGCCTGCCTGATAGCAATATAGGAAAACGATCATTATTCCACCTCGTATACTGTACTGTACAGGGTAACACACATGTAGGCCTACTAACTAATTACTTACATCGATATTACTGTTAGCTAGTACATGTACTAACTTTTAATTTATGACTCCTGTGCTAGCTGGAGCATGCTACTATTTTCTTTCTACTGTAAGATATATGTACATGTAGTATAGTAGTTATGTAGATGTGCTGCAGTGTAAGTATAGGTGAATAGTATATGTACTACAGTGTAAGTATAGCTGAATAGTAGATGTACTACAGTGTAAGTATAGGTGAATAGTATATGTACTACAGTGTAAGTATAGGTGAATAGTATATGTACTACAGTGTAAGTATAGGTGAATAGTAGATGTACTACAGTGTAAGTATAGGTGAATAGTAGATGTACTACAGTGTAAGTATAGGTGAATAGTATATGTACTACAGTGTAAGTATAGGTGAATAGTAGATGTACTACAGTGTAAGTATAGGTGAATGGTAGATGTACTACAGTGTAAGTATAGGTGAATGGTAGATGTACTACAGTGTAAGTATAGGTGAATGGTAGATGTACTACAGTGTAAGTATAGGTGAATAGTAGATGTACTACAGTGTAAGTATAGGTGAATAGTAGATGTACTACAGTGTAAGTATAGGTGAATAGTATATGTACTACAGTGTAAGTATAGGTGAATAGTAGATGTACTACAGTGTAAGTATAGGTGAATGGTAGATGTACTACAGTGTAAGTATAGGTGAATAGTAGATGTACTACAGTGTAAGTATAGGTGAATGGTAGATGTACTACAGTGTAAGTATAGGTGAATAGTATATGTACTACAGTGTAAGTATAGGTGAATAGTAGATTACTACAGTGTAAGTATAGGTGAATAGTATATGTACTACAGTGTAAGTATAGGTGAATAGTAGATGTATTACAGTGTAAGTATAGGTGAATAGTATATGTACTACAGTGTAAGTATAGGTGAATAGTAGATGTACTACAGTGTAAGTATAGGTGAATAGTATATGTACTACAGTGTAAGTATAGGTGAATAGTAGATGTATTACAGTGTAAGTATAGGTGAATAGTAGATGTACTACAGTGTAAGTATAGGTGAATAGTATATGTACTACAGTGTAAGTATAGGTGAATAGTAGATGTACTACAGTGTAAGTATAGGTGAATAGTATATGTACTACAGTGTAAGTATAGGTGAATAGTATATGTACTACAGTGTAAGTATAGGTGAATAGTAGATGTATTACAGTGTATAGTGCGTGTGTTGCTTTGTTACATGGTGAATGTGTCATGGTATACAGCCTTATAATAATTGAGTGGTACTGTGTGATAGCATATAATACATATACACTGTATTATAAATTTATTATTACTTTGTATGATATAATAATATGTATTCTATTTGGTGCTGGTATCACTGGGCACCATTGCAGCTAACATTAATCCAGTGTGTACTAAATAATACACTGTATATATACACTGTATGTAGGCCTACATGTATTATGCATTATACACATAGTTGCATTAAAGGTGATGGTGATATTTTTGTGATAATAACATGGTGTGTGTGAGAGAGATAAAAGGATTGGGCTTTATGTAATGGTTATCAGTATAGCCAGCCAATTCAAGGCTAAGTTTGCCCACCCAGCGTTGCCCCTCAACCTTTTTTAGCCAGTGTGTGCCCTTTGTTTCCCCTATTGATTCACTGCTCATGGTTACGCAATGTGTATATAAGCTTGGGAGTGTATATAGAAGGGATAGGCGCTTGTTACCCAATATTTTATTAGTGCCTGTAATATATAATAATGCTCTATAGACTCTTTGAAAATTGGTAACCGGTTGTGAATAGACTGGATTGAACTAGGTTTTATCAATCAGAGCATAATGTAATTCTTTATGTGTGATGAGAGAAATGGATGGATAAAAAGGGAGGAGAGATAATATAAATATGTTATCTACATTACATGGTATTGCTATACAGTGTTGGCTACAGTGTACATGTATATGATAGATTGTATAGCATAACAGATTAATCCACTAGGAAAAGATTATCCCGTATCACCCACTATTGCCTACTGGTACTAATCTCTCTATCTCTATCTCTATCTTGGTCAACCAAGTAGTGCAGCAGCTGAATTGTGTATAATCAGTATGTCTGGGTTGATAACTCCAAATTACAGTTGGTTGTTATTCCAAGTGGTCAATAGTAAGTTGTGTATAGCAGTGGGATAGGGTATACATTCAAGACATCTATAATTGGTATATACTGCATTGCACCGTATTGCACTGTAGAGTGTAGTTAGCTAATGGAAGAGGTTATTGTGATGTCTCTTGTCAACATTAGCTAATGGAAGAGGTTATTGTGATATCTCTTGTCAACATACAGGAAGGATGTATGAAATCTACATTGTATCTTACCTTGAGAAGCGTATGCTTTATATATAAGGAGTATATACTAACTGTATATCATGTAGTAGGAGGTCTATTATACTTACAATCATGTGTACTGTACGTCATGTGTACTGTACTTCATGTGTACTGTACGTCGTGTGTACTGTACTTCATGTGTACTGTACTTCATGTGTACTGTACGTCGTGTGTCCTGTATATCAGGTGTACTGTATATCAGGTGTACTGTATATCAGGTGTACTGTATATCAGGTGTACTGTATATCAGGTGTACTGTATATCAGGTGTACTGTATATCAGGTGTACTGTATATCAGGTGTACTGTATATCAGGTGTACTGTATATCAGGTGTATTGTATGTGTTGCAGATAAATGTGCCGGCGGACCTGGAGGGAATGGAACTGACTGTGGAGAGGAGAGACAGAAGAGAGTTTATAGACCTATTGAAGAAGATGTTAGCCTTAGATCAGGAGCAGCGCATCACCCCTGCTGATGCCCTCAACCATCCTTTCATCACGTTTGCACACATCATGGAGTTTACTCAGTGTACCAGGTAGTTTGTTCTCTCCTACAGCCTCTGCAACACTCCCACACCTGACATGGTTCATACATTACTTCCCTTGTGTGTGTTATTTGTCCGTCTGTCTGTCTGTCTGTCTGTTCATCGATTAGTGTCTTCGCGACCTAAATTTTAGGCACAGGCCAACTCGCTCAAGAATTTTCCAGCCCACTTCTGTCACAGTGTCGCAAACACATCGGCCTAGGTCGAAAGAAAATCCTTACTTTTGTACGAGAAGGGATGGTTTTCTCCAACCAAGCAAAATTCCAGGCTGATAGTCTTTTCAGCCTGGGCCAAGTGGCCATTCTGGGATTTTCATTTGGGACCCAGGCCGGTCTAATATGTTGCGAAGACACTGTATATAGTGTATATGCTACTGACATGACGTTGTGATGTTGCCATGTTTAGTGTGAAGGCGATGATGCAAGCTATGGAAGTATGTCGCAAGTCCATATATGATTTAAAGAGCAGCAACTCTATAGGAGCCCAGACTAATCTATTGAGTGCTAGCAATGGTTTAACGTTTACCCTAAACAACCAGCTCAACCAGCTCAACCACCTGCAGACTCAGTTACAGACTCAGCTAGCAGCACCTGCAGCGGCTACTGGTGACATGTCACAGTACCTACAGTTCCACCTACAGGTAGGCTATATAATAATATATCTATATATACACATATACAGTACCTACTACAGTTTCTATAGTTACATATGTGCATATATTATACAGTCGGCTGCCACAGCACCTTACCTTGCCTACCCAACCCACCCACAGCCTACAGCCCAGTCAGCTGTAGCAGCTGCAGCTGCTAGCAGACAACTGTGTATGCAAAGTTTTCTATTTCCTCCAGGTAAGTGGTGCCATCACAATGCATAGTGTATTATTAGTTATTATATTATATGACAGGGGTATGCAACTCTCACTTGATTCACTATTCTCATGCAATCCACATTGTAAGTGTATGTGATACCATAATATATTAAATTTCAAATAAGCTCAGCCAAGTTCATTTATAACATACAAGCTTAACTTTTATATATACAAATGTACATCAACACTTACATGTGTTATAAAGTTCAGCCCGTTTATCTTCGTTTGTACTACTGTATATCCGTATGTATATGTACGCATGTATATGTACGTATGTATATGGACGTATGTATATCTACGCATGTATATGTACGTATGTATATGTACGTATGTATATGTACGTATGTATATGTACGTATGTATATGTACGCATGTATATGTACGTATGTATATGTACGCATGTATATGTACGCATGTATATGTACGCATGTATATCTACGCATGTATATCTACGCATGTATATCTACGCATGTATATGTACGTATGTATATGTACGTATGTATATGTACGTATGTATATGTACGCATGTATATCTACGCATGTATATCTACGCATGTATATGTACGTATGTATATGTACGTATGTATATGTACGTATGTATATGTACGCATGTATATCTACGCATGTATATCTACGCATGTATATGTACGTATGTATATGTACGCATGTATATGTACGTATGTATATGTACGTATGTATATGTACGTATGTATATGTACGTATGTATATGTCCGTATGTATATATACATAAGTCCTTCTATTAGATATACAATCCATGTAAATGTACACAGCCAGCTCTTCTAGCACACAATAATACACAGCTAGTACAAACAGCATTGTTATAAACACACAGCCAGGTGTAACAGCTATTATATAGTGTGTTGTATATTGTAGGTTGCACATTGTATATTGTAGGTTGCACAACCAAGTCAGCTGCCTATCCTGTATGTATGGATAATAATATAGCTGCTCACCCAGCTATACAACTCAACCAGTCTCTACTCAACCACACCCACACTGCAGCTGCTCTCCTACCCATGTCCTTCCTTGATCAGACAAGACCCATGTTCATACCAGCGGTATGTGTCTATCTGTGTGCAGTTTGCCATGTACATGTATGTAGTGTGTTATGTGTATGTATACTTACCTTGCTATGTATATAATACTCTGTACAGGTATGTCTATGTATAGTATATTATACTCTGTACACATATGTCTATCTATAGTATATTATACTCTGTACACGTATGTCTATCTATAGTATATTATACTCTGTACACGTATGTCTATCTATAGTATATTATACTCTGTACACGTATGTCTATGTATAGTATATTATACTCTGTACATGTATGTCTATGTATAGTATGTCATACTCTGTACATGGATGTCTATGTATAGTATATTATACTCTGTACATGGATGTCTATGTATAGTATATTATACTCTGTACACATATGTCTATCTACAGTATATTATACTCTGTACACGTATGTCTATCTATAGTATATTATACTCTGTACATGTATGTACATGTATAGTATATTATACTCTGTACACGTATGTCTATCTATAGTATATTATACTCTGTACACGTATGTCTATCTATAGTATATTATACTCTGTACACGTATGTCTATCTATAGTATATTATACTCTGTACACGTATGTCTATGTACATGTATAGTATATTTATTATATTAACTGCAGAGTGGTCAAGTACCCTGGCCAGCCAGCCAGCCTGTTCTCCTATCACCGTGGGGACAAACTACAGCAACTACTGGGCATAGCTCTGCTTTCTCTACCTCTATGAGAGGTTGGGGTGGGGTGCACAGTGCCACTGATCCTTTACATCACAGCTCTAGAGCCACAGCTAATCACACAATGAGCCAACGAGAGGCTGGCGATCACAAGTAAGTGTACATTACAGTATGTATTAGTTTACGTTATGATAGATAGATAGACACCTATGAGTTTATCATGTTCCCTGTTGAATATAATGTGACAGACCTGTCTATATGAACAGTATGAATTATATTCATACATAATTTACGAATGGGATTGGCATTGCATTCAGCATAGATGATACATTTACTTGTATACTACAGTATACACTGTAATATTGAAGAGACCGTCTTTCCTTTTTTGAGGAGACAACAACTTACGAAAACTGAGAAAGTTTTTTTTCAGGTTATATATTATACTAAATAATACAAACCTACACTCACCTGCCCTCATGTACATATATCATCACTTTCTATGTACATGTATTATACTACAGACCTGCCTACATGTTCACACCTAACACTTTCCATGTATACTACAGACCTGCCTACAGGTTCACATCTATTACTTTCTATGTATACTACAGACCTGCCTACATGTTCACACCTAACACTTTCCATGTATACTACAGACCTGCCTACATGTTCACACCTAACACTTTCCATGTATACTACAGGCCTGCCTACATGTTCACATCTATTACTTTCTATGTATACTACAGACCTGCCTACATGTTCACACCTAACACTTTCCATGTATAATACAGACCTGCCTACATAGAGGGATCTCTATTGTCTCCGGTGAAGAAGAAACTGAGAGATGAGGTGGACTCCAACTCTCCCCCAGTGACTGCTAAACCAGAGAAGCCAGTAAAAGCAGCTGCTACTAGCAGCATGCTGCCGTGCTCTCCTGCCAGTATCATCACCATAAGCTCTGACAGCGATGAGGAACAGGACGTGCACAGGAAGAGATCTACCATCCCAGACAGGAAGTCTAATGTGGGACACTACTCGAGTCGAGCCAGATACAACTCTCATAGCGGTCATGGTAGGTACTCAGCATACTAGCATTATGTGTATAGTGTAAGCCTATTAAGTGCTATGTAGACTTATTCCCTCGCGAAACTAACATGAAATGATTATTGACTATGGCAACACTAAGTAGTTTCTTCCTAAAATCCATTGTACGACTTGATGTATCCATTAGTACTTCTCACAGGAGCAGAGAATACATAGCAGGCTTTTTACAGATATCTTCCACCTTTGAGCAGTGCACACACTTCAGACATTAACCTATTTTCTTGCAGGTGGTAAAAATGGGAGAAAAGGGGCGAGTAATGTATCTCCCCCAGTGCTTAGTATGAAACCTAAAGAGGAGCCTGGGCTGAGGTCACACCAACACCTTCATGGCATCCACCACCCACACATGAGCCCTCCACCTGTGCAGCCACCCACCCAACAACACCCGCGCTACATGATACCTGGTGCGTCGGCTATGATGCCAGCCCCTGCTCATATAGGCTTCATTCCTACCAGTCAGTCTCATGTACCCACAGCCCACCCTCTACCTGCTCACCTACCTGCTTTCCTACAGCAAGGAGCCGCACAGTTTGCTGTCAACCCTGGGCATGCTGCCTACCTAACGCAGGCTGGCATGATTGGAGGGATTCCAACAGCTACAGCAGCCGCGTTGGCTAATACACGCTCCAGTAGACAGCCTGCATTCCCTGGGTATCTATTCTCTAGTTATGATTAAACCAACCACTCTGTCCATATACTAGGATAGGTGATGGTATGAGTGTTGTTAGTAGAGCCTCCATACATTTAGTAACTATTTCTGGCAGTCAAAGTAGATGTGATATGAGTATGATACGAGTGTTCTATAACTGATGTGCTATGTCATATAATATCCTACTAATACTGATTCAGTAGCGTGTGTATATAGATATTGAAATGAAAATTGTGTTTATAAAATGCTATTATTATGAAAATGTGCTTTCATTTAGTGCTTACTTGGTAGTGAGGTAGTGCTCCTATATTATAATATTCATATATATATATATACACGTGTAAATCATCAATTTGTTAAGTTAGGCTGGCCAGTTATTTTGGTGTACATGCAAATATATGACCAGAAGCTTTATATTAACCATTCATCTTATATATGTTGATGTATTTTATAATTTTGCTGTATATGATTTTACATACCCCTTGCTACTGTTATGTTTTCTTTTTGTAGACTCAATGATATGGGTGGGGTAGGGTTTGTTCCTTTAAACAGGTATGAAGTTGATTCTTTCGATTAGCTCTAAGCTGAGGCTATTTTAGTATTGAGTGTATTATAGATATTATGAATTTATGATTTTATTATTGTTATATACATAGTATGTATACTTATCCTGTATGTGTCCACCATTCTATCCTTCTGCCGTGTATATTAATAGTTGTATAGAGGTTTGTGCTCCTTGTGCATCTTTATTTTACCTCCTTTATATTAAACCAATGATGTTTATATTATACTGTGCAATCCTAGCTGTTAGCATCACTATGAAATTTTACCTTAGCTATTTTCTGTTCTTATTCTAAATATTGTCTTGCCACATTCTGATTGTGTGCGTATATGTATTTGCCTATTTCAACATTTCCTGTACAACTTACTTGTATTGTATTGATAGTATTCAAGTATTAGACTATGTAATAATTATAATTTACCTAAGCTACAAGCTGATGTGTGGTTACAGTTTTGAGTACAGTCTTTGGGGCACTACCACGTAAGGGTATTTTATTATAGCATAGCCAAATGGACCAAATATTAATGTATTAGCTATTAGTTTTCCTCAGCATGACATCTATACCATAACTCAATTGTGCATTATTGCCTGTTAGAACCATGTTATATATATTATATATATTTGTTAGCTTATTTTATGCTAGACTAAGACGATTGACTGATCCTATCTCTTGGTGTCTTTATCTATATCAAACTATTCACTTTGTGTTCTATAAACCGACCAATGATATAATAGGGGAATGTTACCTGGTCAATTGTGATTGGTCGGTTGAATAGTGGCTCCTATTGTATCATTGGTCAGCCTACAATATACTATATTATATTATAACTATGACCATATCACTGATGGGTGTATGCTTACTTGGACTATTAATTCATTCATTCATTGTTCCTGCTTCCTTGTTACCTACTACTAACCTACCTACATGTAGATTACATTATGTCTGACCACTGAGTGTTTCACATCCTAAAAGTAAATTATTACAATAAACTCTGGATAAAGCAATGCTACTTCTTTTTGTAATTCTAAGTTCCACTTTCTAGCGAAACAGTAAAAAAAATGAATAGCACCAGTGCAGCTGTGAGTAAAATTCAACTGTTTGTCAGGACTTCAACCTGTTGGTATCGTAGTACTGTGCAGTTAGTATCCTTGTACTGTACAGTTAGTATCCTTGTACTGTACAGTTAGTATCCTTGTACTGTACAGTTAGTATCCTTGTACTGTACAGTTAGTATCCTTGTACTGCACAGTTAGTATCCTTGTACTGCACAGTTAGTATCCTTGTACTGTACAGTTAGTATCCTTGTACTGTACAGTTAGTATCCTTGTACTGTACAGTTAGTATCCTTGTACTGCACAGTTAGTATCCTTGTACTGCACAGTTAGTATCCTTGTACTGTACAGTTAGTATCCTTGTACTGTACAGTTAGTATCCTTGTACTGTACAGTTAGTATCCTTGTACTGTACAGTTAGTATCCTTGTACTGCACAGTTAGTATCCTTGTACTGTACAGTTAGTATCGTTGTACTGTACAGTTAGTATCCTTGTACTGTACAGTTAGTATCGTTGTACTGTACAGTTAGTATCCTTGTACTGTACAGTTAGTATCCTTGCACTGTGCAGTTAGTATCCTTGTACTGTACAGTTAGTATCGTTGTACTGTGCAGTGATCGTTCTGTTGCTGAATGTAGCACCTGACTGGATCATGAGTTCCTGTAACAACAGACTCGTGATAAACTATGTAGAATTGAGAAGTGTATAGTCAATGCCCTATAATGCAATACGTTGACCTAGGGTATGTGTACCTGGCATGGTATGTAGATACATGTATAGGATATCTACATACTATAATACTAGGTCCACCTACCCTATACATGTACATCTACACATACTACTATACTAGGTCCACCTACCCTATACATGTACATCTACACATACTACTATACTAGGTCCACCTACCCTATACATGTATATCTACACATACTACTATACTAGGTCCACCTACCCTATACATGTACATCTACACATACTACTATACTAGGTCCACCTACCCTATACATGTACATCTACACATACTACTATACTAGGTCCACCTACCCTATACATGTATATCTACACATACTACTATACTAGGTCCACCTACCCTATACATGTACATCTACACATACTACTATACTAGGTCCACCTACCCTATACATGTATATCTACACATACTACTATACTAGGTCCACCTACCCTATACATGTATATCTACACATACTACTATACTAGGTCCACCTACCCTATACATGTATATCTACATATTATACTACTAAACTAGGTCCACCTACCCTATACATGTATATCTACATATTATACCACTATACTAGGTCCACCTACCCTATACATGTATATCTACACATACTACTATACTAGGTCCACCTACCCTATACATGTATATCTACACATACTACTATACTAGGTCCACCTACCCTATACATGTACATCTATACATACTACTATACTAGGTCCACCTACCCTATACATGTATATCTACACATACTACTATACTAGGTCCACCTACCCTATACATGTATATCTACATATTATACTACTATACTAGGTTCACAGCATTGTATACTAAGATTACCCTACCTTCAAATATAGTGTCTGCACCATCTAAACAGGATACCACATATTCAGCAATACTCTCGTCTGCAAGTCTATAATGTGTATAAAACTGAATTACATGTATATGCAACAGCTATAACCACTATCTGTAATGTTGCTGCGTATTAAAACAGTAGCCACTCATAAATGATTGGTTGGCACTAGAGCGATATTGTAACTGGAAAACACCATTATGGTAACAGTATGGTATAACATACCTCCACAACGAAACAGTTGAATGGGTAGATCACACTTACACAATATCTGCAGATAGCATCTCCTCGCCACCACAGATTCTCAATTCTAGCTTGAGGTCTAAAACCTGACCATAAGGGGCAATGATTTCCTCCACTTCACACTGTCTTACACTGACAGGCAGGTTCTCTATCCGTACTGTACTAAAGGATAGAGAGAGCGTATTACCATGCAAGATATGCATGAAATGATTAGGTGGCTTAGTTGGTAGTCTTTGATATCTGATACAGGAATTCTGGGTTAGACCCCACTTGAAACAACAATTATTTTAGCTAAACTGGCCAAAATATATATTTCCAGATAAAGGTGTTACATTGTTAAATATTGTGCTGACATTTTTATTGTTGGGAAAAGTACAGGTAATTTAGTCATATGAGAATGACTTGACATATGATATAGTCTGGAGTGCTTACTGATGATGTTCTAGTGTGGCCAAAGCAGGTGGTGGTGGTACAGTGTCCGTGAGCCCTGCAGGAGGATTTGAAGCATCATCTCTGATTGGGGTAGGAGGTAGCCTGTACAAGTCGGCAGTGCTGCCGTCAACATAATATATACAATGTAAGGCATATAGCATTTGTGAGTACACATGTAATTGGATAATCTAATGAGAAGAAATTTACACTCAATTCATGCTTTCTTTACTAAATCCAACAAACTAATGTAAACTGTCTATAGATTAATGATGAATTACAGCTAATAGCATGTGTGGATTGGTGATGCCAGGTTAGATCACAACTACTCCATGTCTCTAAGCACATCTCTACAGTCTAGTTTCCCACCATTATACCCTGTGTGAAGAACGTGGTATCACAAAGTTGTCCTGTGAACTGCCTAAGCCTAAACGCTTGTTGCCGCCTGTACAATACTGTAGAAATTCCATATGCATCACTCACCTATTTTTTTGCGGGGTGACTAGTGGTGTTGATTGAGCAAAAGGATTTTTTGAGATTTCATTTGAGCCTCTAAGGCCTTCAAAGAGTGCGTCTATTTGAGCAGCTACATTCTCTGTAACTAGCATGCTTGTTTCCTTCATGTCACTCTTCTCCATCTTCAATGACGCTGTGTTTGTCTTATGGTTATACCTTTCCTTTTCCCATGAGGCTGTAGTGCTGTTAATACTACCTACAATATAAGTAACATAGCTTACATCCTTCTTATGGCAAACGGGTTATCAATTCATTGATAAAGTCAAACATGAAAGAATATATATCTAGACATTCATATATTATTAATATCTTTCTATTAACCTGTTTCAGTGCTAGATGGCGGTCGAAACCTCGTATAGTCCATAGTTGGCAGTGAAGGAAATTGTTCTACACTGTTAACATTTAGGCTAGACTTGATGATTGGACTTGTAACTGCTCTAGCTGGATTATGTTTCAGTATTCCATAACTTTTAAATCTGTCATTTGCAGTTGCTAAAACCTCTTTGAGTGGAGTATTTGTGGGAGCTGCACCATGGGTGTGTGAAGTTGGTGTAGTCAACATAAAGGTGGGAACAGTCTGTAATTAAACCGTAACATAAGTTTGCACGAAGAAATCAGGCAAATAGCAGCAATGAATTAGTTTTAGCCTATGAAACTTAAAGACGTTTGCATTAGAAAAGATTATGAGACACCTTTTGGCTTGAGTTGTAAGGTGTTCTTGTAACACTGTTACTAGATACTCCGATTGCACTTCCCCGACCTCTTCCTCTGCCTTTGCTTTGACTCTCCTTCATGCTCTAAATACATAAAGTCATATTGTGAAATGAATACAATGAACATCCATCCACAAGACCTACAACCAGAGCTGGAAAAACCAGGTGCAGTGTGGGCATTTACCTCCCAGAAATCTTTCGAAACGAAAATATTGTTGTGTCCAAACGACATAGCCTCTCAAGAGACAATAACTCCTAGCTGTTAATTTATATATCTGTATAGGCCTACTCTAATGCATATCTTTGACTTTTTAGTCGTGCAACTTAGCCTATATATGGTCTTGTTACTGGTGTGTTGTATAATTTACACGATTATCTGGTATCAGCCTAGAGACTCTGACCTGGGGCTTCTTGCTCGTAAAGCCTTAACCAAAAATAGTTGTTACAGCCCTGCCTACAACGACATCAAACTTCTATAAATTAAAATGGTACAGTTCCTCAAACTTTCATTGTGATATCTACAAAACGGCCTCTTTTTCTTTTAAACCATAGGGAAGGATTTATATATGTTAATCAAATCAAGGAGTAAGATCAAATATAATCTTATCCCATGTTCACAGATATATTCGACTCATTTCTTACCTGAACAACCACATTTGGCAATTTCATCTGTAGCAAAGGGATTGGCTTAGATGGCGTCGTCCCTCTCCCAGTGCATTTTAAGCTGGGTTTAATAGCAACGGTTCTGTTTTGTTCAATCGCAATAGCGTGCACCGCTGCTTCACTTAAATCCAGTGGCTCAAAATCTTGAATACCGACACAAACACGCTGAGGAAGCGTTTCTTTTTTTAACATTTCCAGCAATTTAAATTATATATTAATATACTGCGTATAGAATTATGAAAACACTCATATCATGTCACTCCCACACTTCAGTCGAATATCTATATTTAAACAAAATGCAGCACACCAATTCACATCGACATGATGTTGAACCAATTAGCATTTTGATATGGAAAAACCCATGTTCGTTATCTCTAACGCGTTTCATACTTCTTTATTTAATTTCTTTAAATAGACATCAATGAGAATGTTGCCAAGGTCAAGGTTTTGAGCAGAAATATCATAATTTGAAACGTTATAGAAGTAAGACTGGGGAGATAACTTCTTCCTATAATAATAAGCCTGAAATTTGCACACGTCACGTACGCGTCTTGGTTTTGATAGAAATTGCCCTCTCTCTCAATTGAGAGTGGACAACTTTTATTTATGATCAATAGCTGATAAAAGCCCATGTGCTACAATCATGTATATATACATGCATCATTTATTAGTTGCTATTGCTATGATGCAAAAAATCCTTTCAGCTTTCACTTCTGTTTCACTACCATGGTCTACGTAACCGAGAAGCTACCCGAACCCATGAGCTGGGGATCAGTAATATGACAGCATCAACATTGTCCACACTTTGGAGAAGACAAGTTCTTCTTGTGGTAGCCCCCATGGTTATCCCAACTAGTAGCCAGTTTTGTATTGATACATGTAGGTATGAAGCTACTACTTGTATACGTGCGTGTAAGCTGGGTTGTTTTAAAAAGGAATGTCATCTCAATAAATTAGGGATTTGTTTATTTGGTGATAATGTTAACAATTACGGCTGTGATATATTTGTATTTGCTTGATTTATTCCAGGTTTGATTTACAATAGGACTACATATTATATGTCTGGTGATTATTATTTTGTAACGGTAATTATATAAAAGGGCCAAAACTTTTTTTAAAACCATGTTATATAATTATATGACTGGGAAATATAATAACATGGAAAATACATGATTTTGTAGTAAGTATACCATAGAACTGAAAAAAGTTGGATAAATCTGATTGGATAATAACTAGATTCCCAAGAAGAAATCAAACAATATAAAAATATAAACTATAAAAGATCATCCACAAACTTTGGTTACCAATAATACAAAAGGTTTTGATCTTTAAACAAGTGTTAGTAAAAGTTACATTGTACACTCACATTTTATTAACATAAGGCTCTCAGACATCTCTACCATTTGACAAGATACAAAATAGAATAGAAGAGAGCTGACAAGCAGGCTGGTGAAACAAACCATCTACAAACTCAAGGCTGATTAGATAGGTTAAAGTCAAATGCAGGGTGAAAACCTGGGAAGTTATGAGCACCTGCAAACGCTGACACACGATTAGAATCAAAACCTGAAGTAGTGCTAAGTAAACTATTGATGCTCATCGGGTTGTGATACAGATGAGAGGCCTGTGCCGGATGCAGTTGGCCTTGACTACCATTGCCCTGACGCTTAAAAGCATCCATAGATGAATGTTCTTTAAATATATTATTGAGATTTAAACCAGTAGATTGCTGAATTTGTTCTGGATGAGTAGAGAAGGCATGAGCTGCTCTTTGATGTAGGGCAGGGAAGGCGGAGGTGTGTTGGAATGGAATGGTACCGAGAGAGCCACTTGGTTTATTATTATACATAGACTGAGGGTTGAACAGATTAGAGGGTGGTGCTTGATGTGTGGTTTCATTACCCCTGACAGGGGGAAACGCTGACATTCCATATGGTTGGGAAGGAAAGTCATATGGAAGTGCTGGAACATCCCTGACAGCTTGAGGTTGGCGAGATTTAGTATGCCTTGATTTAGGTCCATCAATGGTTGCTGAGGGAATCGTAGATGAATCAGTCTTCTTCTGGGGATTCTTTTTGTTTGGATCGAGTGGGTTTGTGTAGCTGGACTGATGCATTGGCAGTGACATTCCACCATCTTTAGATTTGTCATCACTAGCAAGTGATGAATCAGAGAGAGTAGAGGACATTGGGTCATGGCTACTCGACTGTGTAACCAGAGGGAAGAAATATGGATGTTGGAGAGAGGAGGATGGAGGTTGGTAAGTAGCTGTTGGTTGTAGAGGCAAAGGGGCCGATGTGTTTGTTAGACTAAAAGTAAAGCTGGGGTCAAATGCCAGTGAGCTGCTGATTGGAGCTGGTAAAGTGTTTAAGGCAGAGGGACGAGAGCTGAACAGGTTTACATTGAATGCCGAACTATTAGTATGACTAGAGAGAAAGTTTCTGTCTTTCTCTAAGGCTATTCGATCAGTGGAGTGTCCTACTAGAGAGACTGGGGGATGATATCGAGGGTACATTGTGTCTGCTATGTTCTTCACCGATGGCTTCTCAGAGCTCGCCATATTCAAGAGTGACTCAGCGCTAAATGAGCTCTGCTTGGACATAGTCTCTCTATTCCCTGAACTGCTCAGATTCGCGTTCAGGTTAAACGTTGAGCCCTCACTGTTTGGTAAGCTACACTCGAGCGATGATGATGATGTGGAATTGGAGACATTCTGAGGTCTATTTCCTTTTGACTCGCTGCGTGAATCCCAGCTCTTTTTCAAAACTTTAGCCTTAGGAGTCTCATTCTTAGCTAAATGTGTTTCTACTCTTTGATGGTCAGAGTCGACTGCAGATGGTAGAATCTCTTGCTGCTCTGGTCGAAAGGGTACCCGTTTCTGATCATAAGCTACCGAATTGTTATTACCAGTGCTATAGAACCAAGGCTGTTGATTAGGTGTATATAGACTATTGCTATGATGTTGAAAGTGGTGGTGTTGGTCATCTTTATTTGAATCATGCTTGGTGATGGGCGTTGAGATGATAGAATTAGGTGTTGAAGTAAAATGAGGGTATTGATACGCACTCACTCGGTTTGAAGGTACAGAATCATTCAACTTCTTCAAACTAACACCATTGTGAGATGAGGTAGGCTGAGAATGTCTAGAAGTTGAATAGTGTGATGAAGTACTGTAATAATTCTGACTAACTGACGTCTGGTTTTGAAGCTGCATGTGAGACTGAGAGGTCTTCGCAACATTTTCGGCCTCCTTGGCAGGCGACCAAGATGGTGTAGCTGGATTAGTGATATGGGATGTTGAACTGTTAGACAAATGGCGAGTTTGAGGTGAAGGAACAGCTGGATCATAGCGTGATGGAAGCGCAGCTGTAGTGGAGGGTGTAATATGAGATTCAACTGTACGGGGATTATTTGGATATGACTGATGGGGCATGGACACGTTGCGATCATTCCTACTCTGGGAATAACTGACTGGGATTAACCGAGGCACATCAGTCACTGGGAGAGCAATGTCTCCTTTCCACGAGCTATTTGGTTTGTTCGATTGCTCAACGTTTGCCACAGTTTTACTAGACACTTTAACCTCAGAATGAGAAGACATAGACTGCACTCTATGTGCCACTAGCCTGCTTTCCTTAGCACCAGAATCAGCTGAGGGATGCTCCTCCCCCACTCTACTCACAGCCAGCTTCTCTGTAGTGGTATACGGCTGATAAGGAATGAAGCTACCAGTATAGCAGTTTCTACTGACAGTACCTAACCCAGATGTTGCCAGAGATTTGTGGGGTTGTAGCCTGTGGTCTACTGGCTGCTCAACAGTCTTTGTTAGGTTACCGATAAGGTAGGAATCAGATGGAGTGTATGTCGTAGCTTCTACAGATTGAGACTGTGTGGTAGTCGGTTCACTAGTACGAGGTGTAGGAGATTTGTTACTACTGGGGCTAGTAAATACAGGACCTATCTCTTCATCTCCAGTCACCAACTGATAGTCTGCAGACTTACTACCTGAATGCCTGTCTGCCATATCATTGTGCTCAGTGTGCGCCTCATCGATGCTCTCTACCTGATCCAGAATATTGTCAAGGTCATTTGAATCAAACTCTATAGCTTGTGAATCTTGTGAAGATTCTGGTAATGTTGTAACACCATGGCTTGGAATTCGCTCTATATTTTGAACTGCAAATATCAGAAAAATACATTCAGCAATGGCTGAGCTGAGGACACAATGACTATGTATGCATCTGTAAGACGCACACATAGAACAGTTCAATGTATGCTGTAAGCAATATGAAATGCATACCCATTGGTGAGGTGGTGGGTACTGGTAGTGTGTTGGTGGGTACTGGTAGTGTGATGGTGGGTTCTGGTAGAGCCTGACGCTTTGGTGTCTTTGAGTTTGGTTGGGCACTCTGTGCTACAGCTTTAGCCTCTCTTTCCTTGATCTTACGTTTCCGTGTCCTTTGTGCTCGGATACCTGCTCAATTCAGTACATAGCATATGTTACATAGATAGTAGATTACACAGTACATAGCATATGTTACACAGACAGTCGACTATTTAGTACATAGCATATGTTACATAGATAGTAGACTATTTAGTACATAGCATATGTTACATAGACAGTAGATTGTTCAGTATATAGCATATGTTAC
This sequence comes from Bugulina stolonifera, assembly GCA_935421135.1. Lineage (NCBI taxonomy): Eukaryota > Metazoa > Bryozoa > Gymnolaemata > Cheilostomatida > Bugulidae > Bugulina > Bugulina stolonifera. Next base: position 35,307,534 of record OW285187.1, read on the forward strand.
ATAGACAGTAGATTGTTCAGTCTATATCATATGTTACATAGATAGTAGACTATTTAGTACATAGCATATGTTACATAGACAGTAGATTGTTCAGTATATATCATAATTATGTTATACATATAGTAGACTATTCAGTACATAGCATATGTTACACAGATAGTAGACTATTCAGTACATAGCATATGTTACATAGATAGTAGACTATTTAGTACATAGCATATGTTACATATCTCCGAATTACACAGAAACAAGAGGACATAACTCCAAATGTCTGTTATTTTAATTATGTATGCACATTATTGTCCATATATTTAATATGTACATGCATATTGACTTACCAGTCAGTGGTATAGTAGGAACTGCATTATTCAGTGGATGTGTAGGAATGACTATACCACTAGGAGTTGCTACCATGGCAACACCTGCTTCCTGTGTAGTTGCTACCATGGCAACACCAGCTTCCTGTGTAGGCAACGTCACACTAAAATATCACATGTTAAACTAGTAAAATAATTAGATATTATTCTACATACCTACACAATTTTACTGTACTGTAGAGGTAATGAAATTCTACACACACTAACACTTTCTCTAGTAATTACCTCCTCGTAAAAGAAGCAGAAAAAATTTTCGTTCATTTGTCATAATCCCAGTTGCTATATTGAAAAAACCATGTTAACAGCAAATAACAGGTTATTGGAAAATTATTGGAAACGTTTCATCATTTCACTGCTTGGAAAGAAGACAAACCACAAGTTTCAAACTGACCAGTAATTATTGCTTTTAGGGTATTAGATTCGATGTGGATGAGGGACTAAGGTCTGCACTTACCCTTGTGATAGTCTCAGGGTGTCAGTGGGAAAGAGGTTAGCCGTGGCGGCAGCTAGTATATCCTTAGAAAGTGTTGGCACATCACTCTCCTTCTTTTTGCTCTTCCTTGAGCCCCTCTTCTTCTTCTTCACGAGCTCTGCAGGGGGTTGTGGGAATGCTGAAGGTGCTATACTTACAGAGCACATGGGTCCAGGTATGGGTGTGAGTGTGATAGCAGAGCTGAGTAAGTTCTGTCCATTGTTGGAGTAAATGGTTGGTTTTGGCATTATTTTACAGAACATAGAGTTGTCTGCACCAGAAGGTAGAGTGATGGTTGGCTGTACCATGGCTGGCTGCAGTGAAGCTGTGGAGGTACTGTGTACCCCAGTGGTTGCCAGTAGTACCCCAGCAGTACCAGTCGAGCTAGTAGACACTAGATTAGTATTGGGAAGATGTGATGTAATACTCGTACTACTGGATAACGTGGTCACTGCTGCTGTTGATGTAGCTGAAATATATAGTGTATGTAGTGTAGTGTACATGTTGTATAGTGTGTAGAGTATATAACATGGAATATATAGTATAGAGTGTAGAGTATAATATAGTGTAGAGTATATAGTGTAGAATATATAGACAGTGACTAACCTGTAGAGGTAGCGGCTACATACACAGGTTGAGTGTTGCTATCAGAACTGGGAGAGCTACTTGAACTGACCACAGGTATAACTTGACCATTGGGCAGTATTATAGCACGAGGTACTTGATTACTATGTCCAGGTAGTGCCACCAGTCCATTAGGTATGGTAGTACCCACTACATCACAAGTGGCTATGCTAGCTGTAACCATACATATATTATATACATTGACATTTGCATACATATACACACACATATATACATTGTATATTACATGTATATAAGGATACTATATGGACATGTCAGCATAGGCGTATACACTGCATACAGCGAATAGAATAATAGCTAACCAGTATTTGTGGATGATAAGACCCCAGACTGAGACACAGCGGCTGATATGGTAACATCTGGAGGTGTTGTAGGTAGTAGCACAGCTGTGGGGTCTATGGTGGTGGACACAGTAGTAGACACGGTGGTGGAAGTGTTGGTAGAGGGGGTCTTCAGCAGCATCTTCTCTGGTAGGAGGTGAGCGGGAGTCATTCCTTCCGCTACTGCTACACCTTTCTCATTCACATAGTATGTGTGCCCAGTCTGTGTGATGATTAGTCCTGCTTATAACACGGTACAGGTAGAATATAACACGGTATAGGTAGAATATAACACAGTAGGGTAGAGTATAAAACAGTATAGGTGTAGTATAACACGGTATAGGTAGAGTATAACATGGTACAGGTATTAATGTATTAGTATGTATATTTGTAGTGTTTAGCATACCTTGGCCAGGTAGTTTGGTAGGCAGCTTATCACTGGACATTGTGTCACCTGCGCACATAGACAGGATAGAAGGAGCTGCAGTAGCTGTAGGTAAAGATGGGCTGGTCTGAGTTACTACATTCTTTCCTCTCTCTTTAGATACAGTTGGTATCATATTGTGAGTTATGGACTCTGTAAGTGGTCAATCAGTAGAGTAGCAGTAGTGTACTATACTACAGGTATGAGCTTACTGAGTATGACTATAAATAAAGATTGTGGATAATATATACATATACATTGTATATGCATGAGTGTGTTACCTGCTTGGTGCACCATCTTAGCATACATATCTCTCTCTTCACTGACCAGGCGCAATTCTTGTTTCAACCTTGAAATCTCCGCTCCTACAATACATAAAATGTACATGTATAATAGTAACACATACATGTATAACAGCAATGCATACATGTACAACAGCAATACAGTAATACAAACATTTTTTATAACAGTAATACATATATTTATCCATAATATTATAGTCATGATGTAGAGAAACTTCTGCACATGCAGTACTTGCTCCCCCAGTCATGTACACAGAAATTATAGATACACAATGTATAAACATACTTTGAGCTTCATCACCATTATCCTGGAAGAACAGCTTGGACTGCTTAACTAGATGATCCATGAAAGAGACTGCTACCTCAAGCACTGCATTTGTTGATGTAGGCTAGAATATGGTGATAGTGTAGTAAATCATGTCATTATTATTAATATGTCACAGCTATGTGTACATGTATGTATACTAGCTGTAGTCTAGTAGTGTCTACATTTGTTTATATAAGCAGGCTATGGAGTCAATCCAATAGCCTGTAGTGACAGGGAGTTAAGTACAATTAGGTGGTTGTGGAGTTAGCTGGTCTATAACATAGGAAGTTATAGCCTACATACACAGACAGAATACACATGATCTGTGTGAACTACATGTACACAGTGTAATATATACATGTATATGGTGATCTCAATGGTAGAGCCAGCAGATGCTAACAGATTGTGCAGAAGTGAGTAATTGGCTGATTAACTACGCAGACCACCTACACCAATGGATAACCTGCAATGTGCTGGTTTCAGAGAGTATAAGCTATGATCAGACTTTCTCGCTGACAAATCATTCCATCTGAATATTCACTTGATGTGTTTAGAATGTCCACTCTTAAGTGTGTTTTTATGAAGGATTTTGTGTTTGCTTTTAACTAAATGTAGGTCTCTATTTCTTGGAAGTAGGTACATTCATATCTACTGGTAGTACTCTTTAAACACGTAGCTACACACCCTCTTTAAGCACGTAACTACACACACTTTTTAAACACGTAACTACACACACTTTTTAAACACGTAACTACACACCCTCTTTAAGCACGTAACTACACACCCTCTTTAAGCACGTAACTACACACACTTTTTAAACACGCAACTACACACCCTCTTTAAGCACGTAGCTACACACACTTTTTAAACACGTAGCCTCATACCCTCTTTGAACAAGGCTGGTAGTCTTCTGGAATCATTTCTTTAAGTTGAGCGATGTGTAACTTGATCCTATCTTTTCTTTTGCGTTCCAAGCTGTTTCTTTGGGCCCTGTTAATCTTACTAGAAAAACATAAATGCTGGTCAGTTAATATTGTATTCAATGAACAGCTACAGAATTGGCCTTCCTGAGATCATGTATTCCTACATCAAGTACTGAGATACACAAAGCTCCACACAATGTAAACAACACAGCTTACATTTTATAGCATACTATGATAGGATATATTACTACAATTATAGCATACACTATGATATGGTATAATACTACAATTATAGCATACACTATGATATGGTATAATACTACAATTATAGCATACAGCATGACACGATATATTACTACAATTATAGCGTTAGCTCATATTAGTTTGTACTCACTTAACACTACGGATAGCTATGTCAATATTTTCTTTTGGTTGAATTTGATTATCTTCTCCATCTAGATAATAGAATAATATAAAACAGTCTGTTAGAAAATAGAAATGATGGACTCACTAACACTGATAGGTGTCTTTGCCTAAGAAACTTCCAAATGGACATCTATTCCTACTGCAGTCTAATTAGAGTAATATCTTACCGAAAATGATGTTGGTTAATGGTCTAGTTGATGGTCCACATGCCGCACTGAACCAAGTCTTTCTACTAGAATGAACTGATCATTCACACTTGGCCGATTCCGGTAAAAACACGGCCGTTTAGGAACCGTTCATGTGCCAGCGTGGCACAGCTGCGACAGTAGGACGATTCCATGTTCATCATAGCAAAATGGTCCAGTGTGGATATGGCCTAGTGTGGATATGGCCCCGTGTGGATATGGCCCAATGTGAATATGGCCCAATGTGAATATGGCCCAGTGTGGATAGACCTTTAGAAACCTGAGGGTCAGATTCCAATCTTTCAAACAATTAGTGGACCAGTTCAATTGAACAATGTAAATAATTGTAAACTCTTTTCTACATAATATATATAGTTATATACCTGTGTCATTACCAAACACACCATAACCCTCTGTGTAGTCCATATTAGCTCTGTGTAAACACAATATCAGCGGCCACCAGTCAACTTAGCATTTTGCTTCCCCACAGAAGAACTCTGGTCTAAAATTAGAAAAATCCATTATAAAAAGTTCGGTGTTTCTACTGAAGAACATAGCCCAGTTCTACCATATCCAGCTTGTGTTTTTGATCCATGTCAGTAAGGTTTCCGTTGCTAGCCAAGCAAATTGGCTTGTGTGACCCGATTGGTCATTCACAATTGTTCTGAGAATTGCATAGGCCAATAATGTATATTATAATTAAAGCATGTAGGCTATGCATACATAAAAAAAGGCGTTATCCAACTGAGCGTAAGATATTTGTAAGTCTGTAAAATCTGTGTGAAACATTAGCACACATTTTATTTGCCTTCTTTGAACACTTTGCGTGTTCTATAGGCCTACCTTCAGAAGTATTCAAAGATGTTCTGAACTTGCAGAAATTTATTTGTTGGTAGCTCTCGAAACTGTTTATAATCAGATAGAAATTTGTTAACATACAGAATTAACTGGATAAAAAACCTCACAATGACATTTAAATTAGGCTATTATTATAGTCTAATTTATTGCAAAGGGGTAAAAAGGTGGGGAGGCAAATCATTGTTATATACCTAGTTATAATATATTGCAAAAGAGAGTAAAAGGAAAGAGGGATCACTCCAACCAAAAACTGTCCCTTCGCCGCCTCTCAAACCCGTCCAGATTAAATAAGGAGTTGTGCCTCCTCGTGTACAAATCCACTATGGCTATTGGCGTTCCGCAGACCAATAAGAAGCGCTTCTTTACAACGGCGTCGTATAAACCCCCTATTTATATTAACGAGATGCTAATAAAGAATCGTAAATACAACAATCGTTAAATTGCGATTTAAGTCGAACAGCTATCCAAAATACCAGTACGCAGATGGCGGGAAAGTAAATCGCGGAATGTCGGGACTGCCAAATTGGGCGTATTTGATGGGACAGGGTATTATCATTGAGTGAATCTTCTTTCCTTTTACCCTCTTTGATATCGCGATGGGACTTCCGGCGTGTGATGTTCACACCGAGACTTCCAACAGTTTTATGTAAAGATTAGGCCTACATGAGCTTTTTATAAATATTAAAATTCACACAGAGCTATTTTTATCATAATTTTCATTTTGTTGAATATTATTATATTTATTCATTTTCATTTAAATATTTTTTATAATAAACCTAGCTCTAACTGAGCTTTACTTACAGTTGCTATGCACACGACACTAGCCCTTGGGTTAGATTTCACTAGTCATTTTAATTTATACAATGTAAACAATGACTAGACTAGCTCACCAGACAAGATTTACACTAACTAAACTAAGATAGATTGAAATTTCGGAGATTGATTATTTATTATAGAAGAATGGAATCGAATGATTTGATTATTATCTTATGATGATAATTTAATTTATGATATGATTAATTAAATTTAATGATTATGATAAAAACAAAAAAAGTAAAATCAAAATGCGATCACTTATCTCAGAATTTACCTCAGATGAGGTAGGAATCCGCCAGCAATTTCATTTAAATCTATAAGGGAGCCTCTAGCTCTAACTATTTTTGGACTAGGTTCAGCGATTTTAATTTTACAGTATTAGTATTAGTACTATATCACTGTTTAGGATCTTATTACAATTCCGGCAATTATTTCATTTTGAAAAAATGTGGTAAAACAAGCAAACCATTCTAAAAAAAAATTATATCACCTGTGCTTATCTCACCCCATAAAATGAATTAAAATAAATTACTATTATTATTATATTATTAGAAATAAAATCTATTATTAGTGATTTGTTTAGGAGTTTGGAACAGAAAATGTGTAACGCACGTTGCGCGATTGCATGAATACTCGCGTTACAGGTGCGTCTGCTGAGGCAAGACACCCAGCTTTCGATGTTGGGCAAAAATACACTGCAACTATGTAAAATCTAGCGATTTCAATTATTTATCAAAACTATCACTTCCGTTCCGTTGTGGCAAAGCAAACTTTTTGCCTATTTATTTACAAATAATGTAGTTGACATCCCTTCCCTTTGTAATGATTATAGTAAATAATGAGAGCATGATAGCGCACAGTGTAATACTGAATTGAATTAATTCATATTGCTATTTATTTAGCGTGTATATGCAATTTCCGAATATTATTATGACTATTAGCCTAGTAAAGTATTAAGCGTATTCAATATAACTAAATTAGACAAGTTATTAACCGTAACTATACTATTTAATTTTGTAACTCATATAATTACAATATAACTAATAATATCATATTTATTATCATTTTTTTATTATTATATAACTATTACTATATAACAATATTTAATTACTTTATTTATTATTTATAATAAAATATAAAATAATTAAATATAGTTATAGTAAGTTATAATAAAATGATAATAGTAATTAATTATTAATAGGTACTAAATATGATATTATTAGTTATATTCATATTGTAATTATATTACATGAGTTATAAAATTAAATAGTGTAGTAAATAACTTGTCTAATTTAGTTATAATTGCCAAACACAGTAACTTGTAATGTCAGTCTCTACGCGGACGATACACTCCTATACCAAGAAGTGAACAATGATCAGGAATCCATGGAGTTTCAGAAAAACATTGATGCTGTACAAGAATGGTCCCAAAGATGGAAAATGCCTTTTAATGCATCCAAATGCCATGCGATGGCTTTCAATGTCGGTGCGCAACTACCAGCATACAGACTAGGTACTACTGTGATTCCTTGGACTGATAAAACTCGTTATCTTGGGATAACCCTACAACAGGATTTGAAGTTTGATCAACACATCGCTCAAAAAACAGTCAAAGCAAGCAGAATACTGGGAGCTATCAAACATACTCTACACTGTGCACCGACCAAAAGTCGATTACTTGCATACACTAGTTTGTGTAGACCAATCCTGGAGTATGCAGACACCGTGTGGGATCCAACAAGTAAGCAGACCATTGAATACATAGAAAGGATTCAGTGTAAAGCAGTTCGCTTCATCAGTAATCTAAAGGGACGTGAAAGTGTCACTGCAGCCAAAAATCTTCTTGGACTAGTACCCCTCGAGTGTAGGAGACGAAATCATCGAATGACTTTACTTCACAAAATTCTCCAAGATGAAGAGAGCCACAATACACTATCCTCCAGTTACAATGAAATTGTTGAAAGCCGCTCGCAAACAACCATGACAACCAGAGCTGCAGCCAGAGGCGAACTAACATCAATTTCTGCCACAACCAATGTATACCATAATAGTTTTCTCCCTCGAACAATCCGAGATATAAGAATTGGCTATCCCGAATAAAAGTAAATCAGCGATACGCTGTATTATTGACCTTTTCACTGTAGCACACTGTTAGTAATGAGGCATTCAACTTGCACAATTTGTGATAATAGAATGTTCTATCAACGACGAGTGAGTAACGAGTGAGTAACTGTGTCTGAATTAGGCTGTTATTCTTCTGTGCTATGAACATTCATTTGTATTATATGGACTAGTATCAGTATGTATAACAGAATCACCATTTTGGTCAAGCCACCAATAGGCATAGTATGTCATGATTGTACTGCTCTGCAAGAATGGATTAGTAAACAGAAGTTTGATAAATGAGACATATAATTATGGTCTACTAATTATCGCAACTTGGTTTTAAACTGCAATCATTATCCTCTCTTTGACTTGCGATATGGAAAAGTATGAGTTCTCACAGCCTATGAAGATTACTTGTACACTGTGTCTCGATTTTTACTTGTCTACTATGCTTATAGAGCCTGCATCGTTGTAGGTAGTCTCACGCGTGTGGGCAATATGGGTGAAATGTTCAACAAGAAGGCACTGATATATTCGGCCACAACATTGGGAGCTAGACTAATCTCTACAGTGTTTAACTTTTACTATGTAAAGATATTCCTTGACAAGTATAATATGAGTCAAACATGGTTTCAATCTTCCCAATTTATATTTGCGATCTGGAATGCTGTAAACGATCCGTGGTTTGGCTATTTGCAGGACACTGCTAAGGATGGTTGGATATCAGTGAGACGTAAATGCATTCTATATGGGGCAGTTCCTTGGGCTATATCTTTCCTCATTCCGTGGTTCCCATGGGCAGACTATACTGGGGGCAGTCATGGCTTCATATGCTTTATTCAAGGGTTATCCGCTCTTTGCTTGTTTGATACATTCTTCACATTCTGCTTGTTAGCTCACTGTGCTCTCATGACAGAGTATGGTGAGAGTGAAAATGAGCGGTTGTTAATGGTGAAGTACATGGGGATGGCTGGTATAATAGGCACTAGCTCCATATTCGTGACGGATTACTTCTCCGACGGTCTCGCCAATTATCATGTCTTTCAGTTCATCTGCGTAATACTCGGTATTCTTTCTCTTGGCGCTTTTTATGTAACTGGGAAATATGCTGATACACACTATGACTCCTCTGACAGTAAAGCATTCGCCACAGGATCCTACTGGACCCTTACTAAGGATATATTTAGGAATAAGAACTTCCTGTGTTTTGTTGTCATGAATTTTATGCAAGAGCTTCATATTACCTACATCATGAGCTTTGCTAAGATATTCACTGAGCAGCTTATTCCAGCTGAAGACTTATCAACTGGGGCTAGGAGTGTCTTACTTGGAGCTCTTATGGTTATCACTCAGGTGAGACGGCTTATACTGTAGTTACACTCCCTGTTGCTATAGAGATTCAACGTGATATTATCCATGATACTTGTCCACGCACTTTATTACAGTGTTGTACTTTTAGATTGCTGTTGTAGCAGTTTCACCATTTGTACACAAATTCAGTTTATACAAGATGGAGATGGCTACATTCTATATAAAGATAGTGCTGGGATTAGTCATGTATTTCTCTGGAGCCGGTCAAACTATCTGGTATATGCTCTTCCTCATAGTGGATTTGTAAGTACCAGGTTTATGCATTTACATGATGTTGGACCATAATGTATTGCACATCTACGATGTGCATATTTACTGCCAATACAATCATGCACAACTATCGCCAAGGTCCTCATCCTAATGCTGACTTTGAGGATGTTCAATGTTGTTATTGATGTGTATTGTGATCCCAGTAGGTTAATATATTATCATTATCCTCTATTTCTCTGAGTCATTGGAACTCTTGGTGGTTGATTTTGTAGGAAGGGTAACTCCTACTTGTTTGATACACAATTTACACTGTAGATACATTTGCATTTCCACCATATTCAGCCCTAGTAGAGAAAATACATGTGAGAAGGATAATCAATCACTGTAAGCAATTGAATGTCATGCATTCACATGCAAATTTAAGTGGAATTAACCCAATTATGTTGTCAAATGATGCATGTATAGCTGTTTGTATCATACATGTACAGTGGAACTGGTACATAAAATTGGCATGTTGGCATGAAATATTCTGCCAGATACATGTTTTAAAGGTGATCTTGTTTTTTTTTATATTTGATTTATTTTCCCCAGTAGGGGAGGTGGGCCGTGCTTGGAGGTACTGCAATACCAAGACAACCCGTGGCAGAGCCGAAGCAAGCTTCTGCGCTCCACCCAGTTCCAAAAATCAGATTAATATCATAGTGACACAATGTGCCACGAATCAGATATTAAACTGATTAGAACAGATACTACACTTTGATCTTAGCCAATAGGCCGAGAAGCGATGCCTAAGCAATGAACCACCAAAACGCCCAGTTCAACTAAAGTGATAACTGTATAGGTGTTGATAGAGGTAGACACCTATCTCAAGTCCAAATTTATACATGTAAACCAATTATTGAGCTATAACCTCCATGCCCAATACATACAACAGTAAACATAATTAAACTCTCATACATAGACATACTTGGTGTTTAATAATGCAACACTTGTCTAGAAATACCTGTTTCTTAAGGATGTGCATAATTAAGCGGGAAAACTTAAACGTGACTATAAAGAGAGTGATCTGTCATTTTCAACGGCTATCAGTTCTACTGAATACAATGTACCTCAACAATAAGGATTGTCAAGTACTATAATTACATTGTATAGTCTATAGTGAAACTTGAGACTGAATGCAACCAACAACCTAGTGGTGGCAATAACATAGTGCACTAAATACACTTCACGCAACAATAATAAAGCATATATTTAATACCATGAGCTCGGCTTTGGTTTCAAGCACTGCAAAGTGCACTTCTATTGTAGCTACATGGCATATAATTACTAGACATGTACTACCATAATATACTGGTAGATGTTAGGATATGGCTACTACAGGATATACAACATGTTAACACAGACAGTACGGTATAGGTAGTTACCCTGAGCGCTTACCATCTAGACCCTGTTTAACATCAAACACAACCTGTCCTTTCATACCATTGACTCCGGAAGTAACTGTAGCATCAGAGTTCAATTTGTCAACAATCTGCTGCAAGATTCTCTCTAGACCCCCATTCTTCAGTCTCTATAACAATTACATTAGTAGAACACAGCTGACCAACCACATCAGCCACAATGAGGTCAATAATGAGGTCGAATAATACTCCCGCCATACTTGCCAAGTGACCACATATTTTGAGCAGAAGAGTCCAGATTTTTTGCTCTCGCTCCTTGGCAAGTATATATTATATAGTTTTATATTTGTTTTTATGTAACAAATTTATTGATACTTTATGTGTTTATTCGGTTTAGCACTCTCTCAGATGGCGCCTTCTCCTTCTTCATTATCAATTTGTCAGATATTGCGGATGAAGACATGGCCATAAATGGACGCAAGTATGTCTACAATATATTCAACATTTTACAGTGTATGCTTTCTCAAAATCTATGGAACCACAATTATCACTTTTGACTTACTTTGGGAGTCCAAATAATGTGTAACCACTTACTGTACTTGGACCTTTTTCACACCCGTACTTTGAGGTCAACAGAATCTCTTTGTGCTTGAAGATGGGCATGTAGTTTCATGACGAAAAGTAGTTTTAGATGCATTTTGTTTGCTTCCTAATATTCCGGTGACTATCTACATGTATTTTCTTCTGACAATGATATCTGGATCGTTAGGTAAATATTAGTAAACAAACAAGGTGTGCCTAAAACTGATTTTTATCGTCTCTTTGCTCATCATTGTAATGAGACAGCGCTTGTTATTGGATACTGAATAGGTAATACACACATGTATGTATATTGCAGGAAACCAATAGCCAGTATGGTGTATGGTTCGAATGCAGTAGTGGTGAAGCCAGCTCTATCCCTCGCACCAATGGTTGTCGCTGGACTAATCAACAGATACGGGTACGATGCCGTGAAGGCTGGCACTGCGACTGCTGCCCAAACTCTGGCGTTGAAGAATACGATATTCCGATTCTCCTGTTTTGCCCCAGTAGTCATTGGTGTGATACAGGTTCTAGTGTGGAGGCACTACAAACTAAGAGGAGGAAGCAGCAATGCTAACACTAAACCAGTCACACCAGATCTCTCAACTGTTTAAATCGGCAAGAATCTCCGTCACTGTAATGAGTACCCATTAATTTATTTATAAATTTTTATCCCAAGTATGGTTAAGAAAATTCAGATTTAACTGAGAATTTCCCCATATTCTAGATGCATGAAATCTTGATGAGTGGTATGATGCTGATGCACAAGCATTCCAACAAGTGTTAATTCCAACCTTGTATGATTCCACTTACCTTGTAATAGCAAAACACTTACATTACATATCGCTATAATGCATTTCTTACTTCCTTGAATATTTATTAACAAGTGGCCTATATTGCTTTCTGGTTTTGAGGTACAGGTTTTGAGGTACAGATAGCGTACAGTTGTATAATTTTAATACATGTTTGTATTACGAGTGAAGTAATAAAGTATAGTTATAACATTGATAGTAAGTGGTGTATTGTAGTGATAGTTACAAAATAGGTACAAAATATAGTGCAGTTATACAATAGTTATAGTAATACAGTACTTCATTATTGTATATACACTGTATATATACCTTGATAAGATCAGTAAGTATGGCTTAGCATAAGATTATCAGTTATAGATCTGTGTTGGAGATTTGGCTACTGAAGATTCTAACAATTCAATACTAACATTCCTATCTATGGACTACTTGCACCCTACTCAGCAGTAAAATGGGTACGGCACTTCATATATGATATATCTATTGAAGTGTATATATAATATAATAGTATACTTGCCTATTCTACTAAGCACTGTCTTTAGTACATTATATAAAGAATAACATATTACAGTTTTTCAGATAATACAATGTTTACATGATAATATATAAGTAGTAACAGTCCTGTTTGATATTGTAATATAAACCTACAATATATAGGATACCGGGTGTTGTAATAAATTATATAGAAGAAAAAGAAAAAACTGTAATAACAATGAATGCACTACACTCAAAGGTGTTTTGTATATACATTTACATGCAATAGTTTACGACTACACTGTTATAGATAGTCTATATATTGGAAGTTGTCTTTCCCCATTCTCTAAGGGAGAGGACAACTACTCATTATAATAAGTAGCTTCTGAGTTGCCCTGCTGAATAACATTTACATACTGTAATATAATGTATAGCATGTAGTCTAGCAAAACAAATTTCTAACCATCAGATATTAGAAGCCAGTATTAAGACCAGCTAGTAGCAGCTAGTTAGCTAATACATAATATTTCATATGAGTAAATAAATCATGCGCGGTACAGTATATCATAATAGCACCTAGACCTTACATAACATAGTGTAGTTATTATTAGATAATTATTTGTTTGCTGTGCTTTTAGCACGTAGTAAGGTAGATTATGTCTATAGAAACATTACAAGCTTTCCTTTTCAGTTTTAATTTCTATTTTGTCCACTCCAAGAGTATCGTCCAACCCAGTGACCGCTTGTATAGCATCTAGAAGTAACTGCAAACAAAGTGAAAACACTGAGTTATAATTCACCATTAGCCTGCCCGTATTGAGTATTACAATGAAGAGTTGTCTCTCCTCCTACCTAGGAAGTAATGAGAGGATAACTCTCACACGTGATGGCAGTTCAGCCATAGCTATACTTTGTAGGAGTACTCTAGGGCATTGGATGGATGAGTTGTAATACAATCTAATAGGCTGTAGGTCATAGCTAGGTATAGATATATCTAGAGTACAGGTGCACCTGCCTTCTGGCTGGTAATGGATGGACTAATTGTTAAGCATTGAGGAACCCATTCAGGTCAGCAGCAGTATTAGCACAAAGAGAAATACCACCCAATATTAGAGACAAGTAGTAGTTACAGGCAGCTACAGCAATGATACTAGTGTTACTACTAATACATCTTTCACACAGGATTAGCCTGGGCTATACACCCATGTTACATTACAGTGCAATGCCTGGATATATTAAACTCCTATGGAAATACTAGAGGAGTCTAAGAATGGATTGAATTGCCCAAAAACAATAGATGAAAGCATAGACCCTGGCTGGGAGCAGCAGTAGCAAGTAGGGAATGTATTCTAGAAAGTGTAATGTGTTCTAACTCCAGAGGTGAAAATTTGTGAAAAGTTCTGCCATCACTCAGCATTGTAAAGTGTGTCTAAATATAGCATTAATATTAGTTTACCTCTTGCTATATAACAAGTAAATATAAGAATACAGTTGAGATAATGCAGTGAAGAGGACAAAGCTAAACAGTGTTGCAAGTAGACCTACAATTGTATGTATCATCTACCTGAACCTGTGTGAACTTGTTGTAACATGTCACACTGACACCAAACTATACAGACATGGGTGTGTCAACCATGCTCTGTTTCTAACATCCATGTAGTACCATGTATGCATGTACATGTATCTAGTGAAACAAGTACACAGTATAGGTATCCAGTGTAAGTACACAGTGTAAGTATACAGTGTATGTATACAGTGTAAGTATACCGTGTAAGTATACAGTGTAAGTACACAGTATAGGTACACAGTGTAAGTACACAGTGTAAGTATACAGTGCATGTAAGTATACAGCGCATGTATACAGTGTAAGTACACAGTATAGGTACACAGTGTAAGTATACAGTGTAAGTATACAGTGCATGTAAGTATACAGTGTATGTATACAGTGTATGTATACAGTGTAAGTGTACAGTGTAAGTATACAGTGTAAGTATGCTATAACATACCCTGTCATCCAGGTCCTCATCTCCGGAAATTGTGATTGTATGTTTCACTCTCTTCTCTATGTAACCGTCTCTTTCAGTGGTGCACTACAAGGTAGAGGTCAAAAGTTCAGCTAGTGATACTGTTGGTGGGGGATTGGCGGGGCACACAGGAGAAACAACCAGCGAGGGAGCTGCCATACTCATTACTCAGCCATATAGAGTTTATTGCATAGTAACAGACATGTTCCACTTTATGCAGTAAGGTAACAGACATGTTACACTGTATACAGTAAGGTAACAGACATGTTCCACTTTATGCAGTAAGGTAACAGACATGTTACACTGTATACAGTAAGGTAACAGACATGTTACACTTTATGCAGTAAGGTAACAGACATGTTACACTGTATACAGTAAGGTAACAGACATGTTACACTGTATACAGTAAGGTAACAGACATGTTACACTTTATGCAGTAAGGTAACAGACATGTTACACTGTATACAGTAAGGTAACAGACATGTTACACTGTATACAGCAAGGTAACAGACATGTTACACTGTATACAGCAAGGTAACAGACATGTTACACTGTATACAGTAAGGTAACAGACATGTTACACTGTATACAGTAAGGTAACAGACATGTTACACTGTATACAGTAAGGTAACAGACATGTCACACTGTATACAGTAAGGTAACAGACATGTCACACTGTATGCAGCAAGGTAACAGACGTGTTACAGTGCATGCAGTACGGTAACCTACTGTGCTCGTTGCTTGGAATATCCGGTGTTCATGGTTGGGTTTATGGTAGCCGTTCATGTCAGACTTAGAGTCGGGAACAAAATTAAACTGTCTTTTCTCAGTCTTGACAGTAGGAGGCGACCAAGTGGAACGGGTGGAGGGCTCATTGGACCCACCCGCAAACTTCATACTGGTTGTTTTAACAGTTGGAGGCTAAAATCAACAGCATTCACAGTGAGTGAGTAGCAAGCAGTGAATGGAACAGGTTGTTCCTTGGATAACCCCACCCACACTATAATAGCATTCATGCAGACCAGATGAGCAAGCTGTCACAGGATGGGTATCATCTTAGTTAATAAGCCAATCAGAGTGCAGACAAAGCAGCAACAGCATATCCAATGCCCCATGAGTCACATGTCTCAAATATAAAGTATATTTCAAACATTTCACTCAAATGCAAAGTTGATTTAGTTAGGAATTACACAGATGTGGGAAATTCTAATTCAGTATGTACACGATGTAGCCAATTGGTGAGAACTAATTTAGTACGTAGCAAAGTGGCAAGTAATTAGAGTAAGCACAGATAAGCAGTAGAACATACCACACCCACATTAATAACCTTCTCGCATCTTTCTGCTGTGGCCAGTTTGATGGACTTGTCCATTCCTCCAGTGGGCATGACCCCTGCTGACTCGAGGCTGAATAAAGGTAGCGGTAGTTCTCCAACTCCAAATCGAGGCACAGCTATCGGTGGTGGTTGCGACTTTGGCGTTGAACTGCTAGGGTGAGAGTTACTTCCTCTAGGTGATGATTTAGATGGAGAGGTGGGGGTTGATCGACCAGGTGATATTGGTTGTGAGTCGGTAGATGAAAGCTACAAACAGGGAGGTAATGCTGTGACATGTAGAGCATTGAAATGTCTAGTAAGGGTGACCTATTATCAGGTATGTATATCTATAAAGAATAGACTGTGTACAAATCCAAACTGTAAACTTTGTCATTAAAGCGGTTTTGATCATTTTAGAGTTATCTTCTCAATGTTGACCAATGAAATGTTTAAATTTTCTGACATTTCACCAAATACAACTCAACTCAACCACCAAACAATAACATGTGCTGTACGTACAACTGCTCAGCATCAAATGAGTACATCACACCAACATTGAGTTGTATTCTCTGGTGCTACATGTATGTTGGGTTTAGAGTAAGCCACTGTTCTATGACTAACTCACATATATACTGCATACCTAATACTAATGACAGGTTACTGAATAATATTAATTTGTAAACATATTCACAATAAATGAGTTGATAATATCACAATCTGATAAATCTGTAGAGATTGTCATCAGTATGACAATGATATGACAATGATAGGAGATGAGGTATACAGATACATGACACCTGTGATAGGGTACAAAGTACCTGTGGAGCACCTGCAGATGTCAGAACATTCTCATCTACAGGTACTAGCTCTGACATGTCAGCACACTGGTTAGGCTGTCTGCTGCTACTACTATTGAGCCTCTCTTTCGGTACAGGTTTCCTGTATTGTCCATTAGGAGTACGGTGAGAAGAAGTGGCTTGACTAGGTAGTATATCGGTATCGCACTCTGTCCCAGCCTCACCATTCACTAGATTGTCTGTACCTAATGCACTCGAGTCGGGGCCTAGAGAGTCTGGGGTAGGGATACGTGTACGGGAGTTATGTGCCCCTCGTGATGCTGACATACCACTCACACTGTCACCTGGTATGTATTCTCCATAGTCATCCATTGATATGTCTACCAGCTGATCTGTACCTCTTGTTGCACGACCCTGCAGTTAGACAAGATTATATGTTTGGCTGAATTCTTAGCAAAGATTATACAACTTGTGCATATTGAAACAACTCAATTGCTGTATACACTGTTTGTATACGAATATACACTGTCTGTATACGAATATACACTGTCTGTATACGAATATACACTGTCTGTATACGAATATACACTGTCTGTATACGAATATATACCGTCTGTATACGAATATACACCGTCTGTATACGAATATACACAGTCTGTATACGAATATATACCGTCTGTATACGAATATATACCGTCTGTATACGAATATACACCGTCTGTATACGAATATACATAGTCTGTATACGAATATACATAGTCTGTATACGAATATACATAGTCTGTATACGAATATACACTGTCTGTATACGAATATACACTGCCTGTATATGAACATACACTGTCTGTATATGAATATACACATGCAATTGGAAACTCTCCAGCTTATGGTATTCCATAGCCAAGCTGCCACACTGTCGTATACATGCATATGTAGTGTTACTATAGGGGAGGGCAGTTGATGCGTATAAGTCAGTATATCTACAGTGAAATTATACTACATGAATGCACATGCAAGTATACTACAAGTCAAGCTGTTAATATAAAGGTTAAACAGTGGAGTTATCTACTCAACAACAAACACTGAGTGATAAACTAGTCACTAATAGAACACAATACACTCAGTTAGTACTACTAGAACAGTACATTGTATAACATTATATACAGTGGTGTAGACAACTCCTCATCTATAGACAACAAACAGAATATGAAACCAATGTAAGTACATGTGTTGGAGGTTAGGTCAGTGTTATACATGAACATAACATGCACATGCATGCAGTGTTATATTATACTATCACTACTAATTTTACTGTGTTTGTTATGTTTGGCACATGCTGACATGTTTTGACACACACTGATGCATGCAAACTTAAACAACCTGTTCATGTGATTGCGTGGAGTTTTTCTCAAGGCTCAGTGAAGGCACCAGAACTCTACCAGCTTTGTCCTGCCATTGAGAAACCAAATATACAACAATGCATTGTGGATGGCAATGCATTGTGGGAGCAATTGCAAACTATTATAATTGAATATTATGTTAGAAGAGAGAAGTACTGCTGTAGTATTGGGTAGGGTAGATCATTAAACGATTTAACTAAGAGTATAACTTACCATTCTAATTAAATAATCTTTTCTGTACTGAAACACACACCAATCTTACTACTGATGACATTATGTCATGATATACAATGTACATGCGTGTATAGTGTAAGCTTGTAGTTATTACTGGGCACTGTCAGGAGGAGACAACTCTACACATTGGTATATTATTACTACATACTACTATTTAGCACATACCCCAACAGTGTTATAGTTTCTATCTACAGTAGGTTCCCTGCTATGCAGTCTAGTAGATGGTATAGGCATGGTACTTGTACTCTGGTGTAGTCCTGGGTATGTATCAGATGACATGATGCTGTTACATCGAGAGAACGACTTCCTCGGTGTGCCTGCAACCCCACATATTACACTATGTATAACATGCTCAAGTGCTGCACACATATTACACTAGGTAAATATGCTCAAGTGTTGAAGGGTGAAATGTAGTTCAAGTAACATCAAATATACACTTGGCCTCAGGCCCCACACTCACCAATATTCCTAAGCTGGGCCTGTGTACGACCAGACATACGCCACCTCTTAGAACCGAAGCCCCTCAGGGTACCAGTGTCAGTTGGTTCAGGATGTTTTAGTCTGAAGAACTGATGATTCTCCACAGCTATTCTCCACAACCTCTTGGCTAACTTAGGTGTGGGCAGTTTAAACCCCAAAGTTTTCTGTTCTCTCTCAAACTATAACATCACAATAACAATGTATGTATTGTAAACGTACTTAGTACTGGTGTTTGAGAGGTGGTGTAGTGTACAACCCATGTATACGAGTCATATAGGGCCTATAGTCATGATGTCTCAATGTTACGCTATACTGCTATATTACACTTAGTAAAGGGAGGTGATATGACCAGCTCCCTTCTCCCTACTCTGTACAATGTGTATATTTAGAACTTTTCCACTGCCAGCTGTCTCTGTAGGCATCGGTATTCAGCCAGTGGTCACCTTTGACCTCTCCATAACTAGGTGATGACTTGAGTATAGGGTATGGTACAGTACAGAGGCAGCAGGTATAGAATGACAATCACACAGGAATGTGCTAGCTGGCAGTCGACTGTACACCATATACCCTGCCCTGGGTATGACACATGTTTTTATATCAAACAATATTTATTTTGACAGAACAGATCACTATTGAATAATTGAATGTGCCAGTGTGGGTTGGGTAATTAGAACTAGTCTAAACAAGCAGATATGTGGCCCAGATTTGGAATGCTACACACTGTACACAGTATACAAATATACATGACTGTATTACTACACGTACATACATGCATAATACAGTATAACACACTACTATTTACTGGACATGTGATGTATGACTGCTCATGTCTATAACATAGATAACACAGTGTATCGCATCTAAAGGGTCTATTATATTGGTCATGGAGTCCAGATAATAAATTATTAATAAACAATAAAACTATTAGACTGTGTAATAATTAGAGACAATACTGGAGGTAACCCAGTACACAGGTGTGCAGTGCAGTGTGGGTATATACAACTGTAACTGTACTTACATCACCTGGCCGGACCTTTAAATGAAACACTGTAGTCTTATATGAGAGTTTGAGTATTCTCGGCCATTTATAGGATTCCATACGAAGTCTTCCGTGATATATATACAGTCCACTGGCTGACACACCAATCTTTATCTAACAGAAACAGTACAGTTCATGTGATACATGTATATATCCATGTCATATAGTAGTATGCACCATGTAGGCTACATTGTATATTGGTTCAGAGTTGCCTCTACATCCGATACAACTGGGGTATTACCTCCCCCTACATATCAGTAAGTGAGCTCTCCACAACACTTACAGATCTGCCAGTGGAGTCTTTTACTGGATGGAAGTCCATACCGTATAACGCACATTTCTTTGCATTTGTGAGAAATTCAAGATCAGCTTCAGCTGGAGTTAGACCCCTGTAACATGATACAGCATATACTACGTGTATATACTACATACAGCATATACTACATGGCTGCATATACTACATAGTACACACGGCATGTACTACATGCAGTATATACTATATAGATGTACTACATACAGCATATATTACATACAGCATATACTAGGCTACATACATGTACATGTTTATGGTTACATGTCTTGATACTTGATAAGAGAGTACAATTAGCCATCAAATCAATATTTACATTGCAAATCTTTACAACAAGCCAAGTATAGAATCTAGGAGTAATAAACTAGCTATATTATATACTGTAGTTAGCAGTGACTCATGTACAGTATATTAGGCTAGATACTGTATATATTCTATGGTAGAGTACAATGCAGTCTACTACACAGTATAGTATAACAACCTACATAGATAAACAAGGCACTTACTTGCAGGTTTTATGCAGGTCATTGATACGCATTAACAACTCTTCACTTTGATTAGGTGCAAAGTTGTACGCCCTGAGATACTCCACACCAACGTGCTGTGTTCTGTCAAAGTCGTCTATTTCACCCTGGGCAGTGTAGGAGCCGAGCACGGCTAACGTCTGAAAGGAGGCTGGTAGTCTACCGGTAAACAGGTCTTGTCGTATCTGTAGAACTATGAGATACCTGGTGAGATCCTCGTTCAGCTGCTCTGGTGCTGGAGGGTAGAACTTGAGCTCCCAGTAGAACACCATGTCCTTAGCTGTACAATATATTCAACATAGCTTAGGTTGGCATGACTTGATCCTAACCGCACAGTTACAACCATGTCTACCTTGTAGAGAAAATATGTGGAGTGTAGACCACTGGACAAACAGACCGACAGACAGACTGACAGACAGACAGACGGATGAACAGACAAGCAGATGGATGTATATGTATGATATGTAGTTGTCAAGGGAGTGCACCATTACACTCAATACCAGCTAGCACACTGCTGCTGTTTGTACAGTACACAGCACAGAACACAGTTACAGTAGCCTACATGTATATAGGACTGAAGATGAACTGATACTAACAGTATTATAGTGGACTGACCACAGACCAAGGGTCAGCAGACATATGGCACACTGACTCAATACATAATTATACACTCCTAATGTTCTTATCAACAGATTTATCCCTCAGACTACAACTATAGTAGTACAATAGTGTGTGCCAAACTGTTTAGCATAATGTAACTTTTCATTAAATTGTCAATAGAGTTTGCATCAGCTGTATCTAATATGGAATTATCTCCTCATTGCCTCTTATACAGCGTACTTCACACTACGTACCAACATATACATGTATATACTACTACTCTATACTCTATATGGGGTGTATGGGGCATGTGTGATGCCTGCCACTGTATGCTGACAGCTCCTAGTGCCAGAGCACATCATAATATTCACTGGGTAATATCAAAATAATATATCCTTGTCTTGGGAGAAATGTTTTGATATATTAGTCATCTACACTTCACATAATGTTATGTAAATGTAATGTGACAAAACTGATCATTAATTCACATTGTTACAGTGTTATATCACGACATGTTGGTGTGAACTGTATAGTATTGTACTGAGGTAGGCATACATATAGCCAGGTAGTACAGGCAGTGTAGCACAGTGTGGTGTGGGAGAAAGGCAGCACATACAACTTGTATATAAAAATACTCTATTTGCTAGTCAACTGTTTAGCTATATACAGAGAACCTGCTATCACTTTGTTTATATTCACAACACAGCAGATCAACTTCTCAATCTATTTGATATGCCATAATAATACTCTAACATTTCAGATGTTAGCATGAAACCAGCATACAGTATACAGCATACAGTATACAGTATACAGTATACATCATACAGTATACAGCATACAGTATACAGTATACAGTATACATCATACAGTATACAGTATACAGCATACAGTATACAGCATACAGTATACATCATACAGTATACAGTATACAGCATACAATCAGCTAAATGTAACCTAAACTATATCGTGTCCACTACTCGAATATAATACTAATAGAATACTAATACATATTTTGTACATGTACATACTATTAGTTGGGTGGACATGTACCTGTAGATACATAGCAGTAGTTGTGTCACAGACAGTACTGATTGAATCAACTTACGGGAACAGTATAACAATGCCATGCCAACAATGTCTTAGTTTATAGTTTCTACTTGACCATAATTACAGTAATTACAAACAAAATAATAAACAACATAAACAATAGAGGGAGTTTTATCATAACATTCAGTGTATTGGCCTATATAACCTGTACAAAGGAGGGAAAGTGTAGGATACAACTCTATCTTACAAGTAGTGCACTTCTCTATGGGTAGTATGGGTATTGTGGGTAGTACGGGTAGTGCCCCTTCCCAACTAACTACACACATTATTTGAAGGCTAACTCTTCATGAACTAGCACCATACTTAGACCCAATTGCGTTTGGAGATGTGGGAAAACATACATTATATGTGTATATTCTGTATAATACTGTATAATACATAGGTGTATGTGTTATGTAAATAGTGGATCAGCTATATGTAATATTATAATTATAATATGTGTAAGACCTATCTATTTACACATCTACTGACCATAACATAGTATGTAACATTAGATACATGTTACAGTAGGTGTATACAACTGTATTTCATACTCTACTATTATACTCAGTGTAACTAGCTATCACTACTATAATATGATGTAATGTAAGCTAACAGTTGAAGAAACATGTACACAACATACTGAAATACAACAAATTACATGTAGTGGAGGAATGTGTATCAAATACTAAATAATGAACCATTTATTTCCTATCTACTACAACACTCCAGTAAGTGTAAGGTGGTGTGTGGAGAGATAGTATAACTATATTATAGTGTAAGGTGGTGTGTGGAGAGATAGTATAGCTATATTATAGTGTAAGGTGGTGTGTGGAGAGATAGTATAGCTATATTATAGTGTAAGGTGGTGTGTGGAGAGATAGTATAGCTATATTATAGTGTAAGGTGGTGTGTGGAGAGATAGTATAGCTATATTATAGTGTAAGGTGGTGTGTGGAGAGATAGTATAGCTATATTATAGTGTAAGGTGGTGTGTGGAGAGATAGTATAGCTATATTATAGTGTAAGGTGGTGTGTGGAGAGATAGTATAGCTATATTATAGTGTAAGGTGGTGTGTGGAGAGATAGTATAGCTATATTATAGTGTAAGGTGGTGTGTGGAGAGATAGTATTGCTATATTATAGTGTAAGGTGGTGTGTGGAGAGATAGTATAGCTACATTATAGTGTAAGGTGGTGTGTGGAGAGATAGTATAGCTATATTATAGTGGGGAGTAACTAACAGCCTGCCAGCCCTTCACATTTAGATTGATTACCATGTGGATTATGTCCATATATGTAATACTGTAGTTACTGCCTGCAGCTGATATTGCAAGGGAATGATTGAAACCCCTTCACTATATTATACATGTACATTAGTGGTCTGTAGTAGAGTGGTAGCAGCGATTCCCGTTGGACTAGTCTTATACAGTACAGAGTATATTATATTCTAGAAATTACCCAGTTATACCATGTACCATGTACTATGTACTCGTACCATGCGATGTGTACTGTGCACTGTGTACTACGCTATGTGATGTGCACTGTGTACTACGCTATGTGATGTGCACTATGTACTACGCTATGTGATGTGCACTGTGTACTACGCTATGTGTTGTGCACTGTGTACTACGCTATGTGATGTGCACTGTGTAATATGCTATGTGATGTGCACTGTGTAATAATATGTGTATATGAGCAGAGAGACACTTACTGGACTCCATTTGCTTGTCAATTCTCTTATCCAAGTTCAACCAGTACTGTAAGCAAAAAGGGAATCATACACTGGAGTCAGTACATGGAATATAATATTATGACATACACACCCAGTATTACCAGTTCTAGTAAATATCTGATTACTTATATATTAGCTTACTGCATATGATAACCAATTAATCTATTTATTATATGAGTGTACAATGTCTAGTTTAAAATGTACAGTGTTCAATGGTCAGTTTCACTCTCCCCACACATGGGATACTTACCCTGGCATACTGTCTGCCCACACATGGGATACTTACCCTGACATACTGTCTCCCCACACATGGGATACTTACCCTGACATACTGTCTCCCCACACATGGGATACTTACCCTGACATACTGTCTCCCCACACATAGGATATACTTACCCTGACATTCTGGGAACTTCTATATGATATACTGAAATAGTCAGCTTCCTCTAGGCTCAGCTTCTGTGCCACATTGTCAAACAGGACTTTCCCAAGTGCATTTTTCTAAACAGAATAGCTAGCATTACTCTAAATGTACTGTAGACTATCTAACATGGTAGAAGAACTTTCAGAGAAACCATCCAACATGTTTGCATCAAAAAGGACACAGGTAATGAGTAACTAATTGTAGTAACTGATTCATACAGGAGTAGCTAGTGGTTGGGAGGCTATGGGCCTCAGATAGCACTAATAGCCTACTAGGAAGTACTTATAAACCAGAGTAAGGTTCACTGAACCCAGTAGCATTTCCCTGGAAATAACTTCGAGTGAAATAATATCACCATGAGTGGGCATAGTCAATGTGGAGTAGTAGGGGTTAGGGGTACAGTAATGTGGAGTAGTAGGGGCTAGGGGTACAGTAATGTGGAGTAGTAGGGGTTAGGGGTACAGTAATGTGGAGTAGTAGGGGCTAGGGGTACAGTAATGTGGAGTAGTAGGGGCTAGGGGTACAGTAATGTGGAGTAGTAGGGGCTAGGGGTACAGTAATGTGGAGTAGTAGGGGCTAGGGGTACAGTAATGTGGAGTAGTAGGGGCTAGGGGTACAGTAATGTGGAGTAGTAGGGGCTAGGGGTACAGCAATGTGGAGTAGTAAGGGCTAAGGGTACAGTAATGTGGAGTAGTAGGGGCTAGGGGTACAGTAATGTGGAGTAGTAGGGGCTAGGGGTACAGTAATGTGGAGTAGTAGGGGCTAGGGGTACAGTAATGTGGAGTAGTAGGGGCTAGGGGTACAGTAATGTGGAGTAGTAGGGGCTAGGGGTACAGCAATGTGGAGTAGTAAGGGCTAAGGGTACAGTAATGTGGAGTAGTAGGGGCTAGGGGTACAGTAATGTGGAGTAGTAGGGGCTAGGGGTACAGTAATGTGGAGTAGTAGGGGCTACGGGCACAGTGGGTCAGTTAACTGGACCCATACATCAAGTTCCCAGTTGGGTGAATATGGCTCTGGTGCCACATAGCTAAAAGTTCCAATCAGATAAGAGCATTGGTCACAAGGCATGGGCTGTAAACTGCAGTCCCAGCCAGTCTGTGAGACCATTAAATTATTATTCATTAAAGAGGCTTTGAAGTGATAAAACTATTTAGCTAATATACCTATGACTGGACACTAAACATAAACACCATAATATCCATTGATGCACATGTAGGTGTAGAATATCTAGACATTGGCAGATAAAACTGTCTATGAGTGTGTGCATGACTAGACTTACAGCTATTTCAACCTGGAAGTTTTCCCCATCCAGTAGTATCACTCTACACACAACCATCTTGGGCTCGTTAGCTTTAAAGGCCAGTAGCCTCTGGCTCAGTGATCTGGATAGCCTTGATAAGCTGTTGTAGTTGGATCTCCTGCTAATAGTTGGACTGGCTGGTATTTGATACGCACCTCTGTTCTGAGCATAGAAATCCAATTGACCCTAAATACAAAAGTAATATATTACAGATTACAGATATAGGATCTACACTACAATAATTACTACACAAACTGCCATCACTCAATTACGATGGTGTAGAAATAGATAATGCTGACATTGAAAGAGAATATTGGTATCAAGGCTTGGCCACACAATCGCAAATAGCGGGGAAATCCATTAAATCTATAAGTTTGTACAGAATCTCTTTCAGACAGCAGTGGTAAGTGTTGGTTCACTTGTCAACAAACAACTGTATGGCTCATTGCAAACGCTCTGTCTGTGCGTTGGGACGCCACCCCATAGGACGCAACTCGCACGTTTTAATGCGATCATGTGACCAAGCCCTTAATGCAATGGAAAACAAGATCTAAAAATGTTAATAAACTGCTGAGCTTGTGGATGTTTATCAGTAGTCATGCTGTGAAAAACATTTACATTATAGTATGGTAGTAATAGTATAATACTAAACTACACTACACTAAGCTATACTATACTACACTTCGCATAATATAATGATTATATGCTAACACGTATAGGATGCAAATAGAGCCAGCAGTTACTCTACAAGCTGCCAGGATAAAGGCATTGCATTGTAATAACAGTGCCAGTCATACATCATGCACTTGTTTAATATTTTTTATTGTGTTGGTAAAGTTCCTTTAATTTCAAGATTGTGAAATGACGTAAGCGGTAACCAAACCACCCATGCAGTTGATTGCAGCCTGAAGTCTGTACGAGTATGACAAGGGCAGTGTTGTACTGTAGTCAGTCATTCAAGATGATTTATTACATAAACACCAGTTAAATTTCTGGCGAACTGCAATTCACATGGACATTGCAGAAAGCAACTAATATCAGTGTGTCCTTAGAAGAATTTGAGTGATATACATCAGTTGGAAGGATTTGTCCATCTATCTTGGTATGCCACAGAAGATTAAAGCAGTTAGTAGTTAGTTTGTAAATAGTAAATGTACAAATATATTTTGCGTGGTAGTACAAAGCTTGGCAAAGGCGGACTAGGGATTCTACAGCAAACAGTAGGCTACACCCTAGTGGTAGACCAAAGTCCTCTCCTATTAGCCTAAACCTTTATTTATGGCATGCTACAACTTACAACTCCATCATATTGGTTAGCCATGTTTCTGTGAGCTGATAATATTATTAGCTGTTTGAATAGCTTATAGCAAACTCAAGTGAACATTCAACTTGCAAAACAAAAATCTTTCAGTAATACAAACAGTAATATTCTACACCTCTAGAGTTTTCTCGAGTCTTGAGGGCATTCAAATTATATTGTGCAGGCCTATTGACATTAATATGTTTATACCATTACATTAGAACCGACATCATATTGTTTTGTCACAGTAGGCCAACTATGTTATCAATATTTACCAAATAGTTTTGTCAAAGCCGATAAAGCGAAGAAGTGGAAAAATGTTCAGCCAAAATAAAGCAGAAGTTGCATTACTGTATAGGCCCGTACAGTATTATCGGTCAACTGCCTTAACCCCAGCCAAAATTTAAGGTTATCCAAGTTTCTCTCCTACTGCACAATGCTTGCACTAGTAGCCTACCACTATTGACGAGTTTCAGTATGATAATATTAGTTACATGCACTTGATTATTGCAGAAGCCTAGAAATAATCT
Source organism: Bugulina stolonifera (assembly GCA_935421135.1). Classification (NCBI taxonomy): domain Eukaryota; kingdom Metazoa; phylum Bryozoa; class Gymnolaemata; order Cheilostomatida; family Bugulidae; genus Bugulina; species Bugulina stolonifera. Next base: position 35,335,638 of record OW285187.1, read on the forward strand.
TATAATAAATTTAATTCAATATACATGTATGACAAAGATCTGAAATTTAATAGTTCACAATTTATCAGGAAATTTTACTCATCAAACTCTAGAACCCAAATTACCGCTGAACCACAACTGAAGCACATGAAGCATTTTACCTCTGTACCCATGGGAAGTATGAGAGTATGTTAAATACTATGAAGTAAGGATTGAGGCAAGAATATTCTCATTGCAAAAAGTGACATTTACATTGTTGACAGAAGTAAAGTTAAAACTCAATCTGCCTGAAGTCAGTGCTGATGTAATTTAATATGAATCCCCAATTTAGTAACGCAAATTTTAATAATAATTATTATATCAAATGTTTAAACCACTACTGTCTCACCATTCAATATTTGCAAAGAATACTGGTCATCTTATTTCATCAAGATTGATGTGCTCTTTGTCTTTGTAAACCTAGTGGCAGCCAAGATAAACCCATTTGAATATTGGCTATTATGACCTCCATTCAGCATTGAGACCTGTTAAGTTCCTATGGCTATGCCTGTTCTAAGTCTATACTTGTAACTTATGTACATAGGTAAGCTACTAACATCAAATAGCCCAGTAATCTTATTGAGCCAACACTAACTGTCATTCTATAAATAACTCTTGTGCACAGTGATGAATAAGTAAGTTAGAGTCATGCCCACAAAAGACAATGCAATGCATTGCAAGTCCTATGGCTATCTCTGTAGCACAGTTTTATATTAACTGCTTGAGTGCTTCCAAAATTCCCAGCATAGGCTGATTGAAGGTGAAATCAGCCAATATTAAAATATGGTTTTCTTGGCAGCTGCTAGGTTACCAAAGACAAACAACACATCAATCTTACTGAAAAAGCATGAACAAGATTATTAGAAAATACTGAATGGTGCGACAGTAGTGGTTTAATGCACTAACTTCTCTAAGCCACTTAACTATCTATGTAGCGTAGGTGTTCCCAATAAATTCAAAACTCAAATTTTTATTATAATTATATTAATGTTAGTAAATTTGTTAGTAACATTCATATGATAATGATATATGATTTACTTTTAGTAGTGTAACACCAATTATGTTATCATATTCATATCATAAACTGATCATTACATATGATCATTGATAAATAGCCTGTGATCATTGATAAATAGCCTATGCTCATTGATAAATAGCCTATGCTCATGTTATCCTCTTCTGGTGTACTGATTAATCATAACACAACTTCTCTTCCAATTACTCTAAACTCCAACTCAACTGCACTCAAATTTTATATTTTATTATTATTAATATAAATAAACATACTTACAATGTCTAGTTTTGTAGGACTATATGAATGTTATGTAGGCCTCCATTAACACAAAATTTCACTTTTATCTAAAATACTCATACTCACACTGTAACTTATTAGTTTAATTACAATATCAAATATAAAAATTTAAAGATAGAATTATTATTTATAAAATAATTATAAAATTCTTGTTATGACTATCATAGTTAGTAACAATACAATCATTATGATCATCATAATTGTAAAATAAAATGAATTTAAATTACAATCACTAATATATAATGAATAAATAATTATAATATAATTTCATACCATAGATAAACATATTTATTACAAATATCAATATCAATATGAAAATTTATGAATATCAATAGAAAATCAATATGAATATGATAAAATATTAATATTTATATTATAATAATTATATATCCATCCTTCCTAAGCTAATGCACTGTTTGTAGTATGTATAGTTTTAGTATTCAATTACATTATTATATATTATATAACAAATATCACTTAAATATGCACCAGTAAAATTACCTGCCAAAACTCTAAACTAAACCCACAGGTTTTTAGCAGATATTACTTCCGCTAGGTTACAGATTACAGTCTTATTGTTGAAATAGCACATTAGCAACTGGACCAACTTCAACTAATAAATAAACATCTTGATTTTGTCTCTGATGTAACGGAAATAGTCCTTCGTGCTGATAGCGGACCTAAACATTTCGTTTTAGATTTGATAGATAACGTGTTTGTCGAAGAGGGAAGTGAAATTTTTTCTTAATGTTTTCTAAAGCATCGGGGAAAGATAACTCAAATTTTAGAGCTGTTTCAACACAGTGCTACCAACGAAGACGCAGGGTGTAACAACTCCTGAAAATAATGTTGAAGTCTGGACGTTTTCAGGCTTACCAAGTCTCCCTGATTTTCAACTCAAATTTTGGTACCCCACTCCACCCAAATGCTAAATCTCCCTGATTTTCGCCAGTCGAACTTGGCAAGCCTGGATGTTTTACAGCTCCATGGTTTGTGCCAGCAGTTATGCATGTAAATCAATCAGACATGTAGTCGACAGATGATGTATTTTTGAAGATTTTGCATGTGACAGTTGTGCTCTGTGCAAGTGAAATTTCCTACTACTATACAGTCTTGTTGTTAGTACACATTGATTTGGATTTTATATGACAATCAGTTTATTTTATCAAGTAAAATGCATTGCTGAATATAATAAGTCTAAAATCCCAGCACCAGATTGAATACATGCAACAAAGTATGTATTATTATTTCATCACTGTGAAAAACATATTATACATGATTATACATGTATAATCAATGTAACTACATGTATGGGAGTTAGAGGCTTCGTCCTAATACCAGAGCTAGAAGGGCCATCCTCACAAACATACCATACTCAGCTTGACGGAAGTAAGCTGCCCTCGGGTCTGTATCGAAGGTCGGGCTAGAAACATAAGGGTTTACATTTAAATTATATTGATTGCTAACTGAGCCAGATCAATAACCAACTCTATATAATGTATATACATGTAGCAGATGAAGACTAAATCTAAACTAGCCCAGACGGAACTCATACCTGATTTCCCCGACTCTAGGCAGAGGGTGCATGACAATCATCTTCTTCTTTGCTTTGGTCATCAACTTAGGAGTGACGATGAACTGTTCGCTCACTCTGTTGTATTCCTCCTCACTGCTAAACCTCTCCTTCTGTACTCTAGTCATGTACAAGACATCAGTGTCTGGTAACACATCCTCTAGAGTACGATACTCCACCTACAACGCAACAGTTATTTGGAGATATTATAACACAGCGACAGTGTACACTACAGTTATGTAATAAAGAGTAACATATTTACAGAGAGATCAATAGTCAAACTATGCCATCAATATCATATTGATCATGTATTCTCAAAATTATAAGTGTGATCACATTACTATATAATATCCTAATCACCAAGTCCAATGGTTAGAGATAAAACTAGATATAAAGTGCCCAATGGTTCACCACAGCATTAAAATGTACAAATAAACAAAGTTGCACACTTTTAACATGTTATATTAATTGCACTTAAGGTGCGTTTACACTACACCAACTCCAACACCAACTCCGTCACCAACTCCAACCTCCAACACCAACACCAACTCCGGCTCCCAACTATGTGTTTACACTATACCAACTAGTTGTTGACCACATAATCAATTAATTGCCAGTACCCACATCAGCAAGCATGCTTGTACAAGTAGTGTACCTGTACTGGGGTTATAGCAAATAAGCAAAAAGCTTTGGGTTTATCATCTACATGTATGATCAACAGCTAATCCTAGATTTGTGAAATGGCTGGTAGTTATAACCTTAGCTATTGGAAATTATACATGTACTTCAAATTAAAGTTTTGTAAGTATCACTTTGAATAGCTAGTGCTAGGAAAGGTTTTTCCCATAATAAAGCTTTAGGTTTATCATCAATAATCCAGAGCCAATCCTAGATTTGCAAAACAGATGCTAGCTATAATTAAAACACTGAGCTCTGATTGGTCAATACCCTCCGACTTGTCGGAGTAACCCAGCACTGTTGGGTTGCTCCAACTCCGTCTCCGACAATAGGCATCTCCAACACCGACTTTTGTGTTTACACTACACCAACTTTGCCGGAGTTGGGCAGAAAAGACGGAGTTGGTGTAGTGTAAATGCAGCTTTAGAAATTTATACCAAATATGAAGAAGTAGCCAAGTAATGAATGAGTGAACAGAATGAACTGATTTGATAAAATAACCAGGGACTAGAATAAAAAGATAACAGTTTTGTCTAAATTTTTAAAAGTTCAGAATTTGAGAAAATGAACAACATGTTTCTAGTCATTGTCCAATGATCCAAAGATTATAACCTACTGTACTAATAATACCAGACAACACACAAGTAAAGGTAACATATCAGTGAATATTATAATGTAATGCACATGTATATACTTTAGTGATGGACACACAAGTGTTCCTTACCTGTTTAATTCCTTTAGCAGCTACAAACTCTGTTACATCTGAAGGCATGGAGAGGGTGTCTACAGAGACGTACCGTAATTCTCTCACTTTATACAGAGTAAGTAACCTGGCTAGAGAATGCACAGTGCGCCCATTCTTCAAATCTCCAACCATTGTTATCTGAAACAACCAACCTCCTAGCTGATACACATACTATTCAGCATGACACATACACACTGTACATGTCTCTACCACTCTTTATTATACCTGCACAAATATTTTACTAATCCACATGTATAGAAATATAGATAAAACATACACGTATATAATATATATTATATATATACTGTATAACCCCAAACTCTTTAACATGTAGCAAGGTGACCATAGAGGAGTGTTTTGTGTGCAGTTGGTTCAGCGCACAGGCCCCGGGCTCAAATCCCAGTCAGTAATAGGTATTTTCATGGATACCTGGAATCCTTGCATAAAATAGCATCACATATTCACTTTAATTTTCTGTAGGCCTACATAACATTACATAACAATCAATTCCTTGAAAGAAAAAATACATCACATAAACAGATACACATAAACACAACATAGGTACGCCTATGGATTACTTTGTATGACTAATACACTTGTATCTAATATGTAACAGGCAAATGCTATATTATACAAATAATATTGGATTAGTTTTAATTAACAGAAACAACCACAACATATATAAAATAACATATAGCACATCTACTAAAGCTAGGCTTCACCTGTTGACTTATCACACCAGTTCACCATCTGCAATGTTACTCAATTTGTAGTCATGTCTCAGTATAACTACATGAGTGTACAGTACAACTACATAAGTGTACAGTACAACCACATACATATACAGTATATCAAATGGCGCACACTATATAATTATAACATGTACATGTACTTATATATTACCGTGAGCCCATTGACTGTTCCAATCTCCTCTCTGATGGTGAAGACATCAAGCAAGGCCTGTGTAGGGTGCTCTCCTGTACCCTCCCCTGCACTAATCACAGGGGTCTGTGTGTTAGCCACAGCTTTTTGTATTGCCCCTTTCTCCTTATGCCTTATAACTAGTACATCGGCATAGCTTGACATCATGTTCACTGTGTCTGTACAATTACATACCAGCTACATGTACATTAGACTATATTATGATGCACTGTACATGCACCTTGCATATTCACGTACGAGACTACATAATATTCACTCAGTCTATTACTCCATCAGCTACAATGTGTATAGGAGTAGCAGACGAACAGTAGGCAGTCTATTACTCCATTAGCTACAATGTGTGTAGGAGTAGTATACTAGCAATAGACGTACCTGACAGTGACTCCCCCTTAGCCAGAGAGGAAGTGTGCTGATCCGTGTATATAACTCCTCCACCGAGTCGCTGCATTGCTGCAGAGAAGGAACAGCTTGTTCTTGTGCTTACCTCATAGAACATGGATGCCATTATCTGCCCAATAAAAAAACCGGTATTGGTGGAGTCCAAGAATACTACTATCCCACTACAACAGCTGTTTACTGCACACCAAGCACTCATAGTAACATAACATACGGTATATACACCGTAAATGTAAGACATATGATATACATAGCACTGTATGTGCCTATCTTACAAAATACAAGTTAATTACATGTGTATCATATCATCATTTTTCAGTTTGAGGCTATGTGTCATAAACTGTAGCCAAGATTTGACATGCTGTGTGGTCTGACTTCTAGCCTTTTACATATGAAGTACATGGTATTGGAACTAAAGATAGAGGTAGAGTAGATCGCACCAGTATAGCCGTCCCCTACCTTATTCTTGAGGACGTGGTCAAGGGGCCGCTCTCTCATCACACACAGCCTGTAGTGGTGAGCCAGGTTGAATATCTGGTGAAGTTGAGACTTGCTCACAGCATTCACTGATATTATATGCTTAGACAGAGGTTCCCCACCATCAGCCTGCATGTGGTGGGTGAGTTCATGGATATACCTCAAGTCTCCCACCTTAGCCGAGTCCCCTTGTGCATGGATGTCAGGTTTAGTAATACTCACATCTACATGTACATTAGATAGAATAATCGCTCATTCCACATATCCATACATATAAATGGTGTATTTATCTAGCTACCTGCAACTATAAACTCAACACATGTATGCTTGAGAATAGAGAGAGAAATCCCAAACTGCAAACTGTATTAACTACAATAATAGCCCAAATCTTGTACAAGTGATGTATAGATAAGTATAGTAACACAAGTTGGCACATACCGTCACCAGCTGATAGCTGTGTATTAAGTGGACGAGGGGCAGAGCTACCAATCTTTATTGGACTAGAGACTGACGGAGGATGTGAGGTGGGACCTGGTGGTAGCTTCATTCCTACGACAGCAGCTGACTCTTTGATAGCAACCGTAGTGGCTATAGCCCTACCATAGCCAGGTTCAGCAAGCACCTGAATAGGGTGTCATCCATAAATATACAGCAACAAGTACCACTGAACAATCCACCCCATGCTCCAACTAAGTCAACATACATATCAACAGACTTACAATATGGTGAAGTAACGCAATAATCATTTAACATGCTTGAAATGGAATTGTGCTCTAAGAGTAAATGACACTGTAGCACAGAATATAACATATGGACAAGTCGAAGACGGGTGTTATTATCACGTACCTCATTATCTACATAAGCCACTTGCCCTCTGAGAACTACTCTGCTAACACAACCTTTGACCTTTTGGCCTGTAAACGGAGTCCATCTTGCCTTACTAAACTTCATAGCGTACGGGATTGTCCATTCCCTGTCGAGGTTGACCTCTACGTAGGTGTCCGGCTGGTCTGGCAGATTGAATATTCTCTTAGGGTTAGTGTGGAGTTTATTCACAATATCCTACAAATAAATATCACTGAGCTTAGAATTACCACATGTACCTTCAACTCATGGGGTGAAGGTAACTGTATATGCTGCTGTTGTGACCATACCGTATCCAACAAATACCCCACACATGGAACCAATGCTTACATCTAGAGTGAGTCTGCCATCATTAACTGCAGTGAGAAGTAGAGGTAGCATAGTCTCAAGACCAGGGAATCCAAACGGACCGTTATCCTGAGCCTTTTCCTCATCAGTATGTGGAGCTGAAACATGCAACAAGCACAATGTAGAATCACTGGGACAAAGAGATAACTTGAGAATAAACAGGACCAAGTATTAGCTATGCCCTTTTCACTCACCATGATCGGTAGCAAAGCAGTCAATAATATCCATGTTCTCCCACAAACATTTCCTGTCTTCTTCGCTCACAAGTCGGGGACGTACAGAGCTCCGCCCCTTCCCCATAGGGTTGTTCTCGGTGAGGAACAGGTGGTGAGGGGATACCTCACAAGTTACCTGTAAAAACCCTCTTGTGTATAGTGCATATAATGACATATATGACCATATTACATATATTATGTGTACAGTGCATATAATCGCATATATGACTATATTACACATATGTGTATAGTGCCCATAATCCCATATATGACTATATTATTAGAACTACATTGCAAATGCATGAGTAACCTCGGTCCTTGACAACGCACACTTTTAAGGGGACGATAGCCAGATGCAATGCACAATGTACCTATTTTAGCCTATCAGCAAATTTGTACCTGCAGTCCCCGTGCTTTAGCAGCTTTGACTATCAGCATCTCTTCCTTCCTGGCCAGATGAGCAATGTGTACGGGTCTCTGGTATAGCTCAGCCAATAGGATCACAGCTGCACAGGTGCGACTCTCGGCGTGGCATACTATTGGCTTATTCTTAGGCCAATGCTCAAAGTGCTACAGGTAGACATTACTAGTAATGAACCTAGCAAGGTTTAAGACATTCTGCATAGTTACTACAGTTTATAAGGCTAAAAGCGCCCTCTACACATATACACACATACGCTCTATGTTCATCAGAATGAGCAAGACACAGTATAGGCTTTACTTTGCTTACCTTCATCCAGATAGCCACGTCGTCCAGCCTCAATGTGGTGTATGTCTCGTTCAGATACATCTTTAGAGCTACAGCATCGTCACTTATATGAGGGAGAGATTCATAGTTGGTGGCACTAGCTCCAAGATATATACCATAGTCACACCTAGCTCCCTGCTTAGCCAGCTACAGCGCAGAAGATACTGGTTGAATAGATTACCACAACACAGAATCTGTCTCACCAATGTATTTAGTATATACAATATACATTGTAGATGTAACTTGACAATAGAAACCATTTGAGATCAAGTGACATACATGCCTACATAGCACATGTAGACATAGTAATACTGCTGCTGTATAGTGTACGCTGCCCATACCTTGTGTACGAGCTCTAGGGAATCCTGGTCCACAATAGCTGGAGCAGTGTTGGGCATACATAACACCATAGTAACACCTCCAGCAAGTGCCGCTGCAGTACCAGACTTATAATCCTCCTTGTAGACAGCCCCAGGTTCCCTCATGTGTACGTGTACGTCAATCAATCCTAGCAGTGATACATATGACACGTACTTGTGTATAATAGTCTTATGTACCATACATGACATATTAGTATAGAAAGTTATAGATGTATCATGTCTTACACACATGAGTACAACACACGCATGGCCACACCCACTGCACCAATATAGTACTAGTAGCCTAGGCTACCGGGCATTGTACAGGAATATTAGGTAGCCTGTGCGCCACTTACCAGGTAGTCTAAAGACTGACTGAGAGGCCACACAGTCTATATGTGTCTTCATGATGGGGAGACCTCTAGTTCTGTACAGTGCCTATATAATACAATGTAGAACAGAGGCTATGTTAACATCTATACTCTATACACTCTTTATAACACCACTGTGCATGTATTAGTATGTAACGTCTTGGCCTTCTCTAATAAGAAACAGGATTGGATAATAAATAAAAGCAAGTCTTACTGCTTCTGCTCTACCTGCATGTGGGCAACTGGAAGCATGAGCTGTTATACTTATTTGATAAAGTGAATACTTAGCTAGTACATAGCTATTTATCTACGAAAGCTCCAGTAATATAGCAATGAATAGCTTCTAAATAACATTATGTCAAACTATCACACCAAGACACAGATTGGATTATGGGGCTGGAGGTGGAGGGCTATAGGTGTCTTCGCGACATCTTGGACGGACCCGGGTCGCAAATAAAATTTACAAGATGGCGGTCCGACCCAGGTCAGAAGCGCTATTGGTCTGGGATTTTGCTTGGCTGGACGAAACCATCCCCAGCTCATCGGCACACCTGATTTCTTCGCGCGAAAATGAGGATTTTGCTTTTGGCCCAGGCCGGTGTTCGCGACCCTGTGACGGATGTGTGCCGGGAAATATTTTTGTAAATCGGCCTGGGTCTGAAGTTCAGGTCGCGAAGACACCTATTAATACAATTACAGAGAGAAGACAACTTCCCCCACTGGCACCAGCCTTCTTGTCACGTCACTAGCTACGACTCACCTGTACAAACATCTTGGCGCACTTGACATCAGTTATGAGAGGTACAGAGTGGTCAATAGCCATGCGTCTTGTCTTGTAGCCTTGGGTCATAAAGGAAGAGACCCGACGTGAGCCCCCACTCCTTAGGGGTAGGTTAATTACCAGCTCAAACTCATTAGCCATGAGGTAGTCAGCTATGTTCTTGTCTGGTGAGTTCCTTCCTTTATTGGAGTTCTGACGTTCGTCATCAAATGGATATTCTACACCTTCCACCTGTCAGCGTGTACATGTATATAGTAGTGTATTATCATATGAGTTATGTATGTAGTAGTGTATTATCATATGTGTTATGTATGTAGTAGTGTATTATCAGCATGCATGTATGTAGTAGTGTATTATCATATGAGTCATGTATGTAGTAGTGTATTATCATATGAGTTATGTATATAGTACTGTATTATCATATGAGTTATGTTATAGTTTACATGTATATACCATATTTATATTCACATCCACATACATCGTAGAAATTAACGGAGTAAATACCTTGATACCCTGAGCAGTGTAGTAGTCAGCAGTTCCCATACTGCCGTAGAGACTGAAGCCCATTTCAGCCAGCTGTTTCACATACGGCAGCAGCTCAGACTTGCCCTTGTAGCTGCCGATAGAGAGCAGAATATTCTTCTTGGGCACCTTAAATCCAGTGCTAAGTACAGCCTTGAAGTAAGCCTCGTATCTGTCCTCTCCAAAACATGCCACCTCTCCCGTACTGGCCATGGCTACACCCAGCAACACGTCTGCCCCTGTAAGTCGGGCGTAGGAGAAAACGGGTACCTGTGAATATATGTGCAGCTACAGAATCGCACATGTACGACTACAGTATAACACATGTACAGCTATAGCATAGCACATATGCGTCTACACTGTTAACACATGTAAGGCTACAGCAATACACATATCTATGCCAATAGTCTTACCTTTACACCTACTTTACCACATCCCTCCAGCACATTAACCCTCTCCACTGGTTCACCCACCATTATCTTAGTAGCCATGGCGATAAAATCATGGTTGAGAGTTTTGGATACAAACGGGAACGACCTTGACACACGGACATTACACTCAATCACTTTAAGGTTGTTGTCCTACAAATGAGTAAGAATTATGAGGATATAATAGCATGACAATAACACATTGTATAAGATATCTCATCCGTTCTCCTTTCTGTGTCTGCATGTAGAATAAACACTTGCACCCATGACCTTTACCTTAGCAATGAGCTGCATGTTGAAAGGCCCATTGACCTGCAGTGCTTGGCCAACTGAGTAGGCTATAGCCTTAATCTTAGCCAAGGTCTCATCATTGATATCCTGAGGAGGGGTGACTAGGGTAGCGTCTCCAGAGTGGACGCCAGCATTCTCTATGTGCTCAGATATGGCAATACAAACAACTTCTCCATCTCTAGCTACACAGTCCACGTCTATCTCCTACCATATACAGCATACAGTGTAAGACATGTGGCATCAAATCACCTAACAGTTTGCAGCATTCCAATAAAGCCGCAGTTCCATTCTACAAAAACTACTTGCGCGCATCAAATTAGTTCTGCAGATTATTAAAAGTAGAAGTTCATATCAGCTAACACAACGCTATGTTAGCTCAAGACTCCTGACTTTGTAGCTACTACGGTCTGCTTACCTTTGCATCTAGAATGAACTTGGAGATGACGACTGGGTGGTCAAGGTTGACCGCGGCTGCCTCTCCCAGGTAGCTGGTCAACTCAGTGTCCGAGTAGGCCACATTCATACAGGCTCCACTGAGTACATAGGACGGCCTGATCAGACACGGATATCCCACTTCTTCACAGAACTGCTTAGCACTCTACATATTAGAAACCGTACATAGTTTACAGAAGAGAACATTTAGAATGGGATCCTACACTACCAGGACTACTCTTAATAGCTCAGTACAGTATATGCAGTATATGCAGTATATGCAGTACATGCAGTACAGCACATACAGCACAGTACATGCAGTTCGTGCAGTACACACAGTAGAGTACATACAGTAAATACAGTAGAGTACATACAGTACAGACAGTTATGTAATACGGACCGAGTTGTTACCTCAATATCTGTAAGCTCCTTCCACCGTGGCTGTGAGATCTTTATCATGTCCAGCATACGAGAAAATTTGAACCTGTTCTCCGCATTGTCTATACACTCGGCTGGAGTTCCCAGAATCTTAGCCTAAGGGAGAATTTCATAGTCAGAGTTAACAAATACTTACATATGTGTATAAGTAAAAATCACTCAGAGTAACTTAGGAAGTTGTCTGCTTCTTGATACACAAATGAGAGATAAGACAATTCCAGTTGATGACATTGTTATTTATATGGTTACATTCTACATGTAACTTATGGCATGGCATGTCATTGCATTGCGTGCATGTAATGTAGATATGATATACAGTTATCCAATATACAATATACACATAAACATTACGTAACCTGCTAGTCGCTACCAACTACCACAACAGCAATATACATGTAATATTTACAACAATATGCATTCACTTACTCCCTGACGGTGTAGATCCATTGCTATGTTGTTTGGGAGTTGTCCCCCAACACTGAGGATGATACCAGCAGGTTTCTCTAACGTGTACACATCCATGACAGTCTATAATATATATCTTAGGTATAACAGACACAGCCATGTAGAAGGATAACAACAGCATTGCTTACAATCACATTGTAGAGCCTGGTAATATTTCATTTCTCATTTAACCAGTGTGTCCCATAGGTGATGACGTTGTGACGTCTAATAATACTGTATAGCATATATGCACATATATCATCATCTAGGGCTATGTCCCATAGGTGATGACGTTGTGACGTCTAATAATACTGTATAGCATATATGCACATATATCATCTAGGGCTGTGTCCCATAAGTGATGACGTTATGACGTCTAATAACACTGTATAGCATATATGCACATATATCATTATCTAGGGCTATGTCCCACAGGTGATGACGTTGTGACGTCTAATAATACTGTATAGCATATATGCACATATATCATCATCTAGGGCTATGTCCCATAGGTGATGACGTTATGACGTCTAATAATACTGTATAGCATATATGCACATATATCATCATCTAGGGCTATGTCCCATAGGTGATGACGTTGTGACGTCTAATAATACTGTATAGCATATATGCACATATATCATCTAGGGCTGTGTCCCATAAGTGATGACGTTATGACGTCTAATAACACTGTATAGCATATATGCACATATATCATTATCTAGGGCTATGTCCCACAGGTGATGACGTTGTGACGTCTAATAATACTGTATAGCATATATGCACATATATCATCATCTAGGGCTATGTCCCATAGGTGATGACGTTATGACGTCTAATAACACTGTATAGGATATATGCACATATATCATTATCTAGGGCTATGTCCCATAGGTGATGACGTTGTGACGTCTAATAACACTGTATAGCATATATGCACATATATCATCATCTAGGGCTATGTCCCATAGGTGATGACGTTGTGACGTCTAATAATACTGTATAGCATATATGCACATATATCATCATCTAGGGCTATGTCCCATAGGTGATGACGTTATGACGTCTAATAACACTGTATAGCATATATGCACATATATCATTATCTAGGGCTATGTCCCATAGGTGATGACGTTGTGACGTCTAATAACACTGTATAGCATATATGCACATATATCATCATCTAGGGCTATGTCCCATAGGTGATGACGTTGTGACGTCTAATAATACTGTATAGCATATATGCACATATATCATTATCTAGGGCTATGTCCCATAGGTGATGACGTTGTGACGTCTAATAATACTGTATAGCATATATGCACATATATCATCATCTAGGGCTATGTCCCATAGGTGATGACGTTGTGACGTCTAATAACACTGTATAGCATATATGCACATATATCATCATCTAGGGCTGGGGAATGCTCACCTCAAAAGACAGCTCATCAAAGTATAGTCTGTCACACATATCATAGTCAGTACTGACTGTCTCTGGGTTACAGTTCACCATTATAGTCTTATATCCAAGCTGTAATACAAAATAATGATACAGTAATACAGTAGTATTATATGAAACCTAAAATAATGATACAGTAATACAGTAGTATTATATGAAACCTAAAATAATGATACAGTAATACAGTAGTATTATATGAAACCTAAAATAATGATACAGTAATACAGTAGTATTATATGAAACCTAAAATAATGATACAGTAATACAGTAGTATTATATGAAACCTAAAAGACCAAAGTGACAAAGCATGGCTAAAATGAAGAGACGAGGTTTCCTGTAATACATCATATTAGCTATACGGCTGCTCACAGTTCATCACAGATTTACAGACAAAAAGATGGACAATGAACAGGATGCAGTAGGAAACAACTCCCATAATTATGTACAAATGTACATGGATATACTGTATAGTATTGTATAGTGTACCCACCTTCCTCAGTTCCTTAATACAACCGACAGCACACCAGTCAAACTCCACACTGCTGCCTATTGAAGAAGAAATACCAGCATCACAGCATAAATGGCAATATATACATGTACTAATTCATGGCCTCGCCTGGTGTATTAATGTAATAGAGGCATGTACATGGTACATATCTGGTGTACTAACGTAGTGTAATACAATACACACGTGTACATACCTATTCTATATACCCCAGAGCCGAGTACGACAATATGTCCACCAGGGAATACGAGGTCATGACTGGTAGCGTTGTATGTGAGGTAGAGGTAGTTGGTGTAGGCAGGCCACTCTGCAGCTACAGTGTCTATCTGCTTAACTAGAGGCAGGATGTTCTTTTGGACCCTGAGTCTCCTAATGGCTACTTCAGTGCTATACAGTACAGCATACCATAATATATATAATATACGTACTATTACACTGACACAGGGTGTAATACTTCCATAGCCATAATAACATACATGTACATGTAGCCATATTCATTTGATTCATCTAGAGATAATTCTTCCTATCAACCTACCATTCAACAAACTTTCCAATCTGTTTGTCACAGAAGCCGAGTTTCTTAGCACGAAGCAGCAGCTCTGTAGGTATATTCTCTACCTTGTGCTGTGTGAGAGCTTTCCTTGTTTCTATAATGTTCTGGAACTTATAAAGGAACCAGCGGTCTATCTTAGTCAGCTCATACAGACGGTCGATTGAGTAGCCTTGCTTGAGGGCAGCAGCTAACACAAACACTCTCATGTCAGTGGGAGCAGATAATTCCTAAAACATTTGGAGTACATATTGCTGTATTAGTGAAGGAGTAGATGGACAATACTTAAACATCAGAGCGCTACACACGTGGAGGGAGTAAAACACTCGGTATAAGAAATACATGCACTGGTAGGGGCAGACGATGAGTTTACAAAAAAGGATAATTTCTGCATTGCCAAACAAACAATCACATCACCACACAACTGTGATTACCATCAGCATTATCGTGTAGTATATCTAACCCTGGGTACACATCCTCTCTGTGGTCTAGAAGAATCTGCTGTTTAAACAATACCATAATGATAGCCATTACAATGAATTCTTCAACTGGTTCTGGTGATTGCTATTAGGTGGCAGGATTCAATTTCAAATGATTTCAAAGATATCACAGGCTATAGTAAGAGTAGATATCACAGGCTATAGTAGGAGTAGATATCACAGGCTATAGTAGGAGTAGATATCACAGGCTATAGTAGGAGTAGATATCACAAGCTATAGTAAGAGTAGATATCAAAGGCTATAGTAGGAGTAGATATCACAGGTTATGCATCATACAGTATAGGTCTATTAATATATCTAATCAGCAATCACCTCATCTGACGCTTTCATTCTCTCCGGACAGAATCCATCCACTGACTCTTCCGTCATCCTCAGTGCCTTCTGAAACGCCTCCTCAAAGCCCCGGGCTACAGCCATCACCTCACCGACACTCTTCATTGAACTACCGATCTGTGAGCAGATGTGATGCAAGCAAAGGTCAATATGATAAAATCACCAACAGCATAAACTATATCATAGTAATATAATATTTATATGGTCGCTGTTTACCGCTAGTCTGGCTAGTACACATAGACTACCTTATTATCAACTTTAGCAAACTTCTTCAAGTCCCATCTTGGCATCTTGACCACACAATAGTCTAAACTGGGTTCGAAGCAGGCAGTTGTAGAGTTGGTGACCGAGTTCCTAAGCTGAGGTAGGGGAATGTTGAGGGCTAGCTTAGCTGCGATGTAAGCCAGTGGGTATCCAGTGGCTTTACTTGCTAGAGCTGAGCTACGCGACAGTCTGGCATTTACCTCTATGATGTAATACTATAAACAACATGCAGAAACAGGCATTGTAGTAAGTGACATCTTTATTGGTTGTACAAGATGTATACAAATGTACAATGCATACCACATACCTGTTTACTGGTTGTACACAATACATACTGTATATTACATACTTGTTTACTGGTTGTACACAATACATACGGTCTATTACATACCTGTTTACTGGTTGTACACAATACATACTGTATATTACATACTTGTTTACTGGTTGTACACAATACATACTGTATATTACATACCTGTTTACTGGTTGGACATAATGCATACTGTATATTACATACCTGTTTACTGGTTGTACACAATACATACTGTATATTACATACCTGTTTACTGGTTGGACATAATGCATACTGTATATTACATACCTGTTTACTGGTTGTACACAATACATACTGTATATTACATACCTGTTTACTGGTTGGACATAATACATACTGTATATTACATACCTGTTTACTGGTTGGACATAATGCATACTGTATATTACATTCTCCAACCACACCAAGGTGCCGGATGACCTTGATAGCTGTGGTTCTTAGCATATTATACTCCTGGTTTGTGAGGGTCTGACTGGGTGCCACGACTATTGACTCACCAGTGTGGATCCCGAGTGGGTCTACATTCTCCATGTTACAAACCTAAAGAAATCCCAGCCATAAGAAATAACAGAGACACCATACATGTAGCTATAGCTTAACTTACACAAACATTGCTATATACGAGTACATTGCATAATAACTGACACATATAGGGTTACATGTACAATTGTATATAATAACTTACACTGACATAGTTATACATGTATATAATAACTTACACATACACAGTTATAATATACATATACTTACACGTACACAGTTATAACATACATATAGTTACACGTACACAGTTATAATATACATATACTTACACATACACAGCTATAATATACATATACTTACAGTGATACAATTGTCGTAAGCATCTCTAACAACCTCATACTCGATCTCCTTCCATCCCTGCAAAGACTTGTCTACCAGCACCTGGCTGGTGTGAGCAAATGCTCCAGCAGAGAGGGACCTCAGCTGACCTTCATTGTTGGCAAACCCAGAGCCGAGACCTCCGAGAGCAAACGCTGACCTGATCATTACTGGATAACCTATCGCATTGGCTGCCTCTACCACCTGAAGAAAATAGAGTCAGTGTACTAGTTTGATAGTGAGGATAGCCCACAGTCAGCTGATACCATGCAATAGTCACAAATACAAACAATGCGTGAGCTGAGCCTTACTTTATTCTGCAATTTCTCTACATAACCAAATCTGTGACAAATACTAACATGCTTGATATCGCAATATGCCCGTAGCAAGAGTCTGGACCACAGGTATATTTGGCTAAAGATTGTAACAAGAACAGGTTTGAAATGCATCAACTCAAGACTATCCCACAACATGATGTTTACGTGAACGACAAGGATGTACTGATGAGGTGGGATGGAGAGGTTCTACTAAGCTAATACTTCAACAGACAGACAGTAATATAAGCAGTGAAGTGCTGACCTCATCGACAGTGTGTGCAGCAGCACTGGGAGCCACATGCTCCTTGATCTCCAGCATCTTCTCAGCAAACACCTTCCTGTCCTCAGTCCATTCTATGACATTGACCTGTGTACCTAGCACCGACACATCGTACTTAGCCAGTATCCCAGACTTCCACAGCTCAATCCCACAATTCAGTGCAGTCTGCCCTCCAAAGGCTAGCAATATTCCATCTGGTCGCTCGCTCTCAATGATCTAAAGAATGGAATAGTGTTGTATTGTAAGTATGAAGAGATAACAGAATCTATGGTGTGAAGATACCGTCGATTTAGTCCAGGGTGAAGGCCAATGATATACTCCCAATGAGTAGACTATTTTATATCACTGAGATTAAAACCATAGGGCTCATATGGAATTAGGAAAGCGCAGTCTGTCCCCAAATAAGCATAAAAGAGGACCATGGTGATAAACTGATATAATTATGTTTATCCCCTGTAGCTGATGGCACCACCTGTATAGATCACATGCATAAACCACCATGTACAGCACACTCACATACTCACCTTAGAAACGTATTCAGCTGTTATCGGCAGAAAGTAACACTTGTCAGCCATTCCCTTAGACGTCTGCACCGTAGCAATGTTAGGGTTTATCAGAACTGTCTGTATATTCTCTTCCTTCAGAGCTTTCAGGGCCTGAGTAGTTAATATACAGTATATCATTTACAAGTAGATTATTGTGTAAGAAAAATATCTATACATATTTATACATTACATGTACTACATGTACATACCTATACATTTTATGTATTACATAGTATCTATACATTACATGTACTACATGTACATATCTATACATTATATGTATTACATGTACACATCTATACATTATATGTGCATTATATATGTATTACATGTACACAATGTACCTGTGATCCAGAGTAGTCAAACTCTCCAGCCTGACCAATAGACAGCCCACCAGAACCCAACACCAGCACCTTCCTAGGGGCCACCCTTTTAGCTACAGACATAGTCTTGTACCTGTAACAAACCCCATTGCCATAACAATACACTGATGGAATGCGACTGGAATAATATATATATATATATATGTAAACTCTAGACCATATGTAATGGACAGCGCAACACAAGTTTCTTGTCTTACCTCAGAGCTAAGTCTAGTCTATCCTTCACAGTAACTAAAGGCTCGATGTTACCCTTTGAGCTCTGCACTTGCTTAATGAAGACATCAAATAGAATCTCCAAATCCTCAGGTCCTCCCATAGCCTCAGGGTGAAACTGCACACTGCGTAAATGTAAACATTAGGGTTTCTATGGTAACATATTCAGGCACATGTAGTAGGCGCACAAATAATATGGAGAGTTACAGTTCAGAGTGAGTGATGACCATGTGAGAAACAGAAATACGGGGACGGCGAGTTTATAAACGCTTTTTATGTTTTTATCGTTAAATTGTTCACACAGCGCGAACTAATAACTCTCCCGTACATATGATAGTGAACTAATAACTCTCCCGCACATGATGGTGAACTAATAACTCTCCCGTACATAATGATAGTGATTTGATGTACTGCTTTACTGGTTCCCGCTCCTTATTATCATCATACAGAACAGGACCTACATGTACATATATATTGTCTATTCATGCATGCTCATGTACATGCACATACACTCATGTACTTTGTATTCAATACATACAATGTAGTACATGTCTACATGACGTACTATAATGCTATAGATAATATAACATACATTAGAATTTACAATGGATTCAAATATTACGTAGCAGTGTACAGCCAATCAGAAAACACTGTGCAGGTTAATGCTGTATAACTTGTGTTTGGCAGTTTATGATATTGGCATAGCATTAGAGAAGACAATCTCACAATCACAGTCTAGCAATCTGACTCAAGTGTAGGTTAGCAGCAAACTTGCACATACCTCTACCATTGCTGGAGGAAAACAAGCAACACAATACTGGGTAACAATGTTTACATGTATGTACAGGTATGCTAGTAAGGTCACATAGAATGCTTGTATTTACAGTCTACTACAATGTTATATAATTCTACAATAGGCTAGCATACAAGTGTAGACACCCAACACATTTATATTATGTAGAGTTGTTTGTCTAACTAGCAGGATGAGGGGTGAATCAATCATAAATGTTGTTTATTCACTAATAAATTAAATACTGTCAAATGCTTGCATACCAAATGAGTACCACAGACTCATTCAAAGAGACGACAAAGAAACCAAACCAACATGTATTTTGGGATACCTGAAGTATGGTAGAGTGTCGTGTATAATGCCCTCATTGCTCTTATCGTTCTCATTAACAAATAGCTCACTCCATCCAGATGGGAGGTTTGTAGAGTCTACAGCAAAGCCATGGTTCTGTGTAGTAATGTAACATCTACCAGTAGATATGTGGGTACAGGGTTGGTTGTGCCCTCTGTTTCCATACCTGAATATATGCAGAACATAGGTTATGTGTTTGACAAAACATGCTTGACACATCATTGTGTGTGTGTGCATATAGTTACCAATTAACTGTACAATGGGGCAGTCTTCTTGTAGAGGTTAGGTTGCTAGAGTGGTGCCAACTACTTACTTTAGAGTAAGGGATCAAATAACATAATATCATTCCCAGAATTCAACAAAAGCACACTTACGGAAGTTTGTAAGTCTGACAGCCGGCAGCTCTAGCGAGCAGCTGGTGTCCCAGACATATACCAAACACAGGTTTCCTCAGTTCCAGGACTTTCTGAATATTAGTAACAGTTTGGGAGCATACGACTGGGTCACCAGGGCCATTGCTGATGAATACACCATCAAAATCTAAATAACACAACAGGGAGTCCAGTCTGTCTGTTCATATCTTGAACTTCACCATTAGTAAACACATACAGCAGGGATTAGCCAGACAGTGTTAACTCTAACTTTATACTATATAGCATATTATGATCATAGAATGTCTATACATGTCATCAGCACATGCAGTAAATGGATGTTGTAAATACATGTAGTTAGCACAACCTGTAGTTTATGTATTTGTAGTTAATCTAACATTTGAAGAGAAGAGATTGAATTGTCTCCATTTGCTAGACAGTAAACAGATTAAACATCTAACTATGTAAGTTCAGAGCTGGGATGGAACAAAAGACTAACACAAACACATAATTATTGTCAAAGTATTATATAGTGATAGAGTATACAATATAGAAGACCTATAATAAACCAATAGCAAATATGTAACTTTTAAATAATTATTATTATACATGTAGATAGTGACATAATATTTGCCCGTTTGATTCTATGCCCACAAATAGCCATTGTAAGCATAGCA
This sequence comes from Bugulina stolonifera, assembly GCA_935421135.1. Taxonomy (NCBI): domain Eukaryota; kingdom Metazoa; phylum Bryozoa; class Gymnolaemata; order Cheilostomatida; family Bugulidae; genus Bugulina; species Bugulina stolonifera. The sequence goes on from OW285187.1 coordinate 35,356,756, forward strand.
TGTTATCCATTAGCACTTGGCTGGAATACATGTCTATTGTGTCAGTTAGACTCCCACCTTGACTTGTGAAGTCATAATCCCAGGGTACAACAGTAACCTTGGCACCTCTGTTAGCTAGACATCTAATCTGGTTGTACTTTATACCACAGTCCACAGCTATTATAGAGAATTCACCATTACTGTTGTACATAGTTATATCCTGTAACATAACACATATACATGTATGCCTACATCTTATACGTGTACAGGCTTACAACATAACATATACATGTACATATACATATACATGTATGCCTACATCTTATACGTGTACAGGCTTACAACATAACATATACATGTACATATACATATACATGTATGCCTACATCTTATACGTGTACAGGCTTACAACATAACATATACATATACATATACATGTATGCCTACATCTTATACGTGTACAGGCTTACAACATAACATATACATGTACATATACATATACATATACATGTATGCCTACATCTTATACGTGTACAGGCTTACAACATAACATATACATGTACATATACATATACATGTATGCCTACATCTTATATGTGTACAGGCTTACAACATAACATATACATGTACATATACATGTATGCCTACATCTTATACGTGTACAGGCTTACAACATAACATATACATGTACATATACATATACATATACATATACATGTATGCCTACATCTTATACGTGTACAGGCTTACAACATAACATATACATGTACATATACATGTATGCCTACATCTTATACGTGTACAGGCTTACAACATAACATATACATATACATATACATATACATATACATGTATGCCTACATCTTATACGTGTACAGGCTTACAACATAACATATACATGTACATATACATATACATGTATGCCTACATCTTATACGTGTACAGGGTATAGCTGTAGGGAATACTTTAGGAATAATATATAATATGTAGCAAGTATCAAGAGGGCCATATACTGACACACAGAATCTTACAACAACTGGATTTGTGTACAAGCCTACTAGTATTAGCAGAGTGTAGGAGTATATAGTAGCGTATGTGCACATATAACATAGATAGAGTGTTGCATGTGCACATATAACATAGATAGAGTATTGCATATGCACACACCTTGCATGAGACAGTAGCAACCAGGTTCTCCTTGTTTGGATCTTTGAATTCCAGCAGATTCTCGTCGTCTCCTCCAACCACAATCTACAAGATAAGATTAGGGTTAACCCGGCGAGACGGCGTGCTCTAAACCCGTACAGATAATATTATATTCAATGAGATCTAGTAGAGACCAACTAAAATGGACTGTTGATATAGCTGTAGCACTGTTTACTGTATCATGTATACATGTGTGTTCATACAGCTGCAGACAGAGCATTGGAAGCAATTGCTAACAAACTGAAACTTATGTTTAGTACCGGGTTGAAATTTCAGCTGTCTACCTCCACATTATATAAAGTTACTGTATACTTTACTTGCTGATTTGATTACCAAAGTTAAGTCATATTCTGCTACAGGCAACTAGGGTGTGATAATCTATCATGTGTTGTAGAATACTTACTTTGCCCAACATGGTACCATGTTCTCTGATCTTCTTAGTCAAGTCCCTGGTGTCAATACCTAGACATTAATACAATATAAGGTTAGCTAGATTACTATAAATGGAGTTTGTAACACTGGACATACAACTCAGATGGGCTGCAGTAGTCACAACAACAACACAATTTGATCACAGTCCGATAACAGCTCTAAAAATAGTACCACTATTATTAACAGCCATGTAAATGTGCACATCTCTGACTCACCACTAATCCCTGTGACATTGTTCTCAGAAAGCCATGATGCCAGTGATTTAGTTGCTGCCCAGTGACTATACTCCGTACACAGCTCAGATATAACTAGACCAGCAGTTTGTATCTTATGAGACTCAAAATACTTGTGGAGGTTGAGATTGTCATATTCATCTGCCGGTACCCCGTAGTTACCAATGAGTGGGTACGTTAGCACCAACAACTGATTAGCATAAGACGGGTCGGTCAGAGACTCGGGGTAACCAACCATACCGGTTTGAAACACTGTAATTATCAATCAATGGAGGTCAATGGGACATTCATAAAATCAGCAGCAGCATGTGGAATAGGGGAGCATATGTACAGTCCTACATGTTATATCAGCATTTTACAACAATAAAACGAATATCTCTTACACATCTCTGGTTTGAGTAGGCTACACTTGTGTATCACCAAGCATTGGATTATACGATGCTATCAGATAGGGAATCACCAGTCATAGGTTTGGTATTATTAAGTATGTGGTTGTACAATGCTGCAAAGAGTGCTTCTTACCAACTTCTCCAGTAGTACTTGCGCTACTACCAAATGAGTACCCATGGTAAACAGTACCATCCTCAAGGATAAGTCGAGCTTCTGTTGCTAACTCAGATGTCTCCTCTCCCATAATGATATATCAAGTCCTGCAAAATTAATAAAAAGTTAATAAAAATTGATAAAAAACTAATTATCTGTGAGTTGCGTTCTTCTAAATGTAATCTACACAGTTTCGAACTGGCAGTATTCCAAACATCCTGTTTCAAACTGTCTTTTTTGAAATGTTCCTTTACCTCGATATAAAATGCATACATGATAAATTTATGTATATTTACATGCAGATTGGGTGTGTAAAGAGTGACATAGGGTTACGATGCATTAGACATCTCAAGGTTTTCATGGGTAATAGCTTTTATGGGATGAGAATTCAAGTGGTTAACAACAATTATTATAGGCCTACATTAACACCACTTTTTGAAGCTACCATTCCGGATGCACATGGCTGTACAGACCACGATCAGAAGCTAGTTAGTTAGTAACGTTAAATAGGTAACATTACAACTGTTTTCCTGTTGAAAAACTCATTTCCATTTATTATATATATATATGTTATATTATAATTATTTATTATAAAATAGAAATATTAATATTATCATCATCATCGTCTTTTGGCTTTCTCCCTATTCGGGGTTGTCACAGCGGATCCTACTCCTCCATTCATTCCTATCTTCTGCCATTTCCATGGTTACTCCTGCTGCATTTATGTCCTCATTTATCACATTTAGATACTTTCTTCCAGGTAAACCTCTGCGTCTTCTCCCTGGTATTTCCGATCCAAGTATCTTCTTCCCTAGATAATCCTCCTTTTTCCTTAACACATGACCAAGCCACCGGGATCTCGCCTCTCGTACTTTCTCTGAAATATTTTCAATGTGAGCCGTTCCTCTTACTCTTTCATTTCTGATTCTGATTGAGATTCGGCGTTATCCTTTTATCACACAATACTTCTGAGACCTTCCTCCAATAATTCCATCCGGCTTGCACTTCCTTTTTCACTTCCCTATTATATTTCCCATCAATTTGTAGTAGAAAAACCAGGTATTTGAAACTTTCTACTTTAGGCAACTCCACTTCTTCAAATTTCAAAGCAAAATGTCACTGTTGACTTTTAGTGTTTTAGTGTCAAATGTGCTATAATTGTGGTTTGAATTATGGTTATAGCTGTGATTATTTCTATTTATAGCAATTTAATTATTAGGCCTATAGTATATTAAATAACCAACTACAACTACAAGTAGTAGTAGGCCTACATTATTTTATATATTATTTTATCATAGTAAATATGTATTTTTATGTCATAAAGATTAATATTATCATATCAAATATTACAATAATATCAATGCAAAGTAAAAATAGAATAGTCTATCTAATCTAGTGGCAATCATTCGATAACATTTATTATTTAATTTATACTACACAGCAAAATTAATTGATTGAATAAAATAGATAAGCACAAGACAAGTCATGTAAGCAAGGAGCAGGTACAGTGGAATGGCATACTGATACTGTGATGTTATGTGATATTTAGAGACAATGACCCCACAGTCCTATCAAATACAAGACATCAAAACAAAAATTATCCTATGCCTGACTGGCACTACAGCGCGTTGTACTTGACTGACTGTCGCTGCATTGCTGCACACCACACAACATGTGCTCGGTTTTTGTTATCAACTGGATAGCGTTAGATATAAAGTTGTACCCCATATGACTCGAACTCATCGAACAGCGTCCCAAAATCATGTGATATTTTCAGGATCAGAGACTATACTCATCAATCAGTTGTTGTACCACTTTGGACAACCATAGAGAAGGCAGGTGAGGTGGGAGTAATCTTCTCTTCATAAAAAAGGATGGACAACTACTAACAACAATATACAAAGTGTATTACATGTTGTAATATACAAATACTAATACTCACTATTCTGAATGTAGCAAGTGCTTCATTCATCACTGTTTACAAAATGTACATATATATACATGTACATGATTGTATACAAGTAAAATAGCCAATGAAATTGTATGAGATGTACATGCACTTACGCTTTACATCCAAGAAATTAATATGCATATTTGAAGTGTACTAGTGAGTAGTAGTCCTACAGACTCACTTTAGCCACATTCTATGATCAGCCACCAATTACAGATCTATTACATATTAGATGAATAATAGTCTGCAGCCCACATGATAAAAATTAGTGGATCGACAGCTATCGAAATATTAGGATTAAACAAATAAAACAAAATGTATTTAGCACTACTTTTATTATTAAACTCCAAACTTTTCCCTCATTAAACATGAGCTCTTACTCTAATCATTACTGTGTGAATGCAGTCTTACTCTAATCATTATTGTGTGAATGCAGATCCCACATGCCACATATACAGAGAAAATAACACAGTGGATACAGGAGAAGTCATTAATGATCTGGCCATTGATAGTTTGTACAAGTTAATTGTTCATCATGCTAAATTTATAAAAAGACCATGTATTCATGTACCCTGTGAATTATGCTGTGGAAAGCCTATATATACTTGTATGTACACTGTATAACATGTACGTAATGATGCATTGCTACACTTTCATTCTCTCACCATGAAATGTGTGCAATTTAAGCAGCACAAAAAGTCAATCCATTTACCTTAGACTTACATGTAATTATAGCGAAACTTTTGCAAATAATGCATCATATATTGATTAATCAAGGTATGATAGAAGCCTACATGTATATTATAATAGCAGTATATACTGCCACTAGCCTAGGTGCCAATCATTGTAATACAACAGTCACTAAGCATATTTACTGTGGTTAGCAGACTAGTTCGGTGTTATGAAGTAATGGGCAGTGCTGACAAATACCATCATATTGGCTTAGTGAAGAGATTCGTTTATATTGCTGACTAACAGTGTAGATAAGATATTTCTATGAGATATAAGCAATGTTAAAAAAATTAACAAAATATATAAATTATAAATATATGGGGAGCAAAACATATACTAGGCTAAAAATAAATGGGGAATGAAGAGCTAAATCACAGGCCTGTGTATTAGATACCCAGAGTGAGATAAGTAGAGATGATAACACAAATACATGTTTTTACAAGTAGCAAGATAAAGATCACACAATAGACTGCAGAGCCATTTATGTCTAGTTATTGCAAAACTGTCAGTGTTTATCCAATGTACACACAGCCTACGGGCAGCCTACTTCTGTTCACTGCATTAGAGTCTCACTAGTATGTATAGAAGTATAAGTTAACTCTTAGTAGTATTATTTACTCAATGCTACTTAACTACTAATCAAATACCATTATATTACAATATTGATTTAAAGAGTGAAATAGAGCTAAGGAAATACAGCAGTACTAAATGTACATTGATGTCTATGGCTGCACTGTCTGCAATTGCATCACTGTAATAAAAGCAATCTCCAGTATCATCTCGACGTTTTACTTTGAATCTTCTACTTTCACAGAACTTTTCTCCATTAGAATATAACTCTGAAATCACTGAACCTTTTAGAATAGCATCCTTACATGCATCATAGAAATTGTCACAGAATTCTGTGCATACAGTTAGATATTCATTTGTGTAAAATTTGTACTGTGTTGGGTCGCATATATAACACAATAGATAATTGAGTTGCTCCAGACATTGTTTAGAAGCTCCCTGTGGAGGTTTAACACTTGCAAATCCATAGTCTATTTCTATTTGCTGACAACAGGCGTTCTCTTTATACCAAGTACAGTTCTTCAAAAATGGCTGTGGTGAAGTTCCTCTGTTGTTATAGAATGGACAGTACACCTCTTCACATTGTACAGATAGATACAATACCAAACTCCATCCTAAGATTTTCAACAGCTTATTGTGCAGAAATCCGTCCATAATTCAAGGAAAAATTGAGATGTGCACTACAGAATTCCAACCAATTGTTATCACCTTTCAAAGTAAGAGTGGTTTGGAATGGCATTGACACAAATCAATAACAAGTAGGCGTGACTACTTGTTGTGCATAGAATCATCTGCTACACCACCGTTATATAATGATGTATGACGATTAAGCGTAACGGCGCGTTCATACACAATAGCCTTTGCGTAAAGATCTAGCTTCGACGATTCAAATAGTTATATCCGACCTTTGAGTATAACTCCTCAGAATAAAATGTGCTCCAAGGCTATAATATATATTTACGGAAACTACTTTCGGTTTAATCATATTGCCCAACATGAATATATATGGGAGACCAGAGCAAAGTTATGTTTATAATGTAGTGTACTATTTTCAGTATCTTCTTAATTAGTATTATATTGATATTTATTAATAGACCGTGTGAGGAATAAAGACATTTTTATATTATATTGGATGTGTAGTTTGAGTGTTTGTTGCTTCTCTCTCAATGATTATGATACTTATACAATACTAAAATAAAAATAAAAATCAGGGACTCTGATTTTTTTATTAAACATATAACAACAAAAAGCAATGAATAACAGAATAATATAATATAAATGTTGTACGTTTTATTTTTATGAAATCTAAATTATTATATTTTATTTACATTATAGTTATTTTTATGCAATATAGTTTTAATAGTATTTAGTTATTAGATTATTAATTAAATTGTAATAATCTAAATACATATAAAATAAAAATACAATTTACAATAATAATTATTACATAATTGATATTTATAAATGATAATTATATTATAAATAAACAACAATTATTATCAATAATCACACCTCTAACTACGGTTTACTATTAACTATACTTTTATTATTTTATTGTATTCTGTTATAAAAATAGTTCTGGCCTCAAAAATTAAAATAAACTTTTGAACACTCTTAGACTACCATTAAGGTATAAATTTTGAGCTCCTCATGTCTTTTCTACTGCCTTAGTGCAGTGGTAATCAGTAGCCTATTCGAGTGTATATTCATGTAATGGTGGATTATTTGGTTTCCGTTTGTTGTGTGGTGATTCTTAGAACTCGAATACTTCTTGGGAGAAAGCTATTATAATAGACATTCTTGGCTGAGGCATATTGAATTTGGTAGTTCTTTCTCTATAGCTCTTGTCTGAATTGTGGTCTATGACCTAGTGTTAAGGTTTTCATCATGATAATAATTATAATTGCTGCCATAGTATTACCAAAATTGCTAGTAATTATAATTGGTAATAATTATAATTACTAGCACTTTTGGTAATATTGTGGTGAGCCTGTCACAAAAAATTACAGCTTACAGTATTGGCGTGTGTAACTACACCGTACAGGATTTTCAGTTCTTGATACTTCAGTGACAGTCCTGTTGTCATTGTCAAAAGAAAATAAATGACAACCTAAGGGATTACTCACATATACTGGGGAGATGAATGAAACACAGGGCCGTAGTGCCCTATACGGCCGTGCGGCCTGGCCGTCTCACCGTCGAAATGTAGTCAATTTAATATCATGGTCAGATCAGTGTTTAAAGTTTCTTCCACTTTCCTATTCGCGGGGTTTACAAAATATGTAAGGATATGGTGATAATAAGTGTGCTAAACATTTTTATATCAGGAGATTCTAAATACTGTGGTGAAACAGCCTCCGTGGTAATGGCACCTAGGCCAGCCACACTGACAGTACTATTAACTGACATTTAATCACATTATCCTATTCATGCGTTGTTATCCATATTCCTCTTTGCATTCATTATTATCTTATATATACTGCGTGTCTTATATACATATGTACTAGCAATCAAGCCTTGGGATTACGTTCTATTACAACTTGGTTTTTCCCACATTTATATACTTATTTAGTAATTGTCTGTTATTACTTGATTGTGAATTATTAGTCTTTTTGTCACTTTACATAGTATCTTCGTGGCCGACCTTATAGATTTAGCTCATAATTATATATACGACATGTTTCTCCTTATTGTAAGCACATTTTGTGCAGAGGCCGACCTTTTATGTGGCCGAGTCGGGCGGAACCAGACATATTGTTGCGTCAGTTCCGGAGCCGACCCCATGTCGGATAACCGACACCATGTCGGGCTCTTTTGGCCGGAAGTTTGTTATGTATATAAGGCAGTGCATTTTGTGTTGCGAATCAGTTGTTGATTGCGCTTGAATAAAGCAACATCTCCTAACTCAACCTACAGAGGCTTACTCTTTAGGCGGGTAACTCCACCTGAGAATCCTTTGGATTCAGTACGGCTCAAGTTCACCTCATCCTAGGCTAAGCATATCTCTATCCACCCCTTAGGCCGATCCCGGGTTCTAATGAACCTAGCGTCGGACTTAGGTTCTCAAGGTTAGACATTCTTTCTCTACACTCCCTCGGAGTATAAACTCTACATGACCTACGTCGGTCCTGAGCTCCAATGAGTCTCGGCAACGGCCTACGTCTGATATAATCTACAATCTACACTATAAAGAGCACCCATAACTGTTCACTCTTTTATGTAATGAGCAGAAGGTACACTTGGTCGGCCTCTACCACCTTCCAAGCCCTTCACATACTTGTAGCCCTCGGCTCTCGTATGCAATAGTACTCAAAAACGCTACAATACTACCGTACTACCGTACAATTATGTAACATTTTAGATATTGAAAAACTGACAGGGAAGATAACTCTAAATTTCAAGACTATTTCAGTATACAGTATAAGAAGTATACACAGTCCATGTACTGGGTGTGTTAATAAATATAAACCTTGAAAATCTAAACAATTATACTAGTTTTCAATTGAACAAACTTTTTTGGATTCGGCTACCTATCTGTCTGCCCTACATTGTTGTCAATATATTTACTTAGGCATTCAATCTTATAGGGAGAAATAAGAAATATCTCTATGGTAGGAAAGAAACACATGCTTTCAGCTGCTTTTTGTAGATTCGTTAGCTCTACTTCATTTCATTGCATGTTTTTCATCATTGTAAAGGAGTAAAGTATTTGTAAATGTCGTTAGAGTTGAATGATTTATGTTCAGTCATAATTGTGAACAGATACATGTATACATGTACATGCATATATATGTATGAGGCTGGGTTATATTTAATGTTATTACACAGGTATATTTCATAAACCTGAACTGCTTCAAATTTGCTCTATTTTTCTGAAAAACACTCAGGGCGCCGGCAGCCGGGGCGCTGCCCCGGACCCCGCCCTAATATTTTGGCCCCACCAACATTTCTTAGGGCGCTACGGCCCTGATGAAGCATGTAAATTGTTTAATGAATCTCAAATTTTCAAGGGTTTTTAACCATTTATAGAGTTTATTTCATCGTATTTTCCTAACCGTGTCTAGTGTTGTTTGCCCTCTCATCTTGTTAATGTATTTGGACTCGAGTGTTACAGGTGGAGAGTGCAGTCTGCTCTAACAGTAATACAAACGATAATATAATGTTATATTGTGTATCTGTATGATATTAATTTGTGAGATTTTAAATGCATGTTGTTGAGCGACTGTGTTTTAGGTCAAAGCTGATATTCATCAAATTTAAATTGTACTTGGCACACATTTGTTTCAATATATTTGCCATATTTTATTCAGTTGACAAGCATTCAAATGACACAGGGATATACATCATTAGAATATGCCAGCGGAGCTACTTACAATGGCCAGTGGAATGGAGATGGAGAAAAACATGGCATCGGTACACTGAAACTTCAGGATGGGTCTAAATATGATGGACAGTTTGCCCATGGGCTATCATCAGGTCACGGTGTTATAGTGTTTGGTGATGGCTCAAGGTACGTAGCTACTATTATGTACATGTGCATGAATAGGTGGTTTACTACTGTTGCAAAGTACATTATACATTGTATATTATATTACCTATGATATCAGCTGTATAATGATACCAACTAGCAGAACAAGTTCACCTTATGCATTTTTAAAGGCTTCCGTCATTCCCGATGGACACTGTTGCCCACATGTGAATTACTATTATTACTCTTTATTTATGCATGTAGCTATGCTGGAGAGTTTGGCAGAGGTAAATTCAATGGATATGGTGTGTATAGAAGACATGATAATATGAGGTACCAGGGACAGTTTCGAGATGGTAAGCCGGAAGGCTATGGTGAGTCATTACAGAGCAGCAATCAACAATGTACATTCATTCTACATGGTAGCGAATCACACAAATCTGTCAACAAATAATTGACTACTGCCAGCAGTTCAAATTGATCTTCATTCCAAATTAGCATACGATGTATGTCATACATACTATTGGGATACATGCGTATACATGTATGTGATACATTGACATGCATGTAGTATATATTATAATATGATACTATTGACATGCATGTCATATTGTTGGACTGGTTTGTGGGTTCCCTCATCCATCTGTTCCGTTACCACAGGCTTAATAACATTTCCGGATGGAAGCCATGGAGTTCCAAGGAATGAGAGGTATTTTGACAATTTCAAACTAAAGAAGGCAGATAAAGCACATTCTCATATACAGAAGGCTAATCAAGCTGCTGACAAGGCCAGAACTTATCTAAAATGAGTATCCCCCATTACCACACCGAAGGTCCTCCACATAAACCTTAAAATAAGGTATAATAATGTACAGTAGGTTATGGTGTTAGGTTTTTATGACCTATGTTAATGGTTATAGTTGTACATGGATTATATATTATATTAGTAATTTATGCTTTCATACTATCAAGTATCAATTGTGTATACCATAGTGGTGCATTGCTAGAGACATGTATATATATTCTATTTTTCTCCAATATGTTTTATACTTTCTAAAACGTTTTATTTGGTTGGACAACATTTTACTGTAGAGTTAATTTAATAATGACTGTGATGTGAAGTTGTTTGACCTCTTGTTGTAGCACATGACTCCTTGATCTAAGGATCATGGTGCAGTGTTAGTGTGTAATGTATATACATGGCATACATTGCTGGATGAAGTGGTACATCATATAGCACACAAATGTTAGGTATTCCCCACAAATCCACCACTTTCTTATTTGTTGACCTAAACTAAAATATAGTTGAAGACACTTTCAGAATCAATAATATCAATATTTTATACAAATGGCATATAAAAATTAGGTAAATATAATGACTTATCTAGTAGCAATGACTAAGACTAAATAATATTGTTATTACATGGGACATATTAGATACTACATGTAGAACAACAGAGACCAAAATACACCTTGATGAATATGCAATTCCAAAGGCATAATAATGACCAGAAATACCCAATACTTTACAAAAACTACAATAGTGCCATGGACAACTGTAATGTAGTAAATAGTAATTTGAAATACGACTAGAGGACATAAAAGTATAACATTCATAAATATCATGAATAGACAGGTAGGTAAAGCAAGTACATAACCACATTTTATATCTATAAAATATCAAAATTCATCATAAGGGAACAATGGCAAAGTTATCCTCCTTTTATGACCAACCCAGTGCTCTAGAAAGGAGATTCTTTATCTGGGTGCTTTGTAAGATAATGTTTCCGGAGAGCATATTTATAGATAAAAGGTTGGTCACAATACATACAGTTGAACCGACTTGTACCTGTATGGGAATACATATGAGCCTGCAATCCTCCGCCTTGAGTAAATGATTTATTACAGATGGAGCACTGGAATGGTTTCTCACCAGTATGAGTTAGCATGTGATTTTTAAGGCCACCTTTTTGGGTGAAAGCCCTAGGACACAGGCTACATTTGTGTGGTTTCTCTCCAGAATGAGTGAGCAGATGATTCTTGAGACCGGTGCTCTGAGTGAAGGCTTTACCACACAGCTTACAATCGTATGGCCTCTCCCCAGTATGTGACCGAAGGTGCAACTTCAACCTGTGAGTGTTCCTAAAAGTTTTCTCACAATATGTGCATCCAATAGGAGACGAATCCATTTGTGTGATATGTGAACTGTCCTCTGGTGATAACGATTCACCTTGACTCTCAATATAATCCACATGCTCCATGAACGTAGATATCACTACAAATGAAGCACTAGATTGTATACCTATGGACACTTTCCATTAATAGGTCCAAGTTAGCAAGTTCTAATTGTCTTTAAGATTCAAGTTGTATAAATGAACTCCTACATGTACTACAGTGGAGTATTGCCATATACATGGTATGCAACCCCTAACAGGTACATCTAGACTATAGTTACATGTATAATATAGCCATACCTTCCTGTACTTCAGTGGTACATGCACTCTCACTCAACTTCTCATCATTGTTAACACACTCCTCGTATAGATCAATCTGTGTTTTGTCATCCACAAAGCCTAAGGAACACAGACAATGGTGACTACAGGCCAGTGTGTTTACAACCAGATACACCAAACATGTTGGGATTAAATAGGATAGTTGAGCATATAATAGGTTAACTGTAATAAAGAAGTACAGTTGCTTTAAACAATGTATTTGGGAGTTGTCCGATCCAGATTAATGAGGTCAGAGAGAGAGCACAAATCTAAATATGCTGCACAAGTAGTAGACAACCTGGAACCTGTGTTTACTGAATAGATGTAAGTGAATTAAATTGTATGTGTACCATGATATATACTATGATATTATGTACCATGATATGTACTATGATATTATGTACCATGATATATACCAGGGATGCCCAAACTTTTTGGTGGGAAGGGACAAGTTGTAAAAGTGCGCAAGACCAAGGGGCACTTACTTTTGCTACACTATTTACTGCAATAATTAAACGAGCAATTTGATTATGATATAAAATGAGCTATTTTATATGGTTATAATGCACTCATTTTTTTACCAAAGTAAACCAGAAACAGTTCTTCACTCCTGGGGTGTATGAGAACCAAATAAGATTACAAGAAAATGTGCCAGTAAACCATATGAAGACTGTAATGGATATTCTATGCATACTACATCATTTACAATTGTAAAGGCAACTTTTAGCAGGTGACACGGAATTGTCCTTTCTCTTGGATCATCCTCGTAAATTCTATGTCTTTTTTAGAGGTGGTTATAGTTAGTAGCCGTTGGGTATGGTCATCAGTCAGTCATGTTCGATGTTTGCTTTTGACACAGTTCAAGTGACTGAAAAAACTATGTGTTACCAACGAGTATCATCAGCTTGACAGCATTTTAAGATACGTTGAGATAGTTCTGGTGTACTGAAATCTTGGATCAAAATGCTGATGTTGCTGTTCTGTCGAGTTAATGAAATCTTGATCTGTCAACTAAAATGTTCTAACTCTAGAGCTGCAGTAGTCATGTCTATTGTGAAATCTGGAAGCTGTGCTTTCCATCTTAGTCTGTCATCAGCTATTGCCACTGTGATTAGGTCAATCGGACCATCAATTTTTCTGCAAATTTTAAATTTTTTACAAAAATCTACTTTTATGTCAGCTATAATTTTTCAAAATTTCCGAATATGGTGATTATTTAACATTGTTATAATTACATTTTTGAATTCAGCTTGAGCAATGCAATTGCTTTCACTACTCAGCCACAAAAAGCCATTTTTGCATGTAAAATTTGAGAAGTGATGAAGAGACACCAAAATCTAATGCAAAGGGACACTGTATCCCTTAGGGACACATTTGGGCAACTCTGATATTATGTACCATGATATATACTATGATATTATGTACCATGATGGATACTATGATATTATGTACCATGATATACATATATACCATGATGTATTGAAGGATGAAAAATGAGAGGCCCAAGTGATTGTAGCATGGGGCATTATATGAAACATCTTGCTCAAATATACACCTGGATTGGATGTACATGAATGCTTTATTACTGATGGTGGCTATTGATTTAAGGGAGACAAATACTGGAGCGAGGGATAGGTTTCCTTAGGAAAGCTAATGACTACACATCTTGTACACAATGCTCTAGCGAGTCACCATGTGTGTTGTAGACGTTAACACTTACTTACCCTCAGTACTCTGCAACCATTCAGCTTCACTATCACCGGAGTTTTGGGTATGTAGATCTAGTCTTACGGCACCTACAGTTACAACCAGCATATCTATATAAATACATTTTACATATATGACAGTTAACAGCAATGTACAATAAGTCACATGTAAAACTTTTCCGATGGGTGTACAGAAAATGCATACAGAGTAAAACTAAAGTGATGACGTCAGCTATAAATGTATCAATAAACATTATATTCTGTGTTAGCTGCCTTCTACCCCTTCTAGTAACAATGCTCCAAGTAGTCTAATTGGTGATCCTATAAACATTTGCATTGTTGTGTTTTATAAAGGATAAGATGTCGGATGAGGAGCGAATTATGAACATATCTGACCACTTATAGAAGGCGATGGAATACCCAGCATCAGATAACAAAATATCATAAGGAGAAGAGCTAGGGAAAATAACTCATAGCCTAAATGATCATACATGTAAATGACTACTTAGTTGATCTAGCTGTCTTAGTCTCATTCTCTTTCCTATAAAGCTGCAGAAAATATGTAAATCGACGACCTATGATTAGTGTAACACTAACCTGTATGAGTAGCACCCCTATCCTCTGTTTTCATCTTGAGAACTGTATAATCTGCAACAGATTGGAGTTATCAGCAATATTGTACAGATCCTTACCTAAAAGTAGGTTCTTGTTTCAGAGTAAGGTCGATGGCAGTTTCGGTAATGTAATTTGCATCAAACTTCACTTTTCTAGTAGTTTATAGTGTTGGCTGGACTTGGGTTTCCAAGTGAAGTCCTAGGAATTCTTCAGGACTGTAAACAGGATCCAGTGTCCCTCCAGCAACAGGTACCACTCTGGTTCACAATGTGCTGAGTCAGTCAGCAGTCACTCGGATTCATGACTCGCAGTTTGGTAAAGAGTCGTGCCCACATGATCCAGTCTGATCGACCCTCCCCTACAACATCCATTCCCGTTATAGACGGGCCTTCCCCACAACCAGGATTGGACATAGGAGTTGCCTTCTCACTTCACCGTATGCCTTGGCCCACACACAGGACATCATCGTCTAGCGCCAGCCTGATTGGCCACGTTCCGTTTCCCCTGTACTCTGGGCTGGAATGTGCGACTATTCGAAAAAGACAGTTCAAAACTGGTAAGTTTAAAATCCCAAACCCCAACTACCAGATTTCAACTAATTTTTATTTTTGATATTATAATTATAGTTTTTTAATTAATTATTTAAATTAGTTAATTAAAATAAAAATTAATTATATGTGAGTTGTGTTCTTCTAAATGTAATTTACAGTTTCGAAATGTCCCTTTACCTCTGGCCTGTATATTGTGTGGCTGCATCTCAGCCGGACACAACAATATGAATATCATTTTTAAATAATAATCATAAATAATGATAATGATGATAATCCTAATGATAAATAATTGCTGATGAATGAACAGAAAAATATCTAATAGTTACCAGTCAAAAGTCATTCATTGATTTGAATGATTATCATTGAATTGCTGTACTTCTGCACCAGCCTACTCTAAGGAGTTGGAGTTGTACTTGTACCACAACTCCTTGTGCTTGACAGATTTTCATTTTATTTTAATTTTTGGTATCACATAGACGGTTTGACCCACGACACTGAATACCCATACCCCTAACCTATCCTTTACTCCTTGACTTTACTAAGTCTAATGCTGAAACTCAATGATTTTGACCAGTGTAACTTTACAAGCCTGTAGTCTAATGGTCAAACTCGGAGCCATCACAAATTTATGGCTCAGTCAACGTTCATCACTGGGACCTGGCCAAGAGTGTGCGGGTTTCGCTTTGCTCAAGTTCCGCCCTGAACACACCCATGGGAAAAATGTTACGCCTTTGCTCAAGCAAGGTTTCCAGCCCACTGCGTAGCCTATTGATGCGCGGAAAGCTTATCACTTAGCTATTTACTTGTACCACATACAATTAAGTTAATTTTTTTACTAAATAATAACTTTATTTGCAATATTCTGAAAAAGAACTATGCTGTTTACATAAATATTTGTCAATTAACCGCGCTTTTATTGAAAACATCAATGCGCGGACGAGCATGTGACGTGATGTGTCAGTATGAAAGTGGGCTGGCTCAGAAAGCTAAACATGTTGCAGATGGGAAAATTGTACACCTTTTAAATAGAAAGAAAAGAAAGTTATGTCTGAAGAAACTAAAAGTGCATCAAATTATGTAACGGAGACAACTACATCTCAGCAGGTAAAGCAAAGTAAACCAGTTAGTGGTCAAAATTAACTTGATAATTGCATTATAATTAATAGAACGTGGTTGTTATTTTAATTTTTGGTCATTTTTATTTATTTTATTTTTTTGAAATTTTAATTTTGAATTAAGCCTTTTTTAATTTATTAAATTAAATGTTATCCAGGCCGCAGTTAAAGGGAGAGCAAACAGCAAAATTGTTCGTCTAAGTGAAAAACCCATGGAAATACAACCTTAATCTTAAACTTAATCTTAAGTTCAACACTCACATACAGACCAAGATTGCCAAAGCCAAAAGGCAGCTTGGCATGATTAAAAAGGTCCTCCAGGGTGCCCCTAGGGATGCCAAACTTCTTGCTTACACAAGTTTATGTCGACCACATCTTGAGTATGCTTCGTGTGTTTGGGATCCTGCCTTGGGCTACATGATCCATGACTTAGACATGGTGCAGAATTGTGCTGTTAGGTTTATAAGTGACCTGAAAAGTCGGGAAAGTGTCTTGGATGCAGCGAGTGAATTAAACATTGGCACTCTAGGTGATCGTCGTAAAATGAGCCGACACAACCTTCTTATGAGGGTCCTCTCAAAAGAGGACAACCATCCTGCTCTCCTAGAGTCTTATGAGGAATTGGTGGATATAGAGACCAATGTCCAAGCCATTACCAGAGCAACTGCCAGAGGGGAACCCCCAACCATCTATGCCAGATCGTCGGCTTACCACAATAGTTTTCTGCCAAAAACCATAAGAGAGTTAAAAGCTAAAACCCTTTAATAAATGCTAACATAGCATGAACGATAACCACTTAATAAAATCTTGTTCTCAAAACAAGAGGCGTACCGTTTGCAACACCGGCTTTAGTGCGTACTAGCAAAGAACGGGTAATTCAAAATGAAAATTTCATGTTGATGTTGTTTATTTTGCGGCCACATTTCTTACACAAATTCTTCCACAGTTTTATGTCAAACTATGACCATGGCCTTATATTTTAAGTGTTTAAATTTTATTTAATAGTTGTGTTGTATTTTTCAGGAAATAACACCATCGCCTTTGGCAATGCTCGCACAGACTTGTAGCAGAATTGGAGGTGGTCCTGCTCCATCCACTGTAGTCGAAGCGAGTAAAGTTGGTTCTTCCACTACCTTGTCTCCAATTCCAATGTCGACAGGACTTTTAACAAGTGCAACCATCTCACCCCAAGTAGTTAATGGTGGTGTGGCGGTAAGCACCAGTTCCATAGATGCGACATCAATAAATCAAAGCAACACTATTACAATAAATCAAGAAGGGGGTGCTATGTCTGTAATACCAAATGTTACATTACTTCCTCAGATGCAAACGATTAATATCAATGGCCATGAGGCACTTTTCATACCAGCACAAACATCAACCGATGTGGCCAATAGTGCCACTGTACTACAAATTTCTGGCCAACCACCGGCCAGGACTAGCCAGAGCAATGAGGCTAACACCAGTGGCACAATAGTTCAATTGGGTGCTCATTCAGGCAAACCGCTACAACTTTCGGCTCAAAACTCAATCCCAATTCAGTCACTTCCAGCAGGAAATCCAATAGTTGTTCAGCCAAATGGACAAACTGTTCAGCAAGTTCCTTCATTCATCCAGATGCCAGTTTCTACAGCTAATGGTCAAACAATATACCAGACTATTCAAATAGGCACAGTTCCTATACCCATTCCCATAAACCAAACTCCAGTATCTCTTCTACAAACTCCTACTACCACTCAGCAGTCGGAAGGTATTATAGCTGCTGCTCTTGCTGACAGCCAAGTTCAGCTGAAACCTACAAAGCAGACTCAAAAGAAAAATACCGCTGGAA
Source organism: Bugulina stolonifera (assembly GCA_935421135.1). Lineage (NCBI taxonomy): Eukaryota > Metazoa > Bryozoa > Gymnolaemata > Cheilostomatida > Bugulidae > Bugulina > Bugulina stolonifera. Next base: position 35,375,180 of record OW285187.1, read on the forward strand.
ACAGAGATACTGGCACTCAACTCTTGCAGACCGCTTCTGGATACATGATAGTACCTGCTTCCGCTCCCGACGACTCGGCCGAAGGTGTGATCAAAGCAATCGGAAACAATGTTATTCTAGACACTAATCAATTGGGTAGTAAAAGTGAGTTTACGTCACTAGAAGCTGTACAGCCATTGGAGCAACAGACAATTCCAGTGGTCTCCGCACTCACCCAACCTGCTAGTAGTCAGGTTAGTCTAATGTTGATGTGAAAGTATAGCTCATGAACCATATGAACTGATTGACTGTATTACTCCTTGTATTTCTTATATTGCAACTTTGCTGAGCTCTTTACCAATTGTTTTAGAGCCTATCATTGCCCACCTCTGGTACGGAATCCATGATCCAGATGCAGTCAGCCGCTGCCACTACTGCCGGTGAGTACTGATCACTGGACTTGTGTTCTCTTTGAGTGGTTTAACTCTCTGTGTCTTTCTAGATAAGTGTTTCAATGTGCACAGTATTCTGGATATTATTTACATATATATAATGATTATGTGTATCCTTTCCTCCAACTCCCAAGTGCTGGGTTTTAGCACTTAGGCAGCATAGGTTGTTTATATAATTGGTTTGTACACTATTATAGCTCTCCATCTACAGCAAGACCCAAATGATCCTAGTAAATGGGTGATAGTAGGCAGTACTAGCCCTTCCCATGATGTCACCATGACCTCTGATCCAGCCCCTAAACGACAGAGGAGACACGCATGTACCTGCCCTAACTGTAAGGATGGTAACCACGAGCGAGGATAGTAAGTGCACGTACATCTATTATATATTGCTATCGATATGTTGTACGTCACTACAAGACAGTGTTCAATACATTTATCAATACCACATACCATGTAGGGAGTGCAGTCATGTACTTTTATAAATCAACAAGGCCACATTTGTACAGTATATTATATTGGTGTGTATTGTTTGTTGGTGTGTACTTTAGTAATGCTAATGGAGAACTGAAAAGAAAGCAACATGTGTGTCACATAGAGAATTGTGGGAAGGTGTACTGGAAGACTTCTCATCTCCGAGCTCACCTTCGGTAAGTATAACACATTGTACATACTTGTATGGACTATGTACCATTAGACTATAGCATATACACATGCTCATCTCCGGTAAGTATAACACATTGTACATACTTGTATGGACTATGTACCATTAGACTATAGCATATACACATGCTCATCTCCGGTAAGTATAACACATTGTACGCACTTATATGGAATATGTACCATTAGACTATAATATATACACATGCTGTTGTTACATGTACATAAACCTCACTGCTTACCATCATAATACAGGGGACACAGTGGTGACAGGCCATTTGTTTGTAACTGGACATTGTGTGATAAGAAGTTCACCCGTTCCGATGAGTTACAGAGGCATAGACGTACACATACAGGTAGGTAATACTGATATACACATAATCTGTCAGCACCACTAGTGATCTTGTGGGTAGTAAGCAAATACATAGTATGTCACCTACACTGTACATTACTTACATAAATGCACCTACATTACTTACCTACATGTACCTACCCAGGAGAGAAAAAGTTTAGCTGTCCACAGTGTGATAAAAGGTTCATGAGAAGTGACCACCTTACCAAGCACAAGAAAACTCACGAGTCTGTGAAAACAAGGAGAGCTGTAACTGGTGAGTTGTCTCCCCTTTTACATGTATCTTCTCCAGAGTTGTCTCCTCTTTGTTACAAAGAGCTGACAACTACTAATTTTTACTGTTTGCCAATATTACATTCAGATTATTTGAATTTATTATATCTTTTCTGGACGTTATCTGCTATTGGTAGGCTTCAATATACTAGGGTCACATAATATTGTTTCTTGATTACTGTCATTGTACAGTGTACAAATACTAAATGTGTTTATAAGTAACTGTTCAATAGTCAAATTCCTTGCATAAAAACATTGTACATGTAAATAATATAAAGTGTGCAAACCACTTAACACCCTATAGTTGAATATGCCATTGTTATAACCTATGTACAGAGACAACAGATCTGGCATCAGTGGAGATCACCAATGAAGGTGGACAGAAGGTAGAGCTGATACAGGTTCTTATTCAACAGCCACCTACAGCTGCAGTCAAGCAAACCCATGAAGTAGCAACTATAGTCGAATGATATACCGTACTGCACAGTCTTACTTACTCTGATAATTTAGACAGTGTTGTATTGTATATAATATACCTTTTTATCTACTGTACATACAGTAGTGATGAGACGCAGCAATTGATTATATTTGCTGAGATGTCATTTACCCCCTATTAAAGCATTACCCTATCCTTGCGATATCTACATGTACCCATTTACCTTAGTGTAATTTTCAACCTTGATTTTACTGATTATTGCTCTTTTTTACTCTGGAACTAGTAGAAGTATTTGATTTTTGTACAACTACATTTTGTATATAGTGTACAAACTTAATTTTATAGCTTGATATCTTACAGGAGTAGCTCAGCAGTATTTGTTATTTTTATGTATAATAATGGGAATTCATTTGCATGTGATTGTAATAATGATATTTATTTATGAGAACAAAGTCTATGATGCAGTATCTACATTGTGTATAACACTAGGATGTACCCATGTATTCTAGGAAACAGATCACTAGACATTAGTATGGTATAATATAGGTCTCTTTACACCACATGAGTATGTATAATAAGGCATATTTATGTTTGTTCCTGTTCCTACATCTACATGACATGTAGATCCTTAGTCCTGCTCGGCTTTTTTTGTATGCTAAAAGCCGAGCAGGACTAAGGATAGTTATCTCCCCACCAGGCTTTTCCTGTGCACCAAAAAACCCCAGGATACAATACACGTAATGAATGAATTATCCTTTAGTGAGAAATGAACAACATGCCTCTCTTTGCAGGCCTGATAGAACAGATATTTATATACAATAAAATGCAATTTCAAAATATAATATGTTCTTTTTTTTGAGAGTCTGTTCTTGCTTATGGTTATAAATAATATTGCGAGTGCAGTGTATGCAAGGAGTATAGGGTATATGCTATATGGTTTGGTCATTATTATTTCTAGTAGGATTGTCTTTTTCTTGTAATGCTAGTTTTTTATTTCTATCACTTCTACTACAAACCAGTTATCACTGCTGAACTAGAAAACCACTTGGACTTTTAGTACAGGTGTTCAGCATATAGATCTATCATCTAAATGTGGGTTTTATTTTTTACACTTTATTACAATCCTTTTGCTAGCATTTTACATAGAGGGGATAACTCTCTGTCATCTTACAGCTGTGAGTAACCTAGAAGTAATAATAAAAAGCCTGGTTTTATATTATCCTTTTATTTGGTCGTAAATTATAAAATTGCTAGGTGTTTCATGTACAGAGTATGGTCTCAGTGAGAAATAGTTTCAATTCAATCAAAATTATTAGACAGTTATCTTTGAGATTATAAGCAGGTAACCTAATTAGGACGTCATAGAAGTATTAGGCGACCAACGGAGGGATTCGCACCAACTCCCGAGCATCCTAAAGGACCTGGGGCTATGTATTAAATATGGCAAACGGCAAAATAGTGAAACACTCCATCGGAAAGAGAAAAGATGATTGAAGTTGGTTAAAATGCTTAGAATGGAAAGTCGCAGCTCTGAAAATTCATTGAATTTTTCTGAGAAGGAACCACCAGCATGGGTTAAATTATGGAATACTAATTATGGCTCTACTGGAGGTTTAAGTTTAGGTAAGAAATAAAATTACATGTACAAATGTTATGTATGTATTGTTTGTATGTATATTGTACATCAACAATATTAATATTCAATAATACAATAATTGTTACAATATTATATTGTAACAATTACTGTATATTAATGTTAATGTTTATTATTCCATATTAATTTTTAATATAATATTGTTTGTATTGTATTATTATTTATATTACTTGATATCAGATATGTCATATGAATATTCATATGATATTGATATTCTATTGTGAATTGTCATATGAATATTCATATTCATATTGATATTGAATTTAATTTTTATCTTTAAAAATCCACTTCCATAATTCCAGACCAAGCTTTTCCTTGTCCTCCCCAAATAGCAATGTAAAAGTTAAAGTATAATTAAATAATAAATATCATATGTCCAATAATATGTTATATTTCTAGTATGTGTTTATATATTTTTTAATTGAATTTTCTCACTGAGACTCTCGGAAGAGGTAAAAGCGTGAGAACTCTATGATTATAGAAATACTGTACATATATATAATAATAGGATATATATATATACATGTATATACATTTTTTTTCTTTTTGTTCGTGCTGTTATAATAATAAGTCAATCCTTTTTTTTATTTTTACATCACCTAAATATGTAGGCTTACATGTATTTAATTTATTTTAATAGTATTCAGTAACAAGTTTAGTACGAAAGAAACTTAAACATTACTGGGCATCATTAGTCTCACCACGAATATCTCTAGTAGTTCTTGGCCAAAAAGAATTGAAAAAAGCATTCGATCTGATAGAAGGTAAAAAGAGATTGCCGGCCTGTCGAGTATGATAGTTTTTGTTACATTATAGGAGGGTGTTATTACATCAGATGTTAGTGACTTATAAAATAATTTTATTTGTAATTCTTTATTCTACTGGTCTATGCAATGTACATACTATACATACAATACTAATACTTCACTAAACTGTTAATTTTAAAGTTATTGCTTTTAATTCATGTCATATGACATTGACTTTTAGTGATTAACATTCTATAGTTAGTAAGCTAATTAAAACCATGGCCAATAATGAAGGTATTACATTTTACTATCACTATGTTATGTTTCTGCCATCTCCTGTAAGTAGATTCGCTTAGCCTACTCACTGGTAAATTTTATTATAAAGATAGGCCTAAACTATGGATAAAAATTAAATTGAAGTCCAGATTGAGATTTAGATTTGAATATTAATGTATACCCCAGAGATTACAATTGCAATTCCTAACACAGCGTAGGAATAGCCTTTTCTAAGCCTATCTAATTTTTTCTTTCGATAAATTACTTTTATTTCCTCTATTGAAATCTATATCTAATGGAAAGGGAGAATTGTTACAGAATATTATAAACTATATTTGTAATAAGCTACAATATATATAATAATATGTTACTGCTGGTTTCCATAATTAACAGATGTCCACACAGTTTACATAAATGACTTCTAATGGGCTGCTATGTTATTTATTTTCTACTAAAATCGTCCTGGTTGTTTTTTATATGTGGGTCTATGCTTTATGTAGGCCTGATTAATGGTGGCATTGGATTATGTCCCCTACACTACCATGTTATAAGTATATATTCAATTAAGTTGTGTTAGTCTGAATTTCTACACAATTTTGTAGCCCGTTGGACTGTCAACTAACATTCATTATAGAGTTTGTGTTTCTGTGATTTATGTAGACATTTCTCAAAAGCATTGTTAATTATAGAAACTAGTAGTAAGCCTGTCATTAGCTGGTCTTCTCTATGATATATCAATGAAAGCTACCTGGAACCATCTAATTACTCAGGAGATATATAGTCCCCATAAGTCTGATTAAAGGATTAGACTCTCTATATATAAGACTTGTCACAGGGGCTTCTCATGCATTTCAACAATAGCTCACCTAGGCACATCAGCTGTAACACATGGGTTAACAGTTCACCTGGATTACCATAAATAGTAGAGTCATGATATGTTCAGCAATATCTCATAGTTTATGGAGGGCAGACAGTAAGATAGGCTATTACTTCACCATTTCTACCAAATATTATCTGACTTTATAAATATCTTCTTCCTTCTTCTGACACTCTGCTATAGGCTACTACATTGTTGCAGTGTGTTGCTATAAGCTACTACATTGTTGCAGTGTGTTGCTATAGGCTACTACATTGTTGCAGTGTACTGTTAGATAGGCTACTACATTGTTGCAGTGTATTGCTATAGGCTACTACATTGTTGTAGTGTGTTGCTATAGGCTACTACATTGTTGCAGTGTACTGTTAGATAGGCTACTACATTGTTGCAGTGTATTGTTAGATAGGCTACTACTATTAATAGGTAATTTTGAACATTTAATTGTAGGGTCAGATAATGATCTTGCTGCAGCTATTGGAGACAAAGAAGTAGCTGCCAAAGCAGTAGCATTTGTAGTCAACAGTACTCGTAAAGGAATTGTACCTCTTTGCGCCGATGTGGCAAATCTACTGCGAGCCAAAAGAAGGTAATTACTACTGTTATACATGTACATGTATTGTAAGTTGTATGGAGTTGAATTATTTACTGTAATACCATTATTCACTGGCTATTCTGAGTTGTTCTGCTTGCAGCTTAGAAGATAGAATTCTGCAGCTATCTAAGGAGAACGACTCTCTTAGAATCCTTAGCGACGGACAAGATAGTCTAACAGGAAGTACTGTAACAAGGTCAAAACACGCCGAGCAAACTGATTCCTCACATCAAGTGAGTTTTATGATCTAGATTTTCTTTTATAAATTCATAGAAATGATTGCGGCTATCCATTCATTGGTGATATTGTATATATGGAAGTAAGATCTACTGATATGCAATTCCTACTGATTTATAACGGTAATTGGTAACTTTTTGAATAAATTAAATTCTCACATAGGCAGTGATCTCTACCCTTCCCCTACTAATACTTCATTAAAAATGCTAATCACCAGTAAATGTGGAAGTGAATATAGATGTATATGGGTATATGGTACAGGTGGAACTAAATATGACATACTAAATGTATTGAACAACAACAACAATATTAGAATATGTTATGTTACTGTGTTTGAAGGAACAAAACAGCTCTATATGCAGTTCCAATGAACCTAATGTGCTAGCCACTGTTGATGCTGTGAAGGCTGCCGGTGATGAGCATAGTGAGGTTAGCTCCGCCTCTTCTCGGATTGATGATCCTGCTCGTGATAATGACCAATTAGTCATACATCCTGCACCCGCAGAAGACGAGCTAGTAACGGATAGTAATGTGGTGAGGGCGGAGGTGCACGCCTCCCCTGGTTCTACTAATGGTTGGCGGGAGGATACTTGGTCTAAACGGCAGCATCACAGAAGTCCCAGCCTTTCATCTAGTGAACGCAGCTCTAATAGGTACTGCATTATGCTCCAAACACTTGTGTGTAACAGTATGCTTACGATAGATACACTATTGTACTATTATTACATGTATAAAATGTGTGGATATACAGGGTGTCTGTAAAGTCCTGATACAGCTTTAAAAATTTATTACAAAGTCAGTTTTTGAGATATCTTAACTAAATTTTCTTTATTTTTATCTGTGATCAGTAAAGTTTTTCCACCTGATTTAATACATATTTATATGAGCACCATTAGTTGCACAAAGCAAATCAAGGCAATAACCCATTTTTTCCTGTGTTCGCTGTTAAATACTCTAATCAATGGTGGTAATGGCATCAGAAATCCTTTTTTACAAGTCAGTTAGGTCATGATATCTTTCACATAACCCAGTAGAAAGAAGTCCAGTGGTGGGATACCCTCAGCTAATCCATAGGGCTAATGGGGCACCACCACATTAAGGACTGCACATACGCCAGTTTCTGGATAAAACATTTCCTTACCGATGGATTGGAAGAGATGGGCCAATTCCATGGCCACCACGTTCACCAGATATCACGCCCTTGGACTTCTTTCTGCGGGGTTATGTGAAAGATATCATTTATAAAACAAAGGTTGATGACCTAACTGACTTGACAAAAAAGATTTCTAATGCCATTACCACCATTGATTAGGATATTCTACAGCGAACACGGCAAAAAATGGGTTATCGCCTTGATTTGCTTTGTGCAACTAATGGTGCCCATATAAATATGTATTAAATCAGGTGAAAAAACTTTACTAATCACTGATAAAAATAAAACAAATTTGATTAAGAGGTCTCAACAACTGGCTTGATAATGAATTTTTAAAGTTGCATCAGGACTTTATGGACATCCTGTACATTTTGTACTAGTTCCTAGGGTAAGTTATCGTAGATATTATGTAGATATACTAGCCCCTAAGGTACAATGTAAGTTATGGTAGGTATAGATATACAAGCCTCTAGGGTAAGTTATGGTAGATATGTGGATATACTAGCCCTCTAGGGTAAGTTAGGGTAGATATATATATATAAATATGCTCGCACCTATGGTAAGTTATGGTTATGTACTTGTATTTACAGATCATTGGAGATGAACCCCTACGATGATAAACTCTCAACCATGACTGAATTGTCTAAGCGGCTAAATAAGAGTAGGTTGTTGTTTGTCATCTCCATAATCAATGTCATTAATTGCGAGCCTTTCATCATCCGTAATGTCCTTTCAAACTGCCAATGTACGACATAATAACTAATATAATGTCCTATAACGTTATACATAATAACTAATATAATGTCCTATAACGTTATACATAAAATTAATGATCTGTTTCATTTTATGTTTCGTTGAAAAATATGTAAAGGAAGAAGTCATACCTTACCACATTTAACCTCAAGTTAAAGCCAAACTGTCAAACAGTATTGCCAAATTTAGCTCTTACACTCTGACATACTGTCTTTGATATCTAGTATGGAGCCCACATATACATATTTGTAAGTAATTGACATATTTGATATCTGCAGCTATTCTCTGCAACAATAAGTTAACAGAAGAGCTCAATGCTGCCCGAGCCACCATTGATAAACTGCAGAAGGAAGTCAGAGACTTTGTAAGTTACATTTTGATGTCATAGTCATAGGCTATATATCACTGCTAGTATATATGTATGTGTACACTAGTAGCTAATCTACTAGCTATGATACCTACTGACTAGGTATCATAGCTACTGATTAGGTATGATACCTACTGACTAGGTATTGTGCCTACTGACTAGGTATCATACCTGTGTTATAAGAGTGAGGAGATTTGGTAATGAGGGTATGGGAGAGATTGACACCTGGTTTCCTATAAATGAATAATAGTACTATTTGGAGATAAGTCTGATAAATGAGGTGAACCAAGTGGTAATTAGAACTCTGTACTTGTCTTTCGGTTTAAAGTCACATATTGATAAATGGTTCGGCAAGAGGCAAGGCAGCGTGTCTATTATAGTTCTATCCATCCAAGCACACCGATAGTTTGTAAGCTATACTAGATATTACATTCTTTTACATAGTTTGGACATTGCTCACAGTAGAAAGTTGTTATTTATCACTTTAGTGTAACGATATGCATCAATAAATAATAATATTACTTTTATTTTGGATGATTGTATTGACTGTGATGAGTGTAACAGTAGAGTAAGTGGTATATACATAACATTAGTATGATGTGTGAAACAGAAATGTACCCATAAATATGTAACACTTTCCAATCATATATACATGTCTATGCAGATCCTAGAACCAACTTATATAATATAATTATGTTAATGTAAAGTAAAACTGAGAAGTTTTCTGCTCATGTCATTTAGACTTGTATTTGGACTTAGTTGTATTTACATGAAGTTAGTTATCACTCATCTCTGATATTTTTCAGGGTATAGCTTGTAAGTAATACTATACGTATAATCAATGTATACTATATTACACAAGTACATGGATATGTAGCCTATTAGCCTGACCATTTACTTTCAGAGAGTGTTTGGCAAGGGTGGGGGCCTAGAGGTGTGCGATGGAAGTAACTACAGCAGAGGTAGGAGGGCAACTGCCGCTCCAGATCTACTTCCTGTTCATCATAAACCGCCGACAGAGAGGTCAGTTTCATGACACCTCGTCATAATCATGGCAGTTGTGATTGTGAAATAGTTCTGAATTCATTTTTTCACAAGAACACATGTACATGTGGATTATTCAGTGTTTAGTTGTACCAGAGGGTTCATTATATCATGACTCTACTCTGTGTTCGTGCTGCAGCATAAGGAAGGAGGTCTAACAATGATGGATTAGTCATCAATGATATCCACATGTTTCCACTTGATGCGTGTCCTGTGCTCAAGTGTGCCCACCATACTTTACATTCTTCGCTCTACTCTACTCCACTGTACTCTAGCGTCGATTGACAAGCTGCTCTAATTGCTTTAATTAAATTAATTCCTTTGTTACAGTGAGGCACCACCCAGAGCAAGCCTCAGTTCCTGCCATGTGTGTGCCGAGGCTCAGAGAAGTGCAAGGGCTAACGGTATACTCTCTCCTCGTCTGTATAAGCACGATGCTATAACTCTCTTCACGAGGTATGACATTCAGTAAACTGCCAGCACACATACTACACTGGTGTCCTAGTGTATAATAGACCCTACATGTGTATAATAGACCCTATATGTGTATGTACTGACCCTACATATGTACGTACTGACCCTACATATGTATGCACTGACCCTACATGTGTATGTACTGACCCTACATATGTATGTACTAACTCTACATATGTGTGTACTGACCCTACACGTGTATGTACTGACCCTACACGTGTACGTACTGACCCTACATATGTGTGTACTGACCCTACATGTGTATGCACTGACCCTACATGTGTATGTACTGACCCTACAAATGTATGTACTGACTCTACATATGTACATGTATGTACTGACCCTACACGTGTATGCACTGACCCTACATGTGTGTGTACTGACCCTACACATGTACGTACTGACCCTACATATGTATGCACTGACCCTACATGTGTATGTACTGTAATTATTATTTTTTCACAGTGAGAATATGCTGGTGAATATAGGAGACAGTATTCTAACATTCAGTAATCACTGTGGTACAGTCAGGTTCATTGGGCATGTAGACGGTTTTACTCCCATGTCTCTGTATGTTGGGGTGCAGTTAGCTGACAAAGGTGTGTACTGTGTTGAATTACATGCAAAATTATATGCTGTCCTCATACATAATTATAACATGTAGTTACTAGCTGGATGTACATTTAGCTGTAGCATACAGTGCTTTCACACAATCAAGAAAGTGATTTCTCTGCTTAGATACACGATGACATGGTTACACTTCATAAGCTACTAGCCAGTAATATATTATTTGTGATATAGAGATTACATTCTTTATGTAAATAAATCATTCTTTTCATTTGTATATTATGTAAATTTTATAAGATTCAGTCAAGTGTACATGTATGTTTTAGACACTACCAATATTGATTTATATTTTATTACATGCTATCAATATTGTATATTAACTGGTGAAGTTGATATGTAGTTGACGGTGGATTGGATGGAACATTCAATGGCAGGAGATATTTCAGCTGTCCAAAGGGTAGAGGTATATTTATCCAACCTCAAGACATAGTCAACGTGCTGAGTAAGAAGGTAGGGAAACCTTGTAACCCTCACAGTTCCATCACTCTACAATGCTAAGCCTCATGAGTTATTCCTCCAATATAATGTATCAAAGAATCTCTAACCCTAATCCTCCATCACCTAGTAATCTATCACCATTTGGTGGTCTGTTAATATCCACCAACAGGACATGCCAGTGACCTCAGTCCACCCTGTGCTCAGAATTTGTGATTCAATAGGTATTTTGCAATTTACCAAACTGGTAGTTATTTGTGAACAATACAAGGTATCATACTATGATATTGTGGTAGTTGTTTGTGAACAATACAAAATATTATACTATGATATTGTGATAGAACACAGAAAAACAATATGTAAAGCAGCTGTGATCCAGTGGTCAGAACATCTGCAGCTCCGCTCTAGAGAAGGGAAAGGTTGCACACCCTCCAAGGCAGGAAATCAAAACCCCTTCTAACTGCCACCAGCCCAATGGTGTGCTCATCTATTTCTGAGCTAAATTGGTTAAGATTTGTTCACATACAATATCGAGATTTGAGAATGAAGAGGATTACAATGCCCGTTGCCACCGCAAAAAATTGTCCAGTTTTCACGTTCACTAGGTGTAGTGTGATTTTATTCATTCTCAGCATTTTCCTTTACAATATTATGTATTATGTTATATTATTGTGCTGGCAATTTCATATTTGGATATGCATGTATTTTATTTCTAATAATGTAGAATAGGAAGTGGAAGCTGTTGAAGACACGAGCCAAGAGAACCACAATTACAAGAAACTGGGATACTAAATGAAAGTCTTAATTAACTCTGCAGATTGTTCCACTTCCCCTTATAACAATATTAATGTTGTTCTTCCATAATTATATATTACAGCAAGCATCAGTAATTCACAAAAGTAAGAAGCCAAATAAGGTGTTGAGCTCTGATAATTCCCCACCATCATCATCAAGCAGCATGAGTACCGGCGGGCTGCCAGGCAAGCTGCGGAAGGGGGTTTTTGGAATCAGACATACACATAGTCAGAAGAGAATTTCTTTACCTAGCTCAACTGGCTCCAGCGGTACTGCAGCCACTTCAGAGAGTAGACAATCCACAAAGCGTACTCACAATCAGCCGAATATGATCACCACTGAGCACCTTCATACCAGGTACAGTGCATTACACATCCTCCCTGCCAGGGTCTGCATTAAATGTACAGAAAAATCCCAGTTGCTCCAATTGATGTAACAGTATTCCACAGTCTAATAAACCTACTAATAGCTTGCTAGTTGAAGTTTACTCCATCAGTAAGGGCAGTGTTTTCCATATTTACTTGTACTTTATGAGTGTCTCACCTTTTAAGGCTAGACTATTTATGATACTCATAACGAATATACAGTTAAGGTTTTATCGACTATTTATGTATTTGTAGTGAGGAGATGAACCTACCAGAGGGACTGGTGTGATACTAACCCCTGGTGCTAATCTTGCTTAATCCTATTCAGTGATATTAAATAGAAGGGTGACACCTCTTCCTCCTCAAATCAGTCAGCTTTGCATCATATCCTTGTTATTATTAATTCATGTTTTATTTTCATATATCCATAATTACAGTTCTAAAATATATCAGTAGGTAATGTGCAGTAGAGCACCGACAAAAGGGGGAACCCAGGCTACTAATAATTAGTTAGAATAGATCATGGACTATATCATGCCATATAACTATCATTTTTATAGAGTAATGTTATCTATTTTTATTGTTATATTTTATCATATTATTAGTACATGCCAGTGCTCATAATGATTACATTGGTCTTCCATAATTTGTTGAAATTTTTGGTGTTAATTCAACATGCAAAGTATTACTACCTAACACTGTACAGTCAGTCTCAAGTGAGACAAATAGAGTATTAGTTATTATTACTCCATATGCTTTGTGACTTAAACTGAAACTGGAGAGAATAGTTATACTATTCAACTCTTTCAGGAGAGTAGATAGTGGCCTGTGTTGCAAGTAGTAGGGAGTTTAAAACTTTTGCAATTTCTACCAACAAAATCATCATATTATCACCTTGTTATCTGTATAATTATAATGTAGGGAGGTGTATAGGATGAATTGCATGGAAGTACAATGTACATCTCCTAAAACCAGGTGCCCAGCTGGAGGGAACCACTGTTGTAGGACTGGCCAATAGCTGTCCAGTATCCACCATTGGTCTTCTGATGTATTATAGGGTGGTATGACGAGTTAACCAAGGAGGCAGGGCTTGATGGTACAGCAAAAGTGACAATAGCTAATGTAACCAGGGTAGCATCCTTTTTATTTCTAGTCTATGTATAAAAATCACAAAATCATTTTCCACTCTCCTTCATCGTTTCAATCCAGCAGCGTTGAACTTGAAAAATATGATATCACCATCGTGGACGATATATTCCCTGCCCTTCTGCAGGTACTTGCCAGCTGCCTAAAACACCATAAAATAGAATGGGTCAACTATCCATTATAATACAATTATGGTTATACAATCTATCCATTATAATAGAATGGTCATACTATCCACTATAATAGAATGGTCATACTATCTACTATAACAGAATGATGGTTTAACTAGAAAATTACTGAAGGGCCAACTACATGTACTACACTTAATACTACTGTACCAAAAAGTATACCTGCGTACTACATGTATACCACACCATTGTACTACAGTGCTAACAGGTATATCTACACATATAACATATGATTATACTGTAGTGTTGTATCAAGGCACTACTAACACACCTTTGTAGCATTTTCTGAACCATGCTCCTTAAAATCATCAAATTTCATCACCTCAGCCATAATGAAACCTTTTTCAAAGTCTGTGTGGATTCTACCAGCGGCCTGTGGAGCCTTCGTCCCTTTCTAAGAATATACAACCAAACGACAATATATAATAATATACAACCAAATGACAATATATAATAATATACAACCAAACGACAATATATAATAATATACAACCAAACGACAATATATAATAATATACAACCAAACGACAATATATAATAATATACAACCAAACGACAATATATAATAATATACAACTAAACGACAATATATAAGAATATACAACCAAACGACAATATATAATAATATACAACCAAACGACAATATATAATAATATACAACCAAACGACAATATATAATAATATACAACCAAACGACAATATATAATAATATACAACCAAACGACAATATATAATAATAAACAACCAAACGACAATATATAATAATAAAACGTAGCACTTTGATATACAAGCCGATATTATAAAACATACTGAGATTATGTAAAGCTTATTTATAACTGTGATGAAAAATTACTGCCTAGGCAATAAGGAAGTGTGTCCACAAATATTTAATTATCAATTAACTTGGAGCTCATTATCATAATTAATAAAGCATTCAGTGTATGAGAGAGAATAACAAGTGGTGGTAAGAATGAGTGATATGTCATCTGTATTATCCCCTCTGACATGTATATGATCTATGGCACATGGCTATGTATTCATACACAGATACCTGTGCTGGGTGTACTATATATACACGTAATCACATGTATATAACATGTTTGTAGGGGCAGCATCAGATTCATTAGGTATACAGACCAAAACAAACTCAAAATTTCCATTGGTATAATTTTGAGTCTGCACCTTGTGTGATAACTGTTGACCAGTACACGGTCTCAGGTGATAGAGTAGAGACACCTAGAAGTAACTACTGACACCTGTTTCTACTGACTGAACTGACACCTGCTTCTACTGACTGAACTGACACCTGCTTCTACTGACTGAACTGACACCTGCTTCTACCTACCTTAATAGTCCATGCCTTTACTTCATCAGACCCAGCTGTGAAGAAGTATTCCAAGTGAAGGGCCCTGAACCCGTTAGTGATGATTTTCTCCAGGGCACTGAAACATATATTATACCTAGATGTTAGTAGCAGCAGTACATATATATGGTGTAGAATATGCTCATATGAGGTCACTACTAGGACACCCCTTATTATCACCATGACATTTGACCATTTATCTAATAATATACATGTACAAATGGATATCATCTTATGCTAATAATATACATGTACAAATGGATATCATCTTATGCTAATTGTTTCCCATCTATTTAGCTCAGTGTCATATTCAGGTCATCTTACCCTACCATTGGTCACACAAGTGCGAGTGCGTGTACACAGACGCAATCATGATAAATATATAATAGCCAGTAGACTGGGTACCTGGCAGCACCTTTCTCCTTGAGGAAGTCTGCACACTCCTCGTCTGACATATCGATTAGCTGAGTCTCTAAGGCTGCACTCCATGGTATGATAACTCCTCGAGGGTCATTCTCATCAACCCACTGCTTTATCTTCAGTAGCCTAACAGTATAACAACACACGATACCATATACCATATATCATACACCATATACATACACCACACCATATACTATATACATATACATATACATACACCATACCATATACATACACCATACCATATACATGTACATACACCATACCATATACATACACCATACCATATACATACACCATACCATATACATACACCACATCATATACAGTGGATTTCACACCTTTTAAATACGCTTTGCTGTAAATATACAGTATTGCTAGGGTGTTCTCCCAGGCATATCTCTGAGCTGCACTGATGAGGTGTTAAACACCGAAACAGTACACTGTATGCAGATTGAGTATTGTACATATTATGTATATACACACAGTGACAGATATACACACAGTGACAGATGTATAAAGTGACAGAGAGATATATAGTAGACATACCACTTGTTCTTCTTCCTAATGTAGTCCTTCTCAGAGAGGTTAATAAGATATATTATAGGTTTGGAGGTGATAAACAGGTGCTCATTCAGTATTTCTATCTCCTTGTTGTCCCATTTACCAAACCTAACCGGCTTACCCTGAGTATCCAATAAATCCTTCACCTTCATCAGGCATTCCTACAGGAACAACACATGGTCAGCGTTGAGCAACAGCCATATGTTTCTTTGAGGTGCAATGTGTGTACAGTATACACCATTATCATATGTACAGTGTACACCATTATCATACGGACATGTACAGTACACACCATTATAATGTTATGTACAACATACAGTACAAGTGCAAGCATAGCAAACAACCACAAGTGCTGCAGTAGATGTACAATGTAATTACATGTATATAGTAGATGATGCAGTAGATGTACTACAGGTATATAGACATACATATTCAGCCTTCATGTACTTGTCTCGATCCTTCTGCTTGCTTACAATGTCCAGCCTCTTGTTGAGCTGCTCGAGATCTTTGGCCCTTAGCTCATGAAATATAACATCCAGGTCTCTGACTGGGTTGACATCGCCCTCTACGTGCGTCACGTCGTCATCCTCAAAGGCTCCTGTGGAAGATTGCATTAGGTGCTGGTCACACTACTAGTGTTACATAAACCAACACGTGATAGTTATCCTCTCCTGTTCTATCTACCACATACAATCATCACTAACATTACACTCTCTAATCTGCACTGCATGGTACCTCTTGTACTTACGTGACATATGAAATATGGCGTCACATTGTTTGATATGAGAGAGGAAAGCATTGCCAAGGCCTTGACCTTCCGATGCCCCTTTGACTAGTCCAGCAATGTCCAGAACATTCAGGTATGCAGGTACTTTGCTGAAAGAACAAACTACATTACTACAGACCTATAATTCATATTGCATGGAACAGGCTATATTGCAAAATATAGAGAGCACAGGCTACATTGCAAAATATAGAGAGCACAGGCTACATTGTTATATACAGAGAGCACAGGCTACATTGTTGTATACAGAGAGCACAGGCTACACTGTTATATACAGAGAGCACAGGCTACACTGCTATATACAGAGAGCACAGGCTACACTGTTATATACAGAGAGCACAGGCTACACTGTTATATACAGAGGGCACAGGCTACGCTGTTTGCTGGTACCTGGCGGGTTTATGGAAGTCACAGAGGAAGCGCCACCTCTCATCTGGTACAGCCACTCTTGCCTCATTCGGATCAATTGTACAGAAAGGAAAGTTCTCTGCTGGGGCAGCTGACTTGGTCATCACATTGAAAAATGTTGATTTTCTACAGGTTCAAAGTATAATTGCATGAAATAACTGTCAAATACGTATTTGGAATGGGAATGTACATATACATATTATACATATATACACCAACTACATTGTTATACAGGCTAAGAAAAACAGATAGCTAAATACACAAGGTGGATGGTCTACTTACCCAACATTAGGTAAACCAACTATTCCTATCTTGATATTTGTACTGAGTCTACCCATTAACATGGGCAGCTCTTCCTCTTGATTCTTCTTCTTAGCTGGCATCCTGGCAGCTTACAGTCAAATCTTCAAATAAACCAATATGGTATTAGGCCTAGATTAGGTTATACATCGGTATTAGATGCATATTAGGTTATACATTGGTATTAGATGTACATTATGTTATACATTGGTATTAGACGTATATTAGGTTATACATTGGTATTAGACGTATATTAGGTTATACATTGGTATTAGGCATATATTAGGTTATACATTGGTATTAGACATATATTGGGTTATACGTTGGTATGAGCCCTATATTGGGATACTATAAACTATATATTCTAATATTTACAGCCCTAGACTCCGACTGCCCAGGCATAATCAGGGGCGTATTTTAAGGGGCGGCAGGGAGGCACTGCCGCCCCTGTTGCCAAAATAAAGTGGCCTAAAAACACTACTTTTGAAAATTTGGCACTTTTCCCCTTAATATTTGCTTCATTTCTGGTTTGCGACCGAAGCGTTATCACTCTAATTATAACTCTATGGCGTTATCACTCTACTTATAACTCTATGGTGTTGCTGCGTAACGATAACCAGTAATCCTGGAATAATGACTACATTGCAAGTGGTAGACAGAGAGGTCCATAACACTGTGTGCTCTGCTAAAAGGCTTTATGGCTATGCCAAGGTTAAAGACTTGCAGTCTTGTGAATGAATGAATAAATATTTTTTATGAATAATTATTTATACCAAGGAAAAAATTATAAGTGAAAAAGTAAAAGTAGTGAACAGTTGAATCAGGTGAATCAATTTGTAAGTCACTGCTATCCATGAGGTTGTTCCTTCCCTGTCACTGACTACGAGCAGATGCATGAAATTTAATTCCAATATTAGTTTGGCTTCTTTCAAATATTTGTGATTTATTAAAAGTCTTTGCATTCATTTTAGTTATTCATTCTAGCCATTGCCACTCCACTGACAGCTACTACTCTACTGCCACATTCACTACTAACAACTAAATATGTATTGTAAAGAAAAAACACTAATTTGAAAATAAAATAATATAATAATAACTAGATATTTTAATTTTAAATTTATATATATAATATAATTATACTATTAATATTATCTTAGCTTTAATAGGCTGCTACACTATTCTTGCAAAGATATTTATTTTAAATACATTTGATTTTAATAATTAATTTATAATGACAATAGTTGTTGATCAGCTATTAAAAGTTGAAAATTTTAATTTATAAAATACCCTTGCGCCTGTGGACTCTTTGTAAAAAGATGCAATCATGTAGTATTGTAGTTATTATAAAATTCTACTAGCTAGTAATAATACTGTAACACTTTCACTCCTATTGCAAGTTGTAGTAACAGAAGTAGTGATGAGTACTTGTAGCATGCTGCTATGTCTAATTTTTTTCACTTCAGAGTGAGATTTTAAAATTTTCCGCTGCGCGTGCACTTGCGGGGGTGCCCGCACCCTCTCCCACCTAACTTTCTGCCTCCCCACTCAATTTTTCTAACCAACGCCCCTGATAATTATTATTATACAACTATGTATAGGCCTAATGATGAAATATTATAGTTAGAATCAGTGCAGTAAGTTGAGTTAAGTCTGTTAAAAAGTTATTTGACTGTTCCCTCCTTTCTGTTAGTTGACGATCACTCAGGGTTGGGACAGTTTTTCAGGTTTTGCAACTAGTTCAGCTTTACATGGTATGCTATCAGTCCAGCTCTTCAATTTTTTCTACTGGCCCAGCTCTTCCGGACCTCCTATCGGGCCCGCTCTTCAGGGTCTGCTACTGCTTATTGGTCTAATTCTCCAGGACCTGCAATCAGTCCAGCTAGTCAGGGTTTGTTATTGGTCTAGCTCTTCACGACCTGCTATTGGTCCAGCTCGTTAAGTTCAGTTCTAATGGGTTGCTATTGATCCAGCTCTTCAGCACCTGATATGGGCATGTTATTGGTCCAACTAGTCGGGGGTCCAGCTATTAACTTACAGCAGAATTCTCTTCAATAAACTACGACTAGAATATAATCAGCAATTCATCCCCATTGTTATTCCCAGCTTTGAGATTTGACCAGTGAAAACAGCCATTATTAGGCCTACCTGGTTTTATCATAAAGATAACATAATTAAACAGTGAACTATCCCCAGCCTTTAAAACCACCTAGTCCCAACTATAGCCTATGCTACTACTTCCACTTTATTTTTAATATGAGTATAGTAGCAGCACAGCAAGAGTCTAATGTTTGGGTCATTTCATTCTTATTGAGATTGTCGCTCAATCATTGCGATTGCCGATTGCCTGTGGTCGTCATTCAATTTATTCTGATATACAGTAGAGCATTTTATTTGTTCATGTTTTAACACTTAGATATTAGATGGGATTGTATGTGACTCAATTCAGGGGTTGACACATCCTTACAGATTGACACGGGTTTGTTCTATAGAATAATTTGCGAATTTTCATGCCTATGCTCAATACTGGTTTTGAAAAGAAAAATTACGGTGACATACCGGAAATAGTCAAACAGTGCTCCGTATCTCGTAGCTTTAGATTTTAGAAAACTATTCTAAATATGAAGAGGGTGGACCTGCTAATACACCCGCAGTATCAAGCTGAATTATTTAGAGCTAATGGCTCTGTCCTCTTTATTCGCCTGCTATATTGCGGTATTTTATTTGGAGTTGCGTTCTCACCAAACTGCCGCTAAGGAAAGAAGTTGTCCTTACACGTACAGTGATCAACAAAAGGAGGCAACTTCGACCTTCATGAAATTACTTGCAGATCATACTTGGACTTTGGAGTTGGGTGCTCTAAGCAAATAGTCTATGTAAATTAACATGCTGTGACCAAAGATAGTGGATCTTCCCTTCCACTATCTTTGCTGTGACTGTGACGGAATGGTGAACAATTAATAGTAGTCCTTTCTGTCGTAGTGTCGGGATTTAAAATAGAATTTCTCTCATGTGCAGTACATAGTATTATAATTTGACAATATAGCACTTATAGTTTTAGAAAGAGAAGATAACTTTGAATTGAATTATTAAGAACAGATAACTTCCAATCATTAAAATAGATATTGTACATGCATTTGTTTTCAATATAATTTATACAACTGTCCAATTAGTTTGTATGGATGTCATTGTGTATTAATGGTTCTATATACTTTTCAGTGTAATGGTAGAAGCACTCAGGACAGTATACCCGACAAAAGATTGTGATTTAATTTAAGGAGACAAAACTGGCTCACTCTACTCAACAAGATTGAAGATATATAGGTATAGTAAACAAGTCTATTTCGTTCATAAATAATTAAAACAATCAGTTTAAAAATTGCATCGATTGTTAAAATAACAGTTTCATACAAATAAAATTTATCCAGCGATCCAATATACACTGTTGTGTCTATAAAACTTACGCATTCATAACACTTGTTGATGATATAGTAGTAGTTGAATTCAGACTTACTCCTTGGATATATATATATTATTGTCAAAAGAATTGTTCATTAAATCTGTAGTCTGTTTCCTTCCATAAATCCCGTTGAATATAAAGTTAACAATGTGTGTTAGCACACTCTTGTGCCTCTCTTGAGCGAATAAAAAGGATTGCTAACTCTTTCAAAGATTAAAATATACTGCTTCTCGCGAATGATTAAAATATACTCTATCTCTCGCCAATGATTAAAATATAACTGACTTTCACAAATGATTAAAAAAATATATCTGTCTCTTGCAAATGATTATAGCACAACTGACTTATAAAAATTATCCAAAAGTAATTATCAAAATTAATTCTACAACCTTATTGGTCGTGACGTCAGTAATGTTGGTGGGCTTGATTTTGGTGCGAATCATACTTTCTTGATTGATGACAGCAGCAGCTGAATTAGGAGTCACTGATGCAATAAGAAGTGTGTATTGGCTGTTGATGAAGTCATTCAGTGTTACAGGCTTTTACTGTAGTGCTTGCTGTTATTCTAGGCATGCCATATACAATGTGTATTGGATACTAATTTCATGATGTTAGCCTCAGGTTCTGAAATTGCCAATAATCCTCCAACCTAAAATGTACAAACTAAGATTAGATCATCATGTATTAAATTAGTCTATCTAACAGGGCTGTTTGGAGTTGTCTTCTCTCAATTATTTGTTAGCAGCCTCAAGGTGCTAATTTCGCCACTGGTGTTCACATGTACATTCTGTGCATTGTACATTCAAGTGATGTATTAAGACAGCGGCAACACCAGCTACTTGACAAATCTATAATTATTAATAACCTGATCATGTAAATTATTGCATGTGTGGTAAAGATGTATTAAACATAATTAACAATTCAAATGTGTACAATTAAATTTCACATTAGATTCACAGCCCAATCAAATAGACATTTCAAATACAGGCATTCAGAAGGAAATAGACTTGTTTTACCTTGAATAGAATAAAGTACATCGCGAGATAAATATGTAAAAGCATAGTAATATATAGTCTACATGTGCAACGTGTTTTCCGAATTTAACTCAAGCATTTGATATCAACTGATTATCTACAATGTAGCGTCTGTTTAAATATGATATAGAAACTGGATTGATACGTTTTACCTTGGCAGCATCAACTTTAGCTTACCATGGTCTTCAATTCTGAAATATTACTTTCCACCATTGCTGTTAAATACTCAAAGATCATGTAATTACAACAAAATACAGGTCACAAAAACAAGATTTCTCCCAGCGACACTCCTGGCTTGCCACCAGAATCATGTTCAGTTTCAATGGTCATTGGTGGCATCTTTCCAGGCCAGTGTGACATATCACCAGCAACATAAAAATGCAAAATAGAGTCATAGTCCAACTAATATGTGAATATGCTGTTAAACCTGAAATTGCTCCAAAATGTTATTTCGTCATCTGCTAGCCTTGTGCATTTAAAATATTCTATAATTCTAGTGCTGTGCATATACAATATACATGCAATAATATTCACTATCAACCCGTTCTGCAGTTGAATTTATGTCCCAAATGATTTAAATTAAACTTTATAGTTTCATCAGATCTCTTGCCCTTACAGTAGTAACATTTTTATCTATATATTCTAGTGCTTTTAGTGCTTTTTAGAATCATACCTGTCAACCTGGAGTGAAAAAATATAGGGAGTCCCAACTTCCGGGTGCACAGGTGAAATTTTCAAGACTTTAACTACCAACTGCAAAAATACATTTGAAGAGTTGGAACTGTGGGGAGCAGAGTATGGGGGCCAAGCTTCACTGTTATCACAGCACTAATCATTATTTTTTGGCATAATCAGTAATACATGTAAATTAGCTACCACATGCACAATATAAGCTATGTAATAGCTGATAACTCCAAAGCTGTGTCAAAATACCAGATAAGGTGGAATGAGACTGAACAAGGATATTAACTTGATGCTATTTATTGGATCATCTTGACTATTGGATGTTAGATAATACAAAAATGAAAAATCCCAATTCGATGCCCTGAAATCGGGAGGATATAGGGATATAGGGAGCTGGTGGGAGTGAGAGTTTGAAATAGGGAGGGTCCCGCCCGAATCGGGATAGTTGACAGGTATGTTTAGAATTACCAACCTTATGGATGTCTGGAGTTTCAGTGATGTGATGTGAGTTTCAGTGATGTTTTAATATTGTGTAACAGTGAACTTATTGCTTCCGTTACTAACATTTATGTTTTATACCTATTTTTATGTCTAGGTATTGCGACGGATATTACCATGAAGTGCTTAAGCACGTACCTTCTGTTATCAAGTTGTATTTCTCAACACTATTTTTATTGGCTTTCGTCACTCCGTCGGAATTGCACTTGTACACCTTATTGGTTAATCTACAAAAACAATATTGATATATAAGGAGAGAGCTTTACTAGTTCTATGCCTTTATACCTACTGCAGTTCTTGAATACAGTTCTATTTACTTCTATACCGCTTTTATGTAACTTTGTCTCTAGATTATAAATATCCTCTTCTCATGCTACCAAAGACTAGACTAGACAGGACTTGTGACAAGGTATGATAAACATAATAATATAATAATACACAAGGCAGCCATTGCCGATGCTTATACAGCTCAACCTGTAGGAAGTTGTTGAGGAGCAAGGAAGAGTGACTCCTCCTAAAATCCACTACAATGCATCATGTCACAGATTTGAATTGTATTTAGAGAACAAAAAATACGAATATATTGTAGTGGGACGTGGGTATTATGATGTTAAATACTCTCATACAATGTATATGCATGTACAGTATATATTTGCATTACATTTTTATATATTGTATAGTTTTATCCAAATAGTATAGTGTTATATAACCTGTCCGGCCTGAGTTACCACTCCACATAGCCCGTGTATGCTTTCTCAGATGACAGGACTGTTACTATGAAAGCTCTAGTCCACTAGAGATCAGTGCTGTTCTTTCTAAAATAGAGAAGAGTTAACATCTTACTAGTTTTGATACTTGGCACTTACCTAGAGGAGCAGCAGTCAAACTTAGGATTCACCCACATAGTAGTCACAGGCACCTGTAGTGTAGTCACAGGCACCTGTAGTGTAATCACAGGCACCTGTAGTGTAGTCACAGGCACCTGTAGTGTAGTCACAGGCACCTGTAGTGTAGTCACAGGCACCTGTAGTGTAGTCACAGGCACCTGTAGTGTAGTCACAGGCACCCGCTACCCCAGGCCAGGGGTTTTTGATTGTGTAGCCAGCCCTGTATGGCATAAGAGCAAGTGATCTGGCTAGCAACCTGCACATGTAATTATACAGACCACCTCCTGTGGGTCATATATAAACTGACTAACAATAATAAGTTCAATTATGGCATTTTCTACCATTGATACAGTACATCATATGTTGATACTGATGTTCATTAAGAGGAATGATTGGTCACATTTGACTCCATTTATACCAACTGCTAACAAGCTGGAGAGTAATTAAATTATTATGCTCATTATTACAACTTTATGTATTATTATAATTATTATGCATGTACAAATCATAAGGTGAAGTTGTCTTCTCATTTTGACAAAACCAATTGAGAGAGGACGACTTCAAGCTGTAATTTTATACACGTACATTGAAACTTGAAACTTGAAACTTTTCTCCACAGTATAAAGCTATATTATTATTTGCATTATATTACACTATGTTACACTATATTGCACTATGTTACACTATATTACACTATATTATATTATATTATATTATATTATATTATATTATATTGTATTGTGTTGTGTTGTGTTGTGTTGTGTTGTGTTGTGCTGTGCTGTGCTGTGCTGTGCTGTGCTGTGTTGCGTTGCGTTGCGTTGCGTTGCGTTGCGTTGTGTTGTGTTAAGTGTTGTGTTGTGTCATATTATATTACATGTTATATTATATTATTATATTGTATATTAATTGTTACATATATGATGCTATACGGTGCATAATTATATTCTCATATATCATATGTTGTACATTACATTTTTCATGAATATTGTACTTTTATTAATGTTTGCCGTTGCAACTTCCACAGACAGAGGGAGCACTGCTACTATATGTACCTGCAGTAGTGAGACTAATCTTTTCACAGCTAATACCAACTTCATCTAATCACTTTGCTATTATCATCAGCTACCATGAGTATAATCAAGTCTCAGAATAAAATCAATATTTACCTGCATGGCTGAATATTTCACATATGAGAAAGGTTGTTTATTTATTATCATGAAGTTTTGGTGTCACAAAACTAATTAAAGGCTCAAGACAAACACAAAATATTTGCTGACTGAATATTGACAGCATAACTTCTTCATACTTAAGTCATTCTAGGCCCTAGATCTACCTGTAGTACAAAATACATTTCTATCACCACAGTTTGTGTATTTAGTGCTTACAACATTATGGATGTGGGCAGTATTATAAATTTAATAGCAATAATATAATACATGTAATATAATAAGTGCTGTATTATGATGGTTGGAGTAAATTATATTTTTGTGTTATCAACCCTTTGAATGACGATTAGGACATCGGTGAAACAGGGAAAAAGACGATTGAGAAATTAGTGGAGTCAAACAGGGGAAAGAGGTTTGAAGATCCGACAGTTCAGCGATTAAGGAAGTCTTACATTCTTTTACCTGAAAAAACTTTCAATCCCAGTAGGAATCATAATCAAATAATGCATCCAATCAGCACACACTTTATCTAACTAATCAATAGGCATTGGACCGCATTACGTTTACATACCGTGATAAGGCTGGCCAATGCATAGGTGTATTATAATAGGCTCAGGCGTTCACTGAGACAGTGGCTAGTGACTCCATCTCTCAGACACCAAGTGGAGACAATCTGTCTCCTCCGTCAAGATGGATAGTTTACCATGTGGTACCATATTCAGGGAGTTACAAGTGGTACACGACACTGGATATTTCTCTGCACAGCAGTCCCTGGAAGACAACTGGCAGCAGGTGAGTGAGACTTCGCTTTAGTTCTGCTGCAGTTGAAAAGTTGGGTTCATTCTCTGTAGAACCACCACAAGAGGGAATTTTATTATAGGCTATATTACATTATATCTATTATATGCCCGGAGCAGAGCAGAGCTAGATGTAGATGTACTGTTACAGTATTAGAGACCACCAAATTCAAGTCTATACTATATAGTATTCCCTGGTTATTTGGGATTTAAAGTGAAATTTCTGCTTAACTAGCACCCAACTAAGAGGTTGATACACAGTCTATTGGTATCAGATATCCTGGTAAGAAAGTGACAGTATTGTTGAACCTACAGCACTATGCTCCTTGTATATACTACAATATACTACATGCGCATGTTACACACATAGACAAGTTGATGCATGTACAATGTATATGTAGCTGTCAAAACATCATATCCAAGCAGCCTAGCTCGATCTCTCTTTATCCAGTATGAATACAGAGTTCAAACTGCAATAATATAATATAATATAATATAATAGTTATGCACGTATTACCTGAGTATCTGCCAGCATGTTTGGAAGAATACAAAACTGTTGTTATTAATATTATACATTGTATGCAATTTTGTCATTGCATAATATTTATATAAAATCACCAACCAGTTGACTAATATTATATAAGAAGGCTACCTACTATGCCTACATGATACATGATACAGTACTGTAGACACATAAAGCTACTAAATTACCTTATTTACTTGTATTATAAAGACTTGGGTACCAAGCTTCTATTTATATGCAAATACAGTCGCTAATCCACTTTATTTAAGTGTCGCTAATTTATTGAAAGGTCACGTAGGAACAACCTTTCATTGAATATGGAAATCCTCAGCTTATATTATTATGTATCAGATGGTTCAGACTTGTGCTACTATCTGTTATACTGAATGTGAGTAAGCATGAGAGTGTATATTACTTGGTGGTCACTACTAAGGCTGGTAGCCCACCCACCGTGATTTCAGTATCATGTGCACACATCTCAATATTATGGCATATTATAATAGTTATCTATCCATTCTGTACACAAAATAGTAGTTCTACAGGCTTCACTGGTATTATTTAGCCTTAGGACTAAAATTCTACACAGCGCATATCTGTCTGTGGAAACAAGGCTATCAAGGTATCTTGATATTGTTTATCAGGTAGCTAGTAACACAAAGTTTGCCATCTATTGTAGCTATTGATTGAGGAGTTCTTTGCAAGTCTGATTGCTTTTCATTGCTCTCTGCATATCTATTTATGCAGCAGTACAGTTATATTGTTCTTTATTGATATTCCATGCTTCTAAAATATTTGTGTTCCATATAATTAGTAAATTTACAATTGAACCTTTTCAAATTCCCTGCACAAAGCTTATCATGCCGTGTTCTAATTAAGTGCCGAACATGTCTGTTACAGGAGGCTAGTGTTTTCAGGACCTAACAATATTACACATCTTTGCATAAGAATATACAACATGCATAATTATAATATAGATACAGATCATCCATACAAACGGGCGATTTGAATTTGAAAATGATTTCTTTTTCACTAGAAGTTAAATAATGTTAGGCATGTGATATGAGTACAACTTGTAGTACGTAAGCCAGCATAGCATGCCATCTCAAACACAGCACTATCTAGATTGTAATATTTACAAGCTTTCGATAGTGCACTGTATACTACCTACTACATTCTGTCCCAAATGTAAACCTGGCCAAGTAACATGATCGACTACTTACTGATAATCCCAACCTATGTACACACACTCCATTCTACTAGGCTCAATAGCTAAGCTTATGAATATGAAACTATTTTACTTTTATCTTATACTATGATTAAATGGCACTTAAGCTAAAAAGTATACTATATTTTTATAAATACAATTTGTATTATATCAAGTGATTTCCAGTGCAGTGTCATCTACGACTGCTCAGATTGAGTGTCTGAACGAATACACTCGAGTCTTGGACAAACAAACTGCTTGTCCGATTCTATTCTATGATTCTCATAGTTGTATACAGTTACAGCATTCCCTCTCCTATAGTTTCCCATCCATTTCAGTTGAAGGAGTGTTTGATCAAGACATTCAGCACACAATACCTAATACCCTACCAATTAACCCATTTTGATAACATGATAGTTTGCATTATTATTTTCAAAGGGAATAATATGAATGAAAGTCATGCAGTGCAATCATTTAACTGTAATTTTAAACATCTACGAGTTCTCCTAATTTAAACTAAAGTGGGACCGTGTATTGGGATGATTTAAAATAAAAAGGCTGCCAGTGCAGTGCAGGATGCTGCGGGCTTGGCTAGTTGTTTGCCTTTGTTAGGTAATTAAGTGCCGACACCGTCAGAAATTTGTTTTTGTTTTTTCAGCAAGCAATTTTTTCACAAAGTTTGAATGCTATTGTTCATGCCTAGCACTGTTTCAACACGATGCATAAGTAAATAGCAGCCTATATTATTTAGATTGTACGTGGCAATGTATGGTACGCATTGAATATTACACTCAATATACAAGTCCATGTAATATAGACCGAGATATGCTGCAGTAGATTCAACTAGCAGGCTACACCTTGCACAAACATCAAAATCTCATAGCCAAAGCCAGAGAGAAATTCTATTCTCTGCATAGACCTCATGATGATTTGATTTTACACCCAAATACTTCAAAAATTGAACTTCTCTGATATATTATATGAGTATAGTTGACAAGCTTCCTGTTTTCCATACGAAGTTCGATAACTAATGATGACCTCTAGGTCATGGATTCCCTCGGCCATGGTCATGGCCATGGTCATCAAATGGCAACACAAATCTATTACATCCTTCCTGCAGACAGACAGATCCAGATAATAATATACAATGTACATCTGCATTGAGATTGTGTAATATACGCCTGCATGTTTATGTAATACTATGTGTGTGAAATATAAATCAATGTCGTTGTAACTGTGTGTGATGAGGGATCAGAGAGAGTCAGTTTTAATCTCTAGTATTACAATTACTTGAATTAAAACTCTCTCTCTGTCTTCCTCCCTCTAGCCTCTACACCTCTGGGATTACCTGCAGATATAAATACTAACATACAAATTATTGATGTAGGATTTCACTCAAAGAATGGCTGAATAAAATGTGGTAGATTGTTCAGTCAGAGATTGAATAGCCTTGTCTATTTGATAGCTGTGATCACACTCTTTGCAATGTGCTTGTTTGTTGTGAAGAATGCATGTAATGGTGGTAAAAAGAGTAAACACATTTTTAGTTGTGTTGAATATTAAAGTGGATTATTTTGGTTGTATAGAAATAATCAACTTGTGTTTGTTTATACTAATTCACTTGGAGCTTACTTTGAGAAGAAAGAAAAGCCTCAAAATAGAGCTTAACTCATACTTTTGTTATTAACCATCAGTGGTTTGAGGCTTTTGTGATGAATACATCATGCATTATACTCGTATCTTCTTTAGAATCGCTTGGAAATGGAGAGATATTTAAAAAGCGAACCACAACTTATGTCATACAAAAAGTTAAAGACAGATTTAGATCATCCGTGGAACAGTAGTGCGTTCCTACCAGATGATGTAACAGAGTCACGTGATACTCTAGCCATACCCAGTTCTCCTGATGATGCAGAGACAACAGAGAAACTAAAACATTTTGCTAAGCTAAACCTGAATGATACGGTGCGCAGTAACGACACCGTCTTTAGCAGTAGCAGTTGTGGAACTGTAAAGTCATCCTACAGTACACTCAGCTCCCAGAGCAGTGCATCATCTGGTTATCATTCACAATGCAATGATGACCAACACAGTTTTGCTTCGGCTTCTAGTTTTAGCAACCCGTCATCACCTATATCGCCTCTACCCGACCCACATATAAGAACTAAGGGAGTGCGAAGATCGGCGGCATCCGCGTTTCCTCAAAAGAGCACCGTTTCGGTGGAACACTGTACGCCTCAAGGACTTTTAATGGGTGGAACACGGCAGACTAGTTTAACTGCAGGCCGACCTACAACTGCTATAGGTAGTGCAAGTCCTAAGATGTATGCACAATCAGCACCGTCTCCTGCCAAATCACCGACTCGAAGGGAAGTTAGTCCAGATAGCAAGCGGAGAATCCATAAATGTCCTTATCAGGGATGTAAGAAAGTCTATACTAAGAGCTCCCACCTCAAGGCTCACCTACGGACACATACAGGTACGTGCATTATATTATTCATGTGATATATATACAGCTTTCTTTGGCCTGCAATAATGTTACATTTTTTCTCACTTTGCGCTATCCAAACCAATTTATGTTGGTACTAGCTCCCACTGATTTAGTAAATATTAATTGTCACACCATGTTGATCTCACCTAGATACTGTGTATGAAGTAACACAAAACAAGACATTCATATTTGAAGAGATCAATTGCTCATCATGAATTTCCATAAGAGACTTTAGTGTTTGCTTGGAGACATTTACATAGTAGAGAAAAGGATTCATTGTAAAAGAGCAAATATAGGAGTATATCAGAATATAATACAGGGCGTAACGTGTGGTGAATCATACAGCTATAGCCTCAAGTCCAAAACAAACACCCTCTTTTATCAGTTATTATAACAACCCGTTAGAGTTAGTAACTGTGTGTTGCAAGGAATTATGGCTGCCGTACCACAAGGTACTCGTATTGATCGGTTACATAATCGATAGGTTTTACTAATTGATCTACGCTATGCAGACAATAACTGAATCATAGTCATACATTATATTCTTGCAACTCAACAAAAAATGAATACAAGGTAAAATAAATAAAACATTATTGATGTCATTGGTGGGACATAGTGTTGTGATCATGCATTAAACAATCATCTCATGTAGTTGTGCTCCCATGAAACCTGACACCTGGCTGTACTGCTCCAGTAGCAAATGATATTACCATTTTATAGATCAACAACAGGAACCGAATTACATGCTAGGCTTCATTCTGAACAGTCTAGCCTTCAATAGCATAAGGTGGTGGAAAGAGGGTCAGCATTATTGATATTGTTTAATACAGCATGATAGAAATGAGTAGGACAATGAGAGTTTAGTTTAATAACAGTAAGGCTGACAATAGAATCTTGCACCAACATTTATGCTATTAATGTTATACCCCTTAGTAGACAAGGCATAGTATAATCCTATGTTTAAGGTAAATTTCAAGGACAGCTTTCATTCATAGAGTGTCGAATATTTACTGCATTCACTAAATATTCATTTATTGCATGACAGAGTTAAATCATGTCTGCCATGCTGCGTGCAACGCATCACCTCACATCATAAGAGCTGTTTTTTTAACTCTAAGAAATAAGGATAGCTTGCACAATCTATCTGTCTGTACATTCGTCTGTCTGTTAGATCTCGTGACTTCTAATTGGAGGAAAGTTATGATGTTCAGTTTGTCAGTATATTATTACATGTATGTTATTCCGCTACCAATTCTCCTGTTCTGACTTCCCAAAACGTCCTAATGAGAAAACTCTGCAGAGAGATGTTAGTTCGAGAGTTGAAACATTTAAATCATTAGATGTCATATATTTTAATAATTAATAAAGATTGAGGTGTAAAGATGTGCACCTAAATCTTTACTTACACAGAATATTCGGAGTATAGTGCAAAATAATTATGTAATTACATGTAATTAAATACCCATAGTTGAGCTATCACTGCTCATACAGACATGTGTATTGTAATACTTTCTATAATGTACATTTGAATCTATGTTGTAATGCTTTCTGTGATGTACATGTACATTGTAATACTTTCTGTGATGTAAATGTCTATTGTAATACTTTCTATATAATGAATTACTGAGGATTGAATTCACTCTGATGGGTCAATTCCACACATATTATACATATGTATATTACTAACACATATACATATACATATGTATATTACTAACAATACATTTCATCAACTGCCGTGCATCTGATTAAACAAGAATGCATTCCTCCAAGTGTCATGTGAAACTTGGAAAAATAATATGGGGCAAAAAACTAGACAATGTTGGGTGTTTGAATGAGCAGGCTAAAGACAAGTCATCATGCATGAATTGTTTAGCATAAATGAAAATCTAGTCATACGTCTAAAGAAATATTACTCTGTGATGTTTGTGTTATTATGTGAGCACGTAATCGTATATGATCAACCATTTACTCAATAGGTTGGGAAAATAAAAGCTTTTATTTATCCGGGCATTCCTTCACTGCCGATATTTAATTGAATGTCTTATAGAGAAATTCCTCGGGTACATTTGACCTGATAAGTTTATATCTTCTGACACAGAGCAGCTCGTTGCAACGCTCAGTGTGGGTTTTAGCAATTAGTTAGCATCCACTTCTAACTAACCACTTCCGATCAGTAGAGAACACGCTTTACAATCTCACATTTGCCTCATATGATGATATTAGTCTGAATATATTAAAAGTTTATATAGCATATGATTTTATATATATACATGTAAATTATGACGAATAGTGAAATAAAAATTTCATTTCGTTATTCTGTTACAGACACAGCACAGAGTCATCCTTCCAATGTGTAGTTATATAAGACGTAATGTAGTACAGTATGACATAGCATGAGTATGCTATAGTGTGCATGCACACATAAACAGTAGAGAAGATAATTCTATGATAGGCTGAGAATTCCCCGTGTGGGTTGTTTGCTTCTGCCCAATTTAGGTGGCAATATTTAAGTTGCAAGATAAAGTAAAGATAGTAGATAATCCTTCATCAGATGGCGCCTCCTTCAATATCAACAAATACTGTGATGCTTTTACTTGGGCAAACTCCTGATAACATGCAACGTTTTGTATTACACCCACAACAGCACAGGTCTAACTAGTTATCCATCACCTCCCTTACTTCATTCTACCTGAAGGAGCAAGTTGGACAACTAGGCAGACATCCATACAGTAAAATCTCAAACTTGGTGTGAATAAAATGAAGCGTTGTTGTAATAAGTTGAATCAAAACGCATATGAATAAAATATGATGTTTTTGTATTGTAGGAGAGAAGCCATATAAATGCACATGGGAGGGCTGTGAATGGAGGTTTGCCAGATCAGATGAGCTGACTAGACACTACCGTAAGCATACAGGATCAAAACCTTTCAGCTGTAAATATTGTGACAAAACATTCTCTCGTTCGGATCATCTAGCCCTTCATTTGAAGAGACATCCGGAGGCTTTGAAACCTCCTATCCCACCAGCCAATCACGTCACCTCTTCATAGTCAGAAATGCATCAATCAGAGAACAGCTAACTTATTCATTTTCCGCCTTGAATTAAGCAAAAAATACTCTAACTGGAATTGTTTAATGCTGATATGTATCAACAGCAGGGTGTAATACTCTGGTGAGTGGACATGGATTTATATATTTTCGATTTATTGTAAATAGTATGTTTTCTGCATTCCGCTGTATTAGAATGGTGACACTTCAATGAAAATGGCTGATAGTGCAGGTAGTATAGGTTCATGTGCTAATAGTACAGGTAGTATAGGCTCATGTGCTAATAGTACAATTAAGTTCAGCCCTACACAGAGCATTAGTAGTCTAACAATTGTTCCATATATAAATGCCAGTTCTATTATTATATAATTATAATAATATTATATTATATAACATACAGTATAATATACATGATTGTATAGGGTGTTCCATGCTTTGAGAAATCTCATGCTCTATGTTTTGTACAAAGTTTCTATGCTGTGATCAACTAACTTATGCTGTTATACATTCCCATGCACTCAATAATTTTAAAGTAATATAATGTTATATTTTTGGCCCTTTAATAAGCATTCCAGATGTTTATAATAATGATGATAAAGTACTTATATAGCCATTTCCAATTTTGAACAAACAACACTTTATATTATCATTACAAACTCTTTACACCCCTGATTTATTTACAAGCATATTTTTATATTTTGATATTGCACAGATTTTTATATTATTTTTAATTTTATATAATTATGTTTTAACACATTTCATTCCACAACAGGTTTCATTTCATCATTAATGTAGTACATGTACATAGCAAACAGTTGATCTGTAAACTATTTATATATGCAGTAAATACAGTTCTTGAATTATGGTAATAATAAAGTCTAGTACATACTATATTATATACGTATATTATATACTATATTATATACGTATATTATATACGTATATTATATACTATATTATATACGTATATTATATACTATATTATATACTATATTATATACGTATATTATATACTATATTATATACTATATTATATACTATATTATATACGTATATTACATACTATATTATATACGTATATTATATACTATATTATATACGTATATTATATACGTATATTACATACTATATTATATACGTATATTATATACTATATTATATACGTATATTATATACGTATATTATATACTATATTATATACGTATATTATATCACATGCGTCTCCAATGCACTGGCAATAATTATACCCTATAATGGTACAGTGGTGATCACATGACACCAGTTGGGTGATCACATGACGTCAGATTAACTCGCGAAACCCGAAGTCAGCTGAAATCAGGATTTGATAGAGTTCATTACATAATAATATAAAAAATACAAAATAGAATCGTGTGATATAATCTATTAGGATTGTATAAATACTTTGAGACGATATAATAATACACTGTATCTCAATCAGAGTAGCAATATATAGCTCTCCTATAGGCTGCAAGTGGTGCTACACATCATAATAGTGTCTACCAGGCATAGCATTACATGTCTAGTATATCTGTAGATAGTTCACAGGATTATATAGTGATGTAGTGTTTGTATTAGTACTTGAGCTCAGGAGTAGATAAGACTTAGAGCTTGTAGAAAAACAGAGATTTATATTCTAGTAGACAGTTGATATATAGACAATGTTATTGTATACTATATTACCCAACCTACATGTATATGCAGCAGCACCAGAGTAGGAGTATATATTATACTCATATATGCTCAATAGTGAACTTCAGTCATGCCATGTTGTGTAGTTACTGCTACACATTATACTCTTTGATTCAGAGAAGGTTTTCTATCCTTGTATATCACTGGTATATGGGCACTCATAGGTCAGTGATCTTAATTAGAAGTTGTCCTCTCCTAATTCCTCTTCCTCTCTTTTTGGATCGAGAGGAAGAGATTTTGAGAGAGGACAACTTCTAATTAAGACCAACAACTGATGAATGCCCATAATTGTAGGCCTATCATCAATACAATAAAAGTAAAATATTGTAGTGTTACATTTCATCAGTTAGATTTTACAGCAAATGACCACTTGTAGCAGACTCCTCCTAGGGCATGCCAGTTCTCTGGATACGCCAGCCGGCAGCCGCAGGATCAACGTAGCCTGTTTGTTTACAATGAGTAACAACATTACCAAGGATGTTGGCTATGGAAGATGAATCATATATTGCAACAGAGAAATGAAAGTAGGTGAGAGTTATTCTCTCTTCGAACATCGAGTAAGGAGAAGATAACTTCTTCGGTAATAGTGATCTGCTATAGTGAACCTTTCTGGGATGGGGGAATTATTTCCAGGACCACAGGCTTGGATTTCTTGGTAAGTCGGTAACAGCAGTTGAGGTACTGAGTGTACCTTGATCTCTCCTTCACAGCACCTGTGACATCAGTCAGTAAGTCAATGAGCTCTACTTGAGGAGCCTTCCTCTGTGAATTTCTCAAGTCACTTAAGTAATCGTAGAAAGCTTGAAACATGACTCCTCTTGTAGATCTAAAGCATACAAGATAAACCAAAAGGGTGGAAAAGTAACATGGTAAAGTGTAAGGCATGAAGCTATCACGTAACATCATTTTTCAGTGTACTTTCTGATTTACACTGTGCGGGGGAGCTGCAATTTATAATATTATTGTCACTACTTCTAGTCTTATTTAAAACAAGCCGCAGGTATAGAGGTTAAGTAATGTTTCAGAAAAGAAGTCATGCTGCCCACATAATGCCACAATTCCTACCAGGTTGTCTTATAGCGTGATATATCCGAGGTACATACTTGCTGTCAGGAAGTGTTGAGTAGCAGACATAGCATTGTTCTGGTATTTCTACATAAGGGAAAGGATTCATTCTCCATTCCTGGTACCTGGCACTCTCTTCCAGTTGCGTTTTATTCACATCTGGACGACCTTCAGTGAGGACGCTCAGCTTCTGGCATTCCCAGGATGAGATAGTTCTGTTACGTTGACTAATGGTTCCCCGACAGAACGACAGTAGCGCCAACTATAAGTGTATTCAGCATAGTTACCTCTCACTTCATTGTATTCTACTGTGTATGTACTGTACATTGTATTCTACTGTGTATGTACTGTACATTGTATTCTACTGTGTATGTACTGTACATTGTATTCTACTGTGTATGTACTGTACATTGTATATGGTACATTGTATCCTACCTTTGGTATATGGAGAAGTAGGTCAGAGCACAGTGCATCTACCACACTCTGCATTGAACACCTTTCTTTGCCGTCATCACCCGTGATTTCACCGTCTCCACCATGAGACATGATGGCTAGAGCTACCAGCTGCCCATGACTCTCTGACCCTGAGAACTCTGTGATACATGAGATGATGCCAGCAGCTGTTTGATCGTACACCACCTCAACCTGTATTATGTAGTAATATTATGTACGGGTAGGGGGGCATAATTCCAGAGATGGATCAAGCCGGATTACAATGTAGCAAATATTAGATTTTGGTATCCAACATGATATTTTATGATCTGATATGTCATGATACGATACGACACGATACAATACGATATGGTATGATATATGATATGGTATGATATATGATATGATATGATATATGATATGATATGGTATGATATATGATATGATAATATATGATATGGCATGATGTTTAGCTGTTAACATCAAGAAAATAATAGATGTTGTATTTCGATTTACACAACAAAATGATAATCTTCTAATATTGACTATATTGTAGTCTAATGATCGACACAATATATCTAATTCTACACATGATACGGCAATATTGGCGTACTTATAGTTGAAAATAGACACCTGAAACAAACATAAAATAGACTAGAAGTGCTACACTGTATGATCATGTGCGTACCTTAAGGCCCAGGTGATCCTCAAGAACAGCCTTGGCATTGCTATACTCTTTTTCAAAAGCGTCATCCCTATTGGTTCTGTTACAGATAATGAGGCCCCGCCCCTTGTTGCCACCCTTTATCATGATGCACTGATCGTTTGATAAGCTGTCCTCCGCTGACTCGTCTGACTCATTGCTTAACTCAACCAATGATTGGCTGCTCTCTCTGAGATATCTGGCAGGCATCGTACTGTTGACATCAACATGGCAGGCCATCTCTGCGTCCATTAGATGGTCAACCAATGGTTTAACTGGAAAGGTGGTAAGCATTGTCTCATCTAGGGTGCTGTAAAATAGAGCATGTAGATTGGACTGCATGAAGGTATCAATTTTAAAATTGGTGGAACTGCTATAGAAGCTAAAAATAAATGAATTAGTTGATGTGTTTTAATTAAATTTTCAGTTGCTTATGGGTAGTAATGGGTATAATTGATATTATAGATCATGCAACCTTGTGAAAAAGTTTTATTAAATTATTATTCTTTTAAAAATTAGGCCTACTTAGGTCTCACCTTTTTGTTGGAAAGGAAGAATACATGCAGGTGAGGAGGAGATAATCAGGGCCTGGCGGTACCAACTTAGTTAGTCTATCTACAGTCCTTGTGACTATTACCTGGGATAAAGGGGAGGTAACTCTTGCTATTATACTGGATGGTATATATTATATACGTGTAGAATACATAATACATTGCACAATCATTAACAAATAATGCACACTGTATATCTGAGTGTGTTATTATGATCATGTAACATTGCTCAATTTCATGTACATGTAAATGTATATGTACATGTAAATGTATATACATGTAGTAGTGTTATACATGTACATGTGCATTATATAGTAATGCTATTCATGTAGGTGTAGGCTGGAAACATATGTCGACTTACTAAAACATTTACAAGTACATTTTATGTGTAACATATTATATACTGTATGTACTAGTACATGATAATGTAGTATTACTAAACATCATGTGTATTAGGTGGTGCTCCTGGTATAGCTTACCTTTGGTACTCCATGATTCTCTGGATGATCCAACTGTAGAAGCTGTTGCTGAACCTCCTCCAGTTTATTCTGACTAGTCTGCATCTCATAGAAGTTAATATAACACCACAGGATGGAGATAGGGTCTCCTGTTTGTTTTGTCTATACATACATGTAAATACACATGTACACATGTACACAGCTACACATAGCTAGAGTTGATGTGAATATATCAGATACATATGACTAATATGAGTAGTGAGAATTCTTATAAATATTGGATGCAACTTCTCAGTCTGGGAATGGGTAAGTAGTAGGTACATGTGAAGTTGCACATAGTAACATAAGGTATGTGCATGAGACAACCACCAGTATACCAACCAGATCTCTTGGAGGGCTCTGAGTCGGACTAACCCAGAGGTAGAAACCATTGATATAATAATGAATCACTTGATAACAGGATAGTGGAGCAATAAATGGAGATGTGAGTGCAATCAGTGGCAATAGCTAGTTCTAATGTCTAACTAATGTTAGTAGGGAAAAGGGTTGCTATTCTCTGATGCAACTACAAACCTGCTGAATTTTGTTCGTTAGTGATGGGTTGCCGGCTGAATGTAGCATCTGAGACGCCATTTCTATGGCATGCCCGTCGGCCAGTTTTAGCGAAAGAATATGTGCAGAGTCCAGCAGTGAATACTCATTTAAAGCATATTTGACAATTCTAAAGATATCAACATTCAAATGATTCATCTTGATTTTAATAGATTGATTTTCTATTTTCCACATGATATCAATATCAAATTCCTCCTCCTCAATCTCATCCGAGTCGTCTTGATTTTCTTTTAGTCGATTGTACTTAAGAAGATTCTTATGGGTAAAGCACATTTTCCTTTGTGCTATCGGCATGCTTGTGATGATTTGGGCAAAAACTTTAACTAGTGAACTAAATACTATGTAATCCATTGCTGTGAAGCCTTTAGAGTCAGTCGTTAATATGCCATAGATATCTGTTGGCAGACGTTCAGCGAGCATAGAACAGATTTGTTTGGAGAAAGGAAGCATCGGTGCCAGATGCAGCAGACTCTGTTGATCTGCATTCACAGTTTGAAATATCAGCTGAATGAGCTCGTCATTTCCTAATTGATCTTCAACATGATCTAATATCTCTTCCAGCTCTGCAATTTGAAATTTGAGTGTATAGTACATCAATGCAGTATTTCCAATATTATCTTTTAATTTGATGTATTCCAGAGAGTCTTCTGCAGATTCTAGCAGCTTCAGAGCGGATTCACAAGAGTCAGCATAATGCAAACCTGTCCGACCATAGATATCCTGCACCATCACTTGATCGTTCTCTGCCAAATCACAGATATACTCCACAACATCAGTTCTACCTCCCTCTGATTGTGTATCTAATGCGTCTTTTACTCCTCTACCCCACTGCGCTGC
This sequence comes from Bugulina stolonifera, assembly GCA_935421135.1. Taxonomy (NCBI): domain Eukaryota; kingdom Metazoa; phylum Bryozoa; class Gymnolaemata; order Cheilostomatida; family Bugulidae; genus Bugulina; species Bugulina stolonifera. The sequence continues at coordinate 35,415,062 of OW285187.1, forward strand.
GGAGTGTAACGGTGTCTGACCTTCCTTGTCTCTCTGGAACAGGTATTCCTGTTGCCGATCTGGAGATACAGATTCAACAATCATCTGTGCGATACTTGCATCTTTAGCGTAGTGCAATGCAGATCTTCCATATTCATCCAACTGCTGCAGTAGCTCACCTTGAAGGAACGAAAATCTACATAAGTATTCCACTACATCTGCACGCCCGTATTCAGCTGCTCGATGTAATGATGTCCATTTGTGCAAATCAACAGAGAGAATCAGCTCCTTCTGCTTCGATAAGCTTGAAAGTGACTTGATGAGTTGGTCAGCCACTATTCGGTTCTTAGCAACGTGAAGGGCTGTCCTTGAGAACTTGTCTTTGCTTAGTATGAACTCATCAGGTGAAGAAACTCGGCTACAGAAGTATTCAACCAATGGCATCAACCCTTTAGCCGATGCTCTGTGTAGCACCGTCTCCTGGCAGTAAGTGCGGGATAGTATTAGAGTCTGCTGTTTCACCGGGACTAAAGAATCCACCAGTAACTTTACCACACACAGATCATCAGCATAGTGCAACACAGATCTTTGATAAGTGTCGACTTGTAACGCCAGATCAATATTATGTTCAAGAGAAAGTTTACATAAATATTCCACAACTTCAGTGTTACCTTCTATTACTGCAACATGTAGTGCTGTCTTCTCCCTCTCATCAATAGACAGCAGCAAATACTTCAAATGATCTGGTTGTACTGCATCTACCAATTGCTTTGCTTCAGGTACACTCTTGACATAATGCAGAGGAGAATGCGATATGTTGCTGGCCATTCTTAAGCTAAAGCTGCATGGGTTTGAAACAATCACCTGATCTTTTATGCATTCGGCAACTCTTCAGTTCTAAACGTATGTACTCGTATGAAAGTATCGTGCCTACTGCCTACTACCTAGGCATGCTAGCCTACATTTTGATTGCTACTGACACAGAATATATTATGTGCACCTCTATTATTCCCACACAAAAGGCTTTTTTGTTAGAAGTTCTTTTGCAATATATTGTTGCACATGTACAAGTACATACATATCAATACTGTACAGGTTATATAATCATCAAAGTTATCCAAACATGCAAACATGCGGGCAAATATTTTCCATCTCACTTTCTTTAAATTGATCGTCCATGCAAGGTAGTCACTGTAATGTTACACTGTAAGGTATCAGTTGCACACAGTGTAAATGTCCATGACTTGTGTATTGTATGTACATGCATATGTCCATGACTTATGTATTGTATGTTGTAAATTTAGACGACTTGTGTATTCATTGTACATGTATATTGTAAATGTACATATGACTTGTGTGTTTTATATGGGATTTATTTGATGTTCAAGAACATAAAGATATACTCTATAATGCACGTAGCTACATTGGACATGTACACATACAATGTATATAGAATTTATTTTGTGCAGACAACACATGTTAGCTCAGCTCCCTCAATATAAGGTGGACAGTGTCCAGTCGAAGTACATGATGCCTGCTGGAAGTAGAACAAAGCACCATTCTCATTTCCTGGTCGTCCTGCAATAGCCTCAGGTTCAGCATCCATACATTCGTAAGCGTAAGCACGTTTATGAGTATAATGCCCCGCCATGAGATATCCTTCGTACTCCTAAAATCAAACATACTGTGTTAGTTTTTTCAGGTGAGGATCTTCGATCAGCATGTCAGTAAGGAGTAAACAAGTTGTCAGGACTATCATCAGCTAGATAAGTAGTCTACCTTGTTCCAAGATGGTGGACAATTCCTCTGAGCGGGAATCATCAAAGTAGCTGATCTACTGGAAGCATAGCATCGTGCACATGGTACGTTGTGGTTTTGCATGGACTGAGGGAATATATCTGAAGAAGTTTCATATTCTGCACCATATATTAATGAACCCCTAGCTGTACCGGGTACATAAGTAGAGTATTCAGGTCTGAGAGGTAGACATTGGTAATTAGATGCTCCGCCTTCATGTGTGTAAAACTGACCCGCAGCAAAACCTGTCAAGTGGACAATACTGTATATCACATATACTGAAATGTAGTAATACTGTATATCACATATACTGAGTGTAGTAATACTGTATATCGCATATACTGAGTGTAGTAATACTGTATATCGCATATACTGAGTGTAGTAATACTGTATATCACATATATCGAGTGTAGTAATACTGTATATCACGTATACCGAGTGTAGTAATACTGTATATCACATATACTGAATATAGTAATACTGTATATCACATATACCGAGTGTAGTAATACTGTATATCACATATACTGAATGTAGTAATACTGTATATCACATATACTGAGTGTAGTAATACTGTATATCACATATACTGAGTGTAGTAATACTGTATATCGCATATACTGAGTGTAGTAATATTGTATATCGCATATACTGAGTGTAGTAATATTGTATATCACATATACTGAGTGTAGTAATACTGTATATAACATATACTGGGTGTAGTAATACTGTATATCATATATACTGAGTGTAGTAATACTGTATATCATATATACTGAGTGTAGTAATACTGTATATCACATATACTGAGTGTAGTAATACTGTATATCATATATACTGAGTGTAGTAATACTGTATATCACATATACTGAGTGTAGTAATACTGTATATCACATATACTGAGTGTAGTAATACTGTATATCACATATACTGAGTGTAGTAATACTGTATATCACGTATACTGAGTGTAGTAAGAAAATAATACAGTATGTCCCAAATTGTAATGGAGTAGTGTGGTCGGTTGATTACTTTGATAAGTCCCATTCTATTTACACATGACCAAATATTGTGAGAATAAAACTACATAATACGTAGATGCCATTTCAAAACGAAATATCAACCTCATAATAATGAATTATAGGCCAGTACCTATGGAGAGCTGCACAATCGGAAGTCATAACTGACCTTGGTATAACAGTTCGGAGTTGTTTCCACATGTAGTCCTACCCCATCTGACATAAGTAGAACCTCCAATCACATTTGTAGTTGTAGTAGTTTGACTAGATTTAGTGCTAGGTCTACCATCTGTAATTATATTGATACAAGATTATAGAGAGATGAGATAACTCCCACATACTCTAGCTAGTACTCATTCTGTCTGCAAATAGAACTAGTCATGTCAAGGTTTCTCTTCTAACAGACGTTCACCTGATTCAGACTCTGAAGTAGACTGATGGCTGTCCAGATCTTCATCAATCTCGTCCAGTTTATTCACAGCTAGCTGCATCTTTCTAAGTAGTGCATAGCCAATAGATTCATTAAATCTTTGCAGCAGTTCTTCTACAAATACATAACATTCAACTCAAGAGTTCCTTTACTTGATCCTATTTGTATTTGTTTCAAAAAACACATACCACTAAAAGGCTGCAATTGATCAATCAATTAGGTGTTGTCTTTTTTCTGTGCTTCCTAGTCTGAAGACAGAATAGCAGAAACTCAAAATAATTATTTTATATTTGTTCAACTAGGGAGTTTCTGTGCATCAAATAATAACTCATTGATACCAACTGAACTAATTACTAATTACTACACTATCCTACTACTGGTTAGCAGTTACCTGTATTGTAAGAGCCAAGTGAACTCTTATCAGTCGTACTAGGAACAGGTGAAGGTGTAGCTTAGTTCTATTAGCAATCAGTGAAATAATTTTGTCAACTTCCAATGGATCACAGTCTCTACCATCACGGCCATCTCTTCCATCTCTACCAGGTGGTCCTCTCAGTGACGAAATGTCATCTACATGTACAACATGACATATACTACACGTACAACATGACATGTACTACATGTACAACATGACATGTACTACATGTACAACATAACATGTACTACAAGTACAACATAACATCTACCACATGTACATGTACCCGAGCCTTTACATATATGTAACAACACTGCATAACATAAGTTATATATTTCATACAGAGCTACATGTATATATGTACACAATGCATATGCTATAACAAGCATCTGGTAGTAAATAATAGATATAACTCACGGAGGGTCAGGTGACTGAATGTGTCTTCTGCTTTATCATCACTGTCAGCACTTCTCTTAGTCAGCGAGTGTACAGAGTCAGTCTGTAATCAAATACATAACATATAGTTCTGGAACCTCATAATTTATACATGTAGTAGTCTTTCTACTTCAGTATTGTAAATTACACGTAGGACATTGCATAGAGTTATCTCCTCCCTAGAGGTAACACTTGATGTTCTGGTTATATGATTGGTTGCAGGCCTAGTATGTAGCGACAGTATTTGCACACAATGTAGTAGATAATGTGCTGATGCTGACTCTAAGGAGGGGATAACTCTGTGGAACAATGTATTGTCCGGTATAGTGGATTCATGCCGTGCCACTAAAGTTGAGCAATTGTCAGGTGTTAAATGATAATTATATTTAATCATATTTTAATGCTCCGGTGATTCATCAACCACTTTATGCGTACTTTTATCTTGACCTTCAATAAACTTATACATTGCATAGTCTGTTTTACCTGCTCATTCTGTGGTCTGAAAGCTGAAAGTAGAAGTTTATGTTCTTCTTCTAGTTGAGATAGTCTGACACCATAGTAACAGGTTAGACTGAGAGCTGCTAGAGATATCAGAAGAGACAGTGTTATAAATACGGGCCCTATGGAGATGCCCCTCTTCAGTTGCTGTTTTGTACAAGTAGAACCTGCAGACTCCATGGTAAATTCTTACAGAGTAACAGAACGAGTGTAATGCAATGCTGTGCTGGTCCAAAGAGAGCAGAACTGACTTATATACTAAATTTATTTCCTGATGAGAGGATGTTGGCTGCTGTTATACTATTTACTGATTCAGTCATACTTTCGAGCTGATTACTTCAAATATTATATCTATTTTAGGCCAGCCAATGAAATCAGCAAAAACACTGAAACAGTAGGAGTTGTTCTGTCAATCTTGGTGACTGAACTTTGGCTGGCAGCTGTGAGTGGAATTACATGCAGACTCAGGCAAACAACATGTTTTTTGAGATGAATAATGACCACTATTTGAAAAACAGTATTATGATATTTACATAAAAATTTACCAATGTTGTACAGTATTATTGTACATGTGGTGTAGTTGTATATGCATGTGACCATACATGTATATACAATCACCTAAATAGCCATACGTGATCCATGTAAGAATCTGCCTGCTGATCTGAGGAGGAAATTGGAATATACTAATATTTTATTTCTCAAAGTATAGCTTAGCTGTCCTGTATTAGTTAAAATACATGTACTGGTAGAACACGATATGTACAATGTAGGTTATGGCTGTATAATATAATTATTAGAGGGTGACCTGTGAACAGTACTCTATCGTTATCCCTCAGGCTAATATGTATTGTATAACAGTTGTACCTGTTTGGTCGGAAAAAAAAGCATGTACATGTAGCAATAGCAATGTCCAGTGTAATACATGTAGCAATGTCCAGTGTAATACATGTAGCAGTGTCCAGTGTAATGCATGTAGCAATGTCCAGTGTAATACATGTAGCAATGTCCAGTGTAATACATGTAGCAATGTCCAGTGTAATACAAGAATTTATTTAGTGCAGACAACACATGTTAGCTCAGCTCCCTCAATATAAGGTGGACAGTGTCCAGTGGAGGAGCATGATGCCTGCTGGAAGTAGAACAAAGCACCATCCTCATTTCCTGGTCGTCCGGCAATAGCCTCAGGTTCAGCATCCATACATTCGTAAGCGTAAGCACGTTTCTGAGAATAATGTCCAGCCATGAGATATCCTTCGTATTCCTAAGATGAGACACAGAAATCTCTAGATATAATTTAAAGGGAAGAACAGCCTTGTTCTAACATTTCCCTGAACACTGTATTCGCCTTTAAACCTTTAAACACGAAGCTTTCAAAGATGCATCTCATTCACATAATATGCAGTGACTGTCAGATCTGTAGATTTGACTGTTGCAGCAGGTTCCTGGCCCACACTTCTGTCATGAAGTACGACCTCTTTCATCCAGAGCCCGGCTCAAAATAAGGAATAGGACGAGGTAGATGCACGATCACATCAAAACAAAAATAATGGAATACATGCTAAGCTATTAGTTGTGGAAATGTACCTTGTTCCAAGATGGTGGACAATTCCTCTGAGCGGGAATCATCAAAGTAGCTGATCTACTGGAAGCATAGCATCGTGCACATGGTACGTTGTGGTTTTGCATGGACTGAGGGAATATATCTGAAGAAGTCTCATATTCCGCACCATAAATATATGAACCCCTAGCTGTACCAGGTACGTAGGTGGAGTATTCAGGTCTGAGAGGTAGACATTGGTAATTAGATGCACCGCCATCATGTGTGTAATGTGGACCAGCAGTAAAACCTGTAAAAGTACTGCATGTGTATAATAATAATAAAAATCATAATAATATATTCACAGTCCCGTTGTGTTCCTCTACCGAATACATGCTCTGTGATCAGTTTTTTTGACATTTGGTTACTAACATGCATTTAGTCATTTTAACAACCAGATCTCACAAGCCAAAGATTGGATAAGCCATATGGAGTCGGCTGTGAATGGAAGAACACGCCTTCCATGGCGAGAGTTAGTGGGTCTTGAACATGTGATTCAAAGGTCCACATATCAACAAGTTATTCACTGCACAATCTTTCCACTTCCACATATTATACCAAACGCCCGCTATGTTTTCGTTATTTGTATTTTCATCTACAAAAATATTGTAACACAACTGTATATGAAAAAATACTGTAGGACTATTAATAACTGACCTTGGTATAACAGTTCGGAGTTGTTTCCACATGTAGTCCTACCCCATCTGACATAAGTAGAACCTCCAATCACATTTGTAGTAGTTTGACTAGATTTAGTGCTAGGTCTGCCATCTGTAATTATATTAATATAAGATTATAGAGAGATGAGATAACTCCCACATACTCTAGCTAGTACTCATTCTGTCTACAAATAGAACTAGTCACGTCAAGGTTTCTCTATTAACAGACGTTCACCTGATTCAGACTCTGAAGTAGACTGATGGCTGTCCAGATCTTCATCAATCTCGTCCAGTTTATTCACAGCTAGCTGCATCTTTCTAAGTAGTGCATAGCCAATAGATTCATTAAATCTTTGCAGCAGTTCTTCTGCAAATACATAACATTCAATTCAAGAGTTCCTTTACTTGATCCTATTTGTTTCAAAACACACACCACTAAAAAGCTACAATTGATCAATCAATGTTTAATTTAAGAGTTGCCTTCTTTCTGTGCTTCCTAGTCGAAAAACAGAATAAAAGAAACTCAAAATAAACTTACCAGTTTTACTTCCCAGTTCCCACTATCAATCCCAGATAAGAAAGCAATGATTTAAGAGATCTACATTAATTTAATATATTTGTTCATTTATGGAGTTTCTGTGCATGTAAGAATTGACATCCCTCATTGATATCAACTAAACTAGTGCTACTACTACAGTTTGAGCTCTACTGGCTAGCGGTTACCTGTATTGTAAGAGCCAAGTGAACTCTTATCAGTCGTACTAGGAACAGGTGAAGGTGCAGCCTTAGTTCTATTAGCAATCATTGAAATAATTTTGTCAACTTCTAATGGATCACAGTCTCTACCATCACGACCATCTCTTCCATCTCTACCAGGTGGTCCTCTCAGTGACGCAACGTCATCTACATGTACAACATAACATAAATGTATACAATATTGCATGACTTGTACTACAAAAGGTATATACTACATGTGAAACATCACAAGATAGAATTACGCGTAAATAAATAAGTCAAACTTACGGAGTGTCAGGTGACTGAGTGTGTCTTCTGCTTTATCATCGCTGTCAGCACTTCTCTTAGCTAGCGAGTGTACAGAGTCAGTCTGTAATTGAAATTTATACCTGTGCATGTATAATTTGCATATAGCGCTGCACTTGCAGACAGGAAATTGCTGAAAATCAACCACGGATCTCTTGCACTTGGGTGGGGGAGATGTGTCCCATTTGAGTGGGGATGTGTCCAATTTGAGTGGGGGATGTGTCCCGTTTGAGTGGGGGATGTGTCCCGTTTGAGTGGGGGATGTGTACCATTTGAGTGGGAACGTGTCCTGTTTGGGTTGAAAGCCAGACATTGCTCTGTGAAATCAATCCGGGAGACCTGACAGTTGGCAACTATACGGGCACCCAATATTATATTACATACAATAGCACGCAAATTTGTAGTGATAATAGCACGCAGATATGTAGCGATAATAGCACGCAGATATGTAGTGATAATAGCACGCAGATATGTAGTGATAATAGCACGCAGATATGTAGCGATAATAGCACGCAAATTTGTAGTGATAATAGCACACAGATATGTAGCGATAATAGCACGCAAATTTGTAGTGATAATAGTACACAGATATGTAGCGATAATAGCACGCAGATATGTAGCGATAATAGCACACAGATATGTAGCGATAATAGCACACACCACACAGATATGTAGATGTGTAGATGTGTCCTGAATATCCTCTACAAAAATTTGGAAAATATATAGTTTTGAACATTTCGTCTGTTTTACCTGCTCATTCTGAGGTCTGAAAGCTGAAAGTAGAAGTTTATGTTCTTCTTCTAGTTGAGATAGTCTGACACCATAGTAGCAGGTTAGACTGAGTGCTGCTAGAGATATCAGAAAAGACAGTGTTATAAATACGGGCCCTATGGAGATTCCCCTCTTCAACTGCTGTTTTGTACAAGTAGAACCTGCAGATTCCATGGTAAGTTCTTACAGAGTAACAGAAAGAGTGTGTGCAATGTTGTGCTGGTCTAAAGAGAGCAGAACTGACTTATATACTAAATTTATTCCCTGCTATTGGCAGGAGTGGCACACTATAATGTTATATCATAAACCTATTCTGAATATTCGATTACTATTGCTTTACGTTGTATTGCTAACAGCAAGAAAGTTCTCCCCGAAAACTAAATATTTCAGCATCCACTCCCAATAACTGAAATATTAGCAGCTATTTGAAGCCAGGGTTCTACACTGGGCTGCTTCAGAGGATGGGTGTGGAACTATCGTCTACGGCAATAAGATAACATGGCTAATGTCCTCAGTCTCAATAATTCAAAACAAACATATAATACAGTCATATGCATGTGCAATGTACATTTTGTATTGCTAATATCAAATATAACTACATAATTAGAGAGTTTACTGCTATGTCGTGTATACAATGCCATCAGTTGACCTCCAAATTGTGACCCTCAAACTTATAATTTTGCATTACTTGTATTTTAAATGGCCAAAGAATACTATAACCAGCAGATAAACCAAACTCTCTTCTATTTGCTATCTAATAGTTGAGAGCCATATATACAGCTATGGCTACGGCTACGGCTACGGCTACGGCTACGGCTACGGCTACGGCTACGGCTACGGCTACGGCTACGGCTACGGCTACGGCTACGGCTACGGCTACGGCTACGGCTACGGCTACGGCTACGGCTACGGCTACGGCTACGGCTACGGCTACGGCTACGGCTACGGCTACGGCTACGGCTACGGCTACGGCTACGGCTACGGCTACGGCTACGGCTACGGCTACGGCTACGGCTACGGCTACGGCTACGGCTACGGCTACGGCTACGGCTACGGCTACGGCTACGGCTACGGCTACGGCTACGGCTACGGCTACGGCTACGGCTACGGCTACGGCTACGGCTACGGCTACGGCTACGGCTACGGCTACGGCTACAGCTACCAGTAGAAATAATTTGACCTCTCAATGTTTTACACACCATCCCGGATCTTGGAATTATCAATATTTTCACCGCAATAAGAAAATCCAATATACTACACAATAGATGAGACAATGATGAACAACTCAAATGTCAAAGGTCAATGAGGAATAACTGTTGAAATGAACCCCATGCTGAAAAGTAACCATACTGATCTTAGCCGATATTGCAGACTATGGTTTCCCGAATCAGTGGCCATAAAATCACTTAGTACACAGTAAAATGGTGCATAATTCATTGAGATAGAATATAACTCATTGAGATGGAGGTCAACTACAAAATTATTTTATACACTGTAGTTGTAGTCACTGCGTTGGTACTCAACTCAGCCCCATAAGAAGAATTTACTCTCTATGGTAAACAGCATGGCCAACAAAAGAATTAGGCTAAACAGAATTTTGGTAGCCTTCCATAAGTTCACAAATATGCTTGATTTGACCTACATCAGGGATGCCCAAACTTTTTAGTGGAAAGGGACAAATTCTAAAAGTGGATCAGAGCAAGGGACACTTAGTTTTTGCTGCTGCATTTATTGCAATTATGAAATGGGCTGTTTTATTATGATACAAAATGAGTTATTTTATAGTTATAACACGCAAATTTTTTTACTTTGTATAACAGTATAACAGCAATATTTATCTACTTTTGAAGTACACCAAAACAGAATAAAGGTAGAAACAGACTAGCGGATTCTGCGCCGTTATTAGCCGCGAAATGATGGTGGAGTGATAGGGCGTCACACAATTGAGCGCAAAACGCCCTGTTCACCAGAATGATATCAAGCATGTCTAATATTTTAGGATTATCTCTCGATAACACTGACTTCTGATTGGCTAGCAAAAATTTTACTGGCTCCATTCTGTATTTTCGTCTGTAAACAGAAATTCCTAATTGAGTCGCTGTTATAATGTGATGTGCACCTAGGAGATATACATAAAAATAATTGCCAGCTTTGGCACACATGCTCAGGCTAGAAATTGGGTTCATGGAGGAAACATCGCTAATGTGTTGCTCAGCGCAACATAGTCATCACGCTGGCAAAATGTGGTGGAATGCGTTGAAAATATTTGGTAGTCAGATTCGGCCTTGATCAAATTAAATAAAAATTGTTATGAATATCCTATGCATGCCCCATGATACACTTTGTGAATACAATATTAGTGGGTGACATGGAATTGTCCTTTCTCTTTGATCATCCTCAAAGTCTATGTCTCTTTTAGTAGCTGCCTTGTCTGATTTTTGCTTTTGATATAGTTCAGGTGACTGGACTGAACAAACTGTCACACAAAAATGTACTACCGAAGTGTGTTATCAGTTTGACAGCAGTTTTAGATAAGTTGGAGTGGCTGCTCTTCCCACTTGACTCTGTTTTCAGCTCTTGGCTCTGGTGATTAGGTCAATCAGGCCATCAATTTTTTGTAAGTTTTAAATCGTTGACCGAAATGTACTTATGTTTCAGCTATAAATACTTTGGGATTGTCGAACGAGGGTATTTTTAACATTGTGATGTGTCTTTGACTGTAACTTAGGCAGTGCAATTGCTTTTACTGCCCAACCAAAAATGGCCATTTTTGCATGTAAAATTTGAGAAGTGATGAAGGGACACCAAAATCCATGCAAAGGGACACTGTGTCCCTTAGGGACACATTTGGGCATCCCTGACCTACATGAACTCAGTTCAAACTCCAAATATTTAAACCAATATTATTATTAAACCCGAATCACTTACTCAGTTGTCACTAATATTAAATGAAATAATTTGTGTATCCTTCCCCTAGCTGATCAGTAATTACCATTGTTAGTATTGTATTATGTAATATTGCCATAATGGAACAAAACATTACTATATTATTTAGCTCTCTTATCTTTAGAAGGAAGTTCATGCTATGGTGATGTTTACTATTAATAATTGACAGTTGGGCTGCAATTGTAATTTTGCTGATCATTTTATATTCATCATTCTATTATGAAACCATCTTTTTATCCTGCCAAACAGTCGAAAATATATTTATTTTTATATACTGGTAATTTGTATAACATATAATTATTAATTATGTAACTGTATCTACAGCTCTGCCTTATTAGTAAACCAGAGTTGTTGATAAGGTTAGACTATTACATTGATATTGATAGAGTGGCATTACTTATGTGTATAAATTTCCTTATTCGATTTCATCAACAAAGTGTGCATGTAATGTACATACACACACATATAAGTTATACTAGGTATAGTAAATACATGTGCACAGGGGCGTATATTGCTTGAAATTCAACCCACTACTTTTAAACTGATACTACAGATAGGCAGGTTCACAGGCAGAGGGCGCGGAGCGCCCGATGCGTGCGCAGCACGCTGCGGGGAGGGTCCGGGAGGGGCGCTGAAGCGCCCTCCCGGATGCGAAAATTTTTTCGGAATGACGAAACAATAAGGTCCATCTCCAGCAATCTGGCACTAAATTTGGCAATAAATTTTATGTTGATTATGGTATCCCAATGTCATCCATTTGCCATCAAATGAATCTGAAGAACCCTATTTATCTGAACATATTCGTAAAACCAATAACATATGCATGTATGTACCGTGTGTATTAATATTTATGTTTATTGGCACGCAAGAAAGATCCAAGCAATGATACAAGTGCTGCATAATATATAAAGGTAGACATCCATGTAGATAGTGTATGAAATATTAGTTAAAACTTGAACATAAACACAAGTATTTTACATGTACCCCTCTCACTCAAAAATGGTACAATAATTTTGTTTAACTCAGCGTCTTTGTCTCGGTGGATCATTATTGTTGCCAGAGCATTCAACCTGTGTAATAAAATACAATAATTACATTAGAGGGTAAAGAAAATAAATACTCTTGATTCTTGCTATTACAGCCTATCTAGAATTTGAAAACTAATAACGTGACGTAATATGAGAATTCATATGGTGCAGACAGAAGTCACTGAGCATGTAGCATTACAGAAGACATCATGTGTGATTTTGCTAAAATATATAAATATGCAAACATACCTTTCATGACCCATTGTACTCCTCAATTCATTTTTGAGAAATTTCAACCTTGAGAATGATCTCTTTGCTTCACAGCTTGTTATTGGATGACAACTGACGATCTTTAGCATTTGTGTTACATTGTCCAGACCAATGGTAGATGCCCACTTGACAGAGGTAGATATGTCACAGCACTGGTGTCCATCTCCTAACTTCAAGAAGCTGCAAATAATATTCAATGTCCCTAGTCATCTTAGTTAAGTTACTTGATAAAATGGTTAGATATTTTGGCATTTAATTAGACTTCTATGAGATAGGAAGTCTTCTTTCGTTTGGGGAAGACTTGACTTGTTTAGTTGAAGTCTAATTAACATTACCATGACAACACTAGATAAAAACACAAAACAGTTTACCAGTGATTTCTCCATGACTTGAGCTCAGTTTTGAGGGTTATCGTTGATGGCAGGATTTCAGTGTAAGTGGTGAAGCCCTTTTGCACTTCTTCAACCCATCCATCCATGTCATCTTTCCATTTGCTAGATGTGATGGCATCTGGTAGTATGTTTAGAGTAGATAGAATGGAGGTATTGTTAAACCGCCTATCATACTCAGCCATAGGTAGATCTGAAATGGTAACAGTGGCCAATAATTTAGATTCAGATTACACTATTGCTGCACCACAACCAGGTTCTTTCCCAAATAAATAGGCCCATAATGCACACACGTATATGTAATAAGTTGCATGAATGTGTTAACTGTGGAGAACTATATTAGTATCATTTTCATGTCGCATATATAGCTATATCAAAATAATTTTAGAACTTCTAATAGCGACTCCAAAGCATGATACGAACTTATACACAAAGTGATACTGTACAAAAGTTACATACCCCGAAAGAGAATGGTAATGGACCTGGCAAAGTAGTCTTCGGGGGATGTAGAAGGCATGTTGCTTCTGTGGGCTTGCTTTCCACATCGCCTTGGTATAGATGGTGTTAAGTTTAGTTGTTCAGCAAGTTTGACAGCACATCCATACCAATTGCTTTCAAATGTCTTTACCTCATCTCTAAAAGATGCCAATTGTTGTCTAGTGCTGGATATGAGGTTTCCAACTGCGGCTATATCTAGACTTTTTCCTGCAACAAAAATGTTATATAAAAAATATAAATTGTGACCAAGGGCTACTATACTAGAGAAACTAGGCAATTTATTTTTGAAATGAAAGGTCTACATCTTCTAAAAAATTAGTATTCGCTTGACAGTATTCATTTCACAAAACTTATTAAATCTTTTTCTGTGCTTCATGCTATCAAATTTATAAAAAAAAAACTGTACCTTGAGTAATAGAAATGGTATTACCACATGCAACATTTGTTAAAGGTAACTTGTTGACCACAAATAAATATATTTTTTTTATTATTTATATACAACTTATCTTATAGGAGAGAATAAATAAATAGAAATAGAAAAAATTTACCATGCCTTACGTCCACTATGTAAAATTTTAGAAAACCCCAATAAATGCAAAAAATGTAAATGTAAAATTAATTATTAAATTTAAAATTAGTAATAAATGTTTTATTAATATTAAGTTATTATTAACCATAATAATTATGGTTAATAATAATTTAATATGATAATATTAAAACTATATATATCATAATTGAAGAAAGGTTTAGTCCAATGATTAATATTTCATATTGCTAGAAAACTTTTGTGTACATGGGCAACGGCAAACATAACGTGAGCATTACCCAACAACTTACATTTTAGACACTTTATCAAAAGCATCCACAATAGAAAAACTTCTTTTGGTACCAGACATGGTTTACGTTTGAACACAATTAAAAGACTTTGCAGTAGTTACTATCTTTGGTAGTTATAGAGATATCACGCAATATCCGGCTAACCTATTTAGCGCCACTCTAGCGATAGTGTGAAACATCAAATCTCCGACCTTTACTGCAGCTTTGTAAAGTTCTCGCTCTTGTTGACGTAAGGCACGGTAAATTTTCAGCTAACGGCGGCGCTAGTGGTGACAAATAAACAATAATATAAGGTTGATATTTATTTTATTATTTTTTCAATTTTTATTCTACCCACGACTATTTTGTATTAACACACGACTTTTTTCCAACCCACGGAAAGTCGTGGGTCGTGGATGGCAATATACGCCTCTGCATGTGCATACACATAAGATACTAGGTATGTAATAGTAAATAGACATACACATAAGATACCAGGTATGTAATAGTAAATGTATGTAGATGTAGATGTTATATGTAGATGTATATCGTATTGCATAATATCATAGGACAAAATTAATATGCTAAAGTATAAACAGTTCAAGATAAAGCGCTTTACGTAAAACGTAAAGATAATCATATTCTTCGGCAGACCAAAATAATAATGTGGCTATCCGTCTATCTCTATCCAAGCAGTGTACATGTATAATAAATACTTCAATTCTACAATAAAATTAATAAAGTATATAACAAAGATAAACATAAGTTAAACAAAGGTCTGAGATCGTCCATACTTCATCTTCACCCAGTTAGGTGGAGCCACGCACCGTCTTGTAAATCCTCTGGAGTATGGACCTTGCTGCCTCGATCTCCCCTGTGAATATATACTGAGCTATACAGTACTCACCTATGTATGTATATGTACAATGTATAAATACACATAGTATACACAGAGCTATACAGTACTCACCTATGTATGTATACGTACAATGTATAAATGCACATAGTATACACAGAGCTATACAGTACTCACCTATGTATGTATATGTACAATGTATAAATACACATAGTATATACAGAGCTATACAGTACTCACCTATGTATGTATATGTACAATGTATAAATGCACATAGAATATACAGAGCTATACAGTACTCACCTATGTATGTATACGTACAATGTATAAATGCACATAGTATACACAGAGCTATACAGTACTCACCTATGTATGTATATGTACAATGTATAAATACACATAGTATATACAGAGCTATACAGTACTCACCTATGTATGTATATGTACAATGTATAAATGCACATAGAATATACAGAGCTATACAGTACTCACCTATGTATGTATATGTACAATGTATAAATGCACATAGAATATACAGAGCTATACAGTACTCACCTATGTATGTACATGTACAATGTATAAATACACATAGTATATACAGAGCTATACAGTACTCACCTATGTATGTATATGTACAATGTATAAATGCACATAGAATATACAGAGCTATACAGTACTCACCTATGTATGTACATGTACAATGTATAAATGCACATAGAATATACAGAGCTATACAGTACTCACCTATGTATGTACATGTACAATGTATAAATACACATAGTATATACAGAGCTATACAGTACTCACCTATGTATGTACATGTACAATGTATAAATACACATAGTATATACAGAGCTATACAGTACTCACCTATGTATGTATATGTACAATGTATAAATACACATAGTATACACAGAGCTATACAGTACTCACCGTTTGATCAAAGTTGACACTCTCAGCTGTTCCGAGAGCCCAGTGAATACTTCCTGTGTCAGATAGTGCCGTCTGTGGTCTGACCAGCCGGGAGTTTGAGTTCAGAGTTTCATATCTACACGTAGTACAAATACATGGAGTGTACATTTGCTTTGATTCTCTTCCTGTCACAGCGTATATCCCATACAGCATTAGATCAGCTCTCAATCTAATACATGTACATAAATACATGTGCTATCATAATTATTCCCTCTGTTCAACCATCTTGTAGACGTCATGTGATTAGACTTAGATTTAGACATGAACATTCTGTCACTTACCTGGAGATCTGGGGCCTGCCCGACCTAGTGAATGTGATGGCTGCCTTTGGGGCTATTATTGCATGTTTTAGTCTTGGATAGTCAAATGATGCTTTGATTGGAACTTTCAAAGGAGAGCCGGACATGTGGAGTAGATCTGCAGACCTAGAATATAATGTACAGATAGGACAACTCCAAGTTTACCTTTAACTCTGCTGAAACATTCTTGTAGCTTCCAAGCTTGCAAAGTGACATGATTGGACTGTATCATTTTAGGGCACAGCACAGAGCACACACAACAGTTACCACACAATGTATATGTTATAGGTTAATTAATAAAGAAATGCAGTGATATGTTAATATACATTTACAGTGTATGTTTATATAATTTATAAGCATGGTTCTAAATGGAAAGTTGCAGAACAATAATACTAATTTTGATAACTTTCTCAATGTTTCTTCATGACCTTACTGTACTTGTACATGTATGGAATGTTATGATATATGAAAGATATAAATAAACCAGATCAAAGAGTCCATAAATCTACATAATATAGCAGTAAGAGATGATGATACACGGCAGTATTTGAGAAATTATCCCCCTTGTCACACTTTTCGTCAGGTTGCTAACCATTAGTTACTATGAAATCAATTATCGTTATTCTCACAGGTTCGCTTGTGCATTTAGTGCTTATTCTTAGCTTACATTCTGTAGTTGAGTAGGTCTGGAGAAGGGGTGAGGTACTCCTGTCCTGGGTAGAACGAGGCTATAGACTCCGCTGGTGGGCTGTGGTCTGCGTCTCCAGGGTTATACACTCTAGGTAATCTGAATGGTGTAGAGGAGTCCCTTGTCTTAGGACCATACTCTGATGCAGTAGAAGGGTAGGTAGTCATCTGCCCTACTTCCGGTAACCCTTTCGGTTTGATCCTAAGCAATAAGATATTATACAGACAACATTATACATGTACATAACTGACTGTCTGCTTGTTCTATTCGTATACTTGTACTTGTATAATATAATTCATGTAGACATCATGAAATACTTACCAATACCAATCAATGGTGGTTTCACTAAAATAACACCTTTTCTGCTATCCAACTACCTCAATGCATGTAGAGTATACAATGCAGTGATTAGTGTACAGCAAGGAAAGTATAAACCAAATAACGTTGTACTTGTATACCTACTGTATATTATCGATTTACAACAATATAATAGTACAATATGTATATTATGCTGGGTAATATTTATGGTAACATTAATAGAAGTTAATAGAATTTACATTGTATATCAAGTGCTCTCCACTTGACTGGTATACAATACTAATACTGGACCTGACCTTACCTGCCATATATCCTGGCATTGTAAGTTGGCATTATTGATAATACTAATCTCTTTTACTGCCTATTACTACTAATAGCTGTAATATACTATATGCATTACGTGTGCAACTAAAGTTCTACCGTTTTTGTTGACTGTGAAAATTAAATTGTTACTGTTGCACTAGTATCCATGTAACAGCTAGAACAATTCATTATTTATATAAGTCATTCTACTTCAATTACATAATAGAATAATGTTATTCCAAAGTTTGAATTCTATTCACTACAATAACAAAGTATATTATATCATTGTAGGATTAAGTTCTAAAGGTGTTAACATGATGTATTGGATTATTCTATCAGCAATTAGGTCAGTTAGTTCAGCAAATTCTATTATAGCAGAGTTGATGTCTTTGGGAAACGATATTTCAAGTTTCATGAAGTTTTGTTGAACATCTACATACTGTTTGCTTATGTTTATATAAATGAACTGATACACATGTATATTATGGGTCCACCTTGTGAATGAACAGAATTCAGTGTGTATATTTACTCTAACTCTGTCACAATAATATAGTAAATATATAATTACACAATACCAAAACTACTCTCTACACAGTATAATACATTGTATACATTTTGTGTGATAATTGTGTAAAAACTAGATTAGTAGTAGAATACTACATCACATGCAGATACAGTAAGTGCATGTGTATGTTTAGTTGTGCGTTATATGGATAATAGTTCATATCTAGACTAATATGCAGATAGTAGTCAGTGAGGAGTACAGCAAGTCCATGTGTCTATCCAATGTGTAATATAATAGGGTATTGAGTTTATCAATCCGATACAACTACATAATCTGTACATCTATATGATCTGTGGTACAGTATAATTCACTTATTCCTTTAGCACTTGCATAATAATAACAACAAAATAATACATGAATAATTATATACAACATATACATTGTACATGTACTATGTCACACAATTACCTTAGGATACGCTACACACATTGCAGAACATACATGTATATTGGAGAAACCAAGTGTGCATGAGGAGGAAAACGTAATTTTATAAACAGACTGTTACCAAATTCAAGAAGTTGGGAGAGCAAAACTTTACATATTACTCATTGTTGGCGTCCAATATAATGCACTAGGAAACTACAAATTATTGATTATTTTATGAAGTTGCCCTCTCTCGAAAATTGGGAAAGGACAACTCTATAACATAGAAAATACTCGATAGCTAATGACAACTTCTGAGTGCTCACTATAAGTAGGATCATTTTGAGTGATTGAAGGCCCATGGGCCATAGCATTTAGCAAATACATGTAGCTGTTAGTAGTTAGAAGGAGCAAAAATGGAGCTATAACTCACACGGTTGTCTCGGCTGGGAGTTGGGAGTTGCTACATCAATAACCACACACTGTTCCAATTTACACAACACAATATCTATTTTTGTTGCATCATAAATTTTACTTTATTATTTAAAAGCAACTAAAGAGATTATGGCTTTGGTTGCCTTGATCAGCATATTTATTCCTGACCCTCATCAAAGAATGAGTTATTCAAACGACGTATAGTATAAAAACCTTGAACCACTATCTGCATGAGGCACCAAGCAATGAGGGCTGTGATATAAATTTCACATCGCTTACATCACAAGTAGTTCTACTATTCTATCTTATTTGTTCCTAATGATATATCTAGAACTCCTTGCTTTTAGCAGGTAAGATTGGTCGAAGTTGTCTCCACCCGTTAAACTCGCTGCAGAAATCTCAGAGAAAATCTTACATTGAGTTACCAAAATCACGTGATCTGAAAACCGTAAGCAAAATGTTTTATATATAATAATATTATTATCTGGTCCCATGATGTGATCAGATGAGTTTCCAATTCCATGGTTTGATTAGCATTTGATCTAATTAGCTAATATGCAATGATGTAGTAATTGATCGTATATTCTTATGTATGATCACTTGTACTGTGGTACAGTATCGTAGTTAGTAGGCTCAGATAATTATAATAATAACAAAATAATTAGTGAAAATAAATAGAAATAGAAATACTTTTCTTATTTAATTTCAATTTGATTTCTGTTTTTATTTATATTCTTTTGTTTATAATAATAATAATAATTTACTCATTTCATTAAAACTTAAGTATCTAGTATTGCAATCGTTTTAATATGTTTAGGTTATTAATTATAATAATAATTTAAATTAAATTTAAATTATGGTAACGTCATGATTAATCAAAATCAGTAATAATGATAATAATTATAATATAATAATTATAATTATTTAAAACGATATGGTACTGACTAACTACATGTGGTACTGACTAACTACATATGGTACTAACTAACTACATGTGGTACTGACTAACTACATGTGGTACTGACTAACTACATATGGTACTGACTAACTACTTGTGGTACTGACTAACTACATATGGTACTGACTAACTACATGTGGTACTGACCAACTACATTGTGGTACTGACCAACTACATCTGGTACTGACTAACTACATATGGTAGGCTACTGACTAATTACATATGGTACTGACTAACTACATGTGGTCGGTGACACACATATTCATATTCACAACTCTTAACCCACTACTTCACGTATAATTGTTTATGATAGGCCTACATGTATATACATGTAAATGTGCTCAGTGTAGAATAGGGCCAGATGTATCTACATACACTATATAGACTGTATCTACATGCACTATATCTACACGCACTGTATCTACATGCACTGTATCTACATAGGCCTACAATTTATAGACTATGTATTTGTCTTAGCTTTCTGTCTCATGGCCGGCATGGAATATAATATGAGTTGAACTGATGGAGTCACGATACTAGATAGCTGTAACTAGCCCTATCACACACATCCACAGGTGAGCTGTAGCTACTCCTATGTACCCCTATCACACACATCCACAGGGTGAGCTGTAGCTACTCCTATGTACCCATATCACACACATCCACAGGTGAGCTGTAGCTACTCCTATGTACCCCTATCACACACATCCACAGGGTGAGCTGTAGCTACTCCTATGTACCCATATCACACACATCCACAGGTGAGCTGTAGCTACTTTTATGTACCCCTATCACACACATCCACAGGTGAGCTGTAACTACCCCTATGTACCCCTATCACACACATCCACAGGTGAGCTGTAGCTACTCCTATGTACCCCTATCACACACATCCACAGGTGAGCTGTAACTACTCCTATGTACCCATATCACACACATCTACAGGTGAGCTGCTAGTTGGATATACAAACCGGAGAAAGGAAAATGTTTGTTTCATAAAATTATGTATCTTATTTTTAGTCATACTTGTGCGTCATACTTGGTAGTTATCCTCCCAATATGCAGTGTATTGATCATTAGTGTCTGTTCACCAGTAGAATGCCTTGTTTTTATGGCGTTTGTTTCATAATTTAAAGTGAATGCTTTCAATAGGTCAGTCAGAAATATGGTGTGGGCCTATAGATACTGTATATTATATACTTACATGTACAATGTACATGTACATATCATATACTTGCACTGTACATGTACATATCATATACTTACATTGTACATGTACATATTATATACTTACACTGTACATGTACATATTATATACTTACACTGTACATGTACATATTATATACTTACACTGTACATGTACATATCATATACTTACACTGTACATGTACATATCATATACTTACACTGTACATGTAGTAGAAATGTTTACATTACATTGTGTTAATTGAAGGCTTGTTGATATCCAATTTGGGCTAGTTAGTGGGGAACTAATGATGGATACGACATACTCTCAGTTGAATGTCACAAGTAAGTCTATTACTATATTATACCACTAGTATTACTAGTATTACTAGTATGATAGGGGTACTAGTATTACTAGTATTACTAGTATTACTAGTAATACTAGTAATACTAGTATTACTAGTATTACTAGTATGATAGGGGTAGTAGTAGAGTACTTACTGTATCTCAGTAAAGTATGCTACCTTGATATGAGAGTTATTATATGCTGTTATCTAGCTGGTATTACTGTGTAGGCTATGTGTAGGGCAGGCTATATAATAACTGCTACATCATTGTCTCCCATTGAGTGCATGATCCACCATCACGTGTTATCAGATACATAAACCTCATGTTTTCCCATTCTGTGATATGCTACAGTTAGTGGAATGTAGTATAATGGTGATATACAGTCATGTAGTACTACCATTACTATTAGACTACATGTACTACTGGTACTACTGTATGCTCACTTCCTCATGTAGTATATCTAACCTTGCTATAACCTACCTAATGCAATGATATTGTGACATTATGAATGGGAAATACATGTAGATGTAGCAGGCCTATCCTATCCCCCTACCCTCTACCCCCTACTCACCCATCCATGCACTGGGTTACAGAGTAGGCTGGTAGGAGATAGGGGGAGGGTGTAGTGATGCAATATGCTGTAATATTGATACATTGGATCCCATATCTCTCACAGTCTTACTGTCTCCCATGTGAACCATTTCCTCAATAAGGCATGTTGATTAAGCTGCACTCCTTCAACAGGGACCAGTAAGTTGTCCTTAGTATCCCATGTAGCTGGACTTGCTGGTTCTGCTCAGTGGGAATGTTTCCTAGCTAGCGCCTGTATATAAGTATATAGCCATCATACCATTGATTAATGTACTTGCATGACATCTCAAGCTACCAATTCCGTTTAACAAGTGAGGTCTTATACATGTGGTATCCTGGATATTTGATGTTAGAAATCATCTGAATATTCAACTAATTCTGGTATAAATAAATGAGTAACTGCTAGCAATGAGTCATGAGCAAGAGACATTGTAATACATTACATTACAATATTATATTATTATTTATCATAATGCATTGTAATATCACTTATGTATTAATAGTATTATACAACAAAATTATTTTTCAATATATATATACATGTACATGTACATATACATGTACATGTATATGTACATGTACATATACATGTAGGTGAAATATTATTGTTGAGTATGAGATATTTATTATTATTTAATGTATAGGCTTACAGTATATTATTTAGGATTAGTTTAGTGTGTACTCCCTGAAGCCCATTAAGATTCAAGTGGAGTCACTGATACTGTTTAGAGTTATTTACTCGTGTATTATTCTAAGGATATCACTATATGTCGTTCTGTTGCTATGGTTACAGTATCACATGGGGAGATAACTAACACACCCGCTCTCTTCAGCTCTAAACCAGATGTCTATATTGAGCTCAGCATTGATGGGCAGACTTCAAGGCGCACAGAAGTCATTAGGAAGAATTCCTCTCCAAAATGGGATGAAATATTCACAGTGTAAGTTGCTTCTACGCCGGTACATGTGCAATGTCTACGCCGGTATGTGTCTACGCCGGTACGTGTCTAAACAGCTGAATGAACAAAGTCCAGGGTATGCACTGCAGGCAAACTGTGGTCAGCCAAACTGTAGTGTTAATGTTTACAATATCAACTGTGGACTATAATTATGGTAATAGTACACTGTATAGATGTAGGTAATAGTAAACTGTATATATATGTAGTATACTGTATATATGTAGGCTGGTCACACCATACACCAAGCTCTTATTCAAGGTACTCAACAAGAACACACTGCGTGCGGACACTCTACTAGGGCAAAGCACTGTAGACCTAAACACTGAGATACGCAAGGCAGAGGGCAAATGTAAGTTGGTGATAGCACTGTATCCACAGTACCACCACACTGTATCTACATTACCACCACACTGTATCTACAGTACCACCACACTGTTTCTACTGTACCACCAAACTGTATCTACATTACCACCACATTGTATCTACATTACCACCACATTGTTTCTACTGTACCACCACACTGTATCTACAGTACCATCACACTGTATCTACAGTTGTGTTTGCAATCTCTGACATGTTTGTTGTACGGGATAAGAATATTTGACCAAGTCGCAATGAACTGTAATATTTTATCACCTTGATGGGTATTTAGAAGTTATATACATGTACCTAGATTATTGGTGATAATATAATTATCTTCTGCTCAGATTATCTTATCATGTACACTATTATATAAGCCACCCTACACCACACTAAACCACACTACACCACACTACACCACACTACACCACACTACACCAAACTACACCACACTACACTACACCACACTAAACTATACTACACCATACTACACTACACAAACACTTCACTACACCAACACTTCACTACACCGATACTACACTACACCGATACTACACTGCACCGATACTACACTGCACCGATACTACACTGCACCGATACTACACTGCACCGATACTAAACTGCACCGATACTACACTACTACACTAATACTACACTACACTACTACACTAATACTACACTAATACTACACTAATACTACACTAATACTACACTAATACTGCACTAATACTGCACTAATACTGCACTAATACTGCACTAATACTGCACTAATACTGCACTAATACTACACTAATACTACACTAATACTACACTAATACTACACTAATACTACACTAATACTACACTAATACTGCACTAATACTGCACTAATACTACACTAACACTAATAATGCACTAATACTACACCAGAGCCATTGACTCTGTACTACACCATACTATTTACTATACTACACTGTACCACATACTGCCATTTCATTGTAATGTCAGCCTGTATTGTCATGTTATGCTTCTCCCATCTGATTTAGTGCTATACATATGCACAGTATACCCTGTATGTATAGGCTATATACCAACTCCTGTTAACCTCCATATAATATGGTTCTGCTCATCATATATGTAGGCCCTAAGTGTAGGTGTAGTTGTGTATAACTTGTGTGTAGACAAGTTGTTGTTTCATATCTGATGGTTAATCTAATTATGCAGTATGGGTATAGCCTTGGTAATGTTTGTATACTTATAGTATTGTTTCTGCTGTTACATCTATAGTTGCAACATATAAACTGGAGCTGGATATAGACGGAGAGGTTAAAGGAACGAGACACAATGCAGGAGTGCTCTACGTTACTCTCAATGGTATGGATGTAAATACAGACAATTTACCTGCACAAAATGGCAGTGTGACCTCTGCTTCACCTGCTGCTGCACCTGCTGCTGCACCCACCCCTATTGTCGCTGAAGTATCCGCCAGTGGAGAAGGTGCCAGTGTCACAAGTAACACAAGTCCTAGTCGGCAGGGTAAAACAGCAAGCACACCCACTGCACCACAAATATCCAGTGCACCTACGGCAAGCACAGCAGGTGCTACTTCTACTGTGACAAGTAATAGCACTGCAAGAGCAGGTGCCCCTAGGACAAGGATAGTGAGTAGACCTAGCAGACCCCCAGCCCCACCGGTGCCGCGTGCAGTACGACCAGTTGGACAGAATAACAATGCTGCTGGTACGTCCAACTCAGGAAGGTCACCCGGTGCTTCTGTAAGGCCACAGGGACACCCGACTAGACCTGCCAGACCTGGTGCAGGTGAGTGTTTAGTCATAGGTAGAGCCAGCACATGTCGGCTAAATACCTGTGTATGTACTGTGTATGTACTGTGTATGTACTGTGTATGTACTGTGTATGTACTGTGTATGTACTGTGTTTGTACTGTGTATATACTGTGTATGTATT
Source organism: Bugulina stolonifera (assembly GCA_935421135.1). Classification (NCBI taxonomy): domain Eukaryota; kingdom Metazoa; phylum Bryozoa; class Gymnolaemata; order Cheilostomatida; family Bugulidae; genus Bugulina; species Bugulina stolonifera. The sequence continues at coordinate 35,440,794 of OW285187.1, forward strand.
GTGTATGTACTGTGTGTGTACTGTGTATATATTGTGTATGTACTGTGTATGTACTGTGTATATACTGTGTATGTACTGTGTATGTACTGTGTATGTACTGTGTATGTACTGTGTATGTACTGTGTATGTACTGTGTATGTACTGTGTATGTACTGTGTATGTACTGTGTATGTACTGTGTATGTACTGTGTATATACTGTGTATGTATTGTGTATGTACTGTGTGTGTACTGTGTATATATTGTGTATGTACTGTGTATGTACTGTGTATATACTGTGTATGTACTGTGTATGTACTGTGTATGTACTGTGTATGTGCTGTGTATGTACTGTGTATGTACTGTGTATGTACTGTGGATGTACTGTGTGAATATAAGCCACTCAATCTTTACAAGCCTATTCTGCCAAATGTTGTTGTATTGTAATCCATATTGGTAATGGAGGTCTTTGTTTATGATTGTTCAGCAACTACTGGTGCCACACCTGCTGCCCCTTCTACAAACCCAGCAGCACCGGCTGGACCACCACCTCCGTTGCCCGCTGGATGGGAGGAACGTAAGGACGCCAATGGCAGATCATACTATGTTGACCATAATAGCAGAACTACAACATGGGAGCGTCCACAGGCCCTCCCTGCAGGGTAAGCTAAAGTACATACAATACCATAGGCTACATATACCATACACCATATACTATATACCATAGGCTACATATACCATACACCATATACTACTGTATATACCATACACTATATACCATACATCATGCACCATATACTACATACAATATATCATACACCATACATATAGCCTACCATGTGCCATACTTCTATATAATATATACTATATATATACCATATACATGTATACCATAATTATAACATATACCTAGTGCTGTTCGGTTTCCATTGCGACTCGACTTTTCACCTGTTTGCGATTTGGGATAAATTGCATCAAACTAAATGTTTGAATTTATCACATTTCTGTTCCTCGTGTTTTTGCTATAAATAAAGCCTATATATAATAATATAATTGAATACATGTAATTGAAGTGTTGGTGTGAGCTAATAGTTTAATGATAAATAATAAAGCAAGACACATCTTTTATAGTTTTTTGATTGTATTCCTAATATGTCTATGCTTGTCCAAGCATCATCATCAGAGGGAAAGTGATCTTGGACAAGCAAATATTAGGAATACAATCAAAAAACTATAGAAATGCGTCTTGCTTTGTTACTTATCAATTTTAGTGAAGTGTATTTAATTATTATGTTATGTTCTATTTTTGTTGTTACTAATGATTATTAAATTATAATAATAATAATAATTGTATAAATGAAATTTATTTATATTGAACAATTCAGTACAATAGAATATTTACATGTACATGTATAAATATTCTATTGTACTAAATTGTTTAATTATGATATTATTGTTTTTTGTATTAATTAATTATTGAAGTAATACTCTAGCTTTAGGTTTACCCAGTAACTTCCATGACCACACTGAGCACAAAGTCATTCTAAATTATAATTAGATTCTGCATGAATATGATTAGTTCAAAGCTCGAGTAGAACCTAAGCTAAAATATTCAATAGTAAGTAGCACATTATTATTATAATATACAAGTAATTACAAGTATTTAGCAGTTTTACTTAGGCTTTCCTTCACAGTTAGCTGTTTGGATGACCATTGTTTAGATGTTTGACTACCAGTATTAGATTTCTGAATATCCTCAAAATGTACCCCTACTGGGTGTGCTCTTCTAAGATGAGCCCTCATATTTGTAGTTGTGCCTCGTTTATTTAAAATTCCTTTCTTATGCATTCGACCTAATGATTATCCTCTTTTTCCTTCTCACTAGCCGGTTTTTTCGGATTTTCACTCGCAGTAGCACCATTCTCAGCAGCTTTTTCTGCATTAACAACAACCTTTGCATCAGTGTCTAGCTTCTTAGTAAAGAATTCCCACATTGCAGCCATTATTATCCTATTTCTACCCACTATCCTTGCTTCTACTCACACTTGTGTTCAAAGAGGAAATGGAAAGAACGAACCTGTGTCCGTTTTGTTTGCAATGATAAAAATGTTTGCAAAAAATAATACAAAAGGTATTTTTTATTTTATCAATAAATAAACACTTCTTGTTTGTTACAAATAACTAATATGATACTTAAACATAAATATTTTGTAAAAAATTGCGATTTTATCGCTGTGAGCGATTCTCCCAATTTCTTGGGAAGACAAGCGATTTAAAGATCGAGGCGGTGTGAGATCGACCCATCTCGATTAAATCGAAAAATCGAACAGTGCTGTCTATGCCATGTATCATGCACCATGTACCATGCACCATACTATACGTATATTATATACTAGGCCTGCACCGGTGTTGCCTCCCCACTGATATTCGGTTTTTGGGGTGGTGGTAATCAAACACCGGTTGACACCGGTTCTCTTGTGCCTAGTCTCATTCGGTGTCAACCGATGCCAAATTTGGATCGATATACCGAACCGCACCGGACCCCTTGATCCTGGTCTCAAGCGGTGTTAGACAGTGTCAACTTTGGTTCGATATACCGGATCGAACTGGTCCAGGAGCTAGTTCGCCTAATAGAGTTGTCCCATCATGACCGTTCAATACAAGGGAACAAAAATCCTCAACACTTTCTTGCAACATGAGTTCATGCCAATCATTGTTTATTTTATTTTCAGATATGGCAGGCAGACAGGGCTTCATTAAAACATAGTATATGTATATTATTTTATTTAAGTGGCTATTGGGCTAATGAAAGTAATCAGTGCTTACTCCTACTCCCAAGATTTTGTATTTGCATGCCCATGTAGTCTAGTGAGTCTTAAGTTGCATTGGGTCTTACTTCACCTATTTTATGTAATTTTAATAAATATATTAAATATAAAAACATGAGGCTGGACACACACCCAACCGACTACATATAATTTATTAGATTTATTACTGATTGTCATTGTGACCAAATTACAGAAGAAAAACAGCAAACATTGTTTCCACCACACTCGTACCACTGACACAAAAAGATAACAAATTTAAAATGACATGGGCTAACTTCATATCACAAGAGAAAGAAGAAACGCTAGCATAGTTGCATATGATGTAATGATAATGTAGGGAATCTTTCTTGCAAGCTTTCTTGATAGATTGCTGATTTGGTATAATTAGCTGTGTCCACCGATTGAATCTAGCAGATTTGTCTTCAGATGGGATATTACGATGGCTCAGTCCGATGAATTCTACCTACAAAATATTGATTGAACATTAGTTTTAGCTTATTTTAAATAAACAAAGAGCTGGTGCTTACCAAAAGCATAACTACACAACGATTTTTATTTTGAATTAAAAAGCCATAATTAATAATGATTAACTATTATAATTATAAGCATTGTAGCTATTCTTAGTTACAAGCGAATATAACCAAACTTAAACATTAGTAGTAGATTAATTATAATAGAAATAATTAATCCAATGGTATGTTTAAATTTAATTATTATTATATAATAATATAATATTATTTATAAAATAATATAATCCATTATATTCGATCGTATACTACTGTTCTATTTCAGCACACTATTCATGAACAAAGCAATCATATGCAAACGATAGAATATAATATACCAGAATCTGCTAAGTTACGTAATTATGAATCAATTTAATAATTATTACCTCCACAACATTGATAATCAATCACAGCCACGATGGCAGTTAATGTTGAAACGGATTAGCGAAGGTATGCAACCTAGTTTGAAGTGAGGTAAACAAGAACACGTGATATTAGACCGCATGAATATTGAATGACTACTGGCATAGCGGTCCGGTTCGATAACATCGAACTACACCGAACCATCGATATATCGTTTGGGCACGGTGCCGGTGCGATTCGGTGCATAAAAAATTTGCCGATGTGTAACACCGAGGGTTCACACACCGTTTACATCGTTTGAAACCGAAACACCGTGCAGGCCTATTATATACCATGCTGTATCTAATTATACTATGGGCTGTATACATACATGTACATGCACTGACACTACGTTGTGCTACAGGTGGGAGAGGAGAGTGGATGATAGAGGACGTGTGTACTACGTAGACCACAACACCAGGACAACCACCTGGCTGAGACCTGACACCAACCTGCTGGCAGCACACACACAGTGGCAGCAGAGTAGCCATGCACGCAGCCAGACAGAGTTTAACCAGCGCTTTCTCTACCCTCAGCAGCAGCAGATGTTGGAGCACAACAACGATGATAACGATAAGTACGGTCCACTTCCTGACGGATGGGAGAAACGAGTGGACAAAACTGGAAGGGTGAGTAGCCTATGTGGTGTGATCAAGGATAATTTGACTGACTAGCTAGTGATCAGTGGGTGGGTGTATGGGTCTCTCCTATGATGTTAGAATGGGCTTCAATCTGGTATCATTGTATGTTGGTAGTTGAATATTTTTATATGCCTATTATGTACTCACACCTAGGTATACTGTGTGCTCACACCTAGGTATACTATGTACCCACACCTAGGTATACTGTGTACTCACACCTAGGTATACTATGTACCCACAACTAGGTATACTATGTACCCACACCTAGGTGTACTATGTACCCACACCTAGGTATACTGTGTACTCACACCTAGGTATACTATGTACCCACAACTAGGTATACTGTGTACTCACACCTAGGTGTACTATGTACTCACACCTAGGTATACTATGTACCCACACCTAGGTATACTATGTACCCACACCTAGATATACTGTGTACTCACACCTAGGTATACTGTATACTCACACCTAGGTATACTATATACTCACATCTAGGTATACTATGTACCCACACCTAGGTATACTATGTACCCACACCTACTTGTAGGTATACTATGTAAACCACAAGAATAGAACGACCCAATGGGAGGACCCGAGGACTCAGGGGCTCATGCAGGAGGACCCTCTACCCGAGGGCTGGGAGATGAGATACACAGGCGAGGGTGTGCGCTACTTTGTGGACCACAACACTCGCTCCACCACATTCCAGGACCCACGTGCCGGTCATAAAGGGTGAGTTGGACTGTTCCTCTATGTAATGGTGTACTGTACAGACACTTATTGTGTTAGTTAGTTATTGTCTTACTTAATTACCAAAGGATTCTACCTGATAGGGCATGTATATAATGTGTGTGCGTACCTATACACACATTATCCTAATACATGTACATGTATACAGATACTTACACTGGTACTTACACTGTCCTAGCTAGTCATCACTGTACTCAATGTCGAGTACATCCTCTAGCCTACAATGTACACTAGAGTTATGAGCTTACAGAGTCAGACTTGTAATACATGTGTATAATACTTGGTATATGTAGCCTGTATATACATGTATATACTAAGGTATATACTAAGGTATATATAGGGTATATTATATAGGGTGTATTATATAGGGTATATTATATAGGGTATATTATATAGGGTATATTATATAGGGTGTATATGGTGTATATGTAGACCTAAAGGAGCGTATGGAGTACCTCTCCAGTACGAGAGAAGCTTCAGGTGGAAGTTGGGACAGTTCAGGTATCTTTGTCAGTCCAATCAGCTGGCGAGTCATATCAAAATTAATTGCTCAAGGAGCTCCTTGTTTGAGGATTCTTATCAACAGGTGAGTGTATAATAGTGTGTACTGTGTGTAGTGTATACTGCGTGTAGTGTATACTGCGTGTATTGTATACTGCCTGTAGTGTATACTGTGTGTGGTGTATACTAGGTGTAGTGTGTACTGTGTGTAGCGTAGTGTGTACTGTGTGTGGTGTATACTGTGTGTAGTGTGTACGATGTGCAGTGTGTACTGTGTGTAGCGTAGTATGTATTGTGTGTAGTGTGTATTGTGTGTGGTGTATACTGTGTATAGTGTAATGTAGTGTGCACTATGTGTAGCGTAGTGTATACTGTTTGTAGTATATGCTGTGTGTAGTGTGTACTATGTGTGGTGTATACTGGGTGTAGTGTATACTGCGTGTAGCCGTGTAGTGTATACTGCTTGTATTGTATACAGCGTGTAGTGTGTAGTGCGTGTAGTGTGTAGTGCGTGTAGTGTGTAGTGCTTGTAGTGTGTAGTGCATGTTGTGTATACAGTATGTAATGCTATATGCTGTATTGTTATACAGATAATGAGATTACCACCATTTGACCTACGTAGAAGATTATACATCACATTCAGAGGAGAGGAGGGACTTGACTATGGTGGTGTAGCCAGGTGAGTAAGGAAGGGGTACAGTGGTGTAGCCAGGTATGGTAATGACTGAGAGGATATATCTATTCAGGCAGTCTTGAGCTAGGTACACGTATATTATGTGGTTAACTGTACTTGTAAATACACAGTTTGCATACTACAAATATATACATGTAGCTCTTGTATTCCATGCATGTACTGGCTGACTGAATATTGCAGGGAATGGTTCTTCCACCTATCACACGAGGTACTCAACCCCATGTACTGCCTGTTTGAGTACGCGGGTGTCAATAACTACACTCTGCAGATAAACCCTGCCTCCTCAGTAAACCCTGAACACCTCACCTACTTCAAGTTCATTGGCAGATTCATTGCTATGGTAAGCAATATTTAGCACAGGCTCTCATTGTAAGCCATAAGTATACATATCATAAATAACTAGTTTACTCATAAGCTAGCGTACACTGGCCTACGCTGGCGTACACTAGCGTACACTAACGTACACTAATGTACACTAGAACATTGTCTTGTTTTAGGCCCTCTACCATAGCAAGTTTATAGACAATGGTTTTACTCTGGCATTCTACAAGCAGATGTTGGGTAAGAAGATAGTAATGAAGGACATTGAGACTCTGGATGAAGAGTTCTACAACTCTCTCAACTGGATTAAGTAAGCCTCCTTATTCTACAGATAATTTCCATATATGGATGTACCACTTGGTATAAAGGGAAGAAACCTTGTGACATACCTTAGCATGCAAATGTTGCATCTAAAGGTTGGGGGACAACTCTGAATAATGTGTTCGTTGCCAGAACCGAGAGAAGGCAACTCTATTGGAGTAATAGCCATGCGTTGTAACAGCGTAGTGAGAAGTTCACAAGGAACATAACTATCTCACATAAAAACATTTTTGATTTTGTAGTTAATTTCTGTTGGTCACCCTCCAAGCAATTCTGTGGTTATCTGTTATTAGGGGTAGTAGAGTATATACACGTAGTATATAAGGGATAGTAGAGTATATACATATAGTATATAAGGGATAGTAGAGTATATACATATAGTATATAAGGGATAGTAGAGTATATACATGTAGTATATAAGGGATAGTAGAGTATATACATGTAGTATGTAAGGGATAGTAGAGTATATACACGTAGTATATTAGGGATAGTAGAGTATATACATATAGTATATAAGGGATAGTAGAGTATATACACGTAGTATATAAGGGATAGTAGAGTATATACATGTAGTATATAAGGGATAGTAGAGTATATACATGTAGTATATAAGGGATAGTAGAGTATATACATGTAGTATATAAGGGATAGTAGAGTATATACATGTAGTATATAAGGGATAGTATAGTATATACATATAGTATATAAGGGATAGTAGAGTATATACACGTAGTATATAAGGGATAGTAGAGTATATACATGTAGTATATAAGGGATAGTAGAGTATATACATGTAGTATATAAGGGATAGTAGAGTATATACATGTAGTATATAAGGGATAGTAGAGTATATACATGTAGTATATAAGGGATAGTAGAGTATATACATGTAGTATATAAGGGATAGTATAGTATATACACGTAGTATATAAGGGATAGTAGAGTATATACATGTAGTATATAAGGGATAGTAGAGTATATACACGTAGTATATAAGGGATAGTAGAGTATATACATGTAGTATATAAGGGATAGTAGAGTATATACATGTAGTATATAAGGGATAGTAGAGTATATACATATAGTATATAAGGGATAGTAGAGTATATACATGTAGTATATAAGGGATAGTAGAGTATATACATGTAGTATATTAGGGATAGTATAGTATATACATATAGTATATAAGGGATAGTAGAGTATATACATGTAGTATATAAGGGATAGTAGAGTATATACATGTAGTATATAAGAGATAGTAGAGTATATACACGTAGTATATAAGGGATAGTAGAGTATATACATGTAGTATATAAGGGATAGTAGAGTATATACATATAGTATATTAGGGATAGTAGAGTATATACATATAGTATATTAGGGATAGTAGAGTATATACATATAGTATATTAGGGATAGTAGAGTATATACATGTAGTATATAAGGGATAGTAGAGTATATACACGTAGTATATAAGGGATAGTAGAGTATATACATGTAGTATATTAGGGATAGTAGAGTATATACATGTAGTATATAAGGGATAGTAGAGTATATACATGTAGTATATAAGGGATAGTAGAGTATATACACGTAGTATATAAGGGGTAGTAGAGTATATACATGTAGTATATAAGGGATAGTAGAGTATATACATGTAGTATATAAGGGATAGTAGAGTATATACATGTAGTATATTAGGGATAGTAGAGTATATACATGTAGTATATAAGGGATAGTAGAGTATATACACGTAGTATATAAGGGATAGTAGAGTATATACATGTAGTATATAAGGGATAATAGAGTATATACATGTAGTATATAAGGGATAATAGAGTATATACATGTAGTATATAAGGGATAGTAGAGTATATACATATAGTATATAAGGGATAGTAGAGTATATACATGTAGTATATAAGGGATAGTAGAGTATATACACGTAGTATATAAGGGATAGTAGAGTATATACATGTAGTATATGAGGGATAGTAGAGTATATACATATAGTATATTAGGGATAGTAGAGTATATACATGTAGTATATAAGGGAGTTCCATCTGTTAAAAGCAGAAGTGGATAAATTCACACGGATGCCAACATAGTCTAGGCCTATACATTTTACATCGTTTGTCGTCAGACATGCATATAAATAGAAATTCAACTATAAATTAATTACAATCATGACTGTATCTCTGTAATACATAAGTACTACATTGGATATTTGTGTGTATATGTGGTGTACACTGTGTTTACAGAGAAAATGATATCGAAGAATGTGGTCTAGAAATGACATTCTCAGCCGACTTTGAGATTCTCGGCAAGATCGAGCATCATGAGCTTAAAGAAGGGGGAGATGACATCCAGGTCACAGAGGAGAATAAACTGGAGTATCTAGAGTAAGTTACTGTGTAGTGATTTACCTACAGACTGTATACTGTAGAGTAGTGTTAGCACTGGGATATGTAGTGATTTACCTACGGACTGTATACTGTAGAGTGGTGTTAGCACTGGGATATGTAGTGATTTACCTACGGACTGTATACTCTATAGTGGTGTTAGCACTGGGATATGTAGTGATTTACCTACGGACTGTATACTGTAGAGTGGTGTTAGCACTGGGATATGTAGTGATTTACCTACGGACTGTATACTGTAGAGTGGTGTTAGCACTGGGATATGTAGTGATATACCTACGGACTGTATACTCTAGAGTGGTGTTAGCACTGGGATATGTAGTGATTTACCTACGGACTGTATACTCTAGAGTGGTGTTAGCACTGGGATATGTAGTGATTTACCTACGGACTGTATACTGTAGAGTGGTGTTAGCACTGGGATATGTAGTGATTTACCTACGGACTGTATACTGTAGAGTGGTGTTAGCACTGGGATATGTAGTGATTTACCTACGGACTGTATACTGTAGAGTGGTGTTAGCACTGGGATATGTAGTGATATACCTACGGACTGTATACTGTAGAGTGGTGTTAGCACTGGGATATGCATGCATTACTTGGGTATTGTTTGTGTGATTGACTGAATGTGTAGATGAGATAGATGCCTGTACTTTACTCGTATATGTTATTATTGTAGACTGATGACTAACTGGAGGTTCACAAGAGGGGTAGAGGCACAGACTAAGGCCTTCCTCGATGGATTTAATGAAGTCGTTCCACTTGAATGGCTCAAATACTTTGATGAGCGCGAACTTGAGGTAAGATACTATCATTTGTGTACTGTTGTGTTAGCACTCACAGTAAATACAGTGTATAAGCCAGGGCTGCTCCAACTATAGCCCGTGGACCAAAGTGGGACCCAAATGAAGCTCGTGGACCGAGTTTGGACCATTCCACTGTCAAAAAGACATTTACATGTACAATGCAAATGCCAGAAAAAAGTAATTAACAGGCAAATTAGTAGTTGCTTGATTGTTTGGTTTATAGACAATGTGTATGTACTATATGTACTGTATACTGTGTGTTGGTGTACTGTATATACCATCAAGCTGTATGCATACTTTTTATTGTAGCTCATGCTCTGTGGTATGCAAGAAATAGATATAGAGGATTGGGAGAAGCATACAATATACCGCCATTATACCAAGTAAGTACACAACCATTAATAAACTGTACACATTAATAGTGAATACACACGTACTCTGTAGTAAGTACATGCGTACTCTGTAGTAAGTACATGTGTACTCTGTAGTAAGTACATGCGTACTCTGTAGTAAGTACATGCGTACTCTGTAGTAAGTACATGCGTACTTTGTAGTAAGTACATGTGTAATCTGTTGTAAGTACATGCGTACTCTGTAGTAAGTACATGTATACTCTGTAGTAAGTACATGCATACTCTGTAGTAAGTACATGCGTACTCTGTAGTAAGTACATGTATACTCTGCAGTAAGTACATGCTTACTCTGTAGTAAGTACATGCGTACTCTGTAGTAAGTACATGCTTACTCTGTAGTAAGTACATGCGTACTCTGTAGTAAGTACATGCGTACTCTGTAGTAAGTACATGCGTACTTTGTAGTAAGTACATGTGTAATCTGTTGTAAGTACATGGGTAATCTGCAGTGCATACATGCATACGTATAACTCGGTGTATGTTATCAGGACAAGTAAGCAAGTGATGTGGTTCTGGAAATTTCTCCATGAAATAGACAATGAGAAGAGAACACGACTTCTACAGTTTGTGACAGGAACGTGCAGACTTCCTGTGGGCGGGTTTGCCGAGCTCATGGGTGAGACATAGTCATGTGACCATACATTGTCATGGTTCTCACCATTTGATTTACATTACAGCATATTCATATTGTAGTGTTACATTACAGCATATCTATACTGTAGTGTTACATTACAGTATATCCATACTGTAGTGTTACATTACAGCATATCCATACTGTAGTGTTACATTACAGCATATCCATACTGTAGTGTTACATTACAGCATATCCATACTGTAGTGTTACATTACAGCATATCCATACTGTAGTGTTACATTACAGCATATCTATACTGTAGTGTTACATTACAGCATATCTATACTGTAGTGTTACATTACAGCGTATCCATACTGTAGTGTTACATTACAGCATATCCATACTGTAGTGTTACATTACAGTGTATCCATACTGTAGTGTTACATTACAGCATATCCATACTGTAGTGTTACATTACAGCATATCCATACTGTAGTGTTACATTACAGCATATCTATACTGTAGTGTTACATTACAGCATATCTATACTGTAGTGTTACATTACAGCGTATCCATACTGTAGTGTTACATTACGGCATATCCATACTGTGGTGTTACATTACAGCATATCCATACTGTAGTGTTACATTACAGCATATCCATACTGTAGTGTTACATTACAGCATATCCATACTGTAGTGTTACATTACAGCGTATCTATACTGTAGTGTTACATTGCGGTATATCCATACTGTAGTGTTACATTGCGGTATATCCATACTGTAGTGTTACATTGCGGTATATCCATACTGTAGTGTTACATTACAGCATATCCATACTGTAGTGTTACATTACAGCGTATCCATACTGTAGTGTTACATTACAGCATATCCATACTGTGGTGTTACATTACAGCATATCCATACTGTAGTGTTACATTACAGCATATCCATACTGTAGTGTTACATTACAGCATATCCATACTGTAGTGTTACATTACAGCGTATCTATACTGTAGTGTTACATTGCGGTATATCCATACTGTAGTGTTACATTGCGGTATATCCATACTGTAGTGTTACATTACAGCATATCCATACTGTGGTGTTACATTACAGCATATCCATACTGTGGTGTTCCTGAAAGTTGAACCTAATCTTGATACATATTTATACGATTAGTTATTATACAAGCATAATTACATAATGTGTGTCTTTAAAGATGTTTGTGTGGGTGAAGAGTTTTATGATGAGAAGCTTTCCTCTGGTGATAGTAACTGTAGAGTTATGTAAGGATAGAAACATAGCCGACGAGTACATATGTTTGTTATTGGTTCTGTAGGGAGCAATGGTCCACAGAGATTCTGCATAGAGAAAGTAGGGAAGGAGACATGGTTACCTCGCAGTCATACATGCTTTAATAGACTAGATTTACCACCTTATAAAAGTTACGAGCAGCTAGTGGAAAAACTTACATTTGCAATAGAAGAAACAGAAGGTTTTGGCCAGGAATGATAGGGACACCTAGGATGTGTATAACTATTTATTGTTTCTTTTATTATATTAGTTTACAAGCAGCAAAGGTCACTCTCTCTCTGCTTGTGTCTGTGTCTTGCAATGTTTAGTTATACTATTGCTATTATTTGCTGGTCCAGAATTCATCACGCTTTATCTCCAACATGTGTGAAACCTTTTTACTGTCTTGGACTGTTTTGAGTTGATCTGCATGTAAAATGATGCCTTTCATGTTAGCTCCTTCAGTTATGGCAATGTTATAAGTTATGGAATGGCTGCTGTTGATATGCTCAGTTGTTTGCATTCAATGTAATCATGCAAAAAGTTTTAATATATACAGTATAATATTATTTTATGTTACAATTATATATACCATAGAATCTTTCACTATTTTGTCATTAAAGGAAGGATTGCATATTATGCTAATGATAAGATGTACCATTAAATAAGATTATCTATATTTTCAATAAAACCTTACATTTTACATTTTCAAAATTGAAGATCCCATTATATTTTTATGTGTTGTCTCAATTGAGCAAGAAAGTGTATGATTCCCATTATTTACTGAACTTTTAAAACAAACAAATCGTATTTATCAGTGTTTTCAAGAACCTATTACACATTGTACCAGTGAAGTAGAAAAAGTGTACCTCTCAATATAAAAGTAATGTACAGTAGTTGACATTTTGTTAAAATCGTGGCCTATTACAATGAAATGATATGAGACACAATTACTGGTTACCTAAGATGTTAAATTGGTGCAATCTATCTCCTAGTTGACACAAAAATGTATAATGATTATTGTTATAATTGAACGCTTGTATGAAATGGAGTTGTTATCCCGGAAACTAGCGACTAAAAATGATCGAAAACATGCGAAACCTAACAAATTTACATGAGTGGGGTGCTACAGACGCCGCCCCAACCATGTTTGGGCGCGCAGGCTCCACTTCCGATTATCCTTTATGGTGCTTTCTCAACCGCGAAAAGAGCTTTGGAGGGAAAGTTTAGCTCACTTCTTTGCAAACTGTTTCCTATATGACCAGTAACTCTCTTTTCTGTATATATAGTCTCCTAACAAACACTTTCATAGAAGTGAAATATGTCTGTCAATGGTGAAAGTCACCGAAAGAAAGAACTAACCACTATTAGTTTATTAGACTTAGACTACCAGCACCAACCAATCTCAATGTCATCTGTTAAACCAAACTCGAGACAGCCACCTAAACTAAGGGGCAGTGATTGCCAACATCAGACAGAACAACAACCAGTATCAAATATTGTGGATCTGCCAAAATCATTATTTTCTAATACAGTCGATACTGGACAAGAAGTCGGTGGCAGAATCACGCGGTCTTCCTCTAAAAGGTTGGTGACAGCCGAAAATATATCTGAATCTGAACCTAACGATAATGGTGATAGTCAGGACCAGGATAAAATTTCACTTGGAGAGTTAGATACTATATTTTCTTTGCCACCAACACCACCTTCGACAGGAGGCAAAAAGTCAAAGATCTCACTGTTATCCACCTCTAAACCTGAAGGTCATGGTGATGGTACTAATCTAATACTTGTGCTCGAAAATGGCCAACCTCGGTTAGTACCATTAATACCTGTTCAGCCAGACACATCAGTTAGTGATCAACCTATGATTGAAGTAATGTGTGATCTACCAGTGCAATCAAACATTTCGTGCTCACCAGAATTCTCCACAGACCTTTCAGAGAGCGGTAACAGCCCTGTGCCCATGAAGACTCACCCAATTAAAGTGTTTTTACCATCAGCTACAGCCTTCATTCAAAATGAAAATCAGACATCCGCTCAAAAGGACAACGATACTAAAAGTGACAGTTTAAGTTGTCTCACAACAAAGAAGCTGAAAACAGTAACAGGGCACAGTGTTACTACTTTGAGTACTCCAGATGACAATACACCACCTGTTCGTAAACTCTCAGTCTCTGGGACTGCAGGGATTAGTAAAATCGGTCGACCAAAGAAATCAGAAGTGAAGATGTTGCAGGCAGAAGGAGAGACGTCTTCCAGTGAATTAAAATGTTTGGTGTGTAAGCGTGTGTTCCCCAGAGTGAAGTCCCTTGAAGCACACATGAGAATACACACAGGTTAGTTTCAACACATTTGCACACAAATTATTAACTGTGAGTGTCTAGATTATAACAATGTTCGCTGCTTATTTTTGTCAAGCAGGCTTAAAGCCTTGTTCACCTAATTTGATGTCACCCTATTCATCGCCCTGTTTTAGGCGAAAAGCCGTATGGCTGTGATTTTCCATATTGCAATCGATCATTCAACCAAAGTGGACAGCTGAGAACACATCACCGGTTGCACACTGGTGAAAAGCCGTTCAAGTGTGATGGCGATGGCTGTGATAACAGATATGCTCACGCTAACAGATCTTGCCCTCTGCATCCGAAGACAGTATTGAAACGCCACCCTGTTACAGTCATACAGACCAATATAGATGCATTTCCAAATAGAGATGAGGTTGCCAAATGGTTTTACAGGTGAGCAATTTGCTAATAAGGAAGTATTGGTGTCTATTAGTCTAGCCTGTAGATGGCAGCTGAGGCAATACAATGCTGTTTTGACATTGTAGAGTAGGGCAGCAGATCAAAGTTAAACAGTAATTGTTTTCAAACTTGTTAACGTCCCATAGTCCTAGCTGATGTCCCATAGTCCTAGCTGATGTCCCATAGTCCTAGCTGATGTCCCATAGTCCTAGGTGATGTCCCATAGTCCTAGCTGATGTCCGATAGTCCTAGCTGATGTCCCATAGTCCTAGCTGATGTCCCATAGTCCTAGCTGATGTCTCATAGTCCTAGCTGATGTCCCATAGTCCTAGCTGATGTCTCATAGTCCTAGCTGATGTCCCATAGTCCTAGCTGATGTCTCATAGTCCTAGCTGATGTCCCATAGTCCTAGCTGATGGTGGATTCATTTATAAAGTTAAGCTGTAAATATTTTTACCAGCATGTCGGTATAGAATATCAATTATTGTACCCAATGGTAACATTTATTTATTTTTTGTTAAGTATGCTTTTAAAAATCATCTGCGTTTCTTAAAATTCTTACACTTATTGGAGGTAATGGCTCTAGGTTTGATTGTCAGCTGTAAGTTAGCTGTAAGCTGTAAGTTAGCTTTGTCTCTATGTTGTACATTTGCAGATATGGGCGAGATCACCAGCTTGAAGTAGATATATCCAACTACAGCAACCCCAAGTTAAAGGCAGAAGTCAAGGCTGAATTACTTGTTCCTCAGACTACCGACATTGATATTTGCTATGAACGCCTTTCTCCGCCCTCACCTCGTACTACTAAACCAGTTGAACGATCTGCTAGGCGTGGTAAAGGCCAACGTAAACCTGGTAAAGAAAGTGAAATCCAAGGTGCATTAGCATTGATAGAACTAGCTCGGAACTAAATCATCAGCCAAATATAGCTACATGTAAATCTATTCCCAAGGTACTTGTGTACAGTTCTGGATGAACTAATTTTCTTTCATATAACTATTATTATAATACTGTACATTATTATATTATATCGACCTAGTTCTGACATTTAATTTAAATATCTAATTTATGTAAAAGTGTAGGCATCCCATGGTAAAACTGAAAAAAAATTGTATCACCCTGGGATGTGACCGCTATCAACTTCTTCTTTGTAAATAGTGATGTTAATGGAGGCATTGTGCTTGCAACTTTCCCAAGAAGAATAATATTACATGTTTGTACATAGTATTCTTATTCTGTACTTTATTAATATTTAATAAAATTTGTAGCTGGTACTATATTATCTATTTCTCACCATCGTCTTCTGCCACTAAATGGAAATTGATAAGAATAGTAATGGGAGACATTCCCATGATTCCTACTCCTTGCTGCTTCCACTTTAGCAGAATGCATTATGAGGTAAAGAATGTTAAAAGCACTGTTTATAAAAAATCGCAGTCATACATTATTTCACATTTGTAGTGACCTTGGGAGGAGACATAGAGTTATCTTCTTCTTACGGGAGAAGATAACTCAATGCTCGTAGGACTCGTATAAAATTGCGCTCTTTGATGGCAAAGGTGGGGAACACTTCCACAGCACACAAAATTAAAAATTGCAAGCGAATAGTTACCAAAGTAGTTACAATGTACTATCTTACTCCTTGGTACTATGTACAATGTTTATGTACCATATGTTTCATTTTCATTTTGGTTGAGAGGGTAGTCAGAATGGTTCACTTTTTGTTTTAAAATCAAACAAGAATAACATTCACAGCTGTCTGTATTAAATATTAATATATATATATATAATATATACAATTCTAATAATAATATTAATAAAATATTTGAATTGATATAAATAATATAATTTAATAGTTGGAACAATAATAAATCATAATAATAATTATCATAATTGGATAACATAATATATAATGCTGCTAATTATTAGTATATTACTCAGTCGTCGTTGATAGATCATTCTATTATCACATATTGTGCAAGTTGAACACCTATTAATATTATTATTATAGTATAATTGACACAACATTATGATTATGATAATCCGTGAACATTAACATATTCTTATGATATTGATATTATTTATAATTAATACAAATTATTATTGTAATTGTTAGAAATTATATAAAAATTACCCTATACATATAATTTTATAATTAAATAAAGTCATATTTAAACCAATATTAAATTATTATAAGTATTATTATGTCAATGAATATAAAATAAAAATAATATGAACATCTATTATTACAATAAATTATTATTAATGGTTATTATTATGTTGAGTACTAATACTTTTATTTCTCATAAATAATCTTAAGCTGATGATTATCATTATGATAATCATAATGATAAATTATGATTATTTTATAAACTCATTGTCATTGTAACAGTATAGTTATATTATTATTGTAGTATCCAATTGTGGGTAGCACACAGGCGACACACCACATACATTTGGTGCTAACCAAATGAAGAGCTGACTAGCAACTCTAGGAGTAGAAGGTGGCTCAGTGGGTTAGAGCGCCTGCCCTGAGGCACGAAAGCGCTGAAGGTCCAGGGTTCAAATCCCGCTGATGTCTACTGACTACTGGGTCTTTGTACCACAGGTGTGCTCTGACCTGCCTACAAACTGAGAGCAAAAAAAAACTTGGCGCAGTTATTGCAGCCTTGTATGTGTACCATCAATTCCATCGTCAGTGCCTGTCACTGAGTGATGCTGCTTGGTGATTTTAAATCTTTTTTTTTCCATTCCCAACAGAGTCCTCGAACAATCGCTTATACACCTGCGCTTATACACCTGCGCAACTGACCAACAGGTTCAAAGGGTTGTGTCCAGCTAGATAGCAAGGGCGTAGCTGTACAACATAAACCAGTACTAATACCAAGCAATGCTAACCGGGCAGATTGACCTAATTGATGCGTGGGTGGGCTACTGAATGATGATATGCACCAGCATTCTTGGTAGGAGTGGATGGCAGGATTCCACACTAGCCTACTTGTATGCCACCCCACCTTGTTGGACTGAAGGCTGCATTGGTCATTGACCGGCACCTCTACACCGTAATAAGTGTGGCGCCTATTAGGCAGTGGAACTATGGGTTCTAGTAGTAGTCCTGATGACCTCTACGACTGTACCAGGAACCCACGGCCAGTGTAAGAAGCATGTAGAATGAAGCATGAAGCCTGAAGACTATATATATATTACCATTAGCTGTAAACAGTACAAGGCGATATATATTGGTGAGAGATGTTACATTATTAGCAATTGTAAATCATAAAGAACTGAAGCTCCTTTTGTACTAAAAATGAAGTCGATGTTACATAACTTAGGTGGGTGTCATGTACACAAGTTTAGTTGGGACTCGAACATTGAAGGTCCGTTAGGCAATAGTAAATACAAAAAGCCTTGTAATGGTATAACAGTAATATATCACAACTGTAAGTGCTTCATAGAGAGAATTATTAATGTTCAAGATATGAAAGTATAAGCACATTTAGTGTTTTTAGAATCAGGTCCGACTTCATATCCAGGAGCATAATTAAGATATTAGATGGGAGTTACATATATATATGTGTATACGAATGTTGCAGCTCGGGTCACAATACATGTATTGGAATGAGTAGCACCAGCTCAAGTGCAGTGCCAGCAGGTAGATTCTAACTAGCGTAGGTCCTAGATGCTGGGGAGAAGACAACCCTGCACTCGTGACCTAGCTGATGTATGGGTTAACTACCAAAGGGTGAACACCACCAACAGCAGGAGGAGTATTGGGTGGTGGCCCCAGCTATCCTACTTGTACGGCATGATACCTAGCTAGATCTTGACATGCATGGGCTGCATACCAAAGAATATCGGCTGACATATCCAGACGTAGCAGGTATGGTGGCGGTTATACATTGGAATGCTGGGTCCAAGTAGCAGTCTTGGCAAACCCTAAGACTGGAATTGGAACCCATGTACAATAGAGAAAATATGTGATGTTAGTTGTGGGCAATAAACAGCATCGCACTTCTTATATCCTAAGATATCTTACTTTATTAGAAGACCTCAAGCAAGTGAAGCGTATAGCAAAATGGAACACTTTATATAGTAAATCTGCTCTTCCCCAATACTGAGGGAGACTCGGGCATGAATAATCCCATATTATTATGTATAATAACCTTTGATAGGACAAAAATGTGCAATGTCGGGGTAATACAAAAAAAATGTACAATATCGGAGTAATAAAAAGATAGACATGTTGGTCTTTGCATATGGGAACAAACGGTGCACTGATTTGCCTTAAAGGGGTTATGACATGTGGTTTATGTCTATGTTCAAAGCAGCATCTCTTACTTAGGTTTATTGCATTTGTGCTACTATAAGCAGAGTTGTGTTCCCTTGCCCATGCTTGACTCATTAGCACTAGTGGATGCTGATCCAAACGCAACTTTGTTATGAAGATGCAACTGCGTGCTTTATGTCATATAGAGAAAATTGTTGAAATCAAGCTGTTTGCATAGAAAGAGTACAGTAGTGAACAAATGATTTTACAGGATTTACTAATATAGCAGTAGGATAACTTGGCAAGTTTTTGAATTTTTCTGGGATTTACTTTTGCTGGTAATAATTAGCTGCCTTTATTGGTAGGTCCGGTGTTTCATCTGGCCACACTGTATACAGCGGCTATCGTTGCGTTATTCTACATGCCTATACATTGCGTTGTGGTCTAGTTGTTCTAAATATAGCCCGGAAGCCACAAGCATAGGATAACTAACAGTACTAGTATCTAGGTACTCAATACGTTGTGCCACTAGATAGCTGAGTGCGTCTTAATGCTACCTGAAAACACATGGCATAACTCCTTTGAGATGAGACTCTGTTAACCGAAAGGAACAATCGGCTTCTTGTGTAGCCGAGTCTTAATGGGTAGGTAGGTGAATGGTTAAACATTAACTTTGGAACTGAAGAAGTCGAGTAATCAACTATTTAGCAGACTGTGAAGCTTTTTCACGCAGATAATTTCTCTTTTTTGGGTATTTTAAGAGTATGGTCATATCTTTTCACATCTCATAGAAGGTAGTGTAGTTCACAACCACATGTAGCTATGACTATAAAATTTCAAAATCAGGTTATATGCTCTACAATACACGCTGT
Organism: Bugulina stolonifera; assembly: GCA_935421135.1. Taxonomy (NCBI): domain Eukaryota; kingdom Metazoa; phylum Bryozoa; class Gymnolaemata; order Cheilostomatida; family Bugulidae; genus Bugulina; species Bugulina stolonifera. The sequence continues at coordinate 35,461,132 of OW285187.1, forward strand.
TCCACTAAACAGAGGCCCCATAATGATAAGTTTCCTTGCTTGTTAAGGGAGAGAGGACAACTCATAATTATAAATTTGTGAACTTGATAATTGGAGTTGTCATCTGGTGTTTGTATAGAGGGGATGGATCCAAACGAAAGGTTTGAATGATTTTCGATGTGGACACTACGTTGTATATAGTCAAATGCATGTACATACATCTATCCACAAGCAGTCGGTTTGTTTATATTTCAGCTGTGCCCTCTAATATGGAGAAAAACCAAACGAAGGATCAACTCGATGGGGAACCCTCATCAACTTTGTTGGATGTACATGTATGTATTTATATTTCCATTGACTTTTAGGAATTGGAATACAAAACATCCCTAAGATTTATTACAGTAATAAGCTTAGGCCTATTCTGATGCAAGATTTTAAGAACTTTTTTTATAAATTTGAAGATGTTAGTGTGGGTGAGAGTAGTACCCAGTCCTGCTATCATGGCAGGCAGATAACAGGATATCCACTGATTATAGAGTTTAAAAAATTGCATATTTTTATAGGAAAGAGTCATCAGCCATTCCTACTGCTCTCCACAAACAAAAAGAAGACGATTCAATATACCGTTCAAATCTCCACTCATTCAATCCAAGAAAGAAAATGGTAACATTGCACTGATACCTGCCAATGACACACAGACACTTATCAGTGAGACACAGACACCTAGAAGTGACACACAGACACCTAGAAGTGACACACAGACACCTAGAAATGATGGGCAGACACCTGCTAGTAATATGCCAACACCTGATAGGAAATCTCTTGTCTCTACTCCTCTTGCATCCAGTAATTTAAGGAGGAGAGCTTTGAGTAAAAATTCCAAGTTTAAATCTCCAGCAATGATTTCATTGGATAGTCCAAAGAGCAGGGATATAGATAAAGAGTTGGCAGATGCTAAAGAAGAACTAAGGAGACTACAGTTAGTACAATACCACAGAAAACACAATGATTTAAATACACTAGCTAGATTAACACAAGTTTGGAGAACTACAGGGCATGAGGTCATACACCAGCTGCATGATGCAATCAATACAGATCCAAAGCCAACAGTTCCTGAATTACTTGAATCCCTTAGAATCCCCAAAGAACATATACAGTGTGATTGTGACATTTAATTTCTAAGATTATTTATTTGATAAGATAAAGCAATATATATTCATAAATTAATGTACATTATAACCCATTATAGAAATACAGGCTACTGAGATAAGTGGGTAGGAACACAGGCTACTGAGATAAGTGGGTAGGAACACAGGCTGCTGAGATAAGTGTTAAATACAGAAAGAAAGTGTTGACTTTTATAATAGAAAAATAAAATTACTTGAACTGAGCAGTTAAAATCTAGTTAATATCCTCATCATATAAAATATCAGGGAGATCACATGGTTTCATATCGTTTGTTATTTGCTGAGCTGTGGGATGGTCATTGACATCTACAATAAAGACTCATTTTAAAGTAATAGGAAACAACAAATGATTCTCTGGATTGTTTGACTGTAATAAGAAGTTGTCCTATCTCAAAATCAAATTGTGAGAAGACAATTTCTTATTATGATCAGTAGCAACAGAGTGCCTATGCTTAGTATAACATACAATGTACATACAGTCTACAGATCATTGAACATGGCAGGTTCATGAAATCTATAGAATTAATTAACATATTACATTATCATACTTTCATATTGTATATAATTGCACTGTATGTATATTTCCATGCACATGTATGTAATGTAGGCAGCTTACATACCATCATTATTGTCAGAGTTCCAAGAGAATGGACAAGGCATGAAAATATCTAAGTTTTCCTTTTGTTGACCAATCGGACACTGGAGAATCCTCTTGAGCCTCTCTGCTGATGGCCTCTCGTCGAAGGGCATTATATCAGCATAGTCATCTATAATAGGTACATTATATATTACATTATATCAACTTCTACAACTGTGTATTATAAAACACAATACACAATGATATAAATAGTGCGACAAACATCATCTTATTTCTAGTATATCTACATTGTAGATGTAGTCCATGTATATGTACGTGTATGAAAGTGCTCTTTTATATTACATGCAACTCTGTACAAAGTTTACCTGCAGACCTATGGCATGTAGGCCATGTCTGACTAATGAATGATATAATATAGGCCTACAAGTACATGTAACTTGTAATGATGTTCCCACCAACCAACCTTTTTCAGTGGAAACCTCCGGCATGTGTTCAATATTGTCCTCCTCCTTCTCTACCTGCAATCATATATATAATATAGTGTAGTGTAGACAGACAGGAGTCATGTTTGTGTATGATGTAGTCAGAGATCCATGTGACACAGAATACACTCACCAATTTGTGGAGTGCCTTTGGCTTACGAGTAGCAGACATGACACTCTGTTGGCTTGAGTTGGCATCTCTAAGGCTAAGTCCCCCAGACGATGTAGATCTTGACTTCCCTGTAAGCGAAAACATACTAGACATTATTGTGGCTTGCAAATCATGTTCAATAGACACAACTTAGTCAAACAGCAAGCATGCTGAGCTAAGTATATGATCCCCAACAGTAGAGCAGACTTACAGAGTGGTATGTACAATAGAACAACCGCTCATTGACATAAGAAGGTGATATGCAGATTAATTGGTTACATGAAGAGGCATAATTTTATGATATAAGCCTTCATCAACAGACTGCACCTAATTGAGTTTTGAAACATTTAGGCCTAATCAAATTTAAAATATCTTAAACATTAGAATCAGTGTATCATGTATGGTGTATATATTAAGCAAGGAGTAGTCTTCTAATAAGACACTACACGACTTACCATTTGTTGAAAGTCTGCCATACTGCTTCGTGGGCTGTGTGCAGGATTGTGAATTTTCTGTGTCCAGATTATCAATTACAGAGATCATTGTGTCACCTGTAACACACAGAAAGGAAGTATATAGTATATACTATAGTATACAGAAAAGTGACTCCTACGTATTTTACTATTTCTGATTCTTCTGCTCCAGTTGAGCTGTTGTGTCAGTGTCTCCCAATTTGTATAAAAGATGATGACTTGTATTAAACTTGAAAATACTAACTAGTAACTAATCTATCTAATGAAAAGTCTTTAAATACTTATACTGCACTAACTATCACTACTATTAGAGCCACTGGCTCTAACCTTTATACCTAACTACATTAACATTTGTAATGTTTAATTCAATTATTAATGCAAAGAATTAGAAAGTCTTGAATGAAAACAAACAAAAGTTTTAGCAAAGGTTTTGAAATTTCAAGAACTTCGGTTTTAGGTATTTAGTAGTAGCTTTGGTGTTAGTCAATGTGAATGTCATAGCAAAGTTTATAGAATTTATCAAGTTTTCTCAAGAATGAAGACGCTTGGTATCTGGGAACTTTAGTCATAGGATTTCTTTTAGCAAATTTCTTATAATAATAGTAAATACCAAGGTTATTCAGGAAATGATGCGCATAGTGGAAAAACTTGATAAATATAAATATAAACTTTGATTTTCGTTTAAACCTCCCGCAGTAACTCTATTATACTGTCGGTACTCTCGATGATGATAACACTCAATTTATATTCTTGTGTGCAGTATAATTCCTATGGAGTTATGTCAATATTTATATAGGAACGTGTTGATATGTTATCTTGTTGGTGATTGGCTCTGACTTATAGCCTTCAATCCCGTGGAATACTAACGGTGTTCAAAGGTAATGGCATAGAGTTATCTATAGGGACTGGTTATAGAGCCCCATAGAACAAACATGATTGCTGAAGACAGTAGGCTTCAAAACTTTTGCAGGTACAAGAATAGTACTTCACCGTCAAAGTACGTGCGTTGCAGAGCGAGGTAGTTGTTGACCGTAAATAATAATAAATATAATAATAACATTACTTTGTTACTTTAAAAACACACCGCACCTTAACAATTTAAACCAATTACTTTGTGTTGAACATCACAGTGAAATCCTTGTACAATGGCTTCTGGTGCATTTAGTGATATAAAAATCGCTCCTCCGATCGAAGTGTTTGCAACTACAGCAGCATTCAACAAAGATGATCATCCAGATAAGGTGAACTTATCAGTTGGAGGTAAGCTGTAAGCATGGCACCTTTAAAATTTTATGCAGAAAACCAATAATGTCGTAATGGTGCATTGTTGTGCATTGACAATTAGCCTAAATCACAGTAATGAGTAATAAAAAAACATCCCATGCCTAATGATCATCATGCTCTAATCATGCTCTAATCATAACACTGTGTCTGTTATGTTTTGTTATCAACAGCATGATGCTGTTGATAACAAAACATAACAGACACAGTGTTATGATTAGGCTCCTGCTGTATTTACATCTCTTTCTTACATGTACAGTGATTCAATAATCCAATAACTGGTCACATTGTATCAATTAACTAGGTTTAGGTTGTGGTTATGGCCCTCAGGCCCTGTCACCTGATAGCTGACTTTTCTTAATTACATAATTGGACAAATAAGTGGAGAGGACTGAAGGATCATCTATGAAAGCCTAGTACATGCTTATCATTATCGGCTATTGATTGTTGTAGTTGGACCTGAGCCCCCCCTCCAGTGTTAGTGTAAAAGCTGACACTGGTGACAATAGCTATAGCCTATATATCTGAGCATTGTTTGCTGTGCAGTTGTTGCTGTGTAGTTATTCAAGATCCAGTAGAAGAAACACCAACCTGAGTTGAGTTCAAGAGATCCAAAATAAAAACTTGGGTTCTGAGACTCCTGAAATACTTGTTTCAGCGTCACTTAGTTAAAAAAATTGTATATTTGCGGGATAAAATTGTTCTAGTCCGCCAATAACCTATGTAGGTGTATTGACACTAAACAATTGCAGTCATCAAGTCGTAAAGTTATGGTTGTTGGCGATTTCGAGTCTGATAGCGAACACTTACTGTAAATAATAACTTGAATCCCGGCTCCAGACGACCAGCTTGGTCGTCTAGCTTTTACTATTACTATTACTACATGTACACTGTATGTATAGGGCCACTCCATGGGAGTAATCATATTTATGTGCTGACCCCACTCAGATTCTTCTAAGCATTTACAGATCAAAAGAGCACCCTTGGCCAGGCCTATATTTTAGGTGCCTTATTGCTAACTCTTGAGTTTCAGAGTATTCTAGTTGGTCAAGTAACTAGACACCAAAACATTGGTCCTACCTACATGTATATACAGAGGACAATGCTAACTGGTTTACATGTCAATCCTGTTTGAGTTAAATACATGTAAGACTGTTAGTAAATGATGTCTTTTCCGAATCCCATGTGTTCCATGTAAACTTTTTTAAATTGCCAACTTTGCCATAGCTCTAGCTTGGGTTATTTTAGCATACAGAACAGAGGAAAGTAAGCCATGGGTACTACCTGTGGTGAGGAAAGTAGAGACTAGTATGGCCAGTGACCTGTCACTCAATAAAGAGTACATGCCAGTGTCTGGCTTACCCTCTTATACTGAGGCATCTGTTAGACTGCTGCTGGGGGACGAATCCCCAGCTATACAGGAACAGAGGGTATGGCTAAATCTTGTTTCAATACTCTTATCCCACTACTGCGTATCCTGTATCCCACCACCCGTATCACACCATCCGTATCACACCACCCGTATCACACCACCCGTATCACACCACCCGTATCACACCACCCGTATCACACCACCCGTATCACACCACCCGTATCACACCTATGTACATGTAGTGACTACCTCACACAGGTTCATGTACTCATGTATGTAATGAGCTGACCCATACACTCCACAGATAGCCACAGCTAATGTTACTCATAGTAATGTAGGCAATAATGAAATCATCTGTAGGTTTTGGGAGTTCAGTGTCTTGGAGGTACTGGAGCTCTGAGAGTTGGTGCAGATCTACTTCATCAACAACTTCATAGAAAAATAGTCTATGTCACCGATCCAACCTGGGGTAAGTCTCTTATAGGATATCCAACCTGGGGTAAGTCTCTTATAGGATATACAATTTTTATATGACACCAATACTACCTGGGGTAACTGTTATTCTCACTGCTATTGGCTGTTCATTCTCACCCTGAATCTGATGTGCAAGAGAGCTACAAGCTATACCAAGCTATACCAAGCTGTACCAAGCTATACCAAGCTAGTGGCCCATTGTTGACATGGAGTGTATATTGTTGGAAGAGCCTTTGCTGTAATTACATCAACAGCGTGATAGTACACTATGTAGATGGCCTTGTCTATGTAATGTGATCATCAACAGATTTACTGACTCATTGGCCAGCGTCCACCTTCTGTCCTGTCCATATGCTTTCTGTCATGTACACACATCAGAAAATAACTACGCGTAGAGTTGGTTCCTTGATTGTCTCCCTACAGTGAAGTAGCTACGACAATTATTTCTACATTCCCCTCCCCTAATCTAATCACGTGGAGGGCATCTAAAGCGTACTATACTACTGCTGATTGCACAGAGTGTTACTGTATTCAGCTGATAGACTAGAGGTCAAAACTCAAGGTCATGTTACATTATCTAGGTAATAGATATCTGGTTTACTCAAAGCCATCTTCCTCATTTGAGTTTATACAGTTCCACATTGTCCAGTAGTACAAGTATGTGGGTGGATATATGTGTACTGTATGTGTATGTACATGTATATGGGTGGATGTATATGTACTGTATGTGTATGTACATATATATAGGTGGATATATGTGTACTGTATGTGTATGTACATGTATATGGGTGGATATATGTGTGCTGTATGTGTATGTACATGTATGTGGGTGGATGTATGTGTACTGTATGTACATATATATAGGTGGATATATGTGTACTGTATGTGTATGTACATGTATGTAGGTGGATATATGTGTACTGTATGTGTATGTACATGTATGTAGGTGGATGTATGTGTACTGTATGTGTATGTACATGTATGTGGGTGGATGTATGTGTACTGTATGTACATATATATAGGTGGATATATGTGTACTGTATGTGTATGTACATGTATGTAGGTGGATATATGTGTACTGTATGTGTATGTACATGTATGTAGGTGGATGTATGTGTACTGTATGTGTATGTACATGTATGTGGGTGGATGTATGTGTACTGTATGTGTATGTACATGTATGTGGGTGGATGTATGTGTACTGTATGTACATATATATAGGTGGATATATGTGTACTGTATGTGTATGTACATGTATATGGGTGGATGTATGTGTACTGTATGTGTATGTACAAGTATATGGGTGGATATATGTGTACTGTATGTGTATGTACAAGTATATGGGTGGATATATGTGTACTGTATGTGTATGTACATGTATATAGGTGGATGTATGTGTACTGTATGTGTGTGTACATGTATATGGGTGGATATATGTGTACTGTATGTGTATGTACATGTATATGGGTGGATGTATGTGTACTGTATGTGTATGTACATGTATATTGGTGGATGTATGTGTACTGTATGTGTGTGTACATGTATATGGGTGGATATATGTGTACTGTATGTGTATGTACATGTATATGGGTGGATATATGTGTACTGTATGTGTATGTACATGTATGTGGGTGGATATATGTGTACTGTATGTGTATGTACATATATATAGGTGGATATATGTGTACTGTATGTGTATGTACATGTATATGGGTGGATATATGTGTACTGTATGTGTATGTACATGTATATGGGTGGATGTATGTGTACTGTATGTGTATGTACATGTATATAGGTGGATGTATGTGTACTGTATGTGTGTGTACATGTATATGGGTGGATATATGTGTACTGTATGTGTATGTACATGTATATGGGTGGATATATGTGTACTGTATGTGTATGTACATGTATGTGGGTGGATATATGTGTACTGTATGTGTATGTACATATATATAGGTGGATATATGTGTACTGTATGTGTATGTACATGTATATGGGTGGATATATGTGTACTGTATGTGTATGTACATATATATAGGTGGATATATGTGTACTGTATGTGTATGTACACTTACATTACAGGTAACCACATTGGTATATTCACTAGTGCTGGCTATGAAGTTAGAAAGTATAAGTACTGGAATGAAAGTTCCTGTAGTCTGGACTGGGATGGTGTTAAAGCAGCCTTAAAGGTAACTCTATAATGGCATATGTAACATAATGGCTGCACTGTTCTAACAAAGGTGGAATTTATTTGCATGATTGATAGCTGTCAGTCTAAATTTGCTTGCAGTGTCAGTCAAGTGTCAGCCTCGTTATGACAGCCACTAGAATTGTCCGCTCTCTGATTTATGTGCAATTTGACTACTTGATCAACCAGTGTGTTGAACTTGATTGTTCATGGTGTCGAGGAAAGATTTTGAGGGTAGTTTGCTGCTAATATCCTACATATATGCCATAGAGAGTTGATACAAAATATACTGTAGTACGTTGTGGTCATGTACATAACATAGTACATGTAGTATATTACGTATAATTGCATGGTATTGTAGGAAGCTCCGGCGCAATCTGTATTTGTACTGCACGCCATTGCTCATAACCCCACTGGGGTGGACCCCTCTCGGGAGCAGTGGATGGAGATCGCTGAAATCATGAAGGTAGGCTCTTTCTCCAATACCCGGTCAGTCAATGTGTCTGTTTGTCTGTCCGTCCGTCTGTCTGTCTGTTGGACTAGATGACTAGCGTATAACAGTCTTGGGCACTTCAGAGTTATTAGTAGGTGTTGCTTATTTCAATCCAAGAATCACTGAAGTATGATGATGTATATCTGGCATATTTTCCTCTCAGGCCAGAGACCTCTTTCCATTCTTTGACGTTGCGTACCAAGGCTTTGGTTCAGGAAACACGGATGAGGATGCCGGAGCAGTGCGATACTTTGTGAAACAGGGAATGGAGTTGGTAGCTGCTCAGTCTTACTCCAAGAACTTTGGCCTCTACAGTCAGTTATTATTATTGTTGTATTACAAAATGTGGTGTATGTGTGGTGGATGTACAGTATGCATGTAGTGTATGTGTGGTGGATGTACAGTATGCATGTAGTGTATGTGTGGTGGATGTACAGTATGCATGTAGTGTATGTGTGGTGGATGTACAGTATGCATGTAGTGCGTGTGTGGTGGATGTACAGTATGCATGTAGTGTATGTGTGGTGGATGTACAGTATGCATGTAGTGCGTGTGTGGTGGATGTACAGTATGCATGTAGTGCGTGTGTGGTGTATGTACAGTATGCATGTAGTGCGCGTGTGGTGTACATGTGGTCCGTGTAGTACACCTATGGTGTGTATATAGTGTACCTGTAGTGGATGTATAGTACACGTGTGGTGTACGTAGTGTACATGTAGTATACACAACTCACTTCATGCAAAGACATTGTGTTCTTACTAGACAGTTTAGGTGTATACCCAGCGCATTATTGTATGTAGTTGTATAGTATTATTATATATCTACGTATATCTATGCAGACGAAAGGGTCGGTAACCTGACCATCATAACCTCCAACTCCTCACACATCTCTCCTATGAAATCTCAGCTAGAACTCATTATTAGAAAGATGTACTCAAACCCACCAAGCCACGGCGCCAGGGTAGTGTCAGCTATCCTCAATAACCCAGCTCTCAACTCTGAGTGGTAAGTTAGTTACATGTAGCTCCCCTCTTAGTCTCACGTTCTCCAAAGTGACACAAGGTTCTATACTATATTGTAACTTTGTTAGCCATGTAAACCTCTGCTATGGAATAGTACAAGTTGTATGACCTCAATTCATCCTTCAGCTCCTCCATGAGATGACTCTAGCTAGACTCTCTTGAAACTGTGCTGCTAACTGGGAGTTGTCACCTCTTTTCTATTGGCTCTTTATAGTAACTTCAGTAAAAGTGTGATAACTCTATATCTATACCATACTGTAGAAATACATGTAACCATATCTACACCATACTGTAGAAATGTATGTACCTATATAATTCCACATAGTTGTTGTTTACAACAGCAATTTTTCATCCATGAGGACTAGAACAAGAATCATTTTAACAGTGTTGATCTCCAATGTATGTCTATGTTGACAGTCAGTATATGCGTTGACTGTCAGTGTATACGTTGACTGTCAGTATATACGTTGACTGTCAGTATATACGTTGACTGTCAGTGTATATGTTGACTATCAGTGTATATGTTGACTATCAGTATATATGTTGACTATCAGTGTATATGTTGACTATCAGTGTATACGTTGGCAGTCAGTCTATATGTTGACTGTCAGTGTATATGTTGACTATCAGTGTATACGTTGGCAGTCAGTCTATATGTTGAATATCAGTGTATACGTTGACTGTCAGTCTATATGTTGACAGTCAGTCTATATGTTGACTATCAGTGTATACGTTGACTGTCAGTGTATATGTTGACTGTCAGTGTATATGTTGACTATCAGTGTATATGTTGAATATCAGTGTATACGTTGACTGTCAGTGTATATGTTGACTGTCAGTGTATATGTTGACTATCAGTGTATATGTTGACTATCAGTCTATATGTTGACTGTCAGTGTATGTGTTGACTATCAGTCTATATGTTGACTGTCAGTGTATATGTTGACTGTCAGTGTATATGTTGACTATCAGTGTATGTGTTGACTATCAGTGTATGTGTTGACTATCAGTGTATATGTTCACTATCAGTATATATGTTGACTATCATGTAGGAGGGAGAATGTCATGCAGATGGCCAGCAGGATCAAACTGATGAGACAGAAGCTGTATGAGAAACTCAAGTCTCTGGGTACACCAGGCACCTGGGAGCACATTGTACAGCAGAACGGCATGTTCAGCTACACAGGGCTCAGTAGTAAGTACATGTACACCTGATCAGTATGTATCCTTATATATATCCTTATATATGTTCATGCACAGTATATACAGTGTTTATACAATATACTATACAATCATTGTGTGTGTGTGTGTGTGTGTGTGTGTGTGTTGGTTGCTAATAGTGGTCTGTGTTTACTATCATGGTGGTGTCTGTGTTTACTATCATGGTGGTGTCTGTGTTTACTATCATGGTGGTGTCCGTGTGTATAATTTTAGTTCGACAAGTTGAGTTCCTGATTAAGGAATACCACATCTACCTGATGAAGAGCGGTAGAATAAACATGTGTGGTTTGACCTTGAAGAACATGGACTATGTGGCCACTGCCATCCATGAAGCTGTCACCACTGTGGCTGGGGATCCTAAACTCTAATTCCCTGATTTTACATAACGTTGTACAATAATTACCTGGCTGTGTGGGTGTTTCATGTTTGTATATTTTTATATTGTCCCAAGTAAACATATTGGTTGAGCTTGCTCAACTGTTCATGTAAAGGTGGTGTAATATCTTTACTGAAGGTATAAACATTGTAGTTCTAAAGCTTTTAAAATATAAATTATAAATGGTCAAAGACATATCTTCAAAGATAAATAAAATATTAATTAAACAATAATAGAAATGTAGACAATGACCCCCCCCCCCACATCCTGAAAACCACAAGCTGTTGGATGGGATGAAGTAGAGCTAACATGGTTACAAAAACATTCTGTATTGGTAGGCAGTGCAGTGTTACACTCTAACCATGAAAGTAGATTTACACATAATATTATATATCTATTTGGTATATAATTGCTGAGGCTTTTTAATTTCTACTATGTAAGAAATCATAAAACACCGGGTATAATACATGAGCAGAGTATAATAATTGGGTAAAGCAGGGAAAATTAACAGCGTTGCATATATTTAGACGAGTGATTGTGCAGGTTAGAATATATTCAATGACTAGATTAAAGGTCCTGATTGAGTGGTGTATACATGTAGTACTAGGTTATAGGTAGGTGCTAGATGACAGTCCAACTGCTCTTCTTACTTCCTCAATCCAAGAGTGCATCTCCTCAACTGAATCAAACTGAAAAGACAACCTTATGCATATTGTTGGGAACATACAGATGTACATTATTATAAGTTACCAGTTGGGTGTTGAAGCACAGAGTATGGTTTGGAGCAACCTAATGCATTGATTTACATCAGTACCATTGATCTATATAACCTTGATGATAGATACCATGTGCACAAATAAAGGTCTATCCACACTGGGGACGTTTTGCTATATCAATTCTGTGATAAAACCGTTAGAGGGAAACACTGAACTGTCCTACTATTCAGGTGTATTTGCTAGAAATGGCCCATTCTGTTGCTAGGCAACATGTTGTGCAACTAATAGGAATTGTCAGGTCTATTTAGTTGAATGCAAACCAAATATGGTAATAAAATTTATATTACTCTATATAATCTCACCTGTACATGTTATATATATTATAATATATAACCTTATCTGTAGGCACTAGTGTATTATTACACTATATAAACTCACCTGGAGGTAGAAGGTTCTATAGGAAGTCGCCAGGTCTATAAGATTACTTCTAAGTGAAGCCATCTCGCTGTAAATACACATACATGTACATGTACATACACATACATACATGTACATACACATACATACATGTACACACACATACATACATGTACATAGGTCTTACACTGGCACTTTCAGATCTTTAACGTTCATAAGAACGTTAAAGATCGTGTTGGATGACCTTCACCTCGAGTATTCGTCAATGAATGTCAACATTGTCATAGAGAACATAACTCCTAGTAAATAGATGAATGTTGCTCAACCAAAAATTGTTGTTATTTGAATGACGCACGACGTTGTATCTTTGTTGGATCTCACCTGTTCAGGAGTAAACAATATTGTGAAAGTGCCTACTACGCTCAGTAGGAAAATCATTACATCCACATTGTTAGAAAATAGTGCATGTGATTCAACAACCACTATGAATTAATACAATGGGGTACATCTACATGTACATGTACATGTAGAATATGTAAATGTGTGATACATAAACACAGTACAAGTGGCAGCATATAAATGTACATGTAACCCCATAATAACTCCCCAATATATCGGAAATATAACCAACCTGTTAGATACTTTCACGTCCTTAACATCAGCCAGAGATATACTTCTTAGTGGTTTACTGGCCTGTAGCAAGGTAGAGTATTGTACTACTATAATAGCATACATGTAGAAAGGCAGAGCATGTGGGTATTGTAGCATAGTAAGGTAGAGTATGTATACATGCGTAAAGTAATGCAATAGAACGCAACGTAATGTAATATAACATATTGCAATACAATGTAACATATTACGATATAGTACAACATATTTTCTTACAGTATAGGTTTTTATGAAATAAACTCACAAACTGGTGCTTGTAGTAGGTGAGGTCACTCTCTGTTAAACAAAGATATCTCCTTTTCCAGCTCTTCATCTAAATAACATAAGCTATGGCCATGTATATACAATGTACATGTATTATATACATAACTATGTATATACACATATATCATATACATGTACATGTACATTGTACAATGTACACTGTACATGCATAATTAAATTGTATGTAGATAGTAGATACCAGCTATCATATACATGGATATATAGATAGTGTGTAATATAGAAAGTGGCTAGAACTACAATAAATACGGCTGGCCAACATCTCATGGTATTTATTTAATATAATATGGTTAGTTGTACATATGAAGTAGTAGACATGATAGTGGTAGTATGACCACGTAATCATAACTATAGGAGATGGAAAGGCAATACTTCACTACCCAATAGCAAAAAAGAACAGATACAAACTCATGTGTTTGAAGATGTTCGTGCGGGTGAATGGTTTAATGATAAAAAGTAGTACTAGAAACATTTTGTTTAGTTGTTCCTTTATTTCGATAACCATCCAGTTATCACCATCAGAGGAAAGATTTATACAAATATAAGGAGAAACAAAATGAGTCTGGGGGTTTGGCCACACCTTTCTCATGTGATCTTTCTTTTGCAACAGATTTATCGCTGACAAATTCCTTGCTAAAGATCACAAAATGAGTATCGTACAACATTTTATCATGAAACCCTTGCATTGTGCTGCCTATACTTTCCAGTTTAGCTGCCCAACATCATGTTTTAGAATAGACCATAGCATATCATTACTACAACTACTGCAGTATATTTAATATACTATATTGTACATGTACTTGTGTAGTGTACAATGTTGATGAGAGTTGTGCCCACGTTGATAGAAATGATAAGATAACTTCAATGTCCTACCTTAGCACCTTGTTTCACGCAGTACCCAGTTTTATAAACCACTTGCTTGCTGAGAGGGGATGCCTCCTGACTATTGGGAGATTTAGGGTTGATAGAGCGTGAGTTGTCTACACTTGTCTCTTCTATCTATCAGTACAAGTATGCTATCCATTAGAGCAGGGGTTCCCAACCTGGGGTACATGTACCCCTAGGGGTACATTTTAGAAATCTAGGGGGTACCCAACAAGTTCTCAACTTAATACATTTTTGACAGTGATTTTTAGTTACAGACTATCAATTATGAATTATCATCATCTATTACTGAGCTGAACATCAAATGGCTCACTGATGCAAATAAAGCTGAGCTAAACCAGTGTTAAAGCCATGAAACACTACAATGGATGAAAGTTATATTGTATAATTATCATTAAGTAATTGATAAATAAAAATTTCATACCATACTCCATTCATTTACTATTTTGATAAAGTATAAAATACATGTAATATTAATCAAATTAAACCAAAGATATCCTTGATTAAACACAGTTTTACGAAGGGGTACGTCGTTTGTTACAAAGGGCTACGAAGGGGTACGTTGTTTACTACATGACTGCCAAGAGGTACTTGGGCTAAAAAAGGTTGGGAACCCTTGCATTAGAGAAACATCCAGGACATGTACATGTATGCTAGTATATGGTATACAACATAATAAATATACACCATATGTTAACAGTCTAGTGTGTTCATTATATGAATAGGAAAGAGTTTCATGTAATGAAATGCATGAAGTATAAAAGAAATATAATACAATAATATGATTATACGCCATGTTACAATGATGGCGTAGTGAGATTGAGATGGTGTATAGAGTACATATAATATATACCCATACTACTAGCAGTGGTGGTGTATAGAGTATATATAATATATACCCATACTACTAGCAGTGTTGGCAGTGTTCGAATTGTGGTTATACGGGAGTATACGGCGTGTACCCACCTCAATTTTGGTGGGTACACTGTCAGCAGGCGTGTACCCTCATGGTAATTGACTAGTTTTGCTGAAGACACGGCAGTTTTCGCAATCGAAATAGGTTTACTGGTTGCTGAGTGACTGCTGATCGTAAATTTTCCCTCTAATCTAGCGATCGTTTGATTGATAACAGCGTGTTAAGTCAATCCCGAAATGTCAAAGTAAGTTTATAGTAGCTTGGACCAGCAACCTGCACACAAATAAATCCTTCTGCTTTACTAACTAAATTAGTCATTGTATCAATGGTTTCATAGGACTTGAATATGGGTTCCACTTTCTTTAGTATTTTCAGTTTTCCGAATGCGTTTGCAGAGCCATGAAAACTTTTTGATAAGGACAGTGGCCAAACAGTTGAATTTAAAAGTTTTTTTAGGTCTAAACCTAAATCTCAAAAGTAAATTGTTGTACTCTATTGCAATTTGACGTTTGACTGAGTGAAAAATATTGGAGATAGTTGTATTTTTCTTACTTTGCTAATAAAATATAAAATACAAAATTTAAAAATAAATATTAATATTAATTTAATATGATCATCCATGATGTTGTATATAACAGTAACATAAATAATCGTATTTGTTAGATTATCACTAGAGAAAAAAATCTGTATTCAATAATATAACTTATAAATAATAAATCAAACATAATATTAATTATATATAAAAAAATAAATAATTATTTATTATTTATAGTGATTATTATAAATAATAGAACTAGTAGTGAATCAATAGAATTAGATAATCAAATGGTAATCATATCATAATGATAACCATAATTATTTATATTTTCATTAATTTTTATATGAAATAAATTATTTTGATAATAATTGTTGTAGCAATATGTCTGCATCAAGTATAAATAAAAATATTGCTTACTGGATTGTCACAAGAACAAGAGTCGATACTCAATAAATATAAATGAAAATATAAAATAGAAATAAATTGTTTTTAATAGAACAGAGACTTAGATAATTAATTTATATTTAATGATCATTATTGTATCGAATATGTAATGCAAATAATATAGCAATTGTTGTATTGCTTTATATAAAATATTTTAATCTCATGTTGATATTTTTATTCTAGAATAGGTAGGAATACTATTTGTTTTTGCGCATAGTATTGAATTTCAACAGCTATAGGTATTGCACTACTATTGCAAACTACTTCCAAGTTTAGTAAGTGAGGCAAAGAGTGAGGTTATGACAAATTGGAATTCACAGAGAGCTAAGAAAAATCTTGTCACTGTTTAGTCTAGATGGTACTAGTAGAAACTATGTATTTGGATTGAGCTTGGTTTCACTGGTTGACTGCAATTAAAGTAATCGTTTTGTTTATATTCTCTATTTTTGTTGTATTGAGGTGATTCATTGCTTTCAGAAGTCCACAAAAGACCACAGGTAATGAAGTTGTATGTTGCCTATTAGTGTACTTGCATGCCGCATATTAGTGTACTTGCATGCTGTCTAGTAGTTTACTTGCATGCTGCCTAGTAACCTACATGCATGATAGTTTGTCGAGTATTTTAGGTAGCTGAATAGTCTTTTTAGGCAATACTATATTTTTAGTTTACATTGAATTTACTGTCAGTGTGATTTGATATTTCTTGCTAAGGTTATATTCGGCCATGGATTTAACTTTGAGACCAGTTTTTACTAGTGCTGCCAATTTATAAAACATTTAGCATTTTTGGAAGATGTTGTCACAAGTGGTGAGGATACTTGTAATACAGTGTTTAGTGATCCAAAGGAAGCTGGTGAGGAATTTAATTTTGCAGAAATGATACCCTAATTTATATTTTTCATATCTACTGCTCGCTGGTGAAGCTGTCTTTTTCTAACATTGCTGTACTGGTGTTGTGGCAATGTCTTCTGTTCACTTTTCTAGGCGATTAGGCACTGTAGAGACCATTGGTTCAAACCCCAGTCAAGGCCTGGTGTTTTCATGGATTTAATGCAAGACCTAACAGCTCCCACAGATAAATTCCTTAAATTAGCAAAATTATAATAATATTAGAGAAAACCCGGTGAGTAGTACATGTATATATCCTAAATAAATTGGTGAAACTCCTTTACACAGGTATGTATGTTTTATAGGCTTCAACCTTTTAACTTTTCCTTATAGCTGTTGTTCAAATAACATTACTGGTGTTATGTAATAAAGTCTACAGGTAGGTTGTGACAACGGAAATACAAATACATGTATTTTATTGTATAATACTTTTGTTCATTATAATTTTGTTGATAAACTTCAACTCCTTCCCTTCTCTAATGTTGATGTCAATGCCATAGCTGTTTTGTTGAATTACTATAGTTTTCATACAGTTGCAGTTACATGCTGTTGTTGTTTGTGTTTATATACTTTTGACAAAATATACAACTGTAAAATGTTGTAGTTCAGCATTTTGTAATAAATAAAGAAGTTGTTTTCTCTTTGACTACATGTACTTTTATTACAGGGAAAGAAAGATAAGGGAGTTGCCGTGTTTTAAATAGTATAGATCTATTCATTCTTACAATCAATGCAGCAGTAACACAAAATTGAAGGACACAAAGCACACTCAGTAGTTTAAAATATAAGGAACGGTCTGCATTGGTACCATGTACTCTGTGTAATGAGGTAAAGGAGCTATCAACCATAATTAGAAATTGTCCTCCCTTGTTTTGTCTTGCTGAAATGGGAGAACAACTTCTAATTAAGATCTGCAGCTTCTGAGTGACCAATGCACCCTTTAGGAAAAGGTAAGAACCGTGTACCCACCTCATTTGTTCCACTTCGAACACTGAGTGTTGGTGTATAGAGTATATATAATATATATCCATACTACTAGCAGTGTTGGTGTATAGAGTATATATAATATATATCCATACTACTAGCAGTGTTGGTGTATAGAGTATATATAATATATACCCATACTACTAGCAGTGTTGGTGTATAGAGTATATATAATATATACCCATACTACTAGCAGTGGTGGTGTATAGAGTACATATAATATATACCCATACTACTAGCAGTGTTGGTGTATAGAGTATATATAATATATACCCATACTACTAGCAGTGTTGGTGTATAGAGTACATATAATATATATCCATACTACTAGCAGTGTTGGTGTATAGAGTATATATAATATATATCCATACTACTAGCAGTGTTGGTATATAGAGTATATATAATATATACCCATACTACTAGCAGTGTTGGTGTATAGAGTATATATAATATATATCCATACTACTAGCAGTGGTGGTGTATAGAGTATATATAATATATACCCATACTACTAGCAGTGTTGGTGTATAGAGTACATATAATATATATCCATACTACTAGCAGTGGTGGTGTATAGAGTATATATAATATATACCCATACTACTAGCAGTGTTGGTGTATAGAGTACATATAATATATACCCATACTACTAGCAGTGTTGGTGTATAGAGTACATATAATATATATCCATACTACTAGCAGTGGTGGTGTATAGAGTATATATAATATATACCCATACTACTAGCAGTGTTGGTGTATAGAGTACATATAATATATACCCATACTACTAGCAGTGGTGGTGTATAGAGTATATATAATATATACCCACACTACTAGCAGTGTTGGTGTATAGAGTATATATAATATATACCCACACTACTAGCAGTGTTGGTGTATAGAGTACATATAATATATATCCATACTACTAGCAGTGGTGGTGTATAGAGTATATATAATATATACCCATACTACTAGCAGTGTTGGTGTATAGAGTACATATAATATATACCCATACTACTAGCAGTGTTGGTGTATAGAGTATATATAATATATACCCATACTACTAGCAGTGTTGGTGTATAGAGTATATATAATATATACCCATACTACTAGCAGTGTTGGTGTATAGAGTACATATAATATATACCCATACTACTAGCAGTGTTGGTGTATAGAGTATATACAATATATACCCATACTACTAGCAGTGTTGGTGTATAGAGTACATATAATATATGGGTCTGTCCATAATCACCGTTGCAACATTCAGAGAACATATCTGAATGTAGCCACTTATTTAACATTGTCCAACCTTATTGAACAGGACAGGCTGATAGAGCTTAAAATTCTCTACAAAATGATTATGTTAAATGTTCATGTGGGATAACCGGTTTGCTGACGCTGTCCTAAATTGTGTGTCACCGTTGCAATGTCAGAGAAATGGAATTCTAAAACATGTTCCGCCGTTATTGAAAATTCTGTGATTTGTGTCGCTTCCTACTTTTTTTGCTTAGATATGATGTTGAGAACCTATGCAGCTACACTAGAAACCAAAAAACCTAAGCAATATCTTAGTGTGCCTTGCTCTGACGGGCTTAAATCGGTGTCACCGTTGCAACAATCCATTGTCACCGTTGCAACGCTTTCAAATTTAATGGACAAATTGAGCTTTTTAGGAAAATAAATCGCGTTTTTATGGTTTCACATCTACCAAATATGATGTTTATTAGGGTAATGGTATGATACACTCAAATAAAGCAGAGTTATTTCAATATACAACAATTGTAAAATACTCGAATACTGAAAGGCGACAATGTGTTACAATGTTCTACCGTTATTAAAAACTCGGTGAATTGTGTTGCATCTCACTTCTCTTGCTTAAATAATATGTTGAGAACATGTGCAGCTACATTAGGAGCACAAAATCTAAGAAATATATTATTATGGTTCGAGTTGAGAAGCTTCAATCAGTGTCACCATTGCAACTATTTATCGTCACCGTTGCAACGCTGTAAAAATTAATTGACACTGGGCTTTCTAGGAAAGTAAATGACATTATTTGTATAGTTGTAGGCCTAAATTTACCAAATATGATGTGTATTACGATAAGGAACCGATACAGGTAAAGAATGTGGTTTTCTAAGGTATTAAAAGTAGTGCAAAATATTCTATTGCTGAGAGACAGTAATGTACTGAATAAGGTGTAAAATTCAAACTAGGAAGGTATTCTGCCATTGCATGTTGCTCTAAAAACAGTATTGATCTCATTTGTTCAGGATGGAAAATGTAGCAACATGTTGATATGATCCCGGCATACTCGAGCAACGTTTTTAGTATTGATAACAAACATCAAAAGCAGACCTGACGCACCTCGCAAATTACAATCCGGTTTCGTGCCCATCAACAGAGTAGACAAGTCCTACTTTATTTAACATTGTTCATTTTCTTTCAAAATCACCTTCTTTTACATTCAAAACAATTTTTAAACTATCTGGGTCAATGCAATCAATTTGATCACAATTTCGGTGAAAACCTTCAGCATCAGCACTATCTACTTTGAATGAATGTTACTGGTGTTCCTCGGTTTGGCTCACCTGACTGGATAAAAAAGAATTTTTACAAATTTGTATTGCATAGAGCAAACCTTCTTGAGATAAGTGAGCAGATGCAACTTTCAGACTGGACACCTTAAATTTTGATGTGTTCAGCATAGTTATCTGGATCTGCTTTTAGTTTTTCACGATATTTACGCATACGTTCAGCAGAAGTGGTCGTCCACTTATTGATGCAGGGAATAAACTGACCCAACAATTTTAGAATGGCAAAGAGGACATAGCTACTCAGTCACACATAAAGTATTTAACTGGATCTGCTGTCTATCCACTTCATACTAGGAAAAAACATTGTGTAACAGAATGAGAAGTTTGATTTTAGGATTCCGTGTGTGTTAGCTGGGCACAGTCGACAAAGGAAGCTTTACTCAGTTACATTACATTGTTTTACAGTTTCTTTTATCTTTACCCATTTTCAATCAAGCAACATTCTCATATTTGGACTGTAATACAGTTCCATATAGGCTCCTTACTTTGGACTTTAGGGGCATTGCAACGGTGACACATTGCCGTTGCATCGGTGACACGTTGCAACAGTGACGGAAAATCAGGCAAAATATATGGGATAGCAAAAAATTAGAATGGTAGTCTTGTTAGTATCACAAAGTTAATTTAGAATCTCAAAAATAATGTTTTTAAATTAAATAGCAAGAGTGCCAGGTTAACTTTTTCATGTTTTCTGTCACCGTTGCAACAAGGGGTAAGCCTTCAAATAAAGGCCTGTATTAGGAAAACCGTACTATTTTCATAAATTTTAATGGTTGTTATAAGAAATATGCACCACAAGGAACCAGCTAATATGAATTTTGGTTGTTCAAACAACTCCTTGTGATTCTATACGCGTTTCAACCTTTCTCAAATTTTGAGCTCGAAATGGCGTCCACATTGTTGTGCATCTGACAGTAATTTTCCCCATCAATACATTGTGGTATGTGTTGATAAATTGTGGAACTATACAATTTCAGATGTTCTCTAACAGATTTTAGAAGAAAATATGTGAAAATCTCACTTTGAAAATTTATCACAAATTTCATTTATTTATGGACAGACCCATATACCCATACTACTAGCAGTGTTGGTGTATAGAGTATATATAATATATACCCATACTACTAGCAGTGTTGGTGTATAGAGTATATATAATATATATCCATACTACTAGCATTGTTGGTGTATAGAGTATATATAATATATACCCATACTACAAGCAGTGTTAATTTATACACTTACATTGTCCAAGACAGGAGTCTGTATAACTTTACCTCCAACAATATCAGTCCTGTAGCTACCTACCATAGACACTCTGTTAGGATTGAGGTGAGATTTATCTACCTGTATGCATTATTATGATACATGCAGTAAATGCATATGTGCAGTGTGTACACACGTACAGCGCAGAACATGCAGTGTGAAAATGTCTATATGCATACTATGAGTGGTAT
Source organism: Bugulina stolonifera (assembly GCA_935421135.1). Taxonomy (NCBI): domain Eukaryota; kingdom Metazoa; phylum Bryozoa; class Gymnolaemata; order Cheilostomatida; family Bugulidae; genus Bugulina; species Bugulina stolonifera. The sequence goes on from OW285187.1 coordinate 35,483,228, forward strand.
CGACTCACTGTTACACTGTGTACTATGAGTGGTATAGACTCACTGTTACACTGTGTACTGTGAGTGGTATAGACTCATTGCTACACTGTGTACTGTGAGTGGCATAGACTCACTGTTACACTGTGTACTGTGAGTGCTATAGACACACTGTTACACTGTGTACTATGAGTGGTATAGACTCACTGTTACACTGTGTACTGTGAGTGGTATAGACACACTGTTACACTGTGTACTATGAGTGGTATAGACTCACTGTTACACTGTGTACTGTGAGTGGTATAGACTCATTGCTACACTGTGTACTGTGAGTGGCATAGACTCACTGTTACACTGTGTACTGTGAGTGGTATAGACTCACTGTTACACTGTGTACTGTGAGTGGTATAGACACACTGTTACACTGTGTACTATGAGTGGTATAGACTCACTGTTACACTGTGTACTGTGAGTGGTATAGACACACTGCTACACTGTGTACTATGAGTGGTATAGACTCACTGTTACACTGTGTACTGTGAGTGGTATAGACTCACTGTTACACTGTGTACTGTGAGTGGTATAGACTCACTGTTACACTGTGTACTGTGAGTGGTATAGACTCCCTGCTACACTGTGTACTGTGAGTGGTATAGACTCACTGTTACACTGTGTACTGTGAGTGGTATAGACTCACTGTTACACTGTGTACTGTGAGTGGTATAGACTCACTGTTACACTGTGTACTGTGAGTGGTATAGACACACTGTTACACTGTGTACTATGAGTGGTATAGACTCACTGTTACACTGTGTACTGTGAGTGGTATAGACTCATTGCTACACTGTGTACTACCGTGGCCGATTTCTGCCACACAGTGTAAAACTAAATTGCAATTTACATGATACTGAATCCTAAAAGAAATAAAATAAAAATTAAATTCACCTGAAATAAAATAAATCATGTGAAACTAAACTGAAAGTTAAATAAAATATAAAATTCATATGAAACTGAAAGTGAACTCACATGAAACGAAAACGAAAAACGCCTGAAACCAAAATGCCAAATCACATGAAACAAAATTTATGGGCGTTACTTATTGTGGCAAAACGAAACTACACCTCTACCCTGGCGTAGAGATACACTTGCGTCTTTGAGATTACTGGGTATTATTAATAATTTGATATAGCAAATGCCATCAATTTAGTCCATTGATTTTTATATTTTCACATTATTATTGAAATACTCAAAATAAAGGAATTAGCACCAAATGAACAAATGTAGCAGTTAGTAATACTCTCGCAGTACTAATAAGATCGAGACTTGAGAGTACAACTCTTTTATTATATTTTGTAATAGTTTTAATGTAATATTAATAGTGATTTTGTATATTTTCAACAAAAATTATCATTAAATCACAAAAACTCTAAACAAGTTGTAAATATTTTTGATAAAATGTTATCATTTTTTCGAGACTGTCAAAATGTAAATTTAAATACTTATTTTTTATTAAAAATACTGTAAATACTCTCATAAAAGCGTGTTGTTTCTTACAAGTAGGTTGATGAAATACATATTATACTTTTATTATTTGCATCTAAGGTAAACACCAAAATACAATTAAAAATACCAAAATAACGGACTATTTCCTGTCACACCACTCGTGTACTAAATGTAGTTTCGTTTTGTTGTTATGAGTAACACCCCTAACTTTCATTTCAGGTGAATTGCAATTTGGTTTCATGTGAGTTCACTTTCAGTTTCATATGAACTGCAGATTTTATTTAAATATTAGTTTGGTTTCACATGATTTATTTTATTTCAGGTAAATTCAATTTTTATTTCATTCATTTTAGGATTCAGTATCATATAAATTGCAATTTAGTTTCACATTGTGTGGCAGAAATAGGCCACGGTAGTGTACTGTGAGTGGCATAGACTCACTGTTACACTGTGTACTGTGAGTGGTATAGACTCACTGTTACACTGTGTACTGTGAGTGGTATAGACACACTGTTACACTGTGTACTATGAGTGGTATAGACTCACTGTTACACTGTGTACTGTGAGTGGTATAGACACACTGCTACACTGTGTACTATGAGTGGTATAGACTCACTGTTACACTGTGTACTGTGAGTGGTATAGACTCATTGCTACACTGTGTATTGTGAGTGGCATAGACTCACTGTTACACTGTGTACTGTGAGTGGTATAGACTCACTGTTACACTGTGTACTGTGAGTGGTATAGACACACTGTTACACTGTGTACTATGAGTGGTATAGACTCACTGTTACACTGTGTACTGTGAGTGGTATAGACACACTGCTACACTGTGTACTATGAGTGGTATAGACTCACTGTTACACTGTGTACTGTGAGTGGTATAGACTCACTGTTACACTGTGTACTGTGAGTGGTATAGACTCACTGTTACACTGTGTACTGTGAGTGGTATAGACTCACTGTTACACTGTGTACTATGAGTGGTATAGACTCACTGTTACACTCACCGATATCCTGCAGCTGCTTTTAATAGATACCACCCATTCCTCCATATCTCTCCAGGACTCGGCACAGAAGTATGTGATTTTAGCCAATGAATGTACAGCTGAATAAGTAAATACATGTATATGTAGTAGGTCACATGCAGATCAGTGTAACATTGTAACAAAGACATTTTAGATACACCGTACGCACACAGTACACTGTACGCACGCAGTACACTGTACATATACAGTGTACTGTACATATACAGTACACTGTATAAGTACATGTATGTATAGAGTGAATATAATTGTAAGTGCCGGAAGTGGTCACAATAATGTAGGCCTATGGGTAGAACTGTAGGCCTTTCACTAGGATAATGTAGGTAGACAGAAATCAAAACAAACTATAAACTATGGTTTACCAAAACAGTATTTCCGTTTACTCTTTCTTGCCTCTTCTACTAGAGAAATGCTGTCAGTATTGAACTGGATTAGGACTGGCCAGTTTTGCTGGGTTCCGACATACTCCTAAAATGGTATATAATAGAGTATACATACAGTACCCATGGAGAACCAGTAGGTAATAGAGTACACATACAGTACCCATGGAGAACCAGTAGGTAATAGAGTACACATACAGTACCCATGGAGAACCAGTAGGTAATAGAGTATACATACAGTACCCATGGAGAACCAGTAGGTAATAGAGTATACATACAGTACCCATGGAGAACCAGTAGGTAATAGAGTATACATACAGTACCCATGGAGAACCAGTAGGTAATAGAGTATACATACAGTACCCATAGAGAACCAGTAGGTAATAGAGTACACATACAGTACCCATGGAGAACCAGTAGATAATAGAGTACACATACAGTACCCATGGAGAACCAGTAGGTAATAGAGTATACATACAGTACCCATGGAGAACCAGTAGGTAATAGAGTATACATACAGTACCCATGGAGAACCAGTAGGTAATAGAGTATACATACAGTACCCATGGAGAACCAGTAGGTAATAGAGTATACATACAGTACCCATGGAGAACCAGTAGATAATAGAGTACACATACAGTACCCATGGAGAACCAGTAGGTAATAGAGTACACATACAGTACCCATGGAGAACCAGTAGGTAATAGAGTACACATACAGTACCCATGGAGAACCAGTAGGTAATAGAGTATACATACAGTACCCATGGAGAACCAGTAGGTAATAGAGTATACATACAGTACCCATGGAGAACCAGTAGGTAATAGAGTAGACATACAGTACCCATGGAGAACCAGTAGGTAATAGAGTATACATACAGTACCCATGGAGAACCAGTAGGTAATAGAGTACACATACAGTACCCATGGAGAACCAGTAGGTAATAGAGTACACATACAGTACCCATGGAGAACCAGTAGGTAATAGAGTACACATACAGTACCCATGGAGAACCAGTAATCCATAGACAGAACCACAGAGGGTGCTCACTATTATCAATACACTTCAACATATGGAATGTAAATGTCAATTTTTTATACTTCATAGCCATTAGTTCCAGAATCACAGGCAATTATTTACTTGATACAAATTCCATTAATACAGCATACAGCGTACATTCAGTGTACACTCAATAAGGAAGTACATTACATGCAGGCTGGAGTACACTAAATTCATACTATTGATAGGCAAGTAGTGTCTATCAGCACCTCAATATTGCTGCAGCTCTCTATTTGATAAACTAACACATGCATTGTCAGTAGAAATGAACTGATTGGCTAACAGTATCATAATACAAGCACATACAATGTACATCAAAGGTGCCTAATAGCCTGTGATTACCATTCAGCTAACAATAGCCAAGTATTGTCTCTACAAATACAAGAGTAAAGACACTGGTTGCATTAGCACTAGCAGCCTATATAACTATCAACTAGCTTCTACCTAATGAAGTGACATACCTGATCAGGTACTCTATTCTCAAAGTGCTTGTAACAGATGAGTAGTTGTTTGGGCTTGTCAAGAACTATGTAACACTTAGTAAATTCATTCTCTCCAGGTGGCATGCAAAATCCCCAGCCCTGTGTTATTCCCCTTGAAGCATCATTCTGTAGTGACATATCTGTTACACACCTAGCAAACGCAACTAGAACATAGACATGCTGTAAGTGTTCAGTTTTTTACTTCACAAGATATGATGTGTATCCCCGGTACTTCCGCTATCCTAATCAGGTCTCGTCATCAGTTTATAATAATGGAGACCCCAGTATGACTTATTACTCTCCTAAACTCTGCCTTTATTATTTACAGCAGCAATGAAACTAGCCATTTGATATGGCAAGGAATACCTCTGTAATACTGGACTTTCATCATCAGGTTCTAAGCAGGGTAAGAGACAAGTACAGTCTTCAGTTCACCTGTGATAGCCCTTAATCAAGCTAAGTAACCTGCTAGGTGAAGGTGCTGAGTTCTGGGAACTACAGTTCAGCAATCTTCAGCTGACCAAACTCAACTATAGATTCTACTTTCTACTCGTTACCTGGTAGTCCGAAACTACGAAGGGGATTGTGGCTGGTAATATATCCCCTACTTGTACAAATAGATAGCACAGGGCAGGCTACAAGTTTCCTTTAGAACGCACTAGACTTCACCATTACGGTCTATATACTAAACATTAGTCGTATTACAGATTTATGGTTAGCAATCATTAGATCAGATAGTGATTTAAAGTGGTTAAGACACGTGTTTTGATGCTAGTCAAGATGCACCACCTATATTTGCAGGTACCTGAATTAGTAGGTAGTCTAGTGAGCTGCACAAGTTTAGTTTTCTACTATGCAATGATCGACCAGTGGATCGGTCATTGCAAAAGTCTGTAGAATAAAACAAGGCCTTCCTACAGTAGGCCTACTCTAAATTAGCGTGTGTATCATGTAGCAATATTGAAACTATGCAGTGTACATGTACTTGCTACCTGCAACGAAAAGCCACAGGAACATTTCCAAGCTTAGAAAAATAATAATTTGCTAATGATCTTATGAAGCCATTTTTTATTTTTTGTACTCTTTCTTGATTCTGTTAAAAAGCCTGTATAATGAGACTTGGTAAACGTTCATCCACAAGTTGTATCTAGAGATAACAGAGGGGAAAACAAGATATTTCCCCCAAAAGCTGCCAGTTCACCTACCGACGAGGTGATACCATATAAAGTTTTTCATTAATTGTGAGCTTTCACCAAAACCAGCCACTCGCAAATGTCAAATCTACTTATAAGCCCCGTCTACCAGCTAGGGAGTTCTCCCACTTTTGACTTTAAAGTTTTCAATAAAAGGAGCGACCCTATTTTATTCTGCAGGTGTTACTTGTGTTCTTGTGTAGAAAGGTAGGAAAATAAGAAAAAGAGAGAACTCTATAGTGATCAACCATAGGGACGGAGCTTTAGCATTGAGTGACCTATTTTCCCATCCCACCACTATCTTTGTCTAAAGCAACAACCAGTGTGAACAAGAGAACACAACTCCACAACTTCCAAACAACTTGCTGCAAACATGAAGAGGAGTCTGCATATAAATCACCTGTCACGACCTAACTTTTCATTAAATCATTACCACTAAATCATCACATCACTATGCTTCTCGCAAATGTAATATAAATTTTGCTCAATTAATTACTAAGGTGGTTAGCATACGGATAAAATAATAACTTGAGATCCAAATATTGAAATAAATTACAAAACTAAACTTTAATGATATAGATTTGATTACATAACAAAGCATTGATGAACATAACGCTACATTACATTGATTAACGAGAAAAGTGCAAATTGTAAATCATGTCAATAGATCATCATAAATTTTAAATTAAAATTCAAAAATCAAAATGAAATAAAAAGCATACATAATTATATATGAGCAAGGGCTACAGGCAGAGGGGGCGGAGCTCCTAATTATAACAATACAAATGATGACTGTGCCCACAGTTTACTGGGTTGTGTGTGTTCAGTAAACTGCGGGTACAGCCACCATTTCATTTGCATTGAATTGTTATCATTAGGGGTTACGCCCCACTGCCCGTGGCCACGGGCTGTGAGGCGGGGATTATCTAGACAAAATGATAATGGTATTTTGAATTATATATTACATTGCATATATATACATATAGCTACAACAAAACACTGAGTGACATAACTGCAATATCATAAATTCTATATAACTATATAGAATAGGATATTATTATTAATTTATCACATTATGATTATCACATCTTTCATTCAATTTTCCGTTTATTAAACCGGAAGCTTATAGCTCAAGCTTCTTCAATAACACCAGTTTGATGTGTAAGAACGGTTTCGAGACCCATCTACCTTGTTTTACAATTAGAATTACTAGTTCGCTAATGTCAAGGCCATTCTATTATTTTCATAATGGCCGAAATATTGTTAGATCCTGATATTCGATTTTGGGTATTTTTACCCATTGTTATAATCACGTTCTTGGTCGGGGTCATTCGTCACTATGTTTCATTAATATTGCAATCTGATAAAGTTGTTGATAGCCAGGCTCTTCAAACCAGGTATGCAGAATATCAGCTTCTGTGTTTCTTTTTGGCCAAAGAAAATCAACCACATGACTGACATCCAATGATCAACCAAGGTCGTTGATTGATAAGCCTAATTATGATTTGGTATGGTTCATTTCATCATTTGCTTTAGAAATGTGAACAAACAGCTCCAACAGGAGCCAAAATAAACCTCAGAGCAAAAAACTTGTTACTCGATCTTATTCGAAGTGAAGTGGTCATCACACTGGGCCTCCTGAGGGGGAAAGTGTGTGCCACTGCCACATGTAGCTAATTGGTTGGATAGTCTGTGGACAGTATTTTTACTGAAATTAGTAACAAATAGTCGATAGTGACTGAACAGGACTGTCTAACTTGTCGGTGTGCAAGTCGCAGTTGTGGACCGCTCTCGATTGGGTCTAATTTTCATATCCTCTGTAGTCCTTTGGAGGAGGCTATATAGGTATTTATTACTGTTTACCCCTACTGGCTGGGGGAGTTGCGTTGCCTAAGAACGAGTCTGTATAATTTCTATGGTTGACTGGCTTAGAATATCATCATAGTCTGCATGAAAGCAAAATGCGACCATTTTAGTGTAAAATCTGTTATAATTTCACCAATATTATTTAACTTAGATTAGTCATTTTTTCATCTCTCAAGGCAATTTATGGCCACTCAATCAATAAAAACTTGAGTGATTGAATATTTCAACATGCCCATGCCCATAATTTAATCACAATTCAAATTTCAAGCTTTCTATAACTGTGTATTCAAGCTATGAGTCCTTTAAATGGATCACCAACCCATGCTTAACTTGATGGCCTGGCCTAGAGACCCTAACTAGGGTCATGTTTTCAAGTCACACATACGCACGCGCGCGCACACACACACACTTATCTGCTCCAGAGCTCGAACAAGCTTAGCTTAGTGGTCTGTTAGGTTATACATCTAGATAGGATGGCAAGATAAACAGAAGTATGCAGGCTAAGCCTACCACAATAGAAATTAGGCTATAGGATGTAGCGTTTACAGGATATTCTTTCCAATTTCAATATTGTTGATTTTAGTCAAACTTTGATGAGAAGTAGAGTTCTAAGAGAAAATGGAAGATTTATACCTGCAAAGGTAGGTGCCAATAGTACATTCATTATGCTTGCAATGTCCATTTAGCAAAAAAATCATTTCTCAAATCGTATTTCATGTTATGTTACTCGTGTATTTTAGGCATTTTATGCTCGCAAAAATTATTTTAATGACAAAGATAAGGGTTACTTCACTCTGAAGCAGAATGCAACAGAAACTCAGCAACCCAAGAACCCGATGTCAGGTTAGTGTCGGCTTGTAGATTCTAATGACCACTGACCTACCATCACTTAGACATTTCTATGTGCTAGTGTTACACAGTGGTTACACAGTAGTTATGCAGTGGTTACACAGTGGTTACACAGTAGTTACACAGTAGTTATGCAGTGGTTACACAGTAGTTATGCAGTGGTTACACAGTAGTTATGCAGTGGTTACACAGTAGTTATGCAGTGACTACACAGTAGTTACGCAGTGTTTACACAGTAGTTACACGGTGGTTACACAGTGGTTATGCGATGGCCACACAGTGGCTATACAGTGTTTATGCAGTGGTTAGACAGTGGTTATGCAGTGGTTATACAGTGTTTACATTGTCCTCTCTAGATCCAAGTATGATGACAGACATGATGAAAGGTAATCTCACTAACATGCTGCCAATGATTGTGATTGGCGGATGGATTAACTGGGCTTTCTCTGGATTCTTAACTAGTAAGTATATTGTTTTCCATCATCGGTTATCCTCACACTACAATAACCATACTCTTTCTTCCATCATTGGTTATCCTCATACTACAATAACCATACTCTTTCTTCTTGGAATATTCTCAGCATTTATTGTTCTCAAAATATTCAGTCAGATACATTATAATGGGTGAAAATTGAGTAGCCTACATTTTTGACTTGTATTTGCACTGTTCCATTTTTATAGCCAAGGTTCCATTCCCTCTAACCTTGAGGTTTAAGGAAATGTTGCAGAGGGGAGTGGTGCTACCATCTCTTGATGCAGCTTGGGTTAGTAGTGTCTCCTGGTACTTCCTCAATGTGTTTGGTCTGCGTAGTGTCTACACCCTCATTCTAGGACAGGATAATGGTGAGTGGTGTGGGTTTTTGGACTATGTCATATATAGCCCTACATACATGTATAATGTTTCAGTGAATATTCCCATAGCTCTGCAATACGTCCAGTCTAATATATGTTTACCATTATGCCAAAGTGTAAGTCAATGTGTTTCCATGGTGATATACTACACACCAGTCACCCTGTTTTCATAGTGATATACTGTACATCAGTCACTTTGTTTCCACGGTGATATACTATACATCATACACTCTGTTTTCATGGTGATATACTATACATCATTCACTCTGTTTTCATGGTGATATACTATACATCATTCACTCTGTTTTCATGGTGATATACTGTACATGACAGATTGTTTTTACAACAGCTGCTGACCAGACCAGAGCCATGCAGGATCAGTTCACTGGCAACGCTGCTGCCATGTCTCAGCAAGATCCAAACAAAGCTTTTAAGGTACACAGTCTATTATACACAAGTTCTAGTAAGGTGTAGAAGTACACAGTTTATTATACACAAGTTCTAGTAAGGTGTAGAGGTACACAGTCTATTATACACAAGTTCTAGTAAGGGGTAGAGGTGTTATTGACAGTCGATCTCCAATGCATAAACATGTTGGGAGTTGAGCTAAACCAGTGAGAAAGCTGTAAAAAAGCTACAATCTATGAAGTTTATATGACTTCCTTGTCATTAAATAATTTAATAAAGAAATATCTTATACCATACTGCATTTACATGTACAGTGGAACTTTGGCCTCACATAACTCAGGTACTTGGATAACACAGACTCCTCTATTAGGTCCCAGCCTGGGCAATGATAATTGGTTTTAGTTAACTTGGAGTTCACGTAACTCAGACTTCTCATAACTCAGACTATTATTACTGGTCCCCAAGTTCCACTGCATATAGCGTGCACACATGAGATTAGTCAAATCAAACCGACATTATTGATATCCTTAGGCAAAACAAGTTTGGGAACCTCTGATCTAAACAGAGGCATGTTTATTACTGACTTACACCTTGTGTTGTAGGCAGAGTGGGAAGCCTTAGAGATGTGCTCATATAAATGGGCGTTGGAGGGAGCAGATAAGGAAGTATTCCTAGGTCAGAGTAAATCTCTACCCACAACCACTCTTCAGTGAACTGGCTGTATAAGTCTTATGTATACACTGAACATGACACCTTCTGTTAATATATTGTAATAATTATTCTGCATTGCATTGGATAACCTTAATATTGTACGTAGAAGGTAGTAATAATTATGTCAATCAATCATACTAAATATATACATGTATATATTGCAGTAGCTGAGTTTAGTGTTGTTTTACAATAAACAATGTTCCATACTTGTAAATACTAGCTACTTGTAGATTTTAGAGAGTGTATGTTTATTCCAATTCATAACAACAGATACTAGTAGCTCATAGACTGCTGCTAGGAGGTAGGAGGTTTGACTACTACTAACTGCACGGGCACCTCAATTATACAGTCTAGTTGAACTTTGATTGGTTTGTAGAAGTTGTAAACTTGGTGAAGTGGGAAGAGCATGCAAGTTTGTAGTTTTGAAGCCAGAAAAATGAAGGGCAATTATGTGTTGCTGGTATCATGATAATGTAGATGTTGGCAGAAATAGCTTGAATTTCTAAATCTGACAAAGCAAAACTGTTCAAGTTTTAGAATATGAATTGCTAAATTGCAACTGATCTTGCAATAACCTTGCGATAATCTTTAAACCTCCGACCAGTTATAAGATGAAGAATGTTGGGAGTAGGCAAATCTGAAGAAATACTGCAGCGTACATGAATGTAGTTATGAATGTAGTTATGCTCTCTTTGTAAGAGGAGTTTTGCACAATTGTAGTTGTTTGCTACCGCTCTATAACCATCAACTGGTCTGATCGTTTATCGGCTTTGTAGTTCTATAAAGAGCGTAAGATCATGCTTACAACTGGTTTCCGGTAATTACATGTTATTATTTTTTATTTGGGACTGCCTAAATTCATTCATTCAAAACAACATCAATTAAGAACCATGGTTTTAGACATAGATCGTTTCAGAGATGAAAAAAGTGGAGAGGGTTCAGCCGATCGAATCAAGGAAAATCAAAGGAAAAGATTTAAAGATGAAAAGTTAGTGGATGAAGTCACTTCAGCTGACGAGGGCTGGAGAAAGGGTAAGTAGTCTATAGTAATAGTTAGTAATAATATAAACATATGCCTTAGTGAGTTGCAGTAGGTCTAATTTTATTTGGCATTATATTAAACAATGGTATGTAAATTGACAATGTGCAATAAATAAATGGTAAAACTGCTCTTACTGAAATTAATTCGGTGTTCGAAGTGGAACAAATAAGGTGGGTACACGGTGCATGCATGCACTCTTACAGATGAGATTAGTTTTGTATAGCTAGGTAGCTAAAGAATTAGTGAATTACTGAAATGAAAAAAGCGCTAGCGAGATTCGAGCCCATGTCCTGATGAATGACAACCAAGCAGGCTTGCCAAGTTCGACTGATGAAAATCAGGGAGATTCAGCATTTGGGTGGGGGGTGTCCATTTTGGGTGGAGTGGGGTACCAAAATTTGAGTTGGAAATCAGGGAGTCTCCTGCGGAATCAGGGAGACTTGGTAAGTCTGCAACCAAGCGCTCTACCACTACACTATCAGGTCCACAGTGATCCTGTGAGGGGAAGCTAGCTATTAAAATGAGGGCACACACCTGCTGGCGGTATAGGCCCAACCACTAAAATTGAGGTGGGGACACCGTATACTCCCGTACAACCACACTTCCAGCACTGAATTAATTTATAGTAAAATAACGTCATGTGATCAATCCAATGGAATTGAATATCAATATAAATATTGTTGTGGACTTTTTCCTGGGAGCAATGTGGTCTCAAAACGCCAACCTCCGGCACTGCGCCTAGCATGTGTCTGAAGCCGCTACCATCACGGTCATCTTGGCAACCCCAAAAAAAGGAAGCTTCAACGACCGCATGTATAGCGGCAATCAGCCCACACACATGGCTGGACAGTTCCACCACATTCTCCTCACCACAACGAGCCATGGGTCTTTCAGCATCCCACTGCTGCCACCAATGTTGTGGACTTTTTCCTGGGAGCAATGTGGTCTCGAACCGCCAACCTCCGGCACTGCGCCTAACATGTGTCGGAAGCCGCTACCATCACGGCCATCTCGGCAACCCCATAAAAGGAAGCTTCAACGACCGCATGTATAGCGGCAATCAGCCCACACACACGGCTGGACAGTTCTACCACATTACCATATGAATATTATTAACCATGTTGATACATTTAATTTATTATTTTTTAATTATATTATTTTATATCATTATAATTGTTATCAAGATTCGTTTGCTAGTCACCATCAACTATGAAGCCTTCACGTGAACTAGAAGTAACACCACAAAGTTAAGTATGACAGCATATACACTTGTATGTTTCAGAGTGATTGGCTGACTCTTCAGGAATGTCGAAACAGCAAGGCATGTTCCTTGTTGTAAAGGGAAACCCATTAACATAATATATTTTATTAGCAGGAACGGCTAGCTGTACAAGATAGCATGCTGTACAAGATGGCATACCTACTGTTTAATGACGAATAAAATTAATTTGTTATTATAATTATCTATTTATTTAGTCATGACTATTCCGAATGCACCTAATAATAGGAAAGGTTATAGGAATTGATGAAAACTATATATTAAATATTATTTTATGTAAATTACAGGCTCAAGTCTTTTAGGTAATTGTAGAAATATTATAGCCTGGTAATAATAATAAATGTATTATTAGGATTGGTATTAAATTGATGTAACTTTGCTCTAGGCCTACCCACTAATGATTTAGGCCTACATCTATTTGAGCCACAGGAAACTCAAATTGCACCATCTTATCAGGTCTGATCTTATCGTGTATCAACATGGTTGAGAACACTGAACTTTACCCTGGTCTTCTGCAATTCTGATGCCATTTTAAATGCATGATTATCTGTTCATTAAATTCTAAAACTGAGCTGTTGCTAATGGTTATATTTGGTATAATATATGCCCCTCACTTTGTATCAACAGCTAGATTTGAGCTTGACAACTGGAATAAAATGAAGAATTTATGCAGTAAAGTTATTGGTGGTAAAATGAAGAAAAAAGAAGCAGTTGGCGCTGATGATGAACCTATTCCGGACACAATAGTTGGTCAATTGGCCACTTGTACAGCCGAGACCTTACAGGTTGATACGTTGTTAGTTGTTCTTCTGTAATTGAATGCTGCTCTAAGTTCATTAAAACGCTGATTTGTTTGATCTGGCAAGATGAAGTTTTTAACAAATTTTTGTTATTTATGCAATAAGTATATGAACTACAAAAGTTTATTTATGTTCATATCCATCACATTGCATCCACTATGCATGTAGGGACTAACTGTGAACCAACTGAAGAAAGTGAAATCTTTAATTGATGATAGCATAGCCAAATGCAATACTACTGCCTCGGAACTAATTGATACTAGGAACGCCGCTATCTCAAAGATAGGAAACATCCTCCACGACTCTTGTGTTATTAGCAATGATGAGGTCTGTTTTCTCTTCCTATTACTTACTGCACACCTACCATTAATTCTCTTCTGATGTGTCTGACTTACATGTCTATATATATCTTACTGGTTGTTATCAAAAGTACTTATATAGTATATATTATAATACAGCTCATAAAGTACTTATATAGTATATATTATAATACAGCTCATAAAGTAATCAGATACCAATCTTTAAATGCACTTGTCTTCTGATCAATACTGGTATACTCACAGGCAAAATAGTCTAATAGGACAGTTTATTATAAAACAGGATAACAATGGGATTGAGAGAACAAATGGAGACTGTGAGGTCAAGAAGAAGTACTCACATGTAGATCTCATCTATATGATTGACGGCATGGATGGGGAAAGAGGGGCTGTCGTCTCTGGAGGCCGAGGTTATTTTCTTAAGGTGAGCCAACTGGCTATTTATCTTGGTGTACGAGTTTGTCCACAAATACGTCTCGTAATATAGATATTCAATTCAATGAATTCTCAACCAGCTATTGCTTGCTAAGATGCAATATAAAAGGACCGTTGGTGTACTGTGCTGTGTACTGTACTGTGCTGTGTACTGTACTGTGCTGTGTACTGTACTGTGCTGTGTACTGTGCTGTGCTGTGTACTGTGCTGTGTACTGTACTGTGCTGTGTACTGTGCTGTGTACTGTTCTGTAGGGAGCTGCAGTGTTTCTGAAGGAAGCATTGACACAGTTGGCATTAAGAGTGTTAGAAGACAAGGACTATACACCTTTATATACTCCTTTCTTCATGCGGAAAGAAGTGATGAAAGAGGTTGCCCAGCTTAGCCAGTTTGACGAGGAGCTTTACAAAGTATGTGTGTCCTCGTCTATGTATATGTATATACATTGTCTACTCTTACTAGTATATTATATACTGTGACGTATTACTAGTACATGTTGTGTTGCACTGATCTAATGTGGTATAATACTTGATATGTGTAAAGGTGCTAGGTAAAGCTAGTGAGAACACTGAAGACTCTACTATAGATGAGAAATACTTGATAGCCACTTCGGAGCAGCCTATCGCTGCCTTCCATAGGAATGAGTGGCTCAAGCCCAACCTGCTTCCTCTCAGGTATGCTGGGATATCGACCTGTTTCAGGCAGGAAGTAGGATCTCATGGCCGTGATACGAGGGGTATATTTAGAGTTCATCAGTTTGAAAAGGTATGTATAGCCATATAGAATGCCATTAGTATTTACAGCACCGATATCAAATGTGATGTGGAGCCAGTTTTGATGAATTGTATCTGATTGATTGAGGGGAGGGTTTATATTGTAGATTGAACAGTTCTGTATCACAGACCCTGAGAAGTCATGGGAAGAGTTTGACATGATGATTGCCAATGCTGAGGAGTTTTATAAACTGCTCCAACTTCCTTATAGAATAGTCAATATAGTGTCAGGTAATGGAATAGAATATAGTCAATATAGTTTCAGGTAATGGAATAGCATATAGTCAATATAGTGTTAGGTAATGGAATAGAATATAGTCAATATAGTTTCAGGTAATGGAATAGCATATAGTCAATATAGTGTCAGGTAATGGAATAGCATATAGTCAATATAGTGTCAGGTAATGGAATAGCATATAGTCAATATAGTGTCAGGTAATGGAATAGAATATAGTCAATATACTGTTAGGTAATGGAATAGAATATAGTTAATATTGTGTCACTTAGTCGATTCAACACCATCCTTGTCTTATCTAAGGGTACCTATTAATATGCATATACATGTAAATCTATTATTCAGGGGCACTGAATGATGCAGCGGCTAAGAAGTTAGACTTAGAGGCCTGGTTTCCTGGTTCTGGAGCATTCCGTGAGCTTGTGTCATGTTCAAACTGTACGGATTACCAGTCGAGACGACTGCAGGTTCGCTTTGGTGAGACCAAGAAGATGAATGAGTCAGTAAGTTACTCACAAAGGCTCTGTTAATAACTGCTAGTATTACACAACTATATATTAGTACACACATGTACTCTAGGCTGTGTACTGTTATATGTTATATATTAGTACACATGTACTTTAGGCTGTGTACTGTCACATGTTGAATGCTACAATGTGTGCTGTCACAAGAGTCATCTGCTGTATACTGGAGAACTACCAGGTTGAAGATGGAGTTGTCGTACCTGAAGCTCTCAAGCCATGGATGCCTAAAAGTAAGCTATCTGATACAAAGTTGTCTGCTCTTGTCCTCTTCCCCTCTGCTATAAGGGTAATGCATTGTACTGTAGTAAGAATTAGTAGGAAGTCAAATTTACTTTCCACGTTGCCTTCCTTTATACTACTCCTATTATGTATCTGTCTTCCTGTATACTACACCTATTATGTATATGTACTACCTTTCATACCAGGGTACTCCGAGAAGATCCCGTTTGTAAAAGCTGCTCCAATTGATGAGGAAAAGGAGAAGCAAAGTAAAAAGAAGGCAAAGAGCAAGCCAACAGCAGAAGCATAGCTAGGGCAGGTTCAGACTACAGCAGATCTCAGTTCTATACTCACAAGTTGGTGTATAT
Source organism: Bugulina stolonifera (assembly GCA_935421135.1). Lineage (NCBI taxonomy): Eukaryota > Metazoa > Bryozoa > Gymnolaemata > Cheilostomatida > Bugulidae > Bugulina > Bugulina stolonifera. The sequence goes on from OW285187.1 coordinate 35,499,548, forward strand.
AATGTGTAGAATTCGACACTGCAGAGCTCCTTAACTTATACCTGCGTGGTTTTATACACGTTCTAGAATATTTAATTTCATTCTTCCAATACTGATTAAATATAACAAATATATTTGTAGACTTGACAAGTCCAGCAAACAGTCTTGTATCATGTAATGATGTGGAAATCATTATAGAATACCGGTTGTCATCTATTAGTTAACAGGTACTGTGTAAAAATAGAGCCACACATTCAATTTACACATGCATATGCATTCCCTTCACAGAGCAAGTTTATTCTTAAATAGTATAATATAAAATTATGCACAAAATATAGTAATATGCCGTATAATAAAGTAATGTGCCGCATGCTGTCATGCAGTGTAATAAGTACCAATATAGTGCAGCATGCATCTACATGTAAACTAACTAAAACGTGTATAATATTACATGACTACATATGCACCACATACATGTATGCAATTTGTTGACAAAATAAACTCAAAATAAATTGTGCAAAAGTGATACAAAATATATTCAGACTATCTGTGAGAGGCATTTCTTGCGTTGTAAATATTGCCCAATTATTATAAAATTATAATAAAACTTTTCAAGACATGTGTTTAGATGTACTGTACAAAATTGGGTACCATATTCATCATGTAAAGGCTTGGGTGTGTGTAGGTTGTTCCAACAAGTGGGGGTGCCATAGGACTGTTTGGTATACTGGGTGTTGGGCTAACAGACATGGTGGAGGCAGGGCTGATAGATAGGCTGCTATTAGACAGCTGGGAGGTGTCATACTGGTAGTAAGGGAAGCAAGCATACTGTGGTGTTTGAGCAGGGAAGAGCGGGACCGAGGCTTGCTGGCCAGCTCCTGTATTGACATAGCAGGGTATAGGCTCTCTGGAGTTAACTGAAATAGATTAATATGTTCTTCGTATAGTCTACCATTATCTATACAATCCTAGCGGCTTGCATAGAAATATTCTTACTACCTAACCAGTCATTTCTACGTGGTTGTTTGCAAACATTTGAATAGGTAGCATCAAATACAAAACACGTGTATTTAGAGTTGTCCTTTGTTACCTGTCATCGGCTCCATATTGTGCCTTTCAACTGCCCGAATTAAATCGCATGGATTCTTTGGTTCTGCTGCTTTGATTTCCATCTAATAAAAACAACTGGTTACTTAGCACACATTGCAATGTACAAACTATTACCATTGCCACAACACTTCTGTGACAATATATATACATGTATTTGCAGTAGATACCACCAGTCTTATATTGTACATTATAGGCTGTGGTACAACTATCCATTGCTAGCAATGGTGTAGTCACATCACCTGTTTTCCCAAATGTGTGAAGTAGCGTTGCTGTACAGCTGTCTGTGCCGTCTGCTCACTGCTAAACGTTATGAAACCAAATCCACGTGACCTTGACTTTGGTGCAAGTGGCGTGAGGTTTCCGGGCTGTTCTGGATGACACATGATCACCACTTCCTCCACCTAGTACAATATAACTCGAGCATCATTTAGTCTGCTACAGACCAATAATATCCATAGATTGTTTGAAATGGAATGCAATCTGTGCTCACCTCTCCAAAATGTTCTTCAAATACTGAAAACAGTTGCACTTCTGTAGCACTGGTTGGGATGCCGCCCACAAATATTTTTCTGCTATTCAATGCGTCTTGCTGTTTACGCACCATCTAAAACACAATCATGTGATGTCAAAGTTTGGACATCTTTAAACTCGCCTACCTAAGGACATATATGTCATCAAATGCTGTAAAGTCCATCAGTCCTATGATTTGCAGCTCTCATTCTGACCTTCACTGTCATTAAACAGAAAAACCACGTGTACATTAACACAGGCTAGACGTGCAACTACATGTACATTAACCCTAGGCTAGATATGTAATTCAAGTATTCTATATTTTTGGGGAAGACTTACCCGATTGACAACTTTTGCTGTGCATGGCTTTACATCAATCTAAAAGAATCACAGCACTATTGTTTTAGTCTCATGTCCAAGGTTAACATTAACAAGATTGGATTGGTGCTACTAGTAGAGCAAACCATGAGTATACACACAAGTAGTATTAGTATAGCACAGAGTACTGCACACAAGTAGTATTAGTATAGCACAGAGTACTGCACACAAGTAGTATTAGTATAGCACAGAGTACTGCACACAAGTAGTATTAGTAGCACAGAGTACTGCACACAAGTAGTATTAGTAGCACAGAGTACTGCACACAAGTAGTATTAGTAGCACAGAGTACTGCACACAAGTAGTATTAGTAGCACAGAGTACTGCACACAAGTAGTATTAGTAGCACAGAGTACTGCACACAAGTAGTATTAGTAGCACAGAGTACTGCACACAAGTAGTATTAGTAGCACAGAGTACTGCACACAAGTAGTATTAGTAGCACAGAGTACTACACACAAGTAGTATTAGTAGCACAGAGTACTGCACACAAGTAGTATTAGTAGCACAGAGTATACACACAAGTAGTATTAGTAGCACAGAGTACTGCACACAAGTAGTATTAGTAGCACAGAGTATACACACAAGTAGTATTAGTAGCACAGAGTACTGCACACAAGTAGTATTAGTAGCACAGAGTACTGCACACAAGTAGTATTAGTAGCACAGAGTACTGCACACAAGTAGTATTAGTAGCACAGAGTATACACACAAGTAGTATTAGTAGCACAGAGTACTGCACACAAGTAGTATTAGTAGCACAGAGTACTGCACACAAGTAGTATTAGTAGCATAGAGTACTGCACACAAGTAGTATTAGTAGCACAGAGTATACACACAAGTAGTATTAGTAGCACAGAGTACTGCACACAAGTAGTATTAGTAGCACAGAGTACTGCACACAAGTAGTATTAGTAGCACAGAGTACTGCACACAAGTAGTATTAGTAGCATAGAGTACTACACACAAGTAGTATTAGTAGCACAGAGTACTGCACACAAGTAGTATTAGTAGCACAGAGTACTGCACACAAGTAGTATTAGTAGCACAGAGTACTGCACACAAGTAGTATTAGTAGCACAGAGTACTGCACACAAGTAGTATTAGTAGCACAGAGTACTGCACACAACATAAGCTTTTCACCTCCTTAGCATCGATAACGTGTTTCTTTTGAAGAACCTGATCAGCCACTTCCTGTGATTCAAAAGTCACGAATCCAAACCCCCGTGGTTTCATTGTCTTGGGGTTAAACATTATAACACAGTTCAGTATTCTGCCATACTGCTGGAAGTATTCTCTTAGGGAGTCTAAATCAGCATAATCACATGATTGTATGTATGTTACACAGACAGGCAGGTTAACGCCCAAAGATTGCATTTAGTCACTACCATTTACTTATCTCCATAAATATCTTCCTGTGATTCAAAAGTCACGAATCCAAACCCCCGTGGTTTCATTGTCTTGGGGTTAAACATTATAACACAGTTCAGTATTCTGCCATACTGCTGGAAGTATTCTCTTAGGGAGTCTAAATCAGCATAATCACATGATTGTATGTATGTTACACAGACAGGCAGGTTAACGCCCAAAGATTGCATTTAGTCACTACCATTTACTTATCTCCATAAATATCTTAGTGTATGTTCCAAACTGGAATATCACTATATTATAAGGTATATATACCAGTACAAGCAGGCCCAAATCACATATAATTATAATAAAAAGTTCACATGGAATCATGGACATTTTGTTTTTTATTTGAGGAATCTTTTTCAGGGAACTTATCAATAGGATTAGGACGTTGGAAATTGCAGTTGATTCAGAATAACAATGGTCAAATTCAATCGAATCATATCAGTTAAAATTTAATTTGAGTTGGGTAAAAATTAGTGTTTTCAGGATAAAAGTCAAAGTACAACAACAATTACAATCTGAATCTTAATGCTCCCATTAATAGTGACAGTCTACTTACCACTTGTTGTACTCCAGCCTAAACCTCCAGCAAACAGTTTACTAAAAGAGTTAAAATCAAATGACCCATTGATTGATTCACTAAATTAAATAAAATTAGAATAAAAATTACAAATTCACTCTATTTCTAGTTACTAATACAAGATCAGATGAAAATATCAATATACCATCCTTAAAAGAAACATTGCACTATTTATACTTAAATCAACAATCATTGTCTCCCAAATAGACAAACCTTTTTTCACAATGAAATGTCTGAATGCAGTCCATGCTGTTAACCATGCTGAAACCTGTTGTCACCGTATTAGTGTTGCGTAAGAATGGCAGGTGTGCGTTTGCCGCCTGCTAGATCACCGATTTATCTATAAATAGCATTTTCAGCCAATTATAGGTTCATGACTCACCCTGAAGAACTCTTATTGGTTTGAGTATAGCCATAGTGCTACAGAAGCCAGCATATACGTTGGGGCTTTCATGTCATTGATTAAACCGCAACTTTCAGCTGGTCTGTAAAGACCTGAGGCTACCAAAGTGGAATTGTCTTTCCTTTGTAACTAACAGAGAACACCCCAGGGCAGTGGTTCCCAATTAGGTTAGATGATTTCCCCCTTTCCTTACCACCATGGCCTCCATTCCCCCCCCTTCCCCACCTATTCCATCCCAACTTGTTTTCATATATATCATAGCGTGTTAGATCTTGTTCTACAATCTACATGGTTTCAAATAATCAAACATCACAGTTTTATAGTTTTTTTTATGAAAAGTTTGATGTTCAGCACAAAAGTTTATTTACCAAAAACTGAATTTATTTTTAAACTACACACAAATGCTAAAAATTAGATAGGCAGACATGTACTGTAGATATTATAATGGTCAAACGAACAGCATGAATTTATAAAGTAACTTAGTGTGAGGTGTGACATTTTTTGTTCTTCACAAGTTCATTTATATTTGGAGTAGTTTTTGATAGGGCACATCTCAGATCAGGTTCAACATCCAACTTGTTGCGCTGCTTTGTTTTGATGTTGAAGAGCATCGAGAATCCAGCCTCACAAAGATAGGTAGACACAAATGGCAGGAGGGTTCGTATTGCGAGCTCTGCGACTTTAGGGTATGATTGATCTATGAGACTCCAGAACACCGAAATCTCTTTCTCTTCGTACATATCTTTGGCACTTGAGTCATTTTTCAACTCAAGAAACTGATCCTGAAAGGCGTCTGGCAGCTGTTGTACGGAGAACCTGAAAGGGTTTCTAACCATATCCAGTTCATCATTGCTAACTTCAGGGAAGTAGGATTCAAATTCTTTTTCTAGTTCTCCAAGGTGAGTGATAATTTCACTCTGGATAGAACCGGGGACTTGATCACTGTTGCTTGTCAAAATCATATCCAGCCGTTCAAACATGCTGACATTGTTCACTGTCACCTTTCGCTTCCAGTTTCCCAGCTTATCTATGAATGCCTTCAAGGAGTCCACAAATTTTATAATGTTCGTATTTCGTCCTTGCATTTGCAAGTTGAGTTTATTTAGCTGACCAAACATATCACTCAAGTAGGCCAGGCGCATAATCCACTCATCATCATCAAGCCAGCGACAAAACTCCATCTTACCATGCTCCTCGCAGAATGTTTTCAACTCATCTCTCAGCTCAAAAACTCTGTCAGTGGCATTTCCCTTTGATAACCAACGCACTTTGGTATAATACAGCAAAACCTGGTGGTCTGCATATCAGAAATTCCCCCCCTGAAAATTGAAAATTCCCCCCTTGGGGGGAATTCCCCCCCCCCCCCCCATTTGGGAACCACTGCCCCAGGGCATTAGACGTGGACAACAACTACTATACTATATTATATGCTATACTGTTAGGTGTAAGCTGCAACATTGCACAATTTGATGCAGCCTTAGATGTGTGTAGTGATGTGAATATATGGTAGAAGAATATATCGATCCATGTCTTCATTCAAGTAGTCTTTGTATGCATTCATAATAACATTGTTTATAAAATTTGGCAGTAATTATATCATTCTGCAAATGTACATCTATATCACTGATCTAAGTTAAAAGTTATATACCAAGTAGTATGCCATCTTCAACACCCTTATTTTATTTTACAAAGTTCCAAACGTTGTAGTATTAACTGCTCAAACAGGTTAAATGGTGTCAAACTATAATACAAAATAACATATTTATGTATAAAAATATCACCATGTTTCTAGAGGTCAACCAGAAGTTACAAATACATGTACATTAGTATAAGTATGTTAGTTACACGTTTCTATTATGGAAATGTACATGTAGGTGTAGCATGTCAGATCATACTATAATATTGTGATGGTGACGTGAGGGGGGTTACTCCAATCATCATTCAGCTTCTATGTTATTTGTTGAATATACTGTACACCAGCATCCACTAGGCTTCAGCAGAATCTTCCTCTATAAAGAGAATAAATATTTGTATGATTTGAACTTGCATACATGTAAGCTATAGATATCGATATGAAGTTGTCTGCTCTTGACTGTGTTTATTAGAGAAGACAATTACAATCAGTAGTTTTTTGAGAGCACACAACCAAGTGCACTAATGTGCTATTGGTCATAATAAGAGAGGATAACCTATGATTATGATCAATCTTTTATACAAGCCTATGCATGCAAGGGTACAGTATGGTATAATTATGTAGTACATTCCATAAATGCCTGAATGCATGTACATGTATGTATGTTTGAGAGGTGATTACTCCCCACCACACAACAATAACATACATGTACATGTCCACTTATGTACGTATAAGTAATACCAGTACTATAATATAGTTTACATGTTTGACACTGTGTGCTGCTACCCTGAGTTTCAAACATAATATATAACAAGAGAAACTTGCACAGAGCCTTTTAGACTAAATTCTACTATCAATAATTAACATGACCAGCCAGTGCTCTGGAGTACTTGAAACCTGTGCAGGGCTGCGGCTGTGTATAAACATTCAAAGTCCTCATAACATTAAGGGAGCACTAGTAACTTGTCACAACGTCATATATTATATAATACATGTATATTCTCTCCTCAGCTTCTACTATCTTTTATAGTGAAGTTGTCCTCTCTTTACTTTAGTTTAGCTTTATAAACACTATTATTGATGTTGCAGAAACCTTCCGTCAAATAGTGCAGTAAATGAGATAGTGGACATGAAAGGAGACATTATGTATGATAATATACAGACTAACAGCCTGATGTATATTCATAGTCCCATACAAGTAAGTACCTGATGGTATAGTGTCATACAAGTAATCACCTGATGGCACAGTTTCATTCAAGCACCTGATGGTAAGTGTCATACAAGTGAACGCCTGATGGCATAGTGCCATACAAGTAAGCAATTACTGATTTATGATGCTGCTGATTTGTACCTAGGCATAACATGCCAATCATATATTATGATGGCTATCTACAATTTAGTGAAACCAAATCATATGTGTTAATCATATTACACTACAGCAACCAAACAAGGTAACTACAACTAAAACAATACTGAGTGAGAGGTGCAGCTAATCTCTGTCATCCTTACCATTGTATCAGTATTCAGTACTGAAGTTGGGGAATGCCTGAAATTGTCACATGTATATCAAGTTATCCATGAACACTGTACCTGGGCACTCATAAAGATACCACTGACTATAATATGAAGTTGTTATCTCTTTGTAAAGAGAAGACAACTCCACACTATAGCCATTAGCCTCCTAATGTGTGTCAAAGACTGCAAATCTCATAGTAGATGATTGAAACTATTGAATGACAAAGGTGAAACATATGGAGTAAAACAGTAAATATTCACCATTCGGCACTGCAATGACACATACACTAAGTTTCCATGGCTCAGAATATTAATATAACATGTTACTCAACAACAACAGGTCAACTTGAAATACTTACTTCCAGGAATGTTGACTTTGTTAGAGAGAAGTACGTCTGCTTGTATAGCCGTCATATTAATGTACACTGATTCTGGATCACCCTGTCAAATAAACAGCGTGGTAATTCTATCACATATAGCTCTTCGTAACACAGTATAGCTCTTAGTAACACAGTATAGCTCTTAGTAACACAGTATAGCTCTTAGTAACACAGTATAGCTCTTCGTAACACAGTATAGCTCTTAGTAACACAGTATAGCTCTTCGTAACACAGTATAGCTCTTCGTAACACAGTATAGCTCTTCGTAACACAGTATAGCTCTTAGTAACACAGTATAGCTCTTAGTAACACAGTATAGCTCTTGTTTAGTTGGAGTAATCTTCACTGTAGTTTTACTTAAACAGTGTCTATGCATCCATCTCGGTGCTCCAATGAGATCTCAATTCCAAATTGGTATGCAGTCATATTGCAGTTGCACTGACACCCACCAAGAAACAATTTAAAATAAAACTTCTTGGCATTTAAGTGGCCCATTGTTCAATAAGATTTTAGGTTTTGAGTTTGATTTTTATTGTAGTAGTTCATTTGTTATTTTTAAAAAAATTTTTCCTATAAAGTTATATTTTTTAGCTAAAATTATAGTGAATATTAATGAGCAAATCTTTAAAAATTATCTTCAAAATATTATAAATTCTCGACAATGTTTCCATGCTGTGACACAAAATGTATCATTATGACATTGAGAACTACATAAATGTGTTTTTACAATCAAATACTTACCATAAAACCTGTATAGAAGCTTTCAGTAACTGCTTCCTTCACGTGATCATCGACCATAGGAAATGTACGGCACAGAAACTCTAAGGCTAAACTAGCTTGTCGCTGACTGTCAGCATAGTCTTGATTGCCCATGGCATACATAAGGTGGTGGACAACTCGTAACTGTATCAACTTTTCGGCTAGCTCCAGCGAATTCTGGCACAATGATCTAAAGTCAGAATATATATATCCCCCAACATACATGTAGGATTGTGGAAAGAGTATATTTGTATGTAGAGTAATATAATGGAATAACATGTTAGACCCACATTCTGAGTACAGCGAAGTTTTACAAAGCTTAATTCTATTGAACTGCTGATTATGCTCAGGATGATTAAAATAACAAACAAACAAACAAACAAACCTACAATCTATGTCTTACTGATTGACTGCGTTATACTCACAGGATACATTTTGCTGCTGCAGCCTGCTGTACGTATATAGGAAGAGGTGGTGCTAGTACTGATGATTTCTGCTGATCGTTAAAGATTTCAGGTTGTTTACCAGACAGTATATCTTCTTTATTTGGCTTGAGAGACCTTATTAATCCTTCCAGTAGTTTGTCTCTAACAGAGTAGTTCATCAACAGTAAAATGAGCTGGATAGCCTCATATTGTACTTCTAGGTGCAAGGTTCGGGTTATACTTAGCAGAGGTTCCACAATTGATGGATGAGCATTTTCAATCATAGGCTAAAATTTTCATATATATCAACAATTATTTTGTAATTTATCTCATCAATATTCATTAAGGCCTACATACATATAAGATGTACATGTATACTCAAGATATGCACCTATGGTGTGCACACATTATTATTTGTTCACAGCAATTCATTGCTTATTTCTAGTTTAGAAAAATATTTCATTTCATGGAGATATGTATGTTGAATTTTCTTCTTTACCTGAACTTTTAGCAGGCACTGGGCAGCCATTTGTTGAGCTTTAGGAGAGGAGCAAGGAAGTAGAGCTATCAAGCCCTTGTACACCTGCTGGCAAAACCTAGGATTACCTTCAGCTAAGCTAAGGAGTAAGTTCTTTGCAGCGTCTTGGGTCTGGTCTGACTTGGACTTTGCCAAGCATTCTGCAACAGCTCTGATACCTGTAGAAGTAGTAATGGTAAAGATTTATGTAGTAATAGTATGTGTTCACTAGTCTGAACATGTTTCCATGCTGAGAATCACAGCGGTCATTTGTAAGGTAATCAATTGAGCTCATACACTGCTAAATTGGATCATACCATAGCTTTCGCAGATGAGTTCTTTGTATTTTCTCCCTGCATTAGCAATACATTGCAGCAAAACAATGGCTTGTGCTTTATCTACTTCTTTTGCCTGTTTCAATCCTAATATCTCAAGCAGGGTAAGGACACCTCCAACCTCAAGAAACTCAGACAGAAATTTGTGCCTAAAAATAAAATTGGTCAAAATTAGTAAAACACATGGCAATAAGCAATATGTTAAAAGAGTTCTCGTTGCAAATCATCTGCTTAAAACAGAAAGAAAGGAGAAAAAGTTAGTGGTCAACTGTGAAGTACTATAGTCATATCACGTGGCTATTGTGACAATAGTTATTTGAACAGAACACTTGAATTATCAAGAAGAACCTACCCACTAGATGACGACACAAATATTGTGATTGCTTGTAATTGTTGTGTCAGACTAGTACCAATCATGTATGTTAGCCTCAGCCATGCTGTCAGTCTAGCTAGAAATAAACTGGCAGCTTCTGCAAATTCTGAATCCAATTCAGGTCCTGTTTTGTTAAGGTTTTGTTCGATAAAATTTAATAGAATCTTGTGGCGAACAGTTTTAGAACCTCTGTCCCATTCATGAAGAAGATTCATAACTTTTGATACAGCTGTCTGCTGCTTAGCTGATCCCATTCCTGCGTCACTAGTAATTCACTAATTGTAGTTGAGTCTTACTTGAAAATCTTTGTCCTACTAACTGATATTCAGTGTAAGAATAGAGTTTTTAATACCAATATTGATTCTTAAATATTATGAGTGTCAAATTACACTTATAACATATCGCATATAACAAGAGATGCTTTGGACTTTAGTAGAAATTCAAATCAATGGCAAAAAACATCGTATTGAGTTTCCGAGGAAGGGACTTCTTGCAGTGTTGCTATGCAACAGCAGAAATTATTCGAAGCAACTCGCTAATGCACTCTTGTAAATCGAATGAAATCTATAGCAATCTTTTTTATTTTGATGTTTAACGCAAAAAGATTAATGCAAAAATTAATTGTTAAATAAATTTTGCTCACTAATAATAAAGTTCTTTTTAAAATCAATATAAACAACAAATTAGAAGAAAATCTATAGATGAGTTCTGCGAGGCTTTAATCGACATTCATTTGACCTTACCTTTAAAGCACGTTATAAAATACAAGATAGAATGTTTTTGAGTGCAATTCTGTTTTATTGTCATACTGTATGATACCGTTTTTAAAAGAAGGCGGTTAATAAGATGAGCGAGGAAAAGGTCCAGGTATTTAAAGATGTATCAGAAACTTTGACAGATATTATAGCAGCACCTGGTTGCTTTTTGGGGTAGGTCAACTGGTTAGTTAGTTCAAATAGAAGTGCACAGTTTAATAAATTAATGCGCCTACAGTTGCGACGAATTTATTTATTAAATGCCGATAAAGTGGTAGAATGAAATGGTATGGTGCAATTATAATAGTGTAAGCAGGGTAAGCAATTCATATCTAAGTAGTTTTTATCACTATTAAGGATATACAACTTTATTCTATTATTATTATAATTATAATTATCACCATGTTCATGGTATGGCTAGAAAGAGATCAGAATCGGAAGGAGAGGTTCAAACATGTGTAATTTTATTCTATTCTGTCTGAGATTCAGATCAATGCTGTCTGGTTTGGTTTATATATTCTTTTGTTTATTAGTTGCTCCAAAACACAGATCGATGGACAGAGACTGCGACTGAAATCACTGTATGATAAATCACAGTCACCTGATTATAACTTGGAAGATGCTGATGGTAGCGGGGCATCTGCATCAGCTTATAAGCCATTGAAAGAGCTTTTCATATCACAGTTTGATTGTGAGCAGATATGGCAGCAGTTAGCATACAAATATGGCAGTGCTGAGACTGAAGAACACATAAAAGATATTAGTCATCTGTTGACTGATCAATCTCTAACATTACTCTCATGTGATGCATCTGACACGCATGAAGACAGTTTAGTAGGTGATGAATCAGTCAAATCAGACAGTGTGTCTGTTTCTGCTGATGACAATAATGGTGTAGCCGAGTCTGACCAAGAGTCTGCAGCATCTGATGATGAAATAGATGAGGAGGATGAAGGAAGTGAGATGGAGACTGAATATGGTGCTAACCAGGTCAGCTGCTTCCAAATACATATACTATAACCTATATTGTGTTTATCTTACACTCACCGCTATATATAGTTCAATGCTATGCCATGCAACGCTAGTGCTATGCTAGTTCTATGCTTGCAAGTTGTTGATTACTGAACACTGAATAATAATATTTGATAGTTGTCTAAAACATGGTTTGAAGCTGTCTTATTTAATTAATAGGTTGATGATAAATTCTTCTCATTGGCGAAAATGGAGGCATACTTAGATAAACAGGATGCTGACCTCTTGAAGAATCCAGACCAATTTGAGAGAATGCCCGAGATGTACGAGACAGACGAATCTGATTCAGAGGTATCAGCAGTGTGTTACATCATATCTAATAGTTTGTATTGGCACAGTAGTTACTCCTTGATATAATAGCCTACCAATATACCATCTACAGTCTGTGTAACTAATTAGCATGAACCTTTGGTACATTCTAGCTCCAATGGTATCAAACGAGGGTCTATCATAGACACTCTCAATGATGCTGCCATACTTGAAAAAAGAAATTACATCATTTTACACGACTAGCACCGTCTAGAAGATAGTGCCGTTACCTTTCCATTTCGTTATTTTTCTTCTTGAGCACAGCCTACAGTACATATTTATGTATAAATAGAATGGTGAATGGTATTATAGTACTCTTTAGGCTTGCAAAATTATTTCTTATATTTGAATTCTGGTTATTGTGATTTTACAGGAGCACCATTACAAATATAGTGATTTCTTTGAAACTAAGAAATCTGATAAAAGTAGGAGTTTTGATGGAGAGATTGATGGGGAGAGGTTAGTGACTAGTATCTACAATAATGTCTATTTGTATGTATAATGTGGTCTGCTGCTACATGTTATGCTATAACATCGCTCAATCCACTACCTTTAGAATTCCAACACACCGATAGAGAGTCGGCGAAAACAATTCACAGTCAATCTTATCTAACGAGGAAACTGTTATGAGCTGTGTATATTTTATCTGCTGCTGGTAATGTGGTTTCTGTACTGATTTATAGACCCCCTCGTAACCCCCTGGGAGACCTCAGTTCAGACGAGGAGGAGGAAGAGGGAGATGGCAATATAATGGAGGGAAGCGAGGAGATGTCTGATGAAGAGCTGGAGCTAATGAAAGCTCTGGATGAGGAAACCAGAGAAATTGGTGAAGACATGTCTGATGGGGAAAGTGGTAGGGAGGATGAGGAGGAACGTTATCAGGACAGTGAGTGCCGTTCTATAGTAGTAACTCTCTTATTCTATAGTAGTAACTCTCCTATTCTATAGTACTAACTCTCCTATTCTATAGTAGTAACTCTCCAGTTCAATAGTAGAAAGTGGTGACTGTGCTAACACTAGTGTATGTAATATTCACTCTCATTATACTCACAGGTGAGGATGAATCCGATGCTGAACACTTGCAGGATATTATTGGAAAACAGAAGCATGAACCTTCCAAATCTCAGTACGAGACACGTAAAGAGAAGGTGGGTTGCTTTGGCTAATATCTAATATCATATGTATCGTATATATTATATTGATGGTACTACTGTATGTGCAATGTATATATTGTATATGATACTACTGTAGGGCCTATGTATATATCGTATATGGTACTACTGTATGTATATATTGTATATGATACTACTGTATGTATATATTGTATATGATACTACTGTATGTATATATTGTATATGGTACTACGGTATGTATATATTGTATATAGTACTACTGTATATACATGTATACGTATAATTATGGCACTACTGTATGTATATATCATAAATAGTACTACTGTATGTACATGTATACGTATAATTATGGTACTACTGTATGTATATATCATAAATAGTACTACTGTATGTACATGTATACGTATAATTATGGTACTACTGTATGTATATATCATAAATAGTACTACTGTATGTACATGTATACGTATAATTATGGTACTACTGTATGTATATATCGTATATAGTACTACTGTATGTACATGTATACGTATAATTATGGTACTACTGTATGTATATATCGTATATAGTACTACTGTATGTACATGTATACGTATAATTATGGTACTACTGTATGTATATATCGTATATAGTACTACTGTATGTATATATCGTATATAGTACTACTGTATGTACATGTATACGTATAATTATGGTACTACTGTATGTACATATTGTATATAGTACTACTGTATGTACATGTATACATATAATTATGGTACTACTGTATGTATATATCGTATATAGTACTACTGTATGTACATGTATGCGTATAATTATGGTACTACTGTATGTATATATCATATATAGTACTACTGTATGTACATGTATACGTATAATTATGGTACTACTGTATGTATATATTGTATATAGTACTACTGTATGTACATGTATACGTATAATTATGGTACTACTGTATGTATATATCGTATATAGTACTACTGTATGTATATATCGTATATAGTACTACTGTATGTACATGTATACGTATAATTATGGTACTACTGTATGTATATATCGTATATAGTACTACTGTATGTACATGTATACGTATAATTATGGTACTACTGTATGTATATATCGTATATAGTACTACTGTATGTACATGTATACGTATAATTATGGTACTACTGTATGTATATATCGTATATAGTACTACTGTATGTATATATCGTATATAGTACTACTGTATGTACATGTATACGTATAATTATGGTACTACTGTATGTATATATCGTATATAGTACTACTGTATGTATATATCGTATATAGTACTACTGTATGTACATGTATACGTATAATTATGGTACTACTGTATGTATATATCGTATATAGTACTACTGTATGTACATGTATACGTATAATTATGGTACTACTGTATGTATATATCGTATATAGTACTACTGTATGTACATGTATACATATAATTATGGTACTACTGTATGTATACATTGTATATAGTACTACTGTATGTACATGTATACGTATAATTATGGTACTACTGTATGTATATATTGTATATAGTACTACTGTAGGTACATGTATACGTATAATTATGGTACTACTGTATGTATATATCGTATATAGTACTACTGTATGTACATGTATACGTATAATTATGGTACTACTGTATGTATATATTGTATATAGTACTACTGTATGTACATGTATACGTATAATTATGGTACTACTGTATGTATATATCATATATTGTACAGTTGGAGGCGCGTGTTAGAGCAATGGAAGAGGAAGCCCTCTCCGATAAGCCCTGGCAGCTGAGGGGTGAGGTGACTGCAAAGTCTCGTCCTGAGAACAGCCTCATACAGGAGGCTGTGGAATTTGACTCTAATGTGGCCCCCGTACCCATCATCACCATGGAAACCACCGAGAACCTTGAGTCTCTTATCATACAGCGAATCAAAGATAAGGTAACAGTAGCCGCCCTCTTTCTTCTGGTGTGCATGTAGCTGATCAGATATACCATACATGGGTGTTGGTTACTGTATAGTATGTGTAAGTACATGGATGTTGGTTACTGTATAGTATGTGTAAGTACATGGATGTTGGTTATTGTATAGTATGTGTAAGTACATGGATGTTGGTTACTGTATAGTATGTGTAAGTACATGGACGTTGGTTACTGTATAGTATGTGTAAGTACATGGATGTTGGTTACTGTATAGTATGTGTAAGTACATGGATGTTGGTTACTGTATAGTATGTGTAAGTACATGGATGTTGGTTCCTGTGTAGTATGTGTAAGTACATGGATGTTGGTTACTGTATAGTATGTGTAAGTACATGGGTGTTGGTTACTGTATAGTATGTGTAAGTACATGGATGTTGGTTACGTATAGTATGTGTAAGTACATGGATGTTGGTTACTGTATAGTATGTGTAAGTACATGGATGTTGGTTACGTATAGTATGTGTAAGTACATGGATGTTGGTTACTGTATAGTATGTGTAAGTACATGGGTGTTGGTTACTGTATAGTATGTGTAAGTACATGGATGTTGGTTATTGTAGGCATTTGATGACGTGGAGAGAAAGACTCGTCTCAAAGAAGACGGGGAGAAATTCAGGAAGAGGATTGAGTTGGATCATGAGAAGAGTAAACTTAGCCTTAGTCAAATATACGAGCAGGAGTATGTGAAACTGAGGGATGTAAGTACACCCACCCGTACTCACTATATGATATCCACAGTGTAGTCTACCACGTCAAGTATATTATACTGGCACTGACCTCTACTACACAATCTTCTTACTGTTGTAGAAAGAGGAAGATGAAGAGGATAAGGTTGATCCACAAGAAGAGGAGATAAAGAGAATGATGTCTTCTCTCTTCTCTAAACTAGATGCCTTGTCTAGCTTCCAGTTCACCCCTAAACCGGTATGTACCCACTACACTGTATTATATAGAATATCTTCTTACCGAGTCCAATGCTATAATATATATATACATAATACATGTGCTATACTTAGGCCCCTAAAGAATTGAAGATAATATCCCATCTACCCTCAGTGGTTGTGGAGGAAGTGCAACCAGATACTGTGGCAGATAGTGCTAGACTGGCCCCTGAGGAGGTTAAGGTATGTCTAATATAATATACATTGTACTATATAGTATAATATATTACTCATCTATAGAAACCATTAGTACAATACTGTATGTTATATATCACTCATCTATAGAAACCATTAGTACAATACTGTATGTTATATATTACTCATCTATAGAAACCATTAGTACAATACTGTATGTTATATATTACTCATCTATAGAAACCATTAGTACAATACTGTATGTTATATATTACTCATCTATAGAAACCATTAGTACAATGCTGTATGTTATATATTACTCATCTATAGAAACCATTAGTACAATACTGTATGTTATATATTACTCATCTATAGAAACCATTAGTACAATACTGTATGTTATATATTACTCATCTATAGAAACCATTAGTACAATACTGTATGTTATATATTGCTCATCTATAGAAACCACGAACGGAACTGAAAGAACGAGATGAGATGGACTCAACAGACAAGAAGAGAATCCGCAGACAGAAGAAAGCTAAGCACAGGAAGTTAGAGAAGGTGAAAAAGACGGCTGAAGCACGGGTGCAGAAGATCAACCCTGGTCTGGGTAACAAGAGGGCAGAGCAGAGAAGTATAGAAGCTATAAAACAGGCTGTCGTTAATGAGGGACGTATCATCAAACCTTCCAAGGTGAGACAACTATTTACTGCTTGCACTATGTACTGCTTGCACTATGTACTGCTTGCACTATGTACTGCTTGCACTACGTACTGCTTGCACTGTGTACTGCTTGTACTACGTGCTGCTTGCTGATCAGACTGTAGTGGAAACAATATATCCAAGAATTGTCACATGTGGTCACATTTTGGGGGTAGAATGTAAATGTAAATATAAGTAGTTGATAAGCATTCTAGTAAAATTGAAATTGGATTGGCTGATGGGGTCAACAAGGGGTAATAAAATGTTTTTCAGTTCATTTTCTTGTGTGTTGATGGTTGAAATATCTACATGTAGGTGCAACTGTCTTATTTATGTTTGATAACTTGGAGTTGTTAGCCCATTAAATATCACACTGTAAGGTTGGATAACTCCACAAAAGTTTCCCATAATTTTACATTTACTATCATGTTTGTTATACAGGAATCTGTGCTACCTGACAAGACGTACTCCTCATCTAAGGAGTTCTTTAAAGCTCTACAGAATGAAGTCAAATTGGACAAGTCTAGACCCAAGAAAAAAGTTGATAACAAGAAATGGGTGAATACTAAATCAGCAGAGAAGCTGAAACTGTAGTTAGTATTAGGGTTAGACTGTGCTTCATGATCAGTTTAGACTGGATTCCAGGACACAAGTGACATACTGTTGTAATATAAACAAGGTGATCTACCACAGTAAGGTTATTCAGTGTTTGTCCTATTAGAAGAATTATCTTAATAAGTTCAGATACAAATGTCTTGGAGATCTACTTGAAAAGTTTATTTTGTAACTACATGTACATACAGTGTATAATACATTTATAAAACTGGACGTGTCTAATACAGCTAGGGGACTGGATGCATGCTGTAGTTGATGTAGATTGGTATATTATATTTAATATAATAGTGTATAATGATGCTCTTTTAAATACTCTTTCACGTCAGCCAACTCTGTAACTCCCTACACAACACAGTATAAGCTGGTGTTAAAATATAGTCAGTACATACACTACAATGTGGATACAGTACACAGTAAAAACAAGAGTGGACTTTGAGATAAATTGTGTATATTACATGCAATGCCTATTATAAGACTCTTCCCTCCCAGTAGTAGTACAAGGATTATGGTGTTAGAGGGGCTGCACACACACACACACTGAGTATACATTATTTATATTGTTATAAGTATATTTGATTTAATGTTGTAAAAGTAAGGTGGGTCTAGACTCTAGAGTGTGCTATTATATTTTGACATGATTGTACCTGTAACTGGCTTCAGTCAGTTTCTAGACTGGGCAGAGTGCCAGCAGATAGTAGTATTATTAGAAAACCCCGTAAGATTTATGTTACACAAGACCTAATGAGCAAAAACTTATCTCAAATCATAATTTACATAGATTAATCTAATCCCTTGATATAGAAGTTATGTTCTCATGCAGTCACACTGGTCGGGAGACTAACAGGAGCCACGTAGGGGTATCTACCATACATGTATACTGACACCATTACTAATGTAGCTCCAAATATAAACTGAAGAGATAAGTGAAAGTTAAAGAAGTATATAGAGATTATACATGATAGTATTATAGCTGCTGAGGTAGCAAATCCTTTCAATATATTGTCTGCGTATTTGACTACAACAGCCACAAGTAGTCCACCACCAGATGACAGCATAATAGATACCCAGACAGCCCAATCATATCCCTTAAAGAAACCATGCTCACTGACGTCTTTACCATCCTTCACATACAATGTAACTAAACCTAAAATATACAAGGGATAACAGTAATAACATCTAGTAGTACTAGTATTCATTGTGGTGTTGCATATCAACTTCAAGTAGTTGTATGAATGTATGCCTACATGGAAATACTGAATGGTTGGTTGGAGGTTGTATAACAACAGATGCTACCATAGGGGATAACTACAGATTACTTGTCTCTCTACAAACAGTGAGCTAATCCAATTAATTAATGAGGATTATACAGATAATACTGTGTGGTGGTGGTTTTACTGTACTCTACTGTAGCAGTCTTCTACATAGAATATAAATCAGTATAATTGTAGAGTATACCTAGTAATGTCATGGGTATGTTTAGTTACAGTAGTATAATAATTGTGCTAAGCTATAATACCCCAGCGTGACCATTTCATAATAATATGATACGATTGCACATTGAGCAAACTGAAAGGCTGGGAGTGCCAAGTGGAAACAATCGCATACAGAGTAACACACCCTCAGTATCAACTACATGTACTGTTTACTATACCACTATGTAAATTGTAGACCCTATGATTGCTATTATTAGACTAATACATAGTGCGTCCTTCTAAAATTAACTTTCAGAACATTTTATTACTGATTGTAATCAACAACTAAATATATTACCATGGCTCAAGGGATAGATACAATTTTATGTAAAATATTTCATACATGTATCTATGACGAAACTGCTAACGACTGGAACGGCAACACCCCTTACAGCGTTTAGCATTTCATGTCATATCAACAGATGAGGCTGGCAAGTGTTGTTCACACTCGCATGGTCCTATCACAATACCTATATGATCTATTTAGGAGCCTCAATACTGGTATACTGATTGGTTAACAAGGTGCTGGTGGCCGAGTGGTCTAGCACTAGTCACTCTGGTCTTGCAGCAATGACGCAAGTTATCTGCAAGGACATGGGTTCGAGTCCTGCCAACGACCTGGAGGTTTTCGTCGCGAAGAAGATTTCCCCTCTGTGCCATATTGAACTATAATAATATCCAGCTCTAGGAGCCGTGGTGGCCCCTCGACTAGCTCTGCTATTGGGCAGCCACGATAAAGAATTGTGTTTGGCGCCACGGATATTATTATATATTATTGTTATATTATTATAGAACTTCGCATAAGAATGTGTTTGGAGTATGCGTTCTCTCAGCCCAGTTAATACAGTCTGTCATCAACACACCCACCCATTCTCGTAGAGGGCTCGGAACCCAAGCTATATCTGAACTATACATTAGAATAAACTGTTCACCAACCTATTATGGTCCCAAGGAACCCAAGCTGAACGTTCCTCAACCAGACAGACTGAGACGAACCCTTCAGGATTTTCTCAAAGTAAACGCCAGCAAAGCCAGACATCAGACAGCTGGATATCACAGCCACCATTCCTACCAATGCATTCTGGTTCTTGGGTGCCTCTGCCGCCGTGCTTCCAGTGGAAGTGGGCTGTATCTGTACTGCTGCTACACCCCCCATTAGAATAACCAAAGCGGACCACTGCTGAGGGCTAAGTTTTTTGTTCAGCATAACAACAGAGAAGAGAGCTGTGGTGAGTATCTTGAGCTGGTAGCTTACCTAGAAAGTTGTACTACAGCATGTACTATGTACTATAGAATGCAGAACTGGAGCATTACATTTGAACATTTGTGTTTGAATTCATTTAACTAGAGGTAGATGGAACTGTGTGGAAGTATATGGCCCATTAATCATGTGGGACACCCGTAGGCTATCTACATTTCTGGCTCAGCTGTGACCTGCAGCTGCAATGCTCATACAAATACTTCCTACTATGATATACAACTTGTCAATGAAATAAATTTCACATCATTTCTTTGAAACCATACTTAGGTCACCAATTGTTGAATATGTTTAGTGACGTCATGTATTGCTACACTATACAATACAGTCACTGACCCTCACTACTACTACATGGCCACTCTCTAGCACCACTACACTGCTACTGTTATGACTGAACCATTAGGTAACCTCACCTGGTACGTGGCAGCATCTAGGTTAGAGACGGCAAGGAACTGTAGGTTGTTCTGTATGACGTATACAAACGCAGGTACCGACACCTTTACGTTGTCCATAGGATTCATAATCAGATTCTGGTAGAGATGATCCAGCCACTTGGATACACTCCGTTCCTGTGAAGAGAGTAAACTAGACTATAGTAATAGGCTACTGACTGCTATAGTACATCATGTACTGTCACAGTATACAAGAATGGTGGTGCATGGGATGAGAGTAGATACAATATTCCACTACAGACCACTTCCTACTATTCACCTACTATAACACATGTACATTGTGTAGGTATCCAAACAAACACAAATTATATTCCCATATTATGAGAAGTAAGTCATCTATATTGATTAACAATGTATTTTACATGTATTATTACAATAACTATATATTACATGTACATGTATGTATAAATTATATTACTATATATTATATAATTATACATATTATTATAATTATCACCACATGATGGGATGTCTGATGGGTAAGAGTGTATAATATCCAGTCTCACCAGCACCAATATTATATTATGGCTGAGGACCACATCCCACTCTACATAAGCTTATGTCTATCTAGTGTGTAATTATTAGCATAATACTCATAAATATAATAATAACAGACCAGCAGTAAGTACTACACAGTGTACTATACAAACCAGCAGTAAGTACTGGACCATTGACTGTACGAGTCATACACAGTGTTAGTACTGGACTACTGACTGCACGAGTCATACACAGTGTTAGTACTGGACTACTCACTGTATGAGTCATACACAGTGTTAGTGCTGAACTACTGACTGTACGAGTCATACACAGTGTTAGTACTGGACTACTCACTGTATGAGTCATACACAGTGTCAGCGCTGGACTACTCACTGTATGAGTCATACACAGTGTTAGTACTGGACTACTCACTGTATGAGTCATACACAGTGTTAGTACTGGACTACTCACTGTATGAGTCATACATACCTGATACAGAATGATGAGTAGAGCTATTATACACTTGTTTAACTCAGCCAATAGAACTGCTGTAGCAGATATAAACATCTCATCGACATCCCTAGTCCTGACGTACCTCATCCACAGTATCAATGCGGCATTCTGTACAGTAAGCGTTACCAGACTAACGTACTTTAAGCTAACTGCAATATTTGAGAGCAAAACAAACGCTATTATAGTAAGAAATGATGTCGAGATAAAATTGGTAGTAAAGACTTATGCACATTATCTTCAACAAACATTACCGAGCCTACACACCAACAGTGTACTCACCAGGTGGAGTCACTTGACTTTTTCCTTGGCTATCAGATGCCATTATAACAAGTGATTTATATCTTGTCCAAGTATGTATTTACTGAAGAGAGAACAGAAATATTGGTTCATTTACATGTACATTGTAATTATATAGGTCTATTATATTACTCGACGATTTAGCCTGCACCACCGTCTCTAAATTAGGAACAAACATGAGTAACTTGTTGTATGCATTACTGTACATAACGTGTAACATTATTATTATATTTAATACAATATTAAACTAATAATTACAATAATATAATTACAAACAATAATTATAATTATATTATTATGATTAATATCATAATTAATTATATTAATCATAATAACACAATTAAATATAATTATTGTTTGTAATTATTGTTATACAATATTATAATTATTATTATTATAATTATTTATTATTATTTAGTTAGTAATTACTAATTAATTATATTAATTATAATTATTTTATACAATTCAATTCATATGATGTCCTTGATAAATTACTATAATAACAGAGATTCTCATAGTAGAGTACTTAAAGCCTAGATTCAAGCTCATCTTAGATTATAATGACTTAATATTACTAAATATTGACAAAACAGTACATGTACATGACTTGTATTGTATATATGAAATGAGAAAAAAAGAAGCCAAACCCTTTTGTAGTCCAAGAATTTGTCGAACTCGTACTTTACACCATAGAGTTATCTCTATGCTTTACACCTCAGAGCTTTACACTGCGCTATTGCTATGGACATTACTACAGCAATATATCTCGGTCTAAAGCGTTGAGTTGTCAAGTAAAAGTGCATTTGTGTTAGAGTTGCATTTCCGTGTTAAGAAGCAAATATACATAGAAAATGTTATTTATGCTTCCCTAAGAATGTCAATGTCATACCGATTAATCACGATGGGAGCCTTTGTCGACAAGCAGGCAAACATTATTTGCTGTTTGCTAGCACATGATATCCGTTTTATTGAATCGTAAGAGTGTTGATTGATTGTAATTATAAAAGTAATTTGAACTGGTGGGGTTGGCTCTTATCTTTTCACCAAATCAAAGTTGTTATTAAATGCCCTTAATAAATACCTGTGCTATATTCATGACACATTGAATATCATTAATTCCGGGTGAATTAAAGTAAAAGTAAAGTATTCGATTAAAAATTAATCACCTCATGAATGAAATTGAATTGTCAAATTAAAATTAATAAAATATTATTATTATCATTATGATATTTTTATTTTTTACCTAATAGTAGTACTAACTCTCTCTACTATCTATTTTCCGTTGTCTTCTTCCCAAGCCGGGGATAGAACAGGGAGTATAACAATGGACTGTTAAATATTTCCACCTAACCTAACGGTGCACAACATAGTTGGAGTGTAGGCATACAACTACACAGTAATTTCTACATAAAACTAAAAATATTGATACCAAATATTTAACTTGAATACTTGGAGGAAGAGTTAGGTGGCCCAAACAAAGGGTTGGTGTCATCAAGGAGTAACTTACTTCTTGGTGTTATCAACCTCATGCGCAGTGTTCTGTGTGGCATATCTGTTTTTTGAGTTTTCCTGTTTCAAGTTTACTTTGACATTCACGTCGTTATTATACACAGTTCAAATAGGACTCCATGATGCTGAGCTACTATCTTGTTTTATCGAATTCTTATTTAGAATTACACTGTTACTCATCTCTCCTGCTCCACATACACCCATCCTCTTCTGTAATCTGGGAGGCAACTTTCCTGAAAAAGTTGAGGCGGCCAAAACTGGACTGGCTAACAGTGGCGGTGTGGGGAGGGTGGGTGCAGTGAGGGTGTGTGCGGGAGGAGGGCAGAAGGAGGGTGGGGCATCTCCCCCAAGAATTTTTTGAAAATTCACACAAAAACAGCTATTTTGATGCATTTGGCCTGTATATTTGAGCAATACGTGTTGGTATGAAAGTACAAAATGTTGTGTAGTAATCTGCAAATAGTAAACTTCAAAATTAGTATACTGCAAAAAATTGCTTCTCTGTTTGGCTTGGCCATGACGTACCATTGTAGTCCTTTACATGATGTAGGGCTAAAAATGTACACACATTAATAAGAGGGGAAATAGTGCAAAATCAGTTGGTGGATAGAGATGAAAAGTGGTATTCTAGGTTTCCTGAACCCTGAAGGACAGTGTTCGAAGTGGAACAAATGAGGTGGGTGGGTACACTGTGCATGCAATCTTAGGGCATTCCCTATAGATGAATATAGAATTACACATGTAGTGACCCTATCTTACAAATGAGATGAGTATTGTATAGCTATCCACTTAATCTTATGGTAGCTAGTAAATTGAGTGAATTACTAAAATGAAAAAAATTTTCCTTAATGGGATTCGAAGTGTCCCTATACATGAAGACCGAGCACACTACCATTACACTATCAGATCAGCAGTGGCTTCATGAAAAAGCTAGCCATCAATATGTTGATACACATAATAGCATCATTTTCACTAGAGTATGTTTATATCATGCCGGGCAGGGTAGCTATGCCTTCTGATATTAGCTTGATTGTTTATTTTTTTGACAAAAAGTTCAGGCGGCTAAGGCCACCTCAGCCGCTTAGATAGTTACGGCCATCGTAATGTTCTGTGAACTATTAACAGCTGTTCTCTGCTTTACATTTCCTGTTCTCCTAATTTCCCTTTTTACAGTCTGTAATGTAATGTAATGTGTAGTGTAATGCAATGTGTGCACGCATTGACCATCTTTTATCCTGGCTCTCTCTTTTTTATCACCAATCCAGTTAAATGTAATTTGCTGAATTCAGGCTTCTAGGCCAGCATGACCTCAATTATTTACTTTTTTACTGCTAGGTGAAAGACATAGTGATGGCACATTCTGCACAAAAAGGAAAGTTGTTAGCAATAATAGGTGATGAGGTGAGATTTAGGCTGCTATGCCAACTCCTTTGATAATTCGTGTTTTGATAAAGTAAAATAATCTTTTTTTTTCCATTTGAGATAAGCCACATTCCATATAAATAATATTTCTATTAATTCGTGTAATTTCAAATGTTCAACTAAATCTGCAGGAGTCCGTGCTGTGCGCAAACCAAAAGTGTTATTTCTATTTCACCAGGACACAGTAACTGGATTTTTGTTAGGAGGAATTGGAGAACTAAATAAGATCCGGACTCCCAACTTTCTAGTCGTCACCAAAGGTTTGATTTATTCTATTCTCTGGAATTGTGAGTCTCCTACATGCTGAACATCATCACTTTGTATCACGAATTCGGATACTTGTGAGAGAACCGCCTATAAACTAAATGCATATTAATATGTCTTATAAGCATTTAGAGCAACTGAATTCTCTACATAATATCTAGTGCTATTAATCTTTCAGATACAAGCATTGGTGAACTAGAAGATTGTTTTAAAAGTTTCATCACAAGGGATGACGTTGCCATAGTGCTGATAAACCAACATGTAAGTTGAGTATGAAATACATGCGGTTATATTGTTGTGCTGCATAGCCTAGGCTCTAGCTGATCTACCTTGTATATGTAGATGGTATTTGTTTTTATGCATGCAGGTAGCAGATATGATAAGACACGTATTAGATAGTTACACCCAGGCTATTCCTGCAGTACTGGAGATACCCAGTAAAGACCATCCATATGATGCGGCTAAAGACTCTATATTGAGAAGAGCAAAGGTCGGTAAACAGTGTCTCGTATCTAGGACCATGTCTCAATGCTATTAATTTCCAGCACATGCAGTGTGCTTTCATGGATTGAACTTCGCCCCGTTTTCCTAGTCTTTAAAGAGTCCATTTTAATACAGGACTATAGCTCTTTGACACAGCAATAACAACGTTACATTGTATATTAACTATTGTAGGGTATGTTCTCTGCGGAAGAGTTGAGATAGATGAAGGAATATCTAAATCTACACAGATATATGTACAGCTAGATCCACCCAATGTATTGTGGTGTAGCAAACAGTGGCTAGGCAGTCAGCATGTTACTCTCTTCAGTTAGTAGCCCTTGCTATCACAACTGCTATGAACTCCAATGGCAAGGACTGATAGGTTGTAACATATGGAATCTGTTGTTATTTTGTATTGAATGTAGAATAATTCATTATTTTATACATATATACATATATAATGTAATATAGTATTATTATTTACAATATATCTAAGCATATCGCCTGATACTGCAAACTATTTAAATAAAACAATGACCATAAATCTATATTACACCTTTATTTTTATTGTATACAAGAAGCATCCGTTCTTTTGACTAACCTGTTAGGCTGTTATGTACATGATCATTGGTTACTACACAATTGTAAAATACACAGTCACGTTATAGTGGTACATAATATACTCAGTAGTGTTATAATTATATGGTTTAACTCTTTAGCAGAAGATGACTTATTTTCAACAGTTATAGATATTACATTGATTAATGGGTGTACTACCACTACACCACTGGAAATATTATGAAACTGCACTCGGTGTACACACCATGTCATTTCATACATACAGTACACCCAAATCATGCATTAATTGCATAAATACAGGTTGAATCTATTGTGGAGCAAAACTGGCAAATATACACTGCAATGTACTATGTACTGTCTACAGTAAGTACATTGCCTTTATTCTGTATATACATACAGTTCCTTGAACACAATGCATTATCATTTTGAAGTACATGTACATGCTGCATAAACCGGAGTTGTTGTACCATGTACATACATTATTTGACCAATGAGAAGCAAGATTGTTTTACACTGCTTTCCAGCCAAACATGGTTGGGAATTGTATCTATGCACGTAAAGTTTATAAATGTATCCTGTCAGTAAAAACTGGGTAATGCAGTCCATATGTTTCGGGCATTCAATTCTTGTGTAATTTTTCACCCGCAATTTTAAAACTTAAATAATACCCTACATGTATCATGTGGCCTAACAACTGCAGTAAAACTACCATAAATATTGTATAATATCTATTTATGTTCCATCTATTGTAGTGATTACCCTTTTAACAAAGTTTACACCAACCTATGGAAAGAGTAAAAAATCTAAAGTGGGATACTATAATAGTTATAATTATTATAACTATTATAGTATCCCACTTTAGATTTTTTACTCTTTCCATATAATAATAGTTATAGTAACTATAACTATACAATACTTTACTTGTGAACTAAAAGCATTGCAATGGCTGTGTGTTTAGTATTGTAGAACTATATACATTGTGTATCAATGTTATTATGTTAAACCACTACTGTCGCACCATTCAATATTTTCAAATAATCTTGTCCATCCTTTTTCAGTAAGATTGATGTGTTGTTTGTATTTGATAACCTAGCTGCTGCCAAGAAAACCCTATTTTAATATTGGCTGATTTCACCTTCAATCAGCCTATGCTGGGAATTTTGGAAGCTCTCAAGCAGTTAATATAAAACTGTGCTACAGAGATAGCCATAGGACTTACAATGCATTGCATTGTTTTTTGTGGGCATGACTCTAACTTACTTATTCATCACTGTGCACAAGAGTTATTTATAGAATGACAGTTAGTGTTGGCTCAATAAGATTACTGGGCTATTTGATGTTAGTAGCTTACCTATGTACATAAGTTACAAGTATAGACTTAGAACAGGCATAGCCATAGGAACTTAACAGGTCTCAATGCTGAATGGAGGTCATAATAGCCAATATTCAAATGAGTTTATCTTGGCTGCCACTAGGTTTACAAAGACAAACAGCACATCAATCTTACTGAAATAAGATGACCGGTATTCTTTGCAAATATTGAATGGTGAGACAGTAGTGGTTTAATGTTAAATTATTAAAATAAATATTGCTTTATTATTATATGTTGATGTTCAATATTGAATATATAGGCTAACAATTTTATAGGCATACACTATACATAACACTACAGTATGAGTATAATAATAATAATAAAATGTATTCTTTTTGATTTTCATATTAAATAGACTGAGACTCCTTGCAAAAAGTATTACATATAAAAATGGCATCATCAATCATGGCCAGGCCACTTAACATCCCGTTATATTATACAGCAAGTTGGCCATAGATAGAGAGTTTGTCTTGTGCACAGTTGGTTCAGTATGGTTTAGATGGAGCTGAGTAGATAATATGTCTGCCCACTGTGCTAAGCAATTAGGTGCTGTAGAGCCTCAAACAACACATCACCAGCTCGGCTTTCTTAAAAAAAGGAAACCTTGCTTAAAAGAGGAGGCCTTGCCGGCGTGCAGACCTGTGCACTGTACCAACTGCACACGAGACACTCCTTTATGGCCACCTTTCTTGCAACAAAAAAATAGTATTTTAGGTGGAAATATCTAATAATTTTTGCATTAGGCTGTTGTTAAATAAATTAGTGAAGCAGAGTAGTTGTGCTACTTTGGGACCATAACAATATTACAGACAGATCTACCCATCAGTATCCCCATGAACACTGATGTGGTAATGATGGCCTATGAATAGTAACCGGTCTGGTGTGGTAGTGATGCCTGGTAAATGTAGTCGCATCCCTGTGAATGATGACACAAAAACCTGGCTAAGTGCCGTTAGATGTAAGCCTTTAATGAAATGAACCTATTAAAATAATACTCATCAGCTTAGGCAATCAATTAAGAATCTAGTTTCACTGATTCCACCTGCAGGTACCTAGCTGATGCCTGATGGTGTCTACAGAAGATGTTCCTACATTGCTCTCAAATCTCTGTCGCTCATTTACTGCTGTATCCACCAAGCATTATACTACTAAAATAGAAAAGCAGCGGCTCCAGGAACAGCATGTATCTCGGCTGAAGAATAGAGCCTTTGACTCTCTGCTCTTCGACTACGATGAGAACTTCTCGTCTGAAGCAGTTGAGTCTCAGATTGAAACAGTTAAGAGTCAGTTTCCCGTGACCGACCTTGGACCCAACAATTGTGAACTATTTCAGAATGCCGTGACTTCTTTGAAAGGTAGTAATTGCATTGCTATCAAGTAATCAAGTTATGGTACTAATAGATAGATATACAAGTATATGCATGTATTTATTTTACATTTGTATGAATTGTTATTTCCTATCAGATGGATGCTTTGGTAAATCTATTTTGAGATTCATTGATATTGTATTCTGGAATGATTTTAGGTTTTACGTACACGCTAGTAGCTTGTAGTTTGAATATGTTCACTACATTATAACATAATTTCACCTGATTCACAGCTGTCAATGATGAGGAATGTATAAAGGTGCTATCATTCCTGTTGCCTCTGGCTCACAGTGTAGTGAAAGAGAACAAACAGTTACTGAGCTATGCAGCTCTTCCTCAACTCCCTCCCTTGGTGAGTGGATAGCATAGTCTACCTCTATGTTAACTGTTAGCTGATGGAAATACCAGTGCAAAATGGCCAAATAGGATATTTTTTAATGTATGCTATTGTTGTAGTCTGGTGCCCTGCTAGATGAAGAGGAAATATTCAAGTATACACCTTTACTGGCCCCTTCACAATCACACCTATATACATACTACCCATCGTAAGTATACACCTTTACTGGCCCCTTCACAATCACACCTATATACATACTACCCATCGTAAGTATGCACCTTTACTGGCACCCTTCACCACCACATCTATCTGAAGATGTAGTTTAATATTCGGTAACACCAATGTTTAAGAAATATACACATCACATGTATGTGACAGCGAAATAAAAAGCTAATTTGATACTACTGACCGGTGTTTATTAGGTCACTGTTTATTAGGTCACTGTTTATTAGGTCACTGTTTATTAGGTCACTGTTTATTAGGTCACTGTTTATTAGGTCACTGTTTAATAGGTCACTGTTTATTAGGTCACTGTTTATTAGGTCACTGTTTTCGGACTCTGTGATGACTGTGGCTGATAGCGCATTTTCTGATGGCACAGCTTCCTCTACAAAGCAACCCTTTCAGCAATCAAACTTTCCAGTAAGCAATTTTCAAAATACAACTTTCAATCTTTTCGTTAGATTTCACATCTAAGTATACACTCACCAACTCAGATGAGGAAGCAGGTGCACCTGGAATATTGCATAAAACTTAACAATAATTATTACTAATTGTTACTAAAATGATCTTGTTATTTGCTTATTTGTACTGTCTGTCAGGTATTGATCTTGTTATTTGGTTACCTGTACTGTCTATCTCATCTCTACCATCTCTGGTTTACAGATATGTGATCCAATGTCTTACTGTCAGCCACCAACCACCACTTACAGCTCCTATGACTCACAGGTATAGTATATTCTAGTATGGTAGCTGTTAGATAGAGTATCACAACTAATAGTAACTGTTAGATAGAGTATCACAACTAATAGTAGCTGTTAGATAGAGTATCACAACTAATAGTAACTGTTAGATAGAGTATCACAACTAATAGTAACTGTTAGATAGAGTATCACAACTAATGGTAGCTGTTAGATAGAGTATCACAACTAATGGTAGCTGTTAGATAGAGTATCACAACTAATAGTAACTGTTAGATAGAGTATCACAACTAATAGTAGCTGTTAGATAGAGTATCACAACTAATAGTAACTGTTAGATAGAGTATCACAACTAATAGTAACTGTTACATAGAGTCTCACAACTAATGGTAACTGTTACATAGAGTATCACAACTAATAGTAGCTGTTAGATAGAGTATCACAACTAATCTTGTCTCTCTGTCATAGTCATAGAATACTTATATTGGAACCAGGTGTACACTTGTGAATGCTATTATTATATAGAGTTTGGTATGGCAAGGTAGAGTGACAACAATATTTGAAGTATAAAGTTCGTACATGTTCTCAATATCTGACCAACCACCTGTCTGGTTATATACATATCACTTACGACAGGCTTCGGGCTGTGATTGGCTGACACACTCATCCACAACCCTGTATGGTGCACTCACTAACTCATACGTGTCTGAAGATCTGCAGCTGACTCTGGAGTTGCCTCCTCTAGACTCAGCTCCAGTGCTCTTTGACTACTGCCACAAGTCACAAGGAGAGATAACTCCGGTAAGTGTTTGTTAGTTGTATGATACACGAGTATTTTTATGTCTGGCAGTCAATGATGTAGGAGTTTTTATTCCTTAGTATAATTGGTATATGTTGTTACATTGTAACCCATGGAAGGCCACCAATCATGTATACTATTTACTGAGAGTTATCTTTTAGACTGAGAATGCAATGACTGAACAGACATTAACTACACAGTATACACACTTTCGTTCCGACTCTGGTATTGGAGGGGAATATGTTGAGGAGCCAAGGCTTGAGCAATTTTTCCAACCAATTTCTTGGGAGTTAAAAAGGAGGTAAGCCAGTACTATTGTCTGAAGTAGAGCGCATAGTGGTTACTGATTTATATACAGTAAGTATACAGTTATCAGTCGTTTATAGTACTTACTCCAAGCATAGACATAATGCGTTCTATACCATCTATTCTTAACGAGGAAGCTATGATAGATACACATGTGCATGTATATGTATATGTATATGTGCATGTATATGTATGTAATAAATATTCACTCTGTAACTATCAGCCTTATTTCAATCTCAAATATTTTGTCAATTGAAGATTATTTAATATTTTAGTTATTAGCTGCTTTTATTAGCAGACAAGTCTGTCTGTGAGGCCTGCAAGCTGACCAACTGTTGTCCTAAACCTTTCTCTCATTATAAGCTCATGTCCTTTAGATGTGGCGGCCATGTTGGATGTGACATCATTGAGAAGCCATATTTGACAGAGGCTGGACCTGAGACGTTTGACACACTCTACAGATTACAGTTGTCGTGTCAGCTGCAGATTGAACCTGAGGAACGGGAAGCTAAGAGACACTTATATAATGTAACAATGACTGATTTAATGAAGGATGTATCTCTATTACTTGTGGGCGTGTCTTCACAATGCTTCATATTGGACACGGTGAGCTTTAACGACTACTCTCGTTCAAAACATGTTTACAGATGTATTGCTAACAAGTAGTATTAATGGGCACTTTCGGATCATAAATATCCACTAGACCATTCAGGTTCACAGTAAAAGAATTATTAGAATTACTCACCACCTAGGAACAATGCCGTGATTTTTACTGAATGTCAATGTTGAGAATGTTCTAATATTTGCCACTTGCAATTATTGCCAGCTTTTATTTCCATTTTTAGAATTCGGACAGCTTTTCTATCAAGCACAACCTGGTTGTGTCAGGATTATCCACACACTCTCTGGCAAGTGCCTGTAAAGTACTTGTTGATGCTGGGACTAATTATTACAGACTTGGCAATCTGTGTCAATCACAAGTGTCGGGTCTAACTATTACAGCTTTCCTCTACTCCATCTCACAGTATCTGAGCACCTACACAGCTGTCATATTAGAGGTGGCATCTAAAGCAAGGTCCCCTCTACACCTCACTCACCTGATGAACAGACAGTTACAGCAGCTTAGGTAAACAACCCACACTTTGGCCGCGTGTCCATGGCCTTGACCCCTGGCTTTCATGGTATCATTCGATTGGTTAGTGTGTATCCATGATAGAGTCAATGGTGTGTTGTAAGATTTGTTTGTATGGACTAGAATCTATAGCCTATGCTGTATTAGTATACCCACTGTATATTCATAGGTTATTAGCTAGACTGTGTTACTGTACGGAGCCGGGTGGTATAGAATACCCTCCAGCAGAGTTACCTGATGGTGTACATCTACTCTCCTATATCTACTCACAAGCGGAGAACTTTAACTCTCACCACACTTACCACCTCATACTCACTATACTACAGGATACTAGTAAACCCTATCTCAGGTATGTATACAACTATACAGTGGTGTATACACATACACAGTATAGTAGCACTTAGTCCTCCTATATTATTACTGTACTGACACCTAGTGGTTGGTTTATCATCTATATTACTCACATGTAGTCAAATGTATTCATTTATTACAGAAGTTTAAGTTATAATTATAGATTCCTTCAGGACTGGGTGTTCCTTGGCCGATGTTCTGACCCCTTTGAAGAGTTTATCATCACAGTTGATCCTTTTAAACTAGACACTCAGGGTATGTGCTGTACCACTCCTCTTTCTTTCACATGCCAGTAGATACTCAGGCTATGTACTCTACTGCTGGTAGACATGTTTAGTTTTGAGGGAGAAATTCAGCATGGAAACATGATGTGAGTTTGAGATAAGGATCCTTGTAGAGCACTCGAACTTCTAGCATAGAGTTGTTATTGCATGGTTACAGAGCTGTATATATCAGAGTTGCTATTCTGTGGTTACAGACAGGACGTACTGGACAAACGGCTACCTTCTAGATGATTCAATGACTAGCAAGTGTCTCTTTGTTGGGAATGATAGTGAGAAGATATTTGTTGGAGGAAAGTCTCTGGCTCTACTCAGAAGAATAGCCCCAGAGCATGATATACTCACGGTACGGTGTGATGTGCCCCGACTAGACATTTGTCTGAGTGAAGAACAACAGCTAGATATCAGCTCACAGTCTACTGTTTATATCGAGACAGTGAAAGCCTTAGTTAGTCATAAGATGTATACCAGGTGGGTGTTAGTACTGTATGTGTAACCTACTACATATAATGGTAGACGCTGTGCTGACTTAGTCCCCAGCATATTATTAGTAATGATACCCAAGTTACACTAACATGAAGTGATGTGTTACATAAATAACTATAGTGTGAAGAATAGTATTGGTAGAGTTGTCTCCACTCTAACTGGGTAGATAACTCCAGTTATTATGTATGCCACTTTGCTCACCATGTTATCCATTCTATTATTGCATAGGAAGATGATATTAGCGGAGAAAGAGCAGAGAAGGGTAGAAGTTATAAGGGAAGCCCAGACTGTACAAGCTGAGAGGCTTGCTGCTGTATATAGTAAGTATGGTATTATTATGTGTTGGACTTCTCTAATGAGTTATTCGCAATATGATTGGATAATTATTTAACTTATAATATGGAAGTTATTGTGTATTCACCATATCCAATATATAAGCTCACTGTATCCAGTGAATAAGCACACCGTATCCAGTGTATAAGCACACCGTATCCAGTGTATAAGCACACCATATCCAGTGTATAAGCACACCGTATCCAGTGTATAAGCACACCGTATCCAGTGTATAAGCACACCGTATCCAGTGTATAAGCACACCGTATCCAGTGTATAAGCACACCGTATCCAGTGTATAAGCACACCGTATCCAGTGTATAAGCACACCGTATCCAGTGTATAAGCACACCGTATCCAGTGTATAAGCACACCATATCCAGTGTATAAGCACACCGTATCCAGTGTATAAGTACACCGTATCCAGTGTATAAGCACACCGTATCCAGTGTATAAGCACACCGTATCCAGTGTATAAGCATACCGTATCCAGTGTATAAGTACACCGTATCCAGTGTATAAGTACACCGTATCCAGTGTATAAGTACACCGTATCCAGTGTATAAGCACACCGTATCCAGTGTATAAGCATACCGTATCCAGTGTATAAGTACACCGTATCCAGTGTATAAGCACACCGTATCCAGTGTATAAGTACACCGTATCCAGTGTATAAGCACACCGTATCCAGTGTATAAGCACACCGTATCCAGTGTATAAGCACACCGTATCCAGTGTATAAGCACACCGTATCCAGTGTATAAGCACACCGTATCCAGTGTATAAGCACACCGTATCCAGTGTATAAGCATACCTGTATATTATGTAATACTGTGATCTATTAACAGAGAGAATTACTGAACACCAACAGAGAGAGACTCGGAGGAAACAAAAGATTTATAATGAACTGAAGAGTAATATGGAAGAGGAAGCTTCAGTAAGTGTCTATGTCTATAGATAACTTATAGACACTGTGTATATGTCTATATACATGAGGTAGGCTGTAGAGTAGATAGCTTATAGACACTGTATATATGTCTATATACATGAGATAGGCCGGAGAATAAATAGCTTATAGACACTGTGTGTGTGTCTATATACATGAGGTAGGCTGTAGAATAGATAGCTTATAGACACTGTATATATGTCTATATACATGATGTAGGCTGTAGAATAGATAGCTTATAGACACTGTATCTGAGTACACTTACTCCCACTCTGTTATTTATTAACAGCGCAAGAAACAGGAAGTAGAAGAAGAGAAACAGCATGACAGAGAGTTGATAGAGAAACTGACTAAGAGGGAACAACTCCAGACAGAGGCTGATGCTAAGTTAGAACAGCAGGCACGGTGTGTGTATAGTGTTGATCTAATTACTATTGTATGGGAACGCAGTGATAGGGCTACTACATTGTATGGTTACACAGCTTAGTTACACCCCAAACCCGTGAGTTACTGTTATTGTAACTAATGTGCAATCTGCTGTGTATTAGGGAAGAGCTGACAGAATACTACAGACTGCTGAGTGAGACAGCTGCTGCCAGAGAGAGGAAGGCTCTGTGGAGAGTTAGACGTCACCAGCTCTCAGCTGAGAGGGAACGGTGGTTCGCTGAGAGACAGCTGGAACTGACCAATCAACTCCTACAGCTTGATACACGTAGGTGTTATTATATACAATCATATAGAATATATATGCTCCTGTCGCTTCAGTGGGATCATGTTTGTAATGGAGTGCTGGTGCAGCATATGCACTCTGTAATTGCAGTTAACTTATTCTCTCCAAGACTACATACTGTGTATTATGTGTGATTAGAGGCAGATATAGCTAGATGTGATGTGTAATACGGTATATGGTGGTATTACTTGAGATAGATATAGCTAGATGTGATGTGTAATACGGTATATGGTGGTATTACTTGAGATAGATATAGCTAGATATGATGTGTAATACGGTATATGGTGGTATTACTTGAGATAGATATAGCTAGATGTGATGTGTAATACGGTATATGGTGGTATTACTTGAGATAGATATAGCTAGATGTGATGTGTAATACGGTATATGGTGGTATTACTTGAGATAGATATAGCTAGATGTGATGTGTAATACGGTATATGGTGGTATTACTTGAGATAGATATAGCTAGATATGATGTGTAATACGGTATATGGTGGTATTACTTGAGATAGATATAGCTAGATATGATGTGTAATACGGTGTATGGTGGTATTACTTGAGATATATATAGCTACATGTGATGTGTAATACGGTATATAGTGGTATTACTTGAGATAGATGTAGCTAGATGTGATGTGTAATACGGTATATGGTGGTATTACTTGAGATAGATATAGCTAGATATGATGTGTAATACGGTATATGGTGGTATTACTTGAGATAGATATAGCTAGATGTGATGTGTAATACGGTATATGGTGGTATTACTTGAGATAGATATAGCTAGATATGATGTGTAATACGGTATATGGTGGTATTACTTGAGATAGATATAGCTCGATGTGATGTGTAATACGGTATATGGTGGTATTACTTGCGATAGATATAGCTAGATGTGATGTGTAATACGGTATATGGTGGTATTACTTGAGATAGATATAGCTAGATGTGATGTGTAATACGTTGTATGGAGGTATAGCTTTCATATTTAAGAACCTCAGCAATTCAAAACAGTGAAAAAGAAATGGGAAAGGCCGGAAGAGTTGGTTATCAAGGAGGAAGTGGATAAGGAGGAGGAGATGGATCCTCGGGCAGACAACTCCAAAGGTATTGTTACTGTTAACTCTGTAGTTGTAACAAAGAGCATAAAAGGAAAGAGGGATCACTCAATGATAATACCCTGTCCCACCAAATACGCCCAATTTGGCGCTCCCGGCGTTCCGCAGTTCACTTTCCCGCCATCTGCCTACTGGTAATTTGGATAGCTGTTCGATTTAAACCGCAACTTAACGATTGCTATATTTGCGATTCTGTATTAATATAAATAGAGGGTTTATACGACGCCGTTGTAAATAAGCGCTTCTTATTGGTCTGCGGAATGCCAATAGCCATAGTGGATTTGTACACAAGGTGGTACAACTCCTTGCTTAATCCGGACCGCGTTTGCAGGCGGGGAGGGACAGTTTTTGGCTCGAGTGATCCCTCTTTCCTTTTACCCTCTTTGGTTGTAACAACCTGCTTTAGTCCTGCAAGTAATCATATCATGCTACACGTATATACCCACAATGCATTAGTGTCATGCGTCATGTCATCAAGTGTTGAATTCATACTACTTTCTAGATGTGAAATCAACTGTAGCAGAAGAATCTACGGTCAAAGGTGAAAAACTTTATTCAGCACCAACGAGTTCAGATATTTTACCGCCTGACCCTTGCAGAACACCAGGTAATACATGACACATGCATCTGCTCTAATTCGTACAATTCACTCAT
Organism: Bugulina stolonifera; assembly: GCA_935421135.1. Classification (NCBI taxonomy): domain Eukaryota; kingdom Metazoa; phylum Bryozoa; class Gymnolaemata; order Cheilostomatida; family Bugulidae; genus Bugulina; species Bugulina stolonifera. The sequence goes on from OW285187.1 coordinate 35,537,352, forward strand.
CGTCTCAAGTGTGATTCGCTAACACCCAGTGAATATCTTGTAGACGAGGCTGATAAAGATGAGACAGATGCCGCGACTGGTGCTGAAGATCTACAGACGGCTGCAGTTAGTCCTTTGGTAGACACCAGTGTCTCTGTAGATAATACTTTACTTGCTACCTCTGCTAATCTGGCATTGAACGCTGTTTCTGCAGATCACACCTCTTTGAATACCTCATCTGCAGATATCAGTAAGCATATAGAAGAGGTTCTAAGCTCCAGCCCGCTGCCACTGAGTGCAAGGCCCCCTAAACGCAGTACTAAAGCTGTTGAAGGAAAGCATGCTAGCATGACTACATTTGATAGAGAATTTCTAGTCTGTAGACGTGAGTATTGCACATGTTACAAAGTGTACCTATTCTAATATATTCATAGGCTTTTCATACACTATTATATGTTCACATCTGACAGTACTATCTACAAGTACACATTTGTAACTCATATATAAAGTGCTTATGGACTCACCACCTTGTGTTATTTTAGCAAAACGCCAACAGCAGCCCATTAAGATCAGTGAGGAGCTTTTCAGAACACAGTCTGAAGAGGAGGTCCATTCCCACCTACCCCAGCCTAGTGTAACAGGAGGCGTGCTGGATGTTATCAGTCGGAGGGTAAATACATGTGACTACAACCTTCACTTATTTAGCTCAGGTTGAAGGCTCTCAGTCTTTAAGGTTGTAAGTGACTAGGGGATTTGCATGGAATACTTGAACAGAGAATTAGGAGAGCTCTAGCAGACGAACATTGTAACAAACACGTTAATATTATTGAGAGAATCCACCAGTTTGGGAGTTGTCATACCTTTGTTAGCTTGCTTAGAGAATTGGTTGAACACTCCCATCAGTCTTCCATCTCTTCTTGTTTGGCCGTTATTAAGTGGTTTATCATGGAAAGGTCATTGACCTGATATCTCCATGTAACAGCTGGTAATCTAAACGAGCCTTGCATGTAACTTTGACAGAGGCCTGCTGGTGTCAGAATGTCAGCCACAACGCAATCAGATGAAGTGGATAGAAATGTTCTGCGTCTGGAAAAGTTCCGTACAATAAATAAGAGGGGTCACGCTTCACACTCAAGTATCCAGGATATCATGTATTATGAGACGCAGCATGATGAGGTGCTGCCACCTGGTGAGAGCTGCTACAGTATGTTTATGCTGTTTACAAACTTGCATCAGATATTTCATATTTACTCACATGACTTAGTCATACATGTGTATGTTGGACCTACTAATAGCCTTTGCTTTCACACTTCACAGCCTATTTGTTCATCTTATAAATAATTTGTAGGTGAAATAGAAGCAGCTCCCATTCAACCAATCAGATTAGAGGATGTGGAAGAGGAAAACTCCCAATATGATGGACATCTTCCAGCAGAATGGGGTCAGTTCGTCATCACTACTATCTGAGATGAACATAAACCTGCTAGTTATTCATGTTGCCTGGTAGTCTACATTATTATCTTGAATATAAATATGCGTATTATATAGATAAGAAGTTAAAATGTATAAAAATCGCTATACTAAATATTCACTGTGACTAGTCTGTGTTTACTAAACCTCAGTTACATTGCCCTTCTTCCTAGACTGTGTACAGATTGATATCAGTTAATTTATGACATAAAAGGTGGAATATTTAAAGTTGTATATAATCAGGAATTTCTCCCAGGAACACAGGCTACACTATAGTGTAATATAGTAGGTGAGGTAGAGTGAGCCCATTGCCTGAATATTGTTTCACAGACATGTACATGTAGCAGTAACTATAGTTTAGTGGTTTTTACACATTTTAACTTCTGTTTTATGCTCTACTCATGTTATTCTGCACCATTTATACTTGTACAGCCTACTGTATGTATATTATATACAGTACATTCTAATTTTGTATGATTTAAATTTAAAGACATTGTGTAAATGCAGTGTAACCCTTGGAGATAACCTGGAACACCTCCTGTACTATTATACTGTTATTGATTTGATACAGTAAAACACCCGAGTTGGCTGGTTGATGCATACACTAGTAGAGATCAAGGAGTGGATAGGAAGGGGGTGTATCTGTATGAGCATGTCTCTCTACCAACATTACTTCACCAGAGTGTTGCCGTAGCCATCAGTGCCCAGTATGTATCACATGTACACACAACTACCACCATACCCACACATTGCCATCACACCCACGCACTACGATCACACCCACACATTACCACCACACCCACACATTATCACCACACCCACACATTACCACCACACCCACACATTACCACCACACCCACACATTACCACCACACCCACACATTATCACCACACCCACACATTACCACCACACCCACACATTACCACCACACCCACACATTACCACCACACCCACACTTTACCACCACACCCACACATTACCACCACACCCACACATTACCACCACACCCACACATTACCACCACACCCACACTTTACCACCACACCCGCACATTACCACCACACCCGCGCATTACCACCACACCCGCGCATTACCACCACACCCGCGCATTACCACCACACCCGCGCATTACCACCACACCCACGCATTATCACCACACCCACGCATTACCACCACACCCACGCATTACCACCACACCCACGCATTACCACCACACCCACGCATTACCACCACACCCACACATTACCACCACACCCACACATTACCACCACACCCACACATTACCACCACACCCACACATTACCACCACACCCGCGCATTACCACCACACCCGCGCATTACCACCACACCCGCACATTACCACCACACCCACACATTACCACCACACCCACACATTACCACCACACCCACACATTACCACCACACCCACACATTACCACCACACCCACACATTACCACCACACCCAAACATTACCACCACACCCACACATGACCCAACTAACTACCACTGCACTCATATAATAATGTTCTGATTTATATTCTAACACTAATAACAGCAAAGTGATGCTATACTACACTATGTTTTCATTGGCTACTTGCAGGATCTCCCTGTCCAATCAGGCTGCTCTCAGTTATTTCATGATTGATTTAGAATTTGACAAACACATGGACATCCTTCACAGCTACCTCCTGCTGGCCAAAGGAGAGTTCTGCCAGGCATTCACTTCTCCTTTGTTTGAAAAGGTAGAATTATTATACTTACTTTAGCACATGTAGTAGGCCTATACATTTAGTGCCCTACATCTGTTTCATATGTGAACAACATATACAGGGTCTTGTCTTGCAACTGGTTATATTAGATAGTGCATGTGTGCTTTCAGCTACACAGTATAGAGGGTGATCAGCCACTGCTATCTACCTACTTTCTCACAGACACACTCGGCAAAGCCTTGCAGCACGCCCCACTGTCAGACAATCAGTTTACTGATAATGTTACTATCACTAAAGGGAAGATTCCCAGGTTAATGGAGACTTACACACTCAATGCCTTCTCATGGTTATCCCTCACCTATAAGGTATTTATAATTACTATATTATAGTATATAAGGTATAGGAGTTGTGTGCTCCTACTCCCTCTATGTACTGTTTAGTATAATAAATGTACACGTACATACATACTAATAGTTTAACATGTTACAGGTACCATATTATATACATACTAATAGTTTAACATGTTACAGGTACCATATGTACATACTGATAGTATAACGTGTTACAGGTACCATATGTACGTACTGATAGTATAACGTGTTACAGGTACCATATGTACATACTGACAGTTTAACATGTTACAGGTACCATATGTACATACTGACAGTATAACGTGTTACAGGTACCTTGGCCTATGAACATTCTGATAACTACAGAGCAGGTAGCTATGTATGAAAAGGTCTTCTCCTTCATGATCAGTCTGAAGCATATTTCTTACCTGCTTGCTGACAGTTGGCTTTCACTCAAACTATCTACGCAAACACATTCCATAGGCAGCGAGTCTCATCAGTTTAGGCAGCTACACCTTATAAGGTGAGTCAGCACCACTGCTATGTATTCACTCAGCCAGTCACAGTAGTCAGTCAATCCGAGTCAGTCAATTCATACATTCCAATCAGCTATGAATCCTACAATCATACACAGTGTACATGTAGTTCTAGTAGACAATGTGAATACTTCATGCCTTGCACTGTTCGATGACCAAAGAATAATTTGTAGCGCTCTACAGTGAATATAGCTAAGCTATATTTCAGTGTATGTTGTGTGTTTACCAGACACGACATGCAGCACTTTGTCAAGGTCATGCATGGCTACCTGGCGCTCCAAGTAACTCAAGTCTCGTGGCATCAGTTCCAGACGGAGCTGCAGACGTCTGTCAGGGACCTGGATAGTCTGTATGAGAGTCACATGAAGTTCATCAGTCGCTGCCTATCAAGGTGTTTCCTGTCACATAAAGTGCAGCAGATCAAGCAGGTGGTGGATGGGATCCTCAAGTCCATCTACAAGTTCCATGCCCTGCTGAGACTCGGTCACTGGCAGCAGAATGAGTTGGGAGAGTTTGTACATACAGAGTATGACAATATTATTAAGGCTTACCTACCGTTCAAGGAGTTCACCCAATTCCTCAATAAGGGTAAATACATACATGTAATGTGCAATACACTTCGTATAAGTATAGGCTATATGTGTAGTCATGAGTGGACAGTGTATGCTCTCCAGTAAAATAGTGGGATATCAATATTCTAGTACAATGGTGGGATATCGATATTCTAGTACAATGATGGGATGTTTTAGTACTGACCAAGATGACAGAATCTGACAAGAATCAGCACCTCCAAGAACTCCAGATGATGTTAAACTTCAATGGCTACTACACCAGACAGCCCATGAGATAAAGAGATTTTACTGTAAAATTTTATTATTTAACGAATTAAAAAACCTTTTATGACACAATTAATAATTACCTAAGATTTTCTACAACTTTAATAAATGTTTTTCTACCATCATGTCTTTAGCTCTCTCTGGTTTATCATTATCTAAATGTATGAATGAGACGGTGCCCTGCAGCAAGTCTTCATCTTTCAGTGAAGCCAAGTGGTGAAGGTTTTTATGGATATAGTCAATTATAAGACACAAGTCTTGAGGTTCTACATTCTCATCTTTATTGAAGAAACATCTCCACAATGCACTAGCTAATGTTTTGTCATCTGTAAAATATCCTTCATCGTAGCTTATCACTGCTTCTACAAATAATATAATGTGCATGCAGATTTAGTCAATCAGATATATATAACATGTGACATCATACACCCCAAACCCATGTGTTCATCAACAATAAACAGAGTATAATACCACTGTATTGACCAATCATATACAATGTACCAATTCTACTGACCAATCATATACAATGTACCAATTCTACTGACCAATCATATACAATGTACCAATTCCGCTGACCAATCATATAGGCTACATAGTATACAATAGTTTACCAGTGTATAGTTCTCCAAGCGTAACTAATCCTTTTTTACGCTGCTTGCCTACAGCCAGTTTCTTCACTTTCTTCTCCATATCTGTCCACATGTGTATATTAGTCCGTGACGTCAGGAAACTGACATCCTTTTCCATCGAAGATGTTTGATTCCTCAGTCTAATCATCAGCATCCACATGTGCAGCTACAGAACACATGTGCAGCTACAGAACACATGCGCAGCTACAGAAATCATGTGCAGCTACAGAAATCATGTGCAGCTATAGGTTATAAAAATCATTGAAAGAGTTAGAACTGTACAATGTACAATCTCAACTCCAAACTCAGCTGTATTGTAATATCTGTATTATCAAGGTGCATAGAGCACTGACATCACTTCATACTACTGGGGAGACTAAAGACAAAGTTTGTATATAACTCACCTGCACAACTGCAGCCCAACTGACCATAGTATCCGGCAATCTAAATCTTTGTTTAAACGTGTCAAACTCCGCGTACATAGTACAAGAAACGTAAAGTTTTATGCCAGATTGGTCTAACTTGTGCTTAGGTAGTTTTGTGGAGCCAAAAAAGCCGAGTTTCATAATCAGGGAGTCAAAACGATTTAAAGGTTTCTTTCTCTGTCCAACTTGGAGTCTGCAATTACATTGTATTTTACCATCATTCAAAGTGATACGATATGACCACTCAGGTTTTCAGGCTACATGCTTTTTATACTCAGTATATGACCACAGGAAATGATGAAGTCACCAAAATTGAATACCTACCTATTTTGTGGTTTACCGGAATCCAGAAGTGGGGCAGATGTTGTGAAGGAAGCCAATAATCTAGGCGTGTAATTGTGTAAGAGAAACTCTGATCGACTATAGGTAACAGCAAGACGTGTGTAAGACTGCCCTGTCCACAGCCTTTGACAACAGTGTTTTACAACATTCATCATTCTGGACTGTGAATGGAATAGAAGAATACATTAAACTTTGAGCTTTGGCTGGTTCATTAGTACATCATATGGCTCACAAAGGACAGGGTAGGCCTAAGCCTCTTCTTTGGACAGGATATTGTTTAGTAATCTGATTTGTAAATTCTATACAATTTGGTACAACCGTACAGAAAGCTTTACACCAGACCATCTGTACAGTCATTATTTATTCTACAACAATCCCGAAAACTGATTTTCTCCAATGCAACACAGCTACAACCCACTGCTTTACAAAAAATGTTCGACTCATTTTTATACATTATTTTCGACTCGTTTTATTTTAATTTTACAAATTTTGGTGGGTCACCCTGAAAGAGCAGTACGCTCCATTAACGGTCTAAACACTCTCTACCACTGAGGTGCTTCCCTTATACTTATCAAAATTCAAGAGCATATGATTTTATGAATGAGGATTATCATTATGATAGGCTAATAATAATTTCTTATCTAAGGAACCTTAAGTGAATAGGCGTGTGTTTTGCATTACGCTACAGACAAACTAGGTCTTAGTAATCAATTAAACAAACTGGTAAAGATCTGCGTCTTTGCTAGTAAAACAGATAATCAAAATAAAAATCACTAAAAATGAATGAAAGAAGAAAATAATAAAAAAGCTATGAAAAAGAAACCGGAAATGGGGTCAAGGGCAAACTACTTAGAAAATTACTCGATATCTTATTAGCGACTTGCAGGAGGGAAGAAAACTCCTCCCACATTAAACATACGTTTGTTTGAAACAAAGAATTTGAAAGTACATTGATATGTGTTGTATGTATTCATTGATATACATTGTATTGTATTGTATACATTGATATGTATGTATGTATATGTATTGTATTATACATTGTATATGTATCTATCCTATATCGTGTAAGTCAGTGACTGTACATGTGTTGTACATTCGTAGTCAATTTATGTTGTCCAAAACAATTCACAGACATAGTTAAGTGAAGCTCAATGTAGCAAGGCACCATTATTATAGTGTTATTTATCTCACCAGTCATGTCCTAATGTAGCTTCAGAAGCATGTATACTACAATTCACATCTCATCTTACAGAAAGAATATGAATATAATGTACACTGTCAACGATAATATACATGTAATATACATGTACATGAGATGAAACAAAAGTATTAGATATCAACAAACAAATAAAGTGATTTAATGCAATGTCAAATTATATTAATTCTTTATTTTTAATATAGGTGAAAGTTAACATAAGTATAGATACATGAAATAATTGCTCGTTGAGGAGTGTAACAGTTGAGTATACATAGATGATAGACATGGCTGTACAGACAGAAAAGCACATGCAACCTATGCATGCATGCAAGTACAAATCACCTACATAATGCTTTATGAAACCTTCAATAACATTATTTTCTGAAAAATGTATGCCATGAATTAGGTTCACTAACCATTTATATGCAAGAAAATAAAACCAATAAGTTTATAGTCAATACACTAAGAACAATAGAAATATTTATTGGGATTCAATCAATTACTTCACATTGCAAGAAGTAAAATGATTTAGTGAACTAATTAACACAAATGAGTGGAAGTTATTAATTTCAAATGGAGTTATATTATTCCACATAACCAGGCAATGTCCATATTATTTAATATTATAAGCAATGAGCAAACGGACCTGTAGAAAGAATTTATGTGCGGAGAGAAATTAAATGAACATAATTAGAAATGAGCTAACTGTATAGCATTAAGGTTAGCAAATTTCATTTGACAACTTCGAAAACATAGCAACTTACCTTGTCATTACAAAAATATACATGTGTGAAACAATGGTGTAAACTACCATGCCTTCTGGGCATAAGCAGACTAAGCTTGTAGCAAATATGAAATCTATATCTTCATCGTAATATAGAACCAACTAATAGTATATTAATTTGAGCAAGTCGTCTGCACTGTTGTAGCTATAGCAGTGAGATAAAGAGGCAGGTAGCACACACTACCATAGCTGGTGAGATAGAGAGGCCTACAGATTGATGTAGATTTTATCGCCTTTCAAAGTAAACATCACGGATTTGCCTCTCATGCTTGTCGACAGCATCTCTGCTATAGTGTGGGATTAATGGGAGCCGTCTGGCCGAGTGATCTATCTCTGGTAGGTATATGTCATCTGTATGTCTTGTTGATAGAACCATGCTATAATAATTATAATGCACACGTGTTGACTGATATAAAAATACTACAAACATACAGTAATCAAATACACTTTATAACAGCTTGTTGCTGTGTATTCTCTAAAGTAATACAATAGCTCAGTGTCTACCCTATATTCTTTATGATGGTTTATGGTTACAAAGGCAAACCTTGTAATATACGACAGTAAAGCGGTACACACAATCATGTATTACAATTACTGCTAACCACTGAGTTTTCTCCTCATATAAAACATGATTCACAGTTTACTTACCTAACAAGGTGACACCAAAGACAGACAGTTTGTGCTGTGGCAGTTACAGGCAAACAGAGTGAGTGAGTGAACCACTTAACCCAGTGAGAAAGAGACAACCACATCACCATGTGTTAGGAATACCACAAGGACCAAAGCGTTGTACATTCAACACAGCACATTAGAGATTACATTCGGTTAACATGCACCAATTATACAGAAATGCGTAAGTGCAAAATAGTTACACAAATATCATTTATTCTGTCTATAGAATTCTAGTAACTTATTTCTTTGATTTAAATATTAATATATGTACATGAATGTATATAGCGAGAAAATTTATAATAGAACCTTGATTATAAAAAATACATCACATTGCACAGGATTAGTATATTAGTATGTTGCAAATAGAAGAATGAGTAACATGTGCTGAGTAAAAGTAGGCAGAAGGGAAAGAGTTGATTGGTTAGTCACACGCATTGCTTAGCCTCAGGGTAAGTGTCATATGTCTCACAGCCCAAGTTCTAATCAAATTGTCAGAGAAAATAGTCGAAACATGTTTGTGCTTCTTTACCACGTTTAAACCTTCCTGATTACAAATTTATGTAGCAGATGGAGATATATTGAGTGATCATAGCATTCAATAACATTATGATTAGAGCCAGTGGACTGCCAGCAGACAACACTTAGACTGAGACACCAAATGTTAGAACTTTAGCCTGTGGTCCCTTGTCTTAACTTACAAAGGCACATGATCCTTAAACTGGTCCTCAGCTCTGGTTGGGATCATAAATGTCTTGGACCGTTTTATTGTGCCACTTTGGTCATTGTAGTACTCACGATGTGACTGGCAACCCTGTAACAAAGTCATCATTTAACTGATAGATTATGATATACATGTAGTAGACATACAAGTACAGGCATTCAAACAGCTATGAGTATATAACCAATATTGGTAACAATTGGAAAGTATGCACAGTATTACCATATTGAAGCTAGTTAACTCTCTGGTGCGATCATAGTGCTGGTTCATCAGCTGATATTGAGGCTGAGCCAGGAAACGGTCCCTGGTTCTTGAACGATTGCTTATTACTAGTGTAGGATCGTGTGAATAGGTAGTAGGAAAATATCCTGAAACGGCAGAAGATAATCAAAATAAAGATGGCAAAGTGTTATCATTCTAACAATAGGATGACAATAGCATTTTAATAGTGCTCTTGATAGCAGTAAATTTAAAGACAAATTACTTTTTATTAGAAACCAATATATTTTATATTTTATCTTTGTAAAATGAGGCAGGTAATAAATTAACTTATTTTCCTTGATAATATGGTATACACTGTACACAAATAACAACTTACCTCCTTTCGACAAAGGGAAACTCGATTTATTTAAGCATTCACTTCGATAATCTTGAAAATATTTCCTAGTTTGATGACCATATGTCTCTCCATAGTCATATTTTGTTGAAGGAACACTTCCACGATAACTAAAGCCAGACAGAACTTGTTATGGCATGCTAATGGTTCAGTTGTTTTAATACACTTCTATATAGTTCATCAAGCAACCAGATATTTGATTCCAAAGATTACAGAAGAAAGTTCAGTTATTACGAAGCAAAGTTAAAATAATAATTCAAATATTGTTGGCTGAGAATCTAATTATTCAGATTATTGATAGTTTCTTGGCCTCACCATGGCCTACTCCTTTTGATCATAAAAATACTCACAATGTTGGAAGCATGGCAGCCCATTGTCTATAGAGCAAGTGCATATATACAGTTAGTATAATTTATCTATAGACAATATTTAGTCAGTATAGTATATACATTTTCAATAGGGGATACCCCATTGAGAATAGCATTTCATGTTTACATAGTGTAAAAATTTTAAAAATACATATTAATTGGTAGAATTCTATTTCATTAATAAGTAAATTGGGTGATGCGATGATCAATAAATAGGCTACATATCATCCATGATAATAGTCTAGTGATTCCTGATCCGAACATTCCAGGCACTTTGCCATAAGAAAGACATAATATAATTTAGTGATGATTAACCGTTTTTTTTTAAATACGGGCCGTTATATTACTTCTCCAACAAAAAAACTCACCGACTTGTACTCCTCGGCGTGACCAGCCCCTAGCAGCTCTCACTGCCAGGTGCCAGTGCTGGCCAACTCCCCGTGAGAAAGGCCCAGGTAACATGGCCTTTTTTTGGCAGGGGTAGAGGAGTTGCCTTGAAGCCATGCTGGCTTGCATGACCCCAAGGACTTTAATATGGGGCACAGGAGCAATTGTGGATGGATGCTCTTCCTAACACCACCGTGACCGGAGTTTGAACCTGGAACCTTCAGCATGAAAGCTCAGCATTCTAACCCCTAAGCCACGGCTGCTCCCCTCTCCAATATCACGCGATAAATAAAAATAGAGATCATCTGTTCAGTTTTTGATTGAGATCCACTCTGAACCGTTGTTCATTGAGTGAGGTGATAACTTACCCTGGCATAAGAGCAGGAGGAACATAAACAGAATTATGTGTGGTTATTAACGTGCCAGCTGACCTCGTTGCCATAATGTTGAAGGAAATTTATTTACAACAAAAGTAGCACTGACAATAAACAAAAATGTGACGCACAAAATGCTCTCTATCTACGTAGCATGGAAGTGCATGGACCGTTACTAAGGTGTTGTCAAGGAACGACTTACACCGGATATTGAGTTTAATACGTGCTTGCGCGGAAAAACTCAAATAATACAAGTTTGTAAAAGTAAATAAATCTGTTTAGGCTGAACTACAATTAATTGAAATCTATTCAACAATGAGGACCCTTAATAAACGCAAATGCAAAAATAACCTACCGTTATCAGCTGAAATTGAGCTTCTTGTTCTGAACAGAAACTGCTCTTAAACGGATGAACACTGGTAGAATTTTATAGGAGTATTCCCAATTCTTTCTACGAGAGGACAACTACGTGTGCATGCACACAAAACTGATCTGGTGACAAAACAATTAACAGTGTGAATGAATTAACAGTAGCCTTACTTATTGCAATAAATATTGTTATGGATTTTACTGTTCCTTCAACTGTCATTCCATAAACCTTCTCTGGGTCGTCTAGACACTTGCAGATCTAACTTTTACTTTATTAACACTTCCAACTTCTCTTCCACTTTCTCTCTACTTACTCTACTCCTCCTTTTTTCTTGTATATAAAAATCCCTTATATATATGTATCTAAAATAGCTACATGCAGCTAGAGCTACATGTAGCTAACTCCTATTATATACGTAAAAAAGCAACAGCTTCCCTAGCCTTACAATACCAGCTTGCAAAAACACTTCTAGAATCTACCACATTCTCCCCTCCTAGATGAGGTGTGGGTATTACCTACACCTACATCGATAAACACAATGGATAACCTGATCATGAAAAGTAGAAGAAAGTTTTGGTATATGTCCATTAGTTTTAAAACTTAGTTTCTACACAATTGTCTTGTCTGGTCTTTAGCATCAGCGGTAGCAGATACAAAGATATTCCTTTGCCGCCTCAATATTCTGGACATCACACCTGTGCTCACTCCGATGTTAGTAGTATACGTTCCACAAATAGAAGGTTAGAGGCTCCTATAGGTTGCATTATACCATTCTACAGTAGACACTGGATACACCATCTGAACATCACACCAGTGCTCTCTTCAATGCAAGCAGTATCAGTCCAACCAAGTAGAGGTTTAGAGGCTCCTATAGGTTGCATTAAACCATGTTAAGCTACAGTAGACTTTGGATATGCCAGCTGAACATCAATATATAGTAGGCAACAGACAAGTACTCTTTAGTTAGAAATCTCCGTTTTATACCATTGTCCTGTTTTGTTTTTAGCACCATTAGTAGATACAAGTGATTCTCGTGTCTCCTCAATATGTTTGAACATCACACCTGTGCTCACTTCGATGTTAGTAGTATACGTCCAACAAATAGAAGGTTAGAGGCTCCTATAGGTTGCATTATACCATTCTACAGTAGACACTGAATACACCATCTGAACATCACACCTGTGCTCACTTCAACGTTAGTAGCATCGATTCCACAAATAGAAGGTTAGAGGCTCCTATAGGTTGCATTATACCATTCTACCGTAGATTCTGGATACACCATCTGAACGACGAGATATAACAGGCACCAACAAACAGTACTCATGAAATTAAAATAATTACAAAAACTAAAATAAATACATAACACAATAATTTCTATCCAATTGTCATTAGAGAGAAAGTATCCTCCAGCTTCCTGGTTCACTACTCTTAGGTGTAGATCCTGATGAGCTATACACAGCTTGATAGGCTATGGCATAAACACCATGCTCACGCTGGACTCTTACAAGATAGTCTACCCTATCCATCTAAGCATGACTGTCCAAGTCAGTCAGTGTAATACGAGTTGTAAGTGTTGAGCAGTTAGAGTGTTTAAACCGGAATCCCACTGCTGCCACCACTCTTCCACTTTCTCTCTACTTACTCTACTTCTACTGTATATAAAAATCCCTTATATATATGTATCTAAAATAGCTACATGCAGCTAGAGCTACATGTAGCTAACTCCTATTATATACGTAAAAAAGCAACAGCTTCCCTAGCCTTTCAATACCAGCTTGCAAAAACACTTCTAGAATCTACCACAATATAAAACCATTAAACTTGTTGTAACATTTTATTAACTTTTACATTCTTCAACTATACTTTACGTATTCATGTAGGCTAATACCGAAAAATAAAATTCTCCATACACAGATTGTATTCTTTTAACAGCCCAGATGGTGGTGAAATAAAGTAATTTCTCGCTTATAGTAAACGGTAAGATAATTGTGTCAATTCCAACTGATGAATTGCTCAAGTAATTTTTAGATAGAGTTCAGCAGTAAAAAATCATGAGATTAAATAATAAATAAGTAGAGAAAATGGACTCTTATTAATCATGAGTAGTGCGTAGCTTCCACAAAAATAAAATCTTGACCAGCCAAAGAGGTGAATGGAAAAGTAGCACAGCTAAAACAATAAATGATTATCACCTGTGCAAAGAACAGCAAATCATTTTAAGTTTTGATTACATTATTTGCCAAAAGTTTAATCAGTGAGATTGCATGAAAAGTATAGAATAAATATTCTTAGCAAGAATATTTTACAAGTAGTCATCCTGTACAAGTATAATTATCTACTTTTAACAATGTATTAAGATAATATGACATTTATATATATCTATATTCCTACTTACTGATTATAATAGAATCTCTACTGGTTTGAGGTAATATAGCACAAGTAAATAATACTAAATACAGGTGTGATACTGTGCTGAGACACCTGTACTGGGTTCACCTGAAGTATTTACAAGCACTAACTAGAAATAACTTCTCTATGAATATTTCACTGTCTAAGACGGCAATGTGGGCAGCTCTTCCAATCATAGAGTTGGTATTGGTTGGGAACGTATAGAAGGCATCGTATCTAATCAGAGTGAGGGAGGGCTTGTTGAGCACTGGCTGCAGTATGTTCTTAACCATATCAACGTATGAGCGACCTACATATAAACAGGAAATTACCTACATATAAACCGAAAATGGACCTACATATAAACAGGAAATGACCTACACATAAACCGGAAATGACCTACATATAAACAGAAAATGACCTACATATAAACAGGAAATGACCTACATACAAACAGGAAATGGCGAGTGCAGGTGATATATATATAACACAGTAGTCGACACCCTATGCCTATATCCAATCCTGGCCATCTCAACTCTGATACATTACATGTACATCTACATACAACTACTACACTAATACTAACACTTGTACATACAACTACATGTACTACACTAATACTAACACTTGCACATACAACTACTACACTAATACTAACACTTGCACATACAACTACTACACTAATACTAACACTTGCACATACAACTACTACACTAATACTAACACTTGTACATACAACTACTACACTAATACTAACACTTGTACCTACAACTACTACACTAATACTAACACTTACACATACAACTACTACACTAATACTAACACTTGCACATACAACTACTACACTAATACTAACACTTGTACATACAACTACTATCCTAATACTAATAGCCTACCTGTTGCAGAGCTGTCTCGAGTAGCTGTCTTACATACTTCTATCCTAGCAGAATGATAAGGTACATACTTATCCTGCATTGAGCTAACCAGCAGTACATGCTTAAAGTACTCCAACCCTGAAATATAGGCATCAAGTTAAATATACCTACCACAGCAAACTATCCCCATAATACTCTATAACTTATGCATATCCAGTATGTTATTCCTCTCTAAAGGTAAGAAGAGTACAGGGTCTGATTCCCTTGCCTCTATCGCATACAATAGATCTAAGTCTACACAATGTCAGAGATAGTGGACGGAAAGTATTGCTATAAATACAAACAGTTCGAGTATTCATCATGATTTTCCACCACCAGAAGATACTATACTACCTACTATACTACCTACATGTACTAATATATATAACACACTATATACTACCTACATGTACTAATATATATAACATACTATATACTACCTACATGTACTAATATATATAACATACTATATACTACCTACATGTACTAATATATATAATATACTATATACTACCTACATGTACTAATATATATAACATACTATATACTACCTACATGTACTAATATATACATGTATATATATAACATACTATATACTACCTACATGTACTAATATATATAATATACTATATACTACCTACATGTACTAATATATATAATATACTATATACTACCTACATGTACTAATATATATAACATACTATATACTACCTACATGTACTAATATATATAATATACTATATACTACCTACATGTACTAATATATATATATATAACACACTATATACTACCTACATGCACTAATATATATATTATACTACTAATATATACTTTACTAATATATAGGATAGACACTGACCTGGCTCCTCACTCAGCTTGTATATAAATGTACTCCTCGGGTTAGCATTATCCTTCATGGCAAGCTGCATCAGTGACTCCGATTTCTTAAGTTTTTGCATGACCCACATGCCCATATTAACTAGTCCACTGTCAGAGTAGGTGGTGCCCAGATGGGGCCCACTCAGTGATAAGTATGTATACAACTGTGACTTTACTAGAGCCAAGAGTCGGGGAATTGTTAGCGCAGCCCGCACAATGATGTTACCGAGAGAGTGGGCTATGAAGCTAACTTTGGTTGGTTGTAAACAGTAACAGTCAATGTACTCAGCAATCTCATCGGCTAGCTTTTCCCCCATAGAGTTGAAGTCTAGGAATGTGTCCTGTAGGTAAGAGTATAATGTTTACAGTCTTTAACTAGGACTATACAGCTACATGTATATTCCATTCAGTTACATCAACAACTCTCTCTAAACTATCTTCAGAGTTGGAGCGGCCATGTCTTCAATTTGGGTAAAAAAACATAATTGTAAATGAGCTTGACCAGGCTGGTCTGTTGTTCGCCGGCCTCCATAGCGTAGGTGTAGTGCTAGTCTATATGTATATGTAGCTGTGAATAATATCCAGACAGTCACATGACTAGTGTAAGATAGTCACATGACTAGTGTAAGATAGTCACATGACTAGTGTAAGATAGTCACATGACTAGTGTAAGATAGTCACATGACTAGTGTAAGATAGTCACATGACTAGTGTAAGATAGTCACATGACCGATGTGATTTGTTATAAGAAGGAATAAATGGGGTCTCACCTCTTCATTAACACCAGACATGAGGAACTCAAACCTCTCATTGGGAAGAGCCATTTCTAAGTAATGCTTAACTAGCCTCAAATCCTGTCTATTCCCTGCAACACATATGGGCGGGGTTGAGAGTGAACCCTTACATACAAACACATAAGGGAACCAAAAGCTAATGTGCATGAGTCAACTATAATACTACATGTATATTATTGAACGATACACACTACAAAACTGTAGTGTATTTATACCTCAAGTTATTCCTCTATGCTGTGCTTCACAGAGAGGAGAAAATTCTTTGATTTGTTCAGCATGAAAATTCATTATAAAATACATGCATGTGTGATGTTATTTATGTATTCGTGTATATGTAGTGCTGCTTGCTAAAAACAGAATTTTGTATGTCCTACGAGTAACATATACATATATATATACACATATACTGTGTACATTGTACATATATATATACACATATACTGTGTACATTGTACATATATATATACACATATACTGTGTACATTGTACATATATATACACATATACTGTGTACATTGTACATATATATATACACATATACTGTGTACATTGTACATATATATATACACATATACTGTGTACATTGTACATATATATATACACATATACTGTGTACATTGTACATATATATATACACATATACTGTGTACATTGTACATATATATATACACATATACTGTGTACATTGTACATATATATATATACACATTTGCTGTGTACATTGTACATATATATATATACACATTTGCTGTGTACATTGTACATATATATATACACATATACTGTGTACATTGTACATATATATATACACATATACTGTGTACATTGTACATATATATATACACATATACTGTGTACATTGTACATAGAATTATAGTAACAATAAAATATCATACTAATATAGTAAACAGTGTACATATACAATATTATACTTACCATCTAGACCGTGTACACATACAATACTATACTTACCATCTAGACCATGTACACAGATAACAAGATGAAGACCGCCTCTGGGAGAGTTGTTAGTTCTCCAGAAATATGGCACTTCAGATGCTAATGAGGCAAAGTCACTAAAATCAGCAACATAGAGAAATGTAACACGTGTATACTGTAACAGTTGTATAATGTAACACTTGTATATTGTAACACTTGTACACTGTAACACTTGCACACTGTAACACTCACACGCTGTAACACTTGCACACTAACATTTGTACATTCTACATTGTAATACTCGCATACTGTTACATTTTAAACATGAACCAACTTATTCTATACACAAGTGTGAACTTAGATACGATCTACTGGTTTACCTGTACAGATGACCTTGGTAAGCTAGTTTAGCCTTAAGATCTTCTTTATTTGTAAGAAAGTCGATAATTGTGTCCGTTACAGGCTGGACTAGAAACTGCCCCGCACTAGAGATTCGTGGTTCAGAACGACTAGAGACTATTCTGTGATTAGTTAGCTGCAGTCTCTCCTGCTGTTGATCTGTAAATAGAAAATACATACCATATACCACAATATAACAGGTCATGTGATCTAGTGAGAGGGAGTTATCTATTCCACACACCACTACAATACAGGTAATGTGATCTAGTGAGAGGGGGTTATCTATTCCACACACCACTACAATACAGATCATGTGATATAGTGAGAGGGAGTTATCTATTCCACACACCACTACAATACAGATCATGTGATCTAGTGAGAGGGGGTTATCTATTCCACACACCACTACAATACAGGTAATGTGATCTAGTGAGAGGGGGTTATCTATTCCACACACCACTACAATACAGATCATGTGATATAGTGAGAGGGAGTTATCTATTCCACACACCACTACAATACAGATCATGTGATCTAGTGAGAGGGGGTTATCTATTCCACACACCACTACACTGTACAATACAGGTAATGTGATCTAGTGAACTGACAGACCTGCAGGTTTATCTTGTTCAGTAACACCAGCAGAGCTTGCAGGTGCTGCTTTCTTCTTCTTCTTGGAGCTTCTCCGGAATAAAGAAGGTGACGAGGCCTTTTTATTCATACCATTATTCATTTTGTAGGACTTCTCCGACTTGGGAGAGGCGTTTACATCTTTCACTGATACAACTGAGCCGGCAGATGAGCCTAAACAGACAGATACAAGATAGTCTTTAGATCTACATTCAGAAGAATACCATTGGTTTCTTACTTCTAATAAAGACGTTTGCAATTACCATCGTATAGCTTTGCTAATGCTTTTATATATAAAGAGCAAGAATACACCTTAACACTGTGATAACCAGCTATAGCATGACAGTGTTCTGATATTCAAAACACTGCATCACTAACATGTCAATTGTGACCTCACCGGATGAAAGATCTGAGAAATCTATGACAGAGCCATTTGTTGGAAGGGAGAAGTTATCAGATGTAGCGTTATCACTTCCCAAGGAGGCCGTCTCTAGTTTATCTCTCATTTTACGCCTCTCATGACTCGGCATCAGCAGCGACTTCCTCCGTTTCAAGGTAGATGTCTGTGTGAAAAGGTACAAAAAGTAGTAACAGTCACATAGTACATTCAAGATACTAAATACACATGTGTAAGATACATACTGCAGTAGATACAATGTCTATAATATACCTACCCTCTCGTTGGATGGTGATAAACTACCAATCTCATAAGGTTCTACCTCAGATAGATCGATTGTGATTCTTTTAAAACCTAAAAGTTCAGGACCGGCTGAGTTTTTCTCTTTTTCTTCTCTTTTAGTCACATCCTCTTCTTTCATTGAGTAGCTAAATAAAATAATATACACACCATCATAACGTACCATCATAACGTACCATAAGCAAAGAGCGTAAAAGTAAAGAGGGATCACTCAATGATAATACCCTGTCTCACCAAATACGCCCAATTTGGCGGTACCGACGTTCCGCGATCAGCTTTCCCGCCATTTGCCTACTGATATTTTGGATAGCTGATCGACTGTAATCGAAGCTTAAGGATTGTTATATTTAAGACGCCCGTATTAAAATCTCGTTAGTGGAAATAGAGAGTTTATACGAGCCCGTTGTAAGGAGGCGCGTCTTATTGGTCCGCGGAACGCCAATCATAATCAAGGATTTGCATACAAGGTATGACAACTCCTGACTT
Source organism: Bugulina stolonifera (assembly GCA_935421135.1). Lineage (NCBI taxonomy): Eukaryota > Metazoa > Bryozoa > Gymnolaemata > Cheilostomatida > Bugulidae > Bugulina > Bugulina stolonifera. The sequence continues at coordinate 35,557,240 of OW285187.1, forward strand.
AATCCGTACCGCGTTCGGAGGCAGGAGGGAGACAGTTTTTGGCCGGAGTGAAACCTCTTTCCTTTTACGCTCTTTGCCATAAGAACGTACCACCATAACGCACCACCATAACATACCGCCATAGCGTACCGCGATAACATACTGTCATAACATACTGTCATAACCATATTATCATAACGTACCGCGTACAGTCATAACGTACAGTCGTAACATACAGTCGTAACGTAAGGTCATAATGCACTGTCATAAAGCACAGTCCTAACGCTATAACGCACTATCATAACGTACAGCATGATGTGCAGTCGTAACATATTGTCACAATGTAGTCATAAATGCTGTCATACAGTCACAATATACTGTCAAAAATTACAGTCATAACGTACTGTCATAACATACAGTCATAATGTACAGTGTAATGTACAGCTGTAACATACAGTCATAACGCACTGTCATAACATACTCTTATAACATGTACTCATAACATACAGATGCAACATAGAGTCAAACAATGCAGTAGTAAGGTATCTATAGAATTATGTCATGTGCACATTTCACAAACTGCAGCAGCAAAGGGAAGACGACTTACGCTTTTGTTGGTCGGTTTAACACAGCAGGCATTGTATTCTTAATAAGCTGATTGTTCTTAGTGGCAGACTTTACTTTGCTAGGAGGGGAGGACTGCGGTGACATGGGGTTCTCTGCACTGTCTAGAGAAGTTATATCCCATGTACTAGATGGCCGATCATTTGCTGTGTTGACTATTATAGCAGCAGCTACAATACAATATTCATATACAAGCACGTATACTATGTTGGCCTTTTCATCACATACTGTACATGCTAGTGCTATATACACATGTACATACATTGTACATGCAGATACTATAATTATAATATACATGTACATGGGCATATATGTCCACATATCTTACATCAAATAACTAAGAAGTACTGAGCTAATATAATATGTGTGACTAACTACTCACGTCCTGTATCATCCCTGTATATATCCTCAAATATAATTGGTGTATTGGTCTGGTTACCATCTATCTCTGCACACAGCAATGGGAGGGGCTGAGGGTGGTTGAAGTAGGCGGAGCCTCGGACCACAGATGTGAGGTCATTATGTCCATTCACGCTGAAACAGTGGGAGAAACAAGATACAACTTACTGTAAGTAGTCTATATCGTATACAAGCGTCAGTCTACAGATTACAATAAAAGTATGATATCAATACTGTAATACCAATAACTATATCAACTGTAATACCAACAACTATATCAACTGTAATACCAATAACTATATCAATTGTAATACCAACAACTATATCAACTGTAATACCAATAACTATATCTACTGTAATACCAATAACTATATCAACTGTAATACCAATAACTATATCAACTGTAATACCAACAACTATATCAATTGTAATACCAACAACTATATCAATTGTAATACCAACAACTATATCAACTGTAATACCAACAACTATATCAACTGTAATACCAACAACTACAAGTGAATGTTCACCTTGGCTCATAACAGGATAGAGCATCACGCGTCGACCACTCCTGAGTGAAGAACGATTCAGAGAATCTTTTAACCTGCAATAATATACTAGCAATGTATAACTAATTGTGGTGCATTTAATATACATGTATATGGGAGCACAACTCCCTATGATACATATAATACATGAGAGCCCAACCCCTTATTATAATTATGTACAATACATGGTATCGCAACTCCTTTGTGATAAGTCATATAATTTATACAGTCATGGCAAATATACTCACCCTACTCTGATGGTATTCTTTAGCCAACACCATCTTAACTCTGTTGTTGTGAGTGGAGATTTCGGTGAAGGCTTGCCACAGCACAACGTTATACGCGCAGAGATGAGCAATCTTACTTGTGGCGTTAAGTAGAAACTCCTCATTTGTCTTTATACTCTATACAACACACATGGATATAGTCTATCATTATACTCTATACAACACACATGGATATAGTCTGTCTTTATACTCTATACAACACACAGAGATATAGTCTGCCTTTATACTCTATACAACACACATGGATATAGTCTGTCTTTATACTCTATACAACACACAGAGATATAGTCTGTCTTTATACTCTATACAACACACATGGATATAGTCTGTCTTTATACTCTATACAACACACAGAGATATAGTCTGTCTTTATACTCTATACAACACACAGAGATATAGTCTGTCTTTATACTCTATACAACACACAGAGATATAGTCTGTCTTTATACTCTATACAACACACAGAGATATAGTCTGCCTTTATACTCTATACAACACACAGAGATATAGTCTGTCTTTATACTCTATACAACACACAGAGATATAGTCTGTCTTTATACTCTATACAACACACATGGATATAGTCTGTCTTTATACTCTATACAACACACATGGATATAGTCTGTCTTTATACTCTATACAACACACAGAGATATAGTCTGTCTTTATACTCTATACAACACACAGAGATATAGCCTGTCTTTATACTCTATACAACACACAGAGATATAGTCTGTCTTTATACTCTATACAACACACATGGATATAGTCTGTCTTTATACTCTATACAACACACATGGATATAGTCTGCCTTTATACTCTATACAACACACATGGATATAGTCTGCCTTTATACTCTATACAACACACATGGATATAGTCTGTCTTTATACTCTATACAACACACAGAGATATAGTCTGTCTTTATACTCTATACAACACACAGAGATATAGTCTGTCTTTATACTCTATACAACACACATGGATATAGTCTGTCTTTATACTCTATACAACACACAGAGATATAGTCTGTCTTTATACTCTATACAACACACAGAGATATAGTCTGTCTTTATACTCTATACAACACACAGAGATATAGTCTGTCTTTATACTCTATACAACACACAGAGATATAGTCTGTCTTTATACTCTATACAACACACAGAGATATAGTCTGTCTTTATACTCTATACAACACACAGAGATATAGTCTGTCTTTATACTCTATACAACACACAGAGATATAGTCTGTCTTTATACTCTATACAACACACAGAGATATAGTCTATCTTTATACTCTATACAACACAACAGAGATATAGTCTGTCTTTATACTCTATACAACACACAGAGATATAGTCTGTCTTTATACTCTATACAACACACAGAGATATAGTCTGTCTTTATACTCTATACAACACACAGAGATATAGTCTGTCTTTATACTCTATACAACACACAGAGATATAGTCTGTCTTTATACTCTATACAACACACAGAGATATAGTCTGTCTTTATACTCTATACAACACACAGAGATATAGTCTGTCTTTATACTCTATACAACACACAGAGATATAGTCTGTCTTTATACTCTATACAACACAGAGATATAGTCTGTCTTTATACTCTATACAACACACAGAGATATAGTCTGTCTTTATACTCTATACAACACACAGAGATATAGTCTGTCTTTATACTCTATACAACACACAGAGATATAGTCTGTCTTTATACTCTATACAACACAACAGAGATATAGTCTGCCTTTGTACTCTATACAACACACAGAGATATAGTCTGTCTTTATACTCTATACAACACAACAGAGATATAGTCTATCTTTATACTCTATACAACACAGAGAGATATAGTCTGTCTTTATACTCTATACAACACACAGAGATATAGTCTGTCTTTATACTCTATACAACACAACAGAGATATAGTCTGTCTTTATACTCTATACAACACACAGAGATATAGTCTGTCTTTATACTCTATACAACACACAGAGATATAGTCTGTCTTTATACTCTATACAACACACAGAGATATAGTCTGTCTTTATACTCTATACAACACACAGAGATATAGTCTGTCTTTATACTCTATACAACACACAGAGATATAGTCTGTCTTTATACTCTATACAACACACAGAGATATAGTCTGTCTTTATACTCTATACAACACACAGAGATATAGTCTATCTTTATACTCTATACAACACAACAGATATATAGTCTACACAAGTACTCGGTTGACCCATGACCCCCCTGTGACTCACTTACCTCAGCCTCTCTACACATAGTATCCAGTAACGTGTGACAGTCCTTGTAGTCAGGCTCGGCTATTGGTCGCTTGGTGTGCTCCGTCTTTTTAGCCATGCGTTTGATCTCGCTCTGTAGTGTCTCGTGTGCAGACAGGAGGAGCCTGCATATCAGTCTGTACATAAAGTTAGCTGATCGGAGTGACCTCTTGGTGATGTGTGAGAACCCCTGTCATGTGTATATACAATGTAGGTGTATGTATAATACATATACACCTACACATGTGTACATACAATGTACGTATATGTATATTATATACACACCTACACATGTGTACATACAATGTAGGTATATGTATATTATACACACACCTACACATGTGTACATACAATGTACGTATATGTATATTATATATACACCTACACATGTATACATACAATGTACGTATATGTATATTATATATATACACCTACACCTACATGTATGTATCACCATTACACATGCACACTAGACCCACTGACATACATGTACATATCACAAGTTATATACATATACTTACATGGACCGGTACAATTGCATTGAATAGTGCAGCATCAAGGGTTGACATTTGCCCACCCCGTAAGGGCCACGAGGCTGCTGGGTTCTTTGGGCTACAAATGATGGATATACAAATACAACGTAAGTACAGTGTACATTCCTGTATCAACATAATCCAATAGATAATAGATAACTACCCTAGTTGCTCTGAGCTTCAGCTCCGTGAGGAACTTAAGCTGAGAGACTCCTAGGATAGTCTGAAGTACCATGAATAGATTAAGTAGATAGACTGATGCGTCTTTCTTGCACTCCAAAGCACAACTGACTAAACAGAAAAAAGTGGCTCCTTTTATATGAAACCAACTTCCGGCCGCCGGTCCAATCGAACATCGGAAGGGACAATTAGAACATAACATTAGGCACCCGAGGGGCCAATATAAGTCGGGCGAAGGATTGTGTTGTAGGTAATTCCATGATGCTAAATTACTAAAATACAGAACAATTCAGCCTTCGACTTGCATGAAGGAGTAATTACAAACAACAGGCTATATAAAATTACTGAAAATATTGCACACTAAGTTATACACAAACAATACAAGTCATGCAATTATAGAAATTGCCTGGATTACTACAACACATATACTACAAGTGTACATATACCTATTATCATGTACACATATACTACAAGTGTACATATACCTATTATCATGTATACATATATACATGTGTACATATACCTATCATCATGTACACACATACTACAAGAGTGTACATATACCTATTATCATGTACACATACTGTATACTACAAGTGTACATATACCTATTATCATGTACACATTTATTACAAGTGTACATATACCTATCACCATGTCCACATTTACTACAAGTGTACATATACCTATCATCATGTACACACATACTACAAGTGTACATATACCTATTATCATGTACACATATACTACAAGTGTACATATACCTATTATCATGTATACATATACTACAAGTGTACATATACCTATTATCATGTACACACATACTACAAGTGTACATATACCTATTATCATGTATACATATACTACAAGTGTACATATACCTATTATCATGTACACACATACTACAAGTGTACATATACCTATTATCATGTACACATATACTACAAGTGTACATATACCTATTATCATGTACACACATACTACAAGTGTACATATACCTATTATCATGTACACATATACTACAAGTGTACATATACCTATTATCATGTACACATATACTACAAGTGTACATATACCTATCATCATGTACACATATACTACAAGTGTACATATACCTATTATCATGTACACACATACTACAAGTGTACATATACCTATTATCATGTACACATATACTACAAGTGTACATATACCTATTATCATGTACACATATACTACAAGTGTACATATACCTATCACCATGTACACATTTACTACAAGTGTACATATACCTATTATCATGTACACACACATATATATATACACAGTTCTGATGATATACATGTATATCTGCATATTAAAGGACCTAAGTGTACTTACCAGTACATGTACTTACTTGTATATAGGTTGATGTACTTACTCGTATATAGGTTGATGTACTTACTTGTATATAGGTTCATGTACTTACTTGTATATAGGTTCATGTACTTACTTGTATATAGGTTTATGTACTTACTTGTATATAGGTTCATGTACTTACTTGTATATAGGTTCATGTACTTACTTGTATATAGGTTCATGTACTTACTTGTATATAGGTTCATGTACTTACTTGTATATAGGTTCATGTACTTACTTGTATATAGGTTCATGTACTTACTTGTATATAGGTTCATGTACTTACTTGTATACTATAAGCACATGTACTTACTTGTATATAGGTTCATGTACTTACTTGTATATAGGTTCATGTACTTACTTGTATAGGTTCATGTACTTACTTGTATATAGGTTCATGTACTTACTTGTATATAGGTTCATGTACTTACTTGTATAGGTTCATGTACTTACTTGTATATAGGTTGATGCAAGGCTATTAAAGAGGCATGTACAGTTAGAGTAACTGCACACAGATGAAAGTAGTCAAAGAGTACGGGAAGGTGAGTGTGCAGTCCCATGGTTGGTGTGAAGTTAACATCATAAACTCTGGTACAAGCTACCTCTAACGTATCATCTGACTCACCCCTACATGATATTGACACATTAAATGTAAGTATATAATATTATATAGTTGGACAGGTGCCAAGGAAGACAAATACCTCAGGAATGTTACCAGAAGTGACTCACACACATACTAATGAGTAATGATTGACTCTATAGGTGAAACTGTTTAGTATAACAACAAATATAATAATATATAATATCATAGTACATGTAGCAGTTAGGCATTCCCTTCACAACCCCCACTATTATACATAAAATGTATATAATTGTAATGTATAGGTAAAGGGAGACAACTCACAGTTCCTCAGCAAACCACAACTCTACTATCAGCTTTAATCCTGCCTTGACTACTGTTTCCTCAAGCTACAAAACCCCACAACAATAGCATACTATTATTGAGACAAACCATAGCAGATGTATGTACATTGTACATAGTAAGTAACATACATGCATATAGTAAGTAACTTACATGCATATAGTAAGTAACATGCACGCATGTAGTAAGTAACATACATGCATATAGTAAGTAACTTACATGTATATAGTAAGTAACATACACGTATATAGTAAGTAACATATGTGGCACAGTCAGTGTCCCCCATTATGTACTGCAGTGAGTATATCATCCAACACATGTGCACATGCACATCTATTAATATATATTTTATCTGCTAGCAATGATTCAAGCTGTGAATGAGTTGTAAGGTTTTGTTAGCCGCTACATACATGTAATTCAACTTTATATCAAATGCAGTGTTAATTATCATCCAATAAATCACACATTAGATCTAATATACAGATGAGTCAAATAGTGTGTATCTATTTGTAATATTATAGTGTAAGTTGAATGCTGTTACATGTACTATCTAGCATAGACCAATCATGCCTACAATATATATATGTGTAGATATGAGTGACCCACTTGGCACACACTACAGAGACATTGTATATTGGCTAGACTAGCGTATGCCTAGATATAATACTCTGATATACCTTATATCTGACTTACACGTATATCATGGAATATTGCATAACTACAGTATATTATACACACACACAATTCCAGCGCTGGCCAGTAGCCTGGATGTAGCTGCAGAGCATACAAAGTTTGGTTCTCCATGTAATCTGAGCTTACTTCTACAGGGTTGCTTCTGCCTCCAGTGGCAAACGGTTGACCTGGTTCCTCTCCATCCAATAATACGCGAATATAGAGTTGACCTACCTTATTGCTGTCTAATAGCATCTGCACAGTGAAGCTGAAGGCATCATTGAGTAGCAGCTCTTCGTTCTTGTACATGACTTGAAAGGTTTGGCTGACGGCCACCCCTTGCAGTACAGTAGGGTTCTTTATAGTTGATACTGAGGAGCCGTTACCTACAACAGTGCACATGTACTGTACATGTATGCGTGTGTACAGGTGTGTACAAGCAGCTACACAGTGAATGTGAATGAGAGGGAAGGGTTACACTGTATCATTATACAGACTGCTGTACGTTGTATCCATGGTATTACATGATGCATCTACAAGTACATACTATTACTGTATGTATCTACTACTAATATACAGTGTACATGTATAAATACCTTCTGCACATTATTACAATTATGTGTACGTAGGCCTATTTGTATACTGTGTAAACATGTTCTAATGTACAGTTATAGATGATGTGGAAGGAGGGTCAAGGACACATGAGGCCAGTTAGGTGGATAACACATGTCGGCTTTCATATATGTAACAGAAATAATATATTAGTGGTATACCAGCTACTAAAGTGTATATAATGAGGGAGAGAGAACAACTATATAATATATAAATGTTTGTATAGACTGTTTGACAGTGGACAAGTAGGCTATCATATATAAATCATAACTGCAGTACCTCTTGTACAGTGGTATGTAACAGTACCTAGTGTACCATGGCATGTAACAGTAGTGTACCATGGCATGTAACAGTAGTGTACCATGGCATGTAACAGTAGTGTGACATGGTGTGTAACAGTAGTGGTGGGACTATGCAGTAGTGCTAGTGGACATACCTGGATGTTTAGGAGGGTGACATGTGACCTTCAGCGGCACTCTACTACTGAATGTCTTCAGTCCAACTCTAATTTGGTAGTACCTGTGGGAATAGTATAAATATGAGTAGAGGGTGTATGCTTGAGTGCATTATAGTGTACTGTATGAGATGTAAGTATGGGTACGGTATAGTATACTGTATGACATGTAAGTATGGGTACGGTATAGTATACTGTATAACATGTAAGTATGGGTACGGTTTAGTATACTGTATGACATGCAAGTATGGGTACGGTTTAGTATACTGTATGACATGCAAGTATGGGTACGGTTTAGTATACTGTATGACATGCAAGTATGGGTACGGTATAGTATACTGTATGACATGTGAGTATGGGTACGGTATAGTATACTGTATAACATGTAAGTATGGGTACGGTATAGTAAATACTGTATGACATGTAAGTATGGGTACGGTATAGTATACTGTATGACATGTAAGTATGGGTACGGTATAGTATACTGTATGACATGCAAGTATGGGTACGGTATAGTATACTGTATAACATGTAAGTATGGGTACGGTATAGTATACTGTATGACATGCAAGTATGGGTACGGTATAGTATACTGTATAACATGTAAGTATGGGTACGGTATAGTATACTGTATGACATGTAAGTATGGGTACGGTATAGTATACTGTATGACATGTAAGTATGGGTACGGTATAGTATACTGCATGACATGCAAGTATGGGTACGGTATAGTATACTGTATGACATGTAAGTATGGGTACGGTATAGTATACTGTATGACATGTAAGTATGGGTACGGTATAGTATACTGTATGACATGCAAGTATGGGTACGGTATAGTATACTGTATGAGATGTAAGTATGGGTACGGTATAGTATACTTTATGACATGTAAGTATGGGTACGGTTTAGTATACTGTATGACATGTAAGTATGGGTACGGTATAGTATACTGTATGACATGTAAGTATGGGTACGGTATAGTATACTGTATGACATGTAAGTATGGGTACGGTATAGTATACTGTATAACATGTAAGTATGGGTACGGTATAGTATACTGTATGAGATGTAAGTATGGGTACGGTATAGTATACTGTATGACATGTAAGTATGGGTACGGTATAGTATACTGTATGACATGCAAGTATGGGTACGGTATAGTATACTGTATGACATGTAAGTATGGGTACGGTATAGTATACTGTATAACATGTAAGTATGGGTACGGTATAGTATACTGTATGACATGTAAGTATGGGTACGGTTTAGTATACTGTATGACATGCAAGTATGGGTACGGTATAGTATACTGTATGACATGTAAGTATGGGTACGGTATAGTATACTGTATGACATGTAAGTATGGGTACGGTATAGTATACTGTATAACATGTAAGTATGGGTACGGTATAGTATACTGTATGACATGCAAGTATGGGTACGGTATAGTATACTGTATGACATGTAAGTATGGGTTTATATAAATCAGTGTTTCTATTATAATAAATTAAAATCAAAGTATGGAAGGAATGAAACCTTGAGCTATTGATCTATAATATTATATAGGCTACTGTATGCATATAATACAAAATCTAAGTAGGCAGATGATTGATTGATTTAAGGTATAGTATTGTGATTAATAGCCTTTGGAGAGAGGGGAGGGAGGTAAAAGGTAGATAAATATATGATTACTACTTACAACTCATCTAAGGCTATATATTACTAGTCCTAAGGGAATTACAGTATCCTGAATAGCAAACCTACTCTACTAAATTACACTATAAGTGTCTTCGCGACCTCTTGGACTGACCTGGGTAGTAAATAAAAACCCCAAGATGGCCGCTAGGCCTAGGCCAAAAGGACTATTGACCTGGGATTTTGCTTGTAAATGTACCTACATAAGTATATACTGTATGATCATTTACATACATGTACCTACACACAATACGACAACGTAGTGTATGTAATATACAGTACTCACCCTTTCTGGAAGAGATCTACATTAGTAAAAGTACCCAGTTCAACTGAGAAATCTATGGAGGCTTGCAAATCAGTCATGCTTGCACCGAAGGTGGACGGACGGAGGGAGAGAAGGGACTATACACTGGTAACACACATCAGACTAGAGGCTTGAATCACCTGCCTACCTGCCAGCCAGCTGACCTGTAACAGTGCTAACACCTTAGTATTGACACATACATCTAGGTAGTGTATCGGGTAGGTTTGCGATAGTGATAGGCACACTACACTAAAAGTCAGGCATCCCTCTAGTAGACTGAGCTATACAACAGCTCATCTTACCTGCCTACATGTGCCCAATATCAAAAGTAAATATTCATTTTAAGAGATATTGTGGCTTGAGGGTACACAATATTTTAAAGTAAATATTAGCAAAATTAAACCTTAAACCAAACTTTTATTTAACATTACAAGTGTGAATGTCTCAAAAAACCTTTGCATCGCTGACTATGCAGTCTAACTCATGATAGTATGATGTATTTATTACCATGATTTCAAAATTTATTAGCTAATTTGGTTTTCCAATGACTTTCATGAGGATGAAGAATAACGTTGCTCATGAGTTTTCATTCAGTCTGCAGACGGCTCTCGTTTCAGAGTAGTGCACTGAATAATCAATGATTGATTGATCCAAGCCAAATTAAACTATGCCCTAGTAGGCTACTATAAGCCTACTAAAGAGGTACTAACTTGGAAATTCAAACTGAAACTAAGTTATAAGCCTACAAGTTCAAGTATAACATAGTAATAGTTTGCTGAAACATGTTCATCACGTTTTGTTTTAAAATACAGCTACATATTGATATTCGATATTAGTATTAAACATTTGATATTCAATATTATCTATGATAATAATCAATGGTGGTATTTGTTATTTTATTGGATAAATAAATGAATGATGTTTACCAACAAGGGCGTTTCTAGCTATTGTCGCAGGAGTCGTGCGACCTCCCTTTGCACTAACCAAAAGTCAAAACGGATTATGTACTACATTGTATTTAGCCTTGTTGGTTGTCAGGGCAACCAGCAATAGCCTGTGTGCACCGTCTAAAATGGAAAGTTGTGTCACCCACGATACCTTTTTCATAGAGTTTAGTATACCAAATCTTTGCTAACTTGATCCCTTCTCTCAATTGTTGTGAGTAACAGAAAAAACTACCATTCTTCGTTTGGATTGAAAGTTTTATGGCAAATTTGCTGCCACTACTAATCTACTTGACTTTTTGAAGTGAGAATGCAACATTTTGTGTCCATATGATATATAACTAACTAGTGACTTTTGTTGTAGTAGAAGTAGTCTAATACTACTGAGAATAAGATAATATAATCAATAATTAATAATTATTATTATAATTTTCATTTGATAAATATAAATAATATAATTATAATTAATATCAATTACTGAATTAGTAATAATTATTTATAATATTATTAGTAATTTTGTTGTTTTTTATCGCTTTAATTACACAATTTGCTTATTGGTTTACTAGCATAAGCCGTACAACAACTAAAATAATACAATATGAATATTTATTATTTAATAATAATATTAAATTAATAAATATTCATATTGTATTATTTTAGTTGTTGTACAGCTTATGCTAGTGAACCAATAAGCAAATTGTGTAATTAAAGCGATAAAAAAACAACAAAAATTACTAATTATAGTAAAATTAAAAATAGGTATTTATTTTATTGAATTTTTTATTGATGTTAATAATAATAGTAATAATAAATTTTAAAAACAATATTTATTATAATAATAATAATGATAATAATATATAATAAGTAAACTAAAACTACTACTAACTGTCACTGTGGTGACCCTTGTGTATATTCACCACAACCTAAGAACTCATGGAGAAGATTAGTATTGATGTTAGCCTTAGATTAACGACTGACTTTATGGGCTTCTCTATAGTAACGTAATAAAGCTGTGCTATGATATAATCTACTAGTACTCAGGCAGAGAGAAAATCTGAAGATAAAAATTAAATTTAAATAATATTGGCTTCTATTATAGATAGTATACTAGTATTTTCATAATTTTTTTCATTGATTTGATAGTAAGTGGATGTAGACTAACCTTAGGGATAATCCTTATCTGTTATCAAAGCCTTCAAGGCTTGTTTAGTGAAGGGTAGGTGGTATCGAAGGTAGGGTAGGTGGTTTCGTATGGGTAGGGTAGAGTAGGCAGATTTGTGGGTAGGGTAGGGGTAGGTGGTTTCGCTACAGACCTAAGTGGGTGTAACGTGCGATGCCTGGATAATCTGTTTGTAACCACTTGTCTTGTTCTCTTTAGGTTTTGAATATGATGTAGACCTATTTTATATTTGAATGCTTACTAGTCTTTAAAAGGTCTGGATATATTTACATGTATATCTTGATAATACTCAGATAGTCTTTTTGTAACCGCTTGTCTTGCTCTCTTTAGGTTTTGAATATGATATAGACCTATCTGATATTTGAATACTCAATAGTCTGGTCTGGATATATTTGCATTTATATCTTAATTTCTCGTAATTAGTAAAGAACACATTTGGTGTATTCCAACTATAAGTTGTGTTAAACATGATTTTGTATTGCAATAAATACCATCCTACATAATATACGCCTACTGCAGTCGTAGAACTTTTATAACTGTAACCAGTGCTTGAAAGTATGTACATGTAAACTGAATTACCTAGCCAAACTGAACAACCGATATACTTTAGCCTGTATCTAATCTGTCTGTCTATACCGCATGATTAAATCTAGACATTATTATTCCAAAAGTTACCCTTCCTATACCTGGCTGGTTTATAGTGAAGAGAGGGAAACTCCTTAGAAAGCTTGAACAGGCCAAGGCAACTCCTATGATAAATGATCAGCCTATGTCTAGGCAAGAACTTTTTTGTGGCTAGCAGTTGCTTAGCTACACTAGGAAGAATTAGCTGCATGCACTCTGTTCATACATACAAGGTTGTCTAAAATATATTGATGAAGCACTGAGGTTTCAATAATTCGATGTCTGGGGATTACCATGGCTGACATGGATTACTCGTCCATTTTGACAATATTTTTCACCGGCATCCAAAAAAGAGCTGTTTGAAATACCACAGTTTTGTCTTTTAGATGAGCTCTGGATGCAGCTTTGGACACTGAAATGCGCTCAGCGGCTTTAGCGGCCGGGGCGCTGCCCCGGACCCTGCCAGGGGGCCTAGGCGGCCCCCTGGACCCCCGGCCTGCTGATTTCGCCATCCCTTTGATAATTTTCTAGAAACGCCCCTGACCAATCAGATGCTATAGTACTACATGTAGTAGGCCTACATTTCATTGACTCTACCTCATAATAATTACAATCACAATGTTAATGTGCTGTGGCATATATCACTCCCTTTAAAAAATCAAACCCAAATCGAACCGAAAGGACAAGCAAGTTAGTTAAAGTCCAGCAAGCAAGTATGAAGTATAGTATAAGTATCAGTATGATTATCTACTATGTATCATCTTACCTTTGAAGACCTTTGAAGGTAAGATAATACAATACATTATACATAGTGATAGTCATAGTGATAGTTAGTACAGTAACAGTAGAGTATAATATAAATATTTAATATTATTATACTCTACTCTACTGTTACTAACTAACTATTAATTTACATCTATATAATATTAATATAGGTTCACATCTAAATTTAATAACGTGATTAGTTTACAATTAATTATAATAGCATAGTATTTTTTGATATTGATAATAAGATTACATTTTGAAATTTGAATATTCTTCTATTGTATTGTTCTGCATGCAGATCAGGATCAGCAGAGTATTTTTATTTCAACAGGAAAGTATTTATATTTTTAGCCGAAACAAAGTTTCTTAAAACTACGTGTCAACACCGTATTCGGACGATAAACAATCTTGTCGTTGGATTGTTCACCGGTCTACAAATTAAACATCCTTGACATTCTACTGCTCTCTTGTGCGAAAAGATCGGCAACGTCACTTACCATGGAGTCCGAAGAAGTTGAGAAAAATATTGCTGATAATTCCTGGTAATAAGATTGTATGCATTGCTAATGCTATTGTTCGTGGTTTCTTAATGGCATAGGGAGTATAGTAGCTATACTTATACTATAAATACTGCTACACTTATTTTAATATTATTATACTTATTAATTAGACTCAAACTTGAAATTCATAAATTCCTGAAATTAAATTAAAATTCAAAAATTTGGAAAAAGATAAGAATTCCTTTTGCATTTGATATATAATTATATTCTCAATATTGTAGTTGTATTGTAATGGTGTTGTATTTTTTGATGCTTTTTTAAGAAAGGAGTTTATTATTGTTACTAGTATTGTGGTAGATTCTAGAGGTGTTTTGCAAGCTGGTATTGTAATTGCAAGGCTAGGGAAGCTGTTGTTTTTTTACCTATATAATAGGAGTTAGCTACATGTAGCTCTAGCTGCATGTAGCTATTTTGGATACTTATATATAAGGGATTTTTATATGCAAAAAGGAAGAGTAGAGTAAGTAGAGAGAAAGTGGAAGAGAAGTTGAAGTGTTAATAAAAGTTAGATCTGCAAGTGTCTAGACAGATCCCGGAAAAGGTTTATGGAATGACAGTTGAATGAACAGTTGAGAAATCCATAACATTGGTGGCAGCGGTGGGATTCCGGTCTAAACACTCTAACTGCTCAACACTTACAACTACACCGACTGACTTGGACAGTCATGCTTAGATGGATAGGGTAGACTATCTTGTAAGAGTCCAGCGTGAGCATGGTGTTTATGCCATAGCCTATCAAGCTGTGTATAGCTCATCAGGATCTACACCTAGGAGTAGTGAGCCAGGAAGCTGGAGGATACTTTCTCTCTAACACTTACAACTCGTATGGAAAGTCATGCTTAGATGGATAGGGTAGACTATCTTGTAAGAGTCCAGCGTGAGCGTGGTGTTTATGCCATAGCCTATCAAGCTGTGTATAGCTCATCAGGATCTACACCTAGGAGTCTTGAGCCAGGAAGCTGGAGGATACTTTCTCTCTAATGACAATTGGATAGAAATTATTGTGCTATGTATTTATTTTAGTTTTTGTAATTATTTTAATTTCATGAGTACTGTTTGTTGGTGCCTGTTATATCTCGTCGTTCAGATGGTGCATCCAGAATCTACGGTAGAATGGTATAATGCAACCTATAGGAGCCTCTAACCTTCTATTTGTGGAATCGATGCTACTAACATTGAAGTGAGGACAGGTGTGATGTTCAGATGGTGTATCCAGTGCCTACTGTAGAATGGTATAATGCAACCTATAGGAGCCTCTAACCTTCTATTTGTGGGGCATATACTACTAACATCAAAGTGAGCACAGGTGTGATGTTCAAACATATTGAGGAGACACGAGAATCACTTGTATCTACTAATGGTGCTAAAGACAAAACAGGAGATTTCTAACTAAGGAGTACTTGTCTGTTGCCTACTATATATTGATGTTCAGCTGGCATATCCAAAGTCTACTGTAGTTTAACACGGTTTAATGCAACCTATAGGAGCCTCTAAACCTCGACTTGGTTGGACTGATACTGCTTGCATTGAAGAGAGCACTGGTGTGATATTCAGATGGTGTATCCAGTGTCTACTGTAGAATGGTATAATGCAACCTATAGGAGCCTCTAACCTTCTATTTGTGGGACGTGTACTACTAACATCGGAGTGAGCACAAGTGTGATGTCCATAATATTGAGGAGGCAAAGGAATATCTTTGTATCTGCTACCGCTGGTGCTAAAGACCAGACAAGACAATTGTATAGAAACTTAAAACTAATGGACATATACTAAAACTTTCTTCCACTTTTTATGATCAGGTTATCCATTGTGTTTATAGATGTAGGTGTAGGTGATACCCACACCTCATCTAGAAGGGGAGAATGTGGTAGATTCTAGAGGTGTTTTGCAAGCTGGTATTGTAATTGCAAGGCTAGGGAAGCTGTTGTTTTTTTACCTATATAATAGGAGTTAGCTACATGTAGCTCTAGCTGCATGTAGCTATTTTGGATACTTATATATAAGGGATTTTTATATACAAAAAGGAAGAGTAGAGTAAGTAGAGAGAAAGTGGAAGAGAAGTTGAAGTGTTAATAAAAGTTAGATCTGCAAGTGTCTAGACAGATCCCGGAAAAGGTTTATGGAATGACAGTTGAATGAACAGTTGAGAAATCCATAACAGTATTTTTACTTTTGTTTTCCTTCTGAATTTTTTCTGTATTTTTCATTAGATTATAATTCTATTTATATTATCATTATGAATTCTAATCATGAGATGATTTATTATTAAATATGTCATAAATATAACTTTTTTGTTAAATTTAAAGATAGATAAAATTGAAAATTACCTTATGAATGATGATAATCATCATCGTATAGTTATAGTAGTAATTTTAATTTAATAAATATTTGGTAAAGGAATAGGCCTCATCTTGTGAAATGTGAATGGAATTCACAAACGAAACTTATCATATTCATTATGTTATCAAATAGGCTTATAGCCTAATAACTTATAACTATTATTGACCTGCCTGCTCTTTTCCTGTTGTAACGTCAGGTGGGGATTAATCCTGACTAATATAAATATTATAATTATTAAATTAAATGGTAGTTTTATAGTTAGATATGTAGTCTACAGAAGTGCAGGTAGATTAGATAAAATATTCTATAGGCCTACTTGAAATCGTAAAATGGTCATTAAATAAAATATTTCATCACCTTCAATAAATATTTTATTTGTGATTTATATATTAGTGTTCCACCACATTTTGGCTAAATATTTAGGATTAGTGAACTGGAATCGGCACTTCTTATTGATGATTGTGACTTTGGTATAATTAGAAATATCTCTAAAGGGCGACCACTTCCAGCAGATCTTCGATCCGAAGTGTGGCAGGTTGGTTATTCTATTATTTCTATTATTATGTACCATTGGTATAATTGATACCAACTAATTGGCCTGCATATTTTCATTTGCGTATTCTGTAAAAGTTATGTTGGTGTAGTTATGTTGGATATTCTTCAACATTTTATTCTATTGAGTTGAAATAAGGCTATTCATATATAATACACATGTATCTAGTCAACTAGTCGCCTACAAGAATTCATTATTTGAGGAATTGAATTAGGCCTAGTTGTTATTCAATAAATTCTAGTTCCTATGTTTGTTTATCTTGAAAGATAAGGAAAGGAAATAACTTTGGTGTTCCCAAGTTCAGTTCATATGTTTATCTAAGTCTATTATTATGATTTCTCTCATTTGTTAGATAGCCCTAAATGTATCTGAAAAAGGAAATCAACTTGGCAGCTTCAATGGACTATTTGATCTTGCCGAACAAGCGGTGATTAGAAAAGAATGTAAATCCACTGTTGGTAAGTTGTTTCGCATGTGTTTCTATGCTTTACATGATAAATAGGTCTGATTCGTTTTATTACCGTAAAATGTCTGTTTTGTAGATCGTTTGGGTAACGACAGCGTGGAGAAGTTGGCACTAGTCAGTGATTTGGAGGAAATCATTACTTTTTACAGTAAATCTACAAAGACAGCATTCAAAGCTGGCAATGGATGGACAGATTTGCTGCAGTTACTCTCTGTTCTCAAGCTTCCTAAGCCTCAACTATACAACTGCTTCAATGCCCTAGTCAATAGATATATTCCTAAGTAAGCTTAAGTCAATAGATATATTCCTAAGTAAGCTTAAGTCAATAGATATATTCCTAAGTAAGCTTAAGTCAATAGATATATTCCTAAGTAAGCTTAAGTCAATAGATATATTCCTAAGTAAGCTTAAGTCAATAGATATATTCCTAAGTAAGCTTAAGTCAATAGATATATTCCTAACTAAGCTTAAGTCAATAGATATATTCCTAAGTAAGCTTAAGTCAATAGATATATTCCTAAGTAAGCTTAAGTCAATAGATATATTCCTAAGTAAGCTTAAGTCAATAGATATATTCCTAAGTAAGCTTAAGTCAATAGATATATTCTTAAGTAAGCTTAAGTCAATAGATATATTCCTAAGTAAGCTTAAGTCAATAGATATATTCCTAACTAAGCTTAAGTCAATAGATATATTCCTAAGTAAGCTTAAGTCAATAGATATATTCCTAAGTAAGCTTAATTCAACAGATATATTCCTAAGTAAGCTTAAGTCAACAGATGTATGCTAGAGTCTGTCTAACACATTTTGAGATACACGATCTGGTTTGAGTTTACCTACTGGTGCCCTCTAGTAATATTATTATTATTATATATGCAAATAACAGCATCTCTGGTTCTCTAAGTTTGTATGTAGATATTATGAATATACCTTTTATGTAGAGAGTGTCATAAGGATGGGCGACCATTTCACTTATTCAGACTCCTCCTCCTCTATCATGATCCAGAACTGTGTAGCTTACTGGATACAAGGAAGATAACTCCTGATCTCTATGCGTTACCATGGGTACGTAATGCATTAATATGGTAAAAAATCCTTCAGTTTTCACTTTTCTAATACAGTGTAATTATAGGCTTGTAGATGTTATTATGGAAGTATTTTGTACGCACTATACAGTAGGCCTACATGTATACACTGTACAGTATGTGTATACGCCATATAGTGCGTGTATACGCCATACAGTATGTGTATACTCCATATAGTACATGTATGCGCTATACAGTGCATGTATACTCCATTCAGTATGTGTATACGCCATACAGTACGTGTATACTCCATACAGTACATGTATACGCTATGCAGTACGTGTATACAGTACGTGTATACGCTGCGCAGTATATGTATACGCTATACAGTATGTGTATGTACTATACAGTACATGTATACGCTATACAGTACATGTGTGCGCTATACAGTACGTGTATACGCTATACAGTACGTTTATACGCTATACAGTACGTATATACGCTATCCAGTACGTGTATACCCTATGCAGTACATGTATGTACTATACGGTATGTGTATGCGCTATACAGTACATGTATGCGCTATACAGTATATGTATAATAATAATATCCGTGGCGCCAGATACAATTCTTTAACGTGGCTGCCCAATAGCAGAGCTAGTCGAGGGGCCACCACGGCTCCTAGAGCTGGATATTATTATAGTTCGATATGGCACAGAGGGAAAACCTTCTTCGGGCGAAAACCTCCAGGTCATTGGCGGGACTCGAACCCACGTCCTTGCAGTACAGTACGTGTATACGCTGTACAGTATATGTATACACTGTACAGTATGTGTATACGCTATACGGTACATGTATGTACTATACGGTACGTGTATACGCTATACAGTACATGTATACGCTATGCGGTACATGTATATGCTATACAGTACATTTATACGCTATACGGTACGTGTATACGCTATACAGTGCGTGTACACTGTTTGTACTATGAATGCCGACACTAATTACGCTGTTTGATTAGTTCCAGGGACTATTCTCCAGTATATGTGACATTGATGTCTGTCTGAATATGTGGGACGTGTATCTACAGCAAGCCGATCCTTTTCTCCTCTTCTTCCTTGGTCTGGTGCTACTAGTTAATGCAAAGTATGTCAACTATACACTATAGTGACTATACAAAGACATGTATATTATATCATAGAGTGTGTTGTCAACCATAATGTGGTCCTGTTAGCTATAGGGACTGCA
The DNA here is from genome assembly GCA_935421135.1 of Bugulina stolonifera. Taxonomy (NCBI): domain Eukaryota; kingdom Metazoa; phylum Bryozoa; class Gymnolaemata; order Cheilostomatida; family Bugulidae; genus Bugulina; species Bugulina stolonifera. Next base: position 35,577,854 of record OW285187.1, read on the forward strand.
CAAACCACGTCTTAGTAAATACAGTAGTCTAATCCCCAACCAAGTTATAGTTAGCGATATACGGGTGGGGCACAGTACCCAACTATCCTGTGTATACATGTATGTGTGAAGAACATACTGTGCTGTATGCTTATAGAGAACAAGTAGAAGGCTTGGGTATAGAGGATAAGGATAAGATTGTGGACGTGCTCAAGTCTGCACCTTCAGCACTGGAGGCTGATGATATAGAAGACTTCTGTTCGCTTGCTCAGTACTACGCATCTAAGACACCACAGTCATTCAGGAGGGTGAGTATTACACTGAGTCATTCAGTAAGGTGAGTATTACAATGAGTCATTCAGTAGGGTGAGTATTACACTGAGTCATACAGTAGGGTGAGTATTACACTGAGTCATACAGTAGGGTGAGTATTACACTGAGTCATCCAGGAGGGTGAGTATTACACTGAATCATTCAGGAGGGTGAGTATTACACTGAGTCATACAGTAAGGTGAGTGTTACACTGAATCATTCAGGAGGGTGAGTATTACACTGAGTCATACAGTAAGGTGAGTATTACACTGAGTCATTCAGGAGGGTGAGTATTACACTGAATCATTCAGGAGGGTGAGTATTACACTGAGTCATACAGTAAGGTGAGTATTACACTGAATCATTCAGGAGGGTGAGTATTACCCCAAGTTATTGACCTCTACTCAGTTCTATTGCTGACTGTAGTATAATATACTCTATTTATAGACTGTGTTGACTTGCAACCAACTGCTCAACTTATACTAGTCTACAAGTTGTAGTTCCATTCCATGATGCATCCTCATGTATATTTGTTATACCTATACTATGCCCTCTGTGTATGTTGTAGTTCATGTGTGCTATAATAGTATGTACCCTTATTATGTGATCACATTACTATACCATGTTACACTACACTTGCACTACATTGTCACTCATTATTGGTTCATATTACAGTATTGGATAACAATTTGTTTGTGATTGAAGGCCATATCGTACTGTCCCCACCTGTGCTATGTTATGGTCACGGTTATGACCACATCGTACTGTCCCCACCTGTGCTATGTTATGGTCACTCTTCTTTTGTATTGTACATGTAATACAGCACTACCAAAGTCCACTGTTTGGAATACACAAGTCTAGTGGATTAACAGATGAGATACCTAACTTACCTGAGTCTCAGGCTCTGTGTCTACCTGTCTCTATAGAGGAGCTACTACATGCTAATGAACTTGGTGCTGTGAGTACTTGCTTCACTCTACATACATGTAGTAATACATAAAGTAATGCAAGAGTTGGAGTTGTGTTTTCATGTGCATTTTACATTGGGGATCGGACAACTCCCAAATCTTGCACAAAATCACCAAATAGAGAAACCTATTGATCTGCAGTTATTGAGCTGCGGGATTATTTTGAAATGAGAATATAGTATGCTGTTTGTTGGTTTCTAAATCATGTCTATGTGATGAATAGTTCTTGTGTTGTTTTGTTACCATTGTCAATGTAAGCTGCATGTGCTATACTTATGGTTGTTAGGGGGAGGGAGTAAGATACTTTGTAGTAGACTGCAGACCTGCAGAGCAGTACAACGCTGGCCACCTTCCCACCGCATTCCATTTAGATGTAGACCTCATGCTACAGAACCCTGCAGAGTTTAGTACAGCCATACAAGCCCTGGTGGCCACCCAGAAACAGGCTCTGCAATCTGGTAACTATCAGTACCAGCATATAGAGTATTAGTGTATAGTATCAGTACCAGCATATAGAGTACTAGTGTATAGTATCAGTACCAGTGTATAGAGTATTAGTGTATAGTATCAGTACCAGTGTATAGAGTATTAGTGTATAGTATCAGTACCAGCGTATAGAGTACTAAAGTGTATAGTATCAGTACCAGCATATAGAGTATTAGTGTATAGTATTAGTACCAGCGTATAGAGTACTAAAGTGTATGGTATCAGTGTATAGAGTATTAGTGTGTAGTATCAGTGTATAGAGTATTAGTGTGTAGTATCAGTGTATAGAGTACTAATGTATAGTATCAGTACCAGCATATAGAGTACTAGTGTATGGTATCAGTACCGGTGTGTGGAATACTAGTGTATAGTATCAGTACCAGTGTATAGAGTACTAGTACTTGTATAAAGTATGAATTGTGTTGTATCACAGGTTCATCGGCAGCTGGGGAGCACCTCTGTTTCATGGGTAGTGGAAGGGAGGAAGAAGATCAGTATGTTCACATGGTAATAGCTAAGTTCCTACAGAAAACTACTCAGTACGTCAGCTTCGCCAGGGGAGGCTATACAGGTTCGTCAGTTAGTCGTTCTTTATACTGTGTACATGTAATCGAAGGCTTACATACTACATGTATATACTATGTGCATGTGATAGCATGCTTACATACTGTATACATGTGGCATTCCTTCAGATCCATGCATGAGAGAACAACTCTAACTTTATGTGGACCAATGAAACTAGTAAATGTATGTGTATGTATTATATATACAGTATATACTGTAAAAAGTATGATGGTATTTACATTACCGGGCAGCTATAAGTAGCTTGCTTGTTGTATTTCTAAATTGAAGACACACAGATATATATATTATAATACCAAAGAGCAAGCCTGTGTGAACCAATACAGCACAATGTGCCACCAGTCAATTCCCTCTATAGCCTCGGTGTGATGAGATGACACTGTGGGAGGGGTGTAGGCATGGGTAGAGGAATAATCATAACAGGATATATGGGAGGGGATGTACTACCTACATAATATGTACCAGAAATGTACATGTTGTATTTGCTTGTACATATAACCTACATACAATATCATCATCTCCTGATATCTACTACACTACTCGGTTCTCAGAAGTCCTGTCACTGTTCAAACAAGCTAATCACTTTTAAGTCAGAATATACTGGAATATTCTAGTATTGTAGCTCCAGGTATTCTGGGTAATAAGTAACACAGTGTTCAGTTCAAACTAATAACTGGTCATCAAAGTAACGTGGTAGCATCACAGGAACAACACAGTCCTTGGTAAAATAGGCAGCAGGCTGCTATAACTAGCACTAATATATTGTTTTATCTAACATATATCACAGTGTTCAACTTTTTACCAAGTCTAACCCATGATCTTAACAAATATGAATGCTAGCATGATAATGGCTATCATTTTCATATACAATGTAAACTACCATTGAATGGTGACCTAATATTTTAGGTATACACTAATTAAACCACATTATATGCTCTTCATGTTAGTCAGTATGTCATATAGTCAGTATGTCATATAGTCAGTATGTCATATAGTCGGCATGTCATATAGTCAGTATGTCATATAGTCAGTATGTCATATAGTCAGTATGTCATATAGTCAGTATGTCATATAGTCAGTATGTCATATAGTCAGTATGTCATAATGTCAGTATGTCATATAGTCAGTATGTCATATAGTCAGTATGTCATATAGTCAGTATGTCATATAGTCAGTATGTCATAATGTCTATTACACTACAGCACTACACCATGCACTCGAAGACAATCTATCCAATGGTATAACTGATCACAACCCCAAGTGCTGCATCTGCTGCTCCTCCAGCTCAGACTCGCAGACAAACAACTCACACTCTGCTGACTCTAAAACTGCTGCTGCTACAGTGTCATCCAGGGTGAGTCACCCATATACATGTATCTACACTGTCGTCCAGGGTGATTCACCCATATACATGTATCTACATGTGTGTATGTGTGTACAGGTAGGGTATGTGCTTACTGTACAATTCCCTTTTGATAATTCTTTAGACTGGGAACCTGTTTAACAAGCTGACAGTGTTCGGGTCTACAATGAGAAGCAGGGCTGCTGAAACAAAGGAGAAACTCTCCAGCTATATAAAGAATGAATTCCCTCCTGAAGAAAGGTAAGTGTAGCCTAAGGTCCTATATACACATAGCTAAGTATAGCCCGAAGTCCTATGTACAGTTATTATATATATATAGTTTTATTCTATTCATGGGTAAATTGTTAGCATACAATCGTACATGTATATAACTTTGAATTCTCAGGTTTAGGACTGTAAGTGTCATTGGGGAGTAGACTAGGTGCCTGCAGGCTGAATATACATACATGTATATATGTATACCACACTACCCTATCGCAACCCTCGTGGTATACATATATACATACATGTATATATGTATACCACACTACCCTATCGCAACCCTCGCAGACCTTCTATTTATGTTATGTAATAATGTGTTAGCTAGAATGTCATCGGTTAGTAACTCTCACTCATGAGCTATTTTATACTGGTATATCTGTATTGTAGGTAGTACTATATAATTATTACATTGTCTGATACACATATTTACTGCTCTTTATATTATGTATGTACATGTATATGCTATATAGTATGTTCACTTGATGTTCATTTATTACCGAATATATACATACAGGCATTTGAGGGCCTCAGACAAAGTGGAGAGGGGATACAAAAACATGGCCTCCGTATTCTCTATTGGAGATGATGATGGTGAGTGAGCATGTGCTATATTATTTAAGAACACAGACTATAGATTATATAAGAACACACACTATATAATTATGTAGGAGCATACATTATATGTTGTAAGGACACTTGCTATGTTATATTACATGTATGTAGGAGCACAGGCTATATATTATGTAAGAACACTGGCTATATATTATATTAGGGACCCAGTCTATATCATGTAGGAACACACAGGCTATATGTTATGTAGGAACACAGACTATATATTATGTAGGAACACACAGACTACATTGTATATATTATGTAGGAACACAGGCTATACTATGTAGGAACACAGACTACGCATCATGTAGGAACACACAGGCTATATATTATGTAGGAACACAGGCTATATATTATGTAGGAACACACAGGCTATATATTATGTAGGAACACAGGCTATATATTATGTACAAACACATAGGCTATATATTATGTAGGAACACAGGCTATATATTATGTAGGAACACACAGGCTATATATTATGTAGGAACACAGGCTATATATTATGTAGGAACACACACTACGTATGTTTCAGATGACGAGGATGATGAGAAGGAAGTGGTTAATCTAGAACTCTGGTTCAGCAAACCGGACGTGAAATACAAGTTTAAATGTCAGCAGATCCGGGAAACCAACGAACTGGCACCAAGGTATGAATTGCTATCATTGATTGCTGGCGGTAGGGTGTCTGTTCATTGGCTGGTAGATTCCTGTATAGCTTTCTTATTGGTTGTTGGGTAGTTGTAGCTGTCGGCATGTTGTATACCCAGGGGATGGTATATTACATCCGCTCATGTGCTCCTAGTCATGCTCGATAAAATGACTGACTTGCCACTGCGTATTAATTGCTATTATTGATTATATGAATATACAATGTACATGTACAAGCCTGCTGCAGGTAATTTTGTGTGAGATATTTAGTTTTTATTTTAATTCTTAGTGGGGCGTGTTAGTTATTCCACTAAACTATCCAACTGTAGCACTGTGTACGCACAGTGCACTGTATAAGCATGTCTGATGTGTGCTAAGGCTAGCATATTCCTGTGCCAAGCTATGTGACAGTGTAACAAGTCAACACTCTCCTCATAAATTACTATTTTTCTCTGCATGAAGAAATTCAACTTGACTACTTGTGACATGGTCAAAATTATTGGTAGATATCCAAGGACCAATTCAAACTGGTTAGTATAACATACATGTACATGCAGTGCTGTGATGTATTATACTGATGTATAGTATTGTGACGTCACACAGTAGGAATATATTATACTGATGTATAGTATTGTGACGTCACACAGTAGGTATATATTATATTGATGTATAGTATTGTGACGTCACACAGTAGGTATATATTATATTGATGTATAGTATTGTGACGTCACACAGTAGGTATATACAATGTACTGATATATAGTATTGTGACGTCACACAGTAGAAATATATCATACTGATGTATAGTATTGTGACGTCACACAGTAGGTATATATTATACTGATGTATAGTATTGTGACGTCACACGGTAGGTATATATTATACTGATGTATAGTATTGTGACGTCACACAGTAGGTATATATTATACTGATGTATAGTATTGTGACGTCACACAGTAGGTATATACAATGTACTGATGATTGTAGTCACCTGTTGGTAACAGACACCTGTATGTATGTACTGAGGGAGGTGCCCAAACAGAAGGGAATGGCTATGGTCGTCTCCCGTAGACCGCTCAAGGAGATCGTTAAGATCACCTCTAAGAAGAGGCTACCTGAACTCATCACATTTAAGTACGGTCAACAAGGGGAAGAGGAAATCGTAGTAAAGGACTCTGAGCGCTTCATAATAGAGAAAGCAGGTCGGTACAGGTAGCTTGGATTCTTTAGCCGTCATTAGTATTTGTTTAGAGGAGGGTGTGTGGAGTCCCTAGGTTTGAGTGCTATTGTGTGTACCCCAGTATACATGTATACCAAACAATACAATGTACTGTGTACCCCAGTATACATGTACAAGTAAGTAAGAATATTATATTTTGGCACGCTGCCAGTGAGATGTTTACTGCAATCTCTGAAAATACTGTAATTCAATATGTTATTGTAGTTCATACATAACAGGACATAACATAACATGACTCTATATAGCATAGTCATAATATTACACTATTACCACAATGATTTAGAATATATTACAGTGTAGTAGTAGTAGAGCCTAATTTATTACAAGAGTGTACTAATTTATATTGTCCAATGTTACAATATTATTCAAAACATGTGCATGTAGCTTAAAAACTTGTACTAGTATCTGATCTACATGTAACAACAGGTACTAGTATCTGATCTACATATAACAACAGGGTTTAATGTGCCATATAAATACATTCTTATAATAACTATATGCTGATGGGAGTAGGCCTGATCAATGGGAGATAAGGTCTGTGGATATTATATGCTACAGTGAGTGTACATCAGTTATAGTGACACTGGACAGGTCCATCCTACCTTGTCCATTATCCAGTAGTTTAGTCATACTGATATCAGTGATATATAATATTATACCAGTACTATACAGTCATGGACTGGGTGTTACCAGGTATATCATGTACATTATGATCATATCACATAACATTATATATCATCAAGACTATAACCTGCATGCTGTACAGTATTATAATGTGATACAATGTTCTTACTCAGGTACTGCACAGTAGTATAATGTGATACAATGTTCTTACTCAGGTACTGCACAGTAGTATAATGTGATACAATGTTCTTACTCAGGTACTGTACAGTATTATAATGTGATACAATGTTCTTACTCAGGTACTGTACAGTAGTATAATGTGATACAATGTTCTTACTCAGGTACTGCACAGTAGTATAATGTGATACAATGTTCTTACTCAGGTACTGCACAGTAGTATAATGTGATACAATGTTCTTACTCGGATACTGCACAGTATTATAATGTGATACAATGTTCTTACTCAGGTGATGCTGTCAAGGTCATCAAGCAGCAGGTGATGAAGATGCTGGATGCTGAGGATGCATCTCAGGGTTCTGCTGCCTCTGGACAGGACTGACAGGAAGCCATGTTTGTTTCTCTGGTTACAGTTTCCATGGTTACAGTGCTGGTATAATAGCGATGATGGTCCATTGCATTGGTTCATTTACAGCATTCATGGGTTGGTTGCTAAGAATTTATAGCATAATCCAGTGATTGTGTTACAGTACAGTACAAAGAGTATAATATTATTATATACTATTTATAAATTTTCTATGACTAATTCAATTATTGTACCTACTACATGTACCTTCAAGAAGTTCATTATTTTAATTACTAAAGGTTTTTCTGAATTTAAGTTTTGAGTTATTTGTCCGTATGACTGGCCCTAGATCATGCCCTGCTATAATTTGTATGCATCATATGTATTTAATATGACACCTAGAATTATATGTTATGGCAGTATATTTTTCTCTTGTAATTTATTCTCTCTAATATATTGTAATTAGATAATCTTAATAATTATTATATTACATTATATTATATTATATTATATTATGCCTCAGATTATAATTTTATTATAACTGACCAATATTTTATTCATGATACAACAGACCTGAGTGGCAATAATTTGCAATCTTGGTGGTAATAAATGAAGTATAATTATGTTTGGGTTGTTATTTCTGTAACCTGATCATATTTCTTAGCCTGGGCTTATCAACTCCTAGCCAGCTCTCAGTGATAACAGCTGGTAGCATCACATAGTCTGTGGATCAGAGGCTAGCTGTCAGACATCTCACTTGAGGCTGGCTTCCACTCCAACTGTCTATCAGCCCTGCTGTAGAATGCCATCGATCAACAGCACTCAGAGACACTTCAGGGACTATTAATTATACTATACTCAGTATACTGCTATATGATAGTGTAAAGTGATAGTTCTGATACCATTCAGAGCTTTTGATATGAAATCCCAGTAAGAAACAAAACATTTTAGAAGAAAAGCATTCATGTGGTCAACTACCAATATAATAACCAAGTGCACTGTGTAGAGTGGGATGAGGGTCACCAGCAGCATTCATATATATATATATATAAATAGTAGTACTTACTCCCTTTACCAAATACTGTACACTGTATGCATAGTGTACATGTGTCTGTAAGTACTGTACATGTAACTGTAGAACTATGTAAGGCATGTACCTTTATTATCTAACTGTACAACTCTCTGTATACCTTCATCATGTAAATTGTACAAGAAAAAGCTAGGACCTCAAACCCATTATCTTAGTCAGCACACATGCACTCCTTATCTCTGGGGGAGGGGAGTCTTGGAACCCAGGCTAGCTAGCAGAACTTTCTTTGCTGCTGCTAACTAGCCTGGGATCCACTGAGTTGGTGCTTATGGGTGCATGCTATATGGGCATATGGTGTGGGGGTACATGTCTGTTTCCATCATCAAAGTTAAACATTATTGGAAAAACTGCACCCTGCAATAATCCAGAAATAAATTTCTTAGCATTGGTTCCAAAGATATTCTCTCTGAGATCAGAATGAGGCGGGTATTGGCCATTAGGTCTATATATTACATCTATATACTCCTATACATGTAGGTGCCTTAGGCCAATCAATCAGATAGTTAAATCATGTTTATCCTAAGTGAAGTGTTGTTCACAGCCTTCATTGCCCGCCCACTTTATCTCGGCTTTATGTAATTATTTCTATCATGATGGTATGCATAGTCTTCATTACAAGAAATACATGTATACGCAGAGCATTGAGTTGTGAGAGTATTTACACAAGTAGTTTGTAGAGAGTATATTATATGGTCTAAGTAGCCCTATCAAGTAGAATATTGAGTGGGGAGATAGAGGCAGCATATACTCCAGCCATCTACAGCAGCAGTAGTTTGGTTGGAAAGTCTAGTGTATGCCTTTATCACTTTCACTGAATGTTACAATTACAAGTCAGCAGCTATTCACCATATATCAGCTATAACTTGGATCCACCAGTAGACGTAAGGACACTGGCAGTAGCTAAACATGGATAACTCCAAACAAAAGCATTTATATACCAGGGAGTCCACTGCACAACTCATGGCCCTAGACTGTAAGTACATTTGTTATGACTCTTTCGTATTTACCCATATTTACCTACATGTATGTGCATGTGGTGTTCAGATAGTAATTATAGGCATACAAAGTTTTAGAGGTTAATACACTATTATATTCATGCATACGGTAGGCAACCTCATGCCTGTACATGATACATGTTGTACATGTATACATTATACTTTGTATATACCTATGTCTATGATATTATTATTACTTTTGCTCTACTTGTTGGAGTTGACAAAGTTGAACCCATTATGGAGTTACAGTATGTACCTCACACACACTGACACAAAGTGTGCTTGTAAAAGGTGTCTTGCCCTTCCATTGCTACAGCAAGTTTATAATAGAATTGTTGTGGTACATACTTGATGGCATTGTTAGTTACTAGATGTACAATGTAGCTACACTGCTGATACTGTACACTGTGTTGGCACATACAATGTATTACTAGAGATACTAGTATATCCTATTTCTATGTTCTGTACACCAGCTTCTGGAGCCATCGATGAAAGAAGTGAAATTGGTACAGTGGTGACAGCGGAGGAAATAAGTAGAAGAAAGTCGACAAAGTTTCACAGTGACTGTGAACATGTGAAAGACAGTGAGCAGTTTATTCCAAGGTATTACAGTAAATACCACAGCATTGGGACAATGTATTATTAAGACTGAGACATGTAATACTGGGATGATGTATCACTGGGCCCATATTTAGCTGGGACTCTGTGTAGCTGAGACTTGCTGGGATAATGTATGAGAGGATGAGTGGTCATTTAAATATTGTACTAACAGAAACTGTTAGATCTAGTACGTGATTGTATGATGGATTGTAGGCCAGTTGTCATAGTGCCATTACTGCATCCATACTGCATCCATACTGCATCCATACTGCATCCATACTGCATCCATACTGCATCCATACTGCATCCATACTGCATCCTGTTATAGAAAATGTTATTGTTTGGGTTACTACATGATTGGAGTAGCAGCTATTTATACAGATTAGGGAAACGCACCTTCCAAATATTATGAAACCACTGCAGCTACAGCCAAATCTCCATTGGAGTTATCTCCCCTCTAAAGTATACAGAAAACAATATGGTACTCAACATCCATGCTTTCTCTGAGGAGGTGAAGCTGTCTCTCTCTCCCTCACCTAAAGCTGGCTAATCACAAAGACTAATATTAGCCCTAATGTTATGAGAGATGTTGACAGTAGCTATAACCTATGGCTATACAGCAGCTTGCTGTTCAATATGTGTTTTGAGAAAGCTCAGTCGTGTAGACTAACTGCCACTTAGCATGTACATGTATAATTATACATGTACATTCGATTGTACATAATATATGTACAATGTACATGTCTTATATAAGCAGATGTTTATTGTGCAGTGAACGGACCACTAGTGGGTAGCTGCACTCAAGCTTGTAACCACACCTCTAACTATCCCCTCCTTTGCGGAAAAGGAGATTGGAAAATATACTTTCAATCGCAAGGTTTTCAAATAAAATAGATTTCCTTTCCTTAACTTCGTAATAACGACTGATTTTTTACTTGAAACGCTGAATCAGTTTAAATTACATAGTTATGTCACTCTAGAGGGATATTTCGAAAAAAACAGTTCGAAACAGGACGTTTTACAACTGGACAGTTCAAAACAGGACAGTTCGAAACTGTGTAGATCACATTTAGAAGAACACAACTTGCAGATAATTAATTTTAATTAATTAATTTAATTAATTGAATAAAGAAAATGATATTAAAAATAAAAATTAGTTGAAATCTGGTGGTTGGGTTTGGGGTTAGGCGTTTCGAACTGTCCGGTGTTGAACTGTCCACTTTCGAAACGTCTTGTTTCGAACTGTCTTTTTCGAACAGTCGCACATTCTTCTGTCACACACCCCATCCCTTTTTTGTGACTAGCACCATGAATCTCACAGTATGTTACTGTATGCTTATTCTCCTATCTGTTTAGTCACATGGTCATCACAGACAAGTACCTGTATATACTGAGAATGACCGAGCAAGAACACACATATATAGTGAAGGTCAGAAGGAAAATCAGCACTATAATGAGAATCACTAAGAAAGCAAAACTACCAGATGTTATAAAGATAGAGTACGGGTCGAGAGACAGTACAGATATGCACATTACCGACACAGATAAGCTGCGTATCCCTCACAAATCAGGTAAATAATGACTAAACATACGCACTAAATGTATCTATTTAGTAAATACATACGCATAGGTGTATGACAAGGTAAGTACTAGATACATGCGTGTACACACGTTACTCATAGATGTGCATGTAGACAATAACATGTGTAAGTTGTGAGTGCTACACTGCAGATTTTAAGGGGTGGCAGGACATGTACTATAGGTAATGTATAGTATCAACGTGTATGCACATGTATTCCTGCAGTACGTGGGTGTACACTGGGTAGGGTTCACCTGTACACAATATACAATAGCTAATTGAACTTATTTATACATTGAATGTACATCTACTGGTAGGCCTACCTGTATATTAACTACTAAACTAATGGTCCACTACTAGACCACAGGGCAGCCCCTTGTTCTATATCCTTCCAGAGTGTGTGGTGACAGCACTAGATGGTTCCTCTGGTGCTGTCACTACACACTCCAACCTATCTCTACACTGAACTGTGTCTGCTACGGGTAGACCTTGTGCCCACACCCGTAGAATACTGAATGTGTATAATAATGTATAACTTGCTAGCATTACGCAAGCCTGTTTAGCTATTATATTATATTTCTGTACATGCCCTGTATGTACTATGTGAACCAATGTTGTGCTATACATAGGTAGCTTCAATAACATTATGAACTTTTATAAATTCTTAAACTACAATGCAGACAACTGCTTATTAAATGCCAGTAGATATACATGTACATGTACATGTACAAGTATCATACAGCTCACTGGCTAGCTTATACTTTACTGTACTATTTTAGTTGTACACTTTGTGTTTTACTTAGTAATATCGGCATATAATAGCATATCGTATATTAGTGTATTATAAAAGTAGTGTAGTCCCTATATCTTAGGGCTACATGTAGGTATATGTACATACAAGTACATGTATACATATGCATGTACAATTACATGCATATGCATTACAAATAATATAACTATGTGCACTGTATATCCAGGCCGGGATATACAGACATATATTATGTTTGTGCATGTAAATATAATATATAACCACTAGTTTCATCTCATTTGAAGCAGGTCTCTGATAAATGTAAATTTGATTTTTTATTTTCTTAGAAAATGCAAGTATTTGCCTTGGCGGCTACCAGCACATGTTATGGATTAAAGATACCTCCCAACTTGACTTTGAAATATAGGTTAGGTGACCTTTGGCAGCAATCCTGAGTGTAATATAGTGTAACTATAAACTGTTTCTATTGTCCACATATTTAGCTTGGAAGGTTGCCTTTGGATATTCACTAAAACTTATGCATTGACCATAATAATTGACGCTACAGGGTGGGCAACTCCAACAGCAGCTGCTGCTATAATTGTGGAGTTACAGCTCCACTGTTAATATGGAACAGATGGGTTATTGGTCATTAATAAAACATACTATAACTGAAAGTAATAACACTCTCAGTGCACATAAATCATTAACTCATACACCATAATATTATTATATATACTCTATAACGATTCAGGGAAGGAGGACAACTCCACATTGCAATTAATGATTTACCTTGATGTACCATAATAACTTTACAACATGTGCCTATGGGAGTAGACCTACATATAGCCCGCATAGTGTCCTCTGGAATAAAATCCCTAGGATGTAGTGAGAGATAATACACTGCTAATATAAAACAATTACACAGGCATATCTTAATAAGGTTAATTATATGCACTAAGTGTATATGCTAAGTGTATGATAGGTTATATATAGGCTGTATTATGTACAGTATAGGTATATTGTATTTAGGTGCCCATAGTAAACCTACACACTATATAATATTGTGGGTGATTTCTGTTAGCACACTGCTCAAGTATCAACTGCCAACTTGTTAATTGGACAACTATCCTACGCTGACCTCTTACCCTCTACTGTAGATACTTGTTATTGGACAACTATCCTACACTGACCTCTTATCCTTCTACTGTAGATACAGTTATTAAGGTGATAAAGAGTTTGAGAAGTTCACCCTCCCCAGCTAGAGGTAGTTCCTGAGGCTATAGCAGTGGAATGACGAGGTAGTGGTATAGGCACCCACATGCAGTGTGTGCCGAGGATCTACTTGTACAGTAATTTACAAACAATAGTGTATAATAGAGCAATATACTTATATAATAGTTCACAGTGTAGACTGTAATAATGATGTTGTTCTATTAATGTTTTATAATTTTTTATCAAATGTGTATACATGTACATTATATTATTGCACATGCATAATAAGATGTAACAGATCTTCATTTAAACAATGTTTAAAACTAAACTGTATATAATATTATTATACTGGCAGAGTATGTTATATACATGTAATACATGCATAATATATCCATACAGTATTATATAATTTATAATTATTATACTGCAAATAATCAAGCATATTATAGTAAGTATAAGCCCATTGCAAACTATTACCATACTTATGATGTACTGAAGATGCTTTCAATGCAGCCCAAGTGGTTATTGCTTTACAGAGTTATTGCTTTACATGACATGGGTTATTAAAAGAGTTAGACCCATATAAACCTGAACCCTTATATTTCATATACATAGGTAGTGCATGTACCCCTGTACTTGATACATGAAATGTATACATTTTTGTTGTATCAATCCTGTCCCATATTGGTTGTAGTAGTAGTAGTACACGTACACTATAGTAGTACATACAGACTACAGTACATGTACACTGTTATAGTAGTACATACAGACTACAGTACACGTACACTGTAGTAGTAGTACATGCAGACTACAGTACATGTACACTGTAGTAGTACATACAGACTACAGTACATGTACACTGTAGTAGTACATGCAGACTACAGTACATGTACACTGTAGTAGTACATGCAGACTACAGTACACGTACACTGTTGTAGTACATGCAGACTACAGTACACGTACAATGTAGTAGTACATGCAGACTACAGCACACGTACACTGTAGTAGTACATGCAGACTACAGTACATGTACACTGTAGTAGTAGTACATACAGACTACAGTACACGTACATTGTAGTAGTACATGCAGACTACAGTACACGTACACTGTAGTAGTACATGCAGACTACAGTAAATGTACACTGTAGTAGTACATGCTGACTACAGTACATGTACGCTGTAGTAGTAGTACATACAGACTACAGTACATGTGCACTGTAGTAGTACATGCAGACTACAGTACATGTACACTGTAGTAGTACATGCAGACTACAGTACATGTACACTGTAGTAGTACATGCAGACTACAGTACACGTACACTGTAGTAGTGCATGCAGACTACAGTACATGTGCACTGTAGAGATATTGGTCTAGCTACAACACTTACATTCACCGTGTGACATTGCGCTAATATGGTTATGACATTTTGAGATAAACCACGTAAACCTTGCAGGTCATTTAAAAATAAATTAGCTGTATTGCAGATCTGCCACATGTTCATCTCATTATGAGGTTCAATGCAGTTGAAAGTAAATATTGGGAGCCTTTACATGCACTGTCTTCATCTCTGCACCAGGGAACAGAGGCAAACTGGGTCAAGGCATTATGAACATGTCATGGTAATGTACAGTAAGTCCATGGGTAATCAGTGGGAATCAGTCTTGGTGTCACATGACAATAAAACAGAAAATAATCAAAACTATTACTTTTATTATCTAGTGAAAATAATTACCCAAAAATGCACAAATTTGATTCAATACGACCTGTGGTAGGTCAAGGCCACAGATAGTAAAAAAGAATGGATATGGAGCCAATAATATGATAGACAATTCTATAAGAAATAGTAATGAACATAACGGGTAGCAGGATTACAGGGTTGTCTTTCAATAACTACTAATGGTTCAGTTACAATAATATAATATAATATAATCATGCTCTATTATATGGATACTTGGTGAGCAGTATTTGCTATACAGTAATTAGCAATAACATAGTTTACTGATTTTTAAATATACTATATAAATTACTATGTATATAAAAACAATGTTGTGTGACTGGTATGATGGCAAAGCCCTTAGTTAAAATACTGGAATTGTCCTCTCTCTCCAGTTGTTGGACATAAACAAGAATAACATACAACAACCGAAATGCTCTCCAACTTTCCACGCACAGATATAAATAGAATGTAATACAATAATATCCGCAATAATAACATTATAATTGCATAATAACTGCTACCTGAATTACTTTGCCTAGAAGAATTTGTGAACAAAAATAAAAGAGATACATAATTATGTTATAATTTTTAAGAAAGAATACAATGAGAATTGAGCAACACATCGTGCGGTGTACATAACCAATGCTAATCACTATATCTATATAGCTGGTGACCTTAACAACATTTCTTCGGTGATGAAGTCGGGCTCTTAGGAGGAATGTCTGGAGTAGATATGTGTGTATCATGCAGCTGAAGGCTCCCCTTTAACCTCTTTATCCTGTATTCATCTGATACACTCGACAAACATTTCTCAAATATATATTCAAATGTTTCTGCAACACATTCCCCAGTTTTACTTGAAGTTTCAAAGAAAGGAATTTGAATATCACCTCCCTGTTCCAAGAATCCAGCGTTTATTTGTGCCGAAAATTGACGTCCCTCCTGAGTGAGTACTTCTCTCTTCTCCTTGCCCTTCTCCACTAGGTCCAGCTTGGCACCTATGACCACCTTCAAACAGTTCTCCTCTGGTAGAAGAGGTAGGAAACGTGTTCTACAGAGAGTAAATGTACAACAGGTCACAGAGTATATAGCGAACTAACTTATCCAATCAAGTAACACATAACAAGGATAGTGCACAATAATAACCATGACCTTGTATACCCTCTACATGCACAACATGGTGTGTCACTTCTCAGTTGTGTTCTCTTGGACTATAACTGACAAGGAATGACAACTCAGATAAACCTTAGCAATGTATACTTATTCTGATAGTGCCAGGAATCCATGCTAGTCGTTTATACCTGTATGTAACAAAGGTTAGCTAAGCATTATTATTGTTATCATCATCTCACATGGTAATTCTACAGCTTACGTTGTTCTCAATCTTGTCAGATATCTGCCAACACATCCATGTACATATATATATATTATTTATATTATATATATTTAACAGCCTGTATCTTATACCTTTGTAACAATGAGTATAATGTAGACTTAATAATAACATAATACATTATTACATAACATGTACCTTAGCTCTTCAAAGCTGCTATGTGACGTAATGTCATAAGTCATAATGGCTGCCCCAGCATCCCTGCAGTAGAAGTTACTTAGACCAGAGAACCTCTCCTCTCCAGCTGTGTCCTGGTGTTAGAATATCAGGTGTGCAGATAGACAGGCAAACATATTTACTTCCATGATGCCGCTATTAAATGACTTGCAATGAATATAAATACATAATATATTAAAATGTTGCTCAAATAAACAAGTAAACAACATTGATAGCTGGGTACTCACCCAAATAGCCACATTGTATGGTCCCCACTGCTTCAAGAAGAAACATGCTCCTATTGTCTGTTTAACATAAATGAGTAGAGTTATTAGCATCTAATGACTAATAATAAAAAGTAGTGCTAGACACATTTTTGTTTCTTTTGTTCTCATAATATTTGGATAACTAACTATCCAGTCATCATCACTAGAAATCAGTAGAAATTACATGATAAAAATAGAGAATGGGAATTTAGTGTACATACATTGGGTGTATAAAGTGTACATACATTGGGTGTATAAAGTGTACATACATTGGGTGTATAAAGTGTACATACATTGGGTGTGTAAAGTGTACATACATTGGGTGTATAAAGTGTACATACATTGGGTGTGTAAAGTGTACATACATTGGGTGTATAAAGTGTACATACATTGGGTGTGTAAAGTGTACATACATTGGGTGTATAAAGTGTACATACATTGGGTGTGTAAAGTGTACATACATTGGGTGTATAAAGTGTACATACATTGGGTGTATAAAGTGTACATACATTGGTTGTATAAAGTGTACATACATTGGGTGTATAAAGTGTACATACGTTGGGTGTATAATGTGTACATACATTGGGTGTATAAAGTGTACATACATTGGGTGTGGTTTCATCAAATAATTGTTTGATATATCTGGTAACGAAGCACGTCTTCCCAGCGTTCATGGAACCAATCAACACAATCTTCAAGTCTCTACAAAATACATACAAGTACAGGTACAGGTACAGTACAGGTACAGTACAGGTACAGTACAGGTACAGTACAGCACAGGTACAGTACAGCACAGGTACAGTACAGACTAACAGTTTGGGTTCCAAGATCCCAAAAGAATGTGCGGGTGTGCTACTGCATTACTAGTGGTCTAGGTTCTACATTCCATCCCCAACCATCAGACTTGCTGGGTGGGTAGGGAGCAGAGGCTAATTCCAAAGTAGTGATAAACTGCTACATGTACGTGCTCTTGCTGACATCATAACAGTGTTTCAACTTTTAGACTTTCAGGTAAATTAGAAGAGACCAAGAACATATTATAAACAGTAACAAACAGAGAAGTGAAACTTACGCTGTTTTCTTAGCATTATGGTAGTTGTCCGCCATGTGGTTAGTTTACTTCAAGCTGGTATAACTCCCGGAGAAAGTGTGTAGGAGTAGTTAGTGATCCCTTCTGCAAGGTAGAGCTATGTGTAAGAATTTACAAAGACTACAACTTCATTTATACAGATAAAATAACAATTGGTGATGTAAGCCTACAATTACCTTAATCTTTGTAATCTTTGTTAGTGACAATATACATACAATGGTAAACATACATATATAACTATGTCTTGTGCTTTGTGTTGTGTGCTTATCCACGTGTGAATGTTCTCAACTGGTGGACAAAAAGACAAAGCTGGTGCTCAACACAGTGAGCTCTTAAGGTTGGACTTATGGACGAATTCACCAGCTGATTATCTTTGTGTCCAAGAGAAAACCTGACTTGTTAGTAGCCATAAACAAGGTAAGAAGCTAAGCAGTATTACAAACAAAAGGCATTTTGTAGGATTTGTTACCAAATAAGATTAGAGTAATAGCACAGCTAAGTAATCTGATGAACCAACTAGCAATTAAAATATTAGTTAGCTGTACTAGTACTAGTATTACTGTATTACTATACTACTTCTATGCTAATAGTTGAAACATGTTCATCATGACAATGACTACTTCCTTATAGTTTATTTACATTTCTGATGTGATAAAGTATAACATTATGTTTGCTACTTAGTAGTAGAAACACAAGCAATTATAATACACTGCTTATACACTATAGCATGTAATCAGTCAACACTTTATAAGTAATGCTCACTGTAAATATCGTCATATTCGTTGCCATGAGAAATTTCTGACCATTTTACATATAGCCTTAAAATAGCTTTGGGTTGTCAACATTCGAGTAGCAAGCTGAGAGATTTGACCATGCTCAGGAACTTTGCTTGACACTTAACAAGCTAATTGCTGACAATAATTTTAATTTAGTCAGTAACTGACACTACTGTATCTTGACACTGTAACTGACACTGTAACTGACACTATAACTGACACTGTAACTGACACTGTAACTGACAGTGTAACTGACACTGTAACTGACAGTGTAACTGACACTATAACTGACACTGTAAATGACACTGTAACTGACACCGTAACTGACACTGTAAGTTAACAAACGTTTTAACTGGGCAAAAATAAGCTAACAATAATTCTATTAACAATAACTAAGCTAACAATAATTCTATTTTTGCCAAATGTTACAGGTGTATTTTACTTATAATCATTACTTATAATTATAATTATATTATTGAACTTGGAGAACAAATAAAAGCAGAGTTGAACTATCTCATCTGAAATTTACAAAATTTGCCACACGAGTTAATTCAAACAACATTTATGTGGCCCAATTAAACGAACGCATGACTTCGATTTTATTACAGAACTACATGCCTACTAGGAAGTTGTTTACTCAATATGTGTTAATCTCAATCAAAAGAATCTGGTGTACGCAAAGAAATATTATTTGTCTGTTACAAGACATTTATTCTCACATCACTGTTATTTCACAACCAATTAGCCTGCATTTAGAGATACAAAAATAAAGATTACTACTACCAAGGAGTAAGAGAGAAGGAGGCTCGTCCATGAAAACCTGCATATATGTTACAATGGGCTTCCGGTGTTCGATGTGCGCCTCGGGTACTTGGTAAAGTCAGAAGAAAAGATGATGAATGTTTTTACAAAAGTAAAATTCACACATCAACTGAAATTAAAATGTAAACAATGTCAACAATTGGTAACACTCTAATGAACAGGCTGACTATATACACATTACATATCTCAATGGGATACGAGAGATATTGGCAAGTAAATTCGCCAGATTTGAAGAAAATTGCGTATCTCAACATAAAATGACACTTTTTTCAAATACCAACATGCTCAACAAAATAAGGAAAAATAATACTGATAGATTTAAACTTGCTGCAATTGGTTAGGTTGAAATCAAAATTTAAACTTTGCTCCTTCATAGTAAAAAAACGTACAAACGCCGAAAACGTGGTTAAAATGAGCAAGTTTGTGCAACACGTTTCTCTAACATCAGGACTCCGTATACTTAATTTGATTTATGGTGCATAATTCAGATACCATTTTAGTTGGTAGGCTAGTTTGTGGGCCCTACAACATGCCCAAACTAAATGAAAATAGTGCTCAAACTATAGGCTATGTCAATAAACAATAATGTTTATCTCTCCATAGAAATGATTTTGATTAGATGCTATAACTGTGACGTCCTAAGCGCCAGAGCCGTGCACATGTGCATTGCTGTTTAGCAATGAGGAAGTGCATCACGATTCAACAGAGCTGTCTACTCGCTTAATGCCAGCGACTCATGTGCTCACATTTTTAAACCGAGGAGCACATAGAACACAAAATCCTCATGGACGAGCCTCCTCTCTTACTCCTTGCTACTACTACTACTAGGCCTACTACGTCATAGCTATCAAAATCTTTTAGTTTGACTTGGGATTTAATGATGGTTATCTCCAAAGACTCGTAAGAGTCTTATCTCGCACATCATGATCATCATTATCATTAATTAATTATCTTATGTTAAAATTAAAACGAAAATATTCAATAATTAACTCAAGTATTCATTAGGAATCCGTAAGGTGAAATAAATAGAAGCAACCACAAGACCATCTTTCCTTCTACTCTTTTTGACAAGACAATCAAAAATGAAAAAAAATTATTTTATTACACCAGATTGAGCTTCAGAGATTGAGATTAGATTTGGAGCATTCGGTTTGATAATATAATATTATTATTTATAAATATAATATTTATATTAATATTAAATATTATTTATAACACATTGACATTGCTTTGAAAATTGACTTTAGAGTCAGGGTAACAGCCAACCACATTCGAGAATGTAAAACAAATCTTCTTTCTTTCCCCGATGTAGAAATATTAAATAATATATATGGAATCTATGAACAATAAATAATTCAGTGCATGAACTGACCACCAAACTAAAACTGGACGATCCTTGGAACTCAATCAGCCTTCAACTTAGTGTAACATCAAAGTTTATCTGGGGAAAAAGCTATACAATAAATAGTAGAACGCCGCACATCGAGTTTTGGTTATAGTTGAGGATTTCAAACTTCCTGTCATGAAACCACGTGATTTTAAGTTTTGCTAGTCTGCTATAAAGAAAGTGGTACAATAACAATAACAATAACTGTTTTGTACCACTTTCATTTTGGTCTGCTACTCCTGGAGCATTTTACAATGGAGAAAATTTAGCGAGTTTGGTGAAATACATGTTAATAATTAATTATTGAGTATTATGGTAACACTATTATTCAGGATCAGAGGCAAGTTTAGCTAAGCTCAGCTTTATTTATATGAATGTTTACTCAAATTTAGATGAAGATTTAAACCCCTTTTAGCTTTTACATGGCCTAGGCCCTAGGGTATAAAACTGGAACTGACTTCTATAGAAGTGCAGTAGTCGTAGGCCCACATGCAGGTACAGTAATTACCATAGCTTGTTCAAAAATACTCTGATGAAGTTCCTACTCCTTGCTTGCTACTTAACTTTAACTTTAGTACTTACCCATGAGTAATAAGTAATAGGTACTCCTTGGGAACTTGGTACTTGTATGTTTAACCCAGAAATTAATTATAGTGTTCATAGTGAATTATATAAATAATTTTGGAAGCTGTATTTAATGGCTATGGAAATTATCAAAAAAAATTAAAAATCATAAAATCTAAAAAAAATGATTATATTATTTTTAATCATTAATTAATATAATTGTTTAAATAAATATGATAGCAATAACTAAATCAAACTGTGCAACTGGTCTTAGAGGGCATAAAAAATCAAAAAGAAACTGATATTACTTATTAAAATATAAATATTTTTTATGTCCGGCTTGGGTAGCTGAGGTGCAGTTGTGCAACAGACAGGTCAGAGTACAGGGGAAAGGAAGTCAAAAGTAGCTGACCAAGCAAGAAGGGGCTAGGGCTAGAGAGAGTGATTTGCACTTGCATTCAGTATTTTTGCTGATTTTTAAAAAAACCGAATAATACCAAAGTTGTCTTTCACCCCTCCGCTTGATTTGGTTTTTTAAATTTTGGAAAAACACAGAATCGGGCCAAAAATTTCATACTCAATTTTTGGAGTTGTCACACTCTACTTTTAATTGTAATGGCAGCCATTTTTTATTTTGGTTAATAAATCGTAATTATTAAATATTAATTGTTTATAATAATATGTAAGTACATGATGTATAAGAACTAAAAAACTACGGCCAATCATCACTGGATACCAATGATGGCTGCAGATAGTCCATATGGCAAGGATGACATCGAATTACAAAAATTGAAAGGGGCAAAACATGAATTCACGTGTAAGCGACGCCAGCCATTACCAGAAATGGTGGCCATTTTCATTTTAACAAATGTTAATTACTTATTACTAATTTTTTATGCTAATATGCGAGTGTGAATACTCAAATTGAGTGAAACTGAAAAAAATCATCACTGGATGACAATAATGGCAGCAAATAAGTCTGTATGGCAAGAATGAAATTGGATTACAAAGATTGAAAGAGGCAACAACATGAATTTACGTGTTAACGACCCCAGCCTAGCCCAGTCCAGGAACTAGGCCCGTTGGAAGGTCAGGCACAATTTTAATTTAAAAACTGAATCGTACCGAGCCGCTGCATTCGGTTTTAGTTTACATTTTAAGATTTCGCGGCTTTTGAACTGAAATGAAAACAAAACTGAAAAACTGAATGATACAGAAACACATGTATAAGGCAGCACTTTTCAGTAAGTTGTTAGAAGTTGTGCTCTCTTGACATTACTAGTATAGCTGGTGTAATAATGGGTACATTAGGTTCAAGGAGTTGCACCCTCTTAAAATGTGGAGAACAGTAACTTTGCAATGGAGTGAATAATCTATTTGTAATTATACTTATACCAAGATGTGAATGGGTATCAAGGTATGTATGCAGTGAAAATAAGATTGCAGCACAAGTTTGAAATCTGGTGGAACAAAATAGCTCTATTATACATCTAATACATGCAGTACATATACATGCAATCCTTATAATATTAGGAACTATCTTCTATTTCTCTCTATTATTGGACAGTTTTATAAAATATTTACAGATCGAAAAGAATGTGAACAGTGTGTTTAACTGATACCGCATTACTATTAACTATACATGTATGTTATTCTAAAGTGTTGTTGTTGAATGAGCGGTTGTGATACAAAGTAAGACTGTTTAAAGAAACTGTTGAAATGAACTATGAATAATAATAAGTATTTCTTGAGAATATTTCACTTTGCCTTTTAAAAGCCACTTAACATGCTTGAGAGGCATTTCAGTTGATTGCATTAGTATATAACAGTACTCTGTTTATCATGGAAAATAATTGCTCAGTACCTCTTCAACAAATCCCTAAAGAATAATCATCGATTACACGTGAGTCATGCAGCAAATACTACACAAACTATAGAATGGCCAATACAAATATAGATCACACACAACTGTATGTATATATTATTATATACTATATACCTTTATATAGCATATGTAACACTCCTATAATACATGTTGGGATATTCAGCCAGTAATACTATTGGTAGACTATACTAACCACACATCTTGCATTATAACTATTGCATTGCTATTGATTTTCAGCTCATTTTATAATAATGCACTGGGTAGTGGTAGGTACATATACTTAGTATACATAGGGAGTACTCTTCACTACAGTCAGCATCCTACACCACATCTTGATTGTTACATAATCAACGTGAGAAAGGTTGCTTCCAGATAATTATATTCAGGTATGTTGCCTTTGCAACGGTTTTCCTTTGCTGTGGTTCTGGGCTTTTCTAATTTCAATTAAAGCATAAATATTATCATGACTTTGGATCTGCGAATTGCCATCTTTGTTTATAGTTAGACTAGGCCTATTTCAAATGCTCACTTGCCGACTCTGAGGAATATCTTGAGGTAGAAAAGCACAAAAACTGTTGTGATATCTTGGTCTAAGTATAGCGATAACAAACCAAATGAACATTTTTTGTTGGTCTTTTCTTTAGCATTCACAAATATTTCTTCATTGTTTTATTGCTTTTGTTTCATTTCATGTTTTTTTGATGAAGAAGTTTCCAAGACATCACCATTTTGTTGTGTTGTATTGCCCCTCTGTTATCTCACCGGTTGTATCATTTGGAGGCAAACCCTTTTGGTCAATGGATCTTGGCTTAGTTGACTTAAGGTTCTCAAGTTATATTATTCTTAAGGAATGAGATCTTTGCTATTTAGGTCATGACCAAGGATACTGTGTTTGCTCAGGTTAGATAATGTTCATTGATATTAGCAGCTGGTGTAAATGAATTTCACAGCGTTTACTTTTTACATTATTTGAGCTTGCGTAATTGTTTAAGGAATTCTATACATAATCAACTGCAGTTATAGTTGGTTTTTGTTGTACATTAGAAAGTTACCCTTAACATGGGTATAGAGACAAAATAGAACAACAGTAAAGTGAGTAAATTGTGATAGAGGATAGGCTTCTATTAAAGAGTTGTATTTGACTTCAAACTAGTGTAAAATCAGTATTACTATTGCTTTAAGTTAAACTTTTTGAACTTGGGCATTTGGTTTAGTTCATGTTCAAAATTGTAGGTTTTGCTACCCTTGAGGGCTTTAAAAATGTACCAAGCTTATTCTAAATTTAGCTGTTTCTAAAAATAGATGAAATATAGGGTTTGCTGGCATATCTTGTTCAGAGTGTAGCATTATGTTGACAGGAACTACAGTTACAAGGTAGTTAAGGTATAGCTTGTGTCCCCATTGTTTCAAGTCTAGGCTAATCATAGTCTACAGATATTTTAAAGGATAACTTTGTAATAGGGGTTGATTAATTCAGCTTACAAAGTTTGGCTTTTCTCTCCTAGCAGATTAACAGGCAGCTTTGCATATTTCACTATTGTCTAAAGTGATTTCATACAGGCTTGTCTTTGTTCTTATTGTATTGACTTTGTAGATTGTGACAACAATGCCAGCTAATATATTGTTGATATCAAACGCTGGTTGTTGAGTGGTTTATCGTGGCATTGCTTCTCACCATTTCCAGCACATCTCATAGTGTACTTGTAAGTAATATATCATTGTTGATCATCAGAGTGGGCTTGTCTATTAGATCAAGTACATGCCCACTAGAGGTGTCTAATAGTTGAGTAAGCTGTATTCTGGTAGGTAAGTTGACTGTATTTGTGTGCTATAAGCAAACCATACTGTTATACGTATTTATGTAGGCTCATAATATTAGTGCATTAGAAATATTAGTAATATTAGTTGTTAGCTTAATTGGCCCAGTACCCCAAAAACCTTCCTTGCATTATAAATATAGAATGTGCGACTGTTCGAAAAAGACAGTTTGAAACAGGATGTTTCGAAAGTGGACAGTCCAACACCGGACAGTTCGAAACGCCTAACCCCAAACCCCAACCACCAGATTTCAACTATTTTTATTTTTAATATTATTTTTTTATTTAATTAATTAAATTAATTAATTAAAATTAATTATTTGCAAGTTGTGTTCTTCTAAATGTTATCTATACAGTTTCGAACTGTTCTGTTTCGAACTGTCCAGTTGTGAAACGTCCTGTTCCAAACTATATTTTTTGAAATGTCCCTTTACCATAAATATAATAGTAGAAAATTACTTTCTCTTTACCACCCACCAGCTCCCTATTTGATGTTATGTTCAGATATTTATGGTAGTTGATAGGTTATAACTATGTACTAGTGAGAATCCACAGTAGAGTGCAGAAGGTCCACGAAATATGTTGGTAGACTCTATAATACCATGTTCCATGTATACAAGGTCGGTTGGTAGACTTAATCTTTTGATGAAGAGGGATTTTTATGAAGGCGCAAGCATTGCAAATGTACACAGAGTTTCTGTTTCTAAACAGTGAAGGTGATTGGAGTGCTATCCTTAATCTATGATAATATTGTATATAGGACCAATTAGTTGTTATTGAGTGGCCATGCATGGGTTCAGAGTGTAGTTATTTACATTCTAAGCGTTAGTATGCTTAAAAACATTTAAATACTTTACACATGGGACTGTTGGAGCATTTCATGGCATCTTTGGTATTGAAAGTGTAGCTGCTACAATAGATAATTAGCTTGAATTACTTGATGCATCAGTATGGTAATAAAATTTATACATATCCCAGTTACTGGTGCTAGTAATTGTTCCTCAGAGGTTTAGCTAAACAGGCATTGGCATGAATACATAAATATGTATTTATTGCTGGATAACCTCACTTCTAAACATCTGCTTAATGTCATATAAACATTCTTATACTTTTCATAAGTTTCGATGTTATAGGCTAGGCTAGGCATAATTATAATGAATAATCAACTGTACTTGCCAAGTAGTGAACTCTCTATGATTAGTTTCCAACCTACTATTTACTCCTTATAATTTAAATTTGATGCCAAACCAAGTCTACTGACCTTTGGAGTTTAATCTACATGTAGCTTGCAATAAATGTGTACTATAATTATACTTGAATAATCTAGATGTAGGTGTTATGTAATGTATTTAATATCAGCCTAGGCATGTCTGCAATTATAGTGCTTAGACTAATCAATCCTATTTAGCTGATTTCCACATTAAATGAATCCTAGAAAGCCACTCAAGTCCATACACAACTCATTACACTGTCTGCTCAACTTCACAGGTCACAGGATCTGCATGTATAATATTTGGGATAAATAGCTACATTGTAACTAGATTCCCTGGGTTGTGGCATCAAACTTGACCATGCTTGGCAGGTACTCAAGGTAGTACTTGTATTGTGCTTCTTGTAGACTTTCATGCCTTCATTTCTGGCAGCTGCCGGCAGGCAGGCCAGTGTTGAACTTCAGAAGTGCCACCTTTGTATGATTGGCACAGCACATGTACCATAAATATTTGCCAGATGAGGTTTTTGTTCATTATGGTTATCTGTTAGCAATAAAACTTGATTGTGGTAAAGGCTACATACATGCCAAGACCAACTGACTCAGGAAATAATGTATCTCTGCTCTACATGTCCATTTCAGTTTTTTCAAAGTTTTTGTTGAATGAAAAAAGCTTATGATAACATTGAGCTTGCATTAGGCTCCACAAACTATAAAAACTGTGGAATGCAGCTCATAACATGTGGTAGGCCTACAAAATGGTATATGCTTCTAGTTGTAGGCTTACTATTTCAAGTTATAGTTCGATATGATTATTATGTAATTCAACTCATAGCACATGTATAAAATTTTTGTTCTGCCTACTCACTGAAGACTAGTTTTTGTGACCATCTCAGTGGAGATCTTGGAGAACATTTTTGAGTCAAAATTGAAAGTTGACAATTTCCAACATGGCCAAGTAAACAGGTGTATGCCAAGTTGATTACTAAATACTAGGCTATCCCAGACTGTTGTAGGGCTGGAGTAAGCAGCTTACTGCAATGTTATAATATACAAATGTACTGTAGTATGTTCTGCACAACAATTTGACCTGAGCTGACTGCTGCTCATTGATAAAAACTACAAGAGTCAATTATTGTACTATGTAGTGCACCTGTATTCTACATGCATTGCAGCTTTGTAGTAATAATAACAGATGCTTCATTCATGAGTATGACAGAAGGTGTTTGTATATCAACTATGACATAATCACACAGGCATCTGTTTACTGT
Source organism: Bugulina stolonifera (assembly GCA_935421135.1). NCBI lineage: Eukaryota > Metazoa > Bryozoa > Gymnolaemata > Cheilostomatida > Bugulidae > Bugulina > Bugulina stolonifera. The sequence continues at coordinate 35,606,037 of OW285187.1, forward strand.
TGAGATTTCCTCTCTTTACCTGCTGTCTGCCAACTGTGTCATCCTGTACATAGTTTAGGGCTATATTCGCTGTATATCTACTAAGTAAAGGGCCTATCCTGTCCTCTCTCTATCCAGTGAGATTATCACTAGTTACACCAGCATGAGAAATAAATGCACCCTATGCAGACAGAGTGATATATTATAATTATGTGTATGTGCTGTAATGTATATATGTTGGATATTTAGGGCTACACTAGTTAGACCTACTCATTCCAAAATAGCGTACCTATGTGTGCCGGAAAAACATCAAACCACCGAACATTGTAATGGAATTCGCCGGGGAGATTTTGCAGAGCATAATTTCTTTGTATACCTCACTTATAACAGAAACTGAAGCATTTTAACCACCATTTTACTGGGATCCACAGGCAAGAAAAATCTCATTCTATGTTGTTTTTTCCTTTCAATTACTGAAAATCACCCAAATTTAGATGCTTTTGTGTAAAAAACGGCGTCGAATGCAGCGACAGAATTACCTTAGAGTAGGAAACTTTTGTTGAGTTGAAGGATAACAGTTTGATAATACTGGCTGTAAGTGATTGCTTATGCTGCAGGCGCTGTGCTTGTATAATTTTTATTCAAGTGTACAGGAAGTGCATGTGACTAGAATTGTTGAGGTTGAGAAGAGATACTGTGTGCCCACAGGCTACCCCAGGCACTAGCTATAGTGCTATAATAAAAGGATGACCATCGTAACCCTGGCAGCCTGTTTACAGAGTAGCACTTACTACTCTGACATCTCATCGATTTTCTGCAATTAGTTTCATCACAAAACTATCATTACATCACCTACAAGTTGTACATTGTATTATATCATCTGCACTCTTTGCTCTATTATAGCAGTATTATATTACTGTAGCTTTATGGTCTTTGCTCAGTTGGCTCTACTTCAATCTGAAATCAATTGGTTTTATGAATCAGTTGTGATTGTGTTTTTGTTACTACCGATTTAGATATTTGTGATTCATGTGTCCTATCATTACTATATATTTACTGTGTAGTTTACTTCTCACCAATTAATGATAAATAAAAGGTGAAATTAAGCTAATCAAATAGTAATGCTGTAGTCAGGCTGAGCCAGGCTAGTATTTGGTCACCTGCCCCTCAATTGACTGCATGTGACATATGGACACTTAGATAGGACTTAATTCCAAGTATAGTGTAAACTGAGTTGTGTTTAATTACAGTGTGTCAGGACTAGTTGATATGAAGTGATATCAGACAGTAACACAAGGACAAGTATATTCAACTACCACACTAGCTTTTTGAGAGACTGAAGGTAATTCATTGGCTAGATAACCAACATGGATGCTCAGATGTGCACGTCAATGGAAGTGGAATACGATAGCGAAGAGGAACAGGATGTCGGCAGTGAACTGAATACATGGTTATCTCAATTGGACTCGGCAGCCAACCAGGTACGTGAATGGACCAGGGAGAGGCCTGACATCTTACAATATAATACCCTCTACACAATATACCTTTATATTAACCTAATAGGTTAGTGGTGTTTCAATAACATATAGCTGCAACTGAACACTACAGTAGTACATACTACTATGCCATCCATGGTTGCTACACGCAGACATGTAGCAATCAATATTAGAATACTTTAGCAGGGCTCAATCAACTTAAGTGTGAAATATGATAGATTGTTAGTCACCAAACCCTGAATCAATGGTCTTAGCTAAATTATAAATTAGTGTGATTGGGTTGTCTATGAAGGTAGTGGATGTAAGGTGTTCTATGGCAGTAACAGTCAGTCAAGTAAATAATACCTGTATCCATATTTATTTCGGCAACAAAATGCGCAAATGGCGTTTTCATACTGCTGTCCTGTACATGTGATGCATAACTTGTTGCCCATCTGCAGTGTTGTAGAGTGTAACAAACAGTACAACAGAAGCTGTCATGTTAAAACTTGTTTTCCCTCAATTATATTCACCAAATGAAAATGAAAATACATGCATACATGTACATATATCTCTGTCCAACTACATTAAACTGTAGTAGTGAAGTAGGCATCCAAGTCATTATACAAAATTAAGTGATCACACAATTCAAACTCATGCCTAATTCAAACCAATTATGGCAGTTTAGGGTTTGAATTAGTATGTGTATGTATATTAGTATTATGTATACTAGCATATATACATATATACATTATGTGAAATATAGTATATTAGTATATTATGTGTATTGTACATAATGTACACCGACTACCCTACTGCCTGCAGTATCTACATGTATGTAGTTGTGATAACCAGAGCGACATTACAATACATGTAGTATATACAATGTAATGTCAGTTATGCAGCGAGTTATGCTGGGCACCTGCATGAGCAGACAACTACTAGACTTATTATTGCTGTGATCTAGTGGGACTGTGTGTGACAGTGTTAGCAGTCTAGTAGATGTACATGTATTATACCTATCAGTTGGGTAGTAGTAAGTAGTAATTAGTGTAATTATAGGCCACTTGTACAGTAGATAAGGTTGTGTAACACATATTATACATTGTATATATTGTGTATAGTGTGTGTAGTGTACTGACTCATAGAGCATGTTCATAGCAGCATTTCCTGTCTTTATTAGCAGCAGCAGCAGTAGCAGTTCTTATCTGAAGTGTTTAATCAACACTCAACCTAGTAAGGTTACTACAAGGATGTAACACTGCTACCATATCCAGTACTATTTCTAACTAACTCCTAAGACATTCTATTTCAATGTTAGATGAATTCCTGCCATCAGTAGGCCACCTTTTAGAATTCTAAAAAACAGACTTTTGAATTCTCTCTGAACCCAAGTTTTAGAATTATTTCATCGATGGGTTTCATTAATGTGTTGATATAAGGAAATTGACACCTGATAAATATTTGTTGATTACACGATCACAATCAGCATAATCACTGACTGAGCATGAGCAATCGATAGACTGACGTCCAGCAAGATCACAAACACACAGGGCTGACTGATTGGGGAGAAAAAATAAACAATGTCAGTGATAATCCATTATCTGTTCATTTCCTATTGGTATATGTAGGTGATGTTATAATACATAGAGGAGGATATAATGGGTGGTATACATGTATATTACATACACCCTACACTGATCAATTATTTCCAGTTATTGACAAGTTTTTCTTCTAGTGTTGAGGAATGGGATATACATGTACATGTACAATGGCTAGCTTTGTAACAAGGCTATAGAAATCCAATAAGTCGGGTACATAGTTACTTAATTGGTCAACCTAGTCAATGGTGACTTCATAATCATTATCTAATAAGTGCACATACACCTAATAATATTATTCTACATGTTACATTCATATACATGTAGGTACTAGAGTTAAATTCTAGAAGGTTATTCTAACAGTATATCACGGTTTACTCTCACGTAGTACATCTCTGGATGTGTATATATACATCAGTTGGTTGTGCATTCCTGTAGGTTCTCTAGCGTGATTTACATCACAACGTAATCTACATTCATCATTAGATCAAAATAGATAATGGCTGTTGTCTTGAATTCAATGTCTCTTATGTGGACTAACTTCTTCCATGCAGCTATGGATATTTCAACTTAACAGAGCTGTTAGTATTTCCCACAGCCCTCCAGTAGTTATACACTACATGTCAGTCTATATACATGTACATATGTATGTGCAATGTATTTGTCTATATTCTCTAAACCTAGATACATGTGTGTCTACTGTCTACCTTATGTACTAGTTATGGTTAATTAGTATAAGATATTAGACTATGAAATAGCAAGCCATGTGTCTGGTTACATCGAGCTAGCCTGTTAATCAGTCCAAAGGAAGTCAACATTAGCTATACCGCAATGTTTATAGTTACTCCAGATGAATGGCTATATAGACTGAATTATGACTGTATTGAAGTAACATATAATATGTCATATCATATAATATATCATATAATGTACATGTAATGTAAGGAATTTTATCACCTTATACTAATATACAGTTACAGGACATATTGACATACATACATGTATATCACGGGTAGATATAATCTGTGTAGTACAGGTAGCCACCCTATACCACCAGCTATACAATATCAGTACACATTCTACAGTGTAGCATATCTGGAAGGGTCGAAAGGTTACTTGTTCTTTTAAAATGTTACAAATGTGCATAATTTTGTTAGAAAGTACTGTACATGTATATCAGATAGTAGCAGCCTGGACGCAGGTAGGCATAGTAGTTGTTATGATTCGAGGGGTTGTCTGCTCTCTCTCTCTCCCTATATGTATATACATATATATTAGATACACAGTGTAGTTTGTAGTAGTAGGCCAGTAGTATCCATAGTCTAGACTCTACTCACTCACATTCACTAAAATACTACCTCATCTGTGTGATATAAACTGCACTAGATTTACCTACATATTTTATCACATATTAAACATGTGTACATTATCATTGCACAGTTGTGGAGCAGGTAACATTTCGGTAGTTGTCTTCTCATTGCCATTTGTTATGTAAGGCAGGACAACTCCCACTTTCAGTGCAACAATTAGTATACTACGACCACACATACATGACCTACGTGTATACAAGTAGGCTTACTGTAATAAAACAGTATAGTAGGTGTATATAGCACACAGGATATAATACAGTTCAAGGTGAAGTCTGCTGCTGCTGCTGCTGTAGATAGAACGCTGCCACTACTAATTACAGACAGCATACTTCAATCAGCCTATGAATCAGTATTGATCCTGTTCCACCAAATTAACTTCACTTTCAGCTGAGCACACTTCTCACAGCCAGTATTCATGTCTCCCAAGATAAAGTTTAGCAACAATGTACATGTACAACAGTAAGACTATTATTTAGTGCCCCTGTTTAGTGTATGTTTGAGAGCCATGACTATATCCCCATAGTTGGCTGGCCAGGCCTCTGCTGTGATGGTATTGTCTACACTAATTATTAGAACAACCCATTTATTGATGCTCATTAAATGATAATAAACTAAAAGGTTTCCAATACCCAGTAATGTATGATATGTATGGTATTGTAGTACCGTTAGCTGTAGCAGTATGGTAGGGTACACTTATTGTAGTAATTACAGTGTGAAGTGAATACCAGCATGTTCTATTACTCACTAATATTAGTGACTCCTCCTGTAAGCCTAGAGTAAGTCGTGTGTTCAATCACTCTGTTCACTGTTCAGCTTACCACCAGCTGTAGGTATCTAATGTTAGTAGTCTACACTATTATTCATGTATGTAAGCTTCTACGGGTAAGCAGTGAACAACTGTATGATTATATTATACAGATACACACTGACTACATCTTCAATAATTCAGGTGAGAATATTTTTACAAACAAGAAATTTTTTCCAAATTAAGTGAGTTGAATTCCACATCCAGCTGAACCTCTACCCAGTGAGGGCTGTATACACAGATAGATACACACAGGGTGGTCTGACAGAGAAATTGGATCTAAACCAATTTTGCCGAGTGTCTAATTTGGATGATGGGAGTGTAAACATTTATCCGCTTTCATTGGATTATTGTGAATTAATAATGAGCTGAGAGCATGGGTAACAAGTAATTGGGTCTAGCTAACAAACAGTTTACGCTGATACAGTAGTAATGTTTACATACAGTATATACATCATATGGACATGTTCAATGTTCAGTTTGTCAAAAAAAATCAATGTTTGTTCATATTGACATTGCTTGTGTGTACATAGGCCACTAACTTAATTTGCAGCATATCCACGAATGCTTTTTAACCTACATGCATGCGTTTGTACCAAATAGTGCTGACACTGTGTTACTGCCCACTGTTACAGTTGGATGACAAGAACCGTACTGCTGCCAACGGAGGACAGCAAGGAAAGAATCCCTTGATTACTCAGTCCCACACTATGGAGAGCTTCAGGTGCTCGGTTGTTATGGACTTGGACAGTAAGTACATAATTGTAGTTGTAGTGTGTCATAACGTGTGACATCAAGTATACAATAACGTGTAACATAGAGTGAACATAATGTGTGACATACAGGGAACATAATGTGTGACATAAAGTGAACATAATGTGTGACATAGAGTGAACATAACTGTGACATAGAGTGAACATGACGTGCGACATAGAGTATACATAATGTGTGACATTATCATGTACATAACTTGTGACATGTAGAGCATACATAATGTGTGACATAGTGTGACATAGTGTACATAGCGTGTGACATATAATGTACATAACTTGAGTGTACATAACAATGATACATCTTGATACATACATTACATACAAATGTATTAAAGCCTAAACCAAGAATAGCTTCCCAAACTGCAACTGGGAGATAATCATTATTTCTAAGTTGCAGATTGGGATGCTATTTTCCATTTATAGGCATTAATGCATGTATTACTATGTACCATTGTATAGAGAATAATATTTAGGAGAACAGACTATTGCCGACAATGTATTATGGGGGATAAAGTGTGGCTGTTGGTATTTCTTTTGCTGCCAACTTTATGCTCTTCTCTTCTCTCTCCCATGCTGTCATGAAATGAAATAGAGCTGTTGGTAGTCAAAGGAAACTAGGATAAACAAACATACTGCATTGCTTTTGGCTATCTTATTCTCATAATGTGTACATGTAGTTATATGCTATGATATATATGTAGATGTAGATGACCCTGATCAAACAATCGGCAAGGGAAAGGTTTTTATGTCCACAAGTAACAAACATCATAGGTATCATAGGACATAGGCCTAACCAACACTAAGCATATCATAAGTACATAGGACTAGCCAACACCAAGCATATCATAGGACATTGGACATAGGCCTGTTGCGTTTTTTGGCCGTCCGCGTGAAACGGCCGGCGTTTCAATAAAAGAATTCTTTTCCGTCGGATATTATAATATTTTCCCGATGAACTGCTGGGAGCCGCCGAAAATTACTTTAAGTAGTATGAAGTTGTCTGCTCTATATTGTGAGCTACAGTGACCGATTAACTCATTCGCACCAACCAAGTCTGACATTGGCCTAAGTTTTCAACTTTAGACGAAAACAGCGATCCAACCTGTGTGATTTGTAGTGGAAATTCCCAAAACTCAGTGTGATTTGACTCAAAGGGGTGTATAAATATATACATGTACCCCTCTGAATTGAATAAAAAACTACTGTACTATAATATATTTTAAATATACATTTAATAGACGGAAGTTTAAATCAAAGCTTTTTCCTTTATTTGAACAGAAAATAATTAGCATATAAATTCTACTAGTTAGTTGTACATTTGCATGTGAGTTGGGTGTAGCAAAAATTAATCAAGGTGAAAATACTTTAATTGTGCACATTAGATGTATTAGAATAAAACATATAATTACAGTATAATAGCATAACAGTAGGGAGTGAAAAGAAAAAAAAAAGCAATTTCAATGCTAAAAGATTGTTGAACATGTTCATTACTTGCTTAAATAATAAATAAAAAATTCTGATTATAAATAAATATATTCCATTTTACACTATCTGCAAAAAGTAAAATGCTAGTTGTGTGCCGCGTTACCTACACACATAGAGGTGGGAAAACCAAACTCTATGCCTATACATTTTATTCCGGAGTTTGTTTACTCATTCCCACAGAAACGAAAACATTATGTAGTGGGTACGCTGATACCTATTATTAGGGGAGGCTAAGAAGTGGATTGATACAGGTCTGATACAGGATTCGAAACTTCCGGGACACAATCTCACGGACGGCCCGCTCACGGAACAGGCCTAGCCAACACCAAGGGGATGTTGACGTCTCATAATCAGTAGATAGTTACAAGCATGTGTACTGGTCACTGAGTTACTGGTCATCAGCATGTGGACTGGTCATTGCAATACAAAGGTTGTAGTACACAGAATAGCTGTACAAACACAAACTGAACTCCATGCTAGCATATTCAACAAGTGATGTATTCTTTCTTTATGATAATACTTGTGTTTAGTGGTTGGTGTGAACCATTGTATATACATACTTACTGTACATGGACATGTACATGGACCTGTACATGGACCTGTACATGGACCTGTACATGGACCTGTACATAGACATGTACATAGACATGTACTTACAGTGTTAGCAGCACATTGTTGAGGAAACAGCTGCTGGTATCTAACCTAGTCCACTAATTTATGGTTAATTGTGTTTGTTATACTATGTTGATGGCTGTTACAGATGATGATTAAATAGATAATACTTGTACATGATGTCTACTTGCAGCTATAGCAATAATATACTCACTCATTGGTTATAATTGCTCTAATGTAGGCCTAATTACACATACACCTGTGCATATTATAATACATGTGTATCATATACCTGAGTATTACTCATATACAGTACTACTATATGTTTATATCATCTCTTATGTACTGGTATTATATCCATATCTGATGCCAATGCTCTATTAGTAAGCTACACCAACTCCATGCACTGCGGAGTGGGCTCATCCCATTCAGGAGTTATCATCCCATGCCATACTATTACTAGTCTGGTATCAGGAATAGAAATTACCTGTCGGTGAAGTTGAATAAATTAGCAGATAGTCAGGTATATTGGTCTACTTCAATGTATTTGAGATAGGTTTACTGTGGAGGGGGAGGGTGTGAACCTGTGTAGGACTGCAGGCTACTCCAGAGAATTCAGACTGTGAATTCTATTAGTATTCCCATTCCAATTTATTGATTCTATAAAGTTATATAATCCTGTATGAAGTTTAAAATTCTATATTGTACAAACATTTTGTTTGCAGTGGATTAAATTATTTTATTTAACAAACTTTAGCTAGAATAGATAGGAGAAACCTACATAGCACACAAACCTGACCGTGCACATTATACATGTATATATAAGAATAGTCTGATATCCACTCAAACATTAGTTCTAAGTCTTGTTGGTCCGCACGCTAGGCTACGTATATATTGTAATGTATATATTGCATAATAGCAATGGTTCGACCACTGGTTTTTTAATTTTCCCCTTTGTTTAAAACTTTTGACTACCTACTGCACATATTGCAGTAGTTCTGGGTCCATCTTGTATTATTTTTCAATGCAGTTAGATAGATGTATAATACAGTACGTGTGATATTGTCAGCTGATTCATGGTTATAATAATATAGATATCATGTAGGAGTAATGTGCAATAGATTTCATACTTTATCAAAGAGGGCACAACTTCCGTAATTGTGCGTTATATTGACTGTGATTTGCAAACCCTTTGAATCTCAGTCACTGTGTCAATGTTTGTATTAACTATGGGTGGAGTACACCCTGCCCCCCAGCTGCAGCTATAACAGCTCTACTAGATGCTACTCACTCTGTTATAACTTCTACCAAAGTATGCTATCAGCCTGAGCATCAATCTATTGTAGGCTAAACTCCGCCGGCCCTTGGAACCACGAATTGACTGAGTAGCCTCTGTATCAGATTACACATTCTATTCCTTCTTTTGTATTTCCTGTTTGGTTAATTGAGTTGGAATGATGCTAGGAGTGAGTGTGGACCTGATCAATAATCTGGCAGAAGTAATAGCTACTGTTATCATTAGAGAAGAGTTTAGTGTCTAACGCTGCCTTGAGGCATTTACACACGCTGACTTTATACTTGTACAGACTTGATTCATTCATTCCCTTTCTATTCCAATACTTGAGTGGATTTATTCGTTTGTGAATTTCTACAGACGTGTGTTTCCTAAGCCGAAGGAAGTTGTACATTAGCTTTTGTTATGAGCTTTTGTGTTCTTGAGATTTTATATCGAACTGCGTATTGGTAAGGTGGTTGACTCATAGCTCATGTCGGTTCGTGGAAGGGTATATCTTGTTACCATAGACGAACAGGATATCGGTAAGATACAGTTATTACTACTATAGCCTCCACTCTACTCTATTAGGCATAGATTTATTTGGACTTTACCATGGGTAATTTATTATTCACTATTTACTATACTAACATGATGGGTTGGAAAATTGTGTTCTTTGGGTCTAACTATATTATTATTTGGTAGCAATATACTGTGTTCATGTGTGTGTATATGTGTACATGTATGTATAGTTGTATGTGTGTCGCTGTATGGTATATATATGTGTAAGTGTATCACTGTATGTTATGTGTAAAGTGAGAAATAAAAGTGTTGTCCCTGTTGTAGTGAAATAGTATTTTAATATACTCTACATCCAGGTATCTGGTCTGGTTACCATCTGTTACTAAGCACTGTTTTGATTGGACCAATGGATCAGATGATTAGCTACATTGTACATGTTGTCTATAGCCTGTACATGTAGCTAATGATCCTACACAGCTTCACATTTGAATCGGGCTGATTACATCATGCATGATTTAAATTAATTGTTGAGTATATTTACTTATCTCATTAAACGCTCTCAATGCAAGTCTTCCCAAATCATTGATTTCTGAGAGAGTGAATACTTTTGAAGGTACCGCTGATAGCAGTACTCCATAGTACTGCTATCATAGAGGTGCAATTCATATGTTTACATTATTTTAATACTCCTGCCAGCTATTAGTATTAATTATGAATGCTGTTGGTGTATAATATTAATATTTAAGTTCTCTCGGTGCTTCTATTTCATTATTTTGATGTTGAAACTTTTAGTTATTCATTTTATAAGTAATTGACTATGTTTAGTCTCAACCTGCGGTCTCCTACTGACTGTATGTCTAGTCTCTACCTGCGGTCTCCTACTGACTGTAAGTCTAGTCTGTATAGCATAGACTGTATAATTAGCTACCACAACTACTGTAGTTCCAATACTTACAATAATATATACACTTTGGAGTTGTCCTTTCTCTCACTCAGACCACACTTTAGTGTTATTATCTTTCTGCAGATGGTGGAAACTGTGGTGACCTTGATGACATCATCAATGACCTTTGTGCCCTGGAGGCAGAGCTAGCCGATGCTCAGAAAGAGTTTAACACTAAACAGCCGTTAACCGACGGAGACTCCGGCAATATTGATGACATGTACACCGCAAACTCTGTGGTAGGTAGAACCTGCTATCTCTCTGTCTCAGGCTGTCGTCTTTAGGTGTACCAGATGTATTATAACCCTGAAGTATGGCGTCTAATAGTATGTGTAGCATTGTATCATAGCATAGTTGATAGCACATACATAGCACTTGCTAATGTGCTATAATAAGTAGTGTATATGCTGTCAACTTATTATGGAACTAGTGAGGAAATGGATTGTAATAAAATTGGTCTCTAATTATACAGTCTATAGTCTATGTCTATGCTATACAGTATTAGAGGGCGATACTACATGACTGTATAGCATTACTAATAAATTGAAGCTTATATATTATACCATGTGGGTATGCTGTGACAATCCACAGCACTGAATACCATAATATTGTGGTCTATGTCTTCTATAAAGACAGTGGTAGAGAGGAATAATGTAAACCTGTAAACTTTCCCAGGCATGCAGGCCTACCATTTACATATGGTAGCCAGCTGACTGACAGATACCTCTGTACTCTGTAGCTTACAGTGTGTTATGTGCAGATTTCAATGTAGTAATATAACTAGTTAGGGGTAGACATCATTGTTGTCTTTGTTACCTAGAACTCATTCTAGCTTTGTAGTTATGTGTTGTATATGCAATGTATGTGTATTGTAGTGCTTGTCCTTATATGTTGTATATACATGTACTGTAGTGGTTGTTGCATGTCCTCACTATAATTATACTACTTACTGCATGTTGGATGTTGTACTACTATTATTTCTCCTTCAATTTCCCATCAATTATAGGAGAGAGGGCAGACGACTCTTCAAAAGTCATCTGCGGTTGGACAGTCCATCCCACCTCCCAGTTTCCATGTAATTAAAGTGGCATCTCAAAACACCTGCCATCCCCACCAGAGCCTGTACAATAGAGCTCTCACACTGGACAGACGAGCCACTGGTGCCAGGTCAGCCGTGCAGCGGACCAATAGCAGTCCCCATGGTCATACTACTCCCTCTGGAGGGGAACGCAGTACTAACACTAGTAGTGTATGTTGCTTGATTATACTTTATACTTAGCTTGGGCTCCTACTAAAGTGTCAATTTTGTGTCGTTTAGTCTCAATTTATGTTGATAGTTGGAGGCCAGGCTAAGTTTTCTCCTAATACTAGATACTAGTGCACTTATAGTAAGTTGTTAGCCTGTGGTATACTGTTTGCTAGTAATTGCACATATCTGCAGTCCTCTATCTAGCCAGTGCCTATATGATACAGTAGCTACTGTCAGTCACTAATAGATATCATCACCCTAAACTCCCTTTCATCTACAATAATGTAGCTGTAGTTTATCTATTATGTAATTCCTAGTATAGTGTTACTGTTGTTGAACTCTAAAGTATATATTATCCTGCACAAGTCTGACTGCAGTACCAGCAGCCACTCTGCTTCTCCATATTATTTCTACTTTGGATTTTGTGTTTCCTCTTATCATATACTGCATGTACATGGGTTTTGAACTGTTGTCTGACCATTGGGCAGATGTAAGCTACTGATCATTGGCTAGGTACTGAGCATGTTATGGAAGTAGTATAGTCAGTGCAGATCTACACAGACACCCGGCCCTTTCCGCGTCGTATTAGCCCTAGATCCAAAAACTCCCCGGGCGGACGACCACCCCACCCGTCCTCTCGCCCCTCCTCTCCCCTAAACCTCACTCTATGTGCAAAGCCCTAGAACCTACTCCCCCCCATCGCGGGTGGGGTTTCAAAAACCTCATCGGCTGTTCCGCGGAACCCAGTCTAAAGAGCAAACCCCTCGCCCCGTCCCACGGCTCGGGCGAGGGGGCGCGCGCGTACGCGCGCGCCCCCCCCGCCCCGCGAACCCCACCCGTCCTCCCTCCACCCGTCCCCGCCCCTCCCCACCCCTCCCCACCCCAAACCCCTCCGCCTCGCCCTCCGCCTCGCGGCGGTTCTCGTTCGCGAGTCCAGCCGTGGTCCCACGCCGCCCTCCCCCCGCCCATCCCCCGCCCCTCCCCCGCCCTCCCGCCCCAACGACCCGTCGCGACCCTCGCGGGCGGACCGTCGGCTGGAGTAGGGTGAAGCGAAGGAAAATACGGGTTAGAGTAATGGTGTGTGATGTATTCTAGAATAGATGATATACGACTATGAAAATATGAGTCAGGGTAATGATACACGAGTTTGTTTTAATTTTCAATGCGTTTGAGAGTAATAATATAAAATCAATCGATAAAAAACTTGATATGTGACTACGAAAAATATGAGTAAGGGTAATGATACGCGAGTTTGTTTTAATTTTCAATTCGTTTGAGAGTAATAATATAAAATCAAGCGATAAAAAACTTGATATACGACTATGAAAAATATGAGTAAGGGTAATGATACACGAGTTTGTTTTAATTTTCAATACGTTTGAGAGTAATAATATAAAATCAATCGATAAAAACCGATATACGACTATGAAAAATATGAGTAAGGCTAACGATACACGAGTTTGAGAGTAATAATATAAAATCAATTGATAAGTAGACACGAATGAGTGTGAATGACAAAAGTTTTTGCCTCAAAACTGTGCAGTGGCGGGGAGGAGACGCTCGCCGAGGATGGAGTCTAGAATGGCACAATCGTAGAATGTTCTCCCGCTCTTGGAAGTCTTCTGTCCCTTGTACACCATCACGGAGGGGAGGAGCTCTTTCATCGAAACTGCCAGACGTCCCGGAAGGAAGACTTCTCCCTTTTTTTCTTCGTTTCCAATCCGGCACTCGTAGGTGGCAATGGAGTTGCTCGCATTATCACCATCACCGCATCTTGGGACGTATGTGGGTCGGAGCGCGGTCACCACCAGCACAGAACCAACGGGGAAGGAAGATAGCGTTTGCACTCGAAAAAATTCTTCCAACTGGACCAAGGTCTTCTTTCTCAAGTCACCGGCCAGCTTTTTCATGGCTGCTCCTGGCAGGGAGCACACGCTCTCGATACGGTTGAATGTGTTTTGTCCTTTAGCGGTCTCCTGCTGTCCCAAGTACACCATGATCCTAGGTGGAAGGGTAAGGTCCTTTAGCTCCTCTTCTTTGACATCCGCTAGCTTGGGCATGGCGTGACGAATGTTGGTGTGAAAGCTGATGCAATGTCTCATCCCCTTGTCATCCACATAACTTGCCCTGGCTAAGAATGCTTTTCCGAATGCCGTTTCAACCACCGAACCTCCACTCACTTCTAGCACAGTTCCTGGCTCTAGCTCCGACAGCTTCACCGTCGTCTGCAGAGAGCTCCTCTTCTCCGCTCCCATGCTCCTACAATAATGAAAGTGGTGTATATAGATCCGACAAAGTGGTTAAACGGGAGAAAGATAGTACGGTAATTTATAGATATACGAATAGGGCTACTTACATTAGGGTTGCCGCCACTGCACGAGCTTTCTCCAGGCTTAGTCCCCCGCTCTTTTTCTTCCCCTTGCAAGGGGACTTGGTAGCTTTTTTTCCCTTCGTCGTCTCACCACCATCCATTTCTTCCGTAGCCGTATCGGCTCCGTGGCCATCATCATCATCATCTGATATTACAATCGCCTGGGGTTTCTTTTTTTTCTTAGCACAGATTTCATCTCCTTTTGGGTTCTTCCTCTTCTTGGTTGTTGTGGTCTCGCCCCTATCCGAGGCCCGCTCCGGGGAGGACGGAGAGTCCGCCATGTTAGAAAGATCCTTTCGGGCAAGACTCCCCACTCCTATTATTTTCCCCTTCTTCCGTGCCTCTTTTAACGCATCCACCTCTTCTTTCCTCTTCTGACTGCACTCTTCTTCTTCAATAATTCCATCCATTTGTGAGTCCGTTAAGCCCGCAAATAACTCTTCTTGGTTCTGGACTATGTTGTCAGTATCCATTGATAATGTACTATTGTAGTAGTGTTCCTGTACAGTAGTGATGTGCTGAACTTTGAATGCTGAGACTGTGATCCCACTCTCCCTTTATACATCTGCTCATTTCTTGACTCCTCCCTTTTTATTATCCAATCCCAATGTGTCCCGATGCACCCCGATGTGAATCCGAAGCCTCCCGATGCATCCCGATGTGAATCCGAAGCCTCCCGATGCATCCCGATGTGAATCCGAAGCTTCCCGATGCATCCCGATGTGATTCCGAAGCTTCCCGATGCATCCCGATGTGAATCCGAAGCTTCCCGATGCATCCCGATGTGATTCCGAAGCTTCCCGATGCATCCCGATGTGAATCCGAAGCTTCCCGATGCATCCCGATGTGATTCCGAAGCTTCCCGATGCATCCCGATGTGATTCCGAAGCTTCCCGATGCATCCCGATGTGATTCCGAAGCTTCCCGATGCATCCCGATGTGAATCCGAAGCTTCCCGATGCATCCCGATGTGATTCCGAAGCTTCCCGATGCATCCCGATGTGATTCCGAAGCTTCCCGATGCATCCCGATGTGTCCCGATGTGTCAATTCACATCGGGGTGCATCGGGATGCATCGGGAGGCTTCGGAATCACATCGGGATGCATCGGGAAGCTTCGGATTCACATCGGGATGCATCGGGAAGCTTCGGAATCACATCGGGATGCATCGGGAAGCTTCGGATTCACATCGGGATGCATCGGGAAGCTTCGGAATCACATCGGGATGCATCGGGAGGCTTCGGAATCACATCGGGATGCATCGGGAAGCTTCGGATTCACATCGGGATGCATCGGGAAGCTTCGGAATCACATCGGGATGCATCGGGAAGCTTCGGAATCACATCGGGAGGCTTCGGATTCACATCGGGGTGGTATTGCCAAGGGTGGGGAAATGGTTAGACTCCGCCCACTGAATACTACTATTTAAGGTATGAGTTTCTCACTCTAGCAGTATGAACAATCAGCCTCTAGTCAACAGAGTGAGAGTAAACAGAGACAGCTACCTACTAGTCAGCACCTGATCAGAGATGTCAACAAGTACAACATAAGGTTAGTGCTAAATAGGGTAATCGGCAGCAATTGTGAAGTGTCTATTGTATATAACGCTATTGAGCCAAAAACAAAAAAAATTAACTTACACCCTACTACTATATATTTTTTATAGGGAGACTAAACAGAGACACTTACCTACTAGTCAGCACCTGATCAGAGATGTCAACAAGTAAAAAAGGTTAGTGCTAAATGAGGTAGTTGGTAACAATTGTGGATTGCTAATAGTAGTATGAGGTAAAAGAATAACTTACACCCTACTATTTTGTATTTTTATAGGGGGGGAGAGCTCTCGTCAGGCCGAGCACACTTGTCAACTATGCGGTCTGGTTCTCAAAACAGCGTTTTCTCTAGACAGGCACACGAAGAGAATGCATGCACAGGCTCACCCACACAAGTGCCCGGTTTGTGGCGGATGTTTTGATGGGAGGAGAAAGCTAGGTCATCACATGAGACGATTTCATAGCGAGGCCAAGGCGGAAAAAGATGAGGGGGATGCAGAGAAGTTTGATGATGTTTTCTGGTCCAAACCTCCAACAGCTGAAGAGGGGGATGAGATGGGGGTGCTACTAGCCCGCTATTGGAGCTCGATCAGGTCCACAATACACTCTCGTCCTGTAGAAGACATTCTCAACGTTCGAGTGTGGAGAGGGGAATGTGAAGATGAAGGAGATGAAGAGGTGTGGACTAAATTGAGAGCGATGTGGAAGAGAGTACCTTGTACTGTGAAGATTAACTGTAGCGCTGGAGTCATCCTCGAGCATAAGACCAGTGGAGAGTTGCGCTACTTTCACTCATCAAGCAACAATGCCGCGTTCTTCCCCAAGCCAAGACTGATCAGAGCAGAGAATGAGATGAGAGAGTTTTGCGAATCTGTGCAGGAGCTCGACTTGAGAGAGAGGTCAGCACAAAGGAGACCGAACACCGCTTGGGTTTTACGTCACATTGCAAATTTGACATTCTACATCTATAAACTCCTAGAGATTGGCAAGGTGGGTGGTGTAGTGAGCAAACTCCCAGACTACATACTTAACAACCGACATGTGATAGCACTAGATGTAGACTTTTGGTCCAGAGGAGGTGCCCGTCCCTACCCAGACAAATTGTGTTTCTTTAGATGTTTGGCCATGATGTATGACTGTAACTGCGACCCAAAGAAGGGATGTTGCTGTCATCGCCCCTCTCAGACCACAACACATCGCTTGTTTAAACAATACATGAGACAATCTAGATCTTCTTCCCCACCCTCATCAACTTTGTCAGACTTTCCCGGGGTGGGCGCGAGTGATCTGCTGGCCTTGGAAGATCATTTTGACATATCTATAATAGTCTTCTGCCTAACTGATGAGGGGGTAGCTCCGATAGTTTGGTCATCTGGGGCACGAAACAAAGCCCGTAAACTCTTTGTCAACATGTACGAAAACCACTTCAGCTGGATAAAGAATGTTGATTTGTTTGCCAGATGTTTCACCTGCAAGTTGTGCGATGGCGCTTTCACACGTTTGTCCAGCCTACGGCGACATAAGTGCTCGCCAGAGGAAGCATCGGTGTTTGTTTTCCCTGGTGGAACGTTTGGACCCCCGCCAACCATATTCACAAAACTCAAGCGAGTGGCGGGAATAGAGGTGGTGAACCCCGACCTCTTATACTACCCCTACTATATCACCTATGATATTGAATGCTTCATGCCAAAAGACAACCTACAAACTAACACCTCCACAATGACTTTTAGTGCAAGACACGAGTTACTGAGCATATCTGTATGTTCTAACGTCCCGGGGTTTGAGCAGGCCAAGTGCTTTGTGAGGAGTGTCGACAGCAAGGATGGAACGAAGTGCATTCGTCAATTCGTCCACTACATAGCAAAGATTGCTGACGTGGCAGGAGATTTGTTCGGAGAAAGATTCCGGGATGTACGCAAGCGACTCTCTACTTTCCTTGCGGATCGGGCGGATAGAGAAGAAGCCTTTGCTGACGAAAAGTTCTCTAACGTCTCGACTTACAGGGTGAAGTCCGGTCTCTCCGGATTAGAAAGAGAGTTAGAACAGCACATCTCCAGCGTTCCGGTGGTTGGTTTCAACTCACAAAAGTATGACCTAAATATACTAAAGGGACCTTTGCTTCGCTCTCTACAAGAGGAGGAGGGAGAAGATTTTGTCTTCATCGTTAAGCGTGTTAACAGTATGTCCTGCGTGGAGAGTAGACGTTTTAGGTTCCTTGACATATGCAACTTTATCGCACCGGGATTCAACTACTCCAAATACTTGAAGGCATTTGGCGTGTCAGAGAGTAAGGGATTCTTTCCTTACGACTGGGTAGATTCCCTGAGAAGGTTGGATTATTATGGACTCCCTCCCCGAGAGAGTTTTTTCAACTCGCTGACTCAGCAAGAATTGAGCGAGCAAGATTATCACCACTGTCAGGTCGTGTGGGAAAGAGAGAACATGGAAACGTTCAGGGATTTTCTCATCTGGTACAACAACCTCGATGTGGCCCCATTCATTGAGGCCATTGCACGTCAGAGCTCTATCTATCGACAAAAGGGTATTGACATGTTGAAATCCGCAATCTCGCTTCCAGGCTTGGCTATCAGATGGTTGTTTATGGAGGTGGAGGCCCGACCTTATGGCTACTCTCCTCCACAAGCCGCTCTTCCGCTGCATAGGTTAATGTCTCTCCGAGACGAACTTTGCAACTCGCAACCCATATGTCTGTTCGATGAGGAGAGCAAAAGTCTGTACCATACTCTTCGCGATAACCTCGTGGGAGGGCCAAGCATTATCTTTCACAGACATCATGAAGTTGGAGTGACCTCTATTCGAGAGAAGATGTATGGCACATCCGCAAAACCCTGTAGGTCCATTCTGGGAGTTGATGCCAACGCCCTCTACCTATACTGTATGATGGGGAATATGCCTACGGGTTATCCCAGGCGGAGGCTAGAGAGCCGAGGCTTTGCTCTAGAACCTATTAAAAAGTTCAGCAAAGTGGCGCATGGTTGGTTAGAGTTCCAATCGTGGAAGAGAGGAGAGGTCATCCTTCACCAACAGAATGGAGGAGAAATGAGGATAGGCTGTCACAACCTACCAGTGGATGGTTATAGCGAACAGAGTCGGACGGTGTACCAATTCCACGGTTGCTACTGGCATGGGCACGAGTGCGAGCTAGGAGGGAACGGAAAAGGTGTCAGAAACATGACGAATGAAGAGCTCCGGGTGGACACTGCAAGGAAAGAAGATTACATCAAGGCTCTAGGCTATAAGCTCATCACCACTCGGCAGTGTGAGTGGGAAGCGCGAGTTCGTTCGGATGTAGAAGTTAGGACATTTCTCGCCATCTTCTTTTCTTCTCTCTATCCGGAGAGGGGTTACGTCAACCTCGATAAGATAATCAATAACATTCGTAGTGGAGAGTACTATGGTTTAGTGGAGTGTGACATTTCCGTACCCGAAGAGCTAAAAGCGAAGTTCTCTGAGATGGCACCTATTTTCAAGAATATAAACGTGGGAAGAGAACACCTTAGCGAACACATGCGCGCTTTTGCCGAACAGAACGGATTCTTGAAGAGACCTCAGCGAATGCTCGTGGGGAGTCTTTTTGGCGAGCGAATCACACTACTCTCCGATCTGGCTAGATGGTATCTAGATCAAGGTTTGATAATTACCAGGATCTATCAGTTTGTTCACTTTATCCCACGAGCCATCTACAAAGACTTTGGTTCTTCGGTCTCAGACGCAAGAAGAGGTGGGGATGTGAACCCCGACCTGGCCCTCTTGGCCAGCACCAGCAAGCTCGTTGGGAATTCAGCCTACGGAAAGACCATAACAAATAAAGAGAAACATAAGACTGTCAAGTATGTGGAGACAGTAGAGGAGGCGGCTGTCAAAGTGAGGAGTAGGCACTTTTCTAGTCTAAACGAAGTTGATGAAAACTACTTTGAGATAGAGCTTCACAAGAAAAAGGCAAGTGTTGACAATCTTTTTTTTTTTTTATTTTGATTCTTGATTTGACGAAACTTTTTCTGAGTGGTAGGGTAAACTCTCTCTCTCTCTTTCTTTCTTTTAGATTCGAATGGATGTTCCATCTGTCGTAGGATTCGTTATCCTCCAGAGAGCCAAGTTGAGAATGCTAGAATTCTACTACGACTTTATGGATAGGTAAGTAGAACTAGACTATACAAAGATTTTATCAAATCCTTCTCTATTTATTCTTTGGTGTCAACCCCAACCCCCCCCCCCCCCCCCTACAACCCGTCCGTTTTATTTTCACAGATTCGTCAGCAGAGAGGACTTTGAGTACGTAGAAATGGACACGGATAGCGCTTACATGGCTCTGAGTGCTCGTAGTATAGATGAGGTCATCCGAAAAGATAAAAAAGAAGAGTTCTACAGAGAATATGGTAGATGGTTTCCCAGACCCTTCTGCGATAGGCACAAGGAAGACTTTATCACGACCAAGGTGCTTGGTCAAGAGTGGGAGATGAGGGAATGTTGTGAGAAGGTGCAACGATACGAAACACGAACCCCCGGCCTGTTTAAGGAGGAGTTTCGGGGAGAGGGGGTCATCGCGCTCAACTCAAAAACATACTTTTGCTGGTCCGCTGATGGTGATAGCAAGTATAGCAGCAAAGGACTAAACAAAAGAGGAAACGCCCTAACCAAAGAGAAGTTCCTCTCCGTGCTCAGGACAGGGGAGTCGGTGAGAGGGGACAATCGGGGTTTTATCAGAAGAGGAAACCAAACGTATAGCTACACCCAGCTAAAGACCGGACTCACCTACTTCTATGGTAAGCGGAAGGTTGCAGAAGACGGGGTGAGTACGAGTCCTATAGAATGCTAGTACTGATTTCTCGGAGATGAGACTACTTCATTCGATAAATTGGAGAGTAAACGAACAGTGCATCATAACCCTTGTACATATACCCGTATAATTTTTTTCACATTCACTCTCTATTGTAAGGGGTCTCCGTCCTCAAAACGGAGGGTTTACCGGTTGTAGCCTTAAAACCGAGCAATAAAACACTAGCTAATACATTAAAAACCATTTACCTCTCCAAACCAAAGGGGTAGACGATACTAGCGCAGCTTCCGCTCATACTCACCCCTTATCAGTTCACATTTCTTCTATTGTCTTCATTCGTAGGTGGGGGGTGACATCGCACGCGCACGATGCGCTCTCTCCCTATCGGAGTTTGCTACCCGGGGGAAAGTGGACGCGGTGGTCAAAGAAATTGGTGGCGAGTCAACGACATCATCGTAGAGGCGGGTCTATTTGTAGGATGATGATGATGATGATGATGATGATGATGATGATGATGATGATGATGATGATGATGATGATGATGATGATGATGATGACGATGGCGATGAGAAGACAAGCATCCATCTATCCCGTTTATCTATTTCTATTTCTACCCCTCCGAGCGATGATGTCGTCGGCTAACCTCCTCGCGAAGTCTACGGTTTGAAGCGCGGAAGAGCCACCGCCTTCACTTTCTCTCGCCGCTCGTCACGGGGACGGGCGATTCCCCTAGGGGAGGGTCCGGGGAAAATGAGGGTTAAGACGCGAGTCTTTCATCGAAGGTCCGGGGGCGCTCGAACGGAGGAGCGCGCGAGTGCGGTGTCACCCCGACCAGTTCAGTCTCAACAGTCCCCGGCGAAGAAATCATCCGGAAGCACCACCACCACCACTCGGTAAGTTTTTTATAGTAGTATAGTCAGCGTCGTAAACTCTGCACGGGCACTCCGCACGGGTGTAGCCTATCATTACTCTAACCCGTATTTTCCTTCGCTTCACCCTACTCCAGCCGACGGTCCGCCCGCGAGGGTCGCGACGGGTCGTTGGGGCGGGAGGGCGGGGGAGGGGCGGGGGATGGGCGGGGGGGAGGGCGGCGTGGGACCACGGCTGGACTCGCGAACGAGAACCGCCGCGAGGCGGAGGGCGAGGCGGAGGGGTTTGGGGTGGGGAGGGGTGGGGAGGGGCGGGGACGGGTGGAGGGAGGACGGGTGGGGTTCGCGGGGCGAGGGGGGGCGCGCGCGTACGCGCGCGCCCCCTCGCCCGAGCCGTGGGACGGGGCGAGGGGTTTGCTCTTTAGACTGGGTTCCGCGGAACAGCCGATGAGGTTTTTGAAACCCCACCCGCGATGGGGGGGAGTAGGTTCTAGGGCTTTGCACATAGAGTGAGGTTTAGGGGAGAGGAGGGGCGAGAGGACGGGTGGGGTGGTCGTCCGCCCGGGGAGTTTTTGGATCTAGGGCTAATACGACGCGGAAAGGGCCGGGTGTCTGTGTAGATCTGCACTGACTATACTACTTATGGAGCTGTCCTATCTCCATGTTGGTTTACTCCTCTCTCCCAAGGTGTCACACACTTTTTTATCTACTGCCAGCCACATAATCTTTTGTTCAAAATATGATAATTTTAAATCCCTACAATCACTTTGAAACTCAATTCTACATGATGGATAGGATAGCTGGGGTATGCAATAGGTCACCTGTGATAGGATAGCTGGGGTTTCTTCTATATTACAGAATTAGTGATTATTATCATTTTTTATCAAAATTAATTCATTTATTTCAATATTATCACCTGTAGTGTAATTCATTCAACTGTGAAATTGGTTTCCATAGTAGCAGTCCCTCCTAACAATGAAATGTAACACCCTCTGTTCTACCTGCATGTACATGTGCAGCGGTAGTGTAGCTATCACAGTATCATGATGATAGCATCCCAGTTTCTAAGAATAACACCAAACTCTTATTAAATGCAGTAAATGAAGTTATCTCTGTAATATTAGGACTGACTCATATTTCAAATTTCAATTTGTGAGACCAACGTATTTATTGTCAGTCATTGTTTCTAGAAGGGGTTTATGTCTTATCAATTAGAAATACAACCCAATACACTTTCTAAAATCAAAAATGCCCCAAAAACTACAGTTAATACTTTTTTGTTGTTAAGAGTTTCAAAATATTTTGTGTGATACTAGTAGATAGTATATATCTACAGCTATTACAACTGCTTGAATCTTTGTCTTGTGTCGTAACATATACTCTCTTAGAAAGGAATGCACTAGTTTTTATTGACACAAAAACTAGAGTTAATGCATCTTTTTGTGTTGGATTATTTGCATGAAAGAAGGCATACAATTTGCTAATGATTTCCATCTCCTGATACATGATATATTTAATATTATGAAAAGATTTCAATATGCCTAGTGAATGTTGTTATGTTCTGGCATGTGTTCATAAATAGGATTATCTGATTGGCCGAGGTAGACAGATGGAATATAAGCTTCTTTGTGTTTATTACTCAACTCTCAACTCCTACTTATAAATCATAAATTGACATTTACACATGAGGCATTGAGGGTACAAGTATACAGTATTGTATACAGAGCCTCTGCTCAGTGTAGTGTACGGTATCTAAGGGGGAAGTGGTATAAGCTGGGGGTACTAACCATAGCATGCTAAGTACCAGTATAACACAAGATGGTCAGAATTGTTAGAGGTAGTCTGGGAAGGTATTCGGCTCGGAATTTATATTCGGACAGGAAACGTATATCGTCGACCAATGCCGTAGCGACACAAACTAGTTGTGACGATTGCTGTGATCTCTTGTTACAGGGAGACAGCGAGCTGAGAGCCAAAGAGGAGAAAATTAGAATTGCTATTCAGAAAATAAAAGCTGCGGACATCAAGAAAGTGAGTTATGCCATAAATATGTTGTTTTTATTACTTTGATTTTGTGCCAATAGATGACTGGATATGTCGCTAAAAACAATATTATTCTAATTTCAAAGTCAAAAGATTCATTACAAAACTTTCTGGGCATGATACAGTTTAATGTACTTGACAGAGATTGACCTATGATAGTAGTGTACTAGTTGGTATAATTCATGTGATGTCTGTTTTACCAATGTTTTATGGTTTACATAATTGGTATCATATCCATGTATGTAGAGCATAATGTATTTCCAGATTGAAGAGATTAGAACTGGCCATATCAATTATAAAACAGTAAACACTGTGAGAATGATCAATAACCATTCAAGTGTGTACTGTAGATTGACTTTACTCTGAGTGCATATGTAGCTGTAGATATCCTTTGTTTCACACCATTGCTGCCATTACTCGTCCATTAGAACAGTCATACACACTGTTAGTCCTCCAGTCCTCCTGTAGTTCACTAGAATGGTGCGTCTGTTGCAGCTCTTTGTCAAAGTGTTCATACAGAATGGTGAGTGTAAGACTATACTGGTGGACGAGAAGATGACCGTGTCCGAGGTACTTGTGCTGCTGTATGACAAGTGTGAGGTCAAACCTAACGTACGCTGGACACTGGTAGAGCAGATACCGGACCTGTATATAGGTGAGTCCACTCTACCACTTATACTGCTCCTAACATGTTGTTATGGGTTTGGTCTTGTAGGATGGGTAGGTTGTTTGGGCAAATGTCAGAGCATAGTGACCACACGTCATAGGAACCCCACTGTCCACCCTTCATAGAAGCGTCTACACGTCCAGTTGTCTACACGTCCAGTTGTCTACATGTCCAGTTATCTACATGTCCAGTTGTCTACACGTCCAGTTGTCTACACGTCCAGTTGTCTACATGTCCAGTTGTCTACATGTCCAGTTGTCTAGTGTGAACTCTGATCAAACTACAGTGTAGTGGAAGGCGGAAACCATCACCATACTAACATCACACACTAGTTATTAGCTACCAGTTGCAAGACCAGGAATATGGTAAACCAACCCTATAGTCTAGGGTGGAAGTTATTACAGTTTTAAATAATGTTTGGGGTAGGGGAGAGGGTAGAATACAGGAGGGGTATGGGTACTATATATGGTGTAGCATAGTGCAGTTTCAGGTTGGTTTAGGTTGTGATAATGGTCTATATATACATTGTATAATATAAATACTTGTAGTCTGGAATTGCTCTATTCTGACTAATCTGCAGACAGGGTTTACTAAACAGCTGCTGCCAGCACCTAGCATCTGGCAGCGGTGAACAGCTGTACAGCTAATAACTGTATGTCAGCAGCGGCAGCAGTGGCTGCTGTAGGAGGAAGTGCTGCCATACTACATACTACATAGTACTACATAGTATTATAATGCATCTCCATCCATTAGAATATATATTATTATAATTAAACTGGTAATCTTCTTGTTAATCTGTTTCATTGTTTAGCAACACATTAGAAATCTTATCTCTGTTTATTCAGGCTTTTTGAAGTTAGTATGTTTATTATAACCTGACAGACTAATAGGTGTATTATACTACATATTGTAGGTGTTTGTATGTGTAGATACAGAGCACTTCCTACACACCTGTCCTCTTATCTTCCACCTTCCCCTCTCTCTCTCTCTCTCTTACTAGATGTATTCACTACTGGAGGTCTTGTTTGTATTGCTGAAGCTAGTTGGAATGACCAGTGCCATTAGTAGCTCTCCCGCTACGCTACGGAATGTAGAATTTGTGATGCACTTTTGATCAAATATTCCATTTGATGTTGCTGTGTTAAGAGGTTTGAAAGCATAGAGTATGTTTAGATAAGTTGTAGTATACATTGAGTGCAGCTGGAGTCGGAGTACATCTATGATAGAGCAGATGTTTGTATGCTGATACTATACAGGGCTAGGATATGGAGGCACACTTCACACTAATTAGTTGTTATTATGGCCACCAGGGATTGTATATCACAAGCTAGCAGCATACAGTTATACACAGTATATTTAGTACAGTGTGTATGTCCTAGTCCTGGCCTTAGCTGACACACTCTCCTTGTGTTAGTGCCCCTCCCACATCCCAACCACAGTAGCCATATTATGAGGGTAATATTACATTATCTGATGACTGACTGACTAACATGCTGTGGTATTACTTACTCCTCTCTTCTGTCAAGATTACCTAACCCAACATGGGATAACAATGCACCCCAGAATTCCTCAGTGGGTACCTTATTACTCAGTTGGTCCTATTTGACAGTTTGGTATTTCTGTAACAATTGCATAAGATATATGGGAGTAATTTACATCCTTTGTTTCTAAGAGAGTATTAAAATGTCATCTCTAGAATGCTGGGAATTTATTCAGATCTACCACAGGGCAGTATTTATTGCTCTACTATTATTCTATATGTAGTTATCTCCCCATGTACCATGTACTGTACCATGTGTTTACTCTATGCGTAGTTATCTCCCCATGTACCATGTACCATGTACCATGTACTGTACCATGTGTTTCCAGAGAGGATCATTGAAGACCACGAGAGGCTGCTCACAGTTATGATGAACTGGCAGAAGATATCCAACAACAAGATCCTCTTCCTGGAGACAGATGATAAATATGACTTGTTCTTCCAGCCACAGGTGAGTCTGTCTATCTGTAGGTGCACCTCTATATAGGGTAGAGCCAGGTGGGGATGGCTACCTGCATGATAATGTAGTATAAATCCAGTTCACAAAAAACTGACAATATTATAATGAGATAAGCTGCAGGGAGAGCAGGTGTGAACTTTAGGGTGAAATATACTGTTACAAGATCACAAAGCTTATACTTGTTACACTGACACATGCTGACACATGCTGACACACGCTGACACATGTGTGGGATGAAAGGGAAACTGTTGCCTGCTGCTAGTCCGTTTCTACCTGTCAGCAGTGGCAGCAAAATGCAGTACATGTATATCAGTATACCCTAAGTGTAGATAGGGTAGATAGGGTAGATAGTGTATACAGGTATGTAGGCCTACTATGTGCATACCTGTATACAATTTATATAGTATGTAGACCTATATGTATACTGTATTATAATATAGTATATAGTATAATTATGTAGTTTATGTAATACTGTAATGGTGTACATGTGCATTCAGTATACAATAAAATAATACAGCCATATCACAGCACACTGGGGTAGAACAGGTAGGGTAGCCCACAACACAACAGTATAGACACATTATAATATAAAAATATAGATTTGACATTTGCAATCAATACTAAGCTTAGAATTAGTGTGCCATTAGCTGTGTGTAGCTCAGCGTTATATTACCAGGTACTGATAGGGCATAGGTTGTGTTCTGTTTACTCTTTGTTTATTAACTTATTATCATATAGTATATTATATCTACAGCAACAGCAGCGGCAGCAGCAGCAGCGAGCAGCGGGTTAAAACCTTTTTACAGACTGCTGTTAGGATGCTGTTAGTGCTAATTAATCCTGTAAAGTATATGCAGAGTTATGTACCCAACATACCAGAGTAGCTAGTCCAATACCTTACTTGGTTATGGTAGTATATGCACTGTATATACATGTATATTTTATATACATGTATATACATGTACTAACAGTAACGGCAGCTATTAGCAGAGTTGGCAGCAGGCCAGCAGAGGGATTTCTATCATAAATATTATAGATTATTGGAGAATGAATAAGCTTGTGTAAACATGGAGGCTTACCATGTGAATACATGATAAATACAGCATAGCTCTGTATATAATGTGTTATATAATGTGTGTTATACTGGTATCCACTATTGGAGCTACTCAGTAATACACAATATTATATATAATGTTATTACTGGACTATTTATATAATCTATTATAGGTTATAGGCTTGACATGTGTCACATATACTAGCATTCTTTTATGATGAGAATGTTCTATTGTCTCATATAATGTAATTTATGAATGCCTTCAGCCCTTAGATTGGCCACTGTGTGTCTAAGAATTCATAATTTATTCACTGATTTATTTGATTTTGTCAAGTAGGAATTCATCAAAACATATAAAATCAAGGCAAAACAATTACATTACGACTACTAGCAACTTTGCAGTAACTTGATAATATTTACACATAGCCTGCAATCATGTACATGATTGTAGCAAACAAAGAGTAGACAACTTCGAACAGAAGCACAAATTTTGGAATGTATATCCTATTCTTTAATATTATTTTTGCGCTGCTTACATAATGTTATAATTTAGTACTAACTAACAACTAAATCTGTATGGTTTATCTTTATTATATAGACTTACTACAGAGAAACACTAGCTATATAATGTAATATACATGTAGCCTACATTGTATATGTAAGGTGGTACTACTGTACTACATGTATTAGTATTGTCTACCACCTTACTTTGTAGTATATAGATTACCATAACGTAATTTCCTAATTGAATTTGAAATGAATTAATACCTGGAATCATTGAGTAGATACTTTACTCTTGTAGTCATTGTATGTGGGAGGACGACTCCCTGTCTATATTAACTATCTGGTTTATATGGCTGTGTGTGGAGTTATCACACGTACATGTATAGCCACACATGTACATGTATAGCCACACATGTACATGTATAGCCACACGCGTACATGTATAGCCACACGCGTACATGTATAGCCACACGCGTACATGTATAGCCACACGTGTACATGTATAGCCACACGCGTACATGTATAGCCACACGCGTACATGTATAGCCACACGCATTGTCATGGCTTATTATTTTCACTTGCTATCGATCCTCCTGCATCTGCTGCTAGAGCATAGCCTGTGGTTCTAGCTATGCTTACTGTCCTGGGTTCCTAACCAGAACATTTCTATCCTTCATATGAGACGTATCCACTGGCTATCTACACCGCCCTTCCTTCTCTCTACAGCCTGCCTTCACCTGTATGTGCGTTATATGTTGTGCCCTTTCTTTTCTCAGAGATACCTGCTTGGCAGAGATAAGGCTGACAAATGTGTAGAGAAAGAGCAGAGGGCACTGTTGGATGTATGTATATGTTATACTACTGTTACTAGTAGTTACTACTAGCACTAGCTATGGTCTCTATTATACAACCTACTCCACCATGTATGTTCACAACGTGCTGTGGAGTACTGCTTGTCTATCCACACCACTGCAGAATGTCACAGCTTGCTATACTTTCCACTAGATGATATACTTTGACTATCCTTTGCTGTGACCAATATCCAAGTACTCCATTTTATATATTCTTCTATCACTAGATGAGCTGGGTTTGACCTTTCATTTCTAACCATGTTTTATATCTGTCTGCTTTACTTTGTCATAGTCTGTGATGTGTTGCTCTGGTTACAGGAGTTATTTGGAGGAGCCGGCACCCAGGTGCCAGAGATGGAGGGAGAGATCTATCACAAACTAGACGGACAGAAGACCTGGAAGAAGGTCAGTCTGGTGCTGAGGACATCGGGACTTTACTCCAAGAAGGGGAAGGTAAGAGGAAATGATGTCATGTTGTGTCGGCTAATGAAAGTGGTGTTAGATATGTTTTCCCTGCCTTGCTTTACTTTAGTGGAGAATGAATGGGAAGATGTATATCTCATATACTACGCTAATGTTTAAAAGGATATTAATATTTTGTATGTAATATTTTTCTGAAATGGACAGCTGGTTCCTGTTGCAATATATGGTAGGGTTTCTTTTCTTCCGTTCTATATTAAGAACAGTATACTAGTAAGTATTGCCAACATGCCTTGTGTGCAAGTATTGCAGTGCCAACCATGTTGACACTTTGTTTAGTAGTGCCCATCCCGTTAGCTGGACTCTGGACATAGAGTCTAACACAGGCCAACTTAGATAACAGGATTTCCAATTTCCTTGGATAGAAATAATGCACTCCTAATATTTTTTGGCACCAAAAAGATTAAATTTATTGCTAAAGCAATTGCAAGTTATCACGGAACATTGCACAATGTTAATTAATGATAAATTTTTAATCCATTAATTTATGGTGGTTGTCAAAATAATTATCCTGAGTGCAAATTCTTTATGTTATGTGATGTAGATAGTTAAACCTAATAGAGTTGAAATATGGTAAAGATGTACTTTACATCACATGGCTAACAAGTTAATGGTTTTGGAGCCACCGACTAAGTAAGAATTCCATTACATGTACAATCATGTATATTGTATGTACACAGCTGAATAGAGCACACATACTATGTGCTGTGAAGAGATCAAAGGGCTTACACTTATGTAGTATTATAATGTGTTGTAGAGCTCAAGGAACTTGCAGTGTATAACACAGTTTGATCAGGTGGAGATATATCGAGGGTTTGGCTGGAGGAAGAAATACAAGGCACCGACGGAGCACTGCTTCGCTCTTAAGCATCCCAAACTACAGAAGAAGTCTAAAGACATAAGATACTTCTGCTGTGAAGATGAATACACTCTCAAGAAGTGGTTGATGGGTATGAGGGTGGCCAAGGTGAGGATCCCAGGCTATTAACTTGACCTGTCTAGTGTTATTTCGTAGACTGAGGTTTACCTAAAAGTAGTCACATGTATGTGGTAGCAACAGAGAATTGTCTCCCTTTTATATGCCACTAAATAACAAGGGTGTGTGTGAAGATAATGGTTTACATACTATTAATATAGTGATCACTAACTAACTGTTGTATAATATAATACCCTGCACATTTCATACTTAAACTAGTGCATTACTTGCATAAGTAGTGGGCAAGTATTTCCTAAATAATTAAATTACAAATGACTTATCTACAGGACTCTCACCAAGTGTTAATCTCTCATGTAAGTGAAAATAATTTACCTAATGCAGGGCTTGTGATTTACTGAATAAACTTTGATTTATTTTAGTACGGTAAGAGCTTGCATACTGGATTCAAGAATGTATTGGACATTGTTAGTGGAAATCGTAAGCCTAGTGGTGGAGCTGTTGATACCCCCTCCGACTCTATGTCACAGAGTAGCAGGGACTCAGGCTTCAGTGTTACATCAGACAGCTCTAACAGCTTAGATATAGCACAGACTTCCTCTTCAGCAAAACATAGGAGAAGTAAGGAATAAATGCTCATATATATGTTATACATGTACATTGTATGATTAGTAGTGTATTAGTGTTAACTGACAGATGGGAGTTATGTTCTCATTAAGCTAAGGTCAGACAACTTTGTATTTATTTTACCTTTCAGTGTAATCCAGTGCTTATAGCAATTGTATTGCTAACATAATTGTGGGTTTGTACATGTATATATTATATTACAATATCAGTTAGACAGCCCATAATGAGTTGACTTAGTCAAGCAACAGGTATACGCTATTATGTGGCATAGCTGATGTAATATAAGGGTATAAAAGATATCCTCTATAAATTGTACATATTCTTTTTACAGATGGAAATATGCCTCCCCCACCTCCCCCTGACGAGTTTAGTGACTTGCCTCCGCCCCCTCCAGAATTGTTAGGGGAGGAACCAACTCCTACGAACACCCCCGTACACTTTGCCCAGATAACCAGTGAGTTCAATGTCATGCACATAGGACACTGCGGCAGCGACGATGGAGAAGGATCGGTGAGATCAAGTGGTAGCTCCTCTGTGTCTAGCCACACCCCCAGAAACTCTATTACTTCCTCCAGTAACTCGAACGGAACTCCCGTTAAAAGACAGAACTTTGACAGATGTACTGGAATTAGGAATAGTCTACGCAGGGCGCAGACCCCAACTACACCAAAGTTAGTGGCACCTCCAAAGGTACCTGATAATGTTGTCAAGTATGCAGTGCCCCACTCCATACCCCAACATCAGAATATGCACCCTCAGTCTAGCCCAGCTCCTGCTGCACCCCAGCCACAGGTGTACGGGCACTACGGGAGCCAGTGTTACCAGCCACCAGTAGCAGCCTCCAGCCTCTCAGTCACTGCACCAATGCCAGCCAATTCACAAGGTCACTTCTTAGCAGAACTCAATAATCTATATGCCCATAAAGGGGTGGCCAATCCCCCGCCCCCATCTTCGGAGAGTGACTCTGACGTTGATGAATTGCCACCACCTCCACCAGAGTTGTTATCCCCTGAACTTTGCGAGAATACTTATGAAGTTCCGTACAGTCAAGGCGCAGCAGGCGGGACCTCAGTTAGCAATGAAATATACAATGTACCACCACCCCCTCTAGAGTATAATCCATATGGTGATCGGCAAGGCTATAGCTCTAACCCTGTGTACCCACAAAGTGCTCAACCTACCAATCAACATCACGAACCTTATAGTATGAGTAGAGTATTCGCTAGTCAGACTGGTACGATCAAAAGAGCTCCGCCTCCACCTAAACGTAACAACTCAATCAGTACAATGCAGCGTAACGGCAGTATGAGATAATAAGTAGCTAGCAGTGCTGTCCAATATATACACATGGTACACACGTCTCTGTACTATGTGTGCATAAAATAGCTTCATCAGTAGATTTTCAAATACACACTTACTTAGTGTTAGCAATTAGATTATTTTTGTAATTATTTATTTGCCATTTGCCAAGATAAACAGTAGAAGTATTCTAAGTTGTATAGATCTAAATAGCTGCTCGATGACCACAGTGTAAAAATGTAAATATTATGGTAGTTTTTCTCTCATTTAAACGTTATACTATACATAGAATATCGTTGGTGATCATGATACTAATCAAAGAGTTGGTTTGATGTAAATTAGTAGTGAATACAATAATTATATGATGACCACCAAAATCGTGGTGCTATTTTTATATATAACAATATACTATTTAATTAAAATAAGTCTATAATTCCCTAACAGTGTACAATGGGGAGTCCCAGCTTATATCGATGTACTTTTAGTTATGACATCCTACCTTTATGTACATAAATAAATATAAATTGTAATAATTTATAATGAATTTGCATGCCTTCTATTACGATTATGTTACAGCTTTTTATCTCTATGTAGATGTATTACTATTACATGTACATAGTAACAGTAATGCATTTATAATAAGACCAGACGCATTTTATTATTTTGTTGACTCCTTATATTTCGATGTATATCCATACATCATCATCAGCGGATGATGTATGGATATACATCAAAATATAAGGAGTCAACAAAAATATAAAATGCGTCTCGTCTTATCATTCATCATTAAGGTACTTGCTGCACTAACATTTTCCAAGTAATTCATTTGAAATACAGATTCAGTCAGCAGAAGGAGTTTGGTGTGCTTCCCTACAATACAAATACAATCTGATATTTCATGTTGTGTACATTTTACGTTTCTCTGAGAAATTAAACTAAGTTAACGCTTGCTTGATCAAATGTCTACAGGCCAAATCATTCTGTTTCACACTACTCATAGTCATACTTGAGATTCTCACCTTATTGTGTACATTTACACGTAAATTGTAGTTGATCAACATTTTAAGATTTGTCTTCACGTTGCTTATCAAGTAATTCACGGGTTGTCCACTCTCCATGCTTTGGCTTTACAACGAAAAATCAGTTTTTCCATAAGAGTTAGTCTAGGATTAAGTATTATTTTCATAACTACGGGGTCAACGTAAGAGCCATTGTACAAACTAATAGGAAGATATTAAGACCAAGGGCTATGTATTTTGATAACTATTTCCGGAACATAATTTCTGCTTCAGGAACAGACTTTAGTTGGGATTTTCTTATCATTCAGAAGGAAGTTGGTTTGTTTGGGCTCCACAATTGTTCTACATAAGTTGTCTGTTGGGCAGAGAATTATTCAAATATTTAATTGAATGTGAGTATACTGAAACATAGTATGTTAGCGTTTAAGATAGACGACTCGTAAATAGAATAAGAATAATATTATGTAAATATTAATTAATTATATACTACATGTAAATTCAAATTAGATAGAATAATTAAAATTTTCTCTGATGAGATTAGATTTACTCTTTGCTAACCTATATATATATTATTCTGTTTAGCAGATATTACCTGACCTTGACTTTTCAATTTTCAGCGATGACTCGCTTTGATTTATAACTGAAGTAGAAGTATATGCAAGTTCCTTTTTGGAAACTCAAGTTACCATGACCAACTCTTAGTAGTGAGCTGTGAGTTGTGACTCTTCAAGTCACAAGTCAATTCTTTTTAAACATTATATTATTCAGAACTTCTAAGTTACAAGATAGATCTTTGTATGTTTTCAAAAACTTAAGTTTTTCTCAAGTTATCTAGATCAACTACAATTCAAGTTGCAGCTCAATTCTTTTCATATTTAGCCCAAGTTTTTTATTTATAATTTTAATTTTATGGAGTTCTTGAGATATTATTTAAGGCTTAAGCTCTGGAGAAATAATAGTAACTAAATGGTGCCAAAAGTTCAAATTTCAAAGCAAAGTTTCACTACAATTTTACATACTTCGGTTGTCGTTGTTGCTACTAAATGTCAAGGACAACTCGAGTTATTGAATGTTTCAACATAATGGTGTGCGAGTCGAGAATCTTTGGTCTTAACTGTAATTAAATCACAATTGTGGCTATATATTCATTTTAATGTTACTTGAATTAACTAGAGTGAGAGGCTTTAATCGAGTGTGCCATCTCTGAACTTCAACTGGATTCTTACTATTAGTTTGTCTAGTGGTGTTGAGTTTTGACTTGCTCTCTCATTAGTGTAGTTGGAGTCATGCGACTTGATTTGGTGATGAAGAGCTAAGTGCCACAGTCAGTCTTGGTTGAAAGCATTTTCAAAATCTGGAATTTTAATAGAATAGCAGCATGTGACAACATAACGTCAAGATAGATCCTCTGTTTGATAGACTATTGCTCTTTCATAGTAATTGTTATTATTAATAAGAATCATAAGCGTTTGATGATGATTCAACGTTTACTATTTCTTATGTTTTATGGAAAATGGAATTTTCTTTTGCATATATTATATTTCAGATACAGAAATAATTAAATAACCGCATGATTTCATCTTTGTAAATACACAGCAGTAATGATATGATCTAAGATAACTCACTATTTCTAGGTAGCTGCATAAACTATAATATGATGTGTGAGTGGATGTGATAATGTGATGTAGCATTAACCTCTTGATATGGAATAATAATATGTCAGATTGTCGAAATCTAGCATGGATGATGCTTAGAGGTTACCACCATGTATTTCTACATTAGCTATTTTATATTGAGTAGGTAAACTTTAGCAGTGTCTAGTTCTATTAGTAAGTGTATACTCCACTGGGACCCTATTATTCCTGTTTGTTATTAGTTAGAGTACACATTGTACATGTACACTCTATACACATTATACCTATATTGATAGGTCTCATTAGTACTGATGTTCTCATACTCAAGTGGCATGCTGTTTAGTCTCATGACTCTCTCTCTATGCAATGCCACCATGTTATACCTCTTGAATAATAGTTCATATAAAGGTGTTATTTGTCAAACAGCAACAGTAATGTCGGTGTTCTATTTATTTCTAATGTTGAACTTTACATAGACATAAAAGAGTGATATTCACCTGTGGTATAATTCTAAGGTGATTAGTCTAATAGTGTAATTTAATGGTGCTTCTCCTAGCCTCCATGTTTCATATGGCCATAGTTGGTAGGATTCTCAACTATACTACTGAATAGGTGAATGGATACAGTATGCTGTATACTAGTTATTACTAGAACTAAGGTATATACCTTTGCTGTGTGTGGTGAAGCTATTGAACTGTAGCTCTGTAAGATCATCCTGGGAAGGTGACAACTGACTCTTCCAGCATAACCTGCTATATCTAGTAGATTGTTTGACATCACCATGGAAACAGTCATCTTATCGTAGCACATTCCATGTATGTTATCTGTTGTTCCAATCCAGTTCTGTGTCTGCACATATAACAACAGCAACACAAGTAACATTTTCCAACACAAATACACTGTAGATACAAAAAGCAAAACATGTATGTTCCACTAAATGTATTACATGTATATGTACATTGTATGTGTCTATTGCATTGCTGTACATTATTTCAATGGAGCTCAACTTGGTGAGGTATCACAACTTGTACAGTGCTAACCAGTGAGATCCCACTAACTGCGCTACTAAATAGATATTAGCTTGGTTGCATACACACAGACAGGTGTATTTGCAAAACAAAATAATTATTTACATTTGACTGGCAAACATTGGTCCTTGTATATACAATTAAGCAGTACTTAAGTACAGTGTGTAGTATGTATCTGTAAGTACACTATGTACATATTACTGTTGGATGATTACAGTGTACATGTAGTTGTATCTGAGGAACTAGTTAGTTCTGTCTTATCTATTGAAGCCATAGAAGTACACAGTTAGAGAACTGCAACCCAGTAGGTAATTTCATGTCATAGACATCCAGTTTGTCTATGCCTACAGCTGTAATATGTTAGAATATGCTACTCGTGTGTCTATGACGACAGCTAATTTCTAAAATATGAAATCGAGATATCTTACTCAATAGTGTTTACACATAGATTAGCTAACTGTCCAGGTGAAGTTTTGGAACAGTCTTAGAAAAAATGCTCTCATTGTCAATGAACTCATGTTTGCACTTATGAAATGACTGCTATGATACTAAACACCGAGGGCTAATAGTTGTAGTTGTAGGGAAGAGTTGTTCATGTAAATAAGAAGTGAATATTTTATATTACTATGAGGTTCAAAGTTGTTCGCACAGAGATGTACATAATTATACACATGTGCATGTGTTTTACCTGCGCAGAGTGAAGTTATAGCTACAGTAAAGGGGAGATATACATGCATATATGCATGTGTATCTCCCCTTTACTGTAGCTATAACGTCACTCTGTGCAGGCAAAGCACCAGTTGAGAGAATTAGCATCCGTCATTCTATGTAAATTATATAACTCAGTCTATTTAAGATAGTCAGCTCCCCCCCCCCAAAGTGATACTAGGAGTGGTGTACCGACTCTCTGAAGGGCAGAGGTAGGATGTATGTGATGTAGGAAGTCTGCTGTGTGTGTGTACTTGATTGACCTGTACCCTGTATTAGTTGATACATCACATGGGAATTGATGCATTTGGAATTCAGTAGGCTTATAAGTGAGTTAGAGCCAAGTCAGCTGCTAGCACTCTTGGGGCAGTAGTTGTCTAACTTCTACCGTTATATTCACAGGAAGTAACAAGATGGAGGCAGGTACTATGTTGGCGAACTTTGGGCCAGATCTGTGTGAGCCAAATGCAAAGAAGCCGGTCGGTAAGAGGTACGGAGTGCGGCTAAAGGACAAAATAGTTTACAAGATCATCCTGTGTGGGGGGTCAAACAGAGGTCAGACCTCCTTCATATCACGCTATACAACAGGAGAGTTTGAGAGGACAATTCCGACAATCGGCAGTGAGTGTTACATCTGTTAACTGATTCACAGAATTGATGGTTGGATAGTATTATATGTTTTATTGTGGTTACTATGGGAGTTGTGCTATCTTGAGAGGTGTGTCTTATGATATTATAGGTAAGCCTACATGTATTATTGTCAGGGTATATAAGCCCCCCCACGTAATGTTCTGTAGTTTATAATTATATAACTAGGCGAGATGGAAATGCATGGTGTTAACTAGTAGTTACATGGTTATGTGCATCTAGCCTACACAGCATTTAATATTATAGGTCATGTAAATACAGGAGTATACATTATATACAGGGATTACTAGTATGACTGTATATTAATACATTGTAGCAGTGTTACCTACATGTATATATCTATATATATAATATTATATAGATGATGTGATCTACTAACCCTTATTCTCTATACTTACCACTTACTAACACTATGAAGGAAGTAATTTATACTAATTATATATATTAATTAGTTAACAATGTTGTGATTACTATACTGTGAATGTTATGTAATCCAAGTGGTTGATTACCTGCATTTAATCATCACACAAGCAGTAAACACCTCTGTATAGTTATTATAATGCATTAATGTACCTACCTGTACATGTAGGTACAACATTGATATACATAGTACACACCTAAACTACTGTCACATTTGTATATCTGTGTGGAAACAGTACATACTAGTGTTAGCTTGGCCTATGACTGAGGTATTGGAACAGTAAGAACAGACAACTCCCAGTTCTCTCAGTATGATACGCTAGAGTTGCTACTACCAGTTGTTGTATGGAATCGGTAGTGAAGGAGTAATATGTTGTATTATAAGTTATGGATATATAGCATACTGCTTTACTGGATTAAAAACTATCGGACGTCTTTCATGCAGAATTCATAAATTTCGATGGAAAATCGACAATTTTGCTGATAATCAACATTTTAGCATTTATCTATCTATTCGTTTGGCCACGAAATGTTATTATCTGATAATTTAGACATGGATCAATCTATCATAACATTATTCTCACTATTCTGTGATGTTTACTTGTCCTGACTACAAGGGCTGTGTTTATTTGTATTGGCCTGATTAGGTGCATCCAATAGCCCATTCTCACTAGAACATACATAATTAATGGTCTCATCAATAACCTACAATAAAAGGAATCGTCGAATCTCTTCATTTAACAATAGAATAAGTAATATTTACCTCTCCTAATTATCTACACTTACTCATTTGTATCTCCTCATAGTAACTAAACTGTCTCCCCGTTAAAGAGGAGATGCATTGTTTTAACACCCGTGATACGAGTTTTTGAACAGCATGGCGAGAGCTGCGGGTGAGGATTATAAACCGTTTTACTTTGCGTCGTTGCGTCGTCTGCTCGAAGATAAGAATACCCACCAATCACAAACCAACAATACGGCAGTGTCTATTCCTCACTCCAAGAAACCGACAGCCAAGGTATGTGTTTACAATTGTCTAAATATGTATTTTTGTCTAAATATTTTTATTGGAAAAGGGTTTTATTTAATTCTTTTTCATACCATTCTTTTCAAACCTGTGGAGACTGTAATCTAGAATAGTCTTAATTCATATCTACCTGGGGCAGTGTTTATTTGGATATGCGAAGTGTTTATAGAGCGTCTGCGATGTTAGACATTCCAACAGCCTTGTGTAGAGTGAAGATCGTCATGTTAGTCTAAGGCTAGGCTTCTACGTTCCTTCCAATTGCTAAAGCTATTCTCATAATGACCAGCAATATTGTAGCCCTAATTCAGTTATACCAAACCAGCTGGAGGCCAATTTAGTGTTTCTACTCAGCTACTGTACTTTCTGTTGTAGAAGACAATTGTGAATGTGAGTAGTGAGTTGGTACAGTGTGGAGGTACACCTTTAGTAGTGGACCCAATATTTCTTACTCGCAAGAAAGAGTGGGGGCGTAGCTCATTGGCCCATAATAATCGAAGTCAGCTGCAGTATGATAAGGAAGTGGAGGCGTACAGAAGAGAAACAAAGCAGGCTATATCCCAGTTACAGAACTCCAAGAGCTATCACACTCAGATGTTACGGAGGATACAAGACAGACAGATGAAGATTTGTAAAGACCGAATACAGGAGCGCATCCTTTACCAGGCCCAGTTTCGATATGATAAGGCACCGATATTAGAAACCAAGAGATTTTGCGGAGCTTGTTCACGTCGCCCAAAGAGTGCAAGGGCGGGTCTACAAGTGACAATAGACGGACTGGTTAGTCCACAGACTATCTCTAAGGAATGCTGTATGGCATCCAACGAACACTGTAGTCCACCTCCTAAACGCTTGGTTACCCGTAAAGTCAAATCTGCTCAGCTACCTCCCAGGATATCAGTGGAGTTTGTTCCCGAGTCTTCAGATAGTCGATTGATGCCTTCTCCAGAACCATCTGCCGAGACTCCCAGGCCGGTCTCACCATTTAAATCGTTTGATTTCTCTTCCATACCTGCAGTATCTCGACCAATGAGGAGAGTCAGTAGACTGAGACTGTCCCACAGTGCTAGACTCTGATCCTACAGTCTATGCCTGTCAGATCAGGCTGTAAAGTTTGTTTTTGTGTCTCATGACATCAGATCACAACCAAAGTACATGTACATATGTACATCATCATGTACATGCGTTCATGATGATGTACATATATATGTACACTAAATAAAATCGTAGATTATTTTACTATTTGTGTATATGAAACTCATTCTATCTATATCATGGTATTATAGTAATCATAGCGCAATAAAGTTACACTATTGACATGCATGTACAAAGAGTCAAGTATATTTTGGAGTTGTGCCCTCTCTATTACAAGAGAGAATAACTACAAACTATAACATGTCTTTATGATAGTGGTAAAGTGACACAAAGAGGAAGGATGATAGTGTGAATGTACATGTGTCAGTGTGTATCATGTAATTGTGCTCATATGATACTGTAATAGATGTTGTATACAATGATATGTACATTGTATGTAGGCATTGATTATACCGTATCACTATGATAATCAGTTAGAGGTCACCATTGCATGGTTGAGAGAGAGCTTATCAGTTGTTACATTACATTGTACTAGTATATACTACTCTCAGTGTCATATCAATGTTGTACTTGTACCCCCACTTCATCTGTGAAAGGTTACATACCATATTGTTACAAGCTGGAGAGCAGTTACTAGTAGCTATATTACTCATTGATAACACATCTACTGTATTGTTAATTGTGGGAGCAGGAACTAAACTTTAAAATGTATTAGTGAGACACTGGTGAATGGGGAAGGAATACGCATGTACATATTGTAATAGAGTAAGACACTGAGTGAGGGTAGGATACACTGACAGGAGTTAGAACAAAATGGATGGTGACGAGAGTGATAACTATTCCGGACATAAGATCCTGGTGATAGGACCAGCTGAAGCTGGCAAGACGACCTTCATAAAGCGTTACGTCTCAGGACTATATAATCCGAACGCAGCTTATAAAAGGACCATAGGAGGTAGGTAGTCGGTAGACTGACTGCTTACTACTGACCACTGAGTCACTGACTGCTGGCCACTGACCACTGACTACTGACAACTGACTGAGGTGTAGAAAATATTTCAAGGAGTATAGTTAGAGATCAAAAACTGGGATGCAAATTGCCTATTTAGAATACTGGTAGGAGAGTGTAAATACAACATGTACAATGAAACTTAGTAATCTTAGTAATTCAGGGTCAAAAGGAGAAGACAATTCTACATAAGTATGCTACTGAAATCGAGAGCAAGGGGTTAGTGATATCAGGTATCAGTTTCCTCACATCTCATAGTCATATCTAATATATCTCACCATCCTCTACATATCTACTGAGTTTTAGATATTGTCATGCAGCGCTGTAGGTATACTCAAAATACATTATAATAACATAATAAACCAATAATAGCCTGATTTCTCAGTGCAGTTTCCTGATATACATGTAGCAAACTCAAAATACATTTTTAGCAGCCTATCAGGTTGATTACAGATGAAAAAATGGTTTTTATACAATTTTTTTACAAATAACATGTTGAGAAATCTTTTCCTCAACCTCAAAAGGTGCATTAATCTAGGTGCTAGGTGGTTAATATGGTAGAGTTGGTTTCACTTTGCCTTAGTCAGTCTCTCTACCGATATCCTGATGGAGTTGTGATATTATACCATCAGAGTAGTACATTATGTAGTGTATAGGCATGTACAACGTTATATGTTGATTATGCACAGAGTGCAGTATATTGTGCTATATTATTGTACTATATTTGTATATATATACTGTAATTATGTGCTTATTACTACTACTATAAGCATATTTGGCTATGCTGGACAGGAGAGCTGTGGAATAACTAGCAGTGCCTAGCACGGTCTTGCCTATTCACAATTGTGTATTTGATCGTACATGTATACATACCAACTACATTGTATGTATGAGGGTAGACATTTTAAATAGACGTATTGAATTACTATTAATTTGTCTTTTGTGACACATTGTTAATCATGTGATCATGTGATCAAGATGATGAAGTATGCTGGTGTAAAATTAGGTGGTCCTAAACCCGGAAGTGCAATAATATATATAATATAATATAGGTTTGTTGCTGCAGTGATATAGCAACAACCAATTAGAGAAGTGGATTACATCTGGGCCAATCAGTTAGGTGTAACAGTGACATATTGGAGTGCTTCACATGGGATCACTGTAGCTGGGGAACAGTAATCCCATAGACAGTACTCACTATTACTACTAGCTGCATATCTACATTCAGTTAGTTATCTATGTCTAGCATCTCATAGACTCATAGATCATCTGATACATTCCTTCACAGTGTATAGTCCACTGACTGTTCACTGTCCACCTGCTATAGCCTCTGTACCATGGATTTTGATGATGAAGAAGATCCAGGGCATAAAATACTCATTATTGGACCCGGGAAAGCGGGGAAAACAACTTTTATAACTCGCTATGTCCATGGAGTTTACCATGCTAATGAAGTTTATAAACAGACTATAGGTGGTATGTGTATCTAATGGTAACATGTAAGTGTAGTAGTAGCCTATGTATATATGTGTAAGTACAGTATGTATATCTGTGTAAGTACAGTATGTATATGTGTGTAAGTACAGTATGTATATATGTGTAAGTACAGTATGTATATATGTGTAAGTACAGTATGTACATCTGTGTAAGTACAGTATGTACATGTGTATATATGTGTAAGTACAGTATGTATATATGTGTAAGTACAGTATGTACATCTGTGTAAGTACAGTATGTATATATGTGTAAGTACAGTATGTATATATGTGTAAGTACAGTATGTACATCTGTGTAAGTACAGTATGTATATATGTGTAAGTACAGTATGTATACATGTGTAAGTACAGTATGTATATATGTGTAAGTACAGTATGTATATATGTGTAAGTACAGTATGTATATCTGTGTAAGTACAGTATGTATATATGTGTAAGTACAGTATGTATACATGTGTAAGTACAGTATGTATACATGTGTAAGTACAGTATGTATACATGTGTAAGTACAGTATGTACATGTGTATATCTGTGTAAGTACAGTATGTATATCTGTGTAAGTACAGTATGTATATATGTGTAAGTACAGTATGTATATCTGTGTAAGTACAGTATGTATATCTGTGTAAGTACAGTATGTATATATGTGTAAGTACAGTATGTATATATGTGTAAGTACAGTATGTACATCTGTGTAAGTACAGTATGTATATATGTGTAAGTACAGTATGTATATA
Source organism: Bugulina stolonifera (assembly GCA_935421135.1). Classification (NCBI taxonomy): domain Eukaryota; kingdom Metazoa; phylum Bryozoa; class Gymnolaemata; order Cheilostomatida; family Bugulidae; genus Bugulina; species Bugulina stolonifera. The sequence goes on from OW285187.1 coordinate 35,648,992, forward strand.
TGTGTAAGTACAGTATGTATACATGTGTAAGTACAGTATGTATGCATGTGTAAGTACAGTATGTACATCTGTGTAAGTACAGTATGTATATATGTGTAAGTACAGTATGTATACATGTGTAAGTACAGTATGTATGCATGTGTAAGTACAGTATGTACATGTGTATATCTGTGTAAGTACAGTATGTATATATGATTAAGTACAGTATGTATATATGATTAAGTACAGTATGTATATATGTGTAAGTACAGTATGTACATGTACAAGCAAGTACACGTACATGTACGCATACATGTATTATCTACATGTAGCTACTACATGTATATTTTAGTACAATCAACATAACATATTGTATAATAAAAATGTCACTAGTTATACTACATGTAGGTTATCAGTTTATTATCTACTCATTATCTACTGTGTAACCTACCTTGCTAACCTGTATCTTCCTCTCAACTCTCTACTATTCAGGCCAAGAGAAACAATAAAGATAGCACAACTCCCATTATTTTTGACACGCCATATACATGTACAGCACATGTAGCTTTAACTTTCTTCTGAATTCGTGTAATCAAACTTGGACTTTGTCCAGTGGGGTTAGCAACTATAGACTAGTGACTATAGACTATAGTGACTATAGTCTGCTGTGCTGTATGTTGGTCAGAGATGTACTTTGATATTTACAGAGTGCATAATATGTATATATACACTGTATACTAACTTACATTGTGTATGTGTATATATACACTGTATACTTACTTACAGTGTATATGTGTCATTGTAGTTGACTTTGCCTTGAAACATATAGACATGGAAGATGGAAGACATATTACTCTACAGCTGTGGGATATTGCGGGTGAGTGAATCATATTAATATGGAGTTGTCTGCCCCACTTATAGCTAGAAGCTATAAGATGTAGGCCTACATGACTTTGTATTCAGGTCAACCACCAGTAATTTCTAGATTTACATGGACTGTGTGCACTTTCTCATATCTGTGCTTTGTTTATATAGGTCACAGTCATATCTATGCTGTGTTTATATAGGTCACGGTCATATCTATGCTGTGTTTATATAGGTCACTACATACTATAAAGGTTTGGCTCCATGAGAGGCCGTGAGCTTCGACAGAACGACTCCGTTGTTTGTAGGCATGGTCTTATAAGCGAGGCATAGTACCAGCCCCACCGGTGACCTAGATTAATATCCAGCCAATAACCAAAGCTGATTTCTAATAAATTATATAGTTGAAGTTATTGTATCCGATATTTACCAATCGCAACAGCATTCCGTGACACGGGGACTGAAAAGACCAACATGTTGGTCTTTGCATAGCCGAACAAACGACGACCGTTGGCCGAAAAAAGCAAGCAGCCTCTGGTATTGCCGAGCCTTAGGTGTAGCCTACTGTGCGTATATACAATGTATGTCGTGGTGTTTATAGGTCAAGAGAGGACACAGAAGATGAGTAGAATGTACTATCAGGATGCACATGCCTGTGTTATCATGTTTGACCTGACTTACGATAAATCATTGGAGATCTGCTTACAGTGGAAGGAGGACTTAGACAGTAAATGCACTCTAGACAATGGGGACCCTATACCCTGCATGCTTCTAGCAAACAAAGTGAGGAACTCATGCTATACTGTTTACATTCAGCTTGCATAGGCTTGTATTCTAAAAGTCTTGCTGACTGACTGTAGAAATTAGGCTAAACATTGGGAGCCTAAGCTCTATTGTCAATCACCAACGTATCTACCTACTGTGTTAGAACTGGAAACCCAGGCTAATAGCAGGGTAGGCTCACTAGCAGTCTTAAAACTATTGATAGGTTCCACAGCAATACTAGACACATTAATTTATTCATTTAATTCCTTATAATATTTCGTTACTAGTTCTGGTGTTATCATGAGTATCTTGGCGGTGATACCAGGACTAGTATCGAAATATAAGGAATAAAATCGTAAAACTCCTTACCCACATCAACGTCTTCATCGAAAGGTTAGGTTTTGGTCTCACTAAATCAATCATTACTGGTTTGACTGACTAATATGTATGTACTACCAAACTCTGCTATGTAATGACTAGTCACGAGATCATTGCCACAATATGTTAGTAAAATCTATGCAAGGACTGCATCTAATAGCACATTCTGTACTATAATAATACTGCTATTACGGGTTGCACAACTTTACTACCTTGTTATTACTCTGCTTTGCACTATTGTTGATGTTGAGCCTATCGCTGAGATAGAAATAGACCTACGGCAAGCACACACATATTTACTTTACTTTCCAGGTTGACTTAGTCAGCAAACGAAAATTTTCCACTGAAGAAATTGCCAAATTTGCCAAGGAGAACAATTTTCTACATTTCATGGAAACTTCAGTTAAAGACAATATAAATATAGAAGAATCAATGAGGTAAGTGTTATAATAGAATCTGTGTTATATGGGAGGGTTACATGGGTAATTGCTAATTATAGGAGAAAACAATTGTTTTCGTACCAAATATTTTCATTAGCAAAAGTTGTCTTCACTTGCACTTTCTATAATTTATTGAGAAGACAATGGGTAATTGACATGGGTAATTGCTAATTATAGGAGAAAACAATTGTTTTCGTACCAAATATTTTCATTAGCAAAAGTTGTCTTCACTTGCACTTTCTATAATTTATTGAGAAGACAACTCCAAACAGTTTAATGGTGACCTGTTATCGCAAAGTATATTATTATAACTTGCACTGCGGTTGACATTTAAATCGCTGCGTGTGCTGCATATACTCGTATATCGAATGCTACTCTATAATTTTCCAACTGCCATTAGTTTGGTTGTGTTATTTGGCACAGGCCTAACGACCACATCCGTCCAAGTCTTTCCTGTTGTTTTAGCTTGTGTCTATGAGTTGAAAGTAATGACTTTCAATATACAAGCGCTTGGTGCTTGGTCTTTGCCGCAAGTCTCACTGCATTAATTGCTCGCTTCGCTCGTGTGTAATGATGGCTTGTATTCATATACTGTGGTCATGCATGTACAGGACCTCTGGTGGCACAGGCTTGTTACAATGATTTCATGAGGAGTTGTGCTCCCTTGCATTAAGAAGAAAACTCCAAGTACATAGCCCGAGTTCCAATGCCAATGTGTCGGGCGGGGTGGGTCGGGTTCCCACTCTGCCCTTGGTCAGGGTTGAGGGCCTAAAGCTATGGACCCACCCCGGCAGCGATGTCGGTTGACCCAGTCCCAAGGTCCTAGCACCATCCAGAGCTGAGATCCTGACCGGCAGCACTGCAACATATAAAAATCATCTCGCCTTTCGACCTCAAATCTGCTTGGAGGACGACAGACCGCAGACCGTTTCGTCTTTTGTTATATGATAGCCTAAGTTCCTTATTTTAGCTGTCTGGTCGAAGTCAGCCTAACACCCTGGAAACTTGGGTTGCTGTCGCAGTCCTTTCCTAACTTTAGTGCTTCAAATTTATACTTGGCCCTGATTGGTTGAGATTCATACTTGGCCCTGATTGATTTAGATTCATACTTGGCCCTGATTGGTTGAGACTGACAAGATAGGTGTGTGGAATTGTGCAATTGTTGTTTTATTACAGATTCCTGGTGACGAACCTTCTAAAACACGAGGATTTACCGAGACCGAGGAAACGAGACAGTAGTGATCCAGTCCTAACGAAACAGGATAGTAATAAACCAAAGGGCGGGAAGAATGGCTGTTGCTCATAGGACAATCATAGGACAATCTCTCATCTTTGATTGGTTGATCTACATGTAATTCAGGGACTGAACAACTCCTGAGTAATACAAGATCAGCTTCAGAGAATTTCTATAACAATGTTTTCCAATTTGAATGAACAAAATATGCAACTCTTAAAAAATGCATTTAGTTGTAATACTGGGGCAAACAATTCAAAAATACATGGCAGTGTTAGTATATATTAGTTATATAGAACTAATACTGCCCTTTAGGATAGATACTACCTGCCATCCTAGTTTAATACATGGCAGTGTTAGTATATATTAGTTAGTTATATAGAACTAATACTGCCCTTTAGGATATATACTACCTGCCATCCTAGTTTATAGTATAGCCTTTTGAACTAAAACTAGGAGTATTTTGAAGTGTGAGTGAACTGAATAGGCAGCCGGACAGCATTACTTAGGGCTAGCGGAATTAAAGCTCAACACTGCTATATGCTTGTAACTAAGGCTACCGGAGCTACTGTTATATTACACAAACATTTCATATTTTTTATAATTACCTTGAATGAAGTAGTAATATACACATACAAACACAATATAATTATATTATACACTGTATGTATCCATAGATGTTACTGGGGTAGCATTTGGTGCTATATTCTAGATATGGTACACATGTACTTAATTATGTGCGTATTAATACCATTCCCACGTTGTTATAAAATATAAATATTTTGAGTATAATTCTATATTTGTAATAAACTCATAAACTACACTGTATATTATATACTATTTAGTATGTGCTCTGTGCTTTTACTATTCGCTTGTGGTTTTAAGGTATTAAGGTTGTCATGTCCCATTTCTCTGTCAGTACTGCATCATATATACATATACATGATATTATGAGAGGTAATACTAAAGTGATAGTTGAGAGTTATCCCCTCTCTCTTAAACTCATTGGTACAAAAAGGAGTATTGGTCAGACAAAGTAGCACCAGATAGATCTCACTACTCTACAGATGATACCATAGATTGACTGCAGCGATCCTTTCTGTATAGCAGTTTGCTGTAGACATGTAATCAATGAATGTAGTGGCAAGAGATGACAACTCAATGGTGATGGGGTAATGGCTGGAGATGACTATATCTGAAACAGTCAGACCTCTGGTCGATGGTAGTGCAAGTAATAGCATATAAATATGCAGTCATATTCATCATGTGTACCACACAGGCTAAAGTGCTTCTTTCTATCTGAGGCTGTGATAAGATAGGGGGAGGTAATTTGATACTGATAATGATATAGTCACTAGCTATGCAACAGTGTAAGTATATGTATGTGTATTATCAAACCATGATTAATACAATACAGTCATGTACAGTGAACACTCTGAGTATATTATATAATATGAAGTACTAGTATGCACATTACCCTTTACTAACACACACTAATACACTAATACAAGGAAAAGTCAACCAATGAGGGGTTGTTCTGTTTTGAATTGAAGCTGACAGAACATGAGGAAGATAATGATGATACACTTCAAATTACTGCTCTTGCTGTGTATGGCTTGTATAATATAACACTGTATAGGCACTGCATAAAGACCTGCTAGTGTTACCAAGTCATGGATTCTCAACTGGAGGAGAGAGACTATTATCCTTGCTATAAGATTCTCATCCTTGGTGGCATTCCTGCTGGCAAGACTGATTTTATCCGTCGCTATGTCCACGGATGTTTCGAACTTGACCAACACAAGCGCACTATTGGAGGTATAATACTATGTATATATTGTAGTGGATATTATCTATATCTGTATTATCTGTTAGTAAATGTAGTAGTAGTACCTTCTCAGTAGTTACAGTTCATTAGATAGTGTTTTATGTATATTTTACTTGGCTTTCACCAACATTATTAATGATATTGTTTTTCAGAAACAAATGCTTTACCCTCAACTATTGAGGTTGCTCACACTGTATACATGTATATCTACACTGTATACATGTATATCTACACTGTATACTTGTATATCTACACTGTATACATGTATATCTACACTGTATACATGTATATCTACACTGTATACTTACTTACTTACAGTGTATATGTGTCATTGTAGTTGACTTTGCCTTGAAACATATGGACATGGAAGATGGGAGACATATCACTCTACAGTTGTGGGACATTCCAGGTGAATGAATCATATTAATATGGAGTTGTCTGCCTTACTTATAATTTAAAGCTGCACGTTTAACTAACTAATGCACATTTGTATCAAACGTCAAACACCAGTAATTTATAGATGTACATGAGATGTGCTGTTTGAAGGTCAAACTACTCGTACATAATGTCCGCCTAGTACCATAATTATTAGACACTACCGTGTTTATACTGTACGTGCAGCCTATTTAGGACACTATCATATAATATGGTGTCATTTTCATACTGTGCTGTATATCCTTCACTCTATAATACAAATTCCTTGCTAAAAAATACAATATAACAATATTTATAGGTCACTATAGAATATACAGCATCATCTCTACACTGTGCTGTTTATAGGTCAAGAGAGAGGACAGAAGATGAGTAAATTGTATTATCAGGATGCACATGCCTGTGTTATTATTTTTGACCTGACTTATGATAAATCACTGGAGATCAGCTTACAGTGGAAGGAGGACTTAGACAGTAAATGTACTTTGGATGACGGGGACCCTATACCCTGCATGCCCCTAGCTAACAAAGTGAGGAACCCATGCTATACTTTGCTATTTCATAGAGTAGCCTAAGGTCCATCCCCTAGAGCCGGTCATTAAATCTGAGAGTAGAGTGAGTAGAAGCACACAAGGCGCCATATTGAGCCTGTATTGGCGCAACTCATTGGTCTAAGTTTTCTTTCAGTTGTTGTTATTCACTGTTTTAGCCCAATATGGCACTCTGAGCTCCTCCAGCCATGCCTCTCTCAGACTCAATGTCTCTGCTCTATAGAAGGCCAACTCACATGCAGCTGCACAGGTTCTATTGTGAGGCAATGCCTGATAAGACTGGTGCAAGTTAATGAAAATATGCTAAACAGAAGTATTATAATACATGTAACTTCTCAGGCTGTAAACTTGTTACAAAGAGCTCTACTGGTTTTGTGATGTACATGTAATACTGCAATTAGGGTTGGGACTAGCTAGTTTTGAAACTTGAAGTTGTCCTCTCTCCAGATTGAAACAACCACTGTTAGGGCAACTACGTACTTTCATTGACTTCCATTGGCTGTTTAGTTTATGCTGTCATGTCCAACTGTGGGTAGTGAAGAGTCAATGCACCACATGCACTAGGACCAACCAGAGAGACTATACTATGTCTTACAGAGTCCTAGACTTGATAATCTTATACAACTGGTCCACAGGCTGACCATTTCCTAAGTAATTATAATGTGTATGCCCAGGCATGATGTGTGTAAGATATTATGTTACTTGGGAACTAGGCTGGGAGACTTCTACGTATATAGTCCTTTTTTTTATCTGTCAAGATGACTAAGCATATAAGCGATAAATAGATGTGCCAAGAAAATTTAGACTGAAGTGATACAGAAAATGCAGCACCTTTATACAAAGCTAACTCCACCCATAATCTGAGGAGCCATCGACTACAGTAATTGTCCAACTATGATTTAATTTATGCAAAAAAGCTTCAGAACTTCAGACCCATAATAATATTATACAATAATAAGATATATATAAAATCACTATTACAAGAAAGGTACAGCATAGGGTTTGCCCCTCAAGGTAAGCTAAGAATTCTGACATACATGTAGGTAAAGCAAAACATTGCACAAGTGTACACTGCTGCACATTAGCCCACAACAGAAATAGATGTACACAGTAAGTTATTTAGGTATGTACATTGTACAAGTTTAGTCAAGCTGTATTCCAGGCATGTGCTTGTCAATCATCTCAGTATCTGTAGAAGTAAACAGCCAAAAGGAAGCCCTCTTGTGCATTTAATAAGAAATTACTTACCACTTTTAAGAAACTAGTGTATTATTGTGAATTTTATTGTTGTTTTGTAAATTCAGAAGTGCATTGTATTCCCATTATTATTTCAAGTGATGCGCATTTCTGATCAGTCACAACTCTCATATACTTTCCAGGTTGACTTGGTAGACAGCAGGAAGTTTTCCACAGAAGAAATTGCCAAGTTTGCCAAACAAAGTGAATTTCTACATTTTATGGAGATTGCAGTTAAAGAGAATATAAATGTAAAGGAGGTGATGCAGTGAGTAATTGTTATAGTCAGTGGATGCTTCCTGGTTTGTGTCATAAGAGGAGATAGTCTGCAGTCTTGCATTGCTGACTCAAATCCTTAGTTGTGAATTTTGCCCAAATTTTGCTAAAGCTGTTGATTATAGTAGGAAGTTGTCTTCTCCCAAATGAGAGAGCAAACAACTTCACCTCAGCCAATATCTTGGTGCTAGCAAATAATAATAGAATTACATCATTCACTGATGTGAGCAATAACCACTTTGATTGTGAAGTCCAACCTGTTCACTTCTTTCACTGTACACAACAGTACTGATATGGGATATTACACTGTATTGTTACAGATTCTTAGTAAAGCACCTTCTAGAGCATGGACCGAAAGCATGGAGAGGGGAGGATCGTAATATTGTCTTAACTAAACAGGGTACACCAAAGGAGAGAAGGAATAGTTGTTGGTCATAGAATATTCTACGAGTCACAGGTTGATGTAGTTCAGAAAGTGAACAGCTCCTGAGCTATGTAATGTAACATGGAATACTCTAGTACGCTACCAGAGAGCCAAGAGCACACAACTCCTACATAGTATAGAGAATGTTTCCAGCTCTCTTCATTTATAACGTGAATAAGGTACTTCACTTTTATAACAATTTAGTTATCATCTGTATTATATGCACATAGAAATATCCGAAACACTATATGGTATTACATGTAGTTGTAGTGCATAGTGTTAATATGTTACCTTGAGTAGACCTTACAGTGTTGTCCACTGTGATGACCAGGTATCGACCAATGTGATGACCTGAGTCCAAGGAGCAAGAATTAATGTAACATACTTTACAGAGCATAAGCCATTCAATAGCATAGCAATTCTGGTGCACTGGGTCCATAGATACAATAAGTATTATATATTATATCTGTGGCTGGGTTACACTCACACACATGGCCGCTGGTAAGCTATTGGTTTTATGTAATTAGAAGTTGTCCTCTCTCAATTTCTCTTCATGTTCAACAAGAGAAATTGAGAGAGGAGGACCTCTAGTTATAATCAATAGCTTATCATGGGCATTCATGGTCACACACATTTAGACCTGATCAACGAAATACTTGTAACAAAAAAAATTGATATACAATTTATCGAATGTTATATTATATCACACGGATCCAACCTTTAAATGCTCCTGTGCTACATCAGTAACTTTGCCATTGGTGAAGTGCCTTCTCCACCCCAAAGTAGAAAAAATGCAGATCTCTTTAGATCTTTGCTTTCTTACCTGAGATTAATAGCGGAAAGTAAAATCGGAAAGTAAAATCGGTAGGTTTTTTATGCTATCTGTATCATATTATATTATTAGCTGGTCTATGACTATTACAGAGACATTACTTGCTTATAGTGCATGGTTGTATATATAAAGTGATATTTCACAGGTAAATGCAGACAATAATATTTATATAACACTAGTGGAATATGATAGTAACAGTTATTAGTATATTATTATAATAACCTTCTGCTAGAGTGCTAGTTGTTTACTCACTTGTTTATATTCACTGAGGGATAATGCATCAACAAGGAATAAAACACACAATATGTAAACATCATAAAATAGAATATTAACTTTGAAGTAAAAATTCAATATTTTTAGTAAAATGGTTCGGTTGAGGATAATGAGATAACAGGTTGGGAAGATGGCAGTCTCGTTTATTCCCTGCACCCATGGAGCTTATTGCTATATCAATCTGTAAGTGAATCAATAGTGTGTCTGAAGGGATCTGCCGACACGAACAGCTGTTAAGAATCCTTAGTGATAACATTCTTAGACACTGTCTATCAAATATCTAGCTGACAATAGAGAGAGAGAAGACAACTTTGAAATCATAAGAGTATAGATATGGGTATTTATGATATATGAGTTTTAGTTGGAGAAAAAGAGGTAAATTCTTCATGTTTAAGTGAATTTAGATTGCAGAAAACAGTAAAGCAGGAAAAGTTTGTTTTAGTAGGCAATCGCTTCGATTTAGCAGGCCTTTAGGTTGGTTGGGTTCTGGAGGTCCCCCTAACTACGTCATATTCCATGGTTACAGCCTACTCCAGTCATGTTTTACATTATATAAAGCTGATAGTGCTATACACATTCTACATATATAGAGCTGATAGTGCTATACACATTCTATATAGAGCTGATAGTGCTATACACATTCTATATAAAACTGATAGTGCTATTAAATACACATTCCATATAGAACTGATAGTGCTATACACATTCTATATAAAGCTGATAGTGCTATTAAATACACATTCTATATAGAGCTGATAGTGCTATACACATTTTGGTAATAGCACAGGTTCAGGTGCTATTGGTACATGCACCGGAGTGATGCGTAGCTCCACCTACATCAGATGTTACAAACATAGCATATGGCATATACACTGCATTCACTAGACATTATGGCTTGTAGTATTGCAACCAACTCTGTTGATCAGATACATTGAAAGCTACTGATGATGACAGAGGAGTATAATAGCAGAACACTGGTTAGAGAAAACGATGACCTCAGTCTACATTCTATTACATGTAGTCTACTGCTTTAATTAGTATCTATAGGTTTCCTTTGAATGAAACAATTTTACTTCTATTTTGTATTGATGTTAAATTCTCACTATAATTAGCTTAGGTTCCACTGGTCTCCTCATAGCTTAGGTTCCACTAGTCTCCTCATAGCTTAGGTTCCACTGGTCTCCTCATAGCTTAGGTTCCACTAGTCTCCTCATAGCTTAGGTTCCACTAGTCTCCTCATAGCTTAGGCTCCACTGGTCTCCTCATAGCTTAGGTTCCACTAGTCTCCTCATAGCTTAGGTTCCACTGGTCTCCTCATAGCTTAGGTTCCACTAGTCTCCTCATAGCTTAGGTTCCACTAGTCTCCTCATAGCTTAGGCTCCACTGGTCTCCTCATAGCTTAGGTTCCACTAGTCTCCTCATAGCTTAGGTTCCACTAGTCTCCTCATAGCTTAGGTTCCACTGGTCTCCTCATAGCTTAGGTTCCACTGGTCTCCTCATAGCTTAGGTTCCACTGGTCTCCTCATAGCTTAGGATCCACTGGTCTCCTCATAGCTTAGGTTCCACTAGTCTCCTCATAGCTTAGGTTCCACTGGTCTCCTCATAGCTTAGGTTCCACTAGTCTCCTCATAGCTTAGGTTCCACTGGTCTCCTCATAGCTTAGGTTCCACTAGTCTCCTCATAGCTTAGGTTCCACTGGTCTCCTCATAGCTTAGGTTCCACTAGTCTCCTCATAGCTTAGGTTCCACTGGTCTCCTCATAGCTTAGGTTCCACTGGTCTCCTCATAGCTTAGGTTCCACTGGTCTCCTCATAGCTTAGGTTCCACTGGTCTCCTCATAGCTTAGGTTCCACTGGTCTCCTCATAGCTTAGGTTCCACTGGTCTCCTCATAGTACTGGTTCATAATAATGCACAGGGTGTCATATCCATAAATATTATATTAATATAGTATATTATTATATGATTAAATACATGAATAAAGCATCATAGCTCTGGTTCATATAATAACTACAGTCACCATATAAGGGGTGGCTCTATACTTGCTCAATCATAGATAAGTGTAAATACGAGAGGGAACCTAGTTAAGGTTGACATAAGGCCTCTCTAGAGGTCCTTCCATTTTCTAACAGAGGTGAATATAGATCTATGGTAATAAGTCAGGGTTGTTATTCCATAATTAATGAACTGTGGTGTCTCTGTTAGCATGGTGTCCATTTCTCTTTATGGAACAGACAGGGTTCTCTACCTTGAACAAAGAAAGAAGTGTCCATAACAAATGTTTTAGGTCTTGTTAACACAATTCATACTCAGGCCTCAGAGTTATTTAATATTAAACAGTTAGATAAAAAGTTACACCTAAATGCAATACAATATTCCTTAGTGTAGAGTCTACATTGTTACATGTATAAGCCTCAAGGTAAGGTATTATATTCTATACTGCTGTTGTACAACTCCATACAAGTATATTTTTAAAAGGGCCTCTGTAGTCCATAAAATAAATAATATACGTGCAGTTACTATAATGAATTGCTCTATAGTTTACTATTATATCAACTGCTGACTCAATACCAATGAACTGGTATCTGGTGGAGCTGTAGTCAGCCCTATAAGCAAAGTGTAATGACATTTATATTGATCTGCCTCATTGATGGTTAGATAAATATTTTTGATAGCATTAGAGCACACCCAGCCTGCTTCAGCCGCATAAATAATTAATTCGTAGGAAATATTCTACTCAAGCTCCCTCTAACTGTCCCAAGCTCCCTCTACCTGTCCCAATCTCCCGCTACCTGTCCCAAGCTCCCTCTACCTGTCCCAAGCTCCCTCTACCTGTCCCAAGCTCCCTCTACCTGTCCCAAGCTCCCTCTACCTGTCCCAAGCTCCCTCTACCTGTCCCAAGCTCCCGCTACCTGTCCCAAGCTCCCTCTACCTTTCCCAAGCTTCCTCTACCTTCCCCAAGCTCCCGCTACCTTTCCCAAGCTTCCTCTACCTGTCTCAATTTCATTTCTCAAACATGATATTTTGGATGTTAATTCATCGAAGTTAGAAATACAGCGTCTTTTGACTATCATTTTTTACGATTATTTTTCCCACTTTTGTCTGTCAAATTCACGAACCGGATGAAATTCTATTGGATAACTTGGCTCAAGTGTGGTAGATGGTACCTGAGCACATGTACATCCTGTATACGGGGGGGGGGGGGGGGGGGAGGGGTTGTAGCCTACCTACTAACTAGAACGCTTTGACTGCACACAGGCTGACTTGTTATGCTAATATCATAGCTGAAGAGGATGAAGGGAACATTGCATATAGTAGTAGAATGGTCCATTATTTCACTAAGACAATGCTAATGTGTACAACTAATTACATACAGATTATAGCTATGAGCAGCTTAGGGACATAAACAGCACAGCTAATAGCAGAGTACTTGTGTGCCCAGTCAATATATAACAAGAATAATCAGGAAATACAAATTTTAGAATTAGTAGTCAGCAAAAACTGACATAACTCTGTGCTCTCATTAAACTGAACTTCCACCCTTCCCCCTTCCATCTGTGTGTACTTAGTATATTATCTAAATAGTCAGCAGGTAGAGGCAACAGTAATAATTGTCAATAGTAGTATAATATTTCAATATAGCTTCAACACTTGTATAAATTCTGTAACAATGCGTCATAAGACTTGATAGAGAATCTGGTGGCCATTTATGTTCTTTCAAGCATTGATTAAAGTGTGCCGGGGGAAGTTGCAGAGATAGATTAATGTTAGCTCCAGTTACGGAAACCTTGAAGAGCCTCTTCTTCTAAAACTCTACTGAGTTCACATGCAATAGTTCCTGTTTCTAACTGCATGGTGACTTGACAACATTCAGCCATTGATTCCTCAGGTTTAGTCACACACACAATCTAAGCTCACGTTGGAAAGATATTGTAGGCTAGATCATTCTCTATTATTCTTGACTTCAGTTTAAAGTAGTTTTAAATAAGACACTTTGACAATCCCTGATATTACGCACTTTGTCGTTAAATTTAGGTTTAGTAACTTGACTTTCAACCCAGAATAGCCGCTTTAAATGAGAATATATTGTTTATAGTATAGTATGCTGTAGGATTGTTTTCCCTTGACATGATACTGTAGTCAGGTAATTGACTACTCGAAGTGCGCCATTATTTACTAAACGTGACATTTTGAAAGGGTGAAGATGCGGATATTAGATTACTATGATATTTATCTGATGGCATTCAGTTTTTGTTCTTGAATTGCCTTTAGAAATTGACACATAACTCTTCATTGTGTGCATCATGCCTGAGGTCCTTAAAAACTATTAGATTGACAGTTGACAATCATTAGAAATTAATTAGAAAGAGTGCTGATCATTGCACCTGAAGCTAGTTGGGCATGAAGAGTCGGCTGAGTATGAACTGCAATGAGAACCTATTGCCGATTGGCAGGCAGCACTTTATATTATAAAGAAGTTTAATTAACAGCGGCACATAAGTTGAGCGGTAGGAGCCGAGGCAGCAGCATCATCTATATTAACAGCTATCAAGTATAATAATGGAATTGCTATTCCAATCAATAACATTGTAGATAAAGAATAGAACACTTGTAGAAATCTTGGACTCTTTGGGTTTCTATATCCATACACAATGGTTGCACACTTGAGTGCCTGCCTGCTCTGATAACATGCATTCACTAGCAGATAAAATAGTGTTCAGGAATCTTTTCTAAAGTGTTTTCATTTTTGCGTATAGTTATCAGAGCTATAGTACGATGGCGTGGAGCAATGAAATATATCTACTAACAATGATACTGCCGTTACTCGCATTGGCTGAAAAGGAATTAGCTGGAATTGTAGCTGATGGAGAAATAATGGTAGGAGGAATATTTCCTGTACACACAAATGGAGAGGGGGAGCAATCCTGCGTCTCGCTAAATAAAGAGAGAGGCATACAAAGACTCGAGGCTATGAGGTTTGCTATCAAAGAAATAAATGAAGACAAAAATATTTTGAAGGGGCTGCAACTGGGTACAATGATACTTGATAGCTGCTCTAACCCGACGCATGCCTTGGACCAGTCATTAAATTTTGTTATGTCAACACTAGCTGCGTCACAATCCGAGCAGTGCTCAGTAGATGGTGCTCAAAATGGAGGTAAGCCAAACCGACCCATTGTTTCGGTAATCGGAGCAGCGTTCAGCAGCGTGTCTTTACATATCGCCAACTTGCTCAGACTCTTTGAGATACCACAGATCAGCTACGCATCAACCAGTGCAGAACTCAGCAACAAAGACAGGTTTGGCTACTTCATGAGAACGGTTCCTCCAGACCGATTGCAGGCTAGAGCATTTGCAGACATTGTGAAATTCTTCAACTGGACGTATGTGTCAACCGTTGCGTCTGCAGGCGACTATGGGGAGTCAGGTATTGAATCTTTCAAGAGGCAGTACTTGACCTCAGGTCAGTGCATAGCTGTCGAGCTGAAGGTGCCTTCAGGGCCAACAGCTAAAGATTTTGAAAATATTGTCAAGCAATTGTATAGCACAAAGGCTGGAATAGACAGCAGGGCTAGAGTTGTCATCTTATTTGTCGGAGTAGACGATGCTACTGGAATATTGAGTGCTGCCACCAAACTAGAGCTATATAATGACTTTATTTGGGTGGCAAGCGACGGTTGGGGGAATGCCAAGAAACCGATAGCCGGTAATGATCAGGCTGCCCAAGGAGCTCTAACAATAACTTTAAAAGCACAAAAGATCGTAGAATTTGATGAATATTTCAAAAAGTTAAAACCGGCCACTAATACAGGTAATATTTGGTTTCACGAGTACTGGGAGAAAGTTCATGGTTGTGTTTTACCATCCCATATGAGTTCTGGTACGTACACAACGATGAGCAGCAGTCAGCTCTGTACTGGTGAGGAGGTTGATGAAGATTACGAACAGGAAGCTAAGATTCAATTTGTGTATGACGCAGTCTACGCTCTCGCCTACTCTCTGGATCGTCTATACAAGGAAACATGTGGGGAAAATGCCACGAAGCTGTGTGATTCGCTTAATTTCAACACAACAATGAGAAGCAAACTCATGAAATATATAAAGGATAATAAAAAGGATGGTAAGTTGTCATCAGATATCATTTGTTTTCCTTCACCTCAATATTTTAAGGGGCCTTTAATCAACACAAGTAGTGATTTGATGTGATTACATTGTGTTATGCAACTATTTAGGAAGTAGAATTTAGGGATAACCTGTGGATGCATGGAATAGCCTGTGGAAGCATTGAATAGCCTGTGGATACATATTAATTCTAAAAATATCAGCCTTTTTATTACAAGATATTATCAGGCCTTGCTCTACAGTTTCCAGATAGAGATGGCGTTGTCATTTATGCTGCTACTCTTAAGTGTAAACGTTGATGGCATTCGCACTGTTCGCGTAAACCTAGCTGTTGAGAACATGTAAATGTAGATAACAAATGCTCTGTTCTAATCTTTGGTATGTGTATATTGTTGCTATGTGTTACTTTGCTATGAGCGAGTGGCCAGCGTTACCATTCTCTTTGGAGAGTAATATTAATAATGAAGTTTCTCCTGAGTGTAATAAATTGTTGTTGGCACGTTAGCATCAGTCATGTCTGTAGTATGTAATGTTACTACAATATACACAACATACAATTATACTATATGCATATACATGTATATATGCCCTAAAGTTCATGTAATTATATAAAATCAGTTAATTGGGTTGGACTGTGCAGTGCCGTTCGTTTTATAACAGAGTGCTTATACCTTTGCCTTGACTCTAATAGCCTGATGGTCAATATCCACAAAAACCGAATTAATATCTGAATTATTCCTCTTTATTGTGATTTATTATATGCAAGAATGTATATATTAAATAATATTGAAAATAATCAGGCTTTTAGGTGCAACTTTCACGCCTGTTAGCTTTCTTACACATCTATGACTTGTGTATTTGATTATGGACTGATCGTGTTTTGTATAATAGAATAGTGGTGGCAGTCAGGCAGAGTTATTCTATTGTTGATTGTATTGTTCCAGCTAGTGAGGAAGATCAAAGACGTTCAATTATGTATTATGAATGCATGTTAGATATTGAATAGGAGTTATTTATACCACACTTACTTACTTGTATCTGACAGCATAATAGAGTTTTATACTGTGTTGTTATTTACACCAATATTCCCTCATGCAAACCCACTAACTATTATGTAGTTTTTACAATTCAGCTCACAATTCTTACCTTGTAAAACCGACTGCTTGTTTACTGCCTCATAAAAAGATAAGCAGAGAAAATCTCTCAAATTATTGTAATAGCAATCACTAGAGCCAGTCGCTGATAAGGTAGTGTGTATTTACATACATGTGTACATGTAAGTGTACATAGTTATACATAACACACACATCTATATACTGTAGATGTACAGCATGTACATGGAGCATTTACTCTACTGAGCACAGTGCTGCAGTTAGTTTCTCCATTTGTATATTATACAGTATA
Organism: Bugulina stolonifera; assembly: GCA_935421135.1. NCBI lineage: Eukaryota > Metazoa > Bryozoa > Gymnolaemata > Cheilostomatida > Bugulidae > Bugulina > Bugulina stolonifera. The sequence continues at coordinate 35,666,028 of OW285187.1, forward strand.
ATTATTGTTAGTGTCCATTCTTAGTGGTAAGCAGCTAATGTGGTTTCTACCATTTATTATTAAAATATACGATAGGAACACGCTAATAGGGTTGGGGCATGCTAATGGTAGCATACTCAGAGGATGGATAGGTGTAATGTTATAGTATTATAGTTACACACACAGTAATATGATATTGTACTATGTACAATGTAGGGTATGATTTTGTGTAACAACCAATTACTTCATTGAATACATGATAAGAATAATATCAGTGATTATGATTACAGTTGTGTGAAGATACATGTACATGTGTATACACATGTACATGTACATGTACATGTGTATGCACATGTACATGTACATACGAGTGTACATGTACATGTACATATACATATACATACACGTACACGTACGCGTACACGTACACGTACACGTACACGTACACGTACACGTACACGTACACGTACACGTACACGTACACGTACACATACACATACACATACACATGTACATACGAGTGTACGGCTGAAGCTGAAGTCATTCTGTACGTAACATCACGTACATTCTTCATACTGCCATACATAGTAACCAACTGCTAGCTAACAACCACTGGGTGATATTAAAAGGTATACATATAGCTGAGAGTTCAGCCCACTTCCTTGTAACCTTGGAAGGTGTGGTAGTGTGGTGCCTATATAACGCTGCTATGGAAGGCTCGGTGTGGTAGTGTAGTGTCTATATAACGCTGCTATGGAAGGCTCGGTGTAGTAGTGTAGTGTCTATATAAACGCTGCTATGGAAGGCTCGGTGTAGTAGTGTAGTGTCTATATAACGCTGCTATGGAAGGCTCGGTGTGGTAGTGTGGTAGTGTGGTAGTGTGGTAGTGTGGTAGTGTGGTAGTGTGGTAGTGTGGTAGTGTGGTAGTGTGGTAGTGTGGTAGTGTGGTAGTGTGGTAGTGTGGTAGTGTGGTAGTGTGGTAGTGTGGTAGTGTGGTAGTGTGGTAGTGTGGTAGTGTGGTAGTGTGGTAGTGTGGTAGTGTGGTAGTGTGGTAGTGTGGTAGTGTGGTAGTGTGGTAGTGTGGTAGTGTGGTAGTGTGGTGTCTATATAACGCTGCTATGGAAGGCTCGGTGTGATAGTGTGGTGTCTATATAACGCTGCTGGCGTATTAGTATGGTCCACAAGTCTCACTTACATGTGTATGTATATCAGTGACCATGCATACACTACTACACACATTCATGTAGTCCTTCATATGTACCCGCGGGTAGTACCACATGCATATTATAGATGTACGTTGTATGCGTACATCTCCCTGTGACACACAAACCCTCTAATATCTACTTGTTCCGTGTAGCTCTCTAGACGTCCAACTATTGAATAAGTCCATAGACATCCAACTGTTGAATAGTTTCTTATTTTTAGATCCACATGGAAACATCATCAGGTTTGATGAAAATGGAGATAGCCTTGGATTCTACAATATTATGAACTACCAGAAGACAGAATCCAACACGTATGAGTATGTAAAGATAGGCTCATGGGACGACAAGCACCTCGATCTAGATCTGGAGAAGGTACAGTTTCCTGGAGTGGCACTTCCTTCAAGGAAGATACCCATGTCTATATGCAGCATGGAGTGTGAGCTGGGATGGAGGAAAGACATGATAGACGAGCACCAGTGCTGCTGGGTAGGTTTTCCATCTAGCCTGTATTTCTCTATATATTGTGTATAGCTCTCAGGTTCTCAGGCTAAGTTATCAACCACGATACTTCATACAGAAGCTCTGTGTTCGGTTTCAACACATGTCTCGTCAGTCTAATCGCTACTGCTGCTTCCTGGAGAGTTGATTTGGGTAAAACTGGAACTCGTCGGTTATTCCCTTATCAATTCTTAAAATAGATACAATTTTAGCACCTTTGATAGCAGATAATGTCTTGTGCAATACCACATGATTTCATTTTAAATTGATACAAATTAAGAAATTCCTGTGAGATAATTTTATGCACAATAAACCATAAATAGTCCAGTTCCAGATCAATAAAATGAGATTGAAGTCCTAAATAATATTTTTGAAGCAATTTACAAATTACCAGAAATATTATGTGAGCTAATCCAGTTAATTACTACCAACAATTAGCCTTCTGTAAAATTTTAATCTGAAATATTAGAGATTTATCATAGGTTTAGGTCTACCATTTGTGTACCTTAGCGTGCACAGAGTAATAATATGATTATAATAGAGGTAGATGTATATCTCAGCTGACTATGCGAGTTCAAGGTGAGGTCATACAATGCTGTCGGCCGACCTACAGGCAGCCGAGTAGCATTTCGTGCCGTATCCATAGATAGCAACCGTGTACTATGCCATGATAAACTCTAGGCTGTCTATTTTTAGCTGTGTCAAGGACTGCCTAGGGAGAGATTGCACGTAATTATTCCATAGAAAAACATGTTGATTAGGATTTGGATTTCGCTTCAATAAGTTTTATATTCATAATATTTAATCAAGAAGTTGCTGCAGTATTTGATTGGGTAGGGTGGGCATCCCCACCACCCTTTCCAGTTTTCTCTAGGATGGTGTATTCCAGCTACTATGTACATGTATAACAAAAGTTTTCTCTTCAATAGCCCAAAGACTTGCTGCAGAATAGAATATGTTTGAGACGACAGAGAATCAGTCTAGACTGTGTACCCTAGTTTTTAGTAAATGTAAAAAACGAAGTGTTATTCATGATATGTCCAATTAGAATTAGTGTAACATCGGCTTGCATGTAAATAAATACACCTAAACATATGAGTGTGGGAGGCCAGGAGTTGATACACCCACCCCCCCCCCCCCCCCCCGTTCTCCATCTTAATAGCTTGAGCTAAGTGCAGTATTGCCTTTTTACACTCTGGAGGAAATGAGAGAATGGAATATCAGAATTGGGATTTTTTTTTGTTTAATCGATTGAAAGGAAGAGGATGTTGTGATGACATCACTGAGTTCCCAAACGGCAGCTAAACTAGTTTCATGAAGAAAAACACGAACAATATTATTATTACTAGCTCTAGTTCAAAAATAGAGGCTGCAGTTATATGAAGAAAGTGGTGCATTCAATGGTTGGGGCTGGTGCTCAGACCAAAAGGTCCAGTGATGGGAGCTCGAGTTCTACATAGCTCCCTGGTGTCAGGAGGGGTGCCCTCCCTACCAACCTCTAGATTGGGTTTATCCTTGGAAGTAAGGCTAGTGATGAGAGCTGAGGTGTAGAAGGTAACAAATGACCATAGGCACAGTTGCATACCCTACGATGGTCCGAAATCCCCATACATATAGAATAAGTCATAAAAATCTATAACTTCTAGAGGACTACATGACGTATAACAAAACCCATCGACTGTTACAATTTGCACTTACATGTGCATGCATGTACACACAGTCTAACAAGTATTTCAGATGTGCATGTCCTGTACTGTATAAGTACGCTGCCAAAGTTTCCATGAAATACATCATGTTATGTGTGTTTACGAATAGCCTATGCTATAATTGATATAATTTGGCAAAGATTCTTTGAAAAGCATTCTATGAAGGATGCAGAACATATTACTATACATGTATTATACCGTTATTTTGGTTTTTTTTTAAAAAGAAGAGTTAATTTTGTTTATGATTGATGTTCGTGATCGCGCTTGAAGTCTTTGGAGGACACTATAAGGTCGTGTTAATGTACAGTATCAATGTTACTTGTGTCTTATATCACCCAGTTGGTCCCGGTAGGTATAACATGTGGCTTAGTATGACAATTCCTTATACACATTGCAGACTGACATTTATACATGTACATACACTGTACATGTTTCAGGTAGCACTTGGGGACATTGTCTGACCCAGTTAGTACAAATGAAATAATATTATATAATATGTGTTTGTCCCAAAAGGCTGTAATCTTGCGCACAAGATACATGTACATGTACAATGCAAGTATATAAATTATAATATTATGTACAATGTACAATGTCGCAAGGCTAATTAAAATAGTCATATGCTAAGACAATGACAATAAGCAATAATATCTTCCAGAAAACCCATTAGATTTGAAATGATTTTCTTGGAAGTCATTGAGAATAGGCAATCATATTAGTGTGATTTCATTAACCGGTTCTAATCTTATACTATGAAGTAATTGATTCCTTTATTGCTCACTGTATGTCCATCAGACTGAATTGATTCGCTGTCAATCCATATTTTAATAAGTGCCTTCAACTCCAGGCTGAATTTATCAGTTTTCCGCCATCATAAAATTAATAACGATGTACTATATAGTACTATATAATACCATATAATACTATATAATATTATATAATAATTATTCACTAAGGCCAGCTGTTAAATGTTCAGTGACTCTAATATTCCACAAAACTGCAATTAAGGTTGACTAAAAGTCAGCAATGATATTACTTATGGATAAATTATAGGAACAGCGAATATTTATATGCTATTGATATATTATTATATCGAGTGAGTCAGAGTGTTTATCAGAGTATTTTCTATGGTGTATTCATATTAGTTGAATCGGCTGCTAAATTAGTTTTAGAAACGAAGGAAGGTGTCAGTGTTTGTTGTCTCTAAACCAATACTTATGAGTGCATTACATTCTATGTGTAATTATTTTAAAAGGAGGCTGAATGCCAAGTATTGAAAGATAGTACTTATAACTTGAGTAGTGTCCGGACATATAACATTGAATAGGTAAATCGATGGTTTATTACACTACCCAGTGGAAGACACGAACAGGGCCCTATAAAGGGTGTATATAGTAGTAGTACCAACTCTCTGGTCCTACTGACGTATGAAGATACCTGGGAAGCAGGAATTATATTGTAAATGTCAGCTATACAAGGAAAGCGATAAGGTGGTTAAAATGGCAATATCTGAGATGATTAGTTGATGTACACTATACTGACTGTAGTGTAGTACACTATACTGACTGTAGTGTAGTACACTATACTGACTGTAGTGTAGTACACTATACTGACTGTAGTGTAGTACACTATACTGACTGTAGTGTAGTACACTATACTGACTGTAGTGTAGTACACTATACTAACTGTAGTGTAGTACACTATACTGACTGTAGTGTAGTACACTATACTGACTGTAGTGTAGTACACTATACTGACTGTAGTGTAGTACACTATACTGACTGTAGTGTAGTACACTATACTGACTGTAGTGTAGTACACTATACTGACTGTAGTGTAGTACACTATACTAACTGTAGTGTAGTACACTATACTAACTGTAGTGTAGTACACTATACTGACTGTAGTGTAGTACACTATACTGACTGTAGTGTAGTACACTATACTGACTGTAGTGTAGTACACTATACTGACTGTAGTGTAGTACACTATACTGACTGTAGTGTAGTACACTATACTGACTGTAGTGTAGTACACTATACTAACTGTAGTGTAGTACACTATACTGACTGTAGTGTAGTACACTATACTAACTGTAGTGTAGTACACTATACTGACTGTAGTGTAGTACACTATACTGACTGTAGTGTAGTACACTATACTAACTGTAGTGTAGTACACTATACTGACTGTAGTGTAGTACACTATACTAACTGTAGTGTAGTACACTATACTGACTGTAGTGTAGTACACTATACTGACTGTAGTGTAGTACACTATACTGACTGTAGTGTAGTACACTATACTAACTGTAGTGTAGTACACTATACTGACTGTAGTGTAGTACACTATACTAACTGTAGTGTAGTACACTATACTGACTGTAGTGTAGTACACTATACTGACTGTAGTGTAGTACACTATACTGACTGTAGTGTAGTACACTATACTGACTGTAGTGTAGTACACTATACTAACTGTAGTGTAGTACACTATACTGACTGTAGTGTAGTACACTATACTGACTGTAGTGTAGTACACTATACTGACTGTAGTGTAGTACACTATACTGACTGTAGTGTAGTACACTATACTGACTGTAGTGTAGTACACTATACTAACTGTAGTGTAGTACACTATACTGACTGTAGTGTAGTACACTATACTAACTGTAGTGTAGTACACTATACTGACTGTAGTGTAGTACACTATACTGACTGTAGTGTAGTACACTATACTGACTGTAGTGTAGTACACTATACTGACTGTAGTGTAGTACACTATACTGACTGTAGTGTAGTACACTATACTAACTGTAGTGTAGTACACTATACTAACTGTAGTGTAGTACACTATACTGACTGTAGTGTAGTACACTATACTGACTGTAGTGTAGTACACTATACTGACTGTAGTGTAGTACACTATACTAACTGTAGTGTAGTACACTATACTGACTGTAGTGTAGTACACTATACTAACTGTAGTGTAGTACACTATACTGACTGTAGTGTAGTACACTATACTGACTGTAGTGTAGTACACTATACTGACTGTAGTGTAGTACACTATACTGACTGTAGTGTAGTACACTATACTAACTGTAGTGTAGTACACTATACTAACTGTAGTGTAGTACACTATACTAACTGTAGTGTAGTACACTATACTGACTGTAGTGTAGTACACTATACTGACTGTAGTGTAGTACACTATACTGACTGTAGTGTAGTACACTATACTAACTGTAGTGTAGTACACTATACTGACTGTAGTGTAGTACACTATACTAACTGTAGTGTAGTACACTATACTGACTGTAGTGTAGTACACTATACTGACTGTAGTGTAGTACACTATACTGACTGTAGTGTAGTACACTATACTGACTGTAGTGTAGTACACTATACTAACTGTAGTGTAGTACACTATACTGACTGTAGTGTAGTACACTATACTGACTGTAGTGTAGTACACTATACTGACTGTAGTGTAGTACACTATACTGACTGTAGTGTAGTACACTATACTGACTGTAGTGTAGTACACTATACTGACTGTAGTGTAGTACACTATACTGACTGTAGTGTAGTACACTATACTGACTGTAGTGTAGTACACTATACTGACTGTAGTGTAGTACACTATACTGACTGTAGTGTAGTATGTAGCCAGTGGGCATATTAATTTGGATGTTGCCTCCATATGGTTATTTACCACTTTGTTGAAAAAACAGAAACGGGCTGTGTTGACACGACTGCTTAGAGCTTGAATAGTAAAGTTGCATAGTAAGGTCATTCATTGTGTAGCCTAGGCAGGTGACTGAGGCGTCAACTATTTTATTCTCCCAACCATATCCAAGAATAGAGTGGCATTCTATAACAAACCGAGAAAATAAAGATGGAACTCGATAGGTTGAAAGGATGCATCACCATTCCTGTTGAATCTCGCGAGAGCTCCAAGTCTCTTAATTTAATAGATAATCAATAATTGCACTAAATTTATAAATGTTTAATCAAAGAAAAGTCACTGAATCGTTAGGAAACCACAGTTGTTTTTCCACACAATGAGTCTAAGATATTCTAAAATAGGACAAAGTTGTACCTCAAGACACTAAGCCATATTAGACTGATACCAATAGCTCAACAGCAGCCTGTAATAGCAGGTATTGACACTATACATGTACATGTAGCATCACATATTATGATTTAGCACATTGGGGAAGTATGTTTATATTGTTTCCAACCCTATAGTTAACTAATACGGAGCACATGTGCCGTTATACATGGTATTAGCTTACACTAGAATAATATTATATCAGTATTGACCATGTTGTATGCCCACTACTGATACCCACTCTAAAGTAACAAGTATCTATTTAATTAAGTTAATGTGATTCAATATTGAGAGAGATAATGGGGGAGCAGAGAATCATCTCAGTTGATACAGTAATTGTGTTTACCGTAGGGCATTGTCTACTAACTCCCTCCACTACCTCATTCTCCATGTGTTCCCACTGAACTTCACTTCACTTCAGCGTATTAACAATTATAATAATGTGTCCTATAATTATCTAGTGACCACATTCTACACTCACAATATTTGGAACCAGGGTTATATTTATGCATTTACCTCTATAGTATGTCCTGTATGGCTAGTAAAAACATATGTATGTGACTAAGTAATGTCATATACGTGATTATGTGATATCATATATATGTGATAATGTAATATATATATGACTATGTAGAATATAACGAGTAAAAACGGTGGTGTGGTTATTGACTTCCATCTCACTGATAAGAAGTCAATCAAGACGGAATCTTATTTCATGTAAAAGGTTTGGAGTTGTCTGTTCCTTTCACTAATGTTTATTGAAACACTTTGTAGAAATGTGAGAAGTGTAAAGATCATGAATACATGTTAGATGAGTTCACATGTCAAGCTTGTGTGGAAGGGGAGTGGCCCCACCCCAACATGACAGGCTGCTATACTCTGGAACTAAACTACGTGAAATGGTCAACTCCGTTCGCTATTGTTCCGACTATCTTCAGCATGTTTGGTAAGAAACTGCATATTATAGTATAAACTGCGTCCCAGTTGACCTAGATATAAACTGTGTCCCAGTTGACCTAGATATAAACTGTGTCTAAGTTGACCTAGATATAAACTGTGTCTAAGTTGACCTAGATATAAACTGTGTCTAAGTTGACCTAGATATAAACTGCGTCCCAATTGACCTAGATATAAAGTGTGTCCCAGTTGACCTAGATATAGACTGTTAGGTTTTTTGCCCACTAGTTGATTGGTCAGTAGTGAATGTAGGACAGCAGCATATTATTAATTTTCATTCAGAGAAAGTCTCCCTCAGAATCATGTGTATATGCTTAACCTCATCGAGCTCAGCAAGGCCTGCTGTGTAAGATAGCTAGTAGAAGTTGACAAACAATGTAACTAATCAATACAAAGACTCAGGGTCAGGCAATTTCCCACTTCTCTTCGTTTTGATAACAGATTTTTCTGTGACGAAAGAAGAACGTGTGCTCAGCTTTTAACTAGCAACCAGCGATGAGGTTCAAAGTTCAACCTGTTGAACTTTGAACCCCATCGCTGGCAATCACTGTGCTTGTACGCAGTGGTATGCTAACCACATTGTGGTCACCATCGCTGATCGTTAGCTAGCTAAAAGCTGTAGTCTGAACACAGCATAAGACAGTGAGTAATCTATTCAGATTGTCGCCTATGTCATATAGCTCCAGCAGTGGACGGGGAGGATACAGACAAGACACCTTATTATCATAATAATACAATAATAATGTTTGCTTACCTCGGTCAGCTAGCAGGCTATGACCTCACTTCCCACAATTCAACAAATAATTTGCAGATGATATTAATATCTGTGTTTTTGACGTAGCTTTTATACATTCTCAGCTTAGAATTTGTTTGCTAAAGCCAAACCAAGATGGTTATCCCTGCTGAAACCAGCATGGACGAGACACACAGTTAATTAGGATAATTAGAAGTGATATTGATAGTATCTGGATGCTTGATGACCTGCCGCTATATTTACATAAGTTTAGAATTGCTTTTAGATCATAAGTTGTTGATGTTATGCAGGCTTCGCTGAAGTTGTTTTGAATCACCTTTATTGCAGGTTTGATAGCGACAATAGTAACAGCGGCAGTATTTATCCGACACGCTGAGACACCAGTGGTGAAGGCAGCGGGTAGAGAGCTGAGCTACATGCTGCTGGCAGGTTGTGGTCTCTGCTACATCGGTGTCTTTATTCTACTCGCCAAACCCAGCTTGACTCTCTGCATATTGCAGCGATTCTTTGTTGGTGCCGGCTTCTCCGTCATCTACTCTGCCCTGCTCACAAAGACCAACAGAATCTACAGAATATTCTCCTCTGCAACAAAGACCTCTAAGCGCCCGGCCTACATATCTCCCAAGTCACAGTTAGTGATTGCCACCCTTCTTTCTGCTGTACAGATCATTGTGTTTGCCGGTTGGCTACTACTAGAATCCCCTGGCGTACGAACTGAAGTACCGTACAGCAATGACAAATCATTTGTCGTACTCAAATGTAACCTGGAGGAGTCATCCCTCCTCATCTCATTAACCTACATCATGGCCCTAATTATAGTCTGCACACTACATGCAGTGTTTACAAGGAACATACCCTCAGACTATAATGAAAGTAAATTTATTGGGTTCACCATGTACACCACTTGTATAATATGGCTGTCCTTTTGCCCTGTCTACTTCGGTCTCAAATCTGCATATCAGGTAAGAGAATTCTAACATTACGCGTATAATTCTAGTACTTGCTAAGGTCGGTATTACATATCACAGCACTTGCTAAGGTCGGTGTTACATATCACAGCACTTGGTACTCTGTTTATGCAACCCAAGCACTGGCTATTCTTAGTTGATGGCAGAAAGCTCAAGTACAATAAGTCACGGTATTCTCAACCAGCACCTAGTATTTGGTTGTAGAGACGTCAAGTCAAATGCACTCTGATCCTATATTTACATTTCATTATCATATGCATGTAGGTTTATAGACTACTCTTAGCTTCAACCCCACATTATTACATCTACTGCTATTACTAAATAGTCCTACAACTGCAGCTATAGTCCCACTCCATTCTTGCAGATGATAATAATAGGAAACTTATTAGCATAGTTCATGCAGCGATGCAAACACAATGAATAAATTTATATTCTGTCTATTCTTCAGATCCAGGTGACGACTCTGTGTACAGCTATAATTCTCAGCTCTTCCGTGGCGCTCGTCTGTCTGTTTGGACCGAAGGTTTACATCATTCTGTTCAAACCAGAAAAAAATCGGAGGAAGACAACGGCTGACAGAAGCAGATTCAGTGTAATGAAGTCACACTACACACGATCAGGTGAAGAATTCATACTGGGAAAACATAATTTCTGGTTTACGAGAAGACAACTCTCAAATACTTTAAGCTCTGTAGTGTTTAGAAGAGCCGTAACATACTCCAATGATTGAACACCATTTTTAACACACAAATGTACCATTTTAACATAATTATTCTACATGTATATTGTTTTATATTTATATTTTCATATGAATTGATTTAGAATCGGTGAACAACAATGGGTGCAGCCCAAACCGTAGCAGAAATCCATCCGTCACTAAAGCCTCTCCACAGATTGGAAATAGAAGAAGTTTTCACTCCAAAGATACAGCCATTCCCGAGGAGGTAGGTAGAACTGGTGCACATCAGTGTACTTACATGTATAATATTTATAGAACTGGTCCACATCAGTGTACTTACATGTGTATATTAATAGAACTGGTCTACACCAGTGTACTTACATGTATAATATTAATAGAACTGGTCCACATCAGTGTACTTACATGTATATATATATCAATAGAACTGGTCCACACCAGTGTACTTACATGTATAATATTAATAGAACTGGTCCACATCAGTGTACTTACATGTAATATATATCAATAGAACTGGTCCACATCAGTGTACTTACATGTATAATATTAATAGAACTGGTCCACACCAGTGTACTTACATGTAATATATATTAAATCAAACTGGTCCACACCAGTGTACTTACATGTATAATATTAATAGAACTGGTCCACACCAGTGTACTTACATGTATTATTAATAGAATGCTCCTTAGAAGACTCTGTCTACTGGGATATTGTATAGCCTGGAACTCAACTTAGCCAAAACTATACAGTTATAGAATTTGGGCTAAAGTTCATCACTCTATCTACTAATCAGTTGATCAGTAGATACATGTACATGTATTATCTATTGATCAGTAGATACATGTACATGTATTATCCATTGATCAGTAGATACATGTACATGTATTATCTATTGATCAGTAGATACATGTACATGTATTATCTATTGATCAGTAGATACATGTACATGTATTATCTATTGATCAGTAGATACATGTACATGTATTATCTATTGATCAGTAGATACACGTACATGTATTATCCATTGATCAGTAGATACATGTACATGTATTATCTATTGATCAGTAGATACATGTACATGTATTATCTATTGATCAGTAGATACATGTACATGTATTATCTATTGATCAGTAGATACATGTACATGTATTATCTATTGATCAGTAGATACACGTACGTGTATTATCTATTGATCAGTAGATACATGTACATGTATTACCTATTGATCAGTAGATACATGTACGTGTATTATCTATTGATCAGTAGATACATGTACGTGTATTATCTATTGATCAGTAGATACATGTACATGTATTATCCATTGATCAGTAGATACATGTACATGTATTATCTGTTTGCCACACATCTATGAAATTCTACATGATATGCATTGTCGTAGGAGAAGCTCATCCCTAACACCAACGGTATGGCTGAAGAACCTAAGGCTAACATAGTCCAGGAAAATGAACTATTAGCTAGTATAGACAGTGGGGCGACAGAACCCTGCCTAATAGCCTGTGGTCCAAAACACAGTAGTGATCACAATAATAGCGTTATGTCTGATGACGTGTCAGTACATTCGTCAACAGCTGCTCTGCCATTGGCAGACGACAGCAGTATTTCCATGGCATCTGATCCGCTAGATCTGTACGTGCTGAAGGGGAGTCCCTCTATTGCTCAGTCTCTAAGTGAAATAAATAAAACTAATAATAGACACACTGGTACCGATGTAGATGATAAATCACCTATGACAATATCTGGTAAATTCAAAAATGGGGACAGTGGAATTGCTATTTTCTCTTCAAATGAAGACGAATCTAAAGCGCTGCGAGTGGATCAACCTCAAAGTTGGGACGAAAATCACGATGAAGGTACAGAACTGCCTGAGCGACTCATTTAGCCCAAAGTACAACTTTTATTTTTCAATTAATTTGTGCTATAGATTCAGTATAATCGTCATTGTCTTCATGAACTTTATAAGTAATTGTACCAGTCACTGGAAAAAATTACATAATGAACTACATGTATATATATTATAATACATCAATTTTATTTCCCCATATAGAGAGATCCGGCGAGAGATTGTCATTATATATACAAGTATAGGATATGTAGAGTATTAAATTCCTAAAGTTCTGTTAATAATATAGAATTTCACATGCATAATATTTGGTGGAGTTGCCGATGTTTATTTTACTGTAAAAGTTCAATATGGCCGCCATGTGATGACGTGATGACATAATTATACATTTCATGAACCTTTACTACATTAATATTAATTCTACACTTGTGTACAATGATGGTACAGTTGTAAGGTTACTGCATAATCACTGCTTAGCAATTGTGTGTGCATGTAATGTATACATTTATATCATATTTAATGTTAAATAAAATAAAAATTAATTTGAATCATTCAATATTTGGTAAGGCTGAAGGGCGTCTATTCGTGAAGGTCACAGCATAATATAGAGTGTAATTACAGGGCTTTCATGTAAAGTCAGGCAAGTATTACTCCTGCACTTAGAGTCAGATAGAAAGCAGCTGCATATATTGGATGAAATCAACATTTTTGTTTTCTATTTTATTGTGTATTCAATTTTCAACACAAAATATTTCATCTTCAGTTGAGTATGTAATATAATGTCAGCAGATGTGTGGGGAAATAATTACAACATTCTTTTGTTAAAGTACATGTATGTACATGAAATATGATACATGTAAGTATATAATAGTACATGTACGTACACTGTGTATAATACATATATGTACGTGTGTAATAATACATTGTATATTGTGTTGGCATGCATTGGCTATCACTGATGAGAATGCTTGGCTTCTTCCACTAACCAACATCTGTGTGGCTTGAAGTTCTTTTGCATCTCCAACAGGTACATGTATAGTACTATATTGTTTCATATAATACATGTACATAATAAAATTTATATCTGCCTTAGATAAGCTTTCGTGTTCAGGTATAAAAATCTAAAAACTAATAACATTCATAAAAATACATGTACATACACATGCATATAGTAACCATTTTCTTAGACTAAATATATATGTTAATTCAAATCTTATGAGAAAATAGATGTAATGCCAATGGATCTAAAACTGTAGAAGATTATAAGATGAAAATGGAAGCTAGTAATTACATTCAGATTGAATCTGATTTCTTAGAATTAAGTCTAAGTTTTACGCACTTCCTGGATGTGCTGCAAGTGAGCAGACAGTTGCCTCCAGTAGTATAATAGTTGTGCTTGATGGGTTCCTGTTGAAGAATGGGGTTGTTTTGCTTTATTTGAAGTGTGGATAAGTTGGATACATGCTGGATACTGTTCTCCACAACATGCAGTTTCAAGCTCCAAACCACAAACAGAGTATTGCAGTTCCTCACCTGCTAACATGCTTCATGTGCTGTAGATTCTCAAAGTTGAAGTTGTTCTCTCTCAATCTGTCTATACTCATGAGTGTATGTATTTAGGCTATCAACTGACCTCTAGCTGACCTCTAACTGTGAGGTATAAAGGGAGGGAGAGGGTTTCTGTCCTCAGGAGATACGCAATTAGTTAGATGTGATTTAGCCGCAACAGAAAAATAATAAAAATTCTTCAAATAAACATGTCCCAACTTGAAAATTGGCTTTTCTATTTTGTAATACTAATTTGAAACAATTTGGACGAACCAATTAGATAGCAGGCAGCTAACGATGTCGGCAGGAGACTTGGTGTTGAAGTTATGCTCTTCCGTGTCTACAGTTGGTGAGTTTGACATCATATCCTGAGTAGTTGAGGTTGCATATGGCAGCATTATTGGTGAATGAGAGCTCTGGTACATCCATGTTGGGGTTAACATTAAGCTGTAACATAAAGTAATCCAATGTATTATCATAGCGGATGGGAGAAGACATTCTGCTGCCAATCTAAGGACATGATAGAGGACATTCAACAAAGAGTGACCATGAGTTTGTTTGTATGTAACCTACATGTACATTGTATAGCACTGCCTAAGCCTACATGTAAATGATAATAGTCTTACTCACTACTATTACTACTATTACGCAATGTTTCTGTGGTAAGCAGATAATTAAATGTTAGTTTAAGATATTTGCGGAACATTGTTGTGCCAGCTGAAGATGGAGATAGATAGATGTAGATGAATGTAAAACTTTCTGCAAAGATTCACTGACCAGTGCATTAAGTGTGCCAGGTGCAGTACAGTCACAGTGTGTAAAGTATACAGTAAATACCTGAAATAGTCACAGTTTGTAAAGTATACAGTAAATACCTGAAATAGTCACAGTGTGTCAAGTATACAGTAAATACCTGAAATAGTGACAGTGTGTAAAGTATACAGTAAATACCTGAAATAGTCACAGTGTGTAAAGTATACAGTAAATACCTGAAATAGTCACAGTGTGTAAAGTATACAGTAAATACCTGAAATAGTCACAGTGTGTAAAGTATACAGTAAATACCTGAAATATATATTTTCCTGGTTTAACATCTGTTATGTCTATCCACTGGCAGTCAATATCATGTTTATATACATCAGCACAGCCAACAGCAATTCCTGTATAATGAATATATGTACAATGTATGTATATGTATTTATACAGTATGATGTGTACGTGTACGCGTACGCGTACGTGTACGTGTACGTGTACGCGTACGTGTACGCGTACGTGTACGTGTACGTGTACGCGTACGTGTACGCGTACGTGTACGTGTACGCGTACGTGTACGCGTACGTGTACGTGTACGTGTACGTGTACGTGTACGTGTACGTGTACGTGTACGTGTACGTGTACGTGTACGTGTATGTGTATGCGTATATCATAACCGTTAGTAGTTAGATGTAGGAGTTGTGTGCTCACCTTGCTCTCCGTGACCCTTACAGGAATACTTCTTAGTAACCCCGTCCTGGCAGTGCACATCCTCTAAACAGAAGCTAGCCTTGTGTCCCTCAGCTACTCTGTTACCCTCAGAGTCCAGTATATCATAGTGTGTAAATACAGCCATACTATGGTAATGCCTGCAAAGGGCAGCATTGTGATACATAAATTATTGCTCCTATTAAAATACAGGCAAATAAATTAAGCATTATGCCCTGCTTAAACCCAACAGGCCGGGTATCATGTTACAGGCATACATAGTCCAATCAAGAAGGCTACATACATGTAACATTATATAACATACTGTACATTGTAATATGATGCATATAATAACTTCATGGGAACGATTTACAATCAGCCATTAACTTTGGAATTACATGATGCAATCAGGTGCAATTCTATGATGTAAGAATTTAAAACATTTAAATTGGTCTTGACATCTGCCAAAAGTGTACATGCTGCCGAATATGTGCAGAATGTGGGGAAACTATGCATTTGTACCCACACTACAAGAGTATACACTTACATATGACATGTACCCACACTACAACACACTTACATATGACACGTATGCCACTCCCACTGAGATCTGTGCTGACGAGGTCGGAAGTCAGCTGTACCGTTGTTGAATATACTGCTAGAAAATCTTAGCAGACGTCGGCTCATGTGGTTCCAACCTACGGGAAAGAGACACGTGGTGATACAATACAATTCTACTACTGAATGAGACATGTGGTGATACAATACAACTCTACTACTGAATGAGACATGTGGTGATACAATACAACTCTATTACTGAATGAGACATGTGGTGATACAATACAACTCTACTACTGAATGAGGTAGATGGTGCAGTTTATGACACATTACTAGTTGAGCCATCGTACCCCTGCTGTGTTGTGATGAATGTGCGACTGTTCGAAAAAGACAGTCCAAAACAGGACATTTCGAAAGTGGACAGTTCAACACCGGACAGTTCGAAAAGCCTAACCCCAAACCCCAACCACCAGATTTCAACTAATTTTTATTTTTAGCATTATTTTTTTTACTTACTTAAATAAATAAATAAATTAAAATTAATTATCTGCAAGTTGTGCTCTTCTAAATGTAATCTACACAGTTTCGAACTGCCCTGTTTCGAACTGTCCATTTGTGAAACGTCCTGTTTCGAACTGTCTTTTTCGAAATGTCCCTTTACCGCTGGGAATAGTCCAAACTGGAAGGTATAACATACAAAACCAATGATTTTTCTCAACAAAGTTAGCCCTAGGTCCTGACATCAATATAGACTTACTTCGCGGGTGGGACTCCTTCAGCTCGTATGCAGATGACGATACACAGTTCTCCTCCATGGCACATGTGAGATAGGCTAAGTACCTATCTTGAATCCTGATAGTATCCACGATGGCTGTTATGTTGGGCACCAGGTCAGGCAGCACTGAAAGTCAATAGAATGTGGCTATTATCCAGATAATTAGTGCAATGATAGATATGTAGGAAGAGGATGGAGAGAAACTGTACAAGAAGAGGCATGGGAAGATAATGACTGTACTGACACTGTATTCTACACACGCTGACTGCAATGTAGTAGAGCACTGTGTACCTGTGGTGCAGACGACTCCAGCCACAGCCTGCGGTCTAGAGCATCTCTTTGCAGACATGACTGTGGATTTACATTCCAATAGACTGGACTCCTCTCCCGTGCATTTAACACTGTGGAGAACCTTTGTTTCACTCCTCCCACCAAAGAAATCAGACTAGAAAATGGTGAAAACCAAAGGCTATGTCAGTACATGGTATAATAATAGATACTTGAGGAGAAGCTGTGAGCTGCTAAACAGCCCAGGTACACGTATAGTATACTACATTGGTAGACTGATAAAGTACAGTCATATCCCACAGGTGGTAGTTAGTACAGAGGATAATACTGTTTGATGAGAAAGGGCTCTATTACATATATCATACAGAGGACTTGTAATTGTAACATGGCACAGGTACATGTGTTCTTTAATATATAACGTAGGTACACATGTTACGTAAACTTGTTTTCACTTCCATTTTTATAAGGCCTGGGAATAGATTCCAAGTATTACAGTTACGCTGCCCAAAAACAGGGGTTGATGCACTTATATAATTAAAGAATCACTTGGTGGAAATGAATTATTTGACAGAGGTCAGGAGGTCAAATACCGTAGATGCTGAGCTAGTGTAGGCTGCTTACATAATCATTGTTATGTATAACAGGAAACATGTTGGGTAGAATATAATTATGTGCATGTACTGGCGTCATATCATGTTCAGTGTATATATAATATCATGGTATTCATAATAAAAACTGCACAGACTACATTTACATAGTTATTCGTAACAGAAACTATCTGCATAAACTACATTTTGTACATTTACACATGTATACCTACTACGTATGTATATGATATCATTATAATGTACATATACTGTGTTTATTATATAATATACGCTGTAAATGCTATAATATACAATGTACATAGACATATGGCATATGCATGTACGTATATGTGTATTATATATTATATTCAGCCTCACTGTTGAAGTTAAACACATTAAATTTGAACATTTCATTATTTTCTAAAACTGGATGATAGCTGAAAGTTGGTTTCTCTAGATGTTCTTGCATACTTACAGCTGTAGCACGACTAGCATAGTGTAGCCCTAGTTCTCGGCAGACGACCATAGCCTCAGTGATCTCCCAGTCATCAGAGCAGACTGAGCCAGCACCTCCTGACTTTAGTTTGATATGGATATACCCCTCAGTCTCACTTCTACCTCCTTTCAGCCCTACAGACTGGATCACCTGAAACCGAAAGAAATAGTATTGTATGTACATGTACCATATAACAGAGATATAATGGTACATGTACCATATAACAGAGATATATTAGTGCATGTACCATGTGTACATACACGTACCATATAACAGAGATATATGGTGTAAAACAAACTATAGTGTTTACACATGCATATGCCGATGAAAATAGTATGCTTCACTAGTTCTAGAGGTCAGAGCAGGTTCGAATACCAACAAATCGGGAGTAGTTGCTATTCATTTTGAGTACCCCACCCGAACTTACCTTATCACAAACATGGATCTCAGACTATGAGGAATAGAAAGTATAACTGCACTTCTATTAGTATAGATGTATTATGATTAAACTCTAGTTTATGACATCACACACATTACCGCAGCACATGTAGTAGAAATAAACCGATAATACAAGGCTTTACATGGGCCTGTACATCTACTCCATGGAACCAATCATTGACACTGTATTGTTAATTTCAGTTAATGCGGTGTGAACTGAGCTTAAGCTCTTTGATTTATTTTTTCAATTAATTATTATAATGCCTTTAATATTCCTACAATGAAAAATAAGACAGCACTTTTAGACGGTGCCTTACTGAGGAACGAGAGAATTTCCTTTTTATTTTTCTGAAAGATGAAGGAGTATACGGTGTGTGAGTAGAGGTAGGACTGTATGTTGTGGGGTTGTTGTTACTGCGGTTGGATGCAGACCAAGACTGTAGAAGTTCTCCACCAGACGTCTCATCTCTCGTGTTCGGTGCTCCAAAATGGTTTAAATCTATGAAGACTACAATGCAAAGATTACAGTGTTTGCATATTAACACTGCTAAAAGAAGAGCAAATAATAACCAAATTCAGAATCACAGTTATTTCAAGCACAATTTGTCAATGGACAGATTGTCAATGGACAGATTGTCAATGGACAGATTGTCAATGGACAGATTGTCAATGGACAGATTGTCAATGGACAGATTGTCAATGGACAGATTGTCAATGGACAAATGGTTTTCAAGTTAACCAAGCCCTACCTGGCCTCCTAGTGGGGGTTGCAGCTGTAGTAGTTGGTTTGGTAGTAGTTGGTTTGATAGTAGCTGGTTTGGTAGTAGCTGGTTTGGTAGTAGTTGGTTTGGTAGTAGTTGGTTTGGTAGTAGTTGGCAATGCAGTAGTAACTGTAGTTGTAGCTTGAGCGGCCCGGGTGGCCCACGTAATGGGTCTCACAGGGGCGGATCCATCGTGAACACATTCTACCCCAGCTGCTTCCTTGGGCTTGCAGTTATGCTGTAGCCAGCGTCTATGTCGACAGAAGCCAATATTCTCCTCGTATCCGGTGCATAGTATGTCATCAAGAAATATCCTATCTACAGTACAACAGCACTGATGATCACTAGCAATGGAGAAGAGCAGTGGATTGCAGTCGGAAACGGGAATTTCATGCTAAACCTACGCAGGAGACTGATTTATAATTTCTGTAAAATGCTGAATATGTGATTCAGTGAGACTATTCATCGAGTGATTGTCTCAAATTAATATTAAGGGACAACAGATGGCAGCGGCAGGAATTGGCAGCACCTACATATTTGTTATATAATGAAACCCAACAAACATCAGATTATTGTTTTGTCTGAACATTATTACTCAAGGTCATAATGAGAGAAAGAAAGTACATTAATTGACGCCATATTGTATGCAGTAGCCAGTGATTAGGTGCTAGAGTGTATTATACATGTAGGTAACATGTATATATATTTCTATATCAAAATCTCTAGAAATATATGTACATAATAATAATAATGTATAATACACAATTTTATATAAATATATAAATTTACCAGGTATACATGATATATATGAGTAATGCATAGTACAATAATATAATATAATAATAATACATAATACGCACGTATAACATGACAATCTGCAACCAACTTCTTTGGCTTTATGCCCAGAAAACAACGAATATTGTTGGACAAAGTAGCAACGCAATCAAACAAATGGAATAGAATGCAGAGATATCTGATAATACAAGTATTTACCTCTTAATGATGTCTTAAAGAAGTTTCCTTTAGTTACTGCTTTGACTCTACCGTATCCTAGTTGTTTGCAGACGACAGATGCTGACTTAAAGTTCCAGTTGTCATCACACACAATTCCCCATTCACCCCTGTACTCCACATACACTGTACCCTCATTTGGTGTTCTGGAGACAAGATGAAACCAAAGTCTTGATCATATATTGCGTAATAAAAACATGAAATGCTTGTATAATTATACCTGCATGTACATGTATTTGATACATCTTCAGCTACTGCCAGCATAAACTGAAATATGTCTTTGGTAAAATATCTTTGCTTCCTTTAAGCCTGAGATCCTAACTGAGCATCACAATAAATACAGGCACTACTCACCTTCCTCCAGCCAGTCTAACTCGTGTGTGCCGCTGAGCCGTCACTAAGACGGATAGCATTGCCAGTAGGATAGAGTGAAGCACACAGTAGGAAGCCATTCTTAGACTCAATAAGATAATATACAGTGTGTGATACAGTGCTGTCTGTGAATAGACAGACACAGTCAGCTGGGAGATGAGGTAACACTGGCTGAGAGCTGACTGCTGACTATAGCACGTACACAGCACCTTGTTATATAGGCCTGAGCTGTATGGATAATAAATGATAATATTAAAGATGAGCACAGAGTTCATAACAAATGAAAACCATATGATAACAATGAAATTACCTTAATTGCCTTAAATTGTTACATGCATGTAGAGATGTACATACGTGTAGGTATGATGAAAGATGGGAGGAGCCAATTAGAATTTATCTAACACTTGTACATGCTATGAGTAATTGACATCAAAGAAAAAATTAGGTAGAAACTTGATTTCCTGAATTTCTTCCTCAAAAACACTTTTCCAATTAAATCAACAAAATATCTAAAGTTTGTAAATTAAATTACTTATTACATACGTAATGCGTGACGAAGCTACCAAACATACGTAATGGTGACGGAGTTACCAAACATACGTAATGGTGACGGAGTTACCAAACATACATACATGTGTGTAATGATGGCAGATTTCTTGGTACAGTGCGATATGGTAAATTTTGAGATGAACTGTATTGTGGGAGAAGTTATATGTGATGGATATTTTCTGATATTGTCAGTCATAGTCTGCCTGTTCACCTTTCCGGTAAAGCTCAAGTAAGTACAAGTAATAGCTATTCTGTTTGGCTAGCTACCTATGTGTATGTAGATATACATGTAACTTACACTCACTGTGTATCTAGATATAACTACACTGCATATGCAGATATAACTTACACTACGTATGTATGCAGATATAACTACACTGCATATGCAGATATAACTTACACTCACTGTGTATATATATGTAGATATAACTTACACTTTGGCACTTTGGCACTTGGGTTTCATAAGAATAGACTAGAAGTACTGTGGTGTACTGTATGGGTATTACCAAAATTCAAATTGTACTTCTACTTCTATGTTGTTCTGTGGCATGTTTTTATGTGTAACGCTACATGGGAAAATCTGAGAGGTCGAAGGTGGTTTCCAATGGGCTACTTTATATCATTACTTGACCCTTGCAACCTGAAACCTCATCCGTAAAAAAGGATCTGCGGCTATTCAAATTTCTCCGTTACTTTCACTGTTATAGGCTATGACTATGAGAATGGCTTTTATTTTATGAGCAGACAACTTCTGTCCGCTTACTGAGCAGAGTATCAAGTAGAAGTAAGTAGACTATCAGTCTACTATTAGAGTTACTCCACCATCTAACCAACATCTGTACACTATACTTTATACTAGAGCTCTGAACAGACAGCTTACCTTCCTGTCTACATAACTACAAGGTGTGTGTAATAGGTACATAATGTATTAACTCATAAGGTTGGTCAGTAGTGCAGAAAACACACAAGTCATTACCACAAGCATAATATCTAATATAATAATGTGAAGAATAACGCAAGTGCATGTATAATTGTACTGAGTGCAGGATCTGTACTTGGTCAGAGCGACCATACTTGCTGGCCTACGCTACCTATACATGTACATGTACATGTGTACGCTACATACATGTATATATGCTATGTACTACGTACATATATACATGTATACGCTACATACATGTATATATGCTACGTACATATATACATGTATATGCTACAAATAACCCTATGTTACATATTACAGTGTATATGTTTGTAATATTTGTCTCTGAGTTTTATATAGACGGGTCTTTAGACAGATCTTGTAATTCTTTCTCATCCAAAGACGAACTAATAACTTTATCAACCTGCAAAACAATAGAAAGAACATTCCATATGAGACTAACTAGATAAGATATAATACATGTTAATGAGAGCGGATGCACATTACATAATCGTTATAATAATTACATTCACATGTATTTATAGCTGATCAACTTTAACCTCTAGCAGTATTCCACATGCAGTATATACTGTGAGCTGTTGGAGAGCTTTAGCGAAACATTCAACAAGTCAAATACCAGAAAGTAGAGAGAAACAATGACTCAAACATTTTTGCTCTCTTTCTACAGCCGACATGATTAAATATGGTTTTAAGCTATTTATAGTAATATGATATGTACACTGTAGATATACTTGCACAAGTTGAATATTGACAAATACAGTACATTGGGGCATGTAGATTCTACTTACCATCATACATTCCTTGTATCTACCCTATGCCAACTTGTATCTACCCTATGCCAACTTGTATCTACCCTATGCCAACTTGTATTTACCCTATGCCAACTTGTATCTACCCTATGCCAACTTGTATCTACCCTATGCCAACTTGTATGTACATGTATGTTCTCATTTTATAATGGCTGAATCATTCCTCCATGCAAACAATTTTACACCATGTCATATTGCAGATAATATTGTATACTACATGTATGTCGAAAAAGAATGTCCCTCATGGTTTGGTAGCTTACAACGTACACAGGAGAGTGTGGCAACATAGAGGTTTGGCAGCAATAGAACAGATTGTTGATTGTATGATGCAATATTAACCCACCTCCTCCTCCTCATCATCATCGGTATAGTCTATCTTATCTCTCCAATACTTTGGCATGAGGCAGCAGGTGTCCAGTACATATGGAGACAGGAGTTTCTTACTGACTAGTGGATCATCCTTTTTAGCTGTAGGCAAACAAAGTATTGTATGTTACTACCTGGAGAATAATAGTGTAGAAGCTAGGAGTGTGTATATCTAATATAGAGACCTTTGTATAATAGTCAGTACCACTTACCTAGTAGTATACTGAATAGTATGGAGAATATAGCACAGACAAGACCTCCACCAATTCCAATCCATGTGTAAGAGAGGTCAAAGAAAGCGTTCACCCCACTCCTAAAGTATATGTATAATATGTATGTTTAACTATACACTGATTGTCACCCAATGATATTCTATACAGAGCTGAGAAGGACTTCTAGGTGATAAGAAGGTAGGGATGAATTTAATGTTTATGTGGAGTTATCAGACCATGATATCAATACATTGGTCTGGATTTGTTTGTGCTAGTATAATGAGCAATAAAATAGCCAGAGTGCACAGAGCACTTTCAGATAAGCTACGGGTGGGTGAACTAGGCCTACTGGACATGGTACTTGTATCCTGTTCAGGTAGCTGGTTGCATGCTAAAAAAGAAGGCAGTTGTTCACTATATAGTATATTATAGTATATTACACCCTATAGTCCGGTAGCAGGAGGCCAAAAAAGTGCTTAGTTTTTGAAACTCGTAAAAAAATTTCCTTGAGACATAACAAGAGACTTTTCTGGGGTAACTTTTCGTGCTGAAAATGATGGCGGGGGTCTGCCGCAACGTAACCACGCCGATCACCCTCTATTAATGAAAGAATCTAAGGCTATAAATTTATATAAAATTACCATATGCATGATAATATACTGTTAGGTACAGTAGTAGAGAACTTTAAATAGCCTTAGTTCCTTGTTTGTGGTTGGGGTGAGGGCGGTCAACCAACAAGATATAGAGAGGACAACTTCTCCTGCTTCAGTTTTG
Source organism: Bugulina stolonifera (assembly GCA_935421135.1). Classification (NCBI taxonomy): domain Eukaryota; kingdom Metazoa; phylum Bryozoa; class Gymnolaemata; order Cheilostomatida; family Bugulidae; genus Bugulina; species Bugulina stolonifera. The sequence continues at coordinate 35,690,717 of OW285187.1, forward strand.
GCAAAGAACAAAGGCTATCACAAATTTCTCCACCTCTGTACCTAACCCGATACACTGGGTTGGGAACAGATGTCAACTGGTTACAAAAGGTTTGGTAGAGTTAAAGCAACTGAAAATTTAAGGAACTTCGATATTCACTTTCATTTTTAGGACCTAAGGCTACGAAATTTGGCTCCGTGTAGCTCAACAGCCAGTCAAAGACAGTAAAAAGTTCCTTTGCAAACTGGCTTAATGTAGTATTTGACTATTTTTTCTGGTAGAAATTATGGCAGATCTGCCATAACATTGTCGTGCGTGCCACCTGTTATTAATAAAGGAACTTAGGCTATACATTATAATGATGCAGTCAAGATGCACATCAATATGTGTATTCTGTATGTACATGTAGTTCAACTAATTCAACAAAGCGCAGTAGGGTCGAGGAAATTCCTTTTTGGTGCTGCTTTTGGAAGCCTTGATAACCATTTTCAGCATTTTGTAAGATTACAAACCTGTTCTAAGAACTTGGGTTATAAATTTTATGATACAGCAAGTAGCACACATGCAAATGTACTCAAACTTTATATACATGTACACGTAACTCCAGAAATTTGTCTTTCTAAATCCACGTCTTTGAACCTAAACTATTGCAGAGAGCACGCAACAGTTCACACATAAATCAAAGCTATTGGTCATAATTCCAATTAGAAATAGAGAGAAAGTAAGAAAAACTTAGACTTAGTTTTGTACGTAATTGAAAGTTATTATTTTGATTCCAAATTTTTGCACAAAAATACCATGTATATGTAATATAATATGGGCCTTCCAGTAGCAGTAATGTCGCCAATAATTTGTCCAAAATGAAGTTAGCGGCCTACTATTAATAATGCTCCACAGTAATCACTACTGACAGTATGACACACTTAGTCTTGGTTTTTTAGCAAAGACTGTACAAAGTAGAAAAAACGGTTTATCACATTTCTACATGTAGTTATCTAGCAATATTCTACCAATCTTACAATAGATACTTGGATAGATTATCACTAATGCATAGGCCTATTGCTGTCTGATAAATCATCAATAGTCAGTCATCAAAGCGACGTAGCATGCTGCCGTAAGTCTCATGCCTGCTTCACCCTTTTTGTAGCTTACATGGTCTTCCTTGATGCTGTCCTAAATTAGAAATTATTTCATAATTCAGTGTTAGTCTTTTGGTCCTGAAATTCAAGATTTTCAACTGGTTGTGTTTCAGTTATGGATTGATTATTAATTCTGATGAGATGCAACATTTTGCACACTGTACACTGTAACTCCTATCACTTGACGCAAGCTGAACCCATCTCAGCACCACCATTTTATTAGATATTTACAGTGATCCATAGTGATCCAAGCCTACATGTTGTTGCAATATACCAACAACCCTACCAAGATTATGCAAATTCAAAATACCCTGTCCAATAGTTTCTCTACCCCAAGCATATATCCCTGCAGCCACAAAATAATGTAAGGCAGAACAGCATTGGCAATATATTTGAATAAATTGGCAGGCCGACACTTGTGGCAAATGGGTTGTACAAAGTGAAGTAAGCCCAATATCTATTCAAGAAGAATTGTGACAAAGAGCAGCCCCTCCGCTCCACTCCATCTCCTAGGCCTAAACACTACAGCATAGCCCTAATATCAGTAGACCTATAATAGCAGGCAACAGCCTTATCACATGACTTTATGTTAACCACGTACCACACTTACATGTAAATACTTCTGCCATCTTTAGGTAGGTTTGATCCATGCTCAACTACATATCTTCTGTAGAACAGGATTTGTGAGAGAGAACATTGCCTAGATCTTGGTCATCTGGCACGCCCACCATCAGCAAGTTTGAAATTTATTCGGTGGCCTTCAAGAAATATAATATGTTACATACATACATGTACATGCATTCACATACAAATCAAATAGTCATCTAACTGCTTTTCTAGAATTATTAGAAGTAAACTTGTTGTATTATTAAACCAGACTGTTGGCCTAAGGCTACCTGCAGTGTATAAGCCCTATGGGGCCTAAAAATGCCAACTTATTTTAAATATTGCACAGATGAAAGATTATTTTACCAAACCATAATTTCCTCTTGAAACCTCTCAAATTGGACAATCAAGTCAATTAATAGGCGTTATGCAGCTGTATTATGGAGCAAGGTATCCAATAATCAAATTTAAATTTAACAAGGAAAATGACTTATTATGTTCACTTTATTTCTGAAGCATCAAATAGATACAGCATCAGTAGGCCTATGTAATTAAAAAATTTTAATTTACAAAAGTATAGGTATATTAAACTTAAAAATACAGACTGAAAGCATTAGCTTGTAGCAGTCAACCATGTGATTGAATCTGAATAGGTAACTCATGCCTCTCACCTTTGACTGAATTATTAGGCTGCCTTGACCGGTCCTTTTGCTTTTGACCTTTGAGTTGGTGACAGAAGAAGTGATTTAAATTAAATTAGCATTCACCCATTCTAATCCTGTCCATTTGTCACATTTTATAGGATAATTATTATTTATTCATATATATAACTTTCAAGTAATTTTTTCATTTCGAAATTTTAGGACTGTTCTGTTGAGTTCACTTCATCTGGTGGTCATTTGCATCTACTGTGCTTCTGACTCTGACATCCATTCCAAGCCATTATAAAAGTCTTTGGTTTTTATTTACAAGCAACTGCAACTCAGTAGAAGTTTTCAACTTATTAGATCCTCTACCATTTGGAATCAAATCTGATTCATAAATAGTTTTGTAACTAGAATAATATTACTTAGAAATTGAAATTAAATTTCCGACTTGCCTCAAACAAGTAGGAAATGATAACAAAAAGTAGAAAGTACTGCTGAAAGAATACCCCAAAGCCTTTGTTAATAATCCTTTCGTTTGGTGTGCATTAAGCCCGTTATTAGTTTTAGATCTTGGGCAAGAAAAGATCACATGGGCATGAAGAATTCCTTAGAAAACTTTATTTGTTAAAGCTAGAGAGGACAACTCCGCAAAAAAAGTTAAAAGTTTTAAAAGTTAAATTTTAAATTGCAAAATTTATGGTCAACGGCACACTTATATCGTGGCAGGTTGTTATATTCGTGATCAGCACATGCTAATTTACCAAAATCAACTGTCAGCAAGTTTCAATGAATTTTTTTTACAAACCTGAAAGATAAATCTACCTTGCTACCGGACTACTAGTAAGTTAGTATGAATGAGTATATGAAGAGTGTTCAATGCTATATAAAGTACACAAGGAACTTACCATCATATGGATGTCTATGATTATACCTGAGGCTATGATTGAATGAACACTATCTAGTTATTCTAGTATTTATATGTACATCAGAGCTGAATCTATTGCAGTACAACATAATAGTAGTCGTCCTCTCTTTGTTTCATAGAAATGAAGAGAGGACAACTCAAAGAGATAGAATTCTACCAACAATAAATAACAATATTATATTATATTTATTATGGCATACCTGTAGTGAGACTGGGGGTCCCATGTACTGGGGTCATACAATGGAGAGGATATGTTAGCCAGTAGACTAGTGTCTGTTATGTTACACCCAGCTGTAGTTACTGGGTATTTGTATATGTAGGCTTGGTTTATCAGTCCTCCAATACCCATGAACCCAGAGTATGCTACAGATACACCACACTATTACAATGTATGCTATTATGACTATATATGTATGCAAACTAAATACTAACTATATTGTAGACAGTACAAACATTAGTATTACAAGAGGACTGATGTATATCCCATGACATTCTCTCTTAGTGTATCAATGCTGTACTCTAAACACTACATGTATGCTGTGATATATGAATAATTATGTAGCATGTCCTTGTAATAGGAACATACACCTCTTCTCATATAGATTAGTCATTACTATCATCATGCACTGTATACATAAGGGAGCGCACCTATCGTTATAACATCGTAGCTGTCTTTATTTCTGACACTAAAGCAGTTGGGTTAGAAGCGTTTTAGTAGAATAATGGCTATTTTATTTTGGATGATAGAAGCTGTGTCCTTACCAATTCCAGCCAAATATCCTATTATGGCTCCTTTATAGTTGACTATTGGTACAAATATTCCGACGGTGAAGAGGGAAAGGGTCGGGGAACCAATTGTTCCTAAGATAGTCATTCCCATCTGTAAAAGTCATCAGGAGAGTATGTATTGAGAGGCTTTACACTAGGTGACACACAGCGCAGGTAAACCTAGTATTAATTGACACACAGTGCAGGTAAACCTAGTACTAACTGACACACAGTGCAGGTGAACCTAGTATTAACTGACACACAGTGCAGGTGAATCGACTATTAACTGACACACAGTGCAGGTGAATCTACTATTAACTGACACACAGTGTAGGTGCTTACTGAGAAAAGTCCAACTCCAAAGTTCTTCACAAACAGAACTAGGAGTACAGTAAACCCTCCCAAAGCAAGCGAAGTCACTTTGGATACGATTGTGGCCGCTCTATCAGTAATGTTGGGTCGTAACGGCTTTACAAAGTCTTGGAGAATATTCGCTGTTACTGATGTCAGCATTGTGCTAAGGGTGCTGCAACACAAGAGAGACAGTTCGGTTACAGTATCATTGACAGGGCAGGTCATAGTTAGACCCTTCCAACAGCATTCATTAGAGCTAATGAGCAGACATAAGCACGGGCAGAAAGGGTGCATCAACCTGTGGTTATATTCTCCACATTATCTCAGTCTTTTAACAACAACAAGCAGTAAAAACACAACCAAGCAATAATTTCCCTTTTCAACCGATACATTCAACCAATCATATTAAATATGCTGGGTTAGAAAGGAACACACTGTAAGAGTGCTGCCGATTGGTAGATACATTGTATATGTACATGTAATGGATATATCGGTAGATACATTGTATATGTACATGTAATGGATATATCGGTAGATACATTGTATATGTACATCTAATGGATATATCGGTAGATACATTGTATATGTACATGTAATGGGTATATCGGTAGATACATTGTATATGTACATTTAATGGATATATCGGTAGATACATTGTATATGTACATGTAATGGATATATCGGTAGATACATTGTATATGTACATGTAGTGGGTATATCGGTAGATACATTGTATATGTACATGTAATGGATATATGGGTAGATACATTGTATATGTACATGTAATGGGTATATCGGTAGATACATTGTATATGTACATGTAATGGATATATCGGTAGATACATTGTATATGTACATGTAATGGGTATATCGGTAGATACATTGTATATGTACATGTAATGGATATATGGGTAGATACATTGTATATGTACATGTAATGGATATATCGGTAGATACATTATAACTACATTATGTAATGGACACTCTACCTCAGTGAAGCGCTGAATATGGAAGAGAGAATGAGCCCTGTAAGACCTGGCAAGTGTCCAAGTAGCTTGAGTAAGTACAGGGGGTATTGCTGGCAAATAATATAATAAAACATGCTACATGTATTTAGATTTGATGTGCAATATTTGTGAAGTATCGCATGCACATGTGTAGCGGGATTTCTCACCTCAATCTACTACTTTTGGGTACGGAGGAACTTCTAGGCTCAGGTAAGTACTGTACTACACGTAGTCATATACTACTTACATGTACATGTAGGTAAGTACTGTACTACATGTAGTCATATACTACGTACATGTACATGTAGGTAAGTACTGTACTACATGTAGTCATATACTACGTACATGTAGGTAAGTACTGCACTACATATACACGCACTATACAAATTCAACTCTACCTGATCTTTGGAGAATATTTCCCCGTTTTCTATGGGGTCACAGTACTTGTTGTAAGCAAAGATAACTAGACCAAGGAATCCACACCATAGTCCAAACCAGCAGGTCATAAAGGCAGTAAGCCCAAATGCTCTGTAAGATATAAGGTACGCATGCATGTAGGAAGTGAGGGAACTGGAGCTAATAAAAAACTCACAGGCCTATACTCCTCGGCGTGACCAGCCCATTGCAGCTTGCACTGCCAGGGACCAGTGCTGGCCAATTCCCTGTGAGAAAGGCCCAGATGACATGGCCTTTTTTGGCAGGGGTAGAGGAGTTGCTTTGAAGGAATGTGCGACTGTTCGAAAAAGACAGTTCGAGACAGGACGTTTCAAAAGTGGACAGTTCAACACCGGACAGTTCGAAACGCCTAACCCCAAACCCCAACCACCAGATTTCAACTAACTTTTATTTTTAATATCATTTTCTTTATTTAATTGATCAAATTGATTCATTAAAATTAATTATCTGCAAGTTGTGTTTTTCTAAATATAATATACACCGTTTCGAACTGTCCTGTTTTGAACTGTCCAGTTGTGAAACGTCCTGTTTCGAACTGTCTTTTTCGAAATCTCCTTTTACCGCTTTGAAGCCATGCTGGCTTGCATGACCCCAAGGACTTTTTTATATGAGGCACAGGAGCAATTGTGGCTGGATGCTCTTCCTAACACCACAGTGACCGGGATTCAAACCTGGAACCTTAAGCATGAAGGTTCAGCATCCTAATCCCTCAGCCACGGCTGCTAATAAGACATGCATATAGTTTTAAGAAGTTGATTATATTATATTATATTAATTATATCATATTTTATTATATTAAATTATATTATATTATATTATTATATATTATGTTATAGATACAGTGGCAACATCAATCAAGAGCACCCATATACATGTAAATCAACTGTGAAGGACATCCTCTACAACAAGCTGATAGGCAATGGTGTGTGCTACATCTACAGACTGATTGGTTACACACCACGATAGCTACATGTATATCTACCTACTTCCATCTTCCCTTCTCGTCTTTGATAGCCATGGCCCTCTGCAGAGTTGGCTGACTTGCGTACACTCCAATATACGCAGTTAGGCCGTGCAGCCCCACACCCCAGATTGTATGCCGCATCCTTGGGTCAAAGTCAAACAGCTTGGCTGTACTAAAACAAAGTTAAGCCGCATTACAGTATACGGTGTTGAGAATTTAGGATTTTTATACTATACAATTTGTTCCATCCTTCTGAAAGACTATATTGTAGATTGTAGACTAGTACAATGTCACTTTTGTAGCAAAGAATACGCCAGTCATAAACATAAATAAAACATGCCTGGTGGAGAAAAGATTATTATAGATATTAGAAAATAAAAATTGTAGAATAGCCAGGAAGTCACATACAGTAGATGTGTTAATGTACTTACTCTAAGAAATCTAGTCGTCCACTGTCCAGGTTGACCTGCCATACATTGGTAAGACCTCCTTCTACCACCACTCCGTATATCAGAACCACAACACAACCAGCTATCATAATGATCAACTGAAGAGTGTCGGCCCAGAGCACAGCCTTCAAACCTCCCTTACAAACAGATACATAGTTTAGACGCCAGTTGATAGTGTTGTAGCCATTGCTGCTCAGAAAGTGTGTTTGCATGTTGTATTTTTTATTTTTAGTAACAAATTTGAAAAGCCCATATCAAATTACCTTATAAATTGTATTTAGCTCTATTTGTGGCATGAATAGTTTAATCAAAGTTGAGGTTTACCACCCCACACAGTTTTCATCAACTGCTGGGGAACGGTTGTTTAATTTTGTTCTTTTACAATCAAAAGAAGTTAATATGTTCAAAGAGCTAACTGTATAATCACTCAATTCGTTGTTGAATAAGTGCGTGAATAAAACACATGTACATTGTATATATGGTTATGAGTCATGGACACTCACAGGCTATTGATCTTAATTAGAAGTTGTCCTATCTTAACTCCTGATGATTTGAGAGAGGACAACTTCTAATTAAGATGAATATCTGCTATACTATGGATGCAAGAAGATGCTCACCACAACTGTATAAAGTGTTGCAATAACAGCCACGCCCATAACAGACAGCCAGATATTGATGCCAGTCACTGAAATTATGAGTGTGTGATACAGTAGTAAGTAGTGAAGTTGACATCATTGTACACACATTAGATTATTATACACTGTACACTACACACTGTACAACATTACTTGGAACATTTATACTTTAGCCAGAAAAAATATTTATAAAAGTTATTTTTAAAGTCCTAGCAGTCTTATTACCTGCAGAGAGGCTGAGGGCTGGACCATAGACTACCATTGCACAGTAGAACATCTGTAATGAATAGAATGCACAGTTACCATAATAGGGGAGACAACTTCACCGTTTCATGGCAATTGTAAATATCATATACATGAAACTCAACAGTTTTGTAACAACAAACTACCCATATAATTCCAATATCATCACTTTTAGTGTAAGGCAACATCCTTTTGAAAATGTGATACCTTATCACCTGCGGTTATAGTTATGGTGGTACATGCATGTCATTTATAGAAATTTGTCCAATGTACCACATCTGTGAAAAATACACAACCTCAGGAAAGCAAACCCTTTGATGTACGTAAAAGTAGCAAAAAATGAAACACATGGTACTGTATTATTTACATGTACACATTGTACACTGTGTTATTGCACACAAGAGGGTAGAAAATTGCAATGCATCATAACAACCTAATTTCAGACTGTTGTTTTGGAACTTGTACATTGTTATGTAGGCCTACTACTACACTACTATGTAGTATTATTAGTATAAACTAGTAAACTAGTTAGTATAAACTAAGATGGTACAGGCCATCGGCCGTTAAATACTCACTGCATTCACCAACGCAGAAAACAGCAATGCGTATTTTATTATTTTTCCAAATCTGAGCTCCACATACTGAAATAGACATGGAAATGGTAAATCAGATAATAAACTATTATTATACAGTACATACACCATGCTATGATACCTACAGTAACACATAGAGAAGTGCAGGTCTACTCTAACATTGGTTAGTAAATGCCAATGTTAGGATAGAAATGTAGCAAAAACAGATAGAGGATTAATAGGTGCCTTAGCCTCAGCGTTAAAGCAAATTGCTGGTGTATATGCTACTGAGACTATAAGCTTACCGTGTCTATGCACTGAGACTATAAGCTCACCGTGTCTATGTACTGAGACTATAAGCTCACCGTGTCTATGCACTGAGACTATAAGCTCACCGTGTCTATGTACTGAGACTATAAGCTCACCGTGTCTATGCACTGAGACTATAAGCTCACCGTGTCTATGCACTGAGACTATAAGCTCACCGTGTCTATGTACTGAGACTATAAGCTCACCGTGTCTATGCACTGAGACTATAAGCTCACCGTGTCTATGTACTGAGACTATAAGCTCACCGTGTCTATGTACTGAGACTATAAGCTCACCGTGTCTATGTACTGAGACTATAAGCTCACCGTGTCTATGTACTGAGACTATAAGCTCACCGTGTCTATGTACTGAGACTATAAGCTCACCGTGTCTATGCACTGAGACTATAAGCTCACCGTGTCTATGTACTGAGACTATAAGCTCACCGTGTCTATGCACTGAGACTATAAGCTCACCGTGTCTATGCACTGAGACTATAAGCTCACCGTGTCTATGTACTGAGACTATAAGCTCACCGTGTCTATGCACTGAGACTATAAGCTCACCGTGTCTATGCACTGAGACTATAAGCTCACCGTGTCTATGCACTGAGACTATAAGCTCACCGTGTCTATGCACTGAGACTATAAGCTCACCTTATATATACTGAGGCTATTGAGACCGACCAGGACTGGTAGGTAGAACTTGGCTGCTATTATCACTCCAATTGGCTTGAAAAGGTAACCGACCAGGATTATTGTACCAAAAGCGTAAACTTCTCCTGGGAGACCAATCAGAGTCTGGGAGGAGACAAAACTAAAAACATGAAAATGGCGAGTAAAACGTGGATCATGTGATGAATGTTAAAATAATGTGTGAGGTGATTCCAAATCTTATTAAATTTGAAACATACAAAATTGAAACATGTAATTTATAGGGCTTGTACATAATATTATGTAATATGCACACAAGTACATGTATAACAATACTTTATACAGTACATTCATTATTATAGTGGGATAAGCTCACAGTCATAGAATGAACAATGAAGTCTTACACAACTACTTGCTTGTTGCTAGTTTGTGATTCAAAAGGTATGAAACTCTCTTTTATAGACGTACAACACACTTCTTGGTTTGTAGACCAACAAATGAAAATTGAATGGCTAGAAAAGCTGCAGCGTCTAGTAGCATATCAAGTATGAAAACCATATGAGATGAAATACGTAAATGTACACTGTTAATATTATATAACCTGAGCAGTATTCAATCAGAAGACATAACGCAAAGAGCATCATAAAACTAGTTTATTATTAGAAGCAAAATCGGTACTTGACAAAACTGACCAACATAACAGATTAAAAATATTAAATGATTTTTCAATTTGTCATTTGAGCAATTAAAAATAAATATTATCCTGTCTAATATATGTAAATCTACATGTAATCCTGCTACTGTGGGACACTGCTACTGTGGGACACTGCTACTGTGAGACACTGCTACTGTGGGACACTGATACTGTGGGACACTGCTACTGTGGGACACTGATACAGCTGTAGGGCACTGCTACTGTGGGACACTGCTACTGTGAGACACTGCTACTGTGGGACACTGATACTGTGGGACACTGCTACTGTGGGACACTGATACAGCTGTAGGGCACTGCTGCTGTGGGACACTGCTGCTGTGAGACACTGCTGCTGTGAGACACTGCTACTGTGGGACACTGATACTGTGGGACACTGTACTGTGGGACACTGATACAGCTGTAGGGCACTGCTGCTGTGGGACACTGCTGCTGTGAGACACTGCTGCTGTGGGACACTGCTACTGTGAGACACTGCTACTGGTGGACACTGTACTGTGGGACACTGCTGCTGTGGGACACTGATACTGTGGGACACTGCTGCTGTGGGACACTGATACTGTGGGGAAACTACTATTGCTACAATAATTGCTGTGGCATGTTTGCAGCTGTGTGTACTTTTGGTTTAACTCTCCCTAATGTATATAATAGCAGCTACATACTTGTAATGCTATGAAGCATTATATATATTATATGGACTATGTTCATTGCACATGTATGTGTACCTCTCATACATCTGTTTACAAAATATTGAATCAGCGATAGAGGTAATGCTATTAAATCTATAATCAGCTTAGGGGCTACAGTGTATATTATTGTTTCACAATGGTGCCCGTCTCTAAGCCCCCAGTTTTCAACAGCCCTTCCTACTCAGTACTAACCCAGAATAGTCTAGCTGAATATAACAGGTGTCACTACACCACACTATAGCCAGCAGACACACCATTACACAGAATGTTCACAGTTTAATAAACGTATTGCACTGACAAATCAGGAGCCCGGAGCAAACAGTTCACAGGATGTACAAGAAAGACAACACTAAACTGCTTGCTTTCTAAGTAGTGAGGCAATCACATAAGGGTAGATAATTACAATGTGAATCATTGTGATAGGTTATAGATAATTGGCAGCATAGCCACAAGGAGATGGCAAAACTCGTAGGAGTCTTCCAGGGGTGCTCTGTCATTTAGATGGTGCCTGGTGCGACAGGTTCTGTGAGAAGTAGCCAAGAAGTAGCCGTAGGTAGCGATGATGTTATAAGATTTGTGCAAAAACTTGCGCAAACTGGGAAAATTCGAGAAAATTACAGAACTAATATTGAGATCTACTACAATACGAGTATAACGCTTTGAAAGCATAACAAAAATCACACAACAGATGTAGTAGACCATGAAAATGCTTGGTACTTATTTGGTACTGGCTCACCTAAAGAATATAGTACTTGTACTGCATTTGTTTGCACTATATTGTACTTGCTGGATATTATACATATTGTGGAGCGATGTGGCCTCTAACTATCAACCTCCACCACTCCTGCCATACCTATCAACTACCAGATTTGGGCGGGACCCTCCCTATTTCAAACTCTCACTCCCACCAGCTCCCTATATCCCTATATCCTCCCGATTTCAGGGCATCAGATTGGGATTTTTCATTTTTGTATTATCTAATATCCAATAGCCAAGATTATCCAATAAATAGCATCAAATTAATACCCTTGTTCAGTCTCATTTCACTCTATCTGGTATTTTGATACAGCTTTGGAGTTATCAGCATGTGCATGTGGTAGCTAATCTACATATATTACTGATTATGTCAAAAAAATAATGATTAGTGCTGTGATAACAGTGAAGCTTGGCCTTCATTCTCTGCCCCCCACAGTTTCGACTCTTCAAATGTATTTTTGCAGTTGATAGTTAAGGTCTTGAAAATTTTACCTGTGCATCCGGAAGTTGGGACTCCCTATATTTTTTCACTCCAGGTTGACAGGTATGCTCCTCCTAGCATTCAACAGAAACCTCTGACCTTATTATTAAACATGATGTTTAACCATAATATTATCATTCTAGTGTTGTAATACATGTACATACATTGTATTACAGCAAGGGGTGAACTATGTTGAAACTTTAAAGGGTGGTACAGATTGTTAGATGCTTGATTTGAGGCTCAGCAAATAGTCTCTAGGGTTCAAGTTACAAAAAATTCCTCTAGATTTGAATATATTTGTCGCATTAACATCAGTTTTCACTTAGCAGATCAGGCTTGACTTGCATGTACCTGGATGCACTTGAAGAGGTACGCTGATTAAACACAGGAAAACACTGGTTTCTGCTTTGAATATAAAATTTTTTTATGTTGCTCCTGCCGTGGTATTGTTAAAACTTCAATGCACTTGTATATGGAGTTTTATATCATTATTCTAATATATAAGGTATAACATTTTGTGGGAACCAAACAGCGCAACAGCATTTATGTAGCTCCCTTGTCCCAGGATATGTCTTGATTGCCTCAATACCAAAAGTAATGCAAAATTGCAAATTGAAAAGATGGTTTCAAACTACAAGCCCCGCCCTTGTACTGTAAGTCACTAACAGTCACAAGCCACGCCCTTGTACTGTAAGTCACTAACAGCTACAAGCCACTCCGTTGTACTGTAAGTCACTAACAGCTACAAGGTATGATTTTCGGGGCCTGAAACATTGGAGCAGTTTAAACGTCAGCCCAAATATTTGTGACCCCCATCAACCCACTGATATGAAGACGCTTATACAAGCTTTACTAAGTATATACAGTGATATATACTACACATACATACCTGGCGACAAGACTGCATGCTACAGGAAACCAGTGCATCCCTCTGTCAGCCAATAGATATTCTTTAGTAGTTCTCTGTTTACCTCCAGTACAGGCATAGTAGAACCCGATGGCAGCGGAGGAGACGAGCATGACAGCCAGGACCAGATAGTCTGGCCATGAAAGGTAAGCGTTACCAGTCATATTAGATTGAGATGTGCTATAGATTGTAGTTGTTTGTATAAACGCTATTAACAGTGTAATTTACATGTGTGTATAATCCTACAGTTTATGTGACAACAGCATTTATAGGCTCAAAGATGTAAGTGTATGACATGATATAACTTGTTGACTGTAATCTCAATCTGCAATCATTATCTGTGCAGATAAATTGATAACTGATTGGCTATCAGCTAGCCTTTGTTCCACTCCTGTGTGTACATGAAGATTAGGCTGGGTATTACACCTTATTGTATACCTAGTAATCATGTACATTTATCCCAGGTTAAACTTAGTCTGAGATCTAACCCTTCTGGTAACAGTGGGTAGGCACATGGTGTTGATTGTGTATCCAGTTGGCAGTGTTAATAAGTAACTTATGTATTATTCAGTAAATATTTATATATATATACAGGGCCGATCCAAAAGTCCTTAGCCTAACCAGTAAGGACATGCAGTAGACCAGTGAAATTTTTCCAGGCGTGTCATAGGCCCTTTTTAGACATACATCCCATATATGGAGCAGTACCAATCAGTAAACATCCTCTGGCTTCAGCAGTGGTGGAAGCAGCAATGGAGAAAAATGAACACAGAGCAGTATTATTAAATATGTTCATTTAAAATACCTCTCTAACAAATTAATCCATGAGGATATGGTAACTACTTTAGTGGAGGCTGCCCTTAGTTATGCCACAGTTAAAATCGGGTTGCCAAGTTCAAAAGAAGGGAACCAGCATTGAAGATGCTCTAAGATCAGGACACCCTGCAGACGCAACCATCTCAGACATGGTCAAAATGAAAACTTTTACTGCAATGGCTTAATGAAGCTGGAGGGTCAGTGGAAGAACTGTATTGAGGTTAAGGGGGACTATATTGAAAAATAAAAGTGAAAGCAAGTAAATATTATATTTTCATCTTTGCTAGGCTAAGGACTTTTGGATCCACCCTCGTACATAACATGTATATTATATACATGTCCAATGCCACTTATAGAAACATACTATAATAATTATGATCAGCAAGTTATTTGGTGTGACACATGGCCAGCTCTCTCGGAAATTTTCATCTTACATGATTCAATTTTGATATTGAGAGACATGTAGCCATTTATAAATTATTCATAAGTTGCTGGTGAACTTACTCAGTAAAGATAACACAATAGTTCAAGGAAGAGGGGAGGCAACTCTCAAGCTAACTGATGGTGTCTCAAACTGACTGGTTCATAGTGGGTAGTAGATACAGGTAATGAATGGATATACACCAGGTGTGTGTAGAAATTGGACCACTTGGTGTAATGTACATTGTATTTGCATCATTGCTCATGAAGTGTTAGTGGCTGAAAGCTACAAAATATCAAGACAGAATTACCTACTCTATTGCGGAATAAAGTACTACCATTGCTGTACAAATTCCCTTTATCAATAATTAAATTTGGGAGTTGTCTAACCTGAGAAAACAAGAGAAGACAATTATATATAATATTATACTTTGTACCGCTGCTGGTCGTACACTAAGCATTCAGATATACATTGTAGGATTGGTATTTGGTAATGGCGCTGTGACTATGAATAGGTTTAATGTTAGAACAAATAGAGTTCAGTGATATTTTATATTATTTTAAGAAAGTTTATTACTAAATATAAATAGATCGGAAACCATGAAATAACTGACAAAGTTCGCACATACAACATCAGTACTTAGTAGGAACACATTAGATATTCCACAGAGCGCCAGAGAAAAATCACCCACTGATCAAGTGGTTATAAGGGAGCTGCACTCTGTTTATGTACAATCACCAACAACCTCCTATAACCAGTCTCATAGAAGGTTGGACGTTCGTTTAGAGAACCCTTTATCGTAGAAATCTCCACGACTCTTCTCCTGGTAGTCTCTGTTAGGACTCTCTGGAATCTCTCCCTGAAACACACAGGAAACAGTTTGTAATGTAGTGAGACATCAACAGCTATAGTGCATCTTACTGTACACAAGTTCCCACTACACATGCGTACATGCAGGTCTACTGGTATTAGAGTAATGCATGTAGGAATATGACACAAATAGAACAACAAAAACATGTAATCTTTGCCGAAAGTGAAATGACAGTATCAGTAATGATGCCCGAAAGTAATAACAAAAACAGTTATAAAATTTCATATAAGAATACATATGTGTACGTATATTGTATATACATGTACTTACATTGTATATACATGTACTTACATTGTATATACATGTACTTACATCGTATATACATGTACTTACATCGTATATACATGTACTTACATTGTATATACATGTACGTATATTGTATATACATGTACGTATATTGTATATACATGTACGTATATTGTATATACATGTACTTACATTGTATATACATGTACGTATATTGTATATACATGTGTGTATGTATATTGTATATACATGTACGTATATTGTATATACATGTACGCATATTGTATATACATGTACTTACATCGTATATACATGTACTTACATCGTATATACATGTACTTACATCGTATATACATGTACTTACATTGTATATACATGTACGTACATCGTATATACATGTACTTACATTGTATATACATGTACGTACATCGTATATACATGTACTTACATTGTATATACATGTACGTACATCGTATATACATGTACTTACATTGTATATACATGTACGTACATCGTATATACATGTACTTACATTGTATATACATGTACTTACATCGTATATACATGTACTTACATTGTATATACATGTACTTACATCGTATATACATGTACTTACATCGTATATACATGTACTTATATTGTACTCAATCTGCATACAGTGTAGCCTACTGCTTCGGTGTTTAACACCTCATCAGTGCAGCTCAGATATGCATGGAAGAACACCTTAGCAATACTGTATATATATATGTACTTACATTGTATATACATGTACTTACATTATATATACATGTACTTACATTATATATACATGTACTTACATTATATATACATGTACTTACATTGTATATACATGTACTTACATTGTATATAGCCATCTTGTTGGTGTAGATATTGAAACCCTGTACCATTTCCCAGCTCTGCAAAGTGAATAAGCACTAACAGTATTCGCATCTTGTACAGAAATATGACTTACTTGTGAGAACTGTGTACTAAATACATGTAAGACTATAGCATAGCAGGTGAGAGCTGTGTACTACATACAAGTAAAACTATAGCATAGCAGGTGAGAGCTGTGTACTATATACATGTAGGACTATAGCATAGCAGGTGAGAGTTGTGTACTACATACAAGTAAGACTATAGCATAGCAGGTGAGAGCTGTGTACTACATACATATAAGAGTATAGCATAGCAGGTGAGAGCTGTGTACTACATACATATACATTTGTAAGAGTATAGCATAGCAGGTGAGAGCTGTGTACTACATACATATAAGAGTATAGCATAGCAGGTGAGAGTTGTGTACTACATACATGTAGGACATTAGCATAGCAGGTGAGAGCTGTGTACTATATACATGTAGGACTATAGCACAGCAGGTGAGAGCTGTGTACTATATACATGTAGGACTATAGCATGCAGGTGAGAGCTGTGTACTACATACAAGTAAGACTATAGCACAGCAGGTGAGAGCTGTGTACTACATACAAGTAAGACTATAGCATAGCAGGTGAGAGCCGTGTACTACATACATGTAAAACTATAGCATAGCAGGTGAGAGCTGTGTACCACATACATGTAGAAGAGTACTTAGTGCATACTCCCAAACTTTTGACGAAAACTATGTCAGTATGCTTTATCTTATATAAACTTACTGCACGGTTTCGGTTAACATAGTCATATACTGCACACCATCCAAGACAGAACATGGCTATCTTCGGGGTCAGGTATCGAAATACTCGAGCTTTGTCAATCCCCTAAAATAAATAATTCACAGCCCTAGTATACAACTAGGATATATATATGTCTGTACTTACTTTCAGTGGCCACAGTGACAATAGTGGCTTTGGTTACCTGGAAGCTAGAATGGCCTGAACCCAAAATATATCTGATTTACGAAGCCTTGGTTCTCTCTAAACCACTCAACTGTAATATAGCTACGCAGGTAGTTCGCTTAGTGATCATCTATAATGGTGACTATCCTGCCAAATAGTCCCATATTCTAAATAATGAACAATCACTCAGTATACAGTACACAATATGATACGGACACTCATTTCGACCAGGCTGCTAATAATTGGCGTTTGGGAAAAATAGTACTAGCTGTCACAATAAGCCTAGTGCAGAAATATAGGCTATATGATTGTGCAGTAACATAGTTTCTTCAGTTGGCAGATCAGACACTTTAAATGGAAACTGTCTTGGTCCACCCTTCCCCCCCCCCCCCCCCCATAGTGTAGTAGTCTGTTAAAGTAGTCCTCACACAACCACTCCTTGAGTTATAGTAAATACGGAATTACGCCAGCTGTTTTTTGTGACTCACGCAATCATTGGCTACTATTTGCTTATCGGCCTTATCAGTTTAAATGGAGTCGATGCTTACCTGCACCTCAGGCACAACCTTAAACATATATGAAAGTTTGTAGGGGTACAAGAAGTGTCAGTGTGTTCACAGAACATCACAACTTTCTTTGAACCCACTTGATATTTATAAGATTATATCAAGTTTAAACAAATATTATAGGCCCAAACATAACTTAAATGTGGAAATTGAGATAAATTTTTAATGTTTTATTATAAATGAAATGGAAATATTAATCACTGGGCCTATTTATAATTTACTTAAGGCTAGAGAGATTTTGATTTTATTACTTTTACTGCACAATTTTCAAAAGTTTGGTTTGAATTTTCCCAAAGTTTCAGAGGTATTTTCTTGTCACGGATCAGAGGCCTTTTTCTTTCCTTTTTCCAGTTTCATTTAACGGTTAGTTTAAGTTTAGGCTAAGAAAGTTCTAAACATCAAACCTTTACTTTTAGTGGTTGACAACATTTGATTTTTGATTTAGGTTTAATACAATTACTGTGCTACTTACAACTGATGAGATGACATATTTAGTAGCTATATCCCACGGCGCACCATACATTCGTCTAAAAAAGTTCTTTGGGTGCAGTTCAGGCACATATCTCGGTTCATTTTTTGTTAGAGCTTGGTCTCGGAGCCATTGGTGTCTGAGCTGCCGATCTTCAGCAGTCATTTTGAATGGCAATCTCTCCCTTTCAAGAGGAAATGGCTCAATAGTCATTGGTGGAAGCTTACTCTTAGCATAATACATATCTTTAAACATTTTCTGCTTTCTCAACCATTCTGATTTTGTAGCTTCAACATGAGCTTTAGGATCAAACTTGGTTGTATCACCACCGGCCATTTTCAATGTAATGACAACAATGCAAATTAAACTGCACGTAAATATAGAAAGTTGATTACTATTGGTCAGATTACACTTCAATGTCTAATAGTAGCCGCTTTAACATCTTCTATAGCCTTTGGTCCAGCGTGAAGAGCACACGCTAAAGCTGTAATTCTAATGGAGTATTCTTTTGAGCAGCAATAAACATGGGGGAGACAACTCCTCCCACTTTAAAAATTTGTTGTGGAGTTGCCTTCCCTTCCTACTATCGGCTTCACAGAAAAGTTGGTCATTTGATGTTTATTTATTTATTTGATACTTATTTATTCAACGTTATGAAATCAAAATATACATGTGAATAGAATACAGTGCCTCTTTCTGTAGGCATAATAATATTATGTTGCAAAATGGTAACGTTGAAGGGAGGACAACATCTGTCTATGGCTGGTAATAGGGTAGACAAAAATCTAAGTAACTTCTTACTTGCTTATGAACATTGGACAAGGCCTCAATTGGTTGTTTTCAGTACATGCCTCCTCTGAATATAATGCCACTCCCACAAGACTGTATTAGTGCCTGAGTTTCAAGAACATACTGTTATGGTCTTCCAGGTCCTAACAAGGAGAGGGATAGTGCCACCGTAACCAGCTGACCTCACAGAAGTTAGACCCACTAGCTAGATGCTTTACTCCAGGTTCTGTAGTATTTCACCACCTTCTTACCTAGGCCTATACCAAACAAGGGCGATTATTCCTATCCGCAATACCATGGTGACCTATGGGAACAAGCACTTGTGTGGCACCAGTCCAGTGGCTCCCATAACAAAAGTGTACTATGTAGGTAGAGAAGTAAACTAGCATGATTTATTACATTGCCCAAGCTTCTGTGTGGTATTCAATAGATCAATCATTTCATAACAGCTGGAGGTCCCTGAGATTAGAGTAATCCAAGACAGTAAGCCAGGCATTGTGCCAATTATCTGTACATGTACAGGTGGATCATAAGTTGGTAATGATTCATCTAAAATTCTTAAACTTATTACTATGATATTGTAACAACTAGCTCATCCAATATGGACAAAAAGGCTATTTGGTGCACACTGACTACAGACTACCAGTCATGTAATATATACAATATTCTTGTATCACAATTTCAAATGTTTTTACACAAGGTACAATGGGAAAGTGGAATAGTCGGTAAGCACAGTATATTTGTTTGTAAACAATATAATATATAGTTATACAGAGAGTTATGCTATGCTATCTAAATTATTTTTACATTTAGTCAAGAAACTTGTGCCAGCAGCTACAATTTTGTAGATATAAATATAAATGTAATGTTGAAGTAACATACAGCTTACATGCACATGTACATGCACATGTATATGCACATGTACATGCACATGTATATGCACATGTACATGCACATGTATATGCACATGTATATGCACATGTATATGCACATGTACATGCACATGTATATGCACATGTATATGCACATGTATATGCACATGTATATGCATATGTATATGCACATGTATATGCACATGTATATGCACATGTATATGCACATGTACATAGTGTGCATGTTATACTATATCACTAAAATATTAGAGGGATGGTTACTTCTGAGTGTCTGTTACAACACACGAGAGCATAATATAAAAATATAATATGAAGGTAAAGCTTCACTCTGACTTGATTTTTAATGCGGAAGGTAAACCAGGGATGAAGTTGAAGACTTTTGTACCAAGCAGATACCTGATGCACTGTGGGGAGAATGTGAATAGATTGGGGAGTACAGATGACCATTGTCCAACCCTGTAGACTGAACGTGGTGATGGAGATGAGAGTGCATGGATAACAGAGTCTGTTACAGGAGAAAGGTCTGGGCATACGTCAAGTCTTTTAGAAGCTGCAGAGGAAAAAACCAATATTTATTTGCATGTGAAACACGACACTGGAATTGAAAATATATGTATTGTAACAGTGTAACATAATCTATATACCAGTGTGATATACATGTACATGCAGCATAGAGCTACTCCAACCATGGTCAAGTAACATACAATGTGGGTGTCTTGTGTCCTGGGTACTCAAAAGCTATAATAGGAAGTTATCTGCTCCTATCCAGAGCAGAATAAAACCAAAGTAATTAACAACCTTATTATAATCTACAGCTAGTATGTATCCATGGCCCTCAAGTCTATTCACTTGTACGCTGTATGATTGATAGTGCGCTAATGAGGAAGAGTAAACTAATATAACTTCAAGTACTCAATATGTATTTAAATTCATGCTTGCTCATCTATACGATCATGTACATTTGTAGCTATATGTGCACTCACTTCAATTTCAGTGGGTACGCTGCCAGCAGGCATGTACCCTCATGTTAGTAATAGCTAGTTTTCCCTAGAACTCACTGCTGATTTGTTAGTGTAATGGTAGAGTGCTCAAATATCAATCATAGGGACATGGGTTTGAATCCCACTAAAGCACAATTTGTTTTCTTTTAGTAATTCCCTTATTTGTTGCCTACCGATATCTATACAATGATAATCTGTAAGATAGGATTACCGCATGTGCAATTCCATATCCAACTATAGAAAAGCCCCAAGATTGCATGCACAGTGTACCCGCCTCATTTGTTTCACTTTGAACACTGCATGTACATGTATTCAGCTAGTATTACAGTACTGACAATCATATATATATTACTCCTTGCTCTAACCTCTCATTTTCATTTTAAAGTAATCTTTCCCATAATCTCTCTGAACCTCACTGCTAGCTTCTCTCCACCATCTATCTGCGGCTGCATCTCTGTCATACTGGATGATATCTGAAGGTATTTACATACATCTGTGTAACAGTTATACAAGTTTTGTTTGCCTTGGGAGACTATTAGTATTTAGTACCTTTTCAGTTCCATAACATACATGTAGCAAAGTAAATGAGAATCAATTCACACATTGGACTTAAACGTACATGTAGTAATACACTTGTATATAAATGTAGTAATACAATAATATAAAGTAATATAATGTATGTGTTGTGATCAATATCACATATTAATGACATATTTGCTGTCAACTATTATTTTATCTTGTGGTGACAATGTAATTCTTACTTCCTTGTTGTGATAGTCAAACTAGTTGCACCAAGTTGACCACATCAACCAGTGTTATACTCCAGTGGTACAATACTTATAATCACCACACTGTCTGCATTCCTCCCTAAGCTCTCAGAATATCATCCAACTCCAAAGGTAAAAAATCGAAATACTGCACCACGTTAATCATGCAGTTAGACCAGTAGACATGAGGCCACCAAATGACCTTAGCCAATAACACTAGGCTAGACATTCTATTGGTATATAGTGACCGGTACTGGACATTCTATTGGTATATACATATAGTGACCAGTGCACATACTGGTGTGAACCAGGTTGCAGGATTTCTCACTGAGATTACAAATATTTCAATACATTTACAGTTTTATCTTCAACATTCTTTGTTGGTGGAGAATATAGAATATTAAGTGACGTCAGGGCAAAATGTAAATCTATATTTGCCATGTTAAAATGGTAAATATCACGTCAACACCTTGTGCAATACGATTATTATGTGAATTATGTAGCATTTATACAAGGTAGAAATTTTTAGAATTACATCAAAATTAAAAATGAGTTGGCTATTTTTAAACCTGCTGCAGTCAAATTCAGTATTACTTTGTCACAAACTCACTAGACGAATATTTCCTCAAAAAAGTTTGAGAATTCAAGGCATGCTAAATAAATAACAGAAGATTCTAGTACATGAGGGTGTAGGTGTAAGTACCTGTGTAAGTGCAGATATACACTGGTACCTGTGTAAGTGCAGATATACACCAGTACATGTGTAAGTGCGGATCTACACCAGTACCTGTGTAAGTGCGGATCTACACCAGTACATGTGTAAGTGCGGATCTACACCAGTACCTGTGTAAGTGCGGATCTACACCAGTACCTGTGTAAGTGCGGATCTACACCAGTACATGTGTAAGTGCAGATATACACCAGTACATGTGTAAGTGCAGGTATACACCAGTACATGTGTAAGTGCAGGTATACACCAGTACCTGTGTAAGTGCAGGTATACACCAGTACCTGTGTAAGTGCAGGTATACACCAGTACCTGTGTAAGTGCAGATCTACACCAGTACCTGTTTGAAATGCTGCCGGTGTGACCAAGCTAACTCTCACTCCCCACGGCACCAACTCATAAGACCATGTCTCAGTCAGCATCTTTACTGCTGCCTTAGATGCGTTATAGATGCTGAAGAATGGCATGGGCACCTCACCTACAGGACAACAGTACAATGAGACCTTTACGTACATACTGAGCAGATGTGACTGTGAAATGTGTAGTGATTCTGTCTAGGCGATATTACAGACAAACACCACTAGTCTCACATATTACATGTGCATGATGACGATGCTATTTCTGCGGCCTGAGAAAACAACCAATCACTGACACCAGAGATTGTATGCAGGTGATGCACCGGCTTTAGACTGTGGAAACCACCATTATGGTATTCTAGTACATTCACATGTGACATTGTAGCAAACACTAGACTAGCAATCTACCAACCGCTAATAGATCCAATGTTTATGATTCTTCCCTTGGCTCTCCTCACTAAAGGTAAGAATTTGGTGGTAACATTGACTGTGCCCATCAGGTTTACTGCCATCACTTTGTTGATATCCTCTTTAGACATAATCTCTGGTGAACCAATGAAACAAACTCCAGCGTTGTTGACAATTCCCCACAATTCTATGGAATATTATACAAACCTGTACAAACGTAGGGTATAGCTATTTCAATGTGCCCCTAGTATCTTCTATGAATTATGGGAGATTACGAAGCTTAGATACTTTTTTCTCTGAAAATTGAAAATAGTGAGCAACTTTTATAATGAAAAGAATTAAATGAATTATGCAATCATGTACGTGCATTTTTGGCAACTCCAAGTTTAGTTTATGGTGCTGAGATGTAGCACTAAACATCAATCCACCTGATGACTACCCAAAGTTGTAGGTATGTTCTGCATGATGCATGCGAATTTCCAAAGCTATCCAGCTAGTAAGCCATCTGTGAAGTACATTGTAATAACCATTCACCCCACATGTTTACCTCCATCTAAATTTTCATTCATCCAAATTCTAACAGCGTCAATGTCTCCAGCTTTGGTAACATCTAGTTGAACCGTTTTCAGTTTAGCTGAGGTTTCTTCTTGCAGCCTGAGGGAACTATCAGCTTTGACATCAAGACATCCAGCTATTACTGAGTACCCGTACTTGTCTAGACTCTTGGCTGTCGCATAGCCCAGGCCTTTATCACAGCCTACAATAGTGGCAATATAGGTTCTCTGCGTTTTAAACCCTTTACAATATGCGGGTGGTTAAGCTGGTGGGTGAGTAGTGGATGTTCAATGTTTGAAACCCAGGTTACGTGGCATAGTAAAGGGTGGGCCACATGATCACAGTTTTTAATAGAACTCACAGTGTTTTGGCAAAAAATTTGACATTGAGGGCAGCTGTGTGATTATCCATGATGACATCACGAATGTTTAGCACTGCAACCAGTTACCGATTGGTGGTATTGTGTCATATATCTAAGTGTAGAAAACTCCAAACTAAACTCTGCATTTGTTAGCTTAGTAATCTGGCACAAGATAAGGTGATCATTCCATAAAAATACAATTTACATGTGCAGTGTACTTCCTTACAAACCGCAACTTCAAGCATTGGCGAAATTGTCATTGCACGACTGTTTGGTCCATTGTAAAAAACTTGTGTCTGTGCGTGAGCACACAACTCCTAACTGCAGTGCTATTATGTAGCCTGTATCAATAATATAGCCTCGTATGTGCATAGCCTGGTATACAATCATGCAGATATAACTACATTTTATATAAAGTATATTATTTGATCTCTCAGTTGAATCACTTTTCTCTTGCAGTCACAATTAAACTGATGTTAGTACATGTAGAGCCAGACTAAAGCTGGGCTCTGTACACCTTAAAGTGATCATGCAGCCTAGGGGTGTTTTATATCGCTGCGCTCCATTTTTCAAGGCGAATCAACTGATTTCTAAGAGTTATCTTTTCAATGGAGCCATTTATCACTAGATTTAATAGTAAAATGGCTCTGTAATTCAGAGTTATCTTCCACAAAAATTGTTTTTTGGCTGTGCATGTAAAGTTGTCATCTCTCTACTTTTGTTTAAAAATAAGTTGTACTAAGAACACAAACCACAAGAATGCAATAATATGACCAATGTCATAAGGCTGCTCTGCCCTGACCACAATGATAACAAGAGCTGGTATACTGAGTGGATTGCTAATTATTCTACACTCAACAGCCTAGCAGCCACCTACATGTATGTGGATTGGTCCATTTTCATATTGCAACAAAAGCAAGTTAGTGGCTAGGCTACTGTTCTGATCACTTATGATGTGTCATGCATTATTGAAAATAAGAATTTCTACTGAAGTAGTCCTACACTAGGCACTCTATAGGTAGCCTCCTCCCAACCACACTGGCTAATCAATGAGCCACTAGCATATCACTGCCAGCCCAAGAAGGGATCTGGTGAAGACATCTGCCATTAGCACATGCGTGTATAACTGAATGGGCGTGTTATGCAATGTACATGTATGTGCATTACTTATTATAGTTACTATAGCTATTTATAATAAATTACATATATCAGCTTTACAGATGTACATGTATAAAAATCATAATGTTTTATACATGTACATACATGTGCATCTTACTTATGGGGTACAGACATAAGCTATACACTCATGTAGTGCATGTATAATACATTTTTATGTGTATACATGTTGTACATGATTTTTATAATACATGTACATAAACATACTGTAATAGTTTTGTAATATGATTCATAAAAAAACATTATACATGTTCTGTACAGATACTGTCAGATAGATCACGTAGTGTGCAGTGTTATACATGATATACATGTACATGAACGCAAATTACAGAATATTTAAATTGTATTTAAAATATTATTAATATATGCTATACATGTAGATAAGCAATTGTACCTTTGTACATTGCAACCAATATTAGCTCACAAGAACATGTGCATCCCTCTGTTGTTTTGCTCATAGAACATTGAGTGTCTATATTACTAAATTGTTGTTTTTGACAGGGTACATTCACAATCTTTGGTTTGGGGGCAAATATGTACACAAAAGAAATTTTTATCACCAATAACTCACTACATGTACATTACATGTATTATGAGCCCACTGGATGGAAGAAGAAGAAGGTCATCACTGACCACTAAACTATTTTGTTGGTGCTTGTTTATAAGTTGGACACCACTGAATAAACATTAGAAGTATTGTTATTTTATGTCATGACCAAATCTGCTGTCGCTGCAGGTACACTATAGGTTAGCTAGCTAGTCTGTATGCTATGCCTGTAGCCACATAGAATGTTATAAGAAAGAACTCAGATTGTATTTCTTCTATCGTGACTGTATTAGTGAACATGTGCCATCATCATGCTACTTGATCACTATCAGTATAATTTTGGTTACAGAGGATAATAATATTCTTCGTTTCTAAAACATGGCAGAAGGAAGAAAGTGTTTCCTAGGATCATATGTTGTGGTGTAACACCTGAATTTTTCACTTCAAACTTACCAGTAGTACTATTCATGTCCTTATAATATGCCAAATGAAAATGAAAAACTGCCCTTTTATTTATAGGCCTATGCAATCTAAATAACAAATGCTATGCTCTACTATCAGGACAATTTTTCCAGCTGCTATTTGGTTTATGGAGTGCAACTTTTGTAGAGACTGGCTTCCTGATATGCATAAATATAGTGTTTTTTCACTAGCCCATGTGTGTTTCTACTAAACATCCTGATGGCTGCATGCCATTTGTTTCATATTTATTACCCGCATAGGTGTTGGCAAATGCCCCTTCTATAGTGAAGGGATAATTTATGTGATGCCACACTGAAATAAACGCTAATATTGTTATTTACTCGAATCATCTGTAGCCAGCATAGTCACAGGAAGATTTGGCTTGAATCACTCAATACTTGTGGCAATGTTATTTTGTTAGCGATCACATTTTATTCTCATTAGTGGTTGACCTTGTGGTCAAAAGTCAACAACCCATCAAGTGCAAAGTAATGGTGGATTTCAGTTGTGAAATATTGGGAGTTATCTGACACCAAAATGCACGAGAGGACAACATGCAATAGTCCTCTAAATAGTCCTCAGCTTCTGCTTCTATGCTTCTTTATCACTAAATTGGCCTAAAAAACACTCAAAATAGCTGCCTGGGGCTCGATGTTTCCTTTAAAACGATATAAAACACCCCTAGGCTGCATGATCACTTTAAAGCTTTAGCAAAGTTTCAATTCTAAGACTAAGTGCTGCCAACAACAGGACAGTGTTTGGCAAGTTTAATATTTTACCTTATTGTTCATGAATTGAGTCAGAATTATGCTCTCCTTTGGCATATAACTAAGTGTCACAACCATTGTTAGACAAGGTTATAGTTATAGCAAGTATTCTACACTTCCCAGGCTTTTTGTTTTCAAGTGAATAAATAATGTCATAGCAAAAGGTACAGTACAACAACCATGTTGGATAAGCAACAATGGTTCCAAGCCTAACAACTAGCGCTACAAATTCTATGCATGTGTCAGATTTTTTGCACAAATCGGACAATATTCGTGGGGTTTGACACTGCACTAGGCTATCCACAGAAGTGTCAATGTGTATGCAGCTGTTATTGGTAGACATTTAAATGGGAGCTGGGGCTTTCCCAGCCTGCAGGTGGTGTGTACTATATAGTCATGCTCTTATACTTTGACATCTCTATTCTGCAGAACTTTGGCTTTAATTCACAAAATAAAGTTTTCATCATAATGTAAGCAATAGTGGAATGGCCGCAATACACAGCTCTTGTCCGTTTGATTGATACAACATCTGGCTTGACTTAGTCATACCTGGAAGTTGAAATTGATCTACACTCTACATATACTGGTTTCTAATTATGATCTGTTTGTGCAGTGGTTACCCTTCTATTTGCACTTGTGAGGATCAAGCAGACATAACCACCTGTATCCTAATAAGCACCATCTCATATCATCAGAGGTGTAGCTGCAGAGGATTATGGGATTACAAACTACAAACTACTACGTTTAGGATTAGATTATGCACTACCTGACATCTCCATGTACATGTAGCCTAGACATAGGGCAAAGAGACTATACTGAATTGTTTGGGGAAGCAGTAGACGACCTACATCTAATTGACCTACATCTAGTTGACCTACATACAGTTGTCCTACATCTAGTTGACCTACATCTAGTTGACCTACATCTAGTTGACCTACATCTAGTTGTAAAACAGCTGAAGCTTCTAATAGTTACATCAGTTACATTGCCCATCTTCGTGGAGTAGACATGCTTGATCCAAACAAATGTCCTACATTGGATGCAGCTTACATAACAGAACTGTGTTCACTGTGAGTTAGTCTAATAGTGGGTTCTCTCACTGTGATTCACCTTTCACCATGGTAGGAAACCTACATGATTCTAACAGCTTCTGATGGTTAGTATTATTAGTAATGTTGCTGATTTCTATTATATACATGTACACGTGTACACATGTACACATGTACACATGTATACTATCCACTATTTTACATTTATACTAAGCAGCAATGCTATATAGTAACATACCAGTCTGTGTAAAATTTATATTTATGATTCCGCAACTATGATTTCAAATGAAGTGCATTCTACATGTCAACACAAAAATGCAGTTTTAGTCTTCATGTTTAGCAATACTAGTAAAAATATTGTGAATTATGAAAAAATATATACATGTACTTTCAAAACCAATTTTGTAACATAACAAAGCAACCAATTACATAACAAAGTAGTACCAGTTGCAACTAGTAAGTGGGGGTGGCTTAAGCTAAATTCTATTTTGAATTGTTGCATTGCTTTCCGCACAGTGTTGTTGAGTTTGAATTGAATATCATACAGCAAATTAGATAGATGTATGGGAGAAAGACAGATTGTTAACTCAGTTGGTTGTTAAAGGAAGAAGGGAGTAATTGGTAAAGGGTAAAGTTAAAGAATGAACTAGAAAACTACTATACAATATACCTATGCTCCTCATAACCACACTACTATACAATGTACCTATGCTCCATATAACCACACTACTATACAATGTACCTATGCTCCTCATAAACATTGACTAGAAAATCAACCATCTGCCAAATGGAATTTGGATTCATAAATAGATTAGTACTCTTAGAGCCTGAGTCCAGGTGGTACATGACCATTAATTAAGTTTCAGTTTGCAAAAAGCACTATTTAGTTGCCTTCCTGGCTGTCACGTCAATGAATGGTCAGGTCCAAACCACTGGATTGTTGTCTGTCTGGGGTAGGAATGCACAGAGTAATAGCTGTAGTAATAGCTATATTCTCATTAGGTAGGTGTGCTATACTCTCATTAGGTATCTGTGCTATATTCTCATTAAGTAGGTGTGCTATACTCTCATTAAGTAGGTGTGCTATACTCTCATTAGGTAGGTGTACTATATTCTCATTAGGTATGTGTGCTATATTCTCATTAAGTAGGTGTGCTATACTCTCATTAGGTATGTGTGCTATACTCTCATTAGGTAGGTATGCTATACTCTCATTAGGTAGGTATACTATACTCTCATTAGGTAGGTATGCTATACTCTCATTAGGTAGGTGTGCTATACTCTCATTAGGTATCTGTGCTATATTCTCATTAAGTAGGTGTGCTATACTCTCATTAAGTAGGTGTGCTATACTCTCATTAGGTAGGTGTACTATATTCTCATTATGTAGGTGTGCTATACTCTCGTTAGGTAGGTATACTATACTCTCATTAGGTAGGTATACTATACTCTCATTAGGTAGGTATGCTACACTCTCATTAGGTAGGTGTGCTATACTCTCATTAAGTAGGTGTGCTACACTCTCATTAGGTGTGTGTGCTATATTCTCATTACGTAGGTGTGCTATACTCTCATTAGGTGTGTGTGCTATATTGTATATTCTCATTAGGTAGGTGTGCTATACTCTAAGCTTGTAACTTACAATAGTTGCCCAGCTGTTACATGTACCTGTAATTCTATATGTATCACATACTACAACGTACATACCCTAAATTACTTGTTAGCTTTGTTTGCTGCATGAAGACACAAGAGTGATCTCTGTACAGTTACTGTAAATACATAGAGCTAAACGTACTCCAGGGTGAATTCATAAAACAGGTCTACAAGCACGTGTACTCTCTCTGTTCTGTTCATTGGCTGATTATGCAAGAAGTTATTTCATAAGGCTAAAATTCTACCAATAAATGAATTTTACACCCTCAGCACTCTGTGCACCAAAATACCTGCATGGCTGTTTACTACACTAAAAGTTTAGCCTATGGCATCAAATCACCTCATTGTGAATTGTTAGTTGACCCAGACATGTTTCATATAATATGCCTGTTGGGTGGAACTACCTACTCCTGAGGCTTAGAGCAATTACCAACCTTCCGACAATTAACGCATCTCTGAAACAGCACCTGTTATTGTTCGTTATCGGCGCTCTAGAATGCCGATTGCTAACTCGAACCCAGAACTTTTAATTAGCTATGTCAGTAGGTGCTCACGGGCCTCGTCAACATCAGCTGTTTCACTTTATGCAGTACTTATGAGTACTGCTAGAATCCAAATCATGCCATCATATTGATGTCAACTTTTAGATTTTCCACAGGATATCAAGGTTATCAAAATAAGACCGATCACAACTTGAGTTAAATACGAAACAATGTTAGGAGATACAGTGCTGTACAAAAGAGAGTGCGATGTACATGTACATTATACATGTATGTGCAAAAATATACATGTGTGTGTATTACATATATACAATCATATTGATTTACTCATACATTGTGTTATATGTATTATATACGTATTATATGTATTATATGTATTATATATATTATATGCATTATATGTATTATATATATTATATGCATTATGTGTATTATATGCATTATGTAATGCATTATACGTATTATATGCATGTGTGTATATACATGTACATTGTAGCCTTATTGACTTATTGACTTACCTGTGATAAGGACATATTTTCGAGACAAGTCATTATTTGGTTGTTCTTTCTTTTTGAAATCTCTTGTCCATCTCCAGTGGAACCTCTTCTCAGAGCCACCCAAGATATTGAAGGCAGCCAGAAGCATGACTAGAATAATTGCTGCCAGAGACGCATGTAGCATCAGCAGCTTATCGTCTGATAGAATACTCTGTATAATGTATGTGCAATATACACTGTAGGTGGGTACAGGAAGTATAAATGCTGAGATAGCAAGCTAAAGAAGTTAGTAATGTCACACAGCTTAACAGAACAGCGTGTAAGCTAGCGGAGATCGTAATCAGCCGGTAGAGTCTCAGCAGGGATACTGACTGAATCAAATTCCACAGACTTCAACTCAACATGGTGAATGAACACCAACGTTGATGTTACAATAGCATATTACTGATTACACTAAATGTGTTGGGTGTAGCTTTGATAAACTATAATAATGTACTACCCACTACCCAAATTTTCAGCATGGAAAAAGAATGAATATACATGTATTACAGCAGACAGACTGAATGGGCAACTAGCAAGAATATATAGTTTTATTAGCTGATTATTATGGCTGGTACTGTAGGTATACTGTAGGATAATACAAATATATACAGTACATTCTACAATGGCTATTCGACAGGAGAACAACGACTTGCTTTTAGAAACCGATATGAAATAGGCTAAGAAATCACAGCCACCTATGATACCCTAGCATGTCAGTATTGTAACTCCGGCATAACTAAAATACAATTGGAGTGTGCACTTATTGCAAACACCTACTAAACTATTTGTATAATATTCTTTATAACGATAATAAGATTTGTAATACTAGTTACCTGCATAGTTACCTGCATAGCTACCTGCGTGGAGAAGCTGGTGATGGGGAGTAAGTCCCGTAAACTGACAGTGTCCATCTTCAGTCTTGCGTTCGTCCGCTCTGAACATGCGACTGGGTGGCTACTATGATCATAGCAGCAGTCATATAATATATCCATGGTTATATTATATATGTGTCCCTCGCGACTGCCTTATACCAAATACTATGTATGGCTAATAAACCTCTTTTATATTGAAATACACTTAGTAATGAGAAATCTCTAAATCACTATTTCATTGGTTGCCATCTTTGTTTCGTTCACTCACCTGTGTTACATGTGCATTATAATCAACTTGCACAAAGGAAATTCCAGTTATATAAAATATCAAATTTGAAAATATGGAAGATATTGGATACTTGCCATAATATTAAAACAAAATAAAAAACAACAATGGATTAGCCTAGTTAGATTCATGTATCCTATGGATGAAAGCACCTGACCACAGTATTCATTGGCTCACCTATACATATGAACAGTATATCATGTGGTTGGTAATATTTAGTAGAATAGTATTTTAATAAATATTTTATTATTTTCTCCTTACCACTTTGTGTTCTGAATGATAAACTGCAAATACTACCTGTAGTTAAACTCTCTACACTTTAAACCAGCTACATAATATAAGTGTTTGAGTAAACATCTACTAGCGTAATTTGAATAATATCTAAAAAATAAATTCTTGCTAGAAGCAGATTGAGCAATTTCAGTTTAGCCATTTGTTGCAGTGAATGTGTTATATATGACAGATAATACACTGTATTATGTATTACAGATGATACACTGTATTACATGTATGTATTACAGATAATATACCGTAACATGTATTGAGTCATCAGAGAAGATACGCTGCATTATGTATGAGTTTTTGTTCTCTTATGTGTGAGAAAAAGCACGATTAATCGTCACGTCACGTGTATGAAACATGTACATGTATATATTGTGAATGGCTGTATTGGCCTAGACGTTAATGACAAGGATCAACTGGCCAATAGCATACTAATACCCTCGTCTAACATAATTGCGATAGTTGAGGCAAATGTCAAGTTGCCATAACTGTAGGTACAATGGTTGTGTAATCAGTACTTGGTATAAGCAAGGAGTTAATACTAACAACTGAATAATATGATGTACATGAAATTGGAATGTCTCCAACATATCATCACATGAAATAATTATGATTAGTTGCAGTTTAACAGTTTGAACAATTTTGTAAATGTATATAGTGTTATTTTTTTAGTCAACAAAAAATTGTTATTTAAAGTTGGCAGTGTTGGCAGTGGGCTGCATGACTAATTAGCATTAACCATGACCTACTTCCATAAAAATAAACTTGTGAATTTATTTAATTCCTAATCACAAAAAATGTTGGTTCAATTGTCCTCCCTTTAAAACAGGTACATGTAGGTGCTCTGGAAGCATACCACAGATCAAGTTTTTATATAAGCCAAATTAGATTAATTTTTTCATGTTATGATGAGCTAAAGTGTGTAGGGTTGTCCCCTCTTATGCATAGAACTGTCATATACAAAGAGTCGAGACATTCCTTATTTATTTCTTATAATACCAGGGAGCTCCTATTTGGACAACTCCCACTCTGAATATGAACACTCCAAACACAATACTATGTACATTGTATTAAGTGTAAACCCTATAGAATAGCCATAGCCCACACTATAACTTACATGCAACAGTAACTTTTTGGAGTTGTCTCTTCATCAGAGAGAAACATACAAAGAGAGGACAACTTTGTATTATAGTAATCTGGGCTGGCCATGCTTACATTATAACAATTACATGACTCATACTAATTAGATTACAGGTGAAGTTGGCACTGGCTAGATGTAAAATACTAATTGTAAATTTCAATACATAGCTTTTTCAGAAGTATACTGATTAATTGAGAACCAAATATATGGATAGTTATGGAGCTTGGTTAATGGTATTTCAAAGTAGTATAAAACAAGCAAATTGTATGTTTGGAAAGAAACAAGCACCTTCGCTTGTATAACCAGCACTTGAGACCTACAATGTCCTACATGTACTGTATGATGTAAAACTAGTGTGTAGCACAGGGTATAGTGCCAACACCATCTGATCCCAACACTGTATATACATGTACATGTAAGTCAAGTAGAGTGAGAGTTAGTATTAAAGACACAATCTCAACAGCAATAACCATATGAAGCACATCAGTCTACAGCCTGTTCCATATGCATTTCAATATCCTCAACTAAATTTCATAGTAGCCAGCTAAAATCTACTTTACACTATGTACATGTATATGTTAATAAATCTACATGTACATACAATCATGTAACATCACATACAACCCGTGCACTTACAGTGTGCCTTCTACTTAATTAGACAGTCACTAGCTGGAAACAACAGTTAGCGTATTCTATGTATGGCTTCAAATCATGTCTTCACATATTCAAACACAATAGTATACATGCATACTATAATACATGTACACCTATACGTATATTATAGATATGTATATTAATACATGTACGAGTATGTATATACACATGTACACATGTAGAGTGTATATACATGTACAACGTATGTTATTAATTATTAATATATTATTATAGACTATTTGAATGTATGCATTAATAGTTTACACTGTACGGTACACAGCACACGGTACACAGCACACGTGAACATAAAACGTGAATGATGGAATTCAAGGTAATACCTGCATTGCCATCTTGTAGGAATTTGTTCTATATTCTACAATCATGTACATGTACATTCCTGATGAACGGCTTCACATTGTTAACAAATGTGTACCTATTTATGACACTTGTACATACATTGTACAATTACTAGTAGCTGTAAACATGAGCTATACAATATTACATAAAGTGAGTGAAACTATGTTACCATCTACTGCACCCATAATTTCAGGCGATATAAGGAACTATCTATAGAACAGGTAAAGAAACAAAGATTTCAAAAAAATTTGAGCAGCGTTATTATTGTACTATGTAAATTAAGGAAGCTGAGCAAGAGAGCAAAAGAAAATTGTTAAATACTTGTAGCACTAAACTTCTCCGGTAGCTCTACTGACAGACTGTCTTTATCTTTGCTGCTTTCACTTTCGTCCTCCAGCTGTAAAGGTAATAGTTGGTAGCAATATACATAAGTAGTGAGTATATAGTGAGTATATAGTGAGTATATAGTGAGTATATAGTGAGTATATAGTGAGTATATTGTGGGTATATAGTGAGTATATAGTGAGTATATAGTGAGTATATAGTGAGTATATAGTGAGTATATAGTGAGTATATAGTGAGTACATAGTGAGTATATAGTGAGTATATAGTGAGTATATAGTGAGTATATAGTGAGTATATAGTGAGTAGTGATGAGTATATGATGAGTGGTACAATACACTACATACTCCAGTATTATCAGAATCTCCAAAGTTAATCCTGTCTTTCCAAGATTGAAGCATACAGCAGCAGTTCTCAGTTATGTAAGGAGAGAGAAGATGCTTGTCTATTAGTTTATCATCTTTTTTAACTAAAATGCAATAATTGGATTGAGTAAATAATGTCTTTTTATCAAGTAAATTTGTATTCTGAAAAAAACATTTTTCTTAAATATTGCATGTAGCTTAGATGATACGTACTTTATGAAGCGTTGCATTTGGTATATTTTGTTGAAATATTTACCCAAAATATGGCTGAATATCACTGAGACAATAACAGTAACAAAAAACCCAGACATTCCAATCCAAGTATAAGATATGTCATAGAATCCTTCCACTCCAGACCTGGAACCAAACACAGAACAGAACAAAACAGAACAGAACGGAAAAAAACCAGAATACAGATCAGAGACAACTGAGTATACTACTTAGCATTTTGCGTCTTCATAAATTATACTATACAAAGACGCAAAATACTAAGTAGCATCTGATAGTCCCCATTGATGATATTTGTAGCCACTGAGCTTCGATCACATCCCCATCACATAGGACACAAGGCTACAACTATTCCTCAATTATGGACCATAATATAGTACATACCTGTAGTGAGACTGGGGGTCCCATGTAGTGGGGTCATACACAGGGACAGATATGTTAGCCAGTTGACTAGTGTCTGTTATGTTACATCCATCTGTAGTTACTGGATATTTGTATATATAAGGCCTGTTGATTAAAGCTCCGTACCCCATCCAGCCTCCGTACACTGAAATGAAAAAACATGTATGCTGGTACTGCTACATTGGTACTACTACACTGATATTGTTACACTGGTGAATATTACTCATCTAAAGGTGCTTACACACTGAAGGTGAATACGATTTATCTAAAGGTCCTTACACACTGAAGGTGAATATCGTTTATCTAAGGGTACTTACACACTGAAGGTGAATACCATTTATCTAAGGGTGCTTACACACTGAAGGTGAATACCATTTATCTAAAGGTGCTTACACACTAAAGGTGAATACCACTCATCTGAAGGTACTTACACACTGAAGGTGAATACCATTTATCTAAAGGTGCTTACACACTGAAAGTGAAAATCATTTATCTAAGGGTACTTACACACTGCTACTATGTAGCCTATTATGGCTCCTTTCTGGTTCACGATAGGCATGAATATTCCCATAGTGAAGACAGCAATGCTTGGGGAACCAAGAACTCCACCTATGGCTAGAGCAGTCTGTAACGCATAACACATCATTTACCTATCATGTCGTACCACTGCACTTACAATCAATAATCACCAATATTTACTTGATTAAGGAAATAGTTGTAACTTACAGAGAAGATCCCCACGCCGATATTCCTTATCAGGACGACCAGAGCTACCAAGATACAGCCCAAACCTAGAGCTATAAATTTGGATATGATGGTCATCGTTAGCTCCCTCATATTAGGTCGTCTGGGTTTGATGAACTCTTGCAGAATAACAGCAGTCAGTGAACTCATGCTAGAGCTCAATGAGCTGTCGAATCAAAAGTGAAGTTATAGAGTAGTGAGTGCTACTTTAGATGATGTGCACTTTAATACGTTTAGCTGTGCAAAGTGTTTCCTCTATCCAGTATATGCGTACATTGTAAGATTAGTCTCACAGGTTTTCTACCAAATTTCCTGTCCTCTTACTGGTGTCTACTGTATATACATGTAGTAAGGGCAACTACACAATATGTCACTCACATTACCATTTATCATTGGGATATTCACCTCACAGACATCGTCAAATATATGTACACCTATGTGTACATATGTGCGTATGTATGACTGTGTGTGAGTACCTGCGTGCTTAGGTGTGCGTGTGTACGTACCTATCTACATGTATGTATGTATGTATGTTATATGAGCATACCTCAATGAAGCACTGAATATTGCGGAGAGGACAAATCCAGGAAGACCAGGTAGATGTCCTAGCAGTTGCATCACATATAAGGGGTAGAGCTACAGCAAGATATAGCAGGTTTACAGCCATAGATATCTACCATCATTGAACAAAAGAGCAGAGAAATAACTTGCATTCTTCAACTGAACAGAGTACTATTATCTTATGTAGTGTACCGTATGTAAAATGCCATACCTGATCTTTTGTGAATATCTTTCCAGTGGACAGGGGGTCACAGTATTTGTTATGAGCAAATATAACTAGACCAATGAGAGCTGAGAACACTCCGAATAGACATGTGAGGAAGGCGGTAATCCCGAACACTCTAAAATATTCATCACCAGTTCACTTGATGATAGATACACCTCTGCACACACACACATGTTATATTTACATGCATATACAATACAGTGTGTTTCAGTTATGCACTAATTACACTGCAGAAATGACTAACAGAAAAAAACTTTTGGCCTATGCTACACCATAATGAACTACACTGCACTGCACTGCACTGCACTGCACTGCACTGCACTGCACTGCACTGCACTGCACTGCACTGCACTGCACTGCACTGCACTGCACTGCACTGCACTGCACTGCACTGCACTGCACTGCACTGCACTGCACTGCACTGCACTGCACTGCACTGCACTGCACTGCACTGCACTGCACTGCACTGCACTGCACTGCACTGCACTGCACTGCACTGCACTGCACTGCACTGCACTGCACTGCACTGCACTGCACTGCACTGCACTACACTACAACTACAACACAACACCTAATAAACTACACCCTGCAGTTTTCCTCTGGTGGGGAACATTCACACAGTAAACACACATTTGTAAACTCCATTTGTCCTTCCTAAGAGACATGAATCTCTGGAACGATGTCTGCGTAGTTCCATAAATAGAAATATAGACGAATATGCCGTGGATAGCCACTCCCCATATTGTATGCCTCACACGTGGGTCCAAGGGTAGAAACTTCTTAGGTCTAAAATACAATGTATATAGGTATATATGTTGTAGGTACAAGGTGCTGCACGAAAGGACAACTCCATTAGGTAAAAATTACTACGAGAGAGAACAACTTTATCATGTACAAAACATTACGAGAGAGAACAACTTCACTAAGTAAGAAGTATTGCTAGAGGTTACAGGTAGTCTGGAAGGTTCTATATCATACTCAAGCAAATCCAGGCGGCCACTGATTCTGTTGGCTTCCCAGACAGCAGCAAATCCGCCGGCCTCAACACCTCCATAGATGAGCACCAATAGTATTCCTCCTACCATAATGATCAGTTGTAATGTGTCTGTCCACAGAACGGCCTTTAATCCTCCCTGTAATACATGATATGGAGCATGCAAAGCTATGGTGGTGTCAGGTGGCCTGTGTGTTAATTGTGTACAGTGGACTACTTGGTCTAGCTGGGTGCTGCCTATACTACCTATACGCCTGAAAGATATTAGTGTGGGATAATATTTTAATTACAAATAGTAGTACGAGACGCATTTTTATTTAGATTTATTACCTAATATTTCGTTACTTGTCCAAGTAACATCAACAGAGGATAAATAAAGTTATGGAAATTAAAGTATTCAATTTTTGAGGATTTGACCATTCTAGTCAGTTAGGTAACACTTTTAGCTTCAAGATGATATGCAAATTGACTATATTTACTTTATTTACTTCAGTGTAATCAGACTGTAAAGTTTATATATTGCCAAAAATGCTCAGCTATTCAACAATAGGTGAATAAGTGACGTCACTTGTTCAGGTTATCACTAGTGCGATCAAGCGCACGTTGACTACTAGTTCTATGAGCCGCGCAAACACTGATTGTTCTAATGCAAATTACTATGAATCACCGGTCTATATTTAGTATTCATGCAACATGTACAGTGTACATAGCTTAATTCTTCAACTACTAATGTGTGAAGGGATTTCTACTTTTGTCCCGATGATTTGCTGAAATTTGTCAATGAACATGGGCTTGCTTACAATTGGTTTTAATAGGTCAACTAGTCATGTGCACTAGTACAATAAACTAAACTATAATATTGTAAACAGCATTATTCCCACAGTAACAATGGTAGCAATTGACCTATTTATAACTAACACTCTCTCATTGGTTGTCTTTGTTTCTTTGTTCAACTATGTGAATGCTCTTTCATATTGAACAGACAAGTGACATCAATGAACAGTTGGAAATTCCTGGCAAAATTTCCTGAGCTTTTACAAAATCACTATATTTCAACGATTTTTGGGGTTCAAATACAGCCATTTGTACATGTTCAACCAAGTCAAGTTGCATATCATTTTGAAACCCAAAATATGAACTTACTAACTAAAATACCTATATTTTGAATCTTGTACTACTTTAAGGGCTACTTTATAGGTGTCTTCGCGACCTCTTGGACGGACCCGGGTCGCAAATAAAAATTACAAGATGGCCGTCCGACTCAGGTCAGAAGGGTTATTGGCCCGGGATTTTGCTTGGCCGGACGAAACCATCCCCAGCTCATCGGCACACCTGATTTCTTCGCACGAAAATGAGGATTTTGCTTTTGGCCCAGGCCAGTGTGTTCGCTACCCTGTAACGGATGTGTGCCAGAAAATATTTTTGTAAATCGGCCTGGGTCTGAAGTTTAAGTCGCGAAGACACCTTATATAATAGAAGTACATTAAAGAAAAGAAAGCTAAGAGAGTGGATTAGGTTAAGAGTAAAGCTACAAAGTTATTTACACAATAGAGTTACAAGTTGAAAGGATAAAGTTATACTTCAAAGGCTAAATGTTATACACCTATAATACACCTGTAATACACCTATAATACACCTATAATACACCTATAATACACCTATAATACACATAGAATACACCTATAATACACATAGAATACACCTATAATACACCTATAATACACATAGAATACACCTATAATACACATAGAATACACCTATAATACACATAGAATACACCTATAATACACCTATAATACACCTATAATACACCTATAATACACATAGAATACACCTATAATACACATATAATACACATAGAATACACCTATAATACACATAGAATACACCTATAATACACATAGAATACACCTATAATACACCTATAACACACATAGAATACACCTATAATACACCTATAATACACCTATAATACACCTATAATACACATAGAATACACCTATAATACACCTATAATACACATAGAATACACCTATAATACACATAGAATACACCTATAATACACATAGAATACACCTATAATACACCTATAACACACATAGAATACACCTATAATACACATAGAATACACCTATAATACACATAGAATACACCTATAATACACATAGAATACACCTATAATACACCTATAATACACCTATAATACACATAGAATACACCTATAATACACCTATAATACACATAGAATACACATAGAATACACCTATAATACACCTATAATACACATAGAATACACCTATAATACACCTATAATACACATAGAATACACTAAGTATACACCTATTTTTAATACACATATAATACACCTATAATACACCTATTATAATACACTTATAATACACCTATAACACGCCTATAATACACCTATAATTATACACCTATAATTATACACCTATAATTATACACCTATTAATACACCTGTACTGTTAGAATATGATATTGCTATATTACATGTATATTCCAACAGTTTATAACTACAGCCATCACTACAGGCATCAAACCTGACCACTATGTTACATGTATAGTTATATAATATTATGATGATACAGCAGTTTATCTGTTTGCCCTTCCTTGGTATACATGGCTGTGTTACACTTGCCAGCAAGATGTTATCTATATATAGCGGTGTTGTATACCAGTACAATACCTCAACTTGTTCTATGTGTATTATACATGTAGGTATATCCTATAAAATATCCTATTCCTTAGCATTCATCCCTGAGATGTTTTTATATGGAATATTGGTCAATGTTATAAATGCCTATCAAAGAGATGTGGATATTTCATTACTGCTGGTACCTACCTACATACATTGTATATACATGACATGGTCAGTATCAGGTGTTGGTGTAGTAAACAGGTAAATACACCACTATGATAGAGAAAATGCATGGAGCGCTATATTCACCATGGAGGCCTATGACAGATAAGTTGGTAACCATATAGCCTACTGTACAGTCTAAACATTACATAACCCTCTCTTAGATATCAGTAATTAACACTATAATATAACCTCTAGTTCAAAGAAATGAAATGAAAGGTTCAGTGCTTTCCCTCCACATATGCATATGATCTACATGTATGTGTGTAGAATATACTAGTAACTTCAGAATATACATGTATGTCTATAATACTTACTAATACAGTGTATATGATAGCTACAGCTGCCACAGATAGTATAGCCAGCCAGATATTCATTCCTGTTGCTAAAAGTATTGAGAACAAAAAACATCAAACTGGTTCAGCCAGTTAATATAACACAACACAACACAACGCAACCCAACCCAACACAACACAACGCAACACAACACAACACAACACAACCCAACACAACACAACGCAACGCAACACAACACAACGCAACACAACGCAACGCAACGCAACACAACACAACACAACACAGCACGACACAACACAATACAATACAATACGATACCTGCAGTTATAGAGCAATGCAAGACCATACTTGCCTGCAGCTATAGATAACACAGGGTTATACTTACCTGCGGCTATCGATAACGCAGGACCGTACATAATCAGTGAAGAAAACATCAGCTGTAACATAATGAAGCTGAATTTTAATAAAGTCAGTAATACCTGCGTTATTAGTAGGCTATATAGGCCTACATGTATATACATGTATATACATGTACATACATGTATATACATGTATGTACATACATGTATATACATGTATATACATGTATATACATACATGTATATACATGTACATACATGTATATACATGTATATACATGTATATAAATGTATATACATGTATATACATGTATATACATGTATGTACATACATGTATATACATGTATATACATGTATGTACATACATGTATATACATGTATATACATGTATATAAATGTATATACATGTATATACATGTATATACATGTATGTACATACATGTATATACATGTATATAAATGTATATACATGTATATACATGTATATACATGTATGTACATACATGTATATACATGTATA
The DNA here is from genome assembly GCA_935421135.1 of Bugulina stolonifera. Lineage (NCBI taxonomy): Eukaryota > Metazoa > Bryozoa > Gymnolaemata > Cheilostomatida > Bugulidae > Bugulina > Bugulina stolonifera. The sequence continues at coordinate 35,733,254 of OW285187.1, forward strand.
TACATGTATATACATACATGTATATACATGTATATACATGTATATACATTTATATACATGTATATACATTTATATACATGTATATACATGTATATACATGTATGTACATACATGTATATACATGTATATACATGTATATACATTTATATACATGTATATACATGTATATACATGTATGTACATACATGTATATACATGTATATACATGTATGTACATACATGTATATACATGTATATACATGTATATACATTTATATACATGTATATACATGTATATACATGTATGTACATGTATATACATGTATGTATATACATGTATATACATGTATATACATGTATGTACATGTATGTACATACATGTATATACATGTATATACATGTATGTACATACATGTATATACATGTATATACATGTATATACATTTATATACATGTATATACATGTATATACATGTATATACATGTATATACATGTATATACATGTATATACATGTATATACATGTATATACATGTATATACATGTATATACATACATGTATATACATGTACATACATGTATATACATGTATGTACATACATGTATATACATGTATATACATGTATATAAATGTATATACATGTATATACATGTATATACATGTATGTACATACATGTATATACATGTATATAAATGTATATACATGTATATACATGTATATACATGTATGTACATACATGTATATACATGTATATAAATGTATATACATACATGTATATACATGTATATACATGTATATACATTTATATACATGTATATACATGTATATACATGTATGTACATACATGTATATACATGTATATACATGTATATACATGTATATACATGTATATACATGTATATACATGTATATACATGTATGTACATACATGTATGTATATACATGTATATACATGTATGTACATACATGTATATACATGTATATACATGTATATACATGTATATACATGTATATACATGTATATACATGTATGTACATGTATATACATGTATGTATATACATGTATATACATGTATATACATGTATATACATGTATATACATGTATATAAAATATAAGTTTATTGTTCATGTTTATGTTTATTCATAAACATAATTTATAACTTGCTCAGTTATTAAACTTAAAGCTCTATTTTAGAACTCACATGAGTTTTATATTTCATTAATACATCTATACAATCAAATAAGGTTTGAGATGATCTTTACATAGCTGGATCTTTTGTGTTGAATTAAAAACTAAATTGAGACCTAGTCAGAGCAACCTTCTCAGTGACGGTAATATGAGTTAACTAGGCATCAGTATGCTGCAGCACTGTTCATTCCAACTCCACACACCCAAATATCAAGGAAGACGAGAGTTGCATTGTATATTAAAACATGCCAAATAAATTAATTTACTCAAAATAAAAACCTATTGTTCAGAGCTTAGTTGGCATTGGTACTTACAACATGTACAGGTATATAATATTATGTTTTCATGCCAGTTAAAACTAAATAGACATTTCATACGTACTGTATGTGTAGCACTAATTCACGGGACTGAAAATGCTATTATATTACTGTAACGGTGTGCTGTTGAAATGTTATAGTGATGATTTATACTTACTATACTGGTAACTGTACCTCACACACGCTCAGGATATGTAAGTCTACATACAGCAAGTGATTATAGCGCATGTAACAGAGACATACTGTACACATGTAGTAACTTACCCCTTGAAACATGCCTGTCCCAACCATCATGTATTTGATTGTTCTCCCATAGCGAAGCTCTATGTACTAAAATTGAGATAATGACACGTGTACATACAGTGTACGTTTTAATGCACGTACACACAGAAGGATCAAGTGTTTTCTGGGTGTTCATCTGTGTAACCTGGGTAAACTGTCATACTGTATGGGTAGATGGGTGGAGAGAACGACCGCCCCTCCACCAATTACACCATGTACATGTATGTTTGAGAACGACCGCCCCTCCACCAATTACACCATGTACATGTATGTTTGAGAACGACCGCCCCTCCACCAGTTACACCATGTACATGTATGTTTGAGCGCTCTGTAACTAAAATTTAGTTTTCTAGAAGGGAATAACCAGTAATTGTACCCTACCTTGAAGTCAATTTTAGTACTTATACAGACTAGGGGGTTTGGCCATTGTTTTATATAATTCCTTGCTAATAATACATCATTAAATAGACTAGAGATTCAAACGATTATTGTACAATATACTAAATTAACATACAATGTAATTATGTGATTATGTTCTTTTATTAATAAATAACCAAAGATTTGTATCTCGTTACCTTCCTTGTACCACAATTATATGAAGAATAGTAAAATGAAAAGCACATACATGTACATTGTATAGTGACTGTTGAGAAGCATTAGTTTCACATTGAAATGAGGTGTAGCAGGTAATACACTCTTACCTTGTACAAACTAAACCCACCAAGTCTACGGAAGGCCGGCAGGTAGAACTTAGCAGATATTATTACTCCAATTGGTTTGAATATGAAACTATACAGGATTATAGTACCAAAACTGTATACTTCTCCTGGCAGCCCGATCAGTGTTAGTGAAGATACAAAACTGTAAATATATCATAATAAAACAGCCATTGGCAGAATGGAACGAGTTTCATCTCTGTTTGCTACTCAAAGCCGCATGTACGAGTTCGAGTGTATTTTAACTCTGTTATGATAACATAATGTGCATTATTGAGCTGAACATACCTGGCTACAAGACTGCATGCTACAGGAAACCAGTGCATCCCTTTGTCAGCCAATAGATATTCTTTGGTAGTTCTCTGTTTACCTCCAGTACAGGCATAGTAGAACCCGATGGCAGCAGAGAGAGACAATATAATACCCAGAACCAGATAGTCTGGCCACGTGAAGTATGCTTGATCCATGATGCTCCCTCTGTCCTCTCTAGATGCTACTAGATGGAAGGTTAGATGACAACTAGTATACACTTGTTATGTTATACAGTTATATCATACATGTATCTAGAACATCCATATACACTGTGCTACTATTAGCCTGGTTATATGTGCCAAGATACCAGTAAATCAATATCTACCAGGGGATACGAACCAGTCCCTCATGTGCCAACACATTGCACATATTGTACTAGGGCTATTATCTATATGCTACATCATATTTGTATGCGCACACAATAGTATGACAATGCTACTCCAACAAACTTATATATTATATCATTACAGCAGATTGTATCTGTAGAAAGTACATTCACTCTATTCAGTGCACTCAAGTCTCAAAGTTTGGATTACAATAATTGTTATTTAGCAGGATAATTCTCCATTATCTATTCAGCCTTCTTACATCACACTAACAATACTTTTATTGTGAAGGTCTGAAATATGGTTCATTATATTATTGTATCTGTAACCATAGTAACAGACATAAGCAGATCCCTAATAGAAATAATTATTTTAGTGCAAAGAACTGAAGCTACACTGCAAAAGGCAAGAAATGGTTTGAATAAATATAGCCTATGTGCACACAAGACCATGTACAGGTAGCTAGAGACCTAGACTACATTAGCTTCCTATAATATAAAGTTAATTTTCCTCTCTTTGTATTCGATTGTATTAAATTGACTAAATCAATTGCATATAATTAATAATCATTCATTAGCAATTTAGATAATTTGCCATGATGTATTTATACCAGCATTTTGTTCCCTATGCTTACATGTTGGTCAGCTACCAGGTGTACATGTTGGCCAGCTACCAGGTGAACATGTTGGTCAGCTACCAGGTGTACATGTTAGCCAGCTACCAGGTGTACATGTTAGTCAGGTACCAGGTGTACATGTTGGCCAGCTACCAGGTGAACATGTTGGTCAGCTACCAGGTGTACATGTTAGCCAGCTACCAGGTGTACATGTTAGTCAGGTACCAGGTGTACATGTTGGCCAGCTACCAGGTGAACATGTTGGTCAGGTACCAGGTGTACATGTTAGTCAGGTACCATGTGTACATGTTGGTCAGGTACCAGGTGTACATGTTGGTCAGGTACCAGGTGTACATGTTAGCCAGCTACCAGGTGTACATGTTGGCCAGCTACCAGGTGTACATGTTAGTCAGCTACCAGGTGTACATGTTGGCCAGCTACCAGGTGTACATGTTGGTTAAAAGCAGGTAATACATGATTTTTTTTTCAGCATTTTGAGGGTGAATGGCTGGCAATGACAGGCCATTTATATTTATGATCTAGGACTATTTCACAACAGTCATAAACCTTTTTTTTTTATTTTATGTGATGGTGACTAGAACAGCATTCTATCTTATGTGATGGTGACTAGAACAGCATTCTATCTTATGTGATGGTGACTAGAACAGCATTCTATCTTATGTGATGGCAATTTCCTTCCAAGAGTGTGAATGTGATGATATCCTTCTTCCTGTTGGTGTAAAGGAGGAATGACCACTGTGATGGTCTAGTTGTGGGCTAGCTATACACATGTAAGCTAGGAGAAAACCCTTGAAACAAGCTGCAGTCTACACTGTTGTTTTCTTATCTTCACAGATGAAGGAAACATAACTCCAAGGCTAATCAAAGAAAATATAATTTTGGAGCAACATTATTTTACTTTAGTTAGTGAGTGATCAAGCATTAAGTATAGAATACTGTGCAGGCTATAGAATGCTGTGCAGGCTATAGAATACTGTGCAGGCTATAGAATGCTGTGCAGGCTATAGAATGCTGTGCAGGCTATAGAATACTGTGCAGGCTATAGAATACTGTGCAGGCTATAGAATACTGTGCAGGCTATAGAATACTGTGCAGGCTATAGAATACTGTGCAGGCTATAGAATACTGTGCAGGCTATAGAATACTGTGCAGGCTATAAAATACTGTGCAGGCTATAGAATACTGTGCAGGCTATAGAATACTGTGCAGGCTATAGAATACTGTGCAGGCTATAGAATACTGTGCAGGCTATAGAATACTGTGCAGGCTATAGAATGCTGTGCAGGCTATAGAATGCTGTGCAGGCTATAGAATGCTGTGCAGGCTATAGAATGCTGTGCAGGCTATAGAATGCTGTGCAGGCTATAGAATGCTGTGCAGGCTATAGAATGCTGTGCAGGCTATAGAATACTGTGCAGGCTATAGAATACTGTGCAGGCTATAGAATACTGTGCAGGCTATAGAATACTGTGCAGGCTATAGAATACTGTGCAGGCTATAGAATACTGTGCAGGCTATAGAATACTGTGCAGGCTATAGAATACTGTGCAGGCTATAGAATACTGTGCAGGCTATAGAATACTGTGCAGGCTATAGAATACTGTGCAGGCTATAGAATACTGTGCAGGCTATAGAATACTGTGCAGGCTATAGAATGCTGTGCAGGCTATAGAATACTGTGCAGGCTATAGAATACTGTGCAGGCTATAGAATACTGTGCAGGCTATAGAATACTGTGCAGGCTATAGAATACTGTGCAGGCTATAGAATGCTGTGCAGGCTATAGAATACTGTGCAGGCTATAGAATACTGTGCAGGCTATAGAATACTGTGCAGGCTATAGAATACTGTGCAGGCTATAGAATACTGTGCAGGCTATAGAATACTGTGCAGGCTATAGAATACTGTGCAGGCTATAGAATACTGTGCAGGCTATAGAATACTGTGCAGGCTATAGAATGCTTTCTTATATTATCTCAATAGCCACAATTATAGTCTGAGATCTCAACATACATGCATAATATTGTAACTGATTAACAAATATAGCCTGTGCTCCCTAGTACTAAGTATTCCTTACTCGACTTCACTGTGCGCGCACTGTACGCGCACTGTACGCGCACTGTACGCGCACTGTACGCGCACTGTACGCGCAATGTACGCGCAATGTACGTACAATTTATCTGTGTATTATAAGATACATTTATGCACATTAATAGATAACACCAGTATTGTACGTCTACCTTCACCATGCAGCTGTGGTGACCTCTTTCTCCTTGCTCTGGTTACCAGGGCTATTTTGAGCATAGATTCAGGAAATTAAATTGACTGGTTGCCAAGCAAGATGGCTTAACAACAAATCTGATTTCTAACCTACATCATTTTCGTCAGCTTATCTTTATATGATCATAGATATCTTGTGACAAATGGCAACATTGAAAATGCAAACATATAATATAGAAAAATATAAAGTACACAAACTTATATCTTATTCAATGGATGTGTATAAGATTGTTACATGCTTACACTGAGTTACAGTATGAAGTGCTGTCACTTGTTGCTATGGTAACCCTATCACAGTCACTTTGAGAATATCCACATGTATGTATATATATATACCATGTTATATACAGTCATGAGCTTCCTCAATGTCACACAAACCACAGTAGAACTAGAGAGGGCTAGATGTTCATAACTAATCATAATATTACATATCAGGTGTGTACAGAGAAGTACAAAGAGAGCGATAAGTGCATAGTTGAGATATGGCTGCCACCGCTGCTGCTTCTCCGTTGTTCACGTGGCCAGACTATCTGGTTCTGGCTGTAATGTTACTTCTGTCAGCTGCCATCGGGTTCTACTATGCATTCACAGGAGGAAAACAGAGAACTACACGGGAGTATCTTATGGCTGATCAGAACATGCACTGGTTTCCTGTCGCGTGCAGTCTGCTAGCAGGGTGAGTTACATGCACTACATAAAATAAATGATCTACATACAATACAGTCATGATCTACATGCGCTACTTGAGCTATTATACATGATATACATACAATACATGCACTACATAAGCTATTATACATGATATACATACAATACATGCACTACATAAGCCATTATACATGATATACATACAATACATGCACTACATAAGCTATTATACATGATATACATACAAAACATGCGCTACTTGAGCTATTATACATGATATACATACAATACATGCACTACATAAGCTATTATACATGATATACATACAAAACATGCACTACAAAACATATGCTATTATACATGATATACATACAATACATGCACTACATATGCTCAGCACTATTACATGTATAATAGTACCGTAGACAGGCACTTTTGACAACATAATATAGAGGTCAATGCTGTCAACTGCACCATGTTATACATGTATATAGAAAGTATAAATTACACAAGTCCACATTACTGATCAAATATGATTAAAAAATTAAATTCCGGACTCAACGGGCCCAACCTGTCCCGTATACACACCATACTACATGCTATACACTATGTTATATGTCTATACATGTACACTATGTCACATGTACATGTATATACACTACGTCACATGTGTATACATTTACACCATGTTACATGTGCATAAATGTATATATACATGTACACTATGTCACATGTACATAAATTCACATATGCATGTACACTATGTTGTCACACTGTATGTATATACATGTACATGTTTACTGTAGATACACACAGTAGATATGTAGATACATACAGTAGACATGTAGATACACACAGTAGATATGTAGATACATACAGTAGACATGTAGATACACACAGTAGATATGTAGATACATACAGTAGACATGTAGATACACACAGTAGATATGTAGATACATACAGTAGATATGTAGATACATACAGTAGACATGTAGATACACACAGTAGATATGTAGATACATACAGTAGACATGTAGATACATACAGTAGATATGTAGATACATACAGTAGACATGTAGATACACACAGTAGATATGTAGATACATACAGTAGATATGTAGATACACACAGTTACTGTAGACATGAGGATAAGAGCAGAGTTGGACTGAAAAAGGCAACATGTGAGAAATGGTTAGTTCATCATCCTCAAGCATTCCCAGGGTCAAACTGCCCTGAGCTGCATTAATAACTTCAATCACCTTATCAGCTGAATGTCTTGACAACTCTTAATGTAGAATAAAGTTTATTCTAGAAACTACACGGTTCAAACAGAATCTATGGCACATACATCTGAGATAATGAGTAAAAAGTACAAAATAATGATGAATTATAATTTCATCAACAGCATACTGAATTTAATACCATGTACAGCAGAGTGCACAATTAACATAACTTTGATTTAAATACATGGAGTTCACTTTTTGAGCGAAATGTTTTTAAATAATTAACATCACTTTTCAATTTATCATCTAACTGTTTGTTTGAAGAATCAAAGTGTATTTTATCTTGAAATTGTTTCTTAGGGAGATTTGCTATTCCCCATACATTCCCTAATGTTTTATTATCAAGATGGGGATATGGATTATATTTATCACTAAGAATATGAAATGGATTACCATCACCAATTCCATCTTTATTCCATGGTGATGGATCTTTAAAACTATATCCATTTTCCATATTCAATCTTACTGGTGAGATTATTAAACCAAAAGGCAGCAGTAATAAAACCAGAGTTTAATGCACTCATGTGACATCAGGAAAGTAGAATAAAGCTTGATCAAATTCCCACAGAGGGAAAGTTGCAGTAAATTTACAAAAGTTCCCACATATGGGATTTGCTGCAGCCAAATTCACAGAGACACAACCTCAGCCAGAGTTTGTGAGATTAGAAGGTCCGAGCTCAAATGTTGACCTTCTGCGGCCAACACTTCACCTGAAACATCTAATTATACCATCATTATTATAGAGAATTTTTGCAATTTGCTAAATTAAATTTAGAATACAGTGAATAAGGTTTTTCACTAAGTTCATGGCATCTTTGACTAACCTAGATATTACTCCTGTTTACAATCAGTGTTATGGTAGCCAGTAGATGCCATGATTAGTGTCAACCAAGGGCCCATGACTCCATAAGCAGTGTATGTATATTGGAGATACTCGTATACTTGTACGACAGTACCTACGTGTACATGTATAATATCTATTTATAGGCTGATATCCTCCAACGTCATACTCGGCTTACCAGGAGAAATCTACACATTCGGCACGATATTTATACTCAGTTATATATTTAAACCGATTGGAGTTGTCTTAGCTTTGGTCCTGTTCCTCCCCATCTTTAAACAGCTCAAGATCATCAGTGTATACGAGGTATGTATAATTCCTGACTCAGTGGCACATGATCACATGATCTACATGATCACATGATCTACATGATCACATGATCTACATGATCTACATGATCACCATGATCTACATGATCACATGATCTACATGATCTACATGATCACATGATCTACATGATCTACATTTGGATCAGGTTTCCAGCCATAAACTCATTTTCCATCACACGAATCTACCATAGAAATAGTTCTAACATCCATGGGTTGTTAAAATGTAGAGCTAGACTTGTATTACCTCTGTTACAGTACATAGAGAAGAGGTATGGGAAGGTGTTGAAGTACCTCATGCTTATAACTGGACTTCTAAACTGGGTAAGTCAATGTGTGCAGTGACAGCAGAGGCCAGGTGTACAGTGACAGCAGAGGCAAGGTGTACAGTGACAGCAGAGGTAAAGTGTTTTTCAAGTGCTTGTTGCAGTGCACCTAAATATATGTAGTTCTAGTGCATGTATCTCTGCTCCACTATCACCTACAGGTACTCAAGTTGAAGACAGTTTTGGAATTGTGGTAAAAGCTTTTAGCTTTTATTTGGCTCACAATAACTTTATTTTCAATTTGGCACAAGAGAAAATTACAGATGAAAAACACCTTTTTTGGCAAAAAGTTGCAGCTCTGTGAAATTTGAAATTTTAAGGCTTTGTTTTTCAAAATAAATAAATAAGTTAACAATATATTTTGTTGTTTATTTTGTAGCTGCTGTACACGACTCTAGTAGTCTATGGGCCAGCTCTATCTATATCAGTCGGTATGTGTGCACAAAGTAACACTGTACTACTGGGTGTAAGTATCGGGCTATGTAAGGTATGGGATAGAGTCCCTTGGCTATGTACACATATGTGACAAACCCCTACCGTTAAATACTATGAATTATTACCAATATCCAACATAGAGCATTGATCACTTCTATGTTCTACTTGTCTCTGTGTCAACACCAGATATCAACCTCGGAGAGGAGAATTTACAATTCCTTCTAGGCAAGACGTAACAACAATTAAACAATTTTTTTTAGTTTGAAATTTTAATTTGATACTCTTGTACATACTGTATATGATAACACACACCTGTATACAGTGTATATTTATCTTTGGCCAATTATAGACGAAAGCGTAGCAGTTGGAAATTTAAATATCAGGAAGTCTAAATATAGCGATTCTCTGTAATCAATAATCAGAGAATTTGAGATCTAAAAACTGCTGAGTAACACCTTTGATAGAAAGTTACTTTATGACTTTGACTGCGTAACCTAAACAGAGACCATTTGGACTACACATTTTAGCGCTATAGAATTGAGAGATCAGGAGAAATATACTATGAGGAGCTGTTCGTAAAATATGTTTTAAAATTAGCTGTCTCTGATATGTTCACTTCACCATCTGTACTTTACCTGCAGTCCATAGCTTCCTACCAGCTCATAATAGTGATATCTTCCATTTATAGTTACTGGGATGAACATCTGGTTGGCTGTGCTCTCCATCTCTCTGGTCGGGATTCTCTACACGGTGATGGTAAGCTAGCAACCAGAAATTTCCAAATACATTTATGTAATGTATTATTTGACTAATACACGTAAGGTCGAGCTTATCGTTTACATAGGAATTTCTAAATATTGGTGTGGGATAGATGTTTATTGCTAATCTGGGGAACATACTCGCAACTGAATTTATAATCTAAACTGGAAGTATACTGAGCTCTGAACCAACTAGTATACCTCTCATGTGGAGGCAACTCCTGAGGATTTCAGCTCCACATGTACATTGCATGTGGTATGGAGTGGGCTTTACATAGCTGTAGAATACATGCTCAGTCTACCATGATTATAGGGTGGGCTGAAAGCTGTGCTATGGGCAGACACAGTACAGCTGGTTATAATGGTGGCAGGAGTTCTATTAGTCATGGGATATGGCAGCATTAAAGAGGGAGGATTCACTCAAATAATTAAAGTCAATCAGCTGAGTGGTAGGATGGATATATTGGAGTAAGTATTAGGACTATTTATGCATCAAGACTACAATGTGCAACCCAGAAGAGTAGCAGTAATACGTGTTGTATTCCATCTAATGGTGTCACAATTAGGACTTACCTCCCCCTGCACACATACACACAGCTAGCTACCAACTATAAGCAGTTGGTTAATTGGAACTATTTGCTATAGATTATGTTTATATTCAAATGCTACCAGTAACAATTAACAGATTCACTTTCTCTGACACCTGCTGACTTTAGGGCATATTATTATAAACTACGGTTTGTTTGACTGTGTGTAACCTGAGTTATACCTTAATAGTAACAGCAACATAACTGTACTTTAGCAATAACTTACTGACATTGTATTGTTTGGCAAACATGGCTGGGACACCTTTTCCACTGAAAGAATCATTTCCTAGAACAGTAGATAGCAGCTTCCACAGTGTCACTCCAACCATAATAATCAAATGTATCTTTGGATTTCCTGCCAAATATTTGATGTAGAATAATATTGTTATTATTATGATAGATTAATGATACACTACTTGACGACGTGACGTGACGTATTCCTTCTCCTCTTTCTAGAAACTAGGGATGCAGAGTGAATTAATACGTATTTATTTTTGACACCTGAATACTGTACATAGGCCTGTACTACATACTGTAGGTAGTAGACTAGACTGACCTGTACTACATACTGTAGGTAGTAGACTATACTGACCTGTACTACATACCGTAGGTAGTAGACTAGACTGACCTGTACTACATACCGTAGGTAGTAGACTAGACTGACCTGTACTACATACCATAGGTAGTAGACTAGACTGACCTGTACTACATACTGTAGGTAGTAGACTAGAGTGACCTCTACTACATACCGTAGGTAGTAGACTAGACTGACCTGTACTACATACCGTAGGTAGTAGACTAGAGTGACCTCTACTACATACCGTAGGTAGTAGACTAGACTGACCTGTACTACATACTGTAGGTAGTAGATTAGACTGACCTGTACTACATACCGTAGGTAGTAGACTAGACTGACCTGTACTACATACCGTAGGTAGTAGATTAGACTGACCTGTACTACATACCGTAGGTAGTAGACTATACTGACCTGTACTACATACCGTAGGTAGTAGACTAGACTGACCTCTACTACATACCGTAGGTAGTAGACTAGACTGACCTGTACTACATACTGTAGGTAGTAGATTAGACTGACCTGTACTACATACCATAGGTAGTAGATTAGACTGACCTGTACTACATACCGTAGGTAGTAGACTAGACTGACCTGTACTACATACTGTAGGTAGTAGACTAGACTGACCTGTACTACATACCGTAGGTAGTAGACTAGAGTGACCTCTACTACATACCGTAGGTAGTAGACTAGACTGACCTGTACTACATACTGTAGGTAGTAGACTAGACTGACCTGTACTACATACCGTAGGTAGTAGACTAGAGTGACCTCTACTACATACCGTAGGTAGTAGACTAGACTGACCTGTACTACATACCGCTACCGTAAGTACTGGATAAACGTCAATCACATACAGCAGGTGATCATACTTGGTATTTCATTTCTAGCTGTTTGCTTTTAGACCTTCCAAGTTTTTAGACTTTGATCCCAGAGCCCGGCACTCAATATGGAGTCTGGGAACACATGGTATTATCCTACTAATCACTGCATATGGTTATAGTCCTCAGTCTACCCAGAGAGCGCTGGCTTTGAAGTCCAACAAAGACATGGTGATGTAAGTATCTTTGTGTGTTTCTAACAATCATTGGTTTTAGCAGACTACTAAGGTAGTTATTAGTAATTGTCTGCTCTATGTCTGGAATGCCTAACGGAAGTATACGAGTATCCATTAGTATTTTTCAGACATTATTTTAGTTTTAGTAACTTAAGAATGCTAATATACATGTACATGTGGACTATAGGATGCTAATATATATGTATATATGATGCTAATATAGTATATTTATGATGCTAATATATAATATATAAGGTGCTAATATCTCTGATTTTGTAGAGCTTATAGTGTATGTGCCTTGGGAACTATCCTGTTTGGAGTTGTCTGCTCTCTGCTGGGACTGATTATATTTTCCCACAACAAGTATTGTGATCCCGTAGCCAATGGAGATATATTCACCAAAGATCAGGTAAGTTTACACACACGTTTCAATAACATACATGTAGCATTGATTGATTGTAATTCGGTTAGTTTCTTCTGTGCATTACGTATATGTGTTACAGGTTTACCCTCTGTATATTGTATGTGCTACAGGTTTACCCTCTGTATATCGTATGTATTACAGGTTTACCCTCTGTATATTGTATATCTAACAGGTTTACCCTCTGTATATTGTATGTGTTACAGGTTTGCCCTCTGTATATTGTATATCTTACAGGTTTACCCTCTGTATATTGTATATCTAACAGGTTTACCCTCTGTATATTGTATATCTTACAGGTTTACCCTCTGTATATAATGCAGCTGCTAGGTCACCTACCAGGATTACCTGGTCTCATCCTATCGTCTATATTCAGTGCATCTCTCAGGTTAGTGATCTCTAATATTAAACTAAACACTTTTCATGGTAAATTTCTAAATATACAAAACTTACAATTATTTAATCATAACTTTTGGTGATAGGAACAACTACTAGAGAAAGAACCCTGCTTGTACAATATTCTAGCAGACTCCTACCAGTAGCCAAAAAAATCAAGTGACCTGGTACAGCACTCTATTGTAAATACGTGTAGAAAGCAATAATATACTATTATATGAACAGACAAACCGTATCAAATCTCTGATGACTATGACTTTAAATATCTATTTCTCCAGCACAATTAGCTCCATATTGAATGCTGGAGCAGCCGTTATACTCAACGACTGTGTACGGCCATTTAAACCAAACCTGAGTGAGAGAAACGCGACGATTTTATCAAAGATCTTCTCCCTTTTATTGGGAGTTATCTCTGTTGTACTGTGTGTGTTTGCTCGTTACTTTGGAACCAGCTTGTTATCGGTAAGCATGAGTCTGTAGTAAGCCTTCTATATTTATTATGGTGCATTTGCCGGAGACAAATTGGTCAGCTACGTTCTGAGAGTATCTAACACATGATTTCGTAAATGAATCTTGAATAATTCGAAAAATTCTACAAAATTCATTGTGTGTTTATGCAGCATTTGCTCTTTATAGATGGGTCTGACATTTGTTGGTGTATTCGGAGGTTCAACATTCGCTGCCTTTACGATGGGTATATTTATGCCTGTGATAAACAGTAAAGGTGCTGTCATTGGCTATATCGCTGGAAGCCGTAAGTTGACATTTCCAGTGTAACACACGTAGCTTGTTATGTTCTCCAGTGTCGTGTTTTTGTTGTACATGTATTATAGATAATTATAGGATAGCATTGTAGTGTTCAATATGTGATGTATATCTAAAATATTTTATTAGAAACCAAATATTCTTGCATATCATCTCTATCTCTATCTAGTGTATACGTGTAACTTGTCCATCTTCAGTCTACGCAGCATGGACAGGATTCGGTGGACTGATAAACAAACCATACGTCTACCACTACCCAGTAACTACAGCTGGATGTAACATAACAGACACTAGTATACTGGCTAACATATCCTCTCCAGTGTATGACCCCAGTACATGGGACCCCCAGTCTCACTACAGGTATGTTATGACACACAGGCTATAATATATGGCACCCTGTACCCATTCATTATGGAGCTACTACTAATACGGTGAATCAAATAACAACTATTGTTGAAAGTTTTTATACCAACAACTAGGATGTCTGTACAAATATTATTGACATGTAATACAGGATGATGACTTCATCAATATATCCATACTTACAGAACTGGAGTATCTGCTCTGTATGATATCTCATATCTATACGTTGGTACTGGAGGTTCCTTGGTCACTCTTATAGTATCTCTCATATTCAGCTTGATTCTTGGTGAGTCCTGGTTACTAATCCTCATTCTGTACAACATCGAAAAATAATGACATCACTTCTTGTAAAATAGGAAGTCTTCTACGTTTATGTCAACTTTCTCTCCACTGAGTCAAAGGCCTTAACAGTGACAGTGTGACAAAGCATGTACATACATGTACATCATTCACATTGTCGTTTTGGCCACGGATAGTGTTGCATCTCTAACACTCATTCCAGCAAGAGAAGATGATAAACTGATAGATAGAAGACTTCTCTCTCCTCTGATTCTGAACAGGTGCTGCCTGATGCCACGTAGTTGGAGAGCAAGGATAGACATGAGTGACATCAACAAGAAGGTACAATGTACTCTTATAGCATAAAGCAATTCCAAAACTCTTAGTCATTATAGAGTTGTCTTTCCTTAGCAATTATAGCTACAAGAGAAGACAACTATAAGTACATGTAGATGCAGGCATAATAGGATTACTGTATTGCTCAGGTACTCAGACTATTAGACTGGTTGGTCCACTTCTATTATAAAACTAAACATTTAACACAAAATATATGGTTATTGTGTTATATAATATTCAATTTGATACAGTATTATTGTTTTGGTAGCAAATTACAATCATGTGTATGGATGTATTATAGTATGTATTATACTATACTATAATAATTCTGTATCTGTATGTTGTAGACTGAGAGTCAAAAGTTTGGTAGAAGTATAAGTACTCTAGAGCCAATGGAAGGTAATGTAAATCCAGTGTGTGAGAACCAAGGCTGTGATGAATCCACTAGCTCTAAACTTTAGAAAGAGGAGAGAGACTGGACTATTACTACAGGTTCACTTAGAGTTATGTAGCTTTGTACTGTATAATCCCATCATAGTCAAAGTATTTAGTAGTACTGTATAATCCCATCATAGTCAAAGTATTCAGTAGTACTGTATAATCCCATCATAGTCAAAGTATTCAGTAGTCCTGTATAATCCCATCATAGCCAAAGTATTCAGTAGTACTGTATAATCCCATCATAGTCAAAGTATTCAGTAGATACAGTCATGTAACTATACACTCTGTTGCATAATACAAGTAAGTCATGTAATATAATCTAGCATGTGGCATGAATTTAGTAATAGTAACCGTAATATAGCAACAGTATGTTAGTTTCCATAGTAGTCATAATATAGCAACAGTATGTCAGTTTCCATAGTAACCGTAACATAGCAACAGTATGTCAGCTTCCATAGTTACCGTAATATAGCAACAGTATGTCAGTTTCCATAGTAACCATAATATAGCAACAGTATGTCAGTTTCCTTAGAGTGTATGATATGATAACTAGCTTACTACTTTGGTTAGGACGAGGGGTACACCGACACATTGTGTTACTATGTAACTACTAATCTACACTAATCATTTTGAGTTGTGTTCCCTGTCACGCATGACAGTAAACAATCACAATGTATTCCTGCTATCTTTATAATGGTAGTATCACTATCATCTAAATACATTATCTAGATTTGAATGATGGACTAATAAAGTTATATTCAGAAGGACTATTGTTATTACAGGAATAACACAACGTAGTCTGTTATGGGGAAATTAAAATATATTGTAAAGTTTTGAGCTGTCCGTCAAAGAGCTACAGTAACCAAATCCAATTCAGTTGCGATAAAATAGAATTGCATATAAAGAGGATTAAGAATAAAAAGACCACAAGAAACAATCACAATTTGGCACAAATAAAGACATTATGCACATGTACATGTACATGATTGTAGTCCATATGCATTTATAAATAATGTTGTGGTATAGCTGAATTTAGTGTGCACATAACACTGTCTAATCAGCATTATGTAGACCTAATAGCTTGTCTCAGCACCATATTGTGTTCATTTATATAATTACATAATATCATATTGGCAATATTGTAAGAATAATTAATTTTTGCAATGCAGTTTATTTTTCTAATACAGTTTTATTCTTGTAAAACAAATTCACTTTTGCAGTTTGGTTAGTAGCATGTCTATAGAAATGGACAGCAGATGCTGCCAATCTTTCTGCACAGCTCAGCTTGTTAGTGTAATCTGTGACACCAGGTAGAAAGTATCGTACACTAACCGTATTACACTGTTGTATTACACTAACCGTATTACACTGTAACCGTATTACACTGTAACCGTATTATACTGTAACCGTATTACACTGTAACCGTATTACACTGTAACCGTATTATACCGTAACTGTATTACACTGTAACCGTATTACACTGTAACCGTATTACACTGTAACCGTATTATACTGTAACCGTATTACACTGTAACCGTATTACACTGTAACCGTATTACACTGTAACCGTATTACACTGTAACCGTATTACACTGTAACCGTATTACACTGTAACCGTATTACACTGTAACCGTATTACACTGTAACCGTATTACACTGTAACCGTATTACACTGTAACCGTATTACACTGTAACCGTATTACACTGTAACCGTATTACACTGTAACCGTATTACACTGTAACCGTATTACACTGTAACCGTATTATACTGTAACCGTATTACACTGTAACCGTATTACACTGTAACCGTATTCAGGGCCGTAGCCACCTTTACGGCCAGTCCGGCCAAAGCCGGGCCACTTTTTCAGCACCGAAAGTCCATTTTTACTCTTTTCAACCAGTTAAAAGTGGGCGTCGCAGAAACGGCCATTTTATCAAGCGTAACCAAGGAAACCGCTAAGATCGTTTCAAGGGCAAGCAATGAGCTCTGAAATATTTCTAACAGTGATACTTGACAATCACAGCAGAATTTACTGTAGAACTCACTGCCAAACTATTAGTTCAGGCTTTTTAATGTTTTCTACCCGAGTTAGTATTAGTGTTAGAAGTGATGAAATACAAAGAGCGCAGTCTAACATAAAAGTGGAAATTTTGAAACAAATCACATGTACAGAAATCACGAAAATACATTATATTGAAACAATGGCTTCACAGAAGAGAAAGCTTAAACTCACAGATTTCTTCACTAGTACCAACACAAGGTTTGTATTAATACATTTGTACATGTTAAAATAAATGGATTGTTGGCATGCAATAGTCGATGGCACTGTTTAAATTAATAATTTTAATTTATGAAAATTGGTCTTCAGCTGACCAATTTTTAGTAGATTGACTTAAAATCAGCTACAATTTATTTTAAAATTAATAGTTATACTAGCAATAGAATATTGATAACATAGTTCTTTAGTTTACATTATAATTACGAAATTCAAAGGTATTTTTTAGTTAAAAAATAGACTACACAAATTAATTGTTAAATAATAATACACCATTGATTCTACATAGAATTTTATTTATACATCAACTACTCTGGTTAATGCAATAAAATAGTGAAAAAATGGGTGTTAACCAATTGAATCATCTTTTGTCTTGAATTATAATTTCATAATATACCCTTATTTTAAGCCAGTGTTTGTATTCTTGGTTTACATTTGAGTTTATAATTACAGAATTGATCTTTCTTATTACTATAGGAAGGAGCTCAAAGATACAGACGGGTCCAGTGCACCAACCGAGTCTAGTGCACCAACGGAGTCCAGTGCACCAACCAATGAAGCCACCACATCTGTGAACACTAGTGTGGAACCATGTATGGCAGAAATATCACACAAATCTGCTTTAATGCCTTTTGACGGTGAGCTTATAACCTTGGACTAAATAACTTTATTGTTATCCCTCACATCTTTCTTAATGCATGTATGGTAAAAACAGTTACATTTATATTTGATATTAATATTGTACATTAACATATTTCAGATCCTATGTTTCCTGAACATCCCTTTATTCCAAATGCCAGCTTTGTTTTCCCAACAAGACTGTTTGGTAAAGGTGAGAAAGCTCGGGCTAAAAGGTGCTCTATCGCTGCAGTTTCCAACTTTGGATGGGTGCACTATGACGTAGCAAGGGATGTCATCTTCTGTCACACCTGTGTGATTGCCATGAAACGACGTAAGGGGTTTAAATACTACACATCAGAAGACTTCTGTATAGTTGTAAATACATGCAAGAATAGTACAATTAGTCTAACATGTCACTCAAATAATGCATCTGTATGCATATGTACCTGTATTGGTAATATCATTCTCCTTCTTAGTATCTTGTGGCAATCCTAGTTGTTATTGTTACTCTATCTTGCAGAAATTGTCAGGAGTAGTAAGCAAGAAAAGGCTTTCACTACCATTGGCTTCTGTGTTTGGAATGACATAGGAAGGTCACTCAAGAAGCATAGCACAAGCGAAATGCACATTGAAGCTACAATGAAGCTGGCTATCCCCAAAGATTATGCAAGTAGGTGTGATGTGTGTTTTATTTACAAGGTACACTGAGAGATATAGATCAGCTACTCACATTGTTGCTAATATTCAATTACTTCATAAACTAACATTTGCATCAATTGCATGGAATTTTGTACTTTAGAAACAATTGATGAATACACTGAAGAAAATGTTTCAAATAAGAGAATGGCCAACAAGATGCTCTGTAGACTTATCACTGCGCTCAAGTATCTTGCGCAGAACAACATAGCAATACGTGGTGACACTGATGCTTCTGGCAACTTTATTCAGCTGCTTCACCTTTTGTCTACACAAGACCGTGACCTTGAAGAATGGTTAAAAAGAACTCAATCCTACACCTCTCCAGAAGTACAGAATGAGATAATAAAACTTATGGCTTCAGAGGTAACACGTACAGTGATTGAAAGAATTAAAACATCGGGTAGCTACACAATCATGGTTGACGAGTCTACCGATGCCAGTAACCATGAGCAAGTGGTATTTTGCTTTAGGTGAGAAACTTTTTTGTTATCTAATAGTCGTAAAATGTAATTTTGTCAGATTATTTCTACCAGTAAATATACTGGCCACAATTATACATCTGAGTATATACATGTACATGTATTTGAAATTGCTGGTTCAGTAATTTATCAAAGTATGTATGCATTAATTTGTAGATGGGTCGATGAAAATTTAATTCCCCATGAAGATTTCTTGGGTCTATATAAAGTAGAAAAAACCAATTCAGAATTCCTGGTTAGCGTGATCAAGGATGTCCTGCTAGCTATTGGCCTTCCCCTACAACAATGCCGAGGACAATGCTATGATGGTGCTAGTGTGATGAGTGGAGTAAAAAGTGGAGTGGCAACGAAAATTCTGCAGGTAGTTATGGAAATTCCTTCAACTCTGTTTAGTAGAGGCTTGTAAATAGCCAAAATAATGTGTGAATCAATATGTTCAATTGTATCTTTATAATGGTTATGTAGAGTAGCAAATTTAACATGTTTTAACTTTGCTGTGGCTATGGAATTGTATACGGATACGAATATTAATATGCATGTAATACACATGTACATTGTATGTAAACTGCACACCACTTGCATTTACACAGGAAAACAGCAAAGCCATTTATATCCATTGCTGCGCCCACAATTTAAACTTAGCTGTTCAGGACACAGTTAAAAACGCAACACTAATGCGCAACACCTTGGATGTAAGCTGTGAGGTAACCAAGCTAATAAAGGCTAGTCCTAAGAGAGAAGGATGGCTGGAGAGTATAAAGGATAGGAGTCGATATGGTGAAGAGGATGACGATTTTAGTAAATCTGGAATCAAACTCTTCTGCCGAACTAGGTATGAAAAACTGCATATTTACCTGTTACTTACTGCATTGCTGCTGTTTTCACTGTTTTAACATTCTTCTTCTACATAATATAAAGTTCTTTGTTTGTTTTATACAGATTATTGGGTGAGTACTCTGCAGAAGCTTGCGGCTAGTGATTTATGTTATAACAGCTCATACATGTATAACAAACACTGTTGTAGACTATATTTTCCAAGAGTGCTTCTTGTAATTTCTATTTACATAGAAAATAATTTATGAAAAGATTTATTAAAATATGTGAGTGAGTGAGGATTTATATGGTTCGAAGTTGCAATCACCAAACTTCTCAACACAGTGTGGCTTCTGTGCTTCTCACGCTACTAATGTGACTTTTTTGCCACTAACTCTTAAAATGCAACAAGTGGAATTTCTTCCCCTGCTTATTTCATTGTCAAACTTCTCTTGTGCAAGAGATGTAATTATTACAATTCTCTGTCACATTAATTTGCTTTAGATGGACTGTTAAAGCAGAGACACTCAGTGGAATTATAGAGAATTATTGCCATCTACAGACTTTATGGGAGGAGATTCTCGAGGAGCCTATAGATTCCGATGTTCGCGTAAAGGTCATGGCTGTTAAAAGTCAAATGGAGACTTTTGATTACTTGTTTGGTGGGTGTAAATCACACATGCTCAGATTCATGCATGCACAGGATCAGCTAGATTTGTTGAATTGTAATTCATTGTAGTTTTAATAGTTGGTTGTTTTCAATATTACAGGACTAATGCTTTCTCGCACAATATTGGGGATCACTGACAACCTTTCTCGTAGCCTCCAGTCATCTACTTTAACTGCTTTAGCTGCTCGTCAGTTAGCTGATGATGTGTTGACTGTGCTGACAGCCATGCGAGTGGAGAGCCAGTTTGATCTCTTCTGGGAAAAAGCTAACAAAGCAAGGACCAGACTAGGTATGATTGAACTCTTCTATAGCATACAAGCAAATCTGTTGGTCAGATGTGTATAAAAAGTGTATTATTTCAAATTCTTGTCCTGTTGGTGGCAGATTAGATTAGTGATTAGTGTTTTGTAATTTAGGAACTGCAGAAGCAACTCTCCCACGTCGAAAGAAGGTCCCGGCACGACTTGACGGATCTGCTGCTCACCACCACCACGCTACTGCCAAAGAGATGTACAGGGCAGTATTTTATCAAGTAATTGATTTGACCAAGGCTGCTATAGCCCAAAGATTCCATCAAGAGGGAATCAAATTTGTCTCGAATATAGAGCAACTAATATTGAAGGCTGCAGATGGTGACGACTACCAGTCATATCTATCCTCTGTCATCGATAAGTATGCTGATGATTTTGATATAACTTATCTAGAGAGTGAGCTGTATTCTTTAAGCCTTCTTGAACAAAATTTCAAAACACTCACAGTATTTGTTGAATGGCTACAAGAGAACAACAGAACTTTGCTATATCCGCAAGTTACTAAGTTAGTTCGACTTGTTTTGGTGCTGCCAGCATCAAATGCTTGTTCAGAGCGCTCCTTCAGTGCAATGAGGCGTTTAAAAACTTTCCTTAGATCCTCAATGACCCAGCAAAGGTTGAATAACCTCATGATGTTGCATGTACATAGAGATCTGTGTGCATCAGTCGATCCACAAGCTGTTATTAAGGCTTTTGTTTCTGGGCACCATGATCGCAGCAGAAGAATAGCTGTGGACCAGTAAACACTTATGATTGTAGCCATTCTATTGCTACATCGTTCTTTTTCTGTTTATATTTACTGTCCAAGTTTTAGTACTGGTGTACTTTTGGCTATGACATGTTGCCATTTAATTTTATCAGATACAAAGTTTATGCCATATGTACATGAAATATTATTTCTTTATTTAATTTCTTGTATTTACATTGTAAGTATACTATATAATTACTGAATCCCCCTATAGTACACACTGTTTAGTATACAGATGCGTATTCTTGTTTACCTACATTCTCATTTACCTACTTGGATAAGCTATCTGCCACCCAATATAAAAAACACCTCTCCAATAAAATACATGTACATAATAGATGTATATACAATGTATAATATAGTGATTTTGTTTGCCGTTCTAATAGATTTACTTACTACCGACATGAGTGCGCAATTTGTCCTTGGCGTTTATACAAGCTATATCTGCAAGTGCGATCATAGCACTGTGTAGTTTTTCATCATGTGCCCCAACTTTTATCACATCCACATTATGGCCTTGGTAAGCCATGAGGGGTGGCAAGTGTGTAGTTAAAGCTAGGCACATGTATAGTTATAGCAGAAAATGAATATTTTATATTAAACAGTGTACATTGCTCGCACAATATACCCACCCATATGGATGTTGACACAGCTAATGCAAAAAATGATGTTCAGTAAATAGGGTTACCATCTTTCAAGAGGATAGCTCTATGGTTTCATGGACTGCAATGTTTGAGGCTCACTTGCCAGGAAAAGGCATATTTTAAAGCTGCTCAGGCAAAAATTTTCCGGGGGAGGGCCCCCGGACCCCCCTCCTGCGGGAGGGCGCTAGAGCGCCCCTCCCGCACCCACCCCGCCATGAAAGTGGCAGGGTCACTCCTGAAAGTGGGGATACAGCCCTGACCGTATTACACTGTTGTATATTTGTTATAACTTTCTACCACTACCACTGCTACTACTAATAACTCTGGGTTGGTATACCCTTGAGCAACGTCTGTGCATTATATACATATATATACATGTATACTATATATCAATGTTTAACTCTGTTAATGTACGAGCATGCATTACCTTCATGTTTCTGTTTGTTGAGGACATGACACAAATAAACCAGAAATACACACCCCCACACTAGTATGCTTTGACAGATAACACAGAAACTGTTACACATGGTTTCATTGCATCACAAAAGTTTTAAAAATACTAGAAGCATGATAAATAAAATTTGGTCAACGTTTTGCACAAGTTGATTGTAGGGTGATGGTGGATGCTATTACCAATATAATACATGTATAATTATATATGATGTATTTTTAGCAAGGAATTTATTTTTGAGCAGTCAGAGACTTGTTTCAAATCCATGAAAATACCAGTCCCTGACTGGGGTTTGAACCCGGGGCCTTTACGGCACCTAATCGCCTAGCACAGTGAACAGAACATGCTACCACTACACTAGCTCAGCAACCTTAAAAAAGGAAGCTTCACAATTGAGCAGTAACATGCTCTGAGCGAACTGCACACGAGGCACCCCTCTTATTATGGCCACCTTGCGCCTCAAACCCCAGTCAGGGACTGGTATTTTCATGGATTTGAAACAAGTCTCTGACTGCCCAAAAATAAATTCCTTGCTAAAAATACATCATATAGATATATATATATATATAAAAAATGGCCAAACCCCTTAATATAATATAATATATGTATTTCACTAGTACTTCCACCCCGCATCTGCCAGTCAGAGCATCAAGCAGTTATGAACTTTTTTTCACTCTCTCATAAATCTAGCAAGTTTAATTGAGTGGGTGCCAAACAAGACACAATATGATCTAACTGATAGCCTTAGGATCTGTGGTTCCTATACCCTAGCGCTATGGTAATATATATCATTATCATTACTCTAGGGCCTAGGCCAGCATTTTATTGCAAATGACAATGCAATTTACATGCATATGTATGTCAAAAAACCCAAAGAAGCCTTACATATAAAAACTTACAGGTGCTTTCTCCAAAATTGATAGAATCATAATATTGTGTAGTCACTGTTGCCATGGAAACCCTCATCACAGTCACCCCAAGAATATAAACACTTCTTTCTCAGCACAAACCACAGTGGAACTGGAGTAGACTAGATGTTGCATAGCTAATGATAATAACCATTGTGGTCTATTATAATTATAATATCAGGTGTGTACAGAGAAGTATAAAGAGAGTGATAAGTGCATAGTTTAGACATGGCTGCCGCTGCTGCTGCTGCTGCTCCGTTGTTCACGTGGCCAGACTATCTGGTTCTCGCTGTAATGTTACTTCTGTCAGCTGCCATCGGGTTCTACTACGCGTTCACAGGAGGAAAACAGAGAACTACACGGGAATATCTTATGGCGGATCAGAACATGCACTGGTTTCCTGTCGCGTGCAGTCTGCTAGCCGGGTGAGTTTACTATAACAGAGCTATAGCATAGCGTACATGTACATACACTATATGTACATATTTTAGCTACACTATATACATGTATACTACACACACTATGTACATGTATAATATACTAATACATGTATATATTCTACAATATTAACATTACAATGTACACACTATACAAGTTTAGCAATATCTACGGCCATATGTGAGCATATTCTCTCTGTACTTTACTATAGACTTTCAATATAGAACTGATATTCAACATTCAGATGTCCGTAACACATGAATCCTGTCACAGTATTTCAGTTATACAGTTATATTATAGCTCTTCTCTTTTTTCACAGAGAAGCTATAATACATACGTGTATAATAATTAATGGTAGCCTACACACAGAATATATCACTATGTGTGATGTAATTTTATTACTAATAATATATACTATGTAAAATGTTACTGGTAATATATTACATACTATGTAATATATTACTAGCAATATATTACATAAGTATGTAATATATTACTAGTAATATATTACATAGTATGTAATATATTACTATTCCTGTAAATTAGTAATATAGTATGTTAATTTTTTTAACATCTCTCCTAGTAATAGCATATTACATTTACATGTACATATACTATAATTTATAGAGACCAGCAGGAACAAGAAAATAGTAAACAAGTAGTATTGTTGTTACTGCATTGGCCACTGGTCACTTGTCACCATCCACTGGTAATTTAATTGTTTGTTGTTAATACATGGTCAGCATAGTCATAATATTTGTGAGCTAATTATACAGCACAGTGAAACAACTCAGAGACTCCTTGCTTGCCAAACCACAGTAGGTCATACTTGTAATTATATCATATATTCTCTAGTAGTAAGTGTACATACATGATAAATGTGTAGCCTACATGCATATACTACATGCATATACTACATGCATATACTACATGCATATACTACATGCATATACTACATGCATATACTACATGCATATACTACATGCATATACTACATGCATATACTACATGCATATACTACATGCATATACTACATGCATATACTACATGCATATACTACATGCATATACTACATGCATATACTACATGCATATACTACATGCATATACTACATGCATATACATGTACAATAATACAATATGTACCTAATTCATATTAATGTGTGGTCATGTGTATTGGTGTATTCACTTCCTGCAGTACATGTACAATAAAGCATTATATTACATGTAAATTAACACGTCCCATAGATTAATACTAATCCTAGCAATGATCAGTCTAATCCACACCAGGATGTTATAGTATTATTTATGAATATTTAATATACATAACTAACACATTAATTACATATTATGTTTATTGTAATCCTCTATGATACTGGAAAAAGCTCTCCTTCTTGGTAGATTACTCTGTATATGTATAACATGTACATGACTTGTATTCTGTATGTCCAACTGCTTCCTGTTTCCTACTGGAACACTCCTTCACCTGTGAAGGACCTGCCCGTAGCTAGTGAAGTAGTGTAACAGTACATGCATATAATAAACCTTCATTTATCTTATGCACATTGTATTTACATGTATGTATATGTGTCGTTAAACAAGAGTTCTCAGCATTTAGGTAAGCAGGAGAGGGGTGTTTCCCTTGGTTAAGGGGGTAGGTGTTTCCCTTGGTTAAGGGGTTAGGTGTTTCCCTTGGTTAAGGGGGTAGGTGTTTCCCTTGGTTAAGGGGGTAGGTGTTTCCCTTGGTTAAGGGGGTAGGTGTTTCCCTTGGTTAAGGGGGTAGGTGTTTCCCTTGGTTAAGGGGGTAGGTGTTTCCCTTGGTTAAGGGGGTAGGTGCTTCCCTTGGTTAAGGGGGTAGGTGTTTCCCTTGGTTAAGGGGGTAGGTGTTTCCCTTGGTTAAGGGGGTAGGTGGTTGAATTGGAGGGTGCAATGGAGAGCCACCTCTGAGTAAGAGAAACTTGAGGCCAAGGTCATAGATATAATATTATAG
Organism: Bugulina stolonifera; assembly: GCA_935421135.1. NCBI lineage: Eukaryota > Metazoa > Bryozoa > Gymnolaemata > Cheilostomatida > Bugulidae > Bugulina > Bugulina stolonifera. Next base: position 35,760,181 of record OW285187.1, read on the forward strand.
ACTATATATAGACTTATTATATTGCATTCTATATACTGTAGACTACAAACTGTAGACTGTAGATTATACATAGGATCAACGTGTTGAAACTACATGTAGCTACCTCATTACTGCTGTAGTCTGCATGCATAGACCTGTATACCTGTAGACTATGACTTGACTTGAAACAGTTAACTAAATGCTACATGTATAAATGTAGTTTGCCCCATTGTGTAGACATTCAGTAATTCAGTACACATGCACTTGTAGATTTATATCCTCAAATGCTCTGCTCGGTTTGCCAGGAGAAATTTACACGTTCGGCACAATATTTCTCCTCAGTTATATCTTTAAACCAATTGGAGTTGTCTTAGCTTTGGTCCTGTTCCTCCCCATCTTTAAACAGCTCAAGATTATCAGTGTATACGAGGTATGTATAGCTTATAGCTGTTATATATGCAGTTAACAATATACAGAAGATACAATGTAATTCATGCAAATCAACGTGTAATATATTACTACATGCATATCAAGTCCAGATATAACTATATCAAGTCTATATATCACTATATCAAGTCCAGATATAACTATATCAAGTCCAGATATCGCTATATCAAGTCCAGATATAACTATATCAAGTCTAGATATCGCTATATCAAGTCTAGATATAACTATATCAAGTCCAGATATAACTATATCAAGTCCAGATATAAGTCTCTGTATCAAGTATAGATGTGTCTTTATTGAAAGCCAAGTGAAGACTGAGACAATGAACCGTAAAACAGTCCCCTTTATATAGTATAAGGACTTCCGGCCGACGTAAGGTCGGGAAAAGACGACGTGTGGTCGTCCGGAAGTTGCGCAACAAGATGGCCGCCGGAAGCCCGACGGCCGACCCAAAATAGGTCGGGTTCTACAAAAGTTGCTTATAATGGTCCAATTCATGTACAAAATGAATATCAATGGATTCTGAGAGGTCGGGCCTCTGTACATGGGTATAAAAGGCATAAAAGACTTAGTAATAATCATACATGAGTGCACATTAGTATGTAATAGGTATAAACACATGAATACACGTATATAGACAGTAATTAAATGGTTTAACATGCAATACAATTGAATGTAAGTATACGAGCAACTAAGTATGAGAGTTTGAGTGTCAGCTGAGTAGCGCTGTGACAACTACTAGGCACTTAGGGTGCTGTAGGTCTTTGTCCGGTAGCTGGAGTCGTATACAAATGTCCTGTACCATTACAATATATATGTATATATAATAATATAGTAATATACATGTATATATAATAATATTATAATATACATGTATATAATAATATAGTAATATACATGTATATATAATAATATAGTAATATCCATGTATATATAATAATATAGTAATATACATGTATATATAATAATATAGTAATATACATGTATATTATAATATTATTATATATACATGTATATTACTATATTATTATATATACATGTTGTTGATGTAAACCAAATAAACTAAACTAAACTAAGCTATATAATTACCATGCAGTTCTCACCTAAGTTGTATTACCTCTATTACAGTACATAGAGAAGAGATATGGGAAAGTGTTAAAGTACCTCATTCTTATAACTGGACTTCTAAACTGGGTAAGTCAAAGCTTAAGTGCTACTTTATGTTCTTATAACATCTCTGTAGCCTTAGATCCTGGTTTGTGGTTAAGGTTTGGACAGTCAACAAATAATATATAGAGAAGATAACTCTTCCGCTACAGTTTTGATGAAAGGAAAAAGCTATCTGGAATCTCTTCACTTCTGCACCAGACTGGACTTAGTAGTGATCAACATCACATATACTGGATAGAGTATTACTTGTTAGAATACAAACCTGGTAGGAGTAAGGACAGTGATTATAGGACAGACTTCTACCTGACGTTTCATACTGAATATATTGATTGAACCAACGTAGAAGGGAATCCCATCTACATGGGGATTGCCTAAGCTAATAGTCAACTAGTGGAGAATGGAATAGATATTTTAGCCGAATCAGTCTCTTACTCCTTGGTCTAACTAAGTACCCTGGTAATACTACATGTAATGCTATAGGGATAAGGTACATAACAAGTATCGGTATCAGTTATAATAATTTACTTGCAAGTAAGCTAAAATAAGTAAGTTAGTGAGTTAAAATTCTACAGAGCAATTATGCAGTTATTGTCACTAATTACTGTAAGTAGCTGTTTGTACAAACAACTGGCTACGAATCATCTGCTCATTGACCTCAACAATTTGAGTAGACAGGTATTTCTTTGTGACACAGTGAAACATGTCTAAAAATAGGCAGTCCAATTTGAGAATTTGTTTACAGGTGATAGAAAAAGAGTTGCTAATTATTGCGTAAAGGTTGTTAAAAAACCATATTTTATAGAATATGTCATAGTCTTTTTGTCACTATAAAAATTCCAAAGTTTGTCAACCAGTTATTTGGCAACCTTAATATTCAGGAAATTGCTCATTTAATAGAATTCTGCAGCCAAAACTCCTCATCCTCGCCTACATGTACACGCAGACGCAGCCTATATCCTATGTTACAGTGAATGCCTACATGTACACGTAGCCTATATCCTATGTTACAATGAACGCCTACATGTACACGCAGCCTATATCCTATGTTACAGTGAACGCCTACATGTACACGCAGCCTATATCCTATGTTACAGTGAATGCCTACATGTACACGCAGCCTATATCCTATGTTACAGTGAACGCCTACATGTACACGCAGCCTATATCCTATGTTACAGTGAACGCCTACATGTACACGCAGCCTATATCCTATGTTACAGTGAACGCCTACATGTACATGCAGCCTATATCCTATGTTACAGTGAACGCCTACATGTACACGCAGCCTATATCCTATGTTACAGTGAACGCCTACATGTACACGCAGCCTATATCCTATGTTACAGTGAACGTAGCTCAACACAATTAATAATACACTAAATAGTAAACTCTACTTCCAGCTCTAATCCACTTTATTAACTCGCACTAATCCTACCACAGATATTATAAGCTATATAGCCTGGGGGCACGACCTCCAAAATATCCAGTAAATATGTCGATGGTTGGTGGGAGAATATATGCTGAACAGTTTTTAGAAACCCAAGCTAATAGTCTAATCCTATAGAAACTTGTTGCTCAAACGATTTACCAAATCATCTGCCAATCACTCTGGTAGGTGTGATCAGGACGGTGTTATTGACTGCAATAATTTTTGGTAGAGAATACAATTGGGAGTTAGGTGCAGAAGAGGAGAAATTTGAGATTGAAGCAGGAGAAGTTGTCTTTTCTATGTTTTGTTGGTTGACAGCCCTTACCCCAAACCCCAACCCCAAACAAGGAACTAACGCTATCTAAATTTCTCCACTACTTCACCTAACAGGCAATTGGGTGGTTGGATTACATACATGTACGTGTACCTTGTGCCCTCTCTCCTTCCTCTCCAACATGCATACACATACCAGGTGACCCCTCTCCCCCTTCCCCTTCCCCTTCCCCTTCCCCTTCCCCTGACATAACTAAGCACACCAGCATGTAATGTAAACACCTGGGACTACATTATATACATCAACATCTAGAGCTTTAAACAGAAAAATAATAATGTAACAACCTACAAACCCAATATAGTTCAGATTGCAGTGAGCACCATGTCTATGAGACAGCTAGTAGCTACTAGTAACTAGTAACTACTTTGGTCCTACATCTAAATATCTACAAACCCAATATAGTTCAGATTGCAGTGAGCACCATGTCTATGAGACAGCTAGTAGCTACTAGTAACTAGTAACTACTTTGGTCCTACATCTAAATATCTACAAGTGTGGGTAAGAGATTCTTGTACTGCTCTCTCTAACAAAATATTACAAATCATGATCTATATAGTGTCTAGTCAATTCTAAATTACATGATTGTAATATGAACAATTTAATTTTTATTCTGTTGTAGATGCTGTATACCACTCTAGTAATATATGGACCAGCCCTGTCTATCTCAGTTGGTATGTATATGCACATGTTATACGCATAAAATAAAACAGTGGATCAGCAGTTATCTGATCCTATCTCTTCATATTCAGTATTGCCAATTTTCCATATTTAATATTTTGTTTACTCAGTATTCTGCATCACCTTGCAAGCCAGATGACAACCTGGGAGAGGAGAAAATAAAATTCTCCTTCCAAAAAAGTAAATGGTAAAATATGATAATATGGTGACAGTTTCGTTCTCGTGAGCTAATAAACCTGATAGCATGATAGTTTGACACTCTAATACTAGGAATTCTAAATATAACACATTTCTCTGTAATCAACCAATCAAATATCATTATTTCATCATGCTTACAGTTTACCCTCTTCAGGTAACATATTATTATAGTCACCTGAGTTACACAATACTAAGCTATTAAATTATGTAACTTTTATAGAAAATGTACATTTACCTTTTCAGATTTGGTCTTGCATTTCCTCAAAGAAAATCTGTCAGTCATACCAAAGCAGTAGCTGCTTCACATTTCTACATTTTCGTTGTGAATTGTGAAGTGACAGAGTTTTAACTAATCAATTCGCATCACGTCACAAATTTTCTCATAAACTCTGCCCATATGTGTCAGCATGGGTGGAGGGCAGCGAGCAGCTCACACTTGTCTCTTTGAATATGATTTTCTATTGTAAAAGTCTACCGATGCATGAGATGTTTTCCTTTTCAGTTACTGGGATGAACATCTGGTTGGCTGTGCTCTCAATCTCTCTGGTCGGAATTCTCTACACGGTGATGGTAAGCTAGCAACCACAACAACATTAACCTCACAAATGAGACATGTGCATGCTCATGGTATGCACAATGTACATATTTACATTTTAAGTTGAAATTTCGGAAGCTTGGATCTAGGAACTGAATATCCAAGTCATTTTATTTACATGTATTACTTAATAAAACTCACAGAGCTCGTAAACCTAAGGACTGCTCATCTACTAGTAGTATTGATAATATTACGGTACTAAGTACATGTAAATGTGAAATTGTATCTATAAGAACATCTCTGATTATAGGGTGGACTAAAAGCTGTGCTATGGACAGACACAGTACAGCTAGTTATAATGGTGGCAGGAGTTCTATTAGTCATGGGATATGGCAGCATTAAAGAGGGAGGATTCACTCAAATAATTAAAGTCAATCAGCTGAGTGGTAGGATGGATATATTGGAGTAAGTATTAGGACTATTTACTACAACGGAACTCGTTTGTGTTCAGTCATGGAGTTGTGCTCCCACTACCAATAGGAGCCAAGTAGGTTAAGTAGTGATAGTGTCTTGTACCATTGTGATGGTGCCATAGAGGCTAGAACCTCGGGCACCCGCCACGAATGTGTTTTTTCCGCTGCAGTGAAAACAAACATTAATAGCTGATTATAGCAAGTATTTTATAATAAGAGAGTGAGGCATATACAGTGACCTTCAACTCCAATCGGTGATGTAATCTTCTGTACAGTATGGATGTACCTGGAAATAATACCTTGGCAGTGACAGCTGTGTTATCACATAAGTAGTGTAGGCAGGCGGATAAATAAATCTCTTCAGAGTTATGAGATAGCAGCTTATTAATTCTCTTTCATCTATTTGGCAAATCTCTCTGCAGGCCTACAGAACATTCTTGTTATTTAAAATACCATTTCCTAAAACCAGTGAAACACATGCTGTAGCATAGTCTAGATGTTGTACTTGAGCAGTATGACTGTTATTGCACCATAAAATTCAAATTAAGTTTCACGTAACACTTGTCTCTGCCAAATATTTGATGTAGCAGTATATAATATGATATATGTACATTTCTATGCGTTATATAAGCATAGAATGATATAATTTATTATCATACCTATGATTAACTGTCATTGTAGGATATATAATAAATGTCTATGTACTGTTGCTGCAGATTGTAGAGTTTGGGTAGATAGACCTGTGCTATACACCGTAGGTACTAAGTAGACCTGCGCTATACACCGTAGGTACTACTACGTGTAATATCTATCTGACAATTTCTTCTTTTAGGCCTTCCAAGTTTTTAGACTTTGATCCCAGAGCCCGGCACTCAGTATGGAGTCTGGGTACGCATGGTATTATCCTACTGATCACTGCATATGGTTATAGTCCTCAGTCTACCCAGAGAGCGCTGGCTTTGAAGTCTAACAGAGACATGGTGATGTAAGTCTAACTTTTGCATGTCTCTTTAACGGGCTTCGCACAGGAAGTCTGATGGTAGCCCTAGGTGCTGCTTCGTACAGGAAGTTGAGTTGTGTAGAGTTCTAATAAAAATAGCGAAGCCCTTCAACAGGATCTCTAACTAATCTTTATTAGTATTCCTTTAGTTTTAGTAACTCAGGAATGCCAACATTGCATATATGATTCTATTACATGTATATAGTATATATGATGCTAATATATAGTATATATGGTGCTAATATATAGTATATATGATGCTAATATATAGTATATATGATGCTAATATAGTATATTTATGATGCTAATATATAATATATAACGTGCTAATATAATTATAGTATATATGATGCTAATATAGTATATTTATGATGCTAATATTATAATATATAAGGTGCTAATATATAGTATATATGATGCTAATATATAGTATGTAATATGATGCTAATATATAGTATATATGATGCTAATACATAGTATATATGATGCTAATATATAATATATATGATGCTAATATATAAGGTGCTAATATAGTATCTCTGATTTTGTAGAGCTTATAGTGTATGTGCCTTGGGAACTATCCTGTTTGGAGTTATCTGCTCTATGCTGGGACTGGTTATATTTTCCCACAACAAATATTGTGATCCCGTAGCCAATGGAGATATATTCACCAAAGACCAGGTAAGTTACTGTTCATCTGTTTTAATGACATCATGTTTGGCAGTCTAGTCTCTATTTGTTATGCCTATAATATGTATCACCATCCCCATGGTCACCAACAAGTACTGTACGTGTTACAGGTTTACCTTCTGTATATTGTATGTATTACATGTTTACCCTCTGTATATTGTATATGTTACAGGTTTACCCTCTGTATATCATGTATGTTACAGGTTTATCCTCTGTATATTGCATATGTTACAGGTTTACCCTCTGTATATTGTATATGTTACAGGTTTACCCTCTGTATATCGTGTATGTTACAGGTTTACCCTATACATATTGTATATGTTACAGGTTTACCCTCTGTATATCGTGTATGTTACAGGTTTACCCTCTACATATTGTATATGTTACAGGTTTACCCTCTGTATAACGTGTATGTTACAGGTTTACCCTCTGTATATTGTATATGTTACAGGTTTACCCTCTGTATATCGTGTATGTATTACATGCTTACCCTCTGTATATTGTATGTATTACAGGTTTACCCTCTGTATATTGTATATGTTACAGGTTTACGCTCTGTATATCGTGTATGTTACAGGTTTACCCTCTACATATTGTATATGTTACAGGTTTACCCTCTGTATATCGTGTATGTTACAGGTTCACCCTCTACATATTGTATATGTTACAGGTTTACCCTCTGTATATCGTGTATGTTACAGGTTTACCCTCTACATATTGTATATGTTACAGGTTTACCCTCTGTATATTGTATATGTTACAGGTTTACCCTCTGTATATTGTATATGTTACAGGTTTACCCTCTGTATATCGTGTATGTTACAGGTTTACCCTCTACATATTGTATATGTTGCAGGTTTACCCTCTGTATATCGTGTATGTTACAGGTTTACCCTCTACACATTGTATATGTTACAGGTGTACCCTCTGTATATTGTATATGTTACAGGTTTACCCTCTGTATATAATGCAGCTGCTAGGTCACCTACCAGGACTACCTGGTCTCATCCTATCGTCTATATTCAGTGCATCTCTCAGGTTAGTATTATCTCACCTGAGTTCTCGTTTGAGGTGGAACCACATTGTTGTTAAAAGAGGATTATAAGAGAGAGCAACCAGATAGTATGAGGAGATTTTTGCAAAAAACTAGAGTCTAGAAATTGCAATGTCTTGTCCAATCCCTATGATTCCAACTACCATGTCAACAGAAAAACTAGGTCAAACCTCTGACGCTTATCTATGACTTTAAATATCTATTTCTCCAGCACAATTAGCTCCATATTGAATGCTGGAGCAGCCATCATACTCAACGACTGTGTACGGCCATTTAAACCAAACCTTAGTGAGAGAAATGCGACTCTTCTATCAAAGATCTTCTCCCTTTTACTGGGAGTTATCTCTGTTGTACTGTGTGTGTTTGCTCGTTACTTTGGAACCAGCTTGTTATCGGTAAGTATGAGTCTGTAGTACGACTTGGACAACTTTCATATTGTGTTTTCGAGAGAAAATTTGGCCAGCAATGTTTTGAGAGCATCTAACACTTAATTTTGTAAATTATTTTTGCATAACTCACACCATTCAGTATTTAATCAGCACTATGTGTTTACTGTTTATAGATGGGTCTGACATTTGTTGGTGTATTCGGAGGTTCAACATTTGCTGCCTTTACGATGGGTATATTTATGCCTGTGATAAACAGTAAAGGTGCTGTCATTGGCTATATTGCTGGAAGCCGTAAGTTGACATTTCCAGTGTAATACACGTAGCATGTTGTGTTCTCCAGCGTCGTGTTTTTGTTGTACATGTATTATAGATAATTATAGGATAGCGTTGTAGTGTTCATTATGTGATGTATATCTAAAATATTTTATTAGAAACCAAATACCCTTGCATATCATCTCTATCTCTATCTAGTGTATACGTGTAACTTCTCCATTTTCAGTCTACGCAGCATGGACAGGATTCGGTGGACTGATAAACAAACCATACGTCTACCACTACCCAGTAACTACAGCTGGATGTAATATAACAGACGCTAGTCTACTGGCTAACATATCCTCTCCAGTGTATGACCCCAGTACATGGGACCCCCAGTCTCACTACAGGTATGTTATGACACACAGGCTATAACATATGGCACCTTGTACCCATTCATTATGGAGCTACTACTAATACGGTGAATCAAATAAAAATTATTGTTAAAACTTTTTATACCAACAACTAGGATGTCTTTACAAATATTATTGACATGTAATACAGATGACTTCATCAATATATCCATACTTACAGAACTGGAGTATCTGCTCTGTATGATATCTCATATCTATACGTTGGTACTGGAGGTTCTCTGGTCACTCTTATAGTATCTCTCATATTCAGCTTGATTCTTGGTGAGTCCTGGCTATCAATCCTCATTCTGTACAACATCGAAAAATAATGACATCACTTCCTGCAAAATAGGAAGTCTTCTACGTTTATGTCAACTTTTTCATCACTGAGTGAGAGACCCTACCAGTGACAGTGTGACAAAGCATGTATGAACATTGTTTTTTTTGGCCACGGATAATGTTGCATCTCTAACACTCATTCCAGCAAGAGAAGATGATAAACTAATAGATAGAAGACTTCTCTCTCCTCTGATTCTGAACAGGTGCTGCCTGATGCCACGTAGTTGGAGAGCAAGGATAGACATGAGTGACATCAACAAGAAGGTACTCTTATAACATAACGCAACTCCAAAATTCTTAATCATTATAGAGTTGTCTTCCCTTAGTAATTATAGCTACAAGAGAAGACAACTACAAGTACATGTAGGTGCAGACATAATAGGATTATAACTGTATTGCTCAGGTACTCAGACTATTAGCCTATTAGTCCACCTCTATAAAACTAAACATTGAACACCAAATATATGGTCAAGGGCGTTTCTAGCTATTGTCGCAGGAGTCGTGCGACCCCCCTTTGCACTAACCAAAAGTCAAAACGGATTATGTACTACATTGTATTTAACCTTGTTGGTTGTCAGGGCAACCAGCAATAGCCTGTGTGCCCCGTCTAAAATGGAAAGTTGTGTCACCCACGATACCTATTTCATAGAGTTTAGTATACCAAATCTTTGCTAACTTGATCCCTTCTCTCAATCGTTGTGAGTAGCATAGAAAATACTACCATTCTTCGTTTGGATTGAGGGTTTTATGGCAAATTTGCTGCCACTACTAATCTACTTGACTTTTTGAAGTGAGAATGCAACATTTTGTGTCCATATGATATATAACTGACTGGTGACTTTTGTTGTAGTAGAAGTAGTCTAATGCTACTGATAATAAAATAATATAATCATCAATAATTAATAATTTAAATTTTAATTTGATGAATATAAATAATATCAATTACTGAATTAGTAATAATTATTTATAATATAATTAGTAATTTTTGTTGTTTTTTTATCGCTTTAATTACACAATTTGCTTATTGGCTTACTAGCATAAGCTGTACAACAACTAAAATAATACAATATGAATATTTATTAATTTAATAATATTAAATTAATAAATATTCATATTGTATTATTTTAGTTGTTGTACAGCTTATGCTAGTAAGCCAATAAGCAAATTGTGTAATTGAAGCGATAAAAAACAACAAAAGTTACTAATTATAGTAAAATTAAAAATAGGTATTTATTTTATTGAATTGTTTATTGATGTTAATAATCATAGTAATAATAAATTTTAAAAACATCTTTTATTATAATAATAATAATAATATATAATAAGTAAACTAAAACTACTACTGTCACTGTGGTGACCCTTATGTATATTCATCACAACCTAAGAACTCAGGGAGAAGATAAGTGTTGATGTTAGCCTTAGATTAACGACTGACTTTGTGCGCTTCTCTATAGTAACGTAATAAAGCTGTGCTATGATATAATAATCTACTAGTACTCAGGCAGAGAGAAAATCTGAAAATAAAAATAAATATAAATAATATTGGTTTCTATTATAGATAATATACTAGCATTTTCATAATTTTTTTCATTGATTTGATGGTAAGTGGATGTAGACTAACCTTAGGGATAATCCTTATCTGTTATTAAAGCCTTCAAGGCTTGTTTAGTGAAGGGTAGGTGGTATCGAAGGTAGGGTAGGTGGTTTCGTATGGGTAGGGTAGAGTAGGCAGTTTTGTGGGTAGGGTAGGGGTAGGTGGTTTCGCTACACCCCTAAGCCTACACCCCTAGCGGGTGTAACGTGCGATGCCTGGATAATCTGTTTGTAACCACTTGTCTTGTTCTCTTCAGGTTTTGAATATGTTGTAGACCTATTTTATATTTTAATACTTACTAGTCTTTAAAAGGTCTGGATATATTTACATGTATATCTTGATAATACTCGAATAATCTTTTTGTAACCGCTTGTCTTGCTCTCTTTAGGTTTTGAATATGATATAGACCTATCTGATATTTGAATACTCAATAGTCTGGTCTGGATATATTTGCATTTATATTTTAATTTCTCGTAATTAGTAAAGAACACATTTGGTGTATTCCAACTATAAGTTGTGTTAAACATGGTTTAGTATTACAATAAATACCAGCCTACATAATATACGCCTACTGCAGTCGTAGAACTTTTATAATTGTAGTCAGTGCTTGGAAGTATGTACACGTAAACTGAGTTATCTAGCCAAACTGAACAACCAATATACTTCAGCCCGTATCTAATCTGTCAGTCTATACCGCATGATTAAATCTAGACATTATCATTCCAAAAGTTACCCTTCCTATACCTGGCTGGTTTATAGTAAAGAGAGGGAAACTCCTTAGAAAGCTTGAACAGGTCAAGGCAACTCCTATGACAAATGATCAGCCTATGTCTAGGCGAGAATTTTCTTGTGGCTAGCAGTTGCTTAGCTACACTAGGAAGAATTAGCTGCATGCACTCTGTTCATACATACAAGGTCGTCTGAAATATATTGATGAAGCACTGAGGTTTGCATAATTCGATGTCTGGGAATTACCATGGCTGACATGGATTACTCGTCCATTTTGACAATATTTTTCACCGGCATCCAAAAAAGAGCTGTTTGAAATACCACAGTTTTGTCTTTTAGATGAGCTCTGGATGCAGCTTTGGACACTGAAATGCGCTCAGCGGCCGGGGCGCTGCCCCAAACCCCGCCAGGAGCCTAGGCGGCCCCCTGGACCCCCGGCCTGCTGATTTCGCCATCCCTTTGATAATTTTCTAGAAACGCCCCTGATGGTTATTGTGTTATATAATACTCAATTATTGTTATAGTAGCAAATCACAATCATGTGTAGGCCTATGTATTATGTATTACAATAATTCAGTACCTGCTGTAGACTGAGAGTCAAAAGTTTGGTAAAAGCATAAGTACTCTAGAGCCAATGGAAGGTAATGTAAACCCAGCATGTGAGGACCAAGGCTCAACCAGTGACGGTATTGATAACAGTGATGAATCCACGAGCTCTAAACTATAGAGAGAAACTGGACTATAACTACAGAGAAGACGATTCCCTATTCATAAATAACAATATAGTGGAACCATGGGGATCATTATTGTAACCAAAGCTTTGTGGATTAAGTCAACTATAAAAATATTAATCCTGACCTTTGCCTATATTTGGTCATCAAATATTCAAACGTTTAAACCTTGGGGTGGGTCTATTACCATCACCTAATCTGAGTCAAGTACAATACTGTACATGTATACGAGTATATGCATGCATTAACGAAACAAACCCTTTTTTGTGTACTACCGGTACTTATAATAATTACGTAATATAGTCAAATCATATTTAAAGAATTTATAACATATTAAATTGAAAATTAATTTATGTTATGTATATTTTCCGAATCCTAACTGAGTACATGGTTGTATCACAGCTGCTGGTGTACGTTGTAAGCATCATAAAAAATTATATACACCTGCCAGATTTTCGTAACGAATAAACCAATAGTAAGCATCATGTGTCTCTATAGAAGCTGACGTCTCTATAAAATGTGCTAACCAAGCTGACGTGTCTACAAAATGTGCTAATAAAGCTGACGTATCTACAGAATGAGCTAGGCAACCAGACGGGTCTATAGAATGAGCTAGGCAAGCTGACGTGTCTCTATAGAATGTGCTAGAGAGTTCATTAATATTTCCCACCCAGCAAGTAACTTGGCCCTCAAGTCAAAGCACATGCACATGTACCACTGTGTGTAACAGAAATCATGCCCTAGTCTACAAACAAACAGAGTTGGGGAGTTGTCTGCTCAGCACTTTAATATCGTAAAGAATGACAACTCCAATGATAAATATAAGTTGTTAGTCATGAAGTATAGACTGGTGATGTAACAGGCACATGCTTCCAAAGGCCGTCCTCTGTTATTTGCTGACCAGACTGGCGGGTTGGCTTGGTGCCAATTCAACTAGTACCCAGCCAGTAGGAAAGTTTAACTTCAACAAAAAATTAGAGACAGCTATAATTGGAGTTGTTATATCTCAGAATAACCAATCGTATTCATCTGAACCTAAAGGAACAAACGGCATGCCGTTTAGGTCTGGAACAAGACTTGGTCAACCTATAAACAGGGCAAAGGGCCTCTCCTCCAGCCACATCTCTAGTACCTCTCCTCCAGCCACATCTCTAGTACCAATCGATGACTGGGATTTGAACCTGAGGCTCTACGGCACCTAATCAACTAGTCTAGTACAGTGCACATGACGCAACAATACCCCTATACCAGCTTGGCTTTTTTAAAAAAGGCACTTTCACCAGTGTACCAGTGTACCTGTGTACCAAACCAACTTCATACGAGACAGCACAGCACAGCACAGTCACATTAGATAGAATGCAAGGCATATGAACTTTTGATGTGGAGTTGTCACTCCTCACTCTCAGGATAAGACAACTGCACATAGAGGGTTGGCATAATTAGAACTAAAACTGCAGTCTATACCTGTGGCTGTATCTGTACCCACTATAACCTGTACCTGTCATAGACTAGTAACAGCGGATCCACCGGTGGATAATCTGATTGGCCAGCAGCCAAATGTTCTCTATGATCACCAGTGAGTGGACCATCTGAGCGTGGACCACGGGGGGGGGGGGGGGGGGCAGTAGCTAGGTAGAAACTGGCTCATGGATATTGGGTATCCACACTATAATATACATGTACATGCGTTGTATTATTTGTCTCATACAGATTCACAGTGTATGGAAATGTATATAGATGTATACACATGAGCACATTAGCAGCGGCGGAATATAATCATCTCTTTGTACTACCGCTCCAGTATAGCAGACTCTCACTTTAATTACTCCCGTTATTATTGTAACATTTCAATATTAATCTCAGTTTATACACATTAATTTGTAGGCAGTAACAGCACACTCTACTTCATTAATTTACATATCCATTTGCATTATAAACATCTCTATTACAAGCCGCTGGTAACCATTTAAAACACCAACAGCACCTGTAGAGGGTGGTAGCTCTAAAGCCTTCTATCAAGGGTACTATTTAGGGGTTGGAACTGAGGCTATGTAGGCAAATGTGCAAGATGTAAAACCTTTCCACTAAATGTCAGTGCATATAAACATACTTTATATTTTGTATAACACGTTAGAATTAGTTATTAATTTAATGTCATTAATATAAACAATCACATCAACTCTGCTCAACAACACTGCAGACCTGAGTGTATTTATGTCTGCTACCTCAGGCCTCTCTCTCTCTCTCTCTGTTTCCTTCCGCCCAGCCTATGCAGTTTATACAAGTACAAGTGTAGGTAGGAGCATGATCTGTAACCTATTCTATTTATGTTTGAAACCAAAGTAGTGAGAGCTGAAAGAACTGAGCGTATTAATAGTGGTATTCAACTCACAAATCAAACAACAAAAAATAAGTTCACTGCAGCAGTGCATACCATTCAATTACTGATTCTCTCTCACCCAATTATTTAAGATTAATTACACCTGTTAAAACAGGACAATAATTTTACCCCTTAAAAGGTGTGGTTGTGTGATTTATATTAACACCTTCTTCAGGTCTCCTTCTCAAATATCAAAAGTATAGTAGAGTGGTTTCCTAGATAGTTTATTACACTGTGATGATACAGTAACAAACCCAATATCTTATGGTATAGTTCTCTACAATCATTGTTTTGTATAAAATGATTAATAAGTAATAACAATGATCTTTAGTCCATACTGTGTATCACATAGAATGGAATGGAGGGGAGATAACTTCCAGGTCCTACCATACAGCTATGCTATGTAAGTTTTGTAAAATAAACGCAGGCTAGGATATTTACCCTGCATTTAGTTTACAGTAGCAATAGGAGCTCTAGATACCAGTCAAGGAAACTCTGACTTAATTTAGACTTTGCTGACCCCATACATTTATGTTTGTATCTAGGATTGCATGGGTGCTGCTGTGGCAAAGGGTGTGTGTAAAAGGTTGACAATTCTGTAAAAGTATCTCAATGCTGTTAAACAACCAGTCACACTTTGCACAGGAAGTCCTGATGTAATAACACACGTGTACATAACTATTTTGAGACTGAGGCCACATATTTTGCTCATTCTTTCTACTAGATATTATTTTCCAATTGCCATTCATTAGTTAATCTGCCGTAGCACAAATCCAAATGTCATAAGAGGTATGCCATGTGCTACAATGACACAGTGGACTAGACATCTGTGATATGTTGTGCTGGTGAAATTAATGACTTGCAGAAGTTGGTTTCTTTTCTCATTATTCTTAATAATCACTAAATAATATTTGAGGCTTTTATTGCACCGGTTTTGTGTAAAAATAAGTATGCTAGACATAATAAGAAAATATTTGTGTGTGAGTACAAGCTAATAAGCCGCAACATCGGGGTAATGAAAGGTCATGTGAAAGGTCACGCCAATACATCCAATCCAAGTTGACAAATGTACAGAAATACATGTACAGGTGTTGCAAGTCTGGTTTATGAACGCAGAAATAAAACAGTGTTCTACTCCTGCACTCGACCAGTGGTCAGTGACCAGTGGTCAGTCGTTATGTTAGTTATACATGTATGTGATTATAAAGTATGAGGGTGGCTCTCCTTGACTGTCTAGATTAGGGCTACTGACTAAGAGTGGGAACTTCTACCATCTAATAGAACCAGAAACAATTTTATGGTCATAAATGTACCGATACAAAATATTGTGCATGTCGGGCAAATACCTTATAATGATATATTTTTGTAGAACAGACTCTGGTAAATTTACATGTGTATATACAGCACAGTCAATAATATGTGCATTACAAGCCTTCATTCTCCTACAGTATATTATGTAGCTTACAGCTAGGCCTATACGTACATAGTAAGTATATTAGGTAGACTACAGTAAGGTCTACATACATACATACATACAGAGTGTATGTAACTGTTGAACCTCTCCCAATCATGACATTAATCATGCAGTCATGTACTTGGCTAGATTACATAACGTCAGAATAATATTACAAGTCATGATAATTTATTCACTTGATGCCAACCATCTACCAGCATATTTATATATTGTGTTATATGTGACACATTGCAACATTAATTTAATATTACCGGATATATATTATATTAGCTATTAGACAAATGATAGAGGGTCTCACATATACATGTATAATATGCCCCTCTACTTGCTGTAATCTACACTGTAATATTTAGTTATATAATGTTATATAATGTTATATAATGGTCAATTAGCGGCAACCATTGCATACCGATGCCGCTAGTTTATAGGTTTTTACCCTCAAATATGTTGACATTGAATGAATGCTTGTACATAGTGTAGGTTTTACCAACCAATTAAGATGTCTAGTTGGAGTGAATTACTAGATAGAAGACAACTCTCCAGTTAAACCGTTGGTATGCTTCCAAACCCCTTGTGTCTTTATATACAGTACATGGAGCTGTGTTGTGGAGTTGTAGAGGCTAAGTGATCCACATACACAGAGATTAACGATGATCAGGTGAAGGACAAGCTACACAGGCTAGGGAATACACAGGCTAAGGGTTGCATGTAACACAGGCTAGGGAATACACAGACTAAGGGTTGCATGTAACACAGGCTAAGGGTTGCATGTAACACAGGCTAGAGATCCCACGTAAGAGCAAGGATTGCATGTAGCACAGCTCCATGACTGTGGCAGAGAGCAGATTGTGTGACAAGTACCAGAGTAGTTTGATATTCATTGAGAATAGTATAGTGATGGGTATCGTTGGCTCTGCCCTCCTCTAGATAATCAATTGAAACGAGAAGAACACAATAGGAGCCGAGACATTCCAGTGATAGTAATATGCGTATCTAAGGCAAGGTAGAGAGATCAAAGGGAATGAGTATATTAATGGGAGAACTCAAGGTGTGAAACACTCACAGATTAATATATAGATAGGAGATCAATTACACACAACCTCTAGCTTACACTAGCTGCTCAGACTTGAATCTAAACATTAGCCATATTTAATACCACCTCGAGATGACATTACCTCATCACTGGCCATAATCATCATACAATATATCAAATAACATAAAAACATTCAAATACTCTATGTACATGTGAAAACTTGCACATTAAATTAATTTTGGCATTCTGAAAGGCTTTATGAGTGTTCTCCATTGGCAATGGACTAACGTATAGAAGATGTCAGGCATTAAATTCCTGTTTTCTTGTTAACTTTGATATGCAAGTCATAAATAATATTCAATGGAAAAGTAGCATTATAATGGCCTCTGTATATATTTACGAGTCAGTCTAGCGTTGGTGGGTTAGCTCTGCTAAGTTGTAATCAAAGTCATACTGTTTAATTTATGTGAGAAGTTTAGAGTTTCTGTAGCAGACACATGCCATAGCAAAAGACACATGCCTTAGCAGGAGAAGTAACATGGCTGTCGAGCTATATAATCCGTCCATCTTGGAAACAATGGTCATTAATCAGGACCTCTAATTTTTTGGTAGCTACACTACTGTGTGCCTGAATAATATATATCTAATAGACCCACTTGTGCTGTATATGAATCTGAATAATATCTATCTAATAGACCCACTTGTGCTGCATATGAATGTAATTTATGTAGTTATATGTGTTAATAGGCCAGTCTCATATAGTACGTAGGAGAGAGAAAATGGGCATTACCTCCCCATGTAGAGTGTAGATACTGCCAGGGCCTACTCAACCACCAGTCACTTTTGATCTCCATACTAATGCTGTATGTCAGTATCCAGTGTTTGACTTTATATTTAGAAAGAATTCACTAAACTTGTTATCTGACATCTGAATTTTTGCCGACATTTTGGTGACTAAGGAAAACTTGCAATACTCTCGATTTAAGCTTTAAATTTCCTTACATGTACCTAGCGCTATTTGTTACAGGACTACTGAACATGTGCATAACACTAATGATCACAGGACTACATGTACGTAACACTAATGATCACAGGACTACATGTACGTAACACTAATGATCACAGGACTACATGTACGTAACACTAATGGTTACAGGACTACAGGTAGGTTAGCCGATATGAAGCAGGATATGCCGGCAAGGAGGATATTGTACACAGTAGCTTACATTCGTATGCTCACCCAGTGGTGGATGGCGTAACAATAATTAACGTGTAATAAGGAACACATCAATCAGCGTATTGTTTTGTTCCTTTTCATGAAAATAGAGGAAACCTGTGTGTGTGACATGATGTTCTACAAGGATTAGCGAATTACACAAGATTTGGACATATCTCTGGTGTCCATCCCAAATTATCCTATTACCATTTTGTATCTGTGGCCAGGCTGGTCAGTGGTCGATGTGGTGATAATATACATAACTATTGTGAAATTTAATCACGCAGCAGTACGATTAGACGGCCATCTCCCTTGATACACTTTATATCGAATGGAACTCTCCCCTGAACACCTTTATTCCCACAGATCTTGTAGTCGTATTTTTTGCACAGTTACATGGTAATTAATTGTAATACATTCCAAGTCACCAGAAAGCATATGTTTCAAATCCTGCATTTTTAGTCTACACCTGATTTGTATTATAAATCGTATCAATCTTAACTATTATCAATATTTGATGAGTATAATTATGGGAGTCTGGTAGGAATGTGGTTATGTCTAGTATTTGACTGTTTAACTACATGGTGGGGTGAGACAATATGCCTATAATCAGTGACTTTCAATGCTCAATGCACTAGAATTGTCTGCCCCTACAAGGCATGGAAAGGATTACTGCGAATGACAGCAAAAGAAAGGCCAATAGCTTGAACAGTTAACACAACCTGTGTCATTCCAACAGGCACCTCCCTGCAATCATATGAAGACATACATGCATCTTTTTAGCCAACACATATTGGTCATCCATTTTATCTAAGCAATTTAGTTTGCTGGAATCCATAGAGAAATTCATCTAACAATTAGACTTGGTAGGAAATATGTCTGCCACAATACAAACCTGCTTAATAATGTCTAGGTCTGCTCACTCCAATTCTGCGTGTATATTACATGGACTCAATATATCAAATCTGGCAACTGCTCAAACTTGCCATTCATCTAATCAGATGACACCCCAATAACTGTCACCTGCCACTCTCAGACCTTTTAATGACACTTAGAACAAGTTCTCTTCTGTATAACACGTCTGACACCAGCTCACAGTGCACAGAAATGAATACAAATTTAAATTGTTATCTTCTAAATATAATTGAAATTAGTGAGGCATATTTTCCAAGTGTCGCAGGCTTATAAGTGTATACCACATCTCATGTTTTACTGCATCAAGTGGAATCAAAATAAAATATTAATATGATATTAAATAGATATGTTAATAGTTTGGCTCATTATAGAGAGTTTGACATCCTTAACATATCATTGATGTAAATTATACGGAATCGGAACTTGGGCTTGTCCCCAATTATCATCGTCAAATAATAGGTTAGCAAATAATTCAATTATTAAAGGTTAAAACAGGTAATTTAACTCACAGAGTGCAGCATAATTTACCCAAAGATTATTTAATTCAACTCAAAGAGTATAACTCTAACTGGTGCAAAGACAATATATCTTTCCAGCATACAGTATATAGTAATAATGGTACTCAATCTGAACAAATAGTTTACTGTTTACCAACATACAGGTAGCCTGAACAACTGGTAGTAGAAAGCTGCAGGTATTTTAGTAATTATATGTTTCCTCCTGAACTAATTGCAGTGATGAGAAAGAATTAATTACTGGAGTGAGATATTGCAGTTGTCTCCAAAGTGTGGACACAGGCTGTGTTCACTTTCTATGCTTGGGTTTTATCTGACAGAGCAAGTTTCTGTAATTATTTTAATAGCTTCCTGCTCCTACAGCAGAAATAAATAAATAATATATATTATGTATATCTACATGTACATGATACTGTTATTATGTAACTGTGTGAATGACTGTACATGTAATTATTTAGGTCTATTTAGTTACAGGGGAATCATTTCTATTTATAAAAAGAAAATGAGCTCTCAGGAATGTGGCCAGAGAGTAGAATGAATTGCACCTGCTGCCACCTGCAGCAACTTAAGTTAACTCAACTAGCCATGCTGGGATAACTCCTAATGACTGATAGCCTATGACACTATAAGCGCAATATACACACCTATTAGCCTATCATGGCACTATAAGCACAATATACACATGCATTAGCCTATTACACTATAAGCAACACATCTATTAGCCTACTTGGAAGCTGATTCATCAGGTCTGTAAGTACAAAACCAGTAGATGAATATAGTACACTGTAATAGTAGGAGTATGTATACCTCTGGACAGCTAGCCCATGTGCCCTATAAATAGAGAGTAATTTATATATTTAGCTACATATGACTGAATATGTAAGAATACCTGTCAGGTAGTGTCAGTGGTGAAGACCTAAACTACTACCTCCAGCCTGTTATAGTTATAGTACAGGGTGACACTCCCCATAAGGTATCCCACCCTGTCAAAATCGAGTATTTTTTAACATGTCATTATTAATTGATGACTGTTTAATAACCTAACAATGTATGATTTAATGCAATTTGTATCTTATTTTTGTCATTATGTAGTTTTTAAAATGCATAATTAAGAAATGTGTATGTAGCCTACATGTATACAAATGTAAATTAGGTGCAACCTAGCAGCTTACAAATAAAAATGTTATGGACAACAGACAACAGAAATAACATCAAAATTATAATTGAATATATAAATTATGTATATTATATGTGTGCTCTAGAGACGTGGTAACGCTATATGATCAACAGCTTACAGAATAAAATGGACCTTGTTATTAAAATAATGTGTGTAGACTGAGAACTGCTGGAGATAGAGTCGGTAGAAGCAGCTGACTTGATATCTCAGGTCTATGCTCTAATGCACATGTAGCGTACATCCATGTATAACATTATGTTATTGTATTGCATGACATTGACTACTAATAATATTGTAACAATATAGAATAGGAAATAAAAGGGAATAAATTCTCTATTATCACTTTATTTTACTGAAATGCATGCCTGCCTTATCTTGGAGCATTATAACTCTGTGTAAATACATGTAACATAAATATTTCTGTAAGGGATGAGGAAAGGGTGACTTTAGACACATTTAGTGGGCCAAAGCTTACAGCTCTATTGTCAGTTATCACAAGCACAGGCTAATAGAATGATTAATAACTAACTAATAAATATAATGTACATACTAGAAAATGGTTTTGTGTGTTATGTAAACACATTAATACATTAGCCACCAAATTAATAGAGCTGCACCAATTTAACTTACTACTACTTTTATACAGTAAAGTAATCATTGAGTATCTCTTTAGGAAACAATATGGGTAACAGTTAAAACTTTTTAATTAACTTTTTTCAGTTTTTACCACACACCTCTATGGTGACCAATGGGTAACTTAAATATGTACACAATACAGGTGACTGGCACAGCCCTAGCATTCCAGCAACCCCATGGTAAGAGCCATGTAGCCACTGGGCAGGCTCTCAAGACACAGTTAGTTGAGTTGTACATGCTCAAGTAGATGGATTATGAAGCAATTTAGCAAAAGGCTTGTTGAAACACTCATTAACAACGTAGCTGCACAACACAGCTGCCTGAGGGGCTTCTTTTCTCTACTTTCTACTTCTTAGTTGACGGAGCTGAATAGAGGGAAAGTGTAACGGCCATTGCTAATGACCACTTATTTACAATGAGTTAATAGCAGCGTACTATATTATACAATGTATCATCAACACTATCATCTAAATTAGCCAGCTCAGCTGTCCATTATACAGCCGTAGCCTCTACCCAAAATCAAGTATCAATCCCTCACCTAGCCTTCCTTTTTAAAAGATACATTGATTTTATTAAATAATTCTTGAATTAATTAAATTACAAAATTAATTTTATATTATGTGCACGTAATTAGATTAGGTAAGGTTTTAATATTGTTGATGTAACACTTTATATAATTCAATTTGTCTTAGTTACATTATTTTGGCGGCCAATTAAATAAATGAAAGCTGTGGAGATCTAACTAATTTATTTTTTGGCAATAATCTGTAATAAAGATAGAATTTAAGTAGCAAGGTAACAAAGTTTAGAGAACATTACTGTAATAGCTTGATTTATGATTACATATACGGCTTGTAGTGTTATTAAAATAATAGTCAATATACTATTATAATAGGGATAGAATGTTCACTACTCAATATATTTCTGTTATAGATAGGCTTATAATACCAGTGTTCTGTTATAGATAGACCTATATAATACCAGTGTTCTGTTATAGATAGGCTTATATAATACCAGTGTTCGTTGGAATCTGTTCCTTACAAGGCTACTACCTTGCTAGACCTGGCATCAGTCAGCACCCAATAGTCAGTATGTTCAAACTAAACTATTGAAGTAAGTGCGCCTTAGTTGGCATAAAGTTAAAGTTATGTTTTATATTCAAGAAATACTTCAAGATACGCAGTGGAGTTGTCTACCCTTCCTATGGTGGAATAACATTTTACCCACATTATATGGAATGTGTATTCAGTACCTACATTTGTATGGTTATGTACATACACTTGTTTCTAGCAGTGAATCGCTCATGTTGACACAATGTAAGACATGTCGCCAGTCTTGACCTACCGTAGCCATAGGTTTATCTTAAGTACATTGGTATCTACATATTATGCCTACTGTACACAAGATAACAACTGTAGATAACATACCAGCTCCCAGTGTGATACCACGCCATGTGTGGATGCTTAACCTACATTATAACTGTGTCTACAAGTTGGATCACAATAAATCCTACAATTGTGTTAAATTTTTGTGCAAAAGTCTAGGGCAACAACATCCTCCCTTGAATTATAAGGATATGGTAAATCATGCCATTCATTTTCATTAGCTATTGTGACAGAGTGAATGGCAGATAATCCATGGGCTGGGTAGTCTAACTCCCATATCAATAATTAACAAATAATATTATTAAATTCTACAATTTGACAAGTTATTAGATTTCCATTTGTTGAGGGGGAACAGGTGCAATATTTGTTGTATTTTCTGTGCACATTAAATTGCTAATATGTAAGTATACATGCATATTATACACTGACTTGACCACCTGTAGACTGTGGCTATGATTAATTGAGATTAAATTACCTCATTTCCTGTGATCTGTAAGTCTGTGATTGTTACTAATCTCAATATTATCAAAGATTTAAGAACCTGACACACACTAATCAGTGCAACCTTTCCCTTGTCTTAACACTTGTCCAGACTAGTGAAACATTTACTCATATTTGTATCTGTTATTCTCTGCTAATAGTCCTACTAATTAATTGCTCTTGGATTGACATTCTCTCACAAATCTTGTCACTTCCCACAATACCCTAGACGCTTCCCACAATGCCCTAGACGCTTCCCACAATACCTTAGACAGTTCTACAGTCTTCAGTAGTATCGAAACACAAGGAATAAAATGGTAACATGTATCTGTTATTTGCTGCATATCATTAAATACTCAAGCATGTACATGTAGATTATAAAGGCCTGCATTCTGGACAGTATTTCTGTTAGCGTTTCCAATAATGTTGTTTATTAGAAAGTTAAATCAAACGCAGAATAGGCAGCAGTATTAGTTAATATTTCAGTTGCCTAAAGTACATTACAGTAAAACAACTATATTGCAGAATATAAAGAAGACACACATTTATACAAAATGGTGAATTCTGCTGATAGCAGCCATTGGTAAACCTACCACCTACCAACTTGTATTATATAAGGCTATTCATTCACATTGCATTGATTAAACTATACAGCTCATCACACCTAATACTAAAATATAAGCTACAAGCCTAGTATTTGTATCGTAGAGACCTGCCATCAAGGTGAAGTGTTATATGTTTATATGTTTTATATGTTTTATATGTTTATATGTTTTATATGTTTATATGTTTTATATGCTACGTGATTTTTCAATGATGGATTTTATGCAGAAGTTAACAAATGCACATCAACAATTATTAATATCGTATGAATGTACAACAATAGTTTTATGTTTATTATACAACATAATAGTAGCTATTCCTTGACACCGCATTGCAGAATAATCATAGAGACATCTTCGGCTAAAGATTGGTGTATACACTGCATTACCTCTACCGAATTATCGTTTGCATATGACTGTAATAGCTCATATACTCCAAACTAGCTATTGTAAGGTCAGGCCCGTAACTATTTTATTTTTGTTTAGTTTGCATTTAAACCAAATGAAATAAAATAAATGGGTGCGAAATTACCACAAATTATGACATCGGGGCGACTGCCATCAGCCAATCTCACCGTCCTATCACTGTTAGGTTGGTTTGAAAATAACAATAAAGTGACTGATCTCTAATCATACACGATTTCAGTCAAAGATGTGTAAACTAACAAATTAATGTGTTTAACTCTTCAAAGGGTCTTAATAGCCATTAATAAGGGAGAAGACGGGTGTTGGCTTCCGTTAAAGCTCAAAGTGATTTGAGATCTTCAACTCTGATATAACCAAACACTGCATACTAACAGTTCCTCACTTCAGACAGTTATCTAGCCATGTCTCATCTCTTCACATTTTAAGGACAATTTTTGCTGCAAAAAATAAAACATTGTAGTTACAAAATATGCCTATCATAGCCTAAGTTATAGACTCACATTTGTATGATGTGCGATAGGTTTATAGTTGCAGGCTCACAACTTTATAGGCTACACTATCGTTGGAATCCTGGCTAAGAGCGTACATGTATATACAGGTTCTCTACAAGTACTCTACAAGTTCTCTACATGTATATACAGGTTCTCTACAAGTACTCTACATGTATATACAGGTTCTCTACAAGTACTCTACAAGTACTCTACAAGTACTCTACATGTATATACAGGTTCTCTACAAGTACTCTACAAGTACTCTACAAGTACTCTACATGTATATACAGGTTCTTGTATCTCTATAATTGTTTTATCAAATATTTTCATTTCTAAGCGAATTGTAAGAATATTTCGTATGCATTAAGTTAGCTTATTTTTGGCATGTAGTTGTAACTATTCCCTTCCCAAGGCTTGGAACAGACAACAGAACAAGTGAACAGTTAATTGAATAGATTGTTGGAGTGGAAGATATAAATGTCATGCAAATAGATGGTGAAAGATAACATATGTTAGCCTGTTTTACACCTTAGCTGTGAGTAAGACATAAGCTAACAAAGGTTGACTGATGGCATATACTACCTCAACTGCTGCCAAGTGAAGGCATGTCTGTTGTTGAGGAGCTGTGAAGTACGTTACCTGTTACTATCAATAATAATTAACACATTTTATCCTTTCATCTAAATAGCATACCATTGCAGAGGGAAAAGAGCATTTAGCTGTTTACTGAACAGCAGACCAAATAGCTGCACAGATTGGTTATCTAGTTTGGTACCAAAAGTTATTTGACAGTCTTTAAAAAAACTAGTAAAGCGCATATTAAGAAGTTAATAAAATTTGTCAACTCGACCCAAGAGAATATAATCTTTTTCGTACAA
This sequence comes from Bugulina stolonifera, assembly GCA_935421135.1. Classification (NCBI taxonomy): domain Eukaryota; kingdom Metazoa; phylum Bryozoa; class Gymnolaemata; order Cheilostomatida; family Bugulidae; genus Bugulina; species Bugulina stolonifera. The sequence continues at coordinate 35,786,223 of OW285187.1, forward strand.
AAAATTGTAAAATATTCATTCTTTGTATATCAGACGAGCTAGAGGGGAGCGCAGAGTGTTACATCACAGATTACATTAATTCACAAATAGATTAAACTAATAAATTAATCTAGACAGAATTTCTTCCTATTCATTAGCAATAAAATAAATCTAGTTCTTTGATTGACAAATAATTGTTATAAATTCCTGTGAAACATAAAACCATGTCAAAGAGATTATCTGCAACCAAAAATGGAAAGTCGACCACAAAACTACAGAATACTAAACAGATTCCAACTGAGCTGGTTTACTAACCTAAGCCGCAGCAGATGAAATGGAATAACAATAATCATAAATCTTAGAATTTGATATTTTGGTGGCCAATGCAACCTTCTCCCCTATCTCTCTCCCTTTCTAGCCTTTTTCTCTATCCACCCTTTCTTCTATCCCCTTCTCAATTATTTCTCTATCCACCTTCCTTTCACATTTTTTCCACTACTCAGCATTGTACAAGACAGGTGTTGAGATACCAATATGTTATTAACACTTTTATGGCCAAGTTGCCACAATTTTGAACTGACCAAAGCATCTGTTAATTTGGTTAACACTCGGCCTGAAAACTCTTCACTTTGCTTGTTATTTTTATATTCAATCAAACTAAGTTCAAAGGACTGTGGTTGCTCCTTACATTAATTGAGTATAGGTGATAGGGTAGAAGATGAGGACTGAGTGAGAGTAGTTGGTGAGGAAGGTGTTTGGATGCAACAAGATATTATATGTGTGGTTATACACACTCGTAGAGTATTTTGTTTATATTGTATGAAGAATCAATTAATGAAAAGGTTACACCTCTTAATAATGAAATCATCAACATTCACTCACTATTTGCACATCTGCTGTAGAAAATAAATAAAAATCAACAAGTTCATTGCTTATCTGTTCACATCACTCAACTATGTTCCTTTATTCAATGAAAGATAATTATGTAATTAAACTGTTTATGTAATTCTGTTAAACAATTTCTTCAACTGTCTGGATTTCCACTGGTTTTGTCATGAAATTGGCCTACAAAGTTCAGCATTGCTAGTTTGTTTTAGAATCAATCATCGTTAAGCATGAAAATTACACGCAGACAGGAATTCATGTATATTGGATTCATACACGACACTACACTTTGCTATTCAACCTGCAAATAACTATAACAAAATCGCATGCTAATTTTGTGTGGAATTGGCCTTCTTCATGCATAAAATGGGTGCATCAAAGTGACAAACCTATTCACTTTGCATTGATAGTGCTGCTTGCTTGCCGTATCAAAATGACCATCAGTTCCAAAGTAAACTAATAATACGTATTATTCGCAGGTGGAATACCTAACAGCATGTTCTATAACCCTTTTATACTAAATTTGTTGGTTTTCTCATTCATATCTCTGACATCATGTCAAAATTATGGGTAAGTATGGGTACTATGCAACATTCTTCTATAATTAGAGGTATGTTCAAGCTATCTCCTCTCAATATTTAAAACTTGCCTCACATTTAAAAGATTTGAAGAAAGTCAAGTCTTTTCAACTTGATAATCATAGTAACAATGTGTTTCTTTGATTTGTATTCCAGCAAACACTGGAGAACATTAAACAATTATAATTACAGATTGCTGCATTCATGTCGAATACTTGACTAGAATCGCAGGTGCTTTATACAGGCAGTCTACAATACAAAACTAACCTAACCAAAGATAAAACATTTTTTATTGCATAGAATTTTGCCATAACAAATGCAATTACATCAGCATTATATCTGGTAATCAAAGTCATATTTTCACTTGAAATAATATTATAATAATTTATTTTCAACCAATAAATCATAAATGTTTCATTTTCTCACAGCGTAAGTAAAATCAAAGGTACATTGAAATGTCATGTGGTAAACACATTGGCGAATAAGCACCAATGCTTAGAGATATCAATATTTTATATTAATGTTATTGATGAAAAATTTAATTAGGGCGGTGCTTAAATCATTAGCGACTATGATTGGTCGATTATGTTTATGAATAAGATAATATATGCGTTTGCCAGGAAATCTATTGCCCATGTAAAAGCAAGGATAGAATTTGTATCTTTGTGCACATGACAAGGATTTGGTAGTTGATATGTTATTAGACATTAGTAGGGTATTAATTACACTGTCCATACAAGTAGCTACGGTAGGTGTGAAGTGAATCATTAATACAGTGTCTATCAGATAGACAACTTGTACCACCACCACCACCACCACCACCACCACCACCATCTGTTGGACACTCTCTCTCTCTTACAGGGTACTCAAGGATAGAAGTAACTCATAATAATATCACATTATCCAACATATTCTTACTCACTGTATTAACTTATCACAACTAAACTGTGTGGACACTAAACAGTAAGCAGTGTAAATGAAGATGTCGGCTTACCCCCTACCGGTAGCCGGGTTCCCCAACTTTGCAGCTACACAGGTGAGTTTTTTATAATTTTTCCAACTCGTTTCTTGTAAAACAAAAACATACTTCTTTGTATAAAAACTGTAAAAAAGAGCAAGAAAAGTGAGGCGAGTGTACTATATTGTTCAACCTTGCCCAGCGTAACATCGGCACATATGGTAAGGGTTAACGCTCATCCATAGTACACTGAGGTGTACATGAACCTTGCTGCTGGCAATAACCTTGAGATGTTCGTACCTGAATACACAGTTATTATTAGAACGCTGCCGCTGCCTGCGTATATTAGTACAATGATGCCGGAGTAAGTAGCCAAGCCAATACTGTTCCAAATTGTAACTCATGTTTCAAGTAATTTAAGCTGCATGTAATTAGCAAGGGTATAATAAAGAGTACATGTGTAATATAACTTGGTTAGGTGAGAATTTATACTCCCGAATAAATATTACATAGACCACCAAAGATGAAAACAAATAGCCTGCAGGCATGTGCTAATAAAGACCTTGTTAGATGTAAGCCTGTTATGTATTGTTGGAAGTGTGGAATGCACTGAAACTGTACTATTCCATACTAATAATATACTAATATAATATCCAACTCAAAGATTGAATCAGTATGGGTGAAATCTGTAGATTGTATTAGTTGCAGGATGCTGTTTGCTGCTGCTCACTTTGTCAGTGCTGCAGCAGTGGGTCACATCATCACTTGAATAATCGACTTTACTTACCTTCAACTACAGTGTACATGTATATCTATTTACTTTAGACGTACATAAACAATTTTTATCAAAGTTTGATATATTGCTCTTTAGAAAATACATTTACAGAATAGAAAGCCTATTGAGATGCGTAAAGTTATAGTAAAGTAGAGTTATAGTAAAGTAAAGTTATAGTGTTTAAAAATATCATCATATCTAAGTGTAGTATTTTAGTTTTTTGGTCTCCATTAAATTTGCTCCATAAACGTACAACAGCATGTCTATTTTTTCAATGTAACCTACAATACTTCTATCTATTTTATGTGGAATATATATGTGCTCTACTTCACTCACACAATGTGCCCATATATTAGTAATTCCACTAGTAGATTATTAACCAATCTCCATTCTTATTCTAGTTGCTAATGTCAGCAGCCGGTGCTATGAATCTACAATCACCACCAGCAAGTGTCAGCTCAGCTAAAGACATGGCAAACATCAGTCCGACAAGTATAGCAGGTGCTAGGATACCTGGTGTCCCAGAAAGTCTCTCAATTGCAGCCGCTGGTGGCCATCCCGGTGCGGCTGGTTATCCACAGCTCCCTAATATCTCTCCAACAGCTATGATGGATCCGAGGTTATTGCTCCCTGCCCTGGTTAGTAGTAGCAAAATACCTAATGATTCTAAAATAAAAAAATTTCTGCTCCTACTGCAAAACTCTCGACATAAATTACTCCATAAAAATGAATATTACAATGTAACTAAAATAATACCATATTGCTAGATGAAGCTGATACTTTGATATAAATATTATTTTCAACTAAATTGGTAAAATAATATACAAGTATGTAATGTACTGTAAGTTAACTCACAAACAATTGCTATAGATAAAAATAGTTTAGTTTGCTTAACAAAATGATGAATAGAAAATTATTAACATTCTCTCTCCAATTTTAATATAAATCTCAGTGTTCTATTTAAATATCTTTATATCGTTATACTCAGAAATCCCTAGAAATTGACCATGTAATAGTAAATAAATTTTCTTGTAATAAAAATCAAATTATTTATAAATAATGTTGTGTTTGCACAGGGAGCTGGTTTTGATATAAAAGATAATGCAGAAACCCTAATGGCGTGGAGGCAGTTGGCAGCGGCTCAGGCAGCAAGTGCAGGAGCATTGCCTTATGATGCCCATGCTGCCGCTATGGCCGCTGCTTCATTCACATATTCTCCGTAAGTACTGCTTAAGGCACCTACCCTGCTACTCTGCTACTTAGCTACAAAATATTCTTAATTTATTAAAAAGGATAGAATTAAGTTAAAAACTTCTCCCTCAATAATTAGACCTTTTAATTAATTCTCTGCTAATCAACTGTGTTTATACCCTGTTGCTAAGGTTCTACAAGTGTACATCAAAGTTGCCATGGCCAATTTGCTGTTTTCACACAATTGCTAATATTACTACACATGCGTATGATTAAATATTTTGGCGATTAAGAACAGTCGTCATGGGTTTCGTACTCTGATAAAAGTTTGACTGACAGTTGACAAGGTCTTAGCCTATAACTGGGTTTTTAAGTAATTACCATAAAACCATGACACCTTCAGTGAAACAAACATTAATAGTATTAAAAACTGGAAAATGCAATCACAGGTTTTAGTGGTTAATATTTCCTTGATCATTGCGGGTCGCATGTAGAGGTGCCCCTAAGATCTCTCCAACTTCAAACAGAAGCCATGGCTATTTCAACGTCTGACATTTCATTAATGCTCTTTTTATAGCCTTAACAACAAGATTTAGAATAATTATTTAAGTTTGGTGCAAATTGTGTTGAGAGTGATATTATTGCAATAATAATAACAACATTAACATATGCAATGCACAAGAGTATGGCTGGCTATGAGGTAAGGTTATGTAGACCTAGGAGACTACTGTCTTACACCTAGGCCCTAATCTCATCGTACCTCCCCACCACAACCTTCTGATCTTAGCTTATATATAAACTATAAATTTTCAAATCTTCATGTATTACATTACTACCGCTATGAACCTTTGAGTAAAATATTCGTTTGATGTTCATTACTTTCAAGAGGTTTTAATGTAGTACATAGTAAACCAGGCCTGGCATTTTAACCAGCCTTTGATGGTTCTTATATTCTGCCATATTTTGACACTTGTTGCAAGTGTAAAAAATATGAGGAGCTACTAGTATTACCTGCTAGAACTAGTGTGACTATTTGGAAGGTGTTAATTGTTAGTAGATAGATTGTTTGCACCACTCTCTTTCTCCAGGTGCTCCCACTTGACTAGCTAGTAGTATATGATGAACATTCACTTATATATTAAACACACCAACATCTATGAATGCTCGGCTCTACTATTACTGTTGTATTTTGAGCATCAAATGACAAAGGGAAATCTTAAACTCTTTAAAAGTTGAAACATTCTACTGCTCCAGTGATTTATAAGTGCCTACTCTTACCACAGTCATTTTCCTCAGCCCACTTTGTAGGAAATAATATTGTGATTGTAGTTCAAGTCTAGTGGCTAATTACAGAACACTTGTCTAGTGAATATATGGCTACTCACGCTGTTTATATTTACAGTTATCCTACAATGGATTTAAATGGCGCAAGACGAAAGAACGCAACGCGCGAAACAACTAGCACCCTCAAGGCATGGTTATATGAACACAGGAAAAACCCGTATCCGACAAAAGGAGAGAAGATAATGTTAGCCATAATCACAAAGATGACGCTGACACAAGGTGAGTACTGATTGGTTGACACAAGCTGGGTACTGATTGGTATGTCACCGATTGGCTCAGATCTAACCGGAAATTTGACAAAGCTGTGAAACGAATTATTCTGTCAACTGCACTTGTTTATTTTGTATTTCAATAACAAGATAGATAATGTAGGCCTACATGACAATATAAAACCATTGTCCAACATGTTAACTTCAGTGTGCAACCAGTATTTTCATTTCAAATTCTATTTTGGTTGGGAGAAGTGGTCTGGTGACATATGATGGTAGCTCCCATGTGTTATTATTAGTATCGTACTAATAACCAGTGTACAGCCAGTGTTTGGTGACAACACGTTTTCATGTCATATTATTGGATATCAGGAATATGGTGGCCTTCTGTATCAATATCATATCATTACCAAAAGTTAGGGTAGCTCATGTCTGTCTGTATGTCCATTCGTAGTTTCAACTTGGTTCGCGAATGCTCGAAGACGACTGAAGAAAGAGAATAAGATGACTTGGTCTCCGAGGAACAGAACCGACGACGGAAGTAGCGGAGATGAAGAAGATAAACCAGATGAGGACGGAGGAGCGCTAGCAGACGATGATGATATAAGCATAGGTGAGTACTACACAGCTACAGGAAACACCTCTGTACAAGATCAAAGATTACAAATAGTTTACCCTGTTCTCTCAGGTTTATCCATTATAATATTTTAGTACCTCTAAATGGCAATTAAATGTTATTTCCATCTTGCAAAGAGTTGGCTGGCTATCACAGGTTTGAAGATGGTGATAATGGTAAAACCAACTTCTTAGGATCAAAGGAGTAGATGGCTTGTAATGTTACTTTTCTCATATACTTCAGAGAAAATATCAAATACTTTAACCAATACATAAACAGGAGAGTAGCTACCACAGAACTACTTGTAAAAACACATAACATAACCACAAACACACTGCCAAAACATGTAATCATTTATTCTAATGCTCCATCAAAGCCTATTCAATACAACTAAGAACTTGACAAAAAAGTGTCATATCTCTGATTCAGGCAGTAGGCCTGGAGCTTTGAGCTGCATGTATTTATTAATTCTAAGGCTGAGGCATATTTTACCTGCAGCACATAGTTGTATATATAAACATTGCCCAGATAGCATGTCTATTTCTGCCCTATGACACTTGTGTGAACTCAGAACAAGCTATTAGACAAGATCTATGAGAAAATGACAAGATTTTTACACGTTGTTTATGCTAAATAAAGGATAGAGCCAGCCAAAGACAATATTGTATTATCACATAGTTTGGTAACCAAACATTATATACAGTTTTACTTTGGGTTATAAATAGACATACCTATGTCCTCACTTCCTCCCAGCCAGCATCTACCTGCTTATAATGAACAAACATTGGAGGACATATGGGTAAGCGGTGCTATTTCAGTTACAAAACTTTCCACATGGCCAAGAAAAACTATAAAAGTATATATTTAATATTTATATTATATCATGCAATTCCTATGTTATCTAACAAATAATATAATTGTTTACTAGAAAAATTGAAAATAGAATAAATTTGTTTTAAAAAGTCCAGACACTAAATAAAGCAGTAAATGCATTGGGTGAACTCCCACGCTTTGGATACTGTTAGTTGTTCCCTGCATGCCTCTTGCATCCCACTGTCCTCTCCTCTAGCTGTCCCCACATTTACATATCTATCCTCTACCCTACAATCGAGGAGCACAGCGCCACCAAACATACATGTATATTTATTATTTTTGCAACACTGCAGGCTAATTATGTACATCCCCTCAATCTATTGGTAGAATAGTTATCAAAATATTTGAACAGATAAAAATAATACTTAAACATGGTAGAATTAAGTGGCTGATATGATAGCATGACTTAGTCTTAGGTATACTTACACCTAAACTCTGTCACCATGTCCATAGCACTTGACTTACCAACACCAGTTACACGCTGATAACCTAATCACACCTACAATATTTTATGCAATACAAGAAATAATCTGCATTTAGTATATAAGGGTCGGCCACGGCTGACGATGTGTCTGTCCCCAGCTCATCAATGTCTTTGTAAATATTTACTGATCAGTTTTAAGCGAATTTTATCTTCACCAAATTTTAAAACGTATCAGTAAGGATTTGCCTTCTAATCCGGCGACAGATGCAAGACAGTATTGTTTATATGATGATGGTGCATTTGATAATAGCATATACAAATAGAGACAAGAGAATATTGTATCACTAAATATGACAATAGTATACACAGTTGCTGAAGTTTTATATAGGTTGATAATACTCAGATCATTAGTAATTATACAGGAACAATTTACAAGGCAATTAAAACATAAAACTAAAGCTGATACAAAATATTGTATTATTTGCTCGATGGTTCTCTTTGACTGGACAAGTGTCTTTATTATCTCGGAGGAAATGGCCCTGTCTAATACTAGCAATGAATAATTTCTCCTTTATTATACAACAAAATGATTGTACATCCTGTATGATCAACACATATATTTCTAATATGTGTTTATTTACATGATATAGTGAAATATAATCTACCTTTTATCAGCTTTACATCCACCTGATCACTGCAGCCATACTAGCATATCGGCTGTTTTAATTGGTCTATTCCCTACGTCTGCTCGTATCAACGATTCTAATAGTAAAATCTTTTTTTACAGATTTAAGTGACTTTGAGAGTGAAAATACATCTTCACCACAAAAACAATCAACGGCCAGTAATCCGACTCGAGAAAGTCCAAACTCACAAGGGGACAGGCTACCCACCCCACCCACACAATCATTCGTAGCCTTAGCCAAAGACTGTAACACAGAGACTACAGCTGGTAGTCACAAGCCAAGAATCTGGTCCATAGCAGATGTGGCCACTAGCAAACCTACAGCTGGACCGACACAGAGCACACATGGACCTGGGCCAATGCACATGCGATCCAATGCAGTGAGACACAGACCATACCCTGTTCCGAACCCAACAGCGTTTAGACCATTCTTTGACACTAGTTACAGACAGTTTGCTGCTCACCCAGCTCTAGGGGCTGTGGCAGCACTCACTAATCCACTTCTAGCCTGTAGACCACCTATTACATCAGCAGCTTTAAGGGTGCCGCACCTTCCACCCACAGTAACCGAACCAACCGCTACATCCACTTATCCTTACATGAAATCTTCCAGCTCAAGTGCAGTAACACCAGGTAAGTCAAGACTGATACACACATTTATTTATGATAATAAAACAAAAGGTTGGGTGTCTATAATTAATACTGTGACTGTGGTATGCACCATAATCAGTGGTTTACCTTACCAAACAGGTAGCATGTGTAATTATACAGATGAATGGTTACTAACAGTAGTTATTGAGCCCAGGCCCTCTTGTTTTACAGAACAGTAGGCTAGCTCCTGCGTAGTCATAACTCCTCTGTCATTGGAACATAAACCCTACATAGGACATAATTTGAGGTTCGCCACCCAAGCAGTTGTTACTCAATAACTCCCTACTCTGTTTACTCCTGTATAGCAGAATAAACAGCTGTTCCATGCATATTTGATGCTTAGATTAGACTGCAGTAATTCAATATTTTGTGGCCTTATTTAAACTAGATTCAGTTTTATCAACATCAATGGCCAATGTTGAACAGATGTTACCAATCTTTTAGTAATCATACCAAAATCCACAGCTAACAATATTACTCACTAGGAACTCTGGTTAAAATTATATTCTAATTTGTTTTTCATGAAAAAAATGTTATTAAAAACATTTTTTCCCATATAAGACAGAACTTCTAGTATAATACCAGCCATTATGCTATACTATTGCCTGTATATGTATGTAGTATACATATAACGCATGCTAATTAATATTGATATTTTTATATTTTCAGCAGAAAATACAATCAGCAAGGTAGAAACGATCTCAAAGAGTGTCCCTCGACCTTCACCTTCCCACTCGTCCTCATCTCGAAGTAGCTCTGACCATTGATCAGTGAGTCAACAGCCACCAATGTGTTGCGGATGTAGTTAGTTAGTAAAACATGGAGGCAGGCAGAGCGCCGAGTATACTAAACCTCTATTTATCTACAACAATCATCCTACCATTTTATAAATATTCTTCATAATACAAAATATGTGTATGTGTCATTTGGGATAGAAATAATTTTATGAGAATTTATAAATTAAGGTTTTAATTTATATGTTGAGATTTTAGTTTTAATTTTTTCTAGTAAAGTCCAGTGGTATTCATTGTAAAATAATTATATTATAACTACATGTACATGAAGAAGTATTTTTGTACTGTTACACCAAATTTAACTTATTTTATTCATATGGTATTATGTGTAGGCATTATGTCTTTTATTTTAAACTCAAATCATTTGCTATCTTGTAAAGATAATTTCTCTTAAATTTTTGTTTTCTCTCCGGCTTTACTGTTCTCTTTTATAGTTATTTCCTGTTGTACGATGATGATAATAATAATTATAATAATAATATAATTTGTTGTTATTTTTATTTCAATATAACAATGAATCACACAGTTGACAATAACACTTGGCAAGGCATATTGTTATATTACAATGTATATAATATGAACAAGATGTAAAATTTAATGAATCGGTAAACAACACGATTTAACTCATTCTTGGCAGAAAACAAGTTTCAACTAGAAATGTAACAGCTCTGTGTGCATATCAAAAGGAGATGGGATAATAAATCTAAGTAAATTTGACTAATAGAATTGTGTGACTTGACAGAATAATATACTGCATTAGTTTTGAGAATTGCCAGTTTATATCCATGTACATGTTGTTCATGTAGGCTGCAACTTCCATGGAAATCACAAAGAATATTTAAACAAATTGTATTTGTTTCATTATAGAAAATATTAACAAATACAATTGCTAGATCTGAGGACACCTTGTCATGTGAATCAGTGAATAGTTTCTAATAAAAATATTTCAAAAATTTCCTAGTAGTTCATTAGGTAGCTGATTCAACAATATGTATTCTAGCACTGAGTAAAAAGACTGTGTGGAGGGAGAGTGCTTACACGGAGCTCTAGAGTAGTGCAGTAAATACTGGCCAGAGTTGGCTGTAATGGAAAGAGACTAGACTATTGTGTAACGAAGCAATAATTTATTTACATGTGAATGTGTGCTGCTATGGTGCAGACAAACAGAGGTATAAATAATTCAACAAGACTATAAGATGAGAGGCACAGTTGTTAGTGATTGCAATATGCCACTTTATACATGTATCACCCTTACATAATATGTGAAGATAGTAATTATAGTGCTAATATAATTCTATTATTACCAACATAGCTACTCTCTATTATTATATTAATTATTATTCTAGTAATAATGTTATGCAGCATCTTATTATACTGTGTGCTGAATTGTATCATCTGCACTTCGCCTTAATTATTACACAAACAATCCGAATACAAATTATGAATTAGATATACATTTGTAAGCATAGCAGTGCCAACATGATGTATAAATAAATCATGTGCTTGCTCTGTTGACTGCGAAGATATAATGTACTCTTTGTATATGGCATAGACTAGGTCAGCCTGAAATATCCGTTCCAAATTATTTATAGCTTTTATTTATTGTCAAAGCTGATAGACTTTGGTCAGCCGACTAAGAAATTATTAAAACAGCTTTTGCTCGTTCATACATGGTATATTATTCTCAAAAGAAATATTAACGGATGAAAGTAAAACGACGGCACTTTTATTTTCATAGCGAACAAATATATTCATGACTGTAACTGAAGTTCTATTGAAGAGCGAAATGATTTGTTTGCCTGCAGAAACAAATCTCTGCGATTAGCGCTAAAAATTGAATAACTTCCCAAGAAACTCACTTGATGTTGTTGTCCTCCCATTAATATAAACATGAATTGAAATAAAATTATTAAATTTATGGTTTAAGAAAAAATGATAATCTAGCAAAAACACGAAGTAATTAATTATTACTCAGACCTGTAACAGAGTATTACCGTGTAATTAGACATAAATAGTGATCATCACGCCAAACGCTAACCACTGACACTAGAATCTCAATTGTTAATGCATCGTTCTCTCACAATCTCCATTGCATAATGGCATGTTAACGTTCTCAATTAGAGATGTCAGTTACTCAGATATTATAATCTCTCTTTCCAGACCAGATACACAAGAATCTGCCACCAGTACAGAATCTGCACTATACAGTGCACTGCCAACCACCAACCCTGTCTACAGTGTATATGTGGTTAGGGGGATGGAATATTCACTTCCGCCACAGATGGCGGAGTTGAGAAACGGTCCGTAATTCTTATATAATTAAATTGTAGGCTGAACATTTGACAAGCCAGAATGTGTCACTTTCAGCTTAGTGCTCTGCTCTCATCACGTTTGACACTTTCCGTTTCTCTTAGTATTTTGACACGGTGAGATGAATGAGGTTGGAGAACAACTGGATTAGTTTATTGCTTTTTATTATTCACATTTCATGACAAACATTTAATATAATAATTGAGACTCTTATAGCACAATGGAGGCAATGTTGTCATAGTATTATTATATTAGATATAAAATCATATTTAGTTATTAATCTGTGTGTCATATCACCCTGTAAGTCTGTTAGAATACCGACGATGACACGTGCTACTGCCAAGTCAATCGGATATTTATCGGCTCAAGTTAAATTTCTTTCATTAAAATTTATTTTAAACACTGATTGCTTCTAAACAAATCACAAGACAACAATCTCCGCTGCCACATTTATTTTAAACGGATAGATTAATTGTATCAATCTGCATTGATACAAAGTTGTATTGTATTTGTCATTTAGCAGCTAAGCAAACAGGAAACTGATGAGAGTCAATTCCGAACTTCATAGCTTCATTTGTTAAATGCAAATATTAAAGGCAAGCCTGTGATTCTAATATACAATGTATTATAGTATTGTTTACAATCAAAGTCGTGCTGAATATATGTATACAAACAGAACATATTGTAAAATGTATATTCATACTACAAAGCCAGCTATATCGCTTCCCCTCTATTGCTATGTACTTGGATCTTTGCTATTATTCACAGCTAATGATAACATGAAAACAGACATCAAAAATTATTTTTTATGAAATTTGACAATTTAACAGAGGAAGATATAGTTTTGATGTTTTAGCAGAGTAATAGATGAGCGAGTTGTAGCAGTTTGCTTTGTGAGTAATTAATAGATGTGTAGCATTAATTTGATTTATTCCAATTTATAGTCACCATGATCACTAAAATCTGAGGAAAGACACTATTAAGAAATTCATTCCAACTGTTGATACGGAGTTTGGTGACCAAACTTGAAAGGTAGATGAATGTCTGTGAAGTGAGTTCAGTTCCACATACTTTGCTAATCACAAAGGGCATCCTGTTCATCTGTTACACATATTTCACCTTGTATACTAAATAACTGAACAATAAAACTCGTGTAGATGTGTACCATACCTGGTCTGTTGAGTGCCTTTCAACAGGAGATTTTGGCAACAGGTACCGCAGGCCATATTGCTAGGAGATAGAATGTGGAACTATTTGATAGTTAGTTACAGTACTCAAGGGAGTTGACTAGGTAAATGTGTATGTTATAGGAGTCCGGACCTAATAGATATAAACCCCATTCTGTCTAAGAAATGAGAGCAGTAGGAGATAGTTCCCCAGTTTGAGTGGCCCTAGACTTTGAGTGGAATCTGGTGTTTTGACATGTTCTGTGACAGGAGAACGAAACCTTACATGAAGGCAGGTGGATAATGTACAGGTGAATAATGAGATAGGAGTAACTGCTATAGCCACCGCAGTGCCAATCACTTAGTATGTAAAATAGGGCTAGAGTACATGCTATGTCATGTCACTCAGTTTTCCTGACAACTACTGCAGGTTTATTCAATATTTCTGTCATGCCATCGCATAATTACCATTCTGACATGTTTTAAAACCCCATTGATACATTAACCATACAACTGCGACTCACATGTTTATTAATTATATCTTATATGTCTTTTTGTACCAAATGCCACAATAGGCACATTTATTTTTTACATGTAACCCTACAATTTCCGGAATTCGTAGAAAATTAATAACGAAGTTCAATCTCTGTGTTCAAAGTGCTCTGACCATGTTCTATACTGATGCATTGTATGTCATTCATCCTTTATAGATACCTTAAAATGTAGGTTGCCACTAATCATCATGTACATTTGTTTGGGTTTTAGAAGAACTCCTGGTACCACCCCTTACCAGATTCTATCTGAATCGTTTGGTACTAAGCCTATAGTAAGATTTTATTTTGCCATGTCTAAATTCCTGGGTGCCTTGGAATGCTGGGATAGGTGAATACTATAGATAATACTAGAGACAGTTGAACATATCAGTCCTCAACAGGTTGTGTACTAATATCACAATTAGTTAGTGTATACCATATATACAACCTTAGTATAAACATAGGTGTTACTGTATATATGTTAGCAACACCTCCAGCCATGTTATTTATGTTAAATATACACGAGTTGATATCAAATGCTGCCCAGGCTTACCGCTGCCCTCTTCTCCAAGTTACTGAAGGTATATCAGGATCAGACAGGCTGATAACACAGTAGAAGGGAGAAATAAACGACACAAACTTCATAAAACTTTGATAGTAGGCAGATGTGTACGAATGTTGATTAGGAAGGCGGGCTAACTATTAGGGGAAATATTTTGACTCCATAACTGGTTATAGAAAGCATAATATAATATACAGTACTGTGTATATCTATATCTGCTTGATGATAATATAACATACACTAGCCCGTATACATGTATATGACTGATACGATTGGAGTCGTTTCCCTTGCCATTATAGGTTTACCATTGAATTTTCCAAGATATTCTACATATAATATCAAACATTTGCAAGAACGAATAACAGCCTGTTATGCAGCATGTAAATTTATGTACTATCGCAGCATGTAAACTTATGTACTATCACAGCATGTAAACTTATGTACTATCACAGCATGTAAACTTATATACTATCGCAGCATGTACACTTATGTACCATCACAGCATGTAAACTTATGTACTATCACAATATGTAAACTTATATACTATAGAAGCATGTAAACTTATGTACTATCGCAGCATGTAAACTTATGCACTATCATAGTACTGTTTTGACATAAACATTGTAGGATATTATTCTAAAGCATATAATTAAAAGAAAGTATTTGTTTTGACAAAAGGGAATACCAACTAAGATGAGGACAGATAAATCCTGACTTACACTACTGTATGCTGACTTGCATTATTGTGTGCTGACTTACGTTACTGTATGCTGACTTACATTACTGTATGCTGACTTACATTACTGTATGCTGACTTACATTACTGTATGCTGACTTACATTACTGTATGCTGACTTACATTACTGTATGCTGACTTACATTACTGCATGCTGATTTACATTACTGCATTATACAGAGCTGTTATAAAATATATTCTTACAGGTAAGAAATTTAAAAAAATTATTCGTGTCAAAATTGGCAGCATCTTCACTTGTAACCCACCTTGATTACAAGCACATGTGACCAAAATATATTACCATGATATTATAAAAATAATTTTGGGAGGTAGGATTCTTGGTATGCATTATAAAAAGGATATGTGTAACCCATTGCCATTCGCCACGTAACCATTTATTTTGGATATTTGGAAATGCAGCAATACAATGTGTCGTTTTAAATATTCAACAAGTGCTACTAGCTGTTACCTGGCCAAAGAAGTATAATATATTTAAACAGGCCTACATTTAACACCTGTCACATGTATATTAGTTTAGTTTGAATATTCTGGTGTCAATCCCTGAGACAGCGTACAGCTGAGAAAACTAGCATTACATAAATATGTCAGCGAGTTGGGGTTAAACAGGGGCTCGAGTTTCTCACCCAAATAAAGGGTGGTGAGGTCACAGCTTTTAGGACATGTAGAGCTGAGTTGATTTCTTTAGTAATTCAATTAATTTGTTGCCATATTAAGAAAACAAGAGATTAACTAAATAGAAACTGTTAAAGATTATAAATACTTGCACGTGTTTATCTAATTACTGATTACCACCCTATTTAATTTATAAATATATTTGTGACACATTAATGGCTATGAATACATAAACATGTTCCATAGTTTTGGTGAAACGCATCCACTTAAGAGAGGCTTTTTCAGCCATTTAACTCTTACAATGAAAACATTGTACAGCACTTTTAAACCACCGTTAGGTGAATAGTTAGTGGTGAATAGGTAGTGGTGAATAGATAGTGGTGACACAGCTGTGAAAACTTGTAATAGAACATCAAACGACCAAGGTGTGAATACAGATGAAAGCTCAGCAATAAATTTACAATGATATTATTGAAGTAGCCACAATAAATAGGAATTGAAAGTATTAGCTATGATGATAAAGGATATCATATCTAACTTGAGATCTGTAGAGTGACAATCGACAACCTAAACCCTCTAATATTTAGACATTAAATTTGTGATGCATTTCATGCATGAGTTTAAATATCGACTGAGAGATCTATGAGAAGAGAAATAGATACTCACATGTTTACAGACAGTACAGTGTGTTATTTATTATATTATAAGGTGTACAATAAGGTGCACAACAGAGCCAATGGATATATTACCATAATATAGGATTGGCAAGTGAAATATCAAACTAATTACACTACAAGCATGAATCATCTACATGTAATATTATGTTGATGGATGAACGAAAGAGTCTTACATAACTAAATCAGATAATAGGCCTTGTAGGCATGTAGGTATGTAGGTATGTAGGTATGTAGGTATGTAGGTATGTAGGTATGTAGGTATGTAGATGGTGAGGTACATATTATGTACTATACCAGAGCTGGATGCCACCCCCATAACATTGACATCCATACATAAATCTCATTCTTGTCAAGGTTGTTCTGCTGTCAGACCTCAGAAATTAAGTGTCATGCTGTATCAGTTGATCTGGATTCAAAACATTGCCAGGTTTTACTTGTACCGGCTATCGTAGGAAAGTAAAAATGCCTGTTATGTGTCTAAACTTGAACAAACGATGCCAGCGAGTGTATTCCTACATTTAATTATACAATTGGCACGCTAATAGTACTTATACACATTGTATCCTATTGTATATGTAGTGTACATGTACAAGTCATAACACCATATACACATGTGCACACACATAAAACATTATATACCATATATTATACATGTACCACATACAACACTATAATTATAGCTACCATATATAACGCATGTAAACACACATACAGCATTACATACCATATATAACACACACATGCAACATTACATACCATATATAATACACACATACAACATTACATACCATATATAACACACACATACAACATTACACATGTATATACAGCTGTTACTGACATGATGTCATTAAAATTTTCAAGGGTCATCATCGAATAAAAGAACTTAGTTTGAAAACTTAAAAATTGTGTTTGACACCTCAGAATGTGATGGTAACATGATGCTGGAGGGTCATGTAGGTGACAAACACTGCACATGCTTTCTTCTATTTCTACTTGAAATCAACTGTAACTGAAAGCTGAAGAGTTAAATAAGGGAACAGCAAGTGAGACTATGTCAAGAAAGCAAAGCATGTATTTTATTTGTACCAACAAACACTCACTGAGTCATCGAGTTTTGAGCAGCAGCACTTCAACTCCAACTGTTATAAACTCAGTTTCTTTACTTTTAAAATTATCGAGACGTTCTTCAGACGTCACCCGCTAGGTATAAAATTCACAGCTATAAATATTTATTGTCCCTTGCTCTCAAAGTGGAAGGCTTGTTAGCTGCAGTGTATGCACAGTGTTATAATGGGAATAATACATTGTAAGCAATGGGACTGTTATATAGTTTACAATGTATCTAGTGGCAATACTTTGAGGGTGCTACACTCTGTAATGGATACCCGAGGACGAACAGACAAGACACTTATAGTTTGTTGCTTTATTTGTACATTTAATGGGGGAATATGGCATGAGATGTTTACGCGGCTCTTGAAATTAAAAAATGATAGTCACATAGTAAACAAACTATGATATATATATAGTTGCTCACACACCTTGCACCCACCCACAGCCCGCTCAGGATCCAGCCCTAATTATATTTGATATGTTTTACATCTAAAATCTGCCCAGATGTCTACAAATCAGAATTCTTAGCATAAACACACAATCATAGCGTGTAATGTTTTGTCTCCAATGTGTTAATTTAATGAAACTAATATCTGTAATCAGAAGAACAAAGTAAAAAGAGACAAGAAATACTGGATGAGCGCCAACAATCTACTCCCTCTATCTGTAACACCTAACTAGTATTTGAGGTGCTAGTATGCTTTGAACAAATTTTCTTGAAAGATAAACAATTTTTAAATTTCTAGTATTAGCCATCACACAGCTTTTGCCAGTCTAAATTATTTGCTACAATTTGCAAATAGCAAAAGTGTTTTAAATAAATTAAAATCTAGTCAGTGACAGAATTATTAAGCTAATCATTTCCATAAATATAATAATTAAAATAAAATTTATGTAAAATGAATTTGAACTGTTGATGAGTTGACAAGTGACAACTTTGCACCACCAAGATTTTAATTTTTGGTTTAAAAATTGTCAAAACAAGTAGCAATATTACAGATGCTAAGTCATGTATTATACTCGTAACAAAATTATTATTTGCCTGCATTTTTAATTGTTTGAATATTAAAATATTCTAAATGTATTAAAAATGAATAATCAGTTACTGGCCAGTTATTCTGTTGACAGCAATGAGTGTATGTGTGCATTACATAATGTCGTAATGGTCGGCATGCATAAAATAAATAATAAAGGAAGAGTTTCCAATAAATTTTCAGACGTAAATACTCAAAGTATATTGAGATGTGATATGCATCATGTAGTTATACAGGGCCACTAAGTTATATACGACATAAAACAATATTGGGAAACCAGTTATAAGTCCCTACTCTAACAATACCACTGTTAGTCCTCTCAGGCTATTTTCAAACTCCCTAAGGCTAAACAGTTTTCTAAGATGAAGAAGCAGTAATTTTGACCACCCATGTGAAGGACCCATTCCTTTGCTTACCAAGTACCAACAAAACACAAACTGCTGGTCAAAAATATAGTAGCTGTTGGTTTTTGTGTTTCTAATGTAAACGAGACTCACTCAATCGTTCAGCAAATAATTGCACAAGGTATGCTGAGAGGCAAGAGTAAGAATTTGGACCTAGATTTGAATGCTGTGTGTCAAACTCTATCCTATATTAAGTAACCATAATTTGAGCCGAAATTCACATATTTATATTGGCGGGTGAATAGGAACACATGATTATGAATGTTAAAAGCTTGTCACATCTCAGATTTACATATGTACATTATCAACTGAATTATTGACTTAAAAGTATCCAATACAAGTGAAAATAACTATTTCTCTCAGTCAACTTATTTGCTTTTCCATGAAATTGTGAAGAGCAAATAGAGTGCCAAATATATTAGATGGATGTTGTTACCCCTTTCATGGTGACACAAAATGTATCTACTGATTCATTCTATGACCTCTCTTTGATTAAAGGGATCATGTTTGATGTAGATATGACTGTTGTTATACATGTACATGTATCATAGGTGTACACATGCGTATAATGTGCACATACATGTACTGTATATACACGTACATGTATGTACAAAATTATATTATATACAATGTACATACAACTGTTATACATATACATGTACGTATGTAATAACATATTTGTACATATGCACATAATATACATGTATATACATGTAGCCTACATGTGTACATTATAAAAGATATGGGTGCTCATTCATTATAATCAGACCTATAACAACTTAGAGAACAGTAAGGGGAATAACTCCAAACAACTGATTCTCATTAAAATAGTGTGATGATAATGATTGTCTGGCTAATCCTGTTCTGCTGCCCATCAATCTACGAAGAGCAGCAACAGGAAGTAGCTAAGCGAGGCGACAAGAGAGGAGCAATTTGGACCTGTGACCTCAGTTTAACCCCTCCCCTCCCGTTCTGTCAGTCCAACCGCAAACCAGAAACGACACAATCATTGTCAGCTGTTTGGTAACTTGTTTAGTTTCCAATAAAACAGCGTTACAACTTCGAGCGCTGCTCATTCATCAGCTGCAAGAAGGTAGGCGGCGGGGGGGGGGGGCTAGTTTGGTCCTTACCACCATAAAGGATGTCGTTTCAACTTTCCGTATATACTTTAAATTCATTATTTTGGTGACAAATGACTAACTGGTGCATCTGGTACTGGATGTTATTTATTGTAAGACGCTGTAAGTTTATGCCAAACTTATAAACTTACTGCATTATGGAACTTGGGTTAATATTACATCACTTCTTTTACTCCACCTGTGGATATCCCTTCTCTGTGCAGTCTCCAGGATGTAATAATGAATAGTGACTAGTTTATTGTACCAAGTGGCCAGTTTGACTTGAAGAAACCAAAAAAGTATTTAATCTGATCAAAAATCATGACAAAAAATTCATCTTATTGCAACTCATCTGGAGCGTAACTTGACGTCGAGTTACAACATAAGGTACAACATAAGGTACATAATACAAATGTATATCCACTAATTTAAAGTATTCCCTTTCTGCAACCATCACAGTGTATTACATGTATATACACATGTACATGTAGTGTGTTTTTATGATAATAAAATCGTTGTAACAGTCCTTTCACCTGGGGGCACCTGCGAGCACCTGAGCTCACGTTGAAATCAAGTACTCACGGGATGTGATGCGCAAGTTCGAGTAGCCTGCTGGTAGGATCTCAGACTATCCAGGTAGAGAAAGTTTAGTAATGAAATGTTATACCATTTGTTTACACTGTACAATGAATACTCGATTAATTCCAACTCATGTAATTACTTGTTTCGTTTTACGGAGAGGTCGGCGGGTTCTAAGAGATGCAAGTGTGTCTCTAAATTGTACACTATTATGTAAATATTACATGGTACAGCAGACACTGGAGAACACAATACAGGCACCTGTATAAGCATACTCTGCTTTTTATTAAATTGTATTTAAACATAAAATTCTATGCTTTCCCCAGTCAAGCACCAAACAAACAAAAATAACTACAAATTCATTAAATTTTATTGAGCTGACTTTAAAATGAAGTTGTTTGAAATATGTGTTGACTATTGTCACAAACTGGGTACTATATAGGATATAGCATTATATTATATATTTCTGACTTGTTTAAAAATAATAGAGTATTAAGAATTTTCAATTTAAATAACTTTTTAATGAATTACTCAAGTTTAAATTAGAATTGAATACTGTTTGTAGCTAAATGTTTCAATCAGCTTGCAACATGTCATTGTTTGTTTAAGCTGAATACTAACACTCATATACACAGGAATATATAAATGGTGATGCCAGCTACTCAGTATGCATCAGTCCCTGCATCACACAGAAATCCTTGAAGAACCTCAGTGCACAGAGCATCTGTTACATTCAGTAGCTTTGTTTGCCAAATATGACATTTAATCGTAGACTTGTGAACCAATTTTCAAAGGCCTCGCGTTATTTGTTATGTAGATGAGAAGATATTGGTTAAACTGAGTATACACTGAGTATACATACAACTTATTCATGTAAGATTCCAATTTCCCATGTAAACTAATTCATTTATTTCTTCATTACGTAAACGATAACAGCTCGGCTTCAATTGATGATTCTCCAATAAGACTAGAATGACTTGGTCAATCAACTTAAAACATACTACTCACAACTAGTAAATCTATTTAACCCTTTGGAATAGAGTGAGTGTGCACATTTCCTTTCCTTCTTTGATCATCCAACTAAAATATGGATCCTAATCAATGGAAGTTGGAGAAGATGAGAATCCAGCTTTCAATGAAGAATGTTCAGAATAGGTGCTAATCCTTGAGAGACAAACTCCCTGCTCAACAGATAAATCTCAAGTGGCTACTAGTTTCGATAAACATCAGAGTCACTGAGTTGATAAAAAATATTATTAACAGTTACATAGTTATTAGTAGCAGCATAGACAACCCACGGACAGAAAAGTGAATTGTGGACTTGAGAAATTCTGGCACATTCTTATTCAAATCTGACACGACTCAACGATGTACCCACAGATTTGCACTCATTCGATGTTTTGAAAAGTTTTAAAAATTATAGAAGACAATGTGGAGCTAATGAAGCTAACGCGACCTCTGCTATTATCCCAAGGACATGGTAATGCCAGATGAGTAACACATGGGGAGATTACTTCATATTAACACTTCTATAATTATTAATTATTGGTTTCTCTCTCTTTCAATGTGGCTACAAGGTTGAAAGGCATGAGGATGTAGAAACAGAGATTATTTAATTCCTGTACAGCTACACTTGTATAAGTAATAACTGACACCCCATAAATCTTATGTAATACCAGTATTTGCCAACACTAGTCCATGACATCAATCCCACCTGTACATTGCTGCATAACCTATAAATGCATATCGCTTATAAACACACAATGTAATTAAATCTTATTAAAACATGACTAGTTTTAGCAGATTAAACACATAAAGCTAATAAGGGTTAATAAATAAAATTTATAATTAAAATATATAAGCTGCAAATTAAAAAACAAAATATTTATAAGAGCTTTCTAAAGTTTTGATGTTAGATGCTATGAGATTTGTCCCCCCCCCTTCGAGTCTCGACCCATGTAATATCTACACCTGAAGTGGATGCATAATCAATAGTGAAGTGAACATGTAGATAGTCGTAGTAGTTAACGCACATTAAACAAGACTAATCTATCTTCTCCTTTGTTTTACTATTGTACTTCTATAACTTTTATTCCAACATTTATTTATAGGCTACGGTGTTGTTAGCAGTATACTCTCTCATTGCTAGCTGGCAAGGGTGACAGTAGTTGCATGAAGGGGTGTATGTTATTAGAAGCTGCCTTACAGCTAAAGGAGAGTAAGTCACCATCTATGTTATCTATTGGCTTCCAAGGACGAATGCCGTTGTGTGTCATAAACACATAACAAAGTCCCAGATTCTTTTTAAGATTTAAATTGCTATGGTATAATATTATTTATTTATTTTGATTGTACAACATAGGCATTTTTGTGTATGATATAGATCATGCAGGAATCAATTAGCCAGCAAATGTGTAGATATATGCACACGCTGCCTTTGTTTCTGTATTTTCAAATACAACTGGTTTGTTTGATGTACATGCTGGTTCAAGAGGACAGGTAACACTGCAGCCATTTCTATTCCATTGATATGTCTTTAAAATGGTTTATGGCCCTAACACAAAGATATAATTATTTAGAAATATTTAATGGCTATATAATACCTATTGTCCGTATTCAACTTTAATATCCTAAAACAAAAACATTAGATCAATATTCAGACAATTCTGGTGACACTGCATAAAATTATTTCCAAATATATTAGAGCCATCAAATTGTTTTATTTTTAATGCGATATAAATAATATTCCAGCCACCTGGTTTTTATCAGAAGCAGTGGTGGCTGACAGAATACTTGGACGTTTGGTGCAAGACTATTTAGGAATGCAACTAATAGAATACGCAATGAGATTAGAGTACAAGTAGAAACTTGTACCTGCTCAAGTCATGTTAGACTATTTGTCATCCATTATTTGCTATACTTGCTATAGCTTACATTGACTGTATGTTACATTAGTACAGCTTCTCAAGTGATTTGCACGAACAAAACAGTATGAAATGCTTCCATGATTCGCCTAAGCAGCAGCTCTCCCTTAATTTATACTGGATTATGCAAAGAACTCTGAAAGATTTTGGATAGCATATGAGTGTTGGAGACAGTAATCCCCATGTTCTGTAAGAGTGTATGTATTGTCAACTGTATTGCTAGCCAGTGCACTATGTTATCAGTGGACAATTAAACAGTTATGCAAGACAATGACAATATGCAAGACAGCAAGCACTTTGAGTACAAATGTAACACAAGATGTGTTGACCCAGAGGAATGTCACACTGTACTGTGACGGGTAAATTCTCATAGACATCGTAGTTTACAATGTGCAAATACAGAGAACCAACGCTTTAAATTCCGGTAGAATCTCATAAAATGTCCTGTAAGATGGAGCCTTGTTAAATTGAGCGCTAGCTAATTTGAATTGCTAATTTATGGGGTTGAAGTAGAATAGGCTGAGAGAACAGTGTGTATGTGTAGTTGAATGCACTAGACAGCAAATGCTACTCAACATTTAGCTCTCTACCAAGCTGACACATGTAAATATCTTACCCTTTGCTAATATACAGTTATGTACACATTACGTTACGGATATAGGACTATATTATCGTTATATTCTGAATTCATACACACTAAAAACCAAAGATATGCAGCAGGTTTTCATGAAAGTTACTAATCTGGTTCAGATGTTGTCAATAGATTCCACTGCAGATTAACACATTCAACAAAAGAATCAGCCTGAGGATAATCAGCCAAGAGCATCAATGGCTCAAAGGATTTCACACCTTTTATCTTATCAACAGATACAATAATACGTCAAAATAACAGAACACAACAATCCATTTCCTGCTGCAGATTGTGCAAATATTACAGTACGTGTACGACCCAAGTTACCAGCACCTAGCTGATGGAGAACTAGACAATCCTAGATTGAGGGAACTTAAGTGTCACCTTTCAGTTCTAAGGTGGAATCTACTGCACAGTTAAAACTAATAGCTGGGAGTTGCCTGACCCCTCTCAGTTGTGTAAAACCTTAAATCTCATGTCTACAGAAAGTTTAGTCTGTGAGCCTGCAGAAGACTTTAGATCCAACTCAAAGGCTATAACAGCACAAGTTTATAAATGTGAACATCGATTAGAGGGTTAATATTTTTATTGCCACGAAACATATTGAGATGTTCAGAAAAAATTAGTTGAAGCGAAAAAATACAAAACTACTAAAGCATCATGGATGGGTAAATGATAGTGAACCATTATGAGTACATAATAGTACACCAACACAGGAAATCAATTGGACGGATGGTAGACAAACTTTCAAATAAAATAGCGTTTTAAAATCTGTTGGGCAATAATTATAATTTTCATAAATTAAAGTAGCATAGTGTGACAAATTAAAGCTACCTTTTCGACCAATCAACACAAGTACAGGATACAGCACCAACAACTGGTGATTGGTTACTTCAGCTATACAAATAACAATGTCCACCGCGCTTGGAATAGACTTAGCCGTCATAGTAACAAATGACTTGAAAAATATAAAAAAATAAGAGGTTTGCACAGGCTATACTTGTAAAAGGATATACTGGTATAGGTACGTAGATTGTTTGGCACAACGGTTTCGGTGTTACTACATAAATGTAGCTCAACTCAGCTTTCAGAGCTAGCCAGTGGTCACTATATGGTCAGTAGCCAGTGGTCACTATATGGTCAGTAGCCAGTAGTCACTATATGGTCAGTAGCCAGTGGTCACTACATTGTATTCTACTCTTTGATTAAATAACTCATCATATAAATGTCAGACATGTCTTAAACCAAACAGAGAATTGCCTCATGAATGTTTCCCACAAACCCATTTCAGTTCCTTCTCTGCGCTCAGTTCCGTCTGCTTACTGACTGATCTCCACTTACACTGACATGCATAAGCCTTCCATCCTACAATTACAATACACATGTACATCGTAAACATCCCGTGGTAAAGAGACACTTATTGGGAGTTGTGACCTCTTGATACAAAATATGCAAAGGGGAAGCAACTCTTAGTTTGTGTAAGTTTACTGTAAATTGATCATTGGGAATGTACGCTACATGGTGATTGGTTGTGATGCAAGCAGGTGACTCACCTGGTTTACTCTCTAGTTTACTCTTAAGTCGACTAAACTCTGGCATGTTATTCCTAAGGAAGAGATAGTCCGTGGAAGGATGCCATTTAAAGTCCCTGTAGACTGAGATCTTAAAGTCACAATCAGTACATCGCAGACTGTCACACGCCCTGTAACAGATAGAGCAAATATTGTATACCAAATCGAATTCAGATAAACTCTTTAGCACATTCCATCTGATAAAAGCATATAAAGATGTAGAAAAGTGTAACTTGGTGCTGCAAGTATAGTATTGAATACACATCAATATACCACTAAACGTGCATATCAACAAATGATACGACAAATCAATATCATTATATTAGTCCAGGTATGTGAGTACTAATCAATAATCAATATAGCACCAGTGACCACCACTGATGTCTACGCAGTGACCACCACTGATGTCTACGCAGTGACCACCACTGATGTCTACACAGTGACCACCACTGATGTCTACACAGTGACCACCACTGATGTCTACACAGTGACCACCACTGATGTCTACACAGTGACCACCACTGATGTCTACACACTCACTATTACTACTGTTGTGAATTATAAATGTAACATCCCTCAGCATTGGTCTATTAATAGTTGTAGGACTGAATTTTCCTGCAATGCTAGAAGATAACCTCATTGCACAGTCAGTAAGCATGCCATTGGTATCACTGGAATAGTATAGTATAGTATAGAATATATATATATAGAAATTGTCTTACCTTTGATTAGCTGTAGTAGTGACTCCTTCAGGAAGTGAAGTACCAGCTAGATAGACAGGGAAACACCTAAGCAGGCACAAAGCAGTGAGAGTATGGAAACACCTTGACATACAAGCAGTGAATTACAATTTACATGATTGCGTTCTTATACCAAATCAAAGAGAAGGCAACTTCAAACTTAACTACATGTGCATGAGTGTAGTCTATAATATATTATACTGTAAAGCTAACTGCTAGTCTCTGTTGCTCACCTTTTCTTGGTGTCACCTGTTGGTAGCAATGCTGACTGACTAGAGGCATGCTGTCGTTTCTGTGGCTATAAATCAAGTAGTAACAAGAATCATATTATATTAGAAGTGGCTGAGGTGATATAATAATGTATTATTTCATCTAATTCATTTGTAATTGGTCGAGTGAGAATATCCATTGACTAGTGGCAGTTCATCAGGTGGGGAGGGGTACAGAGTACATTGTGGAACCCACACTTGAAAAGGGTTCGACTGATACCAGTGAGCTGCCAATAATATCAGCTAAACATGAATGTAGTCCTGAGAGAACATGGAGTTGTAGCGTTAGCCAATGAAATAACTTACTGTGTTGTAGCGTTAGCCAATGAAATAACTTACTGTGTTGTAGTGTTAGCCAATGAAATAACTTACTGTGTTGTAGCGTTAGCCAATGAAATAACTTACTGTGTTGTCAGGTTCAGGGATGTCACAGATTTCATCCATTATAGAGTTGAGATCATCATCTTTTAAATGACTACAAGTACAGTTTAGTGCTCCATAAGTTAACTTATGCAAAACGGATACTGGTGTTGGTATGTACTGTACGTTATTAAAAATAAATGAGAAGATACAAGTGAATACTTACTGCCCATGTATTTTATGCCATCCTTTTATACTACCACAGCGACCCTTTGTATTTGCATGTACAAAGTATTGGCGGTTAATGATTGGCTGTCACAGCCAACATTTTAATTGTTACAAGACACACGTGAATAATCTTGGTAAATGGAACTTGGTAAATGAGACTTGGTAGATGAGACTTGGTAAATGAGACTTGGTAAATGAGACTTGGTAAATAAGACTGGTATGTGATATTAGCCAAGGTGAACGGCTATTAGTCAAATCTGCTACGATGAGCGCATATATATTTATAATTGTTAATTCTAAAAGCTAGCGAGTCTGTGGCAAGTGGCAACGTGCTATTAGATTAGGTTGTGGCTAAAAGATCAGCAGGGTAACCAACCAGTTCAACTTGGCAGTTGAATTACACATACCTTTTTGTTTTTATTGATGATGCTACAGTTTTGGTTTTATTTTTCTGTTTTTCCGGCTTTCTCACGAAGGCAGCTTCAACCTCATCTAAGAGATCATCTATATCATCGGCCATTTCAATTAAGCTTTAGTTCCTACATGTAGAATGGTAAGCATGATGTGTTATCTGATTGTGATTTTACATGTAGTACCTATAATCATATCATAACCATACATGTATATAGAAATCGTGACAATTCATATAGCCTACTTCTGCTGATAACCAAATGTTTCCCAACCCCACATATCTTAAATCAGATGTGCACCCCAAAACCCTGTGCATTGTACATATCAAAATTAAAATGTTTTATAATAGCCATGGTTCTTGCTTCTTTTATTACTTTCTCCTTATAGATTTCATACAACCATATAATAAGTAAGTAGCCTACATACAGTCCAACAGATGGACAAAAAGTCTCATTATGACTGTCACAATTAATGTGATTGTCATAGTCGGTGACTACATTTGTATGACCGACATAATACTAATCACTAACTCAAGCTACTACTATTGTCTATAAGATTGAGGGTTGGTTACCTTGGGGTTTCTAACTCAAATTTGACAACTAATAATAATAAATATGAAGAACATTATGAGTTAGGCTACTTGAATTATAAATAAAATGCATTAGGATCAGAGTTGGAACTAGCACGGTGTAAACAGCTCTATTTTGAGTAATCAACTAAGATTATTTGCTGCTATCTCCTGTTCAGAAATATTAACCACTTGTTTAATGCAATTTTATCAATATAGCTCTATTTACCAAACCATTTTAATTTTTCCTCTGGCTTTACACAACAATATGCTAATTCTAAAAAGTCCCAAATACTCTGTTTTTAATACATAATAGTATCTTCTTTGTCCATACATTTAGCCTGTATCAACTTCAGCTACAGTCTAATTGATACGACAGCTGAGAAAGTATGTGCAAAGATGGTGAAAGGAATGATGGATCACTCAATGCTAATAACCTGTCCCTCCACATATGCCCAGTTTGGCGGTCATGAAGTTCAACGACTCACTATTCCACCACCTATCTGCTGGGTTTTTGAATAGCTGTTAGATCAACATAGCTGGGTAATTCTTGCATATTTCATACCCAGTGCTCAAAGTGTACCGGCTCGCTCAGGCTCGGCGAGCCTGTAAGAAATCGTCATGGCTTTCTTCTAGGCTCGCCGAGCCCTAACAATATAATGCGCCAAAGTTGGGTTTTCCCATACGCAGATGCTGGGAAAGTCGAAAATAATCAATACTCTGGCATATGAAATCGCGTGACAGTATTAGTTTAACGACAAAGCTAAGGGCGCAGCAATGTTGAGTAAATCCCCTTTTGGTCATCGTGATAAGCAATAGTAAATAGGTAGACCTTTCAGTGCAGGGAACAGCTTATGCTCTATTTCCGGAATAAGTTGAACTTGTTTTCTTTCCATACTCTTGAGTTTCAATCAGTAAATTACTAATTATTTTTCACCGAAAACTGTTGTAGCAGCTGCTCTTTATGCAGTCAAGTTTTCAAAGCTGGTTAACTAAGTGAGTCAGTCGTCTTTAAAGTTCCAGAATGTTCTATGTGGCCCTGTGTATTATCTAATTTTCTTTTGTGAATTTTTTGGTAGTCATCATGATCATCCTTATGATGAGATGAGCAAATTGGATAATCAATCATAATGATGATCATTATCATCATATGATGTATAAATATTAATATAATTATGATAATAATAATAAAATTATCATTGTTGTTAGAATAATGATGATAATACTATAATAGTAATTATTATTATTGCTAATAATAAAAATAGTAATAGTGGTTGTAGTAATGTACATGTAGGCCTACTGTAGTGGTAGAAGTCAACGGCAATTTGTAAGGCTGCTGGCAGATGAGCTAGCAATATTTGTTTGGTGGCTGTCCTGAGTTTTTGTCACTTTCTATATTTTTTATTAATAATAAAAAATGCCCTTTTTGATAAACTATTATTATTATTAATGATATATGATGGTTATTATTATGAAAATTTTAATATTAATATTAAATATTAATTCATCTCCCAAATAAGTCATATCTTGCCCCTAAAATATACTTCAGCTTGCTTGTAAGATGTTGAATTCTTGAAATTTTCCGCTACGCGGGCTAGGCGGGGGTGCCCGCACCCCCCTCCCACCCTATATCAGAGCCTGTAAGAACTCCCATACACTTTGAGCACTGTTCATACCCTGTAATAAAATGTTGTTTATATAAATGGGTCCATAGTAAAGAAATAGTCTCCAATTGGCCTGAGGCACCCCAATAGAAATAGCGTAGGCCTATGTGTGCACAAGGTAGCAGCATCACCCCTTGCTTAATTCGGACCGCATTTGAAGGTGGGGAGGGGGAGTTTTTGGGCAGAGTGATCCATCTTTCCTTCCACTATCTTTGATGATGTGTACAGCCGTTCTTTCTTCGTGTGTTTGTCACTGGAGAAGTGACAACTCCAACTTGTGCAAACTCAAACTGTCATTTAATTCCTGAGCAACTTCAACTTGTATATGAGAAGACCAACTGTAGTTCGGGGCTTAGTAAACATATATAATTAATATAATTTAATAATTATTATATAATATACGGCAAGTAAATATAACCAGCGATAACATTTCTCTGGTTTCAGTTAAAACCACAGAAATTAAATTAGCAATTCTCTGGGTTTGTGATGAATAGGGAACAGAGAATTATTTTCTACTTCCAAAACCAGCAAGTCTCATCCCAGATTAGGATCGAACAACAGATTAAGAGAATTTATAATCGTCTTACGTCTTACGTCTTCTTCTTTAGAACGTACTAGAGCTTGTTGCAAGGGGTACGCCTCATCTGATTTTGGTTTTTGTCAAGATTACTATGGTCATATATTTATGTTATGCTAACATGTTGCACTAATATAGATTTGTTGCTATGTTTATTGTAATAAATGTGACTTAAGCTCACGTATAGTCCTGGGCAGAAAGCTACCATGGTAAGCAGAAGTTTTTGCGTAGATAGTGGGTGGGTCACCTCTTGTAGTAGCTCTAGTGACAGTTGTGTTAGTAGGACGATTGTTCATCAGCTCATCATAAGTGTTAGCAAGAGCTTCGTGGTGTTCTTCATTCGCCAAAATGCGTAAGAGGAGGTTGTGTCGGTTCTTCCTGCGACGGTTGCTAAGCGTATCAAGATTAAGTTCCTTGAGGACAGCAGATATGCTAACTCTACCTTTTAAATTACAGATGTAACGCACAGCACTGTTTTGTACCATTTCAATGTTGGTAATTTGGTAATCATGGACGGGATCCCAGACGGCAGATGCATATTCCATGTGTGGCCGACAGAGACTAGTATATGCAAGTAGCTTAGCATCTTTGGTTGATCCGTGGAGTGCTCCCCTAACCATACCCAGTTGTCGTCTAGCTTTGGTGATTTGTGAACTAATATGAGAGGTGAACTTTAGATTAGATTGGATGATCACACCCAGGTATTTAGCCAGGGTATTTAGCCCAGGTATAATAACTAATAATGAATAACAAAACAACAGAACAATCACCAATCATTCATCCATTACTTTTAGTTTATGTACTGTTTGTGTGTTTATATTGGCTACTAAAAAACAACATTTGATATGTTATACTAATTCAATAATTGCTATTATAAATTGACGTTACGGGAAAATAAGAGGTCAATTTCAAAGAAGCCGTTTAGTCGCACCTCCAATACCAAAGAGCAAGGTTAATGACCAATCAGTAGTGCGCTATTCCCAAAACCGACCAATTGGAGCTAGAATTGGTAACTTATCATCAGTTTTGCGGGAGATTCGTTATTTTCAGTTTAGACTTTAGAACATAACCGTTTAGAGTTCAGAATACTAAACGCTGTGCTTTAGAACTTGAATTAACCCATCACCAGTATGTAGTTGTTACTAGCC
Organism: Bugulina stolonifera; assembly: GCA_935421135.1. Lineage (NCBI taxonomy): Eukaryota > Metazoa > Bryozoa > Gymnolaemata > Cheilostomatida > Bugulidae > Bugulina > Bugulina stolonifera. The sequence goes on from OW285187.1 coordinate 35,818,141, forward strand.
TAATCTAATAAGAAAACCAAGCATTCTTAAATTATAAACGCTATTTTTCCCTCTTACATTATTAACTGTAGAACCACCAAATAAAATACCCTGCGCAAAACTACAGCGACTACCACGCTGATACTCATACTCGTAGTATAGTTGACACTTATTGCCGCCTCGCCCCTCAGGCCCATTAAGGAGCATGTGACATCACTTGCCCAAAGAAATGTAGGTGTGGCTAAGCTATAGTAAGCTTATGATCTACACGGGTGATCAAACACTTGCTTGCTTGCTATTCTTATTCTAATTAATTTAATTTTTTCTCAATCATTGGTTTATAAAAGTTAAAGTTTATATTTCAAATTTGTGAATCATAAGTAAACAGTACTTCTTCAGCTATTCCTGTGTGGAGAGAATTTGAATTTTGCTCCAATGATTTGTAGAAAAGCACTAATCTGTTTTGACAAGTTTGTAGAGATTGGACACCATTACCAAAGTTGCCAATATGAACACAAAAGACTATATTTATCAAGTTAAATGGCAGTAAAGCTACAACAATGGGCCCGCCTACAATTAAAGCATTGATTTGATTGACTTTCTTTACTAATTTGGATAGCACCACAGGATTAGTTAGGACATTAAAATACAGTTATATCAGGTAAACATCTCTGAGTGTTTGATAGAGCACAATATTTGTAGGTTTTTAAAGAAAAACTCACTCGTGTAGAGATACTCAACCAAGACGATCTTTACATCGTTTTAAAACAAAAAGTCAGCTCGGCACAGCTAGTGTTATGAAGCCCCTGAAAGATGTAATTGTTTAAAAACTAACTTAGTAGGCCTAACTGTCTCCAGACTTGTCTTAGTTTTCCTGTTTGGTGCTATATTTGTGAGATGTGTAGCTACATCACGGAGGCCTACGAAAAATCAAGCTGCTACCTCGATATGAGCAGAAATTATGCATTGTAACAAATATTTCTATCTGATGTAGGCACACTTAGCTCCAACTCAAATGAAGAAAATTGCTCAGGTGATGCAATGGCCTACATAGTAGTTGGTAGGTATTTCCACTAGTAAATGTTCTATTTCACCTAGAGTGTGGTTCTGTGATTGAGTTCAATACTCAGTTACTGATTACAATCATCGACTCTCATGAACACCTTCAGTGCATTTCCGCTGTTCAATGTAATGCCAAGCTTACCACCCACCTCTCTCCACTAGACTTACCAGGCTTTCTGGTAGAAATAAAAGAGTGGGAACTGATCTGGTATGCAGTAGTTACTAGGAGGCTTTTCTCTTCTCCAACCTTCTATTTCTAATTCTAGGGTCTGCACCAAACCTGGTCCCTACTGATGTGGTTGATAGTTTATATAACCTGTCCACTCCTGACCATCCCTATGTGTACTGTTACCAACGCTCTGATACAGTGGTAAGTCATGCGAAGAATTATTTTATCATCACAATTACCTGCTGTCTACATAAAAGTAAGCAGTTACATTCATTTTGTCAATATATTCATCATACCAGGGTTAGTGTTTCACTATAGACCCATTACCTGTGTACTTGTATATTCTACACAACATACGGCTTACGTCTGTGTAACGCGTAGTAATATTATATAACATTGCCTATTTAAGGTTGGTGACTCGACATGCTGGGTAAAGTACAGCCTAGATTCAGATCCCCTCACAGCAGCTGTCGTTTGGTAAGGCACACTTTCCCAGGCACATTGTTACACTAAACAACATCAGTCAATGGTATGCACATGGTATGCACATGGTATGCACATGGTATACATGTACATATGGTATGCACATGGTATACATATGGTATGCACATGGTATACACATGGTATACACATGGTATGCACATGGTATGCACATGGTATACACATGGTATGCACATGGTATACACATGGTATACATATGGTATGCACATGGTATACACATGGTCGTTCAGAGGTTAAACTAACTTTGTGTTAACATATCAACTCGTATGCTGTAAACTGACTCTATCCAACCAAAGGAGTTGTACAATTTCACTCAGCTTGATATAGCCGTAATTCACTGTTGAAATTTCAACAGAAAACAGTTTTTTGATTACTGTTCAACTCCATGTTTTCAGGTGTCACAATTGGCAGTACAGTAGGCTACATTGGAGGTACAATGTACATACCTCTTATATTGTAGTGATGCTGGTGACATTCACTCTGCACTCAACACACTCGGTGACCTTGACCTCCAGCAGGTTCCACATCTGACTCTTATCTGGTTCTTCCAACCTTCTGATTGGTTAGTTAGACTTAGTCAACCGATCAAACTCTTTCAACATTTACTGACAAAACTATATTAGAGACAACACTCCAGAGATGTTCTTGATAAATATTTCTAAAAGGTTTTAATATTAAACCATTTTAGCCTACAAGTATGTATGTTGTGTGTATAGAATGTGTGTGTACAGTATAATATAATCTACATGTATTACATCCTATCATATTACTTCTAGTGAGAGGGAAGAACTACAAGGAGCTGTACTACGAGCATGTATATGTCACAACTCTAGGGTAGTCACAGTACTCAATGACACACTGTACTCCACATCACTAGCTGACTGCTGGATATGTGACTATACATCTCCTGTTATCACATCTGATGTGAACAGTATCATCACTCCTGTATGGAGAGGTAGTCTTATACTCAAGGTAAAAGTAGACTAATAATATAATATGTTATACAATGGACCATGTACATTGTATATACTGATAGACTGATATACTGTATATAATACTGTGTACACTGGTAGACTGATATACTGTATATAATACTGTATATACTGGTAGACTGAAGCTGAGAGTATCCATATACCTACAGAGGTCAGTAACCGGGACACAGAGGACCAGACTCAACCCTTTCCCTCCTGCTACTCATCGGTTGGTTCCTAACTGTTATACATTATACGAGCTATACCAGACCTCTCCACTGAGTAGTGGTATGTAGCTAATAACCCTATATAATGTATTCATAGGTCAAAGGTCAACCTCAGTCCTATCTAGAGATGGTGTCTCCAGTAGACATCTCCAGTATACACAGATGTATGCTAGCTGACAGTTACACATTAACACTTGTATCAGCTGATCATGTAGATTCTCTGAACCTAGAACATGTGAGTTATCTCCTCTGTATTATGTGAAGTGTATGAGTTATCTCCCCTATATTATATGAAGTGTGTGAGTTATCTCCTCTGTATTATGTGAAGTGTGTCAGTTATTGATGCACACATGGTATAGTTACGCAAATATAGCCCACGTGCCCTTGGGCATTACAGTTGTATGCTAAACATTGAATTTTGATCAAAATTAGAGTTGTATTCCCTTTGACCTTATTGTTCAAAGGAGCAATAACTCCTATGTCACTATCTGCAATGCTATTATAACTATGCATTACTATCACGCAACGCTTACTTTAGTCAATGCTTTCGTGTCTTTGCCAATAGTCACCAACCTTGTCCAATAAACCATTTTAGAACTGTGGCTACGTGGTTAGAATGGTGCAGGCTCTTTACTCTCCACCCAAACCAGCTGATAATACAGAGCAGAAGCTAGCATGTTCAAAGATAACAACAACTGAGGCTTGGATGACCTTTGTCCTTCGAGGGTACCTTCCTAAAACAGGTTATTTCATAGCTGCCCACGTTGATGATGTCATAAAGTTGTATCATAGCTACCCACGTTGATGATGTCATAAGGTTATATCATAGCTGCCCACGATGATGTCATAAGGTTATGGCATGGCTACCCACGTTGATGATGTCATAAGGTTATGTCATAGCTACCCACACTGATGATGTCATAAGGTTATATCATAGCTACCCATGCTCATGAGGTTGTATCATAGCTACCCATGCTCATGATGTCATGAGGTTGTATCATAGCTACCCATGCTCATGATGTCTGTGTTACATGACTGTATTATCTATGCACATGCTATCACTGATCATATACTCTGTATCCCACGTATGTGTGCAGGTCATTCCATAGTCACACATCTAATATCTTTTGTTCACAGCTGATCTACCCACTGGTCCTGTGAACTACAAGTATTACCTCCTTTGTCAAGAGAGCAACAGTCGGCCTGGTAATTACCTCCTCCATCAGTTTGACACGACTCGATTGACTCACTGCATCGACCAGCTGGAGAGATCAAGTCGTATTGGTAGTGGAGGTCAATGGTAGGTGAATACAGAGAGCGGGTGCCCCCCCCCCCTCCCCGATATTATCTAGTGTTTTGACTGACTAACATTTAATACTATAAGGGCTCGGCTACACCAGAGGTCGATTGTTCTTTTTCGGCCTTTGGAGCCACGTTCTAGAGCAAATAGGCGCGCCGTTTGTTCGGCTATGCAAAGACCAACATGTTGGTCTTTTCGATCCACGTCATCACAGAGTACTATTGTGATAGTTTAGATACAACGACTCCAATTATATAAATTATTTAAAATAAGCTTTGGTGATTGGCTGGATTTTAATTAAGGCCACTAGTGGACTGGTGCCACGCATTGCCTATAGAGCCATGCCAACAAACAACGAAGTTGCTCCACCAAAGCTAACAGCCTCTCGTGTAAGTAATTGAGCCTAGTGTACTGAGTACCTGAGTGTACGTTATGTAGATGTCAGTCATACACCTATTGAGTCCTCGGTCTAATATAATTCATAACACACACAGTGACCTTCACCTTTGCTGTCTGTAGGTCATACAGTGAAGACACACAGTCTATATTCAACACAGTAAGAACTAACCCACTAAGCCCTACATCTTTGAACACAGATTATAACCGTCTCAGAGATAAGCTAACTTCGTACGTTTCAAGTGGTGAGTAGCACTAGTGCTGGGGTTGTTGGAATTGTCTTTTCTTTGAGCTACTTCAAGAAGAGTGGATAACTCTACCATTACCCGTTCCCTCAATGTTGCAATGATTGTATACATGTTGATAGTGTATACATGTTGATAGAGAGTATGTACCAGCATCTACACAAACCAGAGGAGTGGCCAGAGAGACTGGCTCTGCAGGATTGTTTAAGGCGGAGGGAGACATTGAAGAAAACCGGCTGTGTTATGGAAAGGAGGTCAAAGAATGAGACTGGCCAATCAGCAAGTAATAAGTTTATTTGTAACCAATCAGTGCATAGGGTGTGACTTCGATTTTACATTGAAATGTAGAGCAAGTTTTCAAGCTAGCAACTTAAACTAAATTAATATAATGATCATAAATGTATATTGACAAATGATTCTAAGGTATGGTTTTGTGTATCCGTTATCATGATGTATTTCAGCCAACTAAATGCCGCACCTTGTCTACCCTGTAGACTATTGCTTTAACTCCACTACTAGTACTCAGTACTACTGTCCTATCATCTAACTCTACTAGTACTCAGTACTACTGTCCTATCATCTAACTCTACTAGTACTCAGTACTACTGTCCTATCATCTAACTCTACTAGTACTCAGTATTACTGTCCTATCATCTAACTCTACTAGTACTCAGTATTACTGTCCTATCATCTAACTCTACTAGTACTCAGTATTACTGTCCTATCATCTAACTCTACTAGTACTCAGTATTACTGTCCTATCATCTAACTCTACTAGTACTCAGTATTACTGTCCTATCATCTAACTCTACTAGTACTCAGTATTACTGTCCTATCATCTAACTCTACTAGTACTCAGTACTACTGTCCTATCATCTAACTCTACTAGTACTCAGTACTACTGTCCTATAATCTAACTCTACTAGTACTCAGTATTACTGTCCTATCATCTAACTCTACTAGTACTCAGTATTACTGTCCTATCATCTAACTCTACTAGTACTCAGTATTACTGTCCTATCATCTAACTCTACTAGTACTCAGTACTACTGTCCTATCATCTAACTCTACTAGTACGCAGTATTACTGTCTTATCATACAGAGTGCCAACTAACACTGGACTCGGTCAGAAGTCATTTCCAAGCTAATGGTCAAGCTAAGAACCCAGAGCTCCACCTACCTGAAGGTAGTCAGGAGAAGACAGGGCTGAGAGAGTATACATGGCCTCAGGCTAGGCTTCACTACGGACCAGGCATCTGGTAGGAACTAAATCTATGATATACAATTATACGGCTAGCATCAAGTGTTCCTATCAAAGGAGGGGAGGGGGTGCATAACGTTATGTACACTGTATAGTTATTATGTCATGTAAAGAGTATTATTGCAACGGCTGTGGGCTGTCTTTGACCGTTAAATCATGCATGAAGAGCACTATTTATCGAGAGTCGTCTCCCTCATCGTCAATTACGAATGCATGATTGTTAGTTGCAACTAATGCTGTCATACATGATGTAGTTCTACATTGAAATGATGTCATCATACATGTAGCTACGCAGACGACAAAGACTGTACATCCAGGTTAGCCGACCCCAGACTGATCATGTATAGAGACAAGCATAACTTTCCTGAAACGGCTTCCTTATTCACAACTGATGTGATGCCTTCAATTGGGGCAACTCATGGCCAATCAAGGACTGGTAAGAAAACTTCCAGCCAATCAGCCAGTGGAAAACAAACTAGGAGCCAATCACAGTCCACCAGGAAGATGGGGAGTCAACCAGCTGATAGTAAATCAGTGAAGCAGAAAACAGATGTACACGAGCCGTGCAGACAGTCCCCTAGAAGGAAGGGGTTAGTGCTAGAGTCACAATATTGTCTCTTATATTAATGTATATATATTTTATATTGATATGGTGTGACCTTATATTAATGTACATGTATTATATAGTGATATGGTGTGACCTTATATTAATGACCCGATGGATTCCACTTCTTCATATTCCCATGTATGACTAGATATAGTAGCACTGTGTGAGAACACACTTAATTTATGGATTACATATGTATCCCCATGTCTTCTCTCACTGCCAGCGTTCACTAGAAAGGGTATATTCTCACTGTCAGCGTTCGCTAGAAAGGGTATATTCTCATCTCTTTAGATTACAGATTAGACATCCTCCAGCTAAACGTAGATCACATGAAAGACCTTCAAGCCAAGTGAAAGAGAAACTATTGTTATGTGAAGACAGCAAGAGGGCATGTGGTAATACTAGTACATCTGGAGCTCAGACTATGTTAAGGGACTCGGCTTTTAACAGCAGACAGCAAAAGGCAGAAAGGAATAAGAAGAATGAGCAGGTATGTTGTTGTAGTACATACATGTCATGTATACCACTGTTATTATAGTATATACACTTCATGTATACCACCGCTGTTACTGTATTATATACACGTCAAGTATACCACCACTGTTATTATAGTATATACACTTCATGTATACCACCACTGTTAATGTATTATATACACGTCATGTACATTGTACACCACTGTTATTATAGTATATACACTTCATGTATACCACCACTGTTACTGTATTATATACACATCAAGTATACCACCACTGTTATTATAGTATATACACTTCATGTATACCACCACTGTTAATGTATTATATACACGTCATGTACATTGTATACCACTGTTATTATAGTATATACACTTCATGTATACCACTGTTACTATTTCACTATGAGTATACTGTATGTCCGCTCGTCTGTATATATTATGATCTACTACAGAGAATGCGAGCTGCTGTACATCGAGCCCTATCCAAGAATGGCATAAAAAGGAATCACAAATCATATGAAGCTTACACTCAGGAGTTGTTCCTCCTGTCTATGAGAGGTGTGAGGGTGAGTGGTATAGCACATGTACATGCTTCACTAATAGCAGTTGGTAACTGCATGTTTCACAAATAATTTATACCTATTATACTTTCATCAAAGGTTGCTAGAAGTTGTATATCACTTATAACTGGCTAATAAATGGCAGCATTCATGATTGCTTACACTGGGCCAAAAACTACAGTGCTACATCATGCATCATAACATAGACTTAGAGGTAACATTTTTAAGGCAAATTGAAAATATTGCACCATAAATATTTAATAGAAGTTTATTTAAAATATAAATTAAATTCTGGAAATTTAACTATTACAGCAAAAATAAAATTGACTCCATCTGAAATATGAAGGCTGATGGTCAATCCCTTATGTTACACCATGATATGCGTATATATGCATGTATATAATTTACTTTTTGTAGAAATTGAAGACATCCATAGACTTGGAAAAGAAAATGAGAGAGATAGCTACTGCCTATGCACCAGCTGCCATCCTAACTATTAACCAGTCAGATGACAGTTAAACTCTGCCATAGCATAGCTACTGTTATAATTTATTACATTTACCTAGAAGTTAGAGTTAGGAACTAGAGTTATCTCCACCACTTTGCAGTGTGGACAACTCCCACTAACACAAAGGATGTGCACTGTAACATAATAATATTTTATTTCAAAATACATGTATATATATATGTATTGATAATTCTGAGATATGCACCAAGCAGTTATATAAAAAGTAGAGTATGAAAACTAGAAGATAAAATATAATTTGCTGATTAGATTCCCAGCACCATCAACTAACCCACTACTTATACATGCAGTGGGTTATGCCTTCCTTGATTACATCACACACCACAGTACAGTAGGACTAGAAATCCAGGTCAAACTCATCTAGGTCATCTACAAACAGGGTGGTAAATAATAGAGTACTATTACCATAAACATAATATAATATGACTATCGTTAGACAGTCACTATAAATAGTACAGTTTACTCAGCTTAGGAAGTTGGATATTGAACATTTACATGTACACAACCCATGCAGTTACATACATGTATAATTATATACAAGCACTTCCTGCAACACAATACATGCAGGTATATATACACTACATGTACACAATACATGCAGGTATATATACACTACATGTACACAATACATGCAGGTATATAAAATATACACTACATGTACACAACCCATGCAGGTATATATACACTACATGTACACAATACATGCAGGTATATATACACTACCTGTACACAATACATGCAGGTATATATACACTACATGTACACAATACATGCAGGTATATATACACTACATGTACACAATACATGCAGGTATATATTATACACTACATGTACACAATACATGCAGGTATATATACAGTACATGTACACAATACATGCAGGTATATATACACTACATGTACACAATACATGCAGGTATATATACAGTACAGAATCCATGCAGTCACATATATATACACTAATAACTACATATATACAACGCATGCAGGTACAAGGTATCTTCCCGACCTCTTGGACCGACCGGGTCGCAAATAAAAATCACAAGATGGCCGCCCAACCTATGCCAGAAGGGCTATTGGCCTGGGATTTTGCTTGGCCGGACGAAACCATCCCTAGCTCATCGGCACACCTGACTTCTTCGTGCGAAAATCAGGACTTTGCTTTTGGCCCAGGCCGGTGTGTTCGCCCCTGTGACGGATGTGTGCTGGAAAAATTGGCCTGGGTCTGAAATTTAGGTCGCGAAGACACCTACAGATACACTTGGCTACCCAGGGATAGTAGGCACAAGTCGTGTAACCATGTAATAATATTATAATTTCAGCACTAAATAAATAGCGAATATAACTCCAAACCTCCACAAAATAACAAACTAACACAGCAGATACCTACCATCCTCAAAGAGATGTTGGTTTGTGTTGTTTAGTGAAGGTGTGCTCAAGTGAACCATCTCATTGGTCAGTCGGGTTGGACAAGCAGCTCTCTGATTGCTAGAATTAATACTAGCTGTTTCCTGGTTAATTGTTGTCCCCGAGTCGGAAATTTTGTGAGTTAGTCCATCATTCAAAGTAATTTGATTGGCTGGTAAATGTTTAGGGACGTTCTGATTGGATAATCTGCTGCTGTTTGGATGATGGGGATTCCATGTCTTTTTATAAATTTTATTCTGATTCCAAACCGTTCTGCAGTTGACTCTTTCAGCCAATGGCTGGTTACCACCACCAGATGGAGCTTTGCTACAACTAATCTCTTTTCTCGGGGTGGATACAGGCTGAGTAAGTAGAGTGTCAAGGGGAAGAGTTGGTTTAGCTACTTGAGTACACTCTATCTCAGCAGTTTTATCATGCTCCGAGTATATCTGTAGCAAGTTATTAGGTGTAATGTTGAGATACTGTCTCTTACGTGACGGACTAAACACTGCTACCTGTAACACGAGTGGGTGGAGCTATAACTGCTGCCTGTTAACACAAGTGGAGCTATAACTTTGGTACAGTAATGGAGAATGTTACAGCCTAGCTAATGAATACACTGAATCAATTACTCTACCATATACAATATACACTGCATTATGTGTGGTAAGAGGGAAAATGTTCTTACATGTTTTAGAAGAAGTGCTGAACCAAGTTTCAGCTGCTCATGGTACTGTTTGACTAGCAGTCTGTGTATCACTCCATTTATACATCCTACAAAGGAGGGTAGAGGCAGTGCTGGGTATGATATCGTCTATACATAGTGGTAGTAGTAGTAGTGGTAGCAGTAGTAGAAGTAGTAGCAGCAGTAGTAGTAGCAGTAGTAGTAGTAGCGGTAGTAGTAGTAGCAGCAGTAGTAGTGGTAGTGGCAGTAGTAGCAGTGGTAGTAGTGGTAGTGGTGGTGGTAGTAGTAGTAGTGGCAGTGGTGGTAGTGGTAGTAGTGGTGGTAGTAGCAGCAGTGGCAGTAGTAGCGGTAATAGTAGTAGCGGTAGTAGTAGTAGCGGTAGGAGTAGTAGCGGTAGTAGTAGTAGCGGTAGTAGTAGTAGTAGGGGTAGTAGTGGTAGTAGGGGTAGTAGTGGTAGTGGTAGTAGTGGTAGTAGCGGTAGTAGCAGTAGTAGTGGTAGTAGTAGTAGTAGCGGTAGTAGTAGTAGTAGTAGTAGCGGTAGTAGTAGTAGTAGTAGTAGTAGTAGTAGTAGTAGCAGCAGCGGCAGCAGCAGCAGCAGTAGTAGTAGTAGTGGTGGTGGTGGTGGCAGCAGTAGTAGCAGTAGTAGTAGCAGTATGTTTTACATTATTGTAAGAACTTTTTGTGCCAAGGCCGACCTTTTTTATGGCTGACGTCGGGCGGAACCTTCCATATTGTTGCATCAGTTCCGGACCCGATACCTTATCGGCCTCTTTTGGCCGGAAATAGATATAGTATAAAAGGCAGTACATTTTCTGTATCAAATCAGTTGTTGATTGCGCTCTAATAAAGCAACATCGCCTAACTCAAACCTATAGAGGCTTACTCTTGTAGGCGGGTAACTCTACCGGCGAATCCATAGTTCCATACGGCTCGAGTTCATCCCCATCTTCGTTTAAGCACATCTCTAAACCACTTCTACGACTTAGGTCGATCCCGGATTCTACATGAATCTAGCGTCGAGCCTAAGCTCCTAGAACACCAGATCTTTCACTGCACTCCTCTGGAGTGTAAAGTCTACAAGACCTACGTCAGTCCTGAGCTCTTCAATGAGTCTCGGCATCGGCCTACGCCTGATATACATACCAATAAGAGCATATAAACACTGTTCACTCTTTATGTAATGAGCAGAAGGTTACTTGGTTGGCATCTACCACCTTCCAAGCCCTTCCCATACCAGCGGCCCATCGGCCCTCGTATGTAAACACGCTCAAAAACATTACAGTATTACACTATCATTATCACATGTATTACACTATCACTATCACATGTATTACACCATCACCATCACATGTATTACACTATCACTAGCACATGTATTACACTATCACTATCACATGTATTACACTATCACTATCACATGTATTACACTATCACATGTATTACACTATCACTAGCACACACCTGTTAGATCTTTCAGAGTGACTGTAGCATCAGGTAAAGTTTTATTTATGCTCACTATAACAGTAGCCAATAAAGGTACTTTCCCATCTGGTAACTGTCTCTTACCCACCTTCAATATAACATTGGTAGACATTACACGCATACATTTAAAGGACTCCTCTCACCGTTTTTGTTTACACTTTGAGACACCCACGTGCTCGCTAGAGCAACCATCATGATTGGTTACTTGCACTGTATTATAATTGGCTAACTAAATCGCATGTGCATGTACACGTGTGGGAAAGTCCATCGGGTGATCGATGGGAATCAGTTGACTGTGGACAGAATAGAATATAGTATTTTGCTTTTGCCAAAATGAAATTATTGTTGCAAGATGAAAATGCTATCGAGAGATGATACGATATAAGGTATATGGCAAGCATAGCAAAAATTGCAATCAAGTCATTGAAAGTAACTTTGTTTTCTTTTTGATTTTAATTTAATTTTTAATTTTAATGTACTATGATCTATCTATGTCACAGTGTAATTAATATTTAAAAATATCTGTACATGTGAATATAGCAATGATGATTATTGTTATTTACCCCTTGCTCACATTGATACATAAGTGATTTGTTAAAATAACATGCTAGTTACTTATGGCTAATTATATTATACATCATTCATATATCATATTACATGTACTTTACTATTTTAAACTCTACTAAAATGGATAAAATGCAAATTGGAAATAAAATATTGGGATTATAATAATAACTTTATTAACTAGGATTGTTGCTGTCTACATATATGTAGGCCTATATGCAGTACCTGATCAAAAATTTAATTTATTGAATTTCAAAATAATTGCATCATTTGATTGCAGCCGTAAGTAAAATAAACTTTTGATGACACTATATTCAACTCATTTTCTTTCTCTATTGTAATAATAATACTATGATGACTAAAATGTGTGTAATGAATGCTTCTTTTTAGTAGTTTGTCAAGACTATGGCCCAGGAATGTGAAGTCCCATCAATCGCAACCTCTTAAAGCCATACTTGAGTGACGAGTATTGTACCTTGGAAACTAAGTTGACTCGTTTTACATAGGTATACATAAGGTAAGTGCATCATACACTTTCAAGATTCAGCAAAGTTTTCACTGTAAACACTGCTGCATGTACATATTACTTTCCTGTACTGTGGTTTTTGGAATGTAGCCTAGCAAAATCAGCGTCGGTTTGATTTGTATTCATCATTTTCAATCTTGTACATTGTACCTAGCAGTTATATTCTGTTGCTTAGTGTGGGCTGATTTTAAGTACCATCTGTTGACGTTAATATACTTTTAGGTGATCCAATAGTATGGTCACATGTTCACATAATGTTGTAGAAACATCGACCAAGCAACATGCTTGAACTGAAGTACTTACCTACAATTTGAGCAGCTAAATCAATCGTGAGGTTTGTAAAGTATTGACTGGTACCTTCAAATATTAATATTCTGACACAATTGGAATTTTTTTCATTTATATATGTATTAGTAGTTGGCCTGATACTTCATGTATGATCTTTCAGTAAATAGAATTTCTATGAGTACAGTACGTGTTGTATTTGATGTCTTTGATAGCCAATTCTAGTTTGATTTTGTCTATATTGTGCAGTTACCTTAATGATCTTTTCTATTTATTAATTTGATTGTTACTGCCACGTTTCAAGTGATCGTAATCCACAAGCTTTAATGTTAACAAGAACTAATATTATGCACTCATGGTTATTTGCAATTAGCCGAGTAGAGTTAGCTTGTTCCAAGATGTCATTATTTTGAATTCCAAGATTACTCATTTATTGTATGTTAAACATTTTTATGTGTTTGCAGTCATAGTCAATTGAAAATACACGCGGCTCAAAATTTATACTTTATAGACTATTGTATTCGATTTGACATGTATTTTGTGCTATTTTTCTTATCTTTCCCAGTCTTTAGGGAGGGTTTATTTTACTAGATGAAACCGCAATTTTCCATTTGTAAATACATGTAAGTGCTGTTGTTATAAACATTAATTTACTGATTATCTACCAATACAAACTCTAGAAATATTTTATTGCCCTCTACGTTTTATGACACTGAGCTATGATTGCAAGATTGATTTAGGCCTGTTAGTATACTTTTGGCAAAGTGCTGGAGACTAAAATCAATAGCCATGGAATCACGTGTACATGTATAAATCCGCCTGACTATGATGCATGCACATTTCAACAAAAATGTTTGAAATGATTTGGTCTGTCGTACTCTCTGAAAATGTAATCGTCATTCTTAGTTATTAAATATGAGAACATCAAATGACTATTCAACTTCAATATCTTGAAACATTTATTGTTGATTTACGTTATCTGTTTATAACAAAATACAACAATGAAAACAGCGGAAACCAGGGTAAAATACATGTGTAAAGTATTGAACATGAACAGTGTATGTATAATATACATTGTGGGCAGAATTAAGTCATAATGAGATACACAGTCCATGTAGGGCGCCAGCAGAAGTTTGTTTTCAATCGTAATCGTTCACCTTGAATGCTGAGGCACTATAACGCTTCACCTTTTATATAGTTACTTGATGAGGAAACCTCTTGGAGTACGGGTGAAATGTACATTTAGAACACTTCTTTTGCAATCCAATATGTATTATCTGCAATTCAAAATGTAGAGCATTTCATTAAGAAAAATGGTTGTGACCCTTACCAAAATTATATTGGTATTCCGAAGAAAAAACATCAATGGTTGGGTTCAACTCCCACAACAGAATTTTCCACCCTGTTGAATAGCTGATGCCGGAGTACTAGTACTGATAACCAAGTTGATGTACATAACATATTACTGCTACAACACTTACCTATGCTTTTTCCAACACTGAAGATAAAGATGATATAGTGCAAGCTGTAGAATAGTTTGAATTTCCACGCCAGTGTCTGGTAGCATGGAATTGATCTAGCTAGGTTCCCCTTCTTTCATACAGCTTTGGAATCTCACTGTGCTAAAAAATAATGATAGCAATATAATATTTATGGCGCCAAACACAATTCTTTAACATGGCTGCCCAATAGCAGAGCTAGTCGAGGGGCCTCCACGGCTCCTAGAGCTGGATATTATTATAGTTCAATATAGTACAGAAGGAAGACCTTCTTCGGAATTCGAACCTCCTAAATCGCATAGGTTGTCGGTTTTGTTAGCTAAAGCATGATTGTGTATTTCACATTTTGCAAGAATAGACTGATGAAATCTACCTCAATGAGTTTATAAGTTTGTGCATAAATTTAATTCAAGAAGATGGTTTTAGTGCTATATTGTAATGAGCTACATAACAAATTATAAACACCTACCAGTAGAAAGAACTGGATGTAGAAATTGAGGTTGGCATTCGATTTACAAATTCTTCATCAAAGGTGAGTGTGCGTCTTTACCCTGCTCACCAGATCATTCCTTCCTTTCAGCAAACAATCAAATGCAACTACGTCTTTATCGATGTCAGGAAAGTTACTTGCTGACTGCATTGGAACTAGTCTGTAATCAACACAGTGAGTACATCGTAAGATACAAATACAATAAAAACATAAAATTCTTTAGAAATGAAGCGTGGCTGTTTTGATCAAAAAAAAATTTTGACCATGTGGACATAAATAAAAGTACACTAGGTTAGCTCAGCTGCATTAGAGAGGTGAATTTGTGTCTAATGAAGTTAGTATCAGGTCCCACCAACTTTTTAGATTTAGCCGGGGGGGGGGTTAAAAGAGTGAATAAACTAAATACAGTAATTCAAATATCTTGAATAGACCAGATCAGTCAATTGATTATTTTAGAAATAAATTTATGATAGAATTATTGTTTGTATTTACATCCAAATTTTGCTTGGCTAAATGAATCAACTAACTATATTTTTGTAGAATATGTGTATTGTAAATTGTATTTGAATATGCATATTGTAGATGTAAAGACTTATTTTAAATTTATTAATTTAATACAACAATTACAATACAATAACTTCACATTTTTGTAAAGTTCATTGTCAAAACTCAATTGAATATTATATTCAATATTAAAATTTAGTTTCACAGTATTGTAATATAAATATGTTAAAATCATAATCACTTAGATTATTATAATTATATCACATCATATAGCCCAACTAATGTTATAATAATATGAAATATAATAATCATATGACTTACTTTTTGTGTTAAAAGTTATCCAATTTTATTAATTATTTATTTAATATTTAATTTCAATCTTAGTCATTTGTTTGTTTTTTAAACAAAATAAATAAAAATGAGTACATATATTAAATGCTTACCATGCTCATGCTGAGTATTGTGATGGCTGACAATCTGGCCATAAACTAAGCTCATGTTTTTCAGAAAATGAAATTTATGAAATGAAAATCCAACTTTCGAATGCCATTCTTAGCGTTTCTGTGTACTATGAATTTTCAACTCAACCCATAGACATGAACGGAGATAGATAGTACAGTATCTAATCTTGGTACTTGCAATAACTCTGTGATCAATTGTATTGTAAACAAAATACCACGTGCAGACCGCTAGCATGGTCATGTGACTTTGGTTTGTTTATAAAATTTGATATTAGTATGATAATCCATAGTTTCGAATAAACAATGGCAGCTATAAAAATAAAACTTCTTTCAAGGGTGTAATATAAATTGAAGGGTGCATGGTTGCAAGTAGTATATGCCCATGGATTATTTTTGCATATTTCAGGCTACTTTTGAAAATATTTGCAAAAAACTAAACCTCTCTCTATACAACTTATATAAAAAAAGTGCCGTTTAGGGTGTCTTCATCAAAAATTCGTCCTAGGGCAGCACTTTAGCGCATCGCGCGATGCATCATGGGAAGGAGAAATATGTTGAGAGCACAACTCTGAAACACATGACTTTGCTGCTGCCTTCATTTTGACACAAAACTAGATTTGCTGAGCAGGGTAATTAGTGAGAGGGATCCTTTAATTGGGTAGAATATATTAAACAGAGAGGTAGGTGGCTAGTGGAATATACCCTTTAGTACAGTACAATGACAGGTAAGATGATGTACTAGAGTTGTGTCCACTATAGAAGCACATAACAACAATGTTATCCAAGATTCAACTGGGTGTACATGAGAGGTTGATAACAACATAGAGCTATCCGCATGCGATATGTTAGATAGGAGGTCACCATGTTGACCATGATAAAGTGTAGGTTAGTAGATTACTACATTACATTATATGAAGTTATGGCTACTTGCTGGCATATCAATATACAGTTAGGTAAGGAAATGAGTTCAGGTTTCGTAAATAAGATCCGTCATATAGAGAAATAATGTAGCGAGTCGGTAATATGTAGAGTTGTCCCCTCTTACCCCAACCATAACATATAGAAGGATCTTATCACAGATTTAGTGCTCATTCCCTACTGATCTTAGGAGAAGAAAAATTCTGCTCCCACTGGTCAAAGTGCTATATACACATAGAGTGAGCTCCCATTGGTCAACGAGTTAGATATAATATGTAAAGCGTGCCTCCATTGGTCAAAGAGTTAGATATAATATGTAAAGCGTGCTTCCATTGGTCAAAGAGTTAGATTTAATATGTAAAGCGTGCTCCCATTGGTCAAAGAGTTAGATATAATATTATGTAAAGTGTGCTTACATTGGTCAAGGCATTAGATATGCTATGTTTATGCAGATGCTCCTTAGAGATGCCTGTATCTTCCACCATCCTTCTCCAGGAAGTATATGAGGATACACTTAGTGGCTGACTACCTTGGCTGGTGAGTAGTTCCTGTATAGTAGAGCACTTATTGTACGTACCTTCGTCATATAATACACCACGATACCATAGAGCATTAAACAGCACACATAGTGCAGTATAATAGTGCGGTATGTATAATATACTAACCTCTCCTTGTTCCACATCTGCCTCAACTTCTACCGGCACATCCTTCAGAGCTCTCATGTCCACATCTCTTTTCTACATTAACACCATACATATAGTTGAGTAGATAACACAAGATTACATATAAGTAAACCGACAGTCTAACTAACACAAGGCTATATATAAGTAAACCTACAGTCTAACTAACACAAGGTTATATATAGATACGTGTAAACCTACAGTCTAACTAACACAAGGTTATATATAAGTAAACCTACATGCACAGTCCTGCTAACTAACCAGCTTGGGTAAAGTTCCAGCAGGACCAGGGAACTTTCTCTTTCTACCAGCGGTAGCTTTAGTTCCCAGTTCCTTGCTAACATAGGCAGGGTGGGATGCACTAGACATGGGTGTACTTGTCGCACACAACTCTGCGGTGGTGGGGCTTTTGGCTAAACTAATAGATGAAAGTGAGCCGGAGTGCGCTACAACAAAACACATTGTAGTCATATCAAATAGACTTGACAAGAGCCTGGTGATGTCATCAATATATCGACAAGGCCAGGCTAGAACTAGACTAGAACTACCAAAATAACTGAACAGAAAAAGTCATGCTTTAGCATACACAGTATTCATCTCAACCACAGCAGTGCGAGTAACATAATAACTCTATAGTAATTACATGTACATGTGTTGGTGCCGTGGCAATAATAACAAAGTCTGCGATGTGGCCATACAATATCGACTCAACTTACTGGGTGATGTGCAAGCTGCCACTTTATCGCTGCTGTCAGTGAGGGGGGTGCTGCACATTGGTGCAGCGATGGGTTCACTTTTAATCTTAAACACTGTGGTTACTTTTGAGCTAGATTCCTGTTTCTCCATGTCCAGAATAGTAGCTTCAAACTCTTCATCACTCTCCCACTCATCTGAATCCATGCTAACAAGAGACTCGTCTGGAATTTGGAGTATACAGGATTAATGTAACTGCTATATACTAACGGTTCACCAGACCTGATTCCATGCACAGAGAATGTAGCTGGGCGAGATAGTCCAATGAAGACGCAGTCAAACGAAACAGTGCAAAGTACTTTTCAACCATAGATTGGGACCTCATTGGAAAACATGCCACTACTGACAGATACACCTGGCTATCAGTTTGCTATCCCACAACCAGGCAGGTGTGTATACTGCTCTATAGTCCCCATTGATCTACAACTACAACATTGAAAACCTCTCAAGCTGCCACTACGAATGATACTTCTCCATGGTGTTGTTGACATCGAGTTGATGCTGATAAAGGCAGCTTCACAGAAAGAAATACGGTGGAACTTGCTTAATTCAAACCTCACATAATTTAAAAACTTGGTTAGTTCAAACTGCTAGCCTTGGTCCCTGCTGAGTACGAAATAAATGATTTCAAATAATTCAAACTTCACACCACTTAAGCTCACACCATAATCAACGATAATACTATTACAGCAAGCATTAGTCACCTAATAACAGTTGCTAGTAGTTGGTAGTTATTAGTAGTCACTACTGCAATATGTTTCTGCTCAAGCTGAGCTGGGAAAACCTACTAATTGCTTTATTGTTCCTTAGCTAAATGTGTTTTTATACTATTGTCCTTTACATGTGATGCATAACTTGTTACCTACCTGCAGTGTTGCAGTTTTGAGTGCATTAAACATTACATAAAGTTCTATTAAATAGGAAGCCATCATGTTAAAACTTGTCTTTCCTCAATTGTATTCACAGTTGAAGCAAATGAAAGTTAATGCATACAGGCGCATTCATGTGCTACTACATTTACTGTATACAATATTATTTGTTAAGTAGGCATCCAAGTCATTATATAAAATGAAAGATCACATAATTCAAACTCGGCCTAATTCAAACCAATTATGGTGGTCCCTTGCAGTTTGAATTAACCAAGTTCTACATGTAGATATGTGATTCCACACAAAAGAATCAGTTTATTTATATATGATATAAATAGATGAGTAAGGAAGGAAAATACCTATGCCATTGGTAAGATCTAGACAGATGATACTGTTAATATGACTTCCCTGTCCAGGCAATACTAACAGATGTTCTTGCTATGTTCAAAAACAAACAACGAATAAAGCCGGGAGCAGACTGGAAGCGAATGAGGTGAAATCCGCTAAATAAATTGCGAGAAGCAAGCGAGACCCTGCCACTTTAGGCTAGATTTGGGAATTCGCTCGGATCAAACATGTTTGATATTTTCGCTTGCCGCGTTTGCGCCTAGTGTGCTTGAAGTGCAGAGCGGAACAATATGGTGACTGATTTCGCCTCCAGTTTGCTCCAGCCTTTAGGAAGACTTCACATTATCATGATCAGTTGAATGAATTAATACAGCAAATAAAATACATGCAGATCATAATATGTCATATGACGCAATCATTTCTAGAGAATTCACCACAGTTCATTATAATACTACTCTACTAGCACTGCAGATTCTCATCTGGTACATTCACATTTGAACTGTTAATCATAAGGCTTTGTGCACACCACACCTTTCTTTACTCATTGGTTTCGTTTAGGCAAGGTTTTTTAAGGCAAGGAGTTACCTGTCGAATTACCTGTCGATGTTATCATCACACTGGACCGCCCTAGAGGGTGGAAGGGGTGTGCCGCCTATGGTTCATGGGTTAGTCAGTTATCGGACAGTATTCATACTATTAGGGTATGTGTTTGTCAGTATGGACTGAACAGGACTATCTAGCCTGACTGTGTGTTAGTTGCGGTTGTAGGCCGCTCGGTTAGAACTCTTGGGTTGGTTCCAGTCCTCATATCTCTTATAGTCTTTGGTAAGAAACTATTGAGATACCGGTTGCTGTTTGCCCCTACCGACCGGGAAGCCCCAAGGACTGGGAGCGGGTCTGTACCGTTTCCACTGTTGACTGGGCCAGTAGATCATCATATGCCGCGCTGAGGGCAGGGTGTTGCTCTTCCTTCACCAGAATCCGCAGTAGATGCGCTACCCTGCGATTCTTTCTCCTCTGGTCTAGCGGTTGTAACTCAAGCTTGATCATGGCTGCCTCAACATCCCCTCGACCTTTGATGAAACAAATAAACCGTATAGCTGCGACCTGTATCTCCTCAGGGTCAGTTATATCTTTCTTACTTGAAGGATCCCATGCGGCGCTGGCGTACTCCAGGTGAGGTAAACACAGGGCTTTATAGGCAAGGAGTCTTGCGCGTCCAGGGGCCCAGTATAGTGCACGCTTTATCATACCCAGCTGTCTCCTAGCATCTAGCACCTTCTTTGCGATGTGGTTGTCGAACCTGCAGTCTGATTGCAGTATCACACCCAGGTATTTAGGAATCAAAAGTTTTCTAGCCAACCAAGAAAGTAACACTAAGTCTATGGTTCAACTCAATCCCGGTGATTTGACTTTCACCTTGAGTTTAAGTTTTAGTCTGGTGGAACAGCCTATGGCAATGTCATTGTGATTGTGATTGTTTTGTAAAGCTACAATAGAATATTTTATTTTGTTTACTTTTTGGGACACGGGAGAGTGGACAGGTTGTGCCACAGATTAAGACTCTATGGACTATGGTTAGTGCATAGCAATTTGACCAATCCTCCTATCGAAAGTAAGTACATAATGATATTATAATTACATGTATAATCAGTTATACAAATTTAGCGGTCTTGTGTTTCATGACATGTCGTCGCTTTGCCGACCTCGCCCATAGACAAAGTGGAACAATAATACCACCTGGCCCAGAGACGTTTATTGTTTATTCACAATCAACGGCTCTGATCTGGGCCTGGCCATAGAGTTACCTCTATGGATTTGGCCCATAGACAGAGCCTTTGATTTGTTACAAATCGAGAGCTCTGGCCATAGGTTTATCTTCCAATACAATAGAGTTACCTATGTCTAATACGGAAATAAAAAAGGATTCCTAAACTCTATGGTCGCGCTATCGAGTTGTCATCTTCCATAATGGTGCGGGCATCTAGTTGTTAAGGGGAGAAGATAACTTTATGGGTGTGGGTAATCGAACACTCACATATAGCCTAAGGGTCCATAAAATGCAACGAAACTACGTCAAGGTCGCTCTAATTTCTATGTTCAATTCATTATAATTATTAGAGTTTAGTATATTTAATTATATGGTTCTATGGTTCTATGGTTCTATGGTTCAACCAAAGTTATTAGATACATTGTCTCATCATCTACCTGTTGGTAGCATTTAGTTAATAACTATCCTATGGTTCAACTGAAGCTCTTGATATTTCAAGAGCTTTGGTTCA
The DNA here is from genome assembly GCA_935421135.1 of Bugulina stolonifera. Taxonomy (NCBI): domain Eukaryota; kingdom Metazoa; phylum Bryozoa; class Gymnolaemata; order Cheilostomatida; family Bugulidae; genus Bugulina; species Bugulina stolonifera. The sequence goes on from OW285187.1 coordinate 35,840,175, forward strand.
ACTGTCCTATTATTTGTGATCTTTCTTTTTCGAGACTTTCGCTTGTGTATTTTGAATTTTCTGTAGACTGAGACTCTACATTGTAAGGTGTAAGTGCACCAGTTCGTTCACAGCAATTTGAATTTACTTGTTGCTTTGTTTACTGCGTACTGGTCACCAAAAAAGCGTGACTTGCAGCCAATGAGTACTCCTTGTTACAGCTAATAGTATAAGTTAAGTATTGTATAAATAAGTTTAGTATTGTATATAGTTTGCTAGACTACACTATGACTGTACAATATTATTATTATAATAATTAATAATATAAGTATAAAAATCATAACTATAATTTTTTTTCTAGTTGAGAGTAAATATTTATATTAATAATTATAATAATAATTTAATAATAATACATACATACATACAGATGTCATAGATGACATCTTAGAGTATCTGCAGAAGGAGTACCAGGGGCACACAATCTTGTTTGTTGGAGACATGAACTTTCCAGGTATTGACTGGAACAAAGGAGAAGTGAAGCAGTCATCCACAAACAGGAGGATACATCAAGACTTTCTTAATGTGCTGCATAGTCATGGGATGACACAACTAATCACTGGATCAAAAAATGTTGTTGGTAACACACTAGACCTAATCTGCACCAATCAACCACGAGCCATATATGATACTGAAATCATAACCCCAGGCCTTAGTGATCACTCATTAATTATCACTTATCTTCGGAACCCAACCATAAATGTCTCAAACCAACCACGTACCCTCAAGTTGTACAGGAAAGCCGACAAAAACGCGTTCCAGGAGGATATGCAAAGGACTTTAGATGCTTTAGCAGAAATGAATAACCCAGAAGAAATGTGGCAGCTCTTTACCAAAAACCTGAAGCGAAGCATAGATCAACACGTTCCAACGAAGCAAGTAAAACAAAGGCACCCTTCTGTTCCAGAATGGTTCAATAAAAGAGCTGTAAAAACAAGAGAAAGAATTAGAAAATCGCATAAAAAGTTTAAACTCAGCTTTGATGATTTTGATCGCGAACAGTATAGACAACTAAGGAGAAATGGCAAGAAGGAACTAGAGGAGATTCGCAAAACCTTTTATACAGACAGAATATATCGCCCACTGAAGAGAGGAAATTCAAAACCTTTCTTTAAAGTGATCATGCAGCCTAGGGGTGTTTTATATCGTTTTAAAGGAAACATCGAGCCCCAGGCAGCTATTTTGAGTGTTTTTTAGGCCAATTTAGTGATAAAGAAGCATAGAAGCAGAAGCTGAGGACTATTTGGAGGACTATTGCATGTTGTCCTCTCGTGCATTTTGGTGTCAGATAACTCCCAATATTTCGCAACTGAAATCCACCATTACTTTGCACTTGATGGGTTGTTGACTTTTGACCACAAGGTCAACCACTAATGAAAATAAAATGTGATCAATAACAAAATAACATTGCCACAAGTATTGAGTGATTCAAGCCAAATCTTCCTGTGACTATGCTGGCTACAGATGATTCGAGTAAATAACAATATTAGCATTTATTTCAGTGTGGCAGCACATAAATTATCCCTTCACAATAGAAGGGGCATTTGCCAACACCTATGCGGGTAATAAATATGAAACAAATGGCATGCAGCCATCAGGATGTTTAGTAGAAACACACATGGGCTAGTGAAAAAACACTATATTTATGCATATCAGGAAGCCAGTCTCTACAAAAGTTGCACTCCATAAACCAAATTGCAGTTGGAAAAATTGTCCTGATAGTAGAGCATAGCATTTGTTATTTAGATTGCATAGGCCTATAAATAAAAGGGCAGTTTTTCATTTTCATTTGGCATATTATAATGACATAAATAGTACTACTGGTAAGTTTGAATACTATTGCAAAAGTGAAAAATTCAGGTGTTACACCACAACATATGATCCTAGGAAACACTTTCTTCCTTCTGCCTAAGTTTTAGGAACGGAGAGTATTATTATCCTCTGTAACCAAAATTATACTGATAGTGATCAAGTAGCATGATGATGGCACATGTTCACTAATACAGTCACGATAGAAGAAATACAATCTGAGTTCTTTCTTATAACATTCTATGTGGCTACAGGCATAGCATACAGACTAGCTAGCTAACCTATAGTGTACCTGCAGCGACAGCAGATTTGGTCATCACATAAAATAACAATACTTCTAATGTTTATTCAATGGTGTCCAACTTATAAACAAGCACCAACAAAATGGTTTAGTGGTCAGTGATGATCTTGTTCTTCTTCCATCCAGTGGGCTCATAATACATGTAATGTGAGTTATTGGTGATAAAAACTTCTTTTGTGTACATATTTGCCCCCAAACCAGAGATTGTGAATGTACCCTGTCAAAAACAACAATATAGTAATATAGACACCCAATGTTATATGAGCAAAACAACAGAGGGATGCACATGTTCTTGTGAGCTAATATTGGTTGCAATGTACAAAGGTATAATTGCTTATTTATAGCATATATTAATAATATTTTAAATACAATTTAAATATTCTGTAATTTGCGTTCATGTACATGTATATCATGTATAAGACTGCACACTACATGTTCTATCTGACAGTATCTGTACATAACATGTATAATGTTATTTATGAATCGTATTACAAAACTATTGCAGTATGTTCATGCACATGTATTATAAAAATCATGTACTACATGTACATGTATACACATAAAAATGTATTATACATGCACTACATGAGTGCATAGCTCATGTCTGTACCCCATAAGTAAGATGCACATGTATGTACATGTACAAAACATTATGATTTTTATACATCTGTAAAGCTGATATATATAATTTATTATAAATAACTATAGTAACTATAATAAGTAATGCACATACATGTAGGCTACATTGCATAACACGCCCATTCAGTTATACACGCATGTGCTAATGGCAGATGTCTTCACCAGGTCCCTTCTTGGGCTGGCAGTGATATGCGTAGTGGCTCATTGATTAGCCAGTGTGGTTGGGAGGAGGCTACCTATAGAGTGCCTAGTGTAGGACTACTTCAGTAGAAATTCTTATTTTCAATAATGCATGACACATCCTAAGTGATCAGAACAGTAGCCTAGCCACTAACTTGCTTTTGTTGCAATATAGAAAATGGACCAATCCATGTACATGTAGGTGGCTGCTAGGCTGTTGAGTGTAGAATAATTAGCAATCCACTCAGTATACCAGCTCTTGTTATCATTGTGGTCAGGGCAGAGCAGCCTTATGACATTGGTCATATTATTGCATTCTTGTGGTTTGTGTTCTTAGTACAACTTATTTTTAAACAAAAGTAGAGAGATGACAACTTTACATGCACAGCCAAAAAACATTTTTTGTGGAAGATAACTCTGAATTACAGAGCCATTTTACTATTAAATCTAGTGATAAATGGCTCCATTGAAAAGATAACTCTTAGAAATCAGTTGATTCGCCTTGAAAAATGGAGCGCAACGATATAAAACACCCCTAGGCTGCATGATCACTTTAAGCTACTCAGGGCTGATAGAAACAAAAAACCAGTGCAAGTAGTTTTAAGAGACAAGGAAGATAATCTGACAGGGGATCCTGAACAATGTGCTGAGTTGCTTAACACTTTCTTCCAGAGCCAGTTCCAGGTAGGTTACATGGCAGGAGACTTTTCCAGGGTTGAAATTGATGTACAAGATTCCATTGATGTCTCAATAGAGGGGGTCGCCAAACTGATCCGTGAGTTACCGAATGGAAAATCACCTGGGCCAGATGGTCTGAGAAAACCTGACATGCTCATTGACCTGGAGGGTACTGCAAAATGTCTGACAATGATCTACTAAAGTTCTTTGGATGCTGGTAGGCTGCCTAAACAATGGAAATCAGCAAATGTAACACTAATACACAAAGGCGGCGACACTGAGTTCCCAAACAACTTCAGACCCATATTTTTGACAAGTATTCCATGCAAAATGATGGAACACATTGTGCTGCACCATCTGAATGAAGTATTAGACAATGTACTTCATCATCGACAACATGGTTTCAGAAGAGGGCTGTCATGCCAGACACAATTGTGTGCTACCTATCATGACCTGGCAAAGGCAGCAAATGAAGGCCACACTACACACGCCATAGTAATGGACTTCAAAAAAGCTTTCGACAAAGTACCACATTTAATGTTACTTCAAAAACTAAAACAGATACCAGGGATAAATGGATACCTTTTAAACTGGATACATGATTTTCTCTCTGACAGGCAGCAATCCGTTGTTCTCAAAGGAGCTAGCTCACAAAAGTGCACAGTAACCTCAGGAGTGCCACAGGGTTCTGTACTTGGACCGACTTTGTTTTTGTGCTATATTAATGACCTTCCAGACCTGCTGTCATGTAAAGTTAGCCTTTATGCTGATGACACTCTACTTTACCAAACTGTAAATACAAATGAGGACGCAAAAATGTTCCAAAATAACATCAACACTGTACACGAGTGGTCTACAAAATGGAAAATGCCATTCAATGAAAAGAAATGCCTAGCTATAAACTTTGGAAGAGTAACACCCGTACCTCAATACAAACTAGGCACTGCATGTCTTGAATGGACAGAAACCGTCAAATACCTAGGAGTAATAATTCAATCAGATCTTGAGTTTAATCAGCACATACATGAGAAATGCACAAAGTCTCGTAAAATACTTGGAGGAATCAAACATTTAATGTACCATGCTCCAAAAGAGGCCAGGCTACTGGCTTACACAAGTGTATGCAGACCTATACTTGAGTATGCAGATGTAGTATGGGACCCTTCAACTAAGAACAAGATCCATGATATAGAACTTATCCAGAACAGTGCCATACGGTTTATAGCAAACCTAAGGGGGCGTACTGACAGTGTATCAGAGGCGAAAGATCAGTTAGAGATCCGGACCCTGGAAAATAGAAGAAAAAACCATCGCCTGTGTCTACTGACCAGGACTCTTCAGAATGAAGAACAACATTCCACTCTATCCAGAGCATATGATGATATTGTGGGTGACAGAGAGATGGTAACAATGACCACTAGAGCAGCTGCCAGAGGAAAGCCAACCTCAATATCAGCCAAAAAATGCATTTACCACTCTAGTTTCCTGCCACGAACAATTCGTGAAATAAGATGAGAAACCAACTTCCAATCCTAAACAGTGATATACTGTAAATATTGCAGAGCCCCTAGTCCAAAAATAGTAAAAACTAGAGGCTCCCTTATAGATTTACATGAAATTGCTGGCGGAGTCCTACCTCATCTGAGGTAAATACCCATAGGGTCATAGAAGCCAGTAGGCCTGATATTGTGAGAGTTGATAAGTTGAACTCGGAAGCAATTATCATTGATATTGCTGTACCTGGTGATTTTCGGGTTAGGGAGAAGGAATCGGAGAACGTAACCTGGCTGTGACTGTCAGATAAAGGATGTGTTATATACTACTACGCTCCCGACTGTACTTTATTACATAGAAAAGAAATTTCAGTTCTGTTCTGGCTGTCAATCATGGTACAAAATCTGTAAGAATGAAGAACTTAACGTGGTTGCAATTTATAAATTAGGCACAGGTATGTGATTGTCTCGTGTCATATGACTCGGTTACTATGAACTGCATTGGTAAGTTTTAATGTATGTTTAGATGAATAGCTCAGCTCTCCTCAGTGCAAGATCCTCCTTGACTTGTGTGCAGCTTCACATAACAAGACTAAACTCTAACACAGCATCCATATGTCTAGTCAGGCGGAAGAAATACCCCAGACTGTATCCCACAACTCTAGTGAACGCTGACGGATCTACTTACACTATAAGATATGAAACACCCAGACAAATAATAAAGGTACAAATCAATCGTGTTTAGATGCCTTATCAAATAAATTGTTTGTTTAGTGTTCACTGTGTTGAAAAATTTACAGTGCTACTGTAACATTATGTCTTGGTTGCAGATTATCACAAGCTAGGGACTTACCATGTAATTGTTACAGTGTTACAGTGTCTGTGTTATTCTACTGATAATCTACTGAGGTATAACAATGTACTAGTTGTATGAATCTACTAATCTGTGCTTTAGATGCCTCTGCAGTTTGACCAGCTGAGCGAAGAGGAACAGATGAAAGTTATTTCTAACAGGAAACCCCAGAAGAAGGTCGCGGATCTTGTTGACCATCTGGATGGAGACACCTTTAAAGTGATCATGCAGCCTAGGGGTGTTTTATATCGTTGCGCTCCATTTTTCAAGGCGAATCAACTGATTTCTAAGAGTTATCTTTTCAATGGAGCCATTTATCACTAGATTTAATAGTAAAATGGCTCTGTAATTCAGAGTTATCTTCCACAAAAATTGCTTTTTGGCTGTGCATGTAAAGTTGTCATCTCTCTACTTTTGTTTAAAAATAAGTTGTACTAAGAACACAAACCACAAGAATGCAATAATATGACCAATGTCATAAGGCTGCTCTGCCCTGACCACAATGATAACAAGAGCTGGTATACTGAGTGGATTGCTAATTATTCTACACTCAACAGCCTAGCAGCCACCTACATGTATATGGATTGGTCCATTTTCTATATTGCAACAAAAGCAAGTTAGTGGCTAGGCTACTGTTCCGCTCACTTAGGATGTGTCATGCAGTATTGAAAATAAGAATTTCTACTGAAGTAGTCCTACACTAGGCACTCTATAGGTAGCCTCCTCCCAACCACACTGGCTAATCAATGAGCCACTACGCATATTACTGCCAGCCCAAGAAGGGATCTGGTGAAGACATCTGCCATTAGCACATGCGTGTATAACTGAATGGGCGTGTTATGCAATGTACATGTATGTGCATTACTTATTATAGTTACTATAGTTATTTATAATAAATTACATATATTATCAGCTTTACAGATGTATAAAAATCATAATGTTTTATACATGTACATACATGTGCATCTTACTTATGGGGTACAGACATAAGCTATACACTCATGTAGTACATGGATAATACATTTTTATGTGTATACATGTAGTACATGATTTTTATAATACATGTACATAAACATACTGTAATAGTTTTGTAATATGATTCATAAATAACATTATACATGTTATGTACAGATACTGTCAGATAGAACACGTAGTGTGCAGTTGTATACATGATATACATGTACATGAACGCAAATTACAGAATATTTAAATTGTATTAAAATATTATTAATATATGCTATAGATAAGCAATTATACCTTTGTACATTGCAACCAATATTAGCTCACAAGAACATGTGCATCCCTCTGTTGTTTTGCTCATATAACATTGAGTGTCTATATTACTAAATTGTTGTTTTTGACAGGGTACATTCACAATCTCTGGTTTGGGGGCAAATATGTACCCAAAAGAAACTTTTATCACCAATAACTCACTACATGTACATTACATGTATTATGAGCCCACTGGATGGAAGAAGAACAAGATCATCACTGACCACTAAACCATTTTGTTGGTGCTTGTTTATAAGTTGGCCACCATTGAATAAACATTAGAAGTATTGTTATTTCATGTGATGACCAAATCTGCTGTCGCTGCAGGTACACTATAGGTTAGCTAGCTAGTCTGTATGCTATGCCTGTAGCCACATAGAATGTTATAAGAAAGAACTCAGATTGTATTTCTTCTATCATGACTGTATTAGAGAACATGTGCTATCATCATGCTACTTGATCACTATCAGTATAATCTTGGTTACAGAGGATAATAATATTCTTCGTTCCTAAAACATAGGCAGAAGGAAGAAAGTGTTTCCTAGGATCATATGTTGTGGTGTAACACCTGAATTTTTCACTTCTGCAATAGTATTCAAACTTACCAGTAGTACTATTTATGTCATTATAATATGCCAAATGAAAATGAAAAACTGCCCTTTTATTTATAGGCCTATGCAATCTAAATAACAAATGCTATGCTCTACTATCAGGACAATTTTTCCACCTGCTATTTGGTCTATGGAGTGCAACTTTTGTAGAGACTGGCTTCCTGATATGCATAAATATAGTGTTTTTTCACTAGCCCATGTGTGTTTCTACTAAACATCCTGATGGCTGCATGCCATTTGTTTCATATTTATTACCGCATAGGTGTTGACAAATGCCCCTTCTATTGTGAAGGGATAATTTATGTGCTGCCACACTGAAATAAATGCTAATATTGTTATTTACTCGAATCATCTGTAGCCAGCATAGTCACAGGAAGATTTGGCTTGAATCACTCAATACTTGTGGCAATGTTATTTTGTTATTGATCACATTTTATTCTCATTAGTGGTTGACCTTGTGGTCAAAAGTCAACAACCCATCAAGTGCAAAGTAATGGTGGATTTCAGTTGTGAAATATTGGGAGTTATCTGACACCAAAATGCACGAGAGGACAACATGCAATAGTCCTCCAAATAGTCCTCAGCTTCTGCTTCTATGCTTCTTTATCACTAAATTGGCCTAAAAAACACTCAAAATAGCTGCCTGGGGCTCGATGTTTCCTTTAAAACGATATAAAACACCCCTAGGCTGCATGATCACTTTAAAGCTGATAATTATTTGGATAAGTTTACTAGCAAAAATAAAGTGTTACCAAAATAATATCTCATTTGGTCAGTTGTTATATTTAATGTCTACATTTCACCAGTACTCTCTGAGAATGAACATGTTCAAAAAGTATTTAGCATTATAGGTCCAATGTGGTCTAGGCGAATAACATGACATGTATTGGTTTGTGTTAAATATATTGTTGAATATTAATATAGATCTCGCAAATACAAGATATTGTAGATGGTCAATATAATACACCTCAGACTACAATGTGTCTCTTGCCATCTTATTACTGGCAATCTTTGTCAAGTACCAAAAAGTTTGCACAAATGGCAGCTAACAGAAAAACAACTACTCGAGATGAAGAGCATTTCATTATACAATTTTCTTATGACTTTGTACCAAAAATATTTATTATATTGATTGCACCGGTGACTCATCAGGCTAATACAGTCCAATTTCTATAAATAAAATATACAACCATCTTAGACAATCTATTTTTACATTCTATACCAATATAAAAAGAGATTGATTTAAAAAAACAGAACCAATACCAAATAACAGTCTTAGACTATTGGTATTAAAGCATTTAATATCAGGCTAGTACGTATTTTACATAGACATAATTGTAGAGTGTTATAATTTGTATTATACACCAAGTGTAGATATAGTTAGAAATGGCACTAGAATTTTATTGAAAGTGATACACATTCATCATAGAGATGTCAAAGATGGAGATCTGGTAAATAATTTAACTTTTTATAGAACAATATAAATAATATCTTTGGTATGGTAAAATACACGCTAGATAAACAATATCATCAGCTGAGAAGTGTGTCAGCATGACTGTGTTGATGGCTGCATTATAAGGCTACCCACAAACGATCCTACCATTACTACCTATAGTCCGAATAATTGAGGCAAGGTGCTTGTAGGTGTAGGCTAGGTGCTGACAGATGCAGATAATCTATACTGGTGACACTCAGTAGGGAGGGTTATCGGTCAAAGGTTGAGGTCCAGAAAGGCTGTTTGGCAGTGTACTCGGTAGATCCATTTGAGAAGCATACTGCTAGAAAGTAAATATACAGTGTAAATGTTTGGAGCGGAACAGGTATTATTGTCGTGGTTTGCAGCTAGCCACCCATGCTCAAATTTAATTGCAAATGCAGTAATAACTAAATTTTGGTGAGGTTGGATAACTGACATAGTAACATTGTAAATAGTGGTAAATTGATATTGTGCATTACTTGTATTATTGAAGTAATAGGCCGAGAACTGAGCCTAGTAGATTCACTTGAAAATAGTATACGTTATTTTATTATATGAGATTATAATAATGTATGCCCAAGCAGAGAGGGCCCTGAGTCATGTGTAGGACCGAGTAGTGACTATTGTAGCAAATACATGTATCATTACATGCAATTAATAATATTTTTCCCATGTCGTAGACGATTTATGAAAACCCCTGATAGCATTTATTTGAAATTCTGAAACTTTGACTAGGTCCGATAGTTTGTCATATTGCACATTCATTTTACCAGAAACAGTTTTAGTATAAAAGCAACGGCATTTTGCCATTGATTGTTACTTGTTCTTGGGACTGCAATAAAGACACTTCTATTACTCTATACAGCTTGCGTGGTGTTGACTAACTAGACTAGAAGCCTCTCAGCTGAAGTTCCCTTGGGAACTGATACAAGATCACCTAGGTTAGGTCGTACCCATGTAAATACAGATATAGCAGGCAGTATACTCGGACCTACAGGTTATCTGATAAAGAACAAGTATTCAGTGCTAGTCGAACCTATACCTTCCACTCAGTACATGTAATTGGCAGGGTCAATTGCCCCCCCCCCCCACGTACACAGGTAGTAAGTAGTGCATTACATTAATATGTAAGCAGATGGTAGTAACTTCATGTAGCTGTTGGAGTGTACTTACTAGAGTAGTGTCAGCATTAGAGTGTTGAGGTCCTATAGAGGGAGTGGGGCATTGTAGAGCCTGTGGTACAGAGGCTACACTTTCTATTGCAGAACTGTTCACTACTGTAGGTATCATAGCAACTACAACATATTATATATATATGTATAGACACTAGAATATACAGTGTAGACTGTAGATGTATAGACACTAGAATATACAGTGTAGACTGTAGATGTATAGACACTATAATATACAGTGTAGACTGTAGATGTATAGACACTATAATATACAGTGTAGACTGTAGATGTATAGACACTATAATATACAGTGTAGGCTGTCGATGCATAGACACTATAATATACAGTGTAGACTGTAGATGTATAGACACCATGGCCGTAACTATCTAGGCGGCTCAGGCGGCCTTAGCCGCCTGAACTTTTTGTTAAAAGAAGAAAAAATTAAGCTAATATCGGAAGGCATAGTTACCGTGCCCCACATGATATAAACATACTCTAATGAAAATGATGCTACTATGTGTATCATTACATTAATGGCTATTTTTTGCGTGAGGCCACTGCTGATTTGATAGCATAATTGGTAGAGTGCTTGGTCTTCATGCATAGAGACATGAGTTCGAATCCCACTGAGGGACAATTTTTTTCATTTTAGTAATTCACTCAATTTGTTACCTATACAATGACAATACTAATCTCATCTGTAAGATAGGATCACTGCATGTGTAATTCTGTATTCAACAATAGGAAATGCCCTAAGATTGCATGCACAGTGTGCCCACCCACCTCATTTGTTCCACTTCTAACACTGTTCTTCAGGGTTTGGGAACCCTAGAATATTACTCTCCATCTCTATCCATCAACTAAATTTGCACTATTTCCCGTTTTATTAATGTGTGTACATTTTTAGGCCTAAGTTTTGTAAGGATGTAAAGGACTACAGTAGTACGTCATGGCCAAGCCAAACAGAGAAGCACTATTTTGCAGTATACTAATTTGAAGTTTACTATTTGCAGATTACTATGCAACATTTTGTACTTTTGTACCATCACGTATAGCTCAGATATGCATCAAAATGGCTGTTTTTATGTGAATTTTCAAAAATTTTCTTGTGGGAGGTGCCCCACCCTCCTTCCCCCATCCCGCACACACCCTCCCCACACCGCTACTGTTAGCCAGTCCAATTTTGGCCGCCTCAACTTTTTCAAGAAAGTTACCCCCCTGGACACTATAATATACAGTGTAGACTGTAGATGTATAGACACTATAATATCCAGTGTAGACTGTAGATGTATAGACACTATAATATACAGTGTAGGCTGTCGATGCATAGACACTATAATATACAGCGTAGACTGTCGATGCATAGACACTATAATATACAGTGTAGACTGTCGATGCATAGACACTATAATATACAGTGTAGACTGTAGATGTATAGAAAAAAGACACTATCACTGTAAATAACATAACCTACCACCAGTTGCTCCAGTTGCTGAGAACTCTGGATGGATATGACGAGAGATTGCCTGCTGATGGCCTCCATCGAATCTGTATCTTTCTCTACAAGAATACAATATATAGTGAGACAATCCTCTATCTATTGCATCATCTGATATTGATCAGCGCTAACTACCAGCTCATATCCACAAAATTACAAACATAATGGCATTTAAGACGATCTTGAAGCAGGACCAACCGTCTGTGGGATAGTCTTGGATTCGTTCAGGTCTCCATTTACTAAATCTCAGTCGGTTTTTCCGTACCCTTCCTTAATAAATAACACTACCGTGCCTGCCAAAAGGCATGTAAAGTCCTCATCTTACTATCTTGAAGTGTATTTTTAATTGCTTTAGTAATGATGGAAATGGAATCAAATCACCTCCATCGTATTCAATAAGAGTTTTCACAAACATGTACATGTGCTTTGCTATCGGTTGCCATATTTACCTGGTATTTCTGTTTACAATATTATCTTGATCTTGTGAAGACTCTCTTGTAGATCCACCCCTTGATGTAGATCCACCCCTTGATGTAGATCCAGCCCCTAATGTAGATCCAGCCCCTAATGTAGATCCAGCCCCTAATGTAGATCCACCCCCTGATGTAGATCCACTCCCTGATGTAGATCCACCACTAGCTGTAGATCCACCACTGTCAGAAGTGAAATAAATGACAGAGTGATTCACTGATAAGAGTAGCATGATTGTTGTATGTACATGTAGATTCACATTACAATGAAATTTAGAAAATGCTTTCTCTTTAAACATGGATTAGCAGGAGAGGATTACTCTGAACTAATAAATCATAATATAATGTACATTACACTATATAGTATCATTAATAATATAAGTGACACAGTAGTAATCGTATTATACTATAGAACACATATTGGGTATTAAATGTAGATAGTTTACATGTCAGTGCTGGTAGACCAATCTGAGACACCAGCTGTAGCAGAAGGTGGTCTGTGTCTGTTTTCTATATCGGTTTCCTCAGTCGAACCCTGAAGTGTACAATAATTCCATTATGAGTCATAACCATAACCATAATCTGTGATCACAAGAAAAGTTGTAAGAAACATGTACATGAGATGTAATCTGTGACATATATTATATGGTCACATGTACATGAGATGTAATCTGTGTCATATATTATATGATCACATGTACATGAGATGTAATCTGTGTCATATATTATATGATCACATGTACATGAGATGTAATCTGTGTCATATATTATATGATCACATGTACATGAGATGTAATCTGTGTCATATATTATATGATCACATGTACATGAGATGTAATCTGTGTCATATATTATATGGTCACATGTACATGAGATGTGTATTGCACCCATAATATACAGCTGTCTGATATCTACTTTTTTTTCACACACATGTATATACTCACTTGTTCATCACACATATATATACTCACCTGTTCATCACACATGTATATACTCACCTGTTCATCACACATATATATACTGAGTATATATATGTGTGATGAACAGGTGAGTATATACATGTGTGATGAACAAGTGAGTAACTCACTTGTTCATCACACATGTATATACTCACTTGTTCATCACACATGTATATACTCACTTGTTCATCACACATGTATATACTCACTTGTTCATCACACATATATATACTCACCTGTTCATCACATATGTATATACTCACTTGTTCATCACACATGTATATACTCACTTGTTCATCACACATGTATATACTCACTTGTTCATCACACATGTATATACTCACTTGTTCATCACACATGTATATACTCACTTGTTCATCACACATGTATATACTCACTTGTTCATCACACATATATATACTCACCTGTTCATCACATATGTATATACTCACTTGTTCATCACACATGTATATATTCACTTGTTCATCACACATGTATATACTCACCTGTTCATCATACATGTATATACTCACCTGTTCATCACACATGTATATACTCACTTGTTCATCACACATATATATACTCACCTGTTCATCACATATGTATATACTCACCTGTTCATGGCACATGTATATACTCACTTGTTCATCACACATGTATATACTCACTTGTTCATCACACATGTATATACTCACCTGTTCATCACACATATATATACTCACCTGTTCATCACACATGTATATATTCACCTGTTCATCACACATATATATACTCACTTGTTCATCACACATGTATATACTCACCTGTTCATCACATATGTATATACTCACTTGTTCATCACACATGTATATATTCACCTGTTCATCACACATATATATACTCACTTGTTCATCCCACATGTATATACTCACTTGTTCATCACACATGTATATACTCACTTGTTCATCACACATATATATACTCACTTGTTCATCACACATGTATATACTCACCTGTTCATCACACATGTATATACTCACTTGTTCATCACACATGTATATACTCACCTGTTCATGGCATAGTGCCTGGCTGAGGTTTATATTAACAGTGAGATTTGTTGCAGTAGAAGCAGTTGATACAGAACCGGCAACTTTGCCATCTGGTGAGAGAGGAGCTGGAGAGACATCTGCTGCCTCTGCTGCACGTCTTCTAATAGAGTCCATTCTCTCCTGATGACGTTTCTCCTTCCTGTTCAGATAGTTATCATTATAAAGACGTCATGTGACCTCCGTGGAGTTGTGCCCCCTTATGGGACTATATAATGCTTAGATACAAGTAGGTTGTAATGAGCTCATAATCACTGGATTTTATAACATATAATGGACAGCAAATGCTAACATTGTAGACACCAATCTATATGGAGCACCTGTTGCACTCTATAAACTCTATGGAGCACCTGTTGCTGAATTTAAAACAAAGATAAATATTATGATAGATATTACTACCATCAAAAATATTTTCATCCGTCAACACACACCTTTACTTTATAGATTAAAATGGCCTATCAGAAAGTGCAATGAATAGCAACAAACAGCAGACATAAAAAACATAACTAACCTAAGCCTCTCCTCTCTGATAATGAGTTCTCTCAGCTCCTTCCTCTCCATGTCCCTTTGTACCCGTAACTCTATACCCTCCTGTAAACATCTCTTCAGAATATCCCAGGAGTTCTCCCTCTGATAAACACACACTAACACCACTGACAGCAATTATAGACCACTAAGAGTTGTCTACACCGCCTACTGCTGTATCTTGGAATACTCAAACACAATAAGTATAGATTATCATGTAAGCACTACTATATAGTACCCAAACCCCATGTAGTCGGTCATCAATCAACATCCTAACATTAACCAAATGCAAGGAATTATATAATGACATAGCATGACTCTAAGTCTACATAACTAGTAGAAGTTAAATAACCACCTTAGTAGTATTTCTATTATAATACCACCCAGTGATGGAGGCAATGGGAAACGGTTTCTTATAAGATGGTTGATCAGCATCTACCCAGATAGGTATAAGGCAGTCCCTCTTAGTTATGTCTTCTATAGCCGATGACAAACAACAGTCATGGACAAACCGCTCTACAAATAGTCTGCATTACTGTACAGGTAGTACTAGTCAATATACCTAATAAAGTAAGAAATGCATTGGACAGTATGTAGAAAACCAATTAGATGAGAGGAGTGCGTTAGAGAACCAATCATATGAGAGGAATACATTAGAGAACTAATCATATGAGAGGAATACATTAGAGAACCAATCATATGATGAATATACAGTAACTGCATGTATATATGGAAATATAACCTACCATACCAGTCCCTGTTTGTTGCATAATTCTGTGAGACAAATAAGAGGATGTATGTAGAGTTGCTAATAGCAGTTTCTAGTACATCAAACTTACTAACACCAGCTAAAATAGATACATATACATACACACATGTATATAGGCATGTAACACATAGAATATGTACACATATGATGCATATATGTACAATACAAGCATGTAGATACAATGAACACATACACACTATTATAACACAAAATGTACGGTATCTCGACTCAACATACATACATGTACATGTACATACCATACATACTGACTACATCTCTGTTAACCCAGCGGCATATAAACATGTATATGGACATACCATACATACTGACTACATCTGTCAACCCAGCAATTACAACCGGATTTTCCTCATCAGATGTTTTAGTTCGGACTAGGTCTATAAACTTGGTCACGTCTTCATAGTCGGCACTGTGACTCGCCACAATGGCATCAAACAAGTCCATGCTCGTCCAGTCCATTATGAAACTTCAAGTCTCATTCATTTTAATAACAGAGCTAAAACTGTTAACAAGCTTATTAAATGTATATTATAGTAGACCAACTACTACTCGGCTAGACCTTGTGACCTGTACACTAGAGCATCATCCAGCCCATATGCTGGGTAGCCTAATCATTTATAATAATGTGACTGCCTGTAAGAAACTGAAACTCAATAGAAAAGTACAACAACTATGTTGTATGTTGGGGGGGGAATGATGAATGAGCAAATAACCACATAATATGACGATAGCCAATAAGGCAGTGAGTGGTATAACAATAGTTGGAACATCAATTGAATTGGTGCCTTCCTTGCCTTCTTAGATCGCATCCCTTTTGTTCTAGCTTTAAAGGTGGAAACAGACTAACGAATTTAAAGTCATTATTCGTCGCGAAATGACAGTGGAGCAACAGGTCGTCACAAAACAGAACAAAAATGCCCTGTTTGTCCAATATTGTGCATGTTTAATATTCGTTCTCGATAACACTGTCTTCTGATCGGCAAGCAAAACTTTTACCGCTTCCATTCCGCACATTTGTCTGTAAACAAAAATTCGAAATGGAGTCGCTGTGATAATGTGATTGTGCATAAAGGAGATATATATAAAAATAATTGCCTGTCTTGGCACACATGCTCAGACTAGAAATTGCTTTCGGTGAGGAAATATTGCTAGTGTGTGTTGTCCAGTGGGAAACACATCGTCACGCTGGCATATAGAATAGTGGTGGAAACATGGCGAAAAATATGTGCGCTGGTCTGTTTCGACCTTAACTGATATGATAAAAATGGATTGATTTTGAAATACAAACCAAATAAGAATTAATAAAATTTAAAATTAATTTCAAAGAAAATTAAAATTTAAAGTCATTTTCATTTTTTTTCTTGACCTTGAGAAGAGTTGAACATAATCTAAAATTAATATAACATTATTTATATTATTATAATCGCATGGGTTGGGTCAATTACTTTTTTTTTTAAATTTTCCCACTGAGACCGTCAGGAAACGGAAGAGATGTGGGAACATAATATGGATGGTTTTTTTCCTATTTCTCTCTTTTTCGATAACTTTTATTCCCTTTTATATATAATTTATAATGTTGAATATTTTTTTTTATATTTTTTATATGTGCTTTAGAATAGTATTTATATATTTTTTTATTATTTATCATGTCATACAACAACAAAAAAGAAAAGAAAAAAAGAACTATTTATCAGCTCTCAAGACGCATATCACGTATGATTTTTGGGCAGAAGGAGTAATAAAATTGATTCGTTTTTATGTATGGTGTGTAGGTGTTTTGGCATTGTCTCGTATTATACTTATTGAGGTAATTGTAATCGAAAGGTGGTTCAATCCCCTCAGTAATACAACGATGGAACAGTTTTAGTCTGGCCTTTTTTCGCCTTTCAGTTAAGGATTCTATTTGGGTGTGTTCTCTTATATTTGTGAAACTTACTTGCCCTTTTATTCTGAAAATAAATCTTAATGCTTGATTTTGTATTTTTTCAAGTTGTTTTATGTATTTCCTTTGGTGTGGGTCCCATATCTGGGATGCATATTCCAAATGAGGTCGTACTATACTATTGCGAAATATGCTGTTTTTCGAGTCTTGGTGTCTTGGTGTAAATATAATTATATAATTGCATTGTGGATTATCCATTATGATTATATCAAGCAAATGATCTGATGTTCATTACGTGCCAACAGATAGGCTAATAGTAAATACTAATAGCAAATGAACATCAGATCATTTGCTTGATATAATCATAATGGATAATCCACAATGCAATTATATAATTATATTTAATATAATTAAATGGAAGCAATAGTTCAAAGGAGAGTGAGATAAAACTTACGTACAAGGCTCAGGTTGTAGCATAGAGTAGGCAGCTTACTTTATGCAAATGAAATTTATTATATATTAATATTATTATTATATAATAAATTTCATTTGCATAAAGTAAGCTGCCTACTCTATGCTACAACCTGAGCCTTGTATGTAAGTTTTATCTCACTCTCCTTTGAACTATTGCTCCCATTTAATTAGTAATCAAGTTGGAATTTTTTGAGATCACCGATAGAGTTGCGAAATAGTTGAGATAACTCTATTTGTATAGAATCACCAAGGGATCCAATCACCAATCGAGTGCAATCACCAATCAAAGAATTGATTCAAGTATTTGCATTTGTACATTCTGTCATTTTGTAAAACAATTTCCTATTCGCGTCTCATGGTGTATGAGTTCATAAACATATCATTCATTGGCCACTCTCAAACCAATCTTGTGGAGAAATTATAGTCTATCACGGACTATCGTTGTTCCGAAGTGACGAATGTATTCCAAACAATTCCAAAGTACCTCTTTGCACGTCTTCCAAACCAGCAACTTTGCGTATTCAAGAACATTGACGAAGAATATAACGAAGTTGCTTCACCCTTGTTGACAACTTGTACAGGTAGTACACAACTCCCAAAATGGTAACTTGCTACTGCATGCTGTGCTAAATTACCAATTTATAATATTATGTACATGTACATGCACAGTACATAACAACATTACCAAGTCCAACGGCAATTAATACAGTCAACATAATTATTTATATGCAAATACAATGGACACACAAACTTACTGATTTGCAAATTGCTGTTGTGGTCAAGTATACTCAAATATACTATAGAGTATACTTACAAGTAGATTTTGAAAGTACTTAGTGTCTTCGCGGCCTAAATTTTAGGCACAGACCAATTTGCTAAAATATTTTCCGGCACACATCCGTTACAGAGTCGCAAACACACCGGCCTGGGCCAAGAGGAAAATCCTCATTTCCGTGAGAGGAAGTCTGTTGTGCCGATGAGCTAGGGATACTTTCGTCCGGCCAAGCAAATTCCCAGGTCAATAGCCCTTCAGGACTAGGCCTGACGACCATCTTGTGATTTTCATTTGCGTCTCGAGTCCGTCCAAGAGGTTGCAAAGACACTAACTTGGTACATACTTCTTGTACTTGCTTTTTTAAAAAATATACCTTGTATTTTTACTTACCTGACAACACTGTTACTTGTATGTACTTGTACTTCTTGTACTTAGTGTTGCTATATTTTATTAACATTCATAAGTAGATTTTGTCATGGTAACATAATGGGTATAGCATCATTTAGATTTCTCTGGTCAGACACCAGTTTAGACCTTTTCCCTGATCTGTAATGAGAGCTGTAGTGAATCACCTACTAAACAGCTAATAACTATTTTACATGACGTACAGTGTGCATTTTGCAGTATGTATAATTGCAATTTTAATTACAACTGTGTTATTTGTACTCCTACTTGTACTTGGCAATTTGTACTCTTGCACTTTTCCTTGTAGTTGCTCTCAATGGGAAAACATTTACCTGTACTTCTCAATGTAGGGCTTGGGTCAACTCTCAGAACGATAGCTCTGTTGATATATTTTGCTACAAGTAGCTCTGCATGATACTACATGATGTATAATAGGTTTACTGCTTGCTCCACCTACTCAGTGTGATAGTCTTAGTAATGTTCAAATTTGAAATGAAATACTAAGTCAGCAGCAGTCAATTTTAGCTTTTGTTGTGGAAATACCCATATCCAAGTTAGTAGAACTGAACCTGTACCACTAAACTAAAGCTAATCGTAATGATGTAACCATTTATAAACCAGCATCGGTTTATCCTATAGCCCCAGTTTCCCTCAATTTGCTGCACAGCCATGTAATATAGTAATAATGACAGACTCTCATGACAGAGTAAGTCGTGGTATTTTTCTACCACAACTTTGGTGTGTTTTATTTATACATGTACATACAGTAAGAGAGTAACTAGCAAACAATGTGGAATATACTCTGAACAGAGCTACAACAGATAACACTCTCAATATGCATGTACAGTGTAGATAGCTGAAGCACTGCTTTATGAATAGCTATAGGGGTACGTGATAAATTAATGTATGAAAGGGCCGACTTATCCACCACATATTGCAGACTATAAATTAGAATTATACCAGTAACTGTCAGCCACAATCCGCCCACACATTGGCAGGAAAATATTGGGGGAGGATTGGAATGCATCCTGTTACTGAGTTAACTGAGTGAACGAGTGATGAGGGATCAGTAGGAGTAACCACCAACAATGTAATTCATCATTTAGTTACCACCTACACATGAGACTCAACCAGTAGGTACATGCACTGCACAACTTCAACTCACGTCTATATTTAGCCCGATAACTAGCATGGAGGCCTCATATGTTACAGTTAGTGATGTATATTTTATAAAGCAGTCCTGCTAATATGGTTAAGTAATGTTGGTTGTTTATCATATACTAATCTATACCTGCCGTGGACTGTGGTTGTAATGGTGAAGGCGTATACCAGTGTATTGTATTGTATTGATTCATGTACTATCTAGTGCTGACTACTGACTACCAAACATACCATCACTATAATTATACTATCACTACATAATATCTAGTACTCACTACCAGTGTACTATTACTGTGTTTGCATTATTCGGCTACCCGTAACTAATGTTATCTAGGCTACATTATTTTTAGCCATCATAATTTTATAATATTATTTACTATGCCATGCAGAACATAAATCAGCTTCAAGATGTAGAATTTAGCAGCTCATATATTACTAAACAAGCAGAGGGCTGTCTACGCTCCAAATGACCTGGCAATGTGCACACTGTGGGCAATAAGTAGACTATGGTCAGTAAGTACACTGGTCATTAGGTTGTGTAAATTCAGCTCCCTATTTGTTGTAAAGTCCTTCAGTATTCACCAACAGATGCCTGATTTCCTACTAGAATACTGTAGGCTACCAGGTGTAGGCTACCAGCCATAGGCTACCAGGTGTAGGCTACCAGCCATAGGCTACTAGGTGTAGGCCTGGCAAATTTTTATAATTTACATAACTTTACACACCTCCCATATTATCTATACAAGTCATTGTATAAACCCCATTAAATTATTTTTCACAAAATGACATGCTTTACTTAATTTCCCAAAGTCCAAAATTCTAGTAGTATGTATTTTCTAATAGAAACCAACACTGAGGTGCTCTATAATTCAATTTGCGTAAAATTATTATTATATAATATTATTATTTTTATTATATAATACTACAATTGTCTACTGAGTCATGTGTGGTGAGCATATCCAGTATAATGCATGCCCTCCACTATTTAATGGTGTTTCCTGTGAAATGTAACCCTAGCATCCAGCATGTTTCCTTCTGGGAAATACTAAAATAGTATTAGTAGAATCTCCTCTCATAGTCCCCAATTTGCTAATAAGCTTCATTTATTAGAAAATTAGAGCTCATTGAACAAGTTGTATTAACTGGAATTATTTACTTTCTAGAAAATATACATCTCTGTGACCATTTGACACTGCTAAATATTTAATTTCATTACAATACTAATACACATTATGAAGGTATGACAAATCTATAACACAGATGTATGCTCTAAGCTTTGCATAACCACAGTAGCCCACCACTTTATTATGCTCCACTTTCTGTTACCAATCCTCAAATAGATCTGGAGTGATCACAGATCTCTGCTGGTTTATCCACCATGGGAAATTTCAACCTGGGTTCTCCAGCATAAAATTCCCTTTCCTGGAACCACAAGCTAACTCTAGCATCAGTTATTAGTTGTTACTAGGAAACAGGGATCACAATGCAGTTTATCAAATTTTGGTAATTTTTTCTGCAATATTGTTCTAACACCAGTCTAAAATAATATTTCAAAACTTTTTGTCCAAAATTATTGCCAACTACCACTAATGGCATTTTGGCAGTTCAAACGTGACTATGTTGATGAATAACTTAGACACAACAGAAATATTCATGTATCTACAATCATGGTTTTAATTAAAACATATTTTAATGAAGTCTTTTTTATGATTCACTCAAGGTGACCTAAATAGGATAATATACATCAAGATTGTACTGGGTACAAATACAACAATGTACCACATGCAGGTACATATTATACATGTACATAGCGGTACAACAATGTACCACATGCAGGTACATATTATACATGTACATAGCGGTACAACAATGTACAGCCAAATAACAAAATGTGCACATACTGTGGGTCACTGAAAATTTGTAATCATGGAAAATTTAATCAGGTTAGACACAGGTCATAACTACACTCATATTAGATATTATATTATATTATGTATTCACCAGCTAAACAAAGCTTACCAAGAACAGGACATCTAACCCTACACTTCATTGAATGACCAAAGCTGGATAATAATTATTATACTATGACTAATAACAGTAAATAAATTATATTCTTGTTATCTATTTTCTATATTATAATACAGTGGCTTATTTTTGATGGGTATAAATGTTTTCATGATTAACAGCTACAATATGAGACCTGTAACAATATGGCCAAGTTCTCAAGGTTAGAATTTTATCTTATACTATTTAGACTGTAGCATGGTTTGGAATAGAGAGAGAACTAATAAAAAGATAGTTTTACTTATCAGAAGTCATTATTTTACAAGATTTTCAGCAAACACTCTCTAGTGGGTATGCATGACAAACTTATAAAATGCACCTTCCTGCTTTTGTCTGTTGCAATTATTTTAGCCATTAGAAATTCAGTATACAAAATCTTCAAACTGATTGGACAGTTATGATCAATGAGAAACGGGTAGAGGGAGGTAGCCATTTATCAATCATGTAGCAAAGTCAAAGGCAATCAAGCACAAAGAAATTGATCCTGGCAAAATCCCTCTTAGCAGATGCCTTAATATTATGGACAGTCAGAGAGTGAAGGACAAGTGGTAAAGACGGGATTGTGAGAGAGAAAACAGAGCTAAGGCATCTACATACACAATGATCAATAAAGATGTGGGGCTTCCTGAACACAACGCAGTAATGGATATCAGTTGTAGCCGCGGGGAGAGAAAGAACAGCAGTGATTTTTCAGACACAGGAGAGATTAAAGAAGAGAGTTCTAGTCAGCGGAGTAACGGTATGACTGAATCAAAAAAATTTGTTTGTGACATTTGTGATGCGTCCTTCACCATGATTGGTAACCTGAACCGGCATAAGAAAGGCCATTCCAATCACAGGCCATACACATGCAACTTCTGCTTGAGAGGATTTCTTCGTAGAACTAGCTACAACGAACATATACGCCTGCACACAGGGGAGAAACCTTATCAGTGCGAAATCTGCCTTCAAACTTTTGTAAGAAAGAAATGTCATCAAATGCACACAAGAAAATGCAAGGAGAATGGGGCAGTTTCAGCCCAGGAGAGAGCAGCGTTTCAGGCATCTGATAGTCTGTCTAGATTAAATTTGCTAGAGCTTCAGAGACAAGCGAGTATCTCAGCCACTCAAATCTTAACGAAGCCTGCGATGACCGGCGATGATCAACCTCTAGATTTATCTTCCAAACATCTCTCCTACGACTTTCTGAGGGAACACGAAGTTCAACAGGCAAAGATCTCAGAAATTATTAAAGCCGGTTTGCAGTTTTACCTGCCATTCAGCACCCTAGGAGAACCTCTGGTGAAAGCAGACGCCGCCTCCACTTCCTCGTCGCTATCTACAAACAGTTCTAGTAGCTACTACGACTACTCTCCTCTAACTGGTAACATTGCTAAACAAACAGTTTCACCTATTCTTAGTAAGAAAGTGAAGCCTTGCACAAATGGCTTCTCACCCCTAGCGGCTGAGCGAGTTGGAGAGATGGAGTCAATGACATTGGAGGAGGTAGGAGATGCTGGACACCATCAGCTATGGCCATGTAAAGTATGTCAGGTATATTTTTCTGACGCTACTGCTCATAAGAAGCATATGGAGTACCATGACATCGCCAACCCTCTCTCATGCACCAAGTGCTCCAAAGTCTGTACAAACTCTGACCAATTCCTGATACATCATTAAATTCAGTTGCAGTAAATTATTTCCCTGAAATATATCCATGTATATTTACAAATATAATTATATGTACAAAATTCTCGAAGTTGATGTATTATTGATTTTGATTAACTCTAGTTTCTTTGAATTATTTGGTGAGACATGATGCATTGTACTAATTGAACCAATATACTAGTTTTGAGGTTACTGAATTCCTAGGAATGAGAGCAGAGCATGCTGGTCCTATGCTAGGGTAATAGTACAAATTTGGTAACTGATTTCCATGAAACCTGTTGACATTGACAGCTCCAAGATCAGTAATAAAACATAGATATACAATTCTGATAAAACTGTATGCAATTTCCTGGAACATATTCTATGCAATCATCAATATTATACTTGAGTGGTTGAACAATGTTATAATATTATTGTAAGGACCTACACTACAGGTACATTTATTCTAGTATATTCCATTATTTCCTTGCAATGAGTGGATCTAATTTCATGGGTAACCTATGCTTAAACATTTCAGTTTCATCTGTGGAGACAGAATGCAACCACAGAACTAACATGGTGTTCAAACGAATATATTTATGTTATATTAAAATTATTTTATTACCCTGTAGAGATTCAATGTAATAATGATCTATCAAGCTCCTGGTGAAGGGGTTGCCAAAGGAGAGGTATTGTAATAGCATGAAGAGACTACCTGATAGCTGAGGCCCCTGTCTTATTTTATGTGCATGTAGACCTATGGGTCAACACTAACAAACATGGTACTTTGGTACCAATATAATCAATGAGATATATTTGTAATAACCAGTATTCAACACTGACAAGAACTTCTTGCATGCGCTGTGTGCAACATTGTTTTTGAACAGAATTTAGACTGG
Organism: Bugulina stolonifera; assembly: GCA_935421135.1. Taxonomy (NCBI): domain Eukaryota; kingdom Metazoa; phylum Bryozoa; class Gymnolaemata; order Cheilostomatida; family Bugulidae; genus Bugulina; species Bugulina stolonifera. Next base: position 35,865,306 of record OW285187.1, read on the forward strand.
CTGTTATATTTAATGATTTATTTAATCGTGTAAGATTAGATATCCACATTCACCTACATGTAGGTCAGCCCATCACATATGTTTATTGTGGTATTGCTATTGTAGACCCTATGACTGGTATGGGAGGTGGGCAACTCCCTAATAGAGTTATAGTGTGTAAAGTTGTACTACAAGTTCCAAATGTGATGAAAAAATATTTTGAAATTTTGAAAAAAGTATGTATGGTGGGACGCAAGGATAAACATACATACATGTCAATGCAGATAATTTACAGTTATATTCATTTTTAGTAGTGCATATAAAATTGCCTAAAGCACTTGGGTACCACTCATCCTACTGGTGTTATACAAGTAATAGGAGTGGAGCATTTGTATTATTACTAATTGTAATTATACTAGGTGTCACATGAATTGTATTATAATATGTAGTAAAGGATGTTAGGCAAGTCAGTCAAGCTCATTGCTGGTATAATGAGAAACAGCAGCACTTTCTGCAGAAGAGGAGACAATTACCACTCAACATAATAATCTTGGCTATTAGGGCTTCCATATTACACCTAGTAACTTCAAGGTGTTTGAGACCTGCACCCTTGGATTTGTTGGAAATGTGTTATATTATAGTTAAGTCTAATAATACAAAACCTGTAGAAAGCAATGTGTACAGTTAAACACTCACTATATTATAGTCACACCAGAAAACTAAAATCTACAAGGTTTATTCGGTATCATTAGCTGTTACAATACATGTAGAACCATTTCTGTACAGATATACAAATTGTATACAAATATTGCTTTGCCTGTAAAATTACAGTCACAGTCTTTAATTTACAGCCGGAGGGGGTGGTGGAGCAGGGAGCCTAGCTGGGGGTGGTGGAGGCATGGACATTCTTGTGACCATCTGGTGAGGCATAGGTCCCCTGGGCGGCATACCCATCGGAGGGGGACGGGGAGGCATACCCATCGGTGGAGGAGGTCCTCTCATCATTGGTGGGGGTGGCCCCCTCACTCCGTCCATAGGAGGGGGTGGTCTCATACCTGGCATGGGTGGTGGTGGTCGGGTAACATTAGTTGGCAGCATAGATGGAGCTGCTGGAGTATCGTCAACAGGCTTTATCGGCTCAACTTTGTAGGCAAATTGAAGGAAGAACTGTTTAGTTTCTCTGTTCCAGTGACTCCAGAGCTTCTGTGGGTCTTTGTCCACCTCTCTACTGGGTACTTTGAAGGCGATAGTTTCATATGGTTCAGCGGCAAATAGTAGATATTGCCACTGTCTATCTGGAGGTTCTATCTTCTGCTCGTATGCAGCCATAAACCTGTGTCTAGGGATAACCCCCTCCACTATTTCAGGGTAATCCACCTGGAACAGCAAGCTTTGCTGGGTTGTGTCTGGGTCCTTCTGCTTTGTTACTTTATAACCAGGACGACCAATCTTCACAAACTTTTTAGGATCAATTTTAATTTTTTCCGGTGCCGGTTGAGCAGGAGCAGACATGGCATCTTTGGCTGCTCTTCTACCAAGATTAGCCTGATGTTTCTTACCCTGGGTGTGAGCAAGATAACTACCTTCATTGTTATGCAATGTCAAACACAACTTGCACTCATATGAGCCAAGGTGATTCTTCATAAAATAAGGATCCTTATTTATGTCAATAGTTTCGAGGGCAAGTTGACGTAAACGCTCTCGTCTCTCACGATTGGCATCAGAGGCGGAGGCTACACCTCCTGTCCCAGTCTTGCCACCAGCACGATTCTGGAAATCCATCTTGCTGTATTACTTATTGTATTTCTGAAATGAAAAGAGTGAATATTAGATCAAACTGAATCGGGTTACACTAAAAATAATAGGCCCATCTACAATTTTATCAAACGTGAATAGTCACAAATGTCTCCTTAAGTTTTCAATTCTAAATACAATACAGCTTGCTTAATCCAGTTTGAGCTGACAGTAGGCCTTCTAGACAATAAAATCAATATTATTTGGGCTAAAAATTTGTCTGCCTTCACTATAACTATTCACTAGTCACTCGATTATCACTATACAACATGAACATATAGGCCTATAACTTTTATCCGATGACGGTTAGATGGAAAGAAAACCTACAAACAAAATGAAACTTTACTTTTCAATGAAATGTTCTCAATGATATTATTGAATCAATATATCAATAGAAATGTTATAAACTACTAGTACTAGGTCTAGCACTTAACACTAATATAAATAATATGTCTAATTATTATCTACACTGTAACTACTATAATTATAATTATTGCAAGCCTAAATTACGAGTATACTCGGGCCTAGCAACTATTTATAGGGTCTTCTTGTTTTTGGTTTGTCCTTTGAATTCGTTTTAGGCCTTTTAGCTATTCGTTTTGCTCACCTAACCTAGCGAAGCTTAGAAAATTCGTTTGTTTTTAATTGAATTTTCCCACTAACCGACTCGTGACTGAGACCCTCGGAAGAGGTAAAAGCGTGGGAACTCTATGATTAGAAAAACATATATATATATTTTTTATTTTTGTTATAATAAGTCAATTCCTTTTTCTTTTCTATTACTTTTAGATCAAGTATGTGTGTGCATGCATGTATTCACGTATTGTATGTAATATTTTTTAATTGATAAGAATAGAATTAGAATGGAATTTGTCCAAATAATTGATTCACTGTAGAACAGCCACAATAAATAGGATTCTTAAAATTTATATTTAAAAACAGAAAATAATTAGGAACGAAGCAATCAGTTTGGTTCGAATAGTTTAATTACCGTCTGTATTGCAATTAAATTCTACATGTTTTATTCCTGATATTGAACTTATTTCGCTTTCTTTCATTTCCAATATGGCAGCAGGAAATGGTAAAATGCGCCAACGTACATGATTGGAGAGAGCATAAAATGATGTCCAATTAACACATCAGGCATATTCAGCTTGTTTACATATGGCGTCGTAGGAAACCAGAATATGGTCATGTTGTCACGATTTTACATACACTTTTATCTGTTTTCCATTTTTAAGCATAGATAATCGTACCTATATATTTAAACTATCTTTGTTGACCTTTTTCATCATATTATCATATTACAAGTTCTTGATAATAATATAATAAATAGTGGTAATGAGCTACAGGAATTAAATCACGCGTTTCCATTTTGATTTTCATGATTTTATATTTTAATTTAATTTATTAGTATGTATAACTGTATACGTTTTGCTTACTATTACATTATTATCTGTAATGGTAGGAGGCAACTATTTAGAATAATAATTATACCTGATAATACATTTTTAATTAATAAATAATAATATAAATAGACTTTTGATTAAAATTGTAATAGCCCTAGTCGTTGACTTTTTAAAGTTTCATTTATTATTCTACAAAGATAAACACTACAATAGCTATTAATTCTATTTATATAGTGTTATTCCTTATTTTTTGTTTCAATTTTGTTCTTTAAATATAAATAGCACATATTACAAAAGTGTACAAAAATAGTAGGCTTACATATAACATAACATACACAAAAAGCAATTGAGTTCTCACGACTTTACACACACAAGTGTGTTCTGTGTGAGCAGATACAACAGAAAATACATTAGTTATGTAATTAATTGTTTTTGTTTCCCTGATCATGACTTCGGATCTAGTTCTAGATAAAATTATTTGCCTATCTGACACACCCTGAACAGCTGAACCTCATTCTGATATAAATCTTACTACCCATTATCTCCATATAGACATGTTTTTTACTTTGTTCTTGATGTATATAAAAAACTTACCTGATCATGTTAGTTGTAAAATAAGCTTGTTTGCAGATGAAGTTAACACAACAAAAGATCATACTGTCTTTCAGTCTTATAACACACCTCTGTTTGGGTGGGCTGACACTTGTTGTATGTTATTAAATTTTAATATGCCAAATGTTCAATTGTATCTTTTAACTGAAAAAAGACTCACTTCTCCTATGGTTATGTACACTCTGAACTCATCACTGTGTGTGAGACTTAATATCTTGGGGCTGTGATTCAATATGACCTGAAGTATTCAGGTCATATTGAATCACAGCCCCAAGATATTAAGTCTCACACACAGTGATGAGTTCAGAGTGTACATAACCATAGGAGAAGTGAGTCTTTTTTCAGTTAAAAGATACAATTGAACATTTGCAGAAGCAGAAGGTTACAAAAGCAAAACAACAGCTTGGCATAAACAAAAACTGTTTAACAGATGAGGCATACCCCTTGCTCTGAGCTCTAGTATGTGCTAAAGAAGGAGAGGTAGGAGTTGGGGGTTTATCTGACCTTTACTAAACCTTTCATGTATGTGTTCACATAATACCTGTAGTTTGGTGTTGCCGACATACTCTTTCATTCAATGTTTTCACGTTGTAGTTTCTAAACTATAAATTGAGATGATTAGAATATGATGTAATCATAAGAATCACGTCGCATAGCACACTCGTTGTTAATACATAGCACACTCATTGTCAATACATAGCACACTCGTTACCAATACATAGCACACTCATTGTCAATGCATAGCACACGCATTGTCAATACATAGCACACTCGTTGTTAACACTAGAGAGTTAAAAATTCCCTTCATTAATTTGGTGAGGCACGGCATGGTTTAATTTCGAAGACAATAGATACCAATTAGAAAGACAGGTAGTTAATCAATTGTGCAGCACTTCAATAATAATTATATCAAATTTATAGGCACCACCATTCTCTAATTATAAAAAAAGTTTTTTATTTCAATAGTGCACTGAATAATAGCAAGTATAACATATTCCAAATTGATAAGGTAGGCTAAACCATGTAGATGATGCATTTCAGCTTACAGATGTAACCCATGTTCAATCAGCAAGAAATATTTCACACTGTTTACTGAGTTCTCAAGGCAATCTATCCCCCTTGTACCAGGGGATATGTTCTCATGGTACAAGGGGAATATATTTCTCTTGTACCAGGGGATATGTTCCCTGGTTCAGGGGGGCTATGCGACAGATTCAGCTATGAGGTATGGCCAGTGGTCAAAGTCTAAGAAAAGAGGTGGGGGGTCTCTAGGGTAGCAGACATAATCACTTGAGGGCACCAAGAGCCCGAACGTGCGCGCCGGCAGGGAGGGTCCGGGAGGGGCGCCGGAGCGCTTTCCCGGAAATTGGAAACTTTATCAAAATTAGACACTGAAATGGTGCAAAATCTAAGAACTTCAGGTTAAAATATTAAGATCTTAAGATCTTAAGATCTTAAAGTAAAATATGGTCCAATTAGTATTATTATTATAATAGTAATCTGTAGGGGGGTCTATCAGTCTGAGGGACCCCCTGAAATTTATGGTAGGGAGACTGCGTCCCCCACGACCCCCCCAACTTTGACCACTGGGTATGGCTTTGGGTTTAAATATGATGCTGAGCTTGACTAGCCACTGGCTGATTTTACATCGAACTGCATACATACTGGTATATAATATTTTAATTAGCTATCTGTATAACTTGCTTCTATTAGGCCTACCATACCTCCTGCAGTAGTGATAGTTAGTTGTATGATTAATCAGTCTACATAGATATATAGCAATTAATGCTTCATATGTCTGACTATCAAAACTGCAACTACTTTAATGGCTTGAGGTCAAACTATTTTCCTGACTAGTAATATTGAAACTTGTATTACGTCACTGAAGAGGGAAGGGGAGAGGCAATGTCCACCCCAAGCAGGCTGCGTAAAAGGATTAGACTACAGTTTGTCACAGACATTATAAATAATGGCAGGATGACATACCACAGACACTTCCACTGTTCTGCAATCACATCTTATGATGTCATAGCCTGGACAACATGAAAATAACTCTCCTCCGTGTCTGTGTGTTTAGTAAACCTGCGCATCATGAAATATCTTGTTGAAGTCTTTGCTTGTTTTTAGTGACTCGTTTTAGTTGCTCATTTTGTTATTGATTAATGAATTTAACCATTGGAGAAGATGCCCTTACTAAATAGATTGCAGCAGCATGTGCTATAGGTAATGGTCAGGAGGTTTTAAATGAGGCCGACTAATTCCATCTGGAGGTTTAGTTTCCGGTCTCCAACATTAGGCTAATGATAATGTAATAGCTAGCTATAGTCGCTAATGACCATGATTAGTACCATATCCAGGGCATCTCTTGTCCACAGCCCTTGAGATAGAGGAGGAGATGTGTCGGTGAGATGCCCCCTTGACTGATATAATATGTGATTAATCACGTGGCCAGGCAACAGGTCTCTTACCCACCATCTGCATCTCAATGTCAACTCTAATCTACAAGTCACATTTCTTCAAGTACCTCCATACAGCAGATTAAACCTCAGCTATCCCTCTTGAATATTCCACAAGAAAAAAGTTCATTTTTTCATAATTTACAAATCATTACATCGTACTAATCAACTCTGTCACATTGTGTAGCAAGTAGTCTCGCTTATTTGCATATTTTTTCACCTGGTTAATGACAGTATTGTGTTTATGGATTTGCTAGCTTGCGGATTAATTGGTATTATTTGTAAAAAATGAATAACTACAAACCATCATCTCCATGGTCATCTAATTCTCTCTGATAATCGGTCAAATATTTGTGTTTAAGCGAATAATGAATAGATTATTCAAGTACTGATTTGTTTTCACCATCTGGCACGCTGCTATACATGTGTTATTCTTTAATGCATTCACAGTGACAGTCGAATTTTAACGGGTAGATGGATTAGATAACGATAATTATTTTCATTCTCTGTGGAAGCTGATTGCATTACACATTACAGTACTTACACTGATATATATACATAATTATATAATCAACTTGGCAACCACAGCAAGGTGCGACATTCACACCCAAATATGGGTAGATTCACTGCATAATTAATGTTCACTTTTTAATGTCCATTGTTTTAATTAATAGTCCTCCGTTATGTATTGGAATGTGTGTAGCTTATATAATCAACAGAATAATATATTAGGCAAATGCCTATTGGGTGTTACATAAACTAGGATACTCCTTACTAACCTCAAGAAGAGATGTGAAGATTTAGCGGTGAAGGCGACCGAAAACTAAAGGTGTTATGTTAAAGTGACGTATACAAGTAATATCAGCTTATACATAACAATATTGTTGCGTAGTAAATATACATGTATGACATCATACAACATACATGTATACTACACACTCACAAATATATTTCTGGATAATCTTCTAATTGTAAAATTGGCCCTAATGACATCATAGAGACTCAACAAATAGTGTAGTGTAATAACCAATCTTGTCTTGTATAATACACATACTGTATGTAAGTATACAGTATGTGTATTGTATATTTATTACTAGGTTAGGAAAGTCATGTTTTGTCAGTAAAGGATGTGAGATACTAATGCACCTCACGATGGATATGTTGCAATGCTTTCTTCCACAAAATAATAATGCAATTGATCTTACGTACTCCACCATTTCCTTTTAGAACAATCGTTAACTGTAAGCGTCTCATTTTACTCACTGATTTGGCTGTTAGGCATGAGATGCTTGTCTTAGAATATTATCAGTTTGTTGTAGATCTGTATAAAACAAAACGCTTAACTGGCAGCAGTAAAAATATTAAATTTGTGTTCTGAATAATTGTGGAGTCTTATGGGTAAAATATAATCTTAGACAATTTGTACAGAACAGGTGGCAAGTCTGGTCATATTTCTACCAATATATTATACAGTGTGTAGGCCTATATACATGTATATCCACACTGTATATATATCCACACCATAGGCTTATATATAATATATACACGCTGTATACGTATCCAGTATGACTGTCTGTGTCAACAAGATGCCGCCATGCTTAAATATCAAAAAATGCATTTTAAATTCTGATAAAATAGTTATTATTATTATTATTGTGTAAATGTTGTACATTTAAAAACCATATCTACTCTTGCTTATCACTACACCAATCTACATTACGTAATATATTATGTGAATGTGTCCAGGTGGTCTTATTCGTTACAGTCAGAAAGTTTGGGCTGCGTGGTTGTTTTCCATTAGATATTCACATTATCAGCATTCACTCTGTGTACTATAATATATTATCATATTGCATAAGATAAGTGTATGAGATAGTACATTATTATATGTGATGCTGTTGGGGCTAAACGAGTGTTTGCACGTTATGCTGGGAGAGGGGTATGAGCATATAGTAGATGCCCTTCTAATGACCTTGATGTGTTGGTAGGAGACACAGATGGTTTTATGGCATTTCAGTTCCATGTGGCAGTAGTACTCCACCTGGACTGCTCTCTTGTGTCTGCGGGAGAGAAGGAAGGAGCTTATAGATAGTGAGATGGAGAACTATGAAGTCATAACAAAGCTGGGGTCAGGTGCTTGTGGAGCCGTCTATTTAGTCAGTAGTCATATCAACCACAGGTAACTCTCACAGTCCACATACACACTATCGCAGGCCACATACACACTATCACAGTCCACCTACACACTATCACAGACCACCTACACACAACCAAATGAGTTCCGTGTGCTATATTATAGCGTTTCTACAACGACGTATCCTATATAACCATACGCAATGTACAGGCTGCTAATAGGGCTACACATCACCCACTCCCAATAAACCATTGGGTGGTAATAAATGTATAGCACGACTGTGATAGTAGCACACATTAGCAGTGCTCACTGGACAGTAGCAGTGCTCACTGGACAGTAGCAGTGCTCACTGGACAGTAGCAGTGCTCACTGGACAGTAGCAGTGCTCACTGGACATTAGCAGTGCTCACTGGACAGTAGCAGTGCTCACTGGACAGTAGCAGTGCTCACTGGACATTAGCAGTGCTCACTGGACATTAGCAGTGCTCACTGGACATTAGCAGTGCTCACTGGACAGTAGCAGTGCTCACTGGACAGTAGCAGTGCTCACTGGACAGTAGCAGTGCTCACTGGACAGTAGCAGTGCTCACTGGACAGTAGCAGTGCTCACTGGACAGTAGCAGTGCTCACTGGACAGTAGCAGTGCTCACTGGACAGTAGCAGTGCTCACTGGACATTAGCAGTGCTCACTGGACAGTAGCAGTGCTCACTGGACAGTAGCAGTGCTCACTGGACAGTAGCAGTGCTCACTGGACAGTAGCAGTGCTCACTGGACAGTAGCAGTGCTCACTGGACAGTAGCAGTGCTCACTGGACAGTAGCAGTGCTCACTGGACAGTAGCAGTGCTCACTGGACATCCGACGACGTGATCAATACTCTTTATCGGTATTATTCACTTTTTGCGATGATAGACAAAAAATACATTTTGACGCGAAGCAATGGTTGCACCCAAATACCGATGTTTCTGCTTCCATCTGATCCTTGATTTGGTTTGTAGACACTACGCCCTGAAGAAAGTGCAGCTGGACGAACAGAAACGAACGAGAACCCGAGAAGCTCTGTTACGAGAGGCGAGGTGAGTGATTACACCTCTATCCACTTCATACTACAGTTGTAGGCCTAGATCTAATTTTATTTTTTAATGCATGAAATAATTCATATCTCGGCTCTTTAATTCCATTATCTTGCGCCATTGAAGTGATTTTTCGAAGAGATTTTATTGTTTGTTGTAATTTCTATTTTTATCCTAATAAATGTAATATTGGCGCTACATTAGCATACAATATCCCAGTATATAAAGTTCAAACTGTCAACTGCAGAATAGCGAAGCTGTGAAGCATTCTAATAAATTTAATTTATCAAACTTTTTTGCAAATATGTTCTTTTTTATATTAAAATTTGGCACATGGTGGAATTGCACAGAATTCAAGTCTATCACTGTTTTTCTCTGATATTTTTGTGGTTTTATATCTCCCTGAACTGGTTTGATGATAAGCGCATGTTCATGTGGAGGCAATGTATCCATAATTATTTCCTCTGTAGGATATTAGCTAAGCTGAAGCACCCACATATAGTCGTTTACCATGACTCATTCTTTGCCGACGCAGATGATCTTAGTTTCATGCACATCGTACAGGTTCGTTATTTCCCGTGTGTCAGAATTATGTGTTGAGTATGTCAGCGCACCTCAGTTTTATCATGCAAGCAAAACTGTCTATCATGATTTACTAGCAATATTCTCATCAGCCGATTTCTAGAAACCTAAATGAATATTTTCCACCCTGGAATTGACAACATCATTACATACATGTACACTTATTAAGATTAAGATTTCTTGTTGTATTGGGAGGATAATGTATAGCTGCAGTTGACACCTTGTAATTATTGTCATATCGTGTCACAGCTTCCGATATTGCACTAAACCTGCCGACAAGCAGCGACCATAAGAATGTGGTGACGTCATGTATACACGTACACATGTATATGTGTATACGTTTATATGTATTGTTTTAGGATTACTGCGACGGTGGCACACTCGATGATAAAATTATTAGCATGAAAAAAGTAAGTAAATATTTTAGCTGTGATAAACACCTGCTGGTAGTTGTTCGTCGACTTGTCTCTTATCTACGTGTCTATATACACCACCCTCTATATACATATGCATCTATACACCACCCTCTAGATATCTATACACCACCCTCTATATTATCTATACACCACCCTCTATATTATCTATACACCACCTTCTAGATATCTATACACCACCCTCTATATTATCTATATACCACCCTCTATATATCTATACACCACCCTCTAGATATCTATGCACCACCCTCTATATATCTATATACCACCCTCTATATATCTATACACCACCCTCTAGATATCTATACACCACCCTCTATATATCTATACACCACCCTCTATATATCTATACACCACCCTCTATATATCTATACACCACCTTCTAGATATCTATACACCACCCTCTATATATCTATACACCACCCTCTATATATCTATACACCACTCTCTATATTATCTATACGCCACCCTCTAGATATCTATACACCACCCTCTATATATCTATACACCACCCTCTATATATCTATACACCACCCTCTATATATCTATACACCACCCTCTATATATCTATACACCACCCTCTATATTATCTATGCACCACCCTCTAGATATCTACACACCACCCTCTATATATCTATACACCACCCTCTATATTATCTATACACCACCCTCTATATATCTATATACCACCCTCTATATATTATCTGCTACTATGTGATAAGGGAAGCAGAAATGGTAGCATATTTTACTCTTAATTTTTGCGTTTATTTAATTATTATGTCAGGTATTTCTTGTGGTTTTGAGTTGTGGAATATATAGCTATAGATAGATATTCGGCCTACGCCAATATCATTGTATTATACCGACAATTTTATTGGTTAATACCCACCATGTACATGTACCATGATGGTATTGGTTAATTCATAGGATAATTGTTATTATTATTTTGGATAAATCTATCAACATTAATAATGGTATTAATGTTATTATATTATATCACTAACATTTTACTGTAAAATAAGTACAATGTATTTGACATACTATTATTCATTGGTCAATGCATGATATATTATATGATGTATTATATATTTCATGATGTATGATGTATTACATAATGTATTATATATTACATAATGTATTATATATTACATGATGTATTATATATTACATGATGTGTGATATGTTACATGACCTATTATATATTATGTGATGTATTACAATATATTGCATGATATATTATATATTACGTGTATAGCCCCTTGATGACTACTTATCTTATTACATTTCTGTAGTGCATTGTATATAATTGTATAATTGTACATGTTGTATTGTTTAATAGAACTATAATGCACCTCCCATTATACATTGTACATGTACATATATGTATGTATATATACATTATATTATGTGCATGTATATAATATGTATATACATTATAGTTATACATACACTTATATATACAGTGAAACTTGCTTAATTCAAACTTCAAGGGACTGCCGTAATTGGTTTGAATTAGGCCTGAGTTTGAATTGTAAAATCACTTCACTTGATTGAAGTCATTGTATAGTGCTCAGCAGGGACCAAGGCTAATAGTTTGAACTAACCAAGTTTTTGAATTATCCGAGGTTGAATTAAGCAAGTTCCACTGCATATTACACATGAATTTGTATGTGTGTGTGTATATATGCATATGCATAATGTATTATAAATATACTCCAACTTGCGTTATCTTCACGGCTATTATATTTCAGAAACATTTTAACAACGGGTCAATATTTACAAGATATAGGATAGATATCGCTGGACAAGTACCATATTTATGACATTGTCACACCATATACATGTATTATTAATTGTATTAATTATAATATATTTTACAATATTATGTTTACTATGTACATGTACATTGCATAATCTAATCAAGTCTTACACACAAATTTTCATATCGGCTATTTTCATTTGCTTCACGCATTTTATTATATGTTGTTATAGGGTACACAATTTTTCAATTTAAATTTCGGACACCGCATCAATTCAACTGTTACCATCATACAGTACGTCAGTAACTGCTAGCATTGTGCAGTACACCAGTAACTGCTACCATTATTAATAGCAGTGTTAGCATACCTATGTTGCTATAATTAATAATAATATTATACTAAAATAATATTAATATTTAATAATACTTATAATATTAAAATAATATTAAAATTGACCGCCATATAGATTATACTGTCCAAGTACTCTAGTCTAGTTCTCTGATGGAGTTTTGTAATCTCTGCTGCAACAGTTCCTGCTGTCTGTAGTCTAGCTTTATCTATTCTCATGTTACCAAATACTGGATACATTCCATCAGCTCTCTGTCAGTAGAATTAAAACAATTCTCTACTTTTTTATCTAACTATTAATTCCCTAGTCATAACTTTAATTTAGTACCCAGTTTTTTGTAATGCTTTATTTTCTATACGTCGTTACTGAGGCATATTGTTTATGGTTTAGAGCAAAAACTGTGTGACTGGCCCTGACAAAAATCAACAGTCTCTATTTTGTGATTAGAAGCTGTACAACATCGCCATTGTCCTATTTCTAGTTCACTCTGCGCCTCTATACACAGCCATACCACTACACTAGCACATGCTATAAGCCTTCACTTCTTCTATACACCACCACACAAGCACATGCTACAAGTCTTCACTGCTTCTATACACCACCACGCAAGCACATACTATTCGTTTTCACTGCTTTTATACACCACCACACAAGCACATGCTATACGTCTTCACTGCTTCTGTACACCACCACACAAGCACATGCTTTAGACTGCTTCTATACACCACTACGCAAGCACATGCTATCCGTTTTCACTGCCTCTATACGTCACCACACAAGCACTCGCTATAGGTCTTCACTGCCTCTATACACCACCACACAAGCTCATGCTACACATTGAGTTACCTCACCGCCACCTAACATCTGATTATGCAATATTATACCCACTCATTGCATGACCTTCAGCTTGGTCACTTTGAATTTGCATTTTATTTATAAATCGAAGCGACTGCTTTCTAACTCTGCAAAATTCCGGAATTAAAAATAACTTAATATAAACTGTTGAGAGTTTTTGTTACAATAGCAACAGTGTTTGCTAATTCATCATGCTTGTATGAACTGGTTAAGATAGGTTCATCATTTATAGTCCAGTTTCCTAGGCATCAAGTAGCATGTGTTCTCACCATAATTATATATCTCTCTCTCTCTCTTCCGTAGAAACAGCAATACTTTGATGAATCTACCATTATGGAGGTAAGTAGGTCTAGCGTTACGTCACTATGTAGTACCACGAGTGAGGATATCTACTCTCATTGCTTATAGGTTTGCATCGAATGTTCTCATAGGTTGGAGTTATTCTTGTATTTTATTCTACTAAGTATTGTATGTGATTTGACTTTTAGTTCATATGCATGCAGACTAAAGGGCATAATCGAGTGCTAATGTTGAGACTGGGGGGGGGGGGGGGGGGGGGTTATTACCCACGTCTCATCGACCTATACCATGGTATATAATTATGCTGTAGTTGTATGCCAATGATACAGCCCTTCTTCACTTCTATCTAGTCAAAAGTCTACGTAAAGGGTTGGACCGTGTTACTAAAATTCTATTCTCATCCTCCAATTAAACTGCTGCTGGATAATAAATTACATCATGACATCATCATATTGATTAGATTGTCATGTTGCTGTCACCCTATCCGCTGATTGACGCCAGTGTAGGTTCTCCCACCGCCAGCGTTGGTTCTCCCACCGCACACCAAAACCTCCCATATGTGTCTAGCTGAAATTATTATAACGTAACAAGAATAATAATTATAATAATAAAAATAATAATATAATTAATATGAATTATATTCCCACTGCATTTTTTGGTGCGATTAGTTAAACTGGCAAAGTATTTATTGTTCCATCCCATGTGATAACTACATGACAGGCACGATCAGGTGGTTGACACATAAGCTGTGTTGGTTTTTTGCATTGTCAGTTGTGTCATGTAAATTGATTATTGCGTCATGTTAAGTTCAGCTAGTGACGCCTTATGTCAGGTACCCTGGAATAATGTCCAGCCAGTGTCCATCCAGTGTCCAGAGGAAATATTCCCATCAGCTACACCTGATTATTATGATTATAAGTCTGTGTTTATCTATCTTTAATTGCCTAAAATGTGATATTTCAACGTGATTTGCATATAGATTATAAAAAACAGTGTTATTCCAAATTATATATAATTATACAATAATAGATTAATCTGAAGGTGTAGTCTATACTACAATGTATATTATTATAAACTACATAATCAACTTAACGTACAAGTAGAGTACGTGTATATTTATATAATAATGTAGCGTATACAAATAGTACATGGTTTGATTATTTCTTCTTAATATTTCGATATCAGTCCTGGTATCATCTTCAGAGGAAAATAGCTTTGTTTTCCACTGAAGATGATGCCAGGACTGATATCGAAATATTAAGAAGAAATAATGATCAAAAAGTGTCTCTAATACTTTCTCATATCGTAAAACTTCTTACTTCTTCTGATGTCAAATTCTATTTGGTGTTACCATATTATATCACTCGTTCTATTTATCAAGACAATCATTACACTCTAAGACTAGCTTGATAGTGGGAGGCAAAAATCGGATTAACGGAGAAAATATTAAATAATGATATTCTATAACAAATATTAATATTAATAATTCTATAGAATACGTTCCAGTACCTCCGCCTTTAAAAGTAACCCCTGTTAGTGGCCAATACAAAGTAATGGAGAAGATGTTCATTATTTGAGTAAATAAGAACTTATTTTTGGTGTCAAATCACCTGATTTTTTATTTTTGACTTTTGCATGAGGATTGGGGTCAAGTACAGGGGGTTACATATTATCTAGTATAAGCTGGTGTTAGAATATTTACTTCAGTGCCTGTCATCACCTGTCAGCGCATGTCAGCACATGTCAGTACATGTCAGCACCTGTCAGCACATTTCAGTATCTGTCAGCACCTGTCAGTACATGTCAGTTTATATGTTTCAGTGGTTCATACAGATAGCAATGGCTGTGCAATATATCCACTCTCACAAGATTCTCCACAGAGATTTGAAAGCTCAGAATGTGTTCATGACAAAAACAGATGGAGTTAAACTAGGTAAGTAGCTGTACATGTGCCCTACATATATACATGTATATATGTGACCTATATAATATGTATATGTTACCTGTAACCTATATATCTGTGTGACATTGCTATATATTACCTGTATGTTATTGTCAGGTATTGGTATATGACCAGCTAACCTTTCATTGTATTACTGCATTACACTGTACTACATTGTGTTAGGGTATTACATATTATTAAATTTTTATGTACATGTATATCTGCTCCCAAATTTTAGCTCACTCATGCTAATATACACTGCAAATAGTACTAGTAGTACATTGTAGTAATATATGATAGTAATATAAATGTTATAATTTGCTAGCATTAACACCACCTCCATTCTAGCCAGACAGGTGTAGGAATGTGCATCCAATGTAAAGTGACAAGGCCTTGCATTCTCCCACACACTATATATTGGCTCCCACACACTATATATTGGCTCCCACACACTCCTATAGCATCCCCAGCAGATCTGAGTTGTGGTTCAAATTACAGCGAAGATTAACCCCATTGGACAGGAAATAAGTCTCCCAGGATTATCAGTAGAAAGTCAGTTAATGTCATCTTCCAGGTCCAATATATGTCAGGGATTATATAGCCCACCCCCTCCCCATCTTTATACATTCTCTAGTATGGGCCCGAGAGGTCAAATCACCCACCCTCACCAACACAGCAGAATACTCAAGTATCTCTATCCATGTATAGGATAATTATGTTACCCATAATTTGCCATTAATTATCATTTAATTATAAGGGATAAACTACCATCTACAACCTTTCAGGCCTCTGCTAGAAAAATTTTATCAGATTAACTTTGATAATTTTAAAGGATTCCTGAACTTAGTTTGACTGTTTAAGGATTAAAGTATTCATGATTTCAATGAGGTCTACTTGATTACATGCCATAGCCAGGGGTACCTTACCTGGCCACTCTTGTATAAAGAGTCTTTAGCCTTAACCTAGTTGTCACACAAGTGAGCAGGGCACCTGAGCTATGCTGTCATCCTGCCTCCACTTGTGTGATCCAGTGTCGCAAGGGCATGCGAGGTTGAACTAGATTAGTCATGGAGAGATAGGACAACCTGTCTACACTTTGTACCTGCAGTTCATACCTACAGTTCATGTCTACAGTTCATGTCTGCAGTTCGTATCTACAGTTCATATCTACAGTTTGTCTCTACTGTTCATTTCTGCATGTTTTGTTTACAGTTCTGCCTTCTTCACACCTAAGCATTAAAAATGATATCTGAGTGACAAAACTTTTGAATATTCGAAGTGCAGCATATGATGAATATTTCATGTCAGAAGTTAGGTATAACCATTTTCTCTCATATTCTCTTATCTTTCTTATTTTACATGAAGCTTTGACAACAGGCCAGTTTTCTCTAGTTGTATTGTAATACATAATATAAGAGACAATGTAATACATAATGTACATGTACATGTATTACACAATGTAATGCACAGTGTAATGCACAGTGTAATGCACAGTGTAATGCACAGTGTAATGCACAGTATAAAGCACAGTGTAAAGCACAGTGTAATGCACAGTGTAATGCACAGTGTAAAGCACAGTGTAAAGCACAGTGTAATGCACAGTGTAATGCACAGTGTAATGCACAGTGTAAAGCACAGTGTAATGCACAGTGTAATGCACAGTGTAATGCACAGTGTAACGCACAGTGTAATGCACAGTGTAATGCACAGTGTGATGCACAGTGTAATGCACAGTGTAATGCACAGTGTAATGCACAGTGTGATGCACAGTGTAATGCACAGTGTAATGCACAGTGTAATGCACAGTGTAAAGCACAGTGTAACGCGCACTTTACATTTGACCATAGTATACAAACTCACCCAGGCTGCACCACCTACCCACCCAACCCCTCTGCAAAGAGAGTAAAAGGAAAGAGGGATCACTCAATGATAATACCCTGTCCCACCGCTATGCACTTTCTCGCCAACTCCTTAGTTTGGAGGGGGGGGGGAGACAGTTTTTGGCCAGAGTGATCCCTTTTTCCTTTTACTCTCTTTGCCCTCTGTGCTGGTCTAGGATCTCTATACTGCTATGATACGACATACAATACTTGGTACATACAGTGTATATATAACCTACAATATACATTATATCAGACCCACGTGAGAATAGCATAGCATGGCATGGGCTTGCTTCTATTAGCATTAGGAATAGTGCACACACCTCGAACCCCTTCATTCCCCATGACAGACGTACTTTACTCTGACAAGAATTGAGGAAACTACTTATCAGCCCAGAAATAGATTAATTAAGGTGGGCGGGATAATAAATTATGTGTTTATTAGGTTTAGTGGGCACATTCAGGGGTATTTTAATAATAACTACGTAATTCAATAAATAGTATATTATAAGATACTAGACCAACACCGCCAGTTGACGTAGGCCTAGAGGTCATTTCCCATACCACCACCCTAGACCTACATAGACACAGCTGATGGGAGGTATAACAGACTCCAACATAACAGGCTGTAGTTGTTATTATTCTATACGGTTGGTGCATGTGTCTCTACAAGTCCGGCATTCCTACTCTAGTTATCAGGTGTAATAGTGCACACAGCTAGCATACAACCCACAAATACAATCTAATATTACTTAATACCTAATTACCTAATATTACTTACATTGTACAATAATTACATGTATATTATAATACATTTAATTAGTCTACTGGATAATGTTACCAATGGTAGCATAACTCCAAGTTGTTATATTAAAATCACTAAATGATAATACAAAGGTTGTGATCAGGGCATAGGGAATCAATTAACAGTACATTATGTATATTATGTTAGCATATACCAGTAGGCTATGCTATAGGAATCCTGCACATTTTACGCTACCCTCATCAGAAATAATTATATTCTTGAATTTCTTGGTAGAGATCATGATTGATAATGACAGTGTAGTATTTGGTGAAAATTCATCATTCAGTAGCATCCAATACTGGTCTCTCATACAACTCTACAACAGTATAATATCCATAACACCAGGCTCAAACACCGTATGGTGCAATTTTCTCAAAAGGCTAAAAATTGGGTAAAGCTGTAATTTGGGAAAAAAATTTATGCTGCAATTATAAAATCTCATCTGAGTTGAATTGAGTATTATCTACATCACAGGTAATAGGTAACAATTGAATACTACCTACACCACAGGTAATAGGTAATAATTGAATACTACCTACACCACAGGTAATAGGTAACAATTGAATACTACTTACACCACAGGTAATAGGTAATAATTGAATACTACCTACACCACAGGTAATAGGTAATAATTGAATACTACCTACACCACAGGTAATAGGTAATAATTGAATACTACCTACACCACAGGTAATAAGTAACAATTGAATACTACCTACACCGCAGGTAATAGGTAATAATTGAATACTACCTACACCAAAGGTAATAAGTAACAATTGAATACTACCTACACCAAAGGTAATAAGTAACAATTGAATACTACCTACACCACAGGTAATAGGTAATAATTGAATACTACCTACACCACAGGTAATAGGTAATAATTGAATACTACCTACACCACAGGTAATAGGTAACAATTGAATACTACCTACACCACAGGTAATAGGTAATAATTGAATACTACCTACACCACAGGTAATAGGTAATAATTGAATACTACCTACACCACAGGTAATAGGTAATAATTGAATACTACCTACACCACAGGTAATAGGTAATAATTGAATACTACCTACACCACAGGTAATAGGTAATAATTGAATACTACCTACACCACAGGTAATAGGTAATAATTGAATACTACCTACACCACAGGTAATAGGTAATAATTGAATACTACCTACACCACAGGTAATAGGTAATAATTGAATACTACCTACACCACAGGTAATAGGTAATAATTGAATACTACCTACACCACAGGTAATAGGTAATAATTGAATACTACCTACACCACAGGTAGTAGGTAATAATTGAATACTACCTACACCACAGGTAATAGGTAACAATTGAATACTACTTACACCACAGGTAATAAGTAATAATTGAATACTACCTACACCACAGGTAATAGGTAACAATTGAATACTACCTACACCACAGGTAATAAGTAACAATTGAATACTACTTACACCACAGGTAATAGGACTAAGTATATGAGAGACAGGAAATGCTGTCCTTCTTGCTTCCTGTCCACTCTGTGTCCTGACCACCACTGGAAATTCAGATTAAGGCACCAGAATGTTATTATTGACCACAGCTACCCACCCATGTTAGGGGTGACGTATCCCCCCATGATACGGTGACGTTATCCACCCATGATACGGTGACGTTATCCACCCATGATACGGTGATGTTATCCACCCATGATACGGTGACGTTATCCACCCATGATACGGTGACGTTATCTACCCATGATACGGTGACGTTATCTACCCATGACACGGTGACGTTAACCACCCATGATACGGTGGCGTTAGCCACCCATGATACGGTGGCGTTATCCACCCATGATACGATGGCGTTAACCACCCATGATACGGTGGCGTTATCCACCCATGATACGGTGACGTTATCCACCCATGATACGGTGACGTTATCCACCCATGATACGGTGACGTTATCCACCCATGATACAGGGTGACGTTATCCACCCATGTTACGGTGATGTTAACCACCCATGTTACGGTGGCGTTAACCACCCATGTTTTGAACGTGTCGCAGGTCCGACTGCTTGCCAGTGTGCCAGAGCAGTGAAGGGAAAGTTCCCACAAAATATGTAATGAATATATTGGTGTTATTCTCTGGACCTCAGCTCCGAATAGAACCGTCTGGAAATAGAAGAAAAGGAATCAATAAATCTTGCTAAAGTCAGGATTAAAATATTATCAAACCAATATTTTTATCCCCTGTGTTGCTCCTCATATCCGGTTTTCTCTGCTTGTATAAGTAGCAATTCTGTCAGAGCACTTGACCTATTTCTACGTCAAATATTTGACCTAAATACTTATGCATAACATTGTAATGTATTGATTGGATTATTTTAATTATTTAGGGCATCAGTTTACTGATATTTCCTTGACTTCAGCTAGTCATACACATAAATCGCCAGTTGGAACATTTAATAATCTGCAAATCTTCCTATTCCTATAATATTCTTCCTGCACATGTATATGCTGGAATAACATGGTGGAATAACATGCTGGTCTCAGTTCAGAATTTTGTAACCTCATTTTGCATTTTCTGTTTTGCATCTGATGCAGTAGCATACAGTATTCACCCACAAGGTAGATCCGTATTCAGTGTGACTGCCTAAATAAATGTTGGATTCCGGATCCTAATAGCATATAATATATTATTTTGTTGGCCGTTGGCCTGAAAGACAAAAAAATAAACAAAAAAAATAATATTCTAATGTGAAAAATATTGTTTTTTGTTTTCATGTATACTTTTTCACTTTAAAATAGTATTTCTCACTTTCAAATATTATATTTTGGAAAGATAATTTTTGTGTCCTTCTGGTCCACTTTAGATTCTAATCATAATGCATTGCATAATAATATTGGTGAATGATTTTCCTATTAAAAAATATTTTCATGTGTATAATATAATATTATCTCCTTCCCTTACTAATACCATAATATATATTAGTTTATGTCTATGGTTATATTATGGTTATGTTATGTCCATTGACACATGGTATATGTCTATGTCTAGGGTTGGGTCAAAACGTTTTAATAATGCTACAAATCACAGAAATATGATAGTATTCTGAAATCAATTGAAAATACAGTATTTAATAAAGGATAATATAAAATTTGAATTAATACATAATTACAAGTTGTTAAATAAAATATTAATAAGCTACTACCATATTATTATTTGTCAACTTATTTTGTCGGTGGGTATATCATACACAGTGTACATGTATATGTGTGTATCACATTGGGGCTGTCTGAAGTAGGCTATATACCTTTGTATTATATTGAGTAATATTAATATATATGACTGTACATGAACGTTCATGAACGTATGACATGCTATCTAATTGTAGGCGACTTTGGAATAGCCAAGGTTCTAGACAATACCCTTGATGCTGCGGTAACGTGTGTAGGTACCCCTTGTTACCTAAGTCCGGAGCTATGCCAGGATATACCTTATAGTTCAAAGTCAGATATATGGGTAAATATGCAGGCCTATAATACAGTCACCTTTACTGGTATAAAACCTGTATATTATTACAGTTTTATGCTTTAATTGTATCTCCTGTAATATAATATTGTTTTACGTAATACTGTAATAATTTTTTATGTTATTTTCTTGCAAGGAAATTTATTTATGAGCAGCCAAGGATTTGGTTATACATTTGTAGAAATAGTCCATCTCCGACTGGGGTTTGAACACCCCCCCCCCCCTCCCACCCCAGGAAGATTTGTTAGTTAGTGATACTTGTGTACTGAGCCATTTAGAAACAAAAATAAATTTCCTTGCAAGAAATTTACTATAACATATAAAAAGTAAGGCCAAACCTGATACCAGCCTATAATAATATAATATATTGCCATCAACCTATGATAATATCATATATTACCATCATCCTATATGAATGTCATATATTATAGTCAGCCTATAACAATATCATACATTATAGTCAACATATAATAATATCATATATTATCATCACCCTATAATAATATCATTTGTGTTATTGTCACCCTATAATAATATCATATATATTAGTCTTTGTCAAAAAACATGATTGTTTATAATTTAATGTTCTTTTGAATATCATGGCAATCAAAATACCAAATAATTATTTGTCCCAGATACTTATTTGTACCAGATAGTAATTTAGGCTGTTGTACATGTAATCTATAAACAGGAGTCACTTATACCATGCAATATAATAATCTTATATATTACAGTGTTGTATCCTATATTACCAAGTATATATTTTCAGTGTGTGTAGCTGCGCATTATATGCATATTTTGGGTATAGTTCTTGTGCTACACTATATATTTAGTTATACCATATTATGCATATACATAGCATTGGCAAATGTATATAATAGTTTATATCATGTAATATTAAATGTATAATATATTGTATTATGTCATGTTATATTATATTTCATTGTATTATAATATCTTAGTTTCACTATATTTCTATCGTATTACGTAATTAATATTGTACTATCATTATTAGCTGTGCTATATGGTATTACAGTATATTGTATTACTGTGCTATATGGTATTACAGGCCCTGGGCTGTCTCCTGTTTGAGCTGTGTGCTCTAAAACCTGCATTTGATGCCAACAATCTCATCAGCCTCTTCTACAAAATAACCAAGTCAGAGTATGCGCCTCTACCAGATCACTTCTCTGTAGAGATCAAGCAGCTCATAGCTGCCATCTTGATCAAAGATGCAGACGCAAGGCCCAGGTTAGTGTCATCATGGTAACCCAGGTTAGTGTCACCATGGTAACATAAACAATATGGAAGGTATTGTGTTATATGAGAACCAGGTGGTATTGCGGAGTGATAGAACCAGTGTGGCACAACAAAAGCGTAAATATGACAATAATTGATAAAAAATACGGAAAAGAATGTTAAATAAGAAGAAGACTAGGGTGTGGCTGTGAGTGTCCGTCTCAGCCCTCTGGTAGCTGTGCAGACGTCGAGATTAACTCAACTTATTTGCGCCATGTAAGATGAAGTAGGTGCGGATATTCACTGTTCGGCTGACACTCCATGTTATTAGCAGCCAACATGTACACTACTTATAATACATCAAGTGTTCCCAACTACCAGCATCTACTTTTGTGTCACTATAAAAAAACTACTCAATGGCATAAGATCAGAAATAAATAAATTGCAATCTTTGTTGAAGTTACAGAAATAGATGTAAAATTTGTTGGTTACTATAACATAGTTTCATGCAATTAATCAGTATTACAGTAATGTACTTATTTGACAGTTTATATCATCTGTCAGACTGTCACTGTATATGTATGATACATGGAAATTGTATGTTACCACAATGGGGAATTTGGCAAACACAGAAAAGGAATTTTATTTTCCAAAACTTGTACAAATTGTAAGTAAGAATGTCATATTATAATATCACTGTAGTATATAACCTGTATGATGACTATAGCCTACCTACATGTATTATACAAGGTTAACATCTAATACTGTGTATTGTAGGGGATCTATACAACATGTAGATATACTGTACATGTATGTAGTGCATCATGTTTACAGGATATGTATTGACAGCGAATTAAATATAATATTTTATCTGATGCTAGATTCTCCACCTACATTATTATTCCCGGCGTCCTCTATGCTTCCGAATTTTATAAAAAAAGTTGAAAATAAATTATAATTTCTCAAAGGTGCCAATATTTTATCCAAAAATGGTGACACCCGGTTTCGTCTTGAACGTGTGCCTCACTCAGAAGAAATGAAGTAATATAATATATTGAGACACGGTGACACTTGTGATCAGCTTACTCCACCAACTAAATACTCACCCATATTAACTAATAATATATGTTACTATTTAGTGCAAGTGCAATACTAAACATGACAACAGTAAGGAACTACTTGGAGATGTTTATCCAGGATAGAGAGTACCTCCTCAAACAGAAGATTATCACTCTAAGAGCTAAGGCTAGCACAAGAAGTGGAAACAGCTCTCCGATCTCTCATTCTCGTGCACAACTACGGTTAGTTGTATCTCTCTATATGACTGTACTATACATACAGTATAATACATATATATACAGTATAATACATATAATATACAGTATAATACATATATATACAGTATAATACATATACGCTGGTACATATAATACGTATTATGTGTATACGCTGGTACATATAATACGTATTATGTGTACCAGCGTGTCCCCCACATAGAAGGAGGTGAATTTGTTCTTGTTGTGGACCTTCCTAACTTGAGCAAATCAAATCCACTGATAGAAACTGTAATTTGTTATACATGATGCTCTCACTATGTACTGGTTTCACTGGTACGTGATGAGGTCACTAAGTTCTGGTACTACTAGTACATGGTACTAAATGACAACTGTTACTGGGGTTGAATAATGTTCCACATGTTAAAAATTGTTATACAAAACTGTCCAATATGGAGACTACCCTGTCATATGAATGGAGTCTCCTTTGGTTCCCAAAGAGTTGCCATCTAATGTGAACCAGGTGGTTGTCAGCACTCGTTGTTGGCCAACCCTTTCCTGGAAGTGTCAACTCCTGTACCTCGACTCCCATTTGTCACATACTCCTGGGTGGAATTATTTATTTGTAGGGATTATAATATGATATTATATAGACATATTATATTGAAGTTAATTGGCACTTTGCCCTGGTTAATTGTTATTTTTTGCATAATGTTGAGTCTTATGCCAAAGAAGTTTCAATAAATTATTGAACCTGAATTAATGTGCTAGTCATGTAGACGTGTATGGTATGTACAAAGTGTCAATGTACAGTGTCAGATACATTCCCTCTTCCCATCTGCTCTCAATGTCTCGGCTCTTTAGTTGGGCCTCAGGCCATAAAATTCTATATATACTAGGTAAGGAGCCTAGGCTAGTCATAAGCCCATCCCCACCCCATCACTGCTCTGCTATTTGTAGATGTTTGATAGCTTGGACCAGTGGCATCCATATCTCATCATGTATATAACTTGCTTAATTCAAACTCCAAGGGACCCCATTTTTGGTTTGAGTTAGGCAAGAGTTTGAATTAGGTGATCATTTAATTTTGTATACATCACATACTGCCGAACTCACCCACAGTTCACCGATTCCCTATTCTATTCCATATCTGACTTTCCACCTACCAATCTATGCTCTGCTTATGGGTTCAGCTCTCATTTTGTTTGCTTTGGCAAGCAGAAGGGGACCATTTACTGGCTTGTTTACATTCCTAACTTGGTTAAACCATGTGAATAAAGTCTTTAGTTGGAAATTTCCTTCCCTTTCTTATTTTCTATCCTTTGTGCAGAAACTGATAGAATCTTCACTTTGTTCTTCAGTTGAAATTGTAGACTTAGAAAGACTTTCACTTTGAGCTAGACTAATTCAAGAAGAATTTTGCTCTTGAATTCTAAAGTTTTTGATGAATACAAACTTGTTTGCTAGATGTCAACTTTTATGTGATCCACAGTTTTGTTTAGCCTCATGTTTCAGGAATTGTTACTGTACTACTGCATTGCATGTTCTAACAAATCTTTGATCCCAGGCTGATTTAAATTTAAAGGTTTAACTTGAACAGCTAAAAGCTTTAAGACTAGTTTATCTGGCTTTGAATTTGAGTAGTAGCAAATGCTTTGGCTAAGGACTGAAATGTGCTCCAACGAAGCTTTGATTCCAGGCTAATTCTAAGTGTGTTGAATTTGAACAGATTAACAGATTAATTCTTAGCAGTTTATTTTCAATAGACAGCTATGGATATAAATTAAAATTAGAAGCAGTGGTTTAGCAATAATACATTTAATACAAGTCCACTAAAGAAAAGCAAGCTGTAAGAGTTTGAATTATAAGTAGTAAATCCGAATTGTATATAGCCATTTATATAGTGCTCAGCAGGGACCAATGTTAGTAGTTTGAACTATCCAATTAAGCTAGTTCCACTGTAGATGATATCCTTGTTATGCACGTATGAACATGATGCCAGAACGAGTTCCTTGAGCTTAAATTCGACTGAGCTGCAAAACTCTCATTTGGAACAACAATGATAACTAGTTACCCAAGAATCGCAAAGATTGCCCTCTGAAATATTGTAATGGTTTCTGTGTTTTGGTGCGGTCGTCCTTGGACGACTATCGACCCAGAAATGAAGTGCCTATGAGTGGTAATAGGACTTCGCATTACATGAAAGATCGAGCGGTCTCAGTAGCCCAAATACTACCAAAGACGACCCATCTGATCTCAAGTCCGACCTTCAGACTATACAGTGAAAGAGAGTATTTCAACCTAGTAGGCGGTTCGCAGAGCGAATGACCTAGTAAAAGGAAGAGAAAGTCCCTGTATCAAGTATAGATGTGTCTTTATTGAAAGCCAAGCGTAGACTGAGACAATGAACAGTAAAACAGTGCCCTTTATATAGTATAAGGACTTCCGGCCGACATGACGTCGGGAAAAGACGACGTGTGGTCGTCCGGAAGTTGCGCAACAAGATGGCCGCCGGAAGCCCGACGGCCGACCCAAAATAGGTCGGGTTCTACAAAAGTTGCTTATAATGGTCCAATTCATGTACAAAATGAATATCAATGGATTCTGAGAGGTCGGGCCTCTGTACATGGGTATAAAAGGCATAAAAAGACTTAGAAACATTCATGTGACTATGTATAACAACATATAGTAAGATACATGAATAAGGAATGAGCATAAACACATGGAGACATATATATATAGACGGTAATTAAGTACTTTGAACATGCAATGCAGTTAAGGGTAAGTATACGAGCACTAATTGTGAGAATGTTAGTGTCAGGTGAGTAGCGCTGTAACAACTACTAGGCACTTAGGGTGCGGTGGAGCTTCGTCCGGGAGTTGGAGTCGTATACAAATGTCCTGTACCATCACAATATTCTACTATTCGTAACTACATATCTTTGCGAATCGGCTTTTTCAATTTTACTCGGCATCAAATCTAAAGAACGTAACCGGCTGCAGGTGGAAGAGGATCTACGCTGTGCTCTATCCCAAACTAGCCTCGCATTGCAGAACTTTGTCAAAACGAACAGCAGCAGAGATCACATTAATATAGCATCGTACTGTAGACATGTCATGCCCAATATTATTTCATTATATTTTGCATAATATTTTATCTACATTCTACAATAAAGTCTCAAAGTAATCCTTTTATCATTGCCTCTTGGTCTTAGATAATATTCAAATGTGGTGGGGGAAATTTAATACTCTGATTCAGCCCAAAGGAGGAATAGAGTGAAAAAGATTGGGAACCTCTGGCCTACAACATATTATTGTTTAGTTTTTGTAATGTTATGTAATATTTCATATTGCCCTTGAGCATATTATATTATATCATCAATATCACAACAATAAAAATTAATAAAATAAATTTGCATTTCTTTTTTTCATTTAATACATGATAAATTGAATTTGATATTTGTTCGTTCTACATGGCTTGGAGAGTGACTCCATGCTTACATGGCTTGGAGTGAGACTCCATGCTTACATGGCTTGGAGAGATACTTATTAAGTTAAGGACACAATGGGGTCATCTAGAGGCTGGACATTGTTCAGGTTTCCATATATTAGAGAAAGAGAATACCTAACTATGGCTTGTTGCCTAATGAGACCCTCATGGAGTCCCATTGAGGTCTCGGGACCATTTTTGAGTTAGCTGTATCCGGTCAAAACTGATCTTACTAGGCCATTTCTAATGTTGGTATGTAAACATTGCGCATGTACTGACACCCACTGAGAAAGTGACTTAAGTTTCTCTAATTGACTATAAAAAAAAAATCAAATTTATATTGGTAAATAAAACTGCCAAATTTATCTTGGGCATGTCATAAACTCTCGACGACATAGTCATGCTATGACACAGGATATAATAGTACAGTAAGTGGCAACATTGACCCAGTATAAGCAGACTATCAAGATCTCAGTGGGGTTCTAAGAAGTGTATTGTACTTCTACAGTTAGAGCTCATTATTTAAAGTTTAGCAGGAAAAGAGTAATTAAACTGAGAGTTCAACCAGAACCTGCCAGGTCATGGCAAAGTCAAGACCAGTTGAGGCCAGTTGAGGCTCAGCAGGATAGGTGGTGGTGTCACCAGCCATATTATGATGTCCTATCTCGTACAAGGACCACAGGCTCTCAGAATGTCTGCCGGTGTGTCTATGTATACTTGCCAAGTGTCCAAATGTTCTCATGGCATCCCCTGGTTTTTGTGACTGTCCCTACTAATTTTCCAGCTGTCCTGATTTTTCAGTTATGGTGAAAATGTTGCCAAACCTCACAAAACACAAAATACAACCTAAACTAAGTCATTCACATAGAAGGAAATTTTTTAAAAGCTACTAAATAGCACTGAAATGGATAATTTGATACTTTTTAGAAATAAGTTTTGGTCAAATAATATACACTCAAACTATGTGTATGTATGTCCAGGGATTCTAGTACTTGTCCGGAGATTTTAAGCAGACGAGTCCAGATTTTTTACTCTTGCTCGTTGGCAAGTATGTGTTTATGACGTGTCTATAGCGTGTCTATTATTATACACGTACTATATTATAGGGGAGAAGACCTGGCTACCAGAGTAAGGCAAAGCACCCCAGTTATACACTCTCGTCTCATGGCTAGCCTACCACCCCTCAGACGGTCACACCAGCCTCCATCTACTCCCACTCACGCTCCCTCCCATACTCTCTCCCCTAGCACTGTAGACTCTTCCATCTTACCTACAACATATCAAGGCAATGTGTCAGGCATGTAATATAATATTACATGATAGTATATAATATACGTGTAGCTGGTAACATAGTATTACACCATAGTATATATTATAGCTGGTAATATAATATTACATGATAGCTAGTAATATAATATTACATCATAGTATAATATAATATACATGTAGCTGGTAACATAATATTACATCATAGTATGTTATGTAATATAGATGGTAATACAATATTACATCATAGTATAAAATATAACTAGTAATATAGTATTACATCATAGTATATAATATAACTAGTAATATAATATTACATCATAGTATATAATATAGCAGTGATCTAAGATTTAAATACAATTGTCATGAGATTTTTATTGCAATCCGTGTATTTGAGCCATAAAATCTATTTCTACAAATCTATGGCTGCTAATATATAGACTCCTTGCATTCAAAATATCATAATACTGTAATATGGAAAGTGCAGCCAAACCCCATTAATAGGTGATTAAATCCATTGATCAGGATTAAATTCTGATTGCCTCACTCTATATAAATTACACCCCATATATTTTAAATTGCTTAAATATTCCCAACTTTTTAGTTTGAAACGCAGATTATTTATAATAAGATGCATATTTTTCAAGTCCCTCCCTGTTTCAATGCCCTAGAAATGAAAAGTAGAGCACCCTAGTTACACCCCAGATAATGACTGTGGTTACAGGCATCAGCTTTGTCTGTAGAATATGGAGCTAGTAAAGTATCTGTATGGTAAGAGATCTGTCTGTAGAACCAATAACATAATGTACATGTATAAATTTGATAACATTATTAGCTGTAAGACATGGAATTATTTCTGTGTGAACTTACTATACGTAGATATGGAGAGTCCTACTGAGAAGGAGGATGGGAAAGGTGGTGGATCTCCAAGTTATTCAGATGACTTTGATAGCACTCCAGGTTCTTCTGCAGCTGTCAGTGAAGTCAGTGATGGTAAGTCAGTCAGTATGTAGTGTGATTGATTATAAGGGTCATACTTAGTCAGCCAGTTAGTCAGCTAGTCAGCCAGTCAGTCAGTCAAACAGTCCAAAAGTTTAAATATGGTCATTATACATATACATGTGTAATTAATAAATAGGTTGAGGCCTTTTATGTAATATAGTACATGTAATTGTATAATAAATATTATGCTGACAATATACATGTAACATACAATGCAAACTACCAATAAATAGTGGTATTATAATAAATATGTACATGTAGATGATCAATAGTTACCTGGTATATAAATTTAGGAGAGGATGTGGAGATACCAGAAGAATTATCTGCAGATGTAGATGATACAGAATACACTTTTGCTGGTAAACAAACCGCTATAGATAATATAAACACTGACTTTCATGGTGCTACTACCACTGCTAGATCTACTACTACTGCTACTACTGCTACTATAACTTCAGTTGATGCCGTTGATGCTGATGTACAGAACAACTCATCTTACTATGATGATGATTTCGAAGACGACTCGGAAGCTGAGGTTGGCGGAGATAATCATAGTCTGATATATTTTAATACGCTCGTGTTATGATACATTCATAACAAAGGGTAAAAAATCTAATGAGTCAGGGATGGAACGACTTCCTTGGCTACACAAAATCTAATTTTCTTGAAATGGAAATATTGTAACATTATAATTGCTGAGAAGTTTATACAAGTGTGTCATGATAACTACACATTTGATAGTAAAACCCTAGAGTGACCAGTAGGACCCTAGAGTGACCAGTAGGACCCTAGAGTGACCAGTAGGACCCTAGAGTGACCAGTAGGACCCTAGAGTGACCAGTAGGATCATAGAGTGACCAGTAAAACCCTAGAGTGACCAGTAGGACCCTAGAGTGACCAGTAGGATCATAGAGTGACCAGTAGGATCCTAGAGTGACCAGTAGGACCCTAGAATGACTAGTAAGGCCCTAAGTTGACCAGTAGGACCCTAGAATGACCGGTAGGATTCTAGAGTGACTAGTAGGATCATAGAGTTACCAGTAGGACCCTAGAGTGACCAGTAGAATCCTAGAATGACCGGTAGGATTCTAGAGTGACCAGTAGGATCATAGAGTTACCAGTAGGACCCTAAGTTGACCAGTAGAACAAATAGGAAAGAGCCACTTATGTGCATTTATTTGCAGTTATACTGTAGTAGATTTAGTAGTGGTGATGGGTAATCACCTACTGACAGGTGTTTGTATCAACTTATACTTGCAGGAGCTAGATGACATCATAACTAAAGCTAAGCAGGCTCACATACTTCCTGTTGATGATGAATACTTTATAGATGAGAATCACGACTTGTCTCCTCACAAACAGACTCTCAAGTAAATACTACATAATATTGTGTAATGTAAAGTCGTATCATATTCATATATGCTATTGCGGTACCGTCGTATATGCGTGTTTTATAATCATATACTATCACATAGTCATATATACATGTATGTGTAATATAATCATCACATACAGTCATACATACATGTAATATAATCATATACGCTGTCACATACCGTTGTATATAATTTTAATATAATCATATATGCTATCACAACTACAGTCGTATATACAATATATGTGTTATATAGTCATATACATGTACATGTATGCTATCACATACAGTCGTATATATGTGTAATTTAGTCATATATGCTATCATATACAGGTATATGCAATACAATGATGCTTACTATCACATTATGGTATTAATAGTAGTACAGATCAGTTTCAATGTATATAATGTAATAACGTACACTGTATCTCTATATGATACATCCATATGCATACTATAATACGTATAATACATTCATACACAGAAGTGTATAACAATATATTATATATTATTAGGGCTTTATATCAGTATTATGTTGTCATAGTATAACTGTATAACTTGTGTCATTTAATAAGTACAACTGTATATACTATTCTATTATTATGTTATATTATGTATAATTTGACCTACTTTTTACAGGGTTACATAAATATAATAAATTAGTGTCAATGTACCCTTAGTTAGACACACCTTGTAATTGACTGTGGTATGGCTGGAAAACCACTAACCTTCCCTCTCTGTCACACTAATTAAATACACTTTACCAAACTGTGGTGGAGAAATAGTGTCAATGTAATTTTCTATAATAAGTACAGTATATACATGTAGGTTTGAGCAAGAATTCTTGTATGCTATCATTGTATAATAGTATATTTTATACTGTTAATATGCACTAAAGGGCAGGCTAACTGGGGTTTTCAATAAGTCTATCTGCCAGTGGAAAGATTTACAACTTCAAAACAACTGGATAATGTTATTAGGGATCCCAATTATATTTCCTGTTAAAAAATGTCTCCGCCACACTCTGGGAAAGAAGAGAGATAAGCCTTGAGAGAGGACAACTCCTTATTATGATAAATAGCTTATGATCACCATGTAACTATGTAATATTATAGTGTTATTGTCATAGGAATGAACATCTATATAATAGTATTATTCTGTTACTAACATAATACATCTATCTGCTTCTACATGCATCTATTAATAATGTCATAACCCATATATTAGTGTGGTTTATTATATATAATAATATTATTTAATTAGGGTGAGTAGAAGGAAAGATTACTAACTAATATTTCCTCTTACTAACAACACCATGTAATCCTTTACAGGCAGTATCTAGAAATCCTGGGTGCTGATCTCTCTACTAAAGACTGAGGGTCTAGTCTACTATGGTGAGTGAGCAGTGGCTCGCCCTATCCTGCAGGTATATCAATGATAACAGCATGGTGTGAATAATATATAACATAGTGGTAAAGTATTGCCCTCACATGGTGCTATCACATGGTTATGGGTATGTATCAGGCTTACCAAGTCTCCCCGATTTTCAACTCAAAATTTGGTACCCCATCCAAAATTGACACCCCCCACGGCCCTACCCAAATGCTGAATCTCCCTGATTTTCATCAGTGGAACTTGGCAAGCCTGGTATGTATCTACTTACTACTACTACTACTACTACTACTTACTACTACTACTACTACACTGAAACAAAAAATGTATACATTTGTGATATTTTTTGAGCAGCCAGGAGTTTGATTCCACATGTGTGAAAATAACACATCTCTGTTAGTCATGCACAGCATACTATAGTATTTATAAATAATAACAATAATATACATATATAATATAATATACATCATATACAATGTATATGTATAAAAATGGCCAAACCCCTTAGCATAATTATATTATATAACATATTAATAAAACATAATTATATTATATCATAATTATAATATTCTATTCTATTGTAGACATATGGTAGAGTAAGAGTTGCCTTCTCTTGAAATACAGGGCTTACATATGAGACTGGACATTATTTGAACAGCTACAACAAGGACATGGGCATATTTGTATTATAGATATTATATATTATCATAATTGTACTACCATTATTCATGTTATTTTATTTATTATTTTGTCTTCAGTCCACTACTGTGATGCTATTATGTATAAATAACACTGTGATACTATCATGACTGTATAAGTAACACTGTGATACTATCATGTACAAGTAACACGGTGATACTATCATGACTGTATAAGTAACACTGTGATACTATCATGTATAAGTAACACTTTGATACTATCATGTACAAGTAACACTGTGATACTATCATGTACAAGTAACACTGTGATACTATCATGTATAAGTAACACGGTGATACTATCATGTATAAGTAACACTGTGATACTATCATGTATAAGTAACACTGTGATACTATCATGTATAAGTAACACTGTGATACTATCATGTATAAGTAACACTGTGATACTATCATGTATAAGTAACACTGTGATACTATCATGTACAAGTAACACTGTGATACTATCATGTACAAGTAACACTTTGATACTATCATGTACAAGTAACACTGTGATACTATCATGTACAAGTAACACTGTGATACTATCATGTATAAGTAACACTGTGATACTATCATGTATAAGTAACACTGTGATACTATCATGTATAAGTAACACTGTGATACTATCATGTATAAGTAACACTGTGATACTATCATGTATAAGTAACACTGTGATACTATCATGTATAAGTAACACTGTGATACTATCATGTATAAGTAACACTGTGATACTATCATGTATAAGTAACACTGTGATACTATCATGTACAAGTAACACTGTGATACTATCATGTATAAGTAACACTGTGATACTATCATGTATAAGTAACACTGTGATACTATCATGTATAAGTAACACTGTGATACTATCATGTATAAGTAACACTGTGATACTATCATGTATAAGTAACACTGTGATACTATCATGTATAAGTAACATATTGAAGATTCACCTTCAAAACGAGCACAGCTACACAGCACATTTCTTCTCTATAGTCACCTGTATACATGTATATAGACATATATGTATATACTATATTATGTAGACATAATTATATTATATATACATTGTATATTACATGTGTATGCATGTATATATTATAATATTATGTAGACGTATATATATTATATACATATCTATATTATACGTATATTAACATACCATTTCTTGTATTTGTTAAATATGAATATGCACAATGTACATGTCAGTATCCAGCAGCCAGAATTTTTGTAAATAGTATTAATAGATCTCTAATTATTCATAAATGGTATACTTTGCAGTATTTATTCTTATCAGGAACAAGTTATGGTTTTTAAATTATTAGCAGCTGCAATTATCAGAACACATATTTATACTACCAGATATCCTTGGCTCTAACCATGTAAACCATCTGCATGACAACTCCACGCATCACAGGGTTCATATGGTGGGAGATGGGATATACTCGTACATGTACATTCTAGCTGCACTAATACTTCTCTATATGCTGAAATAAAACTACACTGTACTTTGTTCTGATATAAAAAAAACCCTCTAGTTGCATACAATATATAAGTACATGTGTATAATAAATTATCTGCTCATCTTTATAAGAACAATTTTAGGGTTTACAAATTTTATGTATTAAAACATCTATTTTAATTATTTAATATTCTTACATATATATAATCATAATGTTTACATCACGTGAATGTGCATGTATATTACACATACCTCACTCAGGCTCAGGGGTCAAGTCTAGTGGATGAACATACTTCAGTCTCCACAACAGGCTTATCAAGTCTCCCTGATTCTGCAGGAGACTCCCTGATTTTCAACTCAAGTTTGGTACCCCACCCAAAATTGACACCCCCCCCCACCCAAATGCTGCATCTCCCTGATTTTCATCAGTGGAACTTGGCAAGCCTGCTCCACAAGGAGGAAAGGCCAAGGGGGACACTACCACGAAGGGAAAGAGAAGACAAACCTAAAATACATTTCACATAATTCGACTTGAACAATTGGTTTCTGCTTAAAGTTTAGAGTTGTCTGCTCTCGATAACCAAAACTGTGCGTTCCCCAGAATGCATGCGTAAATATAAATAGAGAAGTGGTTTCTCTTTCAACTTCACAGTGGTGAAGAGGGAATACAACGTGTTCTTTTCCCTATAGATTCTCGACTTTAATAATAGTAGAGTGTGGTGTATGGAGTTGTGGAAACCTAGCGAAATAGAAATTGAACGAGATGCTAGAAAATTACAAAACCTTCAATTACAAGTCAACCGTTAGTCTTTATTTTTAACTTGAACGTGTCAATAAGAAAGATAAATAAATCTCTACTTGCTTTCTTGTTTGTTTTTTGTGTACTAGTACTCACTATGACTATCATCTTAATTTTTAGTTTGCCAAGTATTTACCTGCTTCTCCCAAAAATCAGTGAAATTTAATTACAGGTCGATTGAATCGCCCTTATGCTTATAATAATTTAAAATTGACTGTTGCATCAGCAGGAAGCCCGAGGGCCGGCCTGCCGCCTGACCAAAGCTAGATTGGCAATAGAGACATCAGGAGTTACATATAGGATACAACTTTATACAAGTGCTCCTACCATGTGCGTTATTGTGCATGCACAGGTTCGACCCCTGTTTCTAGGTCTGGCTTGTATAAGTTATCTTTGACTATACTAGTTAGTTACTCCAGGCACTCAGCTCCACAAGGAACTAAGTTGGGGACTCGTAGATAGCTCTATAAATTTCTATCAATAATGCAGGTATATTATAAAAAAAGTAGAAGTAAAGGTATTGTAATCCAAATTACAACAGAACTAAACAGAAAAACGCTGCGGCATTTGTATAAAACTGTCTCCACCTAGAGTCTGAGGGACTGATGGGTCATCAGTCTAAAATTAATGCCCAATTAATATTTATATTAATTATTTATTATACAAGAAAACCTCAGACCCCATACATCATTGGGGGGGGGGGGTGTGACTAGGACATAAAATATGTATCTCGCTCCTCGGTCCTTAATAGTTAAAACAATACGCAAACATACAGAAATAAAATAGGACATTTTGCAATTACTAATAAATGATTTCGATATCTACAGCACAACACATGCAATTCAGTAAGTTTATTATGCATTGTAGAGATATTGTAATGGTTGGGTCGACTCGGCCCCATCCCCGAGTGGGCCACTTCAGACATTACGAATACTAATACGGTTCTAACTTACTTGTGTAATCGAATTATGTAATTACATATCTCTTATATACTTATAATGCGCCTTACTGAGCAATTATGTCCTTTTTATACCCATGTAAAGAGGCCCGATCTTTCAGGATTGCCTGATATTGATTTTGTACATGATCTAGATGGTTTTAAGCACCTTTTGTCAAACCCGACCTATTTTGGGTCGGCCATCGGGCTTCCGGCCGGCATATTGTTGCGCAATTTCCGGACGAAACTACGTCGTCTTTTTACGACACTACGTCGGCCTTTTCACCGGAAGTTCTTTTACTATATAAAGCACACTATTTTTATGTTTGTTGTCTCAGTTCATGCTTGGATCTCAATAAAGACACATCTATACTTATATACAGAGACTTTCACTTCGTAGATAGGTCATTCCAGTGTTGTTAAGGTCTTCGACCTTGCAACCCGAACTGCCTTCTAGGTCGGATCACTCTCTTTCTCAGTATAGCAAACAAACATTGACTCGGGACCATATGGGTCGTCTTGAGTAATTATTTGACTACTAGTACCTGTTGATCTTTCATGTAATGAGAAGGCCTAGCACCACTCATAGGCTCTTCATTTTGGACAAGGGAGTCGTCTTAGGACGACAGCACAATCCCCCAAAAACCATTACAATATTAGTTCACTGTTCACCACAGTATGTTACTGGTTACTGCTAGTAACAGAGCACAATAAGTATGTGACTCGTCTGCTGGAATGATCAGTGTTAGTGTGAAGCAATGATTGCGAAGGTTGACAAAACCAAACAGACTTCTCCTTCGACAGGTTTTACTTGTACTATAAAATTATAGACACTGTTTCATCTCTTTAGGTTGTTTCCTGTATTTGATAAGGCAGTGCTATGTACCAAGTCTTGGATATCATGTATGCAAAAGATATTGTGTTCTGGAGCTGCCCAATATGCATGTGTAAAATGGAAGAACAATCGGCGTGTTTAACTCGTACCTCTGAGGAAAGCAGGTTAGACCATGTTGGAACAGCTTGCTGGTTTGTTTGGGGTTGCCATTTCTCATTTTGTTGACATTTTCATTCTTGCGTGGTTACTACTACTAGCCTAGTACTCTCACTGGCACTCCTGGGACTGTGACTGCTACCACTACTGCTACTGCCATTACTACTATTACTACTGCCACTACTAGTGCTGCCACTATTACTGCTGCCACTACTATTACCACTTTTATTTTATTACTAACCAGCTGCTACCACTATGATTATTAGCCTTCAACTACTACTACTATTACTACTACTATTGCTACTACTATTGCTACTACTATTGCTACTACTACTACAACTACTGTTGCTACTACTACTACTACTGTTGCTACTACTATTGCTACTACTACTACTGTTGCTACTACTGTTGCTACTACTATTGCTACTACTACTACTGTTGCTACTACTATTGCTACTACTATTGCTACTACTATTGCTACCACTGCAACTGCTACAACTACTACTCTTCCCGCTACACCTGCTACAGCGACTCTACATAAGTACCTGTCATTGAATATAAGAATAGGTTGCTGTGATAGCTCTCATAATGTTTTATATAGACAAGAGTATCTCAACAAGGATGCAGTTTACAGACGCACATGATTTAGTTGTTCATCAATTAACAGTGACAGTGAATGTGGCTTACTTGCAGACTAGTTTGTGAGAAGTGCTACGACTCCTTCCCCCTATCTACTAACTACCTCAAATACAGGCTATCTATGAAGGTGTGTGACATCACAACACGCCAGATCTCCCAACTCACTGTGTTTGGCAAATCTCTAGAGCTCATTGTAGGCTGTGAACCTCATCAATATAAACAGTAAGTGAAAAACTGAGGGCCTTGGTACAACATTTCGCACGCTATTGGACATGACTTCTGATGATCTGCACTATGATAATAGCATATTGTTTATTCACAGCTTGTTGGCTTAAAAGCGGGAAGTGTGTGCAGTATTTACAAGTAAAATTTTACTCTAACGCTGTTTTTCTTTGCAATCAGCTGTACCCATGTAGTAGTTATAGCTTGCACACAAGGTTATGTTACTGCAGACTTTGGAATAGGAGGTGGCTCAGTTGGTTAGAACGCCTAACCTGGGTTCGAATCCCGCTGCTGTCTACTGACTGCTGGGCCCTTGTGCTCCGACGTGCTTGCAAACTCAGAGCAAACTGGCTCAGCAATTGCACCCTTGCCTTAAGACATCTACTATCTCGCCGCCTAGTCCTGAGGACTAAACCTTGTGATTTTAACCAATATTTCTCTTTTTAGACTTCTCGAATCCCATGAAGATATGTTTCCGGCTAATAAGGTTCACAACTTCCTCTTACAGAGCCTTCTGGGTAAACACATTAGTCTTGTAACAACTAAACGCACAGGCATGAATGCTCCTTTGCCCTTTATTCAAGGTCACAGCTTACTAGTTGCAGAGATTGACACGGAGGAGACTTTGTTATATAAGATGAGTAAGTTAACAGACTGTGATAAGACTAGTGATAGCGTACACACACCTAAAGAGAAAGCCCATATGACCACTCATAATTTCGTTGTCTCAAATGAAGTCACCACATGCAATGATGACAGCACAGAGGTCAAGGTTTGCAGGGAGCTGCAGCAATCCAGGAAACTGACTGAAGAGTGTCATACAGAAGATACTTGGCATGAGAGTCTTCTGAGAGAATTCAATGAATCACTTGTTATAGATGAAGGGAATAACTATGGCCCTCCGAACCTTGCTATTAAACGAGTGCGGGATACAGGAAGTCTAAATAACACTCCTTCCGCTCCTGTGAGAACCAAAGCTAGAATACGCATCGATAAATCACGTTTACTAGGCACAACTTTTAGCGATTCAATATTTTCTCCACTGTCTTTACCCGATGCATTCAGAACACCTTTAAGCGCCACTACCTTTAACACTGATATAAACACACCCTCACGTATCAATAGACTCAACACTGTTGTAGCCACCCCCTTATGTATGAAAGAGACCGACACCGTGGTAAATACACCCCGAAGAACTCCCAACGTATTGGATGTGACATTTAATGAGTTGGTGAATGGCGATGTCTTCCCTTCTACAAGTACTCCATTTATACCTGACCACACCAAGCGTGGCTCTGTTGATCCTTCGAGGGATTTATTTACAGACTCTGATGACCCTTCAGATGCTTCAATCAAATGATTCACTATTTCTATAAAATATTCACTGTGCTGCCAGTTGGGCAATAAAATTAAAACTGCAGAATACCTTCACAAAACTCTTTAATGGTTTCATAGCTTCTTGGAGAATTTTATTGTCAACATGTTAATGTAAAAAGTACTTCCTGTAGTATGCACAATTAGTACGGTTAATTTCATACAAGTTTCACTCGGGATTGTTCGTTAAAACAGGAAACAAATAACCAAGTTGCAAAGTTACCTCCCTGATTGCATGCCAGTTCTTTGTAAAAAAGAATAAAATACATAAGTATATAGGATATATACTGCGCCTACATTATTAGTCAGCCAAAGAGAAAACCAGGTGAGATACACCGTGAATACTACAAGGTAATATGGTAGCTTCCTACGACTTTATGCAATAATTTACAATAAATACAGTGTAGTGTGGTACTACCAACAGAGACTAGTTATATGTAGAGATGCTCTCTTGCTGTGGCACAATGTGCTAGTGCTCTTGAGTACGTTGCAGCTTATACATATGAGCTTCATATAGCACCTTGTTGATATCATAATAGAAAGGGTTATGAGTCCTATCCAATTCTGGTGAGTATGCGCTATTAGTATTGTGAACTGACTGGCTGTCAGACTGGAGTGGGGGAAAGTACTGAGTATGACTAGAGTTGCAGTGCTGTGTTTCCATATTTGAGTTGCACTGCTGGGTCTCCATCTCCAGATTGGGCCTTTCATTTCTACAATGAAACAGAATATTGCAAAACATCATACATATGTAGATACACAATTTACATCTACACATAGATACTACTAAATGCACAATTTTTACATAGCCATATAACAAAACCTCAAAATATTTATACAAGAAGATTAAGATGTGCAAAGAATACAGTGACTATGGTAATACACAGCATGCTCTCACCCTAGAGTGAGGTGCCTAATTCTCTTAGCTATAGGAAGGTCAATACTGTCTGATCCATCGTCTGAATTCCTCTTCCTGTTACCATTTTCACTCGACATCCCATAAGAATCAGCTCACTAACACCTGCAGTAATAAGCTGTTGGTATACACTGTGTATATACCACACAGTAATAAGCTGTTGGTATACACTGTGTATAACACACAGTAATAAGCTGTTGGTATACACTGTGTATATACCACACAGTAATAAGCTGTTAGATATTGAGCATGAAATCATCGATACGATTCAGGATTTCACAAAATTGGGAGGAGTAAAAGACAACCTTGGTACCATTCAGTTTTTTTTTGAATAATCACCAAAAAAACTGAATGCAAGTGCAAATAAAAACCGCCCAGCACTAGCCCAGATACACCACAACAGGTATCCATTGAAAGCTCCGAGATACACTCCGCCTATAGAGTTGGTGCTTATTAGCCATAAATTCTATTTTATAAAATTCTCTTCGTTCACTTCCGGTAATTGATTACAAACCACAAGAGATAGAGAACTCCATTTGAGTTTTAGGGGATCTCTCTTTCTCAGAAGGTCTGTGGCTAATTGTGGTTGCTTTGGTGTCATGGAATGAACTTTCTTTATTCCGCTTTTACATGCACAATTTCATTCTTCAACACTTAGCAGAGTAGATCTTAATCACAAGGGACATGAATATCAGACCAAGTTTGTAAATGAAGCTGATATGGGGCTTGGGTTATATTAACCTGTCACCACCCCTTCTCTAGATGCAATGCTAGCACATGCAGGGCTCTCAAGTTGCTCAGTCAAAAAATCCGAGCAGCTGTGCAATGTACTGCAGTGGAGCAGTATACTCTATTAGCAATTAGTCAGATGTATAAATAAAGCTGTTGGTCACCTACATGTACATATCTATTGCTTTAAGGAGTTAGCCCAAGTAATTTCTCACAGCCTAATAATCCCAGTACATACATGCAATTCAGTTTTTACCCTTGGAAAGTAATAGAATTAGTAGCTTTTTCCTAAGAATCCCTAAGCAACTCACAAGCTGTGAGATAAGATGAAGATTAATTTGGAGATTGTAAAGCATTTCAATTTAAAATATAGGTAATGTGAGAAAATCTCTCAAAATCCGAGCAAATCATTAATAATGGAAAACCTCCCGAGCTCTCCGAGCCAGCACTGAAAATCCGAACTGCTCGGGGAAAATCCGAGAACTTGAGAGCCCTGGCACATGCCATACTCTAGGAATGGTTGACATAGACTCCTAGCAAACAGAAGGGGTGCACCTCTTGTGAGATAGCTGCTTAGCAATTATTAAATGCACGATTTAATTTTTATTTTAATTTCTTTTCTGCATAAGAAGTGGTGCACCAAAAGTATACTAATACTGAACCTGTCACATGGTGGTGTTAGTTACTTGAATAATAATTTCAGACGAGATTTGTCTAGTCTATCATCTCAGTTCGAATCTGCAATATTATTAACATTAGGTAATTAACAATTAGGCTAAGTTAAATTTAGTACACTCATGCCACCAAATATCAGAACAGAAGAGAATAGTACTTCGTCAGTCAGTTGAAGTAGAGTAGCCAGTGAGGGTTGAAGAAGATAATCTTTTCATCTCATATGATCTTCTGTTGACTATCATCAATCATCATAATTATTATGGTGATCATGATCGGAGATCATGAATGAATCTGGGAGTCAGATTCATACGATTCATTCATGACCCGATCTCTATCTTTTTATCCATGTCAAAAGGTAGGCTAATTAATTAGTATTGATGAAGAGGAAAAGTAAAACAATGCATGGTAAATAGTGAATAGTCTATCCGTCTAGTGTCTATCCTACGCATCTTTATCTAACTCACGATTATACCTTTAGTGGTATGAGGTGATTTGTTACTTATTTTGTTTGTAATTAGGAACCTACCAAAAATCATTTGTCACCTTTGATGTGACCCAACAATACTAAATTGATATATAAAGAGCCTGTGTTCTAAAGGTACATACTTCATGTAGTTATCTTCTCTATAACCCTGCGTATACAGCGCTCCATCATTGTTATTTAGGAACGGAGTCTTCTATGACGTCCAAGGAAGACTCCACCTTTATACATTTCTTGCTATTTATTCAGTATTGGAGATGTCCCTGTTACCAAGATGCTAAGCACCCTCTAGAGAACCAATTTTTTAATTTGCAGTCGTATGAACAAAAATACTTAAATTACAGTATTATTATATCATTACTGAAGGGGAAAGTATTCTACCAATCTTTACCGCGATATTTACCAAGTAAATATATGTACTTACGTGGATATTGTCGCCATACGTGCCAAGTGTTCAGATTTTGCCAGGACGCCTCCTTGTTTTTGTGCCTGTCCCTACTAATTTTCCAGCCGTCCTGACTTTTTATCTATGGTGAAAATGTTACCAAACCTCATAAAAGACAAGATATAACACAAAATACGTCGTCTACGCTAAAGAAAACATATTAAAAGCCACTAATTGACACTAAAATGTAATATAATATAATATAATGATTATAATGTGACACCTTTTAAATATAATTTTTATTCGAATAATATTTATAATACACCAAAAGTATGTCCAGGGATTTTGAGCAGGTGAGACCAGATTTTTACTGATTTTTGGTTCTGTTCCTTGGCAAGTATTATTGTTGCTATACTAGACCGGCGGGGGCAGAAGATATATGCCTCGTATGGGGCTGGAGTGGTGCATATAATTTGGTCATCACATAGTTTGGCAGTGCAGGTTATCATGACCTGTCGTTTATAATAATTAAGATGTGTCATAGCTGTCCAATTTTCAAACCTCACACAAATCAACAAACCACTCACTACAATGGCCACCAGACCCCAAACTCGCGGATTGCCTGCCACGTTCCGCATGAACCATTCGTTATTCCACAACAGCTTCCTGCCACGAACCATTCGGGATCTTAAGGGAGAGAAGACAAATTATTCTGTGACACAGACTGCCAACAATGCTAACACATAGAAACAGGGCTGTCACAGGACCTGTGCTGAGGTCACTACAGCATGTAAACTGAAATTTAACCATATCTAGCAAAAGCTAGCGCAAATTTTCATACTAAAGTTTTCGCAAATGAGGCACGTTCCTTCAACTCGCCCTAGTGGTCTAACGCGATGTCTGCTCTA
Organism: Bugulina stolonifera; assembly: GCA_935421135.1. Taxonomy (NCBI): domain Eukaryota; kingdom Metazoa; phylum Bryozoa; class Gymnolaemata; order Cheilostomatida; family Bugulidae; genus Bugulina; species Bugulina stolonifera. The sequence goes on from OW285187.1 coordinate 35,909,457, forward strand.
AGTATGCTAAGTAGGAATAGTTCGAGGCAGAAAAACTCTGGTGGTAAAGGTTGCTGTTTGCTCTTTGTCCTTTACTTTGGGATCTGGTTTGCACCTATCCTGAACTGTTTTTTTCTGTCCGATGAATTCAGGGCAGAGTGGAAGCTTTCATTCGAAATGACAGTCCTCAGAAAATCTACTCTGCGCTTTCTCGGCCTCTCCGCCAAAGGCGCAAGACCAAGCTTGTGCTTAAGTTCGTCAAGTTCCTTTCTTCCCTTGATGTCCTGCACAGTTCCAACCTCAATGTCCTTTTTTACGCTTGTGTCCCATGCCGCAGAAGCATACTCCAGATGGGGAGACATAATTTTATGGACTTATATGCTGTCAGTTTCGCCTTTTCAGGGGCCCAAAATAGTACTCTTTTGACCATTACCAGCTGCTTCCTTCCCTCGTTTGTTTTGGTTTGTATGTGCTCATCAACCTTTAGGTTATCTTGCGGGATGACTCCAAGATACCTGGTGGTGGAGACATGCTCTAGTATAGTGCCATTCATTGTATACTGCGAGACTTCACTCTTTGTGTTGAATGCTATGATTTTGCTCTTACTAATGTTGAAAGACATGCCCCATTGTTTAGCCCATGTTCCAAGAGAGTTCAGATTGGTCTGGAATCTCGTGGTGTTCCGGTGAATCTGGATAGTTTGGTATATTAGCATGTCATCAGCAAACAACCCCACTGAGCAGTCTATACACTCTGGTAGATCATTGATATATACCAAGAAGGACACTGGTCCAAGAACGAACCCCTGGGGAACGCCTGAGGTGACAGACATTTAGAGACTATACTGTCCAACCAGAACTACACACTGGTGTCGTTCAGTGAGGAAATCATGGATCCAACGTATCATGTAATCATCAATGTTGGCAAGTGGGGCACCCGATCAAAGGCCTTGGTGAAGTCGAGCACTGCAGCATGTACGGCCATATGATTGTTGGTTTCTTTGAGAATAACATGTAGTGGAGCACACAGTTGGGTCTCACAAGATAACCCTCTTCGGGATCCATGCAGGATCCATATTATCTGAATAATCTTTTAGTACAGAGTTCCACTGTTATTTTACCTCATCGTAGGGTGGTAAGTTGGAAATTTTAGACTGAACTGAAATGAAGTTGAAATTGAAATTTTTATTCTTCTCCCTAAAGAGGCTGCTTTGTATTTAATGGAAGAATTAGTTATGTAGTTAATCCACCAGTACTAATACACTTTTGAAAATAGTAATTGTGAGTCCAGCCTGAGCATAATCAATGATTGTGATCAGATATAATAATATTATATCTGATCATAATCATAATCATTGATTATACTCAGACTTTATACTTACTTTATAAATATAATAAAGTTAACTCAGAATTTTCTTTTGTTATAGTAGCTTTTGTGGATTATGTTTTTCCACTGATCCCCTTTGTAACAGATAAAGAACTCATAAATTTTTATCATAAATCCATTTGAATTTTTGGTGTTTTATTTTAGTCTTTGTGACCCGCTATTTTAAACATGGAAATTAATCTTGTTCAAAGTAAAGAAATCAGATCAGTCTATAATCATAAGGGTCTGAATGTCTCTGTCTGGAGACAGCATAAAACTGGGTCACCAGAAATGAATAGCCAGTTTTCCTGTATAAACTTATTCCATAGCATACTAGCTAATGAATCATCACCTCTTATACTCTATGAATTATTGAGCTGAAGATCTCCTCCAACAACTACCAAACAGATTATCATAATCTGTACACATACTGATGATCATTAGGTAATAGTTAGGCTGACTCCATATAGTATATAGTACACATACTGATAGTAGCTGTCTATTAGATACAATATATACTTGCATAGGTTCTATAGTTTATTTTATAACTATTGTAGATGTGTGGGAACAGCTTGTCCGTTCTTCAGGCACCAATAATTGCGGGTGATACAGACGCGTTACTCGATGTGCTGAGAAGACATGAAATAGCTGTTCCATTACTTCTAGAAAAGCAGTTCATTCCTGAAGATAGCTGCCTGCAGCCAGACGCTATCTACACCACACCACTGAGATTCTGTATAATTCGTAATGAACCGGAGTGTTTGAGGATATTACTAGAAGCTGGTGGAAATCCTAATGAAATAGGTAAGTGTATATTAGTGTACCAAACAGTAAGTAACTATTCTTATTACTACTGTAAATTATCAGATACAGTCTACATAAGTTCCTCTTCTAATTATTCTCATGGATAATGTTTAGATACTAGGTAATGAACCATCTACAGCACCAGTCAGTAACCATAGATGCTAGGCAGTGAACCATGTACAGCACCAGTCAGTAACCATAGATACTAGGTAGTAAACCATGTACAGCACCAGTCAGTAACCATAGATACTAGGTAATGAACCATATACAGCACCAGACAGTAACCATAGATGCTAGGCAGTGAACCATGTACAGCACCAGTCAGTAACCATAGATGCTAGGCAGTGAACCATGTACAGCACTAGTCAGTAACCATTAATTCATCTGTTATTCAGGGAATGGAGGTTCCAACTTACTACACAAAGCTTGTAAGAAGGTTTCCATTGACTGTGTAAAGGTATTACTGGAGTTTGGTGCAGATATATACAAATGTGACGAGTGGGGAGTCTACCCTATCCACACTTGTGTGGCCACATATGGTGACTTTGATGATTCTAGAATAATCCTTGACTTGCTACTGGACGCTGGCAAAGCCAGTGACATTAGCCTCAAAGACAATGAGTATGAGAAGGTTCCATTCCACTATGCAGCCTTCTATGGTAATATAAACATGTGCAAATATTTACTTCAACTAGGTGCCGATATTAATGCCAAAGACAAACATGGCCGTACCGCTTATCAAAGTACTAGTCAAAAACCGAAGATGCAAGCTTTCTTAAAAGCACATGGTTGTGAGGTTCCTCCACCACCGACAAAGAAGCCACTTCCTCCTCTATTTCCTCCTACAAGACAAAACAATGTGTCTTCCAACTTGTCGTCGCCCCATGTTGGCCAATCAGCTATCCCAGATCCAGCTGGTGGAACGTCTACTGCTATCCAATCCACAGGTGAAATACACACGTCAGTGCAATCCAAAGATGATCAAATGACTGATATTGTTTCCAATTCTACAGAAAATGAGCTATCAATGTAGTGTAATTTGGAGGCTGTTTTATATGTGCACCGGTCTAGGAAAGGACAATAGCAGCAGATGCCATCTGTTTGAAACAGTCCTGCGCAGTCATAATTGTTGTTAGTATTATAACCATTTTTAACTTTTCATATCAGAAAGCAACGTAACACTAGCTAAGTAATTTATTTATGTGACCCTATGTACACTTACTTGTACATGTGAACCTCTTTTTGTGTGAATATTTTATATACGACTTCTATCTGGTCCCTATATATACATTAAGTAGTACCAGTAGTATGTGAATTATTTATTTTTAATACCACTTTCTTTACTTATCTTGCTCAAACATGTTTTTCTACTAATCCATTCCATGTTGAATCAGTTAAGCAGAATCTTGATACAATAAATAGACCCAATGATAATCAGGAGATTCAGCATTTGCCTGTCCAGTTTGGGAGGGGTGGGGTGCCACTGAAATTAGACTTGATGTGTTGGTTCAGTATCATCCAGAGCAGCTGGAGATGACCTAGTACTAGCTAGTGTTTCCAGACACCAGAGGTCATCGTATATAATTATTTTGACTGCAATCACTGCATGTGTTGCATTGTAGTAGATGACTGTACTGTACATTGCGTTGTATTGTAGGGCTTTTAGCATGGTCGCTCATAAGCTATTGATTGGTAATAAATAGAGGTTGTCCACTCTCTATTGAGAGAGGACAACTTCTAATTGTCATCAATAGTTTGTGGGTGTCATGTGTGGACACTAATAAGCTATTGATCATAATTAGAAGTTGCCCTCTCCCAATTTATTTTTTTTTCTCTCAGGGGTATGACACACTTGTCTCAACCACAGGAGGTGGTCTCAACTTTAGCTAGCCGAATAGATAGGGAGAAAAAAGAAGAGGAATATAAATTGGGAGAAGACAACTTCTAATTATAATCAATGGCTAATAATTAGTGCCCATGCTTGTAAGCATGTTGATCACTTTTGGCTTCTGCTGATTAAGGGTTGTGTTCTCTTTAAAGAAAGGAACAACAACTCGTACCCTGTACAGATTAACCTGCATCACTCGTGCAGGTAAATCTTGTACATAAAACTTAGTCTTAGCCTTAGAAACATAGATAAAGTTTGCATGTACATGACTAAATATGTAGCAACCACACCGTCTACAAACAATTTCTCGCCATCACGCTAGGTTAAGATGTTCATTTGTAAAAAGCAGAGAAATAGGAAAAGATTGGAGCCTGCTGGTACTTATGATTGTTATTCTTATCATAATTATTATTGCGCTCAGTTAGTCGAATATGTAAAACAAAAATGATATAAACATTCCTGCAAAAACCCTGTTAGGCTAGTCTTGAGTTCTTTATGGTGCTGTCCTGTTAATATCGACACCGTTTCCCTTTCATTGTTCTGTCTAAAAATTAAGATCAAAATAGTCAAAAAAAAGGATGTTCCTTTCAGCAGTTGCAATTTCATCCTTACTTGCTTGCTCACTTGCTTGCTTACTTAGTACACTTAGAGTAGACATCACGTTAGACCACTAGGGCGAGTGGAAGGGACGTGCCTCATTTGGGAAAACTTTAGTGTGAACATTATTATTATTATTATATTTATTTGTGCTAGCTTTTGCTAGATATGGTTAAATTTTAGTTTATATGCTGTAGTGACCTCAGCACAGGTCCTGTAATGGCCCTGTTTCTATGTGTTGGCATTGGTGGCAATGTGTGTCGCAGAATAATTTGTCTTCTTTCCCTTAAGATACCGAATGGTTCATCATGAGTCTCGCCAAACTCCTCACACTCCGGAGTATAGTTTGTAGTGGTCAGTGGGTCAACTAGCTTAATTTATCCCACTGGATTATTGAAATTATTTCCCGACTTTGCACACTCCAAAACACAGTTGCAGTGGCCAGTGAGTAGGCCTAACTGGGCTCATAGCTTAACTCTTAAGCTTTAGACAGAACTCTTGCTTCTAATTGCCAACCTTAACCTGAATTTTATTCATAATTATTAATATAAATATAGGCCTATAAAATAATGACGATAATGTATAATTATATTATTTGAATTTATTATTATTTAATTCCAATTGAATAAGTTTTTAGTCTAGAAGTAACTATAATCTAAATTTATGACAATAAATCAATTACTAATATTTATATTATACTAACAAAAACAGTGAAATTTTCCTGCGTGGCTGTGAGTTACATTAATTGTGTGGAGTAGCCTATAGTTGGTGTCAGTCGATCATAAAGGCTTATTCATCCAGGGAAGATATTGCACAAGGTATAGCATAGGCCTACATGTTGATGGTTTTGTTGTGTCCACGACCATTCAACACCCACCTCTTACTACTAACGCTAAGAAATATAGCTACTACTATTCTACTACTATTCAGCGTGGGCCTCGTGGTTCGGCCTGACCTACCACATGTAAGCAATAATTATCTAATATATTCTTGTATGACTTGTCATGCCTGATCAATGTACATTGTATATATGCGCAATTATTCAATATTGTTATTTAATATTGTTGTTAAATAGGGAGCAGCCGTGGCTTAGGGGTTAGAATGCTGAGCTTTCAGGCTGAAGGTTCCAGGTTCAAATCTCGGTCACAGTGGTGTTAGGAAGAGCATCTAGCCACAATTGCTCCTGTGCCTCATATAAAAGTCCTTGGGGTCATGCAAGCCAGCATGGCTTCAAGGCAACTCCTCTACCCTTGCCAAAAGAAGGCCATATCATTTGGGCCTTTCTCACAGGGAGTTGGCCAGCACTGGCAGTGCAAGCTGTAAGGGGCTGGTCACGCCGAAGAGTATAAGCCGGTGTGAGTTATAATACTGTAAATGTATTAACTGGTTGTAAGATGCCTATATAACCACTGATATTAGAGGCAATGCCTTCTTGCTGGGAGTTCTTGCATTCTGGTAATACTTTGATACCGTGTTGTGTATCTTTTTATGCCCTACAGCGGTTTGGCCTTTCGCGTTCGAGTTTGCCCGGACTTGACCTCCGTATAGGGGCGAAGTACCGCTTCACTATGTTTTAGTTGCTTGTGTGACTCGTGTAAAGTAACACCTCTTACTCTAGTCTAAAGGCAGTCTTTTACATTGTTTACTGCTAATACATAATAAGAAGCTGTATCTAATGGAATATGGGTTCTCAGCCCAGTGTTGAGGCTCGTCTAACTGCAAACCAGAGCCCATCACATCTAACACTATAACTGACACCTTGCCATGTTACACTTGGTAAAGCTGGTCTCTACAAGTAGTTATCCTGAGACACCAGACTCCACTACCCACTGCCCCCACCCTTGCTGATACCAGTCTCTACTCTTCAATAGCCAGTTCCTCCCTTGCTGATACCAGTCTACTTCAATAGCCAGTCCCTCCCTTGCTGATACCAGTCTCTACTCTTCAATAGCCAGTCTCTCCCTTGCTGATACCAGTCTCTACTCTTCAATAGTCAGTCCCTCCCTTGCTGATACCAGTCTCTACTCTTCAATAGCCAGTCCCTCCCTTGCTGATACCAGTCTCTACTCTTCAATAGCCAGTCCCTCCCTTGCTGATACCAGTCTCTACTCTTCAATAGCCAGTCTCTCCCTTGCTGATACCAGTCTCTACTCTTCAATAGCCAGTTCCTCCCTTGCTGATACCAGTCTCTACTCTTCAATAGCCAGTCCCTCCCTTGCTGATACCAGTCTCTACTCTTCAATAGCCAGTCCCTCCCTTGCTGATACCAGTCTACTCTTCAATAGCCAGTCCCTCCCTTGCTGATACCAGTCTACTCTTCAATAGCCAGTCCCTCCCTTGCTGATACCAGTCTCTACTCTTCAATAGCCAGTCCCTCCCTTGCTGATACCAGTCTACTCTTCAATAGCCAGTCCCTCCCTTGCTGATACCAGTCTCTACTCTTCAATAGCCAGTCCCTGCATCAGTCAGTTTATTAATGGAGAGTTGTACCCTGTCTAGCATCCGAGTTGATATACTAGTAACATCACGTAGCAGTCTGCCTGGTTGGTGCTTGCTGGTTAGCTTTCTAATGCTTGTTGTGCCTGCTATGCCCAGCTACTTAGCTGCACACGACGGTATATTTTATTGTTCTCTCTCATGATTTGTGATATTGAGAAATGCAAAGACAGCCCCAGCCACAAATAAAACCAAGGGCTACAAACAGAGCATCTAGTCACGTATGTAATGCAGAGATTTTAAAGAAAATATAATGTTGGGGAGGATAACTCTGCAATTACTGCAAACAATAGAAGTAGTCTAGCCCTTACAATATCCATACAGTGAGCTCTGGAAAACAGATGCATGCAAGTACATGTATATGTGTAGTGTAATAGAATTCTGAAAGGTTTTAAGTTTTATAAACATAGTAGATTTTGGTTTTAGTTGGGCATCGTTTTACACCAATAACAAAGTGTGGTTCTGATGGCTGGCATGGACAAGCGTTCTCTCTCCGCTGCTTTTCAACTGCTGGATAGTAAGGACATCCAGGTTGTTAATGATTTTGTTGACAACCTGAAACTCTATGGTAAGTTACTGTAGGGTAAGTTACTCTATGGTAAGTTACTGCTTATTTATACGTATCTATTACCAATCAATGATTGGCTTACAATTTTTATGATTTCTCATCTTTTCAGTTTGCAGTAAAAATATACCAATGTACTACTAATGCTACTCATCTGTAGAGTATTATATGATTTGCTATTGTTGGTATCTGATTAGAGAAAGACTCGTGGGTTGTGGAAAGTCTGATTGTATATTATATGAGCACGCAGTCTCAGAAGGCTGCAGATCTCATTGTGAAATCTCATAGTGATAATGATAAGGTGAGTGGAGATCAGTGTTTCTAGTTGACCTCTAGATAACTTTCACTATCCTAACATAAAATATTAGTGACAAAGTCCTGTGACTATATTCCCCCAACAGCAGGTATCTGTGGTTTCCCTGACATCCACCTACGAAGCAGGTCTAACTCAAAATATTGTGTAAAATTACTTTTAATCTTAGATTTGTCTTTCCATTCTCTTCAAAGCTGCTATAATTGTGAGAGTTTAGCTATGACCTCTTATTACAAACCCTTTCTATCGCATTTTTAACTTGGTGGACCGAGCTTGAGAAACTAAAGTATGGGTGTAATTTACACATACACCATCTTACATTGTGTATATCTACATTGTATTACCTGTATATCTACACGTATTACCTGTATATTTACATGTATTACCTGTATATTTACATGTATTACCTGTATATCTACATTGTACATGTATTACCTGTATATCTACATGACTTGTATTACCTGTGTATCTACATGTATTAGCTGCATATCTACATGAGTTTTAATATTTCAGGTAATATTTAAAAAGCTACATTCTACATATGAAGATTTGAATACAAGGAAGGCAACGGTTAAATTATTGCTTTATATCGTCAGTTGCAAACCTCCGTGGCTGTATAAAATTGTACATGAGCAACTTCTCAAAGATGTTTTAAGGTGAGCAATTCATCAAGGACATTTTAAGGTGAGTGATATGTTAGCTGGCTCACCATAGCTGATTCCCCTTGTTTCTGGGTTCCCATCATGTTGATGTAGCTGAATATTTCTTATGTGTTTGCTTGTTAAAGTTTATTTACTCACTTGTGCACAGGTGCATGAAGCTGGAGACTAACGTTCCTCTACTACTCGATGCTATCTACGTCATCACCATGCTACTTCCTGTTGTGCCAGACGGCTTGGTGAAGTTTTTTGACGAGATATTTGAGGCTCTTCTTCGAATCATTCATTTCTCTTTCCACAACAAAGGTGACTCTCCTGACCACTGAACTACCGTGTTACTACACTATCATATTGCTACACTATTGTATCACTGCACTACCATGTTACTACACTATCATATTACTACGCTATAGTACCACTGTGCTACCGTGTTACTACACTATCGTATTACTACGCTATTGTATCACTGCACTACCATGTTACTACACTATCATATTACTACGCTATAGTACCACTGTGCTACCGTGTTACTACACTATCGTATTACTACGCTATTGTATCACTGCACTACCGTGTTACTACACTATCGTATTACTACGCTATTGTATCACTGCACTACCATGTTACTACACTATCGTATTACTACGCTATTGTACCACTGTGCTACCGTGTTACTACACTATCATATTACTACGCTATTGTATCACTGCACTACCGCGTTACTACACTATCATATTGCTATGCTATTGTATTACTGTACTCCCATATTACCATGGTACTACTCTTCCGCATTACTGCATTACCACTACCATTACTATGCTACAGTATCACTATGCTACAGTGTTGCTATGCTACAGTGTTGCTATGCTACAGTGTTGCTATGCTACAGTGTTGCTATGCTACAGTGTTGCTATGCTACAGTGTTGCTATGCTACAGTGTTGTATGCTACAGTGCGCTATGCTACAGTGTTGCTATGCTACAGTGTTGCTATGCTACAGTGTTGCTATGCTACAGTGTTACTATGCTACAGTGTTACTATGCTACAGTGTCGCTATGCTACAGTGTTGCTATGCTACAGTGTGGCTATGCTACAGTGTTGTATGCTACAGTGCGCTATGCTACAGTGTTGCTATGCTACAGTGTTGCTATGCTACAGTGTTGCTATGCTACAGTGTTGCTATGCTACAGTGTTGCTATGCTGCAGTGTTACTATGCTACAGTGTTACTATGCTACAGTGTTACTATGCTACAGTGTCACTATGCTACAGTGTTGCTATGCTACAGTGTTGCTATGCTATATCTATATTGTCTTAATGTTGCTATCTACTAGTTATTTCTAATCTTCATGCTCCAAACATCTGCTGCCGCCACGGTTTCAGCCTTCCTTTTTGTATTATACCCACAATGCACTATTGCAGATACTAATATATGTGTGTACCTTCAGATGGAGTGGCAGAGTTGTGTATGCTACACCTCAATGTCGGAGTATACGCTCTCTTCTCCCGACTCTATGGTATGTATCCCTGGCACTATATATGTGCCCTGCAAGAGCTCTATAGCAAGAACAAGTTACCCCCTGACTTCTACAAGAAAGCTATTGAGGTATGTACATACATGTACATATTATGTTAATTGTAATATAACATAATGTATTGATCCACTAGTTCACGCTATCTTTTTGACATTTGGTCCTATGCTTAAATATTAGCGATGCATGTCTATGAGTAAAGCAAATTTGGAGTGTTAATTGAGCATTGAAGAACAACTCTGACCTAGTAATATTTTGTAAGGTTTGTTAGATAATAATGTCTTGGAAGCTGACAACTTCTGAAACCCACTTGCTGACACTTGATGCTAATTGGTGGCACTTGCTGCTATTTGGTGGCACTTGCTGCTATTTGGTGGCACTTGCTGCTATTTGGTGGCACTTGCTGCTATTTGGTGGCACTTGCTGCTATTTGGTGACACTTGCTGCTATTTGGTGGCACTTGCTGCTATTTGGTGGCACTTGCTGCTATTTGGTGGCACTTGCTGCTATTTGGTGGCACTTGCTGCTATTTGGTGACACTTGCTGCTATTTGGTGGCACTTGCTGCTATTTGGTGGCATGCTCTACATCTATGTTGGAATGTTGTTTTCTCCAGCCAATGTTGTCTACTGTGAAATTCAACCCGAGTCTAATCACAGCCTCAAAGGAAGCTGAATATCGTGGGGACCGATGGAAAACAAAGGCAATGCATGACATAGTAGCGGAGTGTGCTAGCCTATCCCTAGATATGACAGAGACTACTAAGGTACTTAACTTATTCCATAGTCGCCTCCCTTTGGTAGTCAGTTGAGAGCAGATGCTTACACGTGACATGATATGATATGATATGATATGATATGATATGATATGATATGATATGATATAATATGATATGATATGATATGATATGATATGATATGATATGATATGATATGATATGATATGATATGATATGATATGATATGATATGCCATGAACAGGTTCTCCCTTTGATTTGTTGACAGGACTACCAGACCAGGTGCCCTGTAATAGTATCAAATGAACATGATAAAGTAATAGAATCTATGATGCCTCATCCGACCAGAGAGAAGGACTCCAGCAGCGGCAGCAGCACTCTGGTATCATCTGAGGAGCGTGAGTTGATACCAACTACACTGTGCTGTCATAGCATACAGTGATCCTATTGGTTGATACCGACTACTGTCATAGCATACAGTGATCCTATTGGTTGATACCAACTACTGTCATAGCATACAGTGATCCTATTGGTTGATACCAACTACTGTCATAGCATACAGTGATCCTATTGGTTGATACCAACTACTGTCATAGCATGCAGTGATCCTATTGGTTGTCCCCACTGGATATCATGCCAGATGTGAATTGTCTGCTCATACTGATGTCATTAGCATAACTCTATAAGCTACATGCCCGTCTGATAATTACTATTAGTCAGTCTTTGAACTCTGTAGTTAAGTTTATTTCTTGCTTCGAAAATATAGTGACAACATGGTTATGTAATATAGTGACATAACATGGTTATGTAATATAGTGAGATAACATGGTTATGTAATATAGTGCTGCATGAGTACGGGCCTACTCTATTACAGTGTCAGCACCGATAGAAATGGCCAAAGATTCCTTGATATCAGTAGCAGCAAATTCCTCTACCTTCTTCAGTCCATCAGATAGGCTGGGACTGAGTACGCCCCCGCCCGGTGATCCAACAACTCCAAGTTCTACAGCCACAAACACAAATAGCTTCAACTTTATCACTCCAAACAGTGTCACTCCCCACAGTAGTAAGTAGAGAGTTTTTTACTCATAGCCCATTGGTGTTCTCTCTCTCTGGTTCTAGTTACTCTGGGTGATGGTTAGTGTTTCTATATTAGATGCAGGGCACACGAAAACCCCCCAGTACACTCCGAAGAACACGCCTACTACACCTCTGGTAGAGAGTGGCGGAGCGCTGTCTAGATCCAGGTGAGTACAGATACCACATCACTGTTGGCCATTGTCCAATACGTCATTACTGTCCACTCCCTCTCTGCTGTCCTCTATCTCTCTGCTGTCCTCTATCTCTCTGCTGTCCACTACCTCACTGCTGTCCACTGCCTCACTGCTGTCCACTACCTCATTACTGTCCACTACCTCATTGCTGTCCACTACCTCACTGCTGTCCACTACCTCATTGCTGTCCACTACCTCACTGCTGTCCACTACCTCACTGCTGTCCACTACCTCACTGCTGTCCACTACCTCACTGCTGTCCACTACCTCACTGCTGTCCACTACCTCACTGCTGTCCACTACCTCACTGCTGTCCACTACCTCACTGCTGTCCACTACCTCACTGCTGTCCACTACCTCACTGCTGTCCACTACCTCACTGCTGTCCACTACCTCACTGCTGTCCACTACCTCACCGCTGTCCACTACCTCATTACTGTCCACTACGTCATTGCTGTCCACTACCTCACTGCTGTCCACTACCTCACTGCTGTCCACTACCTCACTGCTGTCCACTACCTCACTGTTGTCCACTACCTCACTGCTGTCCACTACCTCATTGCTGTCCACTGTAGGCACACAAGCGGTACCAAGCGGTCCGTCTCCAGAATAAGCACGGAGGACTCCATACCGCCGTCTCCTCTGCGGAAAGAGTTCACGTCTGAACCTCCCACAGACATACCTAAGATAACATCAGTGGGATATGACTGCCCAGCCAGTACTACCACCACCACTACCCTGTCCGTCAGCAACCTGCCACATCTCCTGGAGAAAATCTCAGACACTGGCTCTGTTCATGATACAGACACTAGTAATAGTAAGTACATGTATGTACCCAACATGTGCTTCTACATACTACTGTACATCTAAGTATATGTATATACATAGATGTAGTATGTGCATATGTATACGTCTGTACACATGTATAATATACATATCTATGCATCTGCACACATGTTTACATACGTCTGGACGCATGTTTATATACATCTGCACACATGTTTATATATATCTGCACACATGTTTATATACATCTGCACACATGTTTATATACGTCTGCACATATGTTTATCTACATCTGCACACATGTTTATATACGTCTGCACACATGTTTACATACGTCTGCACACATGTATAATATACATATCTATGCATCTGCACACATGTTTACATACGTCTGGACGCATGTTTATATACGTCTGCACACATGTTTACATACGTCTGCACACATGTATAATATACATATCTATGCATCTGCACACATGTTTACATACGTCTGGACGCATGTTTATATACATCTGCACACATGTTTATATACATCTGCACACATGTTTATATAGGTCTGCACACATGTTTATATACGTCTGGACACATGTTTATATACGTCTGCACACATGTTTATATACGTCTGCACACATGTTTATATACATCTGCACACATGTTTATATATGTCTGCACACATGTTTATATACGTCTGCACACATGTTTATATACGTCTGCACACATGTTTACATACGTCTGCACACATGTTTACATCTACAGACTCAGAAGACGAGGAGGTGGAATCTATCAATACTCAGCCAGTGGACCTCCAAACAGCTCAGTCTGTCGTTGAGTTCATGAAGACGGTGAATAGAATACGTTTCATCAGCATGACCCAGGCTGAGAGCGAGGCTGAGAAGATGACTAGGGGTGGGTTTGGGTTGAGACGTTCAGGTTCATGCCCCACCTTTTCCGAGGATATGTTTGAGGAATCACAGGACAGCGAGAAACCTTGTGTGGAGAGATCGGCTTCGATACAGGTAATAAAGTCATTTAGTTGGTTTGTAAAAGCACTCTTCCACCCACAACTTGCCAACATTCCTTCCAACAACCCAAAATAGGTAATGTGAGCATGAGAGGGTAACTCCAAATTCAATATTTGACTCCAGGACTGGGTAGGCTAGAATATGTTGTGAACCGTATTACATATTATGTAATGTTGTGATGCTGTATTATTCGTCCAGACCACATCTTCTAATGACCAGCTGCTGTCCAAAGAGTCTCCACCAGCAGCCACTGACCAGTCAGCCCTTCCAACCCAACCTGTGTCTGGGATCAGTGCTGTTACTCACACAACTGTGTCTAGTACCGGACCTTATACTACTACAGGTATGTGTATCTTATACTACTACAGGTATGTGTACCTTATACTACTACAGGTATGTGTACCTTATACTACTACAGGTATGTGTACCTTATACTACTACCGGTATGTGTACCTTATACTACTACAGGTATGTGTACCTTATGCTACTACAGGTGTGTGTATCTTATACTACTACAGGTATGTGTATCTTATACTACTGTAACAGGTATGTCTATGTTATGGTACTGCTTAGTAGGCATCATGTGTGACGTAGGACACGCTGTCTCTGGTCCTGGGGCTATTCTAGATAAACACATACTCCTTCTGAATGAGAAACTAAGGCTTGGCTCCGTAGCTCAGAGTCAGTTACAGGCTGCTCCTCGAGACTCCGCCCCTTCCTCCATCAACTGGTCTCACTTTGGTGGTAGGTTGTTCAATTATCTGCTTGACAATTTACGGGTCATAGGCCCAAGGCCATTTACAGATCATATGCCCAAGGCCATTTCCATAAATGGCATATAGTGCTCCAAATGCAACCCTTGATCACCATTTTAAAAAAGAGCATTATGGTTCGGACTCTGAGGAGCGTGATGTTAGAGCAGGTATTTTGTGAACTTTCTCTAACATAATACCAATGAATATGTTGATTATCTCATTGTAATGAACTATAACCACTGCTGTGATGTCAATATTGCTCTGTTCAGGTACACCACCAACTGATGAGGCAAGTATTGCTAGGGTACAGCTACTACTGCTGCACACGCAGATGTTATATGAAAGGCAGAAGAAGGAACTTCATGCTCAGAGAAACAGGCGTCTGCTGAGTAAGATCGCTAAAGCTGAGAAAATCAAAGAGAACAATCAGACACTGGTAATGCTATTATACAGCTACATATGTATACTCCTTGTAATATTGAGATGTACATCTGCAAGATGCTTCAACTGTTTTATTGTTAGCTTACTTTTAGGAATGGCAATTGAGTAGGTCAAAAGATGACATCTTCAATCTGCAGACGACAATACGTCTGCAGAACAATGAGATTCACAGGATGAAGGAAGAGAAGGCACGCAATGATACTTGCAGAGAGCAGGAGTTCAGTGAGCTGGCTAAAGAGAATGAGAGACTGCAGTCTGCAAGGGATGAGCTACAGAGGGACTTCACAGCCATGAAAGAGCAGCTTAACCATAAACAGAAGGTATATCATTCAGTCACCCAGACTGTCAGTCAGTCAGTCAGTCAGTCAGTCAGTCAGTCAGTCAGTCAGTCACCCAGTCAGATATACATGTACATTGTATATGCTCAATCAGTGAGTCAATCAGTGAGTCAGTCAGCTAACCAAGCACATTGTATAATTTTAGGATTTAGCTGAATCTATTGGTAAGATAGAGTTATTAGAGCAGGATCTACAGATGGCCGTGGTTGAGATCTACCAGTACAAACGCTATGAAGATGAGGTGGGTGTATTGTCCCCCTCACTATGGTGTTTGAGTTAGTCAATATACTGTTACTCTACTATGATATGTCTTCTGTACTGCCCCACCCAATACACCATGTCCAGGGCATAGATTCCAGGGCATAGACTCCGTTATGTCCAGGGAGATAGATAGATATGTACATGTATACACAATGTCAATGTAACTAGTTATTATGTGGATTTGTGGATAAGTCCCTCCTGCCTGTATCAGGAATGCTGAGCCTACATGTATATCCTGTTAGCTGGGGATATGGTGGAATAATAATGGTACTTACTTGATATTATGACGTCTGTTTGTTTATCTGTCTGCCTGTATGTCCATCTCTATACTTGCCTAAGGAATGCTACCTCTTGGATATCGTGATTAATTGGGAAAAACTATTGACTTATAATCATTTGCTATCCTGGATGGAGTTGTGTCGTCACGTTATGACATACATGTAGCTACATATACAAAGATAGTGGAAGGGAAGATCGGACACTCAGACCGAAAACTGTCCATCCCTCGCCTTCAAACGCGGTCCGGATTAAGCAAGGAGTTGTGCTACCCTGTACACAAATCTGTTTTGCTATTGGTGTGCCGCCGGCCAATAAGATAATATTTTTAACAGCGGCACCGAATACACAGTCTACTTATATAAACGATATATTATTACAGAGAACGCAATAGTTAAGCCGTGACACTGCGATACAAATCTAGCAGCTATCTAAAAGTTCAACACAGATATGGCGAGAAAGTAGATCGCAGAACGTCGGGACCGCCAAATTGGGTGTATTTGGTGGGACAGGGTTTTATCATTGAGTGTCCGATCTTCCCTTCCACTATCTTTGACGCATACTGGGACATTTTACCTTTGCTATCTCTACCACTCATGTGTAACTATTCACATGTACGTATGTATGGATGTGCGTACGTAAGTATGTATGTATCTATGTATGTACGTATGTATGCATGTATGTACGCATGTGTGTGTGCAGGTAAGCAGGATGAAGAAGGAGTTGTTACTGATGGGAGAGATACAGATCAAGTATGAAGAGAAGTTGGCTTCACTCAAGTATGATAATCACCTTATTGCTGTCAACTCTGCCCTAGAGTCGGACTATCTGCAAGAGATAACCAGTAAGTACGGGGCCTTCATACCCCACCCCACCTCCTTCTCTATTATGTATGTGTGTAACTATTCACTATGTCTTGTTGCCCATAATGCATTGTATATTATATCGCCATTACCTGCATGTGTTATACCGTATGTAGAGCTGAAGGAATCTGTACATAGGCTAACAGAGGAATGTAATGCCAAACAGAACACTGTGGGTGTGCTCAATAACAAGCTCAAGGATAAGGTAGTATGCGTATTAGTATACTACTTGCACTGCATGCAGGCACCTGGTCAGTTTAGATATTACACTGTTTTAGTCAACACTGGCACTCCAGAATGGAAGTGTATTGTCTTGGATAGTTGGATTTACAATATGTCTTTCATATTGTAGGTGTGTGTGTGTACAGTATATATACACTGTCTATATATACAAATGTATAATATACATGTACATCGTATATATATATATTTAATATATACACTGTCTATATATACAAATGTATATATACATGTACATCGTATATATATATATATTTAATACTCAATCTGCATACAGTGTACTGTTTCGGTGTTTAACACCTCATATATTTAATATATACACTGTCTATATGTTATGTCTATATGTCTACAGTTATAATACGTGTTTCACTCCAGGAGAGGATAATATTTGAGCAGCAGAAGCAGATGCAGTGTTTAAGAGGGGAGCACAAGTGTAAACTGCAGGTATGTGTTCTGGCTGCAGATAACATTACCCTCTCTAACTACAAAGTTCAATTATTAGAGACCAGTAGTATAAATTTGTAAAAGTTTTTCTCTCTGTTGATTATTACTATTACATAGCATCACATGAGTACCAAGACATACAATAATAAGCGCAGCAATACAGTGCTTCTACCCTTTCTCTTGATATATTATATGATGATTCTAGTAAACGTAAACAGCATTAAACTTTTAGTAGGCTGATTTAGATTTAAAATAGTGTTATTTATATGCCATAAGTATATTTACACACTTGGTGACAATGAGAATCGGTTATACGCGAGCCCAGGCACTTGCCACTTGTTGACACTTTATGTAAAGGACTTAAGTCATATGCAAGCACTTGTTAAGGCTTGACAGGTCAATATTCCTTGTCTGAATACTTACAGATTAATAACTACATTTCCATTACCCATTGTAATCCCTGGGTGTATGGCGTCTGTGTGTGATTGGGTGTTGATGCTAACCTGTGTTATCATCTCATAGACTAATTATAGTACATATTGATAATATTCATTGTATATCATACTACGTACATCATATGCATATTAATCCATGTAAATATGTTAGTAGGTATATGATACTATAATACATGTACATATGTTAGTAGGTATATGATACTATAATACAATATGTACATCACCAGGTGTATAATATTTAGGCCAGAGAGTAAATTCACTCATAACCTATTAACTATTATTTACTTGTACAATGTATATTACTATATTACTGGTACACGAGATTATGTAGTAGTAATACACATGATAGTGCAATGTTCACATACATGTACAGTTACACAGTATATTCACTATATTGGAGATGTGTTATGTTCATATACATGTACAGTTACACAGTATATTCACTATATATTGGAGATGTGTTATGTTCATATACATGTACAGTTACACAGTATATTCACTATATTGTAAATATGTTATGTATTTACTCTCTACATGTAACTTATGCAAGGAAATCAAAGACCTTTACACCAACAATTCACACTCTTTGTCTGCACTGTTCATTCACATTAATCTTCAATGCTATTATTTTCAAAATATTTGTTCAAGTATAAAATTTCAATGATTAAGATATTGATTATAACTGCACAAGTGAAGGCAATGTCTCTACTATGGCTGCTCTACTCTGATAACTTGCCTTATTAAGTAGACTCTAGTATAGAATGAGTGCTATACTCTGGCCTATTTACAGAGTTATAAATCCTCTTCCCAGTTATATTATGTACTCTCACAGGAAGTGTCCTACACTTGACCTTCTATACATACAGTATTATGGCTATGACTTTTTAACCCTGCAACTGCTGCTGCTCTATTAACCTGTAGAAATTATTGTATCATCAATTTTTACAAATGTACAATAATGACTTAGAACTATGTATAATCAGTGATACCCCCAGCTCTTATACCTTTAAATATGCCACTACTTATATTGTGTAAATATTTATTTTATAATTTAAATTCACAGTTAATTTAATTTGACTGCTAATTAATCAAGATTTTATCCTGTTATACTTTGATTAAGTTGAAAGTTTAGGCAGTGTATGGGGGATTAGATTTGCACTTACTCCATACTTTGATGTGTGCCATTACATTACGTAACTAGTTACACTTCTTTTTACTTGTTCATTTAACTGTGTATTGCATTAACTACCCAAATATATTACTATTATGTATAGAAATAACTTCCCAAGCTAGTCTTGTTTATACAATGTATATCCAATGTATTGTGAATATAGTAATATTTTGGTGCAAAACCATTAACAAGTGCTACACTTCACCTGCTACGTACTATGTGTATATCTACAATGTATGTGTATGCACCATGTGTATATTTACAATGTATGTACGTACCATGTGTATATCTACAATGTATGTGTACGTACCATGTGTATATCTACAATGTATGTACGTACCATGTGTATATCTACAATGTATGTGTACATACCATGTGTATATATCTATAAGGATATTGTAATACATACTAGATAAGTGTAGATACAGTATAACTACATACATGTAAGTGTAGATACATGTATGTTGATATAATGCTCCCCTGTTATGCTACAGGCAGTGGAAGACAAGCACTCGATGGCACAGTCAGCGAGACAGGCTCTAGAGATGCACGTCATCTCCCTATACGATAGGATAGGCAGACTAACTGTACCTGAAGTAGAGAAACCAAGAACTAGTCCTGCCACACATGTCACAGGTGCTAGAGGTGCCACAGGCTCTGTGACAGGCCCATCAGGTGCCCCCAGCTCAACAGGTGCTGTAACTGCTGCTGACTAGTCAAGTGCAAACATATCCCATGGACTGTATTGGTTAGAAATGTTGGTAACATGGAGTAGCCCTACATGTATTTACTCTGCAAACTCAATTACAATTTTGAAGAATACAAGTTGCTTACTATAGCCTTATTCATTGTCCATGTCATACAGATACAGTATTTAGCCTGCACTCAGTCAAGGTCTTCCAAACTTTTGGAGGGTTTGAAACCCAGGTTAGCAGATATGTCACACTCGTCTAGAATAAACATATGGTACAGGAGTCTGGAATTCACAATACTAATTTATATTTGCCCAGTTTGCTACAAAATTACAAAAATATTTTTCTAGCTTTGCTATTATTTATAGTCATAAATAAATAAATGGAATGTGTATGATATTTGCTGACTTTGGGTTGTACGAAATTCAATCTTACTATCATGGTAGTACAGATATAATAAACATACAATGTAGTAGTACGTTGAATGTTGATTTTATGTGAGAGGCTCGTTGGGTTTGACTAGAAACGCTTGCAACTCACTAGCTGCCTGCAGTGTTACAACTCATCTGATACGCAACATAATAATGGTACTGTAGAATACAGAGTGTTTGTATACTAGTACTGTAGAATACAAAGTGTTTGTACGATAGTACTGTATGAAACAGTATGTTTATATAGTACTACATGTAGTACTGTATAATACCAATTGTTTGTATCGTACTAGTACAATGAAATACCATGTGTTTGTAACATAGTACTAGTACAATGAAATACCATGTGTTTGTAACATAGTACTAGTACAATGGAATACCATGTGTTTGTAACATAGTACTAGTACAATGGAATACCATGTGTTTGTAACATAGTACTAGCTCAACTAGCACCATTGCACTGGGCTAGTACTATAGAATACGCTTCTAACGCAATGATGCCAGCTTGGTGCTGATCCTTTTTCCAGATATAGAAGGAAGAAAAGTCTGATACGTATTGTTATACTGCTCATCTATCGTCCTTAATATCGGCAGTTTCTGTCGCGCCTCACCAAGTTTAGCCACCTTGTATGTAGACGCAGGTACGGACGTACCAAATGCTGTCTTACTTATTGCCTTTGGTTTAGATATCAATAACGAATCAGAGGGTAGAGCCTCCTGATTGGTCAGTCTACTTGTTGCTATTCCTGACAGGCCTATGCTTACATTTGAGTTACCAGTATTGAGGGTGGAGCTGTACTTCATCATCTCAATCATAGCCTTAGAGTTGTCATACACTTCTCGTAAAGAGGGAGTTATCTTCTCAATAGGTTTCAGTTGCTTCGTTCTGGTCTCTACATTTCCTTTGCGGTTACTAAACGTTTTATTAGCAAGGTCCTCCACATCATTAGTATTTACATACACCCTGCTGGTTGTTGGTAATACTGTATGTTTATATTGCGATTTGTCATATTTTGTGGGTGGTTTGTCGAATACCCCACCATTGCCTGCTTGTTCTAAGGCTAATTTATCGAGGTTTGTGCTGCACCTCTTTTGAATAATGAGGTCTTCTAGCCGAGTGGGTATGGAGAGAGCTGATTGGGTCTCTAGTGGTCGGCTCTGTATGGTGGGTAGTAAGTTTGACTGCATACTAGGAAAGGAGTTGGACTGTGTCGTAGGAACTACAGTACTGTTTGTATGCAGTAGAGCGTTAGTTGATGGTGTAGGTAGTGAATTAGTATGTGGAGCATCTAATGAACTTGAGGGTATAACAGTTGAGCTATTGGTTTCAACCTTGACCTCTTTACTGGCAGTATTTGGTCGTATTGAGTGGCTAATAGGTTTGCCCGCTTGAGAAGTTATTAAAGTTATCTTCTCTCTGAATTCTTCCTCATCTTCTAGATAGTCTTCAGCCGCCGATGGCGACTCGTTCAACAGTCTAAAATATTTACGATTATTTTCTAATAAACTTCGAAATTCTTTTTGCAGATCCATAGTGATTTCCCTTTGTAATTTCCTGTGCTCTGAGCTGTACACAACTCCAGCAGTCGGGCTCACTGGTTTCCTCTGAGAGAAACTTTGCTTCACAGGAATAGTTTGAGTTTTGATACGTTTATAGCACCCATTATTAGGGATGTATCGATATGAGTATTTCTCTACACTCCCCTCCCAAACTCCATCTGAATAGCTGCAGATTACTTTGCGTTCTCCATTCCATACTTGGTTGTCAGTGCGTTTGCCTTTTTTCTTCTTAGTAGCAGAGGGCTTAAATTCTGTGAGTGGCGTTTGCCATCCAGTTAGAGATTCGCTGTCAGGGAGCCGTTGAGCATACACTTCCTGTTCATAGCTTTCACAGTCAAGCTGTTGTAGCGAGGAAATATATGGCAGCTCATCTCTCTTATTGGTACGTTGTTGACAACTTTCCATCTTAACAATCGCTCAGCTTAATCTGCTAAAAGATAGAGCACGCTACAGTTGAATAATCAATGAATTAATAGGTCTATTTTCATATTAAATATACCGTACATGATATTCAATAAATACATACCATGTACGGTATATGTGTATATGTAGGCTACAATAGAAAGTAACTTAACAAATGCCTTGGAGTAACGCACGCTAGTTGAATAGCCTATACCGTTCTGATTATGTTGATAGTACACACTTCCAACCACAGTTGCAATATATTCCATACAACTATATATTATGACACACTTGAGCAGTACTTGCAGCATATTTTGAGAAACTACTGCACAATCCCCCACTGTGGGGGTTTGGAGTGAGTTGGCACTGACCTACTCTTCCTTGTTACTTTTATTATATTATGAACATTGGGAATGTGGGACCCTGTCTCCATATTGTATGTATATGACAGCTGCCAATAGTTACATGTAGCTATACATATCATACATGTAGTTATAAATATGCATTATGGTAGCAAACCTGTATAAAGGAATCAAGTATTTATTCTGCACTTACTCCTTGCTCCGCACTCCGTTGTACTTGCTTATTGACTGGCCTGTAGCTTCAACGTCTCCAGATATTGCATCCACATGTTCTTTGTGATAACTTTATGCAATCTAACACAACCGTGCACCTAGAAGTTGTGTCCTCTTTCTATTACGACTAAGAATCTGATTGCTCTGCAAGAACATTATAATGATATGTGGTAATTAAGTTCTTAATCTCAGGTCTGTATATATCATGGAAAGTTATGACTTGCTTTGGCAGAATTGAAATGAGTCTACTAACAATATTAATCTGTTTGCAAATATAATAGAAATCCCCAGTGGTGTAAGGAAACAGGCATTAAATTCAAGTCGAGACTGGGAATGCATTGCTATAAAAATATCTGCAATGTAGGCTAAGACATGGAGAACAGAAAACAAAAATTTTATGTAGCCTAATTATATAACTAATCATTGTATTAATGAAGGTAATAATAACAATATCAACATTCAACATAGCAATTTCAATAATTATAATGGTTATATCAATAAGATTAAAATATTAAAATTTAAATAATAATGAAAGCAAGCCTTAATAATTAGTAACCACTGATTATCTTAGGCTAGTAATGATCAGTTGTTATTTTAAGTGTAATTAAGTTGATAGAATGGTAGCAACAAGGAGTAGCAATAATAATTATTATAGTTTATAGTAAAGTGAAAATGTATGTTCATGTTGATACACAGCAGCATAACCTAAACCTGAACAAGATAAGTTTGTTCATATTGTGCTGCATCAAAATATACATTTTATTATGGCTACATTGTATCATTATGAAACACTCTGTATATATTATGTATGTGTATGTATTTGTGCCACTGGACTGTTGAGATAACCTTGAGGTATCATATAAAACTGTTGGTCTAGCTCCATAGAAAAATAAAACCTTTTTTATAAAAATCTTGAAGCACCATCTTGAAAGAAAGCAATTGTAAACTACTATACTACATAAGACTCTAGAACACTAAAAATATTTTCACACCTTTTACTTTTACTGCAGTGTTACATTATTATTTTCTTCATTTACTTCCATGCTACACCATGCTACACAGGAAACATTGACATTTCAGCATTATAGGTTGCTAACATCAATAGGATACTGTGCTGCTACGTGATTGGGTATCTATCTACCACACGTGACAACGCCTCGAAATAAATGCAAAAATGTTTGCTACACTGACGATTCCAGCGGGTATTTCACCTGTTACGATTGGACAATATTAGAGCACCAAACCAATAATGTACACGCTATTTCCACAATGGTGAACTGATGAAAAATCCGAATCCTAGTAGAACATCAGTAGGATTAAATTAATAGGCAACTGTGGAGGTAGGTCTGTGTTTGTGCTGTGGTTTCTTTTTCACTGTAGGCCCTACTAGTCCTTACGGTGCTGATTGTTTTATCGCTCCATTGTAATTTAGTGAACGGGAGACTAGAAGTCTTGAAATTTAAATTGTAACTTTATCAATCAAAATCAATGAGTTCTCAGTGAGTTTAGTTGATTTATTTTTATTTTTTTAGCATGTAAGTTCTGTTTCAGTTTTCACTTTTCAGTTGAGTTTAAATAAATCGAACATGGACTGAAATTTACATTTAATTGTTGATTATGTTTGTATGTTATATTTAATATTTTATTAGTATTTATTTATACAATACTTTTCTTCTTTCTCTTCTAGTTATCTCGTGGAATAAACATTGAATTTTGTACTGTTATTGTTTCGATAGGCTACAATAGAATATGAATATCGATATGAATATTTAGACTACTAACCGAATTTGCAACTGTAACTTATGTTGGTTTGGGTTCGGAGTCGTGGCATGGCTGGCTGTGTTGAATGTTTGGATGAAGTTACAGTAGCTAGGAAGTAGCAGTAGAGTAGTAACTTCAGTTAGTTGAGTTGGTTTTGGTTAGTCTTAGTGAGTGAATTTTAGGCCTGAAGTAATTTTTACAATTTACTAATCTTAAATTTTATTTCAACTGATTTTTCGTTGTGATTTTTATCATGAATAGTAGTAAGAGACGCATTTTTTATATAGATTTATTACCTAATATTTCGTTACTTGTCCAAGTAACGTCATCAGAGGATAAATATCACTATTTGAATGATTTTTATCTATCTGTTTTGATTTGGTTGGTTTTACTGGATTTTATTAGCATAAACATACAATGTATTAGTTTAATATAATTAATATAAACTAGTGTATTTGCTGTTTCAG
This sequence comes from Bugulina stolonifera, assembly GCA_935421135.1. Classification (NCBI taxonomy): domain Eukaryota; kingdom Metazoa; phylum Bryozoa; class Gymnolaemata; order Cheilostomatida; family Bugulidae; genus Bugulina; species Bugulina stolonifera. The sequence continues at coordinate 35,934,601 of OW285187.1, forward strand.
GTTTTGAGCGCACACTGGATTGATTCCTGTCATATATAGCTACAGCGCTCGACGTTACATGTACAGTCTTGAAAGGCAACCCCATCAAATCCCAAGCTGCACCAGCAAATCTCAACAAGCACAACCCTCTGGATTACCACCAGCAGCAGCAATGTGTGCGTATCTCCTATAGACCGTATAACGGACAGAGACATAGACCCACACCGTATCCATACGACTTACTGGATTATACAATACTAGTTCTCCATGGAACCAGCCAGAAAAAGACAGCGAATATCAACTCGAAGTAACATTACAGTGGGATGTATTAGGTCTCAGCTAACTGGAGTAGGATGTACACAACTCTCACAGGTAGGTGCTATAAATAGGCCTACTGTCCATACACACAGGTAGATGCTGTACATACTGTACATACACATACACAAAGGTAGATGCTGTACACACTGTTAGGCCTATGTGCCAGACAAGGTATGTTGATATTTAGATTACATTCGTGTAGAGTATTGGTATCACTTGGTCATTGTGGTATGATACAGGTATCCGATGCGATATTGGAGAGATACGGAGACCAGGAGGGCGTACAGGAAATACTATCTATTATCATATGCTTTCAGGGCTATCTACACAATCATCATTCTACTCTTGACTCTGTCTATCAGAAAGCTAAGGTATACTATATATTGTAGTTGTAGTGCCGTCTGTGTAGTGCATACATACGTACGTGTGCCTGTGTAGTGACATACGTACGTGCGCCTGTTTAGTGCATACATAAGTACGTACGCCTGTTTAGTGACATTGACCTACATACGTACGCCTGTGTAGTGTGACATACATACGTACGTGTTCCTGTGTAGTGACATGCATACGTACATCTGTGTAGTGACATACATACGTAGTTTGTGTAGGGATGTGTACATATATATTATGTACAATAGATGTACTCCTGTGTAGGGATGTGTACATATATATTATACAATAGATGTACTCCTGTGTAGGGATGTGTACATATACATGTATATTATGTATAATAGATGACAGTCAACAGATAGTCACTAATGTGCAAAATATGTTTGGCTTGGTGCCCGGGTGGTAAATCTGGTAGAGGTAGTGGTGTTCACTATTATAACTTATCATGTACTATACCATGTACTATACCATGTGCTATACCATGTACTATACCATGTACTATACCATGTACTATACCATGTACTATACCATGTGCTATACCATGTGCTATACCATGTACTATACCATGTATACACTCTCTCTCCTCTCTGCCTTACTACTCTCCCAAGTCCTCGCATTACCCTCCCCAGTCCTGCTGCTATGACGACCTTTGGTTTAATCACAGTATTAATTTTTTGCCCACTTCATTTATGCTTGATTGCATCCTCAGCATTTTTTGCCTTCTGAGAGAGATAGAGCTGGCTCAACTGGTGATTGTGTTCAGTATTTTTTGCCCATCTCTGCTGGTAGTCATATTGACTGATTAATATTATTACAGGAAATCTTGGGGGGTATAGTTTTATATTTGTCAGTTTTATACCAGTATAATCAGTATAACATGTAGTCAGTAGGCTATTGCTGAGCTATATACACTCTCCGTATACTGTGTATACACTGTTTAATATGATGTTACATGTATATACTAACGACTGTAGGAGCTGTACACTCTCTGTACACTGTGTATACACTGTTTAATATGATGTTACATGTATATACTAACGACTGTAGGAGCTGTACACTCTCTGTACACTGTGTATACACTGTTTAATATGATGTTACAAGTATATACTAACGACTGTAGGAGCTGTACACTCTCTGTACACTGTGTATACACTGTTTAATATGATGTTACATGTATATATTAACAACTGTAGGAGCTGTTTGAGTTAGTATCATGTTTTGATCGCCGTACCACCGATGAGCTTGTACGGTTTGAGAGGGAAGACGCTAATGCACAGCTTTTCTATGATCTCGATGGCCTCAATGTGAGTATATTGTGGTCTATGCAGTATGTGACTCTAGTCTACACTCTATGCTATGTTAATGACTAGTCTACACACAATATAATATATCTACATGTAGATAGTATAGTAGTAGCTATTTATAGTCTCACACCTCCCTATGAATACTGAACAATATTTTGTTCATCTTGAGTAAATTAGATTAAATTGTTGCATAACTGAATTTAATGTCACAACACAGTGCATTTGTTTCACCTTGGATGTAGGTCAGGCTAACCCTGATGTAGGCCTACAGTATAATATATGTACCTGCTGTGTACTCCGTGCGTGTAGTGACTACTGCGTGCGTGTAGTGACTACTGCGTGCGTGTAGTGACTACTGCGTGCGTGTAGTGACTACTGCGTGCGTGTAGTGACTACTGCGTGCGTGTAGTGACTACTGCGTGCGTGTAGTCACTACTGCGTGCGTGTAGTCACTACTGCGTGCGTGTAGTGACTACTGCGTGCGTGTAGTCACTACTGCGTGCGTGTAGTCACTACTGCGTGCGTGTAGTCACTACTGCGTGCGTGTAGTCGCTACTGCGTACGTGTAGTCACTACTATATTCTATGTGGTGATAAAGATGTACAATTGTACACTTTTTGCTGTAGCTTACACATACAAGTCATGTTGCCTATACAGGAACTAGTTGGTCAGTGTAATTGGAATACACCAGGGTGGCAGATGCTGGAAATACCTTGGTAAACTTGTAAAAAACGAAATATGAATATTTTATAGAAAAAAAACACGATCACTGAAAAATAATATGATTGCAACATTGACTATGACAGTAAAGAAGTTTTACCTGGTTTACTAGCAATAATTTTTTCACACGAATTAGTTTGAGACAAAGGAAGAGGTGACTGTATTATACCTGTGTAGGTATTACGTAGTTATATGTTATATACCTGTATTATACCTGTGTAGGTATTACGTAGTTATATGTTCTATACCTGTATTATACCTGTGTAGGTATTACGTAGTTATGTGTTATATACCTGTATTATACCTGTGTAGGTAGTACGTAGTTATATGTTATATACCTGTATTATACCTGTGTAGGTATTACGTAGTTATATGTTATATACCTGTATTATACCTGTGTAGGTAGTACAGTAGTTATATGTTATATACCTGTATTATACCTGTGTAGGTATTACGTAGTTATATGTTATATACCTGTATTATACGTGTGTAGGTAGTACAGTAGTTATATGTTATATACCTGTATTATACCTGTGTAGGTATTACGTAGTTATGTGTTATATACCTGTATTATACCTGTGTAGGTAGTACAGTAGTTGTCATGTAGGTTACATTTGTATATTTTAGATTTTCAAGAGTATTATTATGCTAGAAAGCCTGTTACCCAAATATTCTGCACATCGGCAAGGTGGGTTTTACTTCTACTTTATGTGTGTATATGTGCCTCTCCACTGAGCTAGCTGTAGCTGGGCTATGCGTAGATGTTAGATTAGTAGGCTATAGAGGGGGATAGGTTGCTGGCACCGTAGTACGAGTTTATAGACTGTGTTCTCACTAATCATACATGTACATGGTGGACTCTGTCATTGTCTACTCTGATAAACACTATATACATGTATATATTCAGTATATCAGTCAAACATACATGTACATCTACACTGGTTTTGATTAACTTATAGAATGTGAAGAGAAATTACGGATGAAGGCTGTCTTGTTTCAAGCTGTGATGCGAGTCATTACGTCAGTAAGTCATCATCCTTCTACCTCCACTCTGGTCATCTTGTTCCTATAGTAACCACACACTTAGCACTCTGTGAGCCAAACAAACCCACCAACCTGTGTTGATAACTAATTTGGGCAATGATGTCAGATGTGTTGATGTTATTGGAAAATAAATATGACAAGTTGTGACATCCTGTGTGCCACCAATTCGTGACCTGACCGTTGTTGTCCGCATACACGCATCTGATTATACATATGATAATAACTGTTTATATGTAAGCACTGTATTGTAGATAATAACTGTTTATATGTTACAGGACAGTGTGGGCGAGCTAGTGGCCAGAGAGCTTGCCGAAGATGATGAATTTATGATACAGATGTTTTACTATTTAGAATATGATCAGACTTTCCTGGCAGCGTGTTCACTGCTTGAGGATATCTTACAAAACCGTCCCGTGCTTATACTCAGCACCATACGTATGTACTTAACATGTACTTAGAATGCACTTGATGTGTATATACACACAGCGTACTCAACATGTACTTAGAATGCACTTAACGTATACTTTCAGCATACTTAACAGAGCTGATTTCAAGCTTAGAAGGTGAGAAACTCATGAACTTCTGTCGGATATTAGCAGTTACAGTATCAGATCTAGATGTCTATGACAATAAGATATCATGTAAGTATGACTATGTACATGTATTTACCTACCACTCATCTCTAAAGAGTATTAGCAGTCAGAATATCACATATACATGTTTATTATGGGCTCCATTGACCACTGAAGAAACATAATAACACCATTAGCTTCAGTGTCAGGTAGAGGGCCAGTGTCACATAGGCTCCAATTTGTTTCCGAGAACTGTCAACGCAGTAACACCTGTATATACATCACCTAACTGGGTTCTGTTTACATACCCGGTTAGATGAAGTCAGTGCTGTTGGTTTCACAGAGATATCTGCAGTCTGTGTACGATGCACACCATACGAGCTCCTCCCACTCCCCTGTAGATTTGGTGTAATCCTCATCCTACATCTACTAGGATGTAAAGGGGTACAAAGCACTTCCCACAAACACCTAAACCTACATGTTCTTGTAGATAAGGAAGCACTTTGGTATGGCATTAGTAGATGCCCTGGTACGGATAATATCTCTTTAGAATGTAAAAACTCTCAAATCATTGCCATTGTATTTGGATTAGTAAGAGAGATAAACTGTCTAGCTGTCATCTGCTTACATCATTTGCTGCCCTTGTCCTCATCCATCTCTGTTATCATCAGATATTCAAGTTTATACACTTGCCTATCTGCTATCTATTCCACAGTATTCGCACAGAACAGACAGAAAAGAGGTGAGGGGTTTGTGAACATCCGTGACCTCAACCAGGAGTTTCTCCTACAGAATCCATCCCTGATCCAGATGCTAGTGGATATCTCATGCAAGCAGGAGTGTGAGTAGCTATTCTACTCGTCTATCACTACATATACTATATAATACAGTGTGTATACACCATATAATACAGTGTGTATACACCATATAATACAGTGTGTATACACCATATAATACAGTGTGTATACACCATATAATACAGTGTGTATACACCATATAATACAGTGTGTATACACCATATAATACAGTGTGTATACACCATATAATACAGTGTGTATACACCATATAATACAGTGTGTATACACCATATAATACAGTGTGTATACACCATATAATACAGTGTGTATACACCATATAATACAGTGTGTATACACCATATAATACAGTGTGTATACACCATATAATACAGTGTATATCTATATGCAGTGAACAATTATTACTGTGTCCTCAGTACTCCTTCTATTTCTCTCTGTACATTCTATTCACTAGCCTGTTTATTATCTTTCTCAGTATTCGTCTATTGCATAGATTCAACCTTTATCCCCTGGTCTAGACTGTGCCTCTATTTCTCCATACCTTGAAATACCTGGATGTCGATTGCTTAACTCCGCTCCTCCTCTCTCCTCCTCTCTCGCTTCACATGTCAGTAACTGGCTATTTTTGTAAGCTCAGTCAACTCTGTCAACATTGCCTTACAGTAACACGACCACCTCTCATAGCACTTGGACAATCCTGTTTCCTTCTTCATTCTTTGTCTTTTGCTCCTAGTGTCTGCGGTAATGTCTATAGTTATTGCAGCAATAGTAACCTGTTTACTCAGCTAGGTTTCATCACCCCCTGTGTGTGTGTTGGCCAGATACTCCGTCTCCTTTACCCTCCCCTCTATACTTACATATGTATGTTTGCTCTCCAGCAGTATCAATATTTATCCACATTCCTATTGGTCCTCCGCCAGGCAGACGTATTTTTTGCCACAAGTTGTGCAATTTCAACACTGGTTTTAGGTTCTATGTACTTTTGTAAGCTTCCAGCTCTGTTCCCAAATGTCTGGTTGTTGTCTCTGATTGTCACTTCTCTATACACACAGTGTATTTCTCCTAGCTCATAACTATGTCATTGCTGATGGACAGTATGGTGTAGATGTGAGGTTGCCAGTGAACAACATATAGATATGCTGATGAGAGCAAATGTGCATATAATTTGCTAAATTACACCATCATGTAGATTTGGCATTGTTGATGGACAGTGTGGTGATCCCCTCTCCTAACCTGGACCACCCACATGTACATGCATTGTTGATGGGCCGTGCGTGCGGTGACCCCCCCCCCCCCTAATCTGGACCACCCACATGTACATGCATTGTTGACAAGCAGGTGGCTGTTATTCCTCTTGTTTCTTAGAAGCAAGGCATGTAATGTTTTCTCTACCACAGCTTGTGTTTACAATCATAACTGACTTATGGTCAGCTCCTAGGAGCTGATTACCTGCTGTTGAACACCTATGGACTACCTTTCCACCTTCCCAGGGACCAACTTCCCACCGTCTCTGGGACCACCCGCCCTTCCTCCTGAGTGAACCATTCACTAGCAAACCCTCTGTGGGGCCACCCCTATACCCCCACCTCACTCTAAGGGAGGGTGGGTCGTTCAATAGTCTATCATATTTGTTCACTTCACAGTCAGAATCAGTTTTTTGCTGATTTCAATAAAAAGCTCCTCCATTGTTTTGCAATCTAGGATATGTTATCCCTTTATGTGCAATTGTTAATGCTACATGTCATTTGAATGAATACACACTAAGGGGTAACTCTACATTTACCAGCTTATCTTAGGTACAATAATATTTTTTGTAGTAGTATAATAATTTAGCACCAATGATAACAACAACTGCACAACTACAGATTTGAGGGTATAACATTAAGTGGACATCAAGCCTCTACTATTTCAAACCCTTTTCAGATGTCACACAAATTCGTTGTGTAACTTTAGAAAAAAAGAGTCGGATTTTCCAGAAATTTTTCCTCATTGGGAGTTGTCTCCCCTTCTCTTTAAAAATGGGCATCTTATAACATATTTAGCATCTATGATGAACTGTAGCTTGTGGTAAAAGTCTTTAGTATTATGAGAATTATAATGCTACATACATAGTGCAGACGGCAAAGAAAATTGTAAGTAATTGAGTAGATTTGATTTGATTAGGTTTGAATTTCAAAGTTTTGCCTGCAGTAATGTGGGTTCAGGAATACAAAAGTAGGTTCAAATTTCAGCGCAACAGGAAATGAATGCGGCTGAACCAAACAAATTTTCTGCATTTTTAATGTCCGATGTCCTCTACCTGCCCTAAAAATTTGGTAGCGATCAACCTGGTAGATTCTTGAAAGGGGGATGCGTTGTACTGCATACTGTGTGTTGTACTGTACACCGTGTATTGTACTGTATACTGCGTGTTGTACTGTATACCGTGTATTGTACTGTACACTGTGTGTTGTACTGTACACTGTGTATTGTACTGTATACTGTGTATTGTACTGTATACTGTGTATTGTACTGTATACTGTGTATTGTACTGTATACTGTGTGTTGTACTGCACACTGTGTATTGTACTGTATACTGTGTGTTGTACTGTACACTGTGTGTTGTACTGTATACTGTGTGTTGTACTGTATACTGTGTATTGTACTGTATACTGTGTATTGTACTGTATACTGTGTGTTGTACTGTATACTGTGTATTGTACTGTATACTGTGTGTTGTACTGTACACTGTGTGTTGTACTGTACACTGTGTATTGTACTGCACACTGTGTGTTGTACTATACACTGTGTGCTGTACTGTATACTGTGTGTTGTACTGTATACTGTGTATTGTACTGTATACTGTGTGTTGTACTGTATACTGTGTATTGTACTGTATACTGTGTATTGTACTGTATACTGTGTATTGTACTGTATACTGTGTGTTGTACTGTACACTGTGTATTGTACTGCATACTGTGTATTGTACTGTACACTGTGTGTTGTACTGTACACTGTATTGTACTGTATACTGTGTATTGTACTGTATACTGTGTGTTTTACTGTATACTGTGTGTTGTACTGTATACTGTGTATTGTACTGTATACTGTGTGTTGTACTGTACACTGTGTGTTGTAGACTCACCGAGGTACACTGGGCTCAACGGAGAGGTAGAGAACTGGATGCAGTGGATAGATGACTCCAATTCGGATGACCTCCTCGACCTCCCAGACGCTGATGTGGATATTTCTGAATTCATTGCTGGTGGGTTATTCATAGACATCAGTGATGTGTTAGCATAGACATCAGTGATGTGTTAGCGTAGACATCAGTGATGTGTTAGCGTATACATCAGTGGTGTGTTAGCGTAGACATCAGTGGTGTGTTAGTGTAGACATCAGTGATAAGTTAGTGTAGACATCAGTGGTGTGTTAGCGTAGACATCAGTGGTGTGTTAGCGTAGACATCAGTGGTGTGTTAGCGTATACATCAGTGGTGTGTTAGCGTAGACATCAGTGATGTATTAGCGTATGCATCAGTGGTGTGTTAGCGTAGACATCAGTGGTGTGTTAGTGTAGACATCAGTGACATGTTAGTGTAGACATCAGTGGTGTGTTACTGTAGACATCGGTGTACGTGAGTGTATACATCAGTGGTGTGTTACTGTAGACATCAGTGTACGTGAGTGTATACCACATGCATATATACACATGTAGGTGTAACCCAGCCTACAGACATCTCTGCCCCGTGGGCCTCACAACCAGCCATGGGTATAGTGAACACGCTCGTGTACAAGGTGGAGGCTGTGCACGTACTCGGTCTGCTTCTCCTCGGTAAACACCGGAAGAAGACTCAGAAGATGGTCTCCGACATGAAACTCATTCCAGGGCTGTCGGCAGTATTTGAGAACTTTGTTTGGAAAGTCCGAGGGTAAGTATGTGTGCTGAGCCACCAAATAGCATAAATAATGAGTTATTACTATGTACCCACTACTTACTATGTACCCACTACTTACTATGTACCCACTACTTACTATGTTATACTTGTACAGTAACAGTGTCCAGTACTAGTGTACCCACTAATTACTATGCTATACTTGTACAGTAACAGTGTCCAGTACTAGTGTACCCACTAATTACTATGCTATACTTGTACAGTAACAGTGTCCAATACTAGTGTACCCACTACTTACTATGCTATACTTGTACAGTAACAGTGTCCAGTACTAGTGTACCCACTAATTACTATGCTATACTTGTACAGTAACAGTGTCCAGTACTAGTGTACCCACTAATTACTATGTTATACTTGTACAGTAACAGTGTCCAGTACTAGTGTACCCACTAATTACTATGTCATGCTACAAATTTCTCTGGCTTAGTACATGATATAACATATTATATGATGTTGTATGTCTATGGTGTCTATGGTTTACGACATGATATATAACATATTATATGATGTTGCGTGTCTATGGTGTCTATGGTTTAGTACATGATATAACATGTTATATATGATGTTATATGTCTATGGTGTCTATGGTTTAGTACATGATATAACATATTATATGATGTTGTATGTCTATGGTGTCTATGGTTTAGGACAAGGACTGGTACACACGAGAGACTTGCAGGTCACAATCCCAGCTGCCAGTGCTCACCTGAAGTAGCAATCAAGATACAAGTGATGAGGGTCATCCATTCCTTCTGTGACCACTCAGAGTGAGTAGTGATAGTAGTACATACATGTAGTTAGTGTCAGTGAGTAGTGATAGTAGTACACAGTTAGTGTCAGTGAGTAGTGATAGTAGTGCATACATGTAGTTAGTGTCAGTGAGTAGTGATAGCAGTACATACATGTAGTTAGTGTCAGTGAGTAGTGATAGTAGTACATACATGTAGTTAGTGTCAGTGAGTAGTGATAGTAGTACACAGTTAGTGTCAGTGAGTAGTGATAGTAGTGCATACATGTAGTTAGTGTCAGTGAGTAGTGATAGCAGTACATACATGTAGTTAGTGTCAGTGAGTAGTGATAGTAGTACATTCATGTAGTTAGTGTCAGTGTGTAGTGATAGTAGTACATACATGTAGTTAGTGTCAGTGTGTAGTGATAGTAGTGCATACATGTAGTTAGTGTCAGTGAGTAGTGATAGTAGTACATACATGTAGTTAGTGTCAGTGTGTAGTGATAGTAGTACACAGTTAGTGTCAGTGAGTAGTGATAGTAGTACATACATGTAGTTAGTGTCAGTGAGTAGTGATAGTAGTACACAGTTAGTGTTAGGAAGTAGCATTAAGTAGACAGTGTGAAGACTGGTGTGTAACTATACTGTGTGTTAAGTAGAAGCCTTACATGACTAAACTATGCCCATTAATTGTGAGATTATATGTGTCTGTGTATAACTCTGTGAGGTGCATTCCTTACACACAGTATTATGTTTGCTAGACTGAGGGGGGTGTTGTGAGGTGCACTGCTAACATACAATATACAACAGTATATACAACAGTATATACAACAGTATATACAACAGTATATACATGTATATATATAACACACTGGCACATGTACTAGCATACACTATTCATATGGTAAGGGAATGGTAGGCTAATGGTACATACTCTCTATTCCCAGTCAATACAGTTGATACAGATATACATTCTCCTTCTTTCTCACTCTCTGGTAGAGAATACAGCTGAGCAAACCTATACCACTTTAGTTATAGTGATTGTGTACATACTGCTATATCTACCTCAGGGATAGCTCATGCACCAGTGTTCCAGTAATCATATTCTACCTATCAATTAGATATACAGTGTATTGTCATTAATCACCTACAGTGCCTTGCAAGTCTGTCTGTCTCTATCTCTCCTGTCTGTCCGTTGTGTGGTCTACTGCTAATCACCCTGGTTATTAGCCACACATAAATACTGTGTTTCCTAGAGAGTAGTAAATTGGAATACAGGGTAATGAATTGTGATTATAATTAGTGAACTTGTTGACATTGGTACAAGGTAGGCCACGCCTCCTTTATCCTTGACTCTATCTCTCCATCTCTCTCCCCAGTCTCGCACCTCTGTCTGTCTCCCTCCCGTGTGAAATCTAAGCTTTAGTAGCACTGGGAAATGTGACACTCACTTCCTACTAGATATGTTGGCAGGTTATTCCTTGCAGGTTCTAAATATACAACCATTTTATTGGCTGTCGATTCTATGAGCTCGAAGCTCTCTATACTGGTTTGATGATACAATAGAGGGGTGTGTCATGTCTATCAACATACCTCTCTATATATGATAGATTGTAACTATGTTCATGTCCCCCCTAATGTTCATGAGGTAGGTGTGCTTGAAAATATTACAGTCTACAGTCTATATAGGAAGAGTGTGTATTATAGCTGTAACTCTATCTGAAGCCATTTATGGCTCTGGTATAGCCTAAGAACCAAGTGCTAGCAGGAAGTCACTCCTACCAGTCTGTCTTTGTCTTAGACTTAGACGTTGCAAAGCTTATCAGCCTAATGAGGAAAGGAAGATCGTTTTTTGCCTGAAGATTATTCGTCGTCGTCATGGGACAAAAACTTTCAATTTGAATAATGACTTAGAGCCAGTCGTTTAGTCCATTGTCATTGCATTAGTTATCACAGCAGTTGTTAACGCACTCGGCCAGATTCATAGACTAAATCTTTTCCTCACAATTTATGATTTGCAATTCTTCCCATATATCATCCTAAAGATTGCCATCAATTATATATCTGTGTGTGTCTAGTGTGTATCTGTATGTGTCTAGTGTGTATCTGTGTGTGTCTAGTGTGTATCTGTATGTGTCTAGTGTGTATCTGTGTGTGTCTAGTGTGTATCTGTATGTGTCTAGTGTGTATCTGTGTGTGTCTAGTGTGTATCTGTATGTGTCTAGTGTGTATCTGTATGTGTCTAGTGTGTATCTGTATGTGTCTAGTGTGTATCTGTGTGTGTCTAGTGTGTATGTGTGTGTGTCTAGTGTGTATCTGTATGTGTCTAGTGTGTATCTGTACGTGTCTAGTGTGTATCTGTACGTGTCTAGTGTGTATCTGTATGTGTCTAGTGTGTATCTGTACGTGTCTAGTGTGTATCTGTACGTGTCTAGTGTGTATCTGTATGTGTCTAGTGTGTATCTGTACGTGTCTAGTGTGTATCTGTACGTGTCTAGTGTGTATCTGTACGTGTCTAGTGTGTATCTGTATGTGTCTAGTGTGTATCTGTATGTGTCTAGTGTGTATCTGTATGTGTCTAGTGTGTATCTGTATGTGTCTAGTGTGTATCTGTATGTGTCTAGTGTGTATCTGTACGTGTCTAGTGTGTATCTGTACGTGTCTAGTGTGTATCTGTACGTGTCTAGTGTGTATCTGTGTGTGTCTAGTGTGTATCTGTATGTGTCTAGTGTGTATCTGTGTGTGTCTAGTGTGTATCTGTATGTGTCTAGTGTGCAATGTATCCACCTCACATCTCTAGCCTGTGTGCTGTACTATTCTAGTATTCCTTTCCTTAAGGCTACTAGTATACTAAGTTCAAGGGGGAGATAACTTCCTATACACTACATGTACATTATAGGTACAAGCACCTGATGTTGACCAGAAGTGAGTTGGCGGAGATACAGAGAATTAATGAGAGGGCTGGTATACTGGAGATAGAGGGACTAGACAAAGTAAACAAGTATGTATATCCCACACTAGGCTCTCATCACTCTAATGTTATATTAGTATCATCATTTATATAAGTCTATAGCAGCAGCACAGGTATATATATCATGTCTCTCCTATCCCCTGCAGGAACAATATGTGCAAGGGTAAGGTTGGTCTACTAGCTAAGATAGTTGAGGTGCTGAAGAAGGAGCCGACAGACTCGACGTTCTCTTTCTGGTTCTGTAGAGTTATAGACAGTTACCTGAGGGGTAACACTTCCTTCTGTGACCAGGTCTTCCTCCTTCGCAGAGGAGTCCTCCAGGTAAACACTGTGTACTTGGTAGTGTGTACCCTGTGTACATGGTAGTGTGGACACTGTGTACATTACACCTAACACTGTGTACATGGTAGTGTGTACACTGTGTACATTACACCTAACACTGTGTACATGGTAGTGTGGACACTGTGTACATGGTAGTGTGGACACTGTGTACATGGTAGTGTGTACACTGTGTACATGGTAGTGTGGACACTGTGTACATTACACCTAACGCAGTGTACATGGTAGTGTGGACACTGTGTACAGTACACCTAACGCAGTGTACATGGTAGTGTGGACACTGTGTACATTACACCTAACGCAGTGTACATGATCATTTCTGTATATTATTACATTCACATACCCACACATACACACATTGTACATATGTATGATACTTGTATTCATGTATATGCAGCACGTAGTCGGTAAGCTACTAGATGGAGACCAGAAAACCAAAGAGATATTACAGAGCAGCTATGATCTCCTAGCTGAACTCATGAAGTTTAATATAGAAGCTTTCAAGATAGCAGAAGATGTGCTCAGAACTTCTGAATCGGTGAGTCTTGAACACAAAAATATATCAGCGTGATCACGATTGTGTCAGCGTGATCATGATTGTATCAGTGTAATCACGATTGTATCAATGTGGCTGTAGCTGTATGTATCAATGTCCACTTATATCTCATATTACTCATATTACTGTCTACTTATAATGTATATAACTGTCGACTCATAACACTGTCCACTGGTTGTAGAGAAGCAAGTTCAGGCAGCTCACTAACTCACACATTGTAGACTCGAATATGTTCATTAGGAGCACCATACTGTCCTACTTCTTCTTTATCAACGAGCAAGTCGAATACGCCGGTGAGTTTATTTATATGCTAGGATTAACCTCACAGGGATTAACTGGCCCCTCTCAGATTAACCATACACCCATTACAGCATGGAATTATTTTGGTGTATATGGGAAGGGGAGGAGACTGTTGGTGTATATGGAAAGGGGAGGAGACTGTTGGTGTATATGGGAAGGGGAGGAGACTGTTGGTGTATATTGGAAGGGGAGTTGACTGTTTCAGGCTAGTAGTAATGTATTCCTCTTCCATCACAAAGTGGATATAAAATTTGACAGCTGGGTGGCTGTTAAATCAGCAGACTGCTACCTTCCGTTAGCCTCAATTTGACTCCCCACTTCCCATCACTGTACACCTCTCTCCCTTTCCCCTCCCCCTTCCCTCTGTAGGAGCATACATGCAGCAGTGCAGGACTTGATTTTGGACTATTTTAACTTTCTCTAAAACACATTCTCTAGATAAGTATTTTTTTGTTGGCAGATAGATCAAAATAAATACCAAGAAATGTGACTCAGTTTCATGGATACTTGGGTGGTTTTTATATAACCTATAATCAAGCTCAGTGACTTAGTGTAGACTGTGATCTTTAGCTACTTATCCTTGGTGGCAGCTCATCTCTCTCTCTCTCTCTCTCTCTCTCTCTCTCTCTCTCTCTCTCTCTCTCTCTCTCTCAATATCATACAAAGTAATAGTATAGACGGTGAGTAAGAGCTAGTTCATATAAATATTCATAATAGTGACATATTATATGTATGTAATTCCCCTCATAAACAGACCATAGACTCATTGCACACCCTTCTATCTCAGGGGCTGTCTGTCTGTCCACCCACAGTATCACCTGACTAGATAAACATGCACTGCTCACACTGGCCTGAGGGGCAGCCAGTTAGAGCCGAGCACTCCGGTCCATGAGTATCAAAACCAAATATGTATGTAAATACAATGTATGTGGGATAAGTAGAGTAGATACACACATGTATGTACGTTTAACTGTGTATAGTTGGAGGGGAGTGGGTACTCGCTACTGGCTACTGACTACAGGACACTGACTGATACAGTGTTATCGTAGATGTCGGCTCCTAGCTATCTTATTATTATTATTACAGTCTATCTTCTCCTAGTTTTTTTTGCCTCAAATTGCCAAATTGGAATGTTGGTATTTTTTGCTCCTGTAACAGATTCTATCAGTTAGTACACTAATGATGATACAGCACTGTATACATAGCAATACTCACTCTAGTATACTTAGTGTATAAATCATATCATATAATACAACACTCACTGTGTTATACTGTAACTATTATACTGTGACTGTATTATACTGTAACTATACTGTGACTGTATTATACTGTAACTATACTGTGACTGTATTATACTGTAACTATACTGTGACTGTATTATACTGTAACTATACTGTGACTGTATTATACTGTAACTATAATGTGACTGTATTATACTGTAACTATAATGTGACTGTATTATACTGTAACTATACTGTGACTGTATTGTACTGTAACTATACTGTGACTGTATTATACTGTAACTATACTGTGAGTGTATTACAGACTATGCTAAGAACGTCAACTCCATGTTGAGCTATATGGGAGATTTCCAGCACCAAGTCAACTATCTACATGAGCTCATATGTCTAACTACAGTCCACAACATATCACAGGTGTGTTAGTATATACGTATATCTATACAGTACTCACTAGTATAACTACAGTCTACAACATATCGCAGGTGTGTTAGTATATACGTATATCTATGCAGTACTCACTAGTATAATATGCACTACAGGATAACGTAAGCTGTCTAAACACTGCTCTGGTGCTACTCATGTGTGCCAACAAGACTAGCTCTGTTGTGCCGTATCTGAAGGCACTGAGGGAGGAGAAAGTTACATACACAGCAGAACTTAGAGACGGCGCTGTAGTCACCAATAACTTCAGGTACTATAACCAGACATGCCTCAGCACATACTGCAGTATATACAGTATTATATAGTATTATCATAGTGTATTATAGAGTGTGGTCAGTGTACATGTATATGCATCTCCGATTAACTGTGTACTACTTGCTATTGAATTATGGGATAGCTGTGTACTACTTGCCATAGATATGTGGGATAGCTGTGTACTACTTGACATAGATATGTGGGATAGCTGTGTACTACTTGCTATTGAATTATGGGATAGCTGTGTACTACTTGCCATAGATGTGTGGGATAGCTGTGTACTACTTGGCATCATAGAGTATATAAATCCCAAGTTTTTTGTAAGTTCAGCTTTTATAAAAAAACACATGACACCTGGCATGAACCACTAGTGACATGGTGATGTGAGCTCCAGCTAGTGCTAGCTGGTGCTTGCTGGTGGTGGTTGTACATGTACATGTAGTTAGTCATAGCTGAAGGTAGATCCTAATGTAAGTGCAGCCTGTGATCCACTATTACTAGGGTCTTGCACTAATATAAGTGCTAGCCTGTGATTCCACTGTAACTAAACTAGATGTAAGTATAACGTGTGTGATGTGTGTGTTGACAGGGAGTTGCTGGTGTTCTGGGCAGACCACTACCTGTCTAGAGATAAGGACTGTTCTGCCCTGGAGAAGAGCACAAGGATACCCTTCTCACAGTGGAAGAGCACTGTGGAGATGCTTATAGACACTGACTCTACCAAACCCACATCTCTCTTCTATTACAGCCAACAGTAGTGATAACGTGGTGCCTGCTGACAAGTGTCATACACCATTTTAACAGGTGCTCTGAGAGAGTGCCATCATACCATGACACAGTATGTAAAGTGGAAGCTACAGATACTGTCTTATAATATTTTGTGTGAATCCAGTAGGATCAGTCCTGAGTAACAAGTGCTTGCAGCTACTGTATATCTCTGTAGAATGTCATGCATACCTTCTGGCATTAGCTAACAGGTGCTACCTTGGTGATATAAGATTGATGAGTGTTACATAATTACAGATGTACTCTATGTATTATTAAATACTACATTATAGTCAGTATGCATGTACTATTAACATATAACATACTTACAGTACATACATGCATAATATTTACTACAGCTGGGTGCTGTTATATTTCTCATAAGTTGGCTGAAATCTCCTCTATGAAGCATTGAGTGAATAGTATATTGGTGCATAGCTGCCAGGACTACTACACAGTCATTACTTACTACAATATTATAGTAATATGGAGGTGTAATAATTATATTTTACTCATTATTTACAGTACCCTTGAATTACACTCATATATAAGTATAAATATGTATCCATACAGCATGATATCCCATATAACTAGTATAATATATTACATGTAGGGCTGACCTGTGCAATATGCCCTGTGTGTCACTTTTATCATTCTATTCTTTTACTATAATATATTATTTTCTTTTTACTGAAATACATTTTTAATAAAAATATATTCTTTCTATCAAATCTATCTTCTAATTTGCATGATTGCCGAGCTTGTGTTATCATGTTCCACCTACTACCCTAGATATTCAACATGTATTAGCTAGTAGAACAGGCATGTCCTGGTTGATGTCTTCCATTTCTAGCTGGAGACACCAGGTCTGCCAACTACGTACAATGTATAGGTACAACCTTGTGACTTGTATCCTACATTGCATATCCTTATGACAGCCACATGCAAGTACTTGTATGTAAATGCTGGTGACAGTGTGTTGAGAAACTGTGTAGTGTTAGAATTAGTGTTGTGTAGTAGTATTACTGCTCAACTACCTCTTGTGTCACAGAGTTTGTTTTTCTGCACGGAATAAGGATGTCCTTGCCACTGGTGTGGGATTAAGTTGTATTGTAATGTTTGTCACTACAATAGTTGATTTGGTAAACACTCTCAAAGCTAATTCATCCTTATTCCTCAGGAATATCTACATTTTCTGAAAACAGAGGTGGCTGCCCCTCCCCCCCCCCCCCCCCCCCCAGACTGGATGTACTACTTGTAGGAGTAATTAGTTAGTGACAGGTATATACATTGTATATTATATTATGTGTAAGTGTATCCATAGAGATAATTAGGGCAGGTCACAACAATATTATTCCGTACAGTGTTTATGCGAACTAGACCACCCACTATATCTTATACAATTATAGTACAATATACAGAACCAACAAACTTATATTGCTGTTTCTAATTAAAAGTTTTATATTTTCTATATTATTGAAAAGGTGAAAAATATAACCACTTGTTGTCTAGTCATACTTGTGTATGCTTGAACTACTTTTTTCATCTACAAGTGAAACACAATACACTCTGGCATCATGAAGGGAAGGCTGTTATAATGACAACTGATC
This sequence comes from Bugulina stolonifera, assembly GCA_935421135.1. Lineage (NCBI taxonomy): Eukaryota > Metazoa > Bryozoa > Gymnolaemata > Cheilostomatida > Bugulidae > Bugulina > Bugulina stolonifera. The sequence goes on from OW285187.1 coordinate 35,952,885, forward strand.
ATTTGAGGCTTTATTGTTTAATATTATCCAAAAACCATTTCAGGGCCACTTACTTATGCACACCACTGCGTGTGAATATGATACACCTGTGTGGCACAGATGTAGAGTAGAGGGTTCTGTACTGTGGGTGTGGCACCACCATATACCCACGCCACACCGACTACTACTAACAGGCTACATAATGTAATGTGGAGTTGTATTATCTACATTTATTATGAAGGACGAGAAAGGACAACTACTTGTACATAGAGTTATAGGGAGAAGATAACTCTGTGTGTGGATGCAAATATAAAAATGGCGGGTAAACACTGGGGCTTTTATCGTTGCAGGTAAATAATCTTCTGATTACTTCACTAGAGGCACTTACACAGTTGGTTCGCGATAACTGGGCTAACAATAAAAGAATGGGGGCCACTCATGAACCGGAGTAAAGTGTGGTTTAGTTGCAGAAAATCAATTCCATGTTAAATGTACATGGAAAAAAACCGATGTCTATTAGAATATACAAATATAATATAACGTTGCCGTTATTCCTATTGATTTAATCGCAAACACTGTTTTTAATCATTGTTAATACTAGTTTTTCTGTAAAATACTGCTAGGCCTAATCTAATCTAAATCTAATGGTTAATCTAAATCTTAATCTGGTCTTCTCTTATCTTAATGATAATCTAATCAGTGAATTAATCTTAATCTCATCTGAGGTGACTAGATTACTTACTTTTGCTTTTCCGGGTGAGTCCGAACAGTTCTGCAGGTATCTTGTCTTGAAGTGAGTTCCTCGACCCCTTTTGGGAAAGGAGGAACTGTTACTATTACTATCACGTTCACAGGTCTTTCTGTTAGTTCGCTGTTATCTCTCTCGTGCGGAGCTCCCCAGCCGTTCTGACCAGGTCAGGAAGCCATACCTGTCAACCTGAAATGAAAAAATATAGGGAGTCCCAACTTCCAAGTGCAAATTTGCAAGACCCTAACTTCCAACTGCAGAAAATACATTTGGAGAGTTGGAACTGTGGGGGGGGGGTGTATAGGTGCCAAGCTTCACTGTTATCACAGCACTAATCATTATCTTTTGACGTAATCAGTAATACATGTAAATTAGCTACCATGCTTGTACTTTTAGCAACGACTAAACTAAATCGCAAAAAGCTGAAAAAGAGACTGGTGGTGTAAACAATCTACTCAAATATATTAGACTTATGTACACATGCATAATATAAGCTATGTAGTAGCTGATAACTCCAAAGCTGTATCAAAATACCAGATAGAGTAAAATGAGACTGAACAAGGGTATTAATTTGATGCTATTTATTCGATAATCTTAGATATTAGATAATACCAAAATGAAAAATACCTATCTGATGCCCTGAAATCGGGAGGATATAGGGAGCTGGTGGAAGTGAGAGTTTGAAATAGGGAGGATCCCGCCCAAATTGGGATCGTTGACAGGTATGCAGGAAGCTGCGTAGGAAAATGATAGTATTGCAGACAACAGAGCTCAAAATTTGTACACTTTTGGTGTTAATATCATGCGAGACTTTCATTAGTTCAAGAGCAGACACAAGATCTGGAAAAAGGGCAAATCTGCGACTCTGTCTCATTTTATTTAGTGAACTGAGGTTTAAAATTTTTCTATTAGTAGTGATTGAAACCTCCCTACCTTTGAGATTTTTAATAAAACATATACTTTTGCTTTGCACAGCCTCCAACTTTTGTATTAATCCTTGTGCAGTGGGGTCCCACACCTCACAAGCATACTCTAGAATTGGTATTTCCCGAGTCCAGACTGTGTTGACACTAAGGACGAGGGTCTTGTTTATGTCAGTATGTCTTCAGCGCTCTTCTGAAGTGGTAATTTCTCATCATGTAATGTGTCTCTAAAGGTTTCTTCTTTAGAATTGCTGTGAGTTGAACACATTTCTTGGGATGGCAAAGAAACTTCCAATCTTCTTCCCACTTATGAACGCCATTTAGGTCTTCATGGAGTTTCACCTGGTCATCTTGACAATCAATTTTTTAGTAGAGAATGCAGTTGGCAGCAAAGAGGCGTATTTTCAAGTGTTTGGTGTATTTTGGGAGGTAGTTTATGTGCAGTAGAAACAGCAAAGGGCCTAGTAAATATTTTCTTGTGGAACATTCAATGGTATGCTTTTTTAATGTGAGGACACTCCATCATCTGCGGCTTTTTGTGTGCTGTCTGACAGGAAGGATTCAATCCACAGGTCAATGCACTGTGTGAGACTTTATCAAATTTTTTTGAAAAGTCAAGTAAGATAATAGCACACTATGCATATCTTTCAATGATGTTTACGAAATAATTAGTGGTCAGAATCAGTTGTTTTACAAGATTGTCGCTGTCTAAATCCTTGCTGAGAATCACAGATGATATGATGTGTCTTAAGGTGATGATTTATTTGGCTAGAGATGTGTTCCATGATTTTACACACAATTGAGATCAAGAAAATCAGTCGTTAGTTTTCCATCTTCTCTCTGTCTCCTTTCTTGAAGATAGGGCTGACCTTTTGCATATCGCCAGTCAGCCAGTGAGATTTTGTCTTGAGAATAGGTACGAGCTCAGTTGCCATGGATTTTAAAAGCTGTGGTGCCAGCCTATCTGGTCCCGGCGCTTTGTGTGGACTTTTCAGTAAGCTTTTCAATTCATATGTGATGTTGAAGCTTCGATTTTAATGGCTCAATCAATCCGCTGTCAGACACAGATCTGCCAAACTGGTCTTTGAGTGCTGAGATAACCAGCTCTTAAATCTTTTGTTATGAAATTCTAGATGGTCTTCATCGTAATCTGTTAGCAGATATTGAAAAGTTGATGGTATGCATGTTTTGATAGCTGCCGAGATGTTGATCTCAGGGTGGTACTGATGACCCATGATGGAGTGGGCATTTCAGGATATATCTGTCAGGTTGAGATCACCACTTACTATTTTAATACCGGTATCCGTTATTTTGCTTTTGATTTTAATTTTTCTAAAGGTACAATAATATCGTTATCTCTTGTAATAGTTGTAAAGTAAAAATAAAATTAATATAATATACAAACTTACCATTTTTAACTGTATATAAATGTCATGTATCTGATCTTGTATTATTGTATTATCATTATTGTGATACATTTGTAAGTAGTATTAAATATTATTATATAAACTAATTTAATAAATTATCATAAACATAATAATGTTATGTCCGGCTAGGTAATGAGGGCGTAGCCGTACAACATTTACCAGAAAGAAAGTAGTGTCAGCTCAAGTGCAGTGTCAACCAGTGTACGAGTTGATTCTGTATACTGTATATACAAGTGTATATGTTTATGCAGCGTAATAGATCCTTTAATAGGTTGTAGGTATTGTTATTGCGTCATCTTTCAACAATAATCAAACCTAAATGTATTATTACAGATGTCGGAAGCCAAGGATGCCGTTTCTATATTTTCTTCATTGCAGTATTATATAGCTGGTAAAATCAGTTCTGAGGTGAGTGGTACAAAATTGAAATGATCCAACGGTTGTCTACTCATACATACTGTTGGCGTTGGGCTATATGGGCAGGTGCTTGACTTTAAATAAGCTACTTGTGTGTGGTTGGGGTTGTTGTTAATTCTACTATACTTATTACTTTTTAGGCAAGAGAAATATTAGACAAGGCTGGAGCCAAATGTAATTCATATTTGAGTGAGCTGGTAAAAGTGGGTATTACGGACACAACAGAGAATGAGGAAGAGTACAGTGAGATTACTGACATATACGACATACCGGTCGTGTCTTGTGACTGGGTCTTAATGTCACACAAGTGTGGCAAGCTATTACCAACTAAAGCTTTTCCACCAAAGCAAGCATCTACTTTGTTGTTCAAAGATAAAGTGTTTAGTGCATGCCATGTGGAGAAACGTGACCTACACACACTCTGGGGTATGATTACTTTCCACGGTGGCACGGCACAGCGGAAGCTCTCACAGCGAGTAACTCATCTACTCTCAACCACAACTCTTGGGAGGAAGTATGCGCACAGTCAGGGTTTGTCCCACATAGTGGTGGTCACCCCTGACTGGGTAGTCGACTGTATCAAGTCTAAACAGATAGTTAGTGAAGCTGAGTATCATCCCAGACAGCTGATCGGATCTTCTGCCCCACGCCAAAGCTTACCCCCAAATGTTCCCCAACCAGCCCCAGCAAGTTCCTCTGCGCATAAGGTGACTCATACCAGCACCCCATCTCACCCTTCATACCTATCTTGTACCACATCAGATGGTATGACTGTCCCTTTACCAACGTCATCTTACCCGCCCACTTCCCTACCGTCTCATCCTCCCACTTCTTCCCTACCGTCTCACCCGCCCACTTCTTCCCTACCATCTCATCCTCCCACCATTCCCATGCCATCACACCCTCCCACCTCAGCATTGCCATCACACCCTCCCACCTCAACATTGCCACCTCAAACTACGACCCCTTCTCAACCGCCCCGCCCTGCTACAACATCTCTACCACCACGTGCTCCCACATCAACTGTACCACATCGAGTTGCGCCTCCAACATCCACTCGGCCATCATTACATGACTTTACTTCTGGGTTTACTCCGACTATGCCGGGTTACTTGAATGATACGAGATTCTCATCTCAGCACCAAATGATGCCACCAATGATGGGTTCCCAGCAACAACCACCTCATCGTCACCAACCTTCTCAATTTGTTGGGGCCAACTATATCACCCATGGCAGCTATGGTATCTCTCCAAACATAGCAGAACACACTCACCAACCAAGACATGTGAGTGCTCATTCCACTTGTATGAAAATATCGACACTCCACATTATATTCTATTGTGTATAGAAACTTATGCCTGTGCCCTGTATATAAGAAGCTGTTTTATTTGTCAGCAAACTGGAAGGGCCGGCAGTAGAGGATTTCCAAAGGTTGGTGCTCCCATGTCTTCAAATCCAAACATAGCAACTCATTCAGGTACCTCTGATGGCATGGGATACCATTCCATGCACTACACTGGAACATCAAGCCGACAGTCCCCTGTGTCGCCGAGCATGATGAGACACGCTCTTCCTATTAACCCAGCCAATCAGCGTAGCTCTCCTAGTAACCTTGGAAACAGGAAGACTCCGCCTATGCTCAATATAGGTCACATGACGGAGGTACCTTACCCATCACAGGCATCACTACCGGAGGAGACACCAATCATTAGAATGAGTGAGTTTGCTTCCATTGTATAGCCTATAGATAGTCTAACGTGTTACATCATTATATAGATAGTATAACGTGTTACACCATTGTATAGATAGTATAACGTGTTACATCATTATATAGATAGTATAACGTGTTACACCATTATATAGATAGTATAACGTGTTACATCATTGTATAGATAGTATAACGTGTTACATCATTATATAGATAGTATAACGTGTTACACCATTGTATAGATAGTATAACGTGTTACACCATTGTATAGATAGTATAACGTGTTACACCATTGTATACTAATAGTATAACATGTTACATCATTATATAGATAGTATAACGTGTTACACCACTGTATAGATAGTATAACGTGTTACATCATTATATAGATAGTATAACGTGTTACATCATTATATAGATAGTATAACGTGTTACACCACTGTATAGATAGTATAACGTGTTACACTACTGTATAGATAGTATAACGTGTTTCATCATTATATAGATAGTATAACGTGTTACATCATTATATAGATAGTATAACGTGTTACACCACTGTATAGATAGTATAACGTGTTACACCATTGTATAGATAGTATAACGTGTTACATCATTATATAGATAGTATAACGTGTTACACCATTGTATAGATAGTATAACGTGTTACACCATTGTATAGATAGTATAACGTGTTACACCATTGTATACTAATAGTATAACATGTTACATCATTATATAGATAGTATAACGTGTTACACCACTGTATAGATAGTATAACGTGTTACATCATTATATAGATAGTATAACGTGTTACATCATTATATAGATAGTATAACGTGTTACACCACTGTATAGATAGTATAACGTGTTACACCACTGTATAGATAGTATAACGTGTTACACTACTGTATAGATAGTATAACGTGTTTCATCATTATATAGATAGTATAACGTGTTACACCATTATATAGATAGTATAACGTGTTACACCACTGTATAGATAGTATAACGTGTTACACCATTGTATAGATAGTATAACGTGTTACACCACTGTATAGATAGTATAACGTGTTACATCATTATATAGTATAGTATAACGTGTTACACCACTGTATAGATAGTATAACGTGTTACACCACTGTATAGATAGTATAACGTGTTACACTACTGTATAGATAGTATAACGTGTTTCATCATTATATAGATAGTATAACGTGTTACACCATTATATAGATAGTATAACGTGTTACACCACTGTATAGATAGTATAACGTGTTACACCATTGTATAGATAGTATAACGTGTTACACCACTGTATAGATAGTATAACGTGTTACATCATTATATAGTATAGTATAACGTGTTACACCACTGTATAGATAGTATAACGTGTTACATCATTATATAGATAGTATAACGTGTTACACCACTGTATAGATAGTATAACGTGTTACACCATTGTATACTAATAGTATAACATGTTACATCATCATATAGATAGTATAACGTGTTACACCACTGTATAGATAGTATAACGTGTTACATCATTATATAGATAGTATAACGTGTTACATCATTATATAGATAGTATAACGTGTTACACCACTGTATAGATAGTATAACGTGTTACACTACTGTATAGATAGTATAACGTGTTTCATCATTATATAGATAGTATAACGTGTTACACCATTATATAGATAGTATAACGTGTTACACCACTGTATAGTATAGTATCACGTGTTACACCACTGTATAGTTAGTATAACGTGTTACATTATTATATAGTATAGTATAACGTGTTACACCACTGTATAGATAGTATAACGTGTTACATCATTATATAGATAGTATAACGTGTTACATCATTATATAGATAGTATAACGTGTTACACCATTATATAGATAGTATAACGTGTTACACTACTGTATAGATAGTATAACGTGTTTCATCATTATATAGATAGTATAACGTGTTACACCATTATATAGTATAGTATAACGTGTTACACCACTGTATAGTATAGTATCACATATTAAACCACTGTATAGTTAGTATAACGTGTTACATTTTTATATAGTATAGTATAACGTGTTACACTATTATACTATACTATTAATAGTTACTTCTTCATGTATGTTAGCTATCATGGCTGCACAGGGCCTACCACCACTAACCCCTCATACTATGTGCTTATTATTATATTATCATACCATGTTATTGTATATCCTACAGCTAATATGGCTGCTTTTCCAATGGGCAGTGAAGTTGTCTCCACCCCACAGAGGAAATCTCCTGTAGCCACAGGGAAAACAACTCCTAGAAGCCAATCACAGTCCAAGAGCCCAGTCAACAGTCACCCTTTTAGCATCTCTGTCATCAAGGTCGGTCATTAGCAGAGTGTATACTAGCTCTTGTAGACAGCCTGGCCACTGGCTAGCTATGTGCTACAGTGTATCTGCTACAGTGTATGTGCCGGCTATCTATCAAACATGACTGAGAAATAGCTGTACATGATGTACAGTGCATAGCTGGGATTACTGTGTATGTACTAGTACTACTACTACCACCACTACTACTAATACTTACAGCAGGCTAAATCCTCAGGATCTGTAGCAGACTCTGGCTCTCACACACCTACATCAGCTGACAGGTCACCTGCTTCCACTGCCAGTAGGCTGACACCACCTGTCAATGGTATGAAGGCAGCCAGTGTAACAACGGGTGACACTGGTGACACTCCTGTAGTCTACTATGGATATGACAGCAATGAGCCAGTATCCACTGACATGTGCTTGGCAGGTTGTATATTCTACATGGGAGAATATGCCAAGTCTGAGTCGAGTGAACAATGGATTAAGGTGAGTATGATGTCCATGTCTTATGTCTGCAGTACATCTATTATATCTATCCTATACAGGTATATGTTGTGTGTCTGCAGTACGTCTATATCTATCCTATACAAGTACATGTTGTATGTATACAGTACGTCTATATCCAATACAGGTGCATGTTGTATGTCTACAGTACGTCTATATCCAATACAGGTACATGTTGTATGTCTACAGTACGTCTATATCTATCCTATACAGGTACATGTTGTATGTCTACAGTACATCTATATCTATCCTATACAAGTACATGTTGTATGCTGAACATGGGCACGTCATGTTGTGCATGTTTGAATTTCTTTTCTTAGTGTTGCTGTACTTTGCTCCGTTTAAACTAAGAAATGTTAATATTTCTTTGTATTTGTGTGGAACACAGGTTATTGAGGAGAATGGGGGCACAGTGGACCCCTCCTACTCAAATAGAGTAACACATATTATGACAGAGAACCACGGCACTGGTGCTTGGTGTCTGGTGAGCTGCTTACACTGTTTCCTCCGTATCTACTACATATACATGTATCTACATGTATCTACATGTATCTACTACATATACATGTATAATATGCCACTTGTATCTACATGTATCTACTACATATACATGTATAATATGCCACTTGTATCTACATGTATCTACTACATATACATGTATAATATGCCACTTGTATCTACATGTATCTACTACATGTACATATATAATATGCCACTTGTATCTACATGTATCTACTACATGTACATAAATAATATACCACTTGTATCTACATGTATCTACTACATGTACATGTATAATATGCCACTTGTATCTACATGTATCTACTACATATTATACATGTATAATATGCCACTTGTATCTACATGTATCTACTACATGTACATATATAATATGCCACTTGTATCTACATGTATCTACTACATGTACATGTATGATATGCCACTTGTATCTACATGTATCTACTACATGTACATGTATAATATGCCACTTGTATCTACATGTATCTACTACATATACATGTACATTTTATATATGTGTGTGTACTATACTCTACTGCAGGCTATGAATGACAAAAAGAGAGTGGTGACAGCTCATTGGCTTAATGATGTCATAGAGAGACGTAGGATGGAGCCTCCATGGAGGGCTCACCATCTGCCCAACCCTCACATTGGCGACAATCTTCTCTGTACTGACCAGGTATCTCAGGCTAACATCTGTATTATATATCCTTGCCTACATAATATACACATAATAATGTATACTGATATACACGTATACTGATATAATATACATGTAATATACACATATACTGGTATAATATACATGTAATATTAATACACGTATACTGATATAATATACATGTAATATACACATATACTGATATAATATACATGTAATATACACATATACTGATATAATGTAATGTTTTTGAGTATGCTTACATACAGGAGCCGATGGCTACAAGTATGGGAAGGGCTTGGAAGGTGGTAGAGGCCGACCAAGTAACCTTTTGCTCATTACATAAAGAGTGAACAGTTATTATATGTGCTCTTGTTGATATGTATCAGACGTAGGCCGATGCTGAGACTCATTGAAGAGCTCAGGACCGACGTAGGTCATGTAGACTTTATACTCCAGAGGAGTGCAATGAAAGATCTGGTATTCTAGGATCTTAAGCCCGGCGCTAGATTCATATAGAATCCGGGATCGACCTAAGTCGTAGAAGTGGTGTAGAGATATGCTTAAACGAGGATGGGGATGAACTCGAGCCGTACTGGATCTATGGATCCTCCGGTAGAGTTACCCGCCTACAAGAGTAAGCCTCTATAGGTTTAAGTTAGGAGATGTTGCTTTATTGAAGCGCAATCAACAACTGATTTGATACAGAAAATGTACTGCCTTTTATGCTATATCTATTTCCGGCCAAAAGAGCCCGTTATGGTATCGGCCGGCCGACATGGTATCGGCTCCGGAACTGATGCAACAACATGGATGGTTCCGCCCGACGTCGGCCACAAAAAGGGTCGGCCTTGGCACAGAAAGTGCTTCCAATAGTGTGAAACATAAGATATATAATTATGAGCCTAATCCATAGCATCGGCCACAAAGGATACTTATAATAAATGGCAAAAGACTCTATTTAATATAATCAGACAAGAGAAGGTAATTGCTAACAATACATGTGGGAAAAACCAAGTTGTAATACAGTTGTAATTCCAATAGTCTGATTGACAGGTATAATAAAGGCACACAATACACAATTTAAGTTGATTGAATATAAGTGAGATAACATGCATGAGTATAATTGCATAAAGTAAGACATCATGCATGAATGAATATGGATATAATGCTAATGTCAATGTCAATGTCAATGTACAAGAAGAGTAAGAATACAGTTTGTGTCCAGGCAGGCTGTTTCACCACAATAATATACAGTCATGTAATATACGCATATACTGATATACACGTATACTGATATAATATACATGTAATATACACGTATACTGGTATAATATACACGTAATATACACTTATACTGGTATAATATACAGGTTATTGGAATTACCGGATTTAATAAGGAAGAGAGAAGAATACTCCGGGTGCTGGTACAGATGCTTGGAGCGTCGTTCACCAACTATTTAGCCTCAAGTAACACAGCTCTTGTGTGCAAGAGGTAAGTATATATAGTATACAATCCTAGGCTGCTCCTTGATGTATGTAGATGGTATTACATGTATGTTATACACATGGGACTGTGGTGCATAGGGTGGTACATAGGGTGGTGCATAGAGTGGTACATAGAGTGGTACATAGGATGGTACATAGGACGGTGCATAGGGTGGTACATAGGTTGGTACATAGGGTGGTACATAGGTTGGTACATAGGACGGTGCATAGGGCGGTACATAGGTTGGTACATAGGTTGGTACATAGGGTGGTGCATAGGGTGATACATAGGGTGGTACATAGGGTGATACATAGGGTGGTGCATAGGGTGGTGCATAGGGTGGTGCATAGGGCGGTACATAGGTTGGTACATAGGGTGGTGCATAGGGTGATACATAGGGTGGTACATAGGGTGATACATAGGGTGGTGCATAGGGTGGTGCATAGGGCGGTACATAGGTTGGTACATAGGACGGTGCATAGGGCGGTGCATAGGGCGGTGCATAGGGCGGTGCATAGGGCGGTACATAGGGTGATACATAGGGTGGTGCATAGGGTGGTGCATAGAGTGGTACATAGGGTGATACATAGTATAGTACTTGTATAGTACTTGTATAGTACTTGTATAGTACTTGTATAGTACTTGTATAGTACTTGTATAGTACTTGTATAGTACTTGTATAGTACTTGTATAGTACTTGTATAGTACACTACTGCTACTACTAATGCAGATAATGGATTCCTATTTAGTAAAGTGTATGATTACATACAATGTACATAATGTATGCACTCTTTAGACTAGAAGGAGAGAAAGTAAGGAAGGCAAAGGAGTGGGGTATAGAGTGTGTTAATGTACAGTGGCTGTCTGAGCTAGTACTAGGAAACCTGAGAGCCCTAAAGCTGCCTATAGATATCAAGTACAAAGTGTTTGAGAGAGATGATGACTTTGCTATAGACCAGCATAATATAGCAGCTGCGATTATGGGTGAGTAATGTGTAATGCTAAGTTATAATCTGTGTATATAGTATAACGTAACATACTTGTATATGATATAGTACAGTATACTGTATACATGTACATGTAATATATAGTACAGTGTAATAATAGTACTGTATACAGTGTAATAATAGTACTGTATACATGTACATGTAATACATGTATATAGTACATACTACATAGTATGATATTACAGCTGGCTGGACAGTGCCTCTCAAGATACCCAAAGATCTTTGCAGGAAGTTCAAGTCTAGTTCTAAGCCCACCGACACGACGTATGATAACAAGAGGAAGGCTGATGGGGATCTGTTTATTCACCCCAGCAAGAGAATGAGGTGAACCTTGTGATATGATAGTATGATATCGGTGGATATATATGATAGTATAATATAGGTGGATACATATGATAGTATAATATAGGTGGATACATATGATAGTATAATATAGGTGGTTACATGTGATAGTATAATATAGGTGGATACATAATGGTGGTTGTATTGCAGACTGCAGGAAATACAGAATACCCAGAGCAATCTTCCATCTGGTCAAATACCTTGTGTTTTACTCACTGGATTTACTCATGTGGAAAAAGCAAAGTATACAGAAGTGAGTAACTCCAGATAACAATTAGTATACAGAAGTGAGTAACTCCAGATAACAATTAGTATACAGGGGTGGATAACTCCAGATAACAATTAGTATACAGGGGTGAATAACTCCAGATAGCAATTAATATACAGGGGTGGATAACTCCAGATAGCAATTAATATACAGGGGTGGATAACTCCAGATAGCAATTAATATACAGGGGTGGGTAACTCCAAATAGCAATTAATATACAGAGGTGAATAACTCCAGATAGCAATTAATATACAGGGGTAGATAACTCCAGATAACAATTAATATACAGGGGTGGGTAACTCCAGCTAGCAATTAATATACAGGGGTGAATAACTCCAGATAGCAATTAATATACAGGGGTAGATAACTCCAGATAACAATTAATATACAGGGGTAGGTAACTCCAGCTAGCAATTAATATACAGGGGTGGATAACTCCATATAACAATTAATGTACAGTAATGCCTACTAGTATTTCGTAGCATGTTTAGAAAGTTAGATTTATATCTTACACTACAATGTATGTGTTTACATGGTCTGTGCATCTGTCACTGCTAAACTATGGCCTGTGTTCCCACAGATGATTGGAGTGCTAGGTGGGGTGGTATGTGAGGATGTCAAGCAGTGTACCCACCTCATTGCAGAAAAAGTGCTGAGGACCCCAAACTTCCTGCTAGCTGTGAACTATTGCACTTACATCTCATCATCTGAGTGGATACTAGAGAGTATGAGATCTGGGCACTTTGTAGGTACGCTGTCTGTACCTCATATTGATATACATGTATTAGAGTATGTTTATACACTTTGTAGGTACGCTGTCTGTACCCCATATTGATATACATGTGTTAGAGTATGTTTGTACACTTTGTAGGTATGCTATCTGTACCCCATATTGATATACATGTATTAGAGTATGTTTATACACTTTGTAGGTACGCTGTCTGTACGCCATGTTGATATATTAGAGTGTGTTCATTATGGTGTTTACATCATCATCATTATTATATTGTACTTGTTTCCTACCTCCAACAGATGAGAGAGTGTTTACTCTGCAGAACACGGAGGCAGGCAGCATGTGGAACATTCTGGAAGCTCTTGATAAACGTAACACACACGGCAAGCCTTTCACGGTAAGTATAACAGCTATTTGGAGTCGTTCTACTTACTCTGTTAGTGTTTATGTTACTCATGTCTATTACTAATGTTACATCACAGGGGTTGCTCTTCCATATCACTCCTGGTGTACCGCTGTCAACGTCACTGCCTCGCAACTTCCTCTCCGAGTTGATAATAGCTGCCGGAGGAAGGGTACAACCAGCCAATGAGAAGCGTTGGTCTGCCTACAAGATCTTGGAGAATGTCAAAAGCAGTCATGTAAGTGTCTTCTTCTAATGCCAGCATATAGCAGGTGCTTGTAGCATATCATAGCAGGTACTTGTAGTGTATCAGAACAGGTGCTTGTAGTGTATCAGAACAGGTGCTTGTAGTGTATCAGAGCAGGTGCTTACTTGTAGGATGCCATAGCAAGTACCCGTGGTGCATTATAGCAAATATTTGTAGTACGTAGCAGGTACTTGTGGTACATCACAGCAGATGCCTGTAATAGCAGGTGTTTGTAGCACATATAAACACATTGTAGTGTGAACTAATGTGCTAACATACTTTACTGTTTAGAATGGCAAGCCGACATACATAGTGGTGTCATGTCCTGATGATATTCACCTCTGTATGGATATACTTCGGTGTAAGCAAGGTAAGTCAGCCTGCAGTTCTACTACTACTGCTACTACTACTGCCACTACTACTACTACTACAGTTACAGTAGTATTACTACACCATGCTAGCAGTTATCCCATTACACTTATTACTTAGTGATTATGAAGTTATTTTTCAGCAGTTTTTATTGCTAGTTGGACATTTTCTATTTTACTTCTAAAGCTTGTCGTATTGTTTGCTATTGTCTTCTCTTATTAACTCGAGTACTCTATTAGCTGATAATATTGTTTCTTGTAGAGATATACTCAGTGGAATTCATCTTAACTGGAGTAATGAACCAGTTAGCTCCGTATGATGCTGTGCTGTGTTTAAGGGACGCTTGACTGCACCCCAATTAAATAATTTGCTGTATATATTATTCTCTGCACATCTGTAAATGGTTCAAATGTTGTAAAATTATTTTTAAAATAAGGTGGGTTCTGTTACATTGTATGTATTTGGGTATTATAAGTTCTATGTAGTAGTAGTAACTGATAAATAAACTTGACTGCCAATCAAACTGTGTTGTTTTTGTTACTGTTTCTGTGCTATACCCCAGTCTTGGTAAGTTCATATAACAAATTTAGCTCATCATTTATAATGGTAATGTGCTCTTTACTTGCATTACCATAATATTATGTAGACAAAACTGAGTGGCCAATTAAAATAGAGTTGATTTTACAGCTTTTATTAAACGGATATGATTATTAAAATTCGCAACAAGCAACCTTGTTTTCTGCAGAATACGGTTCTAGACAGAAGGCCCATAGAGGTACATCACTATGGGAAGGCCTACTAGCAGCAGCCATGGAGTTACTCTCCGGGGGAAGATAACTCTAGCAATGTTGGCAAAACAGCTCAACAGAGTTGGTTCTTTGCAGAGTTATCTTTTCTCTAAATCGCAAAACTTATTCACTTACCCCCAAAGAAACCCTACGATAAATACAACTTTCTAAGGAAATATTTGCTATTTCCGTTTCCCAAACTAAATAAATGTTGCTATTCAGTTGAGCTCCCAATATTTGTGTCGATTTCCTGATTTAGTTGTTTGGGAGAAAAGCAATAGAAACTTTCGTGTAAAAGCAAAATGAGTCTCTTTGAAAAGATATTTGGTTCAAAAAAGAAAGGGGAAGCTCCTTCTCCCCAAGAAGCCATCCAAAGGTTGAGAGAAGTACAGGAAATGTTAACAAAAAAGTCAGATTTTTTAGAGAAAAAAATTGAGCACGAATTGGCATGTGCTAAAAAAGCTGGCACCAAAAATAAAAGAGGTAAGCAAAATAAAGAGTGCAAGTACAGTATATGTGCCATCACTTCCCATTCATGGCAGTAGTCGAAGATTTAAGTGATTAGCAATATATCAAATGAAATAAGCTATTTCAGTATAGTAATAGTAAACTATTTCAAATTTCATGTCTTTTATACAAGGAATATTTTATAAAATATTGTACAAACAATTAGAATTGATACAACGATTGCATAATTACTATTTTAAATTTGTCAGGAGTAATACATTTAATTTTTATTTTATTTAAATTAGATTTATGTATGAAATAACTGAATTGTTATTATTAATTATATTATTGTTACATAGCATATAAGTTGGCTAGTTAAATTGTTGTTTGTTAGAGCATTTAGTAAGATACCTCATCAAACATTGATGTGGTATCTTACTAAATGTTATTAAAATTCAATAGCTATATAGAGCAAACTGAAAGTGTGGGAAATCAGGCATTAGGAAAATTTGACGTAATGTGCTCGATGGGAGGGTAACCATCAATAAAATATGCTCAATATTATTCTTCTATTTGTAAATTAAAATTTAAATGTTGTAATTTTACTCAGGTGAATCTCAGGTCTATTCCGCTGGAGTTGTATGTGACAGTTTTTAGGTCTTATTATGATTGGTTGACTGGTAGTTGCTAGTTACATTTAGTAGACACTTATGCCTACACCGGTTTATTTTTTGTAAATAGTTGCAATAGCTGCTCTAAAACGAAAGAAGAGGTACGAGAAGCAGCTACAACAAATCGATGGCACACTTTCTACTATTGACTTCCAGACAGAAGCATTGGAGAATGCTAGCACCAATACAGAAGTACTCAAAGTCATGAAAACTGCTGGCCAGGCCCTTAAGGGAGCGCACCAAAATCTGTAGGTCTTACAACTATCTGTATATAATGCGATAATATAGGTTAGCTACTTCTTATTAACTAATGAGCCGAGACAGTTTTAGAAATGGCCACCGGAATCTTGGTGGATTGCTAAGATTGCCACTTATTCCATGTACAGTTACTCGATAAAGCACTACACATTCCTCTCCTTATTTTACTTGGCATGAAGCTCGCATCACTTTCTGCTCATTTAAATCATAGGTTCTGTCAGTGAAATAAGTAATATTATGTATTTATTTTATAATGTGGAACCGATATCTACATGAGTATATTATGTTATAATGTGGAACCGATATCTAGATGAGTATATTATGGTGTCTTGGGAAGGAATTTGTTGTCACTATGTAACAAATTATGTTTTATTTACTTAACAGAGATGTAGATCAAGTACACGATATAATGGATGATCTGGCAGAACAGCATGACATAGCCAATGAAATATCAGAAGCAATCAGTGCTCCTGTTGGCTTTGGACAGGATTACGATGAGGTGGATGTGGTCTATATTCTGTTACCGTCTCGAATTACATTATACCTATGGCTTGGTGTTCAGTGCATGTATTGTATACTGACTGTATACCGAGTCACTGACTGTACACTGAGTCACTGACTGTACACTGAGTCACTGACTGTACACTGAGTCACTGACTGTACATTTACTGTATAGTGTATGATGAATGACTGCACGCTATCTGTATACAGACTGTATACTAACAGTAACTTTTTGGTTTTCACAGGATGAATTAAACGATGAACTGGAACAACTAGAGGAAGAAGACATTGTCAATCAAATAGTTGGAATTGACGAGCCAACTGGACTTCCCAGCGTGCCGACAGCTAGCGTACCAGCAGCTAGAACCAGAGGTGGGTGTGTCTGCAACGCATCTCTCTAGTTTAATAATCTGTTTCTATTTACTACTTTAGTCTCTGGAATATCAATGAATTTCTACAGTGGCTTGGTTTTGGTTTGCAGCTACCACAGAAGAAGATGATGAAATGGCAGAACTGAATGCATGGGCAGCTGCATAACACACCATGTTACATGATCTGTGTCAACCCTATGATAGCAATAGTAAGTTACACTATAATACCATGAGCCAACCTACTCATTTCCAAGCAGGTTATATTTAGCCAGTGAGAAGGCAGCTAGTGTTCAATTCGTCCAGAACTTGGTGGAGAACGAGCTGGATATCATACAAGATTGCTACCAACTAGTAATATACTCTAGTGCTTGCACTGTGTTTGTAGATGCACTCGACGGCTAAGAGAAGGCAGGCCTCCCTCCCTCCCTCAGCAGCTACTACTACTACTACTACTACTACTACTACTACTAACACTGGTACTACGTCACCTACAGTACTACTACTGCTGCTAGTTGCCAATCTGTAGTAATATATACACAAGTGTGTTGTCTGCATTCTAAGCCATATTTTTATATCCAGTTATACTAATAATCAATATACATGTATATCCTATTCCTTGACAGTATAATAAAAGTTAAATTATTCTAAAACTATATAAAGTATCATTTGTTGAGTAAATGCACACATAAATAACAATCTACATTTTATATTATATATACAGATACTGAGGGCTCGCATTGTACTTCTTACAATATATTTTACAGAAATAAGAAATAAAATATAAATTCTTTTTGAGGTCTGACATATAGGTGGTACACAAACTGATATTTCGCCACCTGTGTCACACATGTACATGTAGCTATGAATGCGTACACTGCGATCACCAGCTCCAGTCTACTTCACCTAAAGTATTGCGGGTTGAAAGACACCCACCCTGAATGTTGTGTACCCTGTTTCTTAGCCTCATCACATGAAGTAAAGAGGGACTTGTAAGCCTCACTGGATGTCGGGTCATCTTGAACTGATAATGGTTTTTTTGCCTTCACAGGTTTGGTAGCTGCCGATTCCAAGCCTGCTGTCTTAAGTTTTAGTTTGTCAGCTGGTTTATCAGACTTTTCAGCTGGCTTAGATGCCTTAGTGACGGGCTCTTCACCTGTGTCAGCCTTGGCCTTCTTCTTACTCTTTCTTGACTGTTTGGCAGCGAGCCTCCTTGCTTCCATTCTACTCTTCATTAGTTCAAAGTCGGCATCATCTCCATTTATAACTATGACATCATCAGGTATGTACGGCTTGGCACACTGCCAAAAGAGAAGAGCACATTATATAATATCAGCCCAGTGTGGAGATAATGCTGGAGAGTATGGTCCTCTCCAGCACCCTCTAATGATGTTAATGGTAGTCATGTGGCTGCATCAATATAGGTGTCTTTGCGGCCTCTTGGACGGACCCAGTCGCAGATAAAAATTACAAGATGGCCGTCCGACGAAGGCCAAAAGGGGTATTGGCCTGGGATTTTGCTTGGCCGGACGAAACCATCCCTAGCTCATCGGCACACCTGATTTCGTCACGCGAAAATGAGGATTTTGCTTTTGGCCCAGGCCGGTGTGTTCGCGACCCTGTGACAGATGTGTGCTGGAAAATATTTTCGTAAATCGGCCTGGGTCTGAAGTTTAGGTCGAGAAGACACCTTGTGACTCAAGAGAACTAACTTGGATAGAGCATAGTTGAGTTTATGGTGGTGCATTGTGTGTATAGAGCACTGAGAGGGCTCTTGTGACAGAGGATAGTACATGCCCTGTGACAGAGGCTAGTACATACCTTGTGACAGAGGGTAGTACATACCTTGTGACAGAGGGTAGAGGGCACCTCCTTAAGAGCTCTCTCTGACATCACACATCCACATGTCCAGATGAAACAGAACCTACAGAACCAGCAAGAGACTGTGATAGAGGGGGAAGAAAGGGGTGGATAGACCACATCCAATAGGGCAAGAAAGAGGTGGATAGACCACATCAAACATGGAAAGAAGGGGGTGGATAGACTACATACCTATGTTTACCACTCATTTCGAGTCCAGTAACGGGACAGACATAAAGGGCGGAGTTAGAGGTGTCCATCTTGTCATCATTTCTAGAGAAGGCGGGGTTATCTGTTAGCTGAAGTTCTTTTACGTCTTTCAATCCTCTAATGTGGGCAAACTTGGCAAAGTTCTCAAACTTCTGCTTATCCAGTAGAGATTCAAGGATAGACTCCTTATTGTAGAGGCTAGAGGGTGGATAGATCAGTGGTATAAACACAAGTGAAGATAAACCACAGTTATAGGGGACTACTTGTTAGTATGCACTAACAGCATTGAATAGTTGAAGCCTGGAAGTATGGAATGTACTAACAGACTGTGTCTGTATCATATTATTATCATCATTACACAACATACTATACACTATTATCACTATTCAATAACTCTATTGGTAAACACAGCTATTGATTCATGATCAGCTATCCACATGACTGTATGTAATACATGTATGTAGTACAATGCCATGTAGACTAACGTTCACATGACAAACAGTGACACTATTATTATCCATTGATCAGTTGGAATTCCCCAGCTCAACCAATACATACATGCATGATGTAATAACTCCCTAAGCATTACATTATCCACTTCTATTCCATATGCGTGCAATATTCACAGGCCATACCTACCTTCCATATTCACAGGCCATCACTGGTTTCTGTAGAGGTAACTGGCTCATAGAACAATCATTCCACTTGTGTTTCAACTCTGAAACTTTGTCTTTCTATAAACATGAACATGCATACAGTTAGTAGTAGGTACTAGTATATTAACTAGCTGTGTGCATATATACTACATACAGTTAGTAGTAGGTACTAGTATATTAACTAGCTGTGTGTATATACTGGTACCTACTACAGTTAGTAGTAGGTACTAGTATATTAACTAGCTGTGTGTATATACATGTACTAGTGTAAAATCAGCGTTAAAAATGAACCATCTTAGTTGAGTACACTCTTAGTTGAGGGTGCAATCCACTCGAGCCAAAACAGTTGAGGACAAAGAGGAGCTGTAAGTTCAGTCGCTCTCACTCCCCGATGGGGTCCGGGGGCGGAGCTCTGGGCGCCACAGTCTTTTGAGCAGGAGTTCCCAATCTTTTTCAGCCTAAGTACCCCTTAGCAGTCGTGTAGCAAACAACATATCTCTTTGTAAAACTGTGTTTAATTAATGATATCTTTGGTTTAATTCGATTAATATTACAGTGTATACAAAAATGTGTTACCTAAACATAAATACATTATGGTATGAAATTTTTATCTATCAGTTATTTATTGATAACTACATAATACAACTTTCGCAGATTGTAGTGTGTTATGACTTTCACACTGATTTAGCTCAACTTCATTTGCACCAGCGAACCATTTGATGTTCAGTTCAGTAATAGATAATGATAATTCATAATAGATAGTCTGTAACTAAAAATCACTGTCAAAAATGTATTAAGTTGATAACTTGTTTTGTACCCTCTAGATCTCTGAAATGTGCCCCTAGGGGTACATGTACCCCAGGTTGGGAACCCCTAGGGGCACATGTACCCCAGGTTGGGAACCCCTAGGGGCACATGTACCCCAGGTTGGAAACCCCTGCTTTAAAGTGATCTGAGACTCTTAAACCTCCTTTTACAACATTACTAGATACAACATGATACTAGTTAACCAACAGCCTATGCATTGACTCTATACAATATTGCCATTAGTGAAGTTCTATCTCTTTTAAAGGTATTAATTGCTGCTGCGTCACCATATCAAAGCTGTTTGCAGGCGAGTCCCCAGTAGTGTCTAGTTTAGTACATGTTACTAGTACTAGTATATAATTACGTGTGTAGAAACCATATGGTTTGTTTCCATTTTAACTTTGATCGAATATATCAATTTTTATAATTATGATCATCTATAAATTTTGTAATAGAATTATTTACAATCTTCATTAATTCTCAAATTATATAATTCAACTAATCAAAACAGTTGTAAAATGAAAAACATAATTTATATTAATATACGCTAGCTACAGTTCAACATCCATCATCTAACTATCACCCTGTCTGCCCTAGGACTAAGAATAGCCAGTAGAGTAGACAATCAGTAGGCCTACCACTTGTATGCAAAGTCTTGTCCAATCATAAAGTACATTGTGTAGTACATACATGTAAATACTAAATACTGAATGTCTAATGAAAAGCACTGCTAGTTGGGTTTGACCGCCTACATGTAATGAGGGTTTTCCGCTAAGAAACCAAGCTGAGTTGTTTGTATTCATATGTCACAGAAATTAGGGACAGAAATAAACAGATGATAGGCCTTGACCAGTTTAGTTTCTAAGCAACTGGGAAATCCTATAGTCAGGTACACATATGTACAATGTACACAGGGAGGGTATATCAATGAAACTAGAGTTGTCTATTCCTGATATTTCTCCTAGTCAACTGTACTGTTATTCATTCTCATGTATACCGTATCAGCAGTCAGCTCTATTACTAATAGTATCCTATCCTAACTGCAATTGTTTAGCTTCAGAGATACTCACTATCTTTACTTACCTTTTCTGGTTTCTTCTTCTCTTTGACAAGCTCATCACGTCT
Organism: Bugulina stolonifera; assembly: GCA_935421135.1. Classification (NCBI taxonomy): domain Eukaryota; kingdom Metazoa; phylum Bryozoa; class Gymnolaemata; order Cheilostomatida; family Bugulidae; genus Bugulina; species Bugulina stolonifera. The sequence continues at coordinate 35,974,697 of OW285187.1, forward strand.
GGGAATAGTACCACCATCTGCTCCCATTGCTAAACACAAGTCAAACTGCAAATGGGTTTAAAACTATGTAAATGCAGTGTTTCTAACTAAAACAAAATTTTCCATTCATTAATAAATTACACCTCAGTTTACTTACCCCCATAAAAAACACACATATCGTTGCATTAGTACCAAAACAGTCAAATCTGGACAAAATGTAATTAGCGGGAAATCAAGTTTAAAGATTTGAGCCTTTGCAGCTCGCTATCTAAAGGAGCTAGCCAATTAAAACTTTCAAGTCTTACATTACTTGTTCTTCTTAACTGGAAAACACCAAAAAATTGAATACTGGGTCATCGGAACATACTAAACCGTGAATGCCATGAAACCAGTTAGCCTGATTAGTCACTGAATTTTTCTGATTAAGGACCAAAATGGGCTATCTGGCATATCATTACAATGTACATAATAATGTTTGCTAATAGTTTTAGCTTTTATACAGGTATATTATAGGTTTTAAAAATGTCATCATTATAAATTGTATCAGTTTTATGATGTTGACCAACAGTAATGTGGCACGACCACTGGAAAAATGTCAATGTGGTCATGCGCTCTACGGCATCTGCTTTGTTCACTACAGAATCTTTTACATAGTCTTCTTTCTAGGCGATACAAGAATTCCATTGTGGTTGAGGTTTATGTGAGTTTATGTTGGAATTACATTGATGGAATTTGCGACTGTTCGAAACAGGGCGTTTCGAAAACAGACAATTCGCAACCGCAAACTCCAGATTTCAACCAATTATTATTTTTAATATTACAATTTTTTGTTTTTGCTACTCTTCTACTTCTCAAAAAATAATTATCTGTGAAGTGTGTTCTTCTAAATGCAATCTACACAGTTTCGAACTGGCGGTTTTGAACTCCGTTTTTGAACTGGCCGGTTTTAAACTGTCCGGTTTCTAAACGTTCTGTTTCGAACTGTCCGGTTTCTAAACGTTCTGTTTCGAACTGTCTGGTTTCAAAACGTTCTGTCTTTTTCAAAATGTCCCTTTACCAAATTGATGCTGTATTTTCTCTTTAAATGAAAATACATTGTAATATATTCTTATTGCATGGATTGTAAAAGAAATTTATAAAATTTAATATTTTTACTATTCTTGGTGAATTTGTTTATTTTAACAATGCTGAGCTCTTACTAGAAGGACCTTAAGCCTACATGTAATTAAGATAATAATATTAACCATAACTTTGATAATTGAATGGCCAGGTTTGAAAGCAAGTAGCCAGTAAGCAAGTGCTAATAGTTAATTCTGATTGTGACAACACTGTTAGATGCTGCTACTATTAATCTAATACCAACAAATACAGTGCTAATACCTCATTTCGTACAGGGCTGTATGCCATAATTTTCTCACAATACCTCTACAGGATGCTATTTATTGTAAAATGGAGAACTTTGCACTAGTTTTACTCACAAGGTGCTGAAATACTAAGTTTATCACCAGTATAAGAATCAGAGAATACAAAATACTGTCTTTGTAATTCCCTCCACGGCTTGATGACTCATCAGTGCAAAAATCCTGTGATTTCATTGGCTAATGCCAGTTAGCCTGGTTTGGTTCTACTGTGAACCAGATAACCTGATTTGTTTTTGGGCAATAGTTCAATGCCAGGTTGACGGACTAAAATGAAACTTTGGGAACATAAACTTGGAGGGAGAAGCTACCCAAAAAATTGCTTATCTCCAAATTTTAGGGTGCAACCAGATAGCCCATTTTGGTACTAACGCAACGATATGTACTTACAATGTACATGTATGCTTCAGTATTATGGGAGCTTTTAGAATTATCCTCTCTCTCTCTCTCTCTCTCTCTCTCTCTCTCTCTCTCTTACCTCAGCTAGCTATATCAAGCTTTTAGCTTTAATGATGATAGCTAGCCCCTATATATTATATAGATTTATCTTTCACCGTGCAGTCTCTCCTAGCCATTTAACATGTACTTTTTAAAATAACCACACCGTGAATTTTATACAGCTAGGATTTTACTGCTCAGTTTGGTGGCTAATAGCCCCAATATTTGTGAGTATTTCACTATATTCTTCAACCTACATCGTACTTCGCAATAGTTGTTAAATTTGTTTTAACTCCTTTGTTTTAACTTCAGTTTTAGGATACAATCAACCTTTGAATAATCCTTTAATAAAGATATCAGAAATCTATAAGAGATTACGAGTATACTGGCAATCAAGTAATCAAACAAAGCCAAACCACCATTCTGAGATAATGTACCCTTATGAACTGCTGCTGCTGCTACAACTACCGTAATTACTGCTACTGCTGGTAGTATGGCTACTTTTACTACTTCTGATACTACTACTGCTACTACTATGAGCATACAGCACTTGGACGATGCAAATCTGTTAGCATAACAACACCAGAATCACAACAAGTTTATGTTCTATAAAAGTTTACAACACTGTAACCACAGGCGAGGTAGGGGATTTGGCATCAAGAGCACTGCACCTGCTGCTCAGCTCTGAGCTCAGTATTGCATAATGGCATTAACTGCTGTTTATGAGCCATAACTGGAAGTGCATCTAGTGTTCTGGTCATGTGAGCTATCCAACAGAGCACCACAATAGAATATTAATATAATCTAATGGTTATTAACCATCACATAGAATACATAATATAATAGTACCAAGTTGGATGAAAACAGGAAGAACAGCGCTGATACAGAAGGTACGAGTAATTATCATCCCATAGCGTGTTTACCAACCATATGAAAATTGTTGACTGCCATGGTGGCTAGTGAGATATACAGTCACCTGGAAGACAACAATTTGATAGAGGAAGAACAAAAATGATGTAGAGCACGATATAAAGGAACTAAAGACCATTTGATGCTTGATAGAATGATATTGAAAGATTGTATGAGCGGGAAATACAATTAAAAACCAGGTCAACAGTCATGTTGTTTTATCCCACTATATTATGCATAATTTTATAATTAATGGGATTAGAAGCATTTATATAGATCATGTCAGTACATGGTCAGTACAAAAAAATAGCAGACAGCACGCATACACAGATAGATATAAAATGGCAGACAGCAAGCATACACAGATGAATATAAAATGGAGACATGAGGAAAGAAACAGAAGGGCACATCAATGCAGCAAAGGATCAGGCGTTACCAACATGTATTTCATATACTCAGCGAATGCCAAAAAATGGCACAAACTGAGTATAAAGAGCGCAGCACAACCTGACCACTGGAACCTTTGTAGGAGGTATGATATTGATGACACAAGAAACTGGTACAAATACATAGCTGAGAAGGTCATGGAGGATGATCAGGCTAGAGCTGTGTGGAAATTCTCAATACAACAGAGCAGGTGATTCAAGCCTGCAGACCATGCATTGTGGTGGAAGACACGCATATAGACCATACTTAAGTAATAGACATTGCACTGTCTGGAGACAGTAGAAAAGAGGAGAAAGAGAAGATAGAAAAATATCAGGACCTAGCAAGAGAGATCAGAAGATTATGGAAGACATCGGCAACAGTGACACCAATCGTGGTGGGAACGCTAGAAGCAAAACTAGAGGAACAAACCAGAATGCTGGATATACATAAGGAGGTAGACAGAGTGCGATTCTCTTTTCTACTCGGATCAGCAAGGATACAGAGAAAAGTGCTGAATATCTCAGGTTAGAGGTTCTAACTGAATATCTACTAAACACCAACTGAATAACTGATAAAATCAACAGGAATAATAATAATAATAATAATAAAATAATATTTATATTCACGAGTTTGGAGTCGATTTTTCAGGGAAGCTGTTGTGGTAGGTATGAGTTGAGGCATTTATTGATATAGGTTCTCCCCTTTCGGCTGAGCAGGTGGTCATAGCGACATTTGTTCTGTTATTTGATATTTTATCATAGGCAGTCGTCAGGTCTCCGTGCCGGTCCTCATCATTCAGTATTTTTGTCAGGAGGGCTAGTCTGTCGTTTCTTCTCCTTTCTTGGAGATTCTCTAGTCCCAGCTCAGCCTTGGCTTCAGTCACGCTCTCTCTCCCTCTGAGGTTGCTTAAAAAGCGCACAGCCCTATTCTCACACTGACCAACTAGGACAAATAATGAGTCCACAGACCATTTTGGAGAAACTATTGCTAGCTGAACGCATGACACATATGACGGCATGACACATATGACGGCATGACACATATGACGGCATGACACATATGACGTCATGACACATATGACGGCATGACACATATGACGCATTTTGTGGAAGCTGGACTATTTATTTGCTACAGTGAGCTGCGCTATTAATCCAGCCAATAAACAGCCTATTTGGCTTAGCTTAGGCCTCTAAGCATTGTTTACATTTCTAGGGAGTTGTCACCTCTTATCTCCCAAACGTCTTAGTAGACTTCATTCTGATTCTGCTACATGTATGAAAGCTGGTTTCACAATGTAATAGAATACATATGTAGATAGAAAATCAGGGTCCATTTCACCAAACTATTCAAATTAGGCCCGGTAGTTCACCTGAAGCTAAATGATAAAAATATAATAATACATCCTACTACAGCTGGGATACATGATGTCATCATGGTACTCGGCTCTTTTAAAACTAGTGAATTACGTCATTCCGGGAGTGAATGCCAGACCATTCATTATGTTATTATAAACAGGAAATTTTAATCGAGTTTTATCCTTGTTGTAGTAGGAATATCACAAAACGAAAAAATGGGTTTGTGGAACAAATGCTAGTTAATATTCCTAGACAATAAAAAACACAATTTGTTGCGAAGAATTATCAAACGACTTTTGAGTTTGCAATTTGATTGGTCAATATAGGATACTTGTTTGTCACTTTATCTCATGAATAACGTGCCTACTTATTAGACTGGTGTGTTGAACCTGTAGAACGTAGTACTATAATTGCTAGGATCTGTTTTATTGAATGAACACTGTATTTCTTATAAAACAGTTGTGAGAACTTAATATTGCTTCTACATAGCGTGTCAGAGTTGAGATAATCAAAGAAGAAGTTTTGAAAAGTGACATTAAGCCAGGTGGAGATAACTCCTAATGCTGATATCACTATGGCTATTTTAGAAATTTTGGTGCTACTTTTTTTTAGCTACTACTAAAACAGTATAGATATGTTTGTAGAGGTATCAAGTAATACTAACATAGTTAGTTTGGTGAAAATAATTCTGAAACTTTCAGTACAGTCCACATGCTCGACTAATTAAAATTTTTATTTATGTTTTTTGACCCATTTGATTTTATTTTTATTTTATTTTACAAATCTTGGTTTGCCACCCTGCTTATTCTGCACCTGTTCCAGCAAGTATGATTATATCTGGCATTTTTGTGCTATCTAAAGCCTAAAGAAGGGAAGGGATCATCCTCAGGCTCATGTTCATGCTGGATTTATTTATTTCTTTATTTTTAATTTTTATAATTAAAATTATCATAAATATAAAATACTTATAATTATTATTTCCATTCAAAAATAAAATTAGAAATGAAGAAGCCATGAAAAAAATATTTATTATTAGTAATTTTTCATACAAATAAAGTTTCTTGAAGTAGTCTTGTTGTAAAATAGAACTGATGCTTCACACATATATTTTTATATTAGTCAATATTTCGTGAGACAGGGTATTGTCATTGAGTGATCCCTCTTTCCTTTTACGCTCTTTGTATTAGTTAGTTCGTAACGAAGTCGTTCAGGTTTCCCGTGTCAATGACAAAACCATTTTCTCCAATTGAAATGCATACACAGAAAGACAACTTCGGAATGCTTTGTAATAATGCTATGTATAAACCATTTTAATCATAATTAGAAGTTGTCCTCTCCCAAATTATCTTCCTCTTTTTTCTGGGAGAAAAAAAAAGAGAGGAGGATAAATTGGGAGAGGACAACCTCCAATTATGATCAATAGCTTATCAGTGCCCATAAACTAAACCCTCTCATTTTGAGACGTGAACTAGAGCCGTTTATTATGAATACAATAAACGGCTCTGGTGTCAACCAAAACTGTGATTCTCACTTGATTCAAGGCAAAATTATACTTATTGATTATAATGTAACATTAGTATTAAATTGATTCAAGGCCAGAATCTGTTTTCTCACTTAGCTACCCTAATAGTGATTTTGATTTTCCTGTATAACTTAATATTTATATAATATTTAATATAATTATTTTATAATAATAATAATAAATATAATTATAAAATAATTAACATTAATAATTATTTTGTATTAATTATATAATAATATTTTATTTATTTATATTATAAATATATTTTATATACCAAGGAATTAGTACTCCTTCACCTTGGACCTTGTTATATACTATAAATAATCAATGGAAATCATGTTGTTGTTGTTATTATTATTGTATTATTTTTATTTATTATAATATTAAATTATAAAATAATATTTTAATGTAAATATATATGAATATGATTTGTAAACACAAGTTGGTGAAAAAATTAAAATAATGTAGAAGTAGTTAGTGTTTGGTTTTGTCAATTATTATTATAAAAAGTGATTACCTAGTAAGTAGTAAATATTATAATTATATAATATTTAATAACTAAAATAAGCCTTTATTACAAACATTATATTTGAATAATTGAGTAAAAGTGTTTTTTAATATTAAAATAAACTTTTTATTATATCTATCCATCTTATAACAAGGAGTACTTCTTTTACTCATTGTTTGCAATATTAATAATCATATCACCACAATGACAATGATTGGAGTAAGAAAAAGCATGATGATCGCATCATGATCATGGTTATCTTTTTAAGTACCTGTAGAAGCCAAACTTTGGGCTTGCAGAACCCATTGTCTTTCACATCATCAGTATGAGGCTGCTGCTTGAGACCCTGGCTGGAAACAAAATATTTCAAGTATCAAGGTACTATAAAATCCATTGCAAGTGTCAAAGGGAGAAACGGTATGAAAGGGGCAAAAGCCATACTTGGTTTCCCTCTATTTCATGAGAAGGAAAAACCGAAGGCTGAATCTTCTTATGTACATGCTAGCCCAGGAAGAGCACCACCCCTCACTGTTAGTCTTCTATGGTGAGATCATCTGCCAACATCTTCCTACGATAGTCGCTAGATCCCAAACTCGTGGATTCCTTACCACGTTTCGCACAGACCACTTCTTGCCCCATCACAATTTCCTGTCGTGAACTATTTGTGATCTTGAAGAATAGGAAACGAATGAGTCGCTCACACACACACGGCCAATAATTCAAAAAACATAGAGAGAGGGCCGCCACAAGACTTGTGCTGAAATCACTCCGGAGTATAAACATGTTTTACCAACATCTAACAGAAGCTGACACAAATATTCATACTAAAATTTCTAAAGCATCAAAGAGTACCAGTATTGTAATTCTTCTGTTGATAGATTAGATGTAGAGAGAGTAGTTGTGATACGATGCACACCCATCAGTACACAGTACAGACTCTCACAAATGAGCTGCAGCACGAGGAGCTCATCCACCATGTAGCCGAGTCCCTCGAGTACCTTCAGAATGTTATGAATAGCGTCTTCTCGAGTGTAGAGGCTGCTATAGCTAAGAACAAAGCTCATCTGGAGACGATAAACAACCGTACCAAGCTGGTACGACACAAGGTCAACCATCTAAAAGGAAGAAAAAAAGCGACTCAGGTATATACATGTAATAACCTAATATGGCTAATGTTTGAAGTTAGAGGTTAGTTTTATTACCGACGATAGAACTGATGGTATATGTACATATACAGTACATTATACATATACATATACATATACAGTACATTATACAATATACATATACATATACAGTACATTATACAATATACATATACATATACAGTACATTATACAATATACATATACAGTACATTATATACATATACAGTACATTATACAATATACATATACATATACAGTACATTATACAATATGCATATACAGTACATTATATACATATACAGTACATTATACAATATACATATACATATACAGTACATTATACAATATACATATACAATGTACATATACAGTACATTATACAATATACGTATACATATACAGTACATTATACAATATACATATACATATACAGTACATTATACAATATACATATACATATACAGTACATTATACAATATACATATACATTGTAAATATATACTTGAAGTTGGCATTAAAACAATAAAATGTCAAGATGTGTGTGGTGCAAACCACTACGCGTGAAGTCCACTGTCCACGTTCGGTTTGTGGGTAGTTGTCTGCTCATTAATCTAATGTCAACTGCTCAACTACATGACCTGTGCTGTATAACTTATGTTGAATGTACCACAGGTTTTCTCAAGTGCTAAGTATCCAGGTGCGGGTGTCCTACATGACTATCACTCTGTGTTCCCTCAAAGTGACGCCACTATTCCAAGGAAACACGGCAACTATAGACTTGTAGATCGACAGTACCTCCCTCCAACCAATGAGAATATCAGTAACAAACTCAAGTTCTACAGTGTTAAGGTAAATCGTTGCAACTTGTAGGTTTCCCTGTGAATTGTGGAACAGTCGATAAAATTTATTTTCTGAAGGAGGTACTTGAGTGTATAAACTGTTGCAGGTTCCCAAGAGATCAGTTTCTGATGTGTCTGACGCTGGGTTGGGTCGTCTGCCCAATAACCTTGACTCTGTTAGCTCTCTTCTCCTCTTCAACACCGCAGAGAATCCGTAAGTGTAGTTACTACTGCCTATGTAGCCCCGATTTGTCACCTACCTGCTGTATACCTTGGATAAGCTGTCCTACCCTTTATATATTTTACAGATACAAGAAGTACGTGATGCTTGACCCTAGAGGAGTCGTAACTAAGATGAGATCAGCTGATCATGAGGAGAGTATGGGACCAGATGAAGCTCCAACAACTATAGCCATAGGAGAAGCCATTGATCAGCAGAATAAGGAGACGTACCTGTACCGTCCCGACCTCGGGGAAGTGCCTACTATATCTGTACCTGACACTCTCCCTGACCTAATAGGTCGGTTTAGTGTACTCTACATATATCGCAGGCTTGCTCCGCCACTGTACTTTATGTTGATAGAGAATTGTCTGCCCATGGTATTTCACCATAATGTAGGTGTAAGCACTCACATATTACACACATACATAGCCTGTACTATGTACATTACTAGCACATACTGTATATACTGTATATGCTGTACATTACTAACACATACTGTATATGCTGTACATTACTAGCACATACTGTATATACTGTATGTACTGCACAGATGTGGCTGATGACATGACCTATGGCGCTGACACTGGCCCCTCAATAGCACCCTCTGTCTTTGGACTGGATGCCAGCACTCTCCCTGAACTACCTAACGTCTTGGACTCTACACCAGCATCTCAGCAGACATCTGAAGCTCCACCTCCTCCTCCTAGTGGGCAGGCAGCACCGCCACCCCCTCCTCCTAGTGGGCAGGCAGCACCGCCACCCCCTCCTCCCCCACCACCACCTGCTGCTGTACCTCAGTCTAGTAAGTGTTTCCTCTGCAAAGAGTTATCTTTCCTTTGCTTGCTCTGGGTACATAACTCCAAATATAAGTAATTTAGGAATATACAGTAACTCCAAAGTACTGTCATAGTGTCTTCATAAAACTTACATAATATGTTATTACTTATATTAATAAACAAATGCTGTGTAGCTGTAGTGATACATGTACACTGTGCTGTGTAACTGTAACCTTATATACGCTTGCTATTCTGTAGATGCAGGGGTACCCGCTGCTCCACCTCCACCACCACCTCCCGCAGGAGTGGCACCACCCCCTCCACCCCCACCTCCAGCAGCTGCCCCACCTCCACCTCCTCCTGCACAGTCTGTTCCACCCCCAGCCCCAGCAGCAGCTGCACCAGCTGATGATGATGGAGGTGGTAGAAACAGTCTGCTAGCGGCCATCCGAAACGCTGGTGGAGCCGGGAAGGCGGGCTTAAAAAAATCTTCTGAGAGAAAAGTATGATATGCATGCTCAACTGTATATACCCTACTATGCACAGTACCATATACTCTACTATATACTGTATATACCCTACTATCCACAGTACCATAGTTATACTCTACTATATACTGTATATACCCTACTATACACAGTACCATATGCTCTACTATATGTACTGTATCTGTATACTATACAATAGGCTATATAATATGCATACCCTGCTATCAGGCGCAGCAGAAGAAGAAGAAGAAAGAGACAGCTAGTAGTGGATCTGGTGGAGGGGGTGACCTCATGTCTGACCTTGCCAGCATGCTCACCATGAGAAGGAGAGGAATAGCGGGTAGTGGCGGAGCAGGTAGGTCATGTGATCCTAGTTACAATATCACTGTATATTATAGGTAAGATTATGATATATGATACAGTATCACTGTATATTATAGGTATGAGTATGATATATGATACAGTATCACTGTATTATTATACATGTAGGTACGAGTATGATATATGATACAGTATCACTGTATATTATACATGTAGGTACGAGTATGATATATGATACAGTATCACTGTATATTATAGGTAAGAGTATGATATATGATACAGTATCACTGTATATTATAAATATGAGTATGATATATGATACAGTATCACTGTATATTATAGGTAAGAGAGTATGATATATGATACAGTATCACTGTATATTATAGGTATGAGTATGATATATGATACAGTGTCACTATATATTATAGGCAGTGTTCGAAGTGGAACAAATGAGGTGGGTACACGGTACCTACCTGCAATCTTAGGACCTTTCCTAAAGGGTGCATTGGTCACTCAGAAGCTGCAGATCATAATTAGAAGTTGTTCTCCCATTTCAGCAAGACAAAACAAGGGAGGACAATTTCTAATTATAATTGATAGCTCCTTTACCTCATTACACAGAGTACATGGTACCAATGTAGACCATTCCTTATATTTTAAACTACTGAGTGTGCTTTGTGTCCTTCAATTTTGTATTACTGCTGCATTGATTGTAAGAATGAATAGATCTATACTATTTAAAACACGACAACACCCCTTATCTTTCTTTCACTGTAATAAAAGTACATGATGTAGTCAAAGAGAAAACAACTTCTTTATTTATTACAAAATGCTGAACTACAACATTTTACAGTTGTATATTTTGTCAAAAGTATATAAACACGAACAACAACAGCATGTAACTGCAACTGTATGAAAACTATAGTAATTCAACAAAACAGCTATGACATTAACATCAACATTAGAGAAGGGAAGGAGTTGAAGTTTATCAACAAAATTATAATGAACAAAAGTATTATACAATAAAATACATGTATTTCCCTTGTCACAACCTACCTGTAGACTTTATTATATAACACCAGTAATGTTATTTGAACAAAAGGAAAAGTTAAAAGGTTGAAGCCTATAAAACATACATACCTGTGTAAAGGAATTTCACCAATTTATCTAGGATATATACATGTACTACTCACTGGGTTTTCTCTAATATTATTATAATTTTGTTAATTTAAGGAATTTATCTGTGGGAGCTGTCAGGTCTTGCATCAAATCCATGAAAACACCAGGCCCTGACTGGGGTTTGAACCAATGGTCTCTACAGTGCCTAATCGCCTAGAAAAGTGAACAGAAGACATTGCCACAACACCAGTACAGCAATGTTAGAAAAAGACAGCTTCACCAGCGAGCAGTAGATATGAAAAATATAAATTAGGGTATCATTTCTGCAAAATTAAATTCCTCACCAGCTTCCTTTGGATCACTAAACACTGTATTACAAGTATCCTCACCACTTGTGACAGCATCTTCCAAAAATGCTAAATGTTTTATAAATTGGCAGCACTAGTAAAAACTGGCCTCAAAGTTAAATCCATGGCCGAAAATAACCTTAGCAAGAAATATCAAATCATACTGACAGTAAATTCAATGTAAACTAAAAATATAGTATTGCCTAAAAAGACTATTCAGCTACCTAAAATACTCGACAAACTATCATGCATGTAGGTTACTAGGCAGCATACAAGTACACTAATAGACAGCATGCAAGTACACTAATATGCGGCATGCAAGTACACTAATAGGCAGCATACAACTTCATTACCTGTGGTCTTTTGTGGACTTCTGAAAGCAATGAATCACCTCAATACAACAAAAATAGAGAATACAAACAAAACGATTACTTTAATTGCAGTCAACCAGTGAAACCAAGCTCAATCCAAATACACAGTTTCTACTAGTACCATCTAGACTAAACAGTGACAGGATTCTTCTTAGCTCTCGGTGAATTCCAATTTGTCATAACCTCACTCTTTGCCTCACTTACTAAACTTGGAAGTAGTTTGCAATAGTAGCGCAATACCTATAGCTGTTGGAATTCAATACTATGTGCAAAAACAAATAGTATTCCTACCTATTCTAGAATAAAAATATCAACATGAGATTAAAATATTTTATATAAAACAATACAACAATTGCTATATTATTTGCATTAAATATTCGATACAACAATGATCATTAAATATAAATTAATTATCTAATTCCCTGTTCTATTAAAAACAATTTATTTCTATTTTATATTTTCATTTTTATTTATTGAATATCGACTCTTGTTCTTGTGACAATCCAGTAAGCAATATTTTTATTTATACTTGATGCAGGCGTATTGCTACAACAATTATTATCAAAATATTTATTTCATATAAAAATTAATGAAAATATAAATAATTATGGTTATCATTATGATACGATTACCATTTGATTATCTAATCCTATTGATTCACTTCTAGTTCTATTAATTATAATAATCACTATAAATAATAAATAATTATTTATTTTTTTATATAATTAATATAATGTTTGATTTATTATTTATATGTTATATTATTGAATACAGATTCTTTCTCTAGTGATAATCTAACAAATACGAATATTTATGTTATTGTTATATACAACATCATGGATGATCATATTAAATTAATATTAATATTTATTTTTAATTTTTGTATTTTATATTTTATTAGCAAAGTAAGAAAAATACAACTATCTCCGATATTTATCACTCAGTCAAACGTCAAATTCCAATAGAGTACAACAATTTACTTTTGAGATTTAGGTTTACAGCTAAAAAACTTTTAGATTCAACTGTTTGGCCACTGTCCTTATCAAAAAGTTTTCATGGCTCTGCAAACGCATTCGGAAAGCTGAAAATACTAAAGAAAGTGGAACCCATATTCAAGTCCTGTGAAACCATTGATACAATGACTAACTTTGTTAGTAAAGAAGAAGGATTTATTTGTGTGCAGGTTGCTGGTTCAAGCTACTTTAAACTTACTTTGACATTTCGGGATTGACTTACCACGCTGTTATCAATCAAACGATCGCTAGATTAGAGGGAAATTTTACGATCAGCAGTCTCTCAGCAACCAGTAAACCTATTTCGATTGCGAAAACTGCCGTGTCTTCAGCAAAACTAGCCAATTACCATGAGGGTACACGCCTGCTGACAGTGTACCCACCAAAATTGAGGTGGGTACACGCCGTATACTCCCGTATAACCACAATTCGAACACTGATTATAGGTAAGAGTATGAAATAGGATACAGTATCACTGTACATTATAGGTATGAGTATGATATATGATACAGTATCACTGTATATTATAGATATGAGTATGATATATGATACAGTATCACTGTATATTATAGGTAAGAGAGTATGATATATGATACAGTATCACTGTATATTATAGGTAAGAGAGTATGATATATGATACAGTATCACTGTATATTATAGGTATGAGAATGATATATGATACAGTATCACTGTATATTATAGGTATGAGAATGATATATGATACAGTATCACTGTATATTATAGGTAAGAGAGTATGATATATGATACAGTATCACTGTATATTATAGATATGAGTATGATATATGATACAGTATAACTGTATATTATAGGTAAGAGTATGATATATGATACAGTATAACTGTATATTATAGGTATGAGTATGATATATGATACAGTATCACTGTATATTATAGATAAGAGTATGATATATGATACAGTATCACTGTATATTATAGGTATGAGTATGATATATGATACAGTATCACTGTATATTATAGGTAAGAGAGTATGATATATGATACAGTATAACTGTATATTATAGGTAAGAGAGTATGATATATGATACAGTATAACTGTATATTATAGGTATGAGTATGATATATGATACAGTATCACTGTATATTATAGATATGAGTATGATATATGATACAGTATCACTGTATATTATAGGTATGAGTATGATATATGATACAGTATCACTGTATATTATAGGTATGAGTATGATATATGATACAGTATCACTGTATATTATAGATATGAGTATGATATATGATACAGTATAACTGTATATTATAGGTATGAGTATGATATATGATACAGTATCACTGTATATTATAGATATGAGTATGATATATGATACAGTATCACTGTATATTATAGGTATGAGTATGATATATGATACAGTATCACTGTATATTATAGGTATGAGTATGATATATGATACAGTATAACTGTATATTATAGATATGAGTATGATATATGATACAGTATCACTGTATATTATAGGTATGAGTATGATATATGATACAGTATCACTGTATATTATAGGTATGAGTATGATATATGATACAGTATCACTGTATATTATAGGTATGAGTATGATATATGATACAGTATCACTGTATATTATAGGTAAGAGAGTATGATATATGATACAGTATCACTGTATATTATAGGTAAGAGAGTATGATATATGATACAGTATCACTGTATATTATAGGTAAGAGAGTATGATATATGATACAGTATCACTGTATATTATAGGTAAGAGAGTATGATATATGATACAGTATAACTGTATATTATAGGTAAGAGTATGATATATGATACAGTATCACTGTATTATTATAGGTATGAGTATGATATATGATACAGTATAACTGTATATTATAGGTATGAGTATGATATATGATACAGTATCACTGTATTATTATAGATATGAGTATGATATATGATACAGTATAACTGTATATTATAGGTATGAGTATGATATATGATACAGTATCACTGTATATTATAGATATGAGTATGATATATGATACAGTATAACTGTATATTATAGGTATGAGTATGATATATGATACAGTATCACTGTATATTATAGATATGAGTATGATATATGATACAGTATAACTGTATATTATAGGTAAGAGTATGATATATGATACAGTATCACTGTATATTATAGATATGAGTATGATATATGATACAGTATCACTGTATTATTATAGGTATGAGTATGATATATGATACAGTATAACTGTATTATTATAGATATGAGTATGATATATGATACAGTATAACTGTATATTATAGGTATGAGTATGATATATGATACAGTATCACTGTATATTATAGGTATGAGTATGATATATGATACAGTATCACTGTATATTATAGATATGAGTATGATATATGATACAGTATAACTGTATATTATAGGTAAGAGTATGATATATGATACAGTATCACTGTATATTATAGGTAAGAGAGTATGATATATGATACAGTATCACTGTATTATTATAGATATGAGTATGATATATGATACAGTATAACTGTATATTATAGGTATGAGTATGATATATGATACAGTATCACTGTATATTATAGATATGAGTATGATATATGATACAGTATCACTGTATATTATAGGTATGAGTATGATATATGATACAGTATCACTGTATATTATAGGTATGAGTATGATATATGATACAGTATCACTGTATATTATAGGTATGAGTATGATATATGATACAGTATCACTGTATATTATAGGTATGAGTATGATATATGATACAGTATCACTGTATATTATAGGTAAGAGAGTATGATATATGATACAGTATCACTGTATATTATAGATATGAGTATGATATATGATACAGTATCACTGTATATTATAGGTAAGAGAGTATGATATATGATACAGTATAACTGTATATTATAGGTAAGAGTATGATATATGATACAGTATCACTGTATATTATAGGTATGAGTATTATATATGATACAGTATCACTGTATTATTATAGGTATGAGTATGATATATGATACAGTATAACTGTATATTATAGGTATGAGTATGATATATGATACAGTATCACTGTATATTATAGATATGAGTATGATATATGATACAGTATAACTGTATATTATAGGTATGAGTATGATATATGATACAGTATCACTGTATATTATAGATATGAGTATGATATATGATACAGTATCACTGTATATTATAGGTAAGAGTATGATATATGATACAGTATCACTGTATATTATAGGTAAGAGAGTATGATATATGATACAGTATCACTGTATTATTATAGGTATGAGTATGATATATGATACAGTATCACTGTATATTATAGGTATGAGTATGATATATGATACAGTATCACTGTATATTATAGGTATGAGTATGATATATGATACAGTATCACTGTATTATTATAGGTATGAGTATGATATATGATACAGTATCACTGTATATTATAGGTAAGAGAGTATGATATATGATACAGTATCACTGTATTATTATAGGTATGAGTATGATATATGATACAGTATCACTGTATATTATAGATATGAGTATGATATATGATACAGTATCACTGTATTATTATAGGTATGAGTATGATATATGATACAGTATCACTGTATATTATAGGTATGAGTATGATATATGATACAGTATCACTGTATATTATAGGTAAGAGAGTATGATATATGATACAGTATAACTGTATATTATAGGTAAGAGTATGATATATGATACAGTATCACTGTATATTATAGGTATGAGTATGATATATGATACAGTATCACTGTATATTATAGATATGAGTATGATATATGATACAGTATCACTGTATTATTATAGGTATGAGTATGATATATGATACAGTATAACTGTATATTATAGGTATGAGTATGATATATGATACAGTATCACTGTATATTATAGGTAAGAGAGTATGATATATGATACAGTATCAGTGTATTATTATAGGTATGAGTATGATATATGATACAGTATCACTGTATATTATAGGTATGAGTATGATATATGATACAGTATCACTGTATATTATAGATATGAGTATGATATATGATACAGTATAACTGTATATTATAGGTAAGAGAGTATGATATATGATACAGTATAACTGTATATTATAGGTAAGAGTATGATATATGATACAGTATCACTGTATATTATAGATATGAGTATGATATATGATACAGTATCACTGTATATTATAGGTATGAGTATGATATATGATACAGTATCACTGTATATTATAGGTAAGAGAGTATGATATATGATACAGTATAACTGTATATTATAGGTAAGAGTATGATATATGATACAGTATCACTGTATATTATAGGTATGAGTATGATATATGATACAGTATCACTGTATATTATAGATACGAGTATGATATATGATACAGTATCACTGTATTATTATAGGTATGAGTATGATATATGATACAGTATCACTGTATATTATAGGTATGAGTATGATATATGATACAGTATCACTGTATATTATAGGTAAGAGAGTATGATATATGATACAGTATCACTGTATTATTATAGGTATGAGTATGATATATGATACAGTATCACTGTATATTATAGATATGAGTATGATATATGATACAGTATCACTGTATTATTATAGGTAAGAGAGTATGATATATGATACAGTATCACTGTATATTATAGGTATGAGTATGATATATGATACAGTATCACTGTATATTATAGGTATGAGTATGATATATGATACAGTATCACTGTATATTATAGGTAAGAGAGTATGATATATGATACAGTATCACTGTATATTATAGGTAAGAGAGTATGATATATGATACAGTATCACTGTATATTATAGGTATGAGTATGATATATGATACAGTATCACTGTATATTATAGATATGAGTATGATATATGATACAGTATCACTGTATTATTATAGGTATGAGTATGATATATGATACAGTATAACTGTATATTATAGGTATGAGTATGATATATGATACAGTATCACTGTATATTATAGGTAAGAGAGTATGATATATGATACAGTATCACTGTATTATTATAGGTATGAGTATGATATATGATACAGTATCACTGTATATTATAGGTATGAGTATGATATATGATACAGTATCACTGTATATTATAGATATGAGTATGATATATGATACAGTATAACTGTATATTATAGGTAAGAGAGTATGATATATGATACAGTATAACTGTATATTATAGGTAAGAGTATGATATATGATACAGTATCACTGTATATTATAGATATGAGTATGATATATGATACAGTATCACTGTATATTATAGGTATGAGTATGATATATGATACAGTATCACTGTATATTATAGATATGAGTATGATATATGATACAGTATAACTGTATATTATAGGTATGAGTATGATATATGATACAGTATCACTGTATATTATAGGTAAGAGTATGATATATGATACAGTATCACTGTATATTATAGATATGAGTATGATATATGATACAGTACAACTGTATATTATAGGTATGAGTATGATATATGATACAGTATCACTGTATATTATAGATATGAGTATGATATATGATACAGTATAACTGTATATTATAGGTATGAGTATGATATATGATACAGTATCACTGTATATTATAGATATGAGTATGATATATGATACAGTATAACTGTATATTATAGGTAAGAGTATGATATATGATACAGTATCACTGTATATTATAGATATGAGTATGATATATGATACAGTATCACTGTATTATTATAGGTATGAGTATGATATATGATACAGTATCACTGTATATTATAGATATGAGTATGATATATGATACAGTATAACTGTATATTATAGGTAAGAGTATGATATATGATACAGTATCACTGTATATTATAGATATGAGTATGATATATGATACAGTATCACTGTATTATTATAGGTATGAGTATGATATATGATACAGTATAACTGTATTATTATAGATATGAGTATGATATATGATACAGTATAACTGTATATTATAGGTATGAGTATGATATATGATACAGTATCACTGTATATTATAGGTATGAGTATGATATATGATACAGTATCACTGTATATTATAGATATGAGTATGATATATGATACAGTATAACTGTATATTATAGGTAAGAGTATGATATATGATACAGTATCACTGTATATTATAGGTAAGAGAGTATGATATATGATACAGTATCACTGTATTATTATAGGTATGAGTATGATATATGATACAGTATAACTGTATATTATAGGTATGAGTATGATATATGATACAGTATCACTGTATATTATAGATATGAGTATGATATATGATACAGTATCACTGTATATTATAGGTATGAGTATGATATATGATACAGTATCACTGTATATTATAGGTATGAGTATGATATATGATACAGTATCACTGTATATTATAGGTATGAGTATGATATATGATACAGTATCACTGTATATTATAGGTATGAGTATGATATATGATACAGTATCACTGTATATTATAGGTAAGAGAGTATGATATATGATACAGTATCACTGTATATTATAGATATGAGTATGATATATGATACAGTATCACTGTATATTATAGGTAAGAGAGTATGATATATGATACAGTATAACTGTATATTATAGGTAAGAGTATGATATATGATACAGTATCACTGTATATTATAGGTATGAGTATTATATATGATACAGTATCACTGTATTATTATAGGTATGAGTATGATATATGATACAGTATAACTGTATATTATAGGTATGAGTATGATATATGATACAGTATCACTGTATATTATAGATATGAGTATGATATATGATACAGTATCACTGTATATTATAGATATGAGTATGATATATGATACAGTATCACTGTATATTATAGGTAAGAGTATGATATATGATACAGTATCACTGTATATTATAGGTAAGAGAGTATGATATATGATACAGTATCACTCTATTATTATAGGTATGAGTATGATATATGACACAGTATCACTGTATATTATAGGTATGAGTATGATATATGATACAGTATCACTGTATATTATAGGTATGAGTATGATATATGATACAGTATCACTGTATATTATAGGTAAGAGAGTATGATATATGATACAGTATCACTGTATTATTATAGGTATGAGTATGATATATGATACAGTATCACTGTATATTATAGATATGAGTATGATATATGATACAGTATCACTGTATATTATAGGTAAGAGTATGATATATGATACAGTATCACTGTATATTATAGGTAAGAGAGTATGATATATGATACAGTATCACTGTATTATTATAGGTATGAGTATGATATATGATACAGTATCACTGTATATTATAGGTAAGAGTATGATATATGATACAGTATAACTGTATATTATAGGTATGAGTATGATATATGATACAGTATCACTGTATATTATAGATATGAGTATGATATATGATACAGTATCACTGTATTATTATAGGTATGAGTATGATATATGATACAGTATCACTGTATATTATAGGTATGAGTATGATATATGATACAGTATCACTGTATATTATAGGTAAGAGAGTATGATATATGATACAGTATAACTGTATATTATAGGTAAGAGTATGATATATGATACAGTATCACTGTATATTATAGGTATGAGTATGATATATGATACAGTATCACTGTATATTATAGATATGAGTATGATATATGATACAGTATCACTGTATTATTATAGGTATGAGTATGATATATGATACAGTATCACTGTATATTATAGGTATGAGTATGATATATGATACAGTATCACTGTATATTATAGGTAAGAGAGTATGATATATGATACAGTATCACTGTATATTATAGGTATGAGTATGATATATGATACAGTATCACTGTATATTATAGATATGAGTATGATATATGATACAGTATCACTGTATTATTATAGGTATGAGTATGATATATGATACAGTATCATTGTATATTATAGGTATGAGTATGATATATGATACAGTATCACTGTATATTATAGGTATGAGTATGATATATGATACAGTATCACTGTATATTATAGATATGAGTATGATATATGATACAGTATCACTGTATTATTATAGGTATGAGTATGATATATGATACAGTATAACTGTATATTATAGGTATGAGTATGATATATGATACAGTATCACTGTATATTATAGGTAAGAGAGTATGATATATGATACAGTATCACTGTATTATTATAGGTATGAGTATGATATATGATACAGTATCATTGTATATTATAGGTATGAGTATGATATATGATACAGTATCACTGTATATTATAGATATGAGTATGATATATGATACAGTATCACTGTATTATTATAGGTATGAGTATGATATATGATACAGTATAACTGTATATTATAGGTATGAGTATGATATATGATACAGTATCACTGTATATTATAGGTAAGAGAGTATGATATATGATACAGTATCACTGTATTATTATAGGTATGAGTATGATATATGATACAGTATCATTGTATATTATAGATATGAGTATGATATATGATACAGTATCATTGTATATTATAGGTATGAGTATGATATATGATACAGTATCACTGTATATTATAGGTATGAGTATGATATATGATACAGTATAACTGTATATTATAGGTAAGAGTATGATATATGATACAGTATCACTGTATATTATAGGTATGAGTATGATATATGATACAGTATCACTGTATATTATAGATATGAGTATGATATATGATACAGTATCACTGTATTATTATAGGTATGAGTATGATATATGATACAGTATCACTGTATATTATAGATATGAGTATGATATATGATACAGTATCACTGTATTATTATAGGTATGAGTATGATATATGATACAGTATCATTGTATATTATAGGTATGAGTATGATATATGATACAGTATCACTGTATATTATAGGTAAGAGAGTATGATATATGATACAGTATCACTGTATATTATAGGTATGAGTATGATATATGATACAGTATCACTGTATATTATAGATATGAGTATGATATATGATACAGTATCACTGTATTATTATAGGTATGAGTATGATATATGATACAGTATCATTGTATATTATAGGTAAGAGAGTATGATATATGATACAGTATAACTGTATATTATAGGTAAGAGTATGATATATGATACAGTATCACTGTATATTATAGATATGAGTATGATATATGATACAGTATCACTGTATATTATAGGTATGAGTATGATATATGATACAGTATCACTGTATATTATATATATGAGTATGATATATGATACAGTATAACTGTATATTATAGGTATGAGTATGATATATGATACAGTATCACTGTATATTATAGGTATGAGTATGATATATGATACAGTATCACTGTATATTATAGATATGAGTATGATATATGATACAGTATCACTGTATATTATAGATATGAGTATGATATATGATACAGTATCACTGTATATTATAGATATGAGTATGATATATGATACAGTATCACTGTATATTATAGGTATGAGTATGATATATGATACAGTATCACTGTATATTATAGATATGAGTATGATATATGATACAGTATCACTGTATTATTATAGGTATGAGTATGATATATGATACAGTATCACTGTATATTATAGATATGAGTATGATATATGATACAGTATCACTGTATTATTATAGGTATGAGTATGATATATGATACAGTATCATTGTATATTATAGGTATGAGTATGATATATGATACAGTATCACTGTATATTATAGGTAAGAGAGTATGATATATGATACAGTATCACTGTATATTATAGGTATGAGTATGATATATGATACAGTATCACTGTATATTATAGATATGAGTATGATATATGATACAGTATCACTGTATTATTATAGGTATGAGTATGATATATGATACAGTATCATTGTATATTATAGGTAAGAGAGTATGATATATGATACAGTATAACTGTATATTATAGGTAAGAGTATGATATATGATACAGTATCACTGTATATTATAGATATGAGTATGATATATGATACAGTATCACTGTATATTATAGGTATGAGTATGATATATGATACAGTATCACTGTATATTATATATATGAGTATGATATATGATACAGTATAACTGTATATTATAGGTATGAGTATGATATATGATACAGTATCACTGTATATTATATATATGAGTATGATATATGATACAGTATAACTGTATATTATAGGTATGAGTATGATATATGATACAGTATCACTGTATATTATAGGTATGAGTATGATATATGATACAGTATCACTGTATATTATAGATATGAGTATGATATATGATACAGTATCACTGTATATTATAGATATGAGTATGATATATGATACAGTATCACTGTATATTATAGGTATGAGTATGATATATGATACAGTATCATTGTATATTATAGGTATGAGTATGATATATGATACAGTATCACTGTATATTATAGGTATGAGTATGATATATGATACAGTATCACTGTATATTATAGATATGAGTATGATATATGATACAGTATCACTGTATTATTATAGGTATGAGTATGATATATGATACAGTATAACTGTATATTATAGGTATGAGTATGATATATGATACAGTATCACTGTATATTATAGGTAAGAGAGTATGATATATGATACAGTATCACTGTATTATTATAGGTATGAGTATGATATATGATACAGTATCATTGTATATTATAGATATGAGTATGATATATGATACAGTATCATTGTATATTATAGGTATGAGTATGATATATGATACAGTATCACTGTATATTATAGGTATGAGTATGATATATGATACAGTATAACTGTATATTATAGGTAAGAGTATGATATATGATACAGTATCACTGTATATTATAGGTATGAGTATGATATATGATACAGTATCACTGTATATTATAGATATGAGTATGATATATGATACAGTATCACTGTATTATTATAGGTATGAGTATGATATATGATACAGTATAACTGTATATTATAGGTATGAGTATGATATATGATACAGTATCACTGTATATTATAGGTAAGAGAGTATGATATATGATACAGTATCACTGTATTATTATAGGTATGAGTATGATATATGATACAGTATCATTGTATATTATAGGTATGAGTATGATATATGATACAGTATCACTGTATATTATAGATATGAGTATGATATATGATACAGTATCACTGTATATTATAGATATGAGTATGATATATGATACAGTATCACTGTATATTATAGGTATGAGTATGATATATGATACAGTATAACTGTATATTATAGGTAAGAG
Organism: Bugulina stolonifera; assembly: GCA_935421135.1. Lineage (NCBI taxonomy): Eukaryota > Metazoa > Bryozoa > Gymnolaemata > Cheilostomatida > Bugulidae > Bugulina > Bugulina stolonifera. The sequence goes on from OW285187.1 coordinate 35,999,395, forward strand.
AGTATGATATATGATACAGTATAACTGTATATTATAGGTAAGAGTATGATATATGATACAGTATCACTGTATATTATAGATATGAGTATGATATATGATACAGTATCACTGTATATTATAGGTATGAGTATGATATATGATACAGTATCACTGTATATTATATATATGAGTATGATATATGATACAGTATAACTGTATATTATAGGTATGAGTATGATATATGATACAGTATCACTGTATATTATAGGTATGAGTATGATATATGATACAGTATCACTGTATATTATAGATATGAGTATGATATATGATACAGTATCACTGTATATTATAGATATGAGTATGATATATGATACAGTATCACTGTATATTATAGGTAAGAGTATGATATATGATACAGTATCACTGTATATTATAGATATGAGTATGATATATGATACAGTATCACTGTATATTATAGGTAAGAGTGCACCGGCGGAGGAAAGCAAACCTGTAGAGGCTCCCCCTGTTGGTGTAATGTCCACCATATCCAATCTAATACCTTTCAACCCAGTGGACACTGGAGACCAGGACGACGATGATGATGACTGGAACGTCTAAGTAGTTTACTTCCACTTCCTGTTACACTCAGGTGACAACATGTCCGCCTGCAGTCATTCAACTTTGCTCAATAAGTTATTCATGTCTACTTACTTTATGCACTGTGTAAGCCACAAGATAGGGACAGCTACTAGTGCTAAAGAGATTAGTAGTTATATATTTATATACTGTATAGTGTACCATACAGTAGACTACTGCAATACATTGATATTATTATATTCTATTCTGATGGTTATAATATATTAGATTCGAACTAATTATACAGTAATACAATATGACAATGAAATGTAGCTACATTATACATTGTACTCGGTGATCTAGTCATGTACATGCAGTCTGAGCAGGTAAATGTTCTATTTCATGATAATATACATGAATTGTGGAGATTGAGCTTCTAAATCTACAGTACTTAGTGTCTACATGTGCTTCTACATGTACAGTACTCAGTGTCTACATGTGCTTCTACATCTACACTATGTACATGTACATGTATTACAGTCATCTACACTATGTACATGTATTACAGTCATCTACACTATGTACATGTATTACAGTCATCTACACTATGTACATGTATTACAGTCACCTACACTAAGTGTAGGTGACTGTAATACATGTACATAGTGTAGATGACTGTAATACATACATGTAGTCTACATGTATGTATATGTAGTTTACTTGATAAAGAAGATCATAGGAGGTTAGAATATACTAGATTAATGTGATAGATTGGAACAGAGATTTCAAATGAAGACCCCACCCCAGTGTCATAGTTTCATCATGTCCCTGTAGCACTTGCATGTAGATTACTATTATTGTATCATTATCCTGGTAAGTAAAGGAGCAACTGCATCATGGGTGAGTGAATGGAACAGGATATTGTCACCTTGTAGCTGTTGCCATGGATACACCCCCAAACAACTTATTGCAATTCATTGTAAATATTATACTAATAGATTACATAGATTAAATTAATACGAGATAATTCTTATATACATGTACATTCTTATTTATAATAATATTGGCCTATCTATCATGTGTTATCATCATGATTATAAGAGATCACTATTAGTTGATACAAAGGGGGCGGGGCTTTGTCAGGTCGTGTCAAAATGTATATGTATATAACTATAGATGATGCTTGACTGAATTCACTTCATATATGAGCAGGTAGTTACAAGGTGTTTGCTGGACCTATACTAGGTAAATATGGGAGACAGTTCAAATAAATCATCTGTCAAGGTATGTGCAATGCAGACATTTAATAGTGTTCTACTTTTTGCTGGTAGTATGTTGCATAATGTCTCTGAGTACATTATATAAATGTTAGTTGTGCATGTCTCTCTGTATATCCTATATAGTATATACTATATATCTGCAAGTACTTACAGAAGATGCTGTCATAAATGTCCTAGGGAGTATGAGCAGGTACTTGCTTTAAATACATGCTCTCATGGCAATGTAAGTGAATAATTGTATTCAATGTATGATGCTCATCTTTGATCAGCAGCATCATACATGTACATATGCATACAGTGTGATATTCATGTACATATATATGCATACAGTGTGATATACATGTACATATGCATACAGTGTGATATTCAGGTGTGTACAGTGTAATATGCATGTGTATAAAGTATGATATATATAATATATTATTTATATTATAACCTTTTTAGGCTACAAATGTCACATTTCAAAGTCATCACGTGACCCGTACAAAGAGAGGTCAGGTTTTGGGACAAAAAGGCGGGTTCAGGGGTTGCACAGTCTGGCTGACTGGTAGGTACATGATTGTACATTATACAGTAGTAACACCAGTGTAATGTGTATATATTACTAGGGTTTATACATGTATACAGAACTGTTTGTTACAGTGTATTTTTTATAGTAAAGTCAGGTAGACATACCTGTCCCTATATCAATACCCTCTCAGTACAATAGCAGTTGACAACATGGCATTGTTTAACTAATATCTTATTCAGTTAGCTTGTGATACCAGACTCCACAACCAGTACAAGGAGTGGATAGCCATGTATGTGACCTTCATCCAATAACCTAAACCCTAACCATGTTGTAGTAAATCTCATCCAGCTTCTGTAGTCTTGTCTGTGCTCTACAGATGGGTTGAGCATGCAGTGCAATATAATAAGTTACATACATCCATATGTACAAATACTGTATATGATGGTACTGTATCTACTGATATAGTAACAACTGACAATACATTATATAATGTACCCCCATTACTAACTCACCGCATGCCTTCTCTACCCGTAGGTCTCTCTGGAGCAGGGAAGACTACAATAGGCTTTGCTCTAGAAGAATACCTCGTATCCAGGGGAATTCCCGCTTACGTACTCGATGGTGATAATGTCAGGACCGGGCTGAATAAGAACCTTGGCTTCTCGCCAGCTGATAGAGAGGAAAATATTAGGAGAATATCTGAAGTAGCGAAACTGTTCGCAGACGGAGGGATTGTCTGCATTACATCTTTCATATCTCCCTATAGAAAGGTTGGCGTACTAACACATCATATCCTGTGTACGTGGCACCGTATACTTGAACATACGTGGCACCGTATACTTAAACATACATGGCACCGTATACTTGAACATACGTGGCACCGTATACTTGAACATACGTGGCACCGTATACTTGAATATACGTGCCGCTACATTATCAAACTCACTGGTCTGCTTAATTATATTATTTATTCTTCTGTATTTCTCTGATGCACAAGGTGGGCCCATCTGTGTGAAATCAAAACACTAATATATATGTAATTGTCATTCTATAGTTGGTATTCCAGTATTACATGAAATGATTTAATCTGCATGACTAGTGGATCTGCTAATATTATATTCTTATGTATGATCTGTGTTGTCAGCCTACGCCTATCATACCTACAACAGCACAAGTACAGTGTATAATATGCACTAGTAGCTACCTTATCTATATAGGACATACTCACATGTGAAGGGCACAAGTCACTATGGTCCAACTACATCTTTAATGGAGGCCGGGTTTTCCTGTGACTACGCATGTACATAATTATACAAATGTAGTCAGATGTTCACCTTGGGTCTATTGTAGAAACAGATTTACTGTAGTACATACTATATACATTTATCCTGTACATACTATATAAATGTATGTGTATAGTATGTACATGCATGTATATACTATATACATACATGTACATGTATATACTATAATATATACATGTATGTACTATGTACATACATGTATATAGTATGTACACAGAGTGCGCTAGCAGTGTAAGTGTGCTCTTATGTACTGTATATATGAAGGTAGAGCTGGTGGGGTTTGGATCAGCACCACCAATTACAGTAATCTATCCACCTCTTACTCACTTACTATAATCCTGCTAATCTCTACTAATTAGACCTACTTTAGATGGATTAGTGGGGATAATCCGGGCCAGGCGTATCTGTGGTACTAACTCCACTATCAAGTGGTTCCCTGTACACTGTTTATGGTTTTACTGACTGATATGGCCACAATTCATATATTATTATGGATTTGCATGTCCAGTGTATGTATCTACAATGTATGTATATACATGTACAAAATTGTACTGTATATGTATACATACACTGTATATCATTATATGTATATATATACACTGTATATCATTATATGTATACATACACTGTATATCATTATATGTATATATATACACTGTATATCATTATATGTATATATATACACTGTATATCATTATATGTATACATATACACTGTATATCATTATATGTATACATATAATGATATACAGTGTATATGTATACATATAATGATATACAGTGTATATGTATACATATACACTGTATATCATTATATGTATACATATACACTGTATATCATTATATGTATACATACACTGTATATCATTATATGTATACATATACACTGTATATCATTATATGTATACATATACACTGTATATCATTATATGTATATATATACACTGTATATCATTATATGTACACATATACACTGTATATCATTATATGTATACATATACACTGTATATCATTATATGTATACATATACACTGTATATCATTATATGTATACATATACACTGTATATCATTATATGTATACATACACTGTATATCATTATACAATGTATGTATACATATACACTGTATATCATTATATGTATACATACACTGTATATCATTATATGTATACATATACACTGTATATCATTATATGTATACATATACACTGTGTATCATTATATGTATACATATAATATATATGTATGTCATTATATGCATATCTTCCAGGACAGAAACACAGCTCGGGAACTACATCAACAGTGGAACTTGCCGTTCTTTGAGATCCATGTGAACACTCCTCTCGACGTCTGTGAGGAGAGAGATGTCAAAGGCTTGTACGCTAAGGCTAGGGCTGGACAAATTAAAGGTATAGTTACTATAGTAGGTCATCTAATTAAAGGTGCACTACACACCATACAAATAGTGTACATACACATACTCACTATTGCTTTAGAAATGAATTGTCAGTTGAATAGGAGTGAGGTGTGGCCATACAACCCACTCCTTAGCTTAAATTCTATGCTCATAATATAATATAATCAGTGCATATTTTGTTTGTGAATGAACTATGGACAGATGATTTACTTGTACATGTATATGGATATAACCAGTGTAATACTACACTACATGCACCTTTTACCTGCCTATTACCTGCGTCACTATAATTTATAGTATTTTATTGTTTCATAATGGCCAGTGGACAATGGACTTGGCATTGTCATAGTGTAACATAACACTGGCTTGGGGATTGTTATATATACAAATTATAATAAATATGTAAAGTATAATACGAATGTAAATAAATACTCACACCCTGTTGTGACAACACTAGCGTATGTCTATGGTATATTGTATACTATAAACTACATCTACACATACACATGTGCTGTATATCATATACAATATACATAGTAGCCTACATACATGTACATGTATGTATTAGGATAGCCTTAGCTACTTGTATTACATGTATATATTGTGTGACACGTCTTAGGATAGCCTTAGCTACTTGTATTACATGTATATATTGTGTGACACGTCTTAGGATAGCCTTAGCTACTTGTATTACATGTACATATATAGTGTGGGACACGTCTTAGGATAGCCTTAGCTACATGTATATATTATACTGGGTGATATATTACTCACAGGGTTTACTGGTATAGACTCGGCCTACGAGGCCCCTGAGAATCCAGAGCTAACTGTCTGTACAGTGACTCACTCTGTCAACCAGTGTGTACAGAACTGTGTCAACATTCTGGAGAAAAATGTAAGAATAGACAAGTATTATATTTATTATATAACTGTATCTATTCCAAATATAAGCGAGAACAAAAGTAACAGAACAGCAGATCTAGACAGTACTGTCTGTTGGTTAGCTTCACTTATCTACACTTATCACTTGATCAACAATTGTATCAACAGTTGTGTCAACAGTTGTGTCAACAGTTGTATCAACAGTTGTATAGTAGTGTTGTATATAATATAGCATGTCATGTCTACAGTATTTACACTTACCATCTACAGCTTACATGTTAGAATTTGGTACTGTTTGTATTATACATTCATCAGACACAAAACTAGTGTCCCACTCACCGTCACTAGTGTCCCGCTCACCGTCACTAGTGTCCCACTCACCGTCACTAGTGTCCCACTCACCGTCACTAGTGTCCCGCTCACCGTCACTAGTGTCCCGCTCACCGTCACTAGTGTCCCACCCACCGTCACTAGTGTCCCACCCACCGTCACTAGTGTCCCACTCACCGACACTAGTGTCCCACCCACCGTCACTAGTGTCCCACTCACCGTCACTAGTGTCCCACTCACCGACACTAGTGTCCCACCCACCGTCACTAGTGTCCCGCTCACCGTCACTAGTGTCCCACTCACCGTCACTAGTGTCCCACCCACCGTCACTAGTGTCCCACTCACCGTCACTAGTGTCCCACTCACCGACACTAGTGTCCCACCCACCGTCACTAGTGTCCCGCTCACCGTCACTAGTGTCCCACCCACCGTCACTAGTGTCCCACTCACCGTCACTAGTGTCCCGCTCACCGTCACTAGTGTCCCACTCACCGTCACTAGTGTCCCACTCACCGTCACTAGTGTCCCGCTCACCGTCACTAGTGTCCCGCTCACCGTCACTAGTGTCCCACCCACCGTCACTAGTGTCCCACCCACCGTCACTAGTGTCCCACCCACCGTCACTAGTGTCCCGCTCACCGTCACTAGTGTCCCACTCACCATCACTAGTGTCCCACCCACCGTCACTAGTGTCCCACTCACCGTCACTAGTGTCCCACTCACCGTCACTAGTGTCCCGCTCACCGTCACTAGTGTCCCACCCACCGTCACTAGTGTCCCACCCACCGTCACTAGTGTCCCACCCACCGTCACTAGTGTCCCGCTCACCATCACTAGTGTCCCACTCACCGTCACTAGTGTCCCACCCACCGTCACTAGTGTCCCACTCACCGACACTAGTGTCCCACCAACCGTCACTAGTGTCCCACCCACCGTCACTAGTGTCCCACCCACCGTCACTAGTGTCCCACCCACCGTCACTAGTGTCCCGCTCACCGTCACTAGTGTCCCACTCACCGTCACTAGTGTCCCACCCACCGTCACTAGTGTCCCACTCACCGTCACTAGTGTCCCACTCACCGTCACTAGTGTCCCGCTCACCGTCACTAGTGTCCCACTCACCGTCACTAGTGTCCCACCCACCGTCACTAGTGTCCCACCCACCGACACTAGTGTCCCACCCACCGTCACTAGTGTCCCACCCACCGACACTAGTGTCCCACCCACCGACACTAGTGTCCCACCCACCGACACTAGTGTCCCACCCACTGTCATGACAATCTCATCCTAAATGTGGTGATAAACTCTTTTGTAATATTCTGAGTGTTTTCTAAATAACAAATGTCTGTTTGACATGATATTTCCTGTCTCTCGGTACGATGGCTGTATTAATCGTGTATCATCGTTAGTATTAATTTATTGTATGCTCTGTTCAGGAAATCGTGCCCAGATCTGCCATGGAGTGTGTGGATGAACTATTTGTTGGGGCTAATGAATACGATGCAGTGTGTAAAGAGGCAGATCGTCTGCCCTCTGTAGAAATGACAAAGTTGGATACTCAGTGGCTGCAGGTTCTCTCTGAGGGATGGGCCACGCCCCTCAAAGGTTTCATGAAGGAGAGGGAGTATCTACAGAGTCAGCACTTTGGCTGCCTTCTGGATAGTAAGTAGTTAGATGGTGGCCTCCTACCCCCCCCCCCCCCCATCTAAAAGCTGGATGGGAACTTAAGCCTGTCACTACAACTTGAACCCCATCTAATATAGAATGAGGGCTATCTATGCCAAATACCTACAGATGCTGTTTTATGCCTGTACCCTCATAGTAGTGCACTGCCAAGTAGCTTGCATCTCTCTCATTACTAGTGTTGCGGCATACCATACCACACACTGCCTACAGCTTTTATCCTTTACCTTGTTGTGATTATTCTCTTGGTAACAGAATTTAGTGTAAGCTGTGAGGTGGTAGCCCAGGCTAGGTTTCATATGAGATGAAGTCCAAGCTAGATCTAGTGTGAGGTGGTAGCCCAAGTAGGGTGTAGTATGAGCTGTGAGCCCAGGCCGAGTTGATATTAAAATAATATGATGGGTATGCCCAGCTTTATGTTTCCTGTTTTCAACTTTCAGATGGAGTAAAAAACCAATCGGTGCCCATAGTTCTGCCAGTGAGCTCTGCCGATAAGGACAGGCTAATGGCTACAGGAAGTGACATCACTCTTAGGTATGAGGGTAAAGCCTTGGCCGTTATGAGACAGCCCGAGTTCTTTGAACATCGCAAAGAAGAGCGGTGAGTAATAGATAATCTTATATGGATATACATGCATAGTGGAGAGCATACCCACGAGTATACATCTATTAGTATATTATTAGTATCATAACACAATAATAGCTTGTGAACCAGAGAAAGCCTTCTAGTAACAGGACAGAACCTAAATTATTGTATTATGTATACACTATAATAATCTATCTACTATAGTTATATCAGTATGTGAAATTCTATACCAGTTTTACAAATCTCAACGTAGGAGAACAACTACACACATTAAAGTAAAGTCTGTTGGTCCACGAGCTACATTTATAACTTGACAGGTAGATACTAGATTGTGCAAGATGTCTTGAGTGCAGTTATATATGGATAGTTTATGACACGCCAACGACTCATGCATGACAAAGACTGTAGAATTCTACGATACATGGTCTTTAGTGTTTGGATAATTCCCCTGCTGACTGCTCAGACTGGTGCTGACTCTCAGCTGTTTGCTGGCAGCATGTCATCAGGAACAACTGCTGACACTCATCTCTCTCTATCAGCCTCCAGTACCTCATTTCTTAGAACACTCATTGTTTGTGTTTACTATTGTACTATTGTCAGCAGTTCACTCCATATACATGTACATCTATATTCTCACATCATTCTTCATGTATCTAGCATTCCATAGAGATACAGCAGCTGCCTCCTCTCTTCCTCTTGTATCACTACTTCCTCTTCTTAATCTCTCACTTAAAACTGTCTGAAATTAGACTTTGTTGTGCTGGCCTACATGTACACCGTATTGGCTACACGATAATTTAGCCTACTCCAACTTGTGGTTGGGGGAGGAGGTACATCATAGTGTGCCCCCAGCATATTTTATTTAAATATTTTTTACAAAACAAAGCTAATTTGAACTCCATGATCTACATTTTATGCAAATATTCAAATTCTTTTGCAAGTTTTAAAGAACAATAACCCAGTAACATAGTAACATAGTAACATATGCTTGTATACAGATGCCAACCCATACTAACTAAGTAAATAACAAAGTGGTCTTCCATGACAGGCATATATTCAACAAACAAGTTGGAGTCATTTGAATTTATACCTGATAGTATAATATACTCATACATCTACATGTATATTCAGTGTAAGGGGGTTTGGCCATTTTTTTATATAAGGTTGCTGAGCTGGTGTAGTGGTAGCATGTTCTGTTCACTGTGCTAGGCGATTAGGTGCCGTAGAGGCCCCGGGTTCAAACCCCAGTCAGGGACTGGTATTTTCATAGATTTGAAACAAGTCACTGACTGCTCAAAAAACTAACTCCTTGCATCACTATATACAGTGTAGTTTTACAATAATGTTAATCCAATGTTAGGTTTTCATGTCAATTGGGCTATTTAAGTATTTATGTTAACGTAGTGTTGATAAGCCTCTCTTCCATGATGGTATTGGTTGTACGTTAATGTTGAGTGTGGGTTGAGGTGGTTGTCACCAAACATTTTCATATATCGCCAGTGGGTCTATTGAACTTGAACTATATTCTATTATTGTATAATATCTAGATGTGCTCGACAGTTTGGTACAACCAACAAGAATCATCCATACATAAAGATGATCTACGAGAGTGGTGATTGGTTGGTTGGTGGGGATATCCAGGTGCTAGAGCGAATCAAATGGAACGACGGGTTGGACAAATACAGATACACTCCTAATGAGCTGAGGGAAATGTTTAGAGAATTAAATGTGAGTTTTAATTAGTAACAGGGTGTTATCTAATCACACAACGTTGTGTGGAATGCAGACTCCTGAGTTACGTGTTGTACAGTTTGACTTTTAATTACCTCCCACTTATTTGGTATTGGATTTGTTAAATGCTTAGCAGATATATTGAGTTAATGTCACCAGCTACTAAATTACTTATTGATTTCATTTAACCATGTGGATAATGTACACTGCAGGCCGATGCAGTCTTTGCTTTCCAGCTGCGTAACCCAATCCATAACGGTCACGCTTTGCTGATGCAAGATACAAGGCGTAAGCTATTGGAGAGGGGGTATAAGAACCCCACCTTGCTTCTTCACCCGTTAGGAGGCTGGACTAAGGATGATGATGTACCTTTGCCAGTAAGAATGCAACAACATGCTGCCATATTGAAGGACGGTGTGTTAGACCCCGCCTCTACTGTCGTTGCAATATTCCCTTCACCCATGATGTATGCTGGACCTACTGAGGTACGTACCAGCTGCTACTAGGCACTAGGTGTCACTAGTAAATCAACTATCTGTAACCAAATGCAGAACAACAAAACATGTTGTCTGTTTTTAAGTTCAGATTGGCCAAAATAATATAACTTTATACTGTATAGATACACATACATGTAGATAGGTTCATGTAACATTTGCATATATACATGGCATGGTAAATAGTGTATATCATGTAGCTATTGCTTGTTTCAGGTACAGTGGCATGCCAAGGCAAGGATGTCAGCTGGTGCCAATTTCTACATAGTGGGAAGGGACCCTGCAGGTATGCCCCATCCAGATGGAGGAAAGGATTTGTATGAGGCTACGCATGGGAGCAAGGTGAGTCACTGTGAACCAAGAAGACAGCTCCATACTTAAGTCCATGTACCTGTGTTCTATTAGTGCAATAGTTTTTGGAGTTTAGAAACCTGGATTAGCTATTATTAGGTATATGTTGTATATAGTACAATGATTTTTCAATGCAAGCATTTTATCAATCCAGAGTTGTTCCCTCTCTCACTGATTGATACAAAGGTCACCATTACTACGTCAGCTTTGATTTCTCTTCATTGGCTGATGGTTGTTAGCTACAGACACACATAAATAAAATCATAACGATTTGTAACAACAGGTGCTGACCATGGCTCCTGGGCTCACTCAACTGGAGATTGTACCCTTCAGAGTGGCAGCTTATAACAAGGTCAAGTCAGCCATGGACTTCTTTGACCCGAGTAAGAAAGAGGACTTTGAGTTTATATCTGGTACTAAGATGAGAGGTATGGCCAGGAATGGTGTCACTCCACCAGATGGTTTCATGGCTCCGTCTGCCTGGAAGGTTATGTGCGATTACTACCAGTCATTGCCTAAACAAACCTAACGTGTGTGCACTACTAGACCTATATCTACATGCTCTACTAGACCTACATCTACAAATCTACAGTGTCTACGGATCACTAGTCCTAGGGCTACTACCATAACACTATTGTAGCTAATCCAATATTTATTAATCTACCTACATGTACATGCATTACATAACAGCATCATTATATTATTGAACTATAAATTATTTTATTGCTTTTCACATAAATCTACACAATAGAAAAAAACAACATATTACTGAATATATGCCAAGTACCATAAATATCTGTTCACTAGATATTGCACACTCATCAATTTTATACAAAATAATAGTAAATACTTTACTCAGCATTATTATATAAACATCAAAATTATAAAAAATGAGACTACCAAGTACACATAAATTATAGCTAGATGTTTCTATACATACAGTTTGACTCGGCTCCCAGAGCTAAAGCTACACAGGCCCTGTATAGCTAATAGAGTTGGAGAATAAAATATAAAAAATGGCAAGCCTGAATAGTAAAAATACCCCGTCTTATGCAAAACAAATATAAAATTGATTGTATACATACAAGTACTCAGTGTAAGTAAATTTATAATATATATATAGTATATTATAATAATATATTATATTAATATATAGTATATTATGAAGAGTGAGCACTATATTATATTTATATATACATGCTGATATTATGGCTAGTTAGACCTGAGCTCTCTCCTAGTATATGATATGGTCCATTTCATATTGTAGCATGATAGTTATTGTAATATGCTATGCAGAGTTTGGAGTTATCACACCTTGTCATGGGGAATCTCTTCTTGTTCTACTTGCACTGCTAGACTCTTGGTAGATTCTAGAATAAATAGATTAATTATGGATAGGGGTACACATAACTTACGTTAAAGTTGCAAAGTTACATTGAAGTTACACTAAAGCAGTCTAAGCTATTTAATAACTAATGTATATACGTGTAGAAGTTGTATGCTTCTACCAAGGGGGTGACTGACTGACTGAATCTTACTTGGTTTAGTGTTCATCTGCTTCTTTCTCTGAGACTTAGGATAGGGTTTCCTGGGTACAAACACCACACTGCTGTCAGTGCTGTAGCCATTATAGGGACTAGACGATCGTACAGGAAGCTGCTGGGCTCGTTGCCTCCGCTTTTGGCGCTGTCGATCTACAACAGGCAATGTTTTGTGGTTGGGTTAGTCTATCTACAGAGTTTTGTACGTGCCACAGTCTGTAAGATTTACAACATGCCAATACCAATGGTGTTCTACATGCCAATACCAATGGTGTTCTACATGCCAATACCAATGGTGTTCTACATGTCAATACCAATGGTGTTCTACATGTCAATACCAATGGTGTTCTACATGTCAATACCAATGGTGTTCTACATGCCAATACCAATGGTGTTCTACATGCCAATACCAATGGTGTTCTACATGTCAATACCAATGGTGTTCTACATGTCAATACCAATGGTGTTCTACATGTCAATACCAATGGTGTTCTACATGTCAATACCAATGGTGTTCTACATGTCAATACCAATGGTGTTCTACATGTCAATACTAATGGTGTTCTACATGTCAATACCAATGGTGTTCTACATGTCAATACCAATGGTGTTCTACATATCAATACCAATGGTGTTCTACATGTCAATACCAATGGTGTTCTACTCACCTGATTTGCTGTCTTCACTACCAGAGCGAGACTGTGCTCCATGGACTCCCTGAGTTGGCCCTTCAGCTGAACTAGCAGCAGACCCTTGTTCCCTGGCTAACATGGGGGTTTCCTCTGCCCCCTCCCCATCTTCTATATCTTCATCTTCAACTACATTGTATAACACCACAGGTTAAACTTTATATGGAACTTATATGGATGTGATACAATGTACACATCATAAGAGCAATGCACAGAGTAGGATATGAATACCAGCCCTACCCACCTCATCATTGGATACTAGTGACACAGTTTAGACATGCAGTTAGTAGTTGATGTACATCTGGTTTATAGATATTTATACCGTGAATTCCATCCAAAGAACAAATTCCATAAAAAAGGTGCAGGTGGGACAGCTAGTGTAACGTGTATAAGGTAGATAGTTGTGTGTAGTACAACATGTATCAGTAGGTACATATATGTGTATGTGTATTGTATTGGGGTACCTGTGTGCTGTAGCTGCTGCTGTAGCTGCTGTTGGAGGTGCTGGTGGGGGGCGTGGTTAGGGTCCCATATCATCGACCAGTGTTGATCGCTCCATGGCTCATCGTACTCTGTGTGTTCAGCACACGATAAGCACAGCTCGTGGGAATGTTCTGAAGAAGGGAGTGAGTTATGTCTACCACCAGGTGGTGCTTGTGTGTCTGTATGAGGATACTGAGCCGAGTGCAGATGGGCAGGCATTGAGTGCTGATGACTAATTAGAGGTTTATGACTGTCTACATGCTGCATAGAGTGGTGTTGGTGGTGGTGCGCTGTGATTGGCTGCTGTTGCTGCCCTCTCATCCGTTGCTGCTGCTGCTGGTGGTGTTGTAAGAGAGGAGGTATCCCACCATATAGATTATGATCTGCTGCACACTCAAAGTGAGGCTCCGCGTAATCATGGGAGTCACTGCTATGACCATGCGGTGAGCAAATATTATACGGCTGGTACGAATGTTTACACTCTGCTCTAGGCATGCTGGGATATGTCGTCTGATATTCATTGCTCCCAGGAAATGAATGTATATGTGGTAGAGTAGGATTATAAACACGGCCCTGATTGTCCAGTGTATACTGAGCTCGGGGTGGGCCCACACCCATCCCGCTGTTGTGATAACCCCTATGGCAAGTGTGGCAATGAGCCGTTCCCATACGTGGCATAGTGCCAAGGAGTGCAGCAGGCTGACCTTGTCTGGCAGACGTGTGAAAGTTAGCAGGAGTCGTGTCTGCAGTGGAAGCACCTGGTGGGGGTGGATAAAGAGGAGGAGGGGGAAGCATGTCAGTAAATGATGGAAGTACGGGTGGGGATGCCCTCTCCCCACTACTATTACTAATAGCCCCAGTTCTACAAGCATTATTATCAGTACAGCTAGATTCACTGCCATGGTGTAAGAGATTGGTGTTAAGTGTAGCGTGTGGACTCTCCTTTGGGATCCCAGTCTCGTCCTACAGGGGAGATAACTTTCATGTATGTCATACAATGATGTATGGCTATTACAGTACTCACCCTAATAGTGTGCTACCTACATGTAGTGTACTTGGTGAATATATGCACATGTATTCAGTATTCACTTGGTATACAACTATTGGTAATGGATAATATGAACAGAATGAATAATGTAGCAATGACTATGAATATGGCCTCTTACAGTCTAAATGCGGACGGTTGTACATGAACAGCTACTGATGCTGTAGCATAATGCAAGACGTGACCTTAGAGTTGTCTTCCCTTTCACAACTCCATTGTGTTGAGAAGACAACTGCAACCATAACACTGTCAACCTGTCCGACCAAAGCACTAATAGATAAAGAGTGTACTACTGCTCACCCTTTCAGGCATGTTGTTCAGTATAACTGTGGTAGCGTAGGGGCCGGTGGACATGGAGTCAGACTTGTTATAGAAAGTCTTCAACTGCGGCTCATCATAGTTGTCCATGTTGAGGTGGTCTTCATTGTAACTCGTGTAGAATTTGCTGGACTCGGCACCTGCGTGTTGTGAGACCGAGTGAGGGTGGCTGCCAGAAGCTTGCTGTGAGTCTAAATACAGGACATTTATATATTACAGCACAACAATTCACAGTACTAACTGAAGGACAAAACACATGACAATCGGTGTAGTCATTGTAATACTAATACAATGTGTTACCATGCAACTAGTGCTCTACCTGAGTGTTACCATGCAATTAGGTACTCACTTGCTGTGTGGTCAAGTTGATACTGTAGAAAGAGACCGTTAGAGCTGGACGTGGGCTGAAGAGCAACTACAAGCAGAACGTACTGAGTGGACAGGTGGACACAGACCATGTCATGCAACAGCCAAGTCCACGTGCACATGCAGTAATAATATATAATATATAGATGTAGGCTATCAACCAATGGGATATTCAACTAATAACAATAATATGTCACACAGAAATAATAAACTGCTGCAGTATGTGCAACTAAATATTCGTGCATCAGTTGGCATGCTAGTCAGCAAACACATATATTACATAATATAAAATGTACATGTACATGCGTGTACCTACAGCATACATACATACATGTACCCATACATATATATGTACTCATATCAATGTATACCAGCAGTAGCAATGTATACTCTCTCACCTGATACCGTGTCACCGTTTACGCTCTGTTTGTTAGCTTTACGTCGCGCCCTGTGTCGTCTGCACAGGCATATGATGAGTATACAGAGGACTACCCACACAAGACCACCCAGAGCACCAATAACTGTGTGCTTCCACCATGTGCTGTCCTCCTGCTTATCATCATCTGCGTAGAGAGATAGAGCATTATGTAGTACGCACATACCAACAGAGACTTGATAGCATTGCACATGCTCACCGCTTACACACATTGTAGAAGTTGAATATATCCATCACTACACGTGTGTATGTATCGCTACACATGTGTATGTATCACTACACGTGTGTATGTATCGCTACACGTGTGTATGTATCGCTACACTGTGTATGTATCACTACACGTGTGTATATATCACTACACTGTGTATATATCGCTACACTGTGTATCATAATATCTATCACCACAGGTCTGGACAGTTAAGTACAATTATATGAGGCACTACTACTAGTAATGGACACAGTATACTATATAGTGTATAGTGTGTACTTACATATAGCCTTAATAGGCCACTTGCGACTAGTAGGGCCTGTACCAACACTAGTTGAGGCAGCCACCCCTATCTTATATTCTGTGTTCCTATTGAGGTTCTCTAAGGCTACGTTAGTTATATTAGCATAGACTGGGAAACTCTTGCTTAGCTGTGGATCCTCTGCTTCACATACAATCTGTAAGCACACCAGTGGTATAGGAGTTGTCTACCCTAAGTATTATGGCCATGAGAGAGAGGAGAGCACAACTCCCCAACATGATAGCTACAGTACAGACACGCTGTATAGCACAGTATGATTTTAGTATAATCAGATAGTCTCTTTTGTGTTTGGGTTTACTAGACTAGGTGGTGGGTGGCTAGGGTTGGGGGGGGGGTACTGTGAACTGTGGACTTACCACATAGCCTGTGATCACGCCATTCTGGTGACTAAACTTGGGGGGATCCCAGCTCACTTGTATAGTATTTGAGTCTATCTCCTTGACCTTCACATCTAGAGGTGGACCAGATGGTGCTATAAACATAATAAGCACAAGTAAGTGTACATATACATGTAGGCTATGCTACCCAAAATGCAGTACCCACAAGAAGTAGCCTACCCATAATGCAGTAGGCCTACTCACAAGAAGCACCCACATATTACACTGAAACTGTTGCATTGAAAGAGGTTGAGAACTTTGGTTCAGTGAATTTCACACCTTTTAAATACGCTTTGCTGTAAATATACAGTATTGCTAAGGTGTTCTCCCAGGCATAACTCTGAGCTGCATTGATGAGGTGTTAAACACCGAAACAGTACACTGTATGCAGATTGAGTACATAGATATATATATATAGTATATGATGTATATTTATGAGCAGTACCGTCTTCGAGAGTAGTAAAAGCCTGCACATTACTGGGACGGCCAGCATACTGATGGTAGAAAGGTGTGACCATAACATTGTATGGTGTGAACGGGTTGAGATTGCTGACTATATGGTAGTTAGACGAACTGCCATACACCTTGTCAGAGATACGATGGTTGGATAGCTTGACGTAGAAACCTTGCACCATACGCTTGTGCTGATTGGCCAGCTACAAATTATATACATTTACATTATCTCGTATGCTTGTGAGATGTGTGGGCACAGTTGATAGTCTATAATCTATAAGTCGACTAGAAGGTTTACAGGGGAACATAACTCCAGCAATATCTTATCGAAGTAGATGCATATAAGTAGACTAGATGGTTATGTGGCACAGGTGACCTATATCTGTATACCAGTGACCTATATCTATATACCAGTGACCTATATACTACATACTCTCTAAGTGAACTACATCTGTATATCAGTGACCTATATCTGTATACCAGTGACCTATAACTGTATACCAGTGACCTATATACTACATACTCTCCAAGTGACATTGACATCGGTAGAGGTTAGCACTTGCACACTCTCCAGCTCAGTCTGCATATCCTCCAGTTTACTCGTCACCTCTGATTCACTCCATGGTCGACTCAAGCTTGTTCTCTGGCCGCTAGTGCGGATGTAATCAGAGAGAGGCGACGGCTCACTAGTACCATAGGAGTTGTGAGCCCTCACCAACATAAGATATGATGTACCAGGATCTAGATTGGTGACATCAACCCAGGTGCCTGTTATACCGGTAGCTGCAGTCTGCCACCCCTACAACACACATATAGCAGTAGACCACAGGCTATGAATGAATGCAGCTGACCACTAGTACTTCACTGGGTTCACACATTAAACAGCTATTAGGAGTAAGACAGCTGACATAGGGTGAACCATTTGAATGTACATTTATACTTGAAACCCTATTGAACCTCAATGGTGCTAATTATGTTGTTTAGCAGGTGAATTTCAGTGACAACTTGTGTATAACATACTGAATGAAATACAATGGAAAAAGACTTGTATATTGATACAGTAAGATCAATGGAGCACAGGTTCTATATAATACATACATGTATACCACAGTTCAATAGTACATACAACATGTACATGTACATACAACACATGGTACTATAATATTCTACATACAATACATGGAATAGAACTTGGGAGTAGTAGTTGCCATTAATTAAGTTAGCAGTATTTAGCTAAGCCTATAATGGAATATAATATAACATGGTGATCCACAAGTCATGGTATATAAATATAGCCTAGGATAATGGAGTGCAGGTCACCCTCCCCTGGGGGATCACTAATCATAATGAAGTGATGCATCAAGTTGATGTATTGGATTAGCGGTGATGGGCAGTCCACAAGTGTATGTGGGGGGGGGGGGGGATAACACCAACTCTTACTGCCTTAACGTAATGTATACAAGTATAACCTACCTCTTTATCATCCAGTGTAAAGTACTGTACGCTATAAGTAATATCATCACTGCTACTGCTGCTAGCTCCCCAGTAGAGCTTCACTGATGTACCAGTGATATCTTGGGGCCTGGTACTCGGCTTCTCTGGTGTAGAAGGTATCAATGTCTCTACAGATCTAGTCTTAGCACCTATACCGTATACAAGTAGTACAGTAAGTCAGACAGTATCCACTAAATAATGTAGACTTTGGGAGGAAGTAGACACCAAACAATGCATCATGGGTAGGATAGAGATGTAATGAATTGTGGGTAAATATTTTCCACTGAAAATACAATCAAAGTGACTGAGTGAAATAGAGGTGTTGTAGATGCAAGTACAAAGTTTGGCTGCTGCTGCCCATCCTATGAAGAAGATAAAATACAAGATAAACACAATAATGCACTCAGTTTGGCCAACTTTGTGATAAGTCAACTCTGCCATCATTATTATCTTTTGAATCTTCCTACAGCTACTACTGCTAAACAATAGGTAGGTATGCAAGATATGCAGACATATTACGGGTGGGTGCCCTGATACCCCATGTGTACATACATAGACATAGGTACCTGGGCTAGAGCTATATACACGTACATATATAATAAAGAGTCAGTCAAAGAGTGAATAATGCATTGATTCACATCCAAATTGATTAGTGATGTATATGATGTGAACAAGTGAGTTATATTATAACACAGTATAATACAAGCTGTAGGTCAAATGAATGCTCAGCCTTTGTCTATCTTCATCTTCAACATAACCATGTTTATTAGATGATGTGTGAGTCCAGTGAGGTGCAAGTAATCGTGATTATCCCATTATCTGTGTAAATAACTCTAGAATATGTGCTGATGGTAGTGAGCAGCATAGCAAGTGCTCTCCCTCTATATACGTGTATGTAACAAGCATAGCAAGTGCTCTCCCTCTATGTACGTGTATGTAACAAGCAGAGCAAGTGCTCTCCCTCTATGTACGTGTATGTAACAAGCAGAGCAAGTGCTCTCCCTCTACGTTGACTTCTACAGGTTATATGATTGTATCTAGTGAGATGTGGCAGACATTAGACCATGATCACCGGGCAGCGTACATGCAAACCTGTACGCAGATACTTAGGTACATCTTTGTGGTATATTGTATACGCTACGTGCTACTTGCTGTGCGTTGTAATCATTTGGTGACTCACCAAGAACGTTGAGAAAAGCGGAGGCGGAGGCCTCTCCTGATTCGCTGACTGCTAAACATGTGTATTCTCCAGCATCAGTGACCTTGACATCTGTAGGTGTACAAGGTGAAGGTCACATAACTATACGTTATACAGAGTAGGAAGAGAGAAGATAACTACTATAACTACAGTATAATGGCAGGGGAGTGAGTGTATACTGTATAACCACATACATGTATAAACCCAGTAGCTACAGCATATTAGTACAATGTAGTAGCTAGTATAAGTTATCATATTATGCTAGTGGACAGCTGCTGCCGTTACTGCCACACGTCAATCACTGTCAGCACCTACTAGCTGAAGATCAATAGAGCCAATCAGCATCACTCTAGCAGTATAACGTGCTGCCGATACAGGGTGCTTTCGGCATCAATGCGATGGAAGAGCAAATAATACGATGAAATACGATGGAATAGATTTTCCAATAATGCGATGGAAATAATAATAAAAAAATAATAAAAATAATATCGCATTATTGAATATTCATCGTATTTTCATCGCATTAATTTAAATAAAAGTCACGCATTAATGCGATGGATGTTGCTATTTTTCACGTATTATTGCCGAACACCTCTTAATTATGAGAAAGGCTAGGCTGGGAATTTCCAAATGAGCTCAAATAATTAAGTCAGTCAGATTACTTTAGATTACCATCAGTTAGAGAACAAACATTACAAATAATACTACATAGCTCACTACTCAGCATTTTAAAATTATATTTGAATGTTACAAAAATATCTGCAGCTTGTTGGTTGTTGGTTCACTTGGTATCAAAATTAATCTTTGATCTACAAGTCGTAACATTCAGTCCACATGTAAATAGTGCACATTTGTATACAGCAGTCAAATCGAGCGGAGGGATCTTCATGCAAACGAATTTACCTGCACAGTATTGTGCATTAACCACATTGACATCTGTAATTCTATTGATCGATCAGATCATTATGTAATAGGCTGAAGAAAGCAATGATACTGGTCCCAATTGCTTTCAGCATTGGTTATTGATAACAAAGACAGTTGAGTTAGTACACCGATAACAAAGACGGGTACAATAAGTAACATGTAGACTCTTTTATTTTCATTGAATGAAGAGAACAGCAGTAGTCTGTATTTGCAGACAAGGTATGTACAATAGCTGTAGTAGGTTTCTATTGACAACTGATGGCATAACAGACACAGCAGACTGGGCGAATTTATATTAAATATTTTCTTGACTCCAAATGCGAAGGATCGTCGCATTGAGGAAAATAATAAATTTAATAAAAATAATAATAAAATATTATTATTTTAATAATTTATTCGATGCATTCCCGAACGCCATCGCATTTTTTATTATTATGCGATCCATTACCGAACGCCATCGCATTTTTTATTACAATGCGATCCATTACCGAACGCTATCGTATAATCCATCGTATAATCCATTATAATCCATTAAATGAATATAATGCGACGGTGCCGAAAGCACCCACAGATAGACTGCCGATATCATCAAGGAGATGCTAGCCTCTACTTGAGACTGTCGAGTATAATGTGGTAATACTAGAATATCTCACTGTGTACCAATGTTATATTAGAGCTATGAGTACACTACACGCTGTACACTGTACTGATAGGTCATACTACAACCTCTTCTCCATTGAACTCAAACAACCAGCACTATTCTCTACTAATTAATATATTTTCTATGAATTTTGCTTAAATCTACTTCTACTGGTATATCTCAAAATGTTTACTCAGATACAAACCTAGAAGTAAGTATAACTATACAAATACCAGCATTAACAAGGTCCACTCAATACTATCAAGTATAAAATTATCAATTGTTGTAGTTTCCATGGTGATGCTAGCCACTTTCTACTGAGCATTACTAATCTCAGGCGCGTCAATTGGAAAAGGGTACTGCACACCAGGCAGGCTATTAATATGTATACACACGCAGCACACACATGTCATATACAATTACTACGCATAGACATATATACAAATGTATAAACTACTATACATAGACATAGTGTACGCTCACCTGATATTCTGAGGCTGCCTCTGTTTATGGAGACACGAGAGTGATCCAGCACTGGTAGTCTATTGTGGCTCCAACTTATCGTAGGTGAAGGGTTGCCTGAGGCCTTACACTCCAGCTCAACATCATCGGTAAGGGTGACTGTCTGGTTGCGAGGTAGTTTGGTTAGAACAGGGGGAGGTCCTGCGTCCCCCTCATCTACAGAACACGGTATACAATATCAGTACTGATGGAGGAAGGGGAGGTGACTATGTAACCAAGCCTCCTCAGCCAGAGCCATGAGTGAGCAACTCCTAATGAATCTTTGAGTTACTATGTTTTACTTGTGTTATACTAATGAACATGTACTACTGCATGTGCAAGTGTAAACGACATTCATGTAAGACATGAGACTATCAGTTATGTAAACTTGTGTGACAGCCCTTAGTTTTGGCATCATGTTGAAGTATCTACACCACTAATTGTTTTACTAGTTGTGACAGGCATTACTCAAAATACAATCATCTTGTTTGACAAAAGATTTGTGTGTCATGTGGAATGTAGAAATGACATTCTGTGAAATATTGACACTAACAAACAATGACAACATTAGCAGCCTGAACCAGGTCAATCTGTTCAATGAGTGAGTGATATATGAAATAGCTGTTACTTAGTATTATAATATTATTGTTTAAATATGACTCCTTCATTTCATTCAACCATAGAACCATACAACCATACAACACAGTTACCCATTGCATTGTGTGAAATGTACATTTCATAAAACTTTTTCAATACAATACAATATTTACGAAGCCTTTATAAGCTGAATGAGTAACTCCCACAGCTGAGAGGCACGCTTCATGGACAGCAATGCTGCCTCTTTGTTGTTTTTCAACAGCCAACTCTTGCATTGCTTTGCAAGTAATTATTATTTATCAGTAATAACAGATGTTAATGAAATAAATACTAGCAGAAAGTATTTGCAGCTTCACTTATTGCCTGTGGTTTGAATTAACTAGCCTGACCTTTACACTGGCAGTAGAGTGCAAGTACTTGTACCATGTGGGAAGATTGGCCACACTTGTACCATGTGGGTAGATTGGCCACACTTGTACCATGTGGGAAAGCATTTCAGCTTTTGTTGATTATTTGTTCAGATGGTAATTGGAGGGAGAACATGTATTTATGTATTCTTGGCTGGTAGGGACTTTCCCTTATATAATGTAATACAATAACCATGTTTGTAATTATACTCATGGTTTGAGAGAAGGCAAGTCACATGACCAGATGTCTCATCATGTGTACCTACTTGATAGATAGATGATACCCAAGCAAATAGTCTACAGTGTATGTTACATACAGTCTATGAACGTTATTACAGAGCTACATGTATATTAGTCACCCATGCTACTACTGACTCAGTGACATATCTGTAACACGTCTGCAATGTTTTACTGGGTGAATTATTTGAACTTTTAACATCAAATGAGGTATTTGGGTAACAATTAAAGATTAGCATTTTGGTTGATAAATTAATAAGGCAATGATTTCCTCTGCAGTATTAGACTGCATATGAATAATGTTGGTGTCTTCCCACGGAATGAGTGA
The DNA here is from genome assembly GCA_935421135.1 of Bugulina stolonifera. Classification (NCBI taxonomy): domain Eukaryota; kingdom Metazoa; phylum Bryozoa; class Gymnolaemata; order Cheilostomatida; family Bugulidae; genus Bugulina; species Bugulina stolonifera. The sequence continues at coordinate 36,023,081 of OW285187.1, forward strand.
TGAGTCAGTGAGTGAGAGAGAGTAACTCAGAGAGTGAATATAATCTACTAGTCTACTAGTAGTAGTAACGTAATTAGTAGCTCAGTACAAAGTGTGCCAGCCAGAGCCCAGTTCATCATAACAAGCACTTACTTCTCAGTACTACAGTTATTGGTTCAAATAATTATAGATTAAAACTATACAGGGTACACATGCATAGTATGGCCTTAGGCTATACTATAGAAATAGCTCTATCTATAATTATGTTAGACTTGTTTTCACTACACTGTGAGAGAATGTAGATTATCCTATGGTGAGGGATTACTATTTTTGGGGTTAGGCCTACTGTTTACTATAAGTAAAGAGGTATCCCAGGGCCCTTACATACACACTGAATACACGGAACAGGAAGTAGCCTGATCATATAGCCTGAGTTAGTTCACCTTGACCAACATTATAATAGATAAGCTAACCTCTAACTCTAAGGCTAGCAAGAGCCTCTATGGTTCCGGCAGCGTTGGATGCGTAACACCTGTACTCTCCGTTGTCAGCCTCCCTCGTATTGTTAATCTGTAGACTGCCGTCCTGCAGAACCGAGAACCTCCCTTTACTCTGCCTTACATACAGATTCAGTGAGTCATCCTACAACAGCAGACCACAGGCTAGACCTAGCACACGGAACACAGGTTAAACTTCACCTTGCAATGACCTTCGCTCTAACTGCCTTTGTTTGTAATCCCCAAGAATGTTTAAGAAAATGTATTTACATAAATTTGATATATGAGACATGTTTGAGAAATTACAATATTGATAAATGGTTAGATAAGGCAAGTTGGTGGCTAGCACAGATTAGTGTTATGAGTTGAGTTAGTTGTACTTATCATATAGATAATATACATGTGGTACAGTACATTCATGCTACACAGTCATACTGCATATAAACATATATTAGTGGTTATCTCTAACTACATTACCAGCAACCACATTCCACAGCTAATATTATTTCCAAGGCACAGCCTACCCTATACATGTGCTCTTATATGCTGTATATTATGTTCTAATAATTTTCTACAAATTATATTCTACTGCTGTCTCCTCACAACACACAGACATACCAGGTTCTTGCTCCAGGAGAGGACACACAGACATACCTGGTTCTTGCTCCAGGAGAGGACACACAGACATACCTGGTTCTTGCTCCAGGAGAGGACACACAGACATACCTGGTTCTTGCTCCAGGAGAGGACAGGTGGAGGATTGCCTTGGAGGACACATCTGAATCTGACCGTCGTCTGTCTGCGTACAGATTTAGAGGTGGGTCTCTGCAGGAACACTGGGGCAGTGTATACAGTAAGGTATGCCACTGCTGTCTTACTACCCCCACTGTTGGTAATGGTACAAGTGTAGGCTGTAACATACATACAATTATATAGTGCATGTATAGTGTAGTGCATATTTTGATATAACAAACATGCATGTACATGTATTATCAATAACCAAAACCAGGCTGAAATCGAATAAATTAACTTATGACTAACATAGAGAAGGTACACATACTGTACACACACTGTACACACACTGTACACATACTGTACACATACTGTACACATAGCTCAGGGTCAGCAGATCAAATTACCAATAAATTATTTGTGTTGTTGTAGATAGATTAAGTATTTACAATGATAATAAGGTGCTAACAAGGTGCTAACAAGTTGCCTGTGAAGGAGGCCCTGTTTAGTTATCCACTTTATGCAGGAAGGGTGTTTGAACAGGGGCAGTATAACACAGCATTGTATGTATAACTATGGCCAGCAGTCTAGTGTAAGCAGTGGATAGTACAGAGTACAGATGGTGGTAGATGTACCAGTGTATACTCTATACTTATACCACCACTAGAGACAGTGCTATGACAGATATCATATAATACACCACACTATATAAGGGAAGAGTAGCTACTGGATATCTAGGCGTACAGACCGTATGATTATGTGTCCCACTCACCCCCATCGTCCGATGGGTCAATATCTCTGATGACCAGAGAGCCGTCTGCCATCACCTGACTTCTCACCCTGTCCAGTTTGTCGTTATTCTTGACCCATGTGATGTTAGGCATGGGGTCACCCCTCGCCTTGCACTTAAACTTTGCAGTCAAACCTTCCTTCTCAAACAGGTCTATGGGTGTCTCCACAAAATCGGGTGCCTCTACAATCAGTACAGGATATGCGAAGGTTTAGACTTTTATTCTTTATGTCTGCAGTTTACACTTGAAAGGTGCTTATAAGGCCACAGGGTACACATACTAGGGAAAGTGTGCACCCCCCTAATATAGGCATGTGTAGATGTACAGTAGTGTAGTGTACAGTAGTGTAGTGTACAGTAGTGTAGTGTACAGTAGTGTAGATGTACAGTAGTGTAGTGTACAGTAGTGTAGTGTACAGTAGTGTAGTGTACAGTAGTGTAGTGTACAGTAGTGTAGTGTACAGTAGTGTAGTGTATAGTAGTGTAGTGTATAGTAGTGTAGTGTACAGTAGTGTAGTGTACAGTAGTGTAGATGTACAGTAGTGTAGTGTGCAGTAGTGTAGTGTACAGTAGTGTAGTGTACAGTAGTGTAGTGTACAGTAGTGTAGTGTACAGTAGTGTAGTGTACAGTAGTGTAGTGTACAGTAGTGTAGTGTATAGTAGTGTAGTGTACAGTAGTGTAGTGTACAGTAGTGTAGTGTACAGTAGTGTAGTGTACAGTAGTGTAGTGTACAGTAGTGTAGTGTACAGTAGTGTAGTGTACAGTAGTGTAGATGTACAGTAGTGTAGATGTACAGTAGTGTAGTGTATAGTAGTGTAGTGTATAGTAGTGTAGTGTATAGTAGTGTAGTGTACAGTAGTGTAGTGTACAGTAGTGTAGTGTATAGTAGTGTAGTGTATAGTAGTGTAGTGTACAGTAGTGTAGTGTACAGTAGTGTAGTGTACAGTAGTGTAGATGTACAGTAGTGTAGATGTACAGTAGTGTAGATGTAGCTGATGAAGGAGAGTAGCAGACCATCAAATTATTACATATGGAGAGTAAATGGTGCATCATACAGCTAGCCCTATTGTCAGGGTAACTACTACCACAGACCCTAGTATTGCTATGGACCAAACATCAGTATAACAAATATTCCCTCTAAGTGTTCTAGTACTACATTATACACCCAGTACCAAGTGACTGGTCCTTACTCTACTGTACATCACACCTCGTCCTCCAGGAGGGACTATGTGAAACCTTTCTGTAACTACATGTATACCTACTACCACGTACCTACTACCATGTACCTACTACCATGTACCTACTACCATGTACACTGTACTTGATGTTCTTTATGTTGTGTATATATACATGTATTATATAATAGTAAGTCAGTATCATATTTGACTTGCAAATGACAGTTAGCCACCATATTATGTTATTAGATACTGTAAGTACATACAGCGTGTCTAACACAGCAATAGACACTGTAAGTACATACAGCGTATCTAACACAGCAATAGACACTGTAAGTACATACAGCGTATCTAACACAGCAATAGACACTGTAAGTACATACAGCATGTCTAACACAGCAATAGACACTGTAAGTACATACAGCGTATCTAACACAGCAATAGACACTGTAAGTACATACAGCATGTCTAACACAGCAATAGACACTGTAAGTACATACAGCATGCCTAACACAGCAATAGACACTGTAAGTACATACAGCATGCCTAACACAGCAATAGACACTGTAAGTACATACAGCATGCCTAACACAGCAATAGACACTGTAAGTACATACAGCATGCCTAACACAGCAATAGACACTGTAAGTACATACAGCATGCCTAACACAGCAATAGACACTGTAAGTACATACAGGGTGCCTAACACAGCAATCACATCTCAACAGAGTCTGTCTGCTTTCACCGCCCAAAGAAAGGGCAAACATCATATTATTCATAGTTTTCTCATAAAATTTGACATGCCGAACATAAAGAGTTGGCAATAACACAGTCATAAATGTATGATAAATCTACCAGCAATGCTCACAGCAATATCTCTAATCTGGTATAGTTAGGTTAGGGTGACTTCATTCTACAATCTCTTTCTCAACAAGTTTAAACTTTAATAGAACTTTTGCAACATTTAACGTAATTAAATTTTCTGGCAAATCTGACTAATGGGCTGATTACATCACAAACTGCACTAAGATAAAAATCTCCCTCTTTTGACCTGGCATTGTGGGTATATGGTATGTTGAACCATGTAGTACTAGGCATTGTGGGTATCTGGTATGTTGAACCATGTAGTACTAGGCATTGTGGGAAGGTTTCAGGGCACTCACCCTTCACCACTACCACCAGCTACATGAGTATGTATACAGTATGCCAGAGAAACAGACATACAATGTATGTATATGATAACAACTAATAACATAGGCTGAGTGGTACAGACCTATAATTAGTATTCCTGGGAGAATTCCTTCTTATTAATAAGTAAATCTAATAATTGCATTAACTGAATCAAGCAGAAGGTGAAAGACTATCCTGGGCTGATATTAATAACATCGTCTTACAACGGATATACATGTAGAATGGGACATATGCATCCTGTTATAGCTTATACTACTGGCTACAGAGTTATTCTTGTACTCAACTAACCTGTACATTAGCTCTGCGTACTGCTGCTCACCCACACATTGTCTCTCACCATCTTATTCTAATATAACTATATGCTCAAACAGTGCAGCAGAGTGTATTTATTCGAGGTTATAAGATGAGTGACCTTTCCTCGGCTATGTGGCTGTGATTGCCTAAGAACCTACCTAATACAGTGAGGAAAGCAGGGGCGGACTCGTACTCGCCAGCTTCATTCTTAGCCACACACTTATAGACCCCTTCATCTTGAGCTGCTACGACCCTGATCCTGAGGCTACCAGTAGACAGGATACTGACACGATGTTCTCGGTCTACGTCTATAAAACTATCATCCTTCTTCCACAGAACCTGTAGACATCAGTGTAGACATCAATGTAGAGTAATGCCTGGTATAAACATACAGATCAACCAATGACAGCAACATGGAGTTGTCCTTCCGTAACAAATAGGTAATATGAGGGGTTGTTGACGTAGTGGATCAGTTAAACCTTGATAGAACTATCACTTGAAGTTATGTCATTCTCGAAGCCAAGCGTGCCTTTGAACCACGGGAATAGGAAAGCAGAGACAAAAGACAAAAAATTCCCCGGAAACGAATCTCTGGGATCAAATAGTAAATTCTGCAAAAGATTTATATTGGATTGATTAGTTCACGCTTGAAACCCTCCATTATATTCAACTATCGGACTTGGCGATGCAATTCCCAAAAGAAATGAGAACAGGACCACCGATTGCGAGGGCCAAAGGTACCCAGGCTATGAATCCAGGCTATGAACCCAGGCTATGAGGAGAGCAGTAGAGCTAATGTGTAGACAAAGTAGAGAGGTAATATGTTCACTCTATAAATAATTTATAATGTTATAATACAGTGATTAGTTGGTGTGTGAGATTATACTAGAGAGTTAAACCTCTACCACATATTATACTACATGTACATGTATTATACTATATTACATGTGTTAGGGGGTTTGACCATTTTCTATATAGGCCCTACAGATTTTTGTATTTTTAGCAAGGCATTTATCTGTGAGCAGTCAGCGACTTGTTTCAAATCCATGAAAATACCAGTCCCTGACTGCGGTTTGAACCCGGGGCCTCTACGGCACCATACTACATGTGTATTATACTATACTACATGCATTATGCTGTTCTACATGTATTATGCTATACTACACGTATCATACTATAATATAGGAAATAATATATCAATACGCACATCTGATGTAAATATTTATGTTGGTGCTAAGCCAGTGTCACTATATTTACTGGGGCAGCTGTCCGGCTTGTTGTGGGTAAATCACACACCCCCTCCCTCCCATCTCGATAGAACATACAGACATAATCTTTAAACAATCTAACAATCACCTAATAATGAAAATTTTGCACGGCAGTGTTTGCTTCTTGCCTCTAATACTTGTGTTAGTCCTGTTAGTCACCCAGTGTAAAAGTACAAGTACGTCTAGGATGCTACCAGGGGGCGCTACCAGAGGACGCTACCAGAGGACGTTACCAGAGGACGCTACCAGAGGGTCCTACCAGAGGGCGCTACCAGAGGGTCCTACCAGAGGACGCTACCAGAGGGCGCTACCAGAGGACACTACCAGAGGACGTTACCAGAGGACGCTACCAGAGGACGCTACCAGAGACTTTTAGTAACTTCACTTTATTTATTTAATACTCTTTACAGATGAGATGTTTGGGTAGACCCAGAGAGTGCATATTCCCAGCGGATAGAAATCAATAAATAGCTTTAGTTCTCCATATTCTACTGTTAAGTTACTGAGGCTAAGTACAATGTATTCACACACCTGGTTTAAGAGACAAGGAAACAACTAAACTAACTACATAACAGTCGGCTCCCTCAAGTAGACATGATGTGAGGGTGCCCCCTCCACCTGCCTTAACTGAGGTGGAGGGGGCACCTTAACTGAGGTGGAGGGGGGCACCTTAACTGAGGTGGAGGGGTCACCTTAACTGAGGTGGAGGGTGCACCTTAACTGAGGTGGCGGGTGCACCTTAACTGAGGTGGAGGGGGCACCTTAACTGAGGTGGAGGGGGCACCTTAACTGAGGTGGAGGGGCACCTTACCTGAGGTAGAGGGGGCACCTTAACTGAGGTGGAGGGGGCACCTTACCTGAGGTGGAGGGGTACCAACTGGAGGCTCGCATCGCATGGTAGCTGAAGCTCCTACCACAGCAGAGGCTGAAGACGGGTGGACTATGAATTCCTCTGTAAGCACTACAACAACACAGATACATTGGTGTACATAGTAACTATATGGTGTACACAGAATATATAGTATGGTATATATATATTGGTGTACATACATGTATACAGTATATGGTATATATATATTGGTGTACATACATGTATACAGTATATGGTATATGATGTAATACTGTACTACAACAAGCTTACACTCACTATGTTTTCTATTAGTAGTTTTCATCTTTGTTTTAAGTTAGTGTTTTGTTTAATCAATAATAAAGCAAGTCATATACAATTACATGTACAAGCAAGATACACATCTCATACCATTGTGGGTGAAATAGCAGTTCAATACTGAATAACAGGCTTGTACTGAACAGGAGTCAATACTGGAGGACTGGAGGTAATACATTCTATACTACATGTATAACACAGCATTCTAGTGTACCTAGTCATGTACACTAGGTATGTTATGGAGATAGGCCAGTGATGTATAGTATTACACTGTATGTATGCAATGTTGTATAATACCAGTTGCTGCTGATATATCACTAATAGACAGACAGACAGATTATTTGTTTAATTTCCTACTATGATAGATATAGAGCCTTCATATGATACAAGATATACAACAAGTAGTATACTACTATGCTATATACAGTGTAATATATATATATTACAGATAGAGAGAGTGAACACTGATTATATCAGTTTACTGCCTACAATATCATCCAACAGGTAACACCCTACATCTACCTATATGACACCTGCTGCCACCTGTCTACCACACTGCACTATCCTTATACAGTGTAGTATGATGAACAGATCTCTGGTGTGTATTCAGCCATTGTCTGTATGTCAAACTGTGAATCTGTGCTAGCAGGTGCCCACTGTCCACTAACATAGAATATACTTATATAGGGTGCAGGATCTATTACACTGTACTAGTAGTAACACCTTATACTAACAGTTACAGGGTGTGGGGGAGAGGGGAGACGTCCCTACCTGCTATCTGTATGGTAGCGTTGTTACTAGTAGCTGATCCATACTCATTGGTTACATTACAGTAGTACCAGCCGGCCTCTTCAGAGGTGAAGGTCAGGATAAAGAGATCTCCGTTGTTCAGATCGAGGGTGTATATAGACCTTGGGTTCTCAAACTGGGACATTATCCTTCTGCCATTCTTGTACCATACGACTCGAGTCGTGCCATCCGAGGTAAAGCCACAGGACATGGTGTGTGACTCGGTTTTGGCTACGAAATCATCGCTAGGATGTCTGGTTATCACCGGTGGCCCCTGCCCAAGAGCTAAAATTAAAACAAAGACATTCTCACTACTGCAATAGTTGGTGGCATATACATGACATTCATTACTACATAACATATAGTAGTGCACTCTGACAGCTCACACACATGGACACAGCATTATGATAACATCTCCTAGTGTATGCAGTTAATAACTAATCATAATGTTATTATTCACATAATTACAAGGAGTAGCAGCAGTAGCAGCAGTAGCAGCAGTAGCAGCATATACTGTATATAAATGTATGGTATATAACAGCAGCACATACTGTATATAAGTGTATGGTATATTATAACTCTAGCATACTGTGTAGTCATATAATAACAGACAGTAACCAGTGCTGCTATCTGCTGTCTTTCCTACCAGGTAGTTCATATAACACACCTGCAGCTGTTATACTCACCCAATATATGCTAGCAACTAGTAGTCTCTCATATATGCATGAATTCATTATAATACATTGTAAATATGTATATTATATATCATTAGTACATGGTGCATGTGGTATCACAGCATGGTAATGTAGTGTAGTTATCAACTTATTAGTTATGACAGGGAGCCTTGATTTCAACATAATATTATGTGCATGTATTAGATAGAGCAGGTGTTCAGCTCCCAGTCCTACCACATCAAATTCTATATAATAAATATACACTACATAATACTACATACACACTACATATACACTACATAATATACACTACAGTCATACACTACATATTACACTACACATACACTACATATAAACACACACTATACATAGGTACAGTACTGAAGTACTACATGTACATACACGTACATTACACGTACACTACACATACACTACACACACAGTGTAGGTACACTACTGAAGTACTACATGTACATACACATACACTACACGTACATTACACATACACTACACACACAGTGTAGGTACACTACTGAAGTACTACATGTACATACATATATCTAGGTATAGGTAGTAGTTTAATCAATGACTCTTACAATTTATATGATATTTGTGTGTCAATCAAGACTAGAGAGCCAACACACAATGTAAATCCTTAATCAATGTGTTTATATATCTATTCAACTGAATTCATATATAATCTATTGGCAGACAAAACTATTGGTTTGGAAAAAGTTAACTTGTTTAAAGAGATTTCTATTGAAAATCTATGTTGATTTTAAAGTGACATTTATAGTTGCACTGAGTATACTATTCTAATGTACATGATGTGGTCCATGTATTATAGTAATAACTACTCAAATACTTGAGGTTAAATCCGATAGCAATTTACTGAGTGTCATGAAATGAAGGCTCTAATTATACATGTATAATTCTATAGCATAAATATTGTGTGCTTTTCATGTCGGAGTTACTGAACTAAGTTATTGGATATAATGCACATTATTATATGCCATGCATGGGGAGATGATCAAGGTTACCATAAAATAGCATACATTGAGCAGCTTATGCTATGCTACCATGGGTATGCTATGCTACTATGGGTATGCTATGCTACTATGGGTATGCTATGCTACTATGGGTATGCTATGCTACTATGGGTATGCTATGCTACTATGGGTATGCTATGCTATTATGGGTATGGTATGCTACTATGGGTATGGCAGCACCAGACAAAGACCAACTATTCCCATTTGGAGTAATCAAACACAAATTAATTGACTTGTAATGAAAACCAAGAAAACACTGACATGATAGAAATATTATTGTTATGGTGGTTGAGCAAGTGGCTGCCAGCTGGTGTAGAACATAAAATGGACATAACCCCAGTTATCAGGTAATGCATGTACTCACCTGTGATAAACAGTAGCCAGACTACTGCACAACTAAATAGCCTTGCTTCCTTATATCCTGACATGGTACTGTATAGTACATGGGCTGTATTTACTCATAGCTAGCTTGCCATAGTCTAACTGTAATACAATTATTAGCACATCCTCGTTGGTATATACTTGTACATGCATAAAGCTCTATAGCTCTATAACTCTATAAAATGTAAGTTTCCAGAGCCAAATGTCCCAGCATGTAGACATTAAATAGATAGTACTGGAAGAGCGCTTACAGGTTATCTACGTCACCGACTGCCAATGCCAAACTCATCACACCAGCCAAAAATAATCTACAACTTCATGTGATGCTTGCCTCCATCAAGACGTTTAATAGCAATCAATAAGAGCAATCCCCTCCCCAGTCTAAAAGTGTAATCCACTCCATAGCCTATTTATATTGTTATATATTATATCGATCATATCAACATACACTAATATCAGATAAATTGGAAGAAAATTTATTCTTAAAAAAATTTAAATTAATTTCTATTATTAGAAATTAATATAAACATTAATCTATTTTCATTTTAAAACATGACAATAAAAGTGAATATATTTTTAACTCAATAACTAAAATCTAAATTTAATTCTTTTTAAAACTGCCATGCTAATTTATGTTGTAATTTATATTTCAAAATGAACATCTAAATGTAATTACATTGTATTAATAAAGAGAATGATAGTACAACAATAATATAATAACATAAATCTCTAAATAATATTATCTTTTATTACACGTTAACTACTAATTATTATATTATAATAATTGCTTTTGTCATCATTTCTAATTTAATCTATATAATTATAATATAAATATAGCCATAGGTAAAATCAAATAAAATAGACAACACTATTATAACGATTAACAATGACACGAATGACTGCAATCAGCGACTCTATATTATATTTTACACATAACAATGCTGTGTCGGTCACCCACTGTGATTGTAACTATTACTGTGTTACTGTCTCACTCCAGAATGTGATTGTAGCTTTTAGTTTTTAAATTTGAATTTCGCTCATCTTTCTTATGCTCCACAAATAATCCTCATTCAATTATTCAACAATACCATTAGTGAAGATGATCACGAATTTATCTCACAAAAAACAGTTGGACATTCTAAAAAGTGATTTATTATTGACTATTGAGTGCGTACAATTTCGAAATTAAATAATATAATCCAAACAAAGCAACCACGAAAATTAGCTGGAAGCAAAAAGCAAAGTGAAACAAGATTTTGTAAGCATAGCCATTAATCTACATATACACAAGCCCGTTGTACGTTTAAATTTACCAAATTAATTAATTCATCAATAGATAGTCGCCGCTAAGGCCACTAACGTAACATGGGCGGGACTTACTACAAGACGTCTATACAATAAATGTATAAAGATATTAATCTGCTTTAGGTAATATCCTTTACGTATCAACGTATAACTAAGGGTGATAGTCGACAAACCCGGCCACTCTTCTATCGGAATAAATAAGTATTTAGTTAGCGCGTGGTACGCTGTTTGTGTATCTTCACACTACAAATTCTTTTATTTTTTATATAGAATTAAAGCTTAAAAAAGTGGAGTCTGCAAACGCGTGCTACAATTATGTAACTGAAGCCGAAGAACCAGAAAGATTAAAAAAGGCAATTACAAAAGTACTAGTTCCTGTTGTTTAGGCTCGTTTCACTTCGTCCCCTCACCGGTATTGCTTTTTGTTATATAAATTAATTGCTTTAGTATTTTAATTTAGAGTTAGGATATCTTTCATTTCTCCTAATAAAAAAAACCTCACAGGCTTATACTCCTCGGCGTGACCAGCCTCTTGCAGCTTGCACTGCCAGGTGCCAGTCCTGGCCAACTCCCTGTGAGAAAGGCCCGTATTGTATTGTTTTTTCTACTATTGTACATCTAGTTTTAGTTTAGTTATAGACTTATAGTGTATAATCATAATGTAATGTATATACTTACTAATTTGAATTTCGTAAAGGTGAAGGTTTGCTATTTTAATTTTTAGTGTTTGCGAAACGATCTTCGGCTTTGCACAGTAACAGTTCTGTCAAGTTCAGTGCCAAAATAGACATGAGTCGTGTCATCAAACCATGGTCATTGTGATGATCATTCAGTGATTCGTTTTTTAGTTATAATCTAGTGGTATAATAATTGTATTGGTTACTTGTTTTGTCAATAGAATATAAAATACTGATATTGTGGGCTTATCTCAAGTGAGGTTAGTTTAAGAGTGATGAAGTTTTCGCATCAAATCTTGTTAAGGGAGATCCGGAATTTTGTGGAAATCGTGTAGAAGGAGATGTATATCGTATTACATTACCACATTACAAACTATAGTAGGAAAACATTAGGCACTTTCGGATCTTTAATGTGAACATTCAGGGTCAAGTGTAAAATTTTGGATGGCTACTGTAGTAAATCTGTTTTTGGCTGTCTAGGACCGGTTGATTGCCTATTCTCAGTGATTTTTCAGAGCTCCGAGAGAGTTCAGAAACATAGCAGTTTATTAAAACATTCCCTAACAAAAAGCAGTAATCATGAGCCTATTTATCACGTAAGCCTACCACTGTTTGGCTAGTTACAAGATGGATGAAGGTTTTATAAGTACCTGAGATTTGCACTATGTTTTGTGCTTATAATGCCAGATAACAGTTGGATTACCTACTCAATAGCTGGAAACAAGGAGTTGAAATTTACTAGTTTTGCTGCTGAGTTCCAAGCACCTCTGCTGGATGACCTCTACATCCTCTGTATCCGTTAGCAATTGTTAACAGAGTCGCAAAGAACTTAACTTCTAATAAATAGATGAATGCCGAGTAACCAACCAATATTTAATGCAATATTTGATCTCTTTCGGATATAGTCGGTTCAGAAGGAGACAACTGTGAATAGATTTCCTAAAGTGTCTAATGTGCTGCTACTTGTTGGGGTACATAGTGTCTGGTAGAGTCTGCCTGGCCACACCACAGCAGTCCATACATAAATGATTGGGATAATACTGATACTCATCTATGGTGATCGTGTGATTATTTTACTACATGTATGTCGCTCTTCTCCATTGTAGGTTTCTATGTCTTTGTAATGGAATCTACAAGGCATTTGCTTGTAGCTTGCTACAGTGGACTACGTATGCTACCAGGTGTGGAACACGTTGAGGTAGGTTTAGATCCATTTACCAGAGGTTGAGCATGAAGGTGATAAACACTGTATTCTTACTGTCACTTTGTTTTAGGAGGTAACAATATCTGTCCTACAAACCGTACGACATAAGATAAACTATGTGTGTGAAGCATATAGTCTCGAGTCATGGCATATCATCATACTAAGTATGTTATGGCTACTCGTAATACAGTGGCTGTGGGAATTTATCTTCATGGGTGAAGGTAGGCGTTCAACATTACTCTCACTCTTTGGTTGGTTACAGTACACTTAATTGGTTACATGTACTGCAGTTATAACTTGTACATGTAGTGTGGTTATAACTTGTACATGTAGTGCAGTTATAACTTGTACATGTAGTGCAGTTATAACTTGTACATGTAGTGCAGTTATAACTTGTACATGTACTGCGGTTATAACTTGTACATGTATGTACAAGTTATAACTTGTACATGTACTGCAGTTATAACTTGTACATGTACAAGTTATAACTTGTACATGTACTGCAGTTATAACTTGTACATGTACTGCAGTTATAACTTGTACATGTACTGCAGTTATAACTTGTACATGTACAAGTTATAACTTGTACATGTACTGCGGTTATAACTTGTACATGTAGTGCGGTTATAACTTGTACATGTAGTGTGGTTATAACTTGTACATGTACTGCGGTTATAACTTGTACATGTACTGCGGTTATAACTTCTACATGTATTCATGAGCAATATTTGTGTCTATATAATGCTATGAATTGTATAATGTAACTTGTGCACTGTATTTATTACACACTGCATATATATATATGAAGAGGAAGTACTCTAACTATCTAGCTAAGCTCCAGTAAACACCAATACTGATAGTAAACAATAATGACCTTTGTACCTTCACACTAATCTATAGTCTTTATCATTACAGCTTCTATACATTGTATACTAGTAATTACAGAAATACTAACCTTTGGTAGTTTATCTTAGTTATGCTTCTGTTATATCATCCCTTCAGTATATTACAGTGATTGCCTCCCCTTACCTATATGCTATGGATTGTTACATTAGTATTACTACAGTAGATATACATGTAAATATTCTAGCCTTTGATCCTCAGGTGGAGTAGCTAAAGTAAAGAAGACTGTGTTCCTGCTAGTACGTAGGATCCCCTATGTTCAACGGCAGGTACAGTTAGAGGTCTCCAAGACAGCTAAGGCTATGCAGGATACGTTTGCTAAAGACTTGAAACCAGGCATGTCTTTCCTAAGGAAGCTACCAACTCGGAGCACGTCAGCGGTTTGTCTCTCGCTCATTTACCATAATGCATTGCGTATGTGATCTCTTCCCATTATGCATTGCGTATGTAATCTCTTCCCATAATGCATTGCGTATGTAATACACTTCTCGGAACCCCGCTGAGATCTTGATGGACTTTTATACTGGGTCAATGTTGCCACTTACTGTACTGTTATATCCTGTGTCATAGCATGACTATGTTGTCGAGATTCTATGACATTCCCAAGATGATTTTGAAAGATTTATTTATCAACATTGAATAAAATGAATAAGTATTCACAAAAAGTTGGAGTTCGAAGTCGTATTGGCTGATGGGCCACCAAGACGCTGAGAAAGTATCTTTCAAGTTATTTTCTCAGTGGGTATTGGTACTTACGTACCAATATTGGAAATGGTCTGGTGAGATCAGTTTTGACCGAATACAGCTAACTCTAAATTGGTCTCCGAGATCTCGGTGGAGTACCAAGTTGGGTACATGAACATACCTTAGGTTTAGGTAGATGCTCCTTTATAGCATCCTCGCTTGTACCAGCATATTATAGATACACAAGTCATGTGATAGGACACGATGACCAAGATCAAACACTGAACTAGTCATGTACATCTTATGTACAAATTACATACACTATACGGTGTGTAGAGAATTTTTGACTCTCACTGTTTCATATACATGTTATTACTAGGTAGAAACATGTAACTGCATACTACATGCTGTATTGTTACTATTATACTTACCTGATATCTACCACCAAGTGATTACATTGTCTAAGTATAATATCTCATAAGAGATAAAGGGTAACCATTATAATATGATAATAACACATCTAGTGATATCCATTATGATATGATAATAACACATCTAGTGATATCCATTAGAGATGATGTAATCCACAGATTATGCAATGAATATCAATGCAATGAATCTTGCATCTAAAATATTTTATATTGTATTGCAACTTGCCAACTAGGTGGATTATGTGGACTTTGTCTACTGAATTCAATAACACTGTGACTCCTAGTCTAGCATTATATTATATGTAGTGAAAGTGTTATACACTGTTATACATTCTATAATCTATAGTATTATCACACCCATCCTACCCACTGTACTAGATATACATTATACCTTAGACTGTGCTCCAATGCAATCATTACACATATCTATAGTCTGTGTTCTTTTGTTTAGGCTGACGTCTGTGTCATGGCTGAACAATACAAGTCCATGTGTAAGTTTTCACACTATACCATTACACTAGAAGTTGTACTGTATATAATATGTACATGTACATTGAACGGTCTAACCTACTTACATGTGGTACTGTATAGAATTCTACTATGTGTTATATATTATATACGTACTGCATATATACGTACTGTATTTATACGTACTATATATATATACGTACTGTACATTCGTGTGTTACTGTGTATATACGTACTGTATATAATGTGCTGTATATCTACGTACTGTATATATACGTACTGTATATAATATACTGTATATATACGTACTGTAGGCTATATAATGTACTGTATATATGCGTACTGTATATATACGTACTGTATATAATATACTGTATATATACGTACTGTATATAATGTACTGTATATATGCGTACTGTATATATACGTACTGTATATAATATACTGTATATAATGTGCTGTAGGCTCACTAGGGTTCAGTAGAGGCAGAGCATCCGGTACTTTATATAACGGAGGAGAGAAATTAACTGAGCTAAATGGTCAGGTATGAATTGTGTGATTGCATACATATTGTAATGTGTTTGTGTTAGGTTGTTCACACTGGTGCCGATATTAGCACGAGTGTGGGAAGTGCTTGGTAGTGGTAGTGGGCTGCCAAGTTGTACTTCCACACATTACATAAAGAGTGGACAGTTATGTAAGCTCTTATTAGTGTTGTAGAGGACGTAGGCCGATGCTTAGACTCATTAAAAAGTCAAGGGTCGACGTAGGTCTGATGGTTCATACTCCTAGGAGTGTAGCAGTTCTTAATAATGAACTGGGGACGTAGGCCCGATGCTTAGGCTCATTGAAGAGTCAAGGATCGACTAAGGTCCGATGTTTATACTCATCAAGAGTGTGGTAAGAGTCTTATACGAGTATGAGGATGAGCTCGGGCGCTAAAGGTCCAAGGCTGGAGCTGCCTGCCTGCGAAAGTAAAACTTGTAGGTTGAGTTAGGAGATGTTGCTTTATTAGAGCGCATTCAACAACTGGCTAGCATAGAAAATTGTGCTGGCTTTTATACTAATCTAGTTTCCTGTAGAAAGCCCGATAAGGTTTGGCCCCGGAAGTTGCATAACAATATGGTTAAAAAGTGCCCGAGGTCCGACCTTAAAAGGGTCGGCCATTTACAAAAAAGGCTTACAATCATGTGGGAAAGATTATAGATTAAAATGGCCATGATCTAAGACATCGGTCATTACTGATAATAGGTAAAAAGACTTCGAATGATTTATATAATAATGTGACTTGTTACAATAATGCGTATGCGTAGAAACAGCAGTAAACAAGTACAATGAACATGATTGGTTGATAATAATAGCATACACTGTATGGGCCACACAGTTAATTGATAATAGACATGTAAGAACAATGCACTTTAACTGTGGGCATGTAGAGTTAGTTAAGTGTGGCAGTCTATAAGAGACTGGACATGACTAGCATGCCGAAACACCACAATATTATATATGCTGTACATTGCAATATACATATATTTATATGACTACGTTTATACTGTGTATTATACTGTGTATTATACTGTGTATTATACTGTGTATTATATTGTGTAGATATACAAGATGTTTGCATGGACCAACCCCCTACATGGTGACGTATTTCCAGACATTAGAAAGATGGAGGCAGAGGTTGTACAGATGTGTATCAGCATGTTTAATGGTGGACCAGACGCCTGTGGAACGGTATGCCAATGGCTTGTTAGTTCCTCATATGACTATTGATGGACGGCTGTAGTATATATAACCATTGATGGACGACTGTGTATATAGTAGTACATATGACCATTGGTGGTCGACTGTAGTACATATGACCATTGATGGTCAACTGTGGTATATATGACCATTGGTGGTCAACTGTGGTATGTATGACCATTGGTGGTCAACTGTAGTATATATGACCATTGGTGTACGACTGTATTATATTATCACATATTAGAGTGATATACACAAGCAGTATTATAAGCTACTGGATATTTTATGCAGATGACTTCTGGAGGCACAGAAAGTATAATGCTGGCCTGTAAAGCCTACAGAGACAGAGCTATTAGACATGGCGTTAAGTACCCCGAGATGTATGTACATGTAATATATATTATTATATTATAGTACCCCGAGATGTATGTACATGTAGTATATATTATTATATTATAGTACCCCGAGATGTATGTACATGTAGTATATATTATTATATTATAGTACCCCGAGATGTATGTACATGTAATATATATTATTATATTATAGTACCCCGAGATGTATGTACATGTAGTATATATTATTATATTATAGTACCCCGAGATGTATGTACATGTAGTATATATTATTATATTATAGTACCCCGAGATGTATGTACATGTAATATATATTATTATATTATAGTACCCCGAGATGTATGTACATGTAGTATATATTATTATATTATAGTACCCCGAGATGTATGTACATGTAATATATATTATTATATTATAGTACCCCGAGATGTATGTACATGTAGTATATATTATTATATTATAGTACCCCGAGATGTATGTACATGTAGTATATATTATTATATTATAGTACCCCGAGATGTATGTACATGTAATATATATTATTATATTATAGTACCCCGAGATGTATGTACATGTAATATATATTATTATATTATAGTACCCCAAGATGTATGTACATGTAGTATATATTATTATATTATAGTACCCCGAGATGTATGTACATGTAATATATATTATTATATTATAGTACCCCAAGATGTATGTACATATAGTATATATTATTATATTATAGTACCCCGAGATGTATGTACATGTAGTATATATTATTATATTATAGTACCCCAAGATGTATGTACATATAGTATATATTATTATATTATAGTACCCCGAGATGTATGTACATGTAGTATATATTATTATATTATAGTACCCCAAGATGTATGTACATGTAGTATATATTATTATATTATAGTACCCCGAGATGTATGTACATGTAATATATATTATTATATTATAGTACCCCGAGATGTATGTACATGTAGTATATATTATTATATTATAGTACCCCAAGATGTATGTACATGTAATATATATTATTATATTATAGTACCCCGAGATGTATGTACATGTAATATATATTAT
This sequence comes from Bugulina stolonifera, assembly GCA_935421135.1. NCBI lineage: Eukaryota > Metazoa > Bryozoa > Gymnolaemata > Cheilostomatida > Bugulidae > Bugulina > Bugulina stolonifera. The sequence goes on from OW285187.1 coordinate 36,041,923, forward strand.
TATATTATAGTACCCCGAGATGTATGTACATGTAATATATATTATTATATTATAGTACCCCGAGATGTATGTACATGTAATATATATTATTATATTATAGTACCCCGAGATGTATGTACATGTAGTATATATTATTATATTATAGTACCCCGAGATGTATGTACATGTAGTATATATTATTATATTATAGTACCCCGAGATGTATGTACATGTAATATATATTATTATATTATAGTACCCCGAGATGTATGTACATGTAGTATATATTATTATATTATAGTACCCCGAGATGTATGTACATGTAGTATATATTATTATATTATAGTACCCCGAGATGTATGTACATGTAGTATATATTATTATATTATAGTACCCCGAGATGTATGTACATGTAGTATATATTATTATATTATAGTACCCCGAGATGTATGTACATGTAATATATATTATTATATTATAGTACCCCAAGATGTATGTACATGTAGTATATATTATTATATTATAGTACCCCGAGATGTATGTACATGTAATATATATTATTATATTATAGTACCCCGAGATGTATGTACATGTAGTATATATTATCATATTATAGTACCCCGAGATGTATGTACATGTAGTATATATTATTATATTATAGTACCCCAAGATGTATGTACATGTAGTATATATTATTATATTATAGTACCCCGAGATGTATGTACATGTAGTATATATTATCATATTATAGTACCCCGAGATGTATGTACATGTAATATATATTATTATATTATAGTACCCCAAGATGTATGTACATGTAGTATATATTATTATATTATAGTACCCCGAGATGTATGTACATGTAGTATATATTATTATATTATAGTACCCCGAGATGTATGTACATGTAATATATATTATTATATTATAGTACCCCGAGATGTATGTACATGTAGTATATATTATTATATTATAGTACCCCGAGATGTATGTACATGTAATATATACTATTATATTATAGTACCCCGAGATGTATGTACATGTAATATATATTATTATATTATAGTACCCCGAGATGTATGTACATGTAGTATATATTATTATATTATAGTACCCCGAGATGTATGTACATGTAGTATATATTATTATATTATAGTACCCCGAGATGTATGTACATGTAGTATATATTATTATATTATAGTACCCCGAGATGTATGTACATGTAATATATATTATTATATTATAGTACCCCGAGATGTATGTACATGTAATATATATTATTATATTATAGTACCCCAAGATGTATGTACATGTAGTATATATTATTATATTATAGTACCCCGAGATGTATGTACATGTAATATATATTATTATATTATAGTACCTCGAGATGTATGTACATGTAGTATATATTATTATATTATAGTACCCCGAGATGTATGTACATGTAGTATATATTATTATATTATAGTACCCCAAGATGTATGTACATGTAGTATATATTATTATATTATAGTACCCCAAGATGTATGTACATGTAGTATATATTATTATATTATAGTACCCCGAGATGTATGTACATGTAGTATATATTATTATATTATAGTACCCCGAGATGTATGTACATGTAGTATATATTATTATATTATAGTACCCCAAGATGTATGTACATGTAGTATATATTATTATATTATAGTACCCCGAGATGTATGTACATGTAATATATATTATTATATTATAGTACCCCGAGATGTATGTACATGTAGTATATATTATTATATTATAGTACCCCAAGATGTATGTACATGTAGTATATATTATCATATTATAGTACCCCGAGATGTATGTACATGTAATATATATTATTATATTATAGTACCCTGAGATGTATGTACATGTAATATATATTATTATATTATAGTACCCCAAGATGCATGTACATGTAGTATATATTATTATATTATAGTACCCCAAGATGTATGTACATGTAGTATATATTATCATATTATAGTACCCCGAGATGTATGTACATGTAATATATATTATTATATTATAGTACCCCGAGATGTATGTACATGTAATATATATTATTATATTATAGTACCCTGAGATGTATGTACATGTAATATATATTATTATATTATAGTACCCCAAGATGTATGTACATATAGTATATATTATTATATTATAGTACCCCGAGATGTATGTACATGTAATATATATTATTATATTATAGTACCCCGAGATGTATGTACATATAGTATATATTATTATATTATAGTACCCCGAGATGTATGTACATGTAATATATATTATTATATTATAGTACCCCGAGATGTATGTACATGTAGTATATATTATTATATTATAGTACCCCGAGATGTATGTACATGTAATATATATTATTATATTATAGTACCCCGAGATGTATGTACATGTAATATATATTATTATATTATAGTACCCCGAGATGTATGTACATGTAGTATATATTATTATATTATAGTACCCCGAGATGTATGTACATGTAATATATATTATTATATTATAGTACCCCGAGATGTATGTACATGTAGTATATATTATTATATTATAGTACCCCAAGATGTATGTACATGTAATATATATTATTATATTATAGTACCCCGAGATGTATGTACATGTAATATATATTATTATATTATAGTACCCCAAGATGTATGTACATGTAATATATATTATTATATTATAGTACCCCGAGATGTATGTACATGTAATATATATTATTATATTATAGTACCCCAAGATGCATGTAAAGTACATATTGTTTATTATATAGTGCCCCGAGACATATCTGTTATACATTATACACTTTCTTACTACACATCTGCTGCCTCATTCAGTCTATTTGTTATTTTACAGGCTAGTACCCAAATCTGCACACGCAGCATTTGAGAAGGTAAGTATAATGTTATCATTCAATCTTATCTATCTATTCTACATGTAATGTAAGTTATTGAATACAGCGTCTTGTTTGTCCTCAGATTGTGTGTAGTCAGTGACTCGACGTCTGCGTGTAGTCAGTGACTCGACGTCTGCGTGTAGTCAGTAACATGACGTCTGCATATAGTCGATGGGGATGCAGACATGTTGTCATTGAAGTACTACATTATATTGTACTTCTAGGCCTGTCAGACATTCAACATAAAGTTCAGGTCTGTCCCTGCAGATCCACAGACAATGAAGGTAGATGTGGGGAAGATGAAGAGTATGATCAACAGGAACACGTGTATGGTACGTCATACTATATGCACATGTATATATACACTATCATACGTGTATGGTACGTCATACTACATGTATATATACTATCATACGTGTATGGTACGTCATACTACATGTGTATATACACTATCATACGTGTATGGTACGTCATACTATATGTATATATACACTATCATACGTGTATGGTACGTCATACTACATGTATATATACACTATCATACGTGTATGGTACGTCATACTACATGTATATATACACTATCATACGTGTATGGTACGTCATACTACATGTGTATACACTATCATACGTGTATGGTACGTCATACTACATGTGTGTACACTATCATACGTGTATGGTGCGTCATACTACATGTATATATACTATCATGCTACATGTGTTACTATCACACACCGTGAGCTCATATAGTTGTGTGTGTTTGTGTTGTAGCTGGCTGGAAGTGCTCCAGACTTCCCTACTGGTGTCATAGACCCTATTGAAGAGATTAGTGCAGTGAGTATAGCATATGTGTGACGCCTGTTAATATAGGGGTCATTACTTCTACGCAGTCATTATATATTCATATGCACTGTGTGCATTGTTGTTATAGATTCACACTGTGTATACTGTTTGTAGCTCGGACTGAGGTACGATATACCAGTGCATGTGGACTCCTGTCTTGGGGGTTTTCTCATCCCGTTTATGGAGAAAGCTGGCTTTCCTCTTCCTTTCTTTGACTTCAGACTCCCCGGTGTGACGAGTATTTCCTGTGACACTCATAAGGTCTGTCTATTTAGTATCTACATGTACTGTATAGTATGCGTAGTATATACATGTGCATAGTACACATAGTATATACATGTGCATAGTATGCATAGTATCTACATGTACTGTGTAGTATACATAGTATCTACATGTACTGTATAGTATGCGTAGTATCTACATGTGCAATTGTACATAGTATGTATAGTATCTACATACTTGTACATAGTATGCATAGTATGTATATACCTTTACTTTTACTGTAATTACTTACAGTATATTGTAAGTATACTGTAAGTATATTGTAAGTATACTTGCAGTATGGAACTGTTTATAGTGATGTTATATACTTATGCTTACAATATAAAACTGTTGATAGCGATATGGTATATACTTGTACTTACAGTATGGAGCTGTTGATAGTGATATGGTATATACTTGTACTTGCAGTATGGAACTGCTGATAGTGTCATGTTATATACTTGTACTTACAGTATGGATTTGCTCCGAAAGGATCCTCCGTCATTCTCTACTCGTCTGCTGAGATGAGGCGATATCAGTATTATGTTGTCACTGATTGGCCGGGTGGTATATATGCCACACCTACTTTTGGAGGTGGGTGAGGAATACATTCATGTTAACAATTTACTCTCCATTTTATTCCTGTGTTGAGTGGATAAACAGATTTACCTGTTTGCATATTGTGTGTGTTTTACCACTTTACAGGGAGTAGACCAGGTGCGATTATAGCAGCTTGTTGGGCCACTATGGTTTACTACGGAGAGGAGGGATATGTGAACACCACAAAACGGATCATCAGTACTACTCGGTATATTAGAGAAGGGTGAGTCGATGTGTATACATGTGTATACCATAGCAGTAATACATGTATGTATGTATACATGTGGATACCATAGCAGCATTGTACCAGTAATACATAATGTATAGGTGTGTATATGCGCTGTAAATTATACATGTATGTGTAATCTCTCTCTTTCTACCCGCTAGGTTAAGTAGAATTCCTGGATTATTCATATTCGGAGATCCTCTGGTCTCAGTCGTAGCCGTAGGCAGTTTAGACTTCAATATCTTTAGACTGATTGAGGCTTTAACAAAACGTGGGTGGAGCTTAAATGCCTTACAGTTTCCTTCTAGGTAAGTTGTCATTCCTGATACCTTTAGAGAATAGTAACTACCATAACTTCTCTTACTAGTTGCTCTTACTAACTACCTTTACTAGCAGCTAACTACTGCTACTACTGTTACAGTTACTAACTACCTTTACTAACAGCTAACTACTGCTACTACTGTTACAGTTTCCACCTATGCTGCACTCTGCTGCACACCCAGCCAGGAGTTGCTGATGAGTTCTTATCTGATGTTAGAGAGTGCACGGCTGTTATAATGGCTCATCCCATGGAGAAGGCCACTGGGATGGTGAGTATTGCCTCATTATTTACATCCCTGAGTATAAGTTACATGGGACGGTGTATCCCCTCCCCTAACGATATCCGCATGTACATGTAGATTGTAAAGGATGTATGTTTGTATCTTGTCCAGTGCATATTCTACATTATTACCGCGAATGCACTTTTAGGCTGCGTTGTACGGGATGTCACAGACCATACCAGATAGATCTCTTGTTGGTGAGTTAGTAATGGAATACCTTGACGCCCTCTATGACACCACCTACAGTGCTAAGCAAGGGGGACACAACTCTAATGGTCAGGCTATACACTCATAACACTGTCTGCACCTCACCTCTACAGTCAGTCATAATATCTTATCATATAATAATATAGTATCTATTTACTACACATAAGGTGTCTTCCCGACCTCTTGGACGGACTCGGGTCGCAAATAAAAATCACAAGATGGCCGTCCAACCTTGGCCAGAAGGGCTATTGGCCTTTGGGACTTTATTTGGCCGGACGAAACCATCCCTAACTCATTGGCACACCTGGGTTTTTCACACAAAAGTAAGGATTTTGCTTCCGGCCCAGACCAGACCCAGACTCTGTGACGGATGTGTGCTGAAAAATATTTTCGCAAATTGGCCTGGGTCTGAAATTTAGGTCATGTAGACACCTATAGAGTGTACTACAAACTACTAGCACATGTCACTATATTTTATGTACTGTAGATAGTACTAGGTCAGTAATACAAGACTGTTTAATTGGTTGCCTTGTTTGCTTTTATCCAATAGAGATATTTCTCCTGAAGTTATGCTCAACTATATCTCGCACTCCATTTAATACTCTGTGGTTGTGAGCCTATTGTAGACTTAGTTCTATGTTATAATCTATTAACATTTGCAGTGAAATCTTAATTTTCTCTACCCCTGGTAGGTCTTTATTGTCTTTACTAACATATTATTATATTGTATAATAATTGGGGTTTTGATTCTATAATATTGTCTTAAATGTGAACCTACACAGCATTTTCTATAATATACATTGCGTTAATTACATGTATACGCACAGTTAGTATAATTATTACCTTTAATTTTCTTTAATATGGGTTAATATCAAAAGCTTTTGCATTCACATTTATGTATGTGGTAATTTATTTTGTGAAATATATATTATTTGAAATCAAGATATGCTAGTAGCTGTATTGAAGACTGTGGTTATAAAAGTTTAATGGCTGACTGGAAAACAATTTTCTATTCAGGTCTGTCAGTCTGTTTCTCTACTTCATATCAGTGTCTAAGTCGAGTTGTGACTTGTGTGCAAATATGCTTCCCACATACTTAAAGGAAATGCTCATTCTTACTCAAATCTGCACTTGGCTTACTGTCTGTTCTTGTCTTACTGTGCATACTTGGATTACTGTCTGTACTCAGTTTGTTGTGTATATTTGGTTTAGACTGGTTTAGACTGCTTGGTTTGCATTGAAGTGATTTCCTGGATTTTTGACTTTGTACTGAATTGAATGATTTGTAGTGGCCCCCAGTTGCTGACTTACCTTGATTATCAGTCGCTGACTCTATTTTGTTGAAGCTCACTATTGGTGTACTGTAATCGGTGAGTACACCTGTCTCATAATCGGCGCTGCCTCTGCGAGACCTGGAGCCACTCCTAACACTGTTCACAGATGGCGTCACTTCAAGTGGGTCATTCACTAGGCATTCTAATGTCTCTTTCTCAACATCCTCTATAGGTGCTGTCACATTTAACTCTACATCCTCTGACCTGAGTGACTGACGACGTACTTGGTTATTCAACTGTTTGAAAGTTTCTATGCTTTGCTTTACCAAGTCTAATCTCTTCATTTCTCTACTTTTTCGACTTACTGCCAAGTGCACAATCTCCTGGAGCTCTGGTATACTTCGTTTGACCTTTTCAGCATCATCATATGGAGAAACCATTTCCTGCTCTGACTGGACCTGCTCAGGCTCACCATGCTTACTTGTAGTCGTATTTATTAGCTGATTCAGCTCAGTCTTTGGTATCATCTTCTCTATATAATTCTCAAGCAGCTTTTGGCGGTAGAGATCAAAGTCAGACAAACCTTCCATCCGCCCCTGCAATATACTGACTATGTAATAGACTAGCAGTGTATACATCCACCCCTGCAATCTACTGACCATGTAATAGACTAGCAGTGTATACATCCACCCCTGCAATATACTGACCATGTAATAGACTAGCAGTGTATACATCCACCCCTGCAATATACTGACCATGTAATAGACTAGCAGTGTATACATCCACCCCTGCAATATACTGACCATGTAATAGACTAGTAGTGTATACATCCACCCCTGCAATATACTGACCATGTAATAGACTAGTAGTGTATACATCCGCCCTTGCAATATACTGACCATGTAATAGACTAGTAGTGTATACATCCACCCCTGCAATTATAATCTTCTTCTATAATGACTCTTATTGTAAGTTAATACTACAAGTACATTTGTACTTACAAAATCAGCAAATGACTTGGGTTTAGTGGAGTTATCCTCACTTGTCCACTGAGTTTGCTCAGTACCTAGCTTCAATGATTTAGTTTGGGTTTCCTGTTTAATAGAAGCCGTAGATTCTATGGAAGACTGGCCCAACCTCTTAACAACTTTGTGAGCACTTTTGAGTAGTCTAGCAGTTTCAACGTCATTAACATCTTGGGCTAATGAGGAGACTATTGGCATCGTAGTAGCAGCGTATGTTGACCTCCGTTTCTGGTCCTTTCGGTAGAGCAAGATAAAGGCAACACCTGGTAACCCCAACACTGTTCCTATCCCACACATTAGAACACCTGTTCAGATAACTTTCATCTATGCATCAACTGCACGACAATTATATTAGATAGATTTTGGTAAGAAGAGTCATAAATGATGACATTATTACATGGCTCATTAGTCATGCATACAATTTCTGGGTCTGATCTGCATTTACAAATTATCTACTATGAGTTTGTAGATATACTATATTAATGACTACCATTCTACCTGCCAACACAAATATCCTTGGTCAATATCATTATGGTCTACTACACTACACTACATTATTGTTGTGGGAGTTGTTCCCACTAGCTACATAATATATTGTATAGCAAGGGAACAACTCCTGTACTCACCACCAGTTTGCAGAGATCTAGCAGCATCAACTTTACCTATGCTTACATAAATACCATCAAACACAAACAGTACGAATCCAATCACCAGGAATATGCCAGAAAGAACACACAATGCAAGTCCTTTCTGGTACTCATCTCCGGACTCCTGGTACGCCTGCAAGTTTTCTCTCTCCTTGTCATCAGTTATCTCCCCTTGCCTGAAGAAAATCATCTGGGATTCTAAACATAGATGTGCAGTGCACTACTACACTATGATAGTGTAACACCAGCAGTAGCAGTCAGTATAAACTAGAGCAAGACTATTACTAATAATTTTATAACATGGAGTTTGGTATGTAACAATAAGTAGTATTCCTCATGTTGTCCTGACAACTCAAACAATATTGTCTTATTCAAAAATATTAACAAATCCTAGTATGTAGTATGTTATACAGTATCTGTAAGTATGTAGTATGTTATACAGTATCTGTAGGTATGTAGTATGTTATACAGTATCTGTAAGTATGTAGTATGTTATACAGTATTTGTAGGTATGTAGTATGTTATACAGTATCTGTAAGTATGTAGTATGTTATACAGTATTTGTAGGTATGTAGTATGTTATACAGTATCTGTAAGTATGTAGTATGTTATACAGTATCTGTAAGTATGTAGTATGTTATACAGTATCTGTAGGTATGTAGTATGTTATACAGTATCTGTAAGTATGTAGTATGTTATACAGTATCTGTAAGTATGTAGTATGTTATACAGTATCTGTAAGTATGTAGTATGTTATACAGTATCTGTAGGTATGTAGTATGTTATACAGTATCTGTAAGTATGTAGTATGTTATACAGTATCTGTAGGTATGTAGTATGTTATACAGTATCTGTAAGTATGTAGTATGTTATACAGTATCTGTAAGTATGTAGTATGTTATACAGTGTCTGTAAGTATGTAGTATGTTATACAGTATCTGTAGGTATGTAGTATGTTATTATTAGGGCATATTGAGATTACTTGCTCTATGAAGGTACAGGGGTAGGAATTGATTATATACCCGCTATTATACATGTATGATGTGCCAAAACATGATCCAGACAAGTATAAAAACATGATTTATTCACGTTGAACTACAGCACAAGTTGAAATACAGCACAGCTGCGTGAGTATAGAATGAAAAGTGTAACACTGTGAGAATGAGGCACATTACTAATGAACTAATGGATTGATTGAATAGTCAGTTAATATCATTGAGCATGTCTTCCAGAGATGGCATATCATCCTGACACACAGTAGGCTCCTGTGCTGCCCTCTCTTTTACCGGGTTATAAGGTACAAACGCATCGACCAGAGTACTGGCTTTAGCTGTCCTTTTCACTGATTTAGGAGGTGTTGGTGTAGCAGCAGGCTGCTTGTTTCCTGCCCCTACATCTAAAGTACTAACTATAGACGAGTGTGACTTAGTTATCTTGCGTTTCTCCTTTTCCTTGCCACTAGACACAGTAAACATCACTTTCTTGCGCTTATATTTCTCAGGGGACATTTCTCGGTTTCGGTTTCTTAAAGATTTGGGCACATAGCCTGTGAGCAAACGCCCTTTTTGTTCTTTATTCTTTTTGAGTAAAGGCTGCACTAAGTCTAAGTAAGATTTGTTGAATTGAGAATCAGTTGATATCCTAGTTAGCTGGGGATCAGAGCTTGACCTAGCTACATCAGGAGTGAAAGACGGTGGGCCCTCCATTCTAGCCAGTGCACCCATAATGTCACTGTAGGAACCACGGCTAAGCTGATTTAATTGGCTATTTAGATGAGGTTTGCTAGTGAGACTGTCTGGTATGGAAGTTTTAGAGGAGAGCCGAGGGGTGAGAAGGGCTATTGGTTTCTTAAACACAGTTACAGAGGAGGTGCTGCCGCTGTCGTTTCCAGGTGACCTAGTAGAACTGGGTGGTGCAGTCATTGTATGGTTGACTAGTTGTGGAGGTGCATTCAGTGTTGGAACTGCTTCACGTGTAGATATAACACTACGTGTGCTGATTGGTTGATACTGTGCAGACGTAGCTTGCTTATTGGCTAGCAGAGAGACTTGCTTTGGAGTAACTGGTACATTCCCCAGATGGACAGTAGCCTTAGTACCAGTTGGAGTGGAATGAGCGGAGGTCTGGGACGGCGATACACACTCCCATAATACTATGTGTATATTCTCAGGTGGTAATTGTACTTTCTGCATACTAAACTGAGCATACTGCGATTGCATGTCATCGTAACACATCCAGGTGCCTGTAACACAAACAGACAATCAACCTATACATTGTAACACATCCAGGTGCCTGTAACACAAACAGACAGCCAACGTATACATTGTAACACATCCAGGTGCCTGTAACACAAACAGACAACCAACCTATACATTGTGACGTATCGGTTAGCTGATAGAAACACTCTCTGTATCTGATTGATAATAACTGCAGAGATATTGGGTCACATGACTACTAACCTGACTGTTTGTCCTTGACCTTCCTCGTCCACACAGCAAAGTGATCAGGTGACGTCCTATACTCGACTACAGAAGTCACAGTGTATCTACTACCACAGCTGGTACTAAAACTCAGTCCATCTACATCACATAACCTCAGTCCCTCGGCAAAGTGCATCACCAGGTTGGGAGCGTACCTGCAGCAGTCCCATTAAACAGGTTGAATACGTACGGGTACATCAAATATTAGTACAGTAGCTGTTGTTGTATGGTGTGTTGTATACGACCATCTGTACTATATAATTATACCGTATATGTTATACAGATACAGTGTACATGTATATAGAGCAGATGTTACCTGGTAACATAGTATATGTTATACAGATACAGTGTACATGTATATAGAGCAGATGTTACCTGGTAACATAGTATATATTATACAGATACAGTGTACATGTATATAGAGCAGATGTTACCTGGTAACATAGTATATATTATACAGAAACAGTGTACATGTATATAGAGCAGATGTTACCTGGTAACATAGTATACATGTATATTATACAGCATTATTATGTTACCTGGTAATGGATAGCTTCATCCACTGATTAGGAGCCAGACACTTGACACACGTATGCTCATGGATCATCTCTCCACTGTTTATGTTAAACCTGTGGGTCAGCTTGGGGAATGTTATCAGATGTTTCTTTTCTCTACAGTATAATATAGACGGGTATATACAGTAGATATACAGTCACTGGGTACATGTGTACTGTATATACAGTAGATATACAGTAGATATACAGTAGATATACAGTCACTGGGTACATGTGTACTGTATATACAGTAGATATACAGTAGATATACAGTAGATATACAGTCACTGGGTACATGTGTACTGTATATACAGTAGATATACAGTAGATATACAGTCACTGGGTACATGTGTACTGTATGTACACTACTGAGTACATGTGTACTGTATATACACTACTCACTGAGTACATATGTACTGTACATACACTACTCACTGAGTACATGTGTACTGTATATACACTACTCACTGGGTACATGTGTACTGTACATACACTACTAACTGGGTACATGTGTACTGTACATACACTACTCACTGGGTACATGTGTACTGTATATACACTACTCACTGGGTACATGTGTACTGTACATACACTACTCACTGGGTACATGTGTACTGTACATACCTTGTAGTGTGGTGGTGGTGGCAAACTACACAGTCCATACTCCAAGTATAGTCTGTAAGGAATAGTCTAGATACTCTATCATCTGTCTGTACTAGAACTGGGAAGGCAAACACAGGACTATAGTCTGTACCTCTTTCACACTGTAAGCTCTGCTCTACTGCCTGCCATATCTAAAGTCATACACCATGCAGTATGCACTATTATATGACTGTATATATAAGACTGTATAGTATAGTACATGACTGTGTATATGACTGTGTATATGACTGTGTATATGACTGGGTATATGACTGTTTACATGACTGTGTATATGACTGTATAGTATAATAGTACATGACTGTGTTGTATAATAGTACAGTCTACACTAACCTCTTCCCTGGCACACTCCAACTTAATGCCAGCCAGGTGGATCTTCCTCTTGGCTGTGTTTATATCTTGACTAGTCAGTGCTGTACACTGGGATATGCTAGCTAGTATACTGTTGGAACTAGTACCCGATACACAATGACCACCACCTAAATATACACAATATAACAGCATACACAATGCTATATATAGCAGTTATATACTAGTACTTACACATTGTACAGTGTATATATAACACTAGAGTAACTATATACTTAGTACTTACACATTGTACAGTGTATATATAACACTAGAGTAACTATATACTTAGTACTTACACATTGTACAGTGTATATATAACACTAGAGTAACTATATACTTAGTACTTACACATTGTACAGTGTATATATAACACTAGAGTAACTATATACTTAGTACTTACACATTGTACAGTGTATATATGACATCGTAGGCTCACCTCTCCTCACCGAAGGCTGTTTCCTGTCAAACTCCATGACTGAATGTAAAATATTCCGGGCTCCTTTCTGTAGTGGGGCAATAAGGGCTTGTGATTCGTCGAAAGCCAGGAGTAGTTTCTTGAGGACACACGAGTATGGCAGAGAGTCGGATAGATTACGGAGGGAATGATTGTAACAGAACATACACAGTAACACATCTAACCAACAGAGAGCATCTACATTAGACCATAGCATCACATAGTCTTGTGTGCAATGTGTGGTTACAGGGCTAATACCTGGTGTAGTACATACAGCACTAGTAGTAGTGTTAGTGTTGGTAGTAGAGGCCGTGACTATGGCACCGGAATGGTTCTTCTTTGGTATTGGTGTCCCCTGTTCTAGCACAGGGGAAATGGAGGGAGCTGGTTTATCTGGTAAAGAGGAGATGGAGGGAACTGGTTTATCTGGTATAGAGGAGATAGAGGTAGTAAATACATCTGTACCACCAGAAAGAGTGGAATGTTCAAGACTATTTGCTGTGTATTGTTCAGGTACCATCTCTTCACTTGTAAATAATGCCTCCAACATATCTCCCAGGTCGCCGCCCTGTTCTGTATTATCAGCTGCGACTGGTATGTCCATGGGGTCAGGCGCTTTCTCAGATATATAGCAGCACTGTAAAATATACAGATTGATACATAGGCCTACACCTATATATATATATAGCCTAACAAGGGCGGGTTAATGAGTGCATTACAGATGATAATGTAGATATACTTACCTTATCATTGCTACAAATTATAATTTACATAATATGTACATGTACTCACCTTATCATTGCTACAGATGATTACAGTTTCTTCTAAGTTGACACAATACTTCCTTAAGGAACCTGACCGTGAGTTCTTCAAACACTCTGGACAGGGACAGATAACACCCTTCACAGGTAATTCACCAGAAGCTATCATTGCTAGCACTAAAACATTACATCACAAATGGATAATGAAACATACATCTACCGTGACAAACCTGATAGAGTAGAATGATCCTCATTGGGTAGCAAATGTGAAAGCTAATAACTCTGTGTAGCCGATTTACTTGTACCAGCTATCCAGTAGCTTATAAAGTAGTAAGGACTACATCTAGTCTAACTACTGAATATTAGGTAGAAGTTAGTAACTCACACAGCACACAGACTAACACTTACCCACTAGTGAGGGAGGGGTATTATATAGCTCCATGATTGCTGAGCCTGTACTAGGAGTGTAGGCTAGAGGTATACGAGTATACAGATTAGAGGAGAGGGAGAGCAGTGGTAGATGTGGTATGTGTGTCAGCATTAGCTAGTGCCGTAGTATATCACATTAGGACCACAGTTTTGAGTTCTACCACCTGTCTAAGAGATGTTATACTATGTTAAGACTTTAATTGCAAAAGATGCAAGTTGCCAAATTATTCGTGATAATATTATAACATTAGTCTACATTTATCTATCTCTTTATAGAACAATCTTATAAATAGTATAGCATGTCAGGTGTGTTGTCTTACTGTGTTACTAGTAGTAATTACTACCACGTCCCACATTGCATAATCCAATAGGTTCAAACTCTTAAATGAGGCTATTATTATATTCTATAGAAATGGGTATAGAAGCATAGACTTATTTAGTAGTTTTGGCTTATTAAATTTGGATTTGTCAAATTATGTTTGTTATGCTATCATTCAGACCTACACTTAATTCAACAAAATTATGATTAGATAGGATTATCATAATTATTATATTATAGTTATATAACAATAATTATTATGTTATAGCTATATAATAATAATCATTATATTTTTGTTATTAGGCTACTCATTACTCATCTCATTCATTAGATTGGCTCTAAGCAAGGAGTAAGAAGAGAAGGAATCTCGTCTTTGATAAATCTGCGAGGGAAGTTCTCCTAGGTTTCCAAATGTATCTAGTTGATTCGCTGAATATTCATTGCAGTGACTGGACAACTTTGCCAGCAACATTAGCGTCAATGCTATTACATGTAATATTGCTATTGAGGACAGTAGAGTTTGGCGCCAAAATCTTCATAGAGATAGCAGCCAATCACAAGGCTCATGATTGCTTGCTATTACAAACTCATGTGAAGTAACCCAGGTTTTATAGTATTACTTTTATTTATTAAGCTATATTGTAGTAGGTCACATACCAGCCTACCAACTTCCGTAGAATCCCTACTATTATATTAAGGCACTAGAAGTTAGCTAATATATCTACATTGAAAAAGAAATGTGTCGCACAAATCTACCATGATTTCACCAAAGTTGGAGCTCTATTGTACATGTAATTTGTTTATTATGAAATAGTGAAATTTTCATTTTTAATTAGGCTACACCCTACCAGCTCCAGCAAGTTTGATTCTACAGGTGAATAAATTAAGTTGGTTCTACCACAGTTATAACTCTTTTAAAGTGTAGACGTGTGTTCAGAGTTCAGGTTCTTGACTGAAGCCGCGACTTTACATCATAATACCTTCAATTAAGGAGACTTTCAGGCCGTTTTCATTGAGCTAATTGAAAGCTTAATATGCTAATTTTTTATTTTGACAAAACTACCTAGCTTGGAAGCTCTAGGTGAATTTTAATACCTTTGAAAAGCTCATATGTATAATCATAATTCAAAGTAGGCGAGTACCAGAGGCGAAAATGTAGAAGATTTTTAAAGACTAGTCTCCTCCCCTTTTTACTCCTTGTCTCAAGTAGCTTAAGTTTGAGTAAATCAATTAAGTAAATTAGTTTGAGCCATCGGATCAATTATAATTAGATTAGGCTATTGAGAAATGAAAAAACTTATCTAATAAGTTATTTTTATTAATCAACTATCAAATCAAGTCAGAATCTTATCTTATCATAAAAACTATCTTAATGTTCAAATTTTGAACTTTTACATGAATTAACCCTAATAATAATTGATAATAATTCAATAATAACAATTAATCTAATTATTATTAATGGCTAATGATTCAAATTAATAGAGGCATGCCACTTGCTACGTGCTCTCGTATGTACTAAAGAAGAAGAGGTAAGAGGTACCATCCTGCCCAAGACTATACGTGAACTCAAGTCACAATTAATGCAATCAATATAGCAACAAATATATTATGTTAGTGTAACAGGAACACATGACCACAGTAATACTGACAAAAACCAAAAACAGATGAGGCGTACCCCTTGCATCACGCTCTAGTACGTTCTAAAGAAAGAAGTAGACGTAAGACGTAGGCTGTATCTATGTGTGATTATTATTAATATAAACATTAGACCGTAGATCATTAGTGATTAGGTTATTAATAATATATAATAATATAATTCCAATATAAATGATTATAAAATAATAATAATAATAGACAATAGTAATAGTTTTATTTTAATTTAATAAATATTATGTTATATTTATTATTAATATTTAATAATTAATTTTAAATTTAATTCATATTCAACGTTACAATAATTATAATTCACATCAAAAATTGCCTACGGCAAAACTAAGTGTAGTCAAAATCTAGCAGTACTATTTCGTACTTATATCAATATTCAACTTTGAAGCTTGTTCACTGATTTTGAAAACCTTCCATGCAGCACTCAGTTTCGATTTATGGCGAACAAGAAATAGAATAGACGTAGCACCAAGACAGTGCTAACGGGTTTATTGCATAGAATTCTATAGTTTGCTACTGTAGTACCCCGCAGATTACTTGATTTATAGAATGAAGAACATTGTCTAGTCATGCCCGGAGAGCCTCCACTAATTTCGTTGTCAAAGCCATGAAATCCAAAGCCCATTGCTGTGGATATCTTTGTACATTTTTGTATTGGGTCAAGAAAGGATAACTCTCTGAGAAAAAGAGCTGATGAAGATTGAAGTGACCAAAGAAAGTGTGAGTATCTTTGGAATGAGTAGAATCCATAATTTTGATACAGCTGTCAACCATGGTAGAAACAAATAGATAGGTAGTAATCTTTAAGCATTTGTTGCTCAGGAAGTGCCTCTTATTGCAGGCTTATATTTTTTGTGAAAATTTTTCTATGAATAATTATAAATAATATAATTAATTTATAATTTTTAATTTAATATTAATATATAAATTATTAAATATAATAATTATAATATTTATATTATTAATTATAATTGTTGTAATTGTTGTTGTAATTGTCTAAATAACGTAAGAAAGATAATTATAATTAATATTATTATATTATTTTTATTTAGTGTCTGTGAGGGCTGTAGAAGAGAATATCAATATGAATATGCATAATATTGATAATTCATAATGAAGTGATATCAATTATTATATTATATTTAATATTATATTTATATTATAATTATTAGTATATTCTTATTGTTAATTATTATTATATTAAAATCTCCTGGTTAAAGTTATTATTATTTTTACTTTAATTAAACCTAATAAATTTAAAATTAAACTTGATAGTAATATTAATATAGATATTATTATTATTAATTATATAATATCTTTATCTTACACTCTTACAGCGATGTTTGCAATCTTTTACTTCTTGCTGCAATGAATATAATAGTAGTAAAGTATGCAAGTCTTTCATTTTTAGAAACTGAAGTCAAACTTTTTAAGTCACAAGTCAATTCTTTTTAGTGATTAAGCTATTGCATTTTTCAGGAGCCTCACAACACTAGCTGTGTAGAGTATATTTTTAGCTTCACCAAGAATACAACAGTTGACCGAGAAATTTTAACCAGACTGGGTAAATCATCAACAACCTTTGGCCGTCTGACCAAACGTGTCTGGAAAAACCGACACCTGAGCATTCGCACCAAAGTACGAGTGTATGAAGCCTGTGTTCTTAGTAAACTTCTCTATGGTGCTGAGAGCCGGGCAACATATTGTCTGCAGGAGTCTAAGCTGAGCGCTTTCTATACTTCCAACCTACGCTTCATCATTAGTAAAACGTGGGAGGACAAAGTGACTAATGAAGACCTTTCCGAAGTCGCTGGCTCCTTTGTCATCCAGGCTAATATGCCTCACCGCCTGGGATAAAACCCTGTCCTACCGATTGCAGACAACAGAGAGGGTTTTAGCAATCCGCTATACAATCTTTCAGCGTTTATTTGGGTGGTTAACATCAATAATAACCATGTCTACTTTGGTGTTTAATGTCGTGTGTACTGAAGAGGGTGTGACTATTAGAGTGCATTCCTGGTTGGCGAATATTGTAATGGTTTTTGGGGGGTTGTGACGTTGTCCTAAGACGACCCCTTGTCCAAAATGAAGAACCTATGAGTGGTGTTAGGTCTTCTCATTACATGAAAGATCAACAGGTACTAGTAGTCCAATGACTACTCAAGACGACCCATGTGGTCTCAAGTCAATGCTTGTTTACTATACTGAGAAAGAGTATGTTCCGACATAGAAGGAAGCTCGGGAAGCAAGGTCGAAGACCTTGATGACTGGAGCGACCAATACTACGAAGTGAAGACTCTGTATAAGTAGTATAGATGTGTCTTTATTGAGATCCAAGCATCAACTGAGACAATGAACATAAAAACAATGTGCTTTATATACCATAAGAACTTCCAGAGGAAGTTCCGGTAAAAAGGCCGACGTAGTGTCGTCCGGAAATTGCACAACAAGATGGCGGCCGGAAGCCCGAGGCTGACCCAAAACATGTCGGGTACAACAAAAGATGCTTAAAATCATCCAATTCATGTACAAAATGCATATCAAGTAATTCTGAGAGGTCGGCCCTCTTTACATGGGTATAAAAAGGACATAATTGCTCAGTAATGCACATTATAAGGATATAAGTGATATGTAGTTATAAAGGTATGGTTCCAACATGCATAACAATGTAGGTATGAGTCATGAGGCAGCTAAGTGCAGAGTGTTAAAGACTAAATAAGTAGAGCTGTGACAACTACTTGGCACTTAGGGTGCTATAGGGTCCATCAGGCAAGCTGAGGTCGTGTAGGCAAATGTCCTGACCATTACAATATGTGGCTTGCACATGTACTAAAATCAGCTGTTGTAGTGTGTGTATCTTGCTGATTCCTAGAGATATGACTTGCTATATTTTAGTTAGTCGTCATGGAACATGATTATCTGTAACCTACCATGGACAATGGTGATGATAATCCAAAGGATGTCCCCCTCGAGCTGCAGTTGTTTAGGGATGAGTGGAAGAAGGAGTTGTCTCAACAACGCAATCCTCCAGATTCTCCTAAACCTGACCATTCAGTTAGTCTACTACTATACCTGACCATATATCGGTATTACTTTATTGGCTACTTGGTACATGTGTCCAAAATTTATGGTATATTTGCAGATTAAATGCCCCAATTATTCATGTATATGCACTAGGGCTGCACCGATCACTATTCATCTGCAGCATTTCAATTTTCAATCTTTTTTCAAATATAAATTTTATTGTAAATACAGTTACAATAATTAAAATAAATAGCAATATTGATAGTTGTGCTCATTGTTTGGCTTCATTCTCTGTTTACTTGGGGTTACAGTTACAGGCGTATCTATTGTTGTACTACATTCATTATTTCAGTAAAATTATGAGATATGTTTATTGGTCTGATTGACCACAATAGTGTATTTTTTAATTATCATAACGATTAATATGTTGCTATAATACTACACCATTATTTTAGCCAGTCGCTGAGAGCTCACTGGTGACGAGTCCTCCAGGGAATGAATCGTTTGATGAATCTCCGTTCCCCTTTCAGTTTACAGACAGTCTGCTGAGGAGTTGGCAGGAGACCCCACCATCACAGGTCTGTTGCAGCACACAACTTGACTTTGATTAGATCCTTCTACTATGTGATATACCTACTGTACTATAGATCCTTCTACTATGTGATATACCTACTGTATTATAGATCCTTCTACTATGTGATATACCTACTGTATTATAGATCCTTCTACTATGTGATATACCTACTGTATTATAGATCCTTCTACAATGTGATATACCTACTGTATTATACTATGTGATACACCTACTGTATTATAGGCGGACAAGCGAAAGTTGTTAGACAGGCACCCTGTCTCACCATCAGAGAAAGCTAAAAGGGTCAGGACATCCTTAGTTGATATATTTATAGATGACTTGGTGAGTTCCCTTCTCCTTCACTTCTCTAGTAACAAGAATAATATGTTCTTATGCTGTTAATCAACATTATCCTATTAATTAATATTTATCAACAAATTGTATGTTAAAATAATACAGCACTGTGGAGGGAATTATCTCCTCTGTTGTATGTTATAATAATACAGCACTGTGGAGGGAATTATCTTCTCTGTTGTATGTTATAATAATACAGCACTGTGGAGGGAATTATCTCCTCTGTAGAACGATCTCAACGATGTACCTTTCTTTGATGTGGATCTTCCTAGAGAGATAGCTGTTAAAATATTCAGATTCCTTGAGATGAGGGATTTATGTTCATGTTCACAGGTTTGTAATTATATGTTTACGTTCAATAGGAGCACACTGCTGTCATGTATAATGGGAGTTATGTTCTCATGTAGTAGTATGAGATGGGAGCTATGTTCTCATGTAGTAGTATAAGATGGGAGCTATGTTCTCATGTAGTAGTATAAGATGAGAGTCATGTTCTCATGTAGTAGTATATAATGGGAGTTATGTTCTCATGTACTATATACTATGGGAGCTATATTCTCATGTACTATATACTATGGGAGTTATATTCTCATGTACTATATACTATGGGAGTTATATTCTTATGTACTATATACTATGGGAGCTATATTCTCATGTACTATATACTATGGGAGTTATATTCTCATGTACTATATATACTATGGGAGTTATATTCTTATGTACTATATACTATGGGAGTTATGTTCTCGTGTAATACAATTATACACTCTTACACTGGCAGGTTAGCAAGGCATGGAATAGTATAGCCAATGACAATCTACTGTGGGAAAGAGTATATTATCAGATACAATCTACTTTCACAGCCCACACCAAAGTAACCAGTTCCGCAGATTGGAAATTTACTGTAAGGGACCTGTATGTTGGCACCCAGACTCTACTTAGAAACTGGAGGGTAGGTCTAAGGCTATATCCACTATACAAAAATCAGTGAATATAATAGCAGGGTTTATAATAATATAGTAATAGATAAGACACATGATTTTAGCATGGAACTACATGTACATACAGTAGAACTGCTTTATGCTTTATTCCACCTCGAAAACTTTGATAGTTCAAACTACTAACCTTGATCCCTGCTGAGCACTATATAAATGGCTATATATAATTCGGACTTATTATGTATAATTCAAACTTCTACAGCTTGCTCTTCTTTCATTGAATTATAAAATAATACATGTATTACTATTATTGCTAAGCCCCGAAGAGCACTTACCACCGCTTCCAATTTTAATTTAAATCTATAGCCGTTTATTGGAAATAAACTGCTAATAAACTCAAATTGCTCTGTTTAAAATACAGTTAATCAAAATTAAAAAATGTGGTTTCATACAGTTATTCTGTACATTGGATCCATTAGTTGTTGCCTATTTGCAGTGTTGTAGTTTTGACTGTAATAATCAGTACCAGTTTTATTAACCAGGAAGCGTTCATGATAAAAATTGCATGTATATTCACAGTTGAAGCAAATGCAAACTCATGCATGCATGCATGCGTGCATGTACATACAACTAGCCCCACATGTACAATAGGAATAGTATTATGCGAATATAGGAATAGCACTATGCGTAAAAAAATACCAGTACAAAATGTACTGTATACAAAATTAGGTGATCACATAAATCAAACTCGTGCCTAATTCAAACCAAAAATGGTGGTCCATTGGAGTTGGAATTAAGCAAGTTCCACTGTATATTATATAGTCTAGTGTATAATATAGTAAGACATTGGTTACAGGAACACAAGTGTCACACTACTTACTACCACCATGCAAGAGGGGGTATCCTTACATCTGTACATTGTATGCATGATACTGTAGCTGCTGGGTAAGTGGTTACACTTTAATACTGAAATACCACCTGAATATAACACTGACGTGGTAAATTCACTGCGTGGTTTATATCCTGAAAGCTGAACTCAATTTAGCAAAGACATAAAAAGTGTACCCAATGACAAGTTATTTAGAAAGTGTTTGGAGTTGTCTACTCAATAAACCATTGAGTGTCGAGCAAGGGAAGACCACTTCGAAATAATTGATTATTCCAAACCAGGTATACGAATGGCCAGATAAGAACATGGAATATAATCAATCACACGTCGTCACAGACGTACGAACCGAGTAACAAATCTCTAATTCTGCTGAATGAAGACGATGAGCAGAGTCTGGGAACGTCTGAGAACTCTGTTACCTGCGTAAAACTTGGGCTACACAATCAGCTGATTGCTGGCTATAAACATGGTGGGTGTTTACCGTCTGTATGATATGATCTGTCTGTGTCATACTGCATAATGGTGTGTGTGTTTTGTAGTTGTATTATATGTGCTGTGTTATATTTTAGGTCAAGTACAAATATGGAAGCAGTCAAAACCCGAGTTGATGTTGGTGTGCGATTTCCCAGAATACTGTGTAGAGGAAGTGATGTCATCAGGGAATTTATGTTACGCATGTTTGAAGAGCCGTGAGAATAAGAGCTGTGTGATCAGAGTACTGAGTGTTGGTAACGAAGAGATGAATGTATCGGATAGTATAACTATCAGAGGGGTGGACGATACGTGGACACTGCCCAAGGTTAGTATAATGATACATTTGCGAGCATGCTCGCTGTTAGTGTCCTAAACCCCATCGTCCAACACAACTGTAAACAGATGAGAGTCAATGCCTAGTGTGTGATGTCTAGTAACTGTATGGCATAGTATGTACATGCATATAAAGTATATGTTATTATACAGTGTACTTCATAATGTTATTCAGTGTTTGATGGCTTCACTAGACTCCACAGCAGCTCTAGTCTATTTAACCAGGGATTCTATCAATATACATAAAACTATTGTGGAGCCCTACTACCCCACCCACCATTCTACTAGTCAGATAGAGGAGTTCTTTGCTACACACTTTACCAGCCTGGAGGTCAGCAGTCAGTACATAGCCCTTGGCCTCACATCACATCTGGGACTCCAGGCCGAGTATAAGGTGAGCTTGTATTGTACCCCCACTTCCTCATGCTGTATGGAACCATGGCTATACATATACGCTGTATGTACATGTATATGCATATACAGTTATCATTATTAGTTGTAGTACTATATCTACACTGTATATGTAGTACTATCTATCATATATACAATGTATATCTACCAATAGTGTAGTTACATATTATGTAGGCCTGTAAGGTGACACTTCACATGATGTATAATATAGTATACATAACATGGTGTAAGGTGACACTTCACATGATGTATAATATAGTATACATAACATGGTGTAAGGTGACACTTCACATGTATAATATAGTATACATAACATTTGTTGTGTCAGTAAAATATTATCTTGATCGAATGATTCTGGAACGATGTTATAATTTATTTATGTACCACATAGCCCGAGTACCACATAGCCCGAGTACCACATAGCCCGAGTACCACATAGCCCGAGTACCACATAGCCTGAGTACCACATAGCCTGAGTACCACTTGGTTACATAGCCCGAGTACCACATAGCCCGAGTACCACATAGCCCGAGTACCACATAGCCTGAGTACCACTTGGTTACATAGTCTGGGTACCATGTTGTTATTAAGCCTGAGTACCACTTGGTTACATAGCCTGTACCATGTTTCAGGTGAGGTTATATGACCTTGACACAGGAAAGCTATTCTCTGACCTAAGAGGTCACACATCACAGGTCACCTGCACAGACAGCTCTTCTGGTAGCCTCATAGCCACTGGGTGTCACGATAGAAGGTAGTATAACTGTGCCAGTATGAGGTGTTGGGTTGACTGGGTATCTTTAGGTTATGTATAGGACTTCATTCCTTTTATTACATGTATGTGTTCGTAACCTAGGTAAACAAGACATAATACAAAATAATAATCCACCATGCTTGGTAAAGCTATAATCTAAAAGCTACATGCACTTGAATACCTGTGCTTGGTAAAGATAATATATCTAAAAGCTGCTTGTAATACTTCCCAGTACAATAACAGTAATACACACTGTAATATAGTACACAGTAATATAGTACACAGTAATGTAGTACACAGTAATATAGTACACAGTAATATAGTACACAGTAATATAGTACACAGTAATGTAGTTCACTGTAATGTAGTACACAGTAATATAGTACACAGTAATATAATACACAGTAATATAATACACAGTAATGTAATACACAGTAATATATACACAGTAATATATACACAGTAATATAGTACACAGTAATATAATACACAGTAATGTAATACACAGTAATATATACACAGTAATATATACACAGTAATATAGTACACAGTAATATAGTACACAGTAATAAAATACACAGTAATATAGTACACAGTAATATAGTACACAGTAATATAATACACAGTAATGTAATACACAGTAATATAGTACACAGTAATATAGTACACAGTAGTATAGTACACAGTAATATAGTACACAGTAGTATTATAGTACACAGTAGTATAGTACACTGTAATACTGTATTACAGAGTGAGGTTATATGATACAAGGTTACCCACAGCTGCCGTACACACATATACAGGTCACCCATCATCCATACAATGCGTCCAATCAGATGAATGGAAAGTTATATCTGGTGACACTGAGGGATACATCTGTGTCTGGGACCAGAGGATGGGAACCAAGTGCTGGGAGTCTCAGAGTAGGTCAGTCCTCATTCCCCTCCCCATCTTATACACAATAGCGTAATGGTACTAAGGCACACGGCCAGCAAGTGTGTACCCTCATACTATTATTAGTTTCACTGAAGCAGAGTTGATATTTCACCATCAGATTTGGATTTACTGGTTGCTTGGTAACTATATTATTTGTCCAATTGTGTTCAAGGAGAAATATGCGTATTTAGACTGTCCTACTGCTGATACAATCAACCAACTGACAGTCTCAGCTTTACCTTATAGCAGATAAATTTCTCTATTACTTGGAGGTTTCTTTAACAGTTGGATAACAATTGCAAAGATATCAACACTTTAATGATATTAAATTAATAATATTAAATATTAGACATCCAGTATTTAGTATTCATGTACTACACAATGTACTTTATGATTAGACAAGAGTGGTAATGATTGTCTACTCTACTGGCTATTCTTAGTCCTAGGGCAGACAGGGTGATAGTTAGATGATGGATGTTGAACTGCGGTAGCTAGCGTATATTAATATAAATTATGTTTTTCATTTTACAGTTATTTGGATTAATTATTGGATTAAATAATAATTATTCAAAACAATGTCATAGTTAATAGAATTTATAGATAATTTTATTATAAAATTTATAAATCATTATATTATTATGAAATTATGAATTTTATTATAGACCCCACTGTTGTATCTACATGTAGGCTAGTGGTTAGAAGTCTGTATTTTAGTATTTCACATCTTTATATAATATCTAAAATCATTGTCATTGTAGAATAATATGATTACATTATGTATCCAGGCATAGTCAGGTGTAGTGACTGGATGAACTAACTGTGGCAGTATTATAAGTAATTATAATATAATATATTGTGTTACGATCACCATTGTCACACACAGTATTTCCCTGTCTAGTAGACCTACATGTATATTATGGTATTCAAACCAGAAACTCTAAAAGATATTCCTATTATTATCATCGGTTCAGTCTTTGTCAATGAAAGAATGTACGTGACGTTGTTGGTCAAGTAGTTAGGCCTAGCACCCACTTTCTGGCCTTTTAGACTACGGGGCATATGCACCTTCCTCTCTTTTCTTCTACTTATGGCCTTAAGTTCATGAGCTAATTTGCTGTCGTCTGCAGCGCCGTGGGATGGTCTAATATTGAGTGGTGCATTGTTCACAGCTGTTCTAGTATTAGCATATGCATACACATAGTTTACACTCTCGCTGCTACGGTTGCCATGGTAACGAATTGTGTGTATTCTGCTGCTTCTGCTCCCATATACTGTTTGTATCAGTACATCCATGTAGTATTCTGCTATTAGTGTGTGTAGTGTGTGCAGAGTGTTTGCGGTCATCTTTAGGTTGACCATTGGTCTACTACTGGATATCTCTCTCCCCATTTCCCTCACTTTATCCGACTACTGAAAAATGAAGGAATTTAGTATAAAAGGATATAGATAATGCAATTTACAATTCACCAGTTGATGCAGTGGCTCTACGTGCACCTTGTTCTTGTGTATATGATTGTAAGATATGTAGTATGTGAGACATTATGGTTTACTGTGTTAGTTGTACACTATCTGCATATACATATCGCTACATATCGTATTATAATATAGTATAAGTCACACTTACCCTGACACCCTCACCTAGTCTCTCTTCAGAATGAAATGAGTGTAACAGTCTCTGCCCTCCAACTTTATAATATATGAATCCTTCTTACTCTCAAACAAGTGAAGGAACGTTACTTTTGGTATGTATGTGTGTGTGTGTATGTGTATGTCTATTATTACAGTCATTATGAAGGGCTGGTTTTTCCCAATAGTTTATATTGGATGATTAGTAGAATCATACAAAGGTTCAGTGAGGTAAATGCAATACATGTCAATGTTTGTCAAAAGAGGCGAAGGAGGAATTATTGCCCATTACAATGTAGTACAGTATTTTTGGAGCATGCGAGCATACACCCTGTCTGATAACATTATGATTGCGTACTCTGAATAATTGTAGTATGTACATTTGTCATGAGGAAATACATGTATGTACCAGTTGTGCATTAGACAGTGACAATGACAGTTTATACCATAATATACGCCATGTATAAGTATAAATAATGTTTCTGGTTCACCCATATATGTACATACAGCATACCTACACAACGCACACCAACACACTGTGTAACCAACTACATGGAGCTAGCAGGTGGAAAGTTATCGATATAAGTCAACATACACAACTTGTTGGAGTTGTGAACCCCTGTCCCCATGTGCATTAATATTTCTTATGTGAAAGGTGCTAGTTCATCACCAACCACCTTAGAATAACATGTATATCTATATAATACATAATATATACATGAACATGTTATATAATTATATACATGAACATGTTACATAATATATACATGAACATGTTATATAACATATACATGTAAATACATGGTAAACACTGTACATTGTATACATGGTATGCTAAGGTGGTTGGCAATAAATATAATATAAAATATACACTGTATATAGTATGTACCCTGTTATATCATGTGTATGTATGACGTTATGTAGTAGGCCTCTGTAGTAGGATCCCCTGTTATATAATGTATATATTTTTATAGACACCCTGTCAAGTACCTGAAGTTTACCTGCAAGCACCTTGTATCAGCTAACATCCCTCTGCAGTCCCCTGATGAACAGTTTGACTATGATAGGATGACTCATCTCAGGTCTTTTACATACGCCACATTATATAGCATTACATCTACCCATCTATAGTATTATAAATATTACATGATAGCTTGATTACTTACAC
Organism: Bugulina stolonifera; assembly: GCA_935421135.1. Taxonomy (NCBI): domain Eukaryota; kingdom Metazoa; phylum Bryozoa; class Gymnolaemata; order Cheilostomatida; family Bugulidae; genus Bugulina; species Bugulina stolonifera. Next base: position 36,069,679 of record OW285187.1, read on the forward strand.
TGTATGTAATGTTATAATTGTGATGTGTGTAGCATAATATAGAGCTCCATGGTGGCTCTACCTTGTAATACAATGTGGAGACAGTGAGGGTAGAATACTACATGTACCCTATTAATACAATCATGTAGCTTGCTTTCATTATTTACATCTCGTACTGTATTATACAGTATATACATGTACATGATTGTAGTATATAGTATTGTAATGGTTTCTGTGATTTGGTGCGGTCGACCTTGGACGACTACCGACTCAGAATTGAAGTGCCTATGAGTGGTGCTAGAACTTCGCATTACATGAAAGATCGAGCGGTCTCAGTAGCCCAATAACTACCAGAGACGACCCATCTGGTCCCAAGTCTGACCTTCAGACTATACTTTGAAAGAGAGTGATCCGACCTAGTAGGCGGTTCGCTAAGCGAATGACCTGACAAAAGGAAGTGAAAGTCTCTGTATCAAGTATAGATGTGTCTTTATTGAAAGCCAAGTGAAGACTGAGACAATGAACAGTGAAACAATGCCCTTTATATAGTACATGTATAAGGACTTCCGCCCGACGTAGTGTCAGGAAAAGACGACATAAGGTCGTCCGGAAGTTGCGCAACAACATGGCCGCCAGAAGCCCGACGGTCGACCCAAAATAGGTCGGGTTATACAAAAGTTGCTTATAATGGTCCAATTCATGTACAAAATGAATATCAATGGATTCTGAGAGGTCGGGCCTCTGTACATGGGTATAAAAGGCATTAAAAGACTTAGTAATAATCATACAAGTATATACAATAACATATAGTAAAGAACAAGCAGATATATACATGTATATGCACACAATAATGAGTGTCAGGTGTAGGAGACGACTGTGCGTACCATTACAGTATTATAGTATATAGTATATATAGTAACTATATAATAGTATATAGTATATACATTGTAAATTGTTATTCAGTGTTTAAGTATAGGTATGAATTGAGTTGTAACACCAAAACTGTCACTAAATACATGTAGGTAATGTTGTCCTATTGATAACATTGTCCTACATTCATGTGACGAGTATGTAATACAAAATGTAGTATGTAATACTTGAGCTGCAGTTCTACCAATCACCAACACATTTGGAATTGCCCTTTCATGAGGTTACACCAATACCTATTATAACTCATGTACTACTTATATTGCATGTCTGCTCAATGACATCATATCCTGTTTCAGATACAGAGGTAGACTCCAAGTCAGTGATTTCAGTTCGGCTCACTCTAGCACCACCCTACCTTCCATTTGTTCCTCAAGCTATGATGTGCCAGAGGCTTCTCACTACAACCTTTCCCTTATAACTCCATATGATTCTATATGACCTTTATATGACCTTGCCATCCTATTTCTCATTTGATGGATTACTAACTGGATTCAGTCACATGGAGGTACATGTAGATACAGAACATTATTTAATATAATATACCACAATGTAGAACAGACATATGCATGCATCTGTATACTTCAGTTTTCCCTACTCATTCATGTAATTATAACACTATGCCAATGTTGTATAATCATACATTGTAAATGTAAACTTTGATGTACTTGTACAACAGTAATAATGTAGTGTACTGAAGTTGTCTGCACGATGTGTAGATGATTCCAAATTAGATAATATTTAGCTTATCGTACGTGATGTACCAGTACCAGTACATAGTTGTGTTTTATGTAAATAATAGTTTTCTGTGACTGAAATGGTAATTTTCCTCCATTTTTCAAAAGATTCATTACTTTGATATATTTCTTTTTGATATTAGCTAGTAATGTACATGTACTTGTACATCTACATGTGGTTAGAGCTCTAATTCTGTATGTGTTTTGAAGCTAGACTAGAGTATCATACTGAACTGTCAGCCCTTCAACTAATAATATTACTCTGCTCTTTACTCAGAGAGTGATATTCTAGTCTGAGAAATAAGCCTGCCAGGCACTGCAGGTACAGCTGCAGTTCTACCATTTATTATAATTACTGATGTATGTAAGTGCTTTTATTAGTACAAGACAGGCAACCATATCATAGACCAGCACTACGCCACCAGAGAAATTAACTATTATAACAGTATGTTATTATATTGAACAGCATAATAAATATCTGGTGAAGTTGAACAGCTGAGGCACCTGTAATTTTCGAGTCTAGTCTAAGGGTGGGTACACTATAATATGTAGCCTGTGTACCCACGCTTCTAACACTGCTTCTGATTATACTACCCACTGAAACTGAGTGGTGGGTGTATTGTGGAGGTGAGAGTAAAGCAGATATGTATCAGTATATTATGCTATACACACAAAATATCTAATTTTATATACCTGATTTATACAATACAATCACCTCTGAGATTCTCCAAGTGCTAGCATTATTCGGTGCAGGTGCCAAGTGGAATAGAGGGAGTTATTCTCTCTTGAGCTGCTCATACATTCATTGTCCTACTTCTCCAGCAACCAAGAAAATATAATTATGTATATATCTATGGGTACAGCATTAGCAAAACCAAAAGCTATTTAAAAAGGTACAATACTGGTTTATAGCACATATAACAAAATAATTGAATTAATTTAACTACAGTCAGTGCTTAAATTGTGGGGGGACGCCGGGGGACGGCGTCCCTAATAAAAATTAGCCAGGGGGACGCTCTGCAACAACGTCCCCCCACTTCATAACCAGAAAGTTGTCTTCTCTCTTCGGCATTAAATATGCGCCTCCATAGTATCGTTCTATTGATACAAAGGTAGCTAACAAGCAACGGACCGTTTCAAGTTTGTTTCATATATGACTTTCTCGGTCCAAGTTTCTTAATTATTTTGTAGTTTCCTGAGAAATTGGTCAACGGTTTCTGAAGATGGTCATGTTAAAATCTTAATAATATTAAATTAATGTTATTGAAATGCGTTCACATGTATTCTGTTATTACAATAAAAAGCTTTATGGTTCTATCACACAAATCATGTAAATTTAATAATTATCAGTGTTGGCTACGCAGTTGGATTTAAATGTTTTTCTGGCACCAAGACTCGAAGAGTCACAGTCAGAGGTAAATACAAACTTAAACTAGCAGTGCACTGCAATGCTTTTAATTTGACGTTATTTTTAGTATTTACAATTGTGATCATGATTACACCAGCTGGTAGCCTACTCTACTGGCTATTCTTCATCCTTCACTTAAAGCAGAGAGGCTGATAGTAACTATCTAACTATCAGTTAGATAAATGTTACTGGATTGCAGCTAGGATATCTTGTCTTGGCTAAGTTCCTTGGTCCCAGGTTAGAAGTAAAGAGGAGCTATCACAGTTGCAAGTCTTTTTGCTAGTTCTATGGTCTCAGCAGAGCTCCTGAACAGTTCTGATTAGAAAGCTGTGTTGAAACTTGTTAGTATTACAGGCAACAGAATTGAAAGCATTAGCATGTTTGGTGTTAATATCAAGTGTGACTCTCATTAAATCAAGTGTAGATATAGGATTTGAAAAGAAAGATTCATGTTCCAGGCTAGTGTGGAAAATATAAGTTGTATCACAATTTTCATTGTAGGCCTACAATTATTTTTACTAATTATTAAATTAAATAATATAATTTGCTAAGTGATCCAAATAATTTGATACATTTGTGATTATGATTAGACAAGTCTTCCAGTACAATTGGTGCTGGTATCCTACTTTACTGGCTATTCTTTGTCCTGGGTTTAGCTAGTGCAGACAGGCTGATAGCTAGATATTACTGGATTGTAGCTAGGATGCTTAATATAAATTATATCATGTTTGTCATTGCACAATCATTTTAATTAATCGTTGAGTTACATAATTTGCTAAGTAATCTAAATAATTTGATACTTAGTACTTTGTTAAATTTATAGGACTAAGCCTAATAAATGATTATAATAATGCTATTTATTTTATTATGAATTATATATTTTATTACAGGCACCACTAAAGTTTTCAATTCTTTTGAATGTAAAACAGAGACAAACATAGTAATTTTTCTGTACACATACATGTAATAGGACACTGGTACTCACTGGCTTCTAAGCTAGAAAGTGTAATCATACGTATAATCAGCATCAAACCAGAGAGCTTATATGTGATAACACAACTTCAATTAAGACAGCTAAAGGCAGAGATGTCTGCAAGTTTCCTTATGGACACTAAGTCGTCATGGCCAATTCTTAGTCACAAGTCAATTCATTTTTAATGACTAATCAAATCTTTCAAGCTAGAAGTAAAATCTTTGCATGGCACCAGAAGAGAAACTCAAGTTTTTATCAAATTATCTAGACCAACTGCAAGTCAAGTTAAATTCTTTCGTTATTTAGCTCAAGATTTTTGTAGAGTTATTTGAGCTACTATTTAAATTTTGTGAAACTAAATGCTGTCAGAAGTTTAGACTTTGAAAGCAAAGTGTCACTGTTTTAGTGTGAAATAGGTCCTATGTTCTGATTTTACTAATTTTGATTGTGGTTATCTCTATTCATTGCACTTTACAGCTTCTCAAAGAAAACTGAGTTGAGAGTTCTTGTACATAGCCATCGCAATTGAATTCCTCAGCGTTTGATAGCTACTGTATATTGTTGTGTCCTGAGCCGACATTCCCGATTGACTATAACTCTAACTAACTTAAAATAAACAGTCTCCTTATGCATTGCAGCGTGAATATATGTTTCCCCTTCGGGTTTCTTTTATTGTATACCTTTTGTTAACCTACATGCTATTGGCTGTTGCTACATGCCTTGATCACTATAATATTGTCTATTTTCATTAGTCTGAAATGTAGCAGTGCTTGTAATCTGAGACCGTTTTGTATTTTCTGTAACTCACACCCCATTTGGTCCGAGACCGACCTAATATACTTGTTAACTTTTTGACCTTAGTTTAAGACTGATTTCTTAATACAAGGTGCACAATTTTGCATTCTGACTTCAGTTGTATGTAGGCTGTTGCTCAATAAAGTGTTCTTACTATTTGAACTATACAGTCTCTTACTGTTTACTGCTAACAGTAGGGTATCAGGCACGCTCCCCTGACCTTGAATCAACTCTGTGGCTTCAGTGTGGCATCTCTTCTGGTAAAAACAACATAACTTAACAATTAAAATTTTCTGGTGTCAATACATTAGCTATAGCCCAAAAGGTATCATGTTATTCAAAAAATATACTATATTTTGTACCAAGTAGGCTAATGCCAGCAAAAGAAATTTTAAGAATTTCAGAGACTTGAAACAGTTTGGTGGCCGGGATTCCACCCTGCACCTGGGGTGCATTGCACTACATTGACTGGGAGCTTACCCACTTAATTTGTTTCTCTTCAATCACTGGTGATAGCTAATGATGCGAGTGTGAAGAAGATTTGACTAGTAACCTGTAGTACTGGTACTTTTTTGCTACTAGTAGTAATAAAAACTTTGTACAGCTTGCTAACTAGCAAGTTCCTACTAATATGCCACTACTGATCACTCACTCACAATAATAGTGGTGCAATAATAACATCTTTTAGTAGCAATAGTAGTAATACAAAGACTTCCTCATAGTGCTAGTGCTCACCACAAGTAGTTGCTCTTTACTACTACTGCTAATAGTATCAGTACACTCTACCTAGTATTGCTACTGCTTACTTCAACAACAAAACCAGTAGTAGTGGTAGCGTATACATTCGTACTCCTCTATGCACACATCCATTCTTAGGGAAACTGGATGATAGTGACACCAGTGCTCAATCCATACATGGAACTGAGCTAGTAGTAGAGGCATCATCAGGTAGCATTTACTATATGCTTTAAAGCTGGCAGCGTTCACATGGAGCTCAATATTAATATAAACAAATATATTTCTATGGTATAATAAAAATTAAATCTAACTTCTAATCACCTAGGAGTAAGCCTGAAGTTTACTCCTTTGTGAAGCATCTTGTAAGTCCTGCATCTCCAATATCAGGGGTGTTTTCTTTCAGAAGGTATGAGTCAACGCTAAATTTGTATTATCTAATTTACAAGCAAAAACTCATCTGCAAAGACTGACTGCTCAATAGACAAATTGCTTGCAGAAAGACATCATCAAAGCTCATCTCAAACTTTCCCAGAACATGTCTCTAGAAGCCTTTTTGCAAAATTTTCCTCTCGCGCGGGGCTAAGCAGGGGTGCCCACACTCCACCCCGCCCCCTCCCACCCTCATCAGCTCAGTCCCCCCACTTCTTAATTTACAATTTAAGCACTGACTACAGTGTATATTATAGCAAGTCTTCATTGGCTCTGTATACAAATTACAACAAAGAAAAGCAGTTGAAGATACAATGTGTTTGTTATCTATCACTATACCTAAATTGCATAAAACCTAAAAGGGGCACTAGCAGTCTATTAATAATAGCTAATGACGTATAAAACTTATCAGTAACAAAATATGATGTGTCATTGGGACCTGGGAGGGAACAAGCAGGTGGTTAATTCAAGTTACATAACTGTTACCTGGGAGCATACGAGGTAGGCACGCATTTGTCACCCTCAGAAATCCGGTCTAGTAAAATTTTGTTGTTGCTCAAACATAACGTTTAGTGTTTGTTTTTTAAACATACTCTCTATTTGCTTTTGGCAGTATTCAAGTGTTCAAATCTTGCTCAAAATCATTCTTTGCTGAAGACGGTGCCTCAGACTCAGAGACCCCCTACATGGCTTCGTGAATTCCTGAGTCCACACAATCAAATAGTAATAGTTGTTGCAACCATAGATAACTCAACAACCTCTATCTCTATGGTTGCTTGCGTAGATAAAATACATGCACATCGTACATGGTGCACACATGTACATGTAATATACGGTACATGTCATGTACCGTATATTACATGTACGGCGAAGTTATCCTCTCTTGGCAAAGATCCCGGAAACGTCGATAATAACAGTATTGCCGATTTTATGCTCTGAGTGGAGGAGTGCCTTGTTTTTCACGAATGCAATTGGTTAATTGGCGGCCTAGTTGCTATGAGGCCATTTTTCTGACCAATAGAAGAAGTGTTAAAGTACAAGCACGTGCATACACGCGAAGCAATGTAATGGAAAGGACCGTTTCAATTCAATTACTCTTGACTTCATCTTCCATCTCGGAAGGGAATAAGAAAAAATACTAAACTGTTAAAAATCATGGCCAGGTGCTATCAATTTCTATTTAGTTGTATTTTGGTAATTAGTGTTCAGACAGGTAAGCATGTCTAAATTAATAAATAAGAATTATGATTGATCTGATGGATGGATTTGGAAAAGGGAATAAAGCACGAGTATCTATACAATACTTTACTGACTTACTGTACTTAATATATAGTATTAGTGAGAGTGGGAGTCACTCTCCACCCTATTAGTCTAACTCATTGCTTCGTCAAACTGTCAGACAAATTGAAGTAAAGTAAAAAGGTGTAAAGCAAGGAGTAATGCAAGTCAAACAAGATGAAAATGATAGCATGGAAATTAAAACAATTGAATCTAAACAAAAACAATCTCAATGGATGAATGATGTTTTTTATGCAAGGAATTAGAATTTAAGCGTTAAAGTCAAAGTGAAAAATTGAATGTACATGTACATACTAAAACTCTACATTTCCATTTTTTAACGAGTGAATGAAAAACATTGTTAGTTAATTTTATTAAATTATTATTATTATGTATTATCTGTATAAATAAATACAAATACATTCCATTGTATAAATGTATGATAGTAAAATGTCAATTTTTACTATTACTATTATATATTTATGCAATGTAGATAGTACATGTACATAAAACCAAGGAGTAAGAGAGAAGGAGGCTTGTCCATGAGGATTTTGTGTTCGATGTGCTCCTCAGTCTAAAAATATGAGCACATGAGTCGCTGGCATTAAGCGAGTAGACAACTCTGTTGAATCGTGATGCGCTTCCTCATTGCTAAACAGCAATGGACATGTGCACGGCTCTGGCGCTTAACACGTCACAGTTACAGCATCCAATCAGAATCATTTCTATGGAGAGATAAACATTATTGTTTATTGACATAGCCTATAGTTTGAGCACTATTTTCATTTAGTGTGGCATGTTGTAAGGCCCACAAACTAGCCTACCAACTAAAATGGTATCTGAACTATACACCATAAATAAAATTAAGTATACGGAGTCCTGATGTTAGAGAAACGTGTTGCACAAATTTGCTTATTTTAACCACGATTTCGGTGTTTGTACGTTTTTTTTATTATGAAAGAGCAAAGTTTAAATTTTGATTTCAACTTAACCAATTGCAGCAAGTTTAAATCTATCAGTATTATTTTTCCTTATTTTGTTGAGAATGTTAGTATGTAAAAAAAGTGTCATTTTGTGTTGAGATACGCAATTTTTTTCAAATCTGGCGAATTTACTTGCCAATATCTATCGTATCCCATTGAGATATGTAGTGTGTATATAGTCAGCCTGTTCATTAGAGTGTTACCAATTGCTGACATTGTTTATATTTTGATTTTAGTTGATGTGTGAATTTTACTTTTTTAAAAACATTCATCATCTTTTCTTCTGACTTTACCAAGTACCCGAGGCGCACATCGGACACCGGAAGCCCATTGTAACATATATGCAGGTTTTCAGGGACGAGTCTCCTTCTCCTCTTACTCCTTGATCAAACTTAAGATAATTAATGAATGGGCTTTATTCATTTGCAAGTTTAATCCATCAAATAAGGGGTCTCGTTTTAGGTAAACACTCAAAATAAAATTCCATGATTTTATTAGAAAGCCAGTTTGGGTTTCCATATTAATACTATTAATATTAGGCTAATAGGCAGCATTTTAACCTTTTACTTCACTGATGCTATCTTTAGCCTTTAGTTTTGATATACATGTAAATCTAAGGACACTATCCAATATCATTATCAATATTATTTGTAAGGCACTTTCATACAGATGTTGTATATTCTACATGTGGTGTATCTTTTAATTTATTTCTATGGCAAGCAATGGCTGGGCATGCGCTAGAGGTGCTTTAGCATACACAGCTCAATTTCCACCATATAAATCCTGTTCGGTGGGTTCACTTGCTAGTAGCCACACGTAATGTAATATACTAGATATCAGCTTTCTATTTGCAGTGAAGGTTAAAAATAATATAGATGTCACATGACCTTTAATACAGTATTCAGGGATTGCATAGGCCTACTAGTGTGATAGTCAGGATCTTACCTACAACATTAGGTAACTTCGTGTGAGTCACTCTGTCCCAGCTAACTAAATGTGATACACAATAATATAATCATGTGAATTGTGCTGTGTGACGTAATGTCAGCGATTGTTAAAATTTAGGAATGTAATAGTTACGGCGAAAATCTCGAATATTTCAATATTGTTGAATCACTTTAAAAAATTCTGTATGGTTCTGAAACGAAGAAAAATGCGTACGGTAATCACAAACATTCAACTGATAACATGTACATGTATAACAATGTGTATTGCTAATCAATTATTATGAATCTAATCTATAATGTGAAGAATTGGCATGGAGCGCTATGTTATTAAACAGAGATGATTTAGATTTATTTTATTTCTCTATCATGAACAGATAAAATGGAAACGTTACAATAATGTTATAGCATTATACGTATTTAAAAATAAAATATGTAAAACAACTACTCAGTTGCGGATCCAGGAATTGAGTAAGGGGGGTGCAAAATAGATAGCTGGGGTATAGCTTCAATTTTCATGTGCGGCGGGTTTCGTGCCCTGTCATGCTGCATCGCAGCGTCTGTTCCAGCTGGGGGTTTGGGGGCACTGTAAGCCCCCCAATAATGAATAATATAATTATATAAGCAAAATGAATATAAATATTTATCGTTTTATCTATTTTATGGGCTGGCCTAGAAATAAATAAAATAGATAAAAAGTTGCTTGTGATTAAGATGTGACAATGCAGCTCATTCAACTCTGACTTGTAAATGGCAAAAATGGTTGGAATATTTACATGGATCACGAAAGATGATAACATAGCACATGTTTTTAAACCCCTATACATTAATCAAAATAAATTTTTGTGCTAGGTTGACACAAACACTTGAAAAAAAGTAATCAACAAAATAATAAAAAGAATTTTTTTGAAATTTCCAGTGGTGCAAATGCACCACCTCTGGATCCGCCCTGCTACTAGATCTTAATTTAGCTCGGCACCTTGGGGATTTAAATTTTTCTTTAATACTAAAACTAGATGGTCTAGAGGAGGTATTAAAGATCATTCTATTAAAAAGAGGACGATGTATTTTCTTAGATAATTTTTTTACAATAGGAGGATGCGAATTTGAAATCATTATTGTCTAGTAGGTTTAACCGTTGTTGGTAGTTTAATTCTGGTAATATAGTTTAATTTAGCTTTTTTAAAATAAATTCCAGTCTCTTTTTATGTATTACTATCACTCTTTGCTAGTACAGTTCTGTGTAACTCTCTCTCTTGGTGATTGGGTGTCCCACAACTAATAGTCTTTACTCCGAGTCTCTTCACGTTTATTCTAACAGAGAAGTACAGTAGCAGTGCAGCTCTCTTGTGTAAAGTAGCAGAGCTATTCGGGCAGTGGCAGAGTCCGAGTCAACATAAACATAGTGTATTAGTAATACTTTATGGGATAGTGATCAATATTGAGACTAAGCAAGTGCTGCTTGGAAGTTGACCTGAAAATATATTCTTGTTTGTATCTTTGCCGTCATCTGGGACAAGTGATATAGACACCTTGTACGTTTTAGGCAATACATTGGCCAATGACTGTGACAAGGTATCGTTTGGTGGGTCGTCTGTCGTCTGCAGATGTAACTCAACGTACTGTGACACGTTTCCTGTTTTGAATAGCGTATCAGACTCTACGTACTCCATATATACCTCATCCCTCAAAGGGGACAGGTTCTCCAGGGATAATGTACATTTCTCTGGTAAATCATCCAAGAGCAATAGTAAGTAGGACTACTACTACTGCTATGTGTATAGAATATAGGTTACAGTGTGACATGTCACTGCTGTACTACTGTATGCAGGCAATTCTATCAGTTGTAGAGTTATCTTCTCTTGCATGTATCTACAGGTCAGATAGTGATAAACAGAACTACTGAGTATCAGAGTATTATTGGGTTTGGAGGAGCTATAACTGATGCAGCTGCTATGAATATACTAAACCTTTCCATGAGTGCACAGAATAAACTGTTACAGGCCTACTACTCCACTGAAGGTAAGTAATACCTAGGCCTACATGTACAACTAATGTAGTACTTACCTACTAATATATACTATGGTGTGTATTATGTTGTACAAACATTTGGTATATATTGTTATGTTATATAGTCGACCCACTACAGACTACACTCTGTAAATCATGATCTATCTATAGGTTGTAAGTTGTTTTGTTCATTATGGTGTAGGCATACACTATTGTACTTGAATTATTATATAACCTGTGATTCTTATTGAGTTGTGTTACTTTCTCATCATAAGCTGGGTCGGTGGTTTATATACCCCTCATTGGTGTACCTGTTCCAGTGGAACTTAGCTAAAGTGTATAATTAGTAATTAAATGTCAACATGTACCAATGTTGGCAACATTACAGTGATTTCAAAGTTTAATGTGTCACCATAATAACATGATAGTGATGTGTTTGTTGGCCCAATCTTCAGCATATCTAATTATACAATGAAACAGTCAGTTGGTATATACCACACAGCAGATAGCATGTTGGAATGTTGCCATATTATGTGTATAACAGGTGGCGTTATTGTGCTATAACCCTGCAATGATATCTCCACAGGCCTAGAGTACACTTTAGCCCGAGTTCCAATAGCCAGTACTGACTTCTCTACTCATGCCTACTCTTACGATGATCACCCTGATGACTTTGACCTTACGCAGTTCTCTTTGGCTCCAGAAGATCTCCACTACAAGGTACGTCTACTGACTAGTATTAAAGAGGTGCGTCTACTGACTAGTATTAAAGAGGTACGTCTACTGACTAGTATTAAAGGGGTACGTCTACTGACTAGTATTAAAGAGGTACGTCTACTGCCTAGTATTAAAGAGGTACGTCTACTGACTAGTATTAAAGGGGTACGTCTACTGACTAGTATTAAAGAGGTACGTCTACTGACTAGTATTAAAGGGGTACGTATACTGACTAGTATTAAAGGGGTACGTCTACTGACTAGTATTAAAGAGGTACGTCTACTGACTAGTATTAAAGAGGTACGTCTACTGACTAGTATTAAAGAGGTACGTCTACTGACTAGTATTAAAGGGGTACGTCTACTGACTAGTATTAAAGAGGTACGTCTACTGCCTAGTATTAAAGAGGTACGTCTACTGACTAGTATTAAAGGGGTACGTCTACTGACTAGTATTAAAGAGGTACGTCTACTGACTAGTATTAAAGGGGTACGTATACTGACTAGTATTAAAGGGGTACGTCTACTGACTAGTATTAAAGAGGTACGTCTACTGACTAGTATTAAAGAGGTACGTCTACTGACTAGTATTAAAGAGGTACGTCTACTGACTAGTATTAAAGGGGTACGTCTACTGACTAGTATTAAAGAGGTACGTCTACTGCCTAGTATTAAAGAGGTACGTCTACTGACTAGTATTAAAGGGGTACGTCTACTGACTAGTATTAAAGAGGTACGTCTACTGACTAGTATTAAAGGGGTACGTATACTGACTAGTATTAAAGGGGTACGTCTACTGACTAGTATTAAAGAGGTACGTCTACTGACTAGTATTAAAGAGGTACGTCTACTGACTAGTATTAAAGAGGTACATCTACTGACTAGTATTAAAGGGTACATCTACTGACTAGTATTAAATGGTACATCTACTATTAAAGGTTTTGTGTACTTACAGGAAAACTATAGCTCACACAGAGGTAGGGTTTGGTAGCACATTAGTACGTACCATATTAAAGGGGTAGGGTTTGGAAGCACACTAGTATGTACCATATTAAAGGGGTAGGGTTTGCTCGCACATTAGTATATACCATATTAAAGGAGTTGTGTTGTTGGTAGCACATTAGTATATACCATATTAAAGGAGTTGTGTTGTTGGTAGCACATTAGTATGTACCATATTAAAGGGGTAGGGTTTGGAAGCACACTAGTATATACCATATTAAAGGGGTTGTGTTGTTGGTAGCACACTAGTATGTACCATATTAAAGGGGTTATGCCACGTGTTTTCAGGTAGCATTAAGACGCACTCAGCTATCTAGTGGCACAATAATATTGAGTACCTAGATATTAACTATTCTATTACTGTTAGTTATCCTATGCTTGCGGCTTCCGGGCTATATTTAGAACAACTAGACCACAACGCAATGTATAGGCATGTAGAATAACGCAATGATAGCTGCTGTATACAGTGTGACCAAATGAAATACCGGACCTACCAATAAAGGCAGCTAGTAATTGCCAGCAAAAGTAAAGCCCAGAAAAATTCAAAAACTTGCACAAGCTATCCTACTGCTATATTAGTAAATCCTGTGAAATCATTTGTTCACTACTGTACTCTTTCTCTGCAAACAGCTTGAATTCAACAATTTTCTTTATATGACATAAAGTACGCAGTTGCGTCTTCATAACAAAGTTGCGTTTGGATCAGCATCCAATAGTGCTAATGAGTCAAGCATAGGCAAGAGGACACAACTCCGCTTATAGTAGCACAAATGCAATAAACCTAAGTAAGAGATGCTGCTTTGAACATAGATATAAACCACATGTCATAACCCCTTTAAAGGTGTTGTGTTGTTGGTAGCACACTAGTACGTACCATATTAAAGGGGTAGGGTTTGCTAGCACATTAGTATATACCATATTAAAGGAGTTTTGTTGTTGGTAGCACATTGGTATGTACCATATTAAAGGGGTAGGGTTTGCTAGCACATTATTCTATACCATATTAAATTGGTAGGGTTTGGTAGTACACTAGTATATACCATATTAAAGGGGTAGGGTTTGCTAGCACATTAGTATATACCATATTAAAGGAGTTGTGTTGTTGGAAGCACACTAGTATATACCATATTAAAGGGGTTGTGTTGTTGGTAGCACATTAGTATGTACCATATTAAATTGGTAGGGTTTGGTAGTACACTAGTATATACCAGATTAAAGATGTTGTGTTGTTGATAGATTCCGGTGCTAAAGAGAGCTCAAGCTATGAACAAAAGAGAGATGCGACTGTTCTCCTCCCCCTGGAGTTCTCCTGCCTGGATGAAAACAGATGCCTCCATGACTGGCAGAGGATTTCTAAAGGGAAAACCGGGAGGGAAGTATTACAAGGCCTGGGCTAGCTACCTGGTTAAGTAAGTATAGTACTAACTGGAGATAAATATAGTATGCAGTGTGCATTGACATAAAGCACATGTTCTCGTTGTCAGTACAGTATTAGAGCACCCTGTATGACATCTGACCCCCTACTCATACAGTATGACAGCACCCTGTATGACATCTGACCTCTACTCATACAGTATGACAGTACACTGTATGACATCTGACCCCCTACTCATACAGTATGACAGCACCCTGTATGACATCTGACCTCTACTCATACAGTATGACAGTACACTGTATGACATCTGACCTCTACTCATACAGTATGACAGTACACTGTATGACATCTGACCTCTACTCATACAGTATTAGAGCACACTGTATGACATCTGACCTCTACTCACAAAGTATGACAGCACACTGTATGACATCTGACCCCCTACTCATACAGTATGACAGTACACTCTATGACATCTGACCCCTACTCGCACAGTATGACAGTACACTGTATGACATCTGACCTCTACTCATACAGTATTAGAGCACACTGTATGACATCTGACCTCTACTCATACAGTATGACAGTACACTGTATGACATCTGACCCCTACTCATACAGTATGACAGCACACTGTATGACATCTGACCCCCTACTCATACAGTATGACAGTACACTGTATGACATCTGACCTCTACTCACACAGTATGACAGTACACTGTATGACATCTGACCCCTACTCATACAGTATGACAGCACACTGTATGACATCTGACCTCTACTCATACAGTATGACAGTACACTGTATGACATCTGACCTCTACTCATACAGTATGACAGTACACTGTATGACATCTGACCTCTACTCATACAGTATGACAGTACACTGTATGACATCTGACCTCTACTCATACAGTATGACAGTACACTGTATGACATCTGACCTCTACTCATACAGTATGACAGTACACTGTATGACATCTGACCTCTACTCATACAGTATGACAGTACACTGTATGACATCTGACCTCTACTCATACAGTATGACAGTACACTGTATGACATCTGACCTCTACTCATACAGTATGACAGTACACTGTATGACATCTGACCTCTACTCATACAGTATGACAGTACACTGTATGACATCTGACCTCTACTCATACAGTATTAGAGCACACTGTATGACATCTGACCTCTACTCACAAAGTATGACAGCACACTGTATGACATCTGACCCCCTACTCATACAGTATGACAGTACACTCTATGACATCTGACCCCTACTCGCACAGTATGACAGTACACTGTATGACATCTGACCTCTACTCATACAGTATTAGAGCACACTGTATGACATCTGACCTCTACTCATACAGTATGACAGTACACTGTATGACATCTGACCCCTACTCATACAGTATGACAGCACACTGTATGACATCTGACCCCCTACTCATACAGTATGACAGTACACTGTATGACATCTGACCTCTACTCACACAGTATGACAGTACACTGTATGACATCTGACCCCTACTCATACAGTATGACAGCACACTGTATGACATCTGACCTCTACTCATACAGTATGACAGTACACTGTATGACATCTGACCTCTACTCATACAGTATGACAGTACACTGTATGACATCTGACCTCTACTCATACAGTATGACAGTACACTGTATGACATCTGACCTCTACTCATACAGTATGACAGTACACTGTATGACATCTGACCTCTACTCATACAGTATGACAGTACACTGTATGACATCTGACCTCTACTCATACAGTATGACAGTACACTGTATGACATCTGACCTCTACTCATACAGTATGACAGTACACTGTATGACATCTGACCTCTACTCATACAGTATGACAGTACACTGTATGACATCTGACCTCTACTCATACAGTATGACAGTACACTGTATGACATCTGACCTCTACTCATACAGTATGACAGTACACTGTGTGACATCTGACCTCTACTCATACAGTATGACAGTACACTGTATGACATCTGACCTCTACTCATACAGTATGACAGTACACTGTATGACATCTGACCTCTACTCATACAGTATGACAGTACACTGTATGACATCTGACCTCTACTCACAGGTTTCTGGATGAATACAAGAAACAGGGAGTCAACTTCTGGGGTCTGACAGCTCAGAATGAACCTGTTGATGGCAGATTACCAGGATTTCCTTTCCAGTGTCTTGGGTTCACCTCAACAGAGCAGAGAGACTTCATCAACTTAGATCTAGGTGTGTGTTACATTGTATACTGTATGAGTGTATGTACTAGATAGTGTATAACATCGTATACTGTATATTATAATATCACCTTCTGTGAATGCAGGTCCAGCTCTACATGCTGGGGGTCACGCTGATGTTAACCTTATAATACTCGACGATGATACTTATTCACTTCCTTCGTGGGCTCAAACGGTAAGATAGACACACAGATAAAATATATACTCTTTGGTTGTTAGTGTTCTGAGTACCATGTCAAAGATAATATAATTATATACAGTTTGTATGTACACAGTGATATAATATGTGTAGGTGTAACATACATGTAGTATACCCTTTAATCCGCACAGATATATGGGAATACATCAGCCAGTAAGTACGTATCAGGTCTAGGTGTGCACTGGTATTTGAATGGATTCCTCTCATACACAAGAATGACTGAGACACACAACGTCAACCCAACCAAGTTTATTCTAGCCACCGAAGCCTGCACTGGTTCCGCCTTCTATGAAACAGAAAAAGTGAAGCTAGGTGACTGGGATAGAGCGGAGCAGTATGCCGATGATATCATACAGGTGAGTGTACTGATGACATCATATAGGTGAGTATACTGTTGACATCATACAGGTGAGTATACTGATGACATCATATTATGCAGTAGGTGAGTATACTGATGACATCATATTATGCAGTAGGTGAGTATACTGATGACATCATATGCAGTAGGTGAGTATACTGATGACATCATACAGGTGAGTATACTGATGACATCATATGCAGTAGGTGAGTATACTGATGACATCATATGCAGTAGGTGAGTATACTGATGACATCATATGCAGTAGGTGAGTATACTGATGACATCATATAGGTGAGTGTACTGATGACATCATATAGGTGAGTATACTGATGATATCATACAGGTGAGTGTACTGATGGTATCATACAGCTGAGTATACTGATGACACCATAGTATTACGTAGTATGCACTGTATATTATGATATATGTTAGTACTATTATGTAGTATACACTGTATATGATATATGTTAGTACTATGTAGTATAATTATACACTGTATATGATATAATATGTTAGTACTATGTAGTATATACACTGTAGTGAAACTATAACAGGTGCTCTTTGACGCAATGCGCCTGGCCATCTGGCTGAGTGCAGTTGTACCGTTGCGCTCTTTGACCCTTGACTTTGCGCCGGGCGCGGCGCGATGTGCGGGCAGATTCGTCTGCTGGACAGTTTGTGTTTGACTCTTGGCGTAGACAGTTGAGATTATTTTTGTATCTTGATCTAGTAAAACATGTATTTAAAGATTGAAAGGAAGCTAATAGTCTTGACTATAGTAAAACTGTGTATTCTTGGGTTTAGCGTGAATCTTCACTGGTATCTTTATTTACTAAGTTTTATTATTCTTATTGGCAAAATGACACCTTCAAGACTATTAGCTTCCTTTCAATCTTTAAATACATGTTTTACTAGATCAAGATACAAAAATAAACTCAACTGTCTGCGCCAAGAGTCAAACACAAACTGTGCAGCAGACGAATCTGCCCACACATCACGCCGCGCCCGGCGCAAAGTCAAGGGTCAAAGAGCGCAACGGTACAACTGCACTCAGCCAGATGGCCAGGCGCATTGTGTCAAAGAGCACCTGTTATAGTTTCACTACATACACTGTATATGATATATGTTAGTACTATATAGTATACACTGTATATGATATATGTTAGTACTATGTAGTATGACTGTATATGATACATTAGTATTGTATAGTATACACTGTATATGATAGGATCTGCAGAACTGGGTGACTGGTTGGACCGACTGGAACATTGCCTTAAATATGTCTGGTGGACCTAACTGGGTGAATAACAACGTGGACAGTCCGATCATAGTGGACTATACTAAGGATGTATTCTATAAACAACCAATGTACTACATTCTAGGCCACTTCAGGTAAGGACCACAGTGTTAGTATATCTATTGGGAGTAACAGTAGAATGTCAATACTATAATATGTTCATGCTCTTACTTATGTTTTTGACAGCAAGTTCCTGACTCCTGGGTCTGTTAGACATGAAATGCATGTTAAAGGAGTTAAATCCACGGGTGTTGTGTTCTCTACTCCAGAGAAATACATGGTTATGGTGCTGTTTAACAAGTAAGTGTATTACACATTACCCTTTATATACATTATGTACATGTATGTACTGTATCAAGTGGTGTGCTTAGTATATCCATATTGTAGGTGTTGACTGTACTTTACTATACATGTGCTATACTGTACATTGTAGAGGGAGCTCTGATGAAGACGTTGATATTACTGATGGTAGCAAGGTGTTTACTGTAGCTGTCAAGGCCAGATCTATTAACACTGTAATATGGAATCACTAACTTTAGCTTCTGAAGACTGTTTATATTTATATCATTCATGTATACATCTATATAATATTATTATATATTTACAATGTATGCTTCAGTATTGTAATTCCAAGCCAAAACTCCAGAGTGATTATATTTTTATAAAAGATGCAGTTATAAATCTATTTAAATTGGTTTTATTTTCTATTATCAGTTATCCAGTTATGCATTGCAGTGGATACACTATTAGTTGTCTTCTCTTGGAATATGTTCTATTCATTACAGATTTGTGTTGTTCACATACACATAGATATGATTATGTTAGTTTAGGTAATTGTCAATGTTGATATACTCTATAATACTGTTACAATGATAATCATGTGTATAACTACATGTACTTCTCTGTGAAAGGAATAATATATGATTGTGCAAGTAGGACAATTATAATATAATATTTATTTGATTGTGAGAGATGGACAAAACTAGACAGTGTACTGTTACAACCATAACACATGTAATATACTGTACACACACCATATTTACATATTTACACTATATAATAATACACAGATATGACATAAAATATACACGATTGTATTACGAACATGGAGCTAGTCCAGGTTCAGTTTATATCTGAAGATCTCAATGCCTGCGTTTATGATTATAGCAGCACCTAGTATAATGTTTAACCTGCGGGTCAAATCCCTGGTCTGCATTAGCAAGAAAGCTTTACCATCTACTTCCTGCAAGCAAATAATATTTAATGTACATGACTGTATATGTATATACATACAATTGAGTATAATAATACACTTTACATACATATAATAGACAGTATACAAAATGTAGGAAGGAGTGTAAGACAATACCTGTTCATTAAAGACATTAGACATGTGCTCAGTCCATAACTCCGCCCGTATTATCTTTGAAACAAAGTCAGTAACTTGCTGACTCGTCCACAGAGGTACTTGAGCTGCGTCTACTTCAGCCGCTCCTCGCACCACATTCTCCTTGAGTGACATCTCAAACTCCTTCTGCTCCCTTGTCTTACGGTTACCATATGGAGAACATACTGCACTGTGGATAGCATCCTGCAGTGCATTGTGGGCTCGTTCTATAATAGACAGATGGACCAATAGAATTGGTCACAACTTTCATAGTTTTTCCCCTTTTCTATTAGTGTTTAGGTACATGGAGAACAAACAGAGATGCTATTAAATTATAAATAAACATGCATATAATATATTATAGATTGATATGCATTTAACCCGTACATATATTTACATATTACACATAACTCGCGTATATACATGTACGTATATACGTGTACGTATATACATGTACGTATATACATGTACGTATATACATGTACGTATATACATGTACGTATATATTACTAATAACTCGTGTATATATTTATTGCTACATGACAGTATAACTCACGTTTAACTTCTTCCCTTGATGGGGGATGAGTTGCTCTTTCATCTGCTACCAGATGAGGAGGAGGAAGCCCTTCAGCAGAGGGCGCTCCAGTAACCACTAATACTGGCTCAGCTACTGTAGCAGTGACACTGATAGGCTCTGCAATACCCGACTCTGATGAGGTCACTCGTGGTCTCACAGTAGTTTTCCTACTCCTTGCTCGACTATTTCTTGATGCCGCACCTGCTCTACTGGTTCTAGCTCCGCCTACCTTCGCACCAGCCACTTGGTCTCCCAGATATCGCATTACTCGCTCCTGATTGGTTGGAGCTAGTGGACACCCGGATATTGTATAGTGCACTGGGTACTTTCCCGTTATATGGCCAGAGCCATCACAGCCTGCTGTTGGACAGCCTCCCACACTACTGAAACATACGATACCACAGGCTACAGTTTACACCTCTACACAGGTTACAGTTTACACCTCTACACAAGCTACAGTTTACACCTCCACACGAATAGTACACTCAGTAAAACACAGCGTAATTCTACTGCACATACACACAGATGAAGTTCACTTACAGCATTTGAAGAAGCCAAATGCAAACTAACACAATTTTCTGCAAACACATATTGATGAAGTAAAATGTTTTCTTTAAAGAAGTCATCATAACTCAAGTAAAATGCAAACTAAAACAGCCAGCTGAAAGTGGAAGGTGGAATGACTTCTCTATCCAAACCCCTAATTTATGTCACAGTAGGTCAGCAAGCTATGTATTAGATAGCTTCCTGTTAGCCAGCTAGCTGTTAGCTATATTACAGGTATATAGAGTATAACACCTTGAAGAGGGTGTCATAACTGACACTAGTAAGAGAGTAGTACATACCTGGCATCTATTGCAGGTGGTTGAGGAGTACCACCAATAGCTGTGCTGCTGCTGCCTTCCTGCTCCAGAAGTTGCTGACCCAGCAGTCTGTCAGGAAGTATACTCTCCTTACGAAGATTCAGGTCGGAATAAGGGCATCCTAACAAACTACAATAATATATACAGTATATATCCTAACAAACTACAATAATATATACAGTATATATCCTAACAAACTACAATAATATATACAGTATATATCCTAACAAACTACAATAATACATACAGTATATTATATCCTAACAAACTACAATAATATATACAGTATATATCCTAATAAACTACAATAATATATACAGTATATATCCTAACAAACTACAATAATATATACAGTATATATCCTAACAAACTACAATAATATATACAGTATATATCCTAACAAACTACAATAATACATACAGTATATATCCTAACAAACTACAATACTATATACAGTATATATCCTAACAAACTACAATAATATATACAGTATATATCCTAACAAACTACAATAATATATACAGTATATATCCTAACAAACTACAATAATACATACAGTATATATCCTAACAAACTACAATAATATATACAGTATATATCCTAACAAACTACAATAATATATACAGTATATATCCTAACAAACTACAATAATACATACAGTATATATCCTAACAAACTACAATAATACATACAGTATATATCCTAACAAACTACAATAATATATACAGTATATATCCTAACAAACTACAATAATATATACAGTATATATCCTAACAAACTACAATAATATATACAGTATATATCCTAACAAACTACAATAATATATGCAGTATATATCCTAACAAACTACAATAATATATACAGTATATATCCTAACAAACTACAATAATATATACAGTATATATCCTAACAAACTACAATAATATATACAGTATATATCCTAACAAACTACAATAATACATACAGTATATATCCTAATAAACTACAATAATATATACAGTATATATCCTAACAAACTACAATAATATATACAGTATATATCCTAACAAACTACAATAATATATACAGTATATATCCTAACAAACGACAATAATAGATACAGTATATATCCTAACAAACTACAATAATATATACAGTATATATCCTAACAAACTACAATAATATATACAGTATATATCCTAACAAACTACAATAATATATACAGTATATATCCTAACAAACTACAATAATATATACAGTATATATCCTAACAAACTACAATAATATATACAGTATATATCCTAACAAACTACAATAATATATACAGTATATATCCTAACAAACTACAATACATATATACAGTATATATCCTAACAAACTACAATAATATATACAGTATATATCCTAACAAACTACAATACATATATACAGTATATATCCTAACAAACTACAATAATATATACAGTATATATCCTAACAAACTACAATAATATATACAGTATATATCCTAACAAACTACAATAATACATACAGTATATATCCTAACAAACTACAATAATATATACAGTATATATCCTAACAAACTACAATAATATATACAGTATATATCCTAACAAACTACAATACATATATACAGTATATATCCTAACAAACTACAATAATATATACAGTATATATCCTAACAAACTACAATAATATATACAGTATATATCCTAACAAACTACAATAATATATACAGTATATATCCTAACAAACTACAATAATATATACAGTATATATCCTAACAAACTACAATAATACATACAGTATATATCCTAACAAACTACAATAATATATACAGTATATATCCTAACAAACTACAATAATATATACAGTATATATCCTAACAAACTACAATAATATATACAGTATATATCCTAACAAACTACAATAATATATACAGTATATATCCTAACAAACTACAATACATACATACATATACATAGATATACATGTGCTGTATACTCGTACAATATACAATATACATGTATAACCTATACACTGACATCTTCTATTACTATATACACATGTACAATACATGGTATATTACCACACTGATCTCTTATATTACTATGGTACATAGTAAACTCATATCCTATACACATACCTGTGATGTGCTGAGTATTTAGCTCCTTTCACATGCCCGTAACCATAGCAACCAGGAGTAGGACAGCAGCCGTTATAGTTTACAATGTGTAGAGGTGTGAGCGGTGGCTGTAGAGGATGTCCAGTTCTCTGGCACCTGGAGATACATAGAGGAGTTGGTCATATTATAGCCTGCTAACTTATAATTATTATATTATAACACTGAGTGATGTCATCAACTCTATAATGTATATATAGCCTTAGCTACCCACCAGCCTACTGGGTGAAGGTCGGGGCTGTCTGCATCCTCCCAGTAATCATACTTATTGTCCCAACCACTGAAGTGTATGAGTATTCTGTTATCTACAACTTGTAGAACCTGGGCTACCCGCACCAGAAGAGGGTTTCTTTTATCTACGGATTCCAGAACCATGCCGACTTGGAACATGAGCAGATCTCTCTAAAGCAGGTAATATACAACTGGAGAATACACATGTACATACCACATATACAACTGGAGAACACACATGTACATACCATATGCATGCACTTGTTCACATAGCTATAGATACCACAGATAAACAACAAGCTGGGATTTCAGGCTCTCAGTTTTAAGCACATTGAGAGGATAACGACATGTACGTACACGCATTACTTCGTGACTTACAGGTTTGAAGGTGACTTACAGGTTTAAAGGCGTGGGGAGGAGCAGCCCTAGACTTGGTCTCTTCTGTATAACTGTCCCAAGTAAACCTATCAGGTTGTGGGTATCCATTGGGAGCTGATAGAATTCTACCGTTCTCCTGACACCAGCCCACATTGTGAATATAGAGGGAGTTGTTGTAGCACCAGTAGTCATACGTATCTTCCCACCCGTCAAAGTGTATGAGAAGTTTGTCCCCGTACGTATCGGACACCGTAGCTACACAAACCAGAGCATGGTCCTTCACATCCACTGCCTCCAGCTTGTCACCCACTTGGAACACAGGAGTCAGTGACTGGTACTGTTCAATATAAGTTATAGTAAATGAGTCAGTGACTGGTACTGTTCAACATAAGTCATAGTAAATGAGTCAGTGACTGGTACTGTTCAATATAAGTTATAGTAAATGAGTCAGTGACTGGTACTGTTCAATATAAGTCATAGTAAATGAGTCAGTAACTGGTACTGTTCAACATAAGTTATAGTAAATGAGTCAGTGACTGGTACTGTTCAATATAAGTTATAGTAAATGAGTCAGTGACTGGTACTGTTCAATATAACTTATAGTGAATGAGTCAGTGACTGTTACTGTTCAATATAAGTTATAGTAAATGAGTCAGTGACTGGTACTGTTCAATATACGTTATAGTAAATGAGTCAGTGACTGGTACTGTTCAATATAAGTTATAGTAAATGAGTCAGTGACTGGTACTGTATGTTATAGCATAAAAACTTGGAACATTTCAGAATAGTTATTGGGTGCAAAATCACCATTCCGTAGCCATACTGAAGAAAACCAACACCATAATATGATGTATTTGTACAATCATATACATCAAGCTAATTGGTAGATTTATAACTAGTACTCGACTGGAATTGGTTGGTTTACAACTAGCACTCACCTGTGGACTGCTGACGGTAAAGATATTGGATGGAGCCGCTTCCGATTTGGACAACTGTAAATACTTGTCCCAAGAGAATGACTCCTTATATACACCTGAATCAGTATAATAGACTAGATGCTCATAGTAAAAAAAATGGTTTCCTCCAATCACAATAATATTCCACATGCCTCTGACTATTATTCTATTGCTACAGCATCATCTACTAGTGAATCTAACAGAGCACAAGTATGAAGAGAGAGGGAGTTGTCTTACCTTTGGGTGGCTGAAGAACTTTACCATTCTTAGCACACCATCCAGCAGGGAATATTTCATCAGAGTTGGCATTAGTCCAAAAGTCATAACAGTCCATGTAACCATCAAAGTGCAGTCTTACCCGATGACCTTTGACCTCTTTGACTGTTACTACACAGAATGCTGTTGGATGTAGTGGATCAATAGCTTCTAACTTCATACCGAGAGTGAAGAGGTTGACGAATGAGGCTGGGGGCTGTATGTATACAATATAGCAATACAGTACTTTCAGGTCTACCTATGTCAAAGAGAGAGTAGATAACTACCACTACTACTAGCTCTAACATAATGCTATCTAGCAGAGAGTAGATAACTACCACTACCACTAGCTTTAATATAATACTATCTACATGTAGTAGAGAGTAGATAACTACCACTACTACTAGTAGGTGCGGTGCAATAGGGGAGTGTGATGGAGGGTGTGAAATATTTTTTGAATTATCCGAGGTTGAATTAAGCAAGTTCAACGGTACTAGTATTACATAACATACACTTTGTATTGGATGTAATATACTAGTATTATATCTATAAGAAATGTCAGTATTTGCTGCTGATGGTGTCTCACCTCTCTAATAAACAGACTCTCTGGTGCAGCAGTTAAACCTTCAGAGCTGAAGAACTCTCCATACCTGAATGCCTTTGGTTTCTTCACTGTAAGACGTACATGATACACTCAGCCATATGTAGTATTTTAGACTACTATATGTTAATTATAGTAGTATATTACTTAGTAGTACTTAGTACGGTGATGACCTACTAGAACTGTGCTGAGGTTTGCATTAGTACACTCATTACACATGTATATATGCATAGCCTGTGATCCATTAGAGCTGCACTACCCACCCTTACTGACTCTCCTGTTATCAAGGCAGTCCATCCTGAAGTTCTCCTCATAAGCACTCAGATAGGAAGCTTTCTTTTTCTTCCTTTTTCCAGGAGCTCGGGGAGAGCCTGTGTGCTCATTGGTTGATTTATTAGACGGTTTTGATTGATATTTAGTCTCAGGTTCTGCACAGTCTGGGGAACTGTTTGAGGGTGCACACAAAACGCCCCTGAATTCAAACCATGACATAGAGATAGAATACAGCACTGAAACAAGTTTAACCAAAGTAGTCGAAATAGAAAGCAATTAACTTACCCGTGTTTGTCCGCACATGACTGGGAGCAGTACCTGTCTGGTTGAATGAACTCAGTGGACGGAGCCTCTTTACCACACACTATACACATGGATAGAGTATCTATTGGTATCATCTCTGTAATATTAACACAGATATTGTGTATATTTACATAATATACGTCGAATGGAAGAGCAAACATTGTTGTAGGCCAGTAAGGTAAAACATGTATTTATATAGAAGGGAGTTGCTAGTCAAATCACAAACATATTACAATATGTAGATGTCTAAATACTATATGATATAGCAGAATATAATAATATAGTGTAACATTAACACATCTCAAGAGACCATACCATCTTTATATGAGTTATCTCCCTTTACTTGAGTGACACCAGAGGTCGTGCTTGCTGCCTCAACTCCAACCTGGTCACTGCCGACTTCCTACAAATACAATCATGTAGTGCATAATGTACACTCTGTATTAGATGTAATATACTAGTATTATATCTATAAGAAACCACCCCCTAGACTGAGGTCCACTATTCAGGTGATGATTTACCTTTAGCTCTGCTCCATCTTCCTCATCACCGAGTGTGGTACGTCTGTCTGTTTGTCTTGGTGTTCCTCTGGTCTTTTTAGACTGTCTTCTCCTTTTAGACTTTGGGGGTATCTAGAATGTATGAGATGATTACATGGGAATTCTAAGCCTGCCGAAGGAAGGGTGTATTACAGATTGAGTACAGAACTCGGTCCAATGAAGACTAACTGAGTTGAATGCTAGTGTATACTGTGGACTAGCTGAGTTGAAGGCTAGTGTATACTGTGGACTAACTGAGTTGAAGGCTAGTGTATACTGTGGACTAGCTGAGTTGAAGGCTAGTGTATACTGTGTATTCCCTGCTCCTATTCATCATACTGAATTGAAGAAGTGAAACAGTAATTCCCCAACATTGTTATTTATTACACAGCAAAGTCCCAACACGTTGGGTGCACAAGTGGAAAAATTTGAGGTAACCTTTGTTCATCGCCAAACCTGAAGCAGAAGAAGTTGTCTTCTTTATATATTGTTGTTGTCCACCCAAGCCCTAACCACACACAAGAAACTATCCAAGACTGCACCCAGCAGTTACTATTTTGTTTGTTGATGAGCAGATGGGGTGAATATAACTAGTACTAGTAACCACATTACTACAATGCATATAATAGAATACAATGCTGTTACATAATACATGTTGTTGAAGTTAGAGTGTTATATAATCACTAGAATTAAATAGTATTACATGTACATGTAGTTGTACTTACAGTGGGTCCTATTTAGTTATACAGTGATAGTTTACCAAGGTTATAGCTGATACCAGTTTATATCTACATTTCATGCACTGTTAGTGTGAGTATGAGTAAGACTGTAATACGGTGCATTACAAGTATAATGTAAGGATGTTGTGGGCGTCTTCCCTCCGCCTGCGCAAATTTGTTCACATATTTTTTCATATTTCCCAAATTTTGGGGAATGTTTAAGACAGGATTAAAGTGCGTTTACACTACACCAACTCCGACACCAACTCCGTCTTTTCTGCCCAACTCCGGCAAAGTTGGTGTAGTGTAAACACAAAAGTCGGTGTCGGAGATCCCTATTGTCGGAGACGGAGTTGGAGCAACCCAACAGTGCTGGGTTACTCCGACAAGTCAGAGGGTATTGACCAATCATAAATCAGTATTTTAATTATAGCTAGCATCTGTTTTGCAAATCTAGGATTGGCTCTGGATTTTTGATGATAAGCCTAAAGCTTTATTATGGGAAAAACCTTCCATAGCACTAGCTATTCAAAGCGATACTTACAAAACTTTAATTTGAAGTACATGTTGTATAGTTTTCAAGAGCCCACCAGCTAACTACCAGCCAGTTTACAAATCTAGGATTAGCTGTTGATCATAGATGATGAATCCAAAGCTTTTTAAGCCTATTTACTATAATCACAGTACATGTACACTTGTACAAGCATGCTTGCTGATGTGGGCACTGGCAATTAATTGATTTGTGGTCAACAACTAGTAGTTGGGAGTCGGAGTTGGTGTTGGAGTTGGTGTAGTGTAAACGAACCTTTAGACTACCACATACTACTACTAATTATAGCACAGCTGTATGTAGATCATACAAAACATGGCTGCATAAAAGTTGGTGTTTAGTTGGTGAGCCAAGGGCAGGTATGGTTGCACATACTACATACCTTGTTGGCAGGTATGGTTGAACATACCAAATACCCAGTTGGCAGGTATGGTTGAACATACCAGATACTCAGTTGGCAGGTATGGTTGAACATACCAGATACTCAGTTGGCAGGTATGGTTGAACATACCAGATACTCAGTTGGCAGGTATGGTTGAACATACTACATACACAGTTCAGTATCATCAGCCTGACTATTAGCACAATGTCACACTCATCATTAAACCAGATACTGTTTGCCAATAATTTCCATCACTATCAGATTCTTCTACATAACTATTTATTTGAAGAGAACATACATGTAATCATGTAGTTATTTAGCTACATGTGTATGTACAATCATGTAGTTATTTAGCTACATGTGTATGTACAATCATGTAGTTATTTAGCTACATGTGTATGTACAATCATGTAGTTATTTAGCTACACGTGTATGTACAATCATGTAGTTATTTAGCTACATGTGTATGTACAATCATGTAGTTATCTAGCTATGTGGTACATATACAGTGGAACTTGCTTAATTCAACCTTGGATAATTCAAAAACTTGGTTAGTTCAAACTATTAGCCTTGGTTCCTGCTGAGCACTATATACGTGAAACTTGCTTAATACAAACTCCAAGGGACCACCATAATTGGTTTGAATTGTAAGATCACTTCACTTATATGAAACCATTTATATAGTGCTCACCAGGGACCAAAGCTAATAGTTTGAACTAACCAAGTTTTTGAATTATCCAAGGTTGAATTAAGCAAGTTCCCCTGTAAATGGTTTCATATAAGTGATCTTACAATTCAAACTCAGGCCTAAGTCAAACCAATTATGGCGGTCTCTTGGAGTTTGAATTAAGCAAGTTTCACTGTAGTTGTATACCAGTATTTGCTGTAATATACTTGGTAAGGTACAAGGAGTAGGAGCTAAATCAGTGGATTTGTGAACAATTACATAAATTATGTAATTATTGTACCAGTAGGTAGGAGCCAGTACCAGTTTTATACTCTATGCAAATGTGGTTTAAATCTGAATACAGCTTAGCTAAGTTTACTTCTAACAGGCAGGTGAATTTTGACACAAATATGCTCCAGTATTAATAGAATGGCAGATTCAAATCCTGATCAGATTTTAATCAAATTTGTGATAATCTCGAAACTGTAACTTACTGATTAAATTCTCTCAGGTTACGGTTTAAAGCATTGAACATGAACTTGTACTGTTTAATTGGTACAATGTAATCAGTGGCTAGTGAATTGAGAAAATTGAATATTACATTTTACATTATCAATATTGTTTTTTAAAGTGTATTTTCACAATCATCTCATTCACATAGAGAGATCCAAGGCTATATGAGATTATATTGATATTATTTAGTACCATTTAGGTCTACATAATATGCAAATGCAAGGTTTACCTATATTAATAGACCTAAATGCACATGTAAAACTATATACAAAAACAATAAATCAAATTATTGGTATCGATTCTCTCTTCAACAACTTACCATCAATGTAATCACACAGCACACAGGTCATAGTAATCCTTCATCCTATCAGCATATTATATCTAAACTCACTTATTTTATTCAGCCCATACAATAACATATGCATACATTTAGATATCACAATCAAATACAAATTCATAATCACCTGATTCGGTGAGAATTACGTAAGACCAGTATGTTATTAGTAACTTCTAAGTGCCATACTACTCCAATTCAGAGAGTTGCAGAAGAACTGCCAGTATAATATAAGAAGTCTACATAATTATTTATGTGTATAATATTACTATAGCAGCTAAAATACATAATAAACTCCCTTCCCATGGTTTTCATCGTTCTTGCATTGATATGCTGGATGTAAAGCTGCATACTGTATATGAACTGATTCTATGACATAATAAACTGGGCTAATAAGAACACAGCAGAAAATTAGGGATGATATACAATCCCTGGTGTAAAGGTAGTCAATCCAGCGCCAGCCGATCATGAGACAGTAATAGTCTTACTAATACTATTTAATAGCAACATAACGCAAACAGCTATTAAACATAATATAATATATAACCTGACACCAAGATACCTCTTACTCCTTGCTGATACTTATGCCAAATATAAAATAAAAGACGGACTTGCTTTTACTCAGATTCGTGAATTATCAGTTATAAGCAGTTTGATTGTTGATAAAATTGATTAGTCTGTCTCTATCATTATTTTTGGCTTATTGCCATTTATTTTCAGATTTGAATTTCTCAATTTTTCCACTTTCACTTTTTAAAGTCACCTTGTGATTGCAAACTGTTAGTGGTCTGAAAACAAAAATTGCCAAACGTTAAAGC
Organism: Bugulina stolonifera; assembly: GCA_935421135.1. Lineage (NCBI taxonomy): Eukaryota > Metazoa > Bryozoa > Gymnolaemata > Cheilostomatida > Bugulidae > Bugulina > Bugulina stolonifera. The sequence goes on from OW285187.1 coordinate 36,100,628, forward strand.
CTACATTGTTGTTGCTCTGTAAAAAAACAAGAAAAATGATAAAGATTGATGAAATTATTTCAATTCCTCTGTTGACGAGGAAGCCAAATATGATGCTTGTGTTGTTTTTCTTACCAAGGAACTCTTTTGAGCGTCAGCCATTTTTACTTGTTGTTGCAAAAAGAAAGTCCAAATCACGTGGTCATAACAATATCTTTGTATCGAAATAAGTTGTTTGTATTGCCCAAGGCCACTACTTCTTGGCTAAACATAATACTGGGCGTCTGTTATTACTCCTCGAATAATCCCGTCTTTTATTTCTTAAGACCTTACGCTAGCAAACCCCTCGTGTTCTGTTTTGAAGATTGCTAACATTATTACACATACAAGTTTGACCGGCTTTAGTAAGTAATCCAAAACGCTTAACGGGGATGTTGACTTTAATGATATATAATCTTGGTAATAAGGCTAAGAACTAGAGATTTTGAGGGACTACTAGATCAAGCCATCCCATGTACTTTTGCTCATAGTGGTACAATAACACTGTCATTGTGATTGTACCACTTTGCTTTTGCTATACTAAAAAATATTCATATTGGGTATGTATAACTATCCTTGCCGCTGCCCCTAATAAGCGACTAGGGTATATTCTTGGTCCCAGGTATATTTAGGTAAGAGGGAAGACACATGAAACTCAAACTCGAGATTAGCTGTCTTAGAGTTAGTGTCTAGACTAGCTCAATCGAGGTAATCGCCAATGACTCACTGACTCTCACGCTGATCGTTCAGTTTGGAAATCAGAAATGAAATGACAGTCATTGTACTGAATCATCAGTCCAGCGAGCAATGACAACATATAGGTGTTTTTAGCCCAATTCTAATTTTAATAGCTATCTACTAATTTCTAACCTTAGACCTAGATAAATTTTGCGCAGATAGATTATTTATAGATAGAGCATAACTCATCATAGCGAGTCATGGTGGCTAAAATCAGAAGTTCTAAACTGTTTTTATTTCTTCTGTCACTTCAATAGTAAAACAAGGTATAAGCAAATTAGACGCGCAGTTTGGTCAAAATTACATTGAAAGAGTTTGATTTTCAAATTTAATTTAGCAGTATTGTAGTTGTTGTGTCCGGATGGGTGGCGAATGCGCAGATACGCAGGTGCACTTACTAGCACCATGAGGCCTTAGGACATAGCAGTATTTATAAGTATTTACATTAATATGAATATAGAAATAGCTAGGCGGTTATTCTTATTGTTGTCAAACAGTATGTTTCTGGAATCTGCACATAAATATATCAGAGCTGGGTCCAAGTCCTAGATTTGACTTGACTTGCCAAGTCAAGTCACAAGTCGACTTGACTTGGACTTGCCAACATGTTGACTTGACTTGACTTTGACTTGCACATCAATGTGACTTGACTTGACTTGGACACATGAATGACTTGTGACTTTGACTTGGGTTCTGCCATGTCAATGTGGAGGATAAAAATTTTGTACAGTGTATAGCCAACATGGAACAAAGGTCTCAATTGTCTACCTATTTATCATTTTTACTTCATCAGTGCTGCTAGCAGCATTTAGAGTATATCAAGGTTAGCTAATGTAACATCTAGGCTGAGTGTACATGAGACTACACAGTGCACAGTCACAAGTACATGCAGTGTAAGTAGTGTAAGTGTGGTGTAAGTAGTGAATACAATGTACAGTGCAATAATTAGTTAATTACTACCATAATGTAGATTGGAATTACAGGACTTGCCAGTGGACACTCTGTGCTGTACCATGTGCTGTTTATATGCTATGTAACACTGTATCACCGTTACTAATATATACTACTACATGACCAGTCTCAACTGTTGTGCCAATATTACTAAATATATAGACTAGTTGCCTTAATTGTATAACATACATGTTACATGCCCATCTACACCCTGGCATGGTTTTTCATGCATTGGAATGTCTACTAAAAGAAAAAAAGTGATGTTTTGGAAAATGTAAACTTTTTGAAGTTGTCTCCCACTTGACTTGCATTTCGACTTGCAAGTAGACAAGTCGACTTCGACTTGACTTGACTTGTGACTTGCATGACGGCTGACTTGACTTGAGGCAGCACTGACTTGACTTGGACTTGACTTGCCTCCAAAATTTTAGAAATGACTTGACTTGTTGACTTGAAGTCCAACTTGGACCCAACTCTGGAACATATTATTTTTAAGTAAAATGGTGAAGAAAATAAATCTTTATTTATTAAGGTTTTTATCACTTTTTCTAACATTTTGCCACACCTACATGTATTTCCAATTGGTCAATGAGGCTACCACTTAACTCGGGCTACATGGAGGCTGCTTGCTGGGCCAATAAATTCTGTTGACTTCTGATTGATATAGAGATATTAGGGTCACATTTCTTATACATGTAAATTTTGCACAGTTTTACGTCACGCCATGCCTTGTGTTCAAAGTGCCTACACTACATGATAAAGGCCTAAATAAATAAATGTAGTGCTTGGTCATTCAACGAGAAATTACTGGATCTGAATCACTAGTTGTATGACTACTCTGCAACAGTGCGCCAGGTGATGACTAATAGGGTTATAGGTGTCTTCGCTACCTAAACTCCAGACCCAGGCCGATTTACGAAAATATTTTCCGGCACACATCCGTCACAGGGTCGCGAACACACCGGCCTGGGCCAAAAGCAAAATCCTCATTTTCGCGCGAAGAAATCAGGTGTGCCGATGAGCTAGGGATGGTTTTGTCCGGCCAAGCAAAATCCCAGGCCAATAGCCCTTCTGACCTGGGTCGGATGGCCATCTTGTGATTTTTATTTGCGACACGGGTCCGTACAAGAGGTCGCGAAGACACCTAATAACACATGTGTTACAGTGCGCCAGGTGATGAGTAATAGGGTTATAACACATGTGTTACAGTGCGCCAGGTGATGAGTAATAGGGTTATCACACATGTGTTACAGTGCGCCAGGTGATGAGTAATAGGGTTATCACACATGTGTTGCAGTGCGCCAGGTGATGAGTAATAGGGTTATAACACATGATTTTGTTTTAGAGAGAATGGTACGTCGTCACTTCCTCAATAGCCAGCAGGGAAGACACTAGCTTTGTCAAGGTGCAGATGTTTATTCACTTGTTATACTCTCTTCTCTGTGTGGCAGGTAATATAATATAATAGAGATTTACACTGCGTTTATATAATTTGTGTGTCTGATTGTAACTCAATTCAGAAGTTGTCTACTTTCTGTGTAAATGTATGGGGGGTAGACGATTCCAATTATGCACTCTTATTTTACATGTACACTTAAATAACAGATGATACCGGTGTTGAGCAAGGACACGCCCAACCCAACTGACCCATTAGTTCCCCGATTTTCACTCAAATTGGCAATGCCTACATTCCGATATTGCAAATGGTTGAGTGAGATAAGTTTTGATATCAAACCCCAATAATAGCCTCTGAGATCTCAGTGGGGCACCGGGAATAAGTATAAACTTATAAACGAGCCTTTAGTAGTTTAGTTGACCCATAATTCCTAGCCAGTGTGTATTTGCTTACAGGAAGTAGAGGAGTGAATAGATATCCTCCGGTAGTTCGGCCTCTAAACTCTGTGGTGCCTACTAGATTCTACCAGTCTTCTGTAAACATCAACTCTCTGAATATAGACATCATTGCAGAGCCTGATCTCCCACCTGACTTTGATTTACTAGTTATAGTTAGAAGTGCTTGTGAACACTTTCAGCGTAGAGATTCTATTAGGTTGACCTGGGGTAAGTAATCGTATACCTTTATATCTCTATAATACAGCAGGTTTAGCCTACCTGTTGATGAAGTAATTACAGACTACAGTATGATGTGAATGCTGCATGTATTAGTAGTATTATACACACTGTCACAAGTAGTAGTTTTCATATGATATACAGATATACTAGATTGTCTTACTGCATTCAGTCAAATATTCCATTATATGTCTAAAAAGAGTTGGATATGTACATGTACTTGTATAATAAGTGGTAATACGTTACCAGCATAGTGTGTGTTATAATGACGTAAGTGCATACACACTGTATAATATTATGTCTACTACAGGTAATGTAAGTGAGTATAGACAAGGAGATGGAGGCTACAGGGTGTCTGTTATATATCTGGTAGGGAAGTCAACTGATGCTACTGTCAACAATATGATACTAGCCGAATCAGCTGCCAATTCCGATCTTCTGTATGCCGACTATATGGTTAGTGGTACTCCTACTACTTCTGCTACTACTACTACTACTGCCACTACTACTACTACATGTACTTACTGCTACTACTACTACTACTACTACTACTACTACTACTACTACTACTACTACCACTACTACTACTACTACATGTACTTACTACTACTACTACTACCACTACTAACTACTACTACTACCACTACTAACTACTACTACCACTGCTACTGCTTCTTTAATTATTTGACAGGATTCCTATGCTAACCTGACTATCAAAGATATCCTAGCGTTTCAATATGCCTCCAAGTACACTTCATCTACAAACTACATGGCTATAGCTGGAGATGAGATAGTCCTAGATATTGCAGGTATGATAGGAACCTGTAGTTATCTACCCTTGCTTATATACCTGTAGTAGTTATCCCCCTTACTCATATACCTGTAGTAGTTATCCCCCTTACTCATATACCTGTAGTAGTTATCCCCCTTACTCATATACAATGTATGTGTAGTAGTTATCTACCCTTACTCATATACAATGTATGTGTAGTAGTTGCCCAGTCTTACCTATAACTATAGCAATGATATTATATTTTATATTAATTATTCTCAGTTTCTGTTGTTCAGTTGCAGCTTTTCCTAAACTATTCCTATTTAGAGTTACCTGCTCTCTCATGTCAAATTGATATACTATACAGGCCCTATTATAGTAATGTTTTATTGTACATGTAATTACAGAGCACAATTTACATGTTCAATTAAGGATATATAATATATAACTCTAGTCATGTAATCAGCCAGCTAATAGTTCATAGTAAATACTGCACTAGACTCCATTGTGCCTATTGGGTGACTGACTGCTGGTTGTATTAAATCAGTGTGATGCTGGTGACTAAGCGGACCGGCACTATCTGACATGTTTACCCAACGTAGACGAGATTAACCACGGAATATGGGAATATGGGTGCGGCTTCTCAGTACAATTGCACAGTTTATATTAAAATTTGATTTGAAATACTGTTTATCTGGAATATATACATTCTTGGGTGTCCCATTGCTCATTAGTATGCACCAATTATACACATGTACATTGTCTGCTCCGCATGACTTGCATTATAATTTATAATGTTCATGCTACACAGTGCTGTGGTGGAGGCACGTGTCAATGTAATTCACTCAAATAATATACTTAGTGGTCGACTCTTTCTACTTCTAGTCTTCACCAACTGAGTGGCCCTTGGGCCAACTGTCTCACGGCCCCAGCTGTCTCACCAGTCAACTGTCTCACGGGTCAACTGTCCCACTGGTCAACTGTCTCACGGGCCAACTGTCTCACGGGCCAACTGTCTCACGGGCCAACTGTCTCACGGGCCAACTGTCTCATGGGCCAACTGTCTCACGGACCAACTGTCCCACTGGTCAACTGTCTCATGGGCCAACTGATTTTCTGGCCTAACAGTACAGTGTATATCCTGCATCACCGTAGCCTAGTGCTGGGCGGTTTTGATTTGCATTCAGTTTTTTGCAGATTTTTCTAAAAAACTGAATGAATCCGAAGTTGTCTTCTCACCCTCGGTTTAATTCAGTTTTTTTAATTCATGAAAAAACACCGAACCGGAAGTTGAATACTCAATATTGGAGTTGTTACACCCTGCTTTTAAGCTGTAATGGCGGCCATTTTTAATTTTCTCTAATAAATTGCAATTATTAAATGCCAATCATCTATAATAATATGGAAGTATAACAACTGGAATTCAGTGAAACTAAAGTAAATCATCCCTGGGTGACAATGATGGCTGTAGCTAAGTATTTATTTAAAGGATGACATCGAATTATAAAGATTGAAAGATGCATAACATAAATTCACGTGTTCGGAGTTTCAGCCATTACCGGAAATGGCCGCCATTTTTATTTTGTTCAATAATTTGCAATAATTAAATGTTAATTATTTATAGCAATATGCAAGTTGGACTACTAGAATCAAATGAAAACTACAGCAAACCCTTACTGGGTGACATTGATGGCTGCAGCTAAGTCTAAATTCCAAGGATGGCATCGATTTATAAGGATTGAAAGAAGCATAACATGAATTCACGTGTTTTCAACGCCAGCCATTATTGAAAGTGGGTGTGCTAAAAGGCCAGGCGCAGTTTGACTTTTAAAACCAAATAAAACCGCACCACCACATTTGGTGTCGGTTCACATTTTAAATTTTGGCGGTTTTTGAACCGTATGAAAAAAAACTGAATGACACCGAAACACCGCCCAGCACTACCGTAGCCTCAGCAGTGTGACATACTGACTCTAACTGTAGGTGTACTCAATCAGGTCACCTCTAGGGATTTAAAGGGAAAAGAAGAGAGAGAGGTTACGTTCTGTTATGAGTTTCCCTGCTGTACTCGTGTTGTGAGGGATTCGTATTCTAAGTAAGTGAATATGACTGCATGTACAGTTGGTATGTGAGTACACTATACATCCTATACTACCTGTATTGATATGAGTACACTATACATCCTATACTACCTGTATTGATATGAGTATACTATACATCCTATACTACCCGTATTGATATGAGTACACTATACATCCTATACTACCTGTATTGATATGAGTATACTATACATCCTATACTACCTGTATTGATATGAGTATACTATACATCCTATACTACCTGTATTGATATGAGTATACTATACATCCTATACTACCTGTATTGATGTGAGTATACTATACATCCTATACTACCTGTATTGATATGAGTACACTATACATCCTATACTACCTGTATTGATATGAGTACACTATACATCCTATACTACCTGTATTGATATGAGTACACTATACATCCTATACTACCTGTATTGATGTGAGTATACTATACATCCTATACTACCTGTATTGATATGAGTATACTATACATCCTATACTACCTGTATTGATATGAGTATACTATACATCCTATACTACCTGTATTGATATGAGTATACTATACATCCTATACTACCTGTATTGATATGAGTACACTATACATCCTATACTACCTGTATTGATATGAGTATACTATACATCCTATACTACCTGTATTGATATGAGTATACTATACATCCTATACTACCTGTATTGATATGAGTATACTATACATCCTATACTACCTGTATTGATATGAGTATACTATACATCCTATACTACCTGTATTGATATGAGTACACTATACATCCTATACTACCTGTATTGATATGAGTATACTATACATCCTATACTACCTGTATTGATATGAGTACACTATACATCCTATACTACCTGTATTGATATGAGTATACTATACATCCTATACTACCTGTATTGATATGAGTATACTATACATCCTATACTACCTGTATTGATATGAGTATACTATACATCCTATACTACCTGTATTGATATGAGTATACTATACATCCTATACTACCTGTATTGATATGAGTATACTATACATCCTATACTACCTGTATTGATATGAGTATACTATACATCCTATACTACCTGTATTGATATGAGTATACTATACATCCTATACTACCTGTATTGATATGAGTACACTATACATCCTATACTCAGTGCTCAAAGTGTACCGGCTCGCTCAGGCTCGGCGAGCCTGTAAGAAATCGTCATGGCTTTCTTCTAGGCTCGCCGAGCCCTAACAATATAATGCGCCAAAGTTGGGTTTCCCATACGCAGATACTGGGAAAGATGAAAACAATCAAGAGTCTGGCACGTTGCTCATATGAAATCGCGTGATAGTATTAGTTTAACGACAAAGCTAAGGGCGCAGCAATGTTGAGTAAATCCCCTTTTGGTCATCGTGATAAGCAATTGTAAATAGCTAGACCTTTCAGTGCAGGGAACAGCTTATGCTTTATTTCCGGAACAAGTTGAACTTGTTTTCTTTCCATACTCCTGAGTTTCAATCAGTAAATTACTAATTATTTTTCACCGAAAACTATTGTAGCAGCTGCTCTTTATGCAGTCAAGTTTGCAAAGCTGGTTAACTAAGTGAGTCAGTCGTTTTTAAAGTTCCAAAATGTTCTATGTGGCCATGTGTACTATCTAATTTTCTTTTGTGATTTTTTTGGTAGTCATCATGATCATCCTTATGATGAGATGAGCAAATTGGATAATCAATCATAATGATGATGATCATCATCATATGATGTATAAATATTAATATAATTATGATAATAATAATAAAATTATCGTTGTTAGAATAATGATGATAATAGTAATTATTATTATTGCTAATAATAAAAATAGTAATAGTATAGTGGTTGTAGTAATGTAGGCCTACTGTAGTGGTAGAAGTCAACGGCAATTTGTAAGGCTGCTGGCAGATGAGCTAGCAATATTTGTTTGGTGGCTGTCCTGAGTTTTTGTCACTTTCTGTATTTTTTATTAATAATAAAAAATGCCCTTTTTGATAAACTATTATTATTATTAATGATTTATTATATGATGGTTATTATTATGAAAATTTTAATATTGATATTAAATATTAATTCATCTCCCAAATAAGTCATATCTTGCCCCTAAAATATACCTCAGCTTGCTTGTAAGATGTTGAATTTTTGAAATTCTCCGCTGCGCGGGCTAGGCGGGGGGTGCCCGCACCCCACCCCCCGCACCCCCCCTCCCACCCTATATCAGAGCCTGTAAGAACTCCCATACACTTTGAGCACTGCGGCTATACTACCTGTATTGATATGAGTACACTATACATCCTATACTACCTGTATTGATATGATACTCAGTGTACTACAGTTGTAGGTGAACTATTAGGTGAGCTTACTTGGAGTCATCACACCTTACTCTGAGCTGGAGTGCACTTATTCTGTTACATCTCTGGGCTGCTACTGCTATGACTATGCTATGCTATGCAGTGTATGACTAGATTCTGTAGTCTCAAGCAATATCTTTTTTGCAATGTTTATTTTACCGTTTTGAAGTATTAATGACGACTTGTTTTTCACGTTTTTTCACATCATAGTCATGAGGTGAACTATAGATAGAAGACATTACGTTACTTTACATGAGGATTGGTATTGCATTGCGTTACTTAGACTTGGTTCTCATAGACTGTGTTCTGTTACAGGTACCTGGTACATAATGGTGTGTATGAGGGCTCACTGTACCCCCCTTACTGCTCTGGTACATTCTTTATGCTTCCAATGGCTTTAGTGCATCAAATTCACCATATGATGCTGGATACACCACTGTTCATGCCCGACGACGCCTGGCTGGGTATTGTCTACGAGAAGCTAAACATATCACTGTATGACGCTCACTCACATTATGCCGGTATTTCCTCCTATAGAAAGGAGTTGAGACTGCTACAGCATATAGAGTCTGGTCTATACTATAGGAACCGTATATTTGTTATCGTATTAGACTATGCTTACTCTAATGAACATGTTCACACTAAAATCATAGAGCTGTGGTCAGCATATAAATCTCAGCAAAACTTTCACAGTTTTACTGCACATCAGAGTAGGTTATATTTTATGTATAATATTTATTCATTTCTTATTATTATTTTAGTCATGGTATGTTCATTAAATACCACTCTTAGGCGATTTATTGTAACATTCTGGAAATTTTTGTTCACTTTTCTAGCAGTAATTCTAATGTATGGTATGTGTGTGCTAACTACATAAACTACAACATGATACTTCCACTCCCTTAGTAGATACTGTCTATGTCTGCATACAATAAGACATAAACATCTGCAGGTTTCATTGTCAATGCATTAATATAATTTATACATATAATTTAACGCAAAAATATATTTGCAAGTGACCAGTTAGTCCATCTAATCATTTGGTGTTGCAATTGGCTAAGAATGCTATTACTATGGCGTAATGCAGAATTACGATATTTCGTAGAAATTTCAACAGTTACCAAAACAACTGGTTTCATCCAATCTAATTTTAGGATTAGATATGGAAGTTATCTCCTCCTTTAAAATCAAGGATGCTACATTGATAGTTTGAAGTAATAGATATTGTAGTAATATAGGCTACATATGTTTTCATGCCTTCAGAAATTTTGTTTTGTAATGCAGAATCACGATATTACGTAGAAATTTCAACAATTTACCAAAAGAACTGATTTCATCCAATCTAGTTTGAGCATTAGATATGGAAGTTATCTCCTCCTTCAAAATCAAAGACTGCATTGATGGTTCGAAATAATAGGGACTATAATATACCCATGTTTTCATGTCTTCAGAAGTTGTGTTTTGCACGGCATGTGATTTAGAAAGATTATATAATGATATAATCAGCCCCCAATTGTTAGTAAGATCCAAGTGTTCTTTTCCAGAAGGTGGTGAGGAACACATTCCCCTGTGCTTCATCTCAAAGGACTTTACAGTAATTTAGGAACTAATATATCTTATTTACATGTATATTATAATGTAGGCTACACGTAGCTTCTACTTTTCAATACCATTATATTAAATGCTTTAGCGTCAACACAGTTTAGTTTCAATGCACAAAACAAACACAAATAGAAAAGAAACAAACAAGAAGAGATCTGTTCTTTTTCTCTTTTTGAATGTTTTGTCGCAGATTTTGATTCAGTGACTCAATTGGAATAGGTTACATACAAATCACTGTTCATAGGTGAGTTTATACTCCTGTAGCTCTAGCCTGAGTTATGCTTCTGTAGCCCTAGCCTGAGTTATGCTTCTGTAGCCCTAGCCTGAGTTATGCTTCTGTAGCCATCTCGTTGTAGTGACATCATTTATAATTTTGTCAACATGTGTGTGACTGGTGCCGCATTCCAAAATCCTCAAATAATTATATATGCAAATATATTACACAGAAACATCAGCCAAATAGACTTTCAGTTGAGGAACTAAATTGTAATTTACTCTACGAACCAGAATGATCAAACTTTATAATAATATGTTTTTAATTTTATGCAGCATTTGCCTTATTTCTAAAAAAAATTGGGCGTTCACTGTTTATGGTTATGAATTTAAGTGTGTCAAATGATGATAATAATACTTATATCTACCAGAGTGGTAAGGAGTACCTGACAGTAGAGGCATCACTCTGACATCCACATTAATTTGGTACATGATAAATTGCTCTAGAGACTGCAGTGTGCAAGCCAGTGTAAGTATCAAACACCAAAGATGTAAATGAAAACCATAATCAGTGGAGTACCTCATATTGTAAGATAAATGGATATGTTTGGAAACAATTATAATACAGGTGTAGAAATCTGGAAAATATAACGTCAAAATAACCCACAAGCCTGCGAGTATGTTTGAGCGCATATTATCCCGATATTGTCTGGAAAGTTGTGTTCTCTACAAGCCTGATGGAGAGAGAACATTGGACTACTCTACCTAGTATTCTAGTTACACAGTAGATTACTGGGCTACTCTGCCTAGTATTCTAGTTACACAGTAGATTGATGTTCTGAAAGCTGAGACTCTGGTTGACAATTGCAAGCCAACTCCACCTTCAGTGAACCTGAAACCAGTGAAGTGAGATGCTGTGAGAGTGATGCTGGCACTTCCCAAGACTTTTATATGATTGTGAAATATTTGTAATGTGTGTCAGCATTGTATTGACTTGGTAAATAAATATGTGCTAGGCTTGGTGTGTCTGGTTTACAGCTGTAAACCATATATTTACAAATAAAATAGATACCAACAAAAAGTGGAGATTATGTACAATTTTGTATACCATCTGTAACAACAAGTATAAATAAGACATCTCAAGTAGTAACTGGTGTTACAAATAGATGTGCTAACTAGGGGGTATGTTATGCAATATACAACTAGTCCTGTCAGAATATGTTATATAATAGGTAAACTTATTTGCACTTTGCTTGTCTGTAGATAGAATAGACAGGACTGTGTACAGTGCAACCAGTCTACAATAGTACATTGTACTACAATGTAGTACATTATAGTACAATGTAGTACAATGTAGTACAATGTAGTACAATGTAGTATTGTTTGTCTGTTTACAGGTGTTAGTGCAGTAACCGCACACTTCTCTTTACCACAGTGCTACCATATTTAATAGCTGGTCATTATTTAGCAGTGTATTCAAAGTGACACTAGGAAACAGGGCTTATTATAGCATAATATATAATTATACACACCCTATGTACACGTAGATAACCATCAGGGTATGCTATTAACTCTTGCTCTCTCTTCTTGACTGAGAAGTGCCCCCTAGTGGTCAGTAGTCTGCCCTGTCTGTACCAACCCAGAGGTCATTTACCAGATCAACCAGACCTTGGCACCTTAGAACTAGCAGCTGTCCCATACACTGTCTTATTTCCAGATTAAACTGGACAGGGGTGTGAACAAGATAAGCTATATAATTTTAGGCTGTATTACTGAGTATTATCTTCAGCTTCAATTGGCAATACAACCAATGACAATGAACAACTTTATCCCTCATCATTACCTTACTATACTAGCCTAATTATCCCCCCCCCCTTCATGGGGAGGGGGGAGCTAATGCTACTTGTACAGTAACCTATCACGCTTTTTATCACCCAGCTCACACGAGCAATTCATGAGCAATTCATGAGCATGCACTAGGCACTATATGATATATATACAAAGAGAATAAAAGGAAAGAGGTTTCACTCCGGCCAAAAACTGTCTCCCTCCCGCCTCCGAACGCGGTACGGATTAAGCAAGGAGTTGTCATACCTTGTATGCAAATTCGTAATTATGATTGGCGTTCCGCGGACTAATAAGAAGCGCTTCTTTACAACGTGCTCGTATAAACTCTCTATTTCCACTAACGAGATTTCAATACGTGGTCTTAAATATAACAATCGTTAAGCTTCGATTACAGTCGATCAGCTATCCAAAATATCAGTAAGCAAATGGCGGGAAAGCTGATCGCGGAACGTCGGTACCGCCAAATTGGGCGTATTTCGTGAGACAGGGTATTATCATTGAGTGATCCCTCTTTCCTTTTACGCTCTTTGATATATACACTGTATGATATACACTGCATGATATACACTGTATGATATACACTGTATGATATACACTGTATGATATATATTGTAGGTTACCTGTCAAATAAATAGAAATAAACTGACAGGAGATTTTGATCAACAAACTTCAAAGATTCATCAAGTTGGAAATTCAAAATGTTACCATGATCTGAACATCGGTTATATTACAGTTATATTACAGTTATATTACAGTGATATTACAGGTATATTACAGGTATATTACAGTTATATTACAGTTATATTACAGTTATATTACAGTTATATTACAGGTATATTACAGTTATATTACAGGTATATTACAGTTATATTACAGGTATATTACAGGTATATTACAGTTATAACAGTGTTTCCCTTTCAAACAACACTTCTGTACAAAGCACAATTACTATAACAACTTGGCAAGCTGCAGCAATACAACAAGTACAATCATGGATATATAGACCGATATATAGACCTCTAGTGTGATTAGGGATTGGGGGGTTTATCAAAACGTTGTTGAAAACCCGAAGAGTAAAAAGGAAACTGAGAGATTGAAAAGTTCCCTGGAAGTCTTGGGTGGTATGCTGTCCATGTGTTCATACATGCACATACACCTAGACACATACGCACATCTGCATGTATATACTTATGTACATGTATATACTACACATACGTACATGTAATACACTACACACCTATTAATAATACACTTGTGTAGATGTTCGAAAATGTCAGTTCGAAACAGGACATTCTAAAAACGATCATTTAGAAAACAACCACTTCAAAACTCTAACTAAACCCCAACCCCCAGAATTCAACTAATTTTTTTGTTTTTACTACTACTAACTTGTAGAAGACTAAAAATAATTAATTATCTGTGAGTTATGATCTTCTAAATGCAATCTACACAATTTCGAAATGGTTGTTTTCCAAACGACCGTTTTCAAGACGCTTTGTTTCCAACTGACATTTTCTAAATGTCCCTTTAGTCCCTTACAGTTCGGCATACACTATAAATACACATAGTATTTGATCACCACCTACGAACTTGCAGTGTAGGAACATATATAACAAATTGGTAATTCTACTGAATTAGAAACTGTATGCCCACAGTGTAGACTCCAACAGTTCAATTATCCTGGCAGTTTTGGATTCTGTTCTCATTATAATATGACTGTCATACAAAAGCAAATACAATTCCTCATACTTGGCAGCCTAAAAACTGTCGTCTATATGAACGGATTAGTTGTAGCTGAGCTGCCAACTATGCAGCTTGGCAGCAGGTGCTCGTAGTTGTACAACAGGTGTTAGTATATGACTGTACAACAGCAGGTGCTAGTAGAACGTTGATTGGCTCTGACTAGTTGGGAATGTAGTTCCTCATATTTGGCAGCATCATGTCCTAATTTGGGCTATCTGTATGTTATCAAGGAGGTCAATCCCAATAGAATGCATGACCTCTGGGGACCCTGGACTGCCCTATGACCACATACTTCCTCATACCAGTTGTTGGTGTTATGGTCGCTGCCAGCAAGCTGTGCAAGCCAAGCCGGGACACAATTCTATGGTGAAAACATTTGTCTGGCTCACATTAGCTATTTCTTACCAGCAATTGTCTCATCAGCTAAGAGTAACATACTACTGCTGTGATAAAACAGGGTAGACCAAGGAAGTGGCACCAGTCTGCACCATCTACTGTGTGTATTTGGTGATGTATGATACACAAACAACAGTGTTATAATGTGTAGGGATGCCATGTAGCTAGCTGTACTCTGCTGTACTACTCCTACATGCTAACCTGGGGCTTGGGGCCTGGGGCGTGTACTAATTGTTACTAAACTGAAAGTCACCTTCATAAATAGCAGTAGAACTTGTACATGTAGGTTACCATACCAATATCCTTGTATGATAGGTAGCCTAACATGTATGTATATACTCAGCCTACATATTATGTTACAGGGCTATATATACATGTACATGTATATAACTGGTCTCTAAAGTAGATATTTATCCAAACACAATTTGGAATACAATCTAGCTTCTAGAACATTATCCTCTTGATTGAATGAAGTCTGTATGAAACTATAGATAGTCTGATAATTAAGATCTTGTGGAAATGACCTAGACCTACATCTATGTGCTCTTGTAGGTCATAGGAGATTGAGTATACAATCTATCTACTTTCTACGTGTTGGCTACTGTTTAATCTACATGTATCTACAGTGGTGTCAGAAAGTTTGGAAACGCCTACTTTATTTTAGTAATTTTTAAGTTGGCATTATTTTTCACTTTTGCATCATTCCTACACCAACAAATTATATATCAGTGGATTCAGAAAAGTGTGAAGAATATTTTAAACCTATAATTGTCTCCATTAGCAGTAGCAGCTAAGTTTTACAGAATTTTTTTGTATAGGCTATCACCATTTACATCATATCATTAATCACAACGAGTTGCACAAAGACAGTAGTACTTACAGGACGTGATGTCACAAAAATTACTAATTGTTGAGTTTTTTAATGACAATGGTAAACAATGACAGTTTATTAGTAAATTGAACTGCAGTATGTTGTCAGTATTTAATATGGCATCTTTTACTCTCAATAACCAGTCGGCAGCGGTGTGGCATACTTTTTACACGTTTGCTGAGCTCCTCGTGGCTGATTATGTGGTGCCATGCTCCAATTATTTTGTCTATCAACTGTCTCTTATTCATTGGTTGCTGTTTTCTGACTAGGTTTCCCATGTGTTGCCACAGATTTGCTATGTGGTTAAGGTCGGGGCTTTGTGCCGACTATGGTATGGTTCGCACGTCTTTAGCGGTTATCCATTCCTTCACAATCTTGGCATGGTGCATTGTCATCTTGGAAGCACCAAGTTTGATTATCAGGAAAAAGAGTTGCAGAGCTTGGCAGCATTTTCTGCTCTAAAATTCATACTTCCAAGATGCCCATGTCATTGCACCAAAATTGTGAAGAAATGAATGACGGCTAAAGACGTTCGAACCATACCATGGTCGGCACAAAGCCCTGACCTTAACCACATAGAAAATCTGTGGCAACACAACATGGGAAACCTAGTCAGAAAAGAACAACCAATGAATAAGAGACAGTTAATAGAGAAAATAACTGGAGCATGGCACCACACCATCAGCCATGAGGAGCTCAGCAAACGTGTAAAAAGCATGCTACACCACTGCCGACAGGTTATTAAAAGTAAAGGATACCCCACTAAGTGCTGACAATATACTGCAGTTCAATCAATATTGAACTGCCATTGTTCACCATTATCATTAAAAAATTCACCAATTTGTAATTGTTGTGACATCACCTCTAAGTACTACTATTTTTATGAAACTCGTTGTGATTATAATAAGATGTAAATGGTGACAGCCTACAAAAAAATTTGCTGTAAAACTTAGCTGCTACTGCTAATAAAGACAATTAATAGCTCAAACATACTCTACACACTTTTCTGAATCCACTGATATATAATTTGTTGGGGTAGGAATGATGCAAAAATGAAAAACAAGATGTCAACTAAAAAGTTACTAAAATAAAGTAGGTGTTTCCAAACTTTCTGACATCACTGTACATATTCTATCTACTTTCTACGTGTTGGCTACTGTTTAATCTACATGTATCTACATATTCTATCTACTTTCTACGTGTTGGCTACTGTTTAATCTACATGTATCTACATATTCTATCTACTTTCTACGTGTTGGCTACTGTTTAATCTATATGAATCTATATTCTATGTACATCAAGTAAGCAATGTGTAGATATAATAAGTACAATATTGTGATGATACATGTTGGGCAGGCCATATATACAAATCTACATATTATATTCTGTATTATACATATCCATAACCTACCGCTAGGCTATAAAGGACATACAAGTACACAGTTGTTAGTTATCTTCTCTTGCTAAATGTAAAGTAATACGCTAATAGTACACAATCTATCAGTACCATATTCTATATAGACCAAGAGACTGATAGTGTGTTAACGTGTTACGTGTAACAGTAATGTCTTTCTGTCAACAATATTATCATTCCTTTACGTAGCAAAGTAAGTCATTGTTGTAAAATGTGGCTCTGGATATAAAAGGTAGAGCTGTAAAAGATAAATATGGATATAATTATTACGTGTACACCATCCATTCTACTATCTCTCCGGTGAGTACACTGTACTATATCCTTCATGTAAGACACCCACAATCCATAGTCTATACTGTATATCTATTATATCACTATGACATAATACACTGACTATGTAGACTTACTATAAGCATGAATTCATCCATGCTTATGAAATATAAGTATAACCAGATGAGAAGGTTGTGCTATATTATCATGCAGCTCCCTCCATGTTCCTGTGTGGTGAGTATCATGACAAGGTCGTGATCACATTCATATCTCAAGCATGGCTATTTCAACATAATAATAATTTATGGTGATGATGATGATAGAGCATTGATAGTTTAATCAACATTGTTTCCTTCTATAGCCGCCAATCAGATGCGAGCATTTGAGCTGATATAACAGTAGCACGTGCACTTCTCTCAGCAGTTGCTAAAATCTGTGTATGCGGACTGCTTTTCTTGCATTGCTGAGAGCACCTGCTGAATAAGTTGATCTGTCTAGAGGTCTAGAGGAGCATGTCTGACAATGCCTATCAGGTGAGTGTTTTCCTCTTTTATAAGCCTAATTTTTATATAATTATTTTCAGCATCTTATCTGGTGCAAGACTTTCCCAAAAACTGGTTTACTATTTCATTGTCTGGCTATGCTGGGATACACTATAAACTATTACTAAGTATACAAGTTAGCCTACATGCATAACATTTCAATTGCACTTACTGTATAAATAATACATCTTACTATTTTTATAATATATGAGATTTGATATGGATTTTAATTTATACTCTATAAGCTTGCTGTAACCGAATGTACAATATTTAATTATTACTATTTCTAAGCCACTGTTTTTATAGGTTGATGGCAAATTGTGATCTCTATTGCTTGTTACTTGTTGTACACCTTAGTCTAGCATATATATACATGTACCTCTCACTGATAGGGACTACTACTGTATATATATATATACCTCTCACTGATAGGGACTACTACTGTATGTATATATATACCTCTCACTGATAGGGACTACTACTGTATGTATATATACCTCTCACTGATAGAGACTACTACTGTATGTACATACACCTCTCACTGATAGGGACTACTACTGTATGTATATATACCTCTCACTGATAGGGACTACTACTGTATGTATATATAGGCTACTGTATATTATTATTTAGTATAAACCTGCAAATTCAGTGAAATAAATCTAATAATGAATGTATTGCAGCTGCAGTGTAATACTCATGTATTATAGGTAAAGTTTATTGTACCTACTGCATGTACATGTATACCTCACGTCATACACAAAAGGTGGTAGATATAACAAGAATTATAATTATTTTTCTAGTAGCAGATAGCCTACTGGTTAGTAGTGTAGGCTATATACAGTATTACATGTATGTAGGATATATACAGTAATACAGTAATACAGTATTACATGTATGTAGGATATACAGTATTACATGTATGTAGGATATACAGTATTACATGTATGTAGGATATACAGTATTACATGTATGTAGGATATATACAGTAATACAGTAATACAGTATTACATGTATGTAGGATATATACAGTAATACAGTAATACAGTATTACATGTATGTAGGATATACAGTATTACATGTATGTAGGATATACAGTATTACATGTATGTAGGATATACAGTATTACATGTATGTAGGATATATACAGTAATACAGTAATACAGTATTACATGTATGTAGGATATATACAGTAATACAGTAATACAGTATTACATGTATGTAGGATATATACAGTAATACAGTAATACAGTATTACATGTATGTAGGATATACAGTATTACATGTATGTAGGATATGCAGTATTACATGTATGTAGGATATATACAGTATTACATGTATGTAGGATTTACAGTATTACATGTATGTAGGCTATACAGTATTACATGTATGTAGGCTATATACAGTATTACATGTATGTAGGATATACAGTATTACATGTATGTAGGCTATATACAGTATTACATGTATGTATGTGCAGCAGAAACACTGCTAATTATTTTGCAAAAATAATTAAATGTTAAATCATCAAGTAATTACTTCCACCATGTGCAATCTCCGTTCTGTGTTACTTCTAGCTTGTGTAACTTCCACATTATATCTATGTAACCTACACCTGTACATACTTACTGTGTAACCTACACCTGTACGTACTTACTGTGCATTTACACCGGAGTATATAGGACTTACACTTATATAAGGCTTGCACTGATATCGGACAGGGTAGTCTATATACAAGTGACCTACTTGTATAATACAAAAATTATAATGTACACATGCAACCAAATACAAAATATCTATTTTTTTAAAAAGCTAAATGATTATGCAAGCAAATAGTACATAGTATATTAAATGTCCATCTAAAAGACTCCCCCATGCTATTGTTGTCTGATGATTGGTAAATGTACTCATTACCATGAAACAATGTTGTAACAGCTATAATATATTTTACCCATCAACATATTTTATAAGTTTTGTATCTCAAATACATATTATATGATTATCTAATAGTGTCAAATAGTAATATGTGTATGTGTATCAGTGTGTACTACATAGTACTCTGTTACTATAATAATATAGCAAATCAATAACACAGTACTACATACGGACCAAGTACTAGAGTATTATATTATTGTATTGTAGCTGTTTGTGCTCTTGTTATTGTAACCTATAGTAACATTATATGGCACCACTAACACTACCTACACTAGCTATTATTGAAGTCCACTCTAGTCCACATGCAGCACACTAATTATTTGTACTGTTGACTAACTCTATTATATACTCTTCCATCACTAAGAGGGAAGTCTGACTCTCCATTAGCTCTCTATTACCACTTAATTATCACTAATTATACTTATTAAGGATGGTGATTTACTTCCTAAATTTATTATAATTATTATTCCTCTGAGTTAGGAGGGGCTGTATGTGTGCTGGTCTACTAGATATATTATTATGTACTGTACTGTCCAGTACACATACACATGTAGTATACAGTACACATGTAGTATACAGTACACCTGTAGTACTGTAGCCATACTCATACTCAGTGTATATTAGTAGAGTAGAAGTAGTAGAATACAACACATATCCATAGTCATCTACCCGCACTCTACTCTAATTACTAGATAAATTGTTCAAGGAATTTACTGGCAGTTAAAGAGAAGACCAATAACTATTAGTTAAACACATAATTATATAATACTGTGCCTACCAATAATATAATGATGTATTATACTATATAGTATTATAAGTGTATATGTTGGGTACAATGCACTATAGTATGTTAATGTTATATTCACTGTCTATGTCTATAATTATACAGCTGAGGAATGGAGATGTGGCAACAGACAAGGAACTGGAGGCAAACCCTCCACCTTATGATGACATCATAGTTGAGGTATGTACACACTTACAGTACGTACACACTTACAGTACTTGCACACTTACAGTGCGTACACACAGTGCGTACACACTTACAGTGCGTACACACTTGCAGTACATACACACTTACCGTACGTACACACTTATAGTATATACAGAATATGGCTAATGTTTGGTACATTCGGATTACACATATTGTTTGTTTTACAAAATTACCCACTACTAAACTATAATAGCAAATAAACTAGAGGTCTGTGGGAAACAGAAGTGTGTCCTTATTCATGACCTCTGCGATGTGTTGTAATAATTTGCAAGTCATGCCTCCGCAGAATCCTCTAGAGATTAACATGTTTACGTAGAGATGTTGGATGTAGGTGGGGGATAACTCTATCCATACTCAATTTACATAGTGTAATATACTATACTACGCTGTATGATATACTGTACTACGCTGTATGATATACTGTACTACTCTGTATGATATACTGTACTACCGTATGATATACAGAACGAGGGAGAAGATGCAGAGTACGATCCATGGACTGTGACTGACTTGGTAGACAAGAGTGTTCCTTGGGCGGGTAAGCTGACCGTATTGTACTACCCTGTCTACGTGTACATACTGTATATATACATGTACATACAATGTATGCATGTGCTCTGTATATACATAGTATTATTCCAACATTTGCTTCCTGTTGCAGAACTGTCAACAAAGGGGCGTGTACACAGGGTATTGTGGGACTACATATTTAGGCAGGTGGCCCTTCTAGCTCTTCTGTACTTGTTCATCTGCTCCCTCGACTTCCTCAGCTCGGCATTCCGACTGCTCGGAGGTGAGTAGGTGCCTCCTGCATCACTTGACATTGCGTAACAGTAGAGTGTATTATGCATCAAAGCAACACTTTTAGGAAAGACAAGTTTTGATTAGCATGTATATAGGCTGTCGATTACTCATCTGCCCTTTGATATCTCCCATTGTCAAACAGGAAATAGTGTTAATGTAAATGTAGTCTATAATATTATTATAATATATTCAGTGGATGTGGTATATCTACTCCCCATGTCCAGATCCTGTGCCATGTGGTATAAGGTAGAATATACAGCACATACAATGGATGCAGCCAAAAATGCTATTTTTTATAATTAAATTCAATTGATTAGTGTAGCATTCCGTAACATTTAAATGAGGATCAGCTTAATGTTTTTATTTGACACAATCGATGCAGATGATATTATACAAACTACTTCCACATTATAATATATAATTACAATAATGTTCCTGTGTGCATGATGCGGGCAAGAGGTCATGTGACCATCTCGAGTGTCTTCTGCTTACAGGGAAGGCAGCTGGGAAAGTATTCAGTGACAGTAAGATATTTAACAACCCCATTGCTGGACTGATGATTGGAGTGCTGGCTACTGTGCTGGTGCAGAGTTCCTCAACCTCTACATCTATTGTTGTCTCTATGGTCGGGTCTGATTGTAAGTGTCCCACTGTCCTACGTGTAGCCTTTGATTTGGTCCTCAGGCTACTATTTGTTGTTGTTTATTGATAGCACAGTTCAACACTGAATATCTCGTCAAGGAAATGTTGTCTACAGTGAATACACCAGTTCAACTACAGCAGCAACAGCATTCATATAATGTCATTCAATACTGCTGTGGAGATGAGTCCACCACACACATACATGTACATCCATCAAACTAACACAAGAATTGCTAGTTTTCAATAAAATCATGCACATTGTTTGTTAGAATCACTCTCTGAGCACGCTTTGAGCACGAGGTATAGGATGGCGTGATTTCCTCCCGGCTTTATGTTTACAATGCACCAAGTAATCAATAACACATAATTAGTTATTCAATAATCTGTTTGTATAACCTCTCCCATTCACTGCTGCCGTGCTGTGTTAGCATCATTACATGTTGTATATATTACTACATCATCAGCCCATTACTATTACTACAATACTCTAGTTTATTCACTGATCAGGCTTTACTATAACTATAATTATTATTATGTGTATAAAGACATTATTGGTGTGTGTGTGGTGTATAATTCAGTGAGAGGATAAATCCTAATGTGTATCTTATCTGATGATGTAAACTCTATTACTTTAGGATTTATAGAATGATATTTGGTATTTACGCAAGAATTATAATTCTGAGTGGTTAGACACAAGTACAATAAACCCCCAAATAACACGCTGATAATAAGATATTACACTGTATTCCGTTTCCTAGTGGTGAATAATATTTATTAGCATTTCATTTCCTAAATAGTTGTGAAACCTCCAGGGGTGGACTCCCTTCATTGGCACGTCCTGGCAACTCATCATAAAGCAAAAAATATGTCATCAAATATTAAATTGTTTTGTCAATTTGTACCATATTCAGTGTAATCTTTGTCATATCCACCAGCTATTGTGGATTAATTTCTTTTTATATGGAATTATAATTGTTTTTTTTTGTCTTGCAATGTTGTTGTTTAGTTGTGACCATTGTTTGCTAGTGAAATGTGTCTGGTCACTGGGCACTCTACCATGTCCTAAATATTGTAGTGTTGAAGGTAAAAACAGCCATCCCCATCATCATGGGTGCCAACATAGGCACCTCCGTCACCAACACCATCGTCTCTATTGGCCAATCTGGAGACAAGAATCAGTTCCGTCGAGCGTTTGGGGGAGCCACTGTGCACGATATGTTCAACTGGCTGTGTGTAGTCTGCCTTCTCCCTCTGGAGCTGGCTACGGGTAAGTCTTGTTCAGTTCTTTATGAAATGGAATCACAATAAACTGTACTTCCAACTGAACTAGGCACCTAACAGGCACCTGGTTTGTGCATTGAAAGATATATAATCTATTTGAATTGGTTTGTTCATGGCCTATTGTAGCATCAGCTGGTTTGTACATAATGATATTATACTCTCCTATCATACAATGACATCAATGGCATAGACATCTGAAATATTATATTAGTTACATAATGTGATTATATAACTGAATACAGGTTATCTGTACAGACTGTCTTCAGCCATTATTGACTCTTTCAACATTCAAACATATGAAGAGGGCAATGTCAAGCTCCTTAAGGCTATCACAGGACCTTTCACCAAGTATGTGATTAAGGTAGGTGCTGTGTATACTGTATGTCGTGTATACAGTATAGTATGTCGTGTGAAAGTATACTTTATTTTGCTCTTAAGAAGGTAGAAGTGGCATCAGAGGGAAGGGAGAGCAATGTCTAACAACATATTTCTCCCTCCCTGCACCCAGCCCTGTTATCATGACTGTATACCTGGAGTACATGTATATATGTACCTGCAGCACATGTACATGTATATATGTACCCGCAGAACATGTATATATGTACCCGCAGAACATGTATACGTGTACCCGCAGAACATGTATACGTGTACCCGCAGTACATGCATATGTGTACCTGCAGTACATGTACATGTAGCTATTCTATCCTTCAGGTAGACACGTCGGTTATCACAAAGATAGCTCTGAACCAGACCTCCCCCGACACTTCTCTGATTAAAGTCAACTGCAAGAGGACTGTTGGAAACGAAACTGAGAAATATCCATGTAGGTCCACAAATCTACCTCTTACATTCTTATAGAGAGCAATGCGTTGGCTATTTAGAACTTGTCATAAATATATTATGTCACTGTTATATTACAGGTCCATTCATGTTTATGATTGGCTAACTGTTATATTACAGGTCCATTAATATTTATGATTGGCTAACTGTTTTATTACAAGTCCATTCATGTTTATGATTGGCCGACTGTTATATTACAAGTTCATTCATGGTTATGATTGGCCGACTGTTATATTCCAAGTCCATTCATGTTTATGATTGGCTAACTGTTATATTACAGGTTCATTCATGTTTATGATTGACTAACTGTTTTATTACAGGTCCATTCATGTTTATGAACGTGGCAGGAGAATGGGACGACTGGGTTATTGGTCTCATTCTGCTTTTCCTCGCCCTCTTTATTCTCTGCACCTGCCTCGTTCTCATCGTCAAAATACTCAACAACATATTCAAAGGTCATATCGCTGTCGTGCTCAAGAAGTTTATAAATGCTGATTTCCCAGGTATAAATTCATACATAAATAAAGTAACATCATAGACTCAATATTGTATTTAGAGACTATCTCAAGGTTGTTGTGTTTGCTGAGTTGTTTGTTTATCCCTGGCGTCATAAAGGAGAGACTCCTCCTATTGTGACTGTCTGTCTGTTATCAGGATTACAACATCACACTTCACAAACAAATAATATTTTTGTTGCTTTTCATCAAAGGAAATAAAACTTGTTTGTAAATATGTTTATAGTGTGTAACTGTATACATACTACATCATTGATCATTATCTAACAATGTGCAGGAGAGACAATTCATACTGTGTTGGAGATGACTTGTGTGATATGATACATGTATAATATGATGCCATTGCCAACAATGTTACTTGTAATTCCATATTATCTTACAGTAATCTGATGAACATCTGCACCTTATAATCCTATTGTATTCAAATGTGTGATATCTGAGAGCTTTGGTACTGGCAGATCTTTTGATGTCCAAACACTCATTCTGATAGGCTCATTTCTACTCTTCATTCAAAACACTACATATTGTACCTGCCATATGTGCTCTTATTAGTGCTACAGACCTGCCATACTATTGTTTACATGATTGTTTCTATTACTGTTCACAGGTAAGTGCGGTAAATACGGGACTGGTTACCTGGCGATAGTGTTGGGAGCCCTCATGACCATCCTTGTTCAGTCGTCTAGCATATTCACTTCAGCCTTGACCCCTCTCGTCGGCATCGGAGTCATCACTTTAGAAAGAGTGTACCCTCTTACTCTCGGCTCTAATATCGGCACAACATTCACTGCGATCCTGGCCTCATTGGCTCAGGAGGGAGACAGACTGTCTGACGCCATGCAGGTGTCCATGTGCCACCTCTTCTTCAACATATCGGGAATTCTGCTTTGGTACCCGGTTCCCTACATGAGGAAGGTACCCATATACCTGGCTAAGAGGCTGGGCAACACTACTGCCAAGTATAGATGGTTTGCTGCCCTCTACCTTATCCTTGCTTTCTTTGTCCTTCCTGCCTGCGTGTTTGGTTTGAGCGTAGCCGGCTGGCAGGTGCTGTTAGGGGTGGGTGCACCGTTCCTCCTACTCGTCATAGTTATAATCATCATCAACGTTATACAGAAGAAGAGACCAATGTGTCTACCAGCTCGTCTCAGAAACTGGGAGTTTCTTCCCCTCTGCTGTCACTCGTTCAAACCATTTGACAGAGTTCTGACTAAAGTGCTGCGCAAATGTGCCTGCTGTCGTAAGTGTGTAGCCAATGACGATGAAGAATCCAATGCGGACGTATCAAACTCGTCCTCCGGTGCTGATAATTACGCAATAGAATCATCCAAGTTCTAGTGCTGGCCTTGCATATGCACTGGCTTCGTCAATGACATTGACTGTGTATATAAGAATATATATCCTGTAAGCATTGAATCTTCACTTTGGGTTCACTAAATATTTCATATAGAGTTCATAGTCAAGATCGAATTATTTTTTTATCAAGTTGTATTTATGAACTTTCTTCTTTTATATTGTATAATAATAGTAAGTTGTTACCCAGTTTGAGATTGAGGGAACAACTCCTACTCATATGGTGACATTCTTTAGTTGATAACGAACCCAAGTGATATTATATTCTTCAAATAACATTTACAAGGTGGCAAGCAAAGCTAATCTACTGCATGTATATTATCTTTACCTCACGCTGTTGCTATGTACATAGTCACACTAAATACTGAAATATAAACTGCACTGCCACAGCTGTTATCTATTTTTATATAATCAATTTTTTAGTATGTTTCATCGTATGCATGTATGACATGGGCAACAGGCGACATATCTTTCTTCTTTTTAGGTGAAATCCTTTTTTGTTCTTAGTGCCATAGTAATGTTTTCTTACATTCCATAATATGGGTTCTTTTACAACCAACTTCTTGTTCAGTTATGACCGCAAGTGACTTTTTCATGGCAAGTTTATAGTTTGACATATTCGAGAATTCTTTACAATAGTATTATTTTGAAGGTGCTGCTTTCCTACACAGCGTTGAATTTGCAGCAGTTTTATTAGTGAGTTGTCTTCCCATGTATACTTAACCAATAAAAGAGTTATTCCCTCTTCGTCAAATAGTAATTGAATGAGCTACCATTCCACCACTGTGTACTTGGTACTACTTAGTGGTTTTATATACTCTTGTACTTGTTTTACACACAGCCATATTAGAATCTTTGGTCTGGCCCTGAAGGGTGACTCAAAGTCAGACCCCATTAACCAATAGTTGTTATAATGGCATTATATATTAATATCTTATTAATTATTACTGCATTACCAGACAATGTTATATTGAGTGTGAGATTTTTCACTAATTAATTAGTAACAGGGGCAGTGGTTTAATTATTTTTGTATAAGTTCAGTATAGTTTTGGACTACGATAAAGACACATCTACTTTTGTCCCGTTATTAATTCCAGGCAAGAAAGTTAGGATTTGAAGAGGTTTATATGTATTTATTCCAATATAGGGTAAAGTAACTAAAGTTATGAATATGAAGGATTATATTATGATCTCCTGTATGTGTTGGCTATGTGCTACCCAAAGTAGGACATTAGTGTATCAATTAATCTTACCAGTAATAGCACCCCGTGTCACTGCA
The DNA here is from genome assembly GCA_935421135.1 of Bugulina stolonifera. Taxonomy (NCBI): domain Eukaryota; kingdom Metazoa; phylum Bryozoa; class Gymnolaemata; order Cheilostomatida; family Bugulidae; genus Bugulina; species Bugulina stolonifera. The sequence goes on from OW285187.1 coordinate 36,128,195, forward strand.
AGTTAGCGTCACGTGGATAGTATGTTTTAGACCAACCACTCTACTTATAATTCACATTGTACAATACATACACGTACATGTAGTTGTACAATACATATACGTACATGTAGTTGTACAATACATACACGTACATGTAGTTGTACAATACATACACGTACATGTAGTTGTACAATACATACATGTACATGTAGTTGTTCAATACATACATGTATAGATGTAGTTGTACAGTACATACACGTACATGTAGTTGCTTCACAATATATTACATCTGTATGATTGCCGAGTTCCAGACTGCACTCTGCGTTGGATGGAGTGGATCAGGTATTTATTAGAGGTGTTAATACAGAGAGGGCCACAGTCTACAAACATATATAATACACCAACCCAAAAACAGATACATGTGCAGGCCATAAGCTTAGTCAGCTAATAGGAAAAATATCTCTAAAATATAAATTCTTTGCATTGCAGTTTTTGTACAGCATATGCGGTACATGTATAGCTGACTCTCTAATGTCACTGTCTCAGGCTTACATGTATGTACGTAATTTATATTGCATGCCCTCAGTTGTAGACTCACTGCGCTGTCCACACTCCCACAGACATAGACATGGACATGGACATAGACATGTGTGTTATTCTGTCAACTTTAATTACAGTTTATTCTGGTGTAGTCGACTCGGCCATCAAGAATAATTTGATTGTACGCACTTATATATTGGATTTGTGGGAGCAGCTTATACCATCTCGTTTCACAGCGGCTATACTGCATCTACCGATGAGTGACGACTACCTCCGTCTAATGTCTGCAGGTCAAGTGAGTAGCGAGAGGAAGCAAGGTGCCATTTGCTACAGCTGCAGTCGAGTCTGAGGGAGGCTGCGGAGTTTCTACTCTGGTCTCCGACCTTCACCTCTCTCATTGGCCTAAGAGCCATCTGCTCATTCTCCAATGAATGTACCGACTTAATAGAGTGGATGTTAAGTGATAGACTTGAGGAACTGCAGGTCAGTAGCAAATTTTCTTCTCGCAGCTCACATTTGTGTTGTCTGTCTTTGTATCTGTGGGAATTTCCTATTAGATGAGATGCAGAACATTCTGTACTTTCTCTCTCGTCTCTGCCGGTGTGGCCAGTACTCCCATGTTCCAAATCTTCACCTTCTGGTAGCACTACATCCGCATCTGTATCTGTGTTAAATCCTTCTGGCAGATTTACATCCGTATCTGTATCTGTGTTAAGTCCTTCTGCAAATTAAAATTTAGGGTCATAAATCCTCAGAACTTAGTAGAGATAAGCAGGGCTATTGCTCACCAAGTGTTTCTGTTCATATCACACAGTGGCTGAGACTAGCTTATAGGAACTGCTTGTGGTAGTACAAGAACTATTTCATGTCCAAATAGCACCAGTGGTAGTGTATACCATAGAGGTATAGGGGAGATAACTCTATGGTGTATACGGTGCAGCTCAATGCAAACAAACTCATCTTGATGGAGGCCGTCAGTCTATAACCAATGACTTCAGTTTTTACAAATATGACTCAAATTAAACTACTAGTAGATGGTGACTAAAGGTAGAAACAGAGTAGCGAATTTTGCACTGTTATTCACCCCGAAATGACGGTGGAGCGACAGGGCGTCACAAAATTGAGCGAAAACATCATGTTTGCCCAATATCAAGCATCTTTAATATGTTGTGTTTTGGTCTCAACAACGCTGACTTCTGATTAGGCAACAAAGTTTTACCAACTCCATTCCGCACTTTTGTTAGTAAACAAAAATTCTAAATTGAGTCGCTGTTATAATGTGATGTGCACGTAGGAGACATATATGAAAATAATTGGAAACGCAGTGAAAATATTCAGTAGTCTGATTCAACCTTAATACATATCCTGATTCACAAGTTTGGAACTACTGACCCCCATGGCATTGTATAACAGACTACTGACCCTCATGGCATTGTATGACAGACTACTGACCCTCATGGCATTGTATGACAGACTACTGACCCTCATGGCATTGTATAACTGACTACTGACCCTCATGGCATTGTATGACAGACTACTAACCCTCATGGCATTGTATAACTGACTACTGACCCCCATGGCATTGTATAACTGCTGTATTACCTGGAGGAGATGTAGCTGTAAGCGCATTCCTTATGGCGGATGATCTACTCTTGTAGTGCAAGTAGCAGAATAACATTATGAGTAGGCCTATAGCAAGAATTAGCAAGAGTATGATAACTCCAGATAATCCCAGCAACGTCCTGTATTGTGCAATGTCTGTCTCTATTGTCAGTGGTAGGGATCGAGGTGGTGGTAGGTCAGTGTTGAATTCCTCCAAGGCCACAGAGCAGCGTCCTGCAGACACAGGGACTGTAGAATTATTAAAGAGCAGATCAGTATATCTCTCCCATATGTTTTACACTCTCAGTTTCCTGCTAGTGCCTGTATGAGTACTACCCATATAGACTATGGAGGGTTACAATGGTGCAAGTTACTCACTGACAATATCCTCAGTATGGCAAGATCTTTACAAATAAGCTTATACTCTCGCATAGTGATGGGTACCCCAGAGTTAAATGTTAGTACACAGCTCACCTGCATATGATGTGCTAGTAATGGGTACTTCAGCTCACCTGCACCTGCATATAATGTGCTAGTACTGGGTACCTCAGCTCACCTGCACCTGCATATGATGTGCTAGTACTGGGTACCTCAGCTCACCTGCATATAATGTGTTATCTTGGTCCGGTCTCACTCCACAGTTCATACCCATATAAGCCCCATAATCAGAGATTGTGCCAAGTGTACAGAAACCCTTTGAAGGGTGTTGCAAGTTTTCACACGAAATATTTCGAATGACTGACGACTTGAGCTGCAGTTCCTGATTGCAGCAAGTCCATTCCTCATCTCCTTCCCACACTGATATCCCAAGGCTATGAGAGACTATTGGTAGAGCTAGACATATCACCCACACGACATTCCCCATACTTCTGCAAACATTCATGTATTCAGATGATGTGCTCCTGACCTGCATTCTTAGTCCTACTTTAAGCTGTACTGTACTCCATCATTTATAGGGAATTGAGCCAAGTACAAGCACAGTACCAAGTCATACACTAACAAGTAAGTACAACACAGTAAGACAAGTCAGTAGCAGTGTAGGCAAGTACATGTAGGTGCTAAGGACTTTCAAAGTCTACTTGTACATGTATGTGTACTCCCACTCCCATATATTTGAGTACAAGAGCTCTATCACGCAGTATAGTCTAGTTTAGTAGTAGTAGTAGCCAAGGGTAGAATATTTAGTCATACACTGCTACACTTTGCTATGTGTACGGTGAAGTTTGGATGTTACTTACCTCTATGTACAGTGAAGGTCTAATGCTACTTACCTCTGTGTACAGCGAAGGTATAATGTTACTTACCTCTGTGTACAGTGAAGGTCCAGTTCTATCTACAAGTATGTATTTGGTATCTCCCTATCTAACTGGCACTCCATGCACAGTGAAATGACCTGTGAAGGATCTGCTGGAGTATTACCACTTCCTTGTTTGGTCACAGCCACTATATTGTAGTCAACACCATTAATATAATATAATATACACACCTGTCAAGCCTGTCGAGTTCTATGTGTATAAATTCACATAATAATGTTTATATCCAAATGAACTAGCTGGATCAATAGTTATAGGCCTACCATAAATTTATTTTTGACAGGCTGAACCATAGACCTATATATCACTATGCATTATATGCTATATACATTGTAGTACTATATAGAAGTATGTCTATGATGACTATGATTGAACTTATCATACTGGTAAAACAATATGCATAGAAAATGTACACTTACCTTGTACATGTGCATTGCACAAATATGTATAATATACTGTTACATGTAATAGCTACATACAGTAGACTATTATATTATATAGTGTAGCCTGATTATATAACCAATGCAGGTACTAATAAGCACATAGTACAGTAGATGTAGTTTAGATATATAGAGACAATACCAGTCCTAAGCTATTGTATTAAACATATTAAGGAGTTGTTCTCCCCCAATTTCTGTTTCTCACAGAATTGTTCAGATTGTTGTGCCATGCTATGACTATCAATCTATTAGCTTACTGGTGATAGAGGTATACTTTACTAAATACAACCAATAACACAGCCAGGTGTAGATGTAAAGTAAAGTAATCATGTATTTCGTTAACAATATATTATTATATAACTTAGAATTATATACAGTGCAAAAGCTGAATTCATTATTATACAGTATACAAAGCTAATAATGAAAGCCATAAGCTATGTAGTTACCTACCCAGCTATGTTCAATATAACAGATAAATTGACTAGATAATTTAGAATAAGTCATTCATTAAAGGAAGGTTTAAGATGTAGGTCTACCCAGCACTCTATTTATAACTCTAATGCTATTATATATAATAACAGCTGGGCCCAGTTTGATGCCTAGCCTGAGGGTAATGTCCTTCTGCTGCAGCTGTAGGTAGGCTGCTCCATCTATTCCCTGTAAATAACAAGTCATAACATTACATGATACTTCACCAGTCTACTACCAGTATATCACCAGTCTACTACCAGTATATCACCAGTATACTACCAGTACATCACCAGTGTACTAACAGTACATCACCAGTGTACTACCAGTACATTACCAGTGTACTAACAGTACATCACCAGTGTACTACCAGTACTTCACCAGTGTACTACCAGTGCATCACCAGTGTACTACCAGTACATCACCAGTGTACTACCAGTGGTACTACCACATCACTCTCCCACTCACCTGGTCAATGAACTTGCGGACAGCCTCGTCTGGAAGCTGTGGTGTTATTGATTTGATGTACTCCGCTACTTGTTGGCAAGTCCAGGAGGAAACCTGCGAGTAGGGTATGTTGTTACACCTTGGTAGTAGGTGGATATTCCTTTCCCAGCTAACTGGTAGGTCTTTAGTCTTGTTTCTCACGGGTACAGCAGGTAGATACACAGCATCGTATATAGCGTCCTGGAGTACCTCATGGGCAGCTAGAAATAGAGTAGTCACAGTGTGTTGTTATACCAATCAGCTGACCAAAGAGAGGGACACTTTGGCACAATGTATACATGCTCTAGCATATGTGATTGTATAGTATAAATTACCACTACTTGCTAACTTACTTCGCTTGGCTGGAGGAGGCGGCATTGCTTGTGATGCAGAAGGACTCCTCTTGGGTGGCCTCACAGCAGCAGAGATGTTTGCTGTAGTTGGACCCTTACCAGCCAATGGGAAATGGGAAGTTTTACGGGGTGCTTCAGCAGTAGTCACTGAGACGTCAGTCGTATGTCTACGTGATCTTTTGTTCCTACGACCTTGACCTGATGTTGTGCGACCCCGCTCTCTTTTGATCCCAGCCCCACTAGTATCAACACTGACTGTTTTAATCAGCTTATTCTGGTTGACCTCTGCCAGCGGACACCCGGAGATGGTAAAGTGTGTGGGGAATTTTCCCGTGACGTGCCCAGTGCCATCACAGCCTTCCGTTGCACACGGACTGAATAACATAACAATTGATATCAACTGCAATGAATGCAGAGTTGTGTAGAATTATGGAGAGCATATAAATATGGATTGTAATGTGGTAGAACATCAACACACCTGTATGTGCTGTCAACTGAGGCAGAACCGTTTGACTTCCTCTCAGTCTTGTTTGTTTGCAGTCGATCGATTGGTTTATAGTCTTTATTCATATTCATATCGGAGTAGGGGCACCCAAACAGACTACAAACACACGGTACTAGATATAATTACAACACAAAACAGTCTACTGAGCCGAGCATCACAATATGAGTATGTTGGTGTTCAACATGGAGTCCTATACACATACCTGTGATGTGCTGAGTATTTAGCTCCTTTCACATGCCCGTAACCATAGCAACCAGGAGTAGGACAGCAGCCGTTATAGTTTACAATGTGTAGAGGGGTGAGAGGTGGCTGTAGGGGATGTCCAGTTCTCTGGCACCTGGAGATACATAGAGGGGTTGGTTATATTATACCCTGCTAACTCATATTATAACCTGTATACCACTAAATGATGTCATCAACTCTATAATGTATATATTATAGCCTTAGCTACCCACCAGCCTACTGGGTGAAGGTCGGGGCTGTCTGCATCCTCCCAGTAATCATACTTATTGTCCCAACCACTGAAGTGTATGAGTATTCTGTTATCTACAACTTGTAGAACCTGGGCTACTCGCACCAGAAGAGGGTTTCTTTTATCAACGGATTCCAGAACCATGCCGACATCAAACTGTAGAATTGTTGCCTACAATTAGGTAGTAATAATATATCACCTCTGAGGTTGCGGTCCTATTGGTTGACACCAGTCTTTAGAGTCTTTAGAGAGAAGACAACTTTAATGACATGTACTGTTAGCAGAAAGAATGGAATAATAACTGTAATAGCTATTACTGTAATACGTTGTTTATATTTGAGGAATGTCTATGGAGTGAGCTATGGAGGTCTCAGTCGCCCACCAAGACCTAAGTAACCCAGCTCATGCATCACTGTTAGATATACATGCAAGCCAAAATAGTACATTATACAATGATTGGATAACCTGCTAGGTTTAAAGGTGACTTAGAGCTTTAAAGGTGAGTTACAGGTTTAAAGGTGAGTTACAGGTTTAAAGGTGAGTTACAGGTTTAAAAGTGACTTACAGGTCTAGAGGTGACTCAGAGGTTTAAAGGTGACTTACAGGTATAAAGGTGACTTACAGGTTTAAAGGCGTGGGGAGGAGCAGCCCTAGACTTGGTCTCTTCTGTATAACTGTCCCAAGTAAACCTATCAGGTTGTGGGTATCCATTGGGAGCTGATAGAATTCTACCGTTTTCCTGACACCAGCCCACATGGTGAATATAGAGGGAGTTGTTGTAGCACCAGTAGTCATACGTATCTTCCCATCCGTCAAAGTGTATGAGAAGTTTGTCCCCATACGTATCGGACACCGTAGCTACACAAACCAGAGCGTGGTCCTTCACATCTACAGCCTCCAGCTTGTCACCCACTTGGAACACAGGAGTCAGTGACTGGTACTGTTCAACAGAAGTTATAGTGGATGAGTCAGTGACTGGTACAGTTCAATATAAGTTATAGTAAATGAGTCAGTGACTGATACAGTTCAATATAAGTTATAGTAAATGAGTCAGTGACTGGTACAGCTCAACATAAGTTATAGTAAATGAGTCAGTGACTGGTACAGTTCAATACAAGTTATAGTAAAGTAATCAGATGAGTAAAACCCACCTCACTAGTACAAACAGCAAATATTTCCTCAGGAGCAGCAGTAGACTTGGATACCTGTAGATATTTCTCCCAGTTGAACGAGTCTTTAGTCATACCTGTAAAATATATATACACATGAGGTGACTGTGCTGCTGCTGCCACCTGCTCCAAGGATACTGTGGAAGGGGAGGACAACCCACTAAAACCATTTCTCTGTTAATTATGTGCTCTCATCACCTTATTTGTATTATATGGGAAAATATCATTTTATTTAAAATAAAATTGGGCATAAAAATATGCAGTAACTTATTGCTATAACAATATACATGCAGAAATTCACTACTATAATAATGTCTCTATATTACATGTACACTGACCCTTCGACTGCTCAGAGCTATAAGGCTATATAACTATAACTCAAGTATGAAGAGAAAGAGATGTCTTACCTTTGGGTGGCTGAAGAAGTTTACCATTCTTAGCACACCATCCAGCAGGGAATATTTCATCAGAGTTGGCATTAGTCCAAAAGTCATAACAGTCCATGTAACCATCAAAGTGCAGTCTTACCCGATGACCTTTGACCTCTTTGACTGTTACTACGCAGAATGCTGTTGGATGTAGTGGATCAATAGCTTCTAACTTCATACCAAGAGTGAATAGGTTGACGAATGAGGCTGGGGGCTGTATGTATACAATATAGCAATACAGTACTTTCAGGTCTACCTATGTAGAAGAGAGAGTAGATAACTACCACTACTACTAGCTCTAATATAACACTATCTAGTAGAGAGTAGATAACTACCACTACTACTAACTCTAATATAACACTATCTAGTAGAGAGTAGATAACTACCACTACTACTAACTCTAATGTAGTACTATCTACAGTGTAAAGAGGGCAGGGTAGAGAGGGTAAATAACCAAACAACTATATTATTATTTTACTAACTCAACTATGCTGACACCCACCTCTCTAATAAAGAGTTCTTCAGGAGCAGCCTCTAGTCCCTCCTCAGCGAAGAAAGGTCCATATTTAAACATCTTTCCTTTTTTCTCTACAGTATGTTATGACACATGTGTAGTCGGTATACAGTACTATAACTACTAAATCTATCTATCTCTCTACCACGTTATAAACTCCGGTTATAAACTGACACTCACTGTTTATTTTCCAGTCGTCCAATCCACTCATGCGTAGATTCTCTTCGTATGCACTGAGATAGGAAGCCTTCTTTTTCTTCCTCTTTCCAGGAGCTCTGTGAGAGCCTGTGTGCTCATTGGCCGATTTGTTAGACGGTTTAGATTTCTTTGACTTGGAAGAATCACCAAATTCTGAGGAACTGTTGGATGTTGTGCACAAGACCTCTCTAAAGTATGGAAACAGAGTATATCTCTAAAGTATGGAAACAGAGTATATCTCTAAAGTATGGAAACAGAGTATATCTCTAAAGTATGGAAACAGAGTATATCTCTAAAGTATGGAAACAGAGTATATCTCTAAAGTATGGAAACAGAGTATATCTCTAAAGTATGGAAACAGAGTATGTCTCTAAAGTATGGAAACAGAGTATATTTCTAAAGCATGGAAACAGAGTAAATTTCTAGAGTATGGAAACAGAGTATATCTCTAGAGTATGAAAACAGAGTATGTCTCTAAAGTATGGAAACAGAGCATATCTGAACTGCAGCTGTATTTAGTGTATATTCTACAACATTGTATGATTTACAAATACTCTGCAAGCTTTACACTCTCACCCGTGTTTATCCGCACAAGAAAGCGAGCAATATTTGTCCGGAAATATGAATTCTACAGAGCGATCCTGTTTTCCACATACTAGACATGTTGACAATGTTGAACCTAAAATAATTCAAATGAAGTTATAGTTGGTAGGGCAGCCTGACATATATAACTGTCACGTAGGCCTACACACAATGTGGTAGGCCTGTATGTAGTATAATAGTATGGCATAAAATATATATTACAATGCAGGAAATTGTATGTATGTAGATATGATTTACCAGGAGTATGTTCCAATGCAGCTACTGCTACATCTACGGCAGCAGCAGTAGCAGTAGAGTCATCAGCTACGTCATTCTCTGCAATGTGAGTAAATTGGGTCGTATTATCAGTATCCATCTTGTCTTCACTGTATGTACAATCTCCCTGTAGCATATCAATTGCCTATATACATATCTACATGTATTTGTACACCATAATGTAATATAAATGTATATATGTGTAATGAATAGGCCGTCATGTCAGTGACATAAGCACTTACGGCTCCAAGGGACATTAGTATCACTGTATGCTCATGTGTTGGAGTTTCAAAAATGACATGCTCACAATTTCATAAATAGTAGGCTATAAGTTGTGATATTTTATATTCAAGTCAGCACAAGTCTACAAGACTTATATTCAAGTCAGCACATGTCTACAAGATTTATGTTCAAGTCAGCACATGTCTACAAGACTTATATTCAAGTCAGCACAAGTGTACAAGACTTATATTCAAGTCAGCACAAGTCTACAAGACTTATATTCAAGTCAGCACAAGTGTACAAGACTTGGCAAATCCTTTAAGGTAATAATATTCTTCTCAGTCTCTCCTGTAACTGTATGTATGCCATAGTTAGTCAACAGCATATGAATACTGTATGTACATGTATATGTGGAGCTGGTGATGAGCAGTCGTAACACTGTAGATACTAGATACATGCACATATATATAGGCTATAGCCTATAGCCTATATTACTTAGAATTAGCATACAAATGACTCAACACTACACTGTATAAAGGAGGAAGAACTAGATGTGCATGTGTACTAAAAATGGTTAAAACCACATTTGTACATGTAGTACAACAATAAAACTGAAACAGCATAAAGGTCGGTGTTGTAGGGGTGGATAAAGGCTTGTGTTGTAGGGGTGGATAAAGGTCGGTGTTGTAGGGGTGAATAAAGGTTGATGAATAAGCTACTGAGGCCTACCTGCCCACTGTGCAGAAGAGTTTGCTGGCTGGGTGAACTCTTGTTCTCAAGGTTAGCCTCAGTATCACCCCCTCCACCACTTATCATCTGCAGGATAGAATTATAGACTATTGAACAAGGCAGAGCTTACTTCCTGTATCCCTTATCCCATAAGGCCCCTGTACTTACCATTTATCCCCCATAATACCTTGCATTTACTGTCTACCTACACCAAACAATCATCTGTAAACCACATGAATCCTCTAGAAGTAAAGTGTTTCAGTTGGAATGTACAGTAGGCCTATAAGTGCTGTAGGTACATGTAGGTAACAGAGTACAGTATAAGTGCTGTAGGTACATGTAGGTAACAGAGTACAGTGTAAGTGCTGTAGATACATGTAGGTAACAGAGTACAGTGTAAGTGCTGTAGGTACATGTAACTAATAGAGTACAGTGTAAGTGCTGTAGGTACATGTAAGTAATAGAGTACAGTATAAGTGCTGTAGGTACATGTAGGTAACAGAGTACAGTATAAGTGCTGTAGGTACATGTAGGTAACAGAGTACAGTATAAGTGCTGTAGGTACATGTAGGTAACAGAGTACGGTGTAAGTGCTGTAGGTACATGTAGGTAACAGAGTACAGTATAAGTGCTGTAGATACATGTAGGTAGCAGAATACACTGTATTGTGTAGCCAGTGTTCTATGAGGACATAGAAAGTGGAACTCCACTAATTAAGATACTACCAGATATAGCAGGATAGGAGGAAGTAGCCCAGATGGAGATTAATTCAGAGATAAAGAAGGGAACCAGTAAAAGAGGTAGTGACTCCATAAAAGGGCTCCTAGTAATCAAACACAGAGCTAGGAATATAAAACTATTATTTCTACCAGAAACAACCCTGTAGCCTGTGGTCCATGGATGTATGAATATCTACAAAACGACTCTTTACACTAGTGTCTAATGTTTCGTGTCCCCCCTAGTTTATCTGAAGTGAGATAAAGTAGTATAACAGGTTTAACGAAGAAAACAATTTATAATAAGTTTAGTAAGAAGATAAGGCTATATGAATATGATGTAGTCCAACACAAATACTTCACTAACGTTATTCACAATATCTGCTAATCTTATAGTTGCTGACCTGTACATACATTGTACATATATACAAAATATATATCCGAGTACTTGTATATTCTACGAATATTGTTTGTACCACAATAATAAAATTTGAAACCTGAAATTTTATTGGCTGATGGGCCACGGCGACACCAATAAAGTGTCTTTACAACAGTTAGTTTGCTTCATTTACATGGCCTATGATAATTTTGCAAAAATACGAACATGGTGCAAGTACCAAATAGGGCATGTGTTACACTTATATAATATATCAATGTGTTTATCAACCTATTGGATTAGCAGAGAGATTCTGTCTGTTTTTTGCCAAAATCTTCTGCAGGACATAAACTTACTTTGTTGCGCTGCTAGAGGGAGAGAGACAAATACAGCTTTAAAACCACACTAGTCAACCCTCTACAGTATTAGTATATTTCATCAGTACTAGTTAACCCTCTACAGTATTAGTATATTTCATCAGTACTAGTCAACCCTCTACAGTATTAGTATATTTCATCAGTACTAGTCAACCCTCTACAGTATTAGTATATTTCATCAGTACTAGTTAACCCTCTACAGTATTAGTATATTTCATCAGTACTAGTCAACCCTCTACAGTATTAGTATATTTCATCAGTACTAGTCAACCCTCTACAGTATTAGTATATTTCATCAGTACTAGTCAACTCTCTACAGTATTAGTATATTTCATCAGTACTAGTCAACCCTCTACAGTATTAGTATATTTCATCAGTACTAGTCAACCCTCTACAGTATTAGTATATTTCATCAGTACTAGTTAACCCTCTACAGTATTAGTATATTTCATCAGTACTAGTCAACTCTCTACAGTATTAGTATATTTCATCAGTACTAGTCAGCCCTCTACAGTATTAGTATATTTTACTTGTTGTGACCTATTACTCATTCTATTAATTTTATTTTAAAATTTTTACATAATATATTTGAAATAAAATTGTAATTAATATTGTTAAAGAAATACATGTATTTAAAATTTATCTTTAGGCGATATGGCCATGCTATGACACAGTAGCACAGTAGATACAGTAGGCCATCTACATCATAGGCCATATTATATGTATACACACACATTAAAAGCTCTCTACATCATTATTTTTAGTAGACAAAAATAATATTTCATAATAAGCATCAAAATGCAATTATTTATCTTAATTAAAATTAAAACAAACAAACAAACAGACAAACAGAATTAACCCAGAGTTTTTACGACCCAATATGTTGGCTTCACTGAATAGCCTGCGACACAGGTCACAACTAAAACTAGAGCTAATTTACTGGAAAGTAGAAATAGAAATATAAAGTAGCACATGAAATGTATTCCTAAAATTAAGATACGTGTATTAGTGGTATGTTGTAGGCCTAATAACAACATAACGTAATTATACTCGTATTTGTAAATCAAGACAGTAAAAGAACAAAAATAATTTCAAAAAAATGATTCAGTTCATTATAGAGTTGAAAACAAACACTTTAGAGATGCTGTTTGTGAACAATTAATTTGTGGTAAAATGTAAATGGCAGTTGTGATGTAATGATATAGCAGTTGGGGATAGGACAAGCCCTAAAATGTGTTCACATAAAATTAGAACTGTTTCAGTTGAACTGCCGCAGAGAGCAGTTTGTTGTCCACAAAATTGATTGGAATTAATTTTGTAATCAGTAATACAAACAGAGTATGAAACTAGTTATTCTGTCTAGAGAACATTCTAGACTAGCAGAGTCTGACTATGACTGAGACTAATAAATGTTTTGGTTTAGTAGATGGACCACTTTTTATATTCAGAAGAACACTATTAAACTGACTAGTAATAGTTACACACATGTACATACAATGTAATTATAATATTATGTTGCCATGATATTTGACATTCCAATGGTAACAATGTTAGCCTACATCAAATCTACATGTATAGACAGGCAGAATGTGAGGAGGCTGAAGAGAGCATGGGGAGGGGCTGAAGAGGAAAAGGGCAGAGAGAGAGGGAGAGTATCAGGCTGAAACTAGAAAACGTAACACAGTATTAGCTCATTACAGAGCTGTACTATGTTATCACAGAGTGGAAGCATTTATTGATTATACATTGAATATACTATATGGGGCTACAGAGTCAGCAGTCAGCATATAATAGACATAGTTCACTATTTACATTCAAAGGGACACAACTTCTCAATCTCCAAAAAATATACTCTACGAGAAAACAATGTGAGGAACTATGAAATGAAACTGTAGCTTGGCTGCATTACAAACATCTCTCCCTGGCCACAGGCTAAGAAAACATGTGTAAGCAAACAAGAGGCTAATCTTTGTCTAGCTACTGATAACCACTAGCCCATTGGTGAACCACTAGCACATTGGTGAACCACCATTACATTGGTGAACCACTAGTATTGATGAACCACTAGTATTGATGAACCACTAGTATTGGTGAACCACTAGTATTGGTGAACCACTAGTATTGGTAAACCACTGTATTCAGCTGCCAGAAGACAAGAGTAAGCCTGTGGGACACTGTCTAAAATACATGCAGGCCAGGGTGAATATACAAAGATATATAAATTAATAATATGATGTTAAAAAGTGGAGCACAAAATGGCTAATAAGACAACCAGAAATACATGTAGGCCTATTTACTACAACATTAGTAGTTGTTCTTGTTCTGGACTGCTATAGCACAGTTCTACTTCCTTTTAAGTGATGCAGGACAGTCCCCACTATATCATCATTTTCGACTTCACAATTTTATCCAAGCTCTCATGTCAGTACTCTACCAACAATTCCATACCATTTATTAGTTACCTGTATCCAATTAAAACTGAACCCACCCGCTAAGCCATTTCAAAACCGAGAAATTAAGTGAAAAGATAATTTCAAGGTGACATGATATTTGTAGTGACTAGTTTATGATATTTTCTTTCCTTCCCTCATCTACAGAAAAATGTTTTTATTAATTTTACCTTCAAAATGTAGCATTACAGTTTTTAGTGACCCTGGCCAATAATTCAGACTCAGGTCTGGCCTCACAGTAACTCAAATGGGTTTGCAAATGTTTTCTCTCTACAGACTTCACTCTACAGAATTATTATTTTAGCAAAATAGTTGTAAATACAATTTCTAAAACCCAATGCTGAAAAGATGATCTCTTGGAAAGCTAATATAATTGGCCTCACCTTGAACAACTAAAGTTGTAGCAAATACTTATTTTGAGTATAATATTGTAAATCTAGCAGTGTTGTATGTCAGAGCAGAGGCAGTGCAGCGTTACAATGGGTCGCTATCTATAATGGTTCTAGAGCTACATAAATTATGTTATGCCATTGTAACAACATGTGTACTGCACTGGCTTACTGTGTGGCGTAGTGTATGCATAGGCTTGATGGACGCACTCAACTGAAACACTTTATATGCGTGGTTAGTTGTTTGTACTATAATATCTATCAATACATTGTGAATGCCTTCAATTTAGCCTGAGGTCTTATCCACAATATTACAATCTAATGATTGCCTCCTTTTATTCCGTCATGTCTCCCCTTTCTCCGGAGGATTAGCTGGCGCAGAACCAAACCATTGAAAATCTAAATATAATAGCTCCCTTCTAGATTGTTTTACCTGTTCCTTTTGAAAATACCAAATCATATCAACTCCTCATATGACGTGTATGTTAGTATTGTAACATAACTGTATTTCCAGTTTCCATGGACATAAATATTTAAATGAAATATACATTTATAATAGCTTCCCATGGAGAGAAAATTGATTTATCTATTCCTTGGAACAGACCACTCTCTGGGTTGTTAGATTTATATATCCCCATTTCTACAGAGTCAGTAGGTGGTATAGATACTTCAGAATTTGGAGACTGGCTCTGTTGTGAGCAGTTCAAATATACGATCACCTTCAGCATGTGTAGCATTTTATCTAAGTAAAGTGAAAACTTGAAAAGCAAGAAAACAGAACAAACTTTCTCCTAATACCTCAGGTTATGACCTGTTTCTACTATAACCAAAACAGTGTTGGTATCAATGTAGAATGTTTGGGTTGACTATGAACAAAGTGTTGGCTAACTAAGGCTATTCAGACGGCAGGTGAAGCTAAGGCTGTAGTACCAGGAAGCATATCGCAGAACAGTCTCCTATCCTTCAATAAAATTTAGAGCTTATACACCCATCTCCGTTGTTTCTAGTCAAAGTTGGTCTCTATCGTCCATCATCAGCCAGTAAATTCTCAGATTTTAGTTTTTGAATTTTATATTTTTGTAGTAGTCTATTGATTTTATTACAAAATTTTGAATTAAATTTGAAATCAGATTGATAAAGAAATATTTCAAATTTGCCTTTTGGAGATATTTTCACGCTATGGCATGATTTTAACATCAGTTTGTGGTAATATTAGCCCAGAGTAAATACCAAACAACTCGAAAATCATGCTGAGCTGATTCTTACAACCCCTAATACATAGCTTATACCAATCACAACCCCTAATACATAGCTGACACCAATCACAAAAAATGTTTTGAATAGATATTTGTGAAAGATGAGGAATTGGCATAGAGGGAAGTGAAGCAAATATTGAGAGTGCTGGAGGTATATTTTCCAGTTTAGTATGTGCTCCCTAAAAGGTGTGCATTACTGCCATTAGTTACTAGTGAATGTACTGAGACCTTTTTATCAATTGCATTATTTAATGAACATAAGCTAGGCAGTCATTTTGTAATAATATTTAACTGAAGGAAGGGTTTGACCTACTTTGCTATATTATGGGATATAAGTTATACAGCTGTATGCTAGTGGTATATATTATAGCAGCTATTATAGTGGTGCGTGCTTCAAGTGTAGCTAGTGCATAGATAACGTTATTAGTAACTTTTGTTCATGTCAACTATATAAGTCAGTAGAGTACGCAGTATACACTGTAATTACACCAACCATGTACATGTATATGTATATGTATACGTAGCAGCGTAGTGTAATACACATAGACCTACTACTGCAAACAGCCAGGTTACATGCAGTGTTACAGAGGTACAGCCAACGCAGGCATACTTTCTTAGCTAATAAAACAGTTACAAGTTTAGCCTGTGTGAAACTGTAGCGGTGCGGAGTGGTGTGCCATTACCCTCCCTTCCTCATAAAAACTACTCCCTTTCCCCAAACCCCTAAACACCCTTCCCCATAAAACTACCCCCTCCTCCGCATATCACAGCTCCGCCCCCCCCCCCCCCCCCCCATGCAACACTTTACAAACTTATATTATCCATAACACAGAAAATGATTTATACGATTGTGTTCAGATGTGGAACACATAGAGATATTGGTCTCTTTGTTTGATACCCAGTCATGGGTCTGTTGGGGAGAGTCTAAACACTGAAAACAATTTCAGATAAATAAGCTAAAAGATGATCAAAATTTATTATACGCTTTATTAACTAAGTTGTCAAACTTCTAAGAAAAGTTGTTCCTGAGATATTTATTTTAAAGCCTTTAGGGATGTGATTGACTACCAACATATGACATACGTGTGAGTCTCTACAGCTAGTATGACATACGTGTGAGTCTCTACAGCTAGTATGACATACGTGTGAGACTCTACAGCTAGTATGACATACGTGTGAGTCTCTACAGCTAGTATGACATACGTGTGAGTCTCTACAGCTAGTATGACATACGTGCGAGTCTCTACAGCTAGTATGACATACGTGTGAGTCTCTACAGCTTGTATGACATACGTGTGAGTCTCTACAGCTAGTATGACATACGTGTGAGTCTCTACAGCTTGTATGACATACGTGTGAGTCTCTACAGCTAGTATGACATACGTGTGAGTCTCTACAGCTTGTATGACAGATGACATACGTGTGAGTCTCTACAGCTAGTATGGCAGATGCTTTATTGCTCTGATGCCATTTCAGATACATAAAACTGACAACAATGTCTTGCTCCAGCTGACCACATTCCCTGTGTGCTAGTTGTGGGAGAGCTACATTATTCATGTAATACTTTGCAGGCTGTACATGATATATAAAATATAAATGCTACCAAATACCACACAGTATTAATCTAATTATAGTACAACAGATAGCCTGTATCAGTAAAGTGTAGATTTGTCTAAATATGCAAGTTGTGCTGGATTATATAAATATCCAAATTGCCAAGATTGCCGTACCATCGATTTTCACTACGATAGGCCTATTAATTGGTAGAAATGGCCTTCAGAAGACTTCACTCTCATTGGTACACTCTCGTATATCCTAAAAATCATCGGTTCATTTATTTTATTATTACAGCTTTCAGCTATCATCTAGTGTAAACTGACTAGGATGAAGCCTACTAACATCCAAGTCAGTTGGTCTCAGAATTCATCTAATCTTTTCGAAATTTTTTATTTATAAGCCAACATATGGCAATTGCTAGCAATCGATCATTAGAGTAATAATTTTATTCTAACCATTTTAATTTTATTTTAGCGATATTGTTTTCAAATCTGATCACAATTGCTAAGTGTTGGAACACTTGTGTGTTATAGACTGGAGGCTGGGGGTGGGGGACTCATGCAGTACAAATTTATTTATAATCAAGCAGGAAAAGCATATGGAAAGTGTTGACACAGTTGTTGTTACAAACTCTACCAGTAAATTAAACTGCCAATGAATTAGGGGATAGTGAAACTTCCTCAACTAAAGGTAAGTACTAACTCGTATTATAGTCAGAGATGTAACTAAAGGTAAGTACTAACTCGTATTATAGTCAGAGATGTAACTAAAGGTAAGTACTAACTCGTATTATAGTCAGATATGCAACTAAAGGTAAGTACTAACTCGTATTATAGTCAGAGATGTAACTAAAGGTAAGTACTAACTCGTATTATAGTCAGATATATAACTAAAGGTAAGTACTAACTCGTATTATAGTCAGATATGTAACTAAAGGTAAGTACTAACTCGTATTATAGTCAGAGATGTAACTAAAGGTAAGTACTAACTCGTATTACAGTCAGAGATGTGCGTTCCATCTGATAGAACTGGACTCTTAGCTTGTATGCAGTACTATGCTAAGTTTGGTGTAGCCCTAGAACAAGTGTTTACTTTTAGTTGCTATGACTGAAAAGTTTGTTTATTTATACGAAAATAAAATAGTTACTTGTACTTTGTCTGAAGGAAATGAAAATATATTTAGCTAGAAGTAATGTACAAAGATGTTCATTTATATTTAGATTTAAGAATAAAAAGAATAGTATTCAGTTTCAGTTCAATGCTTTATATTGCTGTGGTTTTGTATGTTAATAAGTACTCTATAGGATGGGAGTGAAGAGATCAAAGTGGTTACCATTACATATACATACAGTAGATATACATACAGTAGATATACATACAGTAGATATACATACAGTAGATATACATACAGTAGATATACATACAGTAGATATACATACAGTAGATATACATACAGTAGATATACATACAGTAGATATACATACAGTAGATATACATGCAGTAGATATACATACAGTAGATATACATACAGTAGATATACATACAGTAGATATACATACAGTAGATATACATTGTAGATATATGTTGTAGATATACATTGTAGATATACATGTACATTGTAGATATACATTGTAGATATACATTGTAGATATACATTGTAGATATACATTGTAGATATACATGTACATTGTAGATATATGCTGCATTTAGTTGTGTTGTGAGTAAAATGAGGGAAATCTCAAGTTTGGGTTGATTGAAAGATAATCAACTGCAACTGGCAAGTATTCAAAACAAGGCTATATAATGTTGAGTAGATCGACAGGAATAATACTGCAGTAAAGTGTATGGCACACATAATACTGGTATTCAACTAAACACCCTACTACTCTCTCTGTATCATTCTACTGAAGGGTGATAACTTCAAACATGTGTAAAGTACCAAACAAATGCTGTCATGGGGTTGTGTTATGGTGTTGTGTTATGGGGTTGTGTTACGGTGTTGTGTTACGGTGTTGTGTTATGGGGTTGTGTGTTGGGTTGGGCCTCCTTTATATTACAAGCAGAGAATAATGGCCATTCCCATGGTACATAATTCCAAAGTAGGGAATGGTAAGTCTACAGGTAGTGGAGTGCAGACATATCACTAGCAGCTAAAACATTGAGTATATCTCAAATTTGCTTTTAATGGACTCCATTGTTCTTCCAATGCTGAATGTAAAGTTGGTCTGATGTACACTAAAAGTTTATGTTGAAAAAGTATGATTGAATTTACTGTAATTGCACTGAAATTGGGGTTTTAATTACTCTGTGTCATAATTAGTTGTAGAAGACCACAAAGAGTTCAATATTTAGAGGAAACCTTACAAAACAAGCGTTTACATTTTTGGGGCAAAAAAGGTAGGATTATTAGTCTTAATTGCTGGAGAGAACGACATGCGTTTACAAACGTAGCCCATAGTAGGACCTACCAAAGTCTGTGGTGTATACCTAAACTAAACCAACCATTTTATGACATATTTCAGAAATGAAATACGACTTGGACTTGAAGCTTACAACAAATGAATAATGATAATATAGAATATAAGTTTATAATCCGGTAGTAGAAGTATTGCAGTTAGTAATTATAATCAATCAATAATGAATATTGAACATTTACATACATACAGGCAATGAACAGGGTAACAGTAATAGGAGACCACTACAAGGTGTATCTTGTTATTATAGAACAATAAACACTTACCTAACTTTTATACAAATTTTGTGAATAATTTATAACAAGTCATTAACAATGCTGCCAATGTAACAACAGAAGGGTGTAAACTGATTAGTAACAATGGTATGCATGGCTTGTTATGGCCAACAATGCTATGCTAGCTGCAGACCAGAAATACTTTATTATTATTGTTATCATTATTGTATTTACAGCATAATTTATCCACATGACGTTGAGTACTTATAAGCTCACAGTCTCAAGTAGGACTCACAGTCACAGTCACAGAAATGACTACCAGTATCACAGTTTCTCTGGCAGAATGACACATAGATTGTTTATATTACTAGTCTGTTTGTCTGTCTGTTACCTCTGTCTGTTACCTCTGTGATTGATCATGTCATATAACGATTGTGTTGAGGAATGAGTTCAACTGCAAAGGTTTTAGTTTTAAATTGTGTCCATTACGTACACCCTTGTTCATTTTACTCTCTGACTGGGTTACTTCTACTACCTAGAGTTAGATTTATTCTGTTATCGTCTGAAGCATTTTTTGATTTATAAATTTATGTTCTTATGCTGCTCAGTAAAATCAGTTTGAGTTAAAATCTAAACTTTACAAACTGGAATTGATGATTGCAATTTTTGACACTAGTCAGGCTAAATGAATTGCTATTATATGATGTCAACGCGTATAACACTGTCTTAAAATAACATAACGCTTATAGCAAATTTAGTAAAAGCCGTTTGATTACTGTCACAGTATTATATACAGTTATTAGTGATGAAACTAGATTACTAATGAGATAACTCAAAGTAATAATACTCACAACTAAACTTTAATTTACGCTAAGAAATTTAGTGATTAGAATATGAAATGAGAATGGGTAGTGCTTGGTAGACACTGACAATGGTGTATTAGTCAACTTTGACAATACATTGTATTATAATTGGACAAAATATATTCACAAGCAAAAAGATAGTTGTATTATTTAGCTGTGGCATGTAGAGATTATTATCATATGCTGTGCATGTGATTGGGCAACACAAGGACAGGAAGTGAGCTGGTCATAGATAGAGTTCTGTGATGGTAATAGATACATATCCTACATCAACAGCTTCTCTATAATTACTCTACTTTATATACAAGTGTACCTGTAGTTCTGTTACCTACTTGTACCCTTCTGTCATGTATTATCTACTGTGGAAATGTTGGGGATGATAGTTTATGTATCATTGCAAACAGGTTTGTAATTATTGCCACCATTACTATGTGTGAATATTTTTTTTGATTTTATATCATTACATCTAGCAATGATAGTAATACATATTCTGTTCTTATGTGTGAATACTGCAATTTATTATAGTATATCAAAACAACCAGGAATGAACTACAATTATAATATACAGGTCAGTAGGAGTAATATACTAGACCTGCTGTATTTCAAACTAACCTTATTATAGATTAGTTATAAAGCTGTCACCCCCGCCTGAGGTACTAATACATGCATATAGGCAATAAATAATGGTAGGCTATAGGTAGCTTATCACCAACTGTTGCCATAGCTCATGACATCAGTGAGGTATTTTGGGCTGTATTCCACAATTATTTTGCACAAGTAAATTAGTTTAGTAAGTTGGTTTAATCAATACTGCACTTACTGCACTAGTTTTAGTTTCACAGTGCTCTTGATTATTTATATCAGCTAAGGATTGTATGCTTTATATAAGGGATACCTATACGTTGTTTGACCATTCCCCTCTTCGCTGGTCTCACTTGGGGAGTAAATTTAAATGTAATGCTATGCAATATACCTATTGATAAAATATATAAATACAATAGGCCTGTAAAATAAGTCTGCACAAATAATGAATATCAATATGTAAATAAAGCCATAATATGGTTTAAACATGGCAAAATTCCATATGTTTAATTCTGCAGTTACAGTATTTTATGTATAATTAAATGCTTTTGGTCTAAACTTGTTGAATCCTCGCTTGCATTCACCCAATAATACGCAAACTCACCGTGGGGAACAGAAAACTCAACTCAACTGAAAGGCTTTAGCCTACACCATTTTCCATAAACACTTTGATACTTGCTAATTAATAGAAAAACAACATTATACACACCATACTTTAAGTACATGGAAGAACATATGCCAATCTATCATTTAAGAAGTCTAAATATTCTGTAAAATTGCTCACGACTGAAATATAATCGTTTAACTTGTTTCACTCACCAAATGATTTCTGTTCAGATCGGCCATTTTGTCAATCATGAATGTTAGCCAGCGAGCTCCTTGCAAAGAGAGGTCATTAGGTCAACACGAGCAGGTTCATTGGTCCTTGCATACGCGGATTAAACGTCATATTAAAACCATAACAAATCTTATCCTCAACTGGATTCCGATTTGTAGACTTAGACTAGACCCTTTACAGCTAAATTTACTTGAATTTCAACATTGATGTTGGTCACAAACATTTAAGATAAATAGGATTACCAGGCCTACTTGCTGTAATAATATTTGTTTCGCTCTTCTCACCAAGCTATAGTGAATAGGTACAATAATAAGTATGTATTCATTCATATTTTATTTCATTCTTGTTTTATAATTTTTTATTATATAATAATAATTTAATATTAATATTAAATATAATAATCATACTTTCATCTCATCAGATCAACCATCAAGAATTAGAAACTAAAATCTGTGTATTTTATTTTTTATCTATTCCATTTAGTTTAATTTTATAATTTAATTTAATCTAAATCTGACTCTTACTCTGTAATAAAAGATAAAACTGAAGTTACTACTAATTTTTAATTTTCTAAATTGTAAAATTAAAATCAAACTCATATATGTATTTAACATTATTATTAATAATAAGAGCATCAAATAAATTTAATCAGTAAAAATAAGATTAATCCTGAATTACAATATAAAGCACCTGATTCATGGTTCAAGGTTTAAAGGATCCGAGTTAGACAGTCGGGAGACTGACAGTATCCAAGTAACAGTAGTTAACACCATCGGCCCTACTGAGCACAAGTCACACCTTGTATGCAACCAGGTGGGACGAATGGATACACCTCTGTTAAATAATTGTGAACTTTCACTCCAGAGAACAACTTGCAATGATCAAGGTGCAATAAGGCAAGTCACTACTATTATGAACATGTACTATAGTTGTTGGAACGAGAAACCATGAGGTGTGCAAGTGGTTTGGGTACTGGAGCTGGATGGGTAATTTATGACCTGTGGTTTATTCTAATACTCAGGCTTAGATAAACATAGGTATGAATGCATTTGAGCCAACTATATTTAAATCATATTTACATGCAGCATAAAACAAGCACTGACTTGTACACAACTGCAGCAGTCCTCTCCAAGGTATAGTAATCATCATAGCTTGTTCACTAATCCACAGATTAAGCCTCTACTCTCTACGGCCTACTAATGATATCATAGCATGTAGAATGTTGTGGAAGAAGAATTTGATTGCATAGAAATTATTAGCCAAATATGGCAGTTTATCAGCTCTCAAATTTTGGGAAGTTAAACTCGTAAACAGTTATCTGCTTTTAGGGTGGTTAAAATATGTGCTGCGCCCCAGTTCTGAGGACTGATTTTGGTCAGACTGTGTAATAAAAGACTGGACATAGCGTTATTCAGGGAGAAGCCTTAGTACCAGTATAAAACTATAACAATGATAAACTTGTGCATGAATGTAGGGTTATGCACTAACTATATCGAGGAAAGAGAAGACTCAATGAGCTTTTTTATGACAAATGGTTTATCATCACAAACTAACAAACGACCTTATGATTCGTTTCCTTCTAAACTCTACTCTATCATCTCCTGGCATAGCCAGATAGTCCTGTATTGTGTATTGTGTATTCATCTACACCAGGTATTCTCAACCTGGGGTACATGTACCCCTCTGTGCCCCTCTGTACCCCTCAGGGTACATTTCAGAAATTTAGGGGGTACAATACAAGCTATTAACTTAATACATTTTTGACAGTGATTTTCCGTTACGGACTATCAATTATGAATTATCATTATCTATTACTGAACTGAACATCAAATGACTCACTGATGCAAATGAAGTTGAGCTAAACCAGTGTGAAAACCATAAGACACTACAATGTATGAAAGTTATATTCGTACATAGTTATCATGCCGTACTGCATTTATTTACTTGTTTAAGTGACACATTTTGATAATGCACACATGAAATATTAATCAAATGAAACTAGGGATATCATTGATTAAACACAGTTTTGCAAAGGGGTACGTTCTTTCCTACGTGACTGACTGCTAAGGGGTACTTATGCAAAAAAAGGGTTGGGAACCCCTGATCTACACTGTAACTTCAAACCAATTCAAATGGGTATAATGACTTCCATCCTGATATGTTAATAACTTTATGGGTCTATATTGTTATCTACTGTGTATCCATTTAGTGAATACATGCATTAGCCAACATTCAATGCATGTATTATGTTGAATTCTTACTCCACAGGTTTGCCAATCTGTGTGTTACATCCTACAAGTAAACTGAAGTGTAATTATAATGGGTGGCGCGGCCAGCACTGGCACGGACAATGATGACCTCATAGACAATCTGCTGGACAATGGAACCTTCCAGGCTAAGCACGTGGAGCACGCCCTCCGTGCAGTTGACAGAAGGAAATATTTCCCAAAAGAGAATTGGCTGAATGCATACGTGGTAATATATTGTGATACGATATGATAATATGAAAGCACGTGTAACTGGCTGTGGGTAACTGACTGACTATGTGAAACTGACTGACTGTGTGTAACTGACTGTGTGTAAATGACTGTGTGTAACTGACTGTGTGTAAATGACTGTGTGTAACTGACTGACTATGTGTAACTGACTGTGTGTAACTGACTGACTATGTGTAAATGACTGACTGTATGTAACTGACTGACTATGTGTAACTGACTGTGTGTAACTGACTGACTATGTGTAAATGACTGACTGTGTGTAACTGACTGACTGTGTGTAACTGACTGACTGTGTGTAACTGACTGTGTGTAACTGACTGTGTGTAACTGTGTGGGTGTTGGACACATAGGCTTGGCTAGTAGCTAATATCAGTGCATTGCCTGTTGCCACAAAAACTATAGCTCTACAATCTCTGCCAGAGTGCAGTTGCAAACATAGATAGCCAATATTGTATCATTATTAAAATGTAAATAAACCACTCTTTGTATATAAACACAGATGTACATAATATGCACTGTACGTATATACTGTACGTACGCACTGTACATGTACATACGCACTGTACATGTACATACGCACTGTACATGTACGTACGCACTGTACATGTACGTACGCACTGTACATGTACGCACGCACTGTACATGTACGTACGCACTGTACATGTACGTACGCACTGTACATGTACGTACGCACTGTACATGTACGTACGCACTGTACATGTACGCACGCACTGTACATGTACGTACGCACTGTACATGTACGTACGCACTGTACATGTACGTACGCACTGTATGTACACGCTGTACGTATACACTGTTTCCTGTATGTTGAAGGATTCGGCGTCAAGATATGGTAACATTCACATCTCTGCACCGAGCATATACGCCAAGGTGTTGGAAGCCTTAGATCTCAAGTATGGGCAGTCATTTCTTAACCTAGGATCTGGTACTGGATACCTGAGCACAATGGTTGGATTGGTTATAGGTACACAGGTTACTCTATACGCAGCTCTCTTATGTAAGGGAAGTACATGAACGCATATGACACGATTGTGCATATGCGAAGCTTGGTCTAATTTAATGTGACTTCACTCTCAGTCTATGTTGTAGGTAATGGTGCTAAGTCAGCCAATCACGGAGTAGAATGTCATGCAGATGTAGTGGAGTATGCCAACCAGAAACTGGACGAGTTTATAACACAATGTCATTCCTTTGATCTGTACGAGTTCTGTATACCACAGTTTATCCGAGGTATACGGTGTGTACAGTGCAGTGTGTATTTATACATGTAAGGTATACGGTGTGTACAGTGCAGTGTGTATTTATACATGTAAGGTATACGGTGTGTACAGTGCAGTGTGTATTTATATATGTAAGGTATATAGTGTGTACAGTACAGTGTGTATTTATATATGTAAGGTATACAGTGTGTACAGTACAGTGTGTATTTATACATGTAAGGTATACAGTGTGTACGGTGCAGTGTGTATTTATATATGTAAGGTATACGGTGTGTACAGTACAGTGTGTATTTATATATGTAAGGTATATAGTGTGTACAGTACAGTGTGTATTTATACATGTAAGGTATACGGTGTGTACAGTGCAGTGTGTATTTATACATGTAAGGTATACGGTGTGTACAGTACAGTGTGTATTTATATATGTAAGGTATATAGTGTGTACAGTACAGTGTGTATTTATATATGTAAGGTATACAGTGTGTACAGTACAGTGTGTATTTATACATGTAAGGTATACAGTGTGTACAGTACAGTGTGTATTTATATATGTAAGGTATACGGTGTGTACGGTGCAGTGTGTATTTATATATGTAAGGTATACAGTGTGTACAGTACAGTGTGTATTTATACATGTAAGGTATACAGTGTGTACAGTACAGTGTGTATTTATATATGTAAGGTATACGGTGTGTACGGTGCAGTGTGTATTTATATATGTAAGGTATACAGTGTGTACAGTACAGTGTGTATTTATACATGTAAGGTATACAGTGTGTACAGTACAGTGTGTATTTATATATGTAAGGTATACGGTGTGTACGGTGCAGTGTGTATTTATATATGTAAGGTATACAGTGTGTACAGTACAGTGTGTATTTATACATGTAAGGTATACAGTGTGTACAGTACAGTGTGTATTTATACATGTAAGGTATACAGTGTGTACAGTACAGTGTGTATTTATATATGTAAGGTATACGGTGTGTACGGTGCAGTGTGTATTTATATATGTAAGGTATACAGTGTGTACAGTACAGTGTGTATTTATACATGTAAGGTATACAGTGTGTACAGTACAGTGTGTATTTATATATGTAAGGTATACGGTGTGTACGGTGCAGTGTGTATTTATACATGTAAGGTATACGGTGTGTACAGTACAGTGTGTATTTATACATGTAAGGTATACAGTGTGTACAGTACAGTGTGTATTTATATATGTAAGGTATACGGTGTGTACAGTACAGTGTGTATTTATATATGTAAGGTATACAGTGTGTACAGTACAGTGTGTATTTATACATGTAAGGTATACAGTGTGTACAGTACAGTGTGTATTTATATATGTAAGGTATACGGTGTGTACGGTGCAGTGTGTATTTATATATGTAAGGTATACAGTGTGTACAGTACAGTGTGTATTTATACATGTAAGGTATACAGTGTGTACGGTGCAGTGTGTATTTATATATGTAAGGTATACAGTGTGTACAGTACAGTGTGTATTTATACATGTAAGGTATACGGTGTGTACGGTGCAGTGTGTATTTATATATGTAAGGTATACAGTGTGTATAGTACAGTGTGTATTTATACATGTAAGGTATACAGTGTGTACAGTTCAGTGTGTATTTATACATATAAAGTATTTGTGTACATACCTTAGTAGTCATTGTAGTTTATTTCTGTGCAGTTATAAAATGCTGCCTTAAGGTGAAAACACATGAGAGTGTCTTTGAGCGAATTCAATGCTCGCGAATCACCCAGATGCCAACACTCGAGCTGTGTCAACAAAAGTATTGGGACAATTCGCTCTTCTTTGATTGGCTAATAACCAGAGTTAGTAAACATAAACACGTGAGTTATCGCGGCATGAATACACGCCGAAATATCATTGGTTAATTGGCAAATCGCTTTGCTTTTCTTTCGCCCGTGTGTTTATCAAGGGGATAGCGTTTGACGCTTGCTTATCAAGCACTTGATCAAAAACCCTCTCGTGAGTTTTCTTCGCCTTTGTGCTTTGGTAGAGCCTGCTTTGACATAATGGCTGACACCTCAGTCAGTACAGAGCCGGCATAGTGGGTGTTTGCACCTGCTGCCTTATGGGCAGTGCCCTCTATCAACCATTGGCATAGTTAATGCAGCTCAACATAATATACATGTATATGCAATCAAACTACAGTGTATATTTAATATGGGAAATTCTTCTATTGTACCTTTTATATACCATGGTTATCTCCTCTCTCTCTCTCTCTCTTTTATATACCATGGTTATCTCCTCTCTCTCTTTTATATATCATGGTTATCTCCTCTCTCTCTCTCTTATATCATGGTTACCTCTCATCTCTCTCTCTTTTCAGGTAACTGCTTAAAGATGCACACTACACGACGTTATGACAGAATATACTGCGGGGCCGATTGTCCACCAGACAGCCTCCCTTTCATACAGAATCTTTTGTATACTGGAGGGGTTGCTGTTGTTCCTCTTGGATCCTCGGTTAGCAGTTTAGTAGTGATTTGATATGCCATAATTTTAGTAGATCAGTAGTTAGCCTTGGTCCTTTGATAGCGCCATTTGCCTTGGTTACTAGATACATGTAGATAGCCTTAGTCCCTTGATAGCGCCATTTGCCTTGGTTACTAGATAGATAGCTTTAGTCCCTTGATAGCGCCATTTGCCTTGGTTACTAGATAGATAGCCTTGGTCCTTTGATGTAAAGTTTGAAAACTGGTGGAAATGTTTATGAGAGTAGTTCAACCACCGTATAGGATAAGACAAACCACTCAGTACAAAAACTTGTGTTCGAAAAGCCACATATGAAACGGAGGAGATAACTCTATTATTAGCTCACATCCTCTACTTTAGTGCCAAACATGGTACTCAAAAACTAAAATCTTAAGGCTAATTTGGAGTTTTCGTACTTTGCCGTACTAACCAATTATAGAGAAGAGGTTCATTGATTGTCATTGGCCAACAAGTGCAAACCAACACCACGGCCGATAACTCCATAAAAGCATGGTAGTAGAATATAAAACGTAGACTAATTAGAATTATCTCCTCCGTTTTGAGTCCAGCATTTTGAGCACTCATTTTTGTATTGACTATTGAGTGACTTGCCTATGGTGGTTGAGTAGTGTTTGTACTTGACCTTCATGCTTATAACAACGTGATGCCACAAGGTAGAGTCTATTATAGTACCATTAGTGATTGGCCAACCTACTACTGTATAGAATGTGACGTGAATGTACGCATGTATAGCCATGGTTTATCTGTTTAGTTACTGAAGGTGACGCGCAATGCCGACGACTCCTTCCTAAGGGAATCGGTGCTTGCCGTCACATTTGCTGATCTTCTGCTTCCCGAAGAGTCAGAGGAGGAATTTGAAATGCGTAAGTGTCGTCTGTGTAGGACATTTTCTATCACTTCTTTACTAATATAGTGGATATGGTTTAGTCAATTACTTGCATGGTTGCATCAGTGTATGTCATCATGTTATCTCACTGGTAAATTGTTTCCAATTTGTAGCGGATTTGGAAGTCCGATCTCTCAAGGACATGTGTCGACAGCTCATTAGAAGTAACATCCGAGTGAAGATTCGGGTGCAGAAGGGAGACTTTGAGATACCCAGACTTGAGAAAGTCCATAACAACATCATAGGTAATGATGTAGTATACCAGGTAATGATACAGTATACCAGGTAATGATACAATATACCAGGTAATGATAAAGTATACCAGGTAATGATACAGTATACCAGGTAATGATACAGTATACCTGGTAATGATAAAGTATACCAGGTAATGATACAGTATACCAGGTAATGATACAGTATACCAGGTAATGATACAGTATACCTGGTAAGGATAAAGTATACCAGGTAATGATACGGTATACTAGGTAATTTGGTCATTGTAGGTTAATAGCGCATTCAGCATAAGTCTGGCAGCTATTTCAAAGATTTTACTCTCAAATTAGGTCAGTCCAAGGGGCCACTAAAACCTGGCATTATGTAGTAATAGACACATGCTGAACATGTATAATAATGGACTGTGTATTCACCCGCTATTGTATAGTCGAAGACAGTCCCCATGATTTGAGTAATGAGCAATGGAACAGAGGCTACGAGTTCTCAGGAATAGAGTTCACAGAGTACGCTGCCGTCTCCTCATCTTCATCTGCGTCATCTCTGCAGGCTGACAATCTGACACGTAGTGCAGGTGAGTGGGGGTATATACAGTACATATATATAGTACAGGTGAGTGGTGGTATATACAGTACATATATATAGTACAGGTGAGTGGTGGGGTATATACAGTACATATATATAATACAGGTGACTAGGTGAGTGGTGGGGTATATACAGTACATATATATAATACAGGTGAGTGGTGGGGTATATACAGTACATATATATAATACAGGTGAGTGGTGGGGTATATACAGTACATATATATAGTACGAGGAGTGGGGGTATATACAGTACATATATATAATACAGGTGAGTGGGGGTATATACAGTACATATATATAGTACAGGTGAGTGGTGGGGTATATACAGTACATATATATAGTACAGGTGAGTGGTGGGGTATATACAGTACATATATATAGTACAGGTGAGTGGTGGGGTATATACAGTACATATATATAATACAGGTGAGTGGTGGGGTATATACAGTACATATATATAATACAGGTGAGTGGTGGGGTATATACAGTACATATATATAATACAGGTGAGTGGTGGGGTATATACAGTACATATATATAATACAGGTGAGTGGTGGGGTATATACAGTACATATATATAATACAGGTGAGTGGTGGGGTATATACAGTACATATATATAATACAGGTGAGTGGTGGGGTATATACAGTACATATATATAATACAGGTGACTAGGTGAGTGGTGGGGTATATACTGTACATTACATAATTATACAGTATATACATGTAGTGCAAATTGATTGTTCCTGTAGGAGGGGGTCCTACCCCAGAATCACCTGGATTTAGAAGTGGCCATTCTTCAGATGGTGCCAGCAGTAATTCTTCTGGTGAGTGTCTGACACGTGATTGGTTGGTTGGATTATGCACTTGTATATGATTGGTTATTTGACTCCGTAAATACCAGCAACGTCCCTCTCACCTAATGATCATGGATTCTGCATAAATCTTTGTTTATATATGGGGAGTAAGTAGCCAGATAGTCTATGGTTGTCATGTTGGCAAAGTAAAGTGCAGGTAAAGTGCAGGTAAAGTGGTGTTATACTAGTACCAGCATGGTGGGGATCCTTTGAAACAGCTAATATGGAGTTGATCTCCTATCAAACATGTCAATATAAGGTAGTTTTCACATAATCAATGGTTTTGATGGTGAGTCAGCAGCCTATAGTTGGAGTTAGGATGTTGAATGTTAAGTTGTCTGTATGAAGTTATCTTCTCTGTTCATTAAATGGTCACATGGTCAGTTTCAACTGCCGCTAAAGTGAAAGTAAATAACTTGTTCATATTGCTGAATAATGTTTTTAAGAAAGCTCTATTCGAATTTTTGCATATCTTGACAAAATGAGTTCAAATGTTGTATGTAAAGGTAAACTTCAATTACTAAGTAAAATAATTCCTATTTCGATTCAATCACTCAGTGAATTTTGATTGTTCCAAATTATAACTTTCAACTCCCACTCAATGTTAGTCCGAGTTTATTAACAGTATCAACACAACGATGTTCATCTTTATTTTAAATGAAACAATAAAATAACTATAAGGCGAAACCACCTTTGGCTGCGGAACCGCCTTCGGCTGCGAAACCACCTTTAGCTGCAATAGAATCAGCACACGCTTTATGTTTTGATTGCTGACAGTACCGCATCTAACTTTAAACTAGTACTTATTTGTCAACAGTGTTTTATTGGCTGGAAAATGCAAGACTGCTTTAAATTCCCCCAACCAACGGCCGATGTTAGCGACTTGGGCCGATACATTCTTTTCTTACTTGTTAATTTTCAAAGATTGCAAATTTCGGCTGATTTTTGGGAATGTGTGAAACCTACTTGAGACTGACACTGTATTTCAGATTATTCCCTATCGAAATCAAGTTCTAAACGACGTCACAGCGACCGTGATGACTCTGCTAAGTCATCTGCATCTAGTCTTGGTAAACGTCTGCTGTCTTGTTGTGGTGCTGGCAGTAGCAGATACACAGCTGATGACGATTCACCATCCACACCAATGGTGGAGCAGTCCACAGTAGAGCAGTCCACGGTAGAGCAGTCCACGGTAGAGCAGTCCACGGTAGAGCAGTCCACGGTAGAGCAGTCCACGGTAGAGCAGTCCACGGTAGAGCAGTCCACGGTAGAGCACTCCACGGTAGAGCAGTCCACGGTAGAGCAGTCCACGGTAGGGCAGTCCACGGTAGAGCAGTCCACGGTAGAGCAGTTCACAGTAGAGCAGTCCACAGTAGAGCAGTCCACGGCAGAGCAGTCCTCGGTACAGGAAGCCACAGCTGCACCATCAGATAGGGATGAAAATAGGATAACGCAGTCTGTCAGGTGAGTGGTTATTGTTTGGGTGCTAGAATGCTAAACTACATTGCTTGTATTTGTCTGATATAGTAATTCATACAATTTGATTGGTTCCGTCACTGTTATAGCATTAGTGAAACTCATGGTCCATATACCAGTCCACTAGACTGTCTGTTTGTCTGTCTGGAAGAAAATTGAGACCTTCCTCCAATATTGGAGGTCTTGACAGGACTGTAACTCTGTGGTACTTGTAGGAACAGTAGTGGTAGCAGTGATAGTGGTAGCAGTGATAGTGGTAGCAGCGATAGTGGCAGGGGTGCTAGTCAGAATGGAGAAGGCTTTGGTGATGAGCAGAGGAGAGCTTTTCTACAACTAAGACGTAGGAGGGAGGTAGGCTGTTCATTATATCACATGGTAGGAGGGAGGTAGGCTGTTCATTATATTACATGGTACCCCATTAGCATACTGCATTAGGTGAGGAATTGTTACCTCTCTGCATATATTACGTGACTGCCATATTATCCTGTAGACTATAGATGTATTCAATATGCAGGTGTTCAGTCTCATGGTGGGGATGTATGAGGACCCCACCCCTCCCCATGTGAAGAGGGAGAGGCGGAACCTACGGGCTAAGAATGCTGAGGAGGCTAAACTATATCAAAGTAATTTTGCCATAAATATGTATGAGAACGTCCAGTCACTGCCCCTACCCAATCCAATCAAGAAGTTCCTACTCTACAACAGGGACATGAGTTACTGGTAAACTATACCATCATATACTGTACATAATATCCCAATAGCAGAGCTAGTCGAGGGGTCACCACGGCTCCTAGAGCTGCATATTATTATAGTTTGATATGTCATGGTCCATTGGTGGGACTTGAACCCATGTCCTTGCAGATAACTTGCATCATTGCTGCAAGACCCGAGTGACTAGCGCTAGACCACTCGGCCACCAACACCTACTACATCAGTGTCTGTCTGTAACATACACATGTACATTAGTGTCTGTCCGAAACATGCACATGTACACTAGTGTCTGTCCGAAACATGCACATGTACACTAGTGTCTGTCCGAAACATACACATGTGCACTAGTGTCTGTCCGAAACATACACATGTACACTAGTGTCTGTCTGTAACATACACATGTACACTAGTGTCTGTCTGTAACATACACATGTACACCAGTGTCTGTCTCCTGTAACACATAACATACATAACACACCAATATTGTATTGTAGAAGTGTGCTGGTATATACATAATACATCACTATTGTATTGTAGAGGTTTGCTGATATAGAAATAATAGAAGTGTATCTATACATCATTATAGTACAGGATAGGGATGTGGACTGGAGTCAATGTTGTGCTGTATAATTACAAAGGTTAGCAGACGTGTTAGTTCTGCACTGCACCCATTCATTGGCTAAAGATGTGTCTCATCGTGTTTCATTGGCTGGAATTATTCTATGACATTTAATTATCAAGTCATCCTATTTCTTCTCTTTTTTCTATTTTTCTCACTCTCATTATTTATGTGCGTAAAATAGAAGTTGACCTTCATACCGGTGATGTACTTCATGTATACTATACTATTGTTATTAATTATTATAACATTATTGATATTATTTGTTTAATGTATAACAGTTTAATATTGTACAAATTTGCTACTGATATACATGTATAATAGTATAATGGAGAATACTCGTATTATATGATGTGTATTATGTGTTATCATCATAATTATTATGTAAGAGTACATGCATATATTATACATTACGTGCTGAATAATGCATCTTATGTTATTATGATATACCAACATGCTAATATAGATTCATCTATTATCACAATTCAGGATCATATTGTCACTGGGTAGCATATGTCTAACTCACTGTAAACAGACATTTGTCCAATAATGGATTCTCTCTCATATCAGTCTATAGTCAGTTCATTTAGAGTTGTCTTCTCATCTAGCTAATTAGCAAAAGTGGATAACTCTAAAAGCAGTCTTGGTAGTAGTATAATACATGTAGTAGTATAAACGTTGTATATCCAGTGAGATCAACTCATACAACTATTATACACTGAAAAGATTAGGCCTGATGAACAGGCTACCAAGGTTAGCAATCTGAGGAACCTTCACCCTAGCTGAGCAAAAAGTATGGACTGTGCGATGTGGTACTGATGTACACATGAACATTGAAAAATATATTCTGAGCACATGATGTTATATTATTCAATGTACATATAAAACAACAGGCATTGTGTATTATATGCATTATACACGTTATAAGAATAACATGAATAAAATTTGTCATTGCACAATAGGTAATTGTGAAGTAGTTGTGCAAGTAGAAATGGACGGAGTGTTATCACTTATCATCAGTGGTCAAAGTTGGGGGGTCGTGGGGGACGCAGTCTCCCACCATAAATTTCAGGGGGTCCCTCAGACTGATAGACCCCCTACAGATTACTGTCATAATAATAATACTAATTGAACCATATTTTACCTTAAGATCTAGGACCATATTTTAACCTGAAGTTCTTGAATTTTTGCACCATTTCGGTGTCTAATTTTGATAAAGTTTTCAATTTCCGGGAGGGCGCTCAGGCGC
This sequence comes from Bugulina stolonifera, assembly GCA_935421135.1. NCBI lineage: Eukaryota > Metazoa > Bryozoa > Gymnolaemata > Cheilostomatida > Bugulidae > Bugulina > Bugulina stolonifera. The sequence goes on from OW285187.1 coordinate 36,163,448, forward strand.
TCCTCCCAGACCCTCCTCGTTCGGGCGCCCTCAAGTGATTATGTCTGCTACTCTAGAGACCTCCACCTCTTTCCTTAGACTTTGACCACTGCTTATCATATTTTATTATCATTACAAGTTCTAGTTTAGTGCCCATGTCTGCATTTATCGGGCTATCTTGGTTGGCATCCTTGTGGCGTAGTGGTTAATATCAGTCTACGCTAGGTGCTAGGTTCAAACAAAGATAGTTCAAATTCTATCCACAGATGATCTTTTCCACAGGTGTACAATGTGATAGGGGAACCAACTCCAGGTCTATTCTCCTAGCAATGTAAATATTGTTTTGTCGTTGGAGTTGCGCGCTCTTCGTAGTATGTACTGAGCTATACGAAATTTGTTGAAAAAACTAGTACTAAAAATAGCGACGCCTGTCGGCGAATACGACGTGGCTCGACGCTTGGCCAGTAATAAAACTAAAATTACTGGGAATGTAAAAGGGAAAGCAAATTAATCGGATGTTTAATTTATAAATATATGACATCCATATTAACCTAACAACCGGTTTGGTGTAGGTTGAAGATATGGTTTCTTTTAAACTGCTACTACATATATTTTTAATAGTATTGCCGTACCAAGTATCAACTGATGAGCATAATCATATGGTATGTATTTTTTATTCCTAGGTTAAGATAAAGATTGTAGATTTTATTTTTCTTTGTTAGTAATAACTTTGTCAACTACAAAATTATATTCTCATAATAATAATTATGTTTTAGTTGTTGATCGCTTTTACCAGCGTACTAGTCGTAGTACTAATATCAATATGACAATTAGCAAATCTAATTTTTGATTAACATATAATACAACTAATTATTTTTAAATTATAACCACAATTATTATATTATATTATTATAACACATTTCACACTAAATCAGTGACATTTTGCTTTGAAATTTGAACTTCTGGCACCATGTCCTAACAATACATCACCAACACCTAAATAATAGCCCAAAAAGTCTGTAAAAAAGCTTCAGTTATACAAGAAAAGAATTGGATTGTAAATAAAATTGCTTGTACTGTAGCTAACTAACTTGGAAAACTTGATAAAAACTTGAGTTTCTGGGAACAACGTGTAAATATTTATTTTGTATTTAACTTGTAACTTGAAAGTTTTTACTTGTCACTAAAATAAAAATAATTGATTTGTAACTTTAAGAGTCACAACCAAGAGTTGGCCATGGAAACTTGAGTTTCCTAAATAAAACTTGCAAACATCTCTGCCATAACTATACTCATACTCACTGCTACTAACTATCTATTTATTCTAATCTATACAATACTATACTGGAATACTCTGTTCATAACTATTACTTTTTATATAGGCCTAATTAATATTTAATAGTAATAAATAAATATAGTAATAGTTATAGTATTATTATATATTAATTAATTCAAAGCAGAAGTCAAATGGAGAGCTGAATCGATTAGAACAGTCAACTAAACCCTGTACCAATCAATCAATAAGCCTATATGAATATTAAATTAATATACATCTGATACAGACCTAACTAAGGCTTTAATAGACCTGCTCAATCTAATGGCAATTACCACCATTCTCTACCAGCTGATCTGGTTGAACTTCTAGTTCGTCTGACTAGGTCACTAGGGAGTCGAACTGACTGAGTCTAAGCAAAGCTACTTACTTGCTTTCACATAAACATTACTTGCATTAGCATTGCTACACTTGCTATTATTCTACTTGCTAGACACATGTATACATAGGGCCTATATAACATCATATTTGATTTATTGAAATGGGCTCTGGAATTGAATTTCAAAGCAAATCCGGTGCAAAACAACGAGTCCGAGAAATTCTTCAACCTTATTCTGCTGGTTACCTTAGTGGTTCTAAGTGCACACAAAATGGATGACAGAATGGGAATAATGCCGTGGTGGCTAACCTCACCATTTATCAGTCTCCATCTGTGGACCCAAGGCTTCTGAGGTACCAGGTTCCAATCTCTTCTGCTGGGATAGTTGAGCCTTTTCGGCTGTTACTCACTGGCTCAGGTCCAATTGAATGGTACATTGCGATTGATTGACAAACATCATCGTCATAGGCCTAATTGTTCCCAAGTTGCTATTGTTTTTACTATTCTATATTCAACCAAACTGCAAGAGTGACCCCATGATAGCTAGTGAGAGTTGATATTAGCTCCTCTACCATGTAGGCCTATAAGTATGTCGGTAAAGAAATGTTTATGCTGTCTCTCAGATCATTTAACCAGTGTGGTGCATTCATATTCTCACACTGCTGGGCGCTGGCACAAGAATGGTTTGAGTAATCGTTGATCAGCTATCTATACATTGATACTAATATTTAACGCATTGTGTCACACCAGTGTAATAAAATGTTGATCAAGTCTTTGGACGTAACCAGATAGCTAATAATATGACATTAAAGATGAGCAGCTATGGTCTCATGAATGGAATGATTTTAATCACCGATAGGTCTAATTCAGTCGAACCACGTGTAAATACACTTTAAAGCATTAAGGACACTACCTCACATGTGTATATTCACAATTTAGAGGTATTGAGCTTCAATTTGAGCTATTGGTTGTTTTTGTGGCCCTAGTATATTCAGAGATATAGCCCCCAGAAATCTATCCTGTAGAAAAACGCTTGTACCAACTTAGCTAGATGAAAAACCATTGCGATGACCTTTGACCTGTGATGTTGATGACAGGCCGCCGCACCACTGTAGTAGTAATTAAGTAACCTTCACTAACAAATATATTTTAATCTATGGTAAAATGTCCAATAATGTTTCAGCAATTTATAGCCTGGGGTACTTTCTAGTCACTGCCAAATTATGTATGGGAAGTTACCCACAGGTTCCAAGCAAATAGTTAAGTCTAGTTTTACAACTCATATTTTTCGAACCCCTGGATCTAGGAAATCAAACAAATACTCAAATGGAAGCTCTATACCTGTAGATTTTGAATATCAACATGAAAACGTGATTTCCTTAATGCTTTAATAATAGAAGAGCTTTATTAAAATACGTATTTCCTGACCTTCGTAGGAACAAGCTTCTTCGAGCGGGAGACATCGTATTTCCGAAAATACGTAGGGATTTTTATTGCCTTCGTAGGATGGAAGTACCATTCTTCGAATTTGAGCTCGCTAATATACAAGTGCTAGTTAGTAGTACACTATCTTTGGCTAGCGCAATAGTCTTTTCGGTGGTATAACTGTTTGTTAATAACTACATTATGCTATGACGTCAGTTTGGCTGTGCACTCCTCGTTGCGGTTGAATTCACATCAGACAACGCATAGATATTTTTAACTCCTAAGGTTATTGTACTATGATGTCATAGGCGGGAAAACTTAAACGTGTTTGCCACAAAACAGTTGAACAAAATACGAAGCATGGAATTAGACAGGAATGGAGCTTTTTGGGGTGAAACAACTCCCTTCGAAGAAAAATGCGAAATATGGAGTATCACTGATTGCAACACACCTAAACAGCATTCCAATTGGATGTTAAACAGCTTTCTCATCGGATCTTGAGGAATTGCACTTGGAGCTGAGTTTGTTTGCCATTTGGTGTGAAGTTGATTTTTCATAAAATAAGGAAATGCAGTGTGCTCTTGGGAATGTGCTGGCACAAAATGTGAAGTATAGAATGTGTTGGTACAAGATACAAAGATAGAATGATGTTTTCTGAATTTTTCAGTACAAAGATGAAGAGGAGGTGGTGCTGTGGATGAACACGGTCGGTCCGTATAGTAACCGACAGGAAACCTATGAATATTATTCTCTGCCATTCTGTGCAGGTCCCAAAACATCTATTAGTCATTACCATGAAACTATAGGGGAGGCTTTGCAGGGCACAGAACTCGAGTTCAGTGGTCTGGATATTGACTTTAAAAGTAAGTTGTTATAATCAATATACGTGGGTGGTAGAGGTAGCCAGCTTATCTACAAGTACCTCTATCTCGGTATGCAGTTATAGACCTTTAATACATTGTTCCACCAATCCTGCTTGTTTACTCAGAGAATAGTCTAGACAGTGCCTGATTACCATTGCCATACCAGCTCGATAGGCCTACATGACTCTTATCGTTCATCCACCTAGTAGTAGGCTGCACTAGCAGTAGTAGTAGTGGTAGTAGTAGTAGTAGTAGTAGTACACTGTAGTACCATTGCACTACTTCTCGCCTACTGGTGGTGTATAATGTAAATACATGGTGTATTTCAGAGGATGTTGGGTCCACTAAATACTGCTCAATAACAGTGAATGAAGACAAACTCTATCTGTTGGTGTATGCTGTAAAGAACCACTACTGGTATCAGATGTACTTGGATGACCTACCTATCTGGGGTAAGTATAGTAAATAGTATTAGTGCATATACATGTAGGTATAGTATAGTACATATACATGTAGGTATAGTATAGTACATATACATATAGGTATAGTATAGTACATGTACATGTAGGTATAGTATAGTGCATATACATGTACATGTAGGTATAGTATAGTACATGTAGGTATAGTATAGTACATATACATATAGGTATAGTACATGTACATGTAGGTATAGTATAGTACAGTACATATACATGTAGGTATAGTATAGTACATGTACATGTAGGTATAGTATAGTACATATACATGTAGGTATAGTATAGTACATATACATGTAGGTATAGTATAGTACATGTACATGTAGGTATAGTATAGTACATGTACATGTAGGTATAGTATAGTACATGTACATGTAGGTATAATATAGTACATATACATGTAGGTATAGTATAGTACATGTACATGTAGGTATAGTATAGTACATGTACATGTAGGTATAGTATAGTACATGTACATGTAGGTATAGTACATGTACATGTAGGTATAGTACATATACATATACATGTAGGTATAGTACATATACATATACATGTAGGTATAGTATAGTACATGTACATGTAGGTATAGTATAGTACATGTACATGTAGGTATAGTATAGTACATGTACATGTAGGTATAGTATAGTACATGTACATGTAGGTATAGTATAGTACATGCACATGTAGGTATAGTATAGTACATATACATGTAGGTATAGTATAGTACATATACATGTAGGTATAGTATAGTACATGTACATGTAGGTATAGTATAGTACATATACATGTAGGTATAGTATAGTACATGTACATGTAGGTATAGTATAGTACATGTACATGTAGGTATAGTATAGTACATGTACATGTAGGTATAGTACATGTACATGTAGGTATAGTACATGTACATGTAGGTATAGTACATATACATATACATGTAGGTATAGTATAGTACATGTACATGTAGGTATAGTATAGTACATGTACATGTAGGTATAGTATAGTACATGTACATGTAGGTATAGTATAGTACATGTACATGTAGGTATAGTATAGTACATATACATGTAGGTATAGTAGGAGAGACAAAGGATGGTGAGCACTATATCTGGACACACAAGAAGCTAGAGATTGGTTACAATGGACAGCAGATAGTGGATGTAAACCTTACCAGTGATGCCAAGGTTAAACTGGTCAAGGATGCTGAGATTTCATTCACATATGAGGTAAATGTGTATATATTACATATAGTACTATTCCAGTCTTACTACTACATGTTATGTTGTTTATGTACTGTTTAGACCATTCTTAGCGAATACATCTATCTCAGCTTCCACTATGTCTTATGCACGCACACAGCTATATCTTTTCACTGTATTATCTACTACAGGTCAAGTGGAAACAATCTGAAGTAAAGTTTGATGATAGATTTGATAAATATCTAGATCCTAGTTTCTTCCAGCACAGAGTAAGTACTAGTGTATACACTCCATCTATTACTATGTATTATATAATAGTCAGCACAGCGTAAGTACTAGTGTATACACTCCATTTACTACTGTATATTATATATAATAATGTACACTGATCTAGTTTGATATATGGTGGTGATACTGTGCATGCTACTTTAGTATCAGAATATAATTTATACTCTTGGGTAATACATCTACTACATTGTATGTAAACACTACATAGTAGATATACATGGTGTGTATATACTACATGTATGTATGTACAGTACGTACTACCTTGTATGTAAACACTACATAATAGATATACATGGTGTGTATATACTACATATGTACAGTACGTACTACATTGTATGTAAACACTACATAGTAGATATACATGGTGTGTATATACTACATGTATGTATGTACAGTATGTACTACATTGTATGTAAACACTACATAATAGATATACATGGTGTGTATATACTACATATGTACAGTACGTACTACATTGTATGTAAACACTACATAGTAGATATACATGGTGTGTATATACTACATGTATGTATGTACAGTACGTACTACATTGTATGTAAACACTACATAGTAGATATACATGGTGTGTATATACTACATGTATGTACAGTACGTACTACATTGTATGTAAACACTACATAGTAGATATACATGGTGTGTATATACTATGTATGTACAGTACGTACTGCATTGTATATTAGTGCTCATTTATAGATACACTGGTTCTCCATATTCAACTCGTTTATGATGGTCATATTCCTTGTTGGTCTGGTAAGTATGATATTACTGAGGACACTGAGAAAGGACTATGCCAGATACAGCAAGGACGATGAGCTAGACGAGATGGTGAGTACAGTTACTAATTACTACAGTGTAACGCAGTGTGACACATTATTATATATTATATAAGTACAGTGTAACGCAGTGTGACACATTATTATATATTATATAAGTATAGTGTAACGCAGTGTGACACATTATTATATATTATATAAGTACAGTGTAACGCAGTGTGACACATTATTATATATTATATAAGTACAGTGTAACGCAGTGTGACACATTATTATATATTATATAAGTATAGTGTAACGCAGTGTGACACATTATTATATATTATATAAGTATAGTGTAACGCAGTGTGACACATTATTATATATTATATAAGTATAGTGTAGCGCAGTGTGACACATTATTATATATTATATAAGTATAGTGTAACGCAGTGTGACACATTATTATATATTATATAAGTACAGTGTAACGCAGTGTGACACATTATTATATATTATATAAGTATAGTGTAACGCAGTGTGACACATTATTATATATTATATAAGTATAGTGTAACGCAGTGTGACACATTATTATATATTATATAAGTATAGTGTAACGCAGTGTGACACATTATTATATATTATATAAGTACAGTGTAACGCAGTGTGACACATTATTATATATTATATAAGTATAGTGTAACGCAGTGTGACACATTATTATATATTATATAAGTACAGTGTAACGCAGTGTGACACATTATTATATATTATATAAGTACAGTGTAACACAGTGTGACACATTATTATATATTATATAAGTATAGTGTAACGCAGTGTGACACATTATTATATATTATATAAGTACAGTGTAAAGCAGTGTGACACATTATTATATATTATATAAGTATAGTGTAACGCAGTGTGACACATTATTATATATTATATAAGTACAGTGTAACGCAGTGTGACACATTATTATATATTATATAAGTACAGTGTAACACAGTGTGACACATTATTATATATTATATAAGTATAGTGTAACGCAGTGTGACACATTATTATATATTATATAAGTATAGTGTAACGCAGTGTGACACATTATTATATATTATATAAGTATAGCGGTGAGTGTCGAAAGGTTGCCATATGGATGTTGGTAGAGTAGGCAGTAGTAGGTGTCTGCCTGTCACCAGCTGCTGTGTGAAATGAGTGACTTGTTATCCAAGCAGACATGTGTATATCATACCATACTACTCTATGAGTGACTTGTTATCCAAGCAGACATGTGTATATCATACCATACTACTCTATGAGTGACTTGTTATCCAAGCAGACATGTGTATATCATACCATACTACTCTATGAGTGACTTGTTATCCAAGCAGACATGTGTATATCATACCATACTACTCTATGAGTGACTTGTTATCCAAGCAGACACGTGTATATCATACCATACTACTCTATGCCTATTCTCCACCCACACTCTCCTGCTTATACTATGTATATAACATACCTACAGGAGAAAGACCTAGGGGATGAGTATGGATGGAAACAGGTACATGGGGACGTGTTCAGAGCCCCCGCTTACCCACTCGTATTCTCAGCATTGGTGGGCAGTGGATACCAGCTACTACTCGTAGCTCTGTTTGTCATCATATTCGCCATGGTGGGGGATCTGTACGAGGAGAGAGGATCCATGTTGGGTACTGCTATATTCGTATACGCTGCTACGTCCCCCGTCAACGGATACTTTGGGGGAAGCCTCTACTCCAGACTGGCAGGTTAGTTAAGCTGTAACGGTTATGTGTCAGGCTAGATTATACTATATGTGTGTGTGTGTGTGTGTGTGTGTGTGTGTGTGTGTGTGTGTGTGTGTGTGTGTGTGTGTGTGTGTGTGTGTGTGTGTGTGTGTGTGTGTGTGTGTGTGTTACCAGTTAGTACGTGTATGTTACCAGTTAGTATATACATTACCAGGTAGTATATACATTACCAGGTAGTATTTACGTTACCAGTTAGTATATACATTACCAGGTAGTATATACATTACCAGATGGTATTTATGTTACCAGGTAAACAGTGGATCAAGCAGATGGTTGTCAGTGCCTCTCTACTCCCACTCAATGTCTGTGCCATGGTGTTCTCCATCAACTTTATAGCTATATACTATCATGCTTCACGAGCCATTCCATTCGGCACAATGGTGAGTCTCTACTCTCCTTCCCTCAGTCCGTCAGTCAGTAGGTGCATGTATTATACACCAAATATAATGCATACAATATGTTCACATCTAATGTACATAATGTGTGTGTGTATATATACTATAATATAGTACATAGCTGTAGTTAGTATGTACATGTATATACTATAATAACATGTACTGTTTGTATTTCACAGGTTGCCATAGCCTGTATCTGTGTGTTTGTCATCTTACCTCTGACACTAGTTGGCACAGTCATGGGTAGAAATATCTCAGGACAAGCCAGCTATCCTTGCAGGATCAATGCTGTGCCCAGACCTATTCCTGAGAAGAAGTGGTTCATGGAGCCTGTTATCATAACTCTGCTCGGGGGCATCCTACCGTTTGGTTCCATATTCATTGAGATGTAAGTAACACTGTCTACCCTGCCTACTCTCTCTACGCTCTCTACGCCGTCAGCTGACTGCATTGAATTACATACCTGATCTTGATGTATGATATGTACATATCTGGTTGAGACTCCTCTATATAAATGTATACATCTCCATGTGCCACACTAATGTATGTTGTACACAGTGATAGGTGAGCCCAGTGTTATACAATCTTACCAGGATCTGACAGCTGATTGGTTGAATATATATCACTACGCTATACAGTAGACTGTCTCTGTATTACAGGTACTTTATCTTCACTTCATTCTGGGCCTACAAGATCTACTATGTATACGGATTTATGATGCTAGTGTTCCTTATAATGGTTATAGTGACTGTGTGCGTTACTATAGTATGTACATATTTCCTGCTTAACGCCGAGGACTACAGGTGGTAAGTGCTCTACTACACTCTACCTATACACCATACATTGTACACCATACATTGTACACCATACACTGTACACCATACACTGTACACCATACATTGTACACCATACCTATACACCATACATTGTACACCGTACATTGTACACCGTACATTGTACACCGTACATTGTACACCATACATTGTACACCATACATTGTACACCATACATTGTACACCGTACATTGTACACTCTACCTATACACCATACATTGTACACCGTACATTGTACACCGTACATTGTACACCGTACATTGTACACCATACATTGTACACCATACATTGTACACTCTACCTATACACCGTACATTGTACACCGTACATTGTACACCGTACATTGTACACCATACATTGTACACCATACATTGTACACCATACATTGTACACTCTACCTATACACCATACATTGTACACCGTACATTGTACACCGTACATTGTACACTCTACCTATACACCATACATTGTACACCGTACATTGTACACCGTACATTGTACACCGTACATTGTACACCGTACATTGTACACCGTACATTGTACACCGTACATTGTACACCGTACATTGTACACCGTACATTGTACACCGTACATTGTACACCGTACATTGTACACCGTACATTGTACACCGTACATTGTACACCGTACATTGTACACCGTACATTGTACACCGTACATTGTACACCGTACATTGTACACCGTACATTGTACACCGTACATTGTACACCGTACATTGTACACCGTGTACAGTTTTCTGTACATGTACTTATATATTACTATAAATAATTAGTAATTAATAATTACAATAACAAAGTAAAAATGGCCGCCGTTATAGTTACAATCGGAGGGTGAAAACTTCCAAAATTTAGCATAAAATTAGCGATTCAATTTGGTTTTTCCGAAGTTGAGAAAAGCTGGAAAAACCGAACGGTAGCAGACATCTTCAGTGTCATTCAGTTTTTTGAAAAATCAGCAAAAAAGCTGAATGCAAGTGCAAATCAAAACCGTCCAGCACTAGTATACACCATTCACTCTCCCTTCATATAATACGGTTATGTTAGTAAAACTATAATATTAGGAGGGGTATGTTAGCAGCTCCTATAGTTACAATCTCAACCCAAGGCTGACTAACACCACCCATTCAGTTGGACTATGGCTGTGAAGGTACACAGCTAGAGTACAGCTAAACATTTAAGGGTAGACTGAGTATGTGTTTATGTGTAGCATTATGATATAACATATTATACATGTACATATAAACTGTATACTATACACTGTATACTACCGTAACTGTATACTATACACTGTATACTACAGTAACTGTATGCTATACACTGTATACTACAGTAACTGTATGCTATACACTGTATACTACAGTAACTGTATGCTAACTGGATGGTGTATTGTAGGCAGTGGACTAGTTTCTGCTCAGCTGGTTCCATCTCACTATATATATACATGTATGCGTTCTACTACTACTTCTTTAAAACCAAGTAAGTACAACTACTACCTACTGCAGCATCTACAGTATATTGATACACTATTTCATTAGCTTTGGATCTTTAGATCAATTGAGTTGAGGGGATCATCTCGAAAATAATTGGAAAAGAAAATAATGCTTTTGTCCTTTACATGCAATGCAAGATAGATATTTATCTTTACTCCTGTCTGTCCTGTCTGAGAGTGGACAACTACCATACTACTAGTACTAGTATGTACTGTAGTATACACTATAATAGAATACACACATGATCGTATATAACCTAATCTGTTCTGTATATTGTAGGATGTACGGGCTGTTCCAGACTACCTTCTACTTTGGCTACATGGCACTCTTCAGTATAGCCTTAGGAATCATGACAGGTAAGCCTCAGCTCCAACAGCATCTTGTTATGTGGTCTGTACTCTGTACTGTACCTACATTCTCAGGTTTCTCAGTGAGAGAGCAGTTATGCATTTTTTGCAAATTCACAAACGTGTGTGAACACTCTTAGTCAGCTTCACTAGCCCACATGTTCATAAGATAATAATAGCAGCAATACCTGGAGTTACTTTCCCATGAAAAAACTAGTCGCCTCACGGAGTTGTCTGTCCAGTGTTAAGTTGAAACAAGCTAATGCTTGTGATTGGTTCACCTGCCTGTTGGAAGTAAGCTCAGCTAACCTCTATGTTTATTCACAACTACTGGCACTGATACTGACTTGTACAAGGACATTGGGCCTACCTGCCTGTATATAGGCTACATTCATTACCACAGCTTGCTCAATGCGATGTAGATCCACTTAAAATGTGTAGATTGTTATGGAAAGTATTAGATTGTTAGCAGTAACAGACAGTATTATTGTATAATGTTATACTCTTTGTTTGTTATACAGGTACTGTTGGGTATGTGGGTACCAGCTTCTTTGTACATACTATATACTCTACAGTAAAGATAGACTAAACCACAGCCACCACTACTACTGTCTACTACTACTGTCTACCTGCTTGCACTGAGCGTAGGTGCACATATTACCTTATCTACTACAATATTCCCACACATGCACACAGCTGTCTCTCTCTCTCTGTCTGTCAGTCTGTCTGTCCACACCCACCCTGGTATTACTACTAGTGATAAACTTGCCCACTAAGGGCGGACAATATACACTATCTATTCCATTTCCAGCTTTTTTTTCTGTGTAATTATAACTAAATTTGAATTGTATTATTTAAACCTTTAATTAATCCATTATAACATAACATATGAGATAGTAATAGATAGTAATATATTATGTGGCAACGTTTTATTTCTTAATTCTATAATTTATACGAGTCTGTTGACCACCTAGATGTGGGATGAATGAACAATTATATTTATGTTGTGGTAAGTGTGCAGTGATATAATATATTATGATGTTGTTGTTATACATATATGTATATACAAGTGTAGCATGCTGGTACTACATACTGTGCAGTACACCAGCTAGAGGTACAGTAGATAGAGGTACAGTAGATAGACTAGAGATATAAACTACAATTAGTTATATTTCCCACTGACTCTTAGATCACATAACTGTACTGTGGTGGGTGGCTCGTTGGCTCACTATTTAATACTGTACCAGTCATGTTTGTATAATATATAATATTATTGTTTGAGAGCAAACATGCCTGTCCATCTCAATAATCATATACAGGTAATAGTACAGTATACTGTGTACATGTACATGTAGTAATATAATAATCTCTCTCCTCTGCCATGAAAATATGAAATAAAGTATTATTTATTAACTGACTACCATTTCTTATGCGCAGAAAGTAATAATAATATAGTAGGGAAGAGTAGGTATATATATGTACATGTATATATAGTACATGTCTACCAGGCACCTGTAACAATCCATTTAAGTACATGTACGGTGTGTTGTTACAACTATTTTGGGAGGCATTGTTAAACATGAAAAAGACAAGTTGCCGAATTTTCAAATTTCAGAATTCACCGAAATTCTAGAGCAACCCGTAGTAAGTAGTGTAATGGACACAATGCAATATGCATGTTGGTACATGGTATAACAATAAAATAACATAGACCACAAAACTTCAGTTATACAATATTATAACAGTTATAATGATATCAATATACATGGAGCAATGTGCTCTCAACTTGAAACTGTTCCAGGTCAAGACACACAATAAATTACATATATTATTGTACACAATCTGCATACAGTGTACTGTTTCGGTGTTTAACACCTCATCAGTGCAGCTCAGAGTTATGCCTGGGAGAACACCTTAGCAATACTGTATATATACAGCAAAGCGTATTTAAAAGGTGTGAAATCCACTGAACCAAAGTTCTCAAGCTACCAGAGACAGCGAGAATTGCGTAATGCCACCAGTTCAGTGTATCTCCCAGGTAAAGTGCTCAAGAAATTGGTATTGCTACCAGTTTCGAGCGTAATATTATTATACATGTATTATATGCACATTGAATTCTATGGCTCTAACATGCTTGTATGAAAGGTACCCCTCGACCTCTATCCTGATACACTAACAGTATTGTCAAGTTGAAAAACCTGCAGAGCTCTTTATCATCTTCCATGAAACCTCTTCTAGTGCATTTACTACCTCCAAAATAATTAGTTACTATTATACGCCGATGCTAACAGGAAATAGTGGGCGGTTATGTGTGCTGCTGTGTGGGTACACGTAAGCAGCTACTGCTGCTGTAATTAGAAATGCTACATGTATGCAGTGCAATGAATATATATTATATTGTACGTGATGCTATGACGATAAGAGGATTATAGAGCAGAGCTGCACCCTGTATGCAATACAGTTTATGTTTAGTAGGAGTTGCAGAGGAGTTGCAATTGCATAGCTGTACAGTACAGTAACTGCCAGGACAAACCAGCAATTGTGTGAAGCCAAATGGGGGGGGGGGGGTGCCTAGACCGATAGGCAAGGAATGTCACTGTTACCGCTGCCGGGTGCTGTGTCCACAAGGCCACCCAATGGCTGGTGTACAGTTGGTAATGTGCCAAGTATACTATAATATATGACTGACTGCTATTATTAGACCTGCTAAAGAATTCACTGAAAGTAATGAATACAAGATTTGTTATGATTTCTGTTTTATTCAGTATTGTTACAATGTAGAAGAATGGAATAGGTTATAGCAGTGGATGAACTCCGATGGTTGATCACTGAACTGTATGTAGTGTGCAGTAGAGCGTGCATAGCCTAGCTTTATATAAATGTCTATCAGATCTGCAGAGTAACCTTTTAATATTATTGTATTCATAACCATAATATATACAATAAATAGGCAGGAGGTGCTGGCAGTATAAAATTGTATTAGAAATATTAGGCACAAAAACTATCCTTCAGATAAATGCATTTCACTCAATTTAGATTATTTTTCACTCTGTCCAATATCAAGAGCAATATTGTTTGAGTTAGTTGCATTGCATTACTTATATTTTGGGACACAGAAGAAATTCTGTAAACAAAACAAAACATTATCTTGCAAAGACTGGCTCACTGAACAGTAAATTACAAAAATTGAGCCCAAACGAAAGTACATGTATGTGGATTATTGCATTTAATTAAATACTTCATACAATTATGATTGTAGGAATTATTGGCTATACAATGTAAGTCACTCTATAAAGCGTGTACACACAGTACGTTGATCTTTATAAAACTACATGGAATATTTTAGTACCAAATCAAGTATAGTACATACCAACCAATTATCACCACATAAATACCATGTATTACATGTACATGTATAATATTATGTGCGATTTTGTACACAAAAAATATAATATAGAATCAAGCTCCTATTTACACTGAGCATAGAATAGCTGCCGGTGGTTATATTCTACAGTTAAACATAGCATGACTTAGCAAGTCACATACCACAGTCTAATGTGTGGCGTGACAACCTCACTAATCGGTAAAGTGCAAGCCCTCATCCGATGAATACGCAATGTCATTGATGAAAACCTCCTCGTCATACTTAATGCACTCTGTCAGCACAATATTGAGTTTAACTGTCAGCTCACCAAATACTTGTCGGCCATGTTGCATCAGGTTATCACGCAGCCTCTTTCTGCTTTCATCCGCCTCATCTCTGTGTATGGGCACAGAGAGGTAGCTGGTTGTGCCTTCAATGAACCTCCACTGTATGTTCTGGGACTGGGACTTGGTAAGCTTACCGGCTCCGAGAGGAATTCCGTTTATTAGACGTGGAATCTTCTTGTAGCAGGACATGGGCACCTGTCCATCAGAGTAGACAGGCTTGACTGTAACATGCATAAGATAGCATGCCAGAGAGGGGGCTCTCTGCCCCTCCCCCTCATTGTTATTGTCTACCAAAGTCTGCTTGCAGGCAATGTTCCAGTTTGATACAACCACATGTGCCTCCCTTGATGAGATTGCAAACACTGATTTAGTTGGAGACCTCAGTGCCGTGACTGGTGCTAGGTGAGACATCTGGAGATGTAGGCGTGGTGCGAGAGATACGATTGGTACAGTCTGGAGAGGTAGGCTCGGAGTACAACCAACTAAAATATCAATCTCTCTGTATACAGGTTTAGATATATAGAAATATTCATGAACAACAGTGGAGTAATACTGCCAACAGATAATAAGATCCACAAGTACATGTAACTTACCTTTTACCAGTTGTGAGAAGATGCACTCTATCCTTGTGTAGGTGGCTAGCTGTTCTCTGCTTACGTCCCTCCTCTATATAATAGTATGTTATAATGTACATATACGTATACTGTATGTATAATAATTATAATACTCACAGGAAACTCTATCTACACCCACCTAAACTATGACTACCTAGTTAATAGCTACACACAAGCTATGCTCTCTCACCTGATGCCAATAAACTAAATATTATATGAAGGTAATAACTATATACATATGATGATATTATATATACCTAGCTGTTTCATGCAATATAATGTGTGCTCTGTATTATACTGTGTAATTGTTTCTCATGTGGCATATAACATACATACTGCATACAGTGTGCTTATACATCTGATATTATATTATATGATACGTTAGCTGCCTCCATTCATGTATCTGTAAAGCAAACAACCTTGTATTGCTGTCAATTCAACATGAACAATACCAGTACTTAGCATGGTCAATAGTCTGTGTAGCCTTAGTATTCCCTTAGAATGCGGGCTCATAGTATGCCACCCTCAATGTGGGTACTAGTTGATTGAAAAAGTATCCTCAGCTAATCAGTAGAAATATTAACAATTATTGAATAAGAGCTATTGATTTGATTGATGCAGGCAATGACTCTGATTCACTTGATCCTAAGGCCAAGTAGAGTAAGGACCTACATCCTTTACACAGTGCCCTCTATATTATACATATTGTGACCTCTACACTGCATAGGGGACCATAGCTTATCCCTCTATTGTTTACATAATGTACATTGTATGGTGACTGTAAGCTATTATAATTTGTATAGTAGAATTACAGTATAATATAATAATTATATTACTTTATTCCTGTCTGGGTAGAAATAGCCAGTATTAGTAGCCTTGGTAGAGCACTATAACTGATACTGGACTGCATACTATAGGGCATCCCTACTAAGCTGTGAATTGTAAGGAACGCAGTCTATCTTCTTTGTATCACTACATTAATTCAGATAACTCTGCTGCCTAAACAGTACAGGCTGAACAGAGAGAAGACAACTTCCAAGTAGGCACACAGTATATTACAATCAGTGCTGGAACAAACTGCACCTCCAATTCTAGGGTAGACTGATACCAACCTACTGCATACGTTATTGCAAACTGATACCAACCTACTGCATACGTTATTGTAGACTGATACCAACCTACTACATACGTTACTGAACACCAGACAGTAATTATTGCTCTCTGGAAATGAGGATATTGTTCTACCCAGTACTAAAGAGAAAGGTGTAAGTGGACAGCAGTTGCTGTTGTTATACTAATGTGGGCAATGTGTACATTACTACAGCATGTGTAGTGTGGTGTTGAGTTGTGGTAGCTGGTAGGTACAACCATGTATTACATGACGTAGTACAGTAATAGCTAATTACTTAGACAGGCTAGAGGATCACACCATGCGAAAAGGTGTACAAATATCATATAGATACTGTGACATGTGTATAGTATATAGTGTCCAGTGTCATATGAGCCTCTAATCAGATTACCAAGGGTTGAAGACACTACTAAGCTTCCTGGTGCAGCTAATTAGCTAAGGACACAGCTATGTTTGTATGTAGATGTACATAATATATACATGTACACTATAAACACCAATCAGCCTATGACTATGTGTACATGTATTATAGTGACCCAGCATGTTATGTGTTTATCATAGAATTCTAGTGTTGCATTCTCCTTCTTCTGCACATGATACATGTACTTCAAAGGTAAGTCTAATAATCCATAGATAAATATTTACATGGTAAATTCAATTATATCACATTATTCCATCTGCATGTTACAAGCATGATAGATTCTCAACATACAGCTTGGGCAGACATACTTGCCAAGTCCCATCCCAATTCTGCAGAATGCTCTATTATTTTTAATGGAGCTTTAGGTACCCCACCCTACCCCAACTGATCACCCCCAGCCATATGTTGAATCCTTCATCTGAGGAAGTTAGCAAGTATTAATTGTGGCAGATCAAAATTTTAATTATTCTTGGAAGTCAGGCCAGTGTAGGTATTAAATTATGGGATACATATATGCCTAGTTTCATAGTACAGAGAGTAAGGGCTTCTCTCTACATGCGTATGTACATACATTGTATATATACTCACTCTGACATGTAATATTATTGCTGTATTATTGCAAGTAATAATGAGTGATATTACTAACTGCCAGTGGTGGATATTGTTATTATACACTTGAAGAATATTGTTATGGTAGCTATAGTTAGATAGTCCAGGCAGGAGTATAGGCTACGTTATGCATTTTCTTGCAGCTTAGTTGAGTTCCACACTTTAGCTCACATGACCTAAAACTACTTCTATATCGATTGTTCAAAATTGACAGTTTAGAAAAATGGAAGTTCGAAGTGCTACATTTGAGGAATCTTCCCCAAACAACAATCAATGAAAAAGTCATGGGGCCGAGGTCCTTCGCATACAAATTTATTTATTTAACTACAACTTTCAGTACAAGGTGGAACATAATTATTATATGAAAGGCCAATGCAATAAATAATTATTGTACAAGTAGATAGGTTGAATTACTGTAGTATTAGCACGCAACAATATGAAGGGAACAGATGCATTGCACCCCTGTGATGAGTGGCTACCAATTAGTGTACTTGGTATGTTGCTAGCAGTTCATCACTGCCAACTCCTTCAACTAATCATAGTAGTATAATAACAGTAGTAGAGGGCAGATTAGTAACAATCAGAACTGTTAGCTTTGCTAACATCTGGTTGCTAACCAAACAATCTACCTTGTATCTAAGAACCCAAGAATTCCATGACACACTTTCTATGATTCATGGACATCTTTGACCATACTACATTATTCATAGTATATATTTACAGATTAAAATTAATTCAGTAATTTACAAAAATTTCATCTCAAAGGTCTTACATTAGTCAAACTGGCGTTTGTTTAGCCTACCAACTAAGGATAGTGACTACTGTATAAGAATATAAGATTGTATAATAACATTAAATAAGCTGAAGTGTACATAATACTGAACTAACTAGTACTCCTACTCTCTAGTAAGGAGAGTACTGATTCTATGTAGTTTACAGTTTCTTTTCGTTTCCTTCTTAGCTCAATGTCACCGAATGTTGATACGTCATCTAGAGCTAGCTGACACCTAGTCAGCATTTCATCTAAGTACCGATATTGTTTACTGTCTCTAACATCGCTAAACTTTTCTACTTCCTGTTTATAACCATCGACCTCTGACCGTACTCTATCTATCGCTTTATAAGACTCTTCTACATCACTCTGGAGATTAGTCTCGGGTTCAACTCCATCCTCACAATTGTCCTCATTAACGGTCGAGTCATCACGTTCCATGTCAGCCATATTGTCAGTCTCTGTAGGCTCCACCTCCTCTTTAGTTTGGGTTACAGCAGCATCCACCTCGTCTCCAGCCTGGCTGCCCACTTCCTGTCGCTCTTGCTTGTCAGAGGCAATAGATAGCTGGTCACAGTCACACTCATCGTTAGTATTCTCTGAGTTGTTATTGTCATACTGTGACTGTACACGCTGTAACACCACTGTCTCATTATTGGGGTTACTATCACTATGTTCCACAGCGTCTACTTCTTCTTGCTTTGCCTAATAAATATACAATTGATATAACAATTATATTGGTTGCTACAGAATATGTAAAAAGGTAGTATGCAAACACACCTCTGTAGCTGCAAACCCATGTCTATTATAGCCTACAGTACCAAATATAAAATACCTCCGTGAACAAGACTTCTGATAACATGCCCGATGGAACCCAGGCTAAAGGAAAAGAACACAATATTATCTCATGAATAATGAGGAGGCGTGGCAGATTATAAGAGCAACAAACAGGATGTTGACATCACGGAATCATAAAATGCATGAGATCAGATCAGCAGCTTGCTGCCAGTAGTCATGTGACCTGCTGCTGCTGCTTGTGTGAACCGCTGCCTACATGTGAATACTACCAGTAGACAATATTATAATGGCACTTAGTAGGCCTAAGCCTATGCCATATACATAAATAATTATACAATTGCTACATCTACATGTAGCTAAGACATACAATACAGTTCTACACATGTGAGGTACATGTGCACAATTATGTAACTTGCAATACAATAATATAGTACAAACATAATCTACATGTATACACCTGCAAGTATCTCCTTGGATATCCTGGTCTCTACTGTAGGCTCTACTGTAGGCTCTACTGTAGGCTCTACTGTAGACTCTACCGTAGGCCCTATAGATGGAACTGTTATGGGTGAAACATACATGTCTAGTATATTTTACTGCATGCTATAAAACTAAACTAACAAACCCACCTGCTTGGGCCTAGGACTGTCCCGTCTGGAAATCACATGATCAGCAGTTATCCCCTCCTGACCTTCTCCTTTCTTGTACTGAGAAGGAATGATTACTTGCTCCTCAGCCGGTTCCTCTCCACTTCTTGCCTGACTTGTTATTGGGATTGATATGGAGTCTCTATGAGGTGTACCTTCACGGCTTACTCTGCCTCGGTGTTCCCCTGGCTCACTCCCCAAGTCAGACGTCCTGAACGGTGATTGGTGTCTCAGTCTCATTGAGTGAGATTTTATTGGCCACGTCGGGTCGTCAAAGAAGCTTTCGTTTGGCTCATCGAATCCCGACCTGAACCAGCTGTCATTGTTCATCATGTCTCTTCCAAAGGGAGGCTGTGGAAATCTGTCGCGTCGTGGAAGTGAGTGATACAAACTGGAAGCTTGCTGTGCCGGCTCCAAGAAATGATTAAAAGGAATAGATGTATACTCGACCTCTGCTGGTCCTCTGCTCCGTGCTGCCACTGGTGTTGGCGATGCTGATCTCCGTAACATTGAGCCCATGTTATTTAGCATACCCCTCGGATTTTCTACTAGTCTTGGATCATCCCAAGTTGTAAACTGTTTAGCATGGTTGAGATAATAAGGCATGCCAGTTCTCGTGTCTACCCTCATTTCCCAATTATCTGGTAAAGTTGTTGTAGCTCCTTGCTCCTCTTCAGATATGCTTGTCATTGTCACAATGTACTGCTTCAGCCTGTTATATACTAGATGTGGTCAAGTGCTAGAAAACTCGCGTGTATTGTGGAATAGCCTGGAATATACCAGAACACGTGAGCTCTACACGCAATAAACATTTACGAGCAATCTGATTGGCCAGCAAGTATTTCTAATGCTGATTATCTAGCACTACAGTCGAAGCACTATTCTATTAATCATACGCTTTGAATGTGAATAGATATTATGCGGCATATACGATCTTCACTGTGTGTACCGCTAATTCCATATTGTACCCACCATATTGACTACTAACACGAGTCTTTGTGAACAATAAACAAAGAGCAATAAATCTTTGTGGTGGTAGCTATTATGAGTGGAAATACAGTAACGTTTCAATGGAATTTCAGTCATGGGATTTCCCAGTTGTAATTTGTCACAAAAATTTCAACCAGGGTTCCAATACTTAGCAGCGAGGACAATCATTCATTGCACAATCTGCAGGCTCTAAGCCAATGAGGTGACAGTTGGTTAACCCAGAGCACTACTCCAAACATTCTCTGTTGCTATAAAAACACAGTGGGTCTCTTCCAGAGATCACTACCACTTGTATACTTGCATGAGTAAAGGTGACTAAGAGGGCTGCTGTACTATATAAAGATGGAGGACTGCTGCTGCTTCTGTGCACCAATAAAATTTGTCAAGACTGATGGGACTTCAGAGAAATTTGATGGAGTAACGGAAGCGGAGATTAAAGCAAACATTAGGATGGTCGAAATTCACAGGTAATATTGTTATACAGTAATATAATATATAATAATACAACATACAGTAAGTAGTGATATACAGCAATATACATGTAATATACAATAATATAATACACAGTAATATAATATACAATAATATAATACACAGTACTATAATATACAATGATATAATACACAGTACTATAATATACAGTAATATAATACACAGTACTATAATATACAATGATATAATACACAGTACTATAATATACAATAATATAATACACAGTACTATAATATACAGTAATATAATACACAGTAATATAATATACAGTAATATAATACACAGTACTATAATATACAATGATATAATACACAGTACTATAATATACAATAATATAATACACAGTAATATAATATACAATAATATAATACACAGTACTATAATATACAGTAATATAATACACAGTAATATAATATACAATAATATAATACACAGTACTATAATATACAGTAATATAATACACAGGTAGCCTAACCTAGCTGATGAGTTCAACCAGTCAATTTTTCTTAGTAACAAAAAATATAAATATCTATAGTTGTAACTCAGATTAGCTTGTTACTACTATGCTAGCGTAGAAGGACAACAGATACAATGGTTTTAGCTCCTGTAGTATAATTACACTGTCATACATGTATTAATTGTGTGTGATTGTCAGTGTGCAGATGAATATTTAGAGCAGCAATAACAGCTGCTGTAGTTGTTGTGTGGAATCCCTGAATGTATGTCATTGAACCGAACATGCAGGAGCATTCTGGGTACAGCTGATGCTATTCTACAAAGAGTAGCGAACAGTAGTTACAACAGTCTTGTCCCACATCATGCATGTCTCTAGTCATGAAACTTGGTTATTGTTCTGTTACAGGTCGTTTGTGTACGCGCTAGGTAAGACGATATACCCAGAGTACGATTTTATATCACATGACTTGTCTAAGTTCAGCTCAGCCGAGCTGGTACCTTACACTATCAAGTTCATCTGCAAGGTAGAAGACTCCAAGAATGGTGAATGGCGGTCTGCTGTAGAACACCACTACCGTAACAACCCACATCACCCAGAGGTACGGTATATGCTCACCCCACTTCCACCTCACCACCTGTACTGGTACTAGGGCTATATTACGTTCAGTTGTGAGCTGTAGATTAGCCTGTGTACCATTGACTAACTCTGTATTGCTTCAAACTCAACTAGGGAAACAAGACGAGCATGCTGTGGGTTCAGTAGCTACTAGCTTGTGATGTCCCTAGTTTAACAACTACACTCACATGATAGTGAGTTACTACTGGTAGGAGTGTAATACTTGCTATAGGAATAGAATTAATATTATCTTGTTTTTATTGTTATCACAGATTTATGTGAATATCATTACTGGATCCTGTATAAAGCACAAGTACTGTCAACTCTGTAGAGTCACTATCCAGCTATAAATCATAGTGTGCTGTGTATGTCAGTGGATGTATCATATATCAGTCTAACCTCTCACAGTATACTACTATATTATAATAACTCACCTAACTGTGAATACACCATGTGACTGAACCAGTACCAGCATGTATAACATTATACATGCAGTAGTAGTAACAAGGTTATACATGCAGTAGTAGTAACAAGGCTACAAAATGTTACTAAATGTGATAATAGAGCCTTATCTTTTCTAGACAATAATATTATCTCTGTATGTAGACAATGTAGCTACAAGACTGATATAAATACTATACATCTCATGTGACCATCAAGTACTATTAGATTGAACTCGTATGGCTATGTGTAATAGTTATCATTGGAATAATACTGTAAGTCTAATTATATAGGAAGTACATCGTTACCATGGTGATGCTACACAAAGTATAGTTTTACCCTGCCTTGTCCACAGGACATCCAACATATAAATTTGTGATCATTAGCAACTAACTCGTTTGTGTAATGTATAATGCATAAGATGTAGTCAGCTATCAGTGCATGTGTTTGTGTTATGTATAATGCATATGTAGTCAGTTATTTTATCACTTTAGAATTAGACACATGTGATCAATTCCAAGATTTTTGCATAAATAAATGATCACATAATTATGATATTATGATATTTGGATGCATGTTCATATACACATATATCAATATTGTGTCCACTCTATGAGGACTCAAACTTGTCATTATGATATTGGATGCCCATGGTCCACTCTCATGGGTGCCCATGGTCCACTCTCATGGATGCCCATGGTCCACACTTGCCACAGCTCCGCACAGCATCATAATAGAAGAAGTGTCCTTATATATTGTCTATCTTATTATATTGTATATCTTATATATTGTATATCTTATATATTGCATATCTTATATATTGTAGTATTGGGGAGATAAATCTATGCCAGAGGAATATTTAAAGGAAAGC
This sequence comes from Bugulina stolonifera, assembly GCA_935421135.1. Classification (NCBI taxonomy): domain Eukaryota; kingdom Metazoa; phylum Bryozoa; class Gymnolaemata; order Cheilostomatida; family Bugulidae; genus Bugulina; species Bugulina stolonifera. The sequence continues at coordinate 36,187,581 of OW285187.1, forward strand.
CTAGTGGACATGGTAGCAGTCAAATACCAGCAGAGGGAGGGGAGAGAGAAGCTCCCAACTCACATAGAACCGTATATATTTGAAATGAAGGCTATGTACCTGACCAGGTATACTGAGTCAGATAGAGCCAGAATCTTAGAGGAGTGTGAGAGACTGAAGGGTGTGGATTGGGCTAGGAGACCCATAGTTGGTACACAGTTCCAGAGGGTCACTAGTGATAGTCCTCATGAGTAGTGCTGTATCTGCTAATACTAGTACTACTACTAGTACTACTACTAGTACTACTACTAGTACTACTGCTAGTACTACTACTAGTACTACTAGTACTACTGCCGCTACCAAAGATACACCAACAGTATGCACTCTACACAAGCTAATGGTAGAAACATGGTCTATATATATACATACAGTCATATACACATACATTGTTAAATACAATTGCTGTTATTCTAGTCTCTGATAATTAACTGTTCTAGCTTCTAGTGTATTAATACTCTTGTAGCTCAACTAGTCTTTACATATTTGCATTCCAAATAAAAGTGTATTTTATTTTATATATCATAACTTGTAACTATCACTAGACAAAAACAGTTGACAAATATTCAGTGATATTTGGGGTATGTGACCACATTGGGGTGGCAGGTTGATGTAGTGGTCACTGACCATGCACTCCTATTGTGGAAGGTGAACTCTTCCACTCAGAGCTCCCATCGCTAGCTCATACAAGTTTCGTGCTTCTGAGGTCCATTAAATAGGATGGCCAAGTGGCTAGACAGTAACCAAAAACCAAAAAAAAACAAAAACCAATAAAATAAATTTGAGCTTTATTACGGAGCTTACATGATTTAGTAAAAACGCCTCTGGTACACTGAACACTGGTAAACTGGACAGTTGAATAAATAAACATATAAAAATATAGTATGTGGCATTTGTAAGCACCCAAATGTAATACATGATTGTATATGAGGGACTGTGTTATACCCTCTCATCCAGTCTACTAACGATACACAGTTTTGAGTAAAGATTCACAAAATTTACCTACTCTAATAAATCCAAACATAAACAATACAATCAGCACCTGAGCACACTGTCATGAGTTATACTAGTGTAGAGATTCCGACACAGTGATTAGTGGTGGTAGAGAATAATAGAACCAATCACATGGTGAGAGGAACAAGGTTGAACCAATCACATGGATGGAAGGGTCATGGTTATGAGATTCTGTAGAAATAATAGTAACTAGGAGTTGTCAATCCTGAACTATAGAGTGTCAGTCAGTCAGTCAGTCAGTCAGTCAGTCAGTCAGTCAGTCAGTCAGTCAGTCAGTCAGTCAGTCAGTCAGTCAGTCAGTCAGTCAGTCAGTCAGTTAGTCACTTGGGGTGAGACTGAGTACAAGATTATTACTCCAAACCACCAGCAGAATGTTTTACTAGCTTTACATGACACAGTGACTGGCTTGCTTAGTGTCAGACAGCCACACTCAATATTACTTTATTGTTTTAAATGAGGCAATTAAAATAGATTCCTGGGTTTTAAACTGATGTAATATTAGTTTAGGGTAGCTGGAGCTGGCCGGGACAATTAAATATTAATTGGGTTTGCAGTTGACTTCACATTAACGCTGGTGTACTAGGATCATACACACTAGCATGACCCATTCTCTCTGCCAAGTAAAGCTAGTGTTTGTGACATGTAGTATAGTAAGATAGATGCTGTCAGTCTACCATGTATATATCAAATACCACACCCCGCTACACCACATGAGAACACCTAGCTAAGACTAATCTGTATACGCTGACATACTATTACAAGATGTCCTTGACCTCATAAACTCATCCTCAGCCTCTGCAGTGTAGACTGCATCATGTCTAGCCATTATATTGAGGAGAGCTCTTAGCTTCAGCCACCATTGGTTGAGAGGTACTCTCTTCCTGCAATATAGTAGGCAATCCTGGTGATGAGGGTGTTATAGGGAGAGGGTGGGGGATTAATAGATGGCTAACCACCCGTACCTATGATTATATTCCTACTAAAAACACTATACTATCTATTCACTATGATATCTTACTGATTCCCTGGAACCATTTTCCAATGGGGTGGTAGGAACCATACATCTATACTGTTATAACTCATGGAACAGAAGCTACTGAAGGATTAAACATCTATACTGTTATGACTCATGGAACAGAGGCTACTAAAGGATTAGACAACCAATAGGAGTTGGGTTAGAGCAGTTACTACATACATGTACATCTGGTACGTTAGTCACATGACTTACTCTGAATCTGTCTGACCAATCAGCTCTGTGATTGGGGTAAACACAGTCTCTCTCTTCCGTACACCGAGAAGACAAGCAGAGCTGTCTGAATTAGCCAATGATAGATCTGCATACCAAATACAAACACATATCTATTAATATTCACACACTAAGGGCTGTGAGTGACCTCGTGCCAAAGTATTGCATACATGAGCTGAAAACTGCCACCTGTAACTGGTGTACGCTCTCTATAGAAAAGACATTATATGGCGAATTAACTGCAGTCCTATTCTCTCACAATACAATGTATCGCACCTGAATCCTGCTCCTGTAATGCACATTGCCTTATAAGGAAATGTGCAGCCTTGGCTCCAAACTTTGTCCCCATATTTCTATCGAAGGGGCTAGCACTACCACCCTGTAATATATAGTGGATGTAAACTATATAGTTTCCATAACAACTGCATGTCAACAGTGACCGTTTGCAAGAAGGTTAGACATCAAGGGGAGAGAGGAATGTAGCCTCAGGATATACACTGTGTAGGTACCTGTTGCATATGACCCAGGATATTCACACGGGTGCTGAAGTATCCCTTCCCCTCCTCAGAGAACAGTCTGTATATGAAATCTGTGCTATAATGTGCATTAGCTTTCTCATTCCTGTAGGTATAGGATATGGTGTCGTCATAGCAACCAACATATGCATATACTATACTATATACTATACTATATACTATACTATATACTATCCTATATACTATACTATATACTATACTATATACTATACTATATACTATACTATATACTATACTATATACTATACTATATACTATACTGTACTGTACTATACTGTACTATATACTATACCATATACTATACTGTACTGTACTATACTATACACTATACCGTACACTATACCATACGCTATAGCATATACTAATACATTATAATAATAATAATATGTGAATTATGCTTAAATATTAATTGTGGAACTTCGGAATCCGAAAAAAAATTTCCAACACAAAATGCTCCAGTATTAGCAGACTAGCAAAACTATACTATATATTACTATACTATACTATACGGTATAATACTATATCCCACTATATATTACTATATACTGCTATTACGGTAAAATACTATATCCCACTATATACTATATACTGCTAGTAAAGAATATGAACGTAAATACAGGTGTTTTAGTAATTGAACATTTATCCAAATGAGTTGGAGTGAGGGGTTTACTCAGCTGACATATTCAGTAGTAGCAGGAGTGTCATGGTATGATATAGTGTGATGTAAGACTGTATATACTGTATATACTGTATATACTGTATATACTGTATATATAGTAGTAGCAGGAGTGTCATGGTATGATATAGTGTGATGTAAGACTGTATATACTGTATATACTGTATATACTGTATATACTGTATATATAGTAGTAGCAGGAGTGTCATGGTATGATATAGTGTGATGTAAGACTGTATATACTGTATATACTCAACATATCAGTGTTTACTCTAGTCATAAACTCATACAAACACTGGGAAGTCCCCTTAAACTAATAGCCTGGGAGTTATGTTCAGATGAAACCAGTAACTGTAGTATATACAAGGTAGAGGTGGGGGAGGGGGGAGGGGAAGGGGGTACTGTAGATGTGGTACTCACACTAGTATAAGTCCTCTCTGTATCTCACTTCTCTCTACTTTCATCTTCAGTATTTGGATGTCACTCTACAATGTAAGAACATACCAACACTATAGTCAGTAGAGACAGTGTATATTATACTACAGTGTATATATCCCAGCAAACATTAGCCAACCTGTAAATCACTGCAGGTAAATTTCTCTTCATTGATGTAAGCTGCATCCGCTCCACCTGCGAGTCCACTTAGTGTTGCTAGGTAACCACAGTATCCTCCCATAGTCTCCACAATGAATATTCTACGTTTGCTGCCACTAGCAGATTGTTTGATCCTGTCACATATCTGTAACACAATGGGTTGGCACATTGCTGGTGACATCACAGCATACAATGATTAGATCACAGCACATAATAGTGACATTACAGGTGAGAATGGTGACATCACAGGAGACAACCACACCATAGCAGACCATTGGAGAACTTACACTAACTATTTCATTAAGAGATGTATCTGAGCCGAGGCTAAGGTCTGTACCCGGTACGTTATTACTAATAGTACTGGGTACCACTACCATTGGGATACAGAATGCTCTGTACTCTCCCCTTGCTTCTACAAACTCTGCCACCGTCTGGTAGGCCTGAAATAAAGTCACATGATCACAGTATTAGTATACGAAGAGAATGACAGATCATGTACTAGCTGACACATAGTCGAATATATAAATAATAGAGTATAATACAACACCTCGTATCCACCAATCACCATCAAGGCATCAATAGGTGACTCCTCCAATGATGAGGCAATCTTTGTCAGTCCGACCGAACTTGGCAGTGTACTACAATATATATATCAGCAAGGCAGTGTATTACATATACAGTGCATTCGTAATATATAATATATATGCGTGTATTTTGCTTGAATAGAGAAGGCAGACAGTAAGTAGATACAGGAAGTAGATACAGGAAGTAGATACAGGAAGCAGATAGAGCAGCACCTACCGTTTAGTTCCGAGTACACTACCCCCTCTACCAGCCCAACCGTGCACATGACTCCACTCGAGAGGTTGGAAGTTGGCAGCAGCTAGCCCGGCTAGACTATCATATATACCGAGCACCTTGTGCCCCTCCACCAGCGTAGTACGTACAAATGATCTCACAGCAGCATTGGCACCACATGCAGGGGCGCCTACAGCCACCACCCCGAATGTTAGCTTAGCCTAGAAATAGTTTATAAGCAGAATCTAAGTGGGAGAAGAGCAAGAGCAGAGAGTGGAAAAGGTAGCGATGTCGGTTAGCACGGTATAGACTAGCATAGCATAGGCCTAGTAGGGACATCTCAAAACAAGATGTTTCACAACCGGACAGTTCGAAACTGTGTAAATTACATTCAAAAGGACACAACTCACAGATAATTAATTTTAATTAATAAATTTAATTAATTAAATAAAAACAATAATATCAAAAAATTAATTGAAATCTGGTGGTTGGGGTTTGGGGTTTCGAACTGTTCAGTGTTGAACTGTACAGTTTCGAACTATCTTTTTCGAACAGTCACATATTCTAGGATAGCATAGCAGGTAAATACACGGAGCAGGCAAGAGAGCAAGAACTTACAGAGGTAGGAGTCTGCGAGATCTCAGACGGAGCCAACTTAGACAGGATTTTGTAGGTGGCCACATTCCTGACGAAGCTCCTGGAATATAATACAGAGATAGACTATTGGTTAAACAAAGTGATAGACACCAACTATACTTACTTTACATCATACCAGACCAAGTACACATGGTACTAACTGTACACTATAACCATACACATATTACTGCATGTAGATAGATGTACCACAGTAATGTCATGATGTCATAATACTAACATTCCCCTGGCTTCTATACACTTGTCAAACTCCTTATTCCTCATGGCCTCTTGTACAAACAGTGTCTACAATAAATACATTCTATTATTATATTAATAGTCCAGATACATGTATAGTAGTAACTAGTAAAGAAACAGATGAAGTACTACTACACAGTGTACATGTACATTGACTTTACGTTACACTTACAAAGTGATGAACAATGGGTCAGTATGTACTATGTACTATGTACGTATATACTGTATATACATGTAAATATGTACATGCAGCAGCTGCAGTTCATCCCATCATTGTAGAATGTCCATCAAATGCAGAGACAGAGTACGTATGTACCAAGATATAACAGGATATAGCAGATTGCAGGATGGAAGAGAGGATATATAGGACTGTATATTAGACAGTGTATGCCGCGGGGTATTTCCCCATATATATCAGGGAGTCCCCCATTCACATTGGCAGGTTACAACAAACCAGACCTCACATTATATTAACCAATGAGATTACTTTATCTGCTTGAGGTGGCTACTTCACTGAATACACATGTATGCTATCTACAAGGATTTGGTACTTGGAAATTTAAACTGGGGGTTTCCATTTCTAAAATACCTACATTGATGGTTGAAGGGAGAATATCATTTGGGACTGCCAAACATCCATTAGATGGCCTTTCACTGTGGTATGAGTAAATAAATGTATACGAGATACATGCCAAACTATAACTATCTACTACATCATCACCAGGATGCGACACATACTCATACGACATATACTCATACGACACGTACACATACGACACGTACTCATATGACACGTACTGATACGACGCGTACACATACTTACCTTCTCAACGCAGTCCATCAGCTGTTTCCTTTTTATCTGATTACCATCTAGAGTTATGACAACGGCTGGCGCATCGCCAGAAGCACCGACTAAGGCCATTACAGCCTCAGCTCCCATCCTTGTAGCCTGAAAAACCACACCAATGGTACTAATAGCATAGCTTAGCAACATAGCTTCGTAACATACATGTAACTAGTACAAGACGGGAGGAAAGGCCCCTGTACTTGGGACTGTTTCATCAGATCAACTGTGAATTTCACATAAAACAGTAACCCAACCAATGGTATCATACGATACAATAAACCAACTAATGGTATCATACGATACAGTAACCCAACCAATGGTATCATACGATACAATAAACCAACTAATGGTATCATACGATACAATAAACCAACCAATAGTATCATACGATACAATAAACCAACTAATGGTACCATACGATACAGTAAACCAACTAATGGTACCATACGATACAATAAACCAACTAATGGTATCATACGATACAATAAACCAACTAATGGAAATGTCTTACTTGTCATAAAACAGTACAATGATTACATATACATGTACATGTTGTTGTATAACGCTAATGAGTGTTGTAGGAATCTAGGAGCGCCGGCTATTGGGGGCGCGTGAACACCAATTGACTAGAGATTGGCTGATCAAAGTGAGGCTATATAAGACTTGATACAATGAGTAACTACCCTTATCACTTATAAGATTATCTTGTATATGTGCATCATGTAATTGTATACCAAACAAGTGGTTACCCAAACAGTAGGGAGTTGTTCTACTACAGACGATGTGTCTCACTATATGATAGTACGTGACCAGCTTGGTACAGCTGGAGTTATCTTACCTATCTCTGTATATTAGATATCTGGTAACCTTCAACAGCCAATAGAAGTAAAGCTAACAGTTTCGTGGCTATAATCCAACAACAAAATGACAGACCTTAGTGCTACAGAGTACACAGTCTGAAGGAAAAACAACTCTAAATTAAGGTGACAGGGTTGGCCTCTGCCACTAAGAGCTACTATTAGCTGCGATAGAGTACAGATGGGCACAACTTCACTTACCAGAAGCCTGTCAAAGGCAGATGGGTGACCACCTCTCTGGACATGACCGAGCACTGTGACCCTGGTGTCATAACCCAATCTGTCTGTTACCAGCTGCAAGGTAAACACATAGTGTACACTGCACAGGATGTACATGTTGTATAGTACATAATATGATACACACTGGCATGTCAATATACAATAATGTGAACAAGTAATGCACATACATTGTGCATATAGGCCGACATTGTACATATATATAGTGAGCTGTATGTACACATTGTATTGTATATACAGTGTGTTGTATCTACACACTAGGAGTTCAATAGGCTATGTGGAATAATACCATATGCTCTGTCATCATTTTATACATGGTAGCTTACAGCTAGACTACACAGTGACAAGCACCTGTTTGGAGTTGTCACCTCAGACTGTAGACAACTGCTCTATAATCTTCAGACACAAGTGTCAATGTTTGGTGAGAAGTGTAGACCAACAGACAGACGGACGGACAGACAGACACTCTTGTAGGGGAGACAACATAGTGCAGACAAAAGATAAGATATGCCACTCTTTGATACAGTGTTGTGTATACAGACAGCAGACTGCATGTTGTATGCGTATTGCATAGTATTATATTGTATTATGTATATAAAGTATAATATACTAACATTCTTAATATCTGCAGCTGTGATTGGATGACCGTGTGAGTCAACGGCTCCTTCAGCTACTATAATTATATTCAATCTTTGGCCAATCTCCCTTTCCTATAGGTAAGAAGCAAAGACCTTATAAATACGTACATGTATTATTAAATGTAGAATGGTGCAGTTATAACAATTATATTCTTATAGTAGTACATACATTGTACAGGTACACATAGTACTGTACCTGTTTGAGTTTACTACACAGCTGTTCCCTCCATCCCTGTCTCACTGGACTCTCTGGTATAAGCACATAGTCAGCCTCACACGACATGGCAGCCACCAGGGCTAGGTAGCCACAGTGACGCCCCATTACTTCCATAACAAAGCACCTCTGATGGCTAGAGGCAGTCGTACCGATAGCATCTACAGCCTCTATGATACGGTGCAGTGCAGTGTCTGTACCTATTGTCATATCTGTGCCGCAGAAGTCATTGTCTATGGACCCAACTATACCGACTATGTTAAGATGGAGGGTTAGCTGCATATCACCTACTGATATGTCACCTGTGTATTGTATACATATAATATACATGATGGTTTTAGGTAAGGAATTTATCTTTTGAGCAGTCGGAGACTTGTTCCACATCCATGAAAATACCAGTCCCTGACTGGGGTTTGAACCCGGGGCCTCTACAACACCTAATCGCCTAGCACAATGAACAGAACATGCTACCAATACACCAGCTCAGCAATCTTAGTAAAAGAAGCTTAACCAGTGAGCAGTAGACATGCTCTGAGCCAACTGCATACAAGGCACCCCTCTTATTATGGCCACCTTGCGCCTTATATAGGGTGTTAGAGGGTTTAGCCAGTTATTTATATATATGATGTTTATAGGCAATGAGTTCATGGATGTGAATCAAGTCTCTGACTGCTCAAAAAACCCCTAATACGACATAATATACAGTACATGTAGGAATGTTACACACTATACACACAAGAACATACATGTACATACATACGATGTGTGTGGAGATACTCACCAGACTGCAACAGCTCGGAGAGTAGGCTAGGCCACTCCTGTTTGAAGAGGTTGGCCCCCGTTAGAGACCCGTCCCCTCCTATACACACAAGGTTACTGATACCACAGCTAACAAGGTTCCTAGCTGCCTTCAGTCTCCCTTCTCTTTCTCTAAACTCCTTACACCTGGCACTACCTATCACAGTACCTCCCTGTCATACGACATAACTATACATTGCATGTATTAGCTAATGCATGTACATACATAACTATACATTACCATCTATTGTATGTATATGCATAACTATACATTACCATCTATTGTATGTATATACATAACTATAAATTACCATCTATTGTATGTATATACATAACTATAAATTACCATCTATTGTATGTATATACATAACTATTACTATACAGCATTATTACACAGCAGGGTTCAAAGCCCTATATATTCAAATCTAACATGGTCGTGTGAATGTAATCTCATACCTTCTCAATAGTTCCTGACACACCAGCCCAGGTGCTCTCTACTATATTGTCTCCTCCATCCACCATACCTTGGTAACCCTGAGTGTAGTAGAGAGGGTAATAGCACATGTCATAATAAGCGGACGTATAACACACCATAGACACAGGATGTGCAAACACACACATATCACAGAGAATATGGCACAACATTGCAAATGCTTGCATGTACAGAGTATATTACACTGAATATAGAACATGGATGCTTAAAGAGCGTGTACTAGAAACCAACTGAGAAATGTTACTATGTACTACTTACTTCCTTGATAGTGTACACCTTACATCCCAAGTACAGTCCCATTCTAACTACAGCTCGTACAGCTGCATTCATACCTTCAACATAGGACAGACATCTAGTTGTGCTTGTAAGTACAGGGATTGAACAGATTAGCTCACGATCACATAACTTGCAGTGCTGTCCCATATGATGATACAATCATTACTTTCTAGATGTAAATGTATCTTTATCAAAAGAATGGGCAAACACAAAAGGTTGAGAGCATGTATGCATACACGATACCTTGAGAGTCACCACCACTAGTAAACACAGCAATAGTCTTCCCGGCATGAGACTGAGGAACTGGAACTACTCCTTCAGTAATCGTTGGCATAATGTCTTGATGAGAAGACATGGTTTTTAACAAGTATTGTGTAAGTCTTCTGTAATTATCACAATGCAATTCATAAGATTATCATAATGCTAAATGTTAATAAATTCATAACTTTCACTTCGTTAGTGGCAGTAGAAATGGTGTTCTTCAACACATTTCCCCTCCTTTTCATAACAAAACATTTCATGTGAATCCCAACATTTGTCGACTTGAATCTCTGAAGACTTTATTAATTCCTTGCTTAAGTTAAAAATTAAAACACAACACATCGTCATGAAACAATTAATTAAATTAATAGTTTTGTTACAATTAAATTTACAAACTATTATTACTAGCATCCAATAATGCACTATGATCTGAAAAAATGTACCGTGATTTTTATCTGACAGCAAATAAAATTATATGATTTAGATTAGCATGACTGGTATAAAATACATGTACAATAATTATAATATAATATAATTATCATTTCGCTGCGATTTTGTTATGAATTTTGCTAGCATGTGCACGTCGTACCGTCAAATTAGCCTAATTATATACATATTTCTATGAAAGCTACTGGAAATTATATTTAATTACAATGATTAACAATGCATACTTATCAATAATAAAGACCCACAGGCTATATCTTTGTTTACAGTTTGCTTAGTACAGAATCTCGGCCGTCTTAAGCGTCTACAACCAGATCTAACCAGACGATTGGTAATTAGAATTGTATTGGAAGGCTTGTGTCCTCCTATTGGACAAACTCTGTTTCCGAACAGCTCCAAACCGGAAACTCAGGGGCTAAAACCCAAACAAAGACAAACAGAAGCGTCAGACGAACTTGTTCCTTTACCAGGGAGAGTAGCAATTTTGGTGGGCTTTGTTCTAACTAACATTAAAACGCCTGATAGGGGTCAACTACAATAACTTAACACACGCGCCAATTATACAAAAAAAAAAACTATGGCTAGAAATCCTTCTTCTAACAGTGCTATTAGAGCTCTTCAATTAGAATTGAAGAAAATCATGGAAGAGCCAGTGGAGGGATTCCGCGTTAAACTAGCTAATGAAGATAATGTTTTTGGCTGGGATGTGGCGATATTTGGTCCCCCAGGGACTTTATATGAAGGAGGCTACTTCAAGGTAACTGTTTCCAGCCACCAACATTTGGCTACTCTTGTGTAGTATTCTAATATATATAATCACTGGCTTGGGCTAGTTAGTGGAATGACTATAACTTATTATTATTACTGGGCTAATTATTTTTTATTATATTATTTATTTATTTGTTATTAGTAATTAGTGTAGTTATTATAATAGGGGGTTGATTGGTAAAAGTGTAGCAGCAGGAACTGTGGTGCAATTAACCATTTCAGCTGGGGGGTTTGGAGGCACTGCTGAAGCCCCCCCAACCCTCCCACTAATTATTATACTATCAATCATGAGGTAATTTAATTTAATTATTATTCTCAATCTTGGCTTAATCTGGTTACTAAATCTAAATTCGACTACTACAAAACATAATTTATAAAATCGCGTATAGGCCTATAAATAAAATGATCATAATGAAATAGTTTTTTTAATGGAATGAAAAATTATATTAATATTTATCTTATATAAGTGATATTTTTCATGCAAGGAAATTTACAGGTATAGCCCTACTGTATTAATATTAATTTATAAGCCTTGGCAAGGCAAGAATGAGATTCTGAGTGGGCATTTGATAATCTATACTGTTGCAACAAGCACAAGTCTAATGAGTTACTTCTTTGTGGAGGCGTTGTGATTGGTTGCTTTTTGTTTAGTGTCACAGGCCTTGGTGCATATATATATTCGTGGAGATATGAATATGGTGGTCGGGTGTTAAGTATCTCAGTTTATCCACAAAGTATTCCAGGGCTTCACTTGTCTTTCTTTTGAGACCGAGTTTCATCCCAACTTGTGTGTTCTTTTGATCATTGATTAGGCTGTCGTCTTTGAAGTAGTTTTTGGTACATAGACAAGTTAACTTGTACACTAAAGCTCGTCGCTCACTTTATTCTGATTTACAACAGATGGTACCAAACTATTAGCAATGGTTTTCGTAAGGATGTACCAAAACAATTAGTAAGCGGACAAGATGCCAGGTTGATAGTGTGTCAGGGGATTATAGAGATGATCACACCAAGGGTAGTAAACTAGGAGTGAGATATAGCTGCTTGGCCTATTAATAGAGGCTGGTCTGTAATACAGTTGTGGGGAGATCTTAGGGCTACCAGTGATTGAGTATGCATGGTATTCAAGCTGGGTAGAGTAGACAGTCACGAGGGAAGGGAAATATAGGCCTACCGTATGTAGTGTATCAATGGGCTGTGATACAGCAGCATGTATAACTACTTACTGAATGTATTACATGGTAATGCTGCTCAAGTGCGGTCATTAATCTGGTCATGTGTTGTGACAAGCTGTTCCATTAGTACTACTATGGGGAGATAATTCCAAGAGTGTCATGTGGCTACGGCCCACTCTATGCACTAGTCCAGCAGCTCTGGGGGTTCTGTATTCAGTCATGTAGTACTAGCATCAGCTGATACTATTGTTAGATTACCTTTAGTTCAAGTGGCTGAGCACTGTTCCCTTGGTAACAGCACTGCTGTCATGATAGTAGTTAGTAGTGATTAAATCAGTGAATATAATATATACTACTGAGTGGAGAATCAGTCTGCAGTCGCTCCACTAATCAATGAATCATATCTTAGTTATATTATGGCCTGAATAATGACTGTGCACTCTGTGTACACATACACAGCTGACTATTGTAAACACAGTGTATATGCTGCACTAATATTCTGTCTATTGTACATCACAGCCTCCCTTCTTTGTTCTCTCCTTCATATTCTCAACCTAAATATGTCATACCATCTTGTTATGCAGGCAGCGATGAAGTTCCCTACTGACTATCCATACTCACCCCCTACAGTCAAGTTTCTAACTAAGATGTGGCACCCTAATGTGTATGAAAACGGGGACGTATGTATATCCATCTTACACCCCCCTACTGAGGACCCACAAAGTGGTGAGAAACCATCAGAAAGGTGGAACCCTACACAGAATGTCAGGTAAGGGTAGACATGGGCTCTAGGTTCTCTGTGCTATGGTAGTAGTATGTGCTGCTGGTGCTGCTGTTAGCTACATGTATGACTCATTGGGTAGGCTGGTTGTCGTGATTTATTCAGCACTTCTTACTAAATCATGATGATATAGCTAGTAGACCATGTGTGTATATGTGTGGGTAACAGCAACTAACATAACTATATTATAATATACTCAGCTGCTACAAGCTAAACATTATATATGTACATGTATATACACTAATTGTAAGGTTAAACACTCCCTTGTGAATAGACACAGAAAGCACTCACAAAGTGTAGTGTGTGGATAGAGTAGTAGTATAAGGGATTGGGATTGTAGCTGGTGAGACCCACTAAGTGGACACATGTGGTTGATAGTGTGGTGGTATAGGTAATGGTTGATAGTGTGATGGTATAGGTCGTGGTTGATAGTGTGGTGATATAGGTAAGGGTGTAGTAACCAAGTACTTGGGACTATAAATAACTGGAGACTGCTACACTCCTAATAACTTATTCAGTATGTATGTAATTACAATAATATTAGTATTTATTGGTGAGTTAGTTCATACTAAGGGTAGATAAATGTAGTAGATAGTGTGAGTGTTTATATTACACAATACAATGACTAGTACACATATATACTACATATATACTACTAGGTAGTGATATAATATTATGTACATGTTGGGTGAATTTGATTTGACCTGATGGATTAAGTTGATTGTATAGGTAAATAAATTACATCACTCAGTCAAACCAGGCTGGATAAACATCTTATGTAATACAGCATTGTAAAGTATATACAGTGTATAACAACTGGGTTATTGGCATAGCATACACTAATGTAGTACAGCACATTGTTTGTCTCTAAAAGTGAAAACAAATGGAAGTAAATAAAAATAAATTTCTTATTTGACCTCTGGGCAGCTGATGGATATAGGAAACACATGTCTTATCTAGTGTAAACTGGTACCTTGTCAGCCACTAGCAATACAGTGTGATAGATGTAGGTAGTGGAGGCAGCTGGACTATATACTCTACTACTTAAAGTAGATGTGAGATGGACTAGTTGCTAGTTCAGTGCTATACTTACTTAGAAATACTCCTGATAATTTGAAAACCATAAATTTAGCTGTTAATATGTTACATTAATTACCTAGCTGGAGTTTATCTTCATCAATCCTTAATGTTATGACGTAGTCTTCCCTTATAGAATAGCTAATAGAACTACCTTATACTTTATGGAAAGCCCTGCTTAAACCAACATGGTAAAGTAAATACTGTAGACGTTTACTTGCCCTCCTATACTCCCTCTGGTGACCCTGCAGTGTCCACTCCATAAATGGCGGATTGCTGTGCAGTGATAACAATGGAGTCGTCTCACCTTGAGATTGTTTGTAGTTGTTGGTGAGTGTGTGAATCCCAGTGTGATATTTGACATGTATATTATAGGACTATATTACTCAGTATTATCTCCCTCCTCAATGAACCAAATACCTTCTCACCTGCTAATGTGGATGCATCAGTTATGTACAGAAGATGGAAAGACTCCAAGGGAAAGGATAAAGAATATGAGAATATCATCAAGTGAGTAGTAGTTAGTACATGCGGTAATGGTGGTTGTAGTAGTAGTAGCAGTAGCAGTAGTAGTAGTAGCAGTAGTTAGTACATGCAGTAATGGTGGTAGTAGTAGTAGTAGTAACAGTAGTAGTTAGTACATGGCTGTAGTAGCATGATTGTCTATTTTATAAAGTGAGTAACTTGGAACACTACATTGTACATTACTGCAGTGCTGCTGTGTTGTACTATTGTCAATAGGTGGTGGGCATAATACCAATGGACTGGCTGGTTAACCCCTTCTATTGCATAACATGCTCCTATAAATAATAATAATACTAAAATATAATGCTTGACTCTACAGAAAGCAAGTGTCACAAACCTATGCAGATGCTGAGAGTGATGGAGTTGTTGTACCTCGTACATTAGAGGAATACTGTGTGAAGGGAAAACCCAGGGATAGGGATGATAGTGCTGAAATAGCTGACTTTTATGACGATGATGATGATTATTTGGATGATTATGACGATGATGACTGTATATATGAAAGTGATGACAATGATAGTGGAAATGAGGAGTCGTGACCCCATGAAATTCACCTTGATCATCGTTAAACCACTTCAGCAGCCATTGAAAGAAAGAAGCTTGTATTCACATGCAGCAGACCACAATTGGTGCTGAAGACATTAAAACGAAGACATTGTATTTGTAGTGCTACTTTGTTATACTAACTAATAGAGTTGCACTGTTTATTTTACTAAGTTGTTAGCTGCTGAAAAAACTGTTATCTATTTTAATAGTATTTATTTTATCTATGTATATTAGTATTGGCTGGGAAACTGTACATGACCAGTTACTTTGACCAGAGTAGTATCACAGAAGTCTCGTGTGCTGCTCTGAATGTTTCCTCACACTTAGTTAGTAGTTAGTATAATGTATCTCTTATTCCCTCACAATATTATGTTCCCTTCAATAAATGCTATCAACTATTTACATGTATATTGGTCAGTGTTACTGTTTCCATTTAACTTCATGCATTACATTATATGAGGAGCTATTATATTTCTGTTGTAGATGTGTCATATTATCAATACAAGTCAGCATAAAGTATAAAATTCAACTGTTTTATTACATTTCTATACTATTTACATAACTTTGTACAACAACAGTCTTTGGTTATAACTCGAAGTTGCCCACTCTCATTTTAAGACAGCATAATGAGTGAGGACAACTCCAATTTGTCATCAGTGGGTATTAATAGGTATGCGATCATACCAGTGTCAAATGAGTTATAATATGTGCATGAGGGCTGCGTATAATAACCTACTGGTTGGCTGATCACTTTATGTAACAGGCCAAGTTGATGAGGTTGGTCAAGTGGTAATACAACTATGTACACCAAAGTGCAGCATTATTAGTACAATTATTCCTGCTGTGAACATTGTGGAGTTATCTTCTCCAATTTCCGTATCTATTCTGACTGCGTTGCATATCAGCCTGAGTAATATACCTTTGCTGATTTAGTAGCCTCTGTCTCCTTTCATCGAATGGTATATGGTGCTCCGGGTGGTTTACAGGCACCCCTCCTCTGAAGCTGGTAGGTGGACTTTCAAAGCTGACAAACTGTGGCTCATACTCTCTGTTGTCTGTGGACCTATAGCCTTGTATCCGAGGAGCAGCGGGTGGGTTCACAGAGTATGGACTCTGTCTGTGAGTAGTGTGGTAAGAACTGCTGCTATGTCCTTGTGCTACGTAACCAGAATATGGATTCTGATTGTGGCCATGAGAGTGGTGAGACTGTCTATGGTGATTGTAAGAGCCAGCTGATGACTGCTGACCGCTCTGCCTTGTTTGATTTCTATTGCCAGCGTGCTTGCTCCCAGTCCTAAAGTCAATATTGAGGAGTCTACCGTGCAATCTAGTATCACAGAATAGTTCCTTTGCATACGGAGCTGATACAGAGTGTTTGTATGTAATAAACGCCATGTTCTTGTTCTGAGGAATAGCTACCTTCTCCAGTGGTCCAGCCTGAAATGCAATTGCCTCAAAATAGAAAAGTATAAAATACGAATTACAAACCTAGATAAACTATTAACATGTGCAACTCATGCTTTCCTAAAACCCCACCCACGACACACTACATGCTAGACAACAGGCTACACCATAGTAACACTACATGCTAGACAACAGGCTACACCATAGTAATACTACATGCTAGGCCACAGGCTACACCATAGCAACAAACTATTAATGACAATGTTATGACTACAACTAATCCAATTAAACTCGTATACTTTGATGAATTTGAAATTGAGGGTTTCCTACCTGCTTACAATACATTATTCTCATTATTAGCTATTTACAGAACTATTACTGCGTTACGTTTGCAATTACCATTATTTATGCCCAAATTGATACAAGCTTACTAAAATGGTGTTTTCTGTCCAAGTAAGGCATGTAATGCCGAGTTTGCATTGGGATATGAGGGTTGCTCTTCCAAAGTTAATTGCTAGCCATTTCTTTACATTGAAACAAATTTTTCATTTCTTAATCCATTCGTATACAGCATAGTTTGAAACACTTTTGCATCCTCAGTGACATTTAGTTTGGTAAAGTCGAGTGTCGTAAGCATAGAGGCTCATTTTGCATGACAACTAACTAGTCTCAGTGGCCATTAATATAAATTGTATAGCAGAGCAATTAATTATGATATAATTGTTATTTAATATTGTAGCCTATATCAATACTATATGGGATTAAATATAGGCCCTAATGCCTAATACAAATTTTATTGTATAATAATAATAATAATAATAATATAATAAATGGCAATTAATTTTAATAATATAGTTAATATAAACAAATATAAACCTATTAAAAATAAAAATTAAAAATATGAACCAAAATTGCATGTTAATCTAATGATACATAAAATTACTAATGTTTTATTTTTACCTGCAACCTGTAAGTATATATCATTACCATACCTAACCATTACCATACCAGGGAGATACTTTACCTGTAAAAACAGTTCGTACAGTTCATCTTCTGTGGTTTTGTCCGGAATACTTCTCAAAAAAAGTACCCTATTTACTTCTGCTTCTTGGTCATCTTCATCATTGACATTGTTATCATGCCTACTACTACCAGCCATCACGGTGGTATATATTATATTTAGTAGAAAACTGAGTTTTATCACTTAGACTGCAGAGATTGAAGCAAAGTTGTATATATATTATTATTATAATAATTATTATTAATTATATACAATACTATAGGAACTTTGATTGAAGGAGAAAAATGAAGAACCGTAACCGGAAACTCAATTGTAGCCCAGTTTCCAAATTTTCTACAGAGTCCGAATCATAGAATTATTTTCTCTCCGGAGGAGAAGATAACTCAATAATCGCTCAGCACCTACTGAAACAGCGCATCGAAGTGGGCTTTGCCGAGTGAAGATAACTCTATAGTTATAACTCGATGGGCTCAGCCAGAGCCATTGAGTACTCAATGGCTCTGGGCTCAGCCAAAGCCCTACAAAACCATTTGGGCTCTCCATACACACACATATGCAAATTGGTACATACTATGATGATGGTAAGTATGCTATGTATCATTCTATACACTGACGCGAAGACATAAATGGGTTTTTTAAACAGAGGGAACAGCTCTATAACTTTTGAGTCCTCTCACCAATGTGCTAGCAGTAAGAACCCTAGAGTTATCCTCTCAACAATGTGCTAGCAATAAGAACCATAGAGTTATCCTCTCACCAATGTGCTAGCAGTAAGAACCATAGTTATCCTCTCACCAATGTGCTAGCAGTAAGAACCATAGTTATCTTCTCTATGCTCTGAACTACAATCCTAGTGTAGCTCATCAATGGAGCTGCTCTAATCTGTCATTGAGAACAAATTCAGTAAAATCAAATCAACAACATTTCAGAGTTCAGACTAGAGTCAGTATTTCTTCAATTATTGTGAAAGAATACAGATGAGTTTGTACAATGGAAGGAAGGCGCTGATTTATAACTATATTGTAGTCTTGTGTCCTTGAAACTCATTAGAACAACAGGAAACTATTGCTGTGTGTCAAGGGTTTATCTGCACAGACACCACCTGCTGCAAATCATAGTAAACACAAACTTTCGATAAAACTGAAGAATTTGCAATATTGTTTATTTAATTATTATAATACAAAATGAGGACAGAGCACTATTTATTTACAAAAGTTCTAGTTGATAAGAACAGATTTAAATTTAAATGATGCCTAGGCATGTAATAGCGAATAAATATTAGTAGAAATAGCTAGCCATCAGACTGTCATTATGGAGCAATTTTCATAAATAGGCCTTACATGTAATATATTAAATACTAATTTAGTTATATTAACAATAAATGTAGCTATTTAACAATATTTAATATTGCAGCTGCATATACTTCATAACCAGCTTCACCACTCTGAGGAATTGTTACATCACTATGTTCAGCTGTCACATCTCTTGCAATAGCTGATAAGTGCTGGTATCTAGGAGACAGGACATTGCATAACGTCATCTTCCTCATCAGAGCTGTCATCTTCTTCTTCACCAGCTTCCCTCCTCTATAGGCACATGCAGTTGTATACCACTTACACAATATAATAGCCTTTCATGTGTAGAATTTATATCAACCTTAGAGCTTGCATCTAATAGCTATAGCACTTACATCTAACAGCTATAGCATTTGTATCAACGGTTATAGCACTATTGACAGTTATAGCGCTGCTATCTGACAGTTATAGCACTACTATCTAACAGCAATAGTACTACTATCTGACAGTTATAGCACGGCTGTCTAACAGCAATAGTACTACTATCTGGCAGTTATAGCATCGGTATCAACAGTTATAGCATTACTATCTGACAGTTATAACACTAATATCTGACAGTTATAGCACTAATATTTGACAGTTACAGTACTACTATCTAACAGTTATAGCACTGCTATTTGACAGTTATAGCACTAATATCTAACAGTTATAGCACTAATATCTAACAGTTATAGCACTGATATAACTTAAATGCACTCACCAATCTTTGGAGGTGTATGCGTCTCATTGCTGCCAGAAAAAAGGGACGGTCTACCGAGTCAAAGAACACATTCGAATTGAAAGAAGATCTTTTGCCAACGTTACGTCGCATTAGCTACAAGTTAATCACAGCACGATGTACATGTATATACTACAATAAAACACTTTGCATTGTTATATTGGTATATTATGCTTAGTGCTAGGTAAG
The DNA here is from genome assembly GCA_935421135.1 of Bugulina stolonifera. NCBI lineage: Eukaryota > Metazoa > Bryozoa > Gymnolaemata > Cheilostomatida > Bugulidae > Bugulina > Bugulina stolonifera. The sequence goes on from OW285187.1 coordinate 36,207,996, forward strand.
AAGAACCAATAGGAAGTGAGTGGTACAGCAATACACAAGGCGTTACCTTTTTGTATTTAGCCATCGAAGAGGCTTTCTTTCCCATTGGCATGAATACTTTAATACTGTCATCCAGCCCACTAATTGCCAAGTAAGGGAGATGTGGGTGTGGTTCCAGAACATTAACCACACCCCCTTCATCACCTAAAATTCAGCAAGTAAGTGACACGTGTTGTGAGTGACATTATATCATTTCACCAGAAATACAGTGGAGTGCCAGACATGGAGATATCAGTATTAAATGCAAACAATACATTGAGACAGAAAGGCCCTCCACAGTACAAACACATGCAATGTCCACTCACCAATACGAATCTGAAGAGGTTCGGATGACAGTTTATCCCATATGAAGACATGACCACAGTCACTACCACTCACAATATATTCACTCCTTGGACCGTAGAAGTTGACCCCCTTGACTGTAGAGCTGTTCCTGTGTCCGGTGTAGGAAGAGATAAAGGCATCATCCACCGGAACCTCATTGTTGAAGAGGTAGATATCATCATCATTGTATGTACCCAGTATCTCTATAAATAGTAGTAACAGTAAGATATTCTATTAATTGATAAACAGGAAGTGATGTGATGCATGATATAATACCGCAGAGACTCTCAAATCTTAACCAGAAGTAGAGAGTGAAGTTATCCTCCCTTACCTGAACCATTGCAGTTATATACAGCACACGTGACGTCACGCTGTCCGGAGTTGTCCTCAGCAAACGATGGAGGAACGAGTTTCTTTATTGCAGTGTCGGCACGTTCTTCGGAGCTGATGTATCTCTTATCATACACTCTGTGTAACACATTGGATAATATACAGGAGTATACGTATAGTGTAACATGTATAATATACAGATGTATACGTATGGTATAACACGTATAATATACAGGTGTATACGTATAGTACAACACGTATAATATACAGATGTATACGTATAGTGTAACATGTATAATATACAGGTGTATATGTATGTATACGTATAGTATGGTATAATGTATGTATGTATACGCATAGTACGGTATAATGTATATATGTATACGTATAGTACGGCATAATGTACGTATGTATACGTATAGTATGATATAATGTATGTATGTATACGTATAGTATGATATAATGTATGTATGTATACGTATAGTATGGTATAATGTACGTATGTATACGTATAGTATGGTATAATGTACGTATGTATACGTATAGTATGGTATGTAGATGTACCTGATAAAGTGGTCTCTACCACTCACTATAAACTCAAAAGGTTTGCTGGGATTCTTGTCAATGGAATATAGAGCTACCTTTCTCCTCTCCTCAAACACCTGCACCAACCTGCAACACACATAGATGAAGGTTATCCGCCATGGTATATGATAGCATATACACCATGGTTTATAACAATAACATGATATATGGCAGTGTATAGGACAGCATATGTGACATGGTATATGATAGTATATATGACAAGGTATATTTTATATATATATACTACCAACCTCTTTGGTTTCTTAACCCGAAGATCCATCTGGAAAACTACGCCATCTTCACCAGCACTAAGTAGACAGTGCTCTGGGTCCTTCTCAACAGCTAGCTGTAGATAAACACAAGTACACTACACATCTACTCGAATATCTAATGGAGTGGGAAAAAGTGAACATTTGACAACTCTGCACTATCATGTACCATGTCATATGCACTATCATATATACCTTATCATGTATACTATCATATACCACGTCATATACACTATCATGTACCATGACATATATACTATCATATACCACGACATATATTTTATTGTATAGTTGGTAGCGAACCTTATGGGCGGAGCCAGAGTGCAGACCAATCCGTTTCGTCTCCCTGCATGAACCGGTAACCGAAAGCTCAGCTAACCTCACCTGTCCATCCCTAGCACATGTTACTACCTGACTGTCATTTGAATGTGGCATGAACTTGCTCTACAACACATAACGTCATGCACGATAGAATACACCATGTGATGTACTAACACGATAGAATACACCATGTGATGTACTAACACGATAGAATACACCATGTGATGTACTAACACGATAGAATACACCATGTGATGTACTAACACGATAGAATACACCATGTGATGTACTAACACGATAGAATACACCATGTGATGTACTAACACGATAGAATACACCATGTGATGTACTAACACGATAGAATACACCATGTGATGTACTAACACGATAGAATACACCATGTGATGTACTAACACGATAGAATACACCATGTGATGTACTAACACAATAGAATACACCATGTGATGTACTAACACGATAGAATACACCATGTGATGTACTAACACGATAGAATACACCATGTGATGTACTAACACGATAGAATACACCATGTGATGTACTAACACGATAGAATACACCATGTGATGTACTAACACGATAGAATACACCATGTGATGTACTAACACTATTGTACACCTACTTATTAAATCATAAGCCAGATAAACAAGAGTTTACACTAAAGTAACTATCAACTCACCTGGAATACATTAGACGTGTGACCAGAGTTGAAAGTTATGTAAGGGGTGTAGCTGTGCATGTCCCATATAATAACCTTTAGATCATCTGAACCACTGGCTAAATATGTTCCTGCAAATGTAACCACTTACGTTAAACATTATGAAAGCAAGAGCCAATCACCAAACAGAACACTATAATTCCTTTCACATATCCAGGGCTCTTACAAAACTATCCACTCATGCTATATCTTGGGCTAAGCCATATTCTCAAAGCTGTCGGTCACTGAATGTTACCATACAACCCATACACTTTGTTATCATGGAGAGCACAGTCTTGGGAGCTCATCCACATGAACTAAACATGGTCATTCCTTTAAACCAACCAGGAAACAGAATAGAGCCATCCTATTATCACACACCTGATTGGTTAAAGTTGAGTGCGTTGACACATCCACCATGGGAGTCCAGCGTACCAATGCATCTCATTTTCTTCACAAAATTAAGATTACCTCTCAGATCCTTTGTGTATAAGAGATGGTTGCGTTGACGTCCAAAGTCACCGAGTTGTCTGCAACAGGAAATAGTGACCTATATGCTAAACATTGGCCTACCTACCCACTCTCTGAGGTCTACCAAGTTTATAAAACACCAAGCCTATGAGCAACACTAAAGTCACCAACCTGGATTGTGTGCGTGAGAGTATACTGTGTACAACCTTGACCTTTGGTTCTACGGTGACCTGTTCGCCTTCATCCTCAGAGGAGTCAGCAGTTGTCTCCTCCGTATTGCTGGCATGAGAAGAAATGGAGGAAGAGCGACTACCAGTAACCAGCCACTGATGAGCAGTGGTGGAGAACCTACTTGGCTGGCTGCTGTATCCACCGATGACATCATCATCATCTGATGAGTCAGAGTCACTGTCCACTTCCTCCCCAGAGCTAACAACAAACCAAAACCAAATAGCATGCACAATATACAACATAAGTCTACACACATGCATAACCTATATAACTAAATAACATGCACAATATACATGTAAGTCTACACACATGCATAATCTATATTGAAAAATAAATAATCGAGGATATTGTTTGCATGTCACACACCTGGATGTTAAAGGCACACCCCGTTGATAAATAGGGATATTTTGCTCATTGTCAGAGTCGAGAGGATCTGAAGGGTTGTTGACCTGATAGTAGCCTGCAGTGTCACTATCGTCCGAGTCCAACTGTTCAGTGGGCATCAAGTTCCTTCCTGTCCCACTATCACACAGTGTCGGCTCATTGTCCTCACCATGCTCCATCTCCCTACTCTCTTCCATCTCTGAGCTACAGGTTGTATAACCTGTCTCAGAGCTAATATTTACAGCCTTCTCTTGCCCCATACTAGTATCACTTAAGTCACTGCTATTTGGTGAATCCTTACTTTGCCCCATACTGGCATCCCCAAGGCCATTGCTGTGTGGTGACCTCTTAGTATCTTCCATCTCTGTGCTGTGTGTTATATTACTGGACATTCCTGCAAATACCGAGTTTGCATTTACATTGCTTGCTCCAAACTTGCAGTAATGCGACAATGCATAAACTAAAATATGTTGGCTAAAAAATTTTCATCAGACTTTCACCAAAAAATCTGTAATTTCTGTGTGCTAGCTCACCCTCATTTTCCTTGGGAAGTTGTACGTGTACCATAACTTCATTTATATTGACATCTGAGGCAAAGTGCTCATTGACATCTGAGGGAAAGTGCTCACTATTTTTAGTTGATCTATTCTCACATTTAACATCGTCCGGTGGAGTCCCATCTTCTAGCTCCATAATCCGCCTTTCAATCACAGCTAAAAGTATTTAGCCAGCATCACATATGATAAGAAAAAGCCATTGAGTGATAACTGGATGGGCTATATTTCATGTCACTCACTGCATAGCTTAGCCACTACAAAAGATCTAACTCTAACTTCACAGGATGCGAGTTTGGACAACAAGGGTGCACATATAGGCCAAGGCTAGACACCAGTGCAAGCTTGGATGCTATATTAAGTAGATTAATAATTTTGTAAATGTTATTAATACAATGTAATTAAGAACTTATTCTAATTTTGTTATTTCTATTATTGAATTTTAATATCAATATATAATTTATTTGTTATTAAATTATTTTATTTTACAATAATCTATTCACATCGTATATTTATATTAACTATTTTGTTTAATCACGTGATTGATATTATAATTATAATTATTTATAGGAATGAAAAAGGTACAATAACAATCAATACTACATACATAGAAACATGATAATATTAACCTGATAGTACAAGAAAAAGATAAACTGGAGCATAAACTACATAAACTAAACGCTGATGAGTAATTGTAACATAACATTCAGATTGCCCTATCTGAGATTACTCGATTGGCAGATACTCATACTGATCTGGCATAACCGTACGATTATGATTATCGATACTCTGGTTGAGTCAATCGACTATTGTACTTACCTTATTCAATACTCAATAAACTGGCGGCCAAATGATCTTAATTTATTTAAGTAATATAGAAAAGTCAAGTCAAGTGCACTGTGTAGTCACCGCGTATGGAACCAGAACGAGAAGCAAAGATATCTCTGGTAATGGTAGAAGGCAAAGATGGTCTTTAGAGAGTGACCGTCGTTTACAGAAACATGTTGGTAGTTTGTTTTTATTTCGGAACCACAAAATGCAATTGAAGTTTATTTTTATTTTCAAAATTAGCTGTCAGAGTTCTGTTGAATACACAATTAATTTATGGTTTGGTACTAATTATTTAGCTAAATGTAATCACTATGCACAAAAACAATAATCCATAAAGATATCTTAGCATTGTAAATTTTAACAGAATATGTGTAGTTGGATCATCTCTTTGCTTTCGCTTTAATAACCGGAAAAGGTGTGTCTGGTCTATAGCTTGGTATCTATTGTTTCTTTGGAAGTATATTACTGGATCGCGTATTTTACACCCTATATAAAAGCTAAAAATATTTTTGACACCACACCAGTGATCTTTCGCCAAAGATAGTGTCCTTCCACTATCTTTGCTTTCGCTTCTACTTTTATTTTGCTCACTTTGACTTCCCTTGTAATAGTTGAACATACATGTACATTTCGTTTAGATTTGGAAAAAATAACTGTTGTTGTATGAAATAATGTCAGCTTACCTCTACACAAATGCAGTTCCACATTCCACAGTTTACAGTCACTTTAAACTGCTTAATGAGCTCAAATCCAATGTAAGTCCTATTGATTGACTGTTGGCTCAGTAGAGCATCGTATGAGATTGAGTCTGAGTATCGAGTACAAAGTATTAGTATTAGATATTTGCATTACAATAAGTTATTGTACAAGAGTCAGGACTATCACTCTTCCTGGGAGAGAGACTGATACTGTTAGCATAGTCAAGTCATATGATTATCAAATGATAGTGAAGTGATAGTAAGTAGTAACATGGAATAGATTAGTTATAGTAACTGTATAGCCAGTGTAAGCGTTGTGTAGTCCTATTGGTTGTTGTGCCCGACTGGGTAGCTTAGCTTAAGCGCAACCGTATAACATACAGGCCAGAATGTGGGGGAGAGGGAGTCAGAACTATCTGACCAAGTAAGAGGGGGGTAAAGGCAAAGAAAGAGGGGCAGATCGAACCCGGGCAGAACTGTAAGCACACATCGAAGACACAGGGCCTTGAAGGTAGCCATTGGAATCCTCAGAGTTGGTGCAAGATCTAGCAGTGTGTGGTTGGCTCCTATAGTTAGATAGACTAGCAGAAGTCAAACACTACAGCCATGGGGAGGAGTTGGACTGCTGGCTCCTAGTACTAGTCATAGACTGTACTTGGGAAGACTCAAGGCCAGGGATGAGTGCCTGATACCCTACTGTTTGCAGTAAACAGTAATATGCTTTATTGAGCAACAGCCCTCAGACAACTGAATTCTGAAGGCAAAATCGAGCTACTGTACATTTTATATACTATATCTTAGGCCTGCACGGTGTTTCGGTTTCAAACGATGTAAACGGTGTGTGAACCCTCGGTGTTACACATCGGCAAATTTTTTATGCACCGAATCGTACCGGCACCGTGCCCAAACGATATATCGATGGTTCGGTGTAGTTCGATGTTATCAAACCGGATCGCTATGCCAGTAGTCATTCAATATTCATGCGGTCTAATATCACGTGCTCTTGTTTACCTCACTTCAAACTAGGTTGCATACCTTCGCTTATCCGTTTCTACATTTACTGCCATCGTGGCTGTGATTGATTATCAATGTCGTGGAGGTAATAATAATTATTATATTATAATAAATTGTACGTAACTTAGCAGATTCTGCGTATATTGTATTCTATCGTTTGCATATGATTGCTTTGTTCATGAATAGTGTGCTGTTATAGAATAGTAGTATACGATCGAACATAAGATAACGGATTTTTATAATATTTATATTATATAATTAAATTTAAACATACATACCATTGGATTAATTATTTCTATTATAATTAATCTACTACTAATGTTTAAATTTGATTATAATCGCTTGTAACTAAGAATAGCTACAATGCTTATAATAGTTAATCATTATTGATTATGGCTTTTTAATTTAAAATCGTTGTGTAGTTATGCTTTTGGTAAGTACCAGCTCTTTATTTATTTAAAATAAGCTAATACTAATGCTCAATCAATATTTTGTAGGTAGAATTCATCGGACTGAGCCATCGTAATATCCAATCTGAAGATAAATCTGCTAGGCTCAATCGGTGGACACACTGAATTACACCAAATCAGCAATCTGAATCTATCAAGAAAGCTTGCAAGAAAGATTTCCTACATTATCATTACATCATATGCAACTATGCTAGCGTTTCTTCTTTCTCTTGTGATATGAAGTTAGCCCATGTAATTTTAAATTTGTTATCTTTTTATGTCAATGGTACGAGTGTGGTGGAAACTATGTTTGCTGTTTTTCTTCTGTAATTTGGTCACAATCAGTAATAAATCTAATAAATTATATGTAGTCGGTTGGGTGTGTGTCCAGCCTCATGTTTTTATATTTAATATATTTATTAAAATTATATAAAATAGGTGAAGTAAGACCCAATGCAACTTAAGACTCACTAGACTACATGGGCAAATACAAAATCTTGGAGTAGGAGTAAGCACTGATTACTTTCATTAACCCAATAGCCACTTAAATAAAAATAATATACATATACTATGTTTTAATGAAGCCCTGTCTGCCTGCCATATCTGAAAATAAAAACAATGATTGGCATGAACTCATGTTGCAAGAAAGTGTTGAGGATTTTTGTTCCCTTGTATTGAACGATCATGGTGGGACAACTCTATTAGACAAACTAGCTCCTGGACCGGTTCGATCCGGTATATCGAACCAATGTTGACACCGTCTAACATCGATTGAGACCAGGACCAAGGGGTCCGGTGCGGTTCGGTATATCGATCCAAATTTGGCATCGGTTGACACCGAATGAGACCAGGCACAAGAGAACCGGTGTCAACCGGTGTTTGATTACCACCACCCCAAAAACCGAATATCAGTGGGGAGGCAACACCGGTGCAGGCCTACTATATCTGGTACCGGTCCGAGGGCAAAAGGTTACTCAGGTCAGTGTCGGACCAAAAAGGGTCTGTGTTACAGTCAGTACAAAAAGACTCGGTTAACCAGTATAAGAGGTCAAAAAGGGGACAAAGTAATGCACTAAATATACAGTAATTCCAGGACTACATGTATGTATGTGATGATTGTTAGACATTTATAAGGATGATACAGTAAAAAGAATGCAGTATGTATCTAATGTCAATGTATGTGATTTACATATTTATACAAGCAAGTATTTGAAACATGCATTACATGGGCACAAGCATCGAGCATGTAAAATTTGGTCTCAACTCAACTAAGAACAGCTCTTAGAACCCATCACAAACCTTATCAGATAAAGTAGTTCACTCAATAAGAGATTGTAATTCGCTGGCTATGTACAAATGTAGAACGGCTCACTGGTCAGGTCCCAGTGCTAGCCTACTACTTTAGTTTTTGTAATTATAGGGAAATCATCTTCCTAGATAGCTTCATGTAAAACTGAAATTCGCTGTGTATTTCTCTCTGTATAACTGAGTAAAGACGAAGGAGCAGCCGTGGCTTAGGGGTTAGAATGCTGAGCTTTCATGCTGAAGGTTTCAGGTTCGAATCCCGGTCACGGTGGTGTTAGGAAGAGCATCCAGCTACAATTACTCCTGTGCCTCATATAAAAGTCCTTGGGGTCATGCAAGCCAGCATGGCTTCAAGGCAACTCCTCTACCCCTGCCAAAGAAGGCCATGTTATCTGGGCCTTTCTCACAGGGAGTTGGCTAGCACTGGCACCTGGCAGTGCAAGCTGCAAGGGGCTGGTCACGCCGAGGAGTATAAGCCGGTGAGTTATAGCTGAGTAAAGACAGTAGGTGGGTTACATATGATTGTGTAAAATATCTTCCCACTGCTTTCAGCTCCGATCAAAAAGAAGTTGCTAAAGCACAAGTATTCTTCCATATTTTCTCTGTTGCACATAATTTTGTTATCTTCCAGCATGTTGGATAATAATGCACTATAGCAAGTTCTTCTTTCTGTTTTAGAGTTTCTCTGATTTGGTAACTATATGCTGCTCACAGATGAAGAAAGTAAGTTCATATATAAGTATAATATTAGAAGATGAGTGTCATAGTGAAATCACAGACTCACAAAATACACCACGTGGCAATATTGCTGGCGATTTCTGCGGCTGCATCAAACTCCATTGTGGTGCTAAAACCACTGCACAGAAACTTTGCTAAATCTGATGTAAGTTTCCCTTAATTTTGCATTCATATTAATACTCCTATATCAATACCATTTATTCCTTAGACCGAGAAGATGGCACTGTTTGAGTCTATAGCAATGAGAAATGGTGCAGAGGTTAAACGAATACAGACCGCTTGTCATGCACTTGACTCTGTCCTCAATGGTAGGTGTGACTCATGACCTACATACTTGACCTAGTTTACTATTTACTCTGATGACATTGAGTGAAACTTTACTTTTACAGGGTTATGTAAGCTGTTGGTTTTCGTTATTTTGCTTTGATAAAATATAAAATATGAAACATACTAACCACAACTACCATTATTACATAGATGTATCGGTAGGCATGTGTTTAATTTGTCCTAGTACATTGTAGCCATGGTAGAGAAGTCACTCTCCACACCTCACATAACACAGGACCTGACCAACCTTGGGCTTTTGGCAGATAAAACCGATATTGTAGCTAAATGTGTAAGTGTAATATACTAGTATGTAAGTATGTACATGTACGCATACATGTGAACACTAGTATGTAAATATATACACTGCACGTACATGAAAATACATATATGCTATTATGTCAGTTTGATGATATACAATAATTGTATGGTTTTTATTCCTTATATTATTTCGATGCTAATTCTAGGACTAGTATCAAAATACGAGGAATTACTGTATATCATTAAACATCAACGTCTTCCAATAGTATGTAAGTAAGTAAGTAGTGTGTCCATACAATATCCATCTTACACAGATGATAATATACTAGTTCAGGTGATAGGTAAATACATGAACAGCAAAGTGCTCTATCAAAACAAGTTCAGAATATGCTAGGCAAAGTAAAATCGTTTTCTTTGCTAATCTATTAATATTACTGGGTACTGACTACTGAATTTACTGATTATAGTATAGTAAAGCTGAACTGTCTCAATGGACACCCTATCTTACATGTACATTGTTTTCAAGTTGAATCTTCTTTATTGGTAGTGCTCATCTCTGATTGGTTCAGCTGAAGAGAATCTGTCACCTATCGATCACATCTCCACCAATCAGCTTGTAGACATGGAATGGAAGTTTGGAGGTAAATATAGCCATGTAGACCATGTTGTGTATTATACTGTGCGGTATTTTATATGAGTAAGTACATGTATGCATGTACTCATATATATGAATATAATATATTCATATATATGAGTACATGCATACATGTACTGGCAGTAGTCACTGTGTAGGTATATTCATATATATCTACACAGTGACTACTACCAGTATATGTATGCATGTAGTCATATATGAATATATCTATACAGTGACCGCTGCCAGTACATGTATGCATGTAGTCATATATGAATATATCTATACAGTGACCGCTGCCAGTACATGTATGCATGTAGTCATATATGAATATATCTATACAGTGACCGCTGCCAGTACATGTATGCATGTAGTCATATATGAATATATCTATACAGTGACCGCTGCCAGTACATGTATGCATGTAGTCATATATGAATATATCTATACAGTGACCGCTGCCAGTATATGTATGCATGTAGTCATATATGAATATATCTATACAGTGACCGCTGCCAGCAGTGAACTGGATAAAGTAGGTTCAACATTCCTTCAGCTTCAACTTAAAGTGTCCAATCAGAGTGGAGCTTTGGAATCTATTAATATGGGTAAGTATGTAGTAAGTAATAAGCATATACAGTGGAACTTGCTTAATTCAACCTTGGATAATTCAAAAACTTGGTTAGTTCAAACTGTTAGCCTTGGTCCCTGATGAACACTATATAAATGGCTTCAAATAATTCAAACTTACTATCTGTAATTCAAACTTCACACGGCTTAGGCTCACACTATAGTCAATGATAATACTATCACAGCCAGCATTAGTCACCTCATAATCGTTGCTAGTAGGTAGTAGTTATTAGTAGTTACTACTGCAATATGTTTCTGCTCAAGCTAAGCTGGGAAAACCCATTGATATCTTTACTGTTCCATAACTAAATGTGGTTTTATACTGTTGTCCTGTACATGTGATGCATGTCATTATATAAAATGAAGAGATCACATAACTCAAACTCGGCCTAATTCAAACAAATTATGGTGGTCCCTTGGAGTTTGAATTAAGCAAGTTCCACTGTATATTTATATAATTTATGTGTATTTGTGTATACATGTGCTACATAGATTTATTATAGTATATATGTTTGTATGTGTATGGATATCTATGTATTTGTAGAACTAACACTCTCCCAGTTCTACAACTTCCTACACGAGTTAGAGAAAGCCAAGACAGGCTTGGAACACATGTGAATGGTTGGATAGGCATAAGGTACATACTATATGTAGCACATATTTTACATTGTGCTACTGTATATTGCTATAAAGTTGCGATATTCTGCCTTAGTCAGTTCATTTACTATTTTTCTATATTTTTATATATTCAGCCATGGTCAGCATTCAAACTGACCTCCGGGTACACCGGGTGTACTGTCTTAAACTTTTATTTATAGTAGCATATCATCGTGAGTGATATTTAAATAGTATATAATACAACATAATTTAGATAAATCACTATTGGAGAGATTTTAAAAACAACGTGAACAATAAAATACAACAATTTACCCTAATGAGCATTTTCCTAATCCTGTCATACATACATATACAAACTCAATATAAGATATCCTGTCATACATACATATACAATGTCAACATGAGATATCCTGTCATACGTACATATACAATGTCAACATAAGATATCCTGTCATACGTACATATACAATGTCAACATAAGATATCCTGTCATACGTACATATACAATGTCAACATAAGATATCCTATCATACGTACATATACAATGTCAACATAAGATATCCAACAACAAAATCAACAACATGATACATGTACACTAATATACAATGTAAACATTATCAAAAGGCCGAACAGACAAGATAGTACATAATGACTTGGTATTGCTTGTGGTCATTGACAGAGGAGTTACATGGTTTGGTTTGAAGGAACAGACCCCTCGACATCCTCCTGCTTCCTCCCCTCTCTCATATCTTCACATTAGCTATAATATGGTGTTCCACAATATTGCTCAGGAGGTTGTTCACCTCTCCATCTGCTGACCAATGGTGACCGAGTGTTGTGATGACTGCTCCCCTTGAGTGTCGTCTGTTGGCCCCTCCCCTTCAGCGTCATCTGTTGGCAGTGTGTGGGTATAATCAGTGTCTATACGACTCATCGTGGTGAATGCACGGACTGATCCGGCGCTGCGTATTGTAGAGTCCATATGTTGTAATCTTCTAGCCTCGCTAGCCCTTCTGTTGCAGCGGTACATAGCACGTAGCCTCATTCTATACGAGCCACTGAAGCAATAATAGATAATAGGGTTAGCCGATGCGTTGATGGAAGTTAGAGCGTACAGGATTACTCTAAGTATCCAGGTGTCACCGAATCCCTTCTTGCTGAAGGCGTCATAAAAGAAGAATATTTGAGCTGGAGTGTAGCTGATAAAATAGACGATGACACACGCTGTCAGCATTCTTATAACCTGATACCGAGTCCTGGCAGCATTACTGCTTCTCCTAGAATTGCCCCTTCGCTCTCTTGCTAGCTGTTTAGCGGATGATCCGTTACTTGATCTGTTGTAGTGACGCTCATCTACACAGTCTTCTAAGTCCCCAGCACCTTTCTTACGGAACTTACTCTTAAGGAGTTCATCTTCCCCTGGTGTCTCATCAAATTCTGTTTTACTATTCTTATCACTAGGCGCTGAGTGGATGGAGTGTTTGAGTATGTTGGTTCTCCTAAGGGTTTTAGAGATCAATAAGTAGAGAATAACTTGTGTGATGAGAGGGGCGGCGTAGATTAGTGCAAACTCTAAATATTTGTAGATATAGTAGTGTGATATAGCAATATCTAACCTACAATGTAATAGATCGCTTCCTGGTGCCCCGACTACTTTCACCAGTATGCCTGTAGGAAGAGCACAGCCAGCGGACACAACCCAAAGACCGCCAATGGCCAGAAATACTCGATTCTTGGTCAAGGAGGAGCGAGCCTTCATGGGTTGCATTATGGCCACTGTCCTGCAATGAAAAGTAAATAAGTTTATGGGTGTATGTATGCATGTATACATATATCATGTACATATGTAAATGATACATACAGGTACATGTGTACATACTTGTGTACATTATGTGCTTTTATATATATGTATGTATGTACGTATGTACATATAGCCACAGATATCACTAGGTACTTATAGCAGCAGCAGGTAATGATTCAGTATAGCAGCAGCAGGTAATGATGTAGTATAGTAGCAGCAGCAGGTAATGATGTAGTATAGCAGGAGCAGCAGGTAATGATGTAGTATAGTAGCGGCAGCAGCAGGTAATGATATCAGGTGATCTACATATTCAAGTAGTTTGCACAGCTCCTAATCACACAATTTGCATAGATGGAGTGTTGACAGATAATTAGCAGAGTGGAGTAGCAATAATAGACACTCAAGTAGAGCATGTATAGTGATAACAGCTCTCTCTCTACTCAATATACAGTATAACATGACGTGAGTGCACTGTATATGAAAACTATTCTTATGCACCTATTCCTTGTTCATTTAAAATAATATGTTTTTCTTTCTATTATTTATGGAGAGTTTAGTTCAGGAGTTCTTTTCTGTAGAATGTTTATAAATTCGTACTTGATCCACTTAATGAAGGTTTGTTGGGGGAGGGAGGGACCAGCTAGCAGCCCATTAGTCTCAGCTTAAGCGTTATATTTCAAAATATTTTACAGCAGTTTGTAGTTTACATCTTACTGTTTATTAGCCTTAGTATACGAATAGAACTGAAACTTGCATATCATACTTCTATGAACACACTAAACTGACCTGCCTACTTCTCTACTAACCTTACCTTACAAGTTGGCATGGATATACTGTACAACTATATGATACTCTCTAACATTTCATAAAGAGAGCATAACTCCTGGAATAGATATGAAACGATATAGTGTAGCCTGCAATCTTGTACCCACACATAAACCTTGTATTGTTACGCTTACTTTCCATAATTAATCTCAATTGTGAGTAGAGAGGTACCCCTTCCCACCCCCACCAAGGCATCATGGTACCCTACTAAGATTTATTGAACCCTGGACCTGGTTGACAGTGGTACACTCCAGTAACAGAGTATAATATGATCTGCACTTGTCTGATGTATTAATCATGTCATGTGATGTGTATTAGATAATTGCATGACATAGTACTTGTACCTCTATAATAATACACTTGAATTTAAATTAATAATTTCATATATTAAAGACATAAGCATGGATGATTTGTTACTCTCTATCCCACTAATCAAAGGGCAGTCAAGTACATAACATCATGCTATGCATAACGGCAGGCTATACATGGACAATTATCATTCTTTTATTTTGCTTTGATTTGATTAATTAAAGAGAAGTAAGATGATTAGAAAGATCGGCACAATCAGCAATGCTCACATCTAAATACTTATTTCATTACATTGAGATTAGTTCATGTTTTGATCAAGTATATTATAAATTCACCATGAAGTGTCGTCAATTTATAGCCTACAAACATGGCGACACAATGGTACAGTGACCTGTAGGATCACAGGCTGAATCTCTGTCGCCTCAATCGTATCAGCCAATGATATCACGTGAGGCTGCCTTCATTCAGCAGAAATGAAAATATTATAATGTACTATACAATGTCACTATAGTTTACTATACAATGTTAGTATAGTATATACTATACAATGTTACTGTAATATATACTATACAATGTTAGTATAGTATATACTGTACAATGTTACTATAGTATATACTATACAATGTTACTGTAATATAAATATAGCTATGTGAGTATAGTACGGACACGGTATGTTACACTTCAAATCAAATCTATCAAATCTACTACATGTAGATGTGTAGCTGTAGCAAACATTCTATAAATATGTATAATATTAGAGTGTTCTATGCATGTATAACATTATATTATTCTATAGAATGATGTATATTATCAGGTTATTCTATAGAATGATGTATCTTGTTATATTATTCTATAGAATGATATATAATATTATTATAGGTAAGTAATATGTACCCTTCTCTCTTCACATACAATAGTATGTTATTTGCACCAGCAAAGTTCAGTCTATTGTGTTAGAAATGATCTCTATATTAGACGCTAATTATCAGCAGATAATATCTGCTAATGATTGTTGTTTTATATCAGAATCAGTTGGGTTTCTCCTTCGTTATCTGCCCGTTAGTAACATGGTCAGTGGCTATGCAACGCTGGCCGGTGGCTACGCTGGCCAGTGGCTACTCTAGGCTACCTATAACTGACCACTAGAATACATTACTGTCTGTTGTATTTTTTCTTGCAAGGAAATGAGCAGCAAGGGACTCGATTTCACTGATGGTGGGGGGGGGGACACTGATGGTGGGGGGGGGGACACTAATGGTGGTGGGGGGGACACTAATGTTGAGGGGGGGGGACACTAATGGTGGTGGGGGGACACTAATGTTGAGGGGGGGACACTAATGGTGGTGGGGGGGGGACAACATGAACGTAATAATACCTTGAGTAATTTAGCCTGTGGCACAGTTAGCAAAGAAACCAACTCATGGTTGTCTGTTTTGAGATTGTATTACAGTAAGATTGTATTACAAAGCTCCCAGGCTTCGATTTTGTTACTAATAAATATTCTGTCAAGTAAACTACAGCAAAACACTGTATTACTTGAACGGTTCACTAACAGTACAATGACATGGTTTTAGGAGTAATCCATGTACATGTAAGTACATGTGTACACATGTACATGTAAGTATCTATGTATACACATGTACATGTAAGTATATGTATACACATGTACATGTAAGTATATGTATACACATGTACATGTAAGTATATGTATACACATGTACATGTAAGTATATGTATACACATGTACATGTAAGTATATGTATACACATGTACATGTAAGTATATGTATACACATGTACATGTAAGTATCTATGTATACACATGTACATGTAAGTATATGTATACACATGTACATGTAAGTATATGTATACACATGTACATGTAAGTATATGTATGCACATGTACATGTAAGTACATGTATACACATGTACATGTAAGTATCTATGTACACACATGTACATGTGTATATATATATACACATGTAGACGTAGATATATATAGTACATAATATACAATAGATAATAGATAATAGAAATGAGGTACACGACTCGGGACTCACCTCTCTATAGTAACAGCTAGCAGTGATAGGATAGACAGATATAGACTGATTACCAGTGTGAACCGACACACCTTACACGCAGCGTCACCCATCAGCCACCCCTTGTTCAGCATAAACTGTACAGCATCTGGTATTCCAAACAGGTTGAGCATCAAATCAGCTATAGCCATGTTAAGTATGTAAATATTCATTGCCGATTCCCGGAGCTTGCGACATCGGCATATTACCCATATTACACTTGCGTTTCCTATGATACCGACGGATATTATCACTATATTGACAAGGAAGGCTAATAGTAACAGGTGGAAGGGCTGGTCTGCCCTCTCTGTCGGCAGCAATGTTGTCGTGTCATACTGGCAGGAAGTGTTTGCTGTTGAGTTACAGGAAGTGATGCAATCAGATATGTTATACGACTTGTCCACCAAATGATCCATGTTGACGTGCACACTATAGGAGATGATAAGTACGAGTGTAAGCGGTGTAGGGCTGATGTCGTCTGCTCACTCCTTGTAATTCACTATGCTAACATCTGATTGGATGAATATGTGTGCACTCCTGATACTAAGCGATCCCACCCTATTTGATTTATTGATATACGTATAATTATATATAGAGTGTTGTATAACAGCCCAACAAGCTCTGCTGCCATTTAACTAGCTGTCGGATGTTGTGGATTAGTATATTCTCTGTGTGTTAGCAACTCCTCACACTCTCAGCAGCAGCTGATGCTTTAAATATTTACATTATTGGTAAACGTGCATAATGTCCATTTTTTCACTTCCACTATCTTTCCTGATTGCCAGCGAATGTGCTACAGCTAATCCTACATTGTGGTTACTCTGTGCATACGTGTATATTATATCAGCGTGTATACACAACCATGTATATATTACTGTGTATATATTACTGTGTATATATTACTGTGTATATATTACTGTGTATATATTACTGTGTATATATTACTGTGTATATAGTACAGATAGTAACTGACTATATGAACCAATACATCTATAGCACATGTATATAATTATATTTTAATAATTACGCTAATGGCTCAGAAGGAATTAAAAACAACATATTATTTTGTGGCAGATAAAGTATTTATTGACTTTGGATAGATATTAAACACTATAATAATAATATACCATTATGTAAATCCTACATGTACATGTACTAAACATGTCAACTAATCCCTCATAAGGATTTACTAAGTGTAATAGAGAATGTCAGACCAAAGTGGTTTGACTGTATATAATTATTTGTAACTTGTAACATGTAATTTCAAACTGCAATGTGATTATATTTTAGCAAACTATTTCTATTATCATGATTTCATACTTAGTTTATCTACAAAATCTACATGCATTTCTTGCAGATGGGGTTGTTGTTTGTCAGCATCAACAGTAGAGCCTACAACTGTAGTATTTACCTGTTGTGCTTCCAATGGCGTCACTTGAACAGATAGCACCAGTCTGCTAGTCAGTTCTGGGAAACCCTGTTGCAGCTGCTAGTTTATTATCGGGTGAGTATAAGTAGGCTCATCATTACACTTGTACATGTAATAGAGTAGCAGACCACCAGCCAACTGTACCACAATAATACCGGAGTCAGGAAATAACCAATCATAATAATAATACCAACAATAATATATGTAGGTGACAATCGCACAAACTCCCATTATCCCTGGTGTTGAGATGGACGATGGCCTACCTGTACAAATGGCTACTGGAAGGCATTATCATATACATATACCTTCCTACGATCATGGTTTCATGTTCGCTAGATATATTTCTATTTCAAGGGGTTTCATTTATAAAATTTACTTGCACTGTGGCTGGCGTTATATCGGCAGGGCAATCATTTGATAATTATTCCACATGTGAATTATGAATGGCTGCCTGAAGCATACAAGGAGCGTATAATTTCTCAAGAACCTGCATATACAGGTTAAGTGTGCGCCATGTAAACATAATGTATATAATACACACTGCTTTATTAACAAGTCATATTATAGTCTGTCCATTTGCCTGCATTAATTTAATACTCACAAGTAGGGTACTCTGATACACTGTATTGGCATGCTGTATACATGACCAATCACAACATGCTTTGCCTGGGTTCCTACAAACAGGCAGGAGACCCACACTACACAGCTGTGACAACTCGGTGACAGGTTGTTCAGTCAGGCTACTATTGGACTGACTTGGTTATTACTCTAGTCGAAAACCTACATGTGTACATATACTGTACAATTAACATGTACATGTGTACATATACTGTACATTTAACATGTACATGTGTACATATACTGTACATTTAACATGTGCATGTGTACATATACTGTACATTTAACATGTACATATGTACATATACTGTACATTTAACATGTACATGTGTACATATACTGTACATTTAACATGTACATGTGTACATATACTGTACATTTAACATGTACATGTGTACATATACTGTACATTTAACATGTACATGTGTACATATACTGTACATTTAACATGTGCATGTGTACATATACTGTACATTTAACATGTACATATGTACATATACTGTACATTTAACATGTACATGTGTACATATACTATACATTTAACATGTACATGTTAAATTTACATGTATATTGAGCGTAGTCATACCACACGGATGAACCACACAAGGGGAGGGGGACACACAAGGGGAGGGGGACACACAAGGGGAGGGGGACACACAAGGGGAGGGGGACACACAAGGGGAGGGGACACACAAGGGGAGGGGACACACAAGGGGAGGGGACATAACATGGTGTCCCCCTTCAGTTCATTGTCAAGGATATCATCGTAGTTTGCTATTATTATAGTACTGTTTTGGGTTTGTCAGCAAAACTTGTGTGATAAATTATTCCAAAGGTGAATGTATTTGTGAAATCTAAAAGTCTAACTGTAATACAATAAATAGATAGATAGATGGAGAAAATGATATGACAAAGTAATAAATAATGTAATTATATTAGGTAAGTATCATTGTCTAACTTATAGTAATGTACGATCATGTACATGTACGTAGGCTGTTGTGGGACAGTATACGTGTGTTCTGCACATTGTAAGTATGTGTAGACATACACAATAGTACATGTGCTCCACGGTCTAGCAGAAACAGCAGTTAAGAGGACAGGAGCTGCAGGTGCACCAACAGAAGCTGCAGGTGCATCGACAGAAGCTGCAGGTGCACCGACAGGATCTGCATGCAGGTGTACTGACAGGATCTGCAGGTGCACCGACAGGAGCTGCAGGTGTACCGACAGGAGCTGCAGGTGTACAGACAGGATCTGCAGGTGCACAACAGGAGCTGCAGGTGTACCGACAGGATCTGCAGGTGTACCGACAGGAGCTGCAGGTGTACCGACAGAAGCTGCAGGTGTACAGACAGGATCTGCAGGTGCACAACAGGAGCTGCAGGCGTACCGACAGGAGCTGCAGGTGTACCGACAGGAGCTGCAGGTGTGCCGACGGGAGCTGCAGGTGTACCGACAGGAGCTGCAGGTGTACCGACAGGAGCTGCAGGTGTACCGACAAGATCTGCAGGTGTACCGACAGAATCTGCAGGTGCACCGACAGAAGCTGCTGGTGTACCAACAGGAGCTGCAGGTGTAGGTATAGCTACACATTAAGTAATGTATAGTGCATAGTGTGGGTAGAGTATATAAGCTAAAGGGTAGAGGTATAAGGTAAATGGAAGAGGGTGTGATATAATATAGCATGACCTAGTTACTGCTCTGCTACTGCTTTTACCATTGTTCAGTCTTCACTGACTACAAAATTAATAGCCATGTATACATAAAGGTTATAGCATACAATAGTAGCATACATGTACAACATGTACACCTTTATAGTACCTACACTTGAACATAAAGTGTATCATAATAAAAAATAATGTAGACATGTGACCTTAACGAAAATGCAAACATAAAATGCAAAATGCTGAAATGCAAATTTTAATACAATTTTTGTCTGTAAATACAGAAGATAAACACCTACATGTAATTTAGGCCAGCATATACATAGCACACAGTTGATATGTTGGATATACATGTAGATGCTCTATACTTATAGGATATTGTAGCAATTCAACAGTAACTTGTTATTCTTTATGTCAAATTAGGAGTTGTGTCTCCATTCACTGTATCAGTGTATATAGGGAGTTGTGTTTCCATTCACTCCGTGAGCAACTACATTGTATATTATACTGTATAGGGAGTTGTTCTCTCTTGCTTGACTAGCATGGAATACTGTCAGACATACTGAGACTAGAGTTTGGTCTGATCCTCACCTAGACCTTCGTTTACTTCTCCAGATGACACCTGCTTGTCGTCTGCTACATTCACATGTACATGAGAGAACTTGTCTACCACCTCGTTCTCCACCTCCTCCCAGTGTAACTCGATCAGCAGCAGGTAGATGAGTGCTCCTAGGATAGCTCCAAGGTGGGGACCTACTACTGGTATCCAGAACCAGTTATAGCCTCTGAACCTAAGGTACGGTTAGTAAGTGCATTAGATATAATGTGGTATTGTGGTAACAAGGTTGGAATGTTTCCCTCCCCTGGGTGTGTTAGATAAAGCTATGGTCTTTATAATTTATATGAAACTTATCAGAGAGAACAGAGTTTACGTTACGTAATAGAATATGGTTTGATTTTCCATCGTCAACCTCAAGTTATAGTACAACATAATTGAGTAAACAAATTATCCAATCAGATTAACGGATCTGAACATAGAAACACTTGAGTAAAAGAATTGGAATATAACTTATATTCATATAAATATAGATACATTGAGTTGGGATGGCGGGATATGGTTATGCATACCCACTAGCTCAACCATGAGTGAGAGTGTGTAGCGTAAAGATAATATGTTAGAGAAAATAATGCTTACGAGAATACAGCAGTGCCCCATCCTGCCACAGCTGTGAATATCCTGGGAGATAGATCACGGGCCGGGTTGATAGCGTACCCACAATTGTACCCGTATGCTGCTCCAATTACAAACACGGCTAGGCCTGCCAGCACAGGCACTAGAAACTTGGGTACATCGGCGTTACGTTTGTCTGTGATTGCCATTAGGGCTATGACTAGCATCATTGTACCGACAATCTGTAACATAATAACATAATACATATATATTATATTACATAACACACAGTGTGAATATACATGTATAGCATAACACACAGTGTGAATATATAACATAACACTCAGTGTGAATATAGTATAACATAACACACGCTGTGAATATATAACATAACACACAGTGTGAGTATGTAACACAACACACAGTGTGAGTATATACAACAATACCATGAGGGAAAGGGGAAGGGGTGAGGAGGGGAAGGGGTAAGGAGGAGAAGGGGTGAGGGGGAAGGGGTAAGGATGGGAAGGGGTAAGGAGGAGAAGTGGGGGAGTAACAATTACCTGGTCTGCTAAACCTTCTCCCCACGATAAGTAGCTCTGTGGAAATGTAGAGAATATTCCAGCTGTAGCATTAGCATACATCGGGTCCGTTAGCATAGCACCCCCATCATAGTTTCTAATAGCCTCTGTAGAACAAAGGCAATGTTATGCTATGCTTTAATTAGTCACCAGTCACCACTAACAGTTTAATTACACTATTTTGTTTGGAGTTGTAATTCCCTGAACTGGAAAGACAACTACTCCACTTGGATGCAGGCATCAGCCACATCCTGCTAGCATGCCCAGATTAGCTGGAATAAAACTCAAATAGAAACTTGTAGTAATTGTACAATGGTCTGCCTCCATTATTATTACATAATTATGTGATGAGTTGAATCATTCAATAGTACATCAATTGGCATACTTGTATAACTTCACTAACATGCCTTGTCACATACAGTAGTATACCTCTACATCTGGCTACACTCGTAGAGATATAATATCTATGGCTCCACTCCAATAATATTATCTCTATCAACTGATACTGAGATAGAGCCCACACATGATATGACCACATAGATGTACCAACATAAGTACATGTCATCAATGTGTTATACTTATGAATTATGTATAGATATGAATATGCCCACTCACGACTTGTATGCCATTTTCTGCATGTGTTTGATAATCAATATGTCGACTATGTGACGTATTATACCATATGTATATTATACATAGCATACCTCAGGGTTCATGTGCATTTGTTTATCATTAGTATAACTATGCCCCTCCCAATGGATTTACCTTACCCTGCTGCTATTTATAAAGTTATAGAATAAGAGGTTTTGAATTCTCACCAAAATAGACGAGATAGACAATGGCTGCTCCTACAAAGGCTCCGAGGTATT
Source organism: Bugulina stolonifera (assembly GCA_935421135.1). Lineage (NCBI taxonomy): Eukaryota > Metazoa > Bryozoa > Gymnolaemata > Cheilostomatida > Bugulidae > Bugulina > Bugulina stolonifera. Next base: position 36,231,062 of record OW285187.1, read on the forward strand.
GAGCTAACATGTACACCGGTAATAACGTCCACTTCAGCCGACCAATCAGGGCCATAGCTAGAGATACTGCTGGATTAATGTGTCCCCCTAACAACCAATCACAGGTGTGTACTATGTTATAGCATTTGTACATGTGCTACTACGCTACTACACTTATTCATAACATAATTATAGCTAGCCCATACTTATTATTGTAATTAATACTGCTAATGAACATGGGTACGCACTGCTATTACTTTATGTGAAGTTGAATGAAGAGAAGGCAATTCCAAGCATTGTTTATGAGTGGCTACGGTGTCACACTGGTAAGAGAAACCAATGCTACAGTTAATGCCTGTTAGTCTGTTACCCTTTCCGCTAGGAGTATAGCAAGGGTTCCTCCCTCTGCATATGGAGAGCTCAATAAAATGATTACGAGATGAAAGTTTTCTCTAACTTTATAATATTATACAACTCCACTATAACATGTCTAGTATATACATGTACGAGGTGCGTTCAAAAAGTAAATGGAAATTTTAAATTATCGTCATTTTATTTGGGTTAAAAGTGACTGAGCTTCACATAAATTTCACATACTAAACTATTAATGTGCATCACCCTCAAAATAATCTCCATTAGAGTCTATCCATCTCTGCCACCTCCCCTGCCCCTTTTCCATACAGTGCCCGAAATCATCCGGTTTTAGACTCTTAAGAACTCGATCGGTGTTAGCTTGAATGGCCGCAATGCCTTCGAAACACTCTCCTTTCAGCGTAAACTTGGTCTTGGGAAACAAATAAAAGTCATTGGGAGCTAAATCTGGCGAGTAGGGAGGGTGGTCAACAGAAAAGACGCCATTCTTTGTTAGCCATTCCTTGGTCCTGAGGGCTTTGTGTGGTCGTCAGTTAACAGCCGCGGGACAAACTTTGCTGTCACACGTCTCATCCCCAGGTCTTCAGTGAGAATAATGTGAACTGATCCAATAGACAAACCACACTCTTCAGAAAGTTCTCTGCATGTTAGTCTCCTGTCTCCATAGATTTTAACGCGGATAAGAGCAATGTTCTCTGCATTCCTGCTTGATGTTGGTCTGCCAGACCTTTGCTCATCTTTGACACTGGTGTGACCATCTTCAAATCTTTTTATCCAGTTGTAGATACTACTTTTACACATCACAGACTCACCAAATGCTTGGTGTAAACTTTCAATAATGTCAGACTTTTTCTTCCCTGTTTTTACTAGGAATATTATTACACATCTCTGCTCTTCCACTAATGAAATTTCAGCCATCCTTAGAAAATTAGGAAATGGCAGTGAAGGTCACTTTGCATTACGGGATATAACCTGAGAACCATGGGTTGCCCAAGAAAAATCTTTTGCAAAATATCTCCTGAGACATAGAAGAAACAACTCCCAAAAAAAGAAAATCATACCTATTATTGGAAAGAAATTGTAACAACTTTCCACCTACTTTTTGAACGCACCTCGTATGTAGGTAGAGTGCGGTGGCATGTACCTACATGTATATAATATATACCTACATAGTGTATACTAGGGCTAGTGTACATCTAGGTAGAGTACGGTTGTATGTACCTACATGTATATAATATACACCCACATAGTGTATACTAGGGCTAGTGTACATCTAGGTAGAGTACGGTTGTATGTACCTACATGTATATAATATATACCTACATAGTGTACACCAGTGCTAGAGCATACCTGAGACATTGACACAACTGAAGGCTCCAAATATGACCGCCATGCACCAAGACCAGTTGACTGAAATAAACGTCCCTTTCTCTGATTGGCTGGTTACAGATTGGGCGACTGATCCATCACCGAATATCTACATGTATGTCCATAAATGTATTATATATATATAGTCCTTAAAACCCTTAGTCACCGAAAATGTTAAATTGTTTGCAGCAAAGATATGTTTTTTGTGAGCAGCCCAAGGACTTGGTTCCACATCACTGGCTAGGGTTTGGACCCGCGGCCCTACAGGACTTAGTTAGGTGCTGTAGGGCTGTGGGTCCAAACCCTAGCCAGTGATGTGGAACAAAGTCCTTTGGCTGCTCGCAAATAACATATCCTTGCTGCAAAAATACAATATGAATATAAATACAATATGAATATAAATACAATATGAATATAAATACAATATGAATATAAATACAATATGAATATAAATACAATATGAATATAAATACAATATGAATATGGTCAAACTCCCATAATGACTGTTACTCTGTTAGTAGAATGATGAAACAGTGAAGCTGTTATTCTGACCAACAGTGAGAATCACATCATGATAAAGGTGCTACACATTGTGATACATTGTGCAATTTTGAGACATTTGACAAAATTGTTTTCGATTTTTACTCAGTTAGTGCAAAAAGAATGGTCTAGAAATGATGAAATACATGTCAGAGTCGGTGGAAGACAGAAGTTTAACACCAAATGCAGGTTCGTACCAAGTATGTGTTTACACCAAGTACATCACATGTCTTACTTACTACAAGTATGCATGTGCCCAGAAACTCAGCAAAGGCTACACGAACTACATGATTTCTAATCCTTAATTTCTCAGCTAGAGAGCTCATTGTGACGACTGTCTCTGGTGTGTGTCTTAGCTGTCAGACCTCAACGTAAGTCTTATATATATCTAAATGTGGCACGTAGATACACAGCCCTATGAGCTGTAGCCTATTGCCAGGATGATCCACTATGAAGGATTTAGCGCATATATTACTAGTCTTATCAGGGAGCTAACCCTCGATATGGCAGTAAGTAACCCTATCTATCATATGATCATATACAGATAGTGCAGACGTTTCATAGATAATTATACACACATAATCTCTGTCTGCAGAATGTAGCCCAGACGCTAGCTGCAGGTACTTGGCAGGCGCTCTCTTTTGGTATAGATATCAGCAAGCACTTGTCAGAGCATGCTCAAGCTTATTACAGATCTACATCCTAACAGAGATATGGGTGAGCACCCGCTAAAGGTTGCCACTTGTTTAGATACCATACTGCTGTTGTGTATGATGAGAATAAGAGATTCAAGTGGAGATATGCCTACACTCATACATACATTGCATTCAATATTATTATATTCCATCAATAGTGTATTATATAGCAAATAGCACACCTACGGCCATTATGCATACCTGGATACTATATTATTGTAATTACTCAAATTAAGAAGCCTTAACTAATTAGCCTTTGTTCCTTGGATATCTCAATAGTGGGTAGAAACTTATTATAGTGATTAGGCTATAGACGGAGGGAACCATAAAATTAATAAATTTAAATTCTACGGTATTATTTGGCTACACTATGACACTCTTCATATACATTTAGAGACTTACAAAAACCTCTGCCTCTGCAGACATTTTTTTTATTGCTTTAAAAAAACTCATTGTATAAAAAGGTTAGATTAAAATATACATGAAATCCAGCAAAAGGACAGCCAGATAGTCAGAGACTAGAATGGAGGCCGCCCTTTCCGTCTCCACCCGCCCTGGCCGGAAGAGAGCCACAAGCCGGCCCCAGACCCCTGGCACTGCATCTCCTCTTCCCCCCAAAGGCGAGCCGCCAGAGTCCTCCGGAAGGGCTCGGATGGAAGGTCGCCAACTCCCAAGGCAAGCTCTGCATAAAGTCGGGTGCCTGTATAAAGCACATTACAGGTGAATTCTCAGTGGAGTGATCCCTCCTCTCTGGCTGGTCACTGTCTCCTCTCTGGCTGACCACGGTCTCCTTTCTGGCTGGTCACTGCTTCCTCTCTGGCTGGCCAGTCTTCTCTCTGGCTGGGTACTATAGATGCATTACATATTATAGGCTTATTCACATCGTAGGCTTATTCACATCGTAGGCTTATTCACATCGTATGCTTATTCATATGTGAACTGTTCTACGTTTATCTATAATTTGTGCTAGCAAGGCAGCTTACCGTGATTCATAACCCGAGTCAAGTAGGGAGCCCTTTCAACTTCTGTTGTTACAAAAGTTGCAAATTTGCAAAGTTATGCCCACATAAGTATTACATTTATTACCATCTGATCAGAGGTTAGGACTGCAAGCACCTGCTTCTAGTACCAAGCACCTGTTACTTGTACCATGGTTTGAAGTGCATTCCAAGAAAATTTTAAGCAATGTTCCTGATATAGAGCATAGGCGAGGGGTGGATTCCAACTGCTGTAAAGGGCATTAAAAATTCATTCATTGATGCTATCTATCCTGTCCCTCAAGACTAGCTGATTAGAGAAATTTATTTATCATTCACCTAGTAACATCCTGAGGCACTCATTAAATAATTCAGCACTGTTTTAGAATATATGGTGACGAACAGCGCTCAGTTGCATGTACATCTTGCATCAATTGAGTAAACAAAACAAACTAAATCTAGAGCACTCTATAGCACTCTATAGCACTCTATAGCACTCTATAGCACTCTATAGCACTCTATAGCACTCTATAGCACTCTATAGCACTCTATAGCACTCTATAGCACTCTATAGCACTCTATAGCACTCTATAGCACTCTATAGCACTCTATAGCACTCTATAGCACTCTATAGCACTCTATAGCACTCTATAGCACTCTATAGCACTCTATAGCACTCTATAGCAATCAAGTTTTGACCAGAGCAGGTTTTGATTAAATTACCTGACCGGATAAAACTGCAGTCCAATGAGATCTCACCAATCAGAGCCCTTCATTGTTTGTAGATTGATGCGCAACGCCCTTCCACAATCTTTGATAATACAATGTATATTCCCCAATGTAGCCTTGGTTCCAGCACTTTCAAAGTATGGAGTGACCATGCTGACATTATGGTAATATGCTCATTCACGCTCAGGAATGCCTGCAATCACTCAGCTAGTAGAATCAGTCCAATTAGCTAGAGAGAAACATTTACCAATAACATACATGTATTACATAACAAACTTCAATTTCCTGGCAAATAATGACATCCAAAGCTAGACATGCGTACTTGTAATGTTAAGCCTAGATACTTACTAAGACAGCGTCACTTCACTAAGTGCTATGTTATATATAATTCTGCAGGTAATATATACACTATTGTACTGTATATCTATTTCTACAGGTAATATATATATACACTATATTGTACTGTATATCTATTTCTACAGGTAGTAGATATGCACTCTTTGCGACTGTGATGTATATTTATCTGGTTGATTGTGTCTGTCTGACTGTCAGCTGGTACCCAGCCAGTAAATCATGATGAAAATTGTAACGTTCCAACTCTTGAAATGCAACAGAACATCAGAGTGGGGGCCCACCAATGCCTGAGGGTCTAAGTGCCGCCTCTGTTTGGACATGAGCCAGAGATGGTAGGTTTGTACTGTGTAGTATTACGTCACCCTCCTCATGCCCTAGTCTTATCACGCAGTGTCATGTCTCTAATTGGTTGAATTGCATAGCATGTAAATATTATTGTGTGTTACGGATGTATATACCTGTATATCATATTCACAAAGCATATTTATTAACTGATAGTGTTGCTATTATGTTAAATGTGTTGAAATTATTTATATGTTATTTATAATTTATAATTATTACTCCATTCATAATATACATGTAGTTACAGGTTATAATGAAGTAGTCTGTAATCTGGGGCAGTAGAGAGATATGATTGGCTGAAGATCTATGGGTGACAGCAGTGCAATCAATAACTGGATTTCTATCAGAGTTCATGTATGACTTTAGCATGACCACATATTCAGTCTGTTCTCCATATGGTGTGCTATAGGACCAAGCCAGCGGAGATAGTGACTTACCTACCACATTTACCACCTGTACCTAAGTGGCTACTCATACGTAAGTATATTTATTTTTATGCGACACACATTGTACAGTATAATGTAACCTTTTACCTACCTACCTATATGTGATATTACCAAGGTTCAAGTAATATACTGCCTAGCCAGTGGTTTTACTTGCACAGTTACACAAATGGGTTGTATAAAAACTTCCAGCTCGGTCTTGTTTATTACACAAAATGCGCTGAATCTAGACCAAACCCAAACTACAGAACAATGAGAAGCAACACCAAGTTGACCTATTTATTTATGGTGTTTTATAACGTCAGGCTTGTCACACAGTGTGATCTGTAATATTGTGTCTGGAACACTTCGTCTGTAACACTTTGCCTGTAACACTTCGCCTGTAACACTTTGCCTGTAACACGGTGCCTGTAACACTGTGCCTGTAACACTTTGCCTGTAACACTTTGCCTGTAACACTTTGCCTGTAACACTTTACCTGTAACACTTTGCCTGTGACACTTTGCCTGTGACACTGTGTCTGTGACACTGTGTCTGTGACACTGTGTCTGTGACACGGTGTTTGTAATACTGTGTCTGTGACACTGTGTCTGTAATACTGTGTCTGTGGCGCTGTGTCTGTAATACTGTGTCTGTGACACTTTGCCAGTAACACTTTGCCAGTAACACTTTGCTTGTAACACTGTGTCTGTGACACTGTGTCTGTAGCACTGTGTCTGTAACACTGTGTCTGTAATACTGTGTCTGTAACACTGTGTCTGTAACACTGTGTCTGTAATACTGTGTCTGTGACACTGTGTCTGTGACACTGTGTCTGTAATACCGTGTCTGTAGCACTGTGTCTGTAATACCGTGTCTGTAATACTGTGTCTGTGGCACTGTGTCTGTAATACTGTGTCTGTGACACTTTGCCAGTAACACTTTGCCTGTGACACTGTGTCTGTGACAACTGCTGGATTTGGTGCAGCTGCAATTCTGTTGCGTGGGTCAGATGCGAGACAAAAACAACAGGTCAAAGGTTAAGCAGAAGTAGCAAATCATATAACACTGTGTATATATAATGCAGGTAATATCGGATGATAAGCACCATGTACCACGCCATCTGGTGGATATCTGTAGCACTTGTGATGGGTGTCACCTCCACCAGCTCCACCACATCAGCCTCTCATTTCAGACAGCAGCATATAGAATCAGCTGCTGATATACCAGAGGCAGCGCAGTTTATGTATAACATTACTACAAAGAGAACTGTAAGTACTTGTAGTTCTGTAGCTCAAAGAGAACTAAGTTAGTATTCTGTTCAAGTTATATATTTAGTTAGTTCAATTATAACCCACAAGTACATAATATTATGTTGTACATATACATGTAGGCCTACATTGTAGGTAACGTGTAATATTATTGTACACTAATATGTATATTATAGTAAGATTATACTCACCAATTGCACTCTTTGTAAATGTGCACATTTAATTCATAACACAGTAAGGATACTGTGGTGAGGAACCGATATCACTCTAAGTAGTGTCTCTAGTTGTCCTAAGTAGTGTCTCTAGTTGTCCTAGGTAGTCACTACCTAGGACAACTAGAGACACTACCTGGTAGTGTCTCTAGTTGTCCTAGGTAGTGTCTCTGACTAGTTGTCCTAAGTAGTGTCTCTAGTTGTCCTAAGTAGTGTCTCTAGTTGTCCTAAGTAGTGTCTCTAGTTGTCCTAAGTAGTGTCTCTAGTTGTCCTAAGTAGTGTCTCTAGTTGTCCTAGGTAGTGTCTCTAGTTGTCCTAAGTAGTGTCTCTAGTTGTCCTAGGTAGTGTCTCTAGTTGTCCTAAGTAGTGTCTCTAGTTGTCCTAAGTAGTGTCTCTAGTTGTCCTAAGTAGTGTCTCTAGTTGTCCTAAGTAGTGTCTCTAGTTGTCCTAAGTAGTGTCTGAGATTAACTGTAATGGCTGATCGTACTGGAGACAGTATTGTAATTAAAGTGCAGTGCACGGGCCGATATTTTATATGTAGGGCAGACACTTTTTTACCAACCCCTCGGCTGCCTCATGTTAGTCGTAGTCATCCCTCCTGATGCTATATCGTACATTGAGTATTTTTGTGGATTATTAATTTATTAGCAAATAATGTAGGCCATCGGCCCCATTGGTCCCCATCGGCCCCATTGGTCCCCATCGACGGAAGTATTTTTAGTTTGCAAGGAGTGAAATTTTCTGTATTGATTCCGCCGTGCTTTGGAGGAGAATAAAAACATATCAATTTACTTACATTTATTACATGTAGTGGTGCATGTGCATAATGTATACCTGTATATTATGTACCTGTAGTATGCACATGTACATGTAAATGTATAATAGATATATACTCAGTCATGTCACAACCTTATGGTAGGTTACTATACTAGGTATGTACATTGATCCTTCTATTTGACAGCTCACTTGTCTAGGAGAGTGCCAAGGGCAGATAGGATGCCAAGTGGTAATGTTAGACAACTCCCACTGTAGCCTGTATACCATAACAGCTATAGCCTACGCTCTACCCAGAGGTTCTGAGCTAACTTCGCCACCTTCTAATTATTTACTTATCTGGAAATGTGAGTGTGTATCAATACAGGTCAGGTGTAGCTCTGTGTGTGTAGGTGTGTAGTGTACATGCAGGTATGTAGTGTAGGTGTGCAGTGTAGGTGTGTAGTGCAGGTGTGTAGTGTAGGTGCGTGCGTGCGTGTGTGTGTGTGTGTGTCATGTACCTGGTGTCACAGACTAGTTGAAACATTGTATTTATCCTACACTAAGCCTTATCCGTTATGTATTGTTCTGCATGGTGTTTTGGCATGACTCAGTTTTTTTCTCTCTTGGTTCAAAGGCCACAAAATTTCGGAGTGTAAACCGAAACCGAATGCGGCGGTTCAACACGATTCAGTTTTTAAATTCAATTCGCATCTGATCCTTTAGCGTGCTTATTTCCGGTAATGACTGGTGTCGCGTACGTGTGAATGCATATTGTGCTTCTTTCAATCTTTATAATTCGATGTCATCCTTGGCATGTAGACTTAGCTGCAACCATCGTTGTCACCCAATGACGATTCTTTGTTGCTCTACTCAGTTTTTACAAATAATTAGTATTTAATACTTATGAATCAATAAGCAAAATAAAAATGGCTACCATTATAACTGAAAGCAGAGTGTGAAAACTCCTAACATTAAACATGAAATTAATAAATTAGCAATTTTATTAGTTTTTTTCCAACATTTAAAAAACTGAATAAAACCAAGGGGTAGAAGACAACTTTAGTATCATTCAGTTTTTTTGAAAAATCAGCAAAAAACTGAATGGACATGCAAATCAAAACCGCCCAAGACTAGTATATCATACAGAACACCCACTCATTGTATAGAGTGTGGTACATGTATATCATACAGTATACTATAACATTGTATAGAGTGTGGTATATTATACAGTATGATATAACATTGTATAGAGTGTGGTATATCATACAGTATACTATAACATTGTATAGAGTGTGGTATATTATATACAGTATGATATAATATTGTATAGAGTGTGGTATATTATACAGTATAATATTGTGATGGTACGCCAAGTCGTATCTTACATCTGACACTCATTATTGTGTGCATACATGTATATATCTGCTTGTACTTTACTCCTATATTGTTGTATATGATTATATGATTATATCTAAGTCTTTTAATGCCTTTTATACCCATGTACAGAGGCCCGACCTCTCAGAATCCATTGATATTCATTTTGTACATGAATTGGACCATTATAAGCAACTTTTGTAGAACCCGACCTATTTTGGGTCGGCCGTCGGGCTTCCGGCGGCCATCTTGTTGCGCAACTTCCGGACGACCACACGTCGTCTTTTCCCGACGTCACGTCGGCCGGAAGTCCTTATACTATATAAAGGGCACTGTTTTACTGTTCATTGTCTCAGTCTTCACTTGGCTTTCAATAAAGACACATCTATACTTGATACAGAGACTTTCTCTTCCTTTTACTAGGTCATTCGCTTAGCGAACCGCCTACTAGGTCGAACTACTCTCTTTCATTGTATAGTCTGAAGGTCGGACTTTAGATCAGATGGGTCGTCTTTGGTAGTATTTGGGCTACTGAGACCGCTCGATCTTTCATGTAATGCGAAGTCCTATTACCACTCATAGGCACCTCATTTCTGGGTCGATAGTCGTCCAAGGACGACCGCACCAAATCACAGAAACCATTACATTGGTGGCAGCGGTGGGATTCTAAGGTCGTACTCTTACGATACGAAGCGAAGGAAGGTGACCTCGGCCTCGGGTAACCCGACCGACCTCATTCTTCAATACTTCTACGGCGATTAAGGACTCGGACCCGGGAACCCTGGATACGAGAAGGTGACAAACGCTAAAGTGCACCCATAATTCTCGTGGTTCCGCTGGATGTAGCTCGACCTACGCCGGATCTTCAATCAAAGACCGACCTCGGATCCAGAATAGATTGACGGTACTCAGTACGTCGACTAGGCCGACACGGCCTAACAAACCAAAGCAGTTTTACTCACTACCCGACACCCTACCGACATGGACCGAATAAGGAACCTGCTTCAGCAGGCGGTGTACCAAGCCGAGCAGGACCTCAAAACACTCAGCTACAACGGACAAGAGGACGTAGAACTCTTTATAGAAGACTTCACCGCTATGACAGAGCGTTGCAACTGGAATGACAGAGCACGCCTCATACGGCTTAGAGCCGCCCTACACGGGCCCGCACAAGAATGCGGCCGACCCCGATCAGTCGAAGAGATATTTTCCCGACTGAGGGAACAGTATGGACTATCTGCCAGAGAAGCCCGATGGAAGCTGTCCACCCTGGAACAGCCAGCCCACACGTCACTCAGAGACTATGCAGCTCTCATCCATAGACTGATGGCGACAGCCTTTGAAGGAGCACCCCCTGCATCTTTGGAAGAATGGACTGTTGAGAAGTTTTGCCTCACAGTCCACAACCACGGCCTACGATGGTACTATACATGGTTACAGCCCGATGATATGGAGGAAGCACTGGAAACCGGAGCGGCCTTCCTACGTAACAAAGATGGCAGGACCAGTCCTCCAAAACAACAAGAGGAGCTTCCCGCTGACCTCCTACGGAAAGCCCTACACACCCTCCTACAGAAATGTCAAGAGGCGGATGACGGACCGACGGTCACACCGGAACCCGTCCCAGTAGATGACCCCATTCCTACTGTGGCCGACACAAACAACAACTTAGGAGAAGGTGGACTAAGCCACAATGGTTGTCCACAGAGGCCGACGGACACATCAAGACCCGTCCCAGTAGATGAACCCATTCCTACTGGAGCCCAGCAAGGAGAAGGTGGACCACACCTCAATGGTCGTCCACAGAGGCCGACGGACACATCAGAACCCGTCCCAGTAGATGAACCCATTCCTACTGAGGCCAAACCCAAGGAAAGTGGACCCAACCACCATGGTCGTCCACAGAGACCGACGGACACATCAGAACCCGTCCTAGTGGAAGAACCTATACCCACTAAGCCTAAAGACAAGAGTAGCCGCTCCAAGCGGAAAATCCCACGTATGACTAGCCCATCACACTCCAGGCCGACGGTGTCACCCACACCCGTCACAGTGGATGAACCTATACCCACTAGGCCAAAACCAGGCAAGAAACGACTCCACTCAAAGCCGGACACAACCGAAGTGACCACAGATCACCCCCCAAGGCTGAAAGGACGACTCACAAGTCCCGCCCAGTCGGACCAGACCTCACAAGGTAAACCCGACCTGTCCTCAACTCAGAAGGACCAGCAGGATCTGGCCACGTCCAGACCCGACACTAATCAGCAACTGATTCCCTCCAAAATTCAGTATACCCCGACGGACGACTTATCGTGTGTAGAACTGCCAGACACTACAGTCCAAGTCCGCGGCCTGAGGATCGACACGGAGCAAGCCGTGCTGGACCAGACAGAAGAGCTACCTCTGAACCTCTCAAAGAATGTTCAAGTTTCAATAGCCCGACATGATCCAGAGGACGCGAAGTACTGCGTAGCCGACCTCCATGACATAATCCCTACGACGGAGATACAGTCTATACTGCCAGCAGTTCAAATACAAAGAGCGAAAAGTACTCTTACGGGATTCAGTATTGCCGAACAAGTTCAGCCGAAGATACAGATTGCCGAACTCTCGAAATCCCATGAAGCAGATAAGAAGCAATCGAAGGCGACTATTGCCGTGTACCCGCGCTTATTTGACGAGTCGAACAAAGAAAATGTGCCTGAGGCATTGCCTACAATTGAGCCAATTGCTCATCCCTCGGCTAGTATAAATACGACAGCTCACAGACGAGTAGTCCTTTCTCGTCCAGCACTTCACCGAAGCGCATGTATCCCTACATGTGGCAACCTCTGCACTCTTCGTGTCACTGGTGAAGCTAATAACAGCACTCGTATCCTTTCTCATTCTTGTATGGACGAGACAGCTACTCCTTCCAGTACGGATCACTCCAATCAGCCTGTCTTCACAGCTGAAGGTAAGCAAATCTCAGTGTTACCAGTAGGGAACAAATCAGAATTAGAGGAACAACCCACACCTGTGGAACTGTCAGGCATGAATTCTCTCTCCCTCCCCACTCGGCATAGACCAGTCGGGACAGAGGAGGATTCCCCTGCACATTTCCACAGGAGAGAACATGAGTTAGAAGGCGGAGGATACACATCAAATGAATTGTGTATTGTAGACGCATCTCCTGTACGGAAGACGCTCACTCCAGACGGCACGCCTCCCCCTACTCCACCTCCTGTCACCTCTACCCTGAAGCAAGCTACAATTAAGCTGCACAAACTCACTGACCAGCTACCCATAGAGTCATCCCAGCATTCCGGAGCCACTAAACCGTGGATTAGCACCTTCACCCAGCAGGCCCGAGACGACTTGGCCAGAAGGAGTCAGCCTAACCTCAAGTGTGCAAAGTGTGGCTTTTCCGGAACCCTCAAGAGGCTAAACATACACATCTGGCAACACTTCGCACGCTTCTACTGCCGTTGCGGACGCAGCTCTGTTAGCCGTGATGCACTAGGCCAGCACTTCAGTCGGAGATCCAGTATCTGTGGGAAACGTCTCTTCCTCACAGATGGGCCCAGCTACGCGGCCCTCATGGAATGGTGGGGCGTAAAGGATCCCCCACCATTTCTGCCATGTCGTCCTACCATGGACGGACAGTCGGGAACAAACAAGCCAGTCTACCTGCCTAGCACCTCCTCTGCCCGGAAGCGGCCTCCTAAAAGACGGCACAGTCCCTCTCCATCTCCAGAACGGACACCCGACTCAGCACCCTCTGATGCTACCTCCTCCTCTTCCTCGTCGCCTACCACTCCAGCTGGACCCTCTCCCTGGCGACCCAGTGTTAGTACCTCCGCTGTAAGCGTCACCTCCCCTGGCCGACGCGGACGTCTACCCTCTTGGAAGACCCGGCCTGCTCCAAGGAAGAGTATGCCTGCTGCTCAGCCGGGCACTCTCTATGAAGGCTCTCTACCCAAGGTCTCATGTGCAGCTTCTTGTACAGCTTCTCCGGCTCTGCTAATCGAGCCACTGCAGTCTAGGCCAACACTAGAGGTCTCACCACACTGCTCGCCCTATGCTCCTGTCAGGGACCTACTCCGAGCCGCTCCAGACTCTCCTGCCGTCCAGTTCCCACCTCCTGCATCTCCTGTATTAACTCAGCCGAATACCACACGTCCTGCATCTCCGGATCCGTCGCTCATGCAACAACTTGCTGAACTCAAGCCACAGATTCACTACCTTGCCAGCCGTCAACAGGTGGGGGACACTCTACGCCAACATCTGGAACCTCTCCATGCTCGAGAAATAGCTCTTCGCGGACTAGCCAACCAGCATCTAAACCACCCCCAACAGCTCCAGCTCATACAAGCAGACTTGGATATAGTATCCAGAGAATCTACGCTATACCGTACCCTCCTTAAGACACTAGAGACACCCATGACCTAGTGTGAGGGGGCTACGTGATGGTACGCCAAGTCGTATCTTACATCTGACACTCATTATTGTGTGCATACATGTATATATCTGCTTGTACTTTACTCCTATATTGTTGTATATGATTATATGATTATATCTAAGTCTTTTAATGCCTTTTATACCCATGTACAGAGGCCCGACCTCTCAGAATCCATTGATATTCATTTTGTACATGAATTGGACCATTATAAGCAACTTTTGTAGAACCCGACCTATTTTGGGTCGGCCGTCGGGCTTCCGGCGGCCATCTTGTTGCACAACTTCCGGACGACCACACGTCGTCTTTTCCCGACGTCACGTCGGCCGGAAGTCCTTATACTATATAAAGGGCACTGTTTTACTGTTCATTGTCTCAGTCTTCACTTGGCTTTCAATAAAGACACATTTATACTTGATACAGAGACTTTCTCTTCCTTTTACTAGGTCATTCGCTTAGCGAACCGCCTACTAGGTCGAACTACTCTCTTTCATTGTATAGTCTGAAGGTCGGACTTGAGATCAGATGGGTCGTCTTTGGTAGTATTTGGGCTACTGAGACCGCTCGATCTTTCATGTAATGCGAAGTCCTATTACCACTCATAGGCACTTCATTTCTGGGTCGATAGTCGTCCAAGGACGACCGCACCAAATCACAGAAACCATTACAATATAACATTGTATAGAGTGTGGTATATTATACAGTATGATATAACATTGTATAGAGTGTGGTATATTATACAGTATGATATAACATTGTATAGAGTGTGGTATATTATACAGTATGATATAACATTGTATAGAGTGTGGTATATTATACAGTATACTATAACATTGTATAGAGTGTGGTATATTATACAGTATAATATAACATTGTATAGAGTGTGGTATATTATACAGTATGATATAACATTGTATAGAGTGTGGTATTTTATACAGTATGATATAACATTGTATAGAGTGTAGTATATTTTACAGTATAATATAACATTGTATAGAGTGTAGTATATTATACAGTATACTATAACATTATATAGAGTGTGGTATATTATACAGTATAATATAACATTGTATAGAGTGTGGTATATTATACAGTATAATATAACATTGTATAGAGTGTGGTATATTATACAGTATGATATAACATTGTATAGAGTGTGGTATATTATACAGTATGATATAACATTGTATAGAGTGTGGTGTATTATACAGTATGATATAACATTGTATAGAGTGTAGTATTTTATACAGTATGATATAACATTGTATAGAGTGTGGTATATTATACAGTATGATATAACATTGTATAGAGTGTGGTATATTTTACAGTATAATATAACATTGTATAGAGTACGGTATATCATACAGTATACTATAACATTATATAGAGTGTGGTATATCATATAGTATACTATAACATTGTATAGAGTGTGGTATATTACACAGTATGATATAACATTGTATAGAGTGTGGTATATTATACAGTATGATATAACATTGTATAGAGTGTGGTATATTATACAGTATGATATAACATTGTATAGAGTGTGGTATATTATACAGTATGATATAACATTGTATAGAGTGTGGTATATTATACAGTATGATATAACATTGTATAGGGTGTGGTATATTATACAGTATAATATAACATTGTATAGAGTGTGGTATATCATACAGTATACTATAACATTGTATAGAGTGTGGTATATTATACAGTATAATATAACATTGTATAGAGTGTGGTATATCATACAGTATAATATAACATTGTATAGAGTGTGGTATATCATACAGTATACTATAACATTGTATAGAGTGTGGTATATCATACAGTATGATATAACATTGTATAGAGTGTGGTATATTATACAGTATGATATAACATTGTATAGAGTGTGGTGTATCATACAGTATACTCGTACTCGGCATGTTCTTATATATTCTACTGACTTGATGTCTGCAGATCCTGTCTGTTCAGAGAGCTCCGCCCACCGTATACTGATGAATGTCTACATCACCAATGGGAGGGAGAACAGTGCGCAAAGTCAAACGTTGCAAGACATAGCTGACGATGGAACTTGTTACACAAAGTGTTTGAGAGAATACAATTCCAACTGCGAATATATGAGGTATGGCCTTTCTTTACTGGAATGCATGCATATTACAAGGTATCACTGTTGTTCACTAGAATATATTACAAGATATCACCATAGTGCACAGAATCGGTTTTAAATCACAGCCACTGTGCTATAAAGTAAAAGGCTATATTATATATAAGCATACTGAGCTGTCAGCTATATAAGCATACTGTGCTATCACCTATATAAGCATACTGTGCTATCAGCTATATAAGCATGCTGTGCTGTCAGCTATATAAGCATACTGTGCTATCACCTATATAAGCATACTGTGCTATCAGCTGTATAAGCATACTGTGCTGTCAGCTATATAAGCATACTGTGCTGTCAGCTATATAAGCATACTGTGCTGTCAGCTATATAAGCATGCTGTGCTGTCAGCTATATAAGCATGCTGTGCTATCACCTATATAAGCATACTGTGCTGTCAGCTATATAAGCATACTGTGCTGTCAGCTATATAAGCATACTGTGCTATCAGCTGTGTAAGCATACTGTGCTGTTAACTATAATAAGCATTCTGTGCTATCAGCTGTGTAAGCATACTGTGCTGTCAGCTATATAAGCACACTGTGCTGCCAGCTATATAAGCATACTGTGCTGTCAGCTATATAAGCATGCTATGCTATCACCTATATAAGCATACTGTGCTGTCAGCTGTATAAGCATACTGTGCTATCACCTATATAAGCATACTGTGCTGTCAGCTATATAAGCATACTGTGTTGTCAGCTATATAAGCATACTGTGCTATCACCTATATAAGCATACTGTGCTATCACCTGTATAAGCATACTGTGCTATCACCTATATAATTATAGATTTCCAGAATGTGAAAATTTAAGAACACAATGGATTACTCAACCATCAATTAGCTCTGCAAACAGATATTAGCTTCCTTTCCTTTTATTTATCTTTGAAGCTGCATGAAGCTGTATTTTACTATTATTTTGGTCACCTGACTACAATCCAATATGCTTATTCTTGTACATTATTTGTGTGTTTGTTATAATTTCCTGAATTTGCTGACTTTCTATTAGGATTTGACGTAGAGCTATGATGTGTATTGAGTATATCTAATCATGCAAGGTATTCCTCAGTCGGTCAGTGGTTTAGTCTGAGTATTGGCTGCAATATAATATGATTGGATGGTCAGAGTATTGGCTGCAATATAATATGATTGAATGTAGATTTGCTCAGCCAGATAATCCCACTGCAAGTGTTGTACAATCCTTTCCTGTTTGAGAGACACTGGCACTTAATCAGGCTGTAACATACTGTAGTGTATAATACCATATACTGTAATATACTGTAGCGTATAATACCATATACTGTAATATACTGTAGCGTATAATACCATATACTGTAATATACTGTAGTATAATACCATATACTGTAGTATAATACCATAATATACTGTAGTATAATACCATATACTGTAGTATAATACCATATACTGTAGTATAATACCATATACTGTAGTATAATACCATAATATACTGTAGTATAATACCATATACTGTAGTATAATACCATATACTGTTGTGTTTGTTTGTGATTAGCAGTGAGCCAAGTGTAACAGAGTTACTAGCTACCAGTTACCACTAGTTACTAGTTACTAACATGGTGTATTGTAGCTACAACCCAGAGAGTAAGACGTGCGTCATCAGTTCAGAAGACTTTTACGTTAGCTGGACAGGAAGTAAAGTGACTACAGGAGCCATTTCTTGTTACAAATATTATGCAGGTAAAAAGATTATGCGGGTAGAAATAAATCATTCAGTACTAATAGTGATGTCTCATTGGCTGCACATCCTTGCAGAAGGAGGTAAAACATGCTTCAGTCATTCAGATTGTTTCTAATAATACAGATAAATGGAAGATGGTCTATCGCCGACCTAAGTACGTATCATCTGGTTACACTAATGAAGTCACAGGGCCATGGTTCGACACTTCCTTCTACCAGGGAAACATATCCGAGGAAGAAGTGTTGGAACCAAGTGGAGAAAGTCAGACGATATTAAAGAGTGAGCTTGTGGGATTATGGGAAGACATTGGCGTCCATCAGGTAACACTTTCAGCTCTCTTAACATGTGCATGTGCAGGGGCGGCTATAGGCACCCACGCCACCATCCTAGGCGTGTGTTCAATCAAGCATGCAATACTAGCTGTGCTCTGTAAACTATCAATACTATGCATGTCCAGAGTTCAATTCATTTTCTATTTATTGCTCAGGCAGTCAATCATTGTACAGTGCTGTAATGGTCATGTTATCTGTGTAGACTGTACCCATACATGTTCATGTTCCACACTTATCTTGTACTAACTCACTCAGACGCGTGAAATCCATGACTTCTTGGAAATAGGCTGGTGTTGAAATTTTTCCTATATGCGCCCCTGTGCATATGTATAGTATATAACAGAGAGTGTGTATGTACATGTATAGTATATAACAGAGAGTGTGTATGTACATGTATAGTATATAACAGAGAGTGTGTATGGTGTATAACAGAGAGTGTGTATGGTATATAGCAGAGAGTGTGTATGGTAAGACAGAGGTATGACCCTTCCGAATGTACCGCGCTGTCACTGCATTACTATCTGTCATTGAGATTTGTGCCTTGGAAGTGACATGTTAGAATGTTGGTTTTACTATTACACAGGATACCTGTAGACTGTAGACATTATAGAATGTAGATTGTTAGACTGTAGAATGTAGAGCGTAAACTGTAGAATGTATACTGTAGAGTGTAGACTGTAAACTGTAGAATGCAGAGTATAGACTGAAGAGTGTAAACTGTAGAGTGTAGACTGTAGAGTGTAGACTGTAGAGTGTAGACTGTAAACTGTAGAGTGTAGAATGTAGAATGTAGACTGTAAAGCGTAGGCTGTAGAATGTAAAATGTACACTGTAGAGTGTAGACTGTAATAGTCTACGTGGTGCTATCTCTACTGTAGGTAAGAGTTGGGTTATACAAGTCAGGGGTAGAAGACAAACACATGCTATTCAGTGCCTTCAGCACTACGAGTGAGAGCTGGTACACATTCTCCAACCTTCTCAGTACATCCTGGAAAGACCTAAACCCAGTTTCCCCTCCCATGTATATGGGGTGGTGGTGGGAACAGTGAGTACATGCTACATATTACACTTAGGGAAGCCATTGAGATATATATAACTACTGGTTACAATGGGAAGCAGGCCTTTCTATTTTCTTAGAGCAAAGAGCTGGGAAAACTAGCTAGCTAGTATTTGGTGTGGATGTGCAGTGTGCATAGTATACATATGATATAGCTCATTTATGGTAATACCTACTTTTGGTGGCTAAAGAGCAGCAAATATTAGGAGTTATCTTATCTTTTGATTAACCACTTTGTACTGCAATGGTTTTGGGTTGACTATTTTGAAGTTGCCTTCTCTACATTATTGGCAGAAGTTGTGTTCTTGTCTTTATAACATTTGTTATCTTGCAATGTAACACATAACTGAGACTTAATATACATATCGCTAGCACCCACTTTGGAATTCTTAATCACTTCTTATAATGTTTCTATTCGGCAAAATTCCCACACTGTTCTCTGATTAACCAATCAAACATCTGGAACCCGTACTCATGTACACACCACCTGCGTCTTTACTATGTGCAAGGGGTATCAATCAAAGTCTTGGTGCACAATCTCCCGCTTTGTGTTTGAGAGCCTTCTGGTCCAAGTTTAGTAGTTTACAATAGTAACTCCATGCCTACATGACTCCAAACTAGTACAAGTGACTCCGTGTCTACATGACTCCATGCTAGTACAAGTGACTCCGTGTCTACATGACTCCATACTAGTACAAGTGACTCCGTGTCTACATGACTCCATACTACACTAGTACAAGCAACTCTGTGCCTACATGACTCTATAGTCCATACTAGTACAAGTATCAGTGTGGCAGTACCATAAGGTACATGTATGATATGATAGTGAGACTGCTCATTTCACAAACTTATCACCCAAATAGTAGATGCGGTGTTTAATATTTTAGGGGTGACACCCTCACGGCCCGTGGTATGTATATAGCTAGGGATCACGCAGGTTGTGGATCAGATACATTGTGGATCAATTTAATACAGAACCAAGTAGACGTGGTCTGCTCATACGAAAGAAATATTCCAGCATCTAACATACCTAAACTATACTATGCACCGAGTGCTGTGTACTCTACTGAACCTGAGTGTAAGTATGATTGGATAGCGATAATCTAACTGTGTGATTAGATTATACTGTAGCAGTTAATACATTGCTGTAATATAGTACATGTATGTAGATACAATCTATGGGTAATATTACTCGTTAGGCTGTATTCTGTAGTGACTGAAGCGGACTACCTAGTTATATCACTTTCCTTCCTTTAACACTAAAGAGTGAGAAGAAAATGGAAACAATTGATTCAGAAGACAAGCAAGAGGTAGATCTGATATGACTCGCATGCCTACTGCCTATAATATTATATAATATACGTACAAATACATGTATTATATAATATCATATATAATATATAATACATGTATTATATAAGACATGTACAAATCGACTACATGTACGTATGGTGTTGATGTTAGGTCAGTTATACTGATATATAATATCCAATGATGTAACATTTTGTTGTATATAACTGCTATATGTGCTACATTGTCCTACATTTCATGTGAGTGTATTGACTATTATACATATACACTGTAGTTATCATGGTAGTAGAGAGGGTAGTACACACTACAGGTACATGTATGTATCATAGCCTCAGATCTACAGTATTACAGCTATACAATGTAGTATTCCTTTAGTATTTCATTTTGTTTTTCTTTCACTAGCATATTTTAAAGAATAAAATACTCACAACAGCAATGATTTTCATGTATTTTGCAGTATTATTACCAGATGGTATATTAGCTGGATGTGTTACATTACCTGGATTATTTTACCTGGTGTTATACTACCTGGTGTTATATTACCTGGTGTTATGCTACCTGGTGTTATATCACCTGGTGTTATACTACCTGGTGTTATACTACCTGGTGTTATACTACCTGGTGTTATACTACCTGGTATTATGCTACCTGGTGTTATACTACCTGGTGTTATACTACCTGGTGTTATACTACCTGGTGTTATACTACCTCTTGAAGTCTATCACCTTTATTGGTAGTGAAACTAGCAATAAAGTGAGGGTAGGCCCCTACACACTTGCTGACCGTGTACCCAGTACAAGCGGTCCCGTGTACCCAGTACAAGCGGTCCCGTGTACCCAGTACAAGCGGTCCCGTGTACCCAGTACAAGCGGTCCCGTGTACCCAGTACAAGCGGTCCCGTGTACCCAGTACAAGCGGTCCCGTGTACCCAGTACAAGCGGTCCCGTATACCCAGTACAAGCGGTCCCGTGTACCCAGTACAAGCGGTCCCGTGTACCCAGTACAAGCGGTCCTAACACTGGAACTGACTCTCGTCAAAGCAATCTAAAGTCAGTCTACATTTTCAAACTGTCAAGTTCAAATATTATATATGCTAGTCAATGAATTAGTACTTTGTCTTTGAGTTATAATCAACAAAATAGTCTGTTGTAGCCTATGCTCTCCTGTACACAAATATATAAATGTTTCAAGTTCAGCCTTGCTATTTCCACTACACCACTGACAGTGAGGTGAACCTGGGAATAATGTTCGTAGCTTGTAAATGCTTGCCTTACATATAGCATTTACAATGTACATACAATGTATCGTACAAGTAGCAAAAGAGTACTGCTGCTGAGTTTGTAGAGTAGGTGAATGTTTTTTATTTGGGAGTTGTGTTCCCTATTTATAGCCCCAACTAATTCTGGAGTCGTCCTCCTCTGATATACGAACTCCTCCAACATTGAGGCAGGAATACAGTGCGTACATATAGTACGCGTTCTATCAGATATGTTAATCATGAAGTGCGGTAGCATAAAGTAGTTCCCCAGTGGTAACATTAGTGACTCCCCCGCAATACCTTTTAGCCTTCCTCGTGGTAGCCAGCTATTTCTATTCACACTGCTATGCGTTTTTATTTTCATTTTGATTTTCTTATTCCTCATCCAGGCATGTTTATGTTTTCCTATTATTTATAATTATTTGTTACTAGAGGCTACAGCCATATACATTTCTGCTATAGCCACCGTTGTATCATACCCGTCAAGTCTTCAGGTTTTATGGGCACCTCTTTACCCAACATAAATCTTTCTTCCAGTTTTCATAACATACATCACATAACTTAAACGTTAACTTTAAACAACTTACAAGTTACTTCACTACTTGAATCAAAAACTGAACGACTCTCCACCACAGACAACATGGACATGGGTTTAGGAGAGGCTTGTCCTGTGAAACTCCACTCTGTGCTACCTCCTACGTATCATCATCATGAGCTAACAAAGACAGCTGAGTTAGTCAAAGCTACATACATGCGCTGTGGTGCTTGACTTCTAAAAGCCTTTCGATAAAGTCCCACATGCTGATGCTGTACTGCTGTTAGGTGCAGAAGTGGAGATATTTAGATAGCCTTAGTTCCTTGTTTGTGATTTGGGTAAGGGCGGGCTACCAACAAAATGTAAAGAAGACAACTTCTCCTGCTTCAGTTTGGGCGAAGAAGAAACGCTATCTCAATTTTCTCCACTTCTGCACCTAACTCCATTTATATAGATCAAGAACAGTGTGGGACCAAGAACGGAAAATAAACAGCAGGTTGCTGTAACCCCTGTGGCCAAACACCTTATGCATACTGTTAGCCAACCGAGGCACTCCTTTTGATTATAAGTTTCTGAGTGTTTGATGTCGTCAAAGGTGTTCAAAAGTATAGCAGAACTTTTCAGCAACGATAATAAATAGAGCACTCCCTTGTCAGTAGAGTTGTCTTGTTTCAAAAGTCGTCTCGGGATGACAATTAGTGTTTGAGACTGGAAAACCGATAGCACATAATAATTTTTATTGATAATAAATTCATAATTACAATATAATTCATTGCTAGTCAGGAATAAATTTATAAAATAAATTATTATTTAAATTACTTAGTCATACTACCTACATGTACAGTCCCTGTACTCTTAGTCATACTACCTACATGTACAGTCCCTGCACTGATTTCCTAGTAATAGCAGTGCAGCTACACACAGAACTACTAACACATTTCAATAGTTGTCACCTCTCCCATAATGCAATGTGATGTCCATACTAAAAGTTGTCTGCTCATGGAATTATTTCGGCAATGGAAACACAACTCCCTACTAGTTGTAAAATTACACTATCTTGTACACATACACATACATGTACATATACATAGTGCATACATGTGCAATGCATTCCATATTAATATTAAATATCACTAGTCTTCTGCTCATCCTTTATTGAAATACATAATGATATGTTACAAAGCATATGAAATATAAATAATTTACAGAGTAGCGATTGAAACTATTGGGATTCTAGCATGCAAATATATAACAGTTGGAACTTTTGTTTTAGGAAAAATCACTTGAATCCTAAAAGCCCGTTTCATATTGTCTTGTCTCGTTCCACCTCTAACTTTCTAACAGTGGATCACTATGTTAGGAGATTAGGTGGCATGAGCTATAGGTAACTGTATTATTGTAGGTAACTGTATTATTGTAGGTAACTGTATTATTGTTGGTAACTGTATTATTGTAGGTAACTGTATTATTGTAGGTAACTGTATTATTGTAGGTAACTGTATTATTGTAGGTAACTGTATTATTGTAGGTAACTGTATTATTGTAGGTAACTGTATTATTGTAGGTAGCTGTATTATTGTAGGTAATCTGTATTGTTATAGGTAACTGTATTATTGTAGGTAACTGTATTATTGTAGGTAATCTGTATTATTGTAGGTAACTGTATTATTGTAGGTAACTGTATTAACTTTGCTGTGTAATACGGAGAGTATGGAAGAAGTGGTGGATAGTTATGAGGGTGCAACATCTGGGAATGTTGTAGAGGAAGGGACTGTGGTCTTTCTCAAGAGTGAAACTGTATGTATCTGTATACTCTATAGATGTGCCTATATTATATACCATTGACTGTTATTATGACCCACCTATATGACGTATTTAGTATAATACTCACCATTTGAATACTGGCTATTAAATAATTATTACAGTTTAAGCCAATCAGCTGATTGAAATTATCAGCTGACTGACTCTATTAGTAGTCCTTTATACTAATCTGCAGCTGAATATTCAGAGCTCAGCTCATCGCTCTCACACGACTATCAGTAACTGGTAAATAGATAGATAATACATGTAGTGTGTAATCAATGGTATAACATTTGGCAAGTCTGGTTGGCAGATCTGTAGCCATCTAAGTATGTACACATGTAATGTACATGTTTGTTTGTTTCTGTACACACATGTAATGTACATGTTTGTTTGTTTCTGTACACACATGTAATGTACATGTTTGTTTGTTTCTGTACACACATGTGCTTTACCTTTTCAATTTTAGGCCTCTGACAATGATATGTGGGATGACACTGCCCTAGTTAAGGCATATGATAAAGCCATCCAGATGGTGAGTTATAATACGCATAATGTCGTGTAACCATGCAGTGTGTAGTGACGTCACTGAGCACTCTGTATAATAAATGTGTGGTGATGTCACAGAGTACTCTGTATAACAAGTGTGTAGTGATGTCACTGAGTCATCTGTATAATAAGTGTGTAGTGATGTCACCGAGTACTCTGTATAATAAGTGTGTAGTGATGTCACCTAGTACTCTGTATAGTAAGTATGTAATGATGTCACCTAGTACTTTGTATAGTGAGTATGTAGTGATGTCACAATTACAGGCATATCAATCCAACTCCGATTACAAACCACCAAAATCTAAAAAGAAGAATAAAGGGAAGAAAAAAGGAGACAAGTCACAGAAGACATGGAAGGTGAGATTATCCTCTCCTTGGAATGCATGCATAGAAGCAGTTTATATTACTACATGGTGTACACTATGATAGTATGTACAATGATCATGTAGGCCTACACACATGTATAGCTCTATTACTAAGTACATAATACTTACTATTTGTACACATGTGTAGTGGAACACAGGCAATGAATGTCAAGCAGTCTACTCTGACGACGGACTAGTATATGATGCTGTGATAACCCGGATGTTGGGACATGGTAGATGTGTAGTACAGTACATTGATTAT
Source organism: Bugulina stolonifera (assembly GCA_935421135.1). NCBI lineage: Eukaryota > Metazoa > Bryozoa > Gymnolaemata > Cheilostomatida > Bugulidae > Bugulina > Bugulina stolonifera. Next base: position 36,256,251 of record OW285187.1, read on the forward strand.
GGTAACGAGGAGGAACAACTCCTCACAGACCTTATTAAGCCCCACACACACTCACACCAGCAGCATCATCAGGTGAGTGTTATATACTGTCCACATGTTTCATGTCCTCAGTGAATCTCTAGACAAGAACCACAAGTAACTGCTAACTACAAACCCAAGAGATTCACAACAAGAGTGAGAACCTGGTGTACTGTAGTGGTGGGAGTGTCTCCAGGTGGGGCTGTCTGTCTCCCTCCCCACCCACTTATTGAAGTAGACTAGTAATGACCAGCAGTACTGGTATACTCAAATAAGGAGGTAACAATGTAGCACTTGGATACATTACCCGTAGTTGAAAGCAGACGCCTTGAAGAATAACAGTTTATTGTTGGAGCTTATAATAAAAATCTATGTGCAGAACTAGAAGGGTTGCCTATGGTAACGTTCTAACTAGAAGGGTTGCCTATGCTAACGTTCTAACTAGAAGGGTTGCCTATGGTAACGTTCTAACTAGAAGGGTTGCCTATGCTAACGTTCTAACTAGAAGGGTTGCCTATGCTAACGTTCTAGCTAGAAGGGTTGCCTATGCTAACGTTCTAACTAAAAGGGTTGCCTATGCTAACGTTCTAACTAGAAGGGTTGCCTATGCTAACGTTCTAACTAGAAGGGTTGCCTATGCTAACGTTCTAACTAGAAGGGTTCCCTATGCTAACGTTCTAACTAGAAGGGTTCCCTATGCTAACGTTCTAACTAGAAGGGTTGCCTATGCTAACGTTCTAACTAGAAGGGTTGCCTATGCTAACGTTCTAACTAGAAGGGTTGCCTATGCTAACGTTCTAACTAGAAGGGTTGCCTATGCTAACGTTCTAACTAGAAGGGTTGCCTATGCTAACGTTCTAGCTAGAAGGGTTGCCTATGCTAACGTTCTAACTAGAAGGGTTGCCTATGCTAACGTTCTAACTAGAAGGGTTGCCTATGCTAACGTTCTAACTAGAAGGGTTGCCTATGCTAACGTTCTAACTAGAAGGGTTGCCTATGCTAACGTTCTAACTAGAAGGGTTGCCTATGCCAACGTTCTAACTAGAAGGGTTGCCTATGCCAACGTTCTAATGTATTTCCATGCCTCTGGTTTGGAAGAGTTTAGTTGACTACATTGACATCAACTAAGATATAAGATGGGTCTATGTTATGATACATACAATGTGTATGTATATTATAAATGTTTGGTAATTTTTTATGTAAATATACTGTTTCTTATGCAAGGGATTGTCTTTTTGAGCAGTCAGAGACTTGTTTCACATTCATGAAAATACCAATCCCTCAATGGAGTTTACACCTATCGCCTAGCACAGTGAACAGAACATACTACTACTACACCAGCTCAGTTCCACCGGTGAGCAGTAGACATGCTCTGAGCCAACTGCACACAGGGCACCCCTCATATTATGGCCACCTCGCTATATATAGGATGTTAAGTCTCTGACTGCTCAAAGAGACAAATTCCTTGCATAAAAAGCGTCATATATTATATAGGTTGTGTCTCTTCAATGCTATTTATAGCTGATAGGGCAGCATGTTGGACACTTTAAAATGTTTCACTTTCAATACAACAAACCAGTTCATTGTAGAATGGGCCGGACCTTTGTTATCATGGAGTTTAGATACCAGTTTATAGGTGTCTTCGCGACCTCTTGGACGAACCCGGGTCGCAAATAAAATTTACAAGATGGCCGTCCGACCAAGGCCAGAAGGGCTATTGGCCTAGGATTTTGCTTGGCCGGACGAAACCATCCCTAGCTCATCGGCACACCTGATTTCTTCGCGCGGAAATGAGGATTTTGCTTTTGGCCCAGGCCGGTGTGTTCGCGACCTTGTGACGGATGTGTGCCGGAAAATATTTTTGTAAATCGGCCTGGGTCTGAAGTTCAGGTCGCGAAGACACCTTATACTCTTCCTGAACACCAATGTCCCTGTGTGGATATTGGGAGTTTTCCCCTCTTGTATACAGGTATCCACAATGATAACATAACTCCTAACCCATATTCACATTGATGTGTAATGGTGATGTATAATATAGTACCTTGCACTACAGAGAGCGGCTAGTCTGAGATCTGTCAGCCCTGCTAGGTCCACAGGCTGCAGTGAATGCTCTACGTCCACTAATCCAGCTAATCACTACATGTCAGATGGAGTACCTAGATTTGCCTCACCTACTGCACCACCTAGACCAGCCCCTTCTACCAATGTAAGTTTATTGACCACTAATGACTATATTACTATTACTACCGTCTACTACTATATACATATACTACTGCTACCTATGGTGTACTTACACTATATAATGTAGTACTAACACTACATGTACATGTATATATGGTGTAAGTACAATGTATGATTTGTTGTTGATAGGGCTTACCTTCATTTATACCACCACCTCCTCCCACTATACCTGATATGTCATCATGTGATACTGATGAAGCCTTCCATAGCATGCTTATATCCTGGTACATGTCTGGATTCCACACTGGCTATTACCAGGTAAGTGAGTCGAGGGGGGACAACTCTTTATATTTATGGATGTATGCGCCACAAGAGGCCGTGTATACTCAAAATATAGGGATTAGTAATGACATCAGTCACTATACAGTACATACAGGTAGGTAACAGTATGGTTGGGGGGACCAGCTTCCCTGGTAAAATGTAACTATTTAAGGATTATTGTGTGGATATTGAATACTTTCTATTTAATTCTCCACATTACTGTTGTTACTTGTAGGGGCTGAAGGAGGGCAGGAGTGGTAAACATTACTAGTAGACGTCATCCATGAGTAGAGTGTATGGTAATATTACTGTGTACTAGATTATCACCTCTGTATTTATATAAATGTATATAGTATTATGTAGTATATAATGTGGATAACTTGTCTTTGTTATTGGTTTATTTTGGAAATATGAACATTGAAAATTTCACCCAGTATGGCTGCTTTTATAAAGAGAGAACAATATTACAGTCTGTTCAATGTAAAAAATATAGGTATATATGAGAGAAACATTGTAAGTTGTTTTAGGTTAGTGTGGATATAGTTATATGACAACAGACATGCTTGTATTGCTCCACCACTGGTAGAGATGTACTGGGTAGTATAGACACAGGGAGAAAGAGGGGTGTTACTTCCCACCACTGGCTCCTGCTGCACCTTGTTGTTTCTTAGATTCTGCAGCAGCCTGCTTTTTCCTCATTGCCTCTGCATCTCTACAACAGGCAGCCACAGCTATCATTAGTAGAGTACACCACTGTAGCCTTGGCTCCAAACATAACTATGCCACTGAATGATAATACAGTGAAACCTGCTTAATTCAAACTCCAAGGGACTACCATAATTGGTTTGAATTAGGCCTGAGTTTGAATTGTAAGATCAGTTGACTTAATTGAAGTCATTATATAGTGCTCAGCGGGCTAATAGTTTGAACTAACCAAGTTTTTGAATTATCCAAGGTTAAATTGAAGCACAGCCCACTGTATATAGTAGTTGTACTGTACTGCTACCTTGGCTAGCCCATGTCTCTACCGCTGAATGATAAGACACATGCTATATACTTACCTCTCTCTCCTGTCCAATAGCTTCCCTTCTGGTTGTTTCTTGTTCTGCTCTTGCTGCTTCTTAAGATTCTTTGCTCTTGCCAAATCTCTTTGATTTCCACCTATATAATATCAACAAGGAATAAATGACCTGAAATGAGTGAAATCTATGATAACATGTTTACTTACTCTGTATCAGTTCTGTTTTCTGTAGTATTATCCAAGTAATTTCAATTTGGTGACTCTGAATCCAACAGCTCACTAGTCCAAGTCAAAGGAGTTATTAATAACTTATTATAACTATAATTAAATGCTTGGTGAAATTTGTACTGGCTTTACTACTAGTTAAGGCTATAACTATAATATTTGTAAGCAACGTCTTGTCTTTGATGTTGGGTTACTAGTTATCGGGTTGTTTGGTTTGAGCTACCTATCGTTATGCCTACTAAATTCTAATTGTCATACTTGGATTGTTATAATTTGATCAAAATCCCATTTCTCTAGCTTGTAGACTAGAGTTTAGTGAACAATTTAGAAAAGCATTTATATAATAATCGTAATTCACTATCATCCTGTAGTTATACTGTTAATAATAATATAAGATAATGAATTTGAAAACCATATACTACATCTTAACTTTTAAATTTAATTTTTAATTTTATAATAATTATAATTATAAGTCATTAGGTACAGTAGTCAAGTTCAGTCAGATCGGTGATGACTAGTCGGTCTTAAAAAAAATAAAAAACTAGATTTAATTTATTAAACTTATTATTAGGTTTAAGCTTAAGTCTTTGTTGTGTTGTAAATGCTAAATCAAATCAAATGGTAATGGTTGGTTATAAATACTCACGGGCCATTTTTGCCTTTGCTTCAACAGCAGCCAGCTTAAATCCGTGAAACTACAATAGCAAAGTGTTGTTCAGGACCCAGTTAGTATTAAATAAAAACTGAGGATACTTGTGAGAGTCTAGTGACGAGAGAATAACTTGCTTGCCAACTATCACTCCGAGCAAAAACGATAAAAAATACTGGAAACTTGTTGACTAGCAGGACAGGAAATATTATCATTGTCAATATTGATTGGTTAGCAAGATATGAGGATTCGAACATTTTCTAACAACCATTGAGCGGATAACTCTGGTATTATCGAACAAACGGTGTATTACAACTCCATTGTGACATTACAACATTTTCATTCTACTTGGAAATTCATGATTGCCGTGTCAGAGAATAAATTGACTGGTATCTAGCAGCCTTTGCATTTTGTCTTGTTTGCAACAGATACGGCCATGTACTGTGTAATGTCAAAGCACAATGTGAATTTCACAGTAGTTATTGTTAGATATGCTACGATAGATTTAATTGCATGTAGGCTAGGTGTTGTATTTCTGGACTGCAAAAAGAACATGGTCTTATAAATATATAGAGCAATGGAGGATAGTAGCAATATATTTTAACACTGATTCTGTTACTTTTTAGGACATTCTTGGGGTGGGAGGAGAAAAAGCAAGTGAAATGTTCCTTTTCCCCGTCAGCTTATTTATATTCTAATGCTGCCACAATCAATTATATTTTCCTTTGTTTTTATACATTTGACTAATGAGTCAACAACACGCAGCTGAGTGTATAATATATTATCTACCAACTGTGTGCTGTATTGTATTGTATATTATCTCCTGTATCTACCAACTGTGTGCTATATTGTATGTATATCTCTTATCTACAGTTGATTGTCCACTGACTACCTCACTCTATTATACTCTACTATCACACATAGATAACACATTTCACATGTGAAAGTCTTATCCAACGCATTAGAAAATAGAGAGCGATGTAGACATCATTGCCTATCTATATGTACACAAAGATTCAGTTTGGGTTGAGGTCAATGTTTATCTCTTTGCACAGTGATATGGAATAACTGAACCAATAGGTATCACGGTATAGCTACAGTAGAGGCACCTCCCCCCTCTAGTTCATACTCACAGACTCTTTCTCTCACCTACAGTGTAAGTACTTAAGATTCATTGGGAAATGTCTATTTAGGTTAAATAATAGTATAAGACTTGTATTTGTGTGATGTTGTTATTCCTGTTGTATTTCAATAGCAGCTGTCCTTCTATCATCATTAGAGGAATGTCAATGATAGATAATATTTTAGAACTACTCATATATGTAGGTTTATCTACTACTCTTACTGTACGTGTGTCTATTGCACTTACATACTTGTATTACATGTATATACATGTATGTAAGTGTAACAGATCAACCTACATACTTACATATACTTACATGTACATGTATATACTGTATATACTGTAACAGATAAACCTACATGTACATTACATGTAGGTTTATCTGTTACACTCACATACATGTATATAATATGTAAGTGCAATAGACACACGTACAGCAAGTGTAATAGATGAAAGAAAGTAAATGAATGGTAAGGCTAATAACAACACCACCAAAACGCTCCATACTATTATTAATTTATTACAGGCAACTCATTAATATTTTATACTTTAATTACAATTTATTAATAATGTTTAAGTACCATGTGTACATTGTATTATATGTACTGTATTAAATGCTGTGTAAAATATAGATGACTGTAGGGTTATAATATACATGTAATTATGTACTACAGGTAGGCCTACTACTGTACATACTGTATACAACGCATGGGTGGATAATTGTAGTACACACTGCATACATTATATCCGGTAGTGATCGTACATCCTGGTTTCCTATATTGGCTGGTGATCGTACAATAATCACATAGATAGGGGTCCACTAGTGATGCTATGGGTGGGAGATATTTGAATTGAGGGTGGATTTTTTGTCCACCCTCACTCGGTATGTTATGTTACAGGATGGTTCCCAGGTACTCAGTCTTAGTGCTGACTCTTCTCATAAGAGTTGGCCATGCTGCCTTCCCTGATGGGTTTGACCAGTCATTCTGTAGTCCACCACCAAATGATGGAGGTAGGCCTTCTATTATATACTCTATGTTGATAGTACCGTATACTGTGCTGTGATGTCACTATTATACTCGTATTATGTACTCTATATAGGTTTGTATTGCTAGTCAAAGGTTGCCTTCTTGCTAGGAATGTACTATATTGCTAGTCTTCTTGCTAGGAATGTACTATATTGCTAGTCAAAGGTTGCCTTCTTGCTAGGAATGTACTATATTGTTGTAACATTTGCAGGTAAAGCGTTCCCATCGCTCCCCAAGGATTACATGGCCAGGTTTGAATGGAACGATCATGTGGACGGAAAGTCGATATTCGTGGAGGACTTTGTGTCTGTGTCTAACAACATTGGAACAGTTTTTATGACAGGAATAATTGCCCCAGGAATCGTATCTAAGTACATCACATCAGCTGATACTGACGAGCTTTTTATTATATACGGTAATATAATATGTGTACCTATATGATGCAATGTAATATGTGTGCATATATGATACAGTGTAATATGTATGCATATATGATACAGTGTAATATGTGTGCATATATGATACAGTGTAATATGTATGCCTATATGATACAGTGTAATATGTGTGCATATATGATACAGTGTAATATGTATGCCTATATGATACAGTGTAATATGTGTGCATATATGATACAGTGTAATATGTGTGCCTCTATGATACAGTGTAATTTGTGTGCCTATATGATGCAGTGTAATATGTGTGCCTATATGATACAGTGTAATTTGTATGCCTATATGTGATGCTTGTAGATGCGGCCCCTATAGCTTTTGAAGATGGGAACTGTGTGGTAAAGCCTCTCTCAGGTGCTGATAAGTTTGCTCTTCCGATTAAAAAGGATCCCAAGGTACTTGCTATCATGTGTCATGTGTCACTAATATACGTGCATTACATGTATCAGGTACTTTCTATAATGTGTCATGTGTCACTTATATACATGCATTACAAGTATCAGGCACTTGCTATGATGTGTTATATGTCACTATTAATATACATCCATTTCATGTATCAGGTACTTGCTATGATGTATTATGTGTCACTATATACATGCACTACATGTATCAGGCACTTGCTATGACGTTTCAAGTGTCACTATATGCATGCATTACATGTATCAGGTACTTGCTATGATGTGTCATGTGTCACTATAATATACATGTACATGTACTTATGTCACTCATTTATTATCTGATCCACAATGCAGATACCTGGAGCTGACAGACTGCTAAGTGGCAGGTCACTACTGACCCTTGGAGCTAACCCTGTTGGCAGCATCATGCACTCTGGAGTAGAGAGAAAGAATGGTATTATATGCGATAAGTGGGTGGCATGTCTCTTTATACCTGAAGGGCAGATAACTCTGAATGTGACCTACCACTTCACTAGTGAGTACTCAGTACATATGCTACACTATACTATCCATCCACTCAGCTGCTAGTTAGTACTTAGTACATATGCTACACTATACTATCTATCCACTCAGCTGCTAGTGAGTACTCAGTACATATGCTACACTATACTATCCATCCACTCAGCTGCTAGTTAGTACTCAGTACATATGCTACACTATACTATCCATCCACTCAGCTGCTAGTTAGTACTCAGTACATATGCTACACTATACTATCCATCCACTCAACTGCTAGTAAGTACTTAGTACATATGCTACACTATACTATCCATCCACTCAGCTGCTAGTGAGTACTTAGTACATATGCTACACTATACTATCTATCCACTCAGCTGCTAGTTAGTACTTAGTACATATGCTACACTATACTATCTATCCACTCAGCTGCTAGTTAGTACTTAGTACATATGCTACACTATACTATCCATCCACTCAGCTGCTAGTTAGGTACAGTATTCCATATATGCTGCATCATGAGGTTATAATGGCGAAGACAGCTTCTGTTGGGAATTCAGAGGAAAACTCTGGAAGTATAAAAACAAGATTGTTTTAAAGGGGTCAGGAAATGATATTTTTTTATTTTGTATACCTAAATATTATCTCCTTGAGAACCTATTACTGCCTGACAAAAAAATTTTTAAAAAGTGTGCAGTGATTTGGGAGAAAAAAGAAAGATAATAAAATGTGCGTGGTTTCACTTTCACTTTCAAACGGAAATAGAAATTTAGAGGGGCGGTGTCTGCCACCGGTCTGACGTAACAAGGCCGAGCCAATGAAATGCGGTGTGTAGCCCAGGATCTCGGCTTTATTCAAATGAAGGGACTCATTACCAGCTTTCAAACCAAGCTTTCAAAAAAATCTTTCATCCCGCAGCTATGAGTTTCCTGTTGCAGCCATCAAACATAAAAATGGCAAAGAGATTGTTAGTAATTATTGTAATGTTGGATCTCACGACAGCATGTCTTGCCAGATGGGGCATTCACCTTCATCAGACTCATCCAGTGATACTACTAGTGAAGTCTACAGTACAACTAGAGATTGGGACAAACAGCCAAGGGTGAAAAGGGTTAGACAGCAAAATCCCGTAACTGACCATGAACAAGACAGAGACGGTGGTAGACATGTAAGACTTAATAAAATTGATCATATTATTTATGTGGTAAAATAAATATAATATAGTTCTCAGCATGCTTGCGTTCAAACTCAGCTAAAAATTAGCCTACAAACATTTATTTTCTTTGTCAAAATATGTACATGTATATTGAAATATCAATATTAAAACAAGAATTGTATTAATGTAAATATAATATTCTATTATAAGTTGCACCAAATATTATACTACACCCATTTATTCAGGACAACCAAGGTTATATACCGCCACTAGTAGAAGATTGGTGTACTTGTGGCAAATGTCACGCCTGGCCACAGGAAGACATGAACACCTGCTGTAAAGATCACTCAATATGGGACACAAGGGTAGATGGTGAAGATATTAGTTGCATTACTCTTTCAAACGACATAGCTGATCTTCTACAACCTGCTCCTCTAAGAGTGATGTACAGGAACTACTGTTCTCAACACCGTAAGTGGGAGTTAAAATTGAAGAAACTTTTTATAGCTATGACATACTTTTGCATCACATTATATTACTTTTTCGTTGCAACTAAATTATATTTTTTTGTGTTACAGCTCAACGATATCCTGATGCCGACACATTGCAGCCATCATTCAGGTGGACAGAGGCAGCTATAAAAGAGTTGAAAAGTAAACAAATGAGACTAGCTGCCTATAGAATGTTGATATTCTATGCATATCCTAATATTAAACGTAGGGAAAGAAAGGCTTTGCCTTCCTGCATTTACGCTATGATTAGAGCTACCTATATGCCTACAGAAACAGAAGAAGAGTTTGCTGACCATGATTTTTCTGTATACATTCCTGAATGCGATGACGACAATTAATCAATTCACATTCATAATTTTTATCGGTATAACAGTATGTATATTGATTGTACTATGTGGTTGACAATATAATATAGTTGCATTAGCAGTCATGAAATTGTTGTCTGCATTTTAATTGTGAAAGTAACAGTTTCTCGAGACATTATTGTTTCCTATCGCCACCACTATTCCTTCTACCACGCCTACCACCACTATTCCTTCTACCACGTCCACCACCACTTGTAGCATCGGCCTGTTGATTTACATAGTGTGGCTTTCTCACCAAGCCTCTCCTCCTGGTTTCCATCTCTTTCTCAAGTTCATCTAGGCTGTGATATGGTTTTGCTGTTGATGCCATTGTCTGTGGTTGATGGTCAGGACAAGCTGGCTGTACTCCATCATTCACACATTTAGTCAAGTATTGGAAGAGCTCATCTATATATTCTGTAATAATTTAGCATCAAGTTAAAATACATGGATAGAATAGAATAGGATTAAAATTGCAGCAGTGGCAAACATGCTCAATAAAGTAACATTCAGGGCAAACTGAAAGGAATGCCAATATATATATATGTACTGTGTATATTCATGTAAACAAATCCAGATTCACAATAATAGCACTTACTATATGTGGGGTCAGCTCGAACATATTGCACTGTAGGGATCAGCTTAGTGGCCTTGGATCTCCTCACCCTTCGCCATGGTTTACCTTCTGCAGTCAGCTTGATGGAACGCTGGCAGTTTTCGTTGTGGTGCATGATAGTAAGCTGTATTCTGAAACAAACAACATCCAGATAGTTTAAATAATACTGTAATGAACAGAAAAATCTTACACAACATATACATGCAAGCATGCAGCATGTGATAAAGAATAACAAAATAATACTGAATGGTGTTTTACCTGGATAATATTCCAGAATAAGAAAAGCTCTCCATTTTTGGGGCGTTTCGATTAATGGCACTGTGGAACCCTTCTAACTCTGAGGTAGATGTAGCGCTAGCCATCCCGATAGCATCTAGCAATCTCTGGTTTAATAGTATCTTTCGTACTTCCACATCTAACATAGACTCTAAACAGATATAAATTTTCAAATTAAATTTTTTGAGCATCTGAAGTGATGGCACTAGAAGTAGTTGAAGTACATGTCGTTGTAGTCATAGCAACATTAGTGACATTAGTGGTAGTGATCGTAGTGGTAGTGCTAGTCAGGGTAGTAGTGAAGGTAAGAGCTCTAGTAGCAGCAGTTGCACTGGGGATTGGAGTTTCCATGGGTTTGGACATAATTTGCAAGCTTTTAGAAGTGCACCTAAGCCCATCTATGCCAGTGCTAAAAATATACAATCATAGAATAGTAAACAATAATATAATATGAAAAATTCCAAACTTCAAACACTATAATACAATGTATAGTAACTATAAGGATTTTACATACATTTTACTCTCAGTCTGAGTTGCTTCAGATCGGAACCGTGGCTTGTCTTGGTTTATAAAGCTGTGCTCCATATGTGTACCTAAAAGTGATATGCACCATTATCTTAAGACAAAAGCATTTTGATATGATGTTTCCAAATGATCTTTCAAAATATTGAACTTTTGCCAAAATCTACGTAGGCCCTATATACACGTATATAATGTTTACTAAAGCTATATGTTGGTACTGAAGATTCTAGACTGACATGTGCAGGGCAATTCACAATTCACAATATGGCATTGCCAATAAAAGCATAAACTACAACTTACTCGAGTTCGCCATGACGACTGGTCTTCCAGTGGCTATAGATATTCGGCCTGGCCTAATGTTTGCTAGTGAGTTGCTAGTTGGTTTAACTCTGGCAACATCCTCGCCACTATCCACACTACTAATTCTAGCATCACCACCTAAAGGGGATGCTAAGTCATCTAATCTCTCCTCATCCACATTTCGTTGACGTGATGTCCCAGCTGTCGATTGCTTCACCTTTTTGCCAGTTGGTCTGCAATGATTTGCAACTATATTAGATAAACATGTTGCAAGGGCTGGAATAAGATGACAGAACAAGCGAAATGTGTTCACATACAGATTTTCCATGCCAGCAATTTAATTTTTATCAATTCGAATTAAAGTCCAGTATCAGCTCTAATTTTCAAAATTCACTAGGAGTAAGTACGTACTCATCGCTATCATCGTTGTCATTGTTATCATTCAAGAGCTGACGTACGATGCTCTTTCGTTGTCTTTTAGAAGGAGTCGGCGTGAAGTTCTTCTGGCGTGGTGTTTTATCCTCTTGTGTAGCCCGAGCATTTGATGGAATTGAACCTGGTATCAATCTCAGCCTGAAATAAATAACCAGTAGTTCGATAAATGAAAAAGAACAATTACCTTTGAATCTGCAAAACAGCCAACAATATTTGGCAGTGTGTTGCAGGGAACTGCACAAAACACTTGAATTTTTATGTAGCAGTATTATAAACAGATAGCCAGGCATATGAAAAATCTTTTAGCATAGCAGAACAGCAGACTACAATTCCCATCATAGATTTCTATCGCATGAACAAATAAATCATAACATTATCCTAACCTCTACACTCATGCTAAATGTTCCAATGAAAAATATTGCAGTAGTCACTTGTAATAAAAATCGAGGAGATATCTGCAAATGAGATAGATGATTCTGACTTAGTTCTATTTTAATTTTCATTCTGATTTTCATTTTGTGGTATCAGAAAAACAACCTACCTTATTTTGTCATCCTTCATCAGTCTGTATTGGTGATAGTTACTAAAGTCGTCAGGTTTGAAATGTCTGAAACATAGCCTAGAATCTGCACTGAGATTAACCTCTTTTTGGTGAATCTTGAGGAATCTCACCCACTTTTCCCTCAAATATGGGTCTGTAGGAAATCTTTGTAGATGTTCAGCGCCATCGCAAAATGCAGCAGAACAGTACCTGGTTTTACCGTGACTAGCCATCGAGAAGTGTTAATAAAAATGCTCCTTGCTTCAAGCTAGGCTATCGCTATAATGAGCTTTGCTTTGGAAAGCTGAATTCACAAAATTAAAATTAATTTCAATCTGAGAAATTGCAACAAGCATCCAGCTGTAAACTGAAAGCTTTTATTAGTCTTGACTTAGTTGTTGACATCATGAGTATTGGGTACTGCTGGTATTGGCTACCACCCGCAATCCAAGCTAGGATTTCAGCTAATTCAAACGCGGCACTTCATTGGCTGATTGCCGCCAATACCTTTATACGCAGTAGTTTCCACTCTGTATCCACAGTAACAGAGTAAACAAGGTCCACATCCGTTTTAATTCAATATGGCCGATTATGGATTGATAATGTTTTTTTATCTGCTGGTAATAAGCATGCCTGTCAATATTATGTTTATTTTGTTGAATAATATAAAAATTAACTACATAATACATAGAATGCTGCATTTAAACCTGTGGTTTCAGTAGTACTTTAAGTATATTATCTACTAATTGCAGAGTGTTGGTGAAACAGTGTTTTAGCTGAACTTGAAAGACACAATTCTTGGCGATTTAGAATAATGCATTTAGAATAATGTATTTTAATCTTGGTAATTGAAGGATGCATTTTAAAATACATATATGTATCTATATTCTTGCATGAAAATACTGTCTACTAATAATATGTTTTAGAAATTAAAATTCGTCAAAACAGTCCCTTTAAAACATACATGTATTTGAGACATACTGTCTGTCTATGTGTATATACATAAATGTGTATATATATACAAATATATATGTACATGTATATGTGTATGTGTATGTACATGTGTATATAATATTATAGGTATATATAATGCATGACTGTGTATGTACATGTATATATAATATATGTATACAATATATAACAAGTTATACGTTGTGAGAACTTGGTCACGTTTGTCGCAACTTTGTAAATTATGTTTCCAGATAGTAGATGAGTTCAGTAAAAACTGTTTGCTGTGTTCTTTAGACGCTGCATGGTATGCTGCGGGTGGTACCGGATCTGCCCCAGTCAGTATTCATGCATCAGGAGCATCGGCTAAAGACAAGGACTTGAATATAGAACAGACGTTCTCTTATGTTTACTACTCTGAGATCTACCCATCTAAGGACCCCGAGTTTATGGCTCGCATATTTGAGGTGAGAGTAACATTTTTTATTTTTTGGTTACTCTGTCTAGCCACTTGGCCATCCTATTTAATGGACCTCAGAAGTACGAAATTTGTATAAACGACAGGAGCTGGGCTCTGAGTGGAAGAGCTCACCTTCCACAACAGGAGTGCATGGTCAGTGACCACTACATCAACCTGCCACCCCAATGTGGTCACATACCACGCCAGAATCTGACTTATCTTTTCGAATCAGGGCAGATGTGGATCTTTAACGTGCGTGTTTTTGATGTAGACACTACACGGGACCTCCTATATTATTTAGACGCACTAATCCAAACAGGCGCAGCTAGGGTGAAAGGCTTGCTGAAGGCCTTTGCCAAAAATGACACAACTGGGGTTTGAACTCACAAACACAACATACTTGCTGTTAACACCTCACTCACATACATCTAATATGATGTGGATTCTGTTTCTCTCCCAGCCATCGGAACTTTGTACTTCAATAGGCTACAAGTTGTATTCCCCTGAATGTTGGCACATAGTGTGTGTCTGGCAGACCCAGGCTGAACATCTACTGTGTGTTCTGGGTAGTCTATGTAGTATCACTCCTGCACATGGGCACTCGTAAGCTATTGATTATAATTAGAAGTCGTCCTCTTTGAACTTCACTTTCTCTTGAGAGAGGACAACTTCTAATTATTATCAATAGCTTATGAGTGCCCATACTCCTGCCCCACAACTAATTACTTCCCCTGCATTGGGATTGTCATGAGTTTATATAGCACTTGTACTGTACAACCAGACTGTATTGTCTACATGGAAGAGTTGTGTTCCCTTGCTGTATGTACACGCATGGTAGATTGCTTACTGCTTACGTCTCAGTAATATCACAACATAATGTATGCATATAATATGTTAATGTAGACTCCAAAGCATGCTTACTGCCCCGGAAGAAAGAACCTGTACAACTTACCCAATGTTCCGTATCACTTTGGATTTAGAGCTGAACTGATCAACTCTGTTGACAAGACTGTGCTATACACCAAGGTAAGTACCCCCAACTTCCTGAGACTGTTAGGATGGACCACAAAGAGATGTTTTGATGTGTACTCAGGAAGATATCTGATCACACGAGTAGGCAACTCCTGTTTTTGGTGATATTATTACTACGCTATGTGTGTGCATTCTACTATCTCTCCTTTAGGAATGGTACGACTTCCAAAGTAACTACACGAGGATAGACTTCAAGAACCCACCAACAGGGAATGACACGATAGACAATTCACAGTCAACAGAAACCTTGATAAATGATTTTAACACAGGTTAGTGCAGTGAACTAAAATCCCATCAGTCTCCAAACCCGGGAAGAATATAAAACAGAAAGGTATGGCCAAACTCCTCAGTCCTCAACATCTATACTGAATATTCACTTTTATATCATACTAACTAGTAACTGTTTCTATACTCATACTAACTAGTAACTGTTTCTATACTCATGCTAACTAGTAACTGTTTCCATACTCATACTAACTAGTAACTGTTTCCATACTCATACTAACTAGTAACTGTTTCCATACTCATACTAACTAGTAACTGTTTCCATACTCATACTAACTAGTAACTGTTTCCATACTCATACTAACTAGTAACTGTTTCTATACTCATGCTAACTAGTAACTGTTTCTATACTCATACTAACTAGTAACTGTTTCTATACTCATACTAACTAGTAACTGTTTCTATACTCATACTAACTAGTAACTGTTTCTATACTCATACTAACTAGTAACTGTTTCTATACTCATACTAACTAGTAACTGTTTCTATACTCATACTAACTAGTAACTGTTTCTATACTCATACTAACTAGTAACTGTTTCTATACTCATACTAACTAGTAACTGTTTCTATACTCATACTAACTAGTAACTGTTTCTATACTCATACTAACTAGTAACTGTTTCCATACTCATACTAACTAGTAACTGTTTCCATACTCATACTAACTAGTAACTGTTTCCATACTCATACTAACTAGTAACTGTTTCCATACTCATACTAACTAGTAACTGTTTCTATACTCATACTAACTAGCAACTGTTTCCATACTCATACTAACTAGTAACTGTCCCCATATTCATGCTGAGTTGAATTTAACAGGTGTGAGTTACCTAATAGACAAGTTCTCCAAGAAGTGTCTAGTTAAACCTATTGTGGGTGGTGAGTTTGACTCCCTTCCGGTGTCTGGTACTAAGGCTAGGCTAAAGAGCCCTAAAGAGTTCTTTGACTTTGATCATGTTGGCAAATATCCATATCAGTACATGGGAGAGGTCAGTGTACATACATGTGTAGTACTATGTGTTTATATCAATATAAATATGGGGGAGGTCAGTGTACATACATGTGTAGGACTATCTGTTTAGATGGAGCATTATTATATTACTGTATCATTGTATTACTGCTATTATTATATTACTGTATCATTGTATTACTGCTATTATTATATTACTGTATCATTGTATTACTGCTATTATTATATTACTGTATCATTGTATTACTGCTATTATTATATTACTGTATCATTGTATTACTGCTATTATTATATTACTGTATCATTGTATTACTGCTATTATTATATTACTGTATCATTGTATTACTGCTATTAAGGATGTATAACTTATTGACTGCATGCCAAGCTGTAGCATCTCAACATCTCTGTAAGTCCACATGTACATACACTATATTATAATACTGTACATTATATAATACATGTACATACACTATATTGTACTACTATATATTATATATACATGTACATACACTATATTGTACTACTATATATTATATATACATGTACATACACTATATTGTACTACTGTATATTATATAAACATGTATATACACTATATTGTAATACTGTATATTATATATACGTGTATATACACTATATTGTAATACTGTATATTATATAATACATGTATATGCACTATATTGTGATACTGTATATTATATAATACATGTATATACACTATATTGTAATACTGTATATTATATATACATGTATATACACTATATTGTAATACTGTATATTATATATACATGTATATACACTATATTGTACTACTGTATATTATATATACATGTACATACACTATATTGTAATACTGTATATTATATAATACATGTACATACACTATATTGTACTACTGTAGATTATATATACATGTATATACACTATATTGTAATACTGTATATTATATAATACATGTACATACACTATATTGTAATACTGTATATTATATAATACATGTACATACACTATATTGTAATACTGTATATTATATAATACATGTACATACACTATATTGTACTACTGTAGATTATATATACATGTATATACACTATATTGTAATACTGTATATTATATAATACATGTACATACACTATATTGTAATACTGTATATTATATAATACATGTACATACACTATATTGTAATACTGTATATTATATATATACATGTATATACACTATATTGTAATACTATATATTATATAATACATGTATATACACTATATTGTAATACTGTATATTATATATACATGTATATACACTATATTGTAATACTGTATATTATATATACATGTATATACACTATATTGTAATACTGTATATTATATAATACATGTATATACACTATATTGTACTACTGTATATTATATATACATGTACATACACTATATTGTAATACTGTATATTATATATACATGTATATACACTATATTGTAATACTGTATATTATATAATACATGTATATACACTATATTGTAATACTGTTTATTATATATATACATGTACATACACTATATTGTACTACTGTATATTATATATACATGTATATACACTATATTGTAATACTGTATATTATATAATACATGTATATACACTATATTGTACTACTGTATATTATATAATACATGTATATACACTACATTGTAATACTGTATATTATATAATACATGTATATACACTATATTGTAATACTGTATATTATATATACATGTATATACACTATATTGTAATACTGTATATTATATAATACATGTATATGCACTATATTGTGATACTGTATATTATATAATACATGTATATACACTATATTGTAATACTGTATATTATATATACATGTATATACACTATATTGTAATACTGTATATTATATAATACATGTATATACACTATATTGTAATACTGTATATTATATAATACATGTATATACACTATATTGTACTACTATATATTATATATACATGTATATACACTATATTGTAATACTGTATATTATATAATACATGTATATACACTATATTGTACTACTGTATATTATATATACATGTACATACACTATATTGTACTACTGTATATTATATATACATGTACATACACTATATTGTGATACTGTATATTATATAATACATGTATATACACTATATTGTAATACTGTATATTATATATACATGTATATACACTATATTGTAATACTGTATATTATATAATACATGTATATACACTGTATTGTAATACTATATATTATATAATACATGTATATACACTATATTGTAATACTGCATATTATATAATACATTTACATACACTATATTGTAATACTGTATATTATATAATACATGTATATACACTATACTGTAATACTGTATATTATATAATACATGTATATACACTATATTGTACTACTGGATATTATATATGCATGTACATACACTATATTGTAACACTGTATATTATATAATACATTTACATACACTATATTGTACTACTGTATATTATATATACATGTATATACACTATATTGTAATGCTGTATATTATATAATACATGTATATACACTATATTGTACTACTGCATATTATATATACATGTATACACACTATATTGTACTACTGTATATTATATAATACGTGTATATACACTACATTGTAATACTGTATATTATATAATACATGTATATACACTATATTGTAATACTGTATATTATATATACATGTATATACACTATATTGTAATACTGTATGTTATATAATACATGTATATACACTATATTGTGATACTGTATATTATAATATACATGTATATACACTATATTGTAATACTGTATATTATATATACATGTATATACACTATATTGTAATACTGTATATTATATAATACATGTATATACACTATATTGTAATACTGTATATTATATAATACATGTATATACACTATATTGTACTACTATATATTATATATACATGTATATACACTATATTGTAATACTGCATATTATATAATACATGTATATACACTATATTGTACTACTGTATATTATATATACATGTACATACACTATATTGTACTACTGTACATTATATAATACATGTATATACACTATATTGTACTACTGTATATTATATATACATGTATATACACTATATTGTAATACTGTATATTATATAATACATGTATATACACTATATTGTAATACTGTATATTATATATACATGTATATACACTATATTGTAATACTGTATATTATATAATACATGTATATGCACTATATTGTGATACTGTATATTATATAATACATGTATATACACTATATTGTAATACTGTATATTATATATACATGTATATACACTATATTGTAATACTGTATATTATATAATACATGTATATACACTATATTGTAATACTGTATATTATATAATACATGTATATACACTATATTGTACTACTATATATTATATATACATGTATATACACTATATTGTAATACTGTATATTATATAATACATGTATATACACTATATTGTACTACTGTATATTATATATACATGTACATACACTATATTGTACTACTGTATATTATATATACATGTACATACACTATATTGTGATACTGTATATTATATAATACATGTATATACACTATATTGTAATACTGTATATTATATATACATGTATATACACTATATTGTAATACTGTATATTATATAATACATGTATATACACTGTATTGTAATACTATATATTATATAATACATGTATATACACTATATTGTAATACTGCATATTATATAATACATTTACATACACTATATTGTAATACTGTATATTATATAATACATGTATATACACTATACTGTAATACTGTATATTATATAATACATGTATATACACTATATTGTACTACTGGATATTATATATGCATGTACATACACTATATTGTAACACTGTATATTATATAATACATTTACATACACTATATTGTACTACTGTATATTATATATACATGTATATACACTATATTGTAATGCTGTATATTATATAATACATGTATATACACTATATTGTACTACTGCATATTATATATACATGTATACACACTATATTGTACTACTGTATATTATATAATACGTGTATATACACTACATTGTAATACTGTATATTATATAATACATGTATATACACTATATTGTAATACTGTATATTATATATACATGTATATACACTATATTGTAATACTGTATGTTATATAATACATGTATATACACTATATTGTGATACTGTATATTATAATATACATGTATATACACTATATTGTAATACTGTATATTATATATACATGTATATACACTATATTGTAATACTGTATATTATATAATACATGTATATACACTATATTGTAATACTGTATATTATATAATACATGTATATACACTATATTGTACTACTATATATTATATATACATGTATATACACTATATTGTAATACTGCATATTATATAATACATGTATATACACTATATTGTACTACTGTATATTATATATACATGTACATACACTATATTGTACTACTGTACATTATATAATACATGTACATACACTATATTGTACTACTATATATTATATATACATGTACATACACTATATTGTACTACTGTATATTATATAAACATGTATATACACTATATTGTAATACTGTATATTATATATACGTGTATATACACTATATTGTAATACTGTATATTATATAATACATGTATATGCACTATATTGTGATACTGTATATTATATAATACATGTATATACACTATATTGTAATACTGTATATTATATATACATGTATATACACTATATTGTAATACTGTATATTATATATACATGTATATACACTATATTGTACTACTGTATATTATATATACATGTACATACACTATATTGTAATACTGTATATTATATAATACATGTACATACACTATATTGTACTACTGTAGATTATATATACATGTATATACACTATATTGTAATACTGTATATTATATAATACATGTACATACACTATATTGTAATACTGTATATTATATAATACATGTACATACACTATATTGTAATACTGTATATTATATAATACATGTACATACACTATATTGTACTACTGTAGATTATATAATACATGTATATACACTGTATTGTAATACTATATATTATATAATACATGTATATACACTATATTGTAATACTGCATATTATATAATACATTTACATACACTATATTGTAATACTGTATATTATATAATACATGTATATACACTATACTGTAATACTGTATATTATATAATACATGTATATACACTATATTGTACTACTGGATATTATATATGCATGTACATACACTATATTGTAACACTGTATATTATATAATACATTTACATACACTATATTGTACTACTGTATATTATATATACATGTATATACACTATATTGTAATGCTGTATATTATATAATACATGTATATACACTATATTGTACTACTGCATATTATATATACATGTATACACACTATATTGTACTACTGTATATTATATAATACGTGTATATACACTACATTGTAATACTGTATATTATATAATACATGTATATACACTATATTGTAATACTGTATATTATATATACATGTATATACACTATATTGTAATACTGTATGTTATATAATACATGTATATACACTATATTGTGATACTGTATATTATAATATACATGTATATACACTATATTGTAATACTGTATATTATATATACATGTATATACACTATATTGTAATACTGTATATTATATAATACATGTATATACACTATATTGTAATACTGTATATTATATAATACATGTATATACACTATATTGTACTACTATATATTATATATACATGTATATACACTATATTGTAATACTGCATATTATATAATACATGTATATACACTATATTGTACTACTGTATATTATATATACATGTACATACACTATATTGTACTACTGTACATTATATAATACATGTACATACACTATATTGTACTACTATATATTATATATACATGTACATACACTATATTGTACTACTGTATATTATATAAACATGTATATACACTATATTGTAATACTGTATATTATATATACGTGTATATACACTATATTGTAATACTGTATATTATATAATACATGTATATGCACTATATTGTGATACTGTATATTATATAATACATGTATATACACTATATTGTAATACTGTATATTATATATACATGTATATACACTATATTGTAATACTGTATATTATATATACATGTATATACACTATATTGTACTACTGTATATTATATATACATGTACATACACTATATTGTAATACTGTATATTATATAATACATGTACATACACTATATTGTACTACTGTAGATTATATATACATGTATATACACTATATTGTAATACTGTATATTATATAATACATGTACATACACTATATTGTAATACTGTATATTATATAATACATGTACATACACTATATTGTAATACTGTATATTATATAATACATGTACATACACTATATTGTACTACTGTAGATTATATATACATGTATATACACTATATTGTAATACTGTATATTATATAATACATGTACATACACTATATTGTAATACTGTATATTATATAATACATGTACATACACTATATTGTAATACTGTATATTATATATATACATGTATATACACTATATTGTAATACTATATATTATATAATACATGTATATACACTATATTGTAATACTGTATATTATATAATACATGTATATACACTATATTGTAATACTGTATATTATATATACATGTATATACACTATATTGTAATACTGTATATTATATAATACATGTATATACACTATATTGTACTACTGTATATTATATATACATGTACATACACTATATTGTAATACTGTATATTATATAATACATTTACATACACTATATTGTACTACTGTATATTATATATACATGTATATACACTATATTGTAATACTGTATATTATATAATACATGTATATACACTATATTGTAATACTGTTTATTATATATATACATGTACATACACTATATTGTACTACTGTATATTATATATACATGTATATACACTATATTGTAATACTGTATATTATATAATACATGTATATACACTATATTGTACTACTGTATATTATATAATACATGTATATACACTACATTGTAATACTGTATATTATATAATACATGTATATACACTATATTGTAATACTGTATATTATATATACATGTATATACACTATATTGTAATACTGTATATTATATAATACATGTATATGCACTATATTGTGATACTGTATATTATATAATACATGTATATACACTATATTGTAATACTGTATATTATATATACATGTATATACACTATATTGTAATACTGTATATTATATAATACATGTATATACACTATATTGTAATACTGTATATTATATAATACATGTATATACACTATATTGTACTACTATATATTATATATACATGTATATACACTATATTGTAATACTGTATATTATATAATACATGTATATACACTATATTGTACTACTGTGTATTATATATACATGTACATACACTATATTGTACTACTGTATATTATATATACATGTACATACACTATATTGTGATACTGTATATTATATAATACATGTATATACACTATATTGTAATACTGTATATTATATATACATGTATATACACTATATTGTAATACTGTATATTATATAATACATGTATATACACTGTATTGTAATACTATATATTATATAATACATGTATATACACTATATTGTAATACTGCATATTATATAATACATTTACATACACTATATTGTAATACTGTATATTATATAATACATGTATATACACTATACTGTAATACTGTATATTATATAATACATGTATATACACTATATTGTACTACTGGATATTATATATGCATGTACATACACTATATTGTAACACTGTATATTATATAATACATTTACATACACTATATTGTACTACTGTATATTATATATACATGTATATACACTATATTGTAATGCTGTATATTATATAATACATGTATATACACTATATTGTACTACTGCATATTATATATACATGTATACACACTATATTGTACTACTGTATATTATATAATACGTGTATATACACTACATTGTAATACTGTATATTATATAATACATGTATATACACTATATTGTAATACTGTATATTATATATACATGTATATACACTATATTGTAATACTGTATGTTATATAATACATGTATATACACTATATTGTAATACTGTATGTTATATAATACATGTATATACACTATATTGTAATACTGCATATTATATAATACATTTACATACACTATATTGTAATACTGTATATTATATAATACATGTACATACACTATATTGTACTACTGTATATTATATAATACATGTATATACACTATACTGTAATACTGTACAGGAACTACACAATCTTACTTTTACGACTTTAGCATATGATCAGGAACGTGCCATGTAATGGGTGGATCTCTTATCGTCCCTATCCATT
This sequence comes from Bugulina stolonifera, assembly GCA_935421135.1. Lineage (NCBI taxonomy): Eukaryota > Metazoa > Bryozoa > Gymnolaemata > Cheilostomatida > Bugulidae > Bugulina > Bugulina stolonifera. Next base: position 36,281,274 of record OW285187.1, read on the forward strand.
TGAAGATTCCAAGACCAATGCTACGTATGAATGGTTCTTTGCTACGGTAAGGATGCTGGGCATGTGTACATGCGTACATGCGTGCATGTGTGCATGTGTGCATGTGTGCATGTGTACATGTGTACATGTGTACGGTGTACATGTGTGAATGTGTGAATGCGTACATGTGTACATGTACACATTTATGAAGCACTGTATATACTGTATATATATATTACAGCGTGTAGCTGCCATGTTTTCAGGCTACACAGTTGAGACTGAATGTAGGAGACTGTAGTAGTATTATGATATACATTAGAACTACATGTATATGTACAGCTATATACTGTATATTATACTCTTGTACAGGCAGATACTATATTCAAAGCTCAAAATCTGGTGGAGAATTTAGAACCAATGAGAATGGTGATCAGATCAGCTGAGGTAGGTACACAGTCTATCAGTTGACGTAGATACACAGTCTATCAGTACTGTTGATGTAGGTCCACAGTCTATCAGTTGATGTAGGTACACAGTCTATGAGTAGAACTAGGTACACAGTCTATGAGCAGAAGTAAGTGCATATGCTATGAGTAGAGGTAAGTACACAGTCTATGAGTAGAGGTAGGTACACAGACTATGAATAGAGGTAGGTACACAGGCTATGAGTAGAGGTAGGTGCATAGGCTATGAGCAGAGGTTGTTACATACTTACTGTTTATCATCTGATGTCTTGTAGCTGAATGTTAACCTGGAATACAACATTTACCGATTTAATGAGGGCACCCCAGACCCACGTTCTTTCGATGTGAGGGCGTGTTTTGAGGACTCTGGTAGTACTAGCTTTGATATGGTCCTGGAGGGTGAGTTAGTACTATATGTACATGTATATACTGAGTTAGTACTATATATACATGTATATACTGAGTTAGTACTATATGTACATGTATATACTGAGTAAGTACTATATGTACATGTATATACTGAGTTAGTACTATATGTACATGTATATACTGAGTTAGTACTATATGTACATGTATATACTGAGTTAGTACTATATATACATGTATATACTGAGTTAGTACTATATGTACATGTATATACTGAGTTAGTACTATATGTACATGTATATACTGAGTTAGTACTATATATACATGTATATACTGAGTTAGTACTATATGTACATGTATATACTGAGTTAGTACTATATGTACATGTATATACTGAGTTAGTACTATATATACATGTATATAGTGAGTTAGTACTATATGTACATGTATATACTGAGTTAGTACTATATATACATGTATATACTGAGTTAGTACTATATATACATGGATATACTGAGTTAGTACTATGTGTACATGTATATACTGAGTTAGTACTATATGTACATGTATATACTGAGTTAGTACTATATATACATGTATATACTGAGTTAGTACTATATGTACATGTATATACTGAGTTAGTACTATATGTACATGTATATACTGAGTAAGTACTATATGTACATGTATATACTGAGTTAGTACTATATATACATGTATATACTGAGTTACTACTATATGTACATGTATATACTGAGTTAGTACTATATGTACATATATATACTGAGTTAGTACTATATGTACATGTATATACTGAGTTAGTACTATATGTACATGTATATACTGAGTTAGTACTATATGTATATGTATATACTGAGTTAGTACTATATGTACATGTATATACTGAGTTAGTACTATATATACATGTATATAGTGAGTTAGTACTATATGTACATGTATATACTGAGTTAGTACTATATGTACATGTATATACTGAGTTAGTACTATATATACATGTATATACTGAGTTAGTACTATGTGTACATGTATATACTGAGTTAGTACTATATGTACATGTATATACTGAGTTAGTACTATATGTACATGTATATAGTGAGTTAGTACTATATGTACATGTATATACTGAGTTAGTACTATGTATACATGTATATACTGAGTTAGTACTATATATACATGTATATACTGAGTTAGTACTATATGTACATGTATATACTGAGTTAGTACTATATATACATGTATATACTGAGTTAGTACTATATGTACATGTATATACTGAGTTAGTACTATATGTACATGTATATACTGAGTTAGTACTATATGTACATGTATATACTGAGTTAGTACTATATGTACATGTATATACTGAGTAAGTACTATATGTATATGTATATACTGAGTTAGTACTATATATACATGTATATACTGAGTTAGTACTATATGTACATGTATATAGTGAGTTAGTACTATATGTACATGTATATACTGAGTTAGTACTATATGTACATGTATATAGTGAGTTAGTACTATATGTACATGTATATACTGAGTTAGTACTATATGTACATGTATATAGTGAGTTAGTACTATATGTACATGTATATACTGAGTTAGTACTATATGTACATGTATATACTGAGTTAGTACTATATGTACATGTATATAGTGAGTTAGTACTATATGTACATGTATATACTGAGTTAGTACTATATGTACATGTATATACTGAGTTAGTACTATGTGTACATGTATATACTGAGTTAGTACTATGTGTACATGTATATAGTGAGTTAGTACTATATGTACATGTATATACTGAGTTAGTACTATATATACATGTATATACTGAGTTAGTACTATATGTACATGTATATTATACTGAGTTAGTATTATATATACATGTATATACTGAGTAAGTATTATATATACATGTATATACTGAGTAAGTACTATATGTACATGTATATACTGAGTTAGTACTATATATACATGTATATACTGAGTTAGTACTATATGTATATGTATATACTGAGTTAGTACTATATGTACATGTATATACTGAGTTAGTACTATATATACATGTATATAGTGAGTTAGTACTATATGTACATGTATATACTGAGTTAGTACTATATGTACATGTATATACTGAGTTAGTACTATATATACATGTATATACTGAGTTAGTACTATGTGCACATGTATATACTGAGTTAGTACTATATGTACATGTATATACTGAGTTAGTACTATATATACATGTATATACTGAGTTAGTACTATATGTACATGTATATACTGAGTAAGTACTATATGTACATGTATATACTGAGTTAGTACTATATGTACATGTATATACTGAGTTAGTACTATATGTACATGTATATACTGAGTTAGTACTATATATACATGTATATACTGAGTTAGTACTATATGTACATGTATATACTGAGTTAGTACTATATGTACATGTATATACTGAGTTAGTACTATATATACATGTATATACTGAGTTAGTACTATATGTACATGTATATACTGAGTTAGTACTATATGTACATGTATATACTGAGTTAGTACTATATATACATGTATATAGTGAGTTAGTACTATATGTACATGTATATACTGAGTTAGTACTATATATACATGTATATACTGAGTTAGTACTATATATACATGGATATACTGAGTTAGTACTATGTGTACATGTATATACTGAGTTAGTACTATATGTACATGTATATACTGAGTTAGTACTATATATACATGTATATACTGAGTTAGTACTATATGTACATGTATATACTGAGTTAGTACTATATGTACATGTATATACTGAGTAAGTACTATATGTACATGTATATACTGAGTTAGTACTATATATACATGTATATACTGAGTTACTACTATATGTACATGTATATACTGAGTTAGTACTATATGTACATATATATACTGAGTTAGTACTATATGTACATGTATATACTGAGTTAGTACTATATGTACATGTATATACTGAGTTAGTACTATATGTATATGTATATACTGAGTTAGTACTATATGTACATGTATATACTGAGTTAGTACTATATATACATGTATATAGTGAGTTAGTACTATATGTACATGTATATACTGAGTTAGTACTATATGTACATGTATATACTGAGTTAGTACTATATATACATGTATATACTGAGTTAGTACTATGTGTACATGTATATACTGAGTTAGTACTATATGTACATGTATATACTGAGTTAGTACTATATGTACATGTATATAGTGAGTTAGTACTATATGTACATGTATATACTGAGTTAGTACTATGTATACATGTATATACTGAGTTAGTACTATATATACATGTATATACTGAGTTAGTACTATATGTACATGTATATACTGAGTTAGTACTATATATACATGTATATACTGAGTTAGTACTATATGTACATGTATATACTGAGTTAGTACTATATGTACATGTATATACTGAGTTAGTACTATATGTACATGTATATACTGAGTTAGTACTATATGTACATGTATATACTGAGTAAGTACTATATGTATATGTATATACTGAGTTAGTACTATATATACATGTATATACTGAGTTAGTACTATATGTACATGTATATAGTGAGTTAGTACTATATGTACATGTATATACTGAGTTAGTACTATATGTACATGTATATAGTGAGTTAGTACTATATGTACATGTATATACTGAGTTAGTACTATATGTACATGTATATAGTGAGTTAGTACTATATGTACATGTATATACTGAGTTAGTACTATATGTACATGTATATACTGAGTTAGTACTATATGTACATGTATATAGTGAGTTAGTACTATATGTACATGTATATACTGAGTTAGTACTATATGTACATGTATATACTGAGTTAGTACTATGTGTACATGTATATACTGAGTTAGTACTATGTGTACATGTATATAGTGAGTTAGTACTATATGTACATGTATATACTGAGTTAGTACTATATATACATGTATATACTGAGTTAGTACTATATGTACATGTATATTATACTGAGTTAGTATTATATATACATGTATATACTGAGTAAGTATTATATATACATGTATATACTGAGTAAGTACTATATGTACATGTATATACTGAGTTAGTACTATATATACATGTATATACTGAGTTAGTACTATATGTATATGTATATACTGAGTTAGTACTATATGTACATGTATATACTGAGTTAGTACTATATATACATGTATATAGTGAGTTAGTACTATATGTACATGTATATACTGAGTTAGTACTATATGTACATGTATATACTGAGTTAGTACTATATATACATGTATATACTGAGTTAGTACTATGTGCACATGTATATACTGAGTTAGTACTATATGTACATGTATATACTGAGTTAGTACTATATGTACATGTATATAGTGAGTTAGTACTATATGTACATGTATATACTGAGTTAGTACTATGTATACATGTATATACTGAGTTAGTACTATATGTACATGTATATACTGAGTTAGTACTATATGTACATGTATATACTGAGTTAGTACTATATATACATGTATATACTGAGTTAGTACTATATGTACATGTATATACTGAGTTAGTATTATATATACATGTATATACTGAGTAAGTACTATATGTACATGTATATACTGAGTTAGTACTATATATACATGTATATACTGAGTTAGTACTATATGTACATGTATATACTGAGTTAGTACTATATGTACATGTATATAGTGAGTTAGTACTATATGTACATGTATATACTGAGTTAGTACTATATGTACATGTATATAGTGAGTTAGTACTATATGTACATGTATATACTGAGTTAGTACTATATATACATGTATATACTGAGTTAGTACTATATGTACATGTATATTATACTGAGTTAGTATTATATATACATGTATATACTGAGTAAGTACTATATGTACATGTATATACTGAGTTAGTACTATATGTACATGTATATACTGAGTTAGTACTATATGTATATGTATATACTGAGTTAGTACTATATGTACATGTATATACTGAGTTAGTACTATATATACATGTATATAGTGAGTTAGTACTATATGTACATGTATATACTGAGTTAGTACTATGTATACATGTATATACTGAGTTAGTACTATATATACATGTATATACTGAGTTAGTACTATATGTACATGTATATACTGAGTTAGTACTATATATACATGTATATACTGAGTTAGTACTATATGTACATGTATATACTGAGTTAGTACTATATGTACATGTATATACTGAGTTAGTACTATATGTACATGTATATACTGAGTTAGTACTATATGTACATGTATATACTGAGTAAGTACTATATGTATATGTATATACTGAGTTAGTACTATATATACATGTATATACTGAGTTAGTACTATATGTACATGTATATAGTGAGTTAGTACTATATGTACATGTATATACTGACTTAGTACTATATGTACATGTATATAGATATACATGTGTTATAGGAAATGGAACCCAGGCTGATCTATCTACTAATGTACAGCTACTCAGGTATTGGTTCCAACTGTCAGTAGAAGCATTCGCTGGAGTCCGAACTATCAGAGTACAGGATATTGAGGTACGTCTTCCTCCTGTCCTCACTGTTCCCATTTGGTATCTAGGAACCTAGTATATGTTCATATATTCTCTAGTAAATAGATGTTGCATACAGTCGTTGTCTGTTGTTTACATGAGTAGGCCTACAGTATTAGTGTAACAGAATAAATAACATGTTATACATTGTACATGTATATACCATGTACTATATATGCGATACATGTATATACTATGTACTACATATGTTATACATGTATCACTGATACATGTGTAACATATATAGTACATTACATAGTACATACATGTACATGATGATCATGTAATGTGCTATGTAATGTACTATATAATATGTTATACATGTACATGTACCTCTAAATGTATCATTATCTCTTTTAGTTTACATTCACTGGTAAACGTCTTGCTGTGAGGTTTACATTACTTGGCCCAGCGCCAATTGTTGGCGATGTTATCAACAACATAGACCAAGCTCCACTCCTGGAAGCTACTAACAGACTGACGGAGTCCTTCACTGATGATATATTCCGTGTGTTCTTCTTGGCCAGCCCGACTTCGGTAAGTCTGTCTGTCTGTCTGTCTGTCTGTCTGTCTGTCTGTCTGTCTGTCTGTCTGTCTGTCTGTCTGTCTGTCTGTCTGTCTGTCTGTCTGTCTGTCTGTCGCAGTAGTGAGCTATACATGGCTATAAGGCTTATACTGTCGTTCCTTGGATCTACAATCACGTGCTGGACTAGGATCCCAGGCTAAGATAAACACTGACAGTATGTTACTATGTTGTAGCCTCAGATCGTTTACCGTCCGGTAAATAACACACTGAGGGTGATAGAGAGGAAGCGAACACCAGGTTCTTATAAGCCAGTAGTACCTACCACCACCACCCTACCAGCTGATGCTACTAGACCTGGTACCTCTACCAGCACACCGAAACCTAGTAAGTCAACCTACATGTACTAGTACTAAGGGAGAGGTAGTGTAATACAAGTATATACATGTATATACTAGTAGTAAGGTAGAGGTGGTGTAATACAAGTATATATATACTAGTAGTAAGGTAGAGGTGATGTAATACAAGTATATATATACTAGTAGTAAAGTAGAGGTGGTGTAATACAAGTATATATATACTAGTAGTAAAGTAGAGGTGGTATAATACAAGTATATATACTAGTAGTAAGGTAGAGGTGGTATAATACAAGTATATATACTAGTAGTAAGGTGGCGGTGATGTAATACAAGTATATATATACTAGTAGTAAGGTAGAGGTGGTGTAATACAAGTATATATATACTAGTAGTGAGGTAGAGGTGGTGTAATACAAGTATATATACTAGTAGTAAAGTAGAGGTGGTGTAATACAAGTATATAATGTATCTACTCTTTAGTTGTCAAATCAGGGAAAGTGATCCAAAAGCCAGGGCTGAGTTCAGGGTCTGCAGCAGGTCTAGCCTTTGGTATGCTGTTTGTTGGCATCCTGCTTGCTGTTGGCTCTATCCTACTGTACAGAAGACTGAAACCTGTCCCATACAACACTCTCACTACATCGTAACGTGGGCCCCAGGCTATACTCTGATACAATACCAGTCACAGCTAACATACTGTGTGACTACTTCCTCTTGGGAACAGCTAATAGACATAATAAAGTCAAGTCATAATAGCCTGTGTTACCACTGATCAGGGTTTTTATTAATATAGCAATATACTACACTGTATGTTTACTCCGCTGCTGAGAAACAAGGCACAATATTGTATATTATGTTAATTAATTATTATACATGACTTTTATAATACACTCCACTGTATTACTGAATAATTTAACTGAATTTGTCTTTGTTATTGTGCTCAATATTATCCTGGTAATTCTCTGATGAAATGCATGTTATGTTATCATTTAAATATGGCATGTTATTATTTTAATAGAATGTTATTTAATAAAGTAAATTTGAGATGAATATTTGAAGATGAAGTGGAGCAAAAGTTAATTATGAATCACAAATCACTATTATATTGATTGTTAATGTATATTGAGGGTATGTAGAGTAAACTCTATTCTCTATAAATTAACTGTTATACAATATCTATGAGTAGATCAAAAGGGCTCATATAAACATGCATGCACATGAAACAATAGATATTAGCCAGTCTGATACTGTACATTGTACATTGTATACTGTATACATAACTGTGTAGTGTACAGTGTGCAGTTTACATGGTATCATATGGTGAGATATCGCAGACTACAGTGGAGGAAGGGTATAGAGTGGATACTATAGCCTTGTATCACCACAGGCAAAGTTCTACATACATGGTTTACTCCTTTTATCACCATCTGAACCAGTTGTACACTATACATCAGATACAGTGTATTTAAAGGTAGGCTACAAGTACATAATATGTGTTTAATACTAATTTATTATCAAGTCTTGTGCCTTGTGCATGCAAAATATCTCATCTCTATATGATACACATGTTGTGTAATATCTTATTATTATCATTATGATATAGAGAGATAGTTTGTATAGCGGCCAACCTACTGAGTGTAAGTTATCCTTGTGTGTGAAATACATGTTAGTATCTGCTACAATGGATTATGGTAGGTATATCTACATTTATATGGTGGCAACAAAACATGCTAAATTGTGAATACATCTAAACGATGATTCACACTGGTTAGGGAGAACTGGTGAGCTAAGGCTAAGCCGATATACTTGTATATCTAATTACTTCTAGGTATCAGCATAATGCCCAGTGACGGCTGACTTTTAGAGAGAGAAGCTGGTTTGCAGGCAGACAATGTCTAACTCTACTTCCACCTCTGCAGCTGCTGGAGAAGACAAGGCAACCAGGAACTTGACAGTAGCTCTCATTGTGGTGGCAGTGGTAATAGTAGTGATATTAATAGCTGCTGTAGGTGTGGCTGTTGTCATGGTAACTAAACGCAGAAAGGTCAAGGAGAAAGAAAGAAAGATCGTAGAGGCATTGGATGGAGATATGAGTTCTTCAGTTGAAACTGAGTCAGATTTGGTTAAAAGACAGAAGAAAGAATATTCTAGTTCAGTCTACAAGCAGGAAGAATGTTCTAGATCAGGGTACAGATGTGAAGATGGGCTGGAGAAGGAAGAGGGACACGAGGAGGAGCAGGAGGACGGCATGGATGAGGTGTATCCTACACCAACATATGAGAAAGGCAAACAGAGAGAACCGTCTGCACCAGCATGTATTAGTGCTGATAGTATAGAGTTTATAATTGACTAGCCATACTACTATACTGTATTGAGTATATTACTAAAGAGTCAAAACATTGAATTATTGCCGGGAACATAAAGTCTGTTATATTATGCTTATAGTGTTATATATCACATCATTACATCCTTCACTAATGGATATGCAGTGCATTTGAATTCATGAGCTATTGATACTAATTCAAAGTTGTCCACTCCTAACAAATTTCTTTCCTCCTTGTTTCTATCAGAAAAAGATAAAAGAGGGAGGACAACTCACTATTATCAGCAATACGTTACAAGTGCCCCATGCATATTAGTATTACCTATAAACATATTACATATATATAGTGTGCTTGTGGCATTCTCTGTATTATCATAGGAATAGTGAATATACACATAATACATGTTATATTTAGGTATACAAGTGCCACATTATCTAAAGTTGTTCTAAAAGTTCTAGATGACAATGCTAGTGAATAAATATAAATTTGAGTGAAAAGTGAACATCTTATTGCTTTGCTATCACCCATGTCTGATTAAAATAAAGGAGATAAAACATTTTGGTGAATCACCAAGAGAGAGTTTTAATTGGAAATTGTTATACCAGAATTTGGGGGTTTGGGTTATCCGTTGCAGCATTTAGTTGGAGTCAAAGTATTTAGGACTTGCCTGCTGTATGAGTACGTAGTCTGTAGAGGTAGTACACTGCCTGTAGGTCCTGCTGTCAGCACCTTGATCTCCAATGTTAGTAAGCTGTGTGTCCTGCTGTCAGCACCTTGATCTCCAATGTTAGTAAGCTGTGTGGGTTGGATTCTGGTTCTGTGGTCTAGGATGTAGCGGTGTAGACTCTATTTTGTGATCTACAATGAGATAGTTGTTTCGTATATGTCCTTGCTCCTTAGTACGAGTTACTCGGTAATATACATCCATCTGTGCTCCACAAGCTGCACACTGTTGTAGTTTAGATTTAGTGTTTTTGTTTTAGTATATTATGGATTTTTGTTTTGTTTTCTGCTTTGTAGCAATTATTGTCATTTTCTCGTTTTGCAACAACTTATATAATCTATCTATATCCATGTATGTATGTCGTTGTTGCACTCTTGTCACTGTGTATATAACTATATTTACTGTCTATTGTCTATTCTATACTGCTGTCACTTTACTGTTCATACTGGCTCAGCAGTACACTCTCAGTCTATACTGTATTATCTCACAGTCTACTATCTGTACTGTCTCTGTCTGCTATCTGTACTGCCTACTACTACTTGTATACAAAGCACTAGCTGGTATATCAGTAATATCACATTACAATGTCATGTGCAGTGTTAGATTATCTGGTTAGGAGTTAGGTTCTCCTTGCTGCTAGTGTGTAGAAAAAGCGGATAACTCCTATATATCTGTTGCTATGGTGTAATTAGAAATCGAAGGAGTTGTATAATCTTGAAATAGCATGTTGTCTTGCTCCGAAATATGTACTGCTTTTTTGCTCTTCCTTTACAGTCGTGAAGTGTACAATACTGTTTGTGAATGTGTTGATAGTTTAAGCGGCGGAGAAAACCAGGCGTACCGCACCAAGTAATAACTATTCTTGCCAATTTCCTGCGCGTGAAACTACAAAATACATTTTCTCAGGCTTTGCAATGACGAGAATAAGGAAGCAAAAGCGTGCCAAAAAGTACAATTACAAAACTGATAGACGAAAGAAAAACATTAAAGCCAAGAAACAGCCGAATATTGAAGAGTAGGTGAACTTATGTAATTATAGTAATTTATCCACTTGTTTTAAAAATCAAAATCAAAATCGGAATTTTATTTTGTCATTTTGATTTTTTTTGAGTTTTCTTTGTTGATCAATGTTTCTTCTCGTCAGGCTCCATATTAACATTCTAGTCATTATTCATGTATATAATGAACCTAAATCTAGATCATTCCTTCCTTTTGTAATTTAAATCTGATTTTTTTTTTTATAATAATAATAATAATTATAATAATAAATTATCATATAGATTAGATAGGCCTATATGTAGCCTATTAGTTAGGCCCTAGTAGTTTATAGAGATGTCTGCAAGTTTTTTTTTGGAAACTCGAATTGCCATTACCAAATCTTAATTGTGACTCTTTAAGTCACAAGTCAATTCTTTTTAGCGACTAATCAAAGCTTAGGCCTACAAGTTACAAGTTAAATTCCTTAAAATTGTTACATTTGTCATCAAATAGCCTACTCAAGTGTTTATCAAGTTATCTAGATCTACTACAAGTCAAGAGACAATTCAATTTTGTTCTTGCTTAGCTCAAGGATTTTTTTGTAGATTTATTGGGCTATTATTTAAATTTTGAGGAAATATTGTAACTAGGCCTAAATGATGGCAGACATTCAAATTTCAAAACCAAATGTCACTGTTTAATTTCACTGATTTAAATTTCGGTTATTTCCATTCATTGCAATTTACAGCTTCTCAACTCGATTTATTGAATATTTCAATATAATGAAGTGTGAGTTAACACTTTTCGGTGAGTGGCCATAATTCAAGTTATAAGCTCAAAAAGGAAGCACACTCAGATTGAGTCAAAATAAAATAAAACGTTTGAATAAAATGTTTGACAATGTTAGCATTGCCACAGAAAACATAGCTCCTATAAAATAGACGAAAGCTGATTTGTCAATCAATATCATTAATATTCTAATGATAGGGAGCAGCCTTGGCCTAGTGGTTAGGGCTCTGGACTTTCATGCGGGAGTCCCAGTTTCAATTCCCATAAAAGTCATAATGCCCCTGCGCTGCATTTTGCCATCGGTGAAGTGCCTTCCCCACCCAAAACTAGAAAAAATGCAGATATCTTTAGATCATTGCTTTCTTACTTTGGATTATTAGTTAAAAGTAAAGATGGTAAGTTTTTATTATTAATATTTTAATACTCAACGTGTGTTGGATGTCTTTCAGATGTTGCCTGTTTAGGGGAAGACAACTATGAACTCTGTGTTCATGGTGTATATCGTGTTAAGGCAATAGCCTAAGCAAGACACAATGACTATTTGCTCGAGAAGCTCCGGGGAGGTGTAGGTCCGTGTCGTGATTCCTTAAATCAGTTTGGTTCATGATTCCTTTTACTGACACAATTCTGAATCTGTTCCATTTACTTCACTTGACTGTTGCAATTATACAAATTGTAGAGAATCCATAAAGAAGGAATGGAACCGGAATAAAAGTCTTCGATATAATATGGAGTCGATGGGATTAAGTTTTGATCCCAATAATGCTGTGTCCAAAGGTCAATTCAACGTAAGTGACCTATAGCTAGATATATTTTGGTATTCTTGTTAATGTCATACATTAGCCGTCCTATTTGACGGACCTCAGAAGCTGAAGCTTATATTGACAGCAGGGGCTCATCTTCCACGACAGGAATGAGTGGGAGTTGAACCTGTGACTCCAAGGTCTGCACCATCCTGCTATACTAGACTATCACTATCAACACTTGACTAGACTAACACTATCAGCACTTGACTAGACTAGCACTATCAACACTTGACTAGACTAACACTATCAACACTTGACTAGACTAACACTATCAACACTTGACTAGACTAACACTATCAACACTTGACTAGACTAACACTATCAACACTTGACTAGACTAACACTATCAACACTTGACTAGACTAACACTATCAACACTTGACTAGACTAACACTATCAACACTTGACTAGACTAACACTATCAACACTTGACTATGCTAACACTATCAACACTTTATTAGGCTAGCACCATCAGCACAAGTTAGAAAGCTGTATTAGTTCGCTGTAGAATTAGAATGTACGCAATGTAATATCTTCATCTTTGTAGAAAGCTGGATCTGTGCCAAGTCACCAAGTTCCACTAGCCAACAAGAAGTCAGTTAGAGAAGGTAGTATCTTCATTAGTTTGGTGTTTATTTAGCAAAATATAATATGAGGTTACATAGTATATGTTGTGGAATATATGATACATGTAATGTTATATTATGGAATGTTTGATACTATGTTGCGTTATGTTACAAAATATGCTACAATAACATGTTACATGCTATGTTACAGAACTAGAGAGGAAAGCTGCCATACCGGAGGCAGTGAAACTGAGGCTATCTGAACCTGACACACAGTATGCTATATACATGTTGGAGAAGTATGGCGACGACTATAAGGTAGGTGGGGACAATTCTACTCTTCTACTGACCGGTCTCTGTGTTCATTAGCTGCCCGTTCCTGAACATAGCTCGTGAGCACGCTCTGTTACGTTGAGAAGAGACAGTCCACATGTAATGGTGTGCCTATATTATACATGCACCGATGTAACAATCATTTGACTCGCTTACTGCTGAATATTCCAGGCGATGGCCAGAGACAAACGGAACTACTACCAGGACACCCCTAAACAAATACGGAAGAAAATATTAACATTCCAGAAGATTCCAGATCTTTATGATGCTTACAAAGTGATGAAGGAAGAAGACAGCAAGTGTGACACTGGGTAACACTACTAACTGTATTGTAGTAATGTTGTAACAGTAATATTAGTACTCAGGGTTATCTTTCCTCTCTCACTTGGAGCCAAAAGAGGATAACTCTCAAGGATTCCTCATTTAATGGCAATAGGGCTTGTATTGTCAACTTATTACATGTATCTTGATGTATTTAATTGAAAGTGTAAACTGTTATGTATGTAGAGTAATGATTACAGGACTGGACGTTTGCCATGTTAGTGTATTGGTGATGGAAAAATAGGTGACCATATAAAGCTAATGTAACTGCAAAGCAAAAACAGACTAGAAAATATGTTTTATGGAAATTTGATGCATAAAATACAAAGAATACAACAAAATTGAGCAATTTTTTAAGGCAATAGTTGAGATTGCATCAGCAATGTCTTGCATTAACTTAGCGGTGAGATATCATGATACAGCTGTAGTTATTATAGTCATCTTATACTACTAGCTATGACCAAACGTATACACTAATGGTGGATTTATAGACCTCATAGTGAATGTAGATATTATAATGTGAATGTCAAACAGAGGTCATGGAAACGTACATTGATGTCTTTAACTACCAGCATATAATCTGATATTTTACTATTGGTTGAGCTAGCTCAGTCTATCGAACTATTGGTTGAGCTTGGCTTGGTATCTATCGTACTATTGGTTGAGCTAGCTCAGTCTATCGAACTATTGGTTGAGCTTGGCTTGGTATCTATCGTACTATTGGCTGAGCTAATTCACTTATGCGAGGCGGACAGTAAGCATTGAGAGCCGTAGGGCTGATGATAAAGGCTTGTGGATTGAACTGTACGGAATCCATGGTCTGGCGTATGATGGGTACTGACAACTCCTTGGTTCTAGAACTAGCCACTGCGTTCCTCGCATTACGAGTTACCACTCGAATTAGTTTAGGCAGTTTCTCTGAGCCTGCTCCGTAATCAAAGTTGAAATGATATCCTTCATAGATAGGTTTACATCTAGCCAATTCCAGAGTTCGCGGTGAGGCTGTCGCCTTCCTTACATTACTCGGCACCTAAAGCAACACAGAGTTACAAGACTGAGTGTAGTGATACAGATGTTATGGAACTTAGTGTAGTAATACAAGAGTTATAGAACTGAGTGTAGTAATACAGATGTTATAGAATTGAGTGTAGTAATACAAGAGTTATAGAACTGAGTGTAGTGATACAGATGTTATAGAATTGAGTGTAGTAATACAAGAGTTATAGAACTGAGTGTAGTGATACAGATGTTATAGAACTGAGTGTAGTGATACAGATGTTATAGAACTGAGTGTAGTAATACAGATGTTATAGAACTGAGTGTAGTAATACAGAATATGTTATAGAACTGAGTGTAGAAATAGAGGAGTTATAGGACTGAGTGTAGTGATACAAGAGTTATAGGACTGAGTGAAGTAATACAGATATTATAGGACTGGGTGTAGTAATACAGATGTCATAGACTTTGATCTACTCACGTCCCAAATTGCATCTCTGAACTGTTTCTCCGTTCTCTCCTTAGCTACTGCTAGACTCTCTAATCTTGGTGAACAGGAAGCTACCTTAGCCAGATGTGATACGGTGCTAGGTAGGGGGCGCTCTGGCTGATACTCTCTGTGATACTCTTTGTGTCGAGCTAAAGAGTTAGTAAGGGGTCTCTCTGCTGCGGTCTTAGCTCTTTCATCTACTGGCCAGACTGGGCTCTCTCTACCACAGCTGTACGTGAATTGGTCTCTGCCAATGTTCAATCGATATAATACATGTAATTGTTAGGGAGTTGTCTATTCTTTCATGTGAGTTAGTAAGGAAAGACAACTTCAGAAAAGCAAACCTAAACTTGCTTATTGTGAGAGCTACAATGTATTTAGGACATTCATACTAATGGAATGAGCTATGATAATGACATAACAAGGTAACTGTTGTACAATACTTACTTGTGTGGTCTGTCTTCAAATGCCTTTGGTGCTTTCTTTGGTTGAGCCAACTGTTCTAGTCTGGGGGTACAGCCAGCAGTTTTAGCTCTCTCTGCCACTAGACTGATCTGTGAGTCTCTACCACAGCTGTAGTAATACTGTGATCTACAATATGTATACTGTAGTAATACACTGTGCTATACAATGTGTATACTGTAGTAATACACTGTGTTATACAATGTGTATACTGTAGTAATACACTGTGTTATACAATGTGTATACTGTAGTAATACACTGTGTTATACATTGTGTATACTGTAGTAATACACTGTGTTATACAATGTGTATACTGTAGTAATACACTGTGTTATACAATGTGTATACTGTAGTAATACTGTGTTATACAATGTGTATACTGTAGTAATACACTGTGTTATACAATGTGTATACTGTAGTAATACACTGTGTTATACAATGTGTATACTGTAGTAATACACTGTGTTATACAATGTGTATACTGTAGTAATACACTGTGTTATACATTGTGTATACTGTAGTAATACACTGTGTTATACAATGTGTATACTGTAGTAATACTGTGTTATACAATGTGTATACTGTAGTAATACACTGTGTTATACAATGTGTATACTGTAGTAATACACTGTGTTATACAATGTGTATACTGTAGTAATACTGTGTTATACAATGTGTATACTGTAGTAGTACTGTGTTATACAATGTGTATACTGTAGTAATACTGTGTTATACAATGTGTATTACTACAGTAATACACATTGTATAACACAGTATTACTACAGTATACACATTGTATAACACAGTACTACTACAGTATACACATTGTATAACACAGTATTACTACAGTATACACATTGTATAACACAGTGTATTACTACAGTATACACATTGTATAACACAGTATTACTACAGTATACAATGTGTATACTGTAGTAATACACTGTGTTATACAATGTGTATACTGTAGTAATACACTGTGTTATACAATGTGCATACTGTAGTAATACACTGTGTTATACAATGTGTATACTGTAGTAATACTGTGTTATACAATGTGTATACTGTAGTAATACACTGTGTTATACAATGTGTATACTGTAGTAATACTGTGTTATACAATGTGTATACTGTAGTAATACACTGTGTTATACATTGTGTATACTGTAGTAATACACTGTGTTATACAATGTGTATACTGTAGTAATACTGTGTTATACAATGTGTATACTGTAGTAATACTGTGTTATACAATGTGTATACTGTAGTAATACTGTGTTATACAATGTGTATACTGTAGTAATACTGTGTTATACAATGTGTATACTGTAGTAATACTGTGTTATACAATGTGTATACTGTAGTAATACACTGTGTTATACAATGTGTATACTGTAGTAATACTGTGTTATACAATGTGTATACTGTAGTAATACTGTGTTATACAATGTGTATACTGTAGTAATACACTGTGTTATACAATGTGTATACTGTAGTAATACTGTGTTATACAATGTGTATACTGTAGTAATACTGTGATCTACAATGTGTATACTGTAGTAATACTGTGTTATACAATGTGTATACTGTAGTAATACTGTGTTATACAATGTGTATACTGTAGTAATACTGTTATCTACAATGGGTATACTGTAGTAATACACTGTGTTATACAATGTGTATACTGTAGTAATACTGTGTTATACAATGTGTATACTGTAGTAATACTGTTATCTACAATGGGTATACTGTAGTAATACACTGTGTTATACAATGTGTATACTGTAGTAATACTGTGTTATACATTGTGTATACTGTAGTAATACTGTGATCTACAATGTGTATACTGTAGTAATACTGTGTTATACAATGTGTATACTGTAGTAATACACTGTGTTATACAATGGGTATACTGTAGTAATACTGTGTTATACAATGTGTATACTGTAGTAATACACTGTGTTATACAATGTGTATACTGTAGTAATACTGTGTTATACAATGTGTATACTGTAGTAATACTGTGTTATACAATGTGTATACTGTAGTAATACTGTGTTATACAATGTGTATACTGTAGTAATACACTGTGTTATACAATGTGTATACTGTAGTAATACTGTGTTATACAATGTGTATACTGTAGTAATACACTGTGTTATACAATGTGTATACTGTAGTAATACTGTGTTATACAATGTGTATACTGTAGTAATACTGTGTTATACAATGTGTATACTGTAGTAATACACTGTGTTATACAATGTGTATACTGTAGTAATACTGTGATCTACAATGTGTATACTGTAGTAATACTGTGTTATACAATGTGTATACTGTAGTAATACACTGTGTTATACAATGTGTATACTGTAGTAATACTGTGTTATACAATGTGTATACTGTAGTAATACTGTTATCTACAATGTGTATACTGTAGTAATACTGTGTTATACTATGTGTATACTGTAGTAATACTGTGTTATACATTGTGTATACTGTAGTAATACTGTGTTATACAATGTGTATACTGTAGTAATACTGTGTTATACAATGTGTATACTGTAGTAATACTGTGTTATACTATGTGTATACTGTAGTAATACTGTGTTATACAATGTGTATACTGTAGTAATACTGTGTTATACAATGTGTATACTGTAGTAATACTGTGTTATACAATGTGTATACTGTAGTAATACTGTGTTATACAATGTGTATACTGTAGTAATACACTGTGTTATACAATGTGTATACTGTAGTAATACTGTGTTATACAATGTGTATACTGTAGTAATACTATATATTATAGTAAATGTTCAATAATGTGTGTTACACTATTACTGTTAATAACCACACTTTATAGTTTTGATTGTTATCATTCTGTTAAATCAAATGAAAAGAGTTTCGCTCTTCCTCCTACTAAATAGTCCAGTAATATGGCCAATATGATATTTACCTGCTAATATTTTCTTGTTTATCAGTCTTGGCCTGGGCTAAGGCTTCAACTCTTGGAGTAGCTACTGCCTGCTTGGCTGCATTTGACGGAGGGGTAAGCATTTCCTGTGTGCCCCATTTGGCGACAGCTCTACAGTATATACAGTATATACTGTATATACTGTATATACAGTCTACATGTATATTTATGTGTGTTTGCAAAGTAAGTAATGAATCGTGAAGTCTGTATAATAGTGTGTACTCACCCTTTACCATTCACCCACTTGGTTTGTCTGTAATGATAGATTTTTGGTTTGGACAGAGAATGGAATCTGTTAGCTTCACTGCCTCTCATACTCTCCTCGTCTGAATGTCTTCCTGGAGAGGAACCAGATCTGCCAGCTCCATCATCTCTGTACTCTCCTTTATCTGTGGTACACCAACAATAAGATTAGACTATGATGCTATGATATACTACTGCCGTACTGTGATATACTACTGCCGTACTGTGATATACTACTGCCGTACTGTGATATACTACTGCCGTACTGTGATATACTACTAACCTGTAACAATATGCAACTATAATAGTAGTCACTATACACAGCGTACAATATCAATAAGTCAATATACTTGTTCACTCAGCCTACAGCCTTTATATTATATTATATATATTATATGATGACCCTAGCCCCTAGTTCTACACCGTCTACATGCTATACAAACTAGTCAGCTAAGCCAAGAAGTCAATAAGTGTGTTTTACTCTGTAATCCAATTAAAGAATTACATTTCAAATAAATAACTCAGTAAAATTACAATGGAGTCATGAAAAGTAGTATGTAGTACTGACTAACATCACAGGCTGCCGTTCTAGTTACAGCTAAGAGGCTATGATTTCCCTACTGGTTTACTAGGTTTCATTTTTTCTGTTAAAAGCCAAAGCACTTTCCCCATCTCTTAGTGATACCGAATTTCCAAGTGTTTGCAGAATGCTACAGAATGGCTTAGCTATCTCCTGTAGATGCAGTTGATTTGAGATCAAACATGCTGACCTATCCCTCTTTCTTTGAGTATACTTGTAAATACAGGTATATGTGGGCTACAGCACACAGTCACTAGGTGTTCCACTGTATGTACAGGTAATAGTGTACATGTATATTATGTAGGCTACAGCACACAGCCACTAGGTGTTCTACTGTATGTACAGGTAATAGTGTACATGTATATTATGTAGGCTACAGCACACAGTCACTAAGTGTTCTACTGTATGTACAGGTAATAGTGTACATCTATATTATGTAGGCTACAGCACACTGCCACTAGGTATTCCACTGTATGTACAGGTAATAGTGTACATCTATATTATGTAGGCTACAGCACACAGCCACTAGGTGTTCTACTGTATGTACAGGTAATAGTGTACATGTATATTATGTAGGCTACAGCACAGTCACTAGGTGTTCCACTGTATGTACAGGTAATAGTGTACGTGTATATTATGTGGGCTACAGCACACAGCCACTAGGTATTCTAGGTACTCGGTCTGGTGGAGGGGTGCTTAGGGTAATCAGTACCCAATCAGCTGGATAATCCACTGAATAAATGTGATAGCAGAAAGAATGGAGTCTAGTTTGTGTTCATTGGCTTCAAGTTATTGACATAGCTCCTGGCTACACGCTCAACAAAATATTGTGTAATTTAAATTAAAGTTAACAAGTGCTTGAGACATAAGCTAAATAAAATTGAAAGGTTTAGGGGTATTGAATTGGGTATAGATTCATTAGTGTACAATAGAGAAGTGATTTCAACTGAATAGTTATTGTATAATTGGTTAAATAAATCAGTTATTGAGGGGAATGAAACTACCACATGAAGCAGACAATATATTAGTTCAGTAGCCTTTGATTAGCCAATCATATCATTGACCTCTGTATTAAATATTCAAATGTGGAGATTCCAGAGAACCTCCAGCTATTTACCTCTCTGACGCACATCATTATGTAGCTAGTCTATTCTATAGACTACTGCCCTATGCTCTCCACTCACGAATTAACAGTTACTAATAATGTGTGATAAGACGGGTCTATATTATGTCGAGGTTAGGGGTAAGAGTGGACAACTTACAAAATGAAGAGAATACGACTCTTATTTTTTGAGACTGCAAAGTATTTGCTTGTTATAACATACATAACATAAGTTTCTTATCAGTATTTAGTTAGTGCCGCTATCTAATGTTTATCCAGTGACTGTCCATTTACAATATAAGAGCAAATAACTCTCAAGCCAGTCCCTTGGAAGCTGAAGTAGTTGTTGGTCAAAGGACCAGGTAGTGGGTTGGACTACTAGTATGATGCTGCATATAATAGAGCTGTATATACAAGTACCTGTCTGCCACCACCTGCACATTGTAGGATGGCCATGTATGTACAGCGTTATGTTAGCTGTGGTGGTATAGCCCACTAGGGTGAACCAGAAAGGTAGGCTACCACAGGCAGCTAGAAGTATGTGACTATGTGAAACATCAATATTCTAACCAATGGTCCTACTTACAATATTATTGGTGGAATGAAGCCCTCTTACTCCAGTAGACATTCAATAAATAGACCAGTCAGGCCTATTAATCAGTATTGTAAAATGTTTTTAAAATTAACAGCTAAAGAAACATTCAGAGTAAACCTGATGCCTGTGAAATACACGCATGTGAGTAGATCATATACAATAATGTTATTAATACGTGTACAGCTTACATACCTTGCTGCATGTTGACTCTAGTGACAAGTAAGCACCTGCTGGCAGCACTAAGCCATGAGTGTTAATAGAGTGACAGAGGATGCAAGGTGTCACAGGTGAGTACTACTGTTGCTATGAAGGCAGAGCTGAATGTGTCGATGAACCAGAAAACCTATGACTCTATAGTAAAGTGTTTAATGTGATAGCAACAATTCTATAGAGATTTTATTGATTCAGTCACGTAGCCTTTGTTCTTAGGTATTGGAGTGTATAACCACCTATTATAGGACACCCAGCTAGTCAATGAATAGAGGAGTAGCAGTTAGTCCTCAGTCTAGAGTTATACAAATAGATAAATATATAATATTATACAGCTTGTATGTGTATACAGTATTATTATAATTATATACAAACAATGTCCATGTGGAATAATAGAATAATAAAGTATACATAGGATCATGTTATTATTTGAACAGTTCAATATAAAATACTAATACATGAAACAAATAAAAATGTACATACCTATAATTTATGATTACTAAAATATTAATATCTAGTATTATATTGTGTAGGATTTCATTATATGCACAGAACATGTAGTCCTAAAATTATATGCTGTACTTCCCTCATGATATAAAAGAGATTCAGTGTTGTCTCACCTTAACCTATGTGACAAGATAAAGGAAGATAACTCCTGGCAGTGGTGTAATACCAGTAATAGTCATCCTTGTACTATTTCCATGTTGTATTGAGCACTTGGTACCATGTATAAGCACATGGTATGTCTGTACCAACATTAGACTAAATTCTAGTCCGTATAATAACCTTAGTAGCAGAGTCCGGACACACAAGCAGCACATTCACTGGTTATTGTTATCAGTGGCTGGAGTAGAGGAGTTAAAATCAGTCTGCTGCACATACCTCGTATCAACAAAAGGTAGAGAGGGGGCAGGTGGCGCTCCGGCGTAGTACTGAGAGTCATGCTGGGTCCAAGGGCTACCATAATTGGACCAGCCAGAGTGGTACATGGATGGGGAATTCCAGGATGGCATAGAGGGGGTTCCCCACATATTATTATCTGGATGGTAGGGAGGGTAGGTGTGCAGTCCCGTATGTGACGGAGGTGCAGGGTAACAGGGTGGTCCAGAGAATGTCACGTTGTGAGGTCTCACTCTGCCACCTGGTGGCTGATGAGGTGCTCGGGGTGGGCGACTGGGGACTGTGGACTGTCCTCCATTCCTACAACACAGAATTATACTATTCTGAGTAAAAGAGCAGAAACGGCATAATGTTCAGAAACAATAGTTACAAGTTATATTACCAGTTAAATTATATTCCAGTACACAAAGTGTATGTTTAGCGTAATACATGGTGCACATTGTACATACCTTTGTGCATGTGTGCTGGCCTTTATTGGTTTAGCTTTCTTCAAGTTAGCCCCATCTTCGTTAAGTTCCTCAGGCTTTCTATTTTTAGATCTGAGTTTAGCTTTAGCGGTACGTTCTTGTTCATCATCAGAATAGTCTATAAACTAAAGTCACAATACTGTGTAGGTAACCATTCACAGCTAACCCACAGAGAGAACCAATCACAGCTAACCTACAGAGAGAACCAATCACAGCTAATTCAGAGAGAATTAACCAATCACAATTACCTGTTCAGGAGGTTCATGGTTCTTAGTCCAGGAGGCATCAGATCCTTTACTAAACATAAAAAAAGTATTTAGGTAACAGTACACGATATACAGGTATGTAATATGTAGTATTTATATAACGGTACACGATATACAGGTAAGTAGTATGTAGTATTTATATAACAGTACACGATATACAGGTAAGTAGTATGTAGTATTTATATAACAGTACACGATATACAGGTATGTACTATGTAGTATTTATATAACGGTACACGATATACAGGTATGTACTATGTAGTATTTATATAACAGTACACGATATACAGGTATGTACTATGTAGTATTTATATAACGGTACACGATATACAGGTATGTACTATGTAGTATTTATATAACAGTACACGATATACAGGTATGTACTATGTAGTATTTATATAACAGTACACGATATACAGGTAGGTAGTTAAATGGCAGAGAGAGAGAGAGAGACTCACGCATTCCTTAGCCTGTCCACAAAGACATATGTAGTGAGAGACTTCTCCTCTCTGGGTGCGTAGTATACCATATCAGTGACTTTCACCTTAAAACTCTCAACGTCCTCTACGCTGTTATACCTGATACTGTAGAACGGAGAGATGACGGGCCCAAATGTTTCAAAAACCTACATGTACATTACATAGTAACACACACTGGATATAGACAGCTAAACACCTATCTAACAATGTTGTATATCTACGTACATGTACACTTATAGTAATAGTATGATATAACATACCTGTACTTACATTACTTACACGTCACTTACCTTACCCATATATTTCCTCCCCTCACCGAAGAGCGCAGTATCTTCGTCTAAAGCAGGCGTACCGGTGTTAGCCTTCACCACCACTAAAACAGTAAGTAGGTTAAATGTATAACAGCTTGGTATACTGTATTAAACCTAGGCAGAGTTGAGAAGAATTGAGGCGTTTGAGATGTGGATATGGAGGAGGATGGAGAAGATCAACTGGGTAGAAAAGGTCAGTAATGAGAAGGTACTAGAGAGAGTAGGAGAACCTCGTAAGTTGGTACAGACAATTAGGTCAAGGAAAAAGAGATGGGTGGGTCATGTACTATAAACCTCACCCAAACAGTCTACTATATACACATTACTATTCTATAAACCTCACTCAAGCAGTCTACTATATACACATTACTATTCTATAAACCTCACCCACACAATCTACTATATACACATTACTATTCTATAAACCTCACCCAAACAATCTACTATATACACATTACTATTCTATAAACCTCACTCAAACGGTCTACTATATACACATTACTATTCTATAAACCTCACCCAAACAATCTACTATATACACATTACTATTCTATAAACCTCACCCAAACAATCTACTATACTTGTAACTGTGCCGAGTTGTACTAACTCTACATTCTCATCAATGGTAATCTTCAAGTCTTCTATAGGAGGTAAGTCATAAAGAGTGATCTCTCCTGGTACTATAGGTCCAACTTTATCTAAAACCTTCCTCTCCCTACAAATCATACTTTGTATGAAGAAACTAAATAATGGCAAAAGAGTACAATAAGCTATGGCAGTCAGAGTACAATACTAAATCTACCAAAAACTAGTATAAAGCTGATGCAACTAACTTGGTATGAACAGTCTGGTTCATCTTCAGACTATCTTCGCCACCACCAGGTTCTCCGTCAGCGTCGGAGCTATCGTAGTCACTGGTGGAATCCGATGACTCGGCATCCGAGCCCTCAATCTTGACACATTGCTGCATATTATTGAATGATCCGAGTACCGTTACGTCACTGTGTGCGGCAACTGCAGGCTCAGATTTTACACAGTTTAAGTCCAACTTGTCACAACTTGGACTATTTGAAGGAACTGCAGTGTGTGAGGCAGGTGATGAAATACAAGATAATTCATCACAAGTATGTGAGGAACCGTGGTGAGTGTCAACAGGTTTGAGCGACCCATCATGTGATACCCATCCACTAGTATTACGCTGTGTGTCCATGTCTAAACTTGAGGTTTCTGTATTATCCTCTGATACATTCAACACCTTACCGCTAGCTTCTATGTTACCGTTTGACACACTCAACACCAAATCACTAACAACAGATGTAATAACTGGATTGGTGCTTGAACTAGCGTCTGTTACAGGGATCGTTTTTATGGGAGAAGATAATGATCCATCTACACCATTATTAGAGTCATTTGTCATCCTGGATGACTCCATGAGAAACCTGGAATATATTACATCACATGAATGATTATATAAGACTTCTATTAGCCTATATACCTACATAGGCCCTAACCGAAAAATACCACAAATAATGAATAAGCCTATAAATAGTTATCCATGACAGAACTCATTGTCTGTAAATAATCTATATACAATTGGTAGCAGAGAAGTACAAATCTACAAGTAAGGCATAGCTTGATACCATATGCACTCTGTGGACTGGTACATATGCACTCTGTGGACTGGTACATATGCACTCTGTGGACTGGTACATATGCGCTTTGTGGACTGGTACATATATGCACTCTGTGGACTGGTACATATGCGCTCTGTGGACTGGTACATATGCACTCTGTGGACTGGTACATATGCACTCTGTGGACTGGTATATATGCACTCTGTGGACTGGTATATATGCACTCTGTGGACTGGTACATATGCGCTCTGTAGACTGGTACATATATGCACTCTGTGGACTGGTACATATGCCCTCTATGGACTGGTATATATGCACTCTGTGGATTGGTATTCTCGTACCTCTTCTTCTTTAGCACATATGAGAGCTCAGAGCAAGGGGTATGTCTCATCTCTTCACAGTTTTTGATCAGCTTTGCTGTGGTCAGGTTTCATACCATATATATATATTAGCACTTATGTACAATGTACATTCTAGTTTAGTGTATTGCTTTGATCTTTCGTACTGTCCTAGAAAGAATTCTACCATGATAGGCTGTAGACTTGGCATATAATGTTTGGGGTTCCCCTTAGCCGCTGCTCTAGTAATCATGGTATTTGGTTGCCTCGCATTCATCATATGTGACCCAAGCGCTCATTTTCGAACCTCGCATGCACCAGTCCTCTACTTCTTCCTCCACTCATTCGAGTGCCTCCAAAACTCAGAACTATGTGCGCGCGAGATCCGAAAATGGCCGCCTGGGTCACATATTAGCATGCTAGCACCTCGTTGCACTTTTCATTAAACATAATATGAACAAATAGGTCATATCCACTGGTCTTGTGGAGTTTGTGTAGATCTCCTATTTTAAATTCACTGAGCGCCACAGATATACCAGTTCTGCCTCTCAGACCACATATGAAATAGACTGCATGGCGTTGTACCATCTCAATGTCATATACTATAGCCTATTTGGTGTTCGAGAACCGGGTCCATATGCATAATAAGGCCGAAGCATACTCTACATGTGGGCAGCACAAGCTTGTATATGCTAGACACTTTACTAACTGAGGAGCACCATGCAGTAATGACAAACAACCACAATGATAATCATGTCATGAGACATGAATTGAAATAAAAATCACTAACTAAGACAATGATTAACGGTATTATTTCCTTTTGATAGCTGGGTGGCTACTTGAATTCAATTTCGAATACAAACAATTTTTATTTTATATTAAAAATGAGAAATTAACTTAAATTACACATTAATGATTATTATTATATTATATTTATATTATTATATTTAAATAAATAACATAATACTAATTATAATAAATAATTACAAATTTAATATTTACTTAAGTTATTTATTCATATTTTTTTATTATTAAAAACTAAAAAGTTTATTTATTATAATTATTTTATAATTATAATATTCAATATTTCGTAACAATAAACTAAGTTTATTGTGACAGTGACAGTGACAGATCAAAACTTTCAAGTTTAAAACTTGAAAGTTTTGATCTGTCACTGAAAGAATTGACTTGTAACTTGAAGAGTCACAACTAAGAGTTGGCCATGAAAACTTGAGTTTCCAAAATAAAACTTGCACACATCTCTGGTATATAGTACACTAGTCTATATAAATACTAGTTGTACAAAAATAACTCTCTCCCAGTCAGCTGATCGCAACATGCTCTTCTACAAGAAAGGAAACCAGAAAAAGCAATAATTAATTGGGATAGTTACAAATTCCCGTCTACATCGGATTTAGTATAAGTACTTGTTTTCAAAAGCATAGCCGATGCGTTAAAGGCGCTAGTCTGCATAAATATGTGTCAGAGAGACGACAACTCTAGCATAACCCTCTGACACCGCCCTCGGTTTTAACCGAGCCGTTATGCACCGCACCACAATATAACTTCATGGTCCAACCACAGTTTTGAATTCTTTCTATGGGACCAATAGCAAAGAGACGGGCAATTGGTGCGGGCTGTTTCGCGGCAATAATGCAGTACCTAGACATTTTTCAGCGATCCCATGTGGCATCTGATTTTTTAAAACTCAAAATCAAAACAAAAACAAATCAAAATGATAACTTACAATATTTTACTGCCCAGTTTACACTGATCGTGGCTTAATCTGATACCACTTGGTATTTAAAATACTTGTTTGATTTAGTGAGCCGAACATGAGCACTATAGAAATAATGCCTGCTATCCCAAATGTTAATGTGCCATTGCAAAGTCCACACCGTGATCGTCGACCGGCTCCAAGGTTTTTTATTGATACCAAAACCTTCTCAACGAAAAAGGTACTGTAATTTTCGTTATATCGGCTGTCATTGTGATGTCTAGTTGGCAAGTGGAATTTTTTAATTGCTTTAAATGCCCATTTCATCTGTCAGGAACCAGAAAATAAACTCTGGGTCTACCTACTCTATTAAACTATAACTATTACTCTCACTCGTTACTCACTCGTCGTTATTTATAATAGAACATTCTATTATCACATATTGTGCAAGTTGAATGCCTCATTACTAACAGTGTGCTACAGTGAAAAGGACAATACTACAGCATATTGCTGATTTACTTTCACTCGGAATAGCCAGTTCTTATATCTCGTATTGTTACTCAGTTGGAGTAACGACTGACTCTGCAATCCGAAGGGGCGGATGTATCTATCACTAAGATCCGAAGAGCATAGAATCAAGTCACTAGAAAAGAGGCGCCAGTTTTTCCATATCAATCTATTTCATGACATACACGCTAATGAACATCCAATGATTTAAATGATTCAATGCGTTCTAATTCCTTTAACTCTTTGTACTCTAGAGCTAACATTTATCTGCAGAGTTTTCTGATTAGAACATCAGAACAGGAGAACTGGTGGCGGAACGATATAATATGCTGACGAACTGAAGGTCTCAACTTTTCTTCAAGATTTAACCCTACATTGTATGTTGAATATTGCAGGAAAGAGGCAACACACCACGATCTAATCAATACCCTCGTCCACCGATTAAGAGTTGTCCTCCCATCAGCAGAGTTTTCCAGCATTGTGCAGGAGCTTCCTCTAAACCAAGGATTGTCTCATTCAAAGAGTCTCCAAGTAATTGTATCCTTTCCCAGTGTGCGTGTGTGTGTTCCGCCCTCGGGCAGGTCCTTCATCATGCTCCTCTCTAAAACTCTCTATCTTCCGCCTCTCTCTTCGTACTATGGTATTCCTTTCCACTCTTTACGTCATCTAACATCATCATTCTTTTTCTCCCTCTGGGTCTCTTCCCTTCCATCCTTCCTCCTATTACATCCTTCACTAACCCTTTATGTCTCTTTTTCCTTGACCTAATTGTCTATACCAATTTATGAGGTTCTTCTACTCTCTCTAGGACCTTCTCATTACTGACTTTTTCTGCCCAGTTAATCTTCTCCATCCTCCTCCATATCCACATCTCAAACGCCTCAATTCTTCTCAACTCTGCCTTTCTGTTAGTCCATGTCTCTGAGCCATACATGAAGACACTCCATACAAAACACTGTATTAATCTTTTCTTTAAGTCAGATCTTAAACAACCTGTGAATAGAGTCTTGTGCTTCTCGAACGTGTTTTCACCCATCGCTATCCTCGCTTTAATTTCTCTCTCACAATAACCATCCTCTGTTAATATGCTACCTAGGTACTTGAAGTGGTTTACCTGCTCTAGTTCTTTTCCATCTATCATTATACGCACGTTGCTTGCTTTCCTGCTTATTTTCATAACCTTTGTCTTCTTGATGTTAATCCGCATTCCATATTCCTTGACTACTCTGTTTGTACCCTCCATCATGTGCTGTAGTCCTGCTTCTATGCTTGCAGTCATTGCTAGATCATCGGCAGATAGATTCTATGAATTGACCTCCTACTTTAACTCCCTCTGTCATTTCCTCCAAAGAATCACGTATCATAGCCTCGGCATGGATGTTAAACAAGACTGGTGACACCAGACATCCTTGTCTTACTCCTCTTCTAATGACTGCTCCCTCTGTCTCTCCTACACTTGCTCTAACTATGGCAGTTCCCCAGTATTGAAGTATTAACCAATAATTTCACAGTAGGGCCTATTACTTGCTTTGCAAATTCTCAGATGGACCTTTAGGTTGCAAATGTTATTGGTCTATAATGAAGCAAACCATCCTTAGAATATTAACTCACTGCAGCTTTACTCATGGAAATGGTGTACTTAACTTAGGCTGTGCGTTTGTGCCTTCCATGCCAAAAGAAAGTGTGAAGACTGAGTGCTAAAGTTTTGTAGTAATTGAAACGTAGGTTACTAATATACCTTATATCTAATTAACAATTTGTCTTCTGAATTATGTCCTTGACCGAGTCGTAGCGCTGAGTCCTCTATTTGAGGAAGGGAGGAAAGAGTTATATTTTCAGCAGTGCTTCTGTATTGAGAAGAAACTTGGTGCTGGGTCTTTTGGAGATGTAAGTAGACTGTACTTACAGTGTATGTAAGTATACTTGGGAATGTATAATGCATTCACCTATACTTACAGTGTATAATACAGTCACATATACTTACAATATATAATACAGTCACCTATACTTACAATATATAATACAGTCACCTATACTTACAATATATAATACAGTCACCTATACTTACAGTGTATAATACAGTCACCTATACTTACAATATATAATACAGTCACCTATACTTACAATGTATAATACAGTCACCTATACTTACAATATATAATACAGTCACCTATACTTACAATATATAATACAGTCACCTATACTTACAATACAAAATATATGTGTATGTCTTCCACCCATTAGAAACAATGAACTCTCCTTTATGCAGGTATATCAAGTAAGGAGTAAAGAGAGTGGTAAGCAGTATGCTGTGAAGAGATCGAGGGAAAAATTCAAGGGGGATCTGGATAGGTAAGATTCATCTATTGCATGGTAAACACATATGCATATATGATACCATACTGTAAACACATATGCATATATGATGTCATACTGTAAACACATATGCATATATGATGTCATACTGTAAACACATATGCATATATGATATCATACTGTAAACACATATGCATATATGATATTATACTGTAAACACATATGCATATTTATGATATTGTACTGTAAACACATATGCATATATGATATCGTACTGTAAACACATGTGCATATATGATATTATACTGTAAACACATATGCATATATGATATCGTACTGTAAACACATAAGCATATATGATATCATACTGTAAACACATATGCATATATGATATCATACTGTAAACACATATGCATATATGATGTCGTACTGTAAACACATATGCATATATGATATCGTACTGTAAACACATATGCATATGTTATGATGTCGTATTGTACAATGTCACACCACGTTCATATATTTCGTGTACAGGCGGAGGAAGCTAGAGGAAGTGTCCAAGCATGAACTGCTGCCTGAGCATGCTCACTGTGTTAAATTCTACAGAGCTTGGGAGGAAAGACAGCATCTGTACATCCAGACAGAGCTTTGTGAGACAAGGTAGTGCACCCCCTCTTTCTCTCCCTCTCTCTCTATACATCTTAGGCTATGTAATGGTTATGTAACACATGTAGTTATGTAATGGCTATGTAACACATGTACATGTAGTTATGTAATGGCTATGTAACACATGTACATGTAGTTATGTAATGGCTATGTAACACATGTACATGTAGTTATGCAATGGTTATGTAACACATGTTATGTAATGATTGTGTAACATGTGGAACTAGACAGTGGTTGTGCATGTTACAGCTTAGCCAATCTGACTGAAAGGGAACATGATATCCCAGAGAGACTCGTTTGGAATTACCTCATTGACCTACTCACAGTGAGTCCATTATATCATATCTATATCTACTCACAGTGAGTCCATTATATCATATCTATATCTACTCACAGTGAGTACATTATATCATATCTATATCTACTCACAGTGAGTACATTAGGTGTCTTCGCGACCTTTTGGACGGACACGGGTCGCAAATAAAAATCACAAGGTGGCCGTCCGACCCAGGTCAGAAGGGCTATTGGCCTAGGATTTTGCTTGGCCGGACGAAACCATCCCTAGCTCATCGGCACACCTGATTTCTACGCGCGAAAATGAGAATCTTGCGTTTGGCCCAGGCTGGTGTGTTCGCGACCCTGTAACGGATGCGTGCCGAAAAATATTTTCGTAAATCGGCCTGGGTCTGAAGTTTAAGTCGCGAAGACACCGATTATATCATATTCAACACTTGTATCCCTCTGTGTGTGTTCTGCAGGCTGTGAAACATCTACACGATCACGATCTAATACATATGGATATAAAACCAGAGAATATATTCATAGCTAAGGATGGTACATGTCAGCTAGGTGACTTTGGACTTATACTAGACCTGTCTAAGGTTGGTGTTACGTGTGCACACCTGTTATACTAGACCTGTCTAAGGTTGGTATTACGTGTGCACACCTGTTATACTAGACCTGTCTAAGGTTGGTATTACGTGTGCACACCTGTTATACTAGACCTGTCTAAGGTTGGTATTACGTGTGCACGCCTGTTATACTAGACCTGTCTAAGGTTGGTATTACGTGTGCACACCTGTTATGCTAGACCTGTCTAAGGTTGATGTTACGTGTGCACACCTGTTATACTAGACCTGTCTAAGGTTGGTGTTACGTGTGCACACCTGTTATACTAGATAGCCACAATAGCTAATGATGTTGTATAGTGTCTTCACCTCATCTAAGTTTTAGGCACAGACCAACTTGATCACAAATTTCAAACTCACATCCAGTACACTTGTCACGCACAAAACACCCAACTTCTTGTGAGAGACTTGAGTGACCAAGCAAACTCACAGGCCATCATGGCCACCTTGCCACATGTGTTTGTGACCTACATGTAGGCCTAGGATTGGTACATGGCATACAGCTCTCATTCCTTGCTAGTATTATACAGTGTGATGTATACATTATACTGTACACTGCATTGTATGTGTACATAGTATGTGTATGACTTGCCTATGTTCTAGAACTTGGACCTTTCAGAGGCACAGGAAGGGGACCCCAAGTACCTCGCCCCTGAACTCATGCAGGGAAAGTTTACTAAAGCTGCAGATGTATTCAGGTATATCTATGGTTTTATATACTCTACACTATATACTACACACTATATACTCTACGCTATATACTACACACTATATACTACACACTACATACTACACACTATATACTCTACACTATATACTACACACTATATACTACACACTATATACTACACGCTATATACTACACACTATATACTACACGCTATATACTACACACTATATACTACACGCTATATACTACACGCTATATACTACACACTATATACTACACACTATATACTACATACTACACACTATATACTACACACTATATACTACACACTATATACTACACACTATATACTACACACTATATACTACACACTATATACTACATACTACACACTATATACTACACGCTATATACTACACGCTATATAATACACGCTATATACTACACACTATATACTACACACCATATACTACACGCTATATACTACACGCTATATACTACACGCTATATACTACACACTATATACTACACACTATATACTACACACTATATACTACACACTATATACTACACACTACATACTACACACTATATACTACACGCTATATACTACACGCTATATACTACACGCTAGGCCTGCACGGTGTTTCGGTTTCAAACGATGTAAACGGTGTGTGAACCCTCGGTGTTAGACATCGGCAAATTTTTTATGCACCGAATCGCACCGGCACCGTGCCCAAACGATATATCGATGGTTCGGTGTAGTTCGATGTTATCGAACCGGACCGCTATGCCAGTAGTCATTCAATATTCATGCGGTCTAATATCACGTGTTCTTGTTTACCTCACTTCAAACTAGGTTGCATACCTTCGCTAATCCGTTTCAACATTAACTGCCATCGTGGCTGTGATTGATTATCAATGTTGTGGAGGTAATAATTATTATTGAATTATACTAAATTGATTCATAATTACGTAACTTAGCAGATTCTGGTATATTATATTCTATCGTTTGCATATGATTGCTTTGTTCATGAATAGTGTGCTGAAATAGAACAGTAGTATACGATCGAATATAATAATAATGGATTATATTATTTTATAAATAATATTATATAATTAAATTTAAACATACCATTGGATTAATTATTTCTATTATAATTAATCTACTACTAATGTTTAAGTTTGGTTATATTCGCTTGTAACTAAGAATAGCTACAATGCTTATAATAGTTAATCATTATTAATTATGGCTTTTTAATTTAAAATCGTTGTGTAGTTATGCTTTTGGTAAGCACCAGCTCTTTATTTATTTAAAATAAGCTAATACTAATGTTCAATCAATATTTTGTAGGTAGAATTCATCGGACTGAGCCATCGTAATATCCCATCTGAAGACAAATCTGCTAGATTCAATCGGTGGACACACTGAATTATACCAAATCAGCAATCTATCAAGAAAGCTTGCAAGAAAGATTCCCTACTTTATCATTACATCATATGCAACTATTCTAGCGTTTCTTCTGTCTCTTGTGATATGAAGTTAGCCCATGTCATTTTAAATTTGTTATCTTTTTGTGTCAGTGGTACGAGTGTGGTGGAAACAATGTTTGCTGTTTTTCTTCTGTAATTTGGTCACAATCAGTAATAAATCTAATAAATTATATGTAGTCGGTTGGGTGTGTGTCCAGCCTCATGTTTTTATATTTAATATATTTATTAAAATTACATAAAATAGGTGAAGTAAGACCCAATGCAACTTGAGACTCACTAGACTACATGGGCAAATACAAAATCTTGGGAGTAGGAGTAAGCACTGATTACTTTCATTAGCCCAATAGCCACTTAAACAAAATAATATACATATACTATGTTTTAATGAAGCCCTGTCTGCCTGCCATATCTGAAAATAAAATAAACAATGATTGGCATGAACTCATGTTGCAAGAAAGTGTTGAGGATTTTTGTTCCCTGGTATTGAACGGTCATGATGGGACAACTCTATTAGGCGAACTAGCTCCTGGACCAGTTCGATCCGGTATATCGAACCAAAGTTGACACCGTCTAACACCGCTTGAGACCAGGATCAAGGGGTCCGGTGCGGTTCGGTATATCGATCCAAATTTTGCATCGGTTGACACCGAATGAGACTAGGCACAAGAGAACCGGTGTCAACCGGTGTTTGATTACCACCACCCCAAAAACCGAATATCAGTGGGGAGGCAACACCGGTGCAGGCCTACTACACGCTATATACTACACGCTATATACTACACGCTATATACTACACGCTATATACTACACGCTATATACTACACGCTATATACTACACACTATATACTACACACTATATACTACACGCTATATACTACACGCTATATACTACACACTATATACTACACACTATATACTACACACTATATACTACACGCTATATACTACACGCTATATACTACGTACTATACAGAGCATACACATAATATATACACCAACGTACTATGTAACTATTGCCTGTTTGCTACTACATGTACATGTCCACTAGATACAAATGTAGTAGCAGTAGCATTGCTAACAGTATGCATAATGTCCTTATCTCTCCACTACTGTCTGTCTATAACCCTGTAGTCTGGGTATAACAATCCTGGAGCTAGCCTGTGATCTAGACCTACCTAGAGGGGATGCGGGTTGGCATCAGCTGAGAAGTGGAACCCTCCCTGAAACCATTGTGAAAGGTAGGCTTTATCAGAGCATTAAGTTCACCAATGCTCTGCTTGTAGTTAATATAATATATATTCACTGAGTGGGGACAGTCGTGTATATCAGTACAGGACACTTCCATGTGTTATGCAATGACTTCAATGGTAGGTGTAGGCATGTTGTGGAGTTGTCCTCCCTTGTGTAGACGGGGTGACAACTCCCAACTACATACATGAGTAAGCCTGAAGCTGGTAGTCATGTCCAATTATAAACTTGTATGATAAGAAAGCAGATGTGAATGCTGCCAGGTATCTTTTCTAGTTCATAGTATGAATGACTAGTACTGTATCTATAGGCAGCAGTATGTATGGCCAGTGCTGACTTACCCACCTGTTGTCTAGGTGGATACAGGGGGATAAGTACAATGTCATACGATGATAATATAATGTAGTGCAACATCATTTAATGATAATATACATGATGTAATATCATATATGATGATAATATATGGTGATATAATATCATAAATTATATGATGATAATACAATGTATAACGTGGGATGATATCATATATGATGATATAATGTAGTATAATATCATATGATGTAATATATATACATCATATATGGTGGTAATATATGGTGATGTAACTTGTACCAACAGACGGACTGTCATCGGAGCTACTCGACGTCATTATGTTGATGATGGAGCCAGACCACACACAGAGACCCTCTGCAGCGTCACTACTCAACCTCGCTGCCATAAAGAGAATTCAGAGGTACAACACGTTGGGTAGACGTAGAGACGCTCTGATGGAGAAGGTGCTAGGGCTATGGTACTATATTCTCCATTTCTTCACCTTGCTCTGGGGTCTAGTAACTCTATCTACCAGCTCACCAACGCGCCTATCCAAACAGATAGCATCAGAGAGTGACCTTTCAAGGTCATCTACTAGTGATTTCATCATGAACAGCTCATGGGATTCTGAAGGTGAGTCAATATATCACATGTACGTACGTAGTATAGCCTCAGAGTATAGTATACAGTAACATAGCCTCAGAGTATAGTCTACAGTAACATAGCCTCAGAGTATAGTCTACAGTAACATAGCCTCAGAGTATAGTCTACAGTAACATAGCCTCAGAGTATAGTCTACAGTAACATAGCCTCAGAGTATAGTCTACAGTAACATAGCCTCAGAGTATAGTCTACAGTAACATAGTCTCAGAGTATAGTATACAGTAACATAGCCTCAGAGTATAGTATACAGTAACATAGCCTCAGAGTATAGTATACAGTAACATAGCCTCAGAGTATAGTATACAGTAACATAGCCTCAGAGTGTAGTATACAGTAACATAGCCTCAGAATGTAGTATACTGTAACATAGCCTCAGAGTGTAGTATACAGTAACATAGCCTCAGAATGTAGTATCCAGTAACATAGCCTCAGAGTGTAGTATACAGTAACATAGCCTCAGAGTGTAGTATACAGTAACATAGCCTCAGAATGTAGTATACAGTAACATAGCCTCAGATTATTTAATGCTGATTGTATTTTAGAAGAAGTGTTTGCTGAAGATTCGCTCTCCAAAACTCTGGATTTCTCATCTGAAAGTAATGATAGCGACGACCTGATTCTACCTCCACCGTAAGTATAAGTACATATACCTCCACCGTAAGTACGAGTACATATACCTCCACCGTAAGTATGAGTACATATACCTCCACCGTAAGTACGAGTACATATACCTCCACCGTAAGTACGAGTACATATACCTATATACCGTGTACATGTACATATAATATAGATATATATAAATATCCGGTATGTTGTAGTCGTGCTGCTAAATGTCTCACAACAGGAGCTAGACGCCAGCCAATGAGAACTGCTAGAATAATGGGAGGAGCCGAGTCGCCTGTTAAGACTCCGAGTCAGGGTTCCCCGATATTACTTCCTTCATCCAGGTATTCAGTGGAAGCAGACTTATCATTCTTCTATTACAATATCCGGTTTGGTGTTCAATATTGTACGGCATAGCATATTATGTTCCATAACGTACCGCGGCTCAGAATCTAACGGTACTCTTCAACTCTCTCATTCAGTGGAGTCTTCACTGCGACTCGAGAAATATTTGACTAGTGAATTAGGACGTTACATTGTACTTTTACAGATCTTCCAGAAGTTCTGTGGCTGTCCCGACACACCCCTCCTCCACCACACCTCCAAGTTGTCGGAAGAAAATGGTTTTTGATGATGAAGATGCTAAACCTGCTCCTATTGGTCCAAAGAACCTCATGACGGTAGGTGTGCTGTGTGGTTGGCAATGCTCGTATAATATGTACAATATGTATGTTCTATTTGTTGGCTATGGTGTAGGAGTTGTGGCACCATGTATATATCAGTGGTGTGGAGGGATAACTCCACACCACTAGTAATACAACATACTGTGGTACATTCTAAACCATAGCCAATGGTGACTCTTACCTGCTGTATAATCTGTACAGACATTATGGATAAATGTTACCTTGTCTTACATCCAGGTGTTTGATGCAGCAGACTCTGATGATGAATGTGTATGACGTCACGTCCTTCCCAGCTGACTGGTTAGCTATGTTTAGTATCCTACTATATCGCCAATTGTGTATATTATTATTATAATAATGATGCTGCTATATTATTTTTGGTTATTATGTAATATCTAATATTGTATAATTATGATAACATTATTTTTGTATTAGCAATTACCAGTTAAGGTTCAATATGTATTATACTCTGTACTATATAGGGGCATACTGCAATAGACAAACGGCAATACTTGTATAGTTATAATCACTGGGTATCCTAGTTATAGAGAGGTTATATGTGTATATAATATAGTCCAAGATTCAGTCACAAGTCAGTTAGTCACTAATCCTATATTTACTCTTGTCATAGTTTAGAATAAAGTGGCTCCCAGCTCTCTCTCTCCTACCTGCTTACCTTATGAATGACCTGATATTTTTATACCCATGAATACTCTCACAGTCTCACTGGTTATAGTTGCTAATGTACTACCACTGCTAGCCACTGCTGCCACTGCACTCAGTTGTTACATGTTTATTAGTTTAAATAATAAAAGTAATCTATTTATAGACAACTCTATTGTATTGCTTGTTAATCCAGTTAGCTTTAAAATTATATATTCTCATAAGAGAGAATCATGTGACGTTACAATGTCACTACTACTACAGCATGTGTTACCTTACAATATCACTACTACTACAGCATGTGTTACCTTACAATATCACTACTACTACAGCATGTATTACCTTACAATATCACTACTACTACAGCATGTGTTACCTTACAATATTACTACTACTACAGCATGTGTTACCTTACAATATCACTACTACTACAGCATGTGTTACCTTACAATATCACTACTACTAAAGCATGTGTTACCTTACAATATCACTACTACTACTACAGCATGTGTTACCTTACAATATCACTACTACTACAGCATGTGTTACCTTACAATATCACTACTACTACAGCATGTGTTACCTTACAATATTACTACTACTACAGCATCTGTTACCTTACAATATCACTACTATAACACTACCAAGTCGTTTTACGTATGTATGTATTAGTCCATCAGCCAACCATCAAAAAGTGGCTTAGTTTTTGAAGTTCGCTCCTGACCTCTCCAATCTACACAAATTTTTGGCTCCAAAGTAAATAAGACCTGAATTTTATGATTCTAAAAACTAACCCTCTGAAATATGTTGACGAAGACCTCAAATTTTAGGTCAAAGTTCAACTCCTCAGCGAAAATTGCCATTATTTGCCATTTTTATGGTTTACAAACCTTCTGGCAATAAATCCACAATGCATGGGCTTTTCATATTTAAACATAATGTTACCACAAGCAGTCCAATGCTCTGTGTCAAATTTTATGAGTGTCAGTTCAAAATTTTTATAATGAAGAGGAAAATTGCTTCGTTACAGAGGGGATAATTCCTTATAATAGAAAACCCTCTGGCACCAAATCCATAATGCACAGGCTCTTCATATTTAAAAATGATGCTACCACAAGCAGTCTGGTTCTCCATACCAAATTTCATGAGTTTCATTCCAAAAGCTTTATGATTAATATATAAATTCCTTCGTTACAGAGGGGGATAATTCCTAAAAAACAGCAAATCATTGAAATTTCTACAAACTGCAGAGATTTTTGGTGTTATCGTAAACAAGGCCCCAATTTTATGATTCTAGAATAGTTTGACAATGACCTTCTTCGTATTTAAGGATGCTGTTACTACATTCAGTGCAATAATCTGTGCATAATAACATGATAACCTGCGCAGACTTTCTACGGAGAGCAACGTCTCTTTTGTTACAGTGGAAATAACACGTAAAATAATCACTCATGAAAATTTTAGAATTTTATAAACATTTATTGTTATTTGCTGACCTTCCAAGTATACTCTAGTGCTGTTCTACTGTATCTATTTGAGAACTTATGAGCCATTAGTGTATCTTGTAATGTAGTTTCAGCATCAGCCCAGCGATTGTAAGATAATATTGGTGTACTTTATTACAATTAAAGATACAGGTTAGGTAGTATATTATATTTAGTGACAAAGCATAAAATATATGCAAAAACCCATAACATGACATGACCTCTACGTATATTACCCACTTGCAGGGACAATAAGAACTAAAGCTAATAGAGTGAGTTCGAAGGAACATGTGTTGTACCATGAAACTAAAAAAATAATTATAATTTGATCCAGTAAGATACAGACAACCTAACACAGGCACAACATATGACATGCATATAAATTTACAAATTAGAATTTAGGCTAAACTTACAATTAATATACAGGCATACAAGTATCTTTATATCATCTGGTACTGTGTACTTGCATATTTGGTCTTCTTACAGGAGCAACAGACAGTATGTAACGTGTCAGTTTAAATAGTTTCACCACTAAATAACTTTGTAGGTGAGATCTAATACCTCTCATCCATAGTTAACAGGGCGAGGTACTTCCATCCTCAGTTTATAGACTCTTGTACAAATTGCAGCAACATAATTGGCATGGGTAGCACGAATCTTCAGTAACGACTTACGTGGTGGGGAAAGGTGACTTGTCCCACCACTAGTTATGAAACGTGCAAATCCAAGTGCATTGACAGATTTTCTGTGCTCAGGTAGATGATTAGGGTAACTTCTTCGAATACAAATAACGATTAATAATTTGAAACTTTGTTTCACTAGGTATATGGAGTGTCATCCTGCACACTAGGAATACAAGGTTATACAGCAATTGTGGTACCGTTTTGTTCAGTACTATTAATAGTTTAGTCTTCGGGTGTTCAGTGGCCATGTGGTACTTGATTTCGTTTGGTTGATAGCATTTGAAATACCTATACTAGCCTACTTCAATGATAGCTCTGCGTCCTTCAAGAATCACCATCATAGCTGTCATCATCACCGTCGATGGTACTGTATGCTGCTGAGGTTGATCGTAATTTAGTTGAGGTAGTAACACGGCAACATTGTTTCTAGCCAGTCCGCCCTAGCAAAAGACAAAAAATACACAAACTCATCAAATTTTTTTAAAAGATGTTCTCAAGAGTATGATTTGCTAAACAACAAATTAGATCTTTTTTTACCCTTCATAATGTAAACGTATGTGTGCGAGCTCATAATTTAAATTTATGCATGTTTGAACATAAGGGGGAAAAGTGAAGAGTTCTGCTTCAAGGAATTCTTACATGTATATATCATCCATCAAAAATATTTTCTGATATAGCCCCTTGCATCGGCAGTAAGAACATACCTACGAAGGCAAGGTCTGTCCGCATGCTTGCTGTGTATATCTTGTAACGTTGGTATGGATACGCATGCCTTATCACCCACCAATCACATCTTCAAGGCTTTTTTTCAGCAATGCAACTTGCACCTAAAACAGCAAGGGTTTTACAACTGTAGGTAATAAAATATAAATGTGCTGGTCCAGAAACAAAGAATTATTCTAGGGTGTAGATGGAAAAATATTTGTAGAACAATAATAGGAGTGGAAGGGCTATGTGCATGTGAAATAACAGAAGGGCAAACAGAACTGCAGCCTTCGCCATGAAATTAATGCCACAGTTTTAATGCTAGTATCCTCCAGAAAATATCTAGTAAACATGGAACATAACTACAACCTAGATTAGACTACTTGAACATTAGCCTTAATTATATACATTAAAATCAAAATGAAATTGAAATCCTTATTGCATTGCTAGGTAAAACATAGGCCTACTATAGCAGTCTTGCTACACTATAAATTAATGATAATAACAGAATAACACAATACAAGACTACATTTAGGCCTAGTATAATTTTGTATACATGTCTATAGCCATAACAAATAATTATACATGTGTATTTAAAACTACATTTAGGCTATTTTATAAATTTCTTGTGGATCAAGATAAAATTTTGCCGATTGCGATCAACTTCATCACATTTAATTATATTATTATAAAAATATTATATTGAGTAATTATAACAGATTTGTGACGAGGTATGAGCATAATTCACATGGCAATGGAATAAGCAATAAGAATTTTATAAAATGATAATTATTATTAATTATAATTATTATGGATAAATACATGTTTCCACTAAAAAGTAATTGCCATAAATTACAATGAATAATTAAATTAAGTAAACTTAAATTCTTATCCATGTCACAAAATGAAGTTCAAATTTTCCAACCAACTAGCTACTAACTATTACTATAACTAGTGAATGTAATCTTTCTCCTAGTCAGTCACATACCTTTTCCAGAGAAACTGATGTCATATTTAGCCTTTGGTTACTAGTGATTCTCATGATAGACCTCTATTATGTGTTGTGAACCCCAGAGTCAGAGTGAGTTAACTCTCAGCTCAAACTAACTCCTTGTCATGTCTAATGTCTAGCTGTCTGTTTCCATAATTCAATGAATATCTATGTCAATATTTATTTAGAGAACAGTTTGTCGGTCTTTGGATGCTCCATTTAGCTCTCAA
This sequence comes from Bugulina stolonifera, assembly GCA_935421135.1. Taxonomy (NCBI): domain Eukaryota; kingdom Metazoa; phylum Bryozoa; class Gymnolaemata; order Cheilostomatida; family Bugulidae; genus Bugulina; species Bugulina stolonifera. The sequence goes on from OW285187.1 coordinate 36,324,103, forward strand.
GATAACCAATATGGAGAACTGAATGAATTTATCATTACACATTTGCTACAAAAGTTGCCAAATCTAGTATCCAGTAGGTTTTCTGCTACTCACTTTCTTAGATAATTTTTATCAAAATGACAGGAAGTGCATGCAACTGACCAATGAAAGTTGGCGTAGGGGGATTCTAATATTTTCTAACATCAAGTAAGGAGCAGACAACTCTAATTTTAAAAATTTTGAAAAAATTAAATTTTTACCTTTTTGTCAAGTGATTTCGAGGGGTTAGTAAATGGATTTGAATTGCCCATGTTTTAATCTATCTGCACACAAAAAATTGTGTAGATTGGAGAGGTCAGGAGCGAAAAGTCATAATTTTGCTGCTTGGCTGATGGACTATATGTATGGTATGTATGTATGTATGTATGTATGGTATGTATGGTATGTATGGTATGTATGGTATGTATGGTATGTATGGTATGTATGGTATGCATGGTATGTATGGTATGTATGGTATGTATGGTATGTATGGTATGTATGGTATGTATGGTATGTATGGTATGTATGGTATGTATGGTATGTATGGTATGTATGTATGTATGTATGGTATGTATGGTATGTATGGTATGTATGGTATGTATGGTATGTATGGTATGTATGGTATGTATGGTATGTATGGTATGTATGGTATGTATGGTATGTATGTATGGTATGTATGGTATGTATGGTATGTATGTATGTATGTATGTATGTATGGTATGTATGGTATGTATGTATGTATGCATGTATGCATGTATGCATGTATGCATGTATGCATGTATGCATGTATGCATGTATGCATGTATGCATGTATGCATGTATGCATGTATGCATGTATGCATGTATGCATGTATGCATGTATGCATGTATGCATGTATGCATGTATGCATGTATGCATGTATGCATGTATGCATGTATGCATGTATGCATGTATGCATGTATGCATGTATGCATGTATGCATGTATGCATGTATGCATGTATGCATGTATGCATGTATGCATGTATGCATGTATGCATGTATGCATGTATGCATGTATGCATGTATGCATGTATGCATGTATGCATGTATGCATGTATGCATGTATGCATGTATGCATGCATGCATGTATGCATGCATGCATGTATGCATGCATGCATGCATGCATGCATGCATGCATGCATGCATGTATGTATGTACGTATGTACTATTAGTATACTATACTGTATGTACTATTAATATTATACTGTATATATATATGTAGAGTTACCCACACACAGTCAGTTAATTACTTAGTAATTGGTAAAGATCAGAGACCTTGGCCAGAGAGAAAGTTTAATTAACACCAACTGAGACATGTAAATATAGATTGATAGCTTGCTTGAATTCACGCTTTCCTCAGCTAATCTGTAAGCTATGATAATTGCATCATGTAATAAACAATAGTACCATGTCTTTGCTTGGCTGGCTGGCCACTTTCTAACAGGAGGCAGGACTAACAGGTGAGTGTTCTATATTCTTCTCCATAGATCTAGTGTGTTGATGAGCCCATTATTGAAGGGAGCCTGTTTCAACATGAACTGCAGTCATACTTTAATATTTTACCTACTTTGTAAGTTCATATTTTAGTTAGAGATTTAGAACCTACATGTATATTTTTTATTCAAATGCTGAATATTATTATAATGTTATATGCATGTATGTCTAGGTGTATACAGACCATCTACAGTTATATACATGTATGTGTAGGTGTATACAGACCATCCACAGTTATACATGTATGTATGTCTAGGTGTATACAGACTATCTACAGTTATATACATGTATGTATAGGTGTATACAGACTATCCACAGTTATACATGCATGTATGTATAGATGTATACAGACTATCCACAGTTATATGCATGTATGTGTATGTATAGGTGTATACAGACTATCCACAGTTATACATGCATGTATGTATAGATGTATACAGACTATCCACAGTTATATACATGTATGTATAGGTGTATACAGACTATCTACAGTTATATACATGTATGTATAGGTGTATACAGACTATCTACAGTTATATGCATGTATGTATAGGTGTACACAGACTATCTACAGTTATATACATGTATGTATAGGTGTATACAGACTATCTACAGTTATATACATGTATGTATAGGTGTATAGAGACTATCTGCAATTATATGCATGTATGTATAGGTGTACACAGACTATCTACAGTTATATGCATGTATGTCTAGGTGTATACAGACTATCCACAGTTATACATGTATGTATAGGTGCATACAGACTATCCACAGTTATACATGTATGTCTAGGTGTATACGGAACCCATCTAGGCTTGCTGATATTGTTCTCCTCTGTGATTATGGTAACAGGAATATTCGGAAACAAATAAATAGAATGCATATACATGTAGATCAGTAATGTTGTCATTATTTGCAGATGATAGACTAGACTGTCTGTCTGCGTCAAAGTCTGTCTGCAGCTACATGTGTGAAATTACAGGTGTAGTGTTATTATAGTCACAACACCTTTCTGTTGATATGTTAGCCTAGGTTCTGTTGATATGTTAGCTTAGGTTCTGTTGATAGGTTAGCCTAGGTTCTATTGATAGGTTAGCCTAAGTTCTGTTGATAGGTTAGCCTAGGTTCTGTTGATAGGTTAGCTTAGGTTCTGTTGATAGGTTAGCCTAGGTTCTGGCCCCACTCTGGGACACATAGCATGCTGCTACTGCTCCTTGTACATGTGCAATGTGAATTATGTAACCATTAAATAGTAAATACAAATATTATTACAGGCAATTATAATTCTAAACATGGTTACTACTGTATACTGTATGTGGGTTCACACACAGACTGGGTTGTGTTGTTTAGTCCTGTTTCTGCCTGTTAAATAATACTGAAATAGTAAATACATTTACATTGTGCTGACACAAGTCCTGGGAGAGTTGTGTCCTCATGAGACAATCACCTGGGAATTCTACTTATAGCAAGGAGAGTGGTGGCATTGCAGACATGTGTCAATATTTGACCAGGCTGTGTGTACTATCTATCTGTTATATAAATGTACCTGATAATACAGTAGGTGAGAGTATGTATGCCCATATACTGCATACCTGTCAACCTGAAATGAAAAAATATAGTGGGTCCCAGCTTCCAAGTGCATAGGTAAAATTTGCAAAACCCTAACTTCCAACTGTAAAATGTACATTTTGGAGAATTAGAACTGTGGGGGGGGGGGGGGGTATGGGTGCCAAGCTTCACTGCTATCACAGACAGCCCTGATCATTATCTTTTGACATAATCAGTAATACATGTAAATTAGCTACCATGCTTGTACTTTTAGCAACTAAACTAAATCACAAAAATAAAAAGCTAAAAAAGAGACTGGTAGTGAAAACAATTTGCTCAAATATATTAGACTTATGTACACATGCACAATATAAGCTATGTAGTAGCTGATAACTCCAAAGCTGTATAATAATACCAGATAGAGTAAAATGAGACTGAACAAGGGTATTAATTTGATGCTATTCATTGGATAATCTTGGCTATTGGATGTTAGATAATACAAAAATGAAAAATCCCAATCTGATGCCCTGAAATCGGGAGGATATAGGGATATAGGGAGCTGGTGGGAGTGAGAGTTTGAAATAGGGAGGGTCCCGCCCAAATCGGAGTAGTTGACAGGTATGACATACTGTATGTGGGCATACATACCGTCACCTACTGTAACAGTCATACTCTGTGAATACTGAGATAATGTACAGAGTGCACAGCCCATACACTGTATGTAGGTATATAGATATACTAACATGTATACTATACTATACATCATGATATATTATACACCATAGTGTAGAGTCTGTTAGCTTACATGCCTACAATATACTATCAATGCTATACGAGAGTGGACTATTCCCAAGACAGTCAGAAATAGCAATAAATTATATTTACTAATTTCTTATTTACATGTAATTAATAAAGTTAATAAAATCAGTTCTGAGAAATTAAAACTGGTGCAACCATTGGTATACACTACAGTATGTGCAGTGCAAGTATAGACATACACATATACACAATACATACCTAGGTGTGCATATACACAGATATATACATGTAACTACATAAATACAGGTGAAAGAATTAAAAACTCATTTAAACTCGTCTCTCACCATCTCTCACTGTAGCCATTTTAGTCCATGTGGATAGAAAACTCATTTTGTTGTTAATCATGGTGAACTAACTAATGTAAAATAATCAGCAGCTGATATGGTGAGCTGTGTGTCAGCTGATATGGTGAGGTGTGTGTCAGCTGGTATGGTGAGGTGTGTGTCAGCTGGTATGGTGAGGTGTGTGTCAGCTGATATGGTGAGCTGTGTGTCAGCTGGTATGGTGAGGTGTGTGTCAGCTGGTATGGTGAGCTGTGTGTCAGCTGATATGGTGAGGTGTGTGTCAGCTGGTATGGTGAGGTGTGTGTCAGCTGGTATGGTGAGGTGTGTGTCAGCTGATATGGTGAGGTGTGTGTCAGCTGGTATGGTGAGCTGTGTGTCAGCTGATATGGTGAGGTGTGTGTCAGCTGATATGGTGAGCTGTGTGTCAGCTGGTATGGTGAGGTGTGTGTCAGCTGGTATGGTGAGCTGTGTGTCAGCTGGTATGGTGAGCTGTGTGTCAGCTGGTATGGTGAGGTGTGTGTCAGCTGGTATGGTGAGGTGTGTGTCAGCTGGTATGGTGAGGTGTGTGTCAGCTGATATGGTGAGCTGTGTGTCAGCTGATGTGGTGAGGTGTGTGTCAGCTGATATGGTGAGCTGTGTGTCAGCTGGTATGGTGAGGTGTGTGTCAGCTGGTATGGTGAGGTGTGTGTCAGCTGGTATGGTGAGGTGTGTGTCAGCTGGTATGGTGAGCTGTGTGTCAGCTGGTATGGTGAGGTGTGTGTCAGCTGATATGGTGAGCTGTGTGTCAGCTGGTATGGTGAGCTGTGTGTCAGCTGGTATGGTGAGCTGTGTGTCAGCTGGTATGGTGAGCTGTGTGTCAGCTGGTATGGTGAGCTGTGTGTCAGCTGATATGGTGAGCTGTGTGTCAGCTGATGTGGTGAGGTGTGTGTCAGCTGATATGGTGAGCTGTGTGTCAGCTGGTATGGTGAGGTGTGTGTCAGCTGGTATGGTGAGGTGTGTGTCAGCTGGTATGGTGAGGTGTGTGTCAGCTGGTATGGTGAGCTGTGTGTCAGCTGCTATGGTGAGCTGTGTGTCAGCTGATATGGTGAGGTGTGTGTCAGCTGGTATGGTATATGGACATGATCGGCTACTGTTTTCAAATGCTGTCTTACTTCATGTAAATTATAAAAGTGTCACTGAAATGCTTCTTTATGGTACAAGGAACCTCATAAGGTGAGTGTACATAGCATATATTATTATAATCTAACATAACTTGTGTAGTAAGAAATAGTTATATGTTTTAAGCAGTTCGTATGTACACTTGTACTGGTGTATATACATTGTAATGTAATATAAAATATCCATAACAATTATAATAGACCTTGTACCTGTGTATGAATACTGTATGTAATGTAATTATGTACAATAATAAAGGTACGTAATGAAATAATGTAACATAATAATACAACTGTGTTTGCTACAACAACATACAAGTATTTCCAGTATAATATATTGTTAATATATTGAGAAATAATATGGTGTAGTATACAGGACATTATTATATTATATAAAATGTATTTAAATAGTACATAATTCTTCTTAAATGATTTTCCCTATAATATTGCAAGAAACCAGTCCTAGATTTTAAAAAATCAATTGCCATTATACATGTATGGTACATGTATACTGCATATACGACGACGTATATACAATATATACAATATATACATGTATATTATAGTAGATTCTATATACACATGTATGTCTCAGGATAATATCACATCTCAGTGGGGCCACTTTTATTTATGTATATAGCTATTAGATGGGATAGTTTCCATCAGTCTACTCAGTGAGTCACATGAGCTGAACAGGGTGCACACTTGCTTTAGACAGAGTATAGTTCTTCTATATACTGGTAAATATCCTTATTTCTACCTAAAGAGTTATTAATATTGCTACTGTATGTACATATTCGACTATTACACAGTTCAGGATTCTTAATACGAAAAATTTATTTATCAGAGCTGATGTTGTCTTGCGATTGTTCCCATAGGAACCATATATTTGGTGGTCTATGCATTTACTGCGACTCCTGCTAACAAAAGAGAGAGCACAACTTCAATGGTTATCATGTGCACAGTTAGTTCAAATAGCATCTGTTATTACTTTATAGACATCAGGCTAGTGAGGTTATAGAATGGGAGCTGAAGAAGCACTTCTTTATGAGATGTGTTCTAAGTGGAGGAGAGATATGGCTAGAGATGACAGTGGTGGGATAACTCCTGCTAACACATCATATGACACCTTATATCACAACAGCACACGGTCCAACTACACTCACACCTTCAATAGTACAGGGCAGGTGCTGCTGACCAACTACTATGGGACAGGGCAGCTACTGACCAGCATCAATGGGACGGGGAATGTAGTGACCGACTTCAATGGAACAGAGCAAGCCATGACCAACATCCTTGCCGAGTTCTGCACTGGATCAGCAGGAAGCAAGGAGCTGCAAGACCTACTGACCTCTCCGCTGGATAAACTGACATATCATCTTAATGGAATTGGTGGACTAGTCATCTGCATACTGGGCTTCATTGCTAACTTGATGTCTATTTCTGTACTGAAGGAGAAATCATTGTCACCATCTTCGTCTAAGGGATCGACATCAAGTACTGCTCTATACTTAATAGCTCTTGCGGTGGCTGACAGCTTACTGCTGGTGTTTGCTGCATGTTTAAGTATGAACACAATTCTAAGAGTAACATTCCCCGGCTCAGTGGAGATCAACAACTATGTTAACTACACGGCAACGTTTGTTGAATACCTAGTTAACATATTCCAGACGTGCTCCATTTGGTTAACTGTTGCTTTTACAGTCGACAGATACATAATGATTTGCCATCCATTTGGCGGAGTCAAGTACTGCACGCGTCACAGAGCTTTGGTGGTCATAACATGTCTGTACGTACTCGCCGCTATCTATAACACACCCGACCTGTTTGAATTTAAGAGTATTCCTCAGCTAAGAGTGAAGGAAGGCAAGCAGTACTACTACGTGAAGAGAGAGCTCACCCCTTTTGGTTCCAGCAGGGAGTACCTGAGTATCTATCACTTAGGCATGTATCTCGTATTTATTGTTGTCCTCCCCTGTCTCATTCTAGCGGTGTTGAACCTCAGGCTGATTATCACTGTAAAAAAGTCAAAGTCAACGGAGAGACGTCTGAGCCTGGGAACTTCTACAGTACAGCATCGTAACGACACAACTATCATGTTAGTTGCCGTCGTAGTTGTCTTCTTCTTCCTGCAGGTGCCGGCTATGACATCACATATTATTTGGTCTCTAGTGCCTGCTTACGTAATGGCTCTAGACCCACAATACAATGGGCTTAGAATCATGCAAGATGTTTCCAACTTTCTAGTAGTCTTAAACTCGGCGGTCAACATTTTATTGTATTATGCATTCAGTCGTAACTTCAGGCGCAAATTTGCTAGCAAATTCTGCAGAAGGCCGTGCAAGCAAGCAAGAAAACTGTTCACTTCAGAGTTAAGAAGAAAGCTTTCCTGCCGTAGTGCCAACACTGAAGCAACGGAGGGGACATGGTACGCCCCGTACCCTAAACAGATAAATGAGAGAAAGCCAAGTCGATCCAACTCATTGATTGAACTCTCTACCGCCTCCAATACTTTCAGGTTTGAGAATCGTGTCGTCGTGACGAGAGAGGAGTTGGCATCAACTGAGGAGAGGACCAGGCTAGACACTAATGGCGTACATGTAGAGTGACTTGGGTGTGGCAGTTGGTAGTACATGTATAGTGACTTAGGTGTGGCAGTTGGTAGTACATGTATAGTGACTTGGGTGTGGCAGTTGGTAGTACATGTATGTGAACATAATTACTGTGTTGATGTTGTTGGTGTGATGTTAGATTTGGTCTCACACATAGTGCATTCTGTATCACAATGTATAGTACTTACGTTCTGTATCACAATGTGTAGTACTTACATTTTGTACCACAATGTGTAGTACTTACATTTTGTATCACAATGTGTAGTACTTACATTCTGCATCACAATGTATAGTACTTACATTCTGTATCACAATGTATAGTACTTACATTCTGTATCACAATGTGTAGTACTTACACTCTGTACCACAGTGTGTGTTTTACATTATTTTTAAGGTGAAAACTGGGATAAATAAATAACATAATACATTTAGTTATACTTCATGTATTTTAATACTGTTGTTATGCATGCTTACAATACAATAAACAAATACTATGAGTGTAGAGTATAATGATTTGAGTATAACCTGTGCATGCTATTGTATGGATACATGAAGCTGAGGCATGAAATCTGCAGCAATTGTAAAATAGTCTGAATATTCTATGATAGCTCTCCAAATAGTGGTTAGGGTAGTTCAATACCAATAATTGTATGCAGGGGTTGAGTTGGCGAGTTAGGGCGCCCCCACCCAAACAATTGTAGCCTCCACTCAATGTTTACATGAATTGGAACTTAGGCTCCGTTTTCTATTGATTCCAATTGACTGTATGCAAACCCCAAGGCTCAGCATGTTGCAAAATAATAGATGGTTGAACGCATAAAGATTATACAATATTGAGTTATTTTGTTATATTATTTGTGATCTACAGAGTAACAGAAAATATTATTAAAATTAACACAATTTTATAAATTCTTCAAGACACATACACCTGTACACCAGTACACATACACCAGTACACATACACCAGTACACATGCACCATGTATATCGTGTTCCTACCTGCTGGTTGTTTTTATGCCATGTTTGTTATAATCATACCTAAATTCCCTAGAGATGGGACTATATGCAAAGTCTAGTTCAACTGAAATTTATTAGCATAATATACGTGCATGTACATAATACATGTATTGTATATGCATCTAGTATGTATAGATGTACATGTATGCGTATCTAAATGTGCATGTATGTGTATCTAAATGTACATGTATGTGTATCTAGATGTACATGTATGTGTATCTAAATGTGCATGTATGTGTATCTAAATGTACATGTATGTGTATCTAGATGTACATGTATGTGTATCTAAATGTGCATGTATGTGTATCTAAATGTACATGTATGTGTATCTAGATGTACATGTATGTGTATCTAAATGTACATGTATGTGTATCTAGATGTACAAGTATGTGTATCTAGATGTACATGTAGGAATAGAATGCGACATTATAACATATATACAGTGTACATGCATATACAGTGTATATACAGTGTATATACAGTGTATATACACTGTATATACACTGTATATACACTGTATATACACTGTATATACAGTGTATATACACTGTATATACACTGTATATACACTGTATATACACTGTATATACACTGTATATACAGTGTATATACACTGACACAGACACGAAGCTAAATGCCAAGTTTATATTCTCTGTCTAGGCTGACAGACAGAAATAGGAATATTTAGTTGCTGCCGGGTTAAAAGGAACTTCATACTGTGGCAGTGAAATGTCACTAGTCAGCGGGTAGCTAATATATACAATTATAAAGTGACTACTGATAGCTTGGACTCATCTGCTAATGGGTCCACTAAACTCCACATGTTCAGCGTCTGGTCTGAATAATTTCGCATGTTGTTGATCCCTTCAATGTTTTACCTTCTATCATATGAATATTATATACTATAGCGGCCTACCTAATAGTATATATTATATACTATAGCCTACCTAATATTATATACATGTAGTATATATAGATGTCAGGTAATATAATTCAGGGGCGTTTCTAGAAAATTATCAAAGGGATGGCGAAATCAGCAGGCCGGGGGTCCAGGGGGCCGCCTAGGCCCCCTGGCGGGGTCCGGGGCAGCGCCCCGGCCGCTGAAGCCGCTGAGCGCATTTCAGTGTCCAAAGCTGCATCCAGAGCTCATCTAAAAGACAAAACTGTGGTATTTCAAACAGCTCTTTACTGGATGCCGGTGAAAAATATTGTCAAAATGGACGAGTAATCCATGTCAGCCATGGTAATCCCCAGACATCGAACTATGCAAACCTCAGTGCTTCATCAATATATTTTAGACGACCTTGTATGTATGAACAGAGTGCATGCAGCTAATTCTTCCTAGTGTAGCTAAGTAACTGCTAGCCACAAAACAATTCTCACCTAGACATAGGCTGATCATTTATCATAGGAGTTGCCTTGGCCTGTTCAAGCTTTCTAAGGAGTTTCCCTCTCTTTACTATAAACCAGCCAGGTATAGGAAGGGTAACTTTTGGAATGATAATGTCTAGATTTAATCATGCAGTATAGACAGACAGATTAGATACGGGCTAAAGTATATTGGTTGTTCAATTTGGCTAGATACTTCAGTTTACATGTACATACTTCCAAGCACTGATTACAATTATAAAAGTTCTACGACTGCAGTAGGCGTATATTATGTAGGCTGGTATTTATTGTAATACAAAACCATGTTTAACACAACTTATAGTTGGAATACACCAAATGTGTTCTTTACTAATTACGAGAAATTAAGATATAAATGCAAATATTGTGATGGTACGCACAGTCGTCTCTTATCACCTGACACTCATTATTGTGTGTGCTTATATGTATATACCTGCTTGCATTCTACATTGCTTAACTACTATGTCATTGTATATACTTGTATGATAATTACTAAGTCTTTTGGTACCTTTTATACCCATGTAAAGAGGCCCGACCTCTCAGTCTTCACTTGGCTTTCAATAAAGACACATCTATACTTGATACAGAGACTTTCACTTCCTTTTGTCAGGTCATTTGCTTAGCGAACCGCCTACTAGGTCGGATCACTCTCTTTCAAGGTATAGTCTGAAGGTCAGACTTGGGACCAGATGGGTCGTCTCTGGTAGTTATTGGACTACTGAGACCGCTCGATCTTTCATGTAATGAGAAGGCCTAGCACCACTCATAGGCACTTCAGTTTTGGATCGGTAGTCGTCCAAGGACGACCGAACGAAATACCTCAAACCATTACAATATATCCAGACCAGACTATTGAGTATTCAAATATCAGATAGGTCTATATCATATTCAAAACCTAAAGAGAGCAAGACAAGCGGTTACAAAAAGATTATCCGAGTATCATCATGTAAATATACATGTAAATATATCCAGACCTTTTAAAGACTAGTAAGTATTCAAATATAAAATAGGTCTACATCATATTCAAAACCTAAAGAGAACAAGACAAGTGGTTACAAACAGATTATCCAGGCATCGCACGTTACACCCGCTTAGGGGTGTAGCGAAACCACCTACCCCTACCCTACCCACAAAACTGCCTACTCTGCCCTACCCATACGAAACCACCTACCCTACCTTCGATACCACCTACCCTACCTTCGATACCACCTACCCTTCACTAAACAAGCCTTGAGGGCTTTAATAACAGATAAGGATTATCCCTAAGGTTAGTCTACATCCACTTACCATCAAATCAATGAAAAAAATTATGAAAATGCTAGTATATTATCTATAATAGAAGCCAATATTATTTCTATTTATTTTATCTTCAGATTTTCTCTCTGCCTGAGCACTAGTAGATTATATCATAGCACAGCTTTATTACGTTACTATAGAGAAGCGTACAAAGTCAGTCGTTAATCTAAGGCTAACATCAATACTTATCTTTTCCCTGAGTTCTTAGGTTGTGATGAATATACATAAGGGTCACCACAGTGACAGTTAGTAGTAGTTTTAGTTTACTTATTATATATTATTATTTTTATTATAATAAAAGATGTTTTTAAAATTTATTATTACTATTATTATTAACATCAATAAACAATACAATAAAATAAATACCTATTTTTAATTTAATTATAATTAGTAACTTTTGTTGTTTTTTTATCGCTTCAATTACACAATTTGCTTATTGGTTTACTAGCATGAGCTGTACAACAACTAAAATAATACAATATGAATATTTATTAATTTAATATTATTATTAATAATAATATTAAATTAATAAATATTCATACTGTATTATTTTAGTTGTTGCACAGCTTTTGCTAGTAAACTAATAAGCAAATTGTGTAATTAAAGCGATAAAAAGACAACAAAAATTACTAATTATATTATAATTATAAACAATTATTACTAATTCAGTAATTGTCTACATTGATATTATTTATTTATATTTATCAAATTAAAATTTAAATTATAATTATTAATTATTGATTATATTATTTTATTATCAGTAGTATTAGACTACTTCTACTACAATAAAAGTCACCAGTCAGTTATATATCATATGGACACAAAATGTTGCATTCTCACTTCAAAAAGTCAAGTAGAATAGTAGTGGCAGCAAATTTGTCATAAAACTCTCAATCCAAACGAAGAATGGTAGTTTTTTCTAGGCTACTCACAATGATTGAGAGAAGGATCAAGTTAGCAAAGATTTGGTATACTAAACTCTATGAAATAGGTATCGTGGGTGACACAACTTTCCATTTTAGACGGTGCACACAGGCTATTGCTGGTTGCCCTGACAACCAACAAGGCTAAATACAATGTAGTACATAATCCGTTTTGACTTTTGGTTAGTGCAAAGGGGGGTCGCACGACTCCTGCGACAATAGCTAGAAACGCCCTTGTAATTATAATAGTACTATTATACATGTAATTATACTACCTGGCATCCATATACATGTAGTATAGTACTACTGTATATTGATATACATGTATTACTATACTACATGTACAATGTATATCAGGTGTAGTACTTGAAGTACATGTAGTATTAGTACTATATACTACACATAGTATACCTGTAAACCATACTTGGATAAACTGTATATTTAAATGTCAATTTGACATTTTGTTGACTACATACTGTGACTTGTCTAGTCCAGTTTGCAGTGAATATATACTATGTAGTTCTAGGGGATTATATTATGCATGTATGTATTGGCAGTAGTTCCAGGGAATATATACCTAAGGCCCGCTTAGCCTAAGGGTACCATCATTATGTAATAGATTGTCTGTGGCTGCTTGTTGAGTCAGCCGGTTTAACGGACACACATTGCCTGCTCTTCCCAGCACACTTTGTAAACACCATCCCTGCTCTTCCCTGCGCACTTTGTAAACACATTGCCTGCTCTTCCCTGCGCACTTTGTAAACACATTGCCTGCTCTTCCCTGCGCACTTTGTAAACACCATCCCTGCTCGAACCCCTGTACACGTTGCACCATTCTCAAAGGCTATTCCCAAAAGTCTAGCATACAATTCCACTTATCAGAGTGTCTATTATATCACGAAGGCTTTCAGCTAGCAATCAATGTTCACAATGATTTTATTCATGTAATATTAATTTGAGTTTACAGAGTATATAATACAGATATGGTACATATATATGAGTATATAATACAGATATGGTACATATATATGAGTATATAATACAGATATAGAGGGTTTCTCTACACATGCTAATTTATAGAATATTCATGAGCTGAACACATGTCACACATGTCGTAAACAGCACGAGTGATGTTCATATACGTATATAACAGGAGTGATGTTCATATACATATATAACAGGAGACTCTGCTGCAACAAATATTGTAATTTCTACGTCCGGTGAAGCTACACATTCTACTCTCAACCATCCTGTGTTTTAACATCTTAATTTACTTGTATATCTGCAGCCAGGGTGTGTCAGGGGAGATGACTACAGATATCCCATACGATATAATGGTAGGCGTAGCGAGGGTATGCAGTGATTGGCAGAAAGGTGGTGAAATATCAACGTATAACACGACGTGGAGTGAGCAGGATAGTGACCCCAGGAACACTTTCTGTAAGTCACCAATGTTTAGTGAGGAGCTGATTGCTGAGCTAAGTAGGCCAGTGTTACCCTTCCTGGTGACAGGTCTAACTGGACTCACCATATCTCTCCTTGGTTTGGTGGGAAACTCGCTCTCCATTATAGTTTTAAACAGTAGAATCTATACACCGAGTACTTATTCATATTTAATAGCGCTGGCAATAGCTGACAGCCTCTTCCTGGTCTTCACTTCCATGCTTAGTTTGAATGACGTTCTACATACCACCTTACCTAACTCTCACACATTCAATGTATACAAGGAGCACACTTTCCCATACATAAACCCTCTATCCAAGACATTTCATACAATCTCCATCTGGCTGACTGTTGCCTTCACAGCTGATAGATATATTATGATCTGTCACCCATTCTTTGGAGTTCGGTACTGCAGTCGGCGTAGAGCTACCATCGTATCACTTGCCTTGTACGCTGCTGCATTCATTTACAACATTCCAAACTTCTTGGAACATAAAGTGAAGATTTACCCTTTCCAAGGAACAAGGTTTGCCAAGGCTGAGATGACAACATTTGGCGGAAGCAAGCTCTACGTACAAGCTTACGACCTGGCGTTGTACTCCGTCTTTCTACTAGTCATACCAATTGTAGCCCTGGCAGTACTAAATGTTAAACTAGCTCTCACTGTAAAACAAGCCAAGCTAGATGAGAGACGTATCAGCCTTGGGAAGAGTTACAAGCACCGCACAGACACAACTATCATGCTTATCGCCGTAGTGTTCGTTTTCTTTATTTGCCAAACACCTGCCTTTGTCTACCACGTCATGTGGGCGAGCATCGGCAGATACCTTGTAGCAGACAGCAGCAGCAACACTTGCAACGCCTACTGTTTCACCCGTGAGATATCTAACCTTCTCGTCATCCTAAACTCTTCCGTCAACATTCTAATCTACTACGGGTTCAGCCAGAAGTTCAGAAGAGAGTTTGCCGGTGCAGTAAAACATCATTGCGTAACCAATCCCAAACTATTCATATCGAAATGTGTCAACTACGGAGCAGCGCCACAGAAGCCAGGATATGACGTCTGCTCGCAGCGGGACGTCGAGTTGGACGGTAATAACAATCAGAATAACGTATCAAACAAAGTCAGCACAGATGAGTCAACTGAGGAAAGCGATGGAAAAAGTCACCATCGGCCATTGGCTAGACAAAGCATGGTGTCCTTCACTACGGCCCTATCTGCAGAGGGGACTGTTCTCTTTGGTCCGAAGGCTCCAAGTACACTACTGGTATGTGATAGAGTAGCAGTTGTATAAAGAATGCTCATGCATATCTACCAAGAACTAGAGACTGTAATCAAATTGACAGAATTTAGGTAAAGGAGACATCAAGTACAGTGTTGTATAGTAAAGCATACTGAGTATGGGAACACTTATAGATGTGTGTGTTATTATTTATCCACTAGTAAACAATGTATACTATACATTATAAATGTGTTCTTTTCATAATTTTGTTTGTACATGTAAACATGCATACGGGATATTATATAGCATTGTTATTATTGTGATTATTATTGTAACATGATTGTACTGAGCAGGCAGCAATGTTAGGAAGGGCTAGAAGACAACCTGGTAATGAACAGACATTATAACTACATCATGCTGGTAACATTGTATTATAATTATAGTTTGATCGCAGCATTTAATAATATACACTAATAAATAGATTGAATATACATGTAGGTTATAAAATAACTTAGAAGACTTAGAGGGTGACCTGCTATTCATACCACACTGATGTCTAAAGGGACTATATTGAGTTCAAATATTGAGTAACTAGGTTACACCGTACTGTCGAGGTCTTTGTGTATTCATCTAGAAGTTTGCGTATAGTTTCCTCTTGCACCCCTCCTTTCTTTAACTGACCAATGGCAGTGAGTATTCTGTATTCACATCCACTGAAAGATATGAGTGTACATGGATACACTGCAATGAGTGGATAACTCTATATATATATATATATATACATATACCTGAGTATAGAGAGGTGATAGTAAGAGGGTGGATAACTCTATATATATATATATACCTCAGTATGGAGAGGTGATAGTAAGAGAGTATATAACTCTATATATATATGTATACCTGAGTATAGAGAGGTGATAGTAAGAGAGTAGATAACTCTATATATATATATATACCTGAGTATAGAGAGGTGATAGTAAGAGAGTAGATAACTCTATATATATATATATATATACCTGAGTATAGAGAGGTGATAGTAAGAGAGTAGATAACTCTATATATATATATATATACCTGAGTATAGAGAGGTGATAGTAAGAGAGTAGATAACTCTATATATATATATATACCTCAGTATAGAGAGGTGATAGTAAGAGAGTAGATAACTCCGGTTGATGACCTGACCATCAGAGGGAAATGTAGCTGGTTGTATATCGATCATATCTAACAGTGAATCTACAATCTAACATATATTCACATTACGGAGTATGACAATATGACCGATGAATAACAAGTAAAATGTAATAAATATTATCACTGGTATATTACTCACTGAGAGAGGGGCGTGGCTTACTGACATATATTCCTTATACTTGTTTCCGGCATTCAACACGCTCTCTACCTGCATGCAGTATATGATATATACAAACATACATACATTTGAGTATACATGTAGTATATATACACACTGTAAGCCTATGTAGTATATGATATATGCATATATACAAAGATAACTTATTACTTACAATATCCGCTGGGTGCTGCAACCATACAAGGTGCAGATAAAGTAGGATTAGGGGTGGACACCCAGCTTCTTGATCACTGCCCAGCATGAAGAACAGCTTCCAGTGTTCACAGTCTAAATAGATAGATTACATTACAACAACACCATGTGTAGCACTAACAAGTATAGTTATACTGTATGTAGTATTGAGGTAGTATAGAGTGTATATTAGTTATACTATATGTAGTATTGAGGTAGTATAGAGTATATATTAGTTATACTGTATGTAGTATTGAGGTAGTATAGAGTATATACTAGTTATACTGTATGTAGTATTGAGGTAGTATAGAGTATATACTAGTTATACTGTATGTAGTATTGAGGTAGTATAGAGTATATATTAGTTATACTGTATGTAGTATTGAGGTAGTATAGAGTATATACTAGTTATACTGTATGTAGTATTGAGGTAGTATAGAGTATATACTAGTTATACTGCATGTAGTATTGAGGTAGTATAGAGTATATACTAGTTATACTGTATGTAGTATTGAGGTAGTATAGAGTATATACCAGTTATACTGTATGTAGTATTGAGGTAGTATAGAGTATATACTAGTTATACTGTATGTAGTATTGAGGTAGTATAGAGTATATACTAGTTATACTGTATGTAGTATTGAGGTAGTATAGAGTGTATACTAGTTATACTATATGTAGTATTGAGGTAGTATAGAGTATATACTAGTTATACTGCATGTAGTATTGAGGTAGTATAGAGTATATACTAGTTATACTGTATGTAGTATTGAGGTAGTATAGAGTATATACCAGTTATACTGTATGTAGTATTGAGGTAGTATAGAGTATATACTAGTTATACTGTATGTAGTATTGAGGTAGTATAGAGTATATACTAGTTATACTGTATGTAGTATTGAGGTAGTATAGAGTATATACTAGTTATACTGTATGTAGTATTGAGGTAGTATAGAGTGTATACTAGTTATACTGTATGTAGTATTGAGGTAGTATAGAGTATATAATAGTTATACTGCATGTAGTATTGAGGTAGTATAGAGTATATAATAGTTATACTGTATGTAGTATTGAGGTAGTATAGAGTATATACTAGTTATACTGTATGTAGTATTGAGGTAGTATAGAGTATATACTAGTTATACTGTATGTAGTATTGAGGTAGTATAGAGTATATACTAGTTATACTGTATGTAGTATTGAGGTAGTATAGAGTATATATTAGTTATACTGTATGTAGTATTGAGGTAGTATAGAGTATATACTAGTTATACTGTATGTAGTATTGAGGTAGTATAGAGTATATACTAGTTATACTGCATGTAGTATTGAGGTAGTATAGAGTATATACTAGTTATACTGTATGTAGTATTGAGGTAGTATAGAGTATATACCAGTTATACTGTATGTAGTATTGAGGTAGTATAGAGTATATACTAGTTATACTGTATGTAGTATTGAGGTAGTATAGAGTATATACCAGTTATACTGTATGTAGTATTGAGGTAGTATAGAGTATATACTAATTATACTGTATGTAGTATTGAGGTAGTATAGAGTATATACTAATTATACTGTATGTAGTATTGAGGTAGTATAGAGTATATATTAGTTATACTGTATGTAGTATTGAGGTAGTATAGAGTATATACTAGTTATACTGTATGTAGTATTGAGGTAGGATAGAGTATATACTAGTTATACTGTATGTAGTATTGAGGTAGTATAGAGTATATACTAGTTATACTGTATGTAGTATTGAGGTAGTATAGAGTATATACTAGTTATACTGTATGTAGTATTGAGGTAGTATAGAGTATATACCGGTTATACTGCATGTAGTATTGAGGTAGGAGGTGAATGCTGTAAGGCAGGTCTTAGGTGCCACATCAATATAGTGAGTTAGTGTAGTACTGACTCTCTCTACGTTCTCCTCTGTTATACTGTCTAGTAGGTAGTGTATAGACTCACTGGTAATAACCTGTTAGTTATATATTCAAGGATATTGTAATGGTTTCTGTGATTTGGTGCGGTCGTCCTTGGACGACTATCGACCCAGAAATGAAGTGCCTATGAGTGGTAATAGGACTTCGCATTACATGAAAGATCGAGCGGTCTCAGTAGCCCAAATACTACCAAAGACGACCCATCTGATCTCAAGTCCGACCTTCAGACTATACAGTGAAAGAGAGTAATTCAACCTAGTAGGCGGTTCGCAAAGCGAATGACCTAGTAAAAGGAAGAGAAAGTCCCTGTATCAAGTATAGATGTGTCTTTATTGAAAGCCAAGTGTAGACTGAGACAATGAACAGTAAAACAGTGCCCTTTATATAGTATAAGGACTTCCGGCCGACGTGACGTCGGGAAAAGACGACGTGTGGTCGTCCGGAAGTTGCGCAACAAGATGGCCGCCGGAAGCCCGACGGCCGACCCAAAATAGGTCGGGTTCTACAAAAGTTGCTTATAATGGTCCAATTCATGTACAAAATGAATATCAATGGATTCTGAGAGGTCGGGCCTCTGTACATGGGTATAAAAGGCATTAAAAGACTTAGATATAATCATACAATCATATATAACAATATAAGAGTAAAGTACAAGCAGATATATACATGTATGCACGCAATAATGAGTGTCAGATGCAAGATACGACTGGGCGTACCATCACATAGCCCCCTCACACTAGGTCATGGGTGTCTCTAGTGTCAAGTTAAGAAGGGTACGGTACAGTGTAGATTCTCTGGATACTATATCCAAGTCTGCTTGTACAAGCTGGAGTTGTCGGGGTGGCTTAGATGCTGGTTGGCTAGTTCACGAAGAGCTATTTCTCGAGCATAGAGAGGTTCCAGATGTTGGCGTAGAGTGTCCCCCACCTGTTGACGGCTGGCAAGGTAGTGAATCCGTGGCTTGAGTTCAGCAAGTTGTTGCATGAACGACGGATCCGGAGATGCAGGACGTGTGGCATTCGGCTGAGTTAGTACAGGAGATGCAGGAGGTGGGGACTGGACGGCAGGAGAGTCTGGAGTGGCTCGGAGTAGGTCCCTGGCAGGTGTATAAGGAGAGCGGTGCGGTGAGACCTCCAGTGTGGGTCTGGACTGCAGTGGCTCGATCAGTAGAGCCGGAGAAGCTGTACAAGAAGCTGCACATGAGACCTTGGGTGGAGAGCCTTCGTAGAGAGGGCCTGACTGAGGAGCAGGCATACTCTTCCTTGGAGCAGGCCTTGTCTTCCAAGAGGGTAGACGTCCGCGTCGGCCAGGGGGGCCGACACTTACAGCGGAGGTACTAGCAGGAGGTCGCCAGGGAGAAGGTCCAGCAGGAGTGGTAGGCGACGAGGAAGAGGAGGAGGTAGCATCAGAAGGTGCGGAGTCGGGGGTCTGTTCTGGAGATGGGCTGTGCCGTCTCTTGGGAGGTCGCTTCCTTGTGGAGGAGGAGCTAGGCAAATAGACTGGTTTATTTGTCCCCGACTGTCCGTCCATAGTGGGACGACATGGTAGAAATGGTGGGGGATCCTTTACGCCCCACCATTCCATGAGGGCCCCATAGCTGGGCCCGTCCGTGAGGAGGAGACGTTTCCCACAGATACTGGATCTCCGACTGAAGTGATGGCCTAGAGCATCACGGCTAACTGAGCTGCGTCCGCAGCGACAGTAGAAGCGGGCAAAGTGCTGCCAAATGTGAATGTTCAGTCTCTTGAGGGTGCCGGAGAAGCCACACTTTGCACATTTGAGGTTAGGTTGACTCCTTCTAGCCAAGTCGTCTCGGGCTTGTTGAGTGAAGGTACTAATCCATGGCTTAGTGGCTCCGGAATGCTGGGACGACTCTATGGGCAGCTTGTCAGTGAGTTTGTGCAGCTTAATTGTAGCTAACTTCAGGGTAGAGGTAACAGGAGGTGGAGTGGGTGGAGGCGTGCCGTCTGGCGTGAGCGTCTTCCGTAGAGGAGATGCATCTTCAGCTGTGAAGACAGGCTGGTTGGAGTGATCCATACTAGAAGGAGTAGCCGTCTCGTCTGCACGAGAATGAGAAAGGATACGAGTGCTGCTATTAGCTTCACCAGTGACACGAGGAGTGCAGAAGTTGCCACATGTAGGGATACATGTGCTTCGGTGAAGTGCTGGACGAGAAAGGACTACTCGTCTGTGAGCTGTCGTATTTATACTAGCCGAGGGATGAGCAATTGGCTCAATTGTAGGCAATGCCTCAGGCACATTTTCTTTGTTCGACTCGTCAAATAAGCGCGGGAACACGGCAATAGTTGCCTTCGATTGCTTCTTATCCGCTTTGTGGGACTTCGAGAGTTCGGCAATCTGTATTTTCGGCTGAAACTGTTCGGCAATGCTAGATTCCGTACAAGAGCGTTTTGCTTCGTGTACTTGAACTGCTGGCAGTATAGACTGTATCTCCGTCGTTGGGATTATGTCTTGAGGTTCGGCTACGCGACATTTCGCGTCCTCTGGATCAGGTCGGGCTGTTGAAACTTGAACATTCTTCGAGAGGTTCAGAGGTAGCTCTCCGGTTTGGTCCAGCACGGTTTGCTCCGTGTCGATCCTCAGGCCGCGGACTTGGACTGTAGTGTCTGGCAGTTCTACACACGATAAGTCGTCCGTCGGGGCATACTGAATTTGGGCGGGAATCAATTGCTGATTAGTGTCGGGTCTGGACGTGGCCAGATCCTGTTGATCCTTCTGAGTTGAGGATAGGTCGGGTTTACCTTGTGAGGTTTGGTCCGACGGGGCGGGACATGTGAATCGTCCTTTCAGCCTTGGGGGGTGATCTGTGGTCACTTTGGATGTGTCCGGCTTTGAGTGGAGTCGTTTCTTGCCTGCTGTTGGCCTAGTGGGTATAGGTTCGTCCACTGTGACGGGCGTAGGTGACACCGTCGGCCTGGAGTGTGATGGGCTAGTTACCCGTGGGGTTTTCTGTTTGGAGTGGCTACTCTTGACTTTAGGCTTAGTGGGTATAGGTTCTTCCACTAGGACGGGTTCTGATGTGTCCGTCGGCCTCTGTGGACGACCATTGTGGTTTGGTCCACTCTTCTTGGGTTTGGCCTCAGTAGGAATGGGTTCATCTACTGGGACGGGTTCTGATGTATCCGTCGGCCTTTGTGGACGACCATTGTGGTTTGGTCCACTCTTCTTGGGTTTGGCCTCAGTAGGAATGGGTTCATCTACTGGGACGGGTTCTGATGTATCCGTCGGCCTTTGTGGACGACCAATGTGGGGTGGTCCACCTTCTCCTTGCTGGGCTCTAGTAGGAATGGGTTCGTCTACTGGGACGGGTTCTGGTGTGTCCGTCGGCCCGTCATCCGCGTCTTGACATTTTTGTAGGAGGGTATGTAGGGCTTTCCGTAGGAGGTCGGCGGGAAGCTCCTCTTGTGGTTTTGGAGGGCTGGCCTTGTCATCCTTGTTGCTCCGGAAGGCCATTCCGGCTTCCAGTGCTTCCTCCATATCGTCGGGCTGTAACCATGTATAGTACCAGCGTAGGCCGTGGTCGTGGACTGTGAGGCAGAACTTCTCTACAGCCCATTCGTCCAAAATTGCAGGGGGTGCTCCTTCAAAGGCTGTTGCCATCAGTCTACGGATGAGAGCTGCATAGTCTCTGAGTGACGTGTGGGCTGGCTGTTCCAGTATGGACAGCTTCCATCGGGCTTCTTTGGCAGATAGTCCATATTGCTCCCTCAGTCGGGAAAATATCTCTTCGACTGATCGGGGTCGGCCGCATTCTTGTGCGGGCCCGTGTAGGGCGGCTCTAAGCCGTATGAGGCGTGCTCTGTCATTCCAGTTGCAACGCTCTGCCATAGCGGTGAAGTCTTCTATGAAGAGTTCGACGTCCTCTTGTCCGTTGTAGCTGAGTGTTTTGAGGTCCTGCTCGGCTTGGTACATCACCTGCTGAAGCAGGTTCCTTATTTGGTCCATGTCGGTAGGGTGTCGGGTAGTGAGTAAAACTGCTTTGGTTTGTCAGGCCGGGTCGGCCTGATGGTCGTACTGAGTACCGTCAATCTATTCTGGATCCGAGGTCGGTCTTTGATTGAAGATCCGGCGTAGGTCGGGCTACATCCAGCGGAACCACGAGAATTATGGGTGCACTTTAGCGTTTGTCACCTTCTCGTATCCAAGGTTCCCGGGTCCGAGTCCTAAATCGCCGTAGAAGTATTGAAGAATGAGGTCGGTCGGTCACCCGAGGCCGAGGTCACCTTCCTTCTCTTCGTATCGTAAGAGTACGACCTTAGAATCCCACCGCTGCCACCAATGTAATGGTTTCTGTGATTTGGTGCGGTCGTCCTTGGACGACTATCGACCCAGAAATGAAGTGCCTATGAGTGGTAATAGGACTTCGCATTACATGAAAGATCGAGCGGTCTCAGTAGCCCAAATACTACCAAAGACGACCCATCTGATCTCAAGTCCGACCTTCAGACTATACAGTGAAAGAGAGTAATTCAACCTAGTAGGCGGTTCGCAAAGCGAATGACCTAGTAAAAGGAAGAGAAAGTCCCTGTATCAAGTATAGATGTGTCTTTATTGAAAGCCAAGTGTAGACTGAGACAATGAACAGTAAAACAGTGCCCTTTATATAGTATAAGGACTTCCGGCCGACGTGACGTCGGGAAAAGACGACGTGTGGTCGTCCGGAAGTTGCGCAACAAGATGGCCGCCGGAAGCCCGACGGCCGACCCAAAATAGGTCGGGTTCTACAAAAGTTGCTTATAATTCATGTACAAAATGAATATCAATGGATTCTGAGAGGTCGGGCCTCTGTACATGGGTATAAAAGGCATTAAAAGACTTAGATATAATCATACAATCATATATAACAATATAAGAGTAAAGTACAAGCAGATATATACATGTATGCACGCAATAATGAGTGTCAGATGCAAGATACGACTGGGCGTACCATCACAATATAACATGTACATGTATAACCTAAAATATAATATCATGTAATCACCAATGTCAATGTACTAAGCTGTTATGTCGTAGGTCTAAGGGAAAGAGAGGATAACTGCTGTATACAGGTTAGCACATGGTATTTAGCATAGGTGAAGGGACGGCTGATTGGCTGATATTGTATAGCAAGGGTTGCATGGTATTTCTCCCGCCACCTTCACATAGCATATTACAAACATTATGTACTATTATATATAAATGTACATGTATTATATAGGGTATTACATGTATATAGAGCAGTGATGCCCAAATAGCGGCCCGCGGCCCAAATTTGGCCCACCAGCAAATTTAATGTGGCCCACCTTGCATGGTCTATAAAATGGTGTTTTTGCCTATTTTGACTTGCAAAAAAATTTAGGCTGGTGTAGAAAGCTTTAGGTAGGGCATTTCTCTCTAGAGATGACTTGCATTACAGTAGTGCTTCTAAATTATTGTTATAATTGGACTTTTCTTGAAATGTGAACCAGAGCTCCTGGAATTCCCCTAGATTTGAAGGACCTTCCCCTAATCATACCATAGCATTGGCTAATCATGACCAACTTTTCACCAGTGAAAGTGGTGCCAGACTGTACATCGCTTGCATTTGAAAATTTGTCACTAAGGAGAATGACCAGATCCTGGCTGACGATATATGCCTCCACATACCCGCATGAGTCGGTATTTTCTAATATGAATCACATAAAAAACAAAACTTAGTCAGCAGCACCGCCACCAACTACAAGGCTACAGACTACGAGGTCATCATAGTTGAGAAATTCATGCTTCATTGGTCACATTGGAACGTAGCACATACTTAGACTGAATTTTTCAAAGTACATGTACTTCTTTGTATACATACATACATGTAATTAATAAATACATGTATAGTCTACATGACTTGTATATTCCAAATTAATTATTGCTCCGTGTGTAAAGTAAATTTAGTGAAATATAACAATACTATTTAATGATGTATTTTAAGCAAGGAATTTATTTTATTTTTTAGCAGTCAGTGACTTGTTTCAAATCCATGAAAATACCAGTCCTTGACTGGGGTTTGAACCCGGGACCTCTATGGCACCTAATCTAATCGCCTAGCACAGTGAGCAGAACATGCTAGGCTACCACTACACCAGCTCAGCAACCTTATAAAAGAAAACTTCACCAGTGAGCAGCAAACATGCTCTGAGTGAACTGCACAAAAATTGCCAAACCCCTTAACATCTTATAAAGCGCAAGGTGGCCATAATAAGAGGGGTGCCTGGTGTGTAGTTCGCTCAGAGCATGTTTGCTGCTCACTGGTGAAGCTTTATAAGGTTGCTGAGCTGGTGTAGTGGTAGCCTAGCATGTTCTGTTCACTGTGCTAGGCGATTAAATTAGGTGGTGTAGAGGTCTCGGGTTCAAACCCCAGTCAGGGACTGGTATTTTCATGGATTTGAAACAAGTCCCTGGCTGCTCAAAATGAAATAAATTCCTTGCTTAAAATACATTGTACATCATTATACAAAAAATGGCCAAACCCCCTAACAACAATACTATTATATTACATGTACATGTTTATTCTAATACTCATATACAACTCCACTTCATATCAGCGTAAATTTTGTGGCCCACCAAAATTCTGAAACATTCAATATTGGCCCACGGTGAGAAACATTTGGGCACCCCTGATATAGAGTATTACATGTATTTAGGGTATAATTGTACATGGTACTAACCAATGGAACAGCTCCGGTTGTCTGTCTATTTGTCTGTTCACAGTATGTTCTACTTTCTTGTAATGTCTTTGCTATACAATAATATACATATACATGTGTACGTATGTAAGGTCTTTGCTATACAGTAATATACATATGCATGTATACGTATGTAATATCTTTGCTATACAGTAATATACATGTACATGTGTACGTATGTAAGGTCTTTGCTATACAGTAATATACATATACATGTGTACATATGTAATGTCTTTGCTATACAGTAATATACATATACATGTGTACATATGTAATGTCTTTGCTATACAGTAATATACATGTACATGTGTACGTATGTAATATCTTTGCTATACAGTAATACACATGTACATGTGTACATATGTAATGTCTTTGCTATACAGTAATATACATATACATGTATACGTATGTAATGTCTTTGCTATACAGTAATATACATATACATGTGTACATATGTAACGTCTTTGCTACACAGTAATATATAATGCACATAATATGTATTGTCTTTGCTACATAGTAACACATACAGTGTAATATACATATACATACCCATAGACTGTGAGAATGGAGTTACTGCTCCTTGAGCTCCACCTAACATGTCTACCAGCTGTGATCTGTACATATCCTGTGTATGTGATTATATACAAGCAATACAAACACATGTACATTAGTACCAACACTACTACTACATGTACATTAGTACCAACACTACTACTACATGTACTTACTTCTACTGCTACTACTACTGCTACTGCTACTACTACTACTACTATTACTACTACTACTACTATTACTACTACTACTACTACTACTACTACTACTACTACTACTACTACTACTACTACTACTACTACTACTACTACTACTATTACTACTATTACTACTACTGCTACTACTGCTACTACTACTACTACTATTACTACTACTACTACGACTACTAATACTACCAACACTGCTATTACGGCTATTACATACCTTAGGTGTGGGTTCTAAAAGACAGTTTAGCCTAAGGACCAGAGTAGTAACAGATGTAGGGGGTTTGTAAAGGGACTCCTCACCAATCCTACCACCCATTGGCTCATTTTCCACAGAACCATCAGCTAGTAGCTAATAATGAGAATATACTTACGTGTGTCACGTAATGTCAGCACATGGGTAGGTGGTATAAATATAATGGTAGAGTTATATAAGAGACGTGTACCTGTGATAGAGATATAATGCTGTTGTCTTCACATAGTATAAGTGCATCACTAGTAGCTGCAGAGTGAGATATCCACTTCTTGTTTAAACTATGGTCTGTATTCACAGTGTGCACACGGTTACTATTCAGTGTCATATACCTACATATACAGCAGAGGAATATACAGCTCAGTATAACGTGTACCTAGTGACATCACCACACGCACCTAGTGACATCACCACATGCATTTAGTGACATCACCACACGCACCTACTACCTAGTGACATCACCACACGCACCTAGTGACATCATCATACGCACCTAGTGACATCACCACAGGTACCTAGTGACATCACCACATGCATTTAGTGACATCACCAAACGCACCTAGTGACATCATGATACATATACTTAGTGTATTTTACCCTCTACTCACTCACCTTAGCTGTGAGTTTACAAACACCAGTCTATCAGCCAATAGCAGGACAGCAGTATCAGGGGAAAGTAACTCCCTCTCTACTGTCATATTCAGCCTATTGAACCCCACATGTCCAGCCACAACTCCATCCAACATCTTCCACACTTCACCGGCTGAGCTTAGCATCACGAGACTATGTCCATCTGTCACAACGACCTTCACTTTCACCTCACTATTCTGTCACACAATAGCATACATGTGTAGAAAAAGTAGACAACTACTACCGCACGCACTGTGCAGCATACTGTGCCACTCTGTACACACTGTATACACATGTACATATACAGTGTACACACATACGTGTACATATACAGTATACACACATACATGTATATATACAGTATACACATACGTGTACATATACAGTATACACACATACATGTATATATACAGTATACACACACACATGTATATATACAGTATACACACATACATGTATATATACAGTATACACACATACATGTATATATACAGTATACACACATACATGTATATATACAGTATACACACATACAGTCCTGTACATACATTATAGTAGCATACAAAGACTACACCCATTAGGACAGGGGTACTATATTATCTCGTATATTATGTAACACAGATTACTCAAAATAACTTGGACTACCTGAAGAGATTGTTGTGCATCCATTATAGCTATTGTGATGGATGCGAACTGAACAGGTGATAGCAGGTGCTCTATACAAGCTATGACACCATGCAGCAGCGCACATACGACAACCTTGACAGGTGTTATACACATTAGTACACCTTTCATCTTCTCATGCCTACAAAAAATTGATGCTAGCATAACATACTAACTCAGTGTCAACCATTTCCAGTAAGAGAATATACGACCCGCAAGCACCATTATGTCTGAGCACATACATACAATGCTGTGTAGATACATACACTGATAGCACTTACAGCGGGAGAGCAATAACCAAATCTGATTGGTACTCCATAAGATGGCAGGGGAGACAACCACTGATAATCAGCTTAGGTGGAGAGAACCGTATACTGGATAGATTGTCTGATTCACCACCTGCATAGATAGGGTACCTTGTACAAGCTGTCAGTATAGTACTACATTCTACATAAAGCATCTTGTACAACCTGTCAGTATAGTACTACATTCTACATAAAGCATCTTGTACAAGCTGTCAGTATAGTACTACATTCTACATAAAGCATCTTGTACAACCTGTCAGTGTAGTAATACATTATAGACAAAGCACCTTGTATAAATGCCAGCATTTATACAGACAACACAGCGAGTAGAAATTTACCCTTTCTGAAGTGATACTGAGTCGAGTAGAGGTCTGCACAAAGAGGGTTGACACCACTGGCACCTGGTGTAGCCTGCCAGTAGAGATGACCATTTGAACAGCAACATCTATAGTCGAGCACATGCAATGGTTTGTCAAAAGTGAAGGAGTGAGTATCAATATGTTTCCATGTGACGCTTGCGCTGATGTACTGATAAACATATATTCTGCCCTCTCTACACATCTACAAGGAACACAGGTATATGTATCTACACACCTACATGGAACACACATGTATATGTATCTACACACCTACATGGAACACAGGTATATGTATCTACACACCTACATGGAACACAGGTACATGTATCTACACACCTACATGGAACACACATGTATATGTATCTACACACCTACATGGAACACAGGTATATGTATCTACACACCTACATGGAACACAGGTATATGTATCTACACACCTACATGGAACACAGGTACATGTGTAGATAGAATGAGGTAGACATTTACCATTTGATGGTGAATAAAATTAGGAGAAGCAGTTTAAATGTTATGTAATAAAAAAGTAAATGAAGTACAGCGAACATTATACAGACTGTGGGTATTAAAATGGTCTTGCGGTTTTATTTATCACCAACATGCATACCCTATCAAAATATGCATAGTTATCATATAGTAAAACTATAAGATATAATACACCCCTACCCTACCATGGCAGTTATATACGTGTGGATATACTTGTATACATATATATTATATAGAGACTCAGAGCACTCACTATGAAGAGAACCTTGAACTTGGTGTCAAACACGCAGTCTATAACTTCAGCATCTACAGACAACACCTGTAGGATCTTGTCTGTCTTAGAACTTTGAGCCTGCAAGCAACAATAACTCGTATATTGGTACATTGTAGACAGGCTAATTCAGGTGCCCCTCACCCTGCATGATACCGAATATTCAACTAGCTACCAAGATGAAGATAATTTGTACATCATTGCAACTACAACTATTACAGATCCCGTGATAAATATATTAAACAATGTAGGCTACAACACATTATAATAAGTATAGTATTATACCTTATCTAGTGCATCATGTATTCTAGAGCATTCCACACTGAGTCTGTCTTTACTAACAGTGAATATAGAATAATTAAATGTCCATAAAGAGGGGAGTTCAGTGTACATCATCGACATCTGCTGTTGAATTAACTATTAATTCACCACCTGCTGAGAATGGAAGCATGTTTTATAGGCATGGGAGTATTAACATTTTCACTGTATAATAAAAAGAATGATAGCATATCTGCTGGAGGTAAGTGTCGAACAAAGTCAACACTTTCAGTAGTAACGAAACTAGTGTGATTTGGAGTTATCCTCTCAGCGTATATAATACTTATTCTACACGTGCACATTTAGGTGCCGGACCCCACAAATAGGCTAGCTGGGAACACCACCTTCCACTCGTTCTGCTAATACTGGTGCCTACCCTCTGGTATCTGACCCATGAATGTACATTTGCTAGGTTATGCGCGTGGGGATGTTTTCCCCCAGCGTTCAGCATTTAGACCGTGCTTGTATTATAATCAGCATCTTCTTGTTTGGTATTGCACTTGAGTTGGTACTACTTTCTCTGGGACAAGTTGTACAGCTACGCCCTCATTACCTAGCCGGACACAACGATACCTTAAGGTTTACAAATCTAACTACTAGCTACACCATTTCACTTCCATGATACATTATTATTCTCATCTGATCTTTATCTAGTATTATATTGCTAACAGATTTGAATTGCTCATTGTCAAACTACCAAACTATGAAGTTTACCAATGTTTCACTTCACGTGTTGTGGTGTATGGAAGTACAAGTTCAATTTGATCTCAACTCATTTGAATTTTCATTTGGAGCTACATGATTTTAATATTTTTATTTTAGATAATTATAATACAGATGCTGAACCAAGTCTCTGCCCTGGCTGCTCACAAATAAATTTCCTTCTAAGAAGAATGTACAATATCACTATGACTATGACTATCGAATATGAATATTTATATTTATTAAAACAGCGAAGACCAATAACTGAATAAGTGGAATCACTATATGCATGCAGCCATGCACTGTTCTATGGTATTTAATTCAAAGACAGGATAAAAAATTAATCAGTGTACAACTTCTCAGGTAAAACAATAATATTATATTGTCAGAAATGAATTAAATATCAAAATATATCAAATATATATGGGCTCAGAAAATACATAGAGTTGGGAAAGGAACCGAAACAAGAAACGGAAGTGGGTTAAAGATACTTGCAGTTTCACTTCGCTCGTTTGTTTTCGAAGATGACCATGCCTACAGCAGTAAAGAGGAAACAAATCTCCTTGCTAATTACAATATTGTATACTACTGGTTTCAGCTAATGCCCACAATCCCAATATGCAATAGTGATTAATTGCATTATGTAACTAAACTTTATATGTTTCTATACAGCATAGAACAACACACGTTTTATTTTGAGTTCATCTTACTTTGTGTATCTTTTGAGTTGCTTACACCACAGGTGACACCCACCCACAACAAATTAAGAGTAAATTCAACAACCCCAAGGTGCACTTAGGCGCTCTACTGTATTATATAACAAGACTGTGCTGAGAAGAAAACATGGAATAGATTGATCATATTTCATATATTGATACAAACGTATAAGTTAAATTTACATGCAATTTAGTTGTTGAGAAAATATATTATGATAACAAAATAACAATATGAGTGAAAAGTAAACCAGCTATCTGGCTGATGAACCCTGATAAGTAAGAACATGGCATGATGTAGAATGTGGCAGATGAAGGTAGTTTATATTACATAATTATAGGGTGTGCGCTTTAAGTTCATGTGTGGGCATAGAAATAGACTGTCACCATTAGTAATAATAACAATATAAATAGTCAATGAGTACGCATGTACTCTAAGAGTGACTGCCATGTGGTTCCTGAGTCACTGAGTCGTGCTGACAGATGTTAGCCTTCTGTTCCACGCTTTATACACGATTATAGTGAGTAGAAATAGGACAGATGACGCTACGTACATTCCAGGAAATAATATTATCAGAGCATCTACAATAATATAATACAGTATAATATAACACAATGTGTAATAGTAGTATGTAATGAGTGGTAATAGTGTATACATGGGAGTATCATTATATACTGTGGAGTTGTCTATCCCTGGTATAAGATTAAAAGGAAAGACAATTCCATGCGTGCAGTACACCGTTAGAATAGTGGACGAGTACTTACTGCGTAGCGCAACGTCAGCTCCGACGGTAGAGAATAGAGTCTTGAGAGGAGGAAGTAGAAGAGGAATATTACCTCCAATGTTAGTGATTATGAAGAGGTAGTAGCCGACAGACGCGCCTCTGATCCTCTCAGGTACTAACTCTAGCACGCAGGTTAGACACACCCCCACCCACATCTCACCTGTAGAATATTGGTTGAGAGCTCAGGCTAAATGTAGATTTCATGAATGTAACTATGAGCAACAGTAGGAATAGTATCATAACATACATTGTAGATCAGAGAGAGAGATACATGATGTACATGTGGATTATTGATGTACAGTATTGCTTATCTATTCACAATGTACCGTAGCGGATATCTACATGTACTATGCTATGTCTCTACATGTACTATGCTATATATCTACATGTACTATGCTATATATCTACATGTAATACGCTATTATATATACATGCACTATGCTATATATCTACATGTACTATGCTATATATCTACATGTAATACGCTATTATATCTACATGTACTATGCTATATATCTACATGTACTATGCTATATATCTACATGTAATACGCTATTATATCTACATGTACTATGCTATATATCTACATGTACTATGCTATATATCTACATGTACTATGCTATATATCTACATGTACTATGCTATATATCTACATGTACTATGCTATATATCTACATGCACTATGCTATATATCTACATGTACTATGCTATATATCTACATGTAATACGCTATTATATCTACATGTACTATGCTATATATCTACATGTACTATGCTATATATCTACATGTAATACGCTATTATATCTACATGTACTATGCTATATATCTACATGTACTATGCTATATATCTACATGTACTATGCTATATATCTACATGTACTATGCTATATATCTACATGTACTATGCTATATATCTACATGCACTATGCTATATATCTACATGTACTATGCTATATATCTACATGTAATACGCTATTATATCTACATGTACTATGCTATATATCTACATGTACTATGCTATATATCTACATGTACTATGCTATATATCTACATGTAATACGCTATTATATCTACATGTACTATGCTATATATCTACATGTACTATGCTATATATCTACATGTACTATGCTATATATCTACATGTACTATGCTATATATCTACATGTACTATGCTATATATCTACATGCACTATGCTATATATCTACATGTACTATGCTATATATCTACATGCACTATGCTTACCTATGATGTTAGAAGGTAACAACATGATGTAACAGGCTGGAGCTGGGAGTAGCAGGGCGAGTAGAGCAAACGGAGCAGCACATATCTACAGTAAAGGATAGATACCACCATTACCTCAGTCTACACTGTGAATGAGCAAATTACATCTAGAACATGCCTCTCAGAAATCAAAGTATGCTTCTTCAAAATAAATTCAGAGGTTGTACCCTGTAGCAGTCATAGCCTGTGAGTGTGACATATACAATACTAGTACAATATACTGGGGTCCTCTATCAGCTGTATATACTATATACATTTATATGTATGACAAAACTTTACCTGAAATACGCAAAAGAATTCGGCTGCGGTAATAATACATGTTCACCTACATGCATGTAATTGTATAATAATCTACAGTTATGATATATAACTATATGTGTACCTGCAACACCATCAGTACAGCTATGATATATAACACTATGTGTACCTGCGACACCATCAGTACAGCTATGATATATAACACTATGTGTACCTGCGACACCATCAGTACAGCTATGATATATAACAATATGTGTACCTGCAACACCATCAGTACAGCTATGATATATAACACTATGTGTACCTGCGACACCATCAGTACAGCTATGATATATAACAATATGTGTACCTGCAACACCATCAGTACAGCTATGATATATAACAATATGTGTACCTGCAACACCATCAGTACAGCTATGATATATAACACTATGTGTACCTGCAACACCATCAGTACAGCTATGATATATAACAATATGTGTACCTGCGACACCATCAGTACAGCTATGATATATAACACTATGTGTACCTGCAACACCATCAGTACAGCTATGATATATAACACTATGTGTACCTGCGACACCATCAGTACAGCTATGATATATAACACTATGTGTACCTGCGACACCATCAGTACAGCTATGATATATAACAATATGTGTACCTGCAACACCATCAGTACAGCTATGATATATAACACTATGTGTACCTGCGACACCATCAGTACAGCTATGATATATAACAATATGTGTACCTGCAACACCATCAGTACAGCTATGATATATAACAATATGTGTACCTGCAACACCATCAGTACAGCTATGATATATAACACTATGTGTACCTGCGACACCATCAGTACAGCTATGATATATAACAATATGTGTACCTGCGACACCATCAGTACAGCTATGATATATAACACTATGTGTACCTGCAACACCATCAGTACAGCTATGATATATAACACTATGTGTACCTGCGACACCATCAGTACAGCTATGATATATAACAATATGTGTACCTGCAACACCATCAGTACAGTTATGATATATAACACTATGTGTACCTGCAACACCATCAGTACAGCTATGATATATAACAATATGTGTACCTGCAACACCATCAGTACAGTTATGATATATAACACTATGTGTACCTGCGACACCATCAGTACAGCTATGATATATAACACTATGTGTACCTGCGACACCATCAGTACAGCTATGATATATAACAATATGTGTACCTGCAACACCATCAGTACAGCTATGATATATAACACTATGTGTACCTGCGACACCATCAGTACAGCTATGATATATAACTATATGTGTACCTGCAACACCATCAGTACAGCTATGATATATAACAATATGTGTACCTGCAACACCATCAGTACAGCTATGATATATAACACTATGTGTACCTGCGACACCATCAGTACAGCTATGATATATAACAATATGTGTACCTGCAACACCATCAGTACAGCTATGATATATAACAATATGTGTACCTGCAACACCATCAGTACAGCTATGATATATAACACTATGTGTACCTGCAACACCATCAGTACAGCTATGATATATAACAATATGTGTACCTGCGACACCATCAGTACAGCTATGATATATAACACTATGTGTACCTGCAACACCATCAGTACAGCTATGATATATAACACTATGTGTACCTGCGACACCATCAGTACAGCTATGATATATAACAATATGTGTACCTGCAACACCATCAGTACAGTTATGATATATAACACTATGTGTACCTGCAACACCATCAGTACAGCTATGATATATAACAATATGTGTACCTGCAACACCATCAGTACAGTTATGATATATAACACTATGTGTACCTGCGACACCATCAGTACAGCTATGATATATAACACTATGTGTACCTGCGACACCATCAGTACAGCTATGATATATAACAATATGTGTACCTGCAACACCATCAGTACAGCTATGATATATAACACTATGTGTACCTGCGACACCATCAGTACAGCTATGATATATAACTATATGTGTACCTGCAACACCATCAGTACAGCTATGATATATAACACTATGTGTACCTGCAACACCATCAGTACAGCTATGATATATAACACTATGTGTACCTGCGACACCATCAGTACAGTTATGATATATAACAATATGTGTACCTGCAACACCATCAGTACAGTTATGATATATAACACTATGTGTACCTGCAACACCATCAGTACAGCTATGATATATAACACTATGTGTACCTGCGACACCATCAGTACAGCTATGATATATAACACTATGTGTACCTGCGACACCATCAGTACAGTTATGATATATAACAATATGTGTACCTGCAACACCATCAGTACAGTTATGATATATAACACTATGTGTACCTGCAACACCATCAGTACAGCTATGATATATAACAATATGTGTACCTGCAACACCATCAGTACAGCTATGATATATAACACTATGTGTACCTGCAACACCATCAGTACAGCTATGATATATAACACTATGTGTACCTGCGACACCATCAGTACAGCTATGATATATAACAATATGTGTACCTGCAACACCATCAGTACAGCTATGATATATAACACTATGTGTACCTGCGACACCATCAGTACAGCTATGATATATAACTATATGTGTACCTGCAACACCATCAGTACAGCTATGATATATAACACTATGTGTACCTGCAACACCATCAGTACAGCTATGATATATAACACTATGTGTACCTGCAACACCATCAGTACAGCTATGATATATAACACTATGTGTACCTGCGACACCATCAGTACAGCTATGATATATAACAATATGTGTACCTGCAACACCATCAGTACAGCTATGATATATAACACTATGTGTACCTGCAACACCATCAGTACAGCTATGATATATAACACTATGTGTACCTGCGACACCATCAGTACAGCTATGATATATAACACTATGTGTACCTGCGACACCATCAGTACAGCTATGATATATAACAATATGTGTACCTGCGACACCATCAGTACAGCTATGATATATAACAATATGTGTACCTGCGACACCATCAGTACAGCTATGATATATAACACTATGTGTACCTGCGACACCATCAGTACAGCTATGATATATAACACTATGTGTACCTGCGACACCATCAGTACAGCTATGATATATAACAATATGTGTACCTGCGACACCATCAGTACAGCTATGATATATAACAATATGTGTACCTGCGACACCATCAGTACAGCTATGATATATAACAATATGTGTACCTGCGACACCATCAGTACAGCTATGATATATAACAATATGTGTACCTGCGACACCATCAGTACAGCTATGATATATAACACTATGTGTACCTGCGACACCATCAGTACAGCTATGATATATAACACTATGTGTACCTGCGACACCATCAGTACAGCTATGATATATAACACTATGTGTACCTGCGACACCATCAGTACAGCTATGATATATAACACTATGTGTACCTGCGACACCATCAGTACAGCTATGATATATAACACTATGTGTACCTGCAACACCATCAGTACAGCTATGATATATAACAATATGTGTACCTGCAACACCATCAGTACAGTTATGATATATAACACTATGTGTACCTGCAACACCATCAGTACAGCTATGATATATAACAATATGTGTACCTGCGACACCATCAGTACAGCTATGATATATAACACTATGTGTACCTGCGACACCATCAGTACAGCCATTCTAGCTGGGATTCCGCGCCCTTTTACCAGTCTGTCAGATATAAATCCCCCAAAGAACGCACCAACTGACCCACCAACCAGAGGAATCCAACTCATGTATGTACCAATCTGTTCAGACGTCTGCTGTTGACTCTCAAAGAAGAGTTGAGTGTTCACCGCCCATGTGTAACCACCTGTAACCACATGTAACCACCTGTACATACATGTAGTATGTGTATACAGTATAGCATAATAGTGTAGCCACCTGTAACCACCTGTAACCACGTGTAACCACCTGTATATACATGTACATGTAGTATGTATATACAGTATAGTATAATAGTGTAACCACTTGTAACCACGTGTAACCACCTGCATATACATGTAGTACATAGTATAGAGAATCGTGTAACCACATGTAGAATATATAGTATAGTGGTTCGTGTAACCACCACATGTAACCACCTGCGTTTCTTATGGAACCGGCCAAGCAGAGCATGAGTAGTGGAGGTGAAAGGAAGGCAAAGAATAATTCCTTCAATTTCTCACTCCAGCTCCTACAACACAAGCACACATTACTAGAGTCATACTAAAATACCAACATGGTATGACACGCTTGTAGGGACCAGTGGTCACTGGCAGTCTACTGCTCCAACTACATACAGACAATAAATACATGTAGGTACAGGCATGTGACCTATCTAGATATACATAGCATACGTCTACCATACTGTATCCACCACTCACAATGAGACTGGTTGAGGTTTGCCATCATCCAGTAGTGGACAGTCATCATCAGTATCATTACTAGAGGTGGCAGTGGTGGAGCTAGCTGGGGATTTCTCTTTAACAGTAAAGAATAGGAGGGCAGCTACAGGGGCAGCCAGCATTGCTGATATATAGAACACCCACCTCCACCCCTGGAATGGAAAACAGTTACAAGTATGTAGTATGTATAATGTATACGTACTCCACCCATGATGTTATATATAAACTAGGCCTACATACATATATACGTACCCCACCCATGATGTTATATATAAACTACATACATATATACGTACCCCACCCATGATGTTATATATGAACCAAGTACATATGTACATACATATATACGTACCCCACCCATGATGTTATATATAAACTAGGCCTACATACATATATACGTACCCCACCCATGATGTTATATACAAACTAAGTACATATGTACATATATACGTACCCCACCCATGATGTTAGCTCCATACAAGAAGTTACCAAAGGCATATGACATACTGTAGCCGAAGTAGATACCAAAGTTATATATACCCATAGCACTTCCTCGCAATTCTGTGTCAAACATCTCCCCTATGATGACAGCAGCGAATGGGGTGCAGCCAGCCTCTCTGTGGTATTACAGCATCACAGTAAGCTTTCGCAGGATGACAACAACATTTAGCAGTTCTAAATAGTGTATGATTACAGTAATCACCTAATAGACAATGTACTGCTACAATTTACTCACCCTATACCCAGCGTACTGATACAATACTCACACATGTCCAGTGTACTGATACAATACTTATTCTATGTCCTACACACAGTGTACCGATACAGTACTAACCCTATGCCCAGACCAAAGCGAGTGAGAGCTAACTGCCAGTATGTAGTGCATGCTCCACTCAGTGCAGTGAATACAGACCAGAGGATAAGAAAGAACGCCAGCAAGTTCTTCTTCTTGAATATGGCCGTCAGATATCCTGAAGAAATCGCAACAGAATGAACTTGAGAAATACAACAGCATGATATCAAAGAGTGGTCAAGTACTTTACTCGATATGTAAGATGAAAACAGTCAGTGAAATAATACATAAAGTGTGTTCTCTGCTTTACTGTAGGGATAGCTTAGTAGAGGCCCATTGGATCTTAACTTGCGCCGGGAAATCTCTTATTCTAAAGGTCAGAGTGAATGAGTTTATGATCTCTACAGCGTGCAGTGCTACCCTCACCAGGTTATTCAGATAGCATATGCTCTGGCATTTCAACATTAGGTGTGTCCACCAGCGGGAGGGTCTATAATCCCCCCCCCCTTCTTCCACAGACGTGGCATCCACAGATCTACACTAAAGGGGTGGACACTGCCATTTGGTCTACACTAAAGAGTACGTACCTATGAATATACCACACAGAGTGTAGATAACTATAAACACTGGACCAGCAATCAGTTGGTATTCAATGCCTTGTCCAGTGTAGTCCCATGTACATACACTCTCATTGACTTTAAAGTAGTCCATGTTGCTACATCTACAACAGTACAGTAACACATTGAGTATTGAGAGTTACCTGCTCATGAATAGTAATATAGCTGAGATTCTATAACTGGATGTAATTATAAAGTATTCACTAAACCTGAAAAAGCATTGTATCATTTCCTCACACACTGAATATACAATGTGATTACTGTACTATTTGGATTGGCTCATTTACTGACTCCAACTTATCCCACATCAATGACAAGAGGTTGACAAAACTACGCATACATCGGAGCCAAGTCAAATAGAAGGAAGTCAAACTCTGCATGACTAACTCTGTACTTACTCAACTCTGTACTTACTCTAACTCTGTACTTACATGTACTCTAACTCAGTACTTACTCTAACTCTGTACTTACTCTAACTCTGTACTTACTCTAACTCTGTACTTGCTCTAACTCAGTACTTGCTCTAACTCTGTACTTGCTCTAACTCTGTACTTGCTCTAACTCTGTACTTGCTCTAACTCAGTACTTGCTCTAACTCTGTACTTGCTCTAACTCTGTACTTGCTCTAACTCAGTACTTGCTCTAACTCAGTACTTGCTCTAACTCTGTACTTACTCTAACTCTGTACTTACTCTAACTCTGTACTTACTCTAACTCAGTACTTACTCTAACTCTGTACTTACTCTAACTCTGTACTTACTCTAACTCTGTACTTACTCTGATTCCTTTGTTATGTGGGAGCAGTACTTATCATCTCCTACTGAAGAGTTGAAGTAGCCAGCTCTCTCTAGACATCCTTTATCTCCGTACTTGATATCATGTGCCATATGCTTAGACATCACTGGCAGCAGATATCTGTATTATTATACACAATATGAATATAGATACAGTATACTAATCAATCATACACTGTATTACAGGACTTTATGAGCTGAAGATGGTCTCAACTAACTGTAATAGATATATTAGGGTTACACATACATACATGTAGCTTGGCATGTAGATAGACACTGGACAGTTACTAGACGGCTGTAGCTAACTGCCTTTGGCAAGTTCAAT
This sequence comes from Bugulina stolonifera, assembly GCA_935421135.1. NCBI lineage: Eukaryota > Metazoa > Bryozoa > Gymnolaemata > Cheilostomatida > Bugulidae > Bugulina > Bugulina stolonifera. Next base: position 36,364,433 of record OW285187.1, read on the forward strand.
GGACTTTGATCAACCAGAAGACAATGATTAAGCAGTAAACACTAACAACAATCCTAATTACACTAATCACGTGAGTATGTTATACCACTGAACACACTGACAGATGTAGTGCTGGTGTGCAACATCAAGTAATACTGGTACTATCAAGCTAGTACAAGTGCATTCAACATGGCTTACAGAGTACAGATGTAGCCTACTTTATCTAACTAGCTAAGTACATGTGTACTTCATATAACTAGCTAAGTACATGTGTACTTTATATAACAAGCTATGGTATGGTATGCACCCTATATAACTCATTATTTACCTGTCCAGTTGATTGAGTAGGTAGGCTAGCAGGCACAGCGCCAACACATAACACTTGTATGGAGTCAGACTTCTCAGAAAATCTAGGAATGCCATCTCCAGATATTTCTCTCCTTTTACTACCTGTAAGATATTATAGCTACGTATAAACCTGTTAATTATATACACACTAGAAATTTAACACCGCATAGTAGTAGCCCTCCACTCTCCACTAATACCAAACTATTATAAAGTGCCACCTTTCATGACATCATTGAATAAAACATAAAAATGTACGACTAAAACAAAAATACAGTACAATTCATGGGTATAGGTTGGAAAAATTCAGTGGAGAGGCAGAAAGTTTAACTTATTAGTAATTTTATAAAACTAAAATATCAATGTGACATATACAGTGCACATTATGGTAATAGCCAATAATAATGTTGTAAACGTCTAGCTGGAAGCAACAACTCGTGACTGAGATGGAATTGCTGGTGCAGCACTTGACCTAGAAACGTCTTTCAGCGGAATAGTATGAAATAGCCAATCAGAAGATAAAGCGGACATCTTAGAGCTACGATCACCCGCGAAACAAAATGAATAATGCTCTTAATTTAAATAATTTTTTTAAAAATATTAGCAATATTTGCATTGTTGTTATTTTATTAAATTCGGTAAAGAGAAGTGTTCATCTTCGTTTTGGCTATGAATTTGATGTTTTAGACATTTTTCAAATTATGCAATTTAGGGTAGTTGACAGTGTTTATTGTTAGCCAATCACGTGCAACTATACACGTATAAATGGCGATGTTCTGTGAAATAGATCAGAGTTGCTACCGCAATCAAGAACGACTTGTGACTGGAGGATAAGGAACAGTTACTACAGTGTCTACTCAAATAGTTTATTAGCGAACAAATGGTAATCTTAGTGCAAGTTAGTGTTGGAATAACGTGATTATTCCAGACTTGGTGCAGCTTGGCTGGTTGAGAGGCTACCTGTGTGACTATCTCTTCAGTGCTGGTTAGAAACCAACCTTGCAACTCCCCTTTGGGACATGCCATAGCGCCTACTACTAGTCCAAAAGTACTTCTACCAGTTTGGTCAATGCATTATTGGTAACATCGCCAGTGAAATCTGCCATCGGCCCTCCTATTTAGTTGATCCATCGGGACTTCATCCACTTGGAACTATTCCACTGAACCCACCTTGGGTCCATCTTTTCAAGACCTGCTATTGGTCCCATCTCGTCAGAGCCTGCTATTGGACCACCAACCTCTGAGACAGTCACAAAGATAGTGGAAGGAAAGATCAGACACTCAATGGTAATAGGCCTACCCTGTCCCAACAAATAAGCCCAATTTGGCGGTCCCGACGTTCCGCGATACAGTTTCCTGCCATGCATGTATTGAGCTTTTAGATTGCTGAAAGACTAATATTGCGATGTCACGGCTTAACTATTGCGCTCTCTGTATTAAGATTTCATTTGTATAAGTAGGCTGCATATTCGGTACCACTGTTAAGAATATTATCTGATTGGCTGGAGGAACACCAATAGTAAGAGCGGATTTGTACACAAAGTAGCACAACTCCTTGCTTAATCCGAACCATGTTTGGAGACGGGGAAGGACAGTTTTTGGCCTGAGTGTCCGATCTTCCCTTCCATTATCTTTGACTGTCATCAAACTTCCTGCAAGTCGCCAACCTACTTTCGCTCTGGTGACAGCACTGTGTCCTACCTCTAACATGCAAGCTCAAAGTATTCCAAGCTTTCGAATCCCACTTGTCAGAAATTCTTTTCAATAGTATTGATATAATAATATATAATGATTGATTACATTATTATTATTATATAATTCTTGATTAATTAATAAAACAATATTATTATATTTTCATTTTCGTTTTGTGAAATCAAAATTACTATTACAATAATTATAATACTAATACGATATATTTATTATCTTATGAATGTTAAAATCAAATATAATATATAAAATAACAATTATAAGTAATTACATTAATATATTTAAATCAAAATTTATATAAATTAATAATTATAATATAATATAAATATTATCAATCTTATCGACTTATGTATATTTCCCTTCTTAGCTCTTTATACATTACTTGCAGATAACAATTAGGGTGTTTGATCGTCTCTACCAGTCACCAGAGAGCTCGTTCTTAGCGCATATTTTGCAATCTCTCCCAGCTCCTATTGTAATTGTAAGTAAGTTAGATTTTAGTTCTCAAATCAACGTTTTGTTCGTCTCGAAATGAAAGAAGTTGCATAACGCTCGTCATGTGACCGACTATCGGTTAGTTCTAGCTAAGGCTCCTTATAGCTTGATTTCAGTTGTAGTCGGCTTTCCTCACAAGCTCCTTTATTCCCATACATTTGTTGAAACACGAACAGACGCTACACTTTGACCTCTTCTTCATATCGCAGCAATAATGAATAAATAAAGATAGCGGAAAAGAATCATATCAAGACTGTTTTGGCGCAGGTGCGTTAAAACGCACGTAAATATTGTTGCTCAAGAGCTATAACAAATTATTACTTGCAGCATGTAACAACTCCGCGCTCAGAAACATTCAATTGATTATCTATGTGTGGAAGAAACGTAGAATAACCTTTACCTATGGGCAGAAAGAAAACATAGAGGAAAATATTTTTGGTATACAGTGAAACTTGCTTAATTCAAGCTTCAAGAGACAGCCATAATTGGTTTGAATTAGGCCTGAGTTTGTGATATGAATCATATGATCACTCATTTTGACTTCAGTGCCTACTCGACAAATAATACTATAAATGCAGTAGCACATATCAACTTTCATTTGCTTCAGCTGTGAATACAATGAAGGAAAGATAGGTTTTACCATGGCAGCTTCCTATTAAATAGAACTTTATGTAATGTAAATGGTTAGTTCACTCAAAACTGCAACACTGCAGATGGGGCAACAGGTTATTCATCACATATGCAAGATAACAGTATGAAAGCGTATTTAGCTAAGGAACAGTAAAGCAATCAGTGGATTTTCCCAGTTTAGCTTGAGAAGAAGCATATTGCTGCAATCAGGGCTGTAGCGCCCTAAGAAATGTTGGTGGGCCAAAATATTAGGCCAGGGAGCCGCCTAGGCCCCCTGGCGAGGTCCGGGACAGCGCCCCGGCCGCCGACGCCCTGAGAGTGTTTTTCGGAAAAATAGAGCAAATTTGAAGCAGTTCAGGTTTATGAAATATACCTGTGTAATAACATTAAATATAACCCAGCCTCATATATATATATGCATATACATGTATACATTGTATCTGTTCACAATTATGACTGAACATAAATCATTCAACTCTAACGACATTTACAAATACTTTACTCCTTTACAATGATGAAAAACATGCAATGAAATGAAGTAGAGCTAACGAATCTACAAAAAGCAGCTGAAAGCATGTGTTTCTTTCCTACCATAGAGATATTTCTTATTTCTCCCTATAAGATTGAATGCCTAAGTAAATATATTGACAACAATGTAGGGCAGACTGATAGCCGATTCCAAAAAAGGTTGTTCAATTGAAAACTAATGTAATTGTTTAGATTTTCAAGGTTTATATTTTTTAACACACCCAGTACATGGACTGTGTATACTTCTTATACTGTATACTGAAATAGTCTTGAAATTTAGATTTATCTCCTCTGACAGTTATCCAATATCTAAAATGTTACATAATTGCAGTTAAGTACGGTAGTATTTAGAATTTCCTGATATAAAAATGTTTAGCACACTTATTATTACCATATCCTTACATATTTTGTAAACCCCGCGAATAGGAAAGTGGAAGAAACTTTAAACACCGATCTGACCATGATATTAAATTGACTACATTTCGACTTTGCCATGCCAAATGTTGTGACGGCCAGGCCGCACGGCCGTATAGGGCACTACGGCCCTGGCTGCAGTAACTACTAGTAGCTATTATTAACTTATTATCTTTGATTATAGTGTGAGCCTAAGCGGCGTGAAGTTTGAATTACAGATGATAAGTTTGAATTATCTGAACCCATTTTTATAGTGCTCAACAGAGACCAAGGCTAATAGTTTGAATTAACCAAGTTTTTGAATTATCCAAGGTAGAATTAAGCAAGTTCCACTGTATCTCTAAGAAAATGTAGTAGTAATAGTGTAATGTTTTCAGTGTTTATTTACATGCGGGTGCCGAGGGCACGAGCATGGGAAGGGCTTGGAAGTTGGTAGAGGACGACCAAGTGACCTTTCCCACATTACATAAAATAGTGAACAGTTATTAGGTGCTCATGTTATCATGTATCTGGCGTAGGCCGATGCTGAGACTCATTAAAGAGTCCAGGGTCGACGTAGGTCTTGTAGACTTTATACTCCAGAGGAGTGCAATGAAAGATCTGATATTCTAGGAACTTAATCCCGACGCTAGATTCATATAGAATCCGGAATCGACCTAAGTCGTAGAAGTGGTGTAGAGATAGACTTAAATGAGGATGGGGATGAACTCGAGCCGTATGGATCTATGGATCCGCCGGTGGAGTTACCCGCCTACAAGAGTAAGCCTCTATAGGTTTGAGTTAAGAGATGTTGCTTTATTAGAGCGCAATCAGCAACTGATTTCATACAGAAAATGTGCTTCCTTATATACTAAATCTACTTCCGGCAAAAAGAGGCCGATAGCCGATAAGGTATCGGCTGGCCGATAAGGTATCGGGTCCGGAACTGATGCAACAACATGGATGGTTTCACCCGACGTCGGCCACAAAAAGAGTCGGCCTTGGCACAAAAGGTGCTTACAATGGTCCGTAATGGAAAGTATAATATAAGTATGAGCCTATTCCAAGATATCGACTTTAAAAAGTACATGGTAAAAGACTCAGTTTAATACAATCAGATAAGAGAAGATAATTGCTTATAATATGTGAGAAAAACCAAGTGTAATGGCAATAATCTGATTGGTGGATAACAATAATAGAGCACACGATAAGTGGTTGATTATAATATAGTATAAGCATGCATGTATAATAATTGTACAAGGTAAGACAATAATGCATGAATGAATAATATGGATAAGTGTCAATACATGTATGTATATGAATGATTATGTAAACAATGTTAATGCATATAAGTACAAGAACTCAGTCTATGTCCAGGCAGGCTGTTTCACCACAATAGACTAGCACAACAGTATGAATAAAATGGTATACACAACTTAGGTTGCCAGACGTTTCGATTGACCAGGATTGTTCTTAAATTATCCTTCAAATACGAAGACATCCTTGCCACTTGATTATTGAAAAAAGCATGTGCTCTTCTTAAAAACTTTTTTCCGAATTAAAATTCTTCAATTCTCAAAATATTTTTCTAATTCTTTGATTCTGTAGGAAGTTCAAAACAGGTTTCATTCAATGATGTATACATGTCATATCAGTCCCAATCTGCAGGTTGTGTTTGGCTATATTGATTGAATGGGTAATTGGCCCAACCTGTAGAACTTAATAAAAATGCAGAGCTTCCAAATCCAATCCTATGGAATGTTACAAACCTTTCAAACACACGTTTTTTCAGAACAGTTTTGCCATCAAGTCAACATTGAGCAGGAGGTGGTCTAACATGAGATTAAATACACCATTATTGTTATAATTATTGCTTCATAATTTGAATTAGCTTCAAATTTGACAATATTATTTACATTGCCATACTTTAATTTCTTATCAAGTGTTTTAAATTTTGATATACTGCTATCCTATATTGGTATTTATAATTAATATTTCTTAGAAACAAACCACCAGCATACATTACTAACATTACTAGACATTATTGCATAACCAAATAAAATCCATATTGACGGCATGTAACATGGCGCTACATTTAAGTAAAAATGGCCCCCTGTTCAGCAATATGCAATATATATAACCTTGCATCCAGAAAGACTGCACAAGAATAAAAATATTAGTTTATAGAAGGGCTTTAGTAGTTAAAAATAGTAGTAAGGATTAAAATGCCATAAAGCCCTAAAGCCAGTGGCATGTATCACACTGGAGATATTACCACTGCACAAGCACACAAGGAGTTGCCAGCCTTACATTTGTAATGCCATGTACATGTTAGTATGTATTCTGAGAATTATCATCTGTACTGTTGCTAGTATATCAGTGTTGTATAACTGCTATAGCTTTGCCTGTTCAACAATGAAATAATTATACAACACAACAGAATTTTTGCCTTAAAGTTTTAGATATTCTTTTGGAAAGTTGCGTGCAGTTTTAATACCTGGTGGAACTGTGCCAAGCATTTCACCAGGTACCTAGGTCACCTGATCTACTAGTCATGCCCGTAGTATCGCCATTCCTATGTCTAAACCATCTATCATCCGCAGCTAATTTTAGCAACCAATTACAGTCAAAGCTATATTTATAATTATTTCTATTGGTTATCAGGGACTCATAAAATATGCAGATTGGAGTGTTTAGGTCACCATAACCACTGTAGGAGGTATAATAGATACCCTACAATATAACCATTGGGTAGATGATACAATATAGTAGTACTACAATGTGTCATAGGTATAATAGATACCCTACAATATAACCATTGGGTAGATGATACAATATAGTAGTACTACAATGTGTCATAGGTTTACATAGTAGATTGCTCAGAGCTGCCTAAATATTACACAGTGTACCATGTGTAGGTACCTTCCCACTGCATACTCTCACCACATCACATGTACACCTACATGTAATACATAACATGTTTAATGTTCACAGTCAACAACAATCTAGTGTTTAAGAAGGACAAAAGCCAATTAGCTAATACCAAGTGTAGTTCTAGAATATACTGCGTACTTATTACAATGTAGTTTACCATGGAGTACAATGGCTCACACAAACACAAGGGATATACCAATGAATACAGTGAATATAAAACAGTACTCCTACCCTCTATAACAGGGGTTCCCAACCTTTTTAAGCCCATGTACCCCTTAGCAGTCATGTAGCAAATAATGTACCCCTTTGTTGCGAACAATGCACCCCTTTGTAAAACCGTGTTTAACCAATGATATCTTTGATTTAATTTGATTAATTAGTGTCTTCGCGACCTCTTGGACGGACCAGAGTTTCAAATAAAAATTCCAAGATGGCCGTCCGGCCTAGGCCACAAGGGCCCTTGGCCTGGGATTTTGCTTGGCCAGACGAAAACATCCCTAGCTCATCGGTACAACTGGGTTTTCGCACGAAAATGAGGATTTTCCTTCGGCCCAGGCCGATGTATTCCCAAATCTGTGACGGATGCGTGCAGGAAAAGTTTTTCCCAGTTGGCCTGTGCCCAGAATTTAGGTCTCGAAGGCACTAATTATTATATATGCATACATTATCAAAATGTGTCACTTAAACAGGTAAATAAATGCAGTGTGATAGGGAATTTTTATTTAAATAAATTATTTAATGATAACTACATAATATAACTTTCATCGATTATAGTGTTTTATGGCTTTCACATTGGTTTAGCTCAACTTTATTTGCATCAGTGAACCATTAGAAGTTCAGTTTAGTAATAGATAATGGTAATTCATAACTGATAGTCTGTAGCTGAAAATCACTGTTAAAAATATTATCAAGTTGATAAATTGTTTTCTACCCTCTATATTTCTAAAATGTACCCCTAGGGGTACATGTACCCCAGGTTGAGAACCCCTGCTCTATAAAGTAGTCAGTCAGCCAGTAAGTCAGTCATGTAGACGTACATGTGTTATTATTACCAAGGCTTTAGGTTCATCAGACCTCAGTGTTTAACAGGAGACAGTCATACATTACTCTTCCTGTCTCATACACTGTCTGGTCTACCCATGCAAGATAACATGGATGACTAGCATATGCACTGTACTATGTACTGTGGTATGTACTGCCGTATGCACTGCCGTATGCATTGCCGTATGCACTGTCGAATGGCTGTTTCTTACTTCTTTCCTCCAAACCGCACCATTTCCACACATCAGTTTAATCATGATTAAAGATGGAATGGTATGACTTACACAATTCCCAATTAAATTTCTTCAGCATGTCCAGTTGTTGATGAATACAAGGCGTGGCCCTAATGAGTCAAAATGATGATTGATTGTATTAGTAGATATGTCAATGAAGGTAGGAAATGCCTGTTTAAATAGATCTAATAGAGCAATATCATTCCAATAGAGGAAGTCATCTATTACTCCATAGCTCTCACTGCTTTAGCCAATGCTGTACAGAACATTAACTCTTTGTTCGAAGCAGAAGTAAGTTGTTTAGAAATGAAGTTGATTTTGCTGACCCTTCTCTCCTCTGTGCTGCTGGCAGCCGGTTATCCAAGCGGAGCTCCAGACGACTCCTGTGCTACTTTCAGACCATTCCATGTCAACAGAACCACTGGACAACCGTTCAACGCTCTCAATGACAATGATGATGGAACAGGACCGAGTGACGTAGAGTGTCCCTACCAAATCTCGTACAGCAGAAAGTTCACACCTGGTCAACCAATTACATGTAAGTAGGACAATATTCTTCTCTGTTGAATAATTTTGATCGGAGCCATCCATATGGTACGATAGTTGAGAATGAGAGAAGAGCCCATAATTATGTTTAAAGTCGGCATAAATGCCTGTATTATATAAATGTATGTTCACTGTTCTACTACTAATTGAAGTGACCATCTCAACAAAGAGCAGCAACGACTACTTCAGAGGTTTCATGCTCTCCATTGTGAGCCAAGAGACAGATGAAACAGGACTGTCCCAGTTTGCCTCAGTTGGAGAATTCAACAGTTCAGCGAAGACTATTTGTGGAGGAAGCACTGCTACGCATAGCAATGGAGACAGAAGGACCTCTGAACAGCTCGTCTGGACAGCTCCGGCCAACGCATCGAGACAGACCTTTGATATTTGGTGGGTTTTGATATACGAATAGTTCTTTCGCTCCTCTTTTCTGTAATAAAACTCTGAATTGTTGTGTATTGTGTACACGGACACAGAACTACATGTACATGTACACAGACACAGAACTACATGTACATGTACACGGACACAGAACTACATGTACATGTACATGTACATGTATGTCATGAAACAATCTGTGGCTCTAATTTAATGTTCCAAACAACACCTGCTTCCACAAGGCATGTTGTTATGATTAAAACCTGTTGATAGTTAGCAAGTTGGTAGGGATACCGGATGACCACAGGTCACACTGTGTGGTAAGATTGTTCTCTGTTTCTGATAGGCTGACGGTGGCCAAGTCCTACTCCAGGTACTGGGTGCAATGTGCCGATATAGACCTGCCAGCTATAGATGCAGAGGAGACATCAGCCACCACCACCCCCCACAGCATCACCACCACCCGAGTGAACTCTCCAAATGGCCCTGATATTTTGATACCCAAAGAGGATACCAGACCATTTAACAAAGAGATCAGCATTCTCAGTGGTATCAACAACAATAACAAACACAGTAACCGTAGCAACCAGAACCATGGACACGGTGATCATGGTAAAGACGGTCATACACATGCCGACGGCAAGGACCACGATCACGTGGGGAGAAGTAGCAGTGATGGTACGTATGTGTGACAGATGTGCTGTATGTTGTACACATAGTATGTGTGTTTGACATATGTGCTGTGTGTTGTACACATAATATATGTGTGACAGATATGCTGTATGTTGTACACATAGTATGTGTGTTTAACAGATGTACTGTATGTTGTACACATAGTATGTGTGTTTAACAGATATGCTGTATGTTGTACACATAGTATTTGTGTTTAACAGATGTACTGTATGTTGTACACATACAGTAACATGTGTGTTTAACAGATGTGCTGTGTGTTGTACACATACAGTAACATGTGTGTTTAACAGATGTGCTGTGTGTTGTACACATACAGTAACATGTGTACAACACCAAGTGTAGCACTACATTAACTCGTATACTGTCTGTGAATAATTCCAGTTTCAGCGCTGTTCTGATGAGGTCTCTTTTGGCAGTCAGCAGTCTCACATCAATAAATTATAACACTTGTTTGAAGATGTCAGTGTGGGTAAATAATAGAGCGTAGTTCTAAACACTTTTTGTCCATTTGTTTCCCAATATTCTGGTAACTACACTGTTATTACTTTCTATCATACAACATTTACGGACATTTTTTCACAGTTTATTGAAATATGCAGCAGAGTGATTGTTTGAATATATTACACACATACTTGTAGATCTGGTATGACATCTATAGGGTGTATAATACTATACTATATATTATATATTACACACATACTTGTAGATCTGGTATGACATCTATAGGGTGTATAATACTATACCATATATTATATATTACACACATACTTGTAGATCTGGTATGACATCTATAGGGTGTATAATACTATACCATATATTATATATTACACACATACTTGTAGATCTGGTATGACATCTATAGGGTGTATAATACTATACCATATATATATATTACACACATACTTGTAGATCTGGTATGACATCTATAGGGTGTATAATACTATACCATATATTATATATTACACACATACTTGTAGATCTGGTATGACATCTATAGGGTGTATAATACTATACCATATATTATATATTACACACATACTTGTAGATCTGGTATGACATCTATAGGGTGTATAATACTATACCATATATTATATATTACACACATACTTGTAGATCTGGTATGACATCTATAGGGTGTATAATACTATACCATATATATATATATTACACACATACTTGTAGATCTGGTATGACATCTATAGGGTGTATAATACTATACCATATATTATATTACACACATACTTGTAGATCTGGTATGACATCTATAGGGTGTATAATACTATTTACTATATATATATATTACACACATACTTGTAGATCTGGTATGATATCTATAGGGTGTATAATACTATACTATATATATATATATATTGCACACATACTTGTAGACCTGGTATGACATCTAATAGGGTGTATAATACTGTACCATATATATATATTACACACATACTTGTAGATCTGGTATGACATCTATAGGGTGTATAATACTATACCATATATATATATTACACACATACTTGTAGATCCGGTATGACATCTATAGGGTGTATAATACTGTACCATATATTATATTACACACATACTTGTAGATCTGGTATGATATCTATAGGGTGTATAATACTATACTATATATATATATTACACACATACTTGTAGATCTGGCATGACATCTATAGGGTGTATAATACTATACTATATATATATATTACACACATATTTGTAGATCTGGCATGACATCTATAGGGTGTATAATACTGTACCATATATTATATTACACACATACTTGTAGACCTGGTATGACATCTATAGGGTGTATAATACTATACCATATTAAATAATCATATTATACCCAGAGGTAGTGTGTATAATCTGTAGTGTGTGCCATGCATGTGAAGAGAAACCATGAGTGCACCACTTGGTACAAACTATGATCATGTTATATATTCCTAATTAAGTTATTATTTAGTAAAGTAGGAAGTAGGTTTAATTTAGAGTATATGGATGTTATTACACAGCTCATGCATATTTATGGGTAATATAAACATTAGGTAGCCCTATAAATAACACTGTTTAATTAAAATCTGTCATAATTCATATAAAATGTGAGAATGGGAACCCAGACTGGAATTTCACATCAACTTTACCAATCAGTATGTGCATTAGATATACTAGATACACTACCATATATGCAGTATACTACCTAGCAGCAACTATCCTACCTGTATATGTACATTGTACATACATGTTCGTGTATATGTTAATGTCACACATAGGCCTACAACACTGTACGTGTATATATACAAGTACATATGTATGTTAGTGTTACCATACAGTGACTATTCTACCCTAATTGTTACCACGCAGTGACTATCCTTCTTGTAGAAGACCAATCAGCTCTGGTAAGGGAAGAGGACAGCCTCGTGAGCACAAGTAGTGAAGATATAAACAGCGAAGGAAAAGATGAAAGTGGAAACAGCAATGAGAACTCCGTTGGTAAGACTAGTTTATTTACAGATCAAAGAATTTAACTAAAATATGGTTTTACTTTTATTACAATACAAACACACAATGTTCCTATCTTAGGTTGTGAAATTAATGGAAGTAGATTAGATGTACATGTATATGACACAGCATACCAAAAGTGATGTATTACATAGCGATGTTGAAAGTGATTGGGGGGGGAGGGAGGAAAGGGATGGACTGTATTACATAGTGATATTGAAACTGATCGGGGAAGGGGTGGAATGTGTCGCTGTACCCCTTCCTGGCTTACATGATAAGAGAATTTAGGTTGTTATTGATATTCTTATTGTAGACATTTCAGACAACAGATCTGGATCAAGTTTAAATAGTGATGAAAAGGAAACAAGGAGGCAAAAATATTTGAAGAAAGGAATTGATAACTTTGACACAGACATCAAGCAGTTCCTGAAGGGAGTCGGAAAGAGCCATCTGCTGGGAAAAGGAAACTCAGCGTCTATGCTGACTAATGTTGGTCTTGTATTGTCAGTCATACTCGGAGCAGTGCTAGCAGTGGTTGTGTAATACATGCACGTCGTGTGTCCCACCATGCTGTTATGTTATGGAGAACACCCCACCATGCTGTTATGTTATGAAAAACACCCCACCATGCAGTTGCGTTATGGAGAACACCCCACCATGCTGTTGTGCTATGGAGAATATTATTTCATATCATCAAGTTATTCAGTTTTATATGTTTACAAAATAATTATTCTTTAATAATAAAACTATTTTTATTTTACCTGTTATTGATTCTTGTTAAAAATATTGCTGCACTTAATTAATTAAAACAACTTGTTACTTATACTGCAAATATATACATGCATGTGTATGTTACTTATACCGCAAATATATACATGTATGTGTATGATATTTCGTGTATCTTGTTGCTTGTCCCATGCTAAGTGAGTTCATTTATACACAAAGTCCTATTGCAATTTAAGAATTGTGTGTGTATAGCCTGAGTGTGCAACTTAACAGTAAGAGTCCAGTCATAGAGATTATGTATGACAGTATAGTGTGTAAATGAATGTGTAATACAATGTATGTATAACAGTACAGTGTATAAATGAATATGTAATACAATGTATGTATAACAGCATAGTGTGTAAATGAATGTGTAATACAATGTATGTATAACAGTATAGTGTATAAATGAATGTGTAATACAATGTGTGTATAACAGTACAGCGTATAAATGAATGTGTAATACAATGTATGTATAACAGTACAGCGTATAAATGAATGTGCAATACAATGTATGTATAACAGTACAGTGTATAAATGAATACGTAATACAATGTATATATGACAGTATAGTGTATAAATGAATGTACAATACAATGTATGTATGACAGTACAGTGTATAAATGAATGGGTAATACAATGTATGTATAACAGTATAGTGTGTAAATGAATGTGTAATACAATGTATGTATGACAGTATAGTGTGTAAATGAATGTGTAATACAATGTATGTATGACTGTATAGTGTATAAATGAATGTGTAATACAATGTATGTATGACAGTATAGTGTATAAATGAATGTGTAATACAATGTATGTATGACAGTATAGTGTATAAATGAATGTGTAATACAATGTGTGTATGACAGTATAGTGTATAAATGAATGTGCAATACAATGTATGTATGACAGTATAGTGTATAAATGAATGTACAATACAATGTATGTATGAAAGTACAGTGTGTAAATGAATGTGTAATACAATGTATGTATGACAGTACAGTGTATAAATGAATGTGTAATACAATGTATGTATAACAGTACAGCGTATAAATGAATGTGCAATACAATGTATGTATAACAGTACAGTGTATAAATGAATATGTAATACAATGTATATATGACAGTATAGTGTATAAATGAATGTGTAATACAATGTATGTATAACAGTACAGCGTATAAATGAATGTGCAATACAATGTATGTATAACAGTACAGTGTATAAATGAATACGTAATACAATGTATATATGACAGTATAGTGTGTAAATGAATGTGTAATACAATGTATATATGACAGTATAGTGTGTAAATGAATGTGTAATACAATGTATGTATGACAGTATAGTGTATAAATGAATATGTAGTACAATGTATATATGACAGTATAGTGTGTAAATGAATGTGTAATACAATGTATGTATGACAGTATAGTGTATAAATGAATGTGTAATACAATGTATGTATGACAGTATAGTGTATAAATGAATGTGTAATACAATGTGTGTATGACAGTATAGTGTATAAATGAATATGTAATACAATGTATGTATGACAGTATAGTGTATAAATGAATGTGTAATACTGTGGATAATTATCATGTGAAGGAAACCACTAAATCAGTCACAGTCAGACATCAGAATGAGTTATCTAAACAGTAATATTATCGTACCAACTAACTGTACGTCACATGAGATGACAGGATATGCATGTACTACATACTGTAGACTACCACACCCTAGTGACTACAGTATAACCACAGATGATGTTATACTGATGGCGTATAATAAATATATTTCATAAATATTTTTCAAAAAGTAACATTACATTTATTACAACTAATTAAATGGGCATTAGCATTAGACGAGAGAGGCACAGTAAATATATTGGGTGGAATGCTGGCAAAGGGAGGGAGGACATACACATGCCATATAGTCATATAAACTGCACATACAATATATCCTACATATACACGTGTATATCATATTATCTAACCCAGGGATTCCCAACCTTTTGTTACCCTTTGGCAGTCATGTGGCAGTCATGTGGCAGTCATGTACCCCTTAGTAAAACTGAGTTTAATCAAGGATATCAATAATGTTAGTTTAATTTGATTAATATGACTGTGTGCTGCATGTGTCATTTACAGTAAATACAGGTAAATACAGGTAAATACAGGTAAATACAGGTAAATACAGCTAAATACAGCTAAATACAGTCTGGTATAAAATGTTTATTCATTAAATTATTTAATGACAATTAATTTTATATGATGTTCATAGATTGCAGTTTGTGGATTTGTCACTGGTTTAGCTTAAATTCAACATGTTTATGTATTGATAGTCTGTATTTGAAAATTAAGACGATAACTTGAATTTCACCCCCTAGATTTGTACCCCAAGGGTACATTTCAGAAATCTAAGGGGTGCAATAGAAATGTAACATATGCAAGCAATGCTAAGTGTTCAGCATGTATTCAGTATTAATAATTATCCACACGTTTGACCAGGTTCAAATGGAGACGCTGGCTAACTGGTTCAATCTACATTATACATTGTATATAATTATCTGCCAGCTCCGACGTAAAGCAAAGTCAAATATTGGTTAGTGAGGTAGAGTACTCCGTACTGCAGTCCATTAATTCCTATTTTCCTCTGTATTTGCTGTTCTAGAGAAATCCTTGCCAGTGGCAGGAAATACATGTATTTTTGAACTGAATTTGCGACAGCTCAAAACAGGACGTTTCAAAACCGGACAGTTCAACACCGGCCAGTTCGAACCCCTAGCCCCAAACCCCAACCACCAGATTTTAACTAATTTTCATTTTTAATCTTATTTTTTTGATTTAATTAACTAAATTATTTAATTAGAATTAATTAACTGTGAGTTACGCCCTTCTATATTATAATCTACACAGTTTATAACTGTCCTGTTCCGAACTGTCCAATTTCAAACTGTCCTGTTTCGAACTGTCCGGTTGTGAAACGTCCTGTTTCGAACTGTCCCTTTGCCTTCTGAGCTCACTACAAAAACAGTGACACCCCCCCCCCTCCCCAACTATCAACCTAGGAACAGAAGCTATGTTAAATTTTACGTAGCAAGCACAGAAATGTTGCATGACGCTGAAAATGGTTCTCATATCTACTAGATAACTATTTGCACTGTTTGACAGCAGTTAGTATGTCTCTGTTCCATATGGTACATTAGATATCAAACTGTACTAGTCAAACAGATTGTTAATGTTAGTCCGACTTCAAGAGGAATCAACAAAAAATGAAAGAAATTGCTTGAACCAATTAAAATACACTGCGATTGGAAACTGTTGTACACTACCACGCCCTGTGGGATATACAGTAATATAATATTGTGCGATATGTGAATACGTAATAAATATACACTGTATATATATATTATTTTATGGGTTAGCGGTAGCTACCATGACTCATGGATAGCTGCCTTGATGTCCACCAATATCCACTAAACATAGAAGAGATCATGTAATTAATTAATCTCTAGTAGGTGTGTCCCCTAATCTAAATATACACAGTGCACAGCGCCCTGGTGCAACCCTGCCAAACTAATCTATATACA
This sequence comes from Bugulina stolonifera, assembly GCA_935421135.1. Classification (NCBI taxonomy): domain Eukaryota; kingdom Metazoa; phylum Bryozoa; class Gymnolaemata; order Cheilostomatida; family Bugulidae; genus Bugulina; species Bugulina stolonifera. The sequence continues at coordinate 36,381,192 of OW285187.1, forward strand.
ATTAACCAAAACAACGTCATTCACAAGGGAATGGCAAAATTACCATATACGTATAATCGGCATGCATAACATGGGTATATTAGGCTAGCAGCTGCTACAACTAGCACCATTGCTCTCTCTACCTTACTCCAAGCAACATTATAAAACACAATGAAGGTCTTTCTGCTCTGCGTGTGTTTGATCTCTTTCTCGTTGGCTCTGCCTACGGCTAAGAAAGAAAAGACCAGAGATGATGGAATGGATGATACCGCAGAACCTGTCAGCAACACAGACATCAACGATGATACGGAGACAAATGTTACCAAAGCTGGAATAGATGATCTTGACGATAACAACACTGAGAGCAGTACAGCAGCAAATGTGGTCAACGTGACTGATAGCATCTTAGAGCTTACAACTAATGAAATAATGGATGATGACCACTACCATGGACCAGGTGCTGACCATGTCCATCATGCTGATGACCAAACTAAGAACGATACAGCTGGCCTACAGAATGGAGACAATTTGGAAGGTAGGGAACATATACATATATCTGCAGCATGTAGATAAATGCATGGACAATCTGCCTAGTGTAATGTTACAATGTAGAGGTACATGTATACATTGTGATGTATACATGTTGCGCTACATAATAGTGTCAGCTACTTGCCATAGAGCCTATAGGTACAAATACCCACATAGGATCTACGGACTATGCTGATACTTGTATGTACTCACACACCTTCATTTCAGTGTGTGACACGAGTCCATTTATGTAGGCTTCGTACTTGGCAAACACATGTATAAATACAGGCACATTCGCTTACACATTTTATATTACATGTATATTTTTACAGGTGACGATCTAGCAGGTGATGATGTAGCAGGTGATGATGTAGCAGGTGATGATGTAGCAGGTGATGATGTAGCAGGTGATGATGTAGCAGGTGATGACGTTAAGGATTTAAGTGAGAATCAAGTGGACAGCAAGGGAGATAGTAAACAGATCAGTGGAGGTTTGAGCACTGAAGATGATGCTGTCGACAGCAAGGAAGACGGAACTGTTGACAGCAAGGAAGACGGAACTGTTGACAGCAAGGAAGACGGAACTGTTGACAGCAAGGAGGACGGAACTGTCAACAGCAAGGAAGACGGCACCGTCGACAGTAAGGAAGACGGTGAAGATGGCAACAGCCAAGACGACGACAGCCAAAATGACGATAGCCAAGATGACGACAGCCAAGGTGACGACAGCCAAGATGACGATAGCCAAGATGACGACAGCCAAGGTGACGACAGCCAAGATGACGACAGCCAAGATGACGACAGCGCAGACAAAAGTGAAGATGGAAGCAGTGGTGATGAGAGTGGAGAGTATAGCAATGAGAACTCTGAAGGTATGTGGGCATTACAATATACATGTATAACCATCATAATACATGCATGATAAGCCTACCTCAGGCTCCTAGTATTTTGGATAGAAGCAGTAGACATCTTGGTAGATAAATAGGCCTACTGCATATTTTATAAAAACATTATACTATAGTATAGCTACACATACAATGTAGCTGTAGCTACACATACAATGAAGCTGTAGCTACACATATATGGATGATATACATGTTAGAACGTGTGCATCTTTTATTCCAGATCTGTCAGACAACCGATCTGGTTCCAGCCTAGAGAGTGCAGAGAAAGACGAGAAACGCAAGGAATATCTCAACAAAGGCATAGAAAGTTTCGACGGAGACATTAAAAAGTTTTTAACTGGCGTTGGAAAAGGACACTTGTACAACTCTGCCGCCATATCCGTCTCTAGCTTTACTACATTATTATTGGTGGCTGTTGTCGCGGCAACGCTTTCATAGCCTCAATAACTCACGTTCTAATATGCTAATGTTATGTTTTTCACGTAATTATTTTCTGTAAATAACTCTTTTATACTCAGCTGGAAGGCATATATTATTTCCTGCCCATCTGGAAGACAGCAAGGGCGGACAGGTTGGTTTCATTACAGAGAATTTGAAGCTCAGCCTTTCCCTCTTCTGATTCAATTATGTATTTTAACTTTAATTATTTCTATTACCATATCGATATTCATATTAACATTTTCAACAACATCAGTATGCTAACTGACACGAAGTATAACAGGACGACACTGACAGGCTGGCCTGGTGTATCAAACATTGACTCCGTGAAATTCATAAAAATATAAATTATAAAATAAATGAGTATATCAATACATGTATTTATTGTCTGTGAATTAAAAGGGGTTACAATGGCATTAATTGTCACTTTTACATTTAGCTGCAGACACAATTTTAATGAAAACTTGTAGAAAACTGTTTATGCTAGGATACTACCAGTGTTACCACCTCACTTGTATTACTGTTGGGCTTACTTCAAGAAATCAGAATGCAAAATCTACAATTAAAATAATAATTACACAACTAATTAATTGCTACCACCTGATAGCTATCTTTTATAAGTTACAATTATTAATATATGTGTAGACATGACTGCGAATACAAATGCTGATGTATAATGTGGTAGTTGTGACTTACTGTCTTTAACTGGTTATCTTATAGTTGTTAGTAACACCATTATAAATATACATCACAGTAGTACATGTATCCTATAGCTGTTAGTAACACCAATATAAATATACATCACAGTAGTACATGTATCTTATATTGTTATTTTCTGAATGATAGTGAATTCTAATTTCAGATTTTCCACTAAAATTTAACAACCCATACATACATGTACATGTATATATAGATGTATGTACATAATTATGTAATACAAGCACATACATGGGCTATCTCAAAGATGATAACATAGTTATACTGCATATTATATACAATATACTTGTACTACGTATATATTCTATCTATTGCATCATATTGTAATTACCAATTACATTGAAGTAACAGGAGAGAATAACTTCTATACACAGAATGTTACATTATGCTATGTTGTGTTGTGTTTCGTGTTACGCTGCTGGCTACGCTACTCTAGTTGCGCTAAGTTATGCTATGTTACTTTACATTATGTACATGTTATGTACATACGAGTATTATGTACATGTTGTGTTCTGTATTACTTGTACATAAGGTGTAGAGTTAGGCATACATGTATTACATACTTGTAAAACATTGTAACATACATGTAAGTTATTTATTATACGTGTAAGTTAATGTCTATACAGCGCTGTGCTGTAAGTTCATGTATGATAGACAAGCCAGCAATACTTTTTTTTAACTGATCAAGACAACACAACACTGTACATTATGACGGGTGCCACTGCCTGACCTGTGTGTTGGTGCTGTAGTTGTCTTCCTTTTTCTTTTATGAAGAAAGAGAAGATAACTCTATAGAAACTGGGCAACTAGAATACAAAGCAAAAGGATGAATTGAGAAAAACAAATGGTGAAAATCATATGTAAATACAAGAGACCAACATACCAGGTACATACATGTACATGTACAGAGTATATACACAGTGTAGGTATGTACATGTACAGAGTATATATACAGTGTAGGTATGTACATGTACAGAGTATATATACAGTGTAGGTACATACATGTACAGAGTATACATGTATATACAGTGTAGGTACAATGTATAGTTAGTTAGTTAGTTTGTTACTTTATTCCTGTCTCCAACGTATGTCTGAGAAATATTTTGTCTGTTAGAGCAATAAAAAATGAAGTGAGTAAATAAATACAAAAATTTAGTTGCTAGTCAGTTACTTTGGTTAAAATTAACTGTAAACTTTAAATGCAGATTTCAGGAATTTAATACACAGATTTCTAAAGCAATACTTTCTTAGATAAATGCGGCACTTCAGCTGACAATATCTACCTGAAGGCAGTTTATCTAGTGCAAACAAGGGTGTACGGTCAGTAGCGTACATACGTAAGCACCTCTGTTTGAAGCATTGTTCATATATGGCACTGATAGATGGAAAGTCACAGTGAGCCATAGAGCTTGCTAGACTGATAACATTGTCCAGATCAGGGCGGCAGGTTTTAGAAACAAGGCCAAAAATAGTACAGAGATGATAAATAAAAACAGATTGTATAAATGTCAAATAGCACTTGGTTCTGATAGGTCTAGATATTTTCAAAGCGTAAAGTTTTTTCATAATGAAAAGCGTTTGCGGGCCTTTCTCACAACTGCCTGTGTATTTGCTTTAAAGTTCAGTCTGTTATCAACAACTGTGACCAAGTAATATTTAAAAGAGTTCACCTGCTCTACTGTTTAATTTTTATTGTAAATATTTCATTTCTGACCGATTGCGGTACTTTTGAGTGTAGATAAAAAAAATACTAAACTAAAATACTTAACTGCAGCGCCACCAATGACTAGATTATCACAAGTGGGGTTGTCCCTCATGTTACTGGTGATGAGCTCTTTAGTTTTGGTGACATTTAGGACTAGTTCATTAGATTGGAACCAGTCAATGAGCTCAGTAGCCGCAGTTGGTAGGGTTGATGGCATATTTTACTGAGTAGCTCGAGTAGGATGGTATCGTCAGCATACTTAACAAGAGGATACGAGCCGTAGGCAGGGATAGGCATGATTTGAATATATAGCGAGAACAGCACAGGACTTAACACACACCCATGCGGGCTGCCGATAGACGTAGTGCGGCTAGCAGAGGTACTAGCGTTAGTTACGACACGTTGAGATCTATTAGTCATGAAACTGAAGATCAGCTTGATGATGTTGACATTAAGTTCCATATTCATGAGCTGGTGCGTTAAGATGGTGGGGCTGATTGTATTGAACGCACTAGTAAAGTCTATAAATAGACATCCGGTAAAGTTTTTAGCATTGCTATCTAGGTGGAATATTACAGTGTCCAGCAGGTAGGCTACCGCTACCGCAACTTATTTGGTTGGAACTGTCGTTGATCAGTTAGAAACAGGGTTATGAATCCGAGCAGCAGTCTCTCAAACAGTTTAGCCATAACTGCTGTCAGAGCCACCGGTCTGAAGTCCTTAGGGGCCGAAGCCCCTGGGGACTTAGGGATAGGTACATGTGCAGAGAATATACACAGTGTAGGTACATACATGTACATGTACAGAGTATATAAACAGTGTAGGTATGTACATGTACAGAGTGTGTACACAGTGTAGGTATGTACATGTACAGAGTATATATAAAGTGTAGGTATATGTACATGTACAGAGTATATACACAGTGTAGGTACATACATGTACAGAGTGTATACACAGTGTAGGTATGTACATGTACAGAGTATACATGTACAAGGGTCGATACAAAAGTTCCAGGACAGGTTTGAAAATTTTTCAACCATTAACGCTCTTCTACTAATTTTTTGCACAGATGTTGCCATAGGTGTTTTGTGCTCAATTTTACAATCCTGAAATTTTTTCTACTATATAGCCCAAGATTTTGAGCAAAACGTCAAGGTCGATTTTCTGGAAAAAACTTTTTTTCATCATAAAGACGGAAAATTTTGCAGAACAAAGGAGTGCTGTTAGATTTTATCCAAAGCTTGTATCCAAAGCTTGGAACAAATGCTAGTAAAATCCATCAAATGATGCAAGAGGCTTAATGAGAACAGTGCTTAAGCAGGAGGAAGGTGTTTGAATAGTTTAATTAGGGGGTTCAAAGAAGGGAGAGAATCAGTGAAAGATGACAGTCGCAGTGAAAGACCAGTCTCAGATAGGAATGATGACAAGGTGGATCTGGTGGGAGAAAAATTCTTGCTGACCGCTGATTGACCATCAGGGAACTGTCTGTGATGCTTGACATGGGTTATGGAACTTTTGAAAAACTGTTTGGGAATGAAGTGAGTTTGTGCAAGATTTGTTCCTCGCTTGCTAACAGATGAGCAAAATCAATGCTGGATTTCAGCAAGTTCTGAAATATTGGAAGCAATCGGGGAAGACGCAAAATTTTTGGAATAGTTAATTACTGGTCATGAGTGTTGGATATACTCTTATAGGTCTCCCTAGCATCCATTCTAAGCTTTGGATAAAATCTGACAGCACTCCTTTGTTCTGTAAAATTTGCGGTTTTTCATGATTAACAAAAGTTTTTTCCAGAAAATCGACCTTGACATTTTGCAAAAAATCTTGGGCTATATAGTAGAGAACATTTTAGGATTTTAAAATTGAGCACAAAACACCTATGGCAACATCTGCGCAGAAAATTAGCAAAATAGCATTAATGGTTGAAAAATTATCAAACCTGTCCTGGATCTTTTGGATCGACCTTTGTACATGTATATACAGTGTATAGGTACAATGTATGTACATGTACAGAGTATATATACAGTGTATAGGTACATACATCTACAGAGTATGATTATAATATACAGTGTAGGTATGTACATGTACAGAGTATACATGTGCATGTATATACAGTGTAGCTGGTAATTCCCTGATTTGATAGTAAACAGGTGAGTAGTGCTCCATCCCCTGTTTTGTAGAATTCAGGGGTGTCAACGCTGTAACCTCAACCCTTGTATCAAATAGTCCAGATATTTCAGTGAAGTTATCAAACTAATTCAACAAGGCATACATGTAATTACCTGGTAAACACAGGTAACTGGTACATGGTAACTGGTACATGGTAACACCCATCGTATAATTAGGGTTATCAAAAGTATATGAACTGCTGTATTGGTAAACAACTTACAACAATATATTATTTTAAATTCAGTGAAAGCTTCAAAGGAAATTCAACATTTTTCTCTTGTTTTCAGAGAATAGATATACGTAGCATGTCAGTGATCTATTGGGCATCTAAAGGCAGGGTAGACGTACCGTATGCTAAACAGTAAATTGACTGAGGTTTATGTTGATTTAAATACTTCCCTCATTATATATACAATGTAGGGTATATGTATGCATATCAGTAGTCTTTGGTATATGTATGCATATCAGTAGTCTTTCACATGAGTCCATCCATCTGGTCCCAAAAATAGAGAATAAGGTGAAGTAGGTATGAGTAATACAACTACTCCACCTAGCAATGAATTCTTGTATGTGTGACCTAACAACTATAAGTGTATGGATGTGCTACTACCTGTCTAAACATAGATGCATAGTACTTGGTGTTCTATACGTGAATAACAGGCAGCAGCAGCAGCAGCAGCAGTGACTATATACATAGAGAGAGAGGGAGGTAACCAATTGACACTCCAACCTACTCCCGGACTCTCCCAGTGGTGATAGCGCTAGGGCACATTGAGATACAACCCAACCCACTTCCCCTTCATCTATATTTATATAGATATTAGGCTGGTGTTAATGTACTTGTAGCCCTATATTGTCTTACATACTCCTTCCCTCTATGTTGTAGTTGAGACGGTTACTTAGCGGCCCATAAATGGAGTAAAGAAACACATGATTATGTGCTTACACAGGCTATGGGCACTGAAATAAACCTTGTGGAAGTAGAGTGCATGTCTTATTAGGGCTGGACTAACAATTAACAGATAATTTAACAGTTTAGCTATCTCATCATTAGTGTGTTATTCACACATTGCAGTCTTATTGCTATAATATATGTTTTACGGATTGAAAAAAAAACCTGAATATTAATATAAGGGGGGGGGGGGGCAGCTGATTGGAGGAGCTGTTTCGAAACCACAGGCCAGGGCCACTAGTAATGTACTGCTTGAGGAAGGGCGTCCAAAATGCCCCTATACCACATAGACAGTTATCATCTTACACTCCTTACTCTACCCTCTCCATACTCTACCCTACCATACTCTACCCTCTCCATACTCTACCCTACCATACTCTACCCTCTCCTTACCCTGACTCACCATACTCTACCCTCTCCTTACCCTGACTCACCATATTCTACCCTCTCCTTACCCTGACTCACCATATTCTACCCTCTCCATACTCTGCCCTACCATATTCTACCCTCTCCATACCCTGCCTTACCATATTCTACCCTCTCCATACCCTGACTTACCATACTCTACCCTCTCCTTACCCTGCCCTCTCCAAACCCAAACCATGACTAATTACGAGAAGTCAAAATGTTAATAACATAATATTCTACCCTAAAAGCAGAAATGCTAATCCTGGAGCATTTTGTCAATCAGAAATTTGCTTTCAAGTTCCAAAATTCATGTTTAAACATATTTCATCTGATTTTAGGGTATATGGATTTGGAAGCATATGCATATGTAGCTGCTAAAGAATAGATATTAAGGCGTATTACCAGGTTCATCCAAAGACTCCCTCTGCCTAAACTCCAACTATAATAGGATAATCTTATATATTCTATTAATAGACTATAATGATGTTATTATTATTATTGCAAATCTATAATTTAATATGGTCATTATATAACATTAGCTCCACGCCCTTATTATTCAAGTAGGTAGATGGAATAACCTTTACTGGTGTACACATACAATGTACATACATGTATATGAATACATAGCGTATATTACTGTAATATATGCTGGTGTACACATACAATGTACATACATGTATATGAATACATAGCATATATTACTGTAATATATGCTGGTGTACACATACACATACAATGTACATACATGTATATGAATACATAGCGTATATTACTGTAATATATGCTGGTGTACACATACAATGTACATACATATATGAATACATAGCGTATATTACTGTATATATGCTGGTGAGGTCTCAGTGTACTGCTGCACTCTATGTCCAGAGCATCATAGTCTAGATCATGTGACCTTTCTATGTTTGAGCTGAAACTGCAAACATTCGAACTTGTGCAGCATCTAATTAAATATATTTCTTTTACCAGTACATCATAACATGGCAGGTCAGAGTAAAATTCAAGGAATTGTTGAGAAATGCAAAGCCATGCTCTCTGTAGGAAATAAGCGAGATTCAACTGAGCCGCACTGATCCAATAACATGTCTATGATCTCATCCCTCCTACCAGGTCATACTCCTGTACATTCTATTTACTGCTCATCAGTAAAAAACAATAGGTTCAGTCAAACACAAAAAACCATCAATTTCCCACTCTTATTGCCAATATATGAGTATAATATGATAATAAATATTATTATATATTAATATATGCATGGCACACTTAGCATTGTCATTGTAACGGATTGAAAATACAGCTTGCCATATTTACACAGTTAATCATCAACAACAGTAGCAACTATATTTCCTACAAAGGGGTGGGGGTGTTGTTTTCAAGGCTCTGTGATGGTGTAAGCTGCCAGAGAATTAGTCTTGGGTTGGGTGATAAAGGCCTGTGGTTCAATAAGATGAGGACAATTCGCTGTTTTTCTGTTCCAACTAAATTAACAGCAACTGGTGATCTATGATAAAGTGCTAGTGCTCCTTTAGTATGGTTGATTTACCACCATGTAAAGAAGTATTCTCATAATATAATCACCAGCTGCAGTATTACTATGTACAAGTACATTATACTAGCATCTAATACAAGAGCTACACGAGTTAGAGTAACCTACTGCAAACCAAAAGGTATTTATGAGTGACTAAATAAATATATGTCTAATTTAAATTAATATTCTAAATATTCAATTACTTCATTAATTGTCTTGTATAACATCTCAATTTATAGATACTTGTAATTAGTATTGTTATTGGCAAGTTTAGAATTAATGTCTTTTAAATGTACCTACTGCTGCAGTGAGTTATTATGTTATGCTACTATTTCTTCTCATTACAATAATTTTATAGACTCCATGGTGGTAAAGAACGCTGTCACCAGTGAATCTATAAGTCTCCAAGTCTCTAGCAGGGCAAAGGGCTATAATAGTAGTTATAGACTACATGGCACAGTTCCAATATAAGGATTCTACAGTCAACTTGAGAACTATAACTAGACCCTTACATGTATCTACATGATCTACAAGTACATGTGTCTACATAATCTACAGCTATATGTATCTACATGATCTACAAGTATATGTGTCTACATAATCTACATTCTTTGTGTGTATCTACACAGTCTACAGGTACTGACCAAACTGATCAAAGTTAGGATTGCCATACATGATCTCTTAAAGGCATTTTTTCTAGAAATCATAGAAAAGAATCATTAGTTGTACAGTGTAGAGAATTCCAGGAAGGGAGATAACTCCTGAGGTGGAAACCTGGGCAAATTGCTCATTTAACTGCCAATACTGTTGAAGGGGCCGAACCTTGGTGAACATGGACATTGTAGTGTATAAAAGTATACATTGCACATGTAGGTGTGCATCCATTGTTATACATGTAGCTCTTGTCTAGCTGTAAATTATACGCACACGTGTGATATTCATTCTCATCACTTCTGCAACTACAATGCACAAGTGGTTAGTAGTCATAGCTGTGTATATGATTTACAACATGTAATATACATATACATGTACATACATTACATATACATGTACATACATTACATATACATGCACATACATTACATATACATGTACATACATTACATATACATGTATAATTATTCTTCCTCTATAGCTATTAGCCAATGTGTTTACTATAATTAATGTGGTACTGAATGACTCAGCTAGACTGCTAGTTGGCAGTGAAATGGTAACTGATGCCTTTATCATCACAAACACAGTACAGCATTGTACTACAGTATTATAATATGTGTACATGATTGTCTAGCACTACCATGATCTCATATTTTATACTTTATGCATATAATCTGGGCAGTACTTGTCTACATTGCCAACTTTTAGAGAATGGTATGTTTTCACACCTAAAATTATTCATAGACCTAGTTGAGATAAGTTTAAACTAACTAGTTACTATTTGTACGAGTTCACATGTACACTGCATACCCTAAATCAGGTGTGCATTATAAGTATAGATATGGCTATATACATCTTATATTGTATAATATGTTATAATATCGGAACTGATAATAATTATCCCAGCTAAATTGTGGTCATACCTACATACAGAGTAATAATACAACAGGCTAGGCTATATATGGTCATATTGATAGGTTTATAATAATACGTTATTTACCCATAATATGTAAATTAATCTCAAATAACTCAAATAGCATCAATTAAGAATAATAATTACTATCATCTCATAGGCTACCTGTACGATGATAGTAATGTAAGTATTTATGTAAGGAGAATGAGCTGGCTAAGGGTGTGTTGGATATGCATATCTTTACCTATATTACATTTATTACTTTTATTTATTAGCATAGAGATGTCTTATCATAAGACAGACAGACGATGTCAGGTAAAGTCAGCTTGTGATTGGATAGGTGTGGATTAATTATCAATTCTAAGAATATCAAATCCAACCCATGTCAGTGTCAGCAGATGACATGCAAGTGTATGTATGTATATAGAATGGATATAATATAATATGCATATGACTGCAATGTCACCCTGACCTGCCTTAAAGCTGACCAGGCATTGGAATTTTCTTAAACACATCAACTTGCAATTTTCAAGCACAACAGTAATGTAGATGAATATTGAGATTGTAGTTTTGATACAAACGCCTTCTGCCCAGAGAGAGAATGCTGATTAACTGGTAGAGCCGTCCACACCCCCTACCTACCCTACCTACCTCTTACCTACCCCCTACCTGCCCTACCTACCCTACCTACCCCCTACCTGCCCTACCTACCCTACCTACCCCCTACCTACCCCCTACCTACCCTACCTACCCCTGACGTGACTGCGTTCTGTAACAGTACTTTGAGGAGACAGGCTATATGTAGACATTGAAGTACATTTATATTAGATATTACAAGTAGTAGATGTATGACTGTGGTACATGTAGATGTAGATGTACATGTAGATGTAGATGTAGATGTAGATGTAGATGTAGATGTAGATGTACATGTAGATGTAGATGTAGATGTACATGTAGATGCAGATGTACATGTAGATGTAGATGTACATGTAGATGTAGATGTACATGTAGATGTAGATGTACATGTAGATGCAGATGTACATGTAGATGTAGATGTACATGTAGATGTAGATGTACATGTAGATGCAGATGTACATGTAGATGTAGATGTACATGTAGATGGCTAGTCTAAACCTGCGCAGAGACGAGCTCAACCAAGACAGTCAGCATCACTGATCGATCAACAACCTCTGCCTATAATCATGTTAATGGTTTACTCTTTCTTGCGCAAGAAATCTCACCACTCATTGGCCAAGAACATACATCATGTAATATCTTGAAGAAAAGGTTGAAGGCACTACAACTATTATATTTAATAGCTCTTGCATCAGAGTAAAGTAAAGAAAAATTAATTTTAGGAAAAGGTGGAGCTGTCTATTTAAAAGTAATAAAACTTTACTTAATTATTGCAGTCTGAAGACATACTTGTGCATCTACTGTAGGCCAAGATATGTAAGTTTAGTAACAAACTAAAATCTTCAAATGTGAAGTTCTTGTTTCAGCTGCACACAAAACTAGCGGTCAAATATGTTAGTAAGACAATGTAAGCTACAGTGTACAGGATAATTTAAATTAAAAAGGCCGAACACTTCCTACCTACAATTTTTTTGAAATGCAAAAATTTATCTAAGCACTTGGCTGTATGAAACAGCAGTTATCTGTAAGAAATGTAATTTATTTTGAAGACCGAATAATTACAATAGAAATGTAGCTAGTCTGTTAACGAATAGTGTTTTATTTACTGCTTAGTATAGTTTTATATAAACACATAATGGCCCATCAGTACTACCTACAAGCCTATCTGAAGCAATAAAAAGTAGATTTGGTTATGAAATTATCATAATGCAATAAACTACACCCTATTACAGAGATTTAATTATTTTTCTTGTATTAATTTGAGGTGAAGATTAGTCACCTGAGTTCCTAATGGGGGCAGATAATTAACCAGGAGACAAGCTGTGAGACATGTTACACAACTACAAGTGCATGTGTACCAAGGGATAAGTAAGGCCGTGGACGCTTAAACATATGTAGCAAGAGTAGAGGCTATAGAATACACATTAAGAACTGAGGCTATAGAATACGCAGTAGGTGCTGAGGTTAGAGTGGGCTTTCCAGAGATTACCAGGAAAGGAACAAATTATCAATTTATAAAGTTCAAGTGTCTTTTGAAGGTGTTGAAATATCAAGTTGAGTTAAAATAATGAGGTGAGTCTAATTATCTAACCTCACAGTTTGCATATAATTACTGTAGATACACTCCTTCACACCCACACACTCTCACCACTGTACTCTACTAAATGCACCAGGCAAGCCCAAGTTCTGGTAGCAGTTACATTTCTACATGTGCACCACATACCAGCGATACCAATCATGTTAGTTACATAAATGAATTAGCTATACCTTCTGGTGACACACAAATAACAGTGATTTAGTGTAAGGTCTTCATGCATTTACCATTTTCGTGTTTATGCAAAGCTCACAGGCCACATGGATCCATAGTGAATGGGGTAAACATAATGAGAGCGTGCCTTAGATAGAAGGAAGATAGACCAGAACACAATCTCACAGAGGATAAGGACATCTTTAGTCATGCAAACCAGTCAGTTAGTTATAATATAGGTAATATAGTTATCATATTTATAATGTAGATAGGTTAGCCATCTGATGATGACTATAATTGATGTTATAGCTGGCGACTATTTAGCCAATATCGGAAATAAAATGTTATTAACAATATTACTATGTTGTAATCGGAATAATATTCACTAAAAAACAAAATAACTTTTCAACACAAATTTTTATTTCATGAACGCGAGGCAAACATTCACAAAAACAAAGAATTTGGTTAGAAAATTATACAAGTCACCACATCTGTGGTATGTTTACAATATTTTTCCAATTTTTCAAAATTTTAATTATGGAGTAAAATGAAGAAAACATGAATCTGATAATTATTCAAAATCATGACACTAACCTGGCATATCTAGACCCGACTAAGTGTTGAATTATTCTACTGCTACAGTGCAATGTATGTAAACTGTACGTTATTGTGATATCAATGTGAAGGTGGAGCTCATTCAACATGTGCAGTAAGTGCATGCAGGTATGAATTCAGAGACCCATCAATGATTTCTGTAGGTTTATATTCAGGTGTATGAGCATTATATTAACCTGGCCATAAATATAGAGATGTGTATGTTCATGCACACATGTATGGTATAGCTTACAGCATATTATGGAGAGGATATAAATAATTATGTATAAGTACTTGGTTGCTATCCAACATAGGTGTGTCTTGCATAGACAAATAATATATGCAATCTGAGGAGCACACAGCCTAGCAAACCGACAGTGCCAAGAGCATTGGTGTGACACCTAAGGTTACGTCAAATATACCTTTTGGTCTACACCCATTACTTGGATACGGAGAATAAAAGAGCCTATGGGAGACTAACAGGGCCAGTTGCATCCCAGACTCCTTACCAACAACATGAGGTACACAATCATTGCACTCTTCTGTGTCTTGGCTCTTGCTGCTGCTGCGCCAGCATGCAATCCATATGGAGGCAATTGTGATACCGTAAAGGCTGCTGGCGGCCAACAAAGAGGAAAAAGTCCAACCATATTAAACGGAGGTAATACCAACGTCGATACTAGTAAAGGTAAGATCTACTGGTATTATAGTACAAAATGTGAGAATACTACAGTATGCTGTCAGAATCATTCCCACTGGAAACCATTCCATTATTGTGTACAGAATTACATTGTATGACAGCTATAGATAGATAGTAATGGGACATATACATGTACATATACAGTGGAACTTGCTCAATTCAAACTCCAAGTGACCACCATAATTGGTTTGAATTAGGCCCGAGTTTGAATTGTGTGATCCATTCATTTTGTATAATGACTTGGATGCCTACTTAACAAATAATACTATATAATTATGTAGTAGCGCATGAATGTGCATGTATGCATTAACTTTCATTTGCTTCAACTGTGAATACAATGGAGGAAAGACAAGTTTTAACATGACAGTTTCCTATTTAATGAAACTTTATATACAATGTAATGCTTAGTACACTCAAAATTTGCAACACTGCAGATGAGCAACAAGTTATGCATCACATGTGCAGGACAACAGCATAAAGACCCATTTAGCTAAAGAACAGTAAAGCTATCAGTGGGTTTTCCCAGCTTAGCTTGAGAAGAAACATATTGCGGTAGTAACTATTAATAATTACTAACAACTATTATTAGGTGATTAACACTTGCTGTAATAGAATTATCATAGATTATAGTGTGAGCCTAAGCAGTGAGAAGTTTGAATTACAGATGATAAGTTTGAATTACTTGAAGCCATTTGTATAGTGCTCAGCAGAGACCAAGGCTAATGGATTGAACTAACCAAGTTTTTGAATGATGTGAGGTTTGAATTAAGCAAGTTTCACTGTATACAGAATATGATAGCTATTAATACATAGGCCTATGCGCGTCATACATTAGCAATATTTGGTTGGGAAAAACATAGGAAATTGCTCATTCAAAACCATTGGAACTCTAATGATATTTTGTTTGCAATATTCCTGAATAATAAAGATCAGGTTTTATTGGTACAACCTGAATACACAGCTAAACCTTCATCATAACATAACTGACTAACATAACATAACACAACACAACACAACACAACACAACACAACACAACACAACACAACACAACACAACATAACATAACATAACTTGTAACTAACATTCTAAGTGGTTGTAATCGTCACTACCAAATAGCAATAGCTAATATTTTAAATTAATTTAACCAGATGATACCAAGTTCAGTGCAGATAGTGGCAATGGAGATGATAGTGCTGGAGCTGAGACCACGGGAGCTGATAGCACTGGAGATGATAGCACTGGCGGTGATAGCAATGGAGATGATAGCAATGGAGATGATAGCACTGGCGGTGATAGCAATGGAGATGATAGCACTGGTGGTGATAGCATCGGTGGTGATAGCACTGGTGGTGATAGCGTTGGTGGTGATAGCAATGGAGATGATAGCATCGGTGGTGATAGCAAGGGAGATGATAGCACTGGTGGTGATAGCGCTGGTGGTGATAGCGTTGATGGTGATAGCAATGGAGATGATAGCGCTGGTGGTGATAGCACTGGTGGTGATAGCAATGGAGATGATAGCACTGGTGGTGATAGCAAGGGAGATGATAGCAATGGTGGTGATAGCGCTGGTGGTGATAGCTATGGAGATGATAGCACTGGTGGTGATAGCTATGGAGATGATAGCACTGGCGGTGATAGCGCTGGTGGTGATAGCAATGGAGATGATAGCACTGGTGGTGACAGCAAGGGAGATGATAGCACAGGTGGTGATAGCGCTGGTGGTGATAGCGCTGGTGGTGATAGCAATGGAGATGATAGCACTGGTGGTGATAGCAAGGGAGATGATAGCAATGGTGGTGATAGCGCTGGTGGTGATAGCTATGGAGATGATAGCACTGGTGGTGATAGCAAGGGAGATGATAGCACTGGTGGTGATAGCGCTGGTGGTGATAACAATGGAGATGATAGCACAGGTGGTGATAGCGCTGGTGGTGATAGCAATGGAGATGATAGCGCTGGCGGTGATAGCAATGGAGATGATAGCACTGGTGGTGATAGCAAGGGAGATGATAGCACTGGCGGTGATAGCGCTGGTGGTGATAGCAATGGAGATGATAGCAATGGAGATGATAGCACTGGTGGTGATAGCAAGGGAGATGATAGCACTGGTGGTGATAGCGCTGGTGGTAATAGCAATGGAGATGATAGCACTGGTGGTGCCAGCACTGGTGGTGATAGCGTTGGTGGTGGTGGCACTGGTGGCAACGGTAATGCTGGAGACAGTACTGGTGTTGACACCGATGGAGGAGACGACGGCTTTGGGGATGACGGCTTTGGGGATGATGGCTTTGGGGATGATGGCTTCGGGGATGACGATCATACAGGTCTCAGCACTGAGACTGATGTTAATGGAGGTGACAGCAAAGGAGTCGACAATGATGGAGGAGACGGCACTGACGCTGATGTTAATGGAGTCGATAGCTACTTGGATGATAGTACTGGTAGCGACAGCAATGGGGCTGACAGCTATGGTAGCGATAGTAGTGATGACAGCTATGGCAGTGATAATAGTGATGACAGCTATGGCAGTGATAGTAGTGATGACAGCTATGGTAGTGACAGCAATGGTGACGACAGCAATGGCAGTGATAGTGGTGACGATAGCTATGGTAGTGACAGCAATGGTGACGATAGCTATGGTAGTGACAGCAATGGATATGGTAGCGATAGTAGTGACAGCAATGGATATGGTAGCGATAGTAGTGACGGCAGCTATGGTAGCAGCAGTGGAGATGACAGCCATGGTGGTGATAGCAATGGAAATGGAAGTGAAGGGGACAACAGCAATGGTGATGACAGCACTGGGGCTGATAGCAGCGCTCAAGATGGAAGTAGTGGAGTTGACAACGATGACAGCAATGGTAACCAAGGTGGAAGTAAGCATGAAGGTAAGTCACAATTACAAATAGAACTTTTTACAAGAATAATCCATATGTGTACAGGGCTTTATTAATTGAACAGCATTGGTCTGGGTTCAACTTAGATTAACTGTCATAGGGATGAATGCTTCACAGCACAAATAATAAGGAATTTAAGCCGCTGCTATTCTACATACAGTGTACATTTATATGTAGCCTTCCTTCCTCCGTTACTAGTCAGCTGTCTGATGTTTCTGTTACAGATAAGCATATTAATGCCATTCTTCAAAAGTATGGACTGCCAAAGGCTGATGCAGAACTTGAGAAAATACTGCAAGAAGTTGGAGTTGGAAATCATCAAAACCTATATAGCTCTGGCAGCACCAGCTCCGGACTAGTATCTCTTCTCATAGCAGCCATATTTGCAGTTCTGCTATAATAAGAAAATATAAACTTGCACAGCAGGCATACTGAATCTATACTCTAATGTTTTTTACTCATAGTTTACATCAATATTTTCATATTTTTATTACAACATTTGTGAAATTACATGTGTAGGTATGATAAATCTCTTTTTATTCAGCCCATAGATGACAGTAATACAAGAACATTGTTATGTTATTATTGGCCTAAATGAGATTTTGAATCTAATTGCACGATAGACTTGAACTCTTAACTGCAATGTGTACATACATGTATATAGTTAGTCCTAAATAGACACCATGGTATACTTTATCTATAATTTACCTTAACTGCAGTGGAATTTTCAGCTTGTTAACTCCCCACTGTACGCCAATGATAAACTGATTCTCTCAGGTTGATGGCCAATGTCCATTCCTTTACTTCAATAAAAAGGTCAGTCAAACAAAATACATCCTGGATGAATACCACGGGACAAATATGAATTTGGCAAAGCACGTCTCCAAGAAATTAGCAAACATGAAACTTGCATGTACATGAATAATTAATTGTACATGTAGTTGTAGTGTTTACACTTTGTAGTATATCAACACCTCCACAAACTCTATACAGTTTTGTAAATGGAATTCTGTTCTAGCAAGATAAATATTTTCTAACAAACAAAAAATGGCCAGAAATGACCAGAAAAGGTTTAAAAATTGACACTTAGACCATGAGTAGACAGCCCTGTTGCTTCTCATAGGGCTACTCTAGTGGGTATCATTACAACCGAAGAGTGGAAGTTAGTCTTTCACTCTAGTTATTAGCTTGCTGACTTTAGGTTATACATACATCGACAAGTGCTTGCAATAACAGGATACACTATACAATGGTAAGTGCTTGCAATAACAGGATACCCTGAAAAGTCTTTAGAGTTATCTGATCAATAAGTTGTGGAACATGAGAAAACAACTCCATAATCAACAATTACTTTGAATAATTATATTTTGAGATTGAAAGTTTTCTTCAGAAGACAAGTCAAAAATTTCTGACTTTAAGAGTACAGTAGTTTATATACTACTCTTGTATATAGCACATTGTAGATACTGTATGTAGATTATACACTACTCTTGTATATAGCACATTGTAGATACTGTATGTAGATTATACACTACTCTTGTATATAGCACATTGTAGATACTGTATGTAGATTATATACTACTTTTGTATATAGCACATTGTAGATACTGTATGTAGATTATATACTACTCTTGTATATAGCACATTGTAGATACTGTATGTAGATTATACACTACTCTTGTATATAGCACATTGTAGATACTGTATGTAGATTATACACTACTCTTGTATATAGCACATTGTATACACTGTATGTAGATTATATACTACTCTTGTATATAGTACATTGTATACACTGTATGTAGATTATACGCTACTCTTGTATATAGCACATTGTAGATACTGTATGTAGATTATACACTGCTCTTGTATATAGCACATTGTATACACTGTATGTAGATTATACACTACTCTTGTATATAGCACATTGTAGATACTGTATGTAGATTATACACTACTCTTGTATATAGCACATTGTAGATACTGTATGTAGATTATACACTACTCTTGTATATAGTACATTGTATACACTGTATGTAGATTATACGCTACTCTTGTATATAGCACATTGTAGATACTGTATGTAGATTATACACTACTCTTGTATATAGCACATTGTATACACTGTATGTAGATTATATACTACTCTTGTATATAGCACATTGTAGATACTGTATGTAGATTATACACTACTCTTGTATATAGCACATTGTAGATACTGTATGTAGATTATACACTACTCTTGTATATAGTACATTGTATACACTGTATGTAGATTATACGCTACTCTTGTATATAGCACATTGTAGATACTGTATGTAGATTATACACTACTCTTGTATATAGCACATTGTATACACTGTATGTAGATTATATACTACTCTTGTATATAGCACATTGTAGATACTGTATGTAGATTATACACTACTCTTGTATATAGTACATTGTAGATACTGTATGTAGATTATACACTACTGTTGTATATAGCACATTGTAGATACTGTATGTAGATTATATACTACTCTTGTATATAGCACATTGTAGATACTGTATGTAGATTATACACTGCTCTTGTATATAGCACATTGTATACACTGTATGTAGATTATATACTACTCTTGTATATAGCACATTGTAGATACTGTATGTAGATTATACACTACTCTTGTATATAGTACATTGTAGATACTGTATGTAGATGATACACTACTGTTGTATATAGCACATTGTAGATACTGTATGTAGATTATATACTACTCTTGTATATAGCACATTGTAGATACTGTATGTAGATTATACACTACTCTTGTATATAGCACATTGTAGATACTGTATGTAGATTATACACTACTGTTGTATAGCACATTGTAGATACTGTATGTAGATTATACACTACTGTTGTATAGCACATTGTATATACTGTATGTAGATTATACACTACTCTTGTATATAGTACATTGTAGATACTGTATGTAGATTATACACTACTCTTGCATATAGCACATTGTAGATACTGTATGTAGATTATACACTACTCTTGTATATGGCACATTGTAGATACTGTATGTAGATTATACACTACTCTTGTATATAGCACATTGTAGATACTGTATGTAGATTATATACTACTCTTATATATAGCACATTGTAGATACTGTATGTAGATTATATACTACTGTTGTATAGCACATTGTAGATACTGTATGTAGATTATACACTACTGTTGTATAGCACATTGTATATACTGTATGTAGATTATACACTACTCTTGTATATAGTACATTGTAGATACTGTATGTAGATTATACACTACTCTTGCATATAGCACATTGTAGATACTGTATGTAGATTATACACTACTCTTGTATATGGCACATTGTAGATACTGTATGTAGATTATACACTACTCTTGTATATAGCACATTGTAGATACTGTATGTAGATTATATACTACTCTTATATATAGCACATTGTAGATACTGTATGTAGATTATACACTACTGTTGTATAGCACATTGTAGATACTGTATGTAGATTATACACTACTGTTGTATAGCACATTGTATATACTGTATGTAGATTATACACTACTCTTGTATATAGTACATTGTAGATACTGTATGTAGATTATACACTACTCTTGCATATAGCACATTGTAGATACTGTATGTAGATTATACACTACTCTTGTATATGGCACATTGTAGATACTGTATGTAGATTATACACTACTCTTGTATATAGCACATTGTAGATACTGTATGTAGATTATACACTACTCTTGTATATAACACATTGTAGATACTGTATGTAGATTATACACTACTCTTGTATATGGCACATTGTAGATACTGTATGTAGATTATACACTACTCTTGTATATAGCACATTGTAGATACTGTATGTAGATTATATACTACTCTTATATATAGCACATTGTATACACTGTATGTAGATTATACACTACTCTTGTATATAGCACATTGTAGATACTGTATGTAGATTATACACTACTCTTGTATATAGTACATTGTAGATACTGTATGTAGAAACTGGAGTATGTTCACTTTACACCGTTAGGCAGTGACAGTACGAGTGTTACCCTACGTCGAAATTTAATGTACATCTGGGGTTTTACAGAACCTAGCAGCATGTGTGGGAATAGTTCTTTAGTGCTCAGCCGTCTTTTAACCATCAAAATTAAGGATGTATGATTGTGGATTAAATTAATGAATAACTCCAGTCTACTACATGAACTTGCAGGGTAAGATAACTACCAGGTAGTGAGATGTACAGTATAACAGTATATAGTACACATATATAGCTGAGATGTACAGTATAACAGGATATAGTACACATAGATAGCTGAGATGTACAGTATAACAGTATATAGTACACATATATAGCTGAGATGTACAGTATAACAGGATATAGTACACATAGATAGCTGAGATGTACAGTATAACAGTATATAGTACACATATATAGCTGAGATGTACAGTATAACAGTATATAGTACACATATATAGCTGAGATGTACAGTATAACAGTATATAGTACATATATATAGCTGAGATGTACAGTATAACAGTATATAGTACACATATATAGCTGAGATGTACAGTATAACAGTATATAGTACACATATATAGCTGAGATGTACAGTATAACAGTATATAGGGCACATATATAGCTGAGATGTACAGTATAACAGTATATAGTACACATATATAGCTGAGATGTACAGTATAACAGTATATAGTACACATATATAGCTGAGATGTACAGTATAACAGTATATAGTACACATATATAGCTGAGATGTATAGTATAACAGTATATAGTACACATATATAGCTGAGATGTATAGTATAACAGTATATAGTACACATATATAGCTGAGATGTATAGTATAACAGTATATAGTACACATATATAGCTGAGATGTACAGTATAACAGGATATAGTACACATATATAGCTGAGATGTACAGTATAACAGTATATAGTACACATATATAGCTGAGATGTACAGTATAACAGTATATAGTACACATATATATAGCTGAGATGTACAGTATAACAGTATATAGTACACATATATAGCTGAGATGTATAGTATAACAGTATATAGTACACATATATAGCTGAGATGTATAGTATAACAGTATATAGTACACATATATAGCTGAGATGTACAGTATAGCAGTATATAGTACACATATATAGCTGAGATGTACAGTATAACAGTATATAGTACACATATATAGCTGAGATGTACAGTATAACAGGATATAGTACATATATAGCTGAGATGTACAGTATAACAGGATATAGTACACATATATAGCTGAGATGTACAGTATAACAGTATATAGTACACATATATAGCTGAGATGTACAGTATAACAGGATATAGTACATATATAGCTGAGATGTACAGTATAACAGGATATAGTACACATGTATAGCTGAGATGTACAGTATAACAGTATATAGTACACATATATAGCTGAGATGTACAGTATAACAGTATATAGTACACATATATAGCTGAGATGTACAGTATAACAGTATATAGTACACATATATAGCTGAGATGTACAGTATAACAGTATATAGTACACATATAGCTGAGATGTACAGTATAACAGGATATAGTACACATATATAGCTGAGATGTACAGTATAACAGTATATAGTACACATATATAGCTGAGATGTACAGTATAACAGTATATAGTACACATATATAGCTGAGATGTACAGTATAACAGGATATAGTACATATATAGCTGAGATGTACAGTATAACAGGATATAGTACACATATATAGCTGAGATGTACAGTATAACAGTATATAGTACACATATATAGCTGAGATGTACAGTATAACAGTATATAGTACACATATATAGCTGAGATGTACAGTATAACAGTATATAGTACACATATATAGCTGAGATGTACAGTATAACAGTATATAGTACATATATATAGCTGAGATGTATAGTATAACAGTATATAGTACACATATATAGCTGAGATGTACAGTATAACAGTATATAGTACACATATATAGCTGAGATGTACAGTATAACAGTATATAGTGTACATATATAGCTGAGATGTACAGTATAACAGTATATAGTACACATATATAGCTGAGATGTACAGTATAACAGTATATAGTACACATATAGCTGAGATGTACAGTATAACAGGATATAGTACACATATATAGCTGAGATGTACAGTATAACAGTATATAGTACACATATATAGCTGAGATGTACAGTATAACAGTATATAGTACACATATATAGCTGAGATGTACAGTATAACAGTATATAGTACACATATATAGCTGAGATGTACAGTATAACAGTATATAGTACATATATATAGCTGAGATGTATAGTATAACAGTATATAGTACACATATATAGCTGAGATGTACAGTATAACAGTATATAGTACACATATATAGCTGAGATGTACAGTATAACAGTATATAGTGTACATATATAGCTGAGATGTACAGTATAACAGTATATAGTACACATATATAGCTGAGATGTACAGTATAACAGTATATATAGTACATATATAGCTGAGATGTACAGTATAACAGTATATAGTACACATATATAGCTGAGATGTACAGTATAACAGTATATATAGTACATATATAGCTGAGATGTACAGTATAACAGGATATAGTACACATGTATAGCTGAGATGTACAGTATAACAGTATATAGTACACATATATAGCTGAGATGTACAGTATAACAGGATATAGTACACATATATAGCTGAGATGTACAGTATAACAGTATATAGTACACATATATAGCTGAGATGTATAGTATAACAGTATATAGTACACATATATAGCTGAGATGTACAGTATAACAGGATATAGTACACATATATAGCTGAGATGTACAGTATAACAGTATATAGTACACATATATAGCTGAGATGTACAGTATAACAGGATATAGTACACATATACTTCTACAGTACTTGCAATGTACATGAATATTTATTTTATACTGTACCAATAATGAAAATGTAACAGTTTGAATGTATTTTATAGCAAAGAAGTACTGCCAAAGTAAGGTGGAATGTACAGACCATACATGACAACTCTCCCAGTCTCACCGGGACCCTCCTCAAGCGTGTAAAAATCTCCCTCTTTGATGTCAGCCCAACTTGTCATGTATGGTACAGACACTCTGGCATGCTTTAATCTAATAAATACATTATAACTTCTCATATTTGAAGAGTTATCACCTCCTTGTCTATCATTAGTGTAAAGTACAAGAAATGTAAATGGAGATGTGCTCTGACATGTGCTGCATTGCATGACTATAATGTGAAAGTATAGATATAGAGTAGAACATTCTGAGGACTATCTGTGTTGCTATCACTGAGGACTATCTGTGTTGTTATATGAATCACCCAGATAATACTTTATTCTAAATTCTTTTATAACCGAAAAGAGCTGCACTCAAATATACTGGTACAAAGCCATATCTTGAAGTTATCTTCTCACCTGTGAAGAGAAGACAATTAACACATGACTTTTGAAATCAGTGTAACTTTATGTATACATGTGTTATACAAGTACATATAGATATACAAGTACTATGTGTACTGTATAATTATGTACTGTATATATGTACATGTGTATGTACTTTTACATGTATATGTATATGTATTTGTATATGTACTGTATATGTACTGCATATGTACTTGTATATATATATGTACTGTCTTGTATATGTATATTTACTTGTATATTATGTACTGTATAAATATCTACATGTGTATGTATTTGTATTATGTACTTGTATATGTATATGTATATGTATTTGTATATTATGTACTGTATAAATATCTACATGTGTATGTATTTGTATTATGTACTTGTATATGTATATGTATTTGTATAGTATATCGTATATGTACTTGTATATGTATACGTATACTTATACGTATACATATACGTATAAGTATACGTATATGTATACGTATACTTATACGTATGCGTATATGTAGGCCTACTGTATGTGTATGTACATGTATGTATACATGTACATATATGTACTGTGTGTGTGCGTATGTGTGCGCGTGTGTGTGTACTTGTATGTCTCTATCACCAGGGGTTTGGGGTTTGTTAGGAGACATGTTTATGAATAGTAGTACGAGAAGCATTTTTTGTATAGATTTATTATCTAATATTTCGTTACTTGGACAAGTAACGAAATATTAGGTAATAAATCTATACAAAAAATGCTTCTCGTACTACTATTCATAATTAACATATTATCCCACACCAACATTTTTCAAGACATGTTTATATATAATTATCTTTTATATTACCAGATAACGTATGTAATATATTTACATATAATACTTGTAAGTAATGTATGTTTATAGTAACATGCACAGTATTATAATAACTAGAACGAATAACAGTTAGTGAGTATAGAGAAACTAATAACATTAGAATGTGACTATTATACATGTTATACACTGTTATAATAACATACATGTGTATATGTATATGTATATTGTATATCATCTGCTAATATAAAGAAACTATTACTGGGAGTTTTTGTTAATTACTACACTATTCATGCTTCTACCTGTTGTTATGTAAAGGAGAAAGTGAGGGTACATTCCTATACCATGTACATATGTATGTATATCAAGGGAATATAATGTCACAAACTAGTCCTATACCATGTACATAATATGTATATCAAGGGAATACAATGTCACAAACTAGTCCTATACCATGTACATATGTATATCAATAGAATATAATGTCACAAACTAGTCCTATACCATGTACATATATATATCAAGGGAATATAATGTAGTGTTTGAGGGAGCAGAGAGACAGGTGGTTCTGAGTAAGTTGACGAATCATTTTATTAAAAGTAATAAATATTCATAACCATCATGATAGATATAAATCAACTAGGACAGCATTATAAAAAGATACATGTAGACATTCTGATGTATTGCTTTGGTTATGTTTACACAATGCCCTATTATAGGCCAAGCCTCAACTTGAATAGATTTCATGTAAATTAAGTTCCCAGATATTGCCAACCAAGTTTCACCTGATTGCTACTGATCAATGCACTGATACTATTTCTCAGAGCTGAACGTGCAGAGAATACTAATGAGTATCTGGATCCCTGCCAGGAAAGGTGTGCTCCTCATACTCATCTATTTTGAAGACGCCTGTATTAGGTAACATATATTAGCATATGACCACAGCGACACCCATGTTAGGCCACAGATGCTAAAGAAATAAAAGCTACCACTACTTGGGAGGAACGGCATATTCACTTACATCAGTCTGTCGGTAACATGAAGGTGTTTGTCTTAGCTCTGTTCAGTGTGGCAATATTGGCTGCTGCTGCTGCCCCGGCTTGTAACCCATATGGAGGCGCGTGTGATAGTAATCTACAAGCCGTTGGCACAGCAAGTGGGGAATCTGTAGACCATCAACAGCACACTGACAGTGAGTTCAAGTAATTTAATTTTTTGTTATTCTAAGTTCTTTGCATTTGTTGTGTCTGAAATTAGTATTTTTAAGTTTTCTGAGCGTACTGCAATGTTTCCATACATATAGCTCATGCATTGCACAAACACTGTACATGTACATGTAGTTCATGCATTGCAGCTATCAGCTATGTAATATAAGATGATCACTTAGATATTTCAAACTGTAGTACATAATGTTACCTCAAATATTGAAGCAATTTTTTCAAGTGGATAATATTGGAATTTTAGGCAGAGATGTTGACAATGGACAAGATGACAATGATGGGCAAGATGTTGATAGACATGACGACAATGATGGGCAAGATAATACTGAACATGATGTCGATAGGTATAAAAGCAATGAGCACAACAGCAATGGGCAAGATGACAATGATGAACATGATGGCAATGAGCATGATGAAAATGGACAAAAGGAAAAGAATGATGTAAATGATAGTGGCAATGCGGATGAAAACCAGAAGAACGAAAAGAGCCATGAAGACAACTCAGTTAATGCAGGAGACAATAGTAAGGAAGAGAGCGATGATGACATATTTGGTAAGAGCAGCAATGAAGGCAGCAAGCATGGAACAGAAGATGACAGCCATTACAAAGAAGCTGGCAGTCAAGAAATAGCAGGTGAAGGAGTTGACAGTAACAAGGTTGCCGTTGAAGAGCCTGGCAGTGAAGAGGAGGCCAGCGCCACTGCTAACAGTTATGGAGTAGATAGTGCAGGCACTGACAACAAAGATCACCAGGGGGGTGGACATGGGACAGAAAAAGGCAACAATGACCAGATAACTCAATTCCAGAGTTACGATGATGGTCAAAGGGAAAATATCAAGGAAAATGATAGCTTAGAGAAAAATACTTATGTTGAAACATCTTATGGTAAGACGCATCAAGAAGAGCTCTACACCAACAAAGATCAAGGTGATGATAACGAGGACAGCGGTGACAACACTAGTGAAGAAAGTGATGACAGCAAAGATAATGGTAACGGCTATGGCAGTGCTAGTAACAGTGTTGATCAGATTAATAATGCCAAGAGTAGTGGTAAAGAAAGCAGTGAGGATGGCAGCACCAGTAGCACCAGTAGCGACAGCAGTGATGGAGACAGCAGTGGTAGATATGGCAGTGGTGGAGACATCAGTGGTGGAGACAGTAGTGATAGAGACAGCAGTGGTGGGGACAGCAGTGGTGGAGATAGCAGTGGTGGCGACAGCGCTGGCAGCGATAGTAGCAGCGGAGATAGTAGTGGAGGAGACAGTAGAGGTGGACACATTGGCGATGAAAGTGATAGTGGCAGTGAAGAAGACAACAGCAAGCAATATTCCAGTAAGTATGATAGATAATATTATTTTGTATTTTTCTGCCAGTGTATAAGCTAGGATTATGCTAGGGTAATTGTTGATGCTATATAAGACTGTAACAGATCTTTGCAGGACTCGCTTAATGAATATAATTATATGTACATATAAATTTGTTTCAGGTACCTATCTGAATAAGATCTTGTATGCACTGAAAGGTAACAAGAAGAATAAATTAGACAATATTCTACGAGGAGCGGGAGTGGCCAACCACATGGACTTGTACAGTTCATCTACTATGCCCGTGCCAACTACTCTACCATTCATCCTTGCTTCTCTACTTGCAGTCATCTTGTTTTAACCAATATAAGTTCTATACAACTATCACTGGTACAATATTTAATAAATATTTTGGGTATTTTCCAAATCACGCATTTTTTAAAAACTAGCATGATATGACAATTCTTTTTGGTGATGCAGTATTTGGATGATCATCTAATCAGATCAACTTGGTGATACACTAACATAACTCCCACTAAATATTGATTTTTCTACACACTATTATAGTTATTATTATACATGTACTATATTATATTTTCCTTGTGCAAATGTTAATCAGTTACCTGAGCTGAACAGGGCCCTATTATAATTTTTGCCAATTTTAGTTTATTACAATATAAATCCTTATCAAAGTGAGATAATAGCAACGAGGGTTTTGGTTAGATCTGCAGAAATATTGTGATATATTCTATTCCTCTATAATAAATACACACCAACCTGTAACTTATATGTATCTACACAGTGGCACTTCATGACTTCCAATCATTAAACACATGTACAATCTTTCTTGGTTAAATAATATTTATTACTATGTATTATACATGCACATGTACACCAATTTAATTTAACATTATAGTCAAATATTCAACCATGCTTAGTAGACATGTAGACAATGCTGGTAAGACTGTGGAAGCGATTTTAAAATCTAATAATGCCCAACAATGAACACAAAACCTCAAACATATTAGAGCTTTGTAACACCAACTGAATCTCTGGGTGAAACCTTGTCCACTGATAAACTTAGAGCCAGTCATGTAAGAAATCACAGTCTCTTTGCCTTTTATAATGCAGTAGTGGCAAAAGACGTGAGCGTGACATGAGAGAAAAAGAAGACAACTCCAACTAAAGTTACTAACATTAGAAATCAAACTCTCGTATACCCCAAACCTAAACCAAAAGCTTTATTTCTGTCTAGCCCCTCCCTAGTATAGGTATTCTAATGTTAGTTGGAGTTGCCTTCACGTCACGCTCACGTCTTTTACCACTACCTTTATAATAAATTTGGTAAAGCTACAAAACCAAAAAGTTGACTATTGTGCAATAATTCTCAGGCGTCAAGTGGGAGAATAGATATGAAAAGAGAGTGGAAACGACATATATTTTGTGTTTTCTCCAAAGCCCGTGCCGCTCTTTAGCCAGGAAACTATTTATTAGATAATAAGTAGTAGCCAGAACAAATACCCAGTAATATAATTCAGTTGAGCCTAAATACGGAGGTTTGGTGTGAGTAAACCAACATCTACCTACATGACTGTATAGTATGTGTATACCATCTAAAGTTCTACCTACATGACTGTATAATTTATGTGTATACCATCTAAAGTTCTACCTACATGTATAGTATGTGTATACCATCTAAAGTTCTACCTACATTACATGTATAGTATGTGTATACCATCTAAAGTTCTACCTACATGACTGCATAATTTATGTGAATGTGCGACTGTTCGAAAAAGACAGTTCGAAACAAGACGTTTAGAAAGTGGACAGTTCAACACCGGACAGTTTGAAATGCCTAACCTCAAACCCCAACCACCAGAGTTCAACTAATATTTATTTTTAATATTGTTTTTTTATTTAATTAATTATATTAATCACTTATCTGGAAGTTGTGTTCTTCTAAATGTAATCTACACAGTTTTGAACTGTCTTGTTTTGTACTGTCCAGTTGTGAAACGTCCTGTTTCGAGCTGTCTTTTTCGAAATGTCCCTTTACCAATTTATGTATACTGTAATGGTCAGGACATTTGCTTATACGGCCACAGTTCGCCTGATGGACATTATTGCACCTTAAGTGCCTGTAGTTGTCATTGCTCAACTTATCTATGTCCTAATCCTCTTGTACCTACATTAGTCACATATCCCTGTTGTTATGCATGTTTTGACTATATGGTTATAATTACTGAGCATTTATACCTTTTTTATACCCATGTAAAGAGGACCGACCTCTAGGAAACAGCTGTAATAAATTATGCACACGAAGCTCATGATTTCGAGCATCTTTTGTTTTATCCGACCTATTTTGGGTCGCCTCGGGCTTCCGACCGCCATCTCGTTGTGCAATTTCCAGACGACACTACATCGGCCTTTTACCGGAACTATTTTCTGGAAGTTAGAATACTATATAAAGTGATTGGTTTTTACTATCATTGTCTCAGCTGATGCTTGGATCTCAATAAAGACACTTCTTTACGACTTATACACAGTCTTCTCTCGTAGTACATGTACAGGTTAGTTCCAGCTGATGAGATCTTCGACCTTAATGTCCGAACAACCTACTAGGACTGAACATACTCTTTCTCAGTATAGCAAGCTAGCATTAACTCGGGACCACATGGGTCGTCTTGGTTAGTCTTTCATGCAACGACGGAGGCCTAGCACCACTCATAGGCTCTTCACTTTTGTAAGTAGGTCGTCCCAGACGACACACACTACACCCAGCAAAAACATTACAATACTACAAGTCAGTGTTCTGGCAAATTTATATTTCCAACATTACATTACACTAGAACTATTCCAGAACTTGTATTTAAAAGTGAATGAACTGCATACACGGTTAGAACAAAGAGGTTTAGAAAATCGCACTAATAACAGTGAAGAGTTTGGGATTGCCTTCCCTTAGTTGCATGCAATTATCACGGGCAGTAAAGGGTATGAGATAAAGCTACACAGATAACTATACTTACTGTAACATTAACAAAATTTACTACGGTTCAGTGAAGTATTTGCAACTGATAGGGCCATCATTATTACATGGTGCACTTAGAATAAAGACCATTTTATTCAATTATTATGTTGGTTGCACTCTAGCCTGCTCAAAGTTCTATATTAGGCATGCTCTAGAAACAAATTTATGATGTATTTTGTATGTAAATTCATCAACGTAAGAACGTGAAAGCAACATTGATTAGAAATTCAAAGTTAACCAAGATAGGCGTAGCTGAATAAATTTGTGGCTTATCATTATAAATATGCAAATGGCTGTATCATGCAATTTGCATAATAATGTCAAAGTAACATAGAAGGAAATAGCACCTAGGTTTGGCGAAGTATTATTTGCATTTGGAGAACCCACCCATCGCTAAGATTTGCAATAAAAGAGAATGTTTGTGCCCAGAGAAGGCAGACTGGTTCTCAACACAGTATAATCAACATGAGGTACACAATCATTGCACTCTTCTGTGTCTTGGCTCTTGCTGCTGCTGCGCCGGCATGCAATCCATATGGAGGCAATTGTGGTACCGTAAAGGCTGCTGGCGGCCAAACGCAAGGTAAAGGAGCACAAGTAGGATCTGTTGTCGATGGACTCAGTAGCAAAGGTGAGTACAGTTTTTTATACAAATAATTTTCTAAGTGGATAAATAATGACACTCAACTGAAATTCAGCTCATGACATCCTACATATTCATAAAATATATGGACAGTGCAGCACAACCGAATTGCACTCTTTCGTAAAACAGGTTGGATATTCGAATAACTAGTATAAAATTCTCTGGATATATCTGTAATGTCGTAAACAAATTCTCTGCTACATAAATACTTTTATATCCAAGTCTACCATTATTTCACGTGCGTCTGTTAGTAGGGGTGCCTAATTGGTGAGAGAAATATTTATTACATCAGATAATGGAGCAAGAAATTCTGATTTTGAGCTGTACCGATACTACACTGTAGATTAACGTCGGCATTACATAATTCTGAAACTACAGTTACAAACTGTGGTTAAAATGCTAGATTCCAGGTCAATGACCTACAACCATTTGTTGCAGGTATAGATGACAATGATGGTCAAGATGACAATGGAAATGATGACCATAATGGTCAAGATGACAATGGAAATGATGACCATGATGGCCAAGATGACAATGGAAATGATGACAATGGTCATGACGACACCGATGGTCATGATGACAATGGAAATGATGACAATGATGGCAAAGATGACAATGGACATGATGACAATGATGGTCAAGATGACAATGGACATGATGACAATGATGGTCAAGATGACAATGGACATGATGACATTGATGGTCAAGATGACAATGGAAATGATGATAACAATGGTCATGATGATGACAATGGACATGATGACAACGATGGGCAAGATGACAACGACGGGCATGATGATAATGGAGCTGATAGCACTGGTGGTGATAGCGCTGGTGGTGATAACAATGGAGATGATAGCACTGGCGGTGATAGCACTGGTGGTGATAGCAAGGGAGATGATAGCGCCGGTGGTGATAGCGCTGGTGGTGATAGCAAGGGAGATGATAGCACTGGTGGTGATAGCAAGGGAGATGATAGCACTGGCGGTGATAGCGCTGGTGGTGATAGCAAGGGAGATGATAGCACTGGTGGTGATAGCAAGGGAGATGATAGCACTGGTGGTGATAGCTATGGAGATGATAGCGCTGGTGGTGATAGCAAGGGAGATGATAGCACTGGTGGTGATAGCAAGGGAGATGATAGCACTGGTGGTGATAGCAAGGGAGATGATAGTGCTGGTGGTGATAGCTATGGAGATGATAGCACTGGTGGTGATAGCAAGGGAGATGATAGCGCTGGTGGTGATAGCAATGGAGATGATAGTGCTGGTGGTGATAGCTATGGAGATGATAGCGCTGGTGGTGATAGCAATGGAGATGATAGCACTGGTGGTGATAGCAATGGTGGCGATAGCAATGGGGATGATAGTTATGGTAGTGGCAGCAATGGTAGCGACAGCAATGGTGATGAAAGCTACGGTAGCGACAGCTATGGTGACGACAGCAATGGCAGTGATAGCGGTGACGACAGCTATAGTAGTGACAGCAATGGTGATGATAGCTATGGTAGTGAGAGCAACGGTGATGGTAGCTATGGTAGCAGTGAAGGTGATAGCAGTGATGGAAACAGCAATGGCAGCGACAGCAATGAAAGTGACAGCAATGGAAGTGACAGCAATGGAAGTGACAGCAATGGAAGTGACAGCAATGGAAGTGACAGCAATGGAAGTGACAGCAATGAAAGTGACAGCAATGGAAGTGACAGCAATGGAAATGATGATTCTAAGTCACAAACCTATGGTAAATTCAACAGTCCACGGATTCATTTGATTTCTGAACGTATCTAATACATGAAGAGTCATATAATGCATGAAAAAATGTTTAGCTATTTGATAAATATGTAGTTCGGATTAATTTTCAAAATTGTTGAGTACGCATACAATTTATATATTTATTTTAGATGACGTTCACACCATGTTGGGCCATGATAAGGATGACGAGCTAGAAAATATATTGAAGAATGCAGGTTTGGGCAATCTGGAAAGCCTTTATTCATCTGGCGCCACCACATCGGGTTTACTCCCAGTACTGTTCACAGTTGTTGCTGCAATTCTAGTACTATAATTTATCAACCATATCTCTATCTTTTCAGTATTACATATTTTTGTCATGTATGAGAATATTTTTCAGTTGATTTTATAGTTTAGCTATGTGAATTTACACACATGACAAATCTTTGCCAAGTGACTAAATAGTATCAATGTTATACCTGAATGTAGTAATTAGTTGGGAAATGAAATGGCAGATTTTGATAAAATAATATAATTCATGGAGCTAGCCTGTAATATCAAAGGAAACTTACTGAGAATCTAAATAGCTCATTGTTGGTTAACAACTCTTTTCATGTACATTTGATTTCATACACTGCACAAGTACTTCTTAGTCCACTGCTTATGAATTATATTAATACTATTTTAAATATTACTAGTTTCATTGCCAATGATATACTGATTGC
This sequence comes from Bugulina stolonifera, assembly GCA_935421135.1. Taxonomy (NCBI): domain Eukaryota; kingdom Metazoa; phylum Bryozoa; class Gymnolaemata; order Cheilostomatida; family Bugulidae; genus Bugulina; species Bugulina stolonifera. Next base: position 36,415,689 of record OW285187.1, read on the forward strand.
TCAGGTTGATGGCCAATAAATATTTATTTATAATCATAATATGCAAACATATATCATGCTGTCTGACGGGGAATGTGAATGAATGAGGCTGACAACATGCAAAAATAAACTACATGTAGAACTCAAAAATCTAATACTGCCACCTATAATGCATGTTTTCTGAATATTTTAATATTTCTGTATTGGAGTATTGGTTGAAAGGTGTCAACAGCTTAATCAAAAATCCCATGGTTTCAGCTTATCCTTGACCTTTTCTCAGAGGCCTAGATCTGTCTTTTGGAATTAGAACATAATGTGAAATATTCTGGCTCCACTCACGGGGTAAGCAGTTTACTTTAAATAATAGACATTAAAAATAACTTGTAATCAGATTATAGAACCACAGCAAATGTAATCCTTGGAAAAAATTAAAATTTACCAGAACTAGAAACAATACACATATAATTTAATGCTTGATGGGCAAAAATGATCTGAATTAAGAATTTGGAGAGTCTACTTGGACCAACAATCTAGAGTGACATATGGCACTTATATAGGGCTATGCCAACTATTCACACATCATGTTAACACCCAGTAGAAAATGTATAAATATAGGGAGAGACAGCAGCTCCTGTATAACATATACAAGTATAGGCAGGAAAGCAGCTCCAAAATGACACAGCTCATAATATTGATCTTTGCATGCAGTGTAGTTATAGTGTCAGGGGCACTGACAAACATGAATTCAGGGGATCATCAAGATCTTTCATCAACTGAATTAACTGCTGCCGAAGGTATGTAGGTTGTACTATAGTATTTAAAATATTATATTGCCAACTGCAAGTAGGTATATAGGTTATAGCAAACAAATTCTGCATTATTTAATTAGAGTAGTGAATGATTATTGCAACGGCAAATAAATAGATAAAGCTTACATTCCCAATTGTGAGTTTATTTAATGCATATAATTTTAAAGTAATAACAAAACTGTACAGGTATGGATGGACTGCAAGATGAAATATTACAGTTAGAAAAAGAGATCTTTGACACTGCTGTCCTTGTTGGAATTGAAAGAAATGGGCAGGATAACGCCACCAGCGGAGACAACGATGTCATTCAGGACAGTAAAGGTAGCAACAATGACAGCAACAGTACTAGTGAAGACAGCAATGCTAGTGAAGGCAGCAACAGTGCTAGTGAAGACAGCAATGCTAGTGAAGACAGCAACAGTGCTAGTGAAGACAGCAATGCTAGTGAAGACAGCAATGCTAGTGAAGGCAGCAGTGCTAGTAAAGACAGCAGTGCTAGTGAAGACAGCAGTGCCATTGAAGGCAGCAGTGCCAGTGAAGGCAGCAGTGCTAGTGAAGGCAGCAGTGCTAGTGAAGACAGCAGTGCTAGTGATGACAGTAGTGCTAGTGATGACAGTAGTGCTAGTGATGACAGTAGTGCTAGTGAAGGCAGCAGTGCCAGTGAAGGCAGCAGTGCTAGTAATGACAATAGTGCTAGTGAAGGCAGCAATGCTAGTGATGACAGTAGTGCTAGAGATGACAGTAGTGCTAGTGAAGGCGGTAGTGCTAGTGAAGGCAGCAGTGCTAGTGAAGGTAGTAGTGCTAGTAAACAGAGTGGAGTCAGTGAAGAGAGCTCGGTTGTTGAAGGTAATGAAATCTTCTGTTGAATCTTATCTCAGGAGGTAATATTGATGCTTTGCATGTATTATCTGCATGTACATGCACATGTCCCATGCATAGGTACTTGTACATACATATATATAAATGTGCAATAAGGTGCACATGTATGCAGTATGCTTCGAGTTTGAGTTTGTTAGAGCGTTTATTCTTACCAGTGCAGCTATTACTGTATGTTATTAAATATAATCTATGAATACAATTCAGAATACAGAGCTCACGTTCAACAACACTTTGAGGCAGGTTGGAATGAAGAGAGTTTGAGGAAAGCTATGGAGGATGTAGAAGTAGATGGTCTGGTTGGAATGTATGGATCTTCTGGTACCCTAGTATCAGCATTGACAACTGTAATTGTATCCATTGCTGCTGCTCTCGTAACAATTTAATAATCCCTTCTCTAACCAGAAATAATGTAGTATATGATAAGATGTAATTATTATTGTGGGGCAAGACTTGCTTGTCTTTATATCTACAGTTGCTATGATACTGTCTTGTCAACATATACCATGTTCGTACCTCTGTATCCTTTATCATATTTCCCTTTGATACTTAATCAAGTACTGTTTACATGTAGAATACGTGTAAAACTAGATCCTAGCAGGTTTGTTTGAAAAAAATCTTCCGACAATAAACGTAATTATTTGAAAAGCATGAAAATTGCGCCATATTTGTAAACAGGAAACACGAAGCAACCTAATACAAGTATTGGTTACATGTACCTTGTCATGTTACAATCTTACTATAAATAAGTACTTAATAACCACACCCATGCAAATGAACGAAAATATCCATTTCTGATGTGAAAGGAAGATCCATAATAGTACAATTATTAACCAATAAACCTCACTTGACACGGTTGGCAAATAAAATTTCAACTGAACTGAGAAATAACATATTAATAGGCTGAATAAGAATTATTGCAAAGATTAAAGAAATAATTACCAAGGTGTAACAAAGAACAACTACCTCAGACCAACATAAGTGTATTGCAAAAGGGTAATAAATACTTAGACATGTATACCTAATACACTTGTATGTAGGCTACAGGATATAATGAAGCTTTATAACAACCCAACAACATGTACATTGCCTATAATCCTGTCATAACAGATAATCCTATTGGAAATTCCTAAACAGTGTATAACATCAAGTACAAATTATGGCCTACATTTAGACACAGTGTGCAAACTGGCATTACCACCGAGGTTGAAAAATTTCCCTATAGTTTAGGCACACTTGTGTATTCCAGTTCTGAATGTACACAATGATTAGGAGTAGGTGAAGTGTTAGGTTGATATTTGGTTTCAAGTTTCAGCTTAAGAGGATAATATTAAACACGTAGTCAAAGCCAGAGGAGGACATGAACTATAATGTCAGTAGCATTTATCCAGAAGTCAGATGGACCATAGACATTGCCTTCATGTGAATTTACATGTATGCTATACGCCTAAAGCTGGTATTCCAAGTAGGCAGTAGGGTTATAATAGAAATGCAATGGCAGTGATGCATGCAGCATATTAAGCTCGCAATTACTATGACACTTTATGAGAAATCCTGAACAATTTGAAAAATGACATTTTAGATAGCAACTATTATTACTCAGTATTGGCAATTGAATAATGCCAATAGCAGCAATTAATGAAAATATCCTATCATTTCAATATCCTATAATAGGTGTGCCTGATTTAGCATCAACACCAGAGAGAAAGTCATTCAACCCTCCAAAATAATCTTAACCAACATGATTAAATTTTCCAGATTACAAGCTGTATGAAGTACACCCTACACATATGCCGAGTAATATAAGGGTGTGCAGAGCAAAAAGGATTTCAGATAGAATTTGCATACGGCAGCATGAACATGAGAGTATTAGTTACAGTTGCACTGTGTCTTGTAGCTTATGCAGCAGCTGCACCAGCATGCAACTCATACGGGGAAGAGTGTGCATCTGATCCTAAGGCTATTACTGATCTAGGAAATGATGTTGAGGGAGCTGATATGGGTAAATATATTTGATTAGATTGTCTGACAAACACTATCTTAGTATTGTAAATGTACAGAGTTTGCATACATGTACAAGCGAGAGTGTTATTGGTAATTTAAAGTTTATATTATGCACTTAGTTTGTATACAATGACATATTGCTATCATTTTCATTAGAAGCTTTGATGGCACACAATTGACTGCAATATATTGTATTTTTGCTGGGTGGAGAAACGTTATTACTTAAAGTAAAAGCACATGTATGTAACTTATTATTACTAGCTACAAAAATTCAAAAAGAAATAACTGGTAGATGCTCATAAAAATGGATCAGGCATCCTTGTCGCTTTAAACGCCATGTTTGTTATCAATTCTTGACAATAAATTGTGCACATAGTACAACTAAAAGCATTCAAAACACCTATTCTAAAGCCATTAATAACCACATCTTCTCTTTACACAAAGATAAGATAGCTGACGGTGTGGAGCAAGATGTGAATGGTGATGCAGGCGATGAAAACATGCTTGAGGATGGGGAGGCGGATGTGGCTGAAGCAGTTGATGAAGACATAGATGATGTAATTGATCCTACTGATGATGGCACAGCCAGTGCCGATGATGACACGGATGACGCAAGCAATGATGATGCTGTCGATGATGCTTCAACTGATGTCGATGTTCAAGACACTGCTTCAGATGCAGGGGATGATCAAATCATAGTCAACACTGAAAATACAGCACACAATTTGGCAGACAGGGGTAATGGTGTTGAGGTCGCAAATGACCCAGCAACTGTAACAGGAGGGAACGACAATGATGGTACTGGAGTGAATGATGCTGGAGCAGTCAATAATGATGCAACTTCAGATGATGGTGGAATAGTTGATCTTGGTACAGTGGGTGATGATGGTGAAAATGGTGTTGAAGTTAATGATGGTGTAGTAGATGATGCCGTAGATAATGCTGCTGCAGAATATAGCCCTGATGATGCAGCTGATGTAAATGAAAATGAGGTAAATGATGATGGTAATGATGAAAATGAAGACAGTGCAGCTGACACCAGTGATAGTGCAGCTGATGCCAGTGACAGTGCTGCCGATGCCAGTGGTAGTGCAGCTGATGCCAGTGATAGTGCAGCTGATGCCAGTGATAGTGCTGCCGATGCCAGTGATAGTGCTGCTGATACCAGTGATAGTGCAGCTGATACCAGTGATAGTGCAGCTGATGCCAGTGCTAGTGCTGCCGATGCCAGTGGTAGTGCAGCTGACACCAGTGATAGCGCTGCTGATACCAGTGATAGTGCAGCTGATACCAGTGATAGTGCAGCTGATACCAGTGATAGTGCAGCTGATGCCAGTAATAGTGCTGCCGATGCCAGTGCTAGTGCAGCTGATGCCAGTGATAGCGCTGCCGATGCCAGTGATAGTGCTGCCGATGCCAGTGATAGTGCAGCTGATGCCAGTAATAGTGCTGCTGAAGCTAGTGACAGTGCTGATGGAAGTGAAAGCAGCAATGATGACAGTGAAAGTGCGTCCAGTGCTGAAGACAATGGAGAAGGTAGTGTAACTAACTGTAAATGTGACTGTGGTTATCTACATTTATTCTGTATGCACACAAACTCATTCAGCACCAGCACCTTTTCATACACATAATGTGCTATCAACATTTCTGAAATAAGATAGAATGTTCATGTACACATACTTTGTATATCATGTTTAGAGCTAATATTAATGGAAAGTATCATGTACACTTGTATAATACTAATGTAATGTTTTAGATGTACAAAATATTCTACAATCGTATGGACTGTCCCTCAACAACAACAATCTAGAGAATATCCTGGAGGATGCTGGAATAGGCAATCAGCAAGACCTTTATTCATCAGGGAACATGGCATCTGGTTTAATTTCTCTTCTATTGCTTGTCACAACTGCAAGTTTATTGCTTTAAGCTCATGCAGTACAGTGATGCTAGACCAAACGAAATTTACAATTCATGGAAAGTTCTAAACCATTTGTACTGTTACATATTTTAGGATAAGCAGAGAAGTTGAATGCATGACAAATTCTTTCCTACATTTATGACACCTACATTATTTCTCTATCTACCTGTATTAGTAGCTCACCAAATTCCCTACAGCTAGAGTGGTAGGAATAATTTTGATATATTTGTTATTTCACTACATATACCTAGAGTACGGGAATAGCACAGAAGGTTTATGCAGTTTCTATCAAACAATGAAGCTTTATTTTAGTATTAAGTGTTGTGTTGTTTAATATTTATGTAACTTATGATTGCTATCATTTAAATGCCAATGATACACTGATTTGCTCAGGTTGATGGTTGATTTCAACATATATTTTTTTACCAAAAAACTTGTTTGTTTCAAAAATGAAATACATGTATAATAAATATTAATTATGTAAATCATGCAAATAACCAACTGCATTGTATTAAAAAGAAAGTATTGTAAAGCTATGTATTGACTTAAGTAGTAAGTGACATAATCCTCATAGTGGAAGTAAAAGAGCACCTTGAAATCTAGCAAGTTTAAAAGTTAATGTAATGGGAATGTTAACCAGTTGCAGCAAAGTGCTGAATTTCCAGCTCATGTAGTAAATCTCTTGCTCAGTTCCAGGGGCGCAACTACAACAAAAATGCTAATGTCAATCAAAATACACAAGTCACACACCATGATACGAACAAAGTAGATAAATTATCAAGCTATTAACACTATGAAGTGCAGCGGGCAACAAAAATGACTTACCCCGCACATGACAGACTTCGGCATCCACTCCATTCTTAGCAAACCAATCTAGCCAGAGAATTTGTTTGGTCGATAATTTATCATTGGGACCTTTAACTTCTACTATCTACATACATTGTATATACAAGTGTACATGACTAACCCAATGCTACGGCATACACCATGACTAACCCAATGCTACAGCATACACCATGACTAACCCAATGCTACAGCATACACCATGACTAACCCAATGCTACAGCATACACCATGACTAGTAATACAGGGGTATTACATTGCTGAGTACTGCAAACAATACATTACCAACTGCACCTATAATAGTATACGGCCATACAATTGATATAAGCACAGAGGGATACATCAGCCAGAGTAAAGATGGTGTTAGATATGAGCATAGACCTACCTTGTTAACTGCAACCATGAGCAGAGAGTTAACTGCCTGATTCTAGGCTATCCCCCACCATGAGCAGAGAATTAGCAGCAAAGTGTCTGTTTTTAATTATTGTTAGCTAATTATTTAATCACCCGCGTGTAGCTAATATTAATAGGTTTTCCCAGATATCTTACAAAAGGTAGTCGTAAGATATTAGAAGAAGCTATTAATATTATGGAGATGGTAGAGGAAGCTATATTCATGTGTAAAGCTAGCACTAAGCTAAGCTAAGACCTGTCTGATTGCACAGCCCACAACAGTCTATAGAGCTATAGAGGACACACTTATACGGACATCTATTCTACACACATGTATATACATGTACATGTGTAGACACATGCACACAAACAGATGTCTCTTGTTAAATCAGCACTGTCTACATAGCAACCGCACCAACTCATCCAACACTCTGTATTCAAGCCATAGTGTACGGTAACACAGACAAGAGGCTGCAGCACATACCACCCTTACCTTGTACTGTTTTGTAGCCGAGTTCCACATAGTGAGATCAGGCAGGCCACTACGACAGAACCTGTAATTCTTCACCAACCTCTCACAGAGACAAGCCACAGTCGGCATACCGAGGCAGAGCATGAGACCCTAGAGATCGAATATTCTCATATATTTATAGATATACAAATACATGGACAATTAAACTCTTGCTCCACTGAGCTTTAACACTATAGCACTTCATGTAGAGTGCTGTCTGTTAGTGTCCTCGCGATCTCTTGGACCGGCTTGGGTCGCAAATAAAAATCCCTAGATAGCCGCCCGGCCAGGCCAAAAAGGCTATTGGCCTGGGATTTTGTTTGGTTGGAGGAAACCATCCCTAGCTCATTGGCACACATGGGTTTCTCGCACAAAAATGAGGATTTTGCTTTTGGCCCAGGTCGGTATGTTTGAGACCCTCTGACAGAAGAGGGCCGGAAAATTCTTGAGCTAGTTGGCCTGTGCCTGAAATTTTGGTCACGAAGACACCATGTATCTATACTAAAGTTTCTGTATGCCGAATTATAGGCATCTGGTGCTCACAAAAACTTGTTGGGCAATATAACACAACTACAGAAATGCCACTGGTGGTCACATGGTAGTCACATGGTAATCACATGGTAGTCACATGGTAGTCACATGGTAGTCATACTCGTATGATTGTCACATGGTAGTCACATGATGGTCACATGGCGGTCACATGGCGGTCACATGGTATATGCCACCTTCTCTCTATACTGACCAGAGCATCCTGAGCAGAGTCAAACACCTCCCAGTGGACGCAGACAGAGCACTCAGAGTAGTGGTGTGTGTATACAGTATTGAGCTCTTCCTCCAGCTCCTGTGGTAAATACAATTAGTATACATATACAGTATAATTATGTAGATGTATATGTATGTTTATTATTAGATGGAGCTAGCTGCATGTATATTTGAGGAGTGGTCAAGGTTCTACAGGGTTACCACCCCATGCTGGATGTCAATAGGTAGAGAGATGAGTCATTACAAAGGTGTAGTAACACATCACTGCGGTATGACAGTGGTATTACGTAAACAATCGTAGGTAATTAATCTCAAGTGCTGGAGTAACGCACTCTCACTATGCAATAAGACAAAGAGAGGCATTTGGTGAGAACAAAAGGTATCGCCCAATGGAATGTCAAACTACGTAGTGCACCGTGACCATCAGACCTCCAGTGGATCCACCCATATCCTGATGGAGGTGGTATGATGGTGGTACTTATAGTGATAGTATATACTTTACCTGTGGACTGAGTTCCCTTAAATATGTTAGCCTCAGATCTATGTCTTCCTTACGTCGTTCATAGAACAAGTCTGTCTGGAAGTCGAGGGGCTGAGTCTGGTGGCTAGAGAAGAACGTATCGGCTATCCCTGGTTTGTATATAATGTCCCAGAATAGCATACCAAATATAGTAGTATACACTGCGCTTTCACCATGTACACCTACAACATTACAGCAGTATACACTGTACTTTCACCATGTACACCTACAACATTACAGTAGTATACACTGCGCTTTCACCATGTACACCTACAACATTACAGTAGTATACACTGCACTTTCACCATGTACACCTACAACATTACAGTAGTATACACTGCACTTTCACCATGTACACCTACAACATTACAGTATAATAAATGTACCTATAATAGCTGTACAAATGTAGACACAGTATGTAAAACGACAAGTCACATTACATAAGTAAATATGTTACACTTGGACCTTGGCCTTGACATTGGTAAGCATTGAGAGGAAATTACAATGTGTATGATGAATTTAATCAAACTTCAAACAAATAGCAGAAACATTATTATATATGGGAGATATTACACCTTGTTATTACATGTATCATGTTATATTGTTTGATATCATATTAAATATAATATATTTATATAATGTTCATACAGTATGTATTTATGTATTGATGACAAATGGAGTTGAATACACATACTTGGTATAATGTAGAAATGTAAAACATACTGACTGTACTTGAAGATGTTGGTATGTGTGAAGTTTTAAGATATAAATTAGTACTCATTGAATTTATTTCATTCCTGATATTTCGATACTAGTCCTAGGATGATTATCGGATGACACCAGGACTACAGGTCATGTGACTACAGGTCATGTGACTATAGGTTATGTGACTACAGCTCATGTGACTACGTGTAGTATCAAAATATCAGGAATAAATAATCAAAAAATGTCTCTAGTACTATTGGTTGTAGTAACAGTATATGTAATATCACATGTACAGTAGTTATTGTAGTATCACATGTAGTTATTGTAGTATCACATGTAGTAATTGTAATATCACAATCATGTAGTTATTGTAGTATAATTTGGGTGGGGAGAAAAAGAGAACCGGTAAAGAACCTGCTGGGGGGTGTGTGTTCAGTGTCATCTTGTGATTCATTGACTCCACAAATAGATCAGAGTTACAATTAATTAAAAAGACATTTTGAACTACATGTACATGTAGATTAGCATAACACCATCCGATACATGGTGCAGTAGTAACGACAGCCGATACATGGTGCAGTAGCAATGACAACCAGACTGCAAGTATCTGAGTTAGTGCCTCCCCTAGACTCTCTGCTCATACCCCATTCATATCTATAAGATAGAGATGATGGTTTGTATGGTATGTACTGTAAAGTATAGGGAGTAATCCCATGCACATGGGACGAGAGAGGAGGTGTCCCACATAGGTCACTGTATACTCTCCCTGTATATCATTGTATCTGGTAAAATAGGACAAGACGATTCTGAGAGAGATGGAATCCAACAGCGTGCCAGCTGGAATGACTATTTATGGAGCACGTACTGCTTTGTCATATTTACCATATATTGCTATGACATGTCAAGAAACCCCAGCTAGTTGAGTTATAGTGCTGTCCCAGGATACCCCAGTTAGTTGAGTTATAAGGTGCCTTCGCGACCTAAACTTCAGACCCGGGCCGATTTACGAAAATATTTTCCGGCACACATCCGTCACAGGGTCGCGAACACACTGGCCTGGGCCAAAAGCAAAATCCTCATCTCCGTGCGAAGAAATCAGGTGTGCCGATGAGTTAGGGATGGTTTCGTCCGGCCAAGCAAAGTCCCAGGCCTATAGCCCTTCTGACCTGGGTAGGACGGCCATCTTGTGATTTTTATTTGCGACCCGGGTCCGCCCAAGAGGTCGCGAAGACACATATAGTGCTGTCCCAGGATACCCCAGCTAGTTGTGTTATAGTGCTGTCCCAGGATACCCCAGCTAGTTGTGTCATAGTGCTGTCCCAGGATACCCCAGCTAGTTGAGTCATAGTGCTGTCCCAGGATGCCCTAGCTAGTTGCGTCATAGTGCTGTCCCAGGATACCCCAGCTAGTTGTGTTATAGTGCTGTTCCAGGATACCCTAGCTAGTTGTGTCATAGTGCTGTCCCAGGATACCCTAGCTAGTTGTGTTATAGTGCTGTTCCAGGATACCCCAGCTAGCTGAGTCATAGTGCTGTCCCAGGATACCCCAGCTATGAGTCATAGTACTGTCCCAGGATACCCCAGCTATGAGTCATAGTACTGTCCCAGGTACCCCAGCTATGAGTCATAGTGCTGTCCTCCAAAACAAACCATACTCTCCCCTAATGAGCGGCAGCTCCGTAACGTATACATTTGCTTCACAAATAGCTGTTGGCAACTGAATGTTGTGCAATTGCTTTAAAGGTGATGGATAGAGGTAATAGGGGCGTAGATGCAGTTACTACAAGGTAGATGAGGGTCACATACTGTGACTTAGCACTATCTAACCAGATGGTTAATGGTACACAGTGTACCGACACTCATTACCTTGATATTATAATATATTATGGTGTTACATTAACAGAGCGACAGACGGGCATGTTTAATGGGCAGAGCGGTGATTAATTGTACAGGAAGGGGAAGGGTTCGTTGAGAAGTTAATATCGTAATATTACTACAGGTAAATGTATGTCTACCTATATTAACCCTTATTTACATGTCTGTATCTTTATATACCAGCATGTACTGCATATACAAACTGGTTACCTACTTTAAAGCTACACTGACATGTACTGAATTAATTATATACTATATTATAGGCGTAACTGCTACCACCCAACTTCAAACATGTTTGTGTGATCATCACTTGAAATAACATTTTAGTAATAATAATTATATTGTTATGATAAACAATAATATACATGTATGTAATTATCCACCCTTGGTCTCTGGTAGATATAGCTCATTATATTATATTATTACCTTAATTGAATTATATAATATTCGTCTCTAAAAGTTCTATATTCAGGTAAATTTGATGATAAGACAGAGAAAGGAATTTCCAAGTATTCACCGAATTCTAAATATAGACTATTCAACCAACCAATCAGTGGAGAGTAATGCAGAGCTAAATATAGCACGGCTTCCTCAAGTCTGCATGTGTACGTAATAGTGTATGTGTGGCACATACTTAGGAAAGGATGGGTGACCAAATTATTTGGTTTATTGCTGTATATATGTATTCATTGGAGACCAACGTAACGTTTTACTAATGACTTTGGGTATACCATATACCATGTGTTGTGGATACAGTCTGTAACTCTGTGTAATCTAGATGAATAGCAGGTGGAGATAAGACTTAATCTCAACCTCATATTGTTCTTGTTTACTCACTGGTATGTGTATGTAATTTTCTGTAAATTAAACTATCCATAGAAGATAAGAATAAATTGAATTGGCTTGCTGCCAACACATAGAGAGCACCCCAACAGTTGATCACTTGAAGCTTACTCACCAAACTATGTATATGTAGTATTCTACTGTTTACTGTTTACATTATATAATGTTTATTATTCATGTGGAAACAAGTAATGTCCTCCTTGTGAAACAATCCAATTATATTAAATTAGTAATTTACATAATGTTTTAGATTTACATTGTTATGGAATGTTTTGATACAATTTGCCAAGTTTGACTCCATTGCTAGGAGGTCTATAACAGTACCCAGGGTATTGTTAGAGTAATAAGTATTAGGCCTCTAATTTAGCCTCAGTTTTCTACAGTCTTCCTCAAAATTGAGTAAATTTTTGCTTAATTTACAAATAAAAATCTAAGGCCTGAACCACTGAATGGGGTACTCCAAGCATCAGTATTGTGAGCAGTAGATAGCAGCACCTAATATAATATATGTTGCAGTTGAGCAGAGCAGGACTAGGGAGAGGATTAGAGAGGAATAGAGAGGACTGAAGAGGAATAGAGAGGAATAGAGAGGACTAGGGAGGACTAGAGAGGAATAAAGAGGAATAGAGAGGACTAGAGAGGAATAGAAAGGACTAAAGAGGACTAGGGAGGACTAGAGAGGACTAGAGACAGTGAGTTGACACTGGATGCATCTTCAGTGTCAACTCTTACACGAGTATCAGAGGTCACAGATAGTAGAAACACTGGCAGTGCGTATCCCTGTAGATAAACTGCTTGGGCAAACTCTTCAGCGTTCACACACTTAAGATTTTAATTAAGGAGAAATTATTTTTTGCATCACAATCATTGGCTCACCGCTCACTTGGTTATGATTCTCTCGTGAATTGCATTATTTGGAGAGTGTATGGTACAGTACCATTGGAAAATTAACATTGGAAACCACCTAGCTGAATGCCCTAATCTCTAAATAAGTGGTGAATATCGTGGTGGTGAACCGTGCACTATCAACTGCTATATGTATCCTAAGATCTACAGTCTCATTCTGTGCACTAGTTAGAGCGTAGCCAAGGATCCACTATATGCTGATAGTACATAATATAGCAAAGGATCTGGCCCCTGCAGTCCCCCCTCCCTGCAGTCCCCCCTCCCTGCAATCCCCCCCCCCCCCTGTAGTCCCATGGACACAAACCCTTCTATCTTACTTAATGAAAATGGTAATTTTATAATTTTGGATGACTTTCACATAAATCTAATCGAAATATAATCGGTCCAATTTAATCAAATGACAATTATATTTTTTATTAATTATTAGACCGTAGTTTGACATGTGGCATTGGAAAGGGAGTATGGTGAAAGGAAAGGGCAGGTACCTGTTCCAATATAGGCCTACCATATGCACCCAGTTTGTTACATTATAACTACAAGCAAATAAATGGGTCAGGGAAAAGTGTGCAAATATAACGCTCATAATTCTTTATAATTGTATTCCTTAAGCAACCTATAATTACGTAGTATTAATCATTAGCATATCTATATATAGACACGCATTCATTAGTATAATTTTTAACATAAAAATGTATTTCTTTATCTCTTTTCTCATTAATTATTTTCATTCTTCTGGCACGACTATATTTCATCAAATTCTTCGCATATTATCAATCGTGCACATATATAGAATATAGTCATTGCTCAAGCTACATTAAGAGTCAAACCCACAAAATGATATCCTATTTAATAGGATATCCATTGAAGTATTCTGACTGTTACTGTCTGATACAACGTCATGGTCATCAGTTTATGTGCTGGTAGACGGGTAGGTAAAAGGTGTCACCATCTATGGTACTGACCTGAGGCAGGTACATGTAGATATATTATAGCATTGCTTATTATGTAACACCCACCCTCCCAGTTTTATCATAAAGAAAGTGAGTCACCTAGCCCTTGCATAGACAAACTACACCCCAGTCCACCACACAAGGGTGCAGTATTGTGGGGTAACATGGGGATACCTCACAAGAGTGCAGTATTGTGGGGTAACATGGGGATACCACACATGGGTGCAGTATTGTGGTGTAACATGGGGATACCACACAAGGATGCAGTATTGCAGGATAACTTGGGAATAGGTAGAGCAGAAAGACTTGCTGTAACTTACACATTCATGCTGCTAATCAATATGTTATTTATTTGTGCATTTTTTATTAAATCATGAGATGAATGGTAACCAATGGCAACCATAGCGGTTGGTGTACTGGCAGGTAGGGAGATGGGCAGATGGAGAGGAAGGGGGTTCCAGCCAGGTGGCAAAGAATGAGCTATGTGGTGGACAATACGTAGGGAAGGAAGGGCATTGGTTAGCATACACCTGCTCCTTCCCAGCGTTAGAAAGGGGCTCTGTTTCAGTGCCAAGTCCTGGGTGCACAATTAATATAATATAAATAAATAAACAATTAATAATATTACACGCATATTTACACGGTGTGTTCATTGTTTTAGTACATTGTTATGGGTTAGCATGCATACATAAGTCATCCCCAACACCTAGTACATGTACCAAGTTACCTTCCCTTACTGTACACATGGGGGCATGAATATTCTACAGCGTAGTATGTAGCGCCTGAATACCACTATAATTAACTCTTTGAACCTGCAATGTATGTTCCTATAAATTATAAGACTTGGCTGAAGGAGGTGGGTGTAGAGAAATCTACTCACCCCTATCCAAGTTATAAGTAGCCTTGTAGTGCCCTAGGGCTATACTCTCTACTGAACACACACCAACTCTCCCAGCTCCGTCAGCATTGAGGAAGACATTGCGTCTCTCTGACTCTGGTATTGCCCCAGTATGACCCACACCAGTTATCTCCACCTGGAATATGTGTACAGTTGGTCTATGTAGTTGGTGCCTATCCTGTGTCACTAGTAAATGTTGAATATAAAGTGAAGTTATCCTCTCTCTTTTCTTCTTCCAGCCTGCATGCTACTGCAGAGAGATCAGCCACTCTCCACCGGATATTCACATCAAGGTCACCCTCATAGCAGAGAGGTGACCATTGGACACATACTATGAGCTCTCTAATATGATAGGTTAGACATACAGTACGAAGGATATAATTGGTTAGACATACTGCATGAGGGAATTGCGTTGGTTGAACATACCGTATGAAATGTGATTGGTTGAACATACCGTGCAAGAAGATGTTATTGGTTGAACATACCGTACAAGGAGATGTTATTAGTTGAACATACCGTACAAGGAGATGTGATTGGTTGAACATACCGTACAAGGAGATGTGATTGGTTGAACATACCGTACGAGGAGATGTGATTGGTTCGTGCCTCAAGCACTCCAGTGGTCTAACAAGATGGCGGTGAGACTTGTTGCCACGGAGTCTATCTAGTCTCTGGTGGATGGAGAGCCTGTGGCCCACCCTGACGTAGTCGTCACAGAGAGCCTCTGTCATAGCTGAGACTGCCTGCAGGTAGCAATAACGTGATACAGCTGAGACTGCCTGCAGGTAGCAATAACGTGATACAGCTGAGTCTATATAACGATAGAACTACAGTAATTCTATATAACGATAGAACTACAGTAATTCTATATAACTATAGAACTACAGTAAGTCTATACAACTATAGAACTACAGTAAGTCTATATAACTATAGAACTACAGTAAGTCTATATAACTATAGAACTACAGTGAGTCTATATAACTATAGAACTACAGTAAGTCTATATAACTATAGAACTACAGTGAGTCTATATAACTATAGAACTACAGTAAGTCTATATAACTATAGAACTACAGTAAGTCTATATAACTATAGAACTACAGTAAGTCTATATAACTATAGAACTACAGTAAGTTTATATAACTATAGAACTACAGTGAGTCTATATAACTATAGAACTACAGTGAGTCTATATAACTATAGAACTACAGTAAGTCTATATAACTATAGAACTACAGTAAGTCTATACAACTATAGAACTACAGTGAGTCTATATAACGATAGAACTACAGTAATTCTATATAACTATAGAACTACAGTAAGTCTATACAACTATAGAACTACAGTAAGTCTATATAACTATAGAACTACATTAAGTCTATATAACTATAGAACTACAGTGAGTCTATATAACTATAGAACTACAGTAAGTCTATATAACTATAGAACTACAGTAAGTCTATACAACTATAGAACTATAGTAAGTCACAAACATGAGTTCAATCTCTGTAAGGTTAGCTTTGTCCAGATTGTAGAGGCTATAGCTGCACATGTCCACTTATATTCTGCTCCAACTAGCGGACAATTTAGGAATTATTGTCTCCTGGTGGTGAATGCGAGAAGAGAACATAACTCCTCAACTACTGATACCGTCTGTAGTGCAAGACAATAGTGTCCCTCCTCGCAAAACACTGGCTAATTCAGACACCCTTGGAAACTATAGAGTGATACACAGTACACATGTCTATAGCATGAGCTCCTCACCTCTCCCTTATCCTTCAGATGGAAGTCTAGGAGAAGACACAGTCTATCATAGCAGTGCCCCCTGGTGTAGAGTTTGTATGTACGCTGCCGTAGTATAAGTTGGTACAGCTCCACGGCTTCCCTCCATCTCCTCATCTTCTCCAGTAGCTCAGCAGCTGAGAGAAGGCATCTGATAATCTGACTGGTGAGGGTGTAGCGGAGCAAATAGGCAGGGAGTGAGGTGTCGTGCCTACATTATACAAGTGTGTGCTGTACAAATGATTCACCCTACTAGCTGTACCAAATGACTCACTCTACTAGCTGTACCAATGACTCACTCTACTAGCTGTACCAATGACTCACTCTACTAGCTGTACCACTCACTCTACTAGCTGTACCAATGACTCACTCTACTAGCTGTACCAATGACTCACTCTACTAGCTGTACCAATGACTCACTCTACTAGCTGTACCACTGACTCACTCTACTAGCTGTACCACTGACTCACTCTACTAGCTGTACCACTGACTCACTCTACTAGCTGCTCGTCCTCTAGACTCTCGCTAAACATTCCCTTCAGTTCCTCGACGTGACTCACACCAGACTCGTAGTCCTTCTTCTGCAGGACGGTAGAGAGAGCGTCCTCTACTTCCTGTGCGTGTCTCATCCTATGAGTATGTATGTGTACCCATGTAATACTATACGGTGTAACCAGATGATGTCATACACTGTAGCCATGTAATACTATACACTGTACCCGGAAAATACTATACTTCTGGAAGTAGATACTCTACCGTCCAACCAGATAATACTATACTTATGCAAGTACAGGTAGTACAAGCCCAAGCTAGACGTTGAGAGTTGTGTCCCCAGTTACATGGTTAAAAAGAGAGGTAATAACTCCAACTGTAATAGGAATATCCTATTTACCGTACGAGTATAAGATACCATAACAAACCATAGAAAATTGATTCCAAGTAGCCAATGGTAGATAAGATGCAGATTGCAGAAGTGTAACCCTAATAACATACTTCAACGCTGGGACAGTATTTAGTAGGAGGGTAACCCCAGATATATCAGTGGTGGGTATGGTACTTAGTAGGAGATAACCCCAGATATATTAATGGTGGGTATCATGGTATTTAGTAGGAGGGTAACCCCCGATATATTAGTGGTGGGTATGGTATTTAGTAGGAGGGTATCCCCAGATATATTAGTGGTGGGTATGGTATTTAGTAGGAGGGTAACCCCAGATATATTAGTGGTGGGTATAGTATTTACTAGGAGGGTAACCCCAGGTATATTAGTGGTGGGTATGGTAGTTAGTAGGAGGGTAACCCCAGATATATTAGTGGTGGGTATGGTATTTAGTAGGAGGGTAACCCCAGGTATATTAGTGGTGGGTATGGTATTTAGTAGGAGGGTATCCCCAGGTAAACTGTGGAAGTGTAACCACACAGCTGCACACTTACCAGGTAAACTGTGGAAGTGTAACCACACAGTTGCACACTTACCAGGTACACTGTGGAAGTGTAACCACACAGCTGCACACTTACCAGGTAAACTGTGAAAGTGTAACCACACAGCTGCACACTTACCAGGTAAACTGTGGAAGTGTAACCACACAGCTGCACACTTACCAGGTACACTGTGGAAGTGTAACCACACAGCTGCACACTTACCAGGTAAACTGTGGAAGTGTAACCACACAGCTGCACACTTACCAGGTAAACTGTGGAAGTGTAACCACACAGCTGCACACTTACCAGGTACACTGTGGAAGTGTAACCACACAGCTGTACACTTACCAGGTAAACTGTGGAAGTGTAACCACACAGCTGCACACTTACTTGACAACATAATCCCTGTTTAAGAAAATGCGACTCTCCCTGTTGAGAGGAAGTTGAGGATATTTAACCATCCCAGCATTCTCCTTCAGCATTTCAAATCTACAATATTAGCCACAACTTCACCAAGAATGCTCATTCCGTATAATATACGTCACCACTTTGGAGTTATTATGCCTTCAATTGGAACTGAACAATTCAAATACCATTGTTGGCTTTTATATGGTCATTGGCCAATTCGCGATTTAAGCTTAGGCCACACTGACGCGAATTTTCTTGCGAATAGCGAATTTTGGCCAAAGGCGAATTCGCAAATTAGAATCGAGCGTGCCACACTGCAAAAGCTATAAGCGAATTCGCATTGATTTCACCCAATGAGGGATCAAAAATTATTACCCTCGGTCACGTTTCTCATTCACTGCAGAACTAAAACTCCGAAAAATGTAAAATAAAATTATAATTAAAATAGAATAAAATAAAATAATTATTTTATTTTATTCGTTTTACACAATTCTTGCAAACGGAAGTAGTCATTTTATTCATCAGTTAAAATAAATATTTTAATATAATAATTTAAACTCATGATTGATTGAAAATCCGTGGCTCTGAACACGTGACAGTAACGCGACAAGTA
This sequence comes from Bugulina stolonifera, assembly GCA_935421135.1. Lineage (NCBI taxonomy): Eukaryota > Metazoa > Bryozoa > Gymnolaemata > Cheilostomatida > Bugulidae > Bugulina > Bugulina stolonifera. Next base: position 36,434,708 of record OW285187.1, read on the forward strand.
AAAATTGGCCAATCACAAATTAGCAAGTTGCGAATTAGCTGATTGAGATCAGCGAGTGCGAAATCGCTAATTTTGCGCGAAATCGCTAATTTTGCGCGAATTCGCACAAAATTTGCGATTTCGCCACTGGCCAAAATTCGCTTTTCGCTAAAAATTCGCTGCAGTGTGGCCTACGCATTAGTCCCATTTTAAGGTAGAACAACTCCAGACATTTACCAACTAATTACGAACAATTATATACAATGTAGGAACTGAGCGATTCTCAGATGGTCTATGAAAGTTGTGTAGGGTAAACCAAAGGCAAGACAATTCCAAATTGCTAAAATCCAGTGAACCAGGGATATCATAGAGTGGACAGTATTGACAGCCATTGGTATTAGTGCGAGCACCAAGGACAAGTATAATATAATACAAACATTGTATACTGAAGGATTGCAGGGTATATATCACATGTTGATAACAGAGACTAACATGAGCTGAGAAGCAGTCTGGTGCCTGCCAGGTGTCTGTGACTCCAGCACCAGAGAGTAAAGCATGAGTATACGCATGAAGACATCACGGGGATGATCAAGGAGTCTGTAGCACTCCGGTATTTCCTTCTTCACTCTGTAATAGCAGTAGTAATACGGATATATAGCACTAGTAATACAGAGGTATAACACTAGTAATACAGAGGTATAACACTAGTAATACAGAGATATAACACTAGTAATACGGAGGTATAACACTAGTAATACGGAGGTATAACACTAGTAATATGGATATATAGCACTAGTAATACAGAGGTATAACACTAGTAATACAAAGGTATAACACTAGTAATACAGAGGTATAACACTAGTAATACAGAGGTATAACACTAGTAATACAGAGGTATAACACTAGTAATACAGAGGTATAACACTAGTAATACAGAGGTATAACACTAGTAATACAGAGGTATAACACTAGTAATACAGAGGTATAACACTAGTAACACATAGGTACATATAACACTAATAATATGGATATATAGCACTAGTAATACAGAGGTATAACACTAGTAATACAGAGGTATAACACTAGTAATACAGAGGTATAACACTAGTAATACAGAGGTATAACACTAGTAATACAGATATATAACACTAGTAACACATAGATATAACACTAGTAATACAGAGGTATAACACTAGTAACACAGAGGTATAACACTAGTAATACAGAGGTATAACACTAGTAATACAGAGGTATAACACTAGTAATACAGAGGTATAACACTAGTAATACAGAGGTATGACGTACCGTTTGATCATGACATGCTCCGTAGACACAATCGAGTGAAACATGGAGCTGATAGATTTCCGGCTGGAATGCTGTATCATGGAATGAATGAGTTGTGTCCTCTTGAGATTGTCAGCTATCTTCATGTGCTTGCATATCTTCTTTAGTTTGGGAACAGGTAGCATGTTGAGTAACACCTCCAGAGAGAGTTCTCCTCTGTCTACAGATAATAGATGTCTTGGTTTAGACTATAAGGTACCAAGCATACTGCATGTCTAGTGAGTATAACTACTGTAAGTATATTGTATATATAGTGAGTATAACTAAGTATATTTGCTGGGTTTCCATGGTTCGAACTCAGTGCAGTTTAAGCCCAGCTCGAGCCATGGGATGACTCAGCTCGCAGCCATTTAGCGAGCTCAGTCAGTGCGTACTCTCAGTACGAAGTCGTGCGAGCTGGCTATGTGCCAACAATTAGTGGGAGCTATTATTAGTTCATGGGATGGCTTAGTACCACTGTTAACCACAGCTATAATTAGTGCGAGCTGTAAGCTAATGCGAACAATGGAAACGTGTGCATTGTATATATAGTGAGTGTACAAGACGTTGATCAATTAGAATACAACATTTCACCCCCAGAATGTAAAGCACTGGTTGGCATTAATTAATGTGAAGGCAATCGACGTCATTGGGAGTTGTCTCCCATAGCACTTGCTGTGATATGGAACACACAACTACACTATATAATAGACGAGACTAAACTATCGACGAGAGAGAGGGAGAGAGAAAGGGTATATACTTACTGTCCTCCACAAGCTTTCCCGCCTTCAGTTCTTGGAGTGCAGAGGGAATATTGTTTATTTCTTCATACTTCATTTTACTTGTTTGTATCCAGTCATGCTGTCGGCATAGCAACCGTGTGTAGAGCATCTGAGCAGGTGCTGTCAGTAGTAGAGTAGAAATGTACATGTAGCTGTGTGCATATAGTAGCACACCTATCAACATACTACTGTATATACATTAACATAAACTATGTGTAGATAGTAGTAGCACACCTATCAACATACTACTATATATACATTAACATAAACTATGTGTAGATAGTAGTAGCACATCCATCAACACGCTACTATATATACAGCGACATGTACACTGTGTGCACACAGTAGCACACCTACCATATTATATCATATAGATACATTGTAATATGATATGTTAATCTACTCACCACTCAAAGAGTGGAATGCCGCTATAACAGCCACATCGTCTATGTCATCAAAATACGTGCTGTCTATCGGAGAGGTTAGTACTTGGTCCATAGCATTAAGTATATTGGCTAGATAATAGGGTACATCTCGTGTATTAGTTCTTGTAGTGTTATTACTACTAGGCAACGTGTCCATAGACTGGTGCGCTGTACAATTACCAGTGTTTAGTAACAAGCCATTATTCACGACTGCTGTAGCAGCACTAAGCGAGTGTTTGGGTGGACTGGGCGAGTGTTTGCGTGGACTAGGCGAGTGTTTGGGTGGACTAACAGTGGTCGACTCAGTTAGAGATGACATCATTTCCTCTAAATCACTGTCCGGAGTTATCCTCCCTGCACCTGTGGCTATCTCCTCCATCTTTGGCTGCATACCCCCGTGTACACTGATTGACTTCAATGAAGCTGTGGCATAAGGTGTTGAGACTGCTGCTGCTACTATAGCCGTAGGTGAGATAGCCATAGATGAAGGAGAGAAGGGAGATAGGCTATCGGGTGAATGGGCCCTAAGGCTGTGCGTATCACCTCCCCTACCGGCTGTATGTTTTCCATCTGTAAAGAGCTGCCTGGTGACTTCATTCTTTCTGTCAGTCAGCGACTTCCTGCGTGCACATGGTAGAACAGAAGGAATAGTTCTACCCTTCTCTCTCTCTGAAAAGTACATATGACAAACACCATAATAAAATGTACGCATAACGAGTGCTACCATATAATACTACTAATATCCACAGGGTAGAGAAATTGCCAGGTAACATGTGCACAACGTACATGTACATGGACATACATTGATTCACAAGTGAGTACAATATAGATGTAGATAGTTGCCTACCTTCAAAACACACTGATACTAATTTTCATAGATATCATAGCATATTATACACAAATAGATTGCATATACGTTGTGTCTGCTAGTACAACATACGCAGTTGTCCACTCTTGTAAACAAATATGTAGAGAAAGGATAACTCCCAGTACAGTGTACTACATAATATACCTTTCTTTGAGCTACAACTAAACACATCCTCTACTGATACATCCGAGTCATTATCTGATGATGTATGTGTAGAGATCATTGGTGAGTGAGAAGCTCTAGAGGTCGTTGTTGGATTCTCAGCTATGAGTAAACTCGTATCCATTTCTAAAGGAGCACTCTCACCAATCTCTTTACCATCAAACTAAAATATATATAAACTGTTATAGTGTGTGTGTGTGTGTAGGTGCGCATGTGTGTAGGTGCGCATGTGTAGGTGCGCATGTGTGTGTGCGCATGTGTGTGTGTGTGTGTAGGTGCGCATGCGTGTGTGCGCATGTTTGTGTGTGTGGGAGTGTGTGTGTGTGTGTGTGTAGGTGCGCATGAGTGTGTGTAACATTGTGTGGGGGGTCCGCCAATCTAAATGGTTCAAAAACGAAATTTCCCCAATTATTAACCCCCCCCCCCACCTTCCTTGATAATATATTAGGCTAATATCCTACTGTATATATATATTCAATCACCTCATTAGAGCATGCCAGAAGATCAACATCCATATCTAACATCTGCGATTGGTCAGTAACCATACCTAAAGCTTGTGATTGGTCAATAGGAACTGGTGAATTAAGTATAGTATCAGACTCTCCCTGGAATGGCAACCAACATATCTGTCTGAGTGTAGTATAATACGCATCAGGTATGTACATGACTGTCACTAGTATTACACCATATATACACATACAGTGGTCTCTAGACAGTAGCCCATATGTACAGTATCCTATGTACAGTATCATATATACAGTATCATATGTACAGTATTATATATACAGTATCATATATACAGTATCATAATATACAGTATCATAATATACAGTATCATATATACAGTATCATAATCTATACAGTATCATATATACAGTATCACATATACAGTATCATATGTACAGTATCATATATACAGTATCATATGTACAGTATCATATGTACAGTATCATATATACAGTATCATAATATATACAGTATCATATATACAGTATCATATATACAGTGTCATATATACAGTATCACATATTCAGTATCATATATACAGTATCATAATATAGAGTATCATAGTATACAGTATCATATATACAGTATCATAATATATACAGTATCATATATACAGTATCATATATACAGTGTCATATATGCAGTATCATAATATATACAGTATCATATATACAGTATCATAATATACAGTATCATAATATATACAGTATCATATATACAGTATCATATATACAGTGTCATAATATATACAGTATCATAATATATACAGTATCATATATACAGTATCATATATACAGTATCATATATACAGTATCATATATACAGTATCATATATACAGTATCACATATACAGTATTACATGTATATTATATACAATGTAAACTAACTCACCCCTGATTCTGAGAAGTAATTCTGACTGTCTAGAATACGTAGTGACAGATCAGGACCTCGACTTCTCACACCTCCACCATCTCCAAGTCTCTCAACTCCATCAGTATTACTGTCTACTGTATCGGTATCACTGTCCACTAACCTCTCAACACCAGACAGAACTGGGGTCTTATCACATAACTTCTCAGGACTAATATACTCCTCAACAACTACTGGCCGTGTAGAGGGGACACCATGTGCCACTATAGCTGGTTCACACACTACTGGCCGTGTAGAGGGGACATCATGTGCTACTATGGCTGGTTCACACACTACTGGCCGTGTAGAGGGGACATCATGTGCTACTATGGCTTTTTTTCTAGGAGTTTTACCACATTTCCTCAGAATGTCATTTAACCTCTTCGGCTTCAACGGTTCCGTTTTAACGATATTAGAAGTTTTATTTATCTTCACCTCCTTCACTATAAGCACGCAGTCGTCATCTGAACTCGATTCATGTTTCTTCTGAGGCCAGAAGTGAAAGAGAGAATTCTGGCCAACACCTGCACTACCTCGTGCCATTCCTTTCCTCATAGTACATCAATCTAGTAATCAACATTGTAGTAGACTATGTGGAGTAAATACTACTTACTCTTTCCTGTCAACGGGCATCTTAAAAAGCACTATATAGAGGGAAATATAACACCCTAGGCCACCCACTACATCCACTAAATAGAGAGATACATAACACCCTAGGTCACCCACTATATCCACTATAAAAAGGGAAATATAACACCCCAGGCCACCCGCTACGTCCACTAAATAGAGGGATGCTCTCCTCAAGCCCTCGCCAGGTTTTAGTTAGGATAAAATGAGCTTTTCAAAAACGTTAAATTTCACGTCAAGATTCCAAGCTAAATATTTTTTAATAAAATAGAAAATAATTCTAGTAATCTGTAGACTGAGTCTCCTCAATCAGAGATATTATGATACATATCAACGTTTTAAAAAAATTTAAACTGTGTTAAAACTTTTGTAATTTACTTGACTGCAAAATAAAACTTGCTAAAATTGGTCAGCCATAATTAAGAATGGAAGCTTCACTACAATTCCATAATAAATAAATTATGGCAAAGCTCAAATTTTGGTACAAACACACTAGATTTGTGTAACACATTAGCTGACATCTAACGCCTACGACTTTGTGATAGTAGGAATTCGAGTATAGTTGGCAGAACAGTCAAGTGACCTGCTGCTGCTGCTGCTAATATTTACAAACCTGAGTTACTTCACACAAGTTGGTAATAGCAGTCTGATTAGCTCAGATGTTTATGATTACATAACATGATTACATAATATGATTACGACAACGTAGGCTACAGTTGCATTCACGTTAATACATGCTGTGATGTGCAGCCTCTGAAAGCATGACTATTAATTAGTAATAGTTAGTAATTTATTAAGCCGTTTTCTTTTATTATAAAAAAGTATAGAATAGCATCATGTAAACCTACTTTAGTGTGATTGGCCGAGGGTCGATGCTATATTACAATGTAATAACTTATTATGAATGTCTTAACCTATGTTACAATCCTCCACCTGACCTTGTAAGGGCCAACCTTTTATGTTGGACTCCCTTGGGTGTTTTTCTGTGTTATGGTCACATCTCCCAACGATGTATCAAGTCTGAGGATTTTTTAGTTGTATATAGTATTTTGGCACTAATTTGGGAGCCGATGAGCCATTGGTTCTTCAGACTCTGGGCGAACCCACTTTTTATTTAAAAGGCGCCGCGTTTTTTGTATTAGTTCAGCAGGATTTTGGATTGTAATACAATCACTTCTATCTTTTTATACGCTCTGTATCTTTGATAGGAATTTATTGAATTACCTGGGAGTCTCCCAGTCTAGTTCCTGGAGCATCTAGCCTAGCCAAGCATAACTTAGGCCTATACAGACCAGTAAACAGGGGAGGATTCTATGCATGCACAATAGTCACATGGTAGGAGCACGTCAGACCGGTTGGTCGGTTGTGTAAGTTGGATCCTAGGTCTCTATTGACAATCTAGCATTGACCAGGCTTCGTTGATTGGATTTCAGTGTGTTTGGTGTGTCAGCCTGTGTGCTACCCACAGGCTAACCTTACAATATCATCATATACTGGCCAAGTTGTCTACTCCATATAATGAATATTTAGCCATTCAACTAGATGCGTTTTTAGCTTTTACTGGGTGAGTCCGAACATTCCTGCAGTTCTGTATTAACCGACCTGAACAATATGGTCACATACTCCACCAGAATCCAGCTTCTCTTTTGAAAAAGGGGCAGAGGTGGGTGTTTAACATGTATGATTGATGGAGACACTACATAGGACCTCCTGTATTATTTATACGCCCTGATTCAAACAGGCGCAACAGTTGTAGGGTGAAGAGCTTGCTGAAATCTTTTGCCAGAAATGACAAAGCCAAGGTTTAAACTCTCGATTGATGGACATGTACGCTACCAACTGCGCTACCCTCACACCACATGTGTTTGAAAACCAAGGGGAACATCGTACATAGATGCATCATAAACAAGGCTCCTCCTCACCCTTTTACCCTTTGGCTGCATACCCTTTGGCTGCATACATACATACATGTAGATTTAATTCAACACTTATTATTTTTGAGCCTACAAAGTAAACATGTTTATTTAGTATAAATTATTCCAGCTGAGCTTCTATCCAACCACATCAATTTCTATTTCATTTCATTTGGTGAGTCGCCGACACCGACACCATGAGCATATAAGTACTAATTTCTATAGTATCAGCATGAATGGGTAGTATGAAAATATGAGCAGCAATGTATGCATCGTATAAATCATTATAATAAAATAATTCTGAAATATAAAATTTATATAAGCTTTAAAATAGTGCTCTAAGTTTAAAAAAGAGCAGGTTACAAAATATATTTCATGAATAAAATATAGGCCTATTATTGTTGTTACAACTTTGTTTCATGGCAATGCTGGATGTACCATCCATTAGCATAAGCATTGCCATGAAACAATATTGTAACATCAATAATATATTTTATTCATAAAATAATTAAAAATTATACAATGATTTAGTTAGAATAACTATTAATTATTATATTACATCTTAATCACAACCACACAATTTAATAATGATGATTATTATAATTATTATTTATAATAATAATATAAATATAATTACTAAATTACCACAACAATAGACAATAAAATAATATAAAAATTAATAATAACAATTATAAATTTTTCTCTGAATACGTCTTGCTTTATTATTTATCATCAAACTATTAGCTCACATCAAGAGCTTCCAATTATTATTAAATAATTATTAATTAAAACTATGTCCTCGTTTTCATTTTCTCTGGGACCTATGTTCCTTGGTTTGCAAGTATCTGGCAAGGGAGGGTGGTCAAGGAATTAGATGCAGGTGTAGATATCTTAGATAAAGACGTAGCAAGGCAGAAAATAATTTAGCAAGATTGCAGTATTAGTTACTAAGTAAAACCAAGGAGTAAGATAAAACTAAATTCAAATTTGAAAACATTGAATCTTATAAAGCTCCCAATGGGGAAATCCCCACGGTTTGCGGTCAGACTTGAGTCAATTACTTTAGTCGGAGACATGCATCTTGTAGTGTGACTGATTTTTTTATATGTCCATTTAGTGTGTATAGTCCGAAGCCGTTTAGCTTAAGAACCTAGATTTAGTAAGAGGGTATGTGTTACCCCTTATTTTTATGACGCAGAGTTCTTTAGTACTTTGGTTATGTCAAGGCTGTTTGGGTAAGTTCTGTTTCCGGTTGAATGGTACATACGTTTTTGCTTGAATTTTGACATTGGATTAAGTTAATAGCAGAGATGTGTGCAAGTTTTATTTTGGAAACTCAAGTTTCCATGGCCAACTCTTAATTGTGACTCTTCAAGTTACAAGTCAATTCTTTCAGTGACAGATCAAAACTTTCAAGTTGCGAGTTAAATATTTACATGTCCCTAGAAACTCAAGTTTTTGTCAAGTTATCCAAGTTAACTACAAGCAAGTTTCAATTCAATTCTTTTCTTGTTTAACTCGAGTCTTTTTATAGAGTTATTGGGTTATTGTTTAGCTTATGGTGAAATTTTGTTAGGAAATGGTGGTAGAAGTTCAAATTTCAAAGCAAAATGTCACATTTTCAGTGTAAAATGTGTTATAATTGTGGTTGTGGCTGGTGGTTATAACTGTGGTTATTTCTATTCATTACAATTCGCAGCTGCCCAATAAAAACTCGAGTTATTGAATATTTCAGTGTAATGATGTGCGAGTTGAGAGTCTTTGATCATAGCCATAATTGAATTACAATTCAAGTTACAAGTTTTTGACAGCTGTATATTCAAGTTACGAGTCTTTATAATTAGCCATAAATTGTTGCTTGAATTAACTCGAGTGAGAGTCTTTAACTCGAGTCTGGCATCTCTGGTTAATAGTTTTTATTTGCATGCTGTTCAATATCGAACAGGGTTTCATATTTTTATAGCGTGCTGCTGTAGCACACATATTGTATAATTATCGGTAACAGTGTGGTAGTCATTATCATACGCTACTTGCCAGAGCTGGGTCTAAGTCAAGTCACAAGTCGACTTGACTTGGGCTTGCCAACATGTTGACTTGACTTGTGGCTTGCATGGCGGCTGACTTGACTTGACTTAAGGTAGCACTGCCTTGACTTGGACATGACTTGCCTCCAAAATTTTAGAAATGACTTTACTTGTTGACTTGCAAGTCGACTTGAACCCAACTCTGATACTTGCCAAGTGTAGTGTCCAGATTTTGTCGGAACACCTACTGGTTTCTGTGTCTGTCCCTACTAATGTTCTAGCAAAAGTCTTCTTGCTGACATGCTTGCTAACCTTCAATATCTTGAGTCAGTAGGCCCTAAACAAAACGTTTAGGTCTTGTGCCCTTAATCATAATGCTAATATGCAAGAAGCAGAGTCTGATGCGAAGAGAAGGACTCCGCTCTCACGTTAGCATAACATAATAATGATTAGCTAATGAATGTCTCTCAACTCTATCCAAACTATATCCCAATCTCAAGGCCATCAAAATTTTATCTGTGCCAGCATCGCAACAGCTTCTTGCCATGAAATAAATGAGACCTAACAAGCTATAGGCAACAAAGAACTTTCAAGGCAATGGTTGCCACTAACCACTGCCAGGCAAAATGATCAGAATAGAAACAACTATGTTATTATGTCACCAATTAATGAGAAAATGTAATTACAACTCATTTTATACAAGGCACACCTCTGCTACCCATTAGGCCTACTAGTTGCTTTAGCTTGCACAAGAACTGAAGGCAAAAAATCTCACTTTACGTACTACCCGATAGTCAATAGTGGATACTGTTTTCTTGACTATCACCATAATGCCAAAAAGGTATTGAATGGAATTTACATAGTTTGCTAGAGGCTACTATGAGGTATTTAGGTCTAACGTATCCCAAAGTGTAAAACAGTTATAGCAAAACATACCCATAAAATTTAACCAAAAGTGAAATCTATCAATTTTGGAAATAATGTTGTGTCCGACTGGGTAACTGAGGCACAGCCATGCAACATACAGGCCAGAGTACAAGGGCAAAGGGGCCGGAGCGGGCTGACCAACCAGAAACTAGGGAGCAACCAAACCGCGATACATGACGAATGGGTGACAATGGCCCCTGGAGTAGTTGTCGAGGTCTGAGTCTAGCAAGACCCGGTGGTGTGGGTACGACTTCTATAGCTAGACTGAGCTAGCTGAAGCAGTGCCTACAGCCGTAGGGAGGGAGGAATTGGACTGCTAGGTCCTGGTAGCAGTCATGGGGCTGTACCTGAGTAGACCTAACGCCAGGGGAGAGTGCCTGATACGCTACTATTAGCAGTAAGAGACTGTATAGTTCAGTAAGATAACTTTATTGAACAACAGCCTTCAAACAACTGAAGTTAGAATGTGAAATTGTGCTCTTTATATAGGAAAAATAGTTCCGGTCCGAGGCCGAAAGGTCAACAAGTAAAAAGGGTCGGTCTTGGACCAAAAGGTGTCCGAGTTACAAGATGTACAAAACAATCGCGGATTACAACTAGTTTATAATAATATTGAACGTACAATTAGAAGGTACACGAAATCATACAAAAAATGCAATGACATGCCAGGAATGCCCACATACATGTAGTTATGCATGCCTTTAGTGTCTAATGACCCTGGTGAGTCGGTCTTGTGTGGTTGCATACTTCCAAGTAGAGAGACAGGGTCGGCTTCAGGTTTGAGATATACATGTATATCGTGCCGGAGCCCGTATCCTGCATGGAGGTCACAAGAATATAAGCAATTAAAGTTACAGAAATACTCGGCCGCTATTTATGCAAAGTGTGACAAATTTTTGGTACTACGCGTATAACACACTGGATAATGTAGTTGCTCTTTGCTTGGACCACATGTGTTATGTTGATGTCCTAACTAAAAATATTATTTTCTTCAAGAGCAGAAGTTAGTTACTAGTTGGCTAGTTTAGGTTGTCTATCACCTTTCCTCAGGTGGTGTTTTCAAAACAAATTTCTTGTTTTACCAGTGGAGCTCACCATCTAATTTGAAAGACATAGGGAAGTCAGCTGCTAAAAAGCTTATATGTCGTGCAACAATCTGTAGACTTTAAAGTGCCATATTTACTGCTGCCGTGGAAGGTGAGCTCTTCTTCTCAAAGCATACATTTACATCTGATCATGCATCATCACAGGTCTGTTGCTCTTCCAAATTTGCTAGAACCTTAATAAAATTGGAGATTATATGAAAAACAGTAACACGCTTACCCACTTAAATCTGTGGAGGTCTCTATTCATCCAATTTCGTGGTAAAAGCAATAGCGAGAATTGAATGATGTTATAAGGGAAAATTGGAACCAAGGAGTTGGACAAGACCTAAACGTTTTGTTTGACAAGACTGGATATAAGAGATGTAATTCTACTACCAACTGTAACAGATTTGTCTTGTGTGAATTCCTCTAAGTTAATAGCAAATACTCCTTTAATTTGATAAGGAAAGAGATAAAATACTTGTATAAAAATATCTCTCTAATAGTAAAACATGTTTTCTCAGTTTAATTCTCACAGTGCAGATTTTATGTAATAATTCATAATATACATAAATATATATAGTTTCACTTGAGTCTAGAAAATAACATGCTATGCTAATGACAGCCGGGATGTCGGGGTCCCGTGTCCGTTAGTTTTACCGGCTGTATGTCATTCCTCGATACCGTTACAACTGTTCCATAGATATGATTGTATCACATTGTTTATATATAATAGAGTTGGCAGATGATCATGTACTGAATGTATGACTGTGGGAAGACAACTCAACTATGAGTCATGGGAGTGATGACTGCTACTTCTACTACTACTCCACATGTAACAAGGTAAATCATTTACCTCCTCACCTCTCTTCCTGTCTGTACAGATACATGGCTATGTTATACATGTACAGATACATGGCTATGTCATACATGTACAGATACATGGCTATGTTATACATGTACAGATACATGGCTATGTTGTACATGTACAGATACATGGCTATGTTGTACATGTACAGATACATGGCTATGTTATACATGTACAGATACATGGCTATGTTATACATGTACAGATACATGGCTATGTTATACATGGACAGATACATGGCTATGTCATACATGTACAGATACATGGCTATGTCATACATGTACAGATACATGGCTATGTCGTACATGTACAGATACATGGCTATGTCATGCATGTACAGATACATGGCTATGTTGTACATGTACAGATACATGGCTATGTTGTACATGTACAGATACATGGCTATGTCATACATGTACAGATACATGGCTATGTTATACATGTACAGATACATGGCTATGTTGTACATGTACAGATACATGGCTATGTTGTACATGTACAGATACATGGCTATGTTGTACATGTACAGATACATGGCTATGTTGTACATGTACAGATACATGGCTATGTTGTACATGTACAGATACATGGCTATGTTGTACATGTACAGATACATGGCTATGTTATACATGTACAGATACATGACTATGTTATACATGTACAGATACATGGCTATGTCATACATGTACAGATACATGGCTATGTTATACATGTACAGATACATGGCTATGTCATACATGTACAGATACATGGCTATGTTATACATGTACAGATACATGGCTATGTTGTACATGTACAGATACATGGCTATGTTATACATGTACAGATACATGGCTATGTTGTACATGTACAGATACATGGCTATGTTGTACATGTACAGATACATGGCTATGTTGTACATGTACAGATACATGGCTATGTTGTACATGTACAGATACATGGCTATGTTGTACATGTACAGATACATGGCTATGTTGTACATGTACAGATACATGGCTATGTTATACATGTACAGATACATGACTATGTTATACATGTACAGATACATGGCTATGTCATACATGTACAGATACATGGCTATGTTATACATGTACAGATACATGGCTATGTTGTACATGTACAGATACATGGCTATGTCATGCATGTACAGATACATGGCTATGTTGTACATGTACAGATACATGGCTATGTTGTACATGTACAGATACATGGCTATGTCATACATGTACAGATACATGGCTATGTTATACATGTACAGATACATGGCTATGTCATACATGTACAGATACATGGCTATGTCATACATGTACAGATACATGGCTATGTCATACATGTACAGATACATGGCTATGTCATACATGTACAGATACATGGCTATGTTATACATGTACAGATACATGGCTATGTTGTACATGTACAGATACATGGCTATGTTGTACATGTACAGATACATGGCTATGTTGTACATGTACAGATACATGGCTATGTTGTACATGTACAGATACATGGCTATGTTGTACATGTACAGATACATGGCTATGTTGTACATGTACAGATACATGGCTATGTTATACATGTACAGATACATGACTATGTTATACATGTACAGATACATGGCTATGTCATACATGTACAGATACATGGCTATGTTATACATGTACAGATACATGGCTATGTCATACATGTACAGATACATGGCTATGTTATACATGTACAGATACATGGCTATGTTGTACATGTACAGATACATGGCTATGTTGTACATGTACAGATACATGGCTATGTTGTACATGTACAGATACATGGCTATGTTGTACATGTACAGATACATGGCTATGTTGTACATGTACAGATACATGGCTATGTTGTACATGTACAGATACATGGCTATGTTGTACATGTACAGATACATGGCTATGTTGTACATGTACAGATACATGGCTATGTTATACATGTACAGATACATGACTATGTTATACATGTACAGATACATGGCTATGTCATACATGTACAGATACATGGCTATGTTATACATGTACAGATACATGGCTATGTTGTACATGTACAGATACATGGCTATGTCATGCATGTACAGATACATGGCTATGTTGTACATGTACAGATACATGGCTATGTTGTACATGTACAGATACATGGCTATGTCATACATGTACAGATACATGGCTATGTTATACATGTACAGATACATGGCTATGTTGTACATGTACAGATACATGGCTATGTCATGCATGTACAGATACATGGCTATGTTGTACATGTACAGATACATGGCTATGTTGTACATGTACAGATACATGGCTATGTCATACATGTACAGATACATGGCTATGTCATACATGTACAGATACATGGCTATGTTATAGATCACACTGGTGACTGGCTGTATTATAACACTGTGCTATCTCCATGAACCCTCACTCCATTACGGAGATTTCCAATGGGTGTAATTTAGGATTACCTTCTCATGTTTTATGAGTAGGCAATTCTAAGTGATATCATGCTAGAAATACAGTGAGGTAGAAGTTATAAAATGTGCTTGTATGTAATGTAGTTAATATGTATCATTAAAGCAAGTGACCTGGTGCTATGCAGGTAAAGTTTTACACAATAAATAGAGTAACTGGCCAAGCATACGGGGCATTAGATGAAACGGCCAAGTTGGTTTGTGAATGAACCAGTTATTATAATAAATATATTTAGTCATTACTAAAGTTACTACTTGCACTGAACTCTGATTAAAAGAGTGTAAACCTCCTCCCATACATGTGCGTGTGTCTCATACAGTTACAACTATAACTACAAAGATATTCTAATAGTATTAGTGACAAGAGAGGGTAACTCCCTGTGTTAGGTCATGTAAACTGTCTAGGAGCACACACTATACAGGTAAATACATGGACGCTCTCATCTTTTATTTTTTGCTTCTGGTGTTTCAATTAAATAATTATTAAAATATTAAGATAACTTCTTTGAATGAAAATTAAAATATTCATGGGTATAAAATATAAGAATATTTCCCCTTTACTCTACGACTAACTTTGATGTAGATTTGGAGTTGATTAAAATTGCACTAAGACTTGAAATTGAGTCATGAGCCAAAAATACTTGCATAAGTTTTAAGTTGAATTTATTCAAATGATGTGAGAAGACATGAAACAGCATCTGAATTACTCATTATTATTGTAATCACACGCAAACCTTGCACAATACATCACATGATTATGACACGCTGCACTGTAAGTACATGTATGACCATCTTTCAGTATGCAGATAGAAGCCACTAGCATTTCCTTACTCTCTCTCCTCCTCTCCCTCTCCCACGGGATACAGCTAGTTCTGGTCTCTCTCCTCCTCTCCCTCTCCCAGGGGATGCAGCTAGTTCTGGTCTCTCTCCTCCTCTCCCTCTAGCTGTATCCCCTGGGAGAGGGAGAGGAGGAGAGAGACCAAAACTAGCTGTATCCCCTGGGAGAGGGAGAGGAGGAGAGAGACCAGAACTAGCTGTATCCCCTGGGAGTTCTGGTCTAGGATAGAATACTATACTACAACTCGGTCATATACTACAGTATCACAGATATGTACATGTAAGAGTACATACACATATCTGTGACACTGTAACCTACAACACTGTGTTATGTTATATACTACAGTATCACAGATATGTACATGTAAGAGTACATACACATATCTGTGACACTGTAACCTACAACACTGTGTTATGTCATATACTACAGTATCACAGATATGTACATGTAAGAGTACATACACATATCTGTGACACTGTAACCTACAACACTGTGTTATGTCATATACTACAGTATCACAGATATGTACATGTAAGAGTACATACACATATCTGTGACACTGTAACCTACAACACTGTGTTATGTTATAATGGGTATCAACACATGGCTAGTAGCATTTATCTGCACTATAATATATTGTACTACTATGGTAGGCCAACTCCATGTGGTACAACATTAAAATTATAATTATACATACATACAAGTCATGTCCATAGCTACATAGAGCCAATGCGTAAGTTATCCACATTCTGTTTTTTTATAATTACATGTATATTTGGGAATTTACAATTTTGCTCTATGTGCTTGCAATTGAGATTTTCTACATATACACTTGGACCTACCTTCATACATATACACTTTGACCTACCTTCATACATTTACACGGGGTCCTACCTTCATACATATACACGTGGTCCTACCTTCATACATATACACGTGGTCCTACCTTCATACATACACACGTGGACCTACCTTCATACATATACACGGGGACCTACCTTCATACATATACATCCCACAAACCCCAAACCTGGAGAGGGGTATATGCAGCCGCTGATGAATGCTAAACTATATGATAAACCATATGGGCCCTACTACATGTACATATATGTACATGTGATAACCCATATGGGGCCTACTACATGTACATATATGTACACATGTACATATATGTACATATGTACATATGACAACTAATATAAAATATCATAATGATTGTAAGCTTAGCATTACACTGTACATAGTATAGACCCTATACCATTACACTGTACATAGTATAGACCCTATACCATACTATAATATGATAGGTGACTGCAAGTAGATGGAGGAATAGGGAGGGCGTATCCTAACACTACCACTACCACCAGGTTATTATGCATGCAGGTGTGGTCTATATTCCACACACCCTGTCACTCTCATCCTCATTATACTTACCTTTTTTATCTAAAATTAATTGATGCTTAATTCAACTTGGACATCCATAGCTTGGCAAAGGCAGAGATTTAATAATATAATTATCTGCAGGTATAATATTAATACTAGAGTATAAAATGGATGCCAATATACAGGAATTTATATTAAATACTGAATGAATAAGCTAGAACACTGCCATCTCTGCTCAGTTATAATAATTATACCAGTTTAATAAATTTTATTAAATTCATAATTGTATGATTGGAGAGGGCCGAGAGGGCTGTGGCCTTGATAGACTATCAGTAGTGGGTGCTTATGCTAATCTTACTGTAGTATAATGGAGATTATACAATATACACAGTATATGGGAGTTCATCTATTACTCATTTATAATAATATAATGTATATATATATACATGTACATGCCTCCCTAGGTCAGGGTGTACCAATTAATATTACATTATATTACATTGTGACCCCACCTTATAGCTTATACAATTGTATATGAATTAGATATACTGTATCACCAGTATGGAAGCTATTTACACTGCTACTATAATATACAGGGGGGTCTAGATAGTCTAGGGGTGTGTGCAAAGCTCTAATTTTGTAAATTAACTGTAATAATAAACAATAATAATATTAACCACTTCCTTGTGTTTGCTGTGTAATCTGTATTTGAATATCTACTGATTTCCATCTAGCATGAGACATATCCCTCCTAAGGGTATGTTACTCCAGCCAATATGTCTGTGTGCATATATCTAGGGTATGTGCGGTATACGTACATCATATGTACAGTATACGTACAGTACACATACAGTAAACATACAGTACACATACAGTATATTACAGTATACATACAGTATATTACAGTATACACATGTATATACTTATGTTATATATCTTACACAGGGAGACAGCTGTGAATACAGACATGAATCTGATGCCAGGGGAACTGAACAGATCTGTGAAGACTGGGAGTTTGGAAAGTGTGTGAAGATAAAGTGTAACCTGCGCCACATGAGGATACAGGTTGGTATCACAGCTCTTGGGCTATATTATGTGTATATAATGCAGTATAACATGATTAGCACCACCTTATAGTAGTATACAAGTGATGAACAACAGTACATAGTTGTGGTGTGTAAACACCATCCCACTGGTTCTACTGATTCTCTATTTCCAATGAATCCTGTGTTCCTAGCATTTCATTGCTTTTATCTTACTGACACCAACAGGGCTATGCTAATTATACTGGTATCACTGCCTGCCCGACCTCACCCAACTTACTAGAATATATTATCTTATTTTAGGAATACAAACACCTGCACATAACCCAGTGCCTTCATATCGTGCAATGCATAGTCTATTTTCCATTATATTATATTATATATTGTTATGTTATACTGTATATTATATTATGTTATATTGTATTGTATTGTATTATATTATATTATATTGTATCGCTTCGCATCGCATTGTATTGTATTATATTAAATTATGTTTAACAAGGTGAAAAGGAAGGGTATACAATGCTACTGGGAACTACAACCATCTGGATGTCAGAAGACACACTGCATGTTCAGACACACCAAGTCCTCTTCACCCCGACTCTCTGGTAGGCTGGTGATTTAATAGTACTAACACTGGTGATATACTGGTAGTACACTGGTGATGTACTGGTAATATACTGGTGATATACTGGTAGTACACTGGTGATGTACTGGTGATATACTGGTGATATACTGGTGATACACTGGTGATACACTGGTGATGTACTGGTAGTACACTGGTGATGTACTGGTAGTATACTGGTGATATACTGGTAGTACACTGGTGATGTACTGGTGATATACTGGTGATATACTGGTGATACACTGGTGATATACTGGTAGTACACTGGTGATGTACTGGTAGTATACTGGTGATGTACTGGTAGTACACTGGTGATGTACTGGTAGTACACTGGTGATGTACTGGTAATATACTGGTGATGTACTGGTAGTACACTGGTGATGTACTGGTAATACACTGGTGATGTACTGGTGATATACTGGTGATGTACTGGTAATATACTGGTGATGTACTGGTAGTACGCTGGTGATGCACTAGTAGTACACTGGTGATGTACTGGTAGTACACTGGTGATGTACTGGTGGTACACTGGTGGTGTACTGGTAGTAGACTGGTGATGTACTGGTAGTATACTGGTGATGTACTGGTAGTACGCTGGTGATGTACTGGTAATACACTGGTGATGTACTGGTAGTATACTGGTGATGTACTGGTGATGTACTGGTAGTACACTGGTGAAGTACTGGCAGTATACTGGTGATGTACTGGTAGTAACCCACTCCACTCCATACATTATCATTCAGCTCAAGTAGAACAGCTTCCTGCCTTTAGCAGGGATGCAATTAAATAAGCATTTAATGTGAATATTTATTATTATTCTGTTTTATAATTTACCTGCATAGTTGAACTTTATTCAATTTGTTACCTGAATTTAAATACTCATTTAAATTGTCAGTTCTGAGAAGTATAGTTAAGTTATGTGGATCTCATTGTATACGAAGAGAGAGTGAGGATTATACGTGGTGCATGGTGCTCTGGTACTGTGGTGCATAGTTGCTCTGGTACGTGGTACATGGTACATGGTTGCTCTGGTACTGTGGTACAGCCACAGTCACTTGTTTTCTTTCTTTTTAGTCAACCAATCAGATGGCAGAATCGAACGAACATTAACCAATCATATTTCAACCGATAGAGAATACACCGATGTCCCTAGCCCTAAAGTGAAACCAGTTTTAATCAGTATGGCCGACACAGACGGTTAGCTATATTATACTCCATAGTGAACATGCATTGTAGATCTATACCATTACGTTTACTCATCGTTGTCTGTTTGTAAGTTATACCTTCAGGTCAGTGGGCATGCTCCAGGCCACACTTGTTTCCTCTCGTGCCTGTGAACACATCGTACACACAGATATCATGAAATATCAAATCAGCATGTGATATGTGTAGAGTAACTATTAACACACTCTCTCTCTCACATGGTCGTATTACGGCTATACAATACCTCCACTCTCTCTCACATGGTCGTATTACGGCTATACAATACCTCCACTCTCTCTAACATGGTCGGTAGGACTGAGGCCCCTTCCTCTCTAATAGGAAGGTAGGACTGAGGCCCCTTCCTCTCTAGTAGGAAGGTAGGACTGAGGCCCCTTCCTCTCTAGCAGGAAGGTAGGACTGAGGCCCCTTCCTCTCTAGTAGGAAGGTAGGACTGAGGCCCCTTCCTCTCTAGTAAGAAGGTAGGACTAAGGTTACTGAACCCCGTGCTAAGGTCATGATTAGGTTGTAGCTGGGCAAAGTGAAGTGACTGATGAATCAACTATGCAGGTTATGCAATGTGTTGTTGTATGTTAATGAGAAGTGTGAGGAGGGTGGGTCTGCTAAGGCTATCCTACTCCCAGGTATATACTCACCTACACGTACATGACATTGTTTACCACGTTACTGGTGTGCGTGACTTCTAGCATTGTCAGCTTATGGTAGGATTTGATGGGAAGCTAGAAATTGGTGCACTTATCAGCATAGCTAGTGAAGGAACAGACTGTTCTACCAACCATCTAGTCAACTGCTGCTGCAGTAAAAACTACATACAGGTCATCAGTTGGAATGCTGTCTAGTCATCGCATAGCCCTTACCCTTTTCTGCCTTACCTTACACTCACTATACCCTCTCTGTACCCTCACTATACCCTCTCTGTACCCTCACTATACCCTCTCTGTGCCCTCACTATACCCGCTCTGTACCCTCACTATACCCTCTCTGTACCCTCACTATACCCTCTCTGTACCCTCTCTATTCCCTCACTATACCCTCCCTGTACCCTCTCTATACCCTCTCTATTCCCTCACTATACCCTCACTATTCCCTCACTGTACCCTCTCTATTCCCTCACTATACCCTCTCTGTACCTTCGCTATACCCTTACCTTACACTCACTATACCGTCACTGTACCCTCACCATACCCTCTCTATACCCTCACTATACCCTCTCTATACCCTCACTATACCCTCTCTATTCCCTCTCTGTACCCTCACTATACCCTCTCTGTACCCTCACTATACCCTCTCTGTACCCTCACTATACCCTCTCTATTCCCTCACTATACCCTCCCTGTACCCTCTCTATACCCTCTCTATTCCCTCACTATACCCTCTCTATTCCCTCACTATACCTTCTCTATTCCCTCACTATACCCTCTCTGTACCATCACTATACCCTTACCTTACACTCACTATACCCTCACTGTACCCTCACTATACCCTCTCTATACCCTCACTATACCCTCTCTATTCCCTCTCTGTACCCTCACTATACCTTCTCTGTACCCTCACTATACCCTCTCTATACCCTCACTATACCCTCACTATACCCTCACTATACCCTCACTGTTCCCTCACTATAATTCCCTGTATTATTGTACCTTACAGAAGACTCTCCACAGAAGAAGAGGAGGATAAAGAAAGAAACTTTGAGTGTCAGTAGGAATAGCTCCCTCCCTCAGCTCACCTCTCCCGACTCGGGTACCTACCTGTTACCTACCTATATAGTATACCTGTTACCTACCTATATAGTATACCTGTTACCTCCCTATCTAGTGTACCTGTTACCTACCTATCTAGTGTACCTGTTACCTACCTATCTAGTATACCTGTAACCTAACTATCTAGTATACCTGTTACCTAACTATATAGTATACCTGTAACCTAACTATCTAGTATGCCTGTAACCTAACTATCTAGTATACCTGTTACCTAACTATCTAGTATACCTGTTACCTAACTATATAGTATACCTGTTACCTAACTATATAGTATACCTGTTACCTACCTATATAGTGTACCTGTTACCTAACTATCTAGTGTACCTGTTACCTAACTATCTAGTATACCTGTAACCTAACTATCTAGTATGCCTGTAACCTAACTATCTAGTATACCTGTTACCTAACTATCTAGTATACCTGTTACCTAACTATATAGTATACCTGTTACCTACCTATCTAGTGTACCTGTTACCTAACTATCTAGTATGCCTGTAACCTAACTATCTAGTATGCCTGTTAACTACCTATATAGTATACCTGTTACCTAACTATCTAGTATACCTGTTACCTACCTATCTAATATACATACCTGTTACATACCTCTATTATTAATAGTATACTGTACCTGTATATACACCTAACTCTATATATATACACCTAACTCTATATATATACACCTAACTCTATATATATACACCTAACTCTATATATATACACCTAACTCTATATATATACACCTAACCCTATATATATACACCTAACTCTATATATATACACCTAACTCTATATATATACACCTAACTCTATATATATACACCTAACCCTATATATATACACCTAACTATATATATATACACCTAACTCTATATATATACACCTAACTCTATATATATACACCTAACTCTATATATATACACCTAACTCTATATATAATATTCACCTAACTCTATATATACACCTAACTGTATATATATTCACCTAACTCTATATTTTCATTCATTGTGTGCATTGTATACTGTATAACACATGTCTAAACTGTGTTCACATACATACATTGTATATTATGTAGACTAAAGGTCATATATTCTATCTCATTCAGAAGGAGGATACTTTAAGAATGACTAAAAAAAATGTTGAATAGCATTTAATTTCCGATTTGAAGTTTTTCTCGAGTTTTAATTGGGGGTGGGGCTGGGGCAAGGGCCAGTATAATTAAATAAGAAGTAATATTATTATAGTTTAATAAGAAAGTAAAATAATTGTTAGGTAATTATCATGCTCTCTGCTGTGTCATTGTGTGTAGGCTTGGACTTGTAGCACATAGACTAGCACTGTTCCACCCATTTACATTATAATTATAGTGTGCTTGTTATAGATGTCATGTGATATATTATATTTAATTATATTATGTCTATATATTATATACATGTATATACAATGTATATATATAATTATATATTACGTTTACAGACGCTAATCTGACTGGGGAATCTGAGAGAATTCCCCAAGAATCTGACATGTTAACTGAGGAGATACTTAACTCTGCCAGAAAAGGTGACATGTGCATTCAGGTTATCTACATACATGTACATATTATAGTAACATCAACACCAGTCTTTTTTGTCTGTCTGCCTGTCTGTCTCTCTTTCTCTGTCTGTCTGTATGTCCGTCCTGCCTGTCTGTCTGTCTGTCTGTCTGTCTGTCTGTCTGTCTGTCTGTCTGTCTGTCTGTCTGTCTGTCTGTCTGTCTGTCTGTCTGTCTGGCCACCCCCCCCCCCCCAAGTCCATTTTCTACTCTGCTCTAATAAACTAACATAGTTAGTCTGCAGATACTACATCTACTATCAGCTATACACCTACATTATAGCTAGCTACTCTAGCTACTCTAGCTATACACCTAGCTATACACCTAGCTAGCACCAGCACCATTCAATATGACAACAAGTAGAGTCATCTTTGTATCTCATCTGCACAGTTTCTAAACAAGTTTTCTAATTGTATGTTTTCTAAATGCTCCTTTACCTTACCATTGCACAGACAGCCCATGAGCACACCATTGCATCAGCCCGTGAGCACACCATTGCACCGGCCAGTGAGCACATCATTGCACAGACGGCCCATGGTTCTCTACTAAGTGGTTAACACATGCCCCCTCTGCGTGTAATCAACTGATAAACGACCTTGAACTCTGGCTCCCTGCCTGTGTTTGATTAGTATGATTAGACAATGGTGTGAGTCAGCATTAGTCAGCTAAATATAGCTGCTATTGGATGTCTTTCATCTCATAATTATAGTTCTAGAGTAGCAAGTTGTGACCCACCCAGTCAGTTAGTCACCTGGTGGCACCTGGGGCACTGTGGAGGTGGTGGAACTGACCATTCGTGACACCATCTGTTGGAGTGCCTGTTGTGATGCCGCTTCTATTCACCCTGACATAATATTATGTCACTACTGTCTTGTCTTCCATTTGACTCTACCAGACAACTACCCTTCTATGTCTATGTGCTATTATACCTCTCTACAACTACCATTCTATGTCTATGTGCTATTATACCTCTCTACAACTACCATTCTATGTCTATGTGCTATTATACCTCTCTACAACTACCATTCTATGTCTATGTGCCGGCATACCTCTCTACAACTACCCTTCTATGTCTATGTGTCAATGTCTATGCACTGGTGTTAATTTGTGGAAGTTCAAAGAAGTAAATATATCAATTCATGGTATAATATTATGTAAATGGTTATATAATGTGCTAATAGGTGAATTACCTCCACTTGAATGTTGAATATATCAGTCAATTATAAAGAGTTGAAGAGAATGGAATGTGACACACAGTACCACCTCCTTATCTATGGGCCAATATTTGATTTGTAGTGACTAATTAGATATACATGTATTATTAGTGTGAATTCTAAATATAGGAATGAGGGCACTGCGTTACTCTTGTCGTTGGCACTATTAATAGGATGAACCCACTTTCTGCTCTCTAGAGTGACATAAACATTATTTTGTAAAATGGTGGAATTTCAAGAGGAATCTTATTATGTTATATTTAAATATTTTATTCCAGTTTCACTCCAAAAGTGATTTTGGTAAAAAATAATAATAGAATTGTACATTTTTTATTTCTCGTTCTTTTAGGATAACTTCTTAGTTAATTTTATGACAAGCTGTGTTACAACTGAACTGTGCATTAGTTTGGTAAATGCTTAATGCAATTATGTTAGTAATTATATACATTCACATCCATTATAATGGTTGCGTCATGTACATAGGACTGTGGGAAGGGAACAAACACTAACAGACTAGTATAATTATATGATCATAGGATTGGTGTTGTCTGTGCTCAGGCTTACATTGTAAAATTAGGTCATTTATGTTAATTCCACTCTTAAGCATTTTACTCATTACTGCATTCCCTAAAGGGCTGTAATCTGTATGTACGGGTCAAGGTATTGGCTATCTATCTTCATAACTTATCCACCGATGTCATTTCCTGTGTATACACTGTGTTTAATCTCATCATGAGGGGATGTCATTATTGCATCATATTTAGTGTATACCTGTATATCGGTATAGATTATGTATTTCTCTATCCACTTCCCTCACTCTTTCTCTCTTTCCCTCCCCATCTCCTACACTCTATCTCACCCCACTCTGTCTGTCTGTCTGTTTGTCTGTCTGTGCTCTCATCTGATCTCTCCCTACATTCCATACTGGAGTAGCATCTCTAGTTTGTCTACTACTTACGTGTAGCTTATCGAAACACCTCCAGCTGATGACCAGCCATTCATTCCATCACTAAATTATGTTCCAGGAATGGATTTGAATGTCCCACAACCTTTTTGTTGTTCCAAATAGTTGCGAACTCGTCCCTTGCGGCTACAGACCTGCCAACCTACAGCTTATACATATATAGGTCACTGTGTATTATATTAGGGGATCAGCAAAACCATGCTCTAACTTTAGCAAAATTTTCTCAAAGGAAGGAAGTGTTGGACTTGTAAAGAATGATTATATATTATGTATTTACATTCTTGTTTACCGAGTGTTTTATACATGATGCTTCAGATGTCATAAGCATGTAGTTACAGTGGAGACATTCCATTCTCCTATTTCAGGAAACACTGCATCTCACTCACCTCTCATACAGAAGACTGTGGAGGTCAAAAGAAGAAGCCTTAGGGACCTGAAGAGAGAGAAGATTCTCAGAGCTAGACTTGAGTTTGAACAGAAGAAGAAGGCTGTTGCTGCCCAGAAGCATCGCACCGGTAATATTCCAGCATTTCCAGTGTCAGCATCTACCACCTCCTTTCCTTCTGTATCCCACCTTCATCTACCACCTCCTTTCCTTTTGTATCCCACCTTCATCTACCACCTCCTTTCCTTCTGTGTCCACCTTCATCTACCACCTCCTTTCCTTCTGTGTGCCAGATGGTTAACTTTGAGGTCAAGTGTCCTCAGTGTCTACAGAATTTGGTCAGCTGGAGGTTTACCAGTTCTGTCTATTCTATATTTAGCTGTTGAATCATCTCCCTACCCATAATTATCTATTTTGGCACAATTAGTAATATAAAGAAGGTCAATGGTTTTACCGCCCATTGTCAGCGGCTACTGCCAAAATTTCACATCCTTTCAAAATTATAGCAATTAATTGATCATTAATTTGAGTACAATTGGATGCTGTTGATGAATTGGACACTACCTACCACTTGGGTGTTGGAGCCAGTCCAACATCCTACCCAGGACCTCGTCTTATATTTGTTTTGAAGTACTTCCTCCCCCTGCTATGAACCAAAGTCTACCACTAGGTGGCAGTGCATGCATTTGATTATGTAATGTATATACATGTACAATGTAATTAAATAGTAGTAGAACATGGAGCACCTTTTATGGTCACGCCACAGTCATGCTGCAATGTTGGCCTTGGTTACCACTCCTTGTATTGATAGAATAGTATAGTACATGTACGAGTACAACTACTGCACTTGTATTGGTAGAATATAGTATAGTACATGTACTAGTACAACTACTGCACTTGTTTACTCGCTCCACCATGATGAAGTCCTTAGCACCACTTTGAGCAGTCTCTAGTATAATATGTAAGGAATGATTTTGGTTATATGGTTACTATGGTTACGATGACTAAATAGGACACTTTCATTGGTAACCAGTTATCTCCCCCCCCCCCCCCACTTTTTGGGCAGCCTATATATCTTATAAGGCAGTTAATTTGTTGCAGGTTTGCAAATTGCATACATTCCTTAACACTAATTTCCTGGAAATCTGGATACCCTCAGTAATTTAACTGTTTCACTCCCTCCCTGTCCACATGTTCACATGTCCTCACATTCATAAGTCCACATGTTCTCACGTCCTCACATTCATAAGTCCACATGTTCACATGTCCTCACATCCACATGTCCACATGTTCTCACGTCCTCACATTCATAAGTCCACATGTCCACATGGTATATTGTGGTTCATCTGCATGTGTCTCTGTAGTCTCTCCATCAGCCTGTTTCTCTGTATGTCACCATTACGATACTCTCTGATGTTCAACTCTTTCCTAGGTTGTGGTTACCAGCTAATGTTATGCTGTTTGCCATGATTGTGTGTACTGTATGTATGTTTACCATGACTGTGTGTACTGTATGTATGTTTGCCATGTGTGTACTGTATGTATGTTTACCATGACTGTGTGTACTGTATGTATGTTTGCCATGTGTGTACTGTATGTATGTTTGCCATGTGTGTGCTGTATGTATGTTTACCATGCAGTGAGTATACCTATATTCTATCCTCTATCGCATGTAGAGGTCAGTGAATATGTCTATATTCTATCCTCTATCACCTGTAGAGGTCAGTGAGTATGTCTATGTTCTATCCTCTATCACCTGTAGAGGTCAGTGAGTATGCCTATATTCTGTCCTCTATCACCTGTAGAGGTCAGTGAGTATACCTATATTCTATCCTCTATCGCATGTAGAGGTCAGTGAGTATGCATATATTCTGTCCTCTATCACCTGTAGAGGTCAAGTCCCCATCATCTCATCAGGAGAATGGCAGCTCATCCACCAGCCTAAACACCAAACAATCTACAGAACGTAAGTTACTACAACATGTATGATATACTGTCCATGTTACTACATGTACATGTACATTTATGTTAATATACTGTCTATGTTACTATAATATGTACATGTACATATTATGTCTAGGTTAAATTCTAATTTTACATTGGCAAGTTGACAGCTGCTGCGGGGAATGCCGTTGCCATAGCAACAGTAAAGTATTTATTTCCTGTTTTAGAACATTTGGGTTCATCATGTACACAGAAGAATTGCCCTTCACCAAAACTGGAAGTGCCAAACCCAGTGGTAAGCTATTGTACAAATAAGATACTTACTAGGTAATGCGGTAGGGAGGGGCCCTCACCCCCACCCCCCCCACCCCCACCCCCAAGGTACTTACTGTGCAATCTATTAGAGCATGTCTAAGTCTACAGACTGTTTTTGAGGCCAAATGCTTATACTAATGTTTATGTACATGTATATTATTTATACTACAATGTATGTACATGTACATACACTATGTACTACATGTAAGTATTGTATATACATGTAGTATAGTATATAGTATAGTATAGTATAGTATAGTATAGTATAGTATAGTATAGTGTAGTATAGTATAGTATAGTATAGTATAGTATAGTATAGTATATATACTACAGCTTACATACATGTACATACACTATATTATACAAAGTATAGTATATATACATGTAATATACTAAGTATAGTATATTACATGTATATATACTATATATAATTATATGTACATGTACATGTACATGTACATGTACA
Organism: Bugulina stolonifera; assembly: GCA_935421135.1. Classification (NCBI taxonomy): domain Eukaryota; kingdom Metazoa; phylum Bryozoa; class Gymnolaemata; order Cheilostomatida; family Bugulidae; genus Bugulina; species Bugulina stolonifera. Next base: position 36,463,340 of record OW285187.1, read on the forward strand.
TGTACATACACTATATTATACTAAGTATAGTATATAGAATAGATGGATACCGGCAACATAATGATTATATTATTTAGATAAATTGATGTTAATTATTTTAACAATGTTGTCATGTTATATCATTAAATATTGTATATTAACTTGATTAAGGCAGTCACTCTATTAAGGCAGTTAGTATACTTAATGGTCATTATTGACTATACTAAACCATCCCATGTATGTGATATACTACTGTACATGTACATGTATGTGTATATACTACTGTACATGTACATGTACATGTATGTGTATATACTACTGTACATGTACATGTATGTGTATATACTACTGTACATGTACATGTATGTGTATATACTACTGTACATGTACATGTATGTGTATATACTACTGTACATGTACATGTATGTGTATATACTACTGTACATGTACATGTATGTGTATATACTACTGTACATGTACATGTATATGTATATACTACTGTACATGTATGTGTATATACTACTGTACATGTACATGTATGTGTATAATACTACTGTACATGTACATGTATGTGTATATACTACTGTACATGTACATGTATGTGTATATACTACTGTACATGTACATGTATGTGTATATACTACTGTACATGTACATGTATGTGTATAATACTACTGTACATGTACATGTATGTGTATATACTACTGTACATGTACATGTATGTGTATATACTACTGTACATGTACATGTATGTGTATATACTACTGTACATGTACATGTATATATTGTATATACATGTACATGTATGTAGTTAACTGTACCTGTATGTACCTGTATATAATACATGTACATGTATGTAGTTAACTGTACGTGTATATAATACATGTACATGTATATAAGTGATATGCAGTACACAGTTGATGTCCCTTGCCTATTGGGATTATACAATGTTATTATATAGTTACACTCCAACTCCATGATTTCTAGGAATTACAGTCAATAAAGAAGATACAAGTCAAAAGTTTTAGTGAAATAATCGAAGGGAAACGACGGCAGCGGAGGCTGCATGAATCTAAACCAGTAATAAATAGTCACTGTAAGCATAGCAATGTTAGTGTAAATACAGACAGTAAGAACGGGGTAGGCTCACAGGCTACAGGGAGGACACAGGCTACAGGAGTGGCACAGGCTACAGGAAGCACACAGGCTACAGAGGGTACACAGGCTACAGGGGAGACAGTCAGTAGTGAGAAAGTAGTTATACCTCCAAGGAAAATCAAGATTCACTCCAAGTCGTTTACATCTAGTAGAAACAGTAAACCTGTGAGATTGAAGAGACCAGCTCTTGTAAATAGTAATGGTTAGTACATACAATGTATATGTACACTGTATATGTATAACACTGTGTAGTATATATGTATAACACTGTGTAGTATTAGATATAACACTGTGTAGTATTATATATATAACACTGTGTAGTATATATATATAACACTGTGCAGTATATATATATAACACTGTGTAGTATATATACATGTATATAACACTGTGTAGTATATATATATAACACTGTGTAGTATATATATATAACACTGTGTAGTATTAGATATATAACACTGTATATGTATAACACTGTGTAGTATATATATATAACACTGTGCAGTATATATATATAACACTGTGTAGTATATATATATAACACTGTGTAGTATATATATATAACACTGTGTAGTATATATATATAACACTGTGTAGTATTAGATATATAACACTGTATATGTATAACACTGTGTAGTATATATGTATAACACTGTGTAGTATTAGATATAACACTGTGTAGTATTATATATATAACACTGTGTAGTATATATATATAACACTGTGCAGTATATATATATAACACTGTGTAGTATATATGTATAACACTGTGTAGTATATATATATAACACTGTGTAGTATATATATATAACACTGTGTAGTATTAGATATATAACACTGTATATGTATAACACTGTGTAGTATTAGATATAACACTGTGTAGTATTATATATATAACACTGTGTAGTATATATATATAACACTGTGCAGTATATATATATAACACTGTGTAGTATATATATATAACACTGTGCAGTATATATATATAACACTGTGTAGTATATATGTATAACACTGTGTAGTATATATATATAACACTGTGTAGTATATTTATATAACACTGTGTAGTATATATATATAACACTGTGTAGTATATATATATAACACTGTGTAGTATAGATATATAATACTGTGTAGTATATATATATAACACTGTGTAGTATTAGATATATAACACTGTGTAGTATATATATGTATAACACTGTGCAGTATATATGTATAACACTGTGTAGTATATATATATAACACTGTGTAGTATTAGATATATAACACTGTGTAGTATATATATGTATAACACTGTGCAGTATATATATATAACACTGTGTAGTATATATGTATAACACTGTGCAGTATATATATATAATACTGTGTAGTATATATTATATATAACACTGTGTAGTATAGAAACAAGGATCTCTACGTTCTTTATTGCTTGCATTGTCCTCTTATTTGGACACTATCACCTTAGTTCCTCTCTAAAGCTCACTCTGCTCTCTCTTCCAGGAGATTATCATGTTCTAGAAGAATGAATGAGGACATGCTAAGTCATACATCCAAATCCTATCATATTAATGTCTAACTCTTTCATCATAAACAGTAGGCACTAACTCTGCCATAGTTATTATCATAAATTAACATGCATATTGTCGTTGTTTTTTAATACTGCATAATTTCATATAATTACATACAATGTTAGAGAATTTTAATGAAGTCAAACCACTTCCACGATTTATTCAAATAGTCTCATAATATTTTGGTGTTAGCATTTAGTTGACACTAAGTATAGCGTGTATAGGAACGGATGGGAGGGGGGCTTTCCTTGACTCCTCCACCCGTTTGTCAACTACAGCCCCTAATAAGCTCCTTCTCGCTCTATTCTAGATGAAGAGCAGGCTAAAGTACCCAAACAACCTGTGCCACCTAGTTCACCACTAGTTATTCTTAGCGGAGATGACCTCGGTAACCTGGATGTTGTAAGTACTGCTAACAGTTCAGCTGAACCGGAGGTTGAGAGACTAGATTGTCTGTCAGAATCTCAGCCAGGACTAGAGGTAACTGGTAGACCAGAATCTCCTCAGTTCCGTCCACCTGCTGCCATGTGCACACACACAAGGTAGGGCTAGAAGCTGCATGTGCTCTATAGTCATAGTAATACAATTGAGCTCCATGATATCACTACTAAGGTGGAGAAAACATCACCCCTGTTCCTGAGTGGAACATACACCCCTGTTCCTGAGTGGAACATACACCCCTGTTCCTGAGTAGAACATACACCCCTGTTCCTGAGTAGAACATACACCTCTGTTCCTGAGTAGAACATACACCCCTGTTCCTGAGTAGAACATACACCCCTGTTCCTGAGTAGAACATACACCCCTGTTCTTGAGTAGAACATACACCCCTGTTCCTGAGTAGAACATACACCTCTGTTCTTGAGTAGAACATACACCCCTGTTCGACGTATGGTAATTTAGTTTCTATCCATCAGCAAATGTACTCATTGAAGAACTGCTGCTGTTCTACACAGCTCTCATTGGTAACTCTGCCGTTCCCTTCACTCACAACACCCTAGTAGTCCAGTATGATTACATTGTCTATCTTTTCTTCACTTTTTTGTTAAAATTTAGGAAATATATATGAACTGACCTTTCCCTTATTTCAATTTGAAAGTATGTAATGCCAGTCAAACACCCTAAAGGTGTACTGTTTCTGCTAATGGAAGCTCCTTGATACCTTCCACTGAGACCTCTTGACACTTTGAAGTTATCTGTCCTCTTTCCCCTGTCTCTGTATCACAGTATATATACATGTATATATATACATACAACTGCGTGTAATGTTTCAGGCTACCTACATGATGTACTGTAACTAAATGAATTATGCATATTACTATAATTTACTTTTAGTTCTGTAGATTTTTCTCATAATACTATAATAAGCCTACTTATTAGGTTGGAAGAGGATATAGAAAGAGAATTACTGGAATCAGCAGAACTGGCAGGAAACACAACTCCAGCAGACGATGTTGATGTTGACGAACTATTCAATGAAATGGAGCACCTGCTAGCATAAACAGAGTACCTGCTAACATAAATGGACTACCTGCTACCTTATATGCAATATTATTTATGTTAATGGCAAGTTATTATTTAAGTGACAGTAGAAATGATTTTATTAATTGGTTTTTGATAGACTTATTCAATGATTTGTTGGTTAATGTTAAAGCAGAGGAAGCTGAGTGAGACAATAATGGTTAATTTCATAATCTTAGTAATATCAATTTCCTCTTCCTCCTCTCTAATGAATCATGTTGTATAATTTCTACAAAATAATTATACCTTCAGCAGGTAATGCAGCAGGTAATACAACAGGTAATACTGCAGGTAATACTGCAGGTAATACAGCAGGTAATACAACAGCTAATACAACAGGTAATACAGCAGCTAATACAACAGGTAATACAGCAGCTAATACAACAAGTAATACTGCAGGTAATACAGCAGATAATACTGCGGGTATTACAACAGGTAATACAGCAGGTAATACTGCAGGTAATGCAGCAGGTAATACAACAGGTAATACAGCAGCTAATACAACAGGTAATACTGCAGGTATTACAACAGGTAATACTGCAGGAAATACAGCAGGTAATGCTGCAGGTAATACTGCAGGTAATATAACAGGTAATACTGCAGGTAATACAGCAGGTAATACTGCAGGTAATGCTGCAGGTAATGCTGCAGGTAATACTGCAGGTAATACTGCAGGTACTGCTGCAGGTAATACAGCAGTTTATCTTCCAAATATGCTGGGGAGCAGTTGTAATTCACAAGTTGAAATAAAGTATTATTATTCAGTACCCAATAACAACATAGACTGGTTCCATGTGCAATCTCTGTTCTAGCATACACATATAAGTATATTTAGATATCTATGTATGTTGTATATGTAGATATCTATGTATGTTAGGCCTATATGTAGATATCTATGTATGTCACATGTAGATATCTATGTGTGTCACATGTAGAAGTATATTATAGCTATTAAATCTGCGTGTATTACTTAGTAACTCTGGTAAATACTGCCATACTCTCTATGGCCATACAGGACTGTGCAGGGAGTGACCTGGTTGGCATAGACTACCCTCTACACAGACCCCTTCCCCTACAACATTTGTACAATAATGTGCAAGTCGGTATTTAGACACACCCATTTACATACATATCAATTGGAAGTCAATGTCATGTTGTGATGGTGTACATGTACCTAGCTAGTACAAAGTGGTACAGAGTCCTGCACCGTCTATACTACTATCTGTAGCTCAGGGATGGATACATACTGCCAGTTATACATGTATGTCCTCATCCATTAATATGCTTATTTAATTATCTCATTAAAATATTCCCTCATTTGATGATTCTCTCTCTGCTATTCCTCCACCGCCCTCCAGGAACATTGCTCCAGTTCTGTCTTTGGTTGCATATACACTACCAGCAGACATACCTCTCCAGTGCAGTATCATGTTTAGCATTCACTGCAATACCTCTGCAGTGCAGTATCATGTTTAGCATTCACTGCAATACCTCTGCAGTGCAGTATCATGTTTAGCATTCACTGCGATACCTCTGCAGTGCAGTATCATGTTTAGCATTCACTGCAATACTTCTGCAGTGCAGTATCATGTTTAGCATTCACTGCAATACCTCTGCCACATACAAGTGTAACATATTCTAATTTTATGCTGATCAGAAAGGCCCCCTTGTCAATTTATGGGTGGAAGTTTTATGACAAATACGTTTCATGTCAACTACAACCATGAGAAAATCTACAATTCAGATGAAATTAGGACAAATTAAAGGCTACATGAAGTCTCTGGTCATCTCTAGCAATAGATCATTCAACTTACACAACAGGAGTATCTCTAGCTGCCTAATAGTCAACAGTTGTTATCCAAACCACTACAATAAGTGTGCTGTACTCTGCACAACTGCAACTGGTTCTCCATTGTTCTCCATTAGAATGTCTTCCAGCAATGACATTAGACAGCAATAGTTGGCCAAGCAATTAGCCATTGTACTACAGTTAAATAGTATGTGATTTCAGAGAGTAGACAATTACCACAGATATAGTTCAGTGGGGCGTATTGTATACCACTTGCTTGTATAACAATAGTATATTTGTAGCCTCTACTGCCAGCACATACTTTATTATTATATTTAGAACAATCCACTATCATAGTTATGCAGATACACCCCTCCCCGGCCCTCCACCCCCAGGCATTGCCCATCTCCTAACCATTTGCAAAATATCCAGTTACCAATCGCTATTTATGAAACATTTGCACACCTGTTTTGGTATTTGTAGTTATGGATACTTTTGATAAAGCATACACCAGTGAGAATGGTCTATACACCAGTGAGAATGGTCTATACACCAGTGAGAATGGTCTATACACCAGTGAGAATGGTCTATACACCAGTTAGAATGGTCTATACACCAGTGAGAATGGTCTATACACCAGTGAGAATGGTCTATACACAGTTTACATGTTCCTCTGTAACCTACACTCTAATGTATTATTAGTGTAGTCTTTATTGTACCACATCTGCCTTTCACAATTCTACATGTACTTCTACATGTACTTCTACATGTACTTGTAGTGTACACAGTACACATCAATATACAGGAACATATATCTTATAGTTTACAATGATTAAAACAGAACACATTGCTGCACACATTGCAGCACTGACTTACCATGACGTAATGGACTTAGAGATATGGAATCTTGGATGATCTCAGTAAATCTGGGTTACTTCACAAGAGATCTGAGAAGTTGACCATTGTCTACTAGTTGACCATTGGCTAGTAATGGGAGATCTCCTTTGCTGTATCACGTATGGTGAATGTATGTATGGAAACTTGGCTAGTTTGTCCTCATGAGTCCCTAAGGCTATATTGGGCTGCATCTTTCATCTCTCCAACATGGAAATAACTCAACTCCTATATTTAGATACGGACAAAATTTGTTTACATTAAATCTACATGTTGAAACAGAGGAATTGGCATCAGCTTCTCAAGAAAATGTCTAACATTGCCTTTTCATCCTGAATAAATTTGGATGGACTTGTATAGATAAGCTGAACACCTGCTACAACTACAACTTAGTGTAGGTGTTTGTTGGACATGATCAAGCAGGCTCTAGCATTTGTTTTCACATTTTATTGGCAAAAGATGACTCCATCAGGAAGGGTACGACTAGCCTTAGGTCAAGGTTGCATACCGATATCTCGCTATCTCGCAACAGTCCGGTGTTGGTGATGGAATTGAATAGAAAAATATTGTTACAGTATTTATTACAGCAACAGTGACATTTACTCTTCAGTTTCAAGGCCTTACTCTGGTATAGTGTACAGAACATAGGCCATAATGTACAGAACATAGGCTATAGTGTGCAGAACATAGACCATAGTGTACAGAACATAGGCCATAGTGTACAGAACATAGGCCATAGTGTACAGAACATAGACTATAGTGTACAGAACATAGGCTATAGTGTACAGAACATAGACTATAGTGTACAGAACATAGGCTATAGTGTATAGAACATAGGCCATAGTGTACAGAACATAGGCTATAGTGTACAGAACATAGGCTATAGTGTACAGAACATAGGCCATAGTGTGCAGAACATAGGCTATAGTGTACAGAACATGGGCTATAGTGTGCAGAACATAGGCTATAGTGTACAGAACATAGACTATAGTGTACAGAACATAGGCTATAGTGTACAGAACAATATAGAGTTGGATAATCTTTGACTCACAGGCAAGATCTTCCTGCATCCCTTCCTCCTGGAACTACATAAAATAATGATATTCATACCAATAATAATAATAATAAATATAATAAGGATAAACTTATTGTATTGTGTTGCAATCTGAGGGAATAAGAGCTCTTTTTGCAGCCATTGTTTTATCATCACATATTTATAGCATGCAGACCTGCATCGTATAATCGTAATATTGTATACGTGTATATACTGTGCATGTAGGCTACATGATATGCATGCTACATGTAATGTATATGTATACGGTATGTGTGCTATATGTATACGGTATGTGTGCTATTTTTATATACAGTATAACACACTATACACATGGATTTGAAGCTTGTCTAAGGACTGAAGTGTTGTGTAGCTAGTTGTACACTGTATGTATTATTGTGTAGTTGTACACTGTGTGTATTGTTATGTAGCTGTACACTGTGTGTATTGTTGTGTAGTTGTACACTGTGTGTATTATTGTGTAGTTGTACACTGTGTGTATTGTTATGTAGCTGTACACTGTGTGTATTATTGTGTAGTTGTACACTGTGTGTATTGTTATGTAGCTGTACACTGTGTGTATTATTGTGTAGTTGTACACTGTGTGTATTGTTATGTAGCTGTACACTGTGTGTATTATTGTGTAGTTGTACACTGTGTGTATTGTTATGTAGTTGTACACTGTGTGTATTATTGTGTAGTTGTACACTGTGTGTATTGTTATGTAGCTGTACACTGTGTGTATTATTGTGTAGCTAGTTGTACACTGTATGTATTGCTGTGTAGCTGTACACTGTGTGTATTGTTATGTAGTTGTACACTGTGTGTATTGTTGTGTAGCTGTACACTGTGTGTATTGTTGTGTAGTTGTAGCTGAATCATCCTACCTTTTAAGAAAGAGAGTGACATGTTCACAGACTCCAAGCACCTGCTCCCAGCCATCTTTATCATGTTTCTAACCAATTATGAAGCAATACTGGAGATGGAAGATGGAGAATTTCAATTGGAAATATTGTAGGTCTACATAATTTAATTCACAGAAATATACTCAGTAGAATATATTAGTACGAACATGAACATGGTAGAGGGGCCTTTCCTGCCTACAGGAAAGGCGTATAACAAACAGAATTAATGCCCATTAACTAAGTGTAATCATAAAATAATAAAATATATATTGTGAGTGATGGAATGGTGTTGGTGACAGCTGTATTGGTAGGAATGATATTACCAACAGTTACGGAATGGTAGCTGCTATTGGCTATATTAATCTGACATAATAGATATGGTAATTAATAGAGGCTTCTCCCTTCCTCCAGTCTTGACTGTCTGCTCCTTATGTACTGATATAAATCTGTTAGTCATACTCTTCCGTATATCATACTCGTATTCAGTCAGCCTTCAAACTCCGCGTCCATCCATCATCATGTTTTATTAAAGCCACTACAACCTTCCTATTGTATTCATTGTTATCAAATATTCTACCCAATCAATTTCCACTAAAATCATTAATTCTGCCATGTGTGGTTGTTTGTTAATGATATACCAGTAACCATGGCAATTAACTTTCACAAGTCATTCTCTCCTATAATGGCTCCGGGTTTTGGTATGGCACCCATCCTGGCTTACTGCATTCAAATATCTGAGGCTAAAATATATTAGCTGTAAAACCCAGTATGTCCCTGGCCATATATAACAGAAGGAGCGTATCTCAAGTGCATTGTTATACGAACCTCGATAGAGTGAAGGAGTGATATAGATAGACGGTGCTTGAGACCTCTCTGTGGATATATTAGTATCATCATTATTATAATATATTAGTGTACAGTACTATCTCTATCTCCATAACAATAGCTTCAAGTATACACTTTTTAGAAAAGCTTGCTCTCCCTTCACAAGGTAAACATGTCGATACCTCATGACCCAGTACAAAGGAAACCTCCGGCTAAAAAACAAAAGTAAGTTGAAATATGATGAAATATTTTTTTAAAAATTTCCTCTTTACTTTCCATGTCAACTTGATCAACACTAACGCTTTTGTTAGGTGTGGAGTAAATTACCGTATTAAGTCACATATTGTGTAGCTAGAGAACGTTACCAGTTATACAATGCACATTATTACATGATGTCATTATAATAGAAACCTCTAAGTGGAGACAATATTAATGTTTGTCTTGTCGCAGGCTATAATGTGACACTTATAAGGCTTTGAGACCAGAATGTTTATATTTATAATTAAACTCATAATAATATATATTATTGCTTTAGATTCCACGAGACGTTAGCTAAAATATGTATAAACCACAAGTTCATGTTGTTTGTGCTGATTGTCTCGGTTGGTGATGCCTTGCTGGTAGCCACAGAGCTCACTGTCGATATTTTAGCTATCAAGATTCGTAAGTGTGTTTTACGTGTTACAGTGTTATATACGTATTACCGTGTTATATACGCATTGCAGTGTTGCATACGTGTTACAGTGTTATACGTGTTACAGTGTTATAAGTGTTACAGTATTATATAGTGTTACACTTCATGTGATTTACTTAATTACTTACTAATTAATAATAATTGTCTTGCTATTGGTTGGGCTCATAAACCTTATAAACAAAACGTAAAGTATGTCTGCGAGTTGTAAACCCCTCCCCCACCTCATTCTTACCTGTACTATGTCTGCGAGTTGTAAACCCCTCCCCCACCTCATTCTTACCTGTACTATGTCTGCGAGTTGTAAACCCCTCCCCCACCTCATTCTTACCTGTACTATGTCTGCGAGTTGTAAACCTCTCCCCCACCTCATTCTTACCTGTACTATGTCTGCGAGTTGTAAACCCCTCCCCCACCCCATTCTTACCTGTACTATGTCTGCGGACAGACTCTGACAGGCTCAACCTGTGTTGTTACAGAGAAGGCAGAGGTGTGTGACATGAAGGATATTCTCAAATATTTGAAACGGGAGCACACGGGAGAGCTGGACGCCCTATTCCACAACAACACTCTCAAGGAGATCCTCTACAAGCTGAAGACGAGAAACGACCACCACTACCACCACAAGAGGGACGTCTCAGCTGTCCTCGAGTCACACAATGTACATGAGCGTAGCAAGAGAGCAGCTCCTAGCGGGGGTAAAGGGGCGTATGAAGAGAACCCTATGTCATCAGTTCTGCTGTTTGAAGTAGCTCATGCCTGTAGATATGGAAGTATAGCCCTGCTCAGCTGTATGTTCCTCATAGTAAGTACAGATCTATCCACTCTTACTGGTTCCTGTGGTGCTGATGGAACATTCTAGAATCTATGGTGTTCAATTAGTATGCGTTGCCACTCAAGTGGCAATTTCATGCAATTTCTTGTCTGAACTACATTTGTCAGTGTCACATTGTATATTAGTGGGTAGCACTTGGCAGCACTGGCTAATATACCATGTACTTGGTGTCAACATGAGTAGAGTGCAACCATGGATATAATAAATACATTTATTTTTACAGAATATTTTCAGAGTTTACGCAATGAGAAAAGACTTCTTCCATTCCAAGCTTCAGGTAATCTTTCTTTTTATCAGTATAATATTCTATTACAGTGGTATATGTATTGACACCACATGATGTGCATAAAATTTAATATAGAATAATACGCTATTATTTATAATACAATAAGTAATAGAGTGTTGTGCATTCTCTTAGGTGTTGGACGCCATAGTTGTCATCATTTCACTCCTGTTGGACATTAGTTTCCTACCACAAGTTTGGACATTTACTGATGCCACCCTCACCGCTATTCCTATAATCATAGGGCTATCCTGGAGAGTGGTGAGAGTTATCAACAGTAAGTCTATAAAATTGTAGTATTTAGTTATGTTACATGTGACAATGTGTTATATTATATCATAATACGTTGACATTGACATTGCGTTATTCTGCTCTGTATTGTATAGCTTACGTCATTTCTAAACTGATGTAGTAATTATCCTGAGGCAGGAATTGATTGTTATGCATGTAAATGTACGTACATTGTATATAGGCCATTTGGTTCCACTTGTTGACAAATATTCTAATGATTTGTTTCAATATTCATTATTCAGTGGCATTGTCACACCCCTTTACCGCACACCACGTCGTACCACTTTGTGCATGCATTAATTAGTTATTATAATTATAATTTTTATTGTTTAGTAGTATATAGGTTCAGGGTCTATGCCACAGGTAAATGTTACAGTCTATTCTCAAGCTCAATGTTCTACCTGCATGTTTTAGACTCTCTCATTAACCTCCATGAGAAAGACAAGATCCTACTGGCTAGAGAGACTGCCCTGCTAAAGGAATCCGAGAAGAGGAATAGACACAAGAAGGTAAAATAAAGGCATCCAATAAATTATTCATAGGCAGTGAAATACAGTACTTGTTATTTACATAATACTCTAATAAGCAATCCACTCAACTATCAACTTGAGCCAAATATTTAAATTATTTCAAGCTGTGCATTAAATAAATGAATAATTACCAAACTGTATTGTCATCACGTCATTTCTAATAAACAAAGTGGAAGTGTTATATAATATTATGCTGCCACCTGCAATTGCACATGAAGAGATCATTGCATTTGCTCTAACTGTAGCATGAGATCTACAACCTTAGAGGTCTATGCAGAAAGCTTGGAGCTGAGGAGACAGACATCACAGCCTGTGCTAAACTAGGTGAGTCTCTACCTCACTGCTCTGCTGGGGTGTTGGTATACAGTCTATCAACATACCGTAGTATTATAATGTATCACTATCATCTATGTGCTGGTTTGAAGAGCTCAACAAAGATATCTCACTATTTACACTACAGTTAAAACCATCAAGAAAAAAAGGTTCAGCAAGGTCTCATTGGCCAGTGGAATCATGTCGGTAAACTCTCTCGCATTTCTCGGAACTCTGTCAAGAGAGAAACAACCTCATGAGCCCAACCTTGACCGGGTAGAGAGCTTCACCAAGACCGACGAGACCAAAGGAGGAGACGAAGGCTTTGACACGCTTCAGCGATCTGGTGATTATGTAAGACGAAACAGGAAAGGCTCCTCAACCAATAAGAAATGGGCGCGAGGAAACAGCAATAGAATGTAAGTATCTTACTGTTCGGCTGAGTTGAAAAGTAGAATATTTGGTAAAATAACCACATGGTTGGATGTAAACATAGATAGAAGGGCTGGTTATAGTGTTTCATCTAATCAGAGTATATATAACAGACTGACCTCTGTACCTACACATGAGATCTCAAGACTTGAAACAATTCCAAGAGTCACTTAAATGTAAATGATAATATTTTGGTGATAAGATTAAACAGCGATCATAAACTGATTGGTTTAAACAGCCCCGAGATTCTATTGCAATGTTCAGTATGTAATGTAAATATTTTCTTGAAGGTCAAATGTCTCGTCTATTGGTTCCATATCAATGGCCTCGAGCTTTGACCGTGACCTAGATGAAGAGGATATTGACAACACTTCATACGAGAGGGCCACCGAGACTAGCGACACTGACAACGATGACTCAGATGGAAGAGGCAGCAGTGGCAAGTCTGAGAAGGTAAACAGATAGAGCTTGCATTACTGTACTTCAAAATAAGTTATTCATAAAATGTCTCAAGAATATAAGATCATTCATTTCTTTGTTTGATAATTTAGTTTTATAATTTTACGAATTTCTCAAAGGCATGCTGCTCAAGTATTCTCCCACAATGCATTAAAAATAAGTGCCCTGGATTTGGATTATTAATTATGCAAGCTGATTATTGAATTAATGTTAATTTAATTATTTAAATATAATGTGGAAAGTGTTGTGAATCAGTTGCCAATATCTAAAGTAGACTGCTCATTGTTATTCAGATAATATGGGCGTGGACATTGCAGAGTTGTACTAATTCTATGTCCTCCTACATGTACATGTTATAATATCAACCCGAGTCCCTTCCTCTGCCTCCCTTCCTCCGACGCAACAACAGACCTGCAGATGATTATGACTCATCGGCAAAACATGTGCTTAGGCAACGACGGCCCTTAATCTCTCAAATTCTTCCTTGAAACTTTACATGCCTATATGGCTATACGTATAAGCCTATTTATACGCTTATATACGTATATATATGGTTATATACTTATATGGTTATATACTTATATGGTTATATACTTATATGGTCATATACTTATATAGTGTATATTGTTTCTTCTTTAGAGTCAAAGAAAGTTCTTCTAAGATTAAACTGGTCTTCAAACAATGATTCAAAAATAGCCTTTTTTCTAAAGTAAGGTTAGTTAGAAGATGTTGGGGGTGTATAATACCTACCGCTACAAAGGCTAGGCTGAGGCCCCCAGCTGCATGATGCTGGTGCTCTTACTCCGAGCTAGAATCTGATAAGGAGTTGTCTTCCTGTCCGGTATACATTGAGGAATTCCATTAATCGGAATGATTTACTTTGCTCTGTGTAAATGTTGTTTTACTTTTTTCATTATTTGTGCCAACTGGTTGCATTCCTATCTAAAGCATTTGACTACTAGTGCATTATAAGTTTTCTACTATCAACACTTTTGCCATTACTATATATATTTTTTGTACATAAGTTTTATATGTATATTATATTACCGTATCATCGTTTTACCGTATTTGTACGCCGCTATAAATGGGTATTCATTGCGTTCTAGCTGTACCGACAAAATGTTTCATTTGTGCAAAAAAATTTTCGCTCGATGTAAATATGAAAATATAACTTACTAACATTTTGACGTTTGTGGCATGCTCTGCTATAAAAACATTCACTAACCTTCAAATATCTTAAGAATAAAATATTGGATAAATCTGCTCGTTCTTACTTCACTAGCACTTGGTCCGCTGTTTAACAGGATATCAGTAATTACATGGTCTACAAAGTAGCCTGTAGATTAGATATTCTTATCCCCCATGTAACAGTTGTGTGCATATAATATGTGATATATTATGTGAATATGTATTTGTATTCAATGAGCACAGGCTACACAGTTGTCTGATACTGAGTCCATGAGGAAACTGAGACATTGTTAGCATTCCTTTAGAAGACTAACTGGTTTCCCATAATATTATAAACAATGATGTGTAACATGAATATTATACCACTCAGAACCATGTCTACATGATTATGTTGGAAGGGGGAGTGTATGTAGATGTAAGTACCAATCCTACTCTCACATTTCTTGAAAATATAGAGCAGAAAAGAGCTTGCTATATTTTGACCAGCTGTCCTATTTATTATATTTTATCAAAATGCAAACTTGACGCAAATAGGGTAGTATGTTGCTGGCCAGGCCTACTGTTATATAGTGGTACATCGTTGAAGAGATCATTGTAAATTGATATAACATTGAAACAACAATCCCATTACCTCTAAACTCATCTGCAGAGTTACTGAGCCAACAGGGGTTTACCAAAATTAGGTCGTGCTAAAATTCTTTCGAAAACGCTGTCTGTAAGATGAACGCATTCAACCGATAAGCAAAACGTTATTAGTAAACATTGTACAGCATTTAGAGGTCTCAGTGACCTGTATATGTTGAGTCAATCACTGGCTTTCGATGCTTCAAACTACTACAAATCATATTTTGTCAGCACTTACCTGCTCTATTTGATGTGAACTCATCCAGGCTTGGCAGTAAACACTGGAGTTGCCCGTTCAATAACTCGTACTAAACTCCAGCAGAAACAAGCACTTGCAGCCAACCTTTTGACCCCACAACAGATTCTTTTCTACAGACACTGCAAACTGCTTCAAAGAAACATATGTTGAAGTGAAGACTAACTTGGCATGGCTCTGTGGCGGTCATTCGAAGCAAAAACCTGTTGAAGTTATTCAAAATGCCCCATTCCATGCTTTACAGGGACAAACAATTAGTAGTAGTTCGAAGCATCAAAAGCCGGTGAATATCTCCAAATATGTGTGGTAGATACCCGGGCTTGTCTTAGAAACATATTTATTTTCTCTGAATTTGAAGAATAATTCTTTTTGACAACTCAATATTCAATATCCAAAGATGGGAATTCTACCACACATCGCAAGCAGTAGTAGCCAAGCCAACAACACATGCATAATTATTATGTTAATATTACGCACACTGACTGTTCTATATTTACTGTTCGCCACTGTTTGTATAGAAACTGTGTACGTGTGGCAGGAGACCTTCTCTTCCTTGTCTCTCTTCTACCTACAGAGTTGTGTCCAACACATGTTGTATGTCCTATAACAGTGGTAGGGTAGAACTGTTGTGTCAGCATTTATTACGGCTGAATCTATTCCCTACATTATCATCGTCATAACATGATATACAAGCGTGACATATGTTCTAATTATATACAGTTATATCATGTTATACATAAAATTACTGCATCATATAAAATATTATATTATGCATATCGAAGTTCAAAATACCTGACTTCAACATAATATATAATATTTACATAACTATTCAATATCTAGTATAAATATACATCCGTTTCCTTGAAGACCTGTGGCATACAACAGTATCGGCTCAACTTCATGTTGATCCAGATATTTTTGACAAATTATTGAAAATTGACACTCATCATGATTGACAATATTGCATAGTGTAATGAGTTGAAGGTACAGTAGATAGATGACCTCCAAATGAATTAAGCGTTTATACACCTAACAGACATTACACACCAGTGTCTAACAGACATTACACACCAGTGTCTAATGCACATTACACACTGGTGTGTAATGTGTAACGTGCATTACACACATATTATACACATGTGTTATATACTGGGGTTTGGGGTGATATATAAACAACTTGCAGCAGAAGTTAAGATCTAATCAGCCTGATACAGTGTGTCGTCTGCTCCTTGTGCTAAGAATGTCTGTGAGGTGTCCGTAATGCAACCATCTTGGTGCCCCACCTAGGCCTCATAGACCAGTTCTGAGTTAGCTGTATGCCATCACAACTTTTGTCCCTTGCTAAAACTGGTATGACCCCAATGATCCTCTGCCGACATCCTCTATAAAATGATATTCTTTTGGCGTCTAGCTGACTATTAGCCAATCAGCTTTCTAATCTCAGATCCGTTAATTTTAATTCAAAACTTATGTTTGTATTTAAAAATAAATCAAATATACAAGGTATACAATGAGATGGTTTCAGTTTACATCCTAAATAGGATTGTATGTTGGTGAGATATAGCTTCATGACATGCATAGCCCGGTAATTGTTTCCATAACTCATCACTTCATGTCAAATGTGTGTAGTGTTATTAGTGGATATAACATAGACCTACAATCCATACCTACATGTACGTGTATATGTGCAATATTTAAGTCAGGAAGTGAAATCATGTAATCATATTATTATAACAACATATTATATTGAGATAATACCCAGTTTTCTTCTGGTACGAGGATATACTATACAAAAGTCTACCACATTCTACTCCATATATGTATACATATGCAATGCACATATGCTTACACATATACATGTACATATACTTACACATACATGTAGCTGATACACATACATATAGCTGATACACGTACATGTAGCTGATACACGTACGTGTAGCTGATACACGTACATGTAGCTGATACACGTACATGTAGCTGATACACGTACATGTAGCTGATACACGTGCATATAGCTGATACACGTACATGTAGCTGATACACGTACATGTAGCTGATACACGTACATGTAGCTGATACACGTACATGTAGCTGATACACATACATGTAGCTGATACACGTACATGTAGCTGATACACGTGCATATAGCTGATACACGTACATGTAGCTGATACACGTACATGTAGCTGATACACGTACATGTAGCTGATACACGTACGTGTAGCTGATACACGTACGTGTAGCTGATACACATACATGTAGCTGATACACATACATGTAGCTGATACACATACATGTAGCTGATACACATACATGTAGCTGATACACGTACATGTAGCTGATACACATACATGTAGCTGATACACATACATGTAGCTGATACACGTACATGTAGCTGATACACGTACATGTAGCTGATACACATACATGTAGCTGATACACGTACATGTAGCTGATACACGTACATGTAGCTGATACACATACATGTAGCTGATACACGTGCATATATCCTAGCTGATACACGTACATGTAGCTGATACACGTACATGTAGCTGATACACGTACATGTAGCTGATACACGTACATGTAGCTGATACACGTACATGTAGCTGATACACATACATGTAGCTGATACACGTGCATATATCCTAGCTGATACACGTACATGTAGCTGATACACGTACATGTAGCTGATACACGTACATGTAGCTGATACACGTACATGTAGCTGATACACGTACATGTAGCTGATACACGTACGTGTAGCTGATACACGTACATGTAGCTGATACACGTACATGTAGCTGATACACGTACATGTAGCTGATACACGTGCATATAGCTGATACACGTACATGTAGCTGATACACGTACATGTAGCTGATACACGTACATGTAGCTGATACACGTACATATATCTTAGCTGATATTATTTATAGCTTTGTTAGGATTGAACTCAGTCCCACTTTTCGTTGTAGAGAGTGAGAAAAGGAAGGACTGAGCCAAGATGGTTTGAGAAAATATGATGAAATATTAAATTAGTCAACAATATTGTTTCCATTTAGTTGACAATAGCATCTATTTACTCATCATTGAATATATTAGTTTCAACTGGAGGAAATAACTTTACATAATCATTCCTTGTTTCACTAAATTTCAACATGTTCAGCTTTTATGAGAAATTTATCTTGAGAAGCAAAGAATGACGGCAAGCCAGAGGTATGACTTGACTGAAATAGCAGCAAACAGAAGCTTGTGACAGGAGAGCCATGCATCCAACCACAAACGAATATCTAAGGTCACATGAAATTGACTATATATATCTATTATTATTGTGAGACACATATTGTATGCAATATGCCACTTTGTCATGTGATGTATGAGTGTAAATACTGGAAATACTCGTAACACCGAATCTATAAATATTAACTTATATTCCAGCATTTGCACATGTTTTCAACTTTTAGACAATATAATACAAAAGTTCTAAATATAAATTTCTCAATATTACTTATTATTCGACAGAAAATGTATCTATCTGTCTGTGCAGGTTAGAGGTCAGTGTACAGAGCGTTTGAGTCCCTCAATGTATCACCCTTACTCACCAGGTATCCACCACCACCAGGTATCCACCACCACCACCAGGTATCCACCACCACCAGGTAACCACCACCAGGTAACCACCACTACCATGTATCCACCACCACCAGGTATCCACCACCACCACCAGGTATCCACCACCACCAGGTAACCACCATCACCAGGTAACCACCACCACCAGGTAACCACCACTACCAGGTAACCACCACCAGGTATCCACTACCAGGTAACCACCACCAGGTATCCACTACCAGGTAACCACCACCGCTGTAGGTCAGCACGCAATGAGTGGTACTTCTATGCCCCGATATGGCAGTCATAGATCAATGCTGAGTCAGATAGTCATACATGTTCTAGGAGTTGTCTTCTCACCAAATATTGATAGAATATAATAGTGATGGCCATAGCATTGGTGAGTGCCACACACCAATGCTATGGTCATGGAACCATGATGACTTCTTCTTCTTCTTGCTCTTTCGGCTTTTCCTGTTAAGGGTCGGCACCGCGGATGATTTTCCACCATTTCATTCTGTTATTAGCATCCTACTCTGTCACACCTACTGTTTTCATATCTTCTCTTACCCAGTAGTCAAAGTTGGGGGGGTCGTGGGGGCTGCAGTCTCCCACCATAAATTTCAGGGGGTCCGTCAGGCTAATAGACCCCACTACAGATTACTATCATAATAATAATACTAATTGGACCATATTTTACTTTAAGATCTTGGACCATATTTTAACGTGAAGTTCTTGGATTTTGCACCATTTCGGTGTCTGATTTTGATAAAGTTTTCAATTTCCGGGAGGGCGCTCAGGCGCCCCTCCAGGACCAGGGCTCTTAAGTTGCTCAGTCAAAAAATCCGAGCAAATGTACGATGTACTGCAGTGTGAGCAGTGTAGCAGTATTACTCTACTAGCATTTGGTCAGAGATATAATAAAGCTGTTGGTCACTTACATGCACATATCTATTGCTCTATGGAGTTAGCCTAACTAATTTCTCACAACCTAATAATCCCAGTACATACATGTAATTCAGTCCTTGCCCTTGGAAAGTAATGGAATTAGTAGCTTGAGATAAACTGAAGATTAATTTGGAGATTTGGAGCATTTTAATTCAAAATATAGCTAATATGAGAAAATCTCCCAAAATCCGAGAACTTGAGAGCCCTGGTCCCCGACCCTCCCTGCGCGGCCGTTTGGGCCCTTCACCTCTTCAAGTGACCATGTCTGCTACCCTAGAGACCCCCCACCTCTTTTCCTAGACTTTGACCACTGCTCTTACCACATCGAGAAATCTTCTTTTAGATCTTTCCTTTCTTCTTACTCTCCTCCCCAGAAGATTTCCATCTCTCCTTACCACATGCCCATAGGCTTACCATCTCAATCCGCTCTCCCTCTCTCTCTCTGACTTAGCTTCCCAATAGTACTACCCTTGCTGTGCCCCCAATGTACTCATTCCTAATCTTATCAAGTCTTATGACCCCCCCCCCCCCCCCCCCCCATGCAAACCTAAGCCTAAACCTGAGCTTTCGTAATTCCTTGGCTTGGGGAGGCAATTAACAAGTTATCATAGTTCCAGTAAACACTACTTTGAGTTATAAAATTATACTACATTCTAATGAATTGCTTGTACATCTACCTGCATGTACTGCAGGTCACTGATATCTAAATAGACCGTTGTGAGATAATACTGGTTAGTAACTTATGTTTCTACCTGCAGACCTCTCTCTACCAGAAGGATTAGGAGTCTACTGTTTGTACTAATGGCTGCAGATCAACTATTATATAGGTGTTAGATGGTATATAACCCCCTCACCACGTGTCCACACACATTACATGTATTATATAGGTGTTAGATGGTATATAACCCCCTCACCATGTGTCCACACACAATACATGTACTACATGTATATGAGCCATAGCTTAACTCTGTGATATCAGGATCTAACTGTATAATTACCTCAATCTGTATTGGCCAGCTTGGAGAGAGCATTCATTAGTTACACTTTATATATATAGCAATGAATAAATAGTCATTATAATCCCTAATACATGCGTAATCTGTCACCAGTGTGATTGGTGTTAATCATCTATAACAACATAATAACTGAGGAAATCAGCCTAATACACATTTCATAGGTGGTGCCACAGGCTATGTACTGAGGTATTTCATCACTTTGACAGTTGTATTGTAACAGTAAAACAATAGGCTATAATAAGGAGGTAAATGGATGGTGGAGCACACTTGAGAGCTGATAGGCTAAGAGCGATACACTGATTTATTGTCTGTACTTACAGATACACAGAGATAGAGGTTCACAAGTCAATATATCTACACAAGTCAATATATCTACACAAGGGACAGGACAAACAGACTGACAGATATTTGTTGATCTGTTACAAGCTCATGCATGAGAATGACAAGAATTATTCAACAGAATTCAATGGAGGCTGATAGAGAGAAGGCGGTGAATGGTGCTGGAAATACCAGGTAAGTTCTGTTCTATTTCTACATATTACATTTGTTACCGTGTTTGTATATATGCAGTGTAGTATAATATTGTGTACATTTATATCATATCAAATTGCGTATATTACTACTGTTATTAGGGTAGTGATATATTCCATCCTTATCCTTATCCTTTGTCCCCAGAAATATTTCGATTTTACAAAACTGAATGGCATATTTCCATAACCTGATTTTGCCGTAATTTTTATAAATAGACCTATTATAGAAATACTTCGTATATATTATCTCCAAACATTGGCTTTAGCAAGTCATCATTTATATTGCAATTACAATTTATTTTATAACTACTTGTGTCATTGTTTATCTGCAGGTAGTAAAACTATGCCTTATTTTATTTCACAATCTCTTCCGTTAAAATATATTTGCTATATACATACTGTATGTATATAGTAAATATACGTACTGTATGTATATAGTAAATATACGTACAGTATGTATATAGTAAATATACGTACTGTATGTATATAGTAAATATACGTACGGTATGTATATAGTAAATATACGTACGGTATGTATATAGTAAATATACGTACGGTATGTATATAGTAAATATACGTACAGTACGCATATAGTAAATATACGTACTGTATGTATATAGTAAATATACGTACAGTATGTATACAGTAAATATACGTACAGTATGTATATAGTAAATATACGTACTGTATGTATATAGTAAATATACGTACAGTATGTATATAGTAAATATACGTACTGTATGTATATAGTAAATATACGTACGGTATGTATATAGTAAATATACGTACGGTATGTATATAGTAAATATACGTACGGTATGTATATAGTAAATATACGTACAGTACGCATATAGTAAATATACGTACGGTATGTATATAGTAAATATACGTACGGTATGTATATAGTAAATATACGTACAGTACGCATATAGTAAATATACGTACTGTATGTATATAGTAAATATACGTACGGTATGCATATAGTAAATATACGTACAGTATGTATATAGTAAATATACGTACAGTATGTATATAGTAAATATACGTACTGTATGTATATAGTAAATATACGTACGGTATGTATATAGTAAATATACGTACGGTATGTATATAGTAAATATACGTACGGTATGTATATAGTAAATATACGTACGGTATGCATATAGTAAATATACGTACAGTATGTATATAGTAAATATACGTACAGTATGTATATAGTAAATATACGTACTGTATGTATATAGTAAATATACGTACGGTATGTATATAGTAAATATACGTACGGTATGTATATAGTAAATATACGTACGGTATGTATATAGTAAATATACGTACGGTATGTATATAGTAAATATACGTACGGTATGTATATAGTAAATATACGTACGGTATGCATATAGTAAATATACGTACAGTATGTATATAGTAAATATACGTACTGTATGTATATAGTAAATATACGTACGGTATGTATATAGTAAATATACGTACGGTATGTATATAGTAAATATACGTACGGTATGTATATAGTAAATATACGTACGGTATGTATATAGTAAATATACGTACGGTATGTATATAGTAAATATACGTACGGTATGTATATAGTAAATATACGTACGGTATGCATATAGTAAATATACGTACAGTATGTATATAGTAAATATGGATCATATAGTATTATTATTTACATTTACAGACACGGTTACGACTTGTCACGTATGTTCTCCTCTCAGAGGTTCCTGGTGGTGATGCTAATCATTGCTATATTCGATGTTCTTCTGGCTGCCACAGAACTGACTTCAGATATACTAGCTATAGAGTTGGGTAAGTGGATTAATTCATATTATGGAGGTGGGGTAATACCTTCCCTACCACACACATTATACTAGCCTGCCAATCTAAGACTATTGATATACAGTATATATAAATAGGAAATCCTTACTATTAGGTGCAATTCCCGTTTGGTTGAACCTCTTATATCTGGATTAATCAGCCTTTTAAACAACAACAATGGATAACATTACTCTACCTATCTGTTACGGGTGGGGGGGGACACTCAGTATCATAGAGGAAGTTATGAACACAGGCTTGCGGGGCATATAAAGCCATGACACCTCTTAGACGTACATATACTCTGATACTATACACCTAATAGACGTACATATACTCTGATACTATACACCTAATAGACGTACATATACTCTGATACTATACACCTAATAGACGTACATATACTCTGATACTATACACCTAATAGACGTACATATACTCTGATACTATACACCTAATAGACGTACATATACTCTGATACTATACACCTAATAGACGTACATATACTCTGATACTATACACCTAATAGACGTACATATACTCTGATACTATACACCTAATAGACGTACATATACTCTGATACTATACACCTAATAGACGTACATATACTCTGATACTATACACCTAATAGACGTACATATACTCTGATACTATACACCTAATAGACGTACATATACTCTGATACTATACACCTAATAGACGTACATATGCTCTGATACTATACACCTAATAGACACGTATAATGACTTTGATCTCTAGCTCAGTGAATACTGGCAGCAGGCTATGACAGTAACAATGAGACATGAGAGTGTGGGCAGAGAGTTTAATGAAATCACAGGCTTAATGTAAATAAAGGATCTTAGGCATACTCAGCCCAGCTATTTGTTGCATATGGTAATTTCTTGTCCCAGAATGAGTGTAACAACCTCAAACTATTTTATAATCAACCCAAATTAAGGAAATCAATTAAAATTAATAGATGAGATTATAATAATTTTCTAATTCACTGTTTTTGTTGAGGAAACGGCTTTGCTTAAGTTTATAGAAGTTGGAATGAAATGTTCTATTTCAGTCTTTCACACGGAAATACATCTATAAGTGCTGCATGCCAGAGGCTGTGACTATCAAGTTGATACAAATTTTGACAAGTTAGAATTTACATGGATTTGGGTCGCATGTCACTAAGCTCTGGATATCTGAGAGAATCACAAGTATTTACCTGATGCTTGTAGTCTATCTTGGCAAGCAATTAGAGAGTTTTTCAAAGTTGGCTATGCAATAATAATATTTTAAGTGGTCAGCCCATACAAAATAAATGGCTGACTGGCAATTATACAGGCTACATTATAGAGAATGTAATAACTACATACAATATGTCTTTGTTAATAGAGAGAAGGGAGTTGATGCTGTATAAGAAGGGTGCACTGGGCTACACATTCCAATGTTGTTATCCTTCCCTCCCTGGTTCAGAGAAAATATAATTACCTCTTAATAGACATTCTGTTTCATCTATTATGACATTGGGAAGAGAGAAATAATAATATACTAAGTCAAGTACCTTCCTAATAACATCTCAAGCTATAAAATCATTTTGACTATAGGATCCCAGGCTGTTGTAACTTAATATGTATGTATGAATAAACGGTGCTGCCATTGTGTTTGCTGATGATTGTAGTGGAGATTGTAGCTTCTGTTAATCTTTTACAGAAAGGGAAAGAGTGTGCGATACAGATGTAGTGCTGAGCTACTTCACCAGCGAGCACGGAGGTCACCTGGACACGTACTTTGCCAGTCACAGTGTAGACGAGATCCTAGAAGACTTGGAAGATGATCTGGAAGGAATAAGGAGAACAAAGAGGGAGGTAAGAGACGTGATGGAAGTGAGTAAGCGTCCGACAACGACAGAGAGACTGACGACACTACCTCAGCGCTCTCCAGGTAGTACATCAGATCTGCCAACGATGATGACATCCAGTGCCCCAAGAGAGATGCACACTACCCTATTGAATGTGTCACACGTCTTTGGTTACACCAGCACTGCTATCATTACTCTCATCTTCATTATAGTAAGTCAGCCTACTTTACACATACATTTATGTACATCTACTTACCTCTAGTGTATATATATACATACTACATCTACCTACCTCTAGTGTATATATATACACATACTACATGTACTTACCTCTAGTGTATATATACACATACTACATGATATATAATACATGCAATGCTATAACCTAGAATATTATGTATTACACTGAATAGTTGAGCTTGCTACATACATGTACATAATATATATATTATATTATTATATTATCTGTCTCCATATACAAACTATTTTATGGTCTATTAATACGTAGCTACATTGTATGTCTGGTTTCTCCTCCTCCTCTCCACATTTCACTGAATATAATATTCTATTATTATTATATACTTGTATATATTATACACAATGTATGCATGTGCTCCTCATACTGTATATAGACAGATAGACTGATATAGACAGGCATGTCTGGTATTCTTTAAACATAATTATAATACTAGAAATTGTAAATTTAATTTTGTAGTCTGTGATCAAAGTTGCAGCACAGGGGAGGGATTTCTTCCGCTCCAAACTACAGGTACGTAGTAACCCCAGCTAAACTAGTTGATATCACAAATGCTGACTCCTCCCCAGTAGGTATTCCAGCACACATTTACCTTGACCCGGAGACATGATATACATGTAGCTACCATACTATGCTTTTATTCTCTCGCCAACCAGAGAAACTTAAAATTTCCTTCTAATAAACTTGCTGTTCCTGCTTATATAATATCCAGAGATAGCATGTGTTCTTTAGATATACTCAGCCATAGCATGTGTTCTTTAGATATACTCAGCCATAGCATGTGTTCTATAGATATACTCAGCCATAGCATGTGTTCTATAGATATACTCAGCCATAGCATGTGTTCTATAGATGTACTCAGCCATAGCATGTGTTCTATAGATATACTCAGTCATAGCATGTGTTCTATAGATATACTCAGCCATAGCATGTGTTCTATAGATATACTCAGTCATAGCATGTGTTCTATAGATATACTCAGCCATAGCATGTGTTCTATAGACATACTTTGCTCTCAATAAATTCTACTAATCCCAACCTAAGCCTACAGCCGGATTTTGTCATATTTTGTATCTCACTGTTTCTCTTTTAATATTATTGCATTGTGTCGGTGGTATAAAGAATTATAGACGATTAAATGTATTATTGTTATAAATATCTACTTGACACAGGTACTAGACGCTCTAGTCATATGCATATGTCTACCAATAGACATCTGTTTCCTCCCAATTGTATGGAAGATGAGGTATAGAACGGCAGTCGCCACAGCAATACCTATTCTCTTTGACGTGCTCAGCCGCTCTCTGAGAGTAGTCATTAGTAAGTATGATACTATATCTGTACGCACCTCCTAGCGTTGCTAGGGCAGTGTATAACTATGACACTGTATCTGTACACACCTTCTAGCGTTGCTAGGGCAGTGTATAACTATGATATTGTATCTGTACACACCTCCTAGCGTTGCTAGGGCAGTGTATAACTATGATATTGTATCTGTACACACCTTCTAGCGTTGCTAGGGCAGTGTATAACTATGATATTGTATCTGTACACACCTTCTAGCGTTGCTAGGGCAGTGTATAACTATGATATTGTATCTGTACACACCTTCTAGCGTTGCTAGGGCAGTGTACGAGTATAACTATATTTTGTCTCACAGAATTTGAATGACTTGCGGTTTTCCCTCATTTCCAAGATCATTCTGTGGGCAGAGAGTTACTAGATTGAGATCAGCATGCTCGATCAAAGTACTAAACCTAAACTAATATGTTGGTAACTGCTGGAGATATACAATGGGCACTATTGTGTTTGTAGATAGCCTGATGAATTTGCATGCACAAGATAAGTTGGTGCTGGGCAAGCAAGCTGACAGACTAAAGAGCTCCGAGAAAAAGTACAGACATTTCAAGGTAGGTGACTGACCGCTAGTCACTACTGTTACCGTAATTTATATTTTATATTACAATAAGTATCAATGTTGTGAAATTTACATGTACATGTATATTATTGTTTTACATGCTGCTACTATTATACTTGTGTTATACTGCAGCTGTAATATAATTTATTTAGAGGCACGTGAGAAGACTGAGAGAGTTAGCTAAAGACAGTGGGGCGGCATATGAGCAAATACACGCCTGCTCTAAGATAGGTGAGATACATCTATATATACATGACTTGTCTACTGTTGCATCTACATGACTTGTCTACTGTTACATCTACATGACTTGTCTACTGTTACATCTACATGACTTGTCTACCATTACATCTACATGACTTGTCTACTGTTGCATCTACATGACTTGTTTACTGTTACACCTACATGACTGTGTTTTAGTAAAGTCGAAGCGCAGGAAAATGAAGAAGACTGATCTAACCACAGGCATCATGTCTGTGAACCGACTTTTGTTCCTTGGAGCTCCACAGATCTTCCCTCAGCCTAACCAATACATTCTGGATGAGAGCTATTGCATAGAGCCGCCCAACACACAGGAGGATGGTGTTAACACCCTCACTCCATCTATTACTGTTAGATCACAGGCTATGACAAAGAGTAAAGATGAAGTCAAGACAAACAGATCCATCTAGTAAGTACACTACTACCTAGTAACATCCATCTCGTAAGTACACTACTACCTAGTAACATACATCTAGTAAGTACACTACTACCTAGTAACATCCATCTCGTAAGTACACTACTACCTAGTAACATACATCTAGTAAGTACACTACTACCTAGTAACATACACGTGTGTTTACTATGCTCTCCGACTCTGTGGAGAGAATGTTATTCACATACATAGCAACTCTTTGGTTCCCATTCCAAGGTTAATGTGACACTGTCATCATAGTCCTGGACAAGCAGTAATACAGAGTGGGTGGGTAGTGAGAGGCGTCCTCACCCCCTCCCCTTCCTGCAGCAACATATACATGTGTTTTATTCTAAAATCTAAATCATTAGCACCTCAGCTGCAGGAATTAGCACTGTTTGTCATACATGACTTATTATGAATGTGTTTTAAACTGCCTACCTGCATGTCCATGTCCTGTTTACATTATTATTATTTACATTTTATGGTAATTGTTTACTCATCCTTTGGCTAGCAAGATCTTACCATCTGCAGTTGCTTGCCATGTCACCAGATGTCTTTAATTGTTGTTATATTTACTGGCTCCAGCTTGCCACACAAACTAGCAAAGAAACAATGTATTTGTTACCCAACTGATAGAACAAGTGTTGTAATCTAACCCTTGATTAGAGGGAGACTGAGTAAGGCATTTTATTTTAGTTCTGGCAATTTGGTGCTCTGACTAAATGACCAATGTAAATGCTAGTTTAGGGATAGGTGTTACATACTATGAACAGTTGAGATACAGTTTGTCAATGGGACGACGGTTGAATGGGCTAGAATCTGGAGAGATCTGGGGGTGGGGGAGAGGATGGAGAATTGTCATTGCCTCAATAACTCCTGGCTACAGTTTACATGAACCTGCTAGCTTCTTTCGAGTGTGATATGATTCTTGTGCTATCTGCTGTGAGAGTATAAGCGTAATACATGGTAGAATGGTTTACACACAGTACCACCATGTGATGGCACATGCCACCCGACTCTGGGCGGGAACTGCCCTTACCCTGACCTCAATATATGCCTCTCTTCAGTCACATAGACAAGTAGAGAGACATTGCTGGACAGGGGCAGGCACCTTCAGACCCTCTCTCCCAAGAACTATACTACTAGTAATGATATTCATGATTTCTGGTACAACCTGATACACTAAGTTCCTATACTCATCCTAATTGGGTACATTCAAATAACATGTTTGTGTACATGTATGTAGTACATGTATGTAGTACATGTATGTAGTACATGTATGTAGTACATGTATGTAGTACATGTATCTAGTACATGTATGTAGTACATGTATGTAGTACATGTATGTAGTACATGTATGTAGTACATGTACACATACATGTACTACATACATGTACTACATACATGTATGTAGTACATACATGTATGTAGTACATACATGTATGTAGTACATGTATGTAGTACATGTATGTAGTACATGTATCTAGTACATGTATGTAGTACATGTATGTAGTATTTGCTATGTTTGCTTGCAGTTCCAGTATCAGCTCACTGTCTACTTCACTTGAAAGCTATGAAAGTGACGATGGTCTAGATGACGCGATGTACGACGACGATGAGCATGTTATGATGGAGTCTGATATGTCAGAGACTGACGACGATGACCTAGATAGTCTGAATAATAGAAAGAACAACACTTTGATCAGCCAGCAGGTAAGGAATAGTGTGGTATATATTGCAATATAATATTGTAATACAATATTGCAACATAATATTGTAATATAATATTGTACGCAGTATAATATTGTAATATAATATTGTAATACAATATTGCAGTATAATATTGTAATATAATATTGTAGTATAATACTGTAATATAATATTGTAATATAATACTGTAATAAGGGGAAGACAATGTACTGGGAGAATATAAACTCATATGATAACTATAACATGGCGTGATGTAATACAATGAAACAAACTAAATTGTATATGAAAATGTTTATATACGCAATTATTTTAATTCATCACTAATTTACTATACATACTAAATAATAACTTCAGAATTTACAAACAACAGATGAATACTGAGTGAGTGCTGCATTCACTATTCGTTTGATGCTATTTCATCTACATAAACATGTACATGTATATGTATATGTATATGTATATGTATATGTATATGTATATGTATATGTATATGTATATGTATATGTATATGTATATGTATATGTATATGTATATGTATATGTATATGTATATGTATATGTATATGTATATGTATATGTATATGTATATGTATATGTATATGTATATGTATATGTATATGTATATGTATATGTATATGTATATGTATATGTATATGTATATGTATATGTACATGTATATGTATATGTATATGTACGAGTATATGTGTATGTGTATGTGTATGTGTATGTGTATGTGTATGTGTATGTATATGTACATGTATATCAGTTATCACCACAATACTACCCAAACATGAACACACAAATATCATACTGATAACAGCACACAGCTCGTCCACCCCTCCTCTGCTTGCCCACCCCTCCTCTGCTCGCCCACCCCTCCTCTGCTCATCCACCCCTCCTCTGCTCGTCCACCTCTCCTCTGCCCGTCCACCTCTCTTCTGCTCGTCCACCCCTCCTCTTCTCCGATCGTCCACCCCTCCTCTGTTATGTACCTCATGTTTATACAAACTATGCCAGTAATCAGATCAGAGATGGAGAGAGTTGATTTACCCGTGCATCTAATTACTATTCTATGCATATGAAATTCAAATAGAAATCAAATCATTAGATTATAATAATATGATTATTTGAATTTGGTCTCGTGGCCAGTGCAGTTATTATTCAACTCTCCTGCATTAGCTGTCAGGGTAATAGATGACTTGTACAAACTGCACTGGGCACGAGTGAAGTTCACTAAACCACAGCTAAACAAATGGCTAATTACTAAACATTGATTTAATTGTTTTACTATTTTACATTTTCACTGGAATATGACTTCATGTGGCCACTGAATTCCAAAGAAGTGTGGGGGAAATTGGGCGTATGCTGTCTCCATGTCTAGCTATGCATAATGTCTGTGTGCAGAGAGACTATATAATACTTCTGGTGCATAAACATATTGTCACTAGGACTCTCTTCCAACTCATTATTTTCAGTTGGTACATTATTTAAACCAAAACAATATTGTTTTCATTAAATTTTGGTTTTGGTGTTTTGGCTCCAAGTGTGTCTGTGGAGAGGGAGGAGTCCAATGTTTGGGAAACTAATGGACCCTCCCTTCCTGGAGGGAACCACATGTACAGACCACTACCTGGACGAATCTTACTGTAATAATTCTGGTGCTATTGTCTATTACAGAGCGTCATCACTTATATGTAGAAAGTATAGCCCTACTTCAATGTGAGACTGTATTAGAGTACGAGATGTTCAGCATATCACCCCAGACAATCATCTACAGACTTTCAATTCTTCTCAGAATCCCAGCTAAGCTAGACATCCATAATTACTTCATTATACAATACAATTAGGATAGTAGACATAAAATAAAAGAATAACCTACAAGTAATATAAATAGATTTATACATGATATGTATAATTTTACATGCTTTGATTACTAAAATATTTACTAGCCTTGCATAGGGCAGTTCTGGTCCTGTCAAAAAATAAATATTGCCCTTATTGGTCGCAGCCTAGGTTTACGGATTTTATTTAGAAAAAGTTTATTGCAGCAATTTTAATGCTGAGTTTGCAAAGCTTACAGTGCAAATGAAGACGACGTGTTACATATCAGTAACTACTGTTATTCTTATTAATTTGTATAATACACTGCATTCTGTTACACATACCTACACATGTAATAAACGGCAATTTTCTGCTATGCATATAAGCCTATGCTTATACGACTTTACAACTGTAAAATTATTTCTTATTGTGAAATTATATTCTTATTATTATTACACTAATCTAGCAACTTATACAAATAATTTTACAACGGTTGTAATAAATATTTATTCATGTTTTTTATATACATGTAAATTGAACAAGTCAAGAAGTTTGTCAGATATAGATAAAATAAAGCAACTTCTGAACTCCCTCCTGTAACATATATATGACTTGTATAAATACAAAGTCTTAATTAGATTTATGTTAATTAACAATTGGAAGAGAGGAGACAGAGAAGTATAATTACTGTATACATAAATATACAATGAATGTATGCTATGTGTCCTCCCTCTGTATTGTATGGTTACCATCATATCATCTAGTTTATTATATTATCATACCAAAGAGTCTGTTATATATATTATGTCTGCATACAAAGGTACCTGTTACTAATCCTGTATATGGGAGTATCAGCTAGCCATAACTGCATATGGAAGCACCTGTTTACCATGTCTACATAGGAAAGTACCTGTTTGCCATGTCTATATTATGTGAAAGTACCTGCATATTTTCTGAAAGGGTAGTTTCGTCTAATCCAATTCTGATGAGAGCTTGGAACTAATATAATATACAATAATATAATATACAGTAATATAATATACAGTAATATAATATACAATAATATAATATAATATACAGTAATATGATATACAGTAATATAATATACAATAATATAATATAATAATGAAAGTATTGAGAATATTCATTGAAAGGTGTTATCATACATACATACACTGTAAATGTATATACATGTATATGCATGTACAGTATATGTACATACATGTACTGTACATGTATGTACATATACTGTACAATGTATATACATGTACTGTACATGTATATACATGTACAGTACATGTATATACATGTACAGTATATATGTATATACATATATACTGTACATGTATATACATGTACTGTACATGTATATACATTTACTGTACATGTATATACATATATACTGTATATGTATATACATGTACAGTACATGTATATACATGCACAGTACATGTATATACATGTACAGTATATATGTATATACATATATACTGTACATGTATATACATATATACTGTATATGTATATACATGTACAGTAAACTTATGTGAGCTCTAAAGTGCTCAATAAAAGAGGAGATTATAAAATATGCTTATGGATAAAACAAACTTACCAATTTCACTTCCCACTATTAATCCCAGGTAAGAAAGCAATGATCTACCTACCTACCTGTAAACCTAAAGAGATCTGCATATTTTCTAATTTGTGGTGGCGAAGGCACTTCACCAATGGTAAAGTAACTGAAGTAGCACAGGAGCATTATAAGATTGGATGCCCTTCCTAACACCACCAATGACCTTTACTGGAATTGAACCTGGGACTCCCAGATGAAAGTCCAGAGCCCAAACCACTTGGCGATGGCTGTAAACAATAACCATATCTTTTATCCATAAACACACTATATTATACATGAACATGTACTGCATATACATGTATATCAGTGTTCAAAGTGTGGTTGTACAGGAGTATAAGGTGTGCACCCACATCAATTTTAGTGGTTATACTGTCAGCAAGCGTGTACCCCCATTTTAATAGATAGTTTTCCCATATACAGTCACTGTGGACCTGATGGTGATAGTAGTTGAGTGCTTGACTATGGTCTTGGGTTAGAATCCCACGAGAGCATAATTTTTTTTCATTTTAGTAATTCACTAATTTCTTAGCTACTATAAAATTAGGTGGATAGCTATACAGTACTGATCTGTAAAATTGCATGCACCGTGTACCCACCTCATTTGTTCCACTTTGAACACTGATATACATACATGTATTATACATAAGTGTATATAAGCTGATATACATGTATTATACATAAGTGTATATAAGCTGATATACATGTATTATACATACGTATAATATGTACATGTATATAAGCTGAGACTGAAATCTACAAAGATTGGGGTGGCCGGCTGTGAGATTTAAAGAATATGGAACTGAAACCAAATACTAATACCCTGTTAGGAAACTCAGTAATATTTGCTATAAAATTCAATATTGCACTTTATTTTAAACATTCAATCTTACACTCCTTACCCAAACATTCTATTTCAGACGAACATTTTTAAAAACTGTATTGTTGAAGTTTCTAACAGGGCTACTTGACCTGAGTATACTTAGCAATCATGTCTACCTGATGAATGTAAACATACACATACATTAAACTGACCACTGGTTTATTCTACTGCACACTGTGCAGTAATATAGTTGTGACACACACAACCAACGCTTCACTATAAAACATTTACAATCTATGTAAAATTACCATGTGAGGTACACTGTATGCACATAGTTATGTGTATATTATTATTGTTTATTTATTTATATATACATTAATTAGAATGTCTGGTACTACTCAGTATACAATATAATTAACAAGAGGGTGTTTCCACTAATCTATCATATTATTATACTTCTCTTCTCTTCATCAATCAATTTAGTAATTTCTTAAATATAATCTGTGAATAATAATACATAATAATATAGATAAGAATATTGAATTTCAGCATTACTTAGCTATACTCATAGTAGGGACAGGTGCATTACCCACCCTCAAAATATCATTCACACTAGAAGACTTAATACAATGATTGCAATATACTCTAAAAGCAGGCACTGTTTGCCTAGTATTTCGTTTGTCGATACAATTTAAACCTGAATAAACATGCATCTATATTTCAAAATTAATATATTTTCCATGCACCAGTTGGGTATGAGCAGACTAGACCCAAAGGTAAGCTGTCATATAATATTTGGCTTTGTATGGATAGGCCTACATGATACCTGTGGACAGTGTAGACAGTGCAGGACTACATTGTATTGTGCTGTATGCCGTGCTGTATGTACACCAATATAATAGCAAACGTTAGTTGTAATAATAAATTAATGTATTAAAGAGAAGAGGTTTTTCATATAAAAGTAATTGAATTGCATATAAAATCTTTGGCACCAGAAATTTAACTTATAGAAAGTATAACACTTATATACTTATATTAAATACAGTTAGATAATTGCAACAGTAACCCACAGTACAGGCATAATGTATTTATACATTTGATTCAAGAAGGAAGAGCAATAAATAGTAATTATTATTATGATGCATGAACAAGTTTATATAATATTAATGTAAAACATAGTAGATACTGGAGTAGATACACGTACAATAGTATATATTGGAGTAAATACACGTACAATACTAGATATTGGAGTAAATACACGTACAATAGAGTGAAAGTGCTTCCTGCAGTAATCAGTATTTATTACATAATTTCTATGAAATATAATATTACAAGGAGAAGGTGATAAGGAAGCTGTGTGACTAGGGATACACATCACCAGCTCTACAAGCTGCTGCTGTCTGACGTCGTGGCAACCATAGCCTCAGTTACAGCCGCAGTAAAGGTGCACATCTGGGGAGGATGCTGACTACACCCTCTACTTGGCTCTAGCTATATTGATATCTGACAGCCTCCTCATGAGAGAACAGATTAAAGAGGCCTAAAACAGTTGAATATTGAAACAGTTCTAGACTGAGAGTATTATAATACACATTACTGAGTTGTCCTCCCTATTACATTCATAGCCTGGATTCCTTAGCTCATTCCTATAAGTAGGGAGCCGTGGGATAAGGCAACCTATTTATGAACACAATACTGCAGAAGATAATGAGTTAATAGGCAGACCAGCCCAGATTGGACAGGGTCAGTCAGTGGTGTATAGCCAGATTGGACAGGGTCAGTCAGTGGTGTATTTAGCTATATTGAACACAAGAATGTTCAATACCTAATTTGAAGATTGGAAAGTTGAAAGCTAAGAGTTTGAAAGTGTTTTGGATTCAATTATTTATACAGGCTATTACCTTCTGTCCATTAGTGTATCCATTAGTGTAACTGGGGTTTCCCCATAACAATTATTTATACAGGCTATTACCTTCTGTCCATTAGTGTATCCATTAGTGTAACTGGGGTTTCCCCATAACAATTAACGTGTTGAACAACTTTTAAAATTTTTAGACAATTGATAATTGGAAATTGAATATTGATGCTGATATTGATGAATAATGTGATAAAGAAGATCAAATAAAATAATTAATGTTGTTTAGTTACTTCATTTATACAAAATGTTTGAGGGATGAGCTTGGTTGACTTTTTAAATTATCTACAAGTTTACACTTTTAGCACTCGAATATTTCCTCTAACTGAAAGAACAAAAGGATTTCTGCTGTGTGGGTAAATGTTAGACACAACTGTGTGTAGTGTAGTGGCCGACATTGGACAGGAATTTCATCACTGACTTCCTCATCATTGTAATTTAAATACAAATTTCAGAGTGTGAATGGCTTGCGTAATACTGTGCGTCTCAGAACAATTACATGTACATAACACAGATTGATGCTATTACACAGTTATATATGACACAGATTGATGCTATTACACAGTTATATATGACACAGATTGATGCTATTATAGGGTTATATATGACACAGATTGATGCTATTACACAGTTATATATGACACAGATTGATGCTATTACACAGTTATATATGACACAGATTAATGCTATTATAGGGGGAAATGGTGGACACTGCATGAGAAGTTACTGTTAGAGTTGTGTCAGGTACGGACAGGAAGTGACAACATGGTAGCCATAACTGAAATATCTGACATTACTATAATGCTGGAAATATATAAAGACCTATGTAGTGTAATTACTACTGCATACTGCTAACACCAGCACTACGGATGTGGAATGTAAAGAAGAGCATGCCAATAGAGAGAAGGAAACGCTAGTCATATGCATTTAATTATGATATAAATACACCAAATAGTAAACATTGTGTGTAGAGGTCATGGAATATTATATATTATAATACAGCAATGTACGAAGTAATTGATGTCACATTTGTGTAGATACTATCTCTGGTATACTTCCCCCTCAGCTTAATATAAATTTTAATTATTGATGAGAAGGAAATAGCCATCATAATAGTATACATTACATTATATTATACTATTGTATTATACTATCATAGTAGAGTATACATTATATTATACTATCGTATTATACTATCATATTATACTATCATATTGCACTATCATAGAATTACAGATGTTAATGTGGTCACTGCACAATACCGTACAGGTAACTTTGCTTGCCTGAAGATTCATCCGTTCTATTTGACTGCGGTATACAAACATGCACTATCTACATGTGTACTATCTCCATGTGTACTATCTACATGTGTACTATCTACATGTGTACTATCTACATGTGTACTATCTACATGTGTACTATCTACATGTGTACTATCTACATGTGTACTATCTACATGTGCACTATCTACATGTGCACTATCTACATGTGCACTATCTACATGTGTACTATCTACATGTGTACTATCTACATGTGTACTATCTACATGTGTACTATCTACATGTGTACTATCTACATGTGTACTATCTACATGTGTACTATCTACATGTGTACTATCTACATGTGTACTATCTACATGTGTACTATCTACATGTGTACTATCTACATGTGTACTATCTACATGTGTACTATCTACATGTGTACTATCTACATGTGTACTATCTACATGTGTACTATCTACATGTGCACTATCTACATGTGCACTATCTACATGTGCACTATCTACATGTGCACTATCTACATGTGCACTATCTACATGTGTACTATCTACATGTGTACTATCTACATGTGTACTATCTACATGTGTACTATCTACATGTGTACTATCTACATGTGCACTATCTACATGTGCACTATCTACATGTGCACTATCTACATGTGCACTATCTACATGTGTACTATCTCCATGTGTACTATCTCCATGTGTACTATCTACATGTGTACTATCTACATGTGCACTATCTACATGTGCACTATCTACATGTGCACTATCTACATGTGCACTATCTACATGTGCACTATCTACATGTGTACTATCTCCATGTGTACTATCTACATGTGTACTATCTACATGTGTACTATCTACATGTGTACTATCTACATGTGCACTATCTACATGTGCACTATCTACATGTGCACTATCTACATGTGCACTATCTACATGTGTACTATCTACATGTGTACTATCTACATGTGTACTATCTACATGTGTACTATCTACATGTGTACTATCTACTTGTGTACTATCTACATGTGTACTATCTACATGTGTACTATCTACATGTGTACTATCTACATGTGTACTATCTACATGTGTACTATCTACATGTGTACTATCTACATGTGTACTATCTACATGTGTACTATCTACATGTGTACTATCTACATGTGTACTATCTACATGTGTACTATCTACATGTGTACTATCTACATGTGCACTATCTACATGTGCACTATCTACATGTGCACTATCTACATGTGTACTATCTACATGTGTACTATCTACATGTGTACTATCTACATGTGTACTATCTACTTGTGTACTATCTACATGTGTACTATCTACATGTGTACTATCTACATGTGTACTATCTACATGTGTACTATCTACATGTGTACTATCTACATGTGTACTATCTACATGTGTACTATCTACATGTGTACTATCTACATGTGTACTATCTACATGTGCACTATCTACATGTGCACTATCTACATGTGCACTATCTACATGTGCACTATCTCCATGTGCACTATCTCCATGTGTACTATCTCCATGTGTACTATCTCCATGTGTACTATCTACATGTGTACTATCTACATGTGTACTATCTACATGTGTACTATCTACATGTGTACTATCTACATGTGTACTATCTACATGTGTACTATCTACATGTGTACTATCTACATGTGTACTATCTACATGTGTACTATCTACATGTGTACTATCTACATGTGTACTATCTACATGTGTACTATCTACATGTGTACTATCTCCATGTGTACTATCTACATGTGTACTATCTACATGTGTACTATCTACATGTGTACTATCTACATGTGTACTATCTACATGTGTACTATCTACATGTGTACTATCTACATGTGTACTATCTACATGTGTACTATCTACATGTGTACTATCTACATGTGTACTATCTACATGTGTACTATCTACATGTGTACTATCTACATGTGTACTATCTACATGTGTACTATCTACATGTGTACTATCTACATGTGTACTATCTACATGTGTACTATCTACATGTGTACTATCTACATGTGCACTATCTACATGTGTACTATCTACATGTGTACTATCTACATGTGTACTATCTACATGTGTACTATCTACATGTGTACTATCTACATGTGTACTATCTACATGTGTACTATCTACATGTGTACTATCTACATGTGTACTATCTACATGTGTACTATCTACATGTGTACTATCTACATGTGTACTATCTACATGTGCACTATCTACATGTGCACTATCTACATGTGCACTATCTACATGTGTACTATCTACATGTGTACTATCTACATGTGTACTATCTCCATGTGTACTATCTACATGTGTACTATCTACATGTGTACTATCTACATGTGTACTATCTACATGTGTACTATCTACTTGTGTACTATCTACATGTGTACTATCTACATGTGTACTATCTACATGTGTACTATCTACATGTGTACTATCTACATGTGTACTATCTACATGTGTACTATCTACATGTGCACTATCTACATGTGCACTATCTACATGTGCACTATCTACATGTGCACTATCTACATGTGTACTATCTACATGTGTACTATCTCCATGTGTACTATCTACATGTGTACTATCTCCATGTGTACTATCTACATGTGTACTATCTACATGTGTACTATCTACATGTGTACTATCTACATGTGTACTATCTACATGTGTACTATCTACATGTGTACTATCTACATGTGCACTATCTACATGTGCACTATCTACATGTGCACTATCTACATGTGCACTATCTACATGTGCACTATCTACATGTGTACTATCTACATGTGTACTATCTACATGTGTACTATCTACATGTGTACTATCTACATGTGTACTATCTACATGTGTACTATCTACATGTCTATCTACATGTGTACTATCTACATGTGTACTATCTACATGTGTACTATCTACATGTGTACTATCTACATGTGTACTATCTACATGTGTACTATCTACATGTGTACTATCTACATGTGTACTATCTACATGTGTACTATCTACATGTGTACTATCTACATGTGTACTATCTACATGTGTACTATCTACATGTGTACTATCTACATGTGTACTATCTACATGTGTACTATCTACATGTGTACTATCTACATGTGTACTATCTACATGTGT
Source organism: Bugulina stolonifera (assembly GCA_935421135.1). Classification (NCBI taxonomy): domain Eukaryota; kingdom Metazoa; phylum Bryozoa; class Gymnolaemata; order Cheilostomatida; family Bugulidae; genus Bugulina; species Bugulina stolonifera. The sequence continues at coordinate 36,503,950 of OW285187.1, forward strand.
ACTATCTACTTGTGTACTATCTACATGTGTACTATCTACATGTGTACTATCTACATGTGTACTATCTACATGTGTACTATCTACATGTGTACTATCTACATGTGTACTATCTACATGTGTACTATCTACATGTGTACTATCTACATGTGTACTATCTACATGTGTACTATCTACATGTGTACTATCTACATGTGTACTATCTACATGTGTACTATCTACATGTGTACTATCTACATGTGTACTATCTACATGTCTATCTACATGTGTACTATCTACATGTGTACTATCTACATGTGTACTATCTACATGTGCACTATCTACATGTGTACTATCTACATGTGTACTATCTACATGTGTACTATCTACATGTGTACTATCTACATGTGCACTATCTACATGTGTACTATCTACATGTGTACTATCTACATGTGTACTATCTACATGTGGTCTGATTTCGAACAATTTGCAGATCGCAGATTAATTTTAATACCAAGTAAACTTGCTGTTAATATTAACATGCAGCTGATCTTTCTATAACATTCAAATGGAATTTTAAAATATTGAGTAATGAATTGTGTAGGATTATTTGGAAGGTTTGTTCTCTAACTGATTGTAATCTGAAGTAATCTAACTGACTTGACGGAGAGCTCATTAGGAAATTCCCAGCCTAGCCTTGCCCACAATTAATACATGAAAAATAATAGCAGCCATCACACTAATACGTGACTTTTATTGAAACTTATGCGATGAAAATGCGATAAATATTCAATAATGCGATATTATTTTTATTATTATTTTATTATTTATTCCATCGCATTATTGAAAAATGTATTCCATCGTATTATATGCTCTTCCATCGCATTGTAGCTGAGAGCACCCTACATCATATTATATTATCATAGTATACTATCATAGTATTGTATACATCCTATATAGTAATATAGTATTGTATACATCAAATATAGTAATATAGTAATGTATACATCGTATATAGTAATATAGTATTGTATACATCATATTATATAGTAATATAGTATTATAGAGCAGACAAACCTGTTTGGTTCGGAATAATAGGAGTCGGTTGTTTGACTTGATCTTCACCTCAACTGCAGGTTCCTCCCTCTTCTGTAGCCATTCTATCTGGTCAAACTTAAAGCTGTGCTGCATCTGCTTTGTCTCTCTCAGTATAGCGTGGAGTCCGAGGTCATTTATACCTATTATCATGGCAGTGCTCCTGTTGTTCTGTAAACATGGTAGTACATGTTATCATTATATACAACGGTAGACACTAGGGGGAGCTACCTACAGCAATAGACACTAGGGGGAGCTACCTACAGCAATAGACACTAGAGGGAGCTACCTACAGCAATAGGCACTAGGGAGAGCTACCTACAACGGTAGACATGAGGGAGAGCCCACCTTGCCAACTTGGAGAGCATCAAAGAAGGCAGATCCGTAGACGGTGAGGTTCCAGCATATGAGGAGGAAATTGTACTGCATGTGCTGCTGCTGGACTAGCCGGGCATCTGGCTGGACATCTGAACTGACCACCTGCATGTCTGCGCTGATCTTCTTGTACTGATTAATTATCTTCTGTACCCAGCTAGTCTTATACCTGAGCTGGGTGAACGGTACTATAGCCTGAAGGTTGACATCACTGTAAACAGTATACAGTGTAGAGGTCAGTGTAATGTATATACATGTACAGTGTAGAGGTCAGTATAACATATATAGACACAGTGTAGAGGTCAGTGTAATGTATATAGATACAGTGTAGAGGTCAGTGTAATGTATATACATGTACAGTGTAGAAGTCAGTGTAATGTATATACATGTACAGTGTAGAGGTCAGTGTAGTGTATATACATGTACATGTTGATGCAGTGTAGAGGATAATGTAGTGCATTTGCTAACTTATCAGCATGTGGTATGTGTCAAAGACACTAACTTGGAAAGGTGGTGCTTAGCTTTGGTCGGATCAAATTCTCCTAGCTTGAGTACCATGAGAATAGCAGCTAGCCTGAGAGCATCAGCCTCATCACATGGGTAGAAGGCATTGATATAGTTATGGTAGGCCTCCAGGTAGAGTAGGCGGATAGCATTAGGGTTCTTAAGCTACAAAATCAGTTACATTAATAATACAATCAGTTGGAGAACGAAGAGGGGACAACTCCAGCACTATAATATGTGAGGAGAGAGAACAACCCCCAACTACTACTACACCTACATGTATGTACACTACATATACATAGGAATTATAGTGAGATATTATAGAACAGCTATACTGCATATACATATACTTATGCATATACATACACACATACAAACTGTGCATAGTTTACTCTATAGTATACTATATATATACATACTGTGTATAGTTTACTCTATAGTATACTATATATATACATACTGTGTATAGTTTACTCTATAGTATACTATATATATATACATACTGTGTATAGTTTACTCTATAGTATACTATATATATACATACTGTGTATAGTTTACTCTATAGTATATTATATATATATACATACTGTGTATAGTTTACTCTATAGTATACTATATATATATACATACTGTGTATAGTTTACTCTATAGTATACTATATATATACATACTGTGTATAGTTTACTCTATAGTATGCTATATATATATACATACTGTGTATAGTTTACTCTATAGCATACTATATATATATACATACTGTGTATAGTTTACTCTATAGTATATTATATATATATACATACTGTGTATAGTTTACTCTATAGCATACTATATATATACATACTGTGTATAGTTTACTCTATAGTATACTATATATATATACATACTGTGTATAGTTTACTCTATAGTATACTATATATATACATACTGTGTATAGTTTACTCTATAGTATACTATATATATATACATACTGTGTATAGTTTACTCTATAGTATATTATATATATACATACTGTGCATAGTTTACTCTATAGCATACTATATATATACATACTGTGCATAGTTTACTCTATAGTATACTATATATATACATACTGTGTATAGTTTACTCTATAGTATACTATATATATATACATACTGTGTGTAGTTTACTCTATAGTATACTATATATATACACACTGTGCATAGTTTACTCTATAGTATATTATATATATACATACTGTGTATAGTTTACTCTATAGCATACTATATATATACATACTGTGCATAGTTTACTCTATAGTATATTATATATATATACATACTGTGTGTAGTTTACTCTATAGTATATTATATATATACACACTGTGCATAGTTTACTCTATAGTATATTATATATATACATACTGTGTATAGTTTACTCTATAGCATACTATATATATACATACTGTGCATAGTTTACTCTATAGTATATTATATATATATACATACTGTGTGTAGTTTACTCTATAGTATATTATATATATACATACTGTGCATAGTTTACTCTATAGTATATTATATATATATACATACTGTGTGTAGTTTACTCTATAGCATACTATATATATATACACACTGTGCATAGTTTACTCTATAGTATATTATATATATACATACTGTGTATAGTTTACTCTATAGTATACTATATATATACATACTGTGTATAGTTTACTCTATAGTATATTATATATATACATACTGTGCATAGTTTACTCTATAGTATATTATATATATATACATACTGTGTATAGTTTACTCTATAGTATATTATATATATAGTACATACTGTGTATAGTTTACTCTATAGTATACTATATATATATACATACTGTGTATAGTTTACTCTATAGTATATTATATATATACAAACTGTGCATAGTTTACTCTATAGTATATTATATATATAGTACATACTGTGTATAGTTTACTCTATAGTATACTATATATATATACATACTGTGTATAGTTTACTCTATAGTATATTATATATATACAAACTGTGCATAGTTTACTCTATAGTATACTATATATATATATACATACTGTGTATAGTTTACTCTATAGTATATTATATATATACATACTGTGTGTAGTTTACTCTATAGTATATTATATATATACATACTGTGTATAGTTTACTCTATAGTATATTATATATATATACATACTGTGTATAGTTTACTCTATAGTATATTATATATATATACACACTGTGCATAGTTTACTCTATAGTATACTATATATATATACATACTGTGTATAGTTTACTCTATAGTATATTATATATATATACATACTGTGTGTAGTTTACTCTATAGTATATTATATATATATACATACTGTGTATAGTTTACTCTATAGTATACTATATATATATACATACTGTGTATAGTTTACTCTATAGTATACTATATATATATACATACTGTGTATAGTTTACTCTATAGTATATTATATATATACATACTGTGTATAGTTTACTCTATAGTATACTATATATATATACATACTGTGTATAGTTTACTCTATAGTATATTATATATATACATACTGTGTGTAGTTTACTCTATAGTATACTATATATATATACATACTGTGTATAGTTTACTCTATAGTATACTATATATATACATACTGTGTGTAGTTTACTCTATAGTATATTATATATATATACATACTGTGTATAGTTTACTCTATAGTATATTATATATATACATACTGTGTGTAGTTTACTCTATAGTATACTATATATATATACATACTGTGTATAGTTTACTCTATAGTATACTATATATATATACATACTGTGTATAGTTTACTCTATAGTATACTATATATATATACATACTGTGTATAGTTTACTCTATAGTATACTATATATATATACATACTGTGTATAGTTTACTCTATAGTATATTATATATATATACATACTGTGCATAGTTTACTCTATAGTATACTATATATATATACATACTGTGTGTAGTTTACTCTATAGTATATTATATATATATACATACTGTGTGTAGTTTACTCTATAGTATACTATATATATATACATACTGTGTATAGTTTACTCTATAGTATACTATATATATATACATACTGTGTATAGTTTACTCTATAGTATACTATATATATATACATACTGTGTATAGTTTACTCTATAGCATACTATATATATACATACTGTGTATAGTTTACTCTATAGTATACTATATATATATACATACTGTGTATAGTTTACTCTATAGTATATTATATATATATACATACTGTGTATAGTTTACTCTATAGTATACTATATATATATACATACTGTGTATAGTTTACTCTATAGTATACTATATATATATACATACTGTGCATAGTTTACTCTATAGTATATTATATATATACATACTGTGCATAGTTTACTCTATAGTATACTATATATATACATACTGTGTGTAGTTTACTCTATAGTATATTATATATATACATACTGTGCATAGTTTACTCTATAGTATACTATATATATATACATACTGTGTATAGTTTACTCTATAGTATATTATATATATACATACTGTGCATAGTTTACTCTATAGTATACTATATATATACATACTGTGCATAGTTTACTCTATAGTATACTATATATATACATACTGTGTGTAGTTTACTCTATAGTATACTATATATATACATACTGTGTATAGTTTACTCTATAGCATACTATATATATACATACTGTGTATAGTTTACTCTATAGTATACTATATATATATACATACTGTGCATAGTTTACTCTATAGTATACTATATATATATACATACTGTGTATAGTTTACTCTATAGTATACTATATATATATACATACTGTGCATAGTTTACTCTATAGTATATTATATATATATACATACTGTGTATAGTTTACTCTATAGTATACTATATATATATACATACTGTGCATAGTTTACTCTATAGTATATTATATATATATACATACTGTGCATAGTTTACTCTATAGTATACTATATATATATACATACTGTGTATAGTTTACTCTATAGTATACTATATATATATACATACTGTGCATAGTTTACTCTATAGTATACTATATATATATACATACTGTGTATAGTTTACTCTATAGTATACTATATATATACATACTGTGTATAGTTTACTCTATAGTATACTATATATATATACATACTGTGCATAGTTTACTCTATAGTATACTATATATATATACATACTGTGTATAGTTTACTCTATAGTATACTATATATATATACATACTGTGTATAGTTTACTCTATAGTATATTATATATATATACATACTGTGTATAGTTTACTCTATAGTATACTATATATATATACATACTGTGTATAGTTTACTCTATAGTATACTATATATATATACATACTGTGTATAGTTTACTCTATAGTATACTATATATATACATACTGTGTATAGTTTACTCTATAGTATACTATATATATATACATACTGTGTATAGTTTACTCTATAGTATACTATATACATATACATACTGTGTATAGTTTACTCTATAGTATACTATATACATATACATACTGTGTATAGTTTACTCTATAGTATACTATATACATATACATACTGTGTATAGTTTACTCTATAGTATATTATATATATACATACTGTGTATAGTTTACTCTATAGTATATTATATATACACATACTGTGTATAGTTTACTCTATAGTATACTATATATATACATACTGTGTATAGTTTACTCTATAGTATACTATATATATACATACTGTGTATAGTTTACTCTATAGTATACTATATATATATACATACTGTGTATAGTTTACTCTATAGTATATTATATATATACATACTGTGTGTAGTTTACTCTATAGTATATTATATATATATACATACTGTGCATAGTTTACTCTATAGTATACTATATATATATACATACTGTGTATAGTTTACTCTATAGTATATTATATATATACATACTGTGTATAGTTTACTCTATAGTATACTATATATACACATACTGTGCATAGTTTACTCTATAGTATACTATATATATACATACTGTGTATAGTTTACTCTATAGTATACTATATATATATACATACTGTGTATAGTTTACTCTATAGCATACTATATATATATACATACTGTGTATAGTTTACTCTATAGTATACTATATATATATACATACTGTGTATAGTTTACTCTATAGTATACTATATATATATACATACTGTGCATAGTTTACTCTATAGTATATTATATATATATACATACTGTGTATAGTTTACTCTATAGTATACTATATATATATACATACTGTGCATAGTTTACTCTATAGTATATTATATATATATACATACTGTGCATAGTTTACTCTATAGTATACTATATATATATACATACTGTGTATAGTTTACTCTATAGTATACTATATATATATACATACTGTGCATAGTTTACTCTATAGTATACTATATATATATACATACTGTGTATAGTTTACTCTATAGTATACTATATATATACATACTGTGTATAGTTTACTCTATAGTATACTATATATATATACATACTGTGCATAGTTTACTCTATAGTATATTATATATATATACATACTGTGTATAGTTTACTCTATAGTATATTATATATATATACATACTGTGTATAGTTTACTCTATAGTATACTATATATATATACATACTGTGTATAGTTTACTCTATAGTATACTATATATATATACATACTGTGCATAGTTTACTCTATAGTATATTATATATATATACATACTGTGCATAGTTTACTCTATAGTATACTATATATATATACATACTGTGTATAGTTTACTCTATAGTATACTATATATATATACATACTGTGCATAGTTTACTCTATAGTATACTATATATATATACATACTGTGTATAGTTTACTCTATAGTATACTATATATATACATACTGTGTATAGTTTACTCTATAGTATACTATATATATACATACTGTGTATAGTTTACTCTATAGTATATTATATATATATACATACTGTGTATAGTTTACTCTATAGTATATTATATATATATACATACTGTGTATAGTTTACTCTATAGTATATTATATATATATACATACTGTGTATAGTTTACTCTATAGTATATTATATATATACATACTGTGTATAGTTTACTCTATAGTATACTATATATATATACATACTGTGTATAGTTCACTCTATAGTATACTATATATATATACATACTGTGTGTAGTTTACTCTATAGTATACTATATATATACATACTGTGTATAGTTTACTCTATAGTATACTATATATATATACATACTGTGTATAGTTTACTCTATAGTATATTATATATATACATACTGTGTATAGTTTACTCTATAGTATACTATATATATATACATACTGTGTATAGTTCACTCTATAGTATATTATATATATATACATACTGTGTATAGTTTACTCTATAGTATATTATATATATACATACTGTGTATAGTTTACTCTATAGTATACTATATATATATACATACTGTGTATAGTTTACTCTATAGTATACTATATATATATACATACTGTGTATAGTTTACTCTATAGTATACTATATATATACACACTGTGCATAGTTTACTCTATAGTATATTATATATATACATACTGTGTATAGTTTACTCTATAGTATACTATATATATACATACTGTGTATAGTTCACTCTATAGCATACTATATATATACATACTGTGTATAGTTTACTCTATAGTATACTATATATATATACATACTGTGTATAGTTTACTCTATAGTATATTATATATATACATACTGTGTATAGTTTACTCTATAGTATACTATATATATATACATACTGTGTATAGTTTACTCTATAGTATACTATATATATATACATACTGTGTATAGTTTACTCTATAGTATACTATATATATATACATACTGTGTGTAGTTTACTCTATAGTATATTATATATATACATACTGTGTATAGTTTACTCTATAGTATACTATATATACACATACTGTGTATAGTTTACTCTATAGTATACTATATATATATACATACTGTGTGTAGTTTACTCTATAGTATATTATATATATACATACTGTGTATAGTTTACTCTATAGTATACTATATATATATACATACTGTGTATAGTTCACTCTATAGTATACTATATATATACATACTGTGTATAGTTTACTCTATAGTATACTATATATATATACATACTGTGTGTAGTTTACTCTATAGTATATTATATATATACATACTGTGTATAGTTTACTCTATAGTATACTATATATACACATACTGTGTATAGTTTACTCTATAGTATACTATATATATATACATACTGTGTATAGTTTACTCTATAGTATATTATATATATACATACTGTGTATAGTTTACTCTATAGTATACTATATATACACATACTGTGTATAGTTTACTCTATAGTATACTATATATATATACATACTGTGTATAGTTTACTCTATAGTATATTATATATATATACATACTGTGTATAGTTTACTCTATAGTATACTATATATATATACATACTGTGTATAGTTTACTCTATAGTATATTATATATATATACATACTGTGTGTAGTTTACTCTATAGTATATTATATATATATACATACTGTGTATAGTTTACTCTATAGTATACTATATATATATACATACTGTGTATAGTTTACTCTATAGTATACTATATATATATACATACTGTGTGTAGTTTACTCTATAGTATATTATATATATACATACTGTGTATAGTTTACTCTATAGTATACTATATATACACATACTGTGTATAGTTTACTCTATAGTATACTATATATATATACATACTGTGTATAGTTTACTCTATAGTATATTATATATATATACATACTGTGTATAGTTTACTCTATAGTATACTATATATATATACATACTGTGTATAGTTTACTCTATAGTATACTATATATATACATACTGTGTATAGTTTACTCTATAGTATACTATATATACACATACTGTGCATAGTTTACTCTATAGTATATTATATATATATACATACTGTGTATAGTTTACTCTATAGTATATTATATATATACATACTGTGTATAGTTCACTCTATAGTATATTATATATATATACATACTGTGTATAGTTTACTCTATAGTATATTATATATATATACATACTGTGTATAGTTTACTCTATAGTATACTATATATATACATACTGTGTATAGTTTACTCTATAGTATACTATATATATATACATACTGTGTATAGTTTACTCTATAGTATACTATATATATATACATACTGTGTATAGTTTACTCTATAGTATACTATATATATATACATACTGTGTATAGTTTACTCTATAGTATACTATATATATATACATACTGTGTATAGTTTACTCTATAGTATACTATATATATATACATACTGTGTATAGTTTACTCTATAGTATACTATATATATATACATACTGTGTATAGTTTACTCTATAGTATACTATATATATACATACTGTGTATAGTTTACTCTATAGTATACTATATATACACATACTGTGCATAGTTTACTCTATAGTATATTATATATATATACATACTGTGTATAGTTTACTCTATAGTATATTATATATATACATACTGTGTATAGTTCACTCTATAGTATATTATATATATATACATACTGTGTATAGTTTACTCTATAGTATATTATATATATATACATACTGTGTATAGTTTACTCTATAGTATACTATATATATACATACTGTGTATAGTTTACTCTATAGTATACTATATATATATACATACTGTGTATAGTTTACTCTATAGTATACTATATATATATACATACTGTGTATAGTTTACTCTATAGTATACTATATATATATACATACTGTGTATAGTTTACTCTATAGTATACTATATATATATACATACTGTGTGTAGTTTACTCTATAGTATACTATATATATATACATACTGTGTATAGTTTACTCTATAGTATATTATATATATATACATACTGTGTATAGTTTACTCTATAGTATATTATATATATATACATACTGTGTATAGTTTACTCTATAGTATATTATATATATATACATACTGTGTGTAGTTTACTCTATAGTATACTATATATATACATACTGTGTATAGTTTACTCTATAGTATACTATATATATACATACTGTGTATAGTTTACTCTATAGTATACTATATATATACATACTGTGTATAGTTTACTCTATAGTATACTATATATATACATACTGTGTATAGTTTACTCTATAGTATATTATATATATACACATACTGTGTGCAGCTCGTGATTCACTCCTAGCCTCACATCTCTTCTCCATACAAGCCTAGGAATCTCAACACTTGGATCTTTACAGTCAGTGAGGGCCGTCACCTGACTCTCCCAATCTCTCAGCTGCTGCATAGGTAGGTGCTCACGCTTCAACTGTAACTCTGATAATATTAGACGGAACTGTGTACTGTCATGTGAATATATATTAGACATAGTAGTAGTACATAGTGTACTGTCATGTGACTGTATACTACACATAGTAGTAGTATATAGTGTACTGTCATGTGACTGTATACTACACATAGTAGTAGTACATAGTGTAGTAGTAGTGTATAGATGTAATGGAGAACAGACTTACGTAGACTTTTGCTGCATATCCACATTGTGAAGAAATGTTCATACTGCTTGGGTAGTTTCAGCTCCTACATACACATACAATACACATTACTACTACATTGTATACAATACACATTACTATTACATTATATACAATACACATTACTATTACATTACATACAATACGCATTACTATTACATTGTGGTATAGCATGCTGGTTTGGGGGTGGGCACTACCCGTCCCAACCCAGCACTCATGGTCGGAACCTTCACCTTCATCATCTGCTGATGGAGCTGCATGACTGTTGTGTTGGTATTAGAAACTAGATTCAGCGCTTTGTATGAGCTCTCCTTATCCATGAGGTAGATGTGTATGATTGGATACTGCGAATATAAGAGAGGGTACATGTATGATTGGACACTGTGAATATAAGGGAGGGTATAATTGGACACTGTGAATATAAGAGAGGGCATGATTGGACACTGTGAATATAAGAGAGGGTATGATTGGATACTGTGAATATAAAGGTGTAAACTTAAAGTGGTTATGACATGTGGTTTATGTCTATGCTCAAAGCAGCATCTCTTACTTAGGTTTATTGCATTTGTGCTACTATATGCAGAGTTGTGTCCTCTTGCCCATGCTTGACTCATTAGCACTATTCAATGCTGATTCAAACGCAACTTTGTTATGAAGACGCAACTGCGTGCTTTATGTCATATAGGGAAAATTGTTGAATTCAAGCTGTTTGCATAGAAAGAGTAACAGTGGTAAACAAATGATTTCACAGTGTTTGCTAATATAGCTGTAGGATAACTTGTGCATGTTTTTGAATTTTTCTGGGCTTTCTTTTTGCTGGCAATAACTAGCTGCCTTTATTGGTAGGTCCGGTATTTCATCTGGCCACACTATATATAGCGGCTATTATTGTGTTATTCTATATGCCTATACATTGTGTTGTCGCCTAGTTGTCCTAAAGATAGCCCGGAAGGCACAAACATAGGAGAACTAACAGTACTAGAATAGTAAATATCTAGGCACTCAATATATTGTGCCACTAAATAGCTGAGTGCGTCTTAATGCTACCTTAAAACACGTGGCATAACCCCTTTAAGAGAGAGTATGAACTTAGACCTAGTACCAATACTAAGAGTATGAACTTAGACTTAGTACCAATACTAAGAGCATGAACTTAGACTAAGTACCAATACTAAGAGTATGACCTTAGACTTAGTACCAATACTGCATGTAAGAGTATGAACTGAGACTTAGTACCAATATTAGTAGAACAAACTAACAGGTTTATCCATTGCTGCCTTTAGTATTTCCTGACACTTTACAAACTTGGGTTTAGTAGAGTTCTCACAGAGAGCGAGTGCAACTTGTTTCTTGCTATCCAGAGCATTCTATAACACATAATAGGAGAGTATATGACATATGGGTAATAACATGTACTACTATACATAGCCAGCCAGCCAGCCAGCCAGCCAGCCAGCCAGTCAGCCAGCCAGTCAGCCAGCCAGTCAGCCAGTCAGTCAGCCAGTCAGTCAATCAGAGACTCACCACATCTATAGTATCTAGACTCAACAGGAACTCTATCACATATCTCTGTCCATTAAGCGCTGCGTGGTGGAGAGGAGTCCAGCAGTCTACGTCTGTCACAGCATTAGGAGAGCAGGCTCCCGTCGTAATGAGAACTTTACACGCTTCTACTCTACCGAACCTACAGGGTCAAGGACACACAGTAGAGGTCATATAGATGTAGTAGAGGTCATATAGATGTAGTAGAGGTCATATAGATGTAATAGCGGTCAGATAGTAGGAATAGTGGTTACTCACCATGCTGCGTAGTGAATAGGTAGCCAAGAGTAAGGGTCTCGTTTGTTAGCTGAGTATCCCAACTTTAGGTGGGTGGTGAGCTGTCGGGCATCTCCTTCATATGCCAACTTATGTAGAGGGTATTCATCGGCTAGAAGACTACATACAGATGGCTGGTTATATTACAGTGAAGTAGTACTAGTAGTCAAGGTGCTGCTATTACATCTACCTCTAACAATAAATACATGTAGTACTACAGTAACATACTACTCACGTTGGTTACATGTAGTACTACAGTAACATATTACTCACGTTGGCTACATGTAGTACTACAGTAACATACTACTCATGTTGGTTACATGTAGTACTACAGTAACATACTACTCACGTTGGTTACATGTAGTACTACAGTAACATACTACTCACATTGGCTACATGTCGTACTACAGTAACATATTACTCACGTTGGCTACATGTAGTACTACAGTAACATACTACTCATGTTGGCTACATGTAGTACTACAGTAACATATTACTCACGTTGGCTACATGTAGTACTACAGTAACATACTACTCACGTTGGCTACATGTAGTACTACAGTAACATACTACTCACGTTGGTTACATGTAGTACTACAGTAACATACTACTCACGTTGGTTACATGTAGTACTACAGTAACATACTACTCACGTTGGTTGGCTCATCATACAGGCAGCAGCTAAACGTATCTTGGTAATGTCAGGCTTACCACTTCCCCACTGACTGTTGACGGAGTAGGCATCCACCTGTATTGTGTATGTATAATATGTGCAATGAACCTCAAAAGAGTTTTAGGCTTTACTCAGAGCATTAGGTTTTCAAATGTACCATAATTCTTTGCCTACTTATCTGCAAAAAGCGCATAAATTTGTTGCAAGCAATTAGGAAAGTCACTGTTTCTGGAAATAGTCATGCTTCAAGACAAGAAGTTACTTTTTCCAGCTCTAAGATCCTTCACAGTACCAGTTTCTTTTCACCTTCTGATGATGATGTTATACACATTTTTAGTCTTTGAAATGCACAATTTAGTAGAATTTTCTCCAATTGTCATATTACCAGTGTGCAAGAGTATAGCAGTAAATTTCTTTTCTCTGGAAGGCAGCATGTATGTACGTATGTACGTATGTACGTATGTACGTATGTATGTATGTATGTATGTATGCATGCATGCACGCACACATGTACGTATGTATGTACATGTACGTACGTACGTATGTATAGATGTATGTACAGTATGTATGCATGTATGTATGTACAATGTATGTGATGAACTTACCCTGTGTTTATACTGGAGACCAGAACCAAACAAAGGGTTGATGACAACTTTATCACACTTTTCTATAGACATCATCTTGGTGAAGGCCTCATTAGCAGTGCACCTGTAGGTATAGTAGTGTATATACAGTACACCTGTTGGTATAGTAGTGGATATACAGTACACCTGTAGGTATAGTAGTGCATATACAGTGGTATAGTAGTGTATATACAGTGATATAGTAGGGTGTATACAGTAGTATAGTAGTGCATATACAGTGGTATAGTAGTGCATATACAGTGGTATAGTAGTGTATATACAGTGGTATAGTAGTGTATATACAATGGTATAGTAGTGTATATACAGTGGTATTATAGTAGGGTATATACAGTGTTATAGTAGTGTATATACAATGGTATAGTAGTGTATATACAATGGTATAGTAGTGTATATACAATGGTATAGTAGTGTATATACAATGGTCTAGTAGTGCATATACATTGGTATAGTAAGGTGTATACAGTGGTATAGTAGTGCATATACAGTGGTATAGTAGTGTATATACAATGGTATAGTAGTGTATATACAGTGGTATTATAGTAGTGTATATACAATGGTATAGTAGTGTATATACAGTGGTATAGTAGTGTATATACAGTGGTATAGTAGGGTGTATACAGTGGTATAGTAGTGTATATACAGTACACCTGTTGGTATAGTAGTGTACATACAGTGGTATAGTAGTGTATATACAGTGGTATGGTAGTGTATATACAGTGGTGTTATAGTAGGGTGTATACAGTGGTATAGTAGTGTATATACAGTGGTATAGTAGGGTGTATACAGTGGTATAGCAGTGTATATACTACGTATGTTTGATGAGTCACCTGTCTGAGAAGTTCTCCTGGAAGGAAGGCCGCTGTATGTTTTTGAATATCTTAATGAGAGGTTTATTACGAGGGATATAGCAGGGGTTATCCACAGACATGACTAGCCTCTCTTCACATGACTTCCTCAACAGGGCTTGTATAAAATCTGGTTTATGCTGATTCTCCGCTAGCCAACTACATATAATATACAATACAGCTACATATAATATACAATACAGCTACATATAATATACAATACAGCTACATATAATATACAATACAGCTACATATAATATACAATACAGCTACATATAATATACAATACAGCTACATATAATATACAATACAGCTACATATAATATACAATACAGCTACATATAATATACAATACAGCTACATATAATATACAATACAGCTACATATAATATACAGTACAGCTACATGGGTAAGATCAAGCGAAAGTTAGCATCTAGGTTAAATTTTCAAACTGTAATATGCCTTATTTGAGGAATACCATTGGAAAGAGCACGCTCTCAAGGTCCTAATGATGTGTGATTTGTCTTCCTAGGTTAAAAACTGTGTGTAGGGTGACCAGTTGAATTTAGCCTACCAACTTGAGTTTCATGTTTCCCGTAGACTTCAAAAACTACATATTTTCAACAACTGTTCTACAAGGCTAAAATGAGTTTTGATTAAAAATTATTGCTTCAGAAAAACTCGTTATGCATGGCTCTAACTATCCATTAGTTTTTTGCCTGATCATATATAGTGTTTTCTCAAAATGTGTGCTTGAATCTGCTTCTCTATTGAATTTTATTATGTTACTCCGTTACCGAAATAGTACCAAAAGTTCAGTGCATCAGCCACTGGAAGCTTTAAAATTTTTTCATGTAGCAATAATATCTCCTCAGCTGCTAGATGGCATTCTGAGAAAGTTTCAGCCTCATTGTATGCTCAGGTTGCTGGTACAGACCATGGGGAAGTTAGTTACTCCGTTACCGCTCGGGTAGTAATAAGGTCGGAAACAGCTGATCTGACTTCCAAATACAGTGCTGGATAACTGCAGGGACTTACTCATACAGCGTACTATTCAGTTGCACTGATCATACCAAGTACAGTGCAGCAACAATGATTCAAAAAATCTTGGAAGACTTTGATAAAAAACATACGGGGGTGTTCAAGTCGATGCAATAATGGTCAGATGGAGCAGCTCGGCATTTCAAGCAGCGGTATATGTTTTGTGTTTTAACCTCATTGAAAGACAGGTATGATGATGCGTCTTGGGAATTTTTTGCTACCTCCCATGGTACAGGAGCTGTCGATGGTATTGGTGGGACCATCAAGAGAAAAGCAACTATGGCTGTGAAATCGAGAGAGTGTGTGGTGAGAACTCCAGAGGATCACTACCAAGTTGCTAGAAGAAGCTCCCAGCTATAACCATGGTCTGGTTGTCACAAGCCGAGATAAATGAACAAGCAATCACCCTGGATGTCCTCTGCAGTGATGCGAAGCATTGTCCAGAACCACACAATCTCCACCATATTTGTGCAGTGCGCCGAGGAGTGATAGCAGTATTCATGACATCTGAGGTTCAGGATTACCAAACCATTGAGCTGCTTAATAACTGTACAGTTTCCGAGTCAGGCACCACAATACCAGAACAAAACACAGAAAATCATGCTACAGCGTTAGAGATTTGGTATGTGTAGCTTATGAGGACAATTTAAACATAGACGGAATTAGTATTGGAAAAGTATTTGAGCTGCATGATTAGATAGATTTATGGGCCGGGCAGGGAAAACCCAGTGAAGATGGACCCAAGAAACTGCTCCAGTACACTTCAAATTTATCCTGAACATAAAGCCACAATTTTTACCAGCCAATGCCAGTCTTAGATCATTTATTGTGGAAAACATTACAGAAATTCAATCTGTTTACACAGCTTATTCAGAACGGCATTTTTGAACACTTTTTTTATATCTCTTAGCCTTGTTTCTTAATATTTGGCCTCTTTATTTGACACAAAGTGTATTGTAAAACATCCTAACAAAATACTTGGTGTTCATCAGGTCGTACACTGCAGATATGATGTGTGTACATTTCCGTTACTCCGTTACCTGTTACTCCGTTACCAGACATGCTGCTAGTTTTCAATTTTTGATCTGGTAGTGGTTTAAACTACAAATATGCCAATGATTTTATGTTAAAGCCTACATATTTCTCCATATTATCAAGTTTTATTTGACTGAAATTCCATTGAGCAACCGATAGTTATGGTACTTTAAAGAAAGTACATGAATTTACATGCTAATTTTGTGTTACTCCGTTACCAACCACTTATGAGCTCAACCCAGCTAATATACTTAGTTCATAGAAAAGTTTGGGATATAGCACTAGTATATCAAATATGCTCTTTCCAATGGGTGGAAAACTAGATGTCCTGGACTATTCGCTTTTTCTGTAGAACAGTTCAAAGTGAAATGTTGTTACTCCGTTACCGCTTGATCTTACCCACATATAATATACAGTACAGCTACATATAATATACAATACAGCTACATATAATATACAATACAGCTACATATAATATACAATACAGCTACATATAATATACAATACAGCTACATATAATATACAATACAGCTACATATAATATACAATACAGCTACATATAATATACAATACAGCTACATATAATATACAGTACAGCTACATATAATATACAATACAGCTACATATAATATACAATACAGCTACATATAATATACAATACAGCTACATATAATATACAATACAGCTACATATAATATACAATACAGCTACATATAATATACAATACAGCTACATATAATATACAATACAGCTACATATAATATACAATACAACCGGTCTATCTAGTATCTACAATCAATATACTGGAAGCATACCACTGTAGCCTAGTGAGCATAATCCTAGTAGGTCTGGTAAATACAGTCTGGCCTGCCTTGACGGACTCAAACATATGATTGAGATCGTAGAACCCAGGTAATGTGGCTATCTGATCCACAACATGTTGGTTTAACTTATCTGTGGAATAGAAATATATAATATACATACAGTATACTATACATGACTAGATAATTACATAGCTATTACATAATATGTACAGTATTATATTACACAATATATACAGTACATACATGTATATTGCAATACAAACACATGTATATGATAGAGTGTACAGTAATACCAAATCAATATACCTGCAGAGTCTACAATAAGACAATATAGAGCAGCTCGGGATACTTCCTTCCTATTGGTCGCTGGCTCACTGTCGTTTGGAGGTACATACACAGAACGTAACGCTACAACATAATGTTACAATTAGATAACCAGCTGTCCCATAGAATGTAATATATGAATAGATGTAGATAGGTGATGATAACTTCCCATTGGCTAACACACGTATGAATGTAACACACGTGTCTATGGAATCAGCCCCTCCGGAATTAACTTGCAGACTCCGATAGAAAATGGGTAGAAGCACAGGTTGTACATTGCAAGTACAACCAAGTCATATAAGCCTGTTATACTGAACTGCAGACTATCATAAATAGAATGATGTGCTTATATAATATACTGAAGATATTATCCTATTCTACAAGTACCTTGCAAACCTCCCCTGTCAGCTCCTGTGAGGAAGAAGAGATAGTCAACGACCTTGACTCTAGGGTCTTCCTGATAAGGGACAGAGACTTGAGGCAGACCTTTGAGCAATCGTGATTCATTATGGGAGATCTCTAACAGCAGAATGTCATAGAAATTAGCTTGAAATTCGTTCTTTGGAGGTTTATGGAAGGGCTTTGGCCTTATAACAGCCAAGTAGACATCCACACCCTCCATCCTAGACAATTGTGCATTTCACTTCAGAAATAACTCTAAAATGTGTGAAATAATCAATTTGTGAATAAAAAGGTCGGAGAATAGAATAATTAAGTTTGCCCCATTAAATGGAGTCTCTGCGGATGTTTCATCCTCTTTAACTCGGCGATAGTTCAAGCTAAGAATTAATAAGCTTTGGCAGTTGATAATGACTAGTTCAAAAATGATTATATTTTTAGCAGAACCTGACGCCGAAAGTGCAATAAGATTTTTTCAGAATTTGCAGATGCAGCGTCTAGAAATGGCTGAGTAATCATTTATTCATAGAAGCCTGTGCGGGCTCTGGTTAATATCAACATCTAGCTTTTAGGTATAATGGCAAAGGAGATAAAACTGTTTTATGGCTTATACCATTAGCTAGTAAACCCGTTGACAGTGTCACTACCACCAATTTATAATACACTGAGCATCTCATATTTCTAATCATTTTGCAAAGCTGAGACATGGAGATCACATGAGAACACCATGTCAGCTTGCCCTGTCTGCTTTTGATCGCCGTAGGGTCTTAGATTCTTAGTCACATCAATAAGATTTATGGGAAATACAGTCATTTAAAAACAAACTTCGTTTATGAGCATTGAAATTTAACTGAAGCTGACTTAAACTATACTATTGAAACAACACTACTAGCCAACCGATTGGAGAACGCTCTCAGCCTCTTAAAACTTCCAACATTGGAGGCCTATAAAATTAGGTCTATTCTGAACGTTGGCATTTTTATATTCAATGCATAGTACGATTCGTCCACACATCAGACATTTAACATTTGGTAAAGTTAATTGGCTTTCCCAACACAATACTACACATCCAGGTGCTTATAGTCTCATCCCGAAGCGAGGCAACAAAAATTGGCGAGGTTTTCTAGTGAATCAAGGGCTCACAAGGCTAAGCTCACAGTCCTTTGCTGATTTAGTCATTCATATAGGGCTAATGATTATAATAATCATTATGACAGAGGTTAGTCACTTTAATGAAAAGATTCCCTTCGAGAACACACTGAGGTGGATGACATTCACATAATGGTATTAATTATCATAATCATATGAAAACTAAGCCAAGTATTTTATTTTCATGTATATATAGGCCAAAAAACAATAACAATATTGATAACTTTATGAATATTTAGATTTTCAACAATGAAAGTATATTTATAAATGCTTGACTGTTTTGAATTAAAATTATTCCCACTAACACCGTTCTTCGTATGCAGAAAATGTGGGAACCTTAATAATTAATATTTGGAGAAAGTAAAGTGGAAACGTTGGTATGTTTATAGCCTATAGCATATATTTAGTTTTACATTTAGTTTTAATTGTTAGTATACAAGTTGCTAACGCATGTAGCTCTTCGTTTTACAGTCTCACAGAACAACAGATTTTTTTGGTATTTGTTTGGATTAGGTCGATATAACCATATCATATGCTTGATATTCGTACAAATGATTGCTGTTTGCCCGAGAACCGTCACTAATTGAGAGAAAATTTGTTATAGAACAAACAAAGAGACATGGAAATAATCTAATACACTATGACTATTTGGATTACTTCCAGGTCGTCTCACTTTTGTATATACAATATTAATGTAGGCCAATATACACTTGCATTATCCTCTCAATTATCTGATTATTCTCGGCCAGATGAAGAAAAATATTTTGTACAAATATCAATCAAGGATATGAAATTATAATTATATTATTAACTAAATAATATTATATTTATATAAATATTTCATAATTCACTAAATAAACATACATTTATTGTAGTGAAATAATTAATGGCCATAGCCTATTTATCAACCTTTGACCATCAAGTTATTTTGGACCTATATTTTATAACAGTATCAAGATGTAGCATTTTAGAATTTTCTACATTAGTATCAGGATGTGGCAAATACCGTGGTCTTCCCTTTAGTTGGTCCTGGTGGTTTGGACGTTCAGCTGATGACCAATGACCAGGCGAGGAGTGTTGCTGGACAGTAATACTTTTGGCTGACCTAAATTTATACCCTTTTTTGTAGCAATGGATTAATTCACATCATAGACAAACTTGCATACTAGCAAGATGCAGTGAAATACAGTCTTACTACAACTACAAGTACTTGCTTACATGAGTAGAAATAGATAAATAGATCAACAGAAGGGTTGATAAGGGTGGGAGAGAGAGAGAACAGGTCAGTACTATTACTGTAATTGCAACCATCTTGATTAACTGTAATTTTATGAATTGTTAATATTCAATTACTTGATGTTAAGTAAAACGACTAATTTAAATTTGTGAGCAATTATGAATTAGAATTACATAAAGGTTGTCAAACATTTGCTATTTCACTAGGCTTCACGGTGTTGTTGATGTAATAAAGAAGAATATAAGAAAGGCATCTCACATCAGTAAAGTCCCTCCCCTTAGACCCTAACAAAGTTTTGGAGTTTGTTAAAACTCCTACAATTATTATAATTAATATTTAATATTAACAAATATTAATAATATCATCATCAAATATCGAATATCAATGAACATCATCAGATCATTAGATTATGATTATGTGGAGTGATGTATTTCGATTTTGTTGTACTCAAAGGGTGGTTCAATTAATTAGAAGTAACTATTAGCATTTTAAAAGAAGAAAAGGTTATAGTGATCAAATAGGATTTTCTACAATTTGGAATATTCATATTCATAATGATATTCGATATTGAAGCAAAAATGAAAATAAAAGTCTGCCGAGGATGTAAACGGAAATGAGGAATGAGTGAATTATTGGACCCGCTCACAGGAAAAGCCCGTTGACATATTATTCTGTTAAACCGCAGTTGAAACCTCGCGACCAAAATAAAATATCAACAGCGTTTAAGAAACAAACATTGTACCGCAGGCAAATACATCTATCCATTTATAGGTGAAAAATCTGTGTGAAAAATTCAAACCTTTATAGTTGAGCAGTAGGAGATGTTATAATTAATAATAATATATAATCATAATGGAGAACATGATTTCAATATGAATATAATCTTTTAAAGTTATTATCAGAGATGGGTCCAAGTCATAGATTTGACTTGACTTGCCAAGTCAAGTCACAAGTCGACTTGACTTGGGACTTGCCAACATGAACATCACATGAACATGTTGACTTGACTTTGACATCAATGTGACTTGACTTGGACACATGAATGCGGAGGATAAAAATTTTGTACAGTGTATAGCCAACATGGAAAAAAGTCTCAATTTTCTACGTATCAAATCATTAATCATATCATATGGTATTTATCATTTTTAATTTTACTTCATCAGTGCTACCAGCAGCATAATAGTATATCAAGGTTAGCTATGAGGATACACACCAGATGTAACATCTAGGCCAGGGATGCCCAAACTTTTTGGTGGAAAGGGACAAATTCTAAAAGCCCATCAGAGTGTTATAACTAAAATTGGGGGTTTTGGTATTGTCAGTTATAACATTTAATTGGAGCCAAAGTACTTAGGACTCACCAGCTGTACGTAGTAGGTAGTAGTAGTACGCTGTCTGTAGGTCCTTTTTGTCAGCACCTTGATCTCCAATGTAGTAAGCTGTGTGGCGTAGGTTCTGGTTCTGTGGTCTAGGATGTGGCGGTGTCGACTCTATTCCAAGGTCTACAACGAGATAGTTGTTCCGCATATATCCTTACTCCTTAGTACGCATTGATATGAGTTACTGGGTAGCCTACGATCCACCTACACTCCAAACGCTCCACACTATTGTAGTTTAGTTTAGTTTAGTTTTTAGTATTTTTGTTTTAGTGTTTTATTGGTTTTTATTTGGTTTTCTATTTTGTAGTTTTTCTTCCATTTTCGTGTTTTCTACTAGCTTATACATTTGTATAATATATATGTGTAGCGTCTATGTAGTCGTCCACTCTTGTCACTGTGTGACTTATCTACCGGTATGTCGACAGTCTATACTGCTGTCTCTCCATGCCTCATTTTCACAGTCTACTCTAGGTATCTGTCTATCTATCTCTCTACTGAGACTACTCTACAGTGTAGGTACTCCTCTCTTATATATACCTGTCCTATCTACAGTCAGCCAATCAATTTTAGTGAGGAGTTACATTCTCTTAAGTGCGCAAGAGTGGACAACTCTTAAATATACTAATTGTCACTATTTATATGCAACAAGAGCAAGGGACACTTATGTTGCTTTTGTTGGTGCATATATATTGCGATTATTAAACGGGCAATTTTATCATTATACGAAATGTGAGTTAATTTATAGCGTTAGAACATGTGTACATGTATTTATTGGTTGTGTTTTAACCAAAGTATAACAGCAATATTGGTCTACTTTTGAAGTACTTGAAAACAGAATAAAGGTAGAAACAGACTAGCAAATTTCGCGCTGTTATTAGCCGTAAAATGACAGTAGAGCGACAGGGTGTCACAAAATTGAGCACAAAATGCCCTTTTCGCCAAACATTAAGCGTGTTTAATATTTTACGTTTAGCTCTCGATAACAATAACTTCTGATTGGGCAGAAAAATTGTTACTGGTTCCATTCTACAATTTCGTCTGTAAACAATAAGTCCAAATTGAATTGCTGTTATAATGTGATGTGCACGTAGGAGACAAGTATAACAATAATTGCCTCCCTTGGCACACGTGCTTAGACTTCATGGAGAAAACATCGCTAGTGTGTTGTTCAGCAGAAAAAGTCGTGATGTGACGCTGGCAAAACGTGGTGGAATGCAGCGAAAATATTCGCTAGTCTGATTTGGCTTGAAGCAAATTATATGAAAGCTGTAATGCATGATTCACTTGTGAATACAATTATTAGTGGGTGACACGGAATTGTCCTTTCTCTTGGATCATCCTCAAAGTCTATGTTTCTTTCAGTAGCTGCCTGGTATGTTTGTCTGCCAGTCTTGTCTGATTTTTGCTTTTAATATAGTTAAGGCGACTGAACAAACTCTCACACAAGAGCATGCTACCAAAAAGTGCCATCGGTTTGACAGTGATTCTAGATAAATTGGGGTGGCTGCGCTTTCTACCTTACTCTGCCTTCAGCTCTTGGCACTGTGATTAGGTCACTCAGGCCATCAATTTTTTGTAGGTTTTAAATCGTTGACAGAAATTTACATCTGTATCAGCTATAAATATTTTGGGATTTTCGAATGTGGGGATTTTTCAACATTATGATGTATTTTTGAGTGTAACTTGAGCATTACAATTGCTTTCACTGCTCAGACACAAAAAGACATGTTTGCATGGGAAATTCACAAGTGACAAAGGGACACCAAAATCCATGCAAAGGGACACATTTGGGCATCCCTGATCTAGGCTGTGTGTACTTGAAACTACACAGTGCATAGTCACAAGTACACACAGTGTAGTGTAAGTGTGGTGTAAGTAGTGAATGCGATGTACAGTGCAATAATTAGTTAATTACTATAGATTGGAAATGCAGGATTGACCAGTGGACACTCTGTACTGTACCATGGGCTGTTTATATACTATGTAACACTGTATCACCGTTACTAATATATAATACTACATGACCAGTCTCAACCGTAGTGCCAATATTATTACACATTATAGACTACTTGCCATAATTGTATAACAGCATAGGCCTACATGCCCAGCTACACTTTGGCATGGTTTCTCATGCATTGGAATGTCTACTAAAAGAAAAAAAGTGATGTTTTGGAGAATGTAAAATTTTGGAAGTTGTCTCCCTCTTGTTCGAAGTGTGGTTATATGGAAGTATACAGTGTGTACCCACCTCAATTCTAGTGGGTATACGGTCAGCAGGCGTGTACCCTCATTTTAATAGCCAATGAACCTAATAGCTTAGTGGTAGAGTGCTTGACTCATTCATAGGGTCAGGAGTTCGAATCTCACCAGAGTACAATTTTTTTCATATTTTTTTTAATAATTCACTAATTTTTTAACTACTATAAGATTAAGTGGATAGCTATACAATACTAATCTGCAAGATTGTATGCACCGTGTACCCACCTCATTTGTTCCACTTCGAAGACTGTTAGAATCCCTATCAAGGCTCCACGAGAGGCCTTTAGCTTCGGCGGAGCAATTCGTTGTTCGGTAGCATGGCTCTATATAGGCAATACATGGTACCAGTCCACTAGTGGCCTCGATTAATATCTAGCCAATAACAAATGCTGGTTTTTAATAAATTATATAATTGGAGTCGTTGTATCTAATATTAACCAATCACCACAGCTCTCCGTGGTGCAGTGGCCTGAAAAGACCAACATGTTGGTCTTTGCATAGCCGAACAAACGGCGCGCCCGATTTGCTCTAGAACGAGGCTCCGAAGGACGAAACAGAACAATCGGCCTCTCGTGTAGCCGAACCTTTATAGGGAGGAGCTAGACATAACGCTTTTGTTTGGTGGTTGGAGGCAAACAAGAGTTTGATTTCTAGCGTTAGTAACCTTAGTTGGAGTTTTCTTCTTTCTCTCTCACACCATTTCATTCTCACGTCACACTTGCGTCTTTTACCACAACCAACTAATGTATACCGTAACAGTTTCCTCCCTCGAACAATTCGAGATATAAGAATTAGTGATCCTGAATAAAAGCAAATCAGCAATGTGCTGTAATAGTGACTTGTCCACTGACTGTAGCACACTGTTATTAGCGAGGCATTCAACTTGCACAATAAATATCGAATATATGATAATAGAACGTTCAAGAAGTTTTGCTACAGAAGTTTTGTCCCTTGCCACAGACATTCCTCTACATCACCCATTTTCAATGGGCGATTAAAGTTAAGGTAGCAGAGCTCTGCTAGTTAATAATACACATCTTGGTACATGGAGAAGATACTTGAGACAGGCTTCACCTCTTGTCTGCTTTTGATTGATAGTTTGTTAGTCTCTAGTCCTATTATAAAAATGATTTTATGTAATTAGTGCAGTTCATTTCCAATACAACCTCAACCAGCGTTTTTCTTTGTGTTGTAGCTCTTGGCTATCTTTATCAGTGCAATATTGTATTGCTGTAGTGGAGTATTGGCCTATCACAGTTAGTTACACTAATTCAAGGAGGTTGTTAAAGATGCAAGGGCGACAATTGGTCACAAGAACATTGTGTAAGATTCCTCTGCTAGAAGATGCGGCAAGTGAGGCAAATGTCAAAGCAGCTAAGGCAGCTAACCAATCAGCAATCAGAGAGTTACAGGAGGGCTTAGGCTCACATTCCTCTGAGAAACTCGTAGATGTCATTGCTATTCTAGCTGTGAATCAAAAGGATGAGCCATGGAATGACTCTGATATGGTTACAATGTGTAGATATCTAGTAGAGCAGCTAGCACAGCTACATGATCTAAAGGGCAGTAATAAATCAGTGTTACACACTCTGTTAAATCGCTTTCCTAAACTGGGTGTAGAGATAAACTGCCTAATTAGCAACAATTTACGCCGCGAGTCTTGGCAAGATCACGCCATGATGTGCTCCTTGTATATCTGGTATTGTGAGCAGTTGTCCTTCCCTATCGTTAGTGAATATTTGGATACTCTGCTCCCACCCAGTCTGAACCTTGTTGACAGTTATCTAGATGACATGAAAGTAGCTGGTGTCAGATGTCTCTCGCATATAATGAGCGAGTGTGGGAAAGCTGAACTACACTGGCATAGCAGGGCTTATGTAATACTTGACGCTTTGCAGAAACTAACCTACTCCAAGTATGAACCTCTTATAGTTATACTTCATCCTGCACTTATACAGGTACTGGAGGTACTGGCTACTCACTCTTCTACAAACAAGGTATGTACAGTGTACATGTATAATATATACTAACTACACAGTTAGTACTGTACTGTAACATGTATGCCAACTAGTACTGTATAACAATGTACATACATGTATTTGTATACTATTAGCCCTTTCCATCTATATGTCTGAGTACTGCTATGGATTGGGGAATTGCTCTGGCCTAGCATATCTACTGTCCCAATCTCAGCACACTGTTTGATGATTACTGGAATGAATGTACTATTCAAATACAGTCATAGCCTATGGCACAGCCTGTGAGGAACATTCATGTTTCACATATACTCTCCATGGGACGACAACTTCTAACCTAATAATGATGATGTTACAGATTGTCCCTTGAGGTGTTATTGTAGCACTCACTATTTCAGTAATGTGCTTGTATCTTTAGACTGGAGAGGAAGTGTACAGACGGTTGCTAGGTGATATGTATCTGGAAGATAAGTTGACCTTGAGGAGGTCATATGCACATTCCATGAAGCTGCATGTGTCATACATGGGTCGCAAAGTCATCAAACATTTAAAGGAAACTATGAAGATAATGCTAAACTACTTAGAGGATAGCTGTGGTTCCACAGAAATAACAAGGTGAGTGAGGTTGGCTATTGGAACCACCCCATTAGCATTAGAGAGGAGCAGACCCTTACAGCCAGCTCTCATTATTTTCAGATTGACCATGTTGGACACACTGGAGGTGATATTAAAGAGTGGACAACCAAGGGTAGACAACTACCACAAGGATATAGTCAAGACTCTTCTCAGACTGATTGTAGATACTGTAGTCCTGCCTATTGACACAGACACTAGTACAGATATACAGAGTAGGGTATCCAACCTGCTGCAGGCTTTATGTGTCACTCAACACTCCACCATTAACTATATTCCACTGATGCTGGAGAACATAGCAGAAGACCTAGCAAAGTGGAATGTTGCTGGTGAGGGTGGTGTGGAGGGGAGTCAATTATTATCTACTATAGAGAGTATTAGGACACATCTTTCAAGTTAGTTTAGTCTCCACAGTATACATATAACATATAGTATATTTTAATCTTGTTACCACCATTGCACATAATGTAGTACACCAATTATACATGCATGTATTATAATATAATGTAGTTAGCACACAAGCACTGAGTTCATGGCTAGTGTGTATGATAAACACAGAAATAAATATGTCATTGAAATTATGTTGCCTTTACAATATACGATCTGGTAGAAAAATAGCAACCCTAGTGAAGTAAAATATAACACCACCACTGCCCTGTTTTAAGCTCTAACCCTAACACAGTTAGACCTGAAACTGGTCAACTAAAAACCATAATAATGAATGTGTTCATTTGGAATATGACAATTAGAATGAGTACGAGAATGAAAACCAGATAAATAATACATGTCCAGCTAAATCATACTAAAATCAATATTACTACATCTAATAATTCTAAATAAGATACTGAATAAGACAGTATTGTGTTTGTATAATACAGTTTGTGTTTGTATAATACAGCAGGTATGTGATGCTAATCTGTGGATTGACATAAAGCTCTGTTCCTGTGCAGCCATTCCCTCACAACTCCGCCTGAAATAACATTAACACAAGCTGATATGATTGGCTGAATAAAATAAACACAAGCTGATAGGATTGGCTGAATAACATCAACACAAGCCGATATGATTGGCTGTTTACATAGAATAAGCTTCAGGCAATTCGATCAAAATGAGAATTTCAGCTTTACAACGGCATACACTGAAGAAGTAGTGACAGTGCTGAGTGGAAGAGAGGGGGGGGGGGTGTGGAAGGGGGGGGGGGGGGGGTGTGGATGGGAGGGGGTGTGTAGAGGAGGCAGAGGGGGTGTATAGAGGAGGCAGAGGTGGTGTATAGAGGAGGCAGAGGGGGTGTATAGAGGAGGCAGAGGGGGTGTATAGAGGAGGCAGAAGGGGTGTGTAGAGGAGGCAGAGGGGGTGTATAGAGGAGGCAGAAGGGGTGTGTAGAGGAGGCAGAGGGGGTGTATAGAGGAGGCAGAGGTGGTGTGTAGAGGAGGCAGAGGTGGTGTATAGAGGAGGCAGAGGGGGTGTATAGAGGAGGCAGAGGGGGTGTATAGAGGAGGCAGAAGGGTGTATAGAGGAGGCAGAGGTGGTGTATAGAGGAGGCACAAGGGGTGTATAGAGGAGGCAGAGGTGGTGTATAGAGGAGGCAGAGGGGGTGTATAGAGGAGGCAGAGGGGTGCCCTCACTGCATAAGTATTAGTTGTACTTACAGTGACAGTGTTCAACTCTTCCATGACTTTGTCTGCACAATTCTTCATAAACACATACTATAAAAACATGAAAACGTACTACAATAACATGAATACATACTACAATAACACAAACATGTACTACAATAACACAAACATATACTACAATAACATGAACACGTACTACAATAACACGAACACATGTGGCACACACATAGGCACACACTGTACATTAATATCAATATCAATATCATACATACATGTGGAGAGAAGACTTTAATAGTTCTTGGCTTTTTCCCCTCTCTCTCATAAACAAAGTAGAAACAGGATACTTGATGGTTGACATCATGTGATGTTATACTAGACCAGTTGAATTCTATTACATTACCCTGTAGTTATCCAATATAAACTCTACACACTAATGATATAGTATACATGTATAGCATGAAGGATAGAGACAATGATGATTGGTGAGCATACATGTTATTATGTAATCAGTGTTTAGATAGGACAACATCAATCTCACTACTAAAGCATTGACTATATCATATAATTATATAATAATATATACATGTGTGGTGGTGTATTGTTATATACATGTAAACATTAGATACAAGTATAATACTACACTGACCTCCAACACACCATGCTCATTACAAGCATGCAGTTTAAGGTTCTTTATACCAACAGATACAATAACAAATCCGTCTTTCCTTGCATCACATTTAGAGAAAGGGAAGCTTATCTCACCATACCCTGGTAACTTCCTTACGGCCTTCAGGTACTGTAAGTGTATGTTATATTATACAGCGTGTACTCTATATTATACAGTGTGTACTCTATATTATACAGTGTGTATGTTATATTACACAGTGTGTATTCTATATTATACAGTGTGTATTCTATATTATACAGTGTGTACTCTGTATTATACAGTGTGTATGTTATATTACACAGTGTGTACTCTATATTATACAGCGTGTACTCTATATTACACAGTGTGTATTCTATATTATACAGTGTGTATGTTATATTATACAGTGTGTATTCTATATTATACAGTGTGTACTCTATATTATACAGTGTGTACTCTGTATTATACAGTGTGTATGTTATATTACACAGTGTGTACTCTATATTATACAGCGTGTACTCTATATTATACAGTGTGTACTCTATATTATACAGTGTGTACTCTGTATTATACAGTGTGTACTCTATATTATACAGTGTGTACTCTGTATTATACAGTGTGTATGTTATATTACACAGTGTGTACTCTATATTATACAGTGTGTATTCTATATTATACAGTGTGTACTCTGTATTATACAGTGTGTACTCTATATTATACAGTGTGTACTCTATATTATACAGTGTGTACTCTATATTATACAGTGTGTACTCTATATTATACAGTGTGTACTCTATATTATACAGTGTGTACTCTGTATTATACAGTGTGTATTCTACATGTATTTTATACAGCGAGTACATGTATACTATATTATACAGTGTGTACTCTGTATTATACAGTGTGTACTCTATATTATACAGTGTGTACTCTATATTATACAGTGTGTACTCTATATTATACAGCGTGTACTCTATATTATACAGTGTGTACTCTGTATTATACAGCGTGTACTCTATATTATACAGTGTGTACTCTATATTATACAGCGTGTACTCTATATTATACAGTGTGTACTCTATATTATACAGTGTGTACTCTATATTATACAGTGTGTACTCTATATTATACAGTGTGTACTCTATATTATACAGTGTGTATTCTACATGTATTTTATACAGCGAGTACGTGTATACTATATTATACAGTGTGTACTCTATATTATACAGTGTGTACTCTATATTATACAGTGTGTACTCTATATTATACAGTGTGTACTCTGTATTATACAGTGTGTACTCTATATTATACAGTGTGTATTCTACATGTATTTTATACAGCGAGTACATGTATACTATATTATACAGTGTGTACTCTATATTATACAGTGTGTACTCTGTATTATACAGTGTGTACTCTATATTATACAGTGTGTACTCTATATTATACAGTGTGTACTCTATATTATACAGCGTGTACTCTATATTATACAGTGTGTACTCTGTATTATACAGCGTGTACTCTATATTATACAGTGTGTACTCTATATTATACAGCGTGTACTCTATATTATACAGTGTGTACTCTATATTATACAGTGTGTACTCTATATTATACAGTGTGTACTCTATATTATACAGTGTGTACTCTATATTATACAGTGTGTATTCTACATGTATTTTATACAGCGAGTACATGTATACTATATTATACAGTGTGTACTCTATATTATACAGTGTGTACTCTATATTATACAGTGTGTACTCTATATTATACAGTGTGTACTCTGTATTATACAGTGTGTATTCTACATGTATTTTATACAGCGAGTACATGTATACTATATTATACAGTGTGTACTCTGTATTATACAGTGTGTACTCTATATTATACAGTGTGTACTCTATATTATACAGCGTGTACTCTATATTATACAGTGTGTACTCTATATTATACAGTGTGTACTCTATATTATACAGTGTGTACTCTATATTATACAGTGTGTACTCTGTATTATACAGTGTGTACTCTATATTATACAGTGTGTACTCTATATTATACAGCGTGTACTCTATATTATACAGTGTGTACTCTGTATTATACAGCGTGTACTCTATATTATACAGTGTGTATTCTACATGTATTTTATACAGCGAGTACATGTATACTATATTATACAGTGTGTACTCTGTATTATA
The DNA here is from genome assembly GCA_935421135.1 of Bugulina stolonifera. Taxonomy (NCBI): domain Eukaryota; kingdom Metazoa; phylum Bryozoa; class Gymnolaemata; order Cheilostomatida; family Bugulidae; genus Bugulina; species Bugulina stolonifera. The sequence goes on from OW285187.1 coordinate 36,536,393, forward strand.
CAGTGTGTACTCTGTATTATACAGTGTGTACTCTGTATTATACAGTGTGTACTCTGTATTATACAGTGTGTACTCTATATTATACAGCGTGTACTCTATATTATACAGCGTGTACTCTATATTATACAGCGTGTACTCTATATTATACAGCGTGTACTCTATATTATACAGTGTGTACTCTATATTATACAGTGTGTACTCTATATTATACAGCGTGTACTCTATATTATACAGTGTGTACTCTATATTATACAGTGTGTACTCTATATTATACAGTGTGTACTCTATATTATACAGCGTGTACTCTATATTATACAGTGTGTACTCTATATTATACAGTGTGTATTCTACATGTATTTTATACAGCGAGTACATGTATACTATATTATACATGTAGTAAATATACTATATAAATACACTATACATGCATATGCACCACATGTACATATGCATGTATACTATACTATAGTAAATAGTATACATGCATATGACTGTATACTATACTATGCTATACTATGCTATACTATACTATGCTATACTATGCTATACTATACTATGCTATGCTATACTATGCTATAATATACTATGCTATACTCTACTCTACTATAGTAGTATATGTTCAACCTGGATTTGTTTCTGACTATCGCCCTTTGCAGTGTCTCTCAGAGCTTTCAACTCAAAGTCATGCTCTTCAACAGTTATAAAGCCCCGGGAGATGGAGTCGGAAGCCTACAGGAGATACAGTAATACCACGTGTAATCGTACAGTTGATACTGTAATACCACGTGTAATCATACAGTTGATACTGTAATACCACGTGTAATCATACAGTTGATACTGCAATACCACGTGTAATCATACAGTTGATACAGTAATACCACGAGTAATCATACAGTTGATACTCTAATACCACGTGTAATCATACAGTTGATACTGTAATACCACGTGTAATCATACAGTTGATACTGTAATACCACGTGTAATCATACAGTTGATACTGCAATACCACGTGTAATCATACGGTTGATACTGTAATACCACGTGTAATTATACAGTTGATACAGTAATACCACGAGTAATCATACAGTTGATACTCTAATACCACGTGTAATCATACAGTTGATACTGTAATAACACATGTAATCATACAGTTGATACTGTAATATCACGTGTAATCATACATTTGATACTCTAATACCACGTGTAATCACTCACCTCCCAGAACATGTAGTTTAAAGCTGTATCATCATGGCAAAGTCGTGATTCAAGCTTAGTGTTGAACAGCCATCTCTTCATGGCTATACAGGTCACCTCTCCGTTGACATAGTTCTCAATGTACACCTCGTGTACCTTCTCATTGGGTAGTAATAGTCTAACTGTAACATAACAGTAGCACATCTATATACATGTAGTGTAACATAACAGTAGCACATCTATATATATGTAGTGTAACATAACAGTAGCACATCTATATACATGTAGTGTAACATAACAGTAGCACATCTATATAATGTAGTGTAACATAACAGTAGCACATCTATATACATGTAGTGTAACATAACAGTAGCACATCTATATAATGTAGTGTAACATAACAGTAGGACATCTATATACATGTAGTGTAACATAACAGTTGCACATCTATATAATGTAGTGTAACATAACAGTAGCACATCTATATAATGTAGTGTAACATAACAGTAGCGCCTCTATATATCTGTGTACAGACAAGTGCGAGCTCACTGAAGTTGTTATCTAGTAGTTGGAAGAGATTGAAAGCCAGAGCTGTTTCCTCTCCTATCTCCATCTTCTGTATGAGTCGGGTGTAGGCGTACTCTACTGTACTGTCTCTAGGTATACACACTGTGCATATACTCCTATCCGGTAACTGTATCCTCATTTCCACCTTAGTATTACCACTACCACCACTACTGCCCTTAACAGCTGCATGGGCTAGCAGGTGCTTGGTGTGTGGTTCAACAGCAGAACTACCCTGTAGCATGCATAAATACACATTAACATATCAGTGGTATACCAATGTCTAGCCCATGGAGCAAGGTCAACAAACCGCTGAGCCAGCCTGCCAAAGCTCACGGCTTCCTGCCATTATGTTCATGTAGTAGTGTCAGATTGAACTATACAGTATATATGTAGCATAGCATACAGTATATATGTAGCATAGCATACAGTATATATGTAGCATAGCATACAGTATATACAATGTATGTAGCATAGCATACAGTATATACAATATATGTAGCATAGCATACAGTATATACAATGTATGTAGCATAGCATACAGTATATACAATGTATGTAGTATAGCATACAGTATATACAATGTATGTAGCATAGCATACAGTATATACAATGTATGTAGTATAGCATACAGTATATACAATATATGTAGTATAGCATACAGTATATACAATATATGTAGCATAGCATACAGTATATACAATGTATGTAGTATAGCATACAGTATATACAATGTATGTAGCATAGCATACAGTATATACAACGTATGTAGCATAGCATACAGTATATACAATGTATGTAGTATAGCATACAGTATATACAATGTATGTAGCATAGCATACAGTATATACAATGTATGTAGCAGTGGTGGAAAAGCCAAGTGTCGATATACAACTAGGAAACTGCTGGAACACTGACTACAGCAGCAAACACACACAGGGACCCGTCACTTCACACTTTTGCTATATCTGATTATTTACAATAGATAGTCGTTCAGCTAGTGCCAGGGCTGTTTAGTCTCTACGGCCGCTTGCCCAACCACCTGCCCAGCCAGTAAGACAACTGTACATGTACATATCCACAGCCTGGGTTCTTACTTACACTGTTTGATTGTTGTTCCTCGGGCTCCTGCTCATCGTCTCCATCCATGGTAAGGAAGTTCTGCATTAGACTGTGCTCTCCTATGACTCGAACTGCAGACACTGTAAATCAGCACATCATAGTTTATATTACATATACATATCTATACATGTACATGTAATCAGTACACCATAGTATACATTACATATACATATCTATACAGTCATGTATATATAATCTGGAGGTTATTCAGCAGCTGCTGTTGATTAGACTGAAGAGGAAGCCCTGACCCAGATGAACGCTGATCACTGATTGGATAATAACATACGTTGTGTCACAGAGCCCCCACACTGCTAGGTTGGGGCAACTCCATCTATGATAACCAGTAGTTTCAACCTTAACTCCAAAAACAGAAAAAAAACTTGTGTTTATCCAAATTTACAAAACACTTGACAGAAATAGACCCAGTGTAAATGTCACTCTATTCAGGGTAATTGAGGTATAATCGCAGTATAAACGTCGTACATAGGATATTTATGATCAGACAATACACTGTAAACACTGTCAGTTGACCCTCACCTTTCTCCAGGTAAGTTTCGAGGCCCCTGCGCCGATTGTCCAGCTGTTGGTCTGAGAGTGCAAAGGGCCATTTACCCGGAAGCTTAGGGAATGGGTAGTCGATGAACTGTCTCTTTAGAGCATTATGGAGGTCAACAAACTGACTGTATCTCTTTGAGCAGAGCAGCTTGCCTGACATGTAGATGTTAAAGACCTGCGAAGAGATATAATATACCACAAGTAATGTAGTAATAAAGTACTGTGTGTTTATACACTTGGTCTACCAGAGTAATAGAGTACTGTATGTCTATACAGATGGTCTACTAGAGTAATAGAGTACTGTATGTCTATACAGATGGTCTACTAGAGTAATAGAGTACTGTATGTCTATACAGATGGTCTACTAGAGTAATAGAGTACTGTATGTTTATACACTTGGTCTACTAGAGTAATAGAGTACTGTATGTTTATACACTTGGTCTACTAGAGTAATAGAGTACTGTATGTCTATACAGATGGTCTACTAGAGTAATAGAGTACTGTATGTTTATACACTTGGTCTACTAGAGTAATAGAGTACTGTATGTCTATACAGATGGTCTACCAGAGTAATAGAGTACTGTATGTTTATACACTTGGTCTACTAGAGTAATAGAGTACTGTATGTTTATACACTTGGTCTACTAGAGTAATAGAGTACTGTATGTTTATACAGATGGTCTACTAGAGGGGTAGAGTACTGTATGTTTATACACTTGGTCTACTAGAGTAATAGAGTACTGTATGTCTATACACTTGGTCTACTAGAGTAATAGAGTACTGTATGTTTATACACTTGGTCTACTAGAGTAATAGAGTACTGTATGTCTATACAGATGGTCTACCAGAGTAATAGAGTACTGTATGTTTATACACTTGGTCTACCAGAGTAATAGAGTACTGTATGTTTATACACTTGGTCTACTAGAGGGGTAGAGTACTGTATGTTTATACACTTGGTCTACTAGAGTAATAGAGTACTGTATGTCTATACAGATGGTCTACTAGAGTAATAGAGTACTGTATGTTTATACACTTGGTCTACTAGAGTAATAGAGTACTGTATGTTTATACACTTGGTCTACTAGAGTAATAGAGTACTGTATGTTTATACCCTTTGTCTACCAGAGTAATAGAGTACTGTATGTTTATACACTTGGTCTACTAGAGTAATAGAGTACTGCATGTCTATACACTTGGTCTACTAGAGTAATAGAGTACTGTATGTTTATACACTTGGTCTACCAGAGTAATAGAGTACTTTATGTCTATACACTTGGTCTACTAGAGTAATAGAGTACTGTATGTTTATACACTTGGTCTACTAGAGTAATAGAGTACTGTATGTTTATACAGATGGTCTACTAGAGTAATAGAGTACTGTATGTCTATACAGATGGTCTACTAGAGTAATAGAGTACTGTATGCCTATACAGATGGTCTACTAGAGTAATAGAGTACTGTATGTTTATACACTTGGTCTACTAGAGTAATAGAGTACTGTATGTCTATACACTTGGTCTACTAGAGTAATAGAGTACTGTATGTTTATACACTTGGTCTACCAGAGTAATAGAGTACTGTATGTCTATACACTTGGTCTACTAGAGTAATAGAGTACTGTATGTTTATACACTTGGTCTACTAGAGTAATAGAGTACTGTATGTTTATACACTTGGTCTACTAGAGTAATAGAGTACTGTATGTTTATACACTTTGTCTACTAGAGTAATAGAGTACTGTATGTTTATACACTTTGTCTACTAGAGTAATAGAGTACTGTATGTCTATACACTTGGTCTACTAGAGTGATAGAGTACTGTATGTTTATACACTTTGTCTACTAGAGTAATAGAGTACTGTATGTTTATACACTTTGTCTACTAGAGTAATAGAGTACTGTATGTTTATACACTTTGTCTACTAGAGTAATAGAGTACTGTATGTTTATACACTTTGTCTACTAGAGTAATAGAGTACTGTATGTCTATACACTTGGTCTACTAGAGTAATAGAGTACTTACCACAAACTTTTCTTCCACCGTCTCTACGGTTCGATGATCAGGTATAGATATCGGCAGGCTCCTCCTCTCTGTGTAGTCATACCCTGTGTCAGTAGAGTCGTCACTGTGGTAGGACACCTGGGATACACTTACTGAAGCTGTCTCTGGTGGCACTGCTATCACTGTATTGAATATAATGATGGGACAAGGATAGATACGTGCACATGGTGCCACTAATACATGTAGGGGCCTAGGCCTAATAGATTCATAAAGATGGTAGACGGTCAGTTTAGCCCAATCACAAATTCTCCCGGGTTATTGCCAGCCCAGAAATTTTTAGAGATACTCCAACATAGCTGCCCTTCAAAAGATTAAAGTGTAAGCACATGGCTGTAACTATCTAGGCGGCTCAGGCGGCCCTAGCCGCCTGAACTTTTTGTTAAAAGAAGACAGAATTAAGCTAATATCGGAAGGCATAGTTACCGTGCCCCACATGATATAAACATACTCTAATGAAAATGATGCTACTATGTGTATCATTACATTAATGGCTAATTTTTGCATGAAGCCACTGCTGATTTGATAGCGTAATTGGTAGAGTGCTTGGTCTTCATGCATAGAGACACGAGTTCGAATCCCACTGAGGGACAATTTTTTCCATTTAGTAATTCACTCAATTTGGTAGCTATACAATGACAATACTAATCTCATCTGTAAGATAGGATCACTGCATGTGTAATTCTGTATTCAACAATAGGAAATGCCCTAAGATTGCATGCACAGTGTGCCCACCCACCTCATTTGTTCCACTTCTAACACTGTTCTTCAGGGTTTGGGAACCCTAGATACCACTCTCCATCTCTATCCATCAACTAAATTTGCACTATTTCCCGTCTTATTAATGTGTGTACATTCTTAGGCCTAAGTCATGTAATGATGTAAAGGACTACAATGGTACGTCAGGGCCAAGCCAAACAGAGAAGCACTATTTTGCAGTATACTAATTTGAAGTTTACTATTTGCAGATTACTATGCAACATTTTGTACTTTTTTACCATCACGTATAGCTCAAATATGCATCAAAATGGCTGTTTTTGGGTGAATTTTCAAAAATTTTCTTGTGGGAGGTGCCCCACCCTCCTTCCCCATCCCGCACACACCCTCCCCACACCGCTACTGTTAGCCAGTCCAATTTTGGCCGCCTCAACTTTTTCAAGAAAGTTACCCCCCTGAAGCACACAGAGAAATCTTACTATACCTGAGAGTGTTAATCTATCTCCACCAGATCTAATCAGATCTACCACCTGCTTATGTGTGGCACCTTCAACTTCCACTCCATTCCTGTAACATTGGAAATATCCAAACTACACTCGATCGGAAAGTTCATATAGGCTACATTGATACTCTATACTATTCAGCCTGTAGTTTTAAAGGCTACTCTCTACTCGAGCTGTAGGTGAGGTCTACATTCTCTACTCGAGCTGTAAGCGAAGTCTATATTCTCTACTCGAGCTGTAGGCTAGTCTATACTCTCTACACAAGCTGTAAGCTAGTCTTTAGTGTTGTACTCGAGATATAGGCTACATTCATACTTGGTGAGCCAAATAGATAATACTATGCTAGACCTAAGGCAATGCTGTAGTCAGTGTAATCAAGACTGAACTGATGAGTAGGCACAGGATTCCCATTCAATCATTGACTGACTGAGCAATCATATATTATTCGGTTGCTCTGGTACGATCAGCAACGGATGATGAACAATATTCAGTCTAGAGGAAACAATGGAAAGTTGCAAGTAAAACTTACACTGCCAGAATTCGGTCACCCACAATTACACCAGCTTTCTCTGCAGCTCCTCCTTTCAAAACAGCGCTGACATGTTGCAACGGCGCATACAACTCTCCATTTATACTTTTCATCTGTCCTCCTTCTGTGACCTGACCACGGACATTAAACCCAAACCCTGTTTCAATTTTCTCTATTTCTACATGTCTTGGACCAGTAGGGACCTTAAAAATATTGGTTGAATCCCCTCCTCCATCCTCTTGCTCATCTGCCATGTTTTGGGCTCTACATCATCTTAGACAGCTCCCTTTAGCAATATCGGGACCTGAAGTGAATATGCGTGGTAGCTAACGCCGGATTTAGAAAGCGGAAACAATTTTCGGAATAGAAAATTCCTCTGTCAGCTTCATTGCGCGAGAAAACAACTCGTACCATTTATGCATAGAGTGAGAGAAGATAACTCTATGCATTGCTATGCATAGCTGTCTGCTGGTCAGTTCATTGTAGATGTCTTGTACATGTAGGTATGCCCAGATTCTGTAGTATTACTGCATTGACTATTTTCAACCCTTCATTTAACTATAAACCTAAGGCACGCTGAGCCGTTTATTGTCATCTACATCATTTACAATCAATGGCTCTGTCCATGTGCAAATTCCAGTAGGATTTTTCTGTACTAAGTATTGTCCCATCGTGATCTCTCTACATATTGTTTGAAATGTTAGTAACTGTATTGATTTGGTTATAGATATGATAGTAACTACAAAAAGACTGCATTAAAATGTGAATAGTTTGAACAGTTTACTGCTATATATATAACATATACAGTCTGTACCAAACAAGGTTAGAATACAGTGTTATATACAGATATCTTTTATTACTGTTAGTATGTGTATAATATAAGAGAATATATAGAGGGAAGAGCTATATACCAACAACAAATATACATACATACATATGTCAATATACACTGAAGTGTCAGAGAATATTCTACTAATAGAGCACATACAGACTAACTACAAGCAGACCACACATACTTCTTATAGATTAATACAAGACGTAACAGGAAGTCCTTTATAGACTAGATGACACTACAGCTCTGCTTGCTCACTCTTGTACTTCGTAACCCTAATTAGTACACTCTGTATCTAGCTGCTGATGGACTCATACTGGTCTGTATTATCAGCAGCAGGCACTATCCTATCATTAGACTCCGTGTTTATGTCTTTACCTGCAGCAAAAAACTCAGACTAAAGACTCATAGCCTGTATACATAAGATTAAATACATGTAATGAAGCACATAAGGTCATCTCCTGTCTCTAACACATATTACATGTATGTGTACAGTCAAATACAAAATAAGTGTACTACAGTCAAATACAATATAGACATGTACGTGCTACCACCCCTTATTGTAATCACAGTATGTTGTATACACATTATCAGTTGACTAAGTGTACTGCAATCAAATACAATATATGTACGTATTACTCAGTACACACTATTTACATCAAAATTGACTATGAATAAAAATACAAATGTATTGTTTACCATCTGTGACTCCTTCCGTCCCCTCTTGCTGATCAATCTGGTTCTCAGGCTAAAACAATTATGTAAAGATTGATACATTACAAAATACAAAGTGTGTATTTATGTATTTACTAATGTCTATGTCTATGCGTAGTACCTTGTTTGAGGAAGTGTCATAAGGGGCACCTGTTACCATGTTTTCTGGTGCACCTGTTGTAGAGTTGTCTACTGATTCACTCTCAGGTTTATCCAGTGGTGAGCGAGGCTGAAAACAAACCACAAGGAAACACGTCTATTTACCAATAAGAGCACATGTTTATTTACCAATAAGAGTACATGCCTATTTACCAACAAGAGCACATGTTTATTTACCAATAAGAGTACATGCCTATTTACCAACAAGAGCAGATGTTTATTTACCAATAAGAGTACATGCCTATTTACCAACAAGAGCAGATGTTTATTTATCAACAAGAGCATAATATGAATATGTGGCATTTAATTCCATCAAGAGTTCAACCCAGTAAGCAATTACATTGACTTACCTGCTGAGCACCTGTAGCACCTGCTCCTGCATGGCTAGACATATCACCACCTACAGAGGTGGACTCAAAGGCAGTGCCTGCAGACTGCTGAGATTCAACTTGCTGTGGTTGGGCAGGGAGAGTTGGAGTCTGCTGAGCTTCATGTGTTGAGTGTTGATTGTTATTCATAAGAGACAATTGCTGACTCATAGGTGGTTGTTGTTGGCCCATAGGTGGTTGTTGTTGACTCATAGGTGGTTGTTGTTGACTCATAGGTGGTTGTTGTTGACCCATAGGTGGTTGTTGTTGACCCATAGGCGGTTGTTGATGACCCATATGCGGTTGCTGGCTCACAGGTGGTTGGTGACCCATAGGCGGTTGTTGATTACCCATATGCGGTTGCTGGCTCACAGGTGGTTGGTGACCCATAGGCGGTTGCTGACCCATAGGTGGTTGCTGACCCATAGGTGGTTGCTGACCCAAAGGTGGTTGCTGACCCATGGATGGTTGTTGAATCATAGGCGGTTGCTGACCCATAGGTGGTTGCTGACCCATAGATGGTTGCTGACCCATGGGGGGTTGTTGACCCATAGGTGGTTGTTGACTCATAGGTGGTTGCTGACCCATAGGTGGTTGTTGACTCATAGGTGGTTGTTGACTCATAGGTGGTTGTTGACCCATAGGCGGTTGTTGACCAATAGGTGGTTGTTGACCCATAGGCGGTTGTTGACTCATAGGCGGTTGGTGAACCATAGGTGGTTGCTGACCCATAGGTGGTTGCTGACCCATAGGTGGTTGTTGACCCATAGATGGTTGTTGACTCATAGGTGGTTGTTGACTCATAGGTGGTTGTTGACCCATAGATGGTTGCTGACCCATAGGCGGTTGTTGACCAATAGGTGGTTGTTGACCAATAGGTGGTTGTTGTTGACCCATGGGGGGTTGTTGACTCATAGGCGGTTGGTGAACCATAGGTGGTTGCTGACCCATAGGTGGTTGTTGACTCATAGGTGGTTGTTGACTCATAGGTGGTTGCTGACTCATAGGTGGTTGCTGACCCATAGGTGGTTGTTGATTCATAGGTGGTTGTTGACTCATAGGTGGTTGTTGACCCATAGATGGTTGTTGACCCATAGGCGGTTGTTGACCCAAAGGCTGTTGTTGACCCATAGATGGTTGCTGACCCATAGATGGTTGCTGACCCATAGATGGTTGTTGATTCATAGGTGGTTGTTGACCCATAGGCGGTAGTTGCTGACCCATAGGCGGTTGTTGCTGACCCATAGATGGTTGCTGACCCATAGATGGTTGTTGACTCATAGGTGGTTGTTGACCCATAGGCGGTTGTTGACTCATAGGCGGTTGTTGACTCATAGGCGGTTGTTGACCCATAGGCGGTTGTTGACCCATAGGCGGTTGTTGACTCATAGGCGGTTGTTGACTCATAGGCTGGGGAAGGTGGTTCATATGTTGAGAAGAAGGTGGATTCTCTCCTGTTACTCTCTCCTGCTGTCGTTGTTGTTGCTGCTGCTTCCGCTGTTCAATTAGCTTGTCATACTTACTCCGTAACTCGGCCTTGTGCTTTATAACCAAAGCGTCAAACCTTGCTGATGTCATCAAAGGTTTGGAGTCACACTCCTGTAACACACCATCATGTAGGCCTACATGTGTCAACATATGCACATAAATTGATGACACCACAAGTAACACACACCATCATATACATCATATACATGTTGTGCCGACATATGGGCATAAATTGATGACGGCACAAGTAAGATGAGAAAAGTTGTTAGATATAGTATGACCATAGCATGTCAAGCGTAGAAAAGCAACCAACTGAATCTACAATAACATGAGACGACTCAGTAAGCTGCCAAAGAACTATGATGTATTTTGCAACAAACTTCACTGGAGTTTTAGAAGGGTAGTGATGTAGTGATGACATAACCAGCATACCATGAGTAGTATTACACATAAAGTGATGATATAACCAGCATACCATGAGTAGTATTACACATAAAGTGATGATATAATCAGCATACCATGCGTAGTATCACACATGATGACATAACCAGCATACCACGAGTGGCATTACCTACCACTTTGAGTTTATTAGCAAACTCTTCACTGCTCTCTATAAGTTTTCTCTTCTTAGTATTAAACTTATCTGTGATGTCAGTTAGCTCTTTCTCTAGCTTCTGTTGGTGATCCATGAGAGAGTGTACCTGTATATGTTATACGTACCTGTATATGTTATACGTACCTGTATACATTATACGTTCATGTATATGTTATACATACATGTATATATTATACGTACATGTATATGCTATACGTACATGTATATATTATACGTACCTGTATATGTTATACGTACATGTCTATGTTATACGTACATGTATATATTATACGTACCTGTATAGGCCTATGTTATACGTACATGTATATGTTATACGTACATGTATATGTTATACGTACATGTATATGCTATACGTACATGTACATATTATACGTACATGCATATGTTATACGTACCTGTATATTATGTTATACGTATATGTATATATTATACGTACATGTATATATTATACGTACATGTATATATTATACGCACATGTATATATTATACGTACATGTATAGTCATACTACATATCACATATAACTACCCTGTGTGTGTGTGTGTGTGTGCGTGTGTGTGTGTATGTATGTAATATGTGTACATGTATGTCTACCTGCTTCCTTAGCAACATCATCCTCTGTTCAGTCACCACAGATCTACCATCGGGTACCAGAGAGTCAGAGAAGATCTCATTGATAAGAGCATGGTTTCTATGGTAACGACTGCCTGCCACAGACTTAACTGACAAGTTGGAGTCGGTATCCATATCACCGTAGTCTGCAGGCTGGATGGATACTCTGTGTTCATTAGCAGCCGACTGTAACAGATTACCATTATAGCCTTGTAATTGTGGGATTTAATCCTGGCCAATATACAATATCCTACTGAATTTGTAATGCTACAAAGCAAGCTTTCCTCCATTTTCACATCTATTTTTAGCTTAGATAAAGCTACTAGGTATTGTAAAGTTTTCATTGTAAAGTTATAGCTTTGAAACTGGGGCACACTGGCTACCGATAGTTTCTTTCCAACTGAAATGTTGTGGTTTGTTAGTCAGATATTTATCTTCTTGCTTACATCATTCTACATAAGCAACTAGTTACAATGGGTACTGTGTATGTACTACGGCTACTGTGTATGTACTACGGCTACTGTGTATGTACTACGGCTACTGTGTATGTACTACGGCTACTGTGTATGTACTACGGCTACTGTGTATGTACTACGGCTACTGTGTATGTACTACGGCTACTGTGTATGTACTACGGCTACTGTGTATGTACTACGGCTACTGTGTATGTACTACGGCTACTGTGTATGTACTACGGCTACTGTGTATGTACTACGGGTACTGTGTATGTACTACGGCTACTGTGTATGTACTACGGCTACTGTGTATGTACTACGGCTACTGTGTATGTACTACGGGTACTGTGTATGTACTACGGGTACTGTGTATGTACTACGGGTACTGTGTATGTACTACGGGTACTGTGTATGTACTACGGGTACTGTGTATGTACTACGGGTACTGAGTATGTACTACGGGTACTGTGTATGTACTACGGGTACTGTGTATGTACTACGGGTACTGTGTATGTACTACGGGTACTGTGTATGTACTACGGGTACTGTGTATGTACTACGGGTACTGTGTATGTACTACGGGTACTGTGTATGTACTACGGGTACTGTGTATGTACTACGGGTACTGTGTATGTACTACGGGTACTGTGTATGTACTACGGGTACTGTGTATGTACTACGGGTACTGTGTATGTACTACGGGTACTGTGTATGTACTACGGGTACTGTGTATGTACTACGGGTACTGTGTATGTACTACGGGTACTGTGTATGTACTACGGGTACTGTGTATGTACTACGGGTACTGTGTATGTACTACGGGTACTGTGTATGTACTACGGGTACTGTGTATGTACTACGGGTACTGTGTATGTACTACGGGTACTGTGTAGGTACAACGGATACTGTGTAGGTTGGATACTGTGTAGGTACAACCGATACTGTGGAGGTACTACAAGTACTGTGGAGGTAGTAAAGGTACTGTGGAGGTACTACAAGTACTGTGGAGGTACTACGGATACTGTGGAGGTACTACGGACACTGTGGATGTACTACTGGTACTGTGTAGGTACTATAACTTACACTCTTAGACCTTCTCTCCTCTTCTTCCATCTGATGTTCTGCCCTCTGTTTCTCTCTCAGATAGTTCTGATACTGGGCAGAGTTGTGAAAGATCTTCAAGTTCTCCTGATATTGTATCTGCACACAGCAATGTAGAGATAGTATTGTATCTGCACACAGCAATGTAGAGATAATGTTGTATCTGAACACAGCAATGTAGAGATAATATTGTATCTGCACACTGCAGTGTAGAGATAGTATTGTATCTGCACACTGCAGTTTAGAGATAGTATTGTATCTGCACACAGCAATGTAGAGATAATATTGTATCTGCACACTGCAGTGTAGAGATAGTATTGTATACTATGTACACAGCAGTGTAGAGATAGTATTGTATCTGCACATAGACATGACATCATCCATGAAACTCACACTCTTTGCCATTTTCAGAGTCCGTCAAAACCTGAGAAGTTCTCCGGACACGCCTGGCTGGACATATCTGGCTTGGAAGTTCAATTTAGATGCAGGATTGAAAACTATTTGGTATTAATTGCCCCAGCCACCCCTCCCCCACCCCAGCCAACTCAATATCATCATCAAACTAATTTTAAATCCTAAGAATTAATTTAAATAACTTTTTACATTGTGAAGTGAAAACAGAACATTGTGTAGTGAAAACAGAACATCGTAGTGAATTGAGCTGTCAGGCACGATCCATGTAAAATGGTACCAAGTGATTTTGGGCGCGAGCTTGGCATTCATGGGCTAGGCACACACAAGCTTGGCATCCATGGGCTAGGCACACACGAGCTTGGCATTCATGGGCTAGGCACACACAAGCTTGGCATTCATGGGCTAGGCACACACAAGCTTGGCATCTATGGGCTAGGCACACACGAGCTTGGCATTCATGGGCTAGGCACACACGAGCTTGGCATTCATGGGCTAGGCACACACGAGCTTTTCTCTGTGCCATGTCAAACTAGTAATTGTGCACACAGACAGTATTATTACTGTACCTTATCAGCCTCGTAAGCATCGTTGTATTCCTTCCTCTCAGAATCAGAGAGGTCCCTCCACATCTGTCCAATTATTTTACCAATCTGCCAAAGCCTGAGCTCCATATTTTGAGCTTTAACCGAGTCCCACACCTTTCTACTGTACCTCATATAGGGCATCAGTGGCTTCTCAGGGGCTTTAGGTGCTTTGGGTAAATTCTGTATGGTAGCATGATTGGACATGACAAACGTTTGGTATGTTGACTGTATAATAATATGACATTGGGGGTATGTTATTTGCACGACGATTAAATGGATACTTACAGCAGAGGTCTTGGCAGATGACTGTTTGGACGGTGTAAAGGAAGTATGGGGTGGTGCAGCAGATGAAAACTGTGGAACCTGAGTATAATATTATATCATACAGTAAAGACACCTACATGTAAGTACAATATATCATACAGTAAAGACACCTACATGTAAGTACAATATATCATACAGTAAAGACACCTACATGTAAGTACAATATATCATACAGTAAAGACACCTACATGTAAGTACAATATATCATACAGTAAAGACACCTACATGTAAGTACAATATATCATACAGTAAAGACACCTACATGTAAGTACAATATATCATACAGTAAAAACATACATAGACTTAGATAAAGTACAGATAGTATAAATAGCATATTGACTTGAGCCATACCATAAACACAATGATTCAGTAACATAATAGAATATAAATTAATATACTATCAATACCTGAAGTGACCATGAGCACACCTACATGTACTTACAGTGTGAATAATAACAAACTAGGATATGCTAACTTACTGGTGAGTTACTTGGTCCTGGAGATTTACCATAGGGTGGCCGAACCCTATCTACAACAGTTATTATATACAATCATATTCTTATACTTGTTAAACCAATATTATATAATTAGGTGTACTTTGGACAGCCAATGTTATGGTGCAGTGTAATAACAGTTCTTGTTACTGTACTCATAATAAACGCCCATGCTAATAACAAAAACCTGACAAATGATAAAAATGCAGAATATACATATCATATATGACACTTTCACTTCACTTCACTTCACTTCACTTCACTTCACTTCAGAATCCTGGACCAGTACCAGAATCCTGGACCAGTACCAGAATCCTGGACCAGTACCAGAATCCTGGACAAGTACCAGAATCCTGGACAAGTACCAGAATCCCTGGACATACGTTTCTAGTATATTATTTGAATAAAAATTACCCATAGAAAGTGTGTAATTGAGTACCTATAAACAGTATCTAATGAGTGACTTTGTTTTGCATTGTATCTTTTGTTTTACGAGGTTTGGTAACATGTTTACCACTAAAAAAACAAAAGACGGCTCAAAAGTTTGGTAGGGACAGGCAAAACCAAGGGGTACCTTGATAAAATCTAGACACCTGGCAAGTATGCTACACTTGGCAAGTATGCTTCGCCATTTCAAGTTAGACTCAGCATAATAATTCACTTGGGTCTATATGCGACCAATAGCCTATGAATTCGCGACTGTTTGAAAAAGACAATTCGAAATCTCAAATCCCAATCGCCAGATTTCAACACATTTTTATTTTAAATATTATATTTTTCAAGTTAATTAATTAATTAAAATTAATTATCTGTGAGCCGTGTTCTTCTAAATGTAATCTACACAGTTTTGAACTGTCCCGCTTCGTACTGTCCGGTTTTGAAATGTCCTGTTTCGAATTGCCTCTTTCGAAATGTCCCTTTACCGACCAGCATATGGCCTATCCGTTGCTTAACTACAATGATACCGTGTACAGCATGTGCATACACTGTGGGCATTGAATGTGTTTTATAACAACACCAATACGTGTACAGAGTATATATTATACTCACCTCTAAATGGTGGGGTGGCAGACATTCCTGGTCTGATCCCTGGTATTGACATCATGAGACCATTCAAACTTGTCTACACAATAAAACATCGTTATAATAAGAGTAGATTACAATCATCATAATTAGGATGTGAGCAGACTATAAACTATTGTGGAGTAACATTGGGGTCTGCCCATAAAGAGAAATTCTAAATGTATTTTTTAAATAAATCCTGTGAATTTATTAGAAGTTTTTGTGTAGTCTATACTAGGGATAGCCAAATGGCAGCCCACTTCCAAACTATGGGTGGACCACTTGACTTTATGAAAAATCCCATGTATTACCAGGTTTTCATGTCATGTACATGTACGTATTTAATGATGCTGTATCATTGGCAATTTTCGTCACAGGTACAAGAGAACTTTGCTTTTTACATGGTGAGCGGCTACTTAAAAAAGAAATTCTCCAAATTTTCATTAGGCCTATATACAATGTAAATAGGGTTAAATGTTGTACCACGATATTATTGCTGTCAGTAAATTTGTGAGAAGTACTGTCGTTAGAAGTTCATAGGATTAAAATAATTAACTATAACCATATTACGACAGTATCAGTATCAAGCTCTTCGAAGATACAGTGATGTAGACAACATTCAACCAGAAGACCTTTTGATTGCACTGCACGCTAGTTTTCTAATTTTGTGACATAGGAGATAGTAGTGTGAACTACAAATAGCCTACGCCAATGATTCTATCTGAAAGCATCACATCAGATCACATCACTGAAAGCTCACACATCTCTCTATATTATCAGGTTTTAATTGATTGGAATTTCTCTGAACAACCGATAGTTCTGGTACTTCGGAAAAGTACGACTTTAGATGTTTATTTTGAGTTACTCCGTCATAAACCACTTTTAATTGCTGATGTACTCAGCTGATAAGCTAAGTTCATATGAAAGTTTACGCTACAACACTACTATATCAAAATTAATATGCTCTTTCCAATCGGTTGTAAAAGAAATGTCCTGGACAATTAGCTCACACTGTAGATCAGTTCAAAGTGAAGATTTGTAACTCCCTCCATAATTCGTTTTGCCTTGGAGCAGAAAATGTTTTTTTGCAAATGTTCGCCACTCTTTATAAATCTTGAATTTATCATTATGGATATACCTAAATTAAATGTTATGTAGAAAAAAGTTCAGCAATAGCATTGAATTTTTAAGTATTATTTTATATAGTAAGTGTGATTGTGATGATCTGATTATTAATATGATGTCAATCTGATGGTCGAGAACAAAACAATTACAATAATATTTGTTAACACCATGACCATGTTACTGTTATTCTTGCTTTACTGGACCTACATAGTACATGTAAGACCTATACTCTATTTAATTGTTATTCATTTATTATAAATAAAATTTATTTATAAAATAATGATAATCGTTATAGATCAATTTTATTTATTTTATATAATATTAATAAAATATATATTTAATAATAAATAATAATAATTATTATAATTATTATATTATTTTACATATATAATTTAATAACAATTAATATAGTATAAGTATATATATGTATTAGGTCTAGTAAAGCAAGAATTACCGCAACATAGTGTTGCTATAAAAATACTACACTACATGGATACAAACTATGGCGTGTAAGTAAAAGTAAACGGCATTCAGTGACAGTTTGAGTCATAGAATCATTACACTCACCTTACCTCTATTCTTTGCTTTTTTCTTTATGGAACAGAAACCGGATATTAAATGTAGTTGGATACATCTGTCGGAGGTTTTCGGAGCAATGTAAGAGGCTAAACACAGTAAAGACAACTCCTAGGTGGAAATCGACCCGCACTAATTGTACATAATGGAATTATACAAACTCTTTGCCTTCGGCTATGCCATTACTTGTGGCTTAGAGTTTGGACAGGACTCAGGAGGCTCGCCTTATATTAATATACCACATCTGAAGAACAGCGGTCAGAATATGAAGGGAGTAGCAGCTATTCACCAGAGAGCTGGTGTTTAGATAATTGAGCCAAGTTATGCCCAAGTACAAGCAGAGTATCAAGTATCCTGTGGGTGCAAGTACAAGACTGTATGAGTAATTTTTCACATTGAGAGGGAGTACAAATCATCAAGTACGAGTCGGAATACAAGTACAGTGTTGTTATTGTGAATTACAATTACAGATTTACACCAGGACTCAGCTGTGGGCTTAATTACTGCTTGGGTAAAAATTCAAAATTGGTGTCGAACCAGAAAATTCTAAGTAATGTCTTTTTCTGAAACTGCCTGAAAATACAAGCGCAAGATAGTACCAGTGTTGGCAAGTATGAACAAGCACCAAGTAATTTCAAATATACTTGTAGGTGTACTGAGTACATACAGCTCTGCTATTTTTACTGAAATAAAATTGTTCCTATAGGCAGCTGGGTATGTACTATGTACAGTATATGGGTTAGAATATATAAGGTTATACTATATCACTTATACAGTCATGTGTGTATCAGTGGTAAATGACTACTACTTAGTTACTACAATGTATATTATATCATAAATTTATTAATAATAAAATTACAGGATAGGAAAAGTGCATCAAGTAGAGGACTTGACTGGAACTACCATCATCTAGTAGGTATATCAGAGAGCACAAGATCATTACACACACACCATGATCAGGGCCATTATCAATAAATGGTTCTGATCATGAGGATCAACTACTACAATATACTCTATGGTTGTGTACAGCAGAGACATTAGTTGGTGGTAATATGGCTGGCCTATGTATACAGTTACCATGGTGATATAAAAACATTTACTATAATATTACTAGCAGTATGCTCATCTGGACCTGGACCTCTGATACGACCTTGACCTTGATCTTGACCTCTTAGGAGATGCTGACCTCCTAGGTGACTTTGAACTAGATCTTTTAGATGATGGGGATGGGGAACGTTGTTTCCTAGGTGATCTAGATCTACGAGGTGACCTTGACCTTCTAGATGAAGAATGGGATCTACGTCTGGAACCTGGATTTCAGATACAATACGATCACCATTACAAAGATACACGATTTGTAAGCTGATGCCGATATACAAATGTATATTTGTATTTTGTTACTGTCGAGCCACTTGGCCATCCTATTTAACGGACCTGAGAAGTTCGAAACTTGTATGAGCGACAGGAGCTGGGCTCCGAGTGGAAGAGCTCACCTTCCACAACAGGGGTGCATGGTCAGTGACCACTACATCAACCTGCCATCCCAATGTGGTCACATACCCCGCCAGAATCTGGCTTCTCTTTGCGAATCAGGGCAGAGGTGGATCTTTAACGTGCGTGTTTTTGATGTAGACACTGCACGGGACCTCCTGTATTATTTATACGCCCTGATCCGAACAGGCGCAGCTAGGGTGAAAGACTTGCTGAAGGCCTTGGCCAGAAATGACACAGCTGGGGGTTTGAACTCACAACCTTTCGGTTTGTGTGCATGTATGCCACCAACTGTGCCACCCTGACACCCTGCTGCTGCTGGAATTTATATCGTTGTTGTATATTAAGCTTTGTTAACCACTACGAGTATTTCACAGTTCTACTGCCTTCACTATTTTAAAGACTTTGTCTAAAGCGAGAGATTTATCTTTTAAGGTCTTGTACCTTTTTTATTCTAAATCATGGCAAAAAGCCCCAAATTGGATAGTCTTGGAAGGGTGGCGCTGATGTCATATGTTTGTACGGTTAGTAGGGAAGTAGCCAGGGTGACCATCCTCTACTAATGGTTCACAGGTTACAAAGTGGTTTGCTATAAAATCATTGGGATGTGGTTTTCCAGAATGATAAATATTGCATGTCCAGTTGATAAACTATTACCTAAAAAATGATAAATATTGTACGTCTTGTTGAGATAAAGAAAAATGTTTGTTTGGATGTCCAGGAAGGCACTTGGTTGCACTGACGTTATCCCACAATATAATAGGCCAATATATACTGCATACTATACTTACGTGATCTACTGCGTGACCTTGACCTCGTATAGCGTGAAGACCTTCTGCCAACCGGAGAGCGTCCCCTGCCATAGCTTCTAAACCCAGACATGCGACAGTCTCTGCCAAAGTGACCTCTCATTCCACATCTATAGCACTCGTCAGATGGTCGGCCCTGCATACACAGTGTATTACACATACTATACCCAACTATGGGATAGCCTAATGTATGACATCACAAACATATATATTATATGGTATATGTAATATATAGTACTATGACTTACAGTAGGTAACGTCTTGCTATGTCCTTTAGACCACTCTACTACCATAGTAGCACCAAGTAGCTTTCTTCCGTTCTCACTAGCAATAGCATCCTGTATAGACAGAGAAAGCTGGTAAAGTGATCGACCAACTATATGATGTACATTTACGTATATAATATGATTTATATGTCTTGTGTTATACCAGTATGTATTTAGGTCACACATCTATCTTCCAACCCAGGTCAATGAAAGAGGAGGAAGTGAAGACATCTTCAAACAAAACATGTGGTGTATTAACTCACCCTCAGGATACATAATATATCATTTGGATGTAACGGTTAATACGGTAAACAATGGCTGCTAGTATACATGTATATACATTGCACTATATAAGCGCGCTTACATAGGCTACTACATACACATCATCATCTGATAGATGTTAGTAACTAGAAGACAACTCTACCACATATGGACAGAGTTGAGCAGTCATTGGTGTCTATCCATATCATAGAGAAGACACTGCACGAGGAATGCCCAAACATACGACTAGAATGGTAAAGAATGGAGCAGGGAGGTCTCTACCGGTTGTACTGGCTCCGAGATGCCATAGGGACACGCAGCCAGGCTTGGTAGACAGAGCAACGAATGGCTCCCAAAATATGGAGGATTGCATGTTGGCATCATGGATCCTACGGTCAACGAGGGTTTGGGGCTCCGGTCAATGAGAAAAAGGGGCTCCAGTTGAAGTGGGTGAGGGCTCCCATTGCATTAATCAGAGGCATAGCTGAGAGAGGAGGATATACATGTAAGTGTAAGTGAGTAGCATACAGATAACTGTTACATTTCGAACCGATAATATACTCCATTTGTACAACATTATTGTAATACCAACTTATACAGAGTGAAGGCTGAAACAAACTAGCCATTTTCAAGTCATTATTCGACTGATGGTGGGGTGACAGGGAGACACAACATCATTCGCCCAATATCAAGCATGTTTAATATTTTACGCTTCGCTCTCGATGATGCTTGCTTCTAATTGGCCATTAAAGCTTTTCCTGACTCCATTCCACACTTGTGACCGTAAACATAAATTCCAAATTGAGTCGTGGTTATAATGTGATGTACAAGGAGAAGCTGTGCGTTACGACATAATAATTGCCTGCAGTGGCACACACGCACAGACTATAGATGGCTTTTGTGAAGAAAATATCGCCAGTGTGCTTTGTTCAGTGGGAAAAACATTGTCACCTTAGCAAAGCTTGGCACCAACACAACGAAAATATTCGCTAGTCTGTTTCTACCTTGAAGGTGTATTAACGGTCTATTATGGAAAACGGAACATGAGAGTATGCTGATGATAACTAACTGGATGACTCACCTCTGCATCGTGATCTTTTTCATAGTCAACAAAAGCATATGCAGTGTCCTGACCTAAAGACAAACATATAAAAGATAGCTCATATGACTTATTTCAATCTGTCTGCGCCCGTATTTGTTTGGCGAATTCGCCAGGAATAAATGTTATGTTATCATAGGAGTAGCCTATATAATAAAATATCATATATTACACATTTATATTATAAAACCTGCCGTCAAGATAATTTATGCCATTTTAAGTAAACTGATTATATATAAAACTTTCCTCCAATTGGAGGTCTCGAGACTCGGCAGACAGACAGATTTAGAGTTAGAAATGAAGGTACAGTGGCCTGCCCAGGTCTAAACTTGAACCAGTAGGCCTACGCAGTACGCTGCAACAAGCATTGGGCTAGGATTGTAGATTCAGTGCGAACGTATCCACCTTATTTTTTCCAATTCTAAGTAAACGCAACTTAAACAATTACAATCAGAGAGAATCACAGAGGTCGAGAGGAGGCCATTCACTGAATTCTAGACTCACCATATTTGACATCACACCTTGTTAAGCGACCATATCGCTCAAAAACATCCTCTACGTCAGTAACTCGAGTTCTCCTACTCAACCTCCCCACAAAGAGTTTCCTCATACTAGCTCAAGAACAGGCAAGGAATGAAAGAGTGCCGAGACGGAGACCTATCACTCGCTGGCTTGTGGTGGTTACAAGAAATGGTGGAATTTTGGTTTAGTCTCATACGCCGCCTGCTTGAAATTAGGGATCGCAACGAACGGGACATTGTTTGGCGGCACTATTATAGGCGGTAACTCATTGACGAACATATATCAAAGATAGTATGTGTCTAGGGCAAATATCTTTCGCACCGGTCTTTGGCAAGTGGACAAAGATAGTGCAAACGAGACAAATCCTCCGATGTGCTAACGTTCATTAGAATGGTCTGTAAGTAAACCGGAAAGACGCCATTCTTACTGTTTTATAATGTAAACATAAAGGAGTAAATCTTTTTTTTGTATTTGTTACATTGCCTAAACTCTCCGGAGTCACTACTTGTTTTAGTCTTAATCAGTAATACCACAGTATTGTTACCGTTATGACTGCTGTCCAATCAATGATTGCCTATCATTTACTGTAACTACAGAACTAATTCTAATTTCAGTTGAGTTCAGTTTTAGTTTAGTGTTAATTAATTTTAATTTATTAAATATTTATAATTAATAATAATAATAATAATAATTAATATAAATTTTAATAATTATTGTATTATTATTATATAATTATTTTATATTTATATTAATTTTAATTTGCAGGCATTACATTTCTCTTAGTAAAGTAAAAGTAGGCTACACGTAAGTTAGGTGCAGGCAGATATTGAGATAAGATATTGTAGGCATTAATTACATTTCTAGTGTTTAATAAGAAAAACAGACCCCCTCCATCTTACTCAATAGGTGGTCAGCCACTTGTCTGTGTAAATGAGACAAAATATCTTGGAGTAGTAGGGCCTAATACAGTCAAACCTGAAGTTCAACAAGCATATATCCAATAAAGTCAACACTGCGAATAGGACATTGGGATGTATTAAATATACACTCCACGATGCTCCCGAACACGCAAAACTATTAGCATACACAAGCCTCTGCCATCCCATTCTTGAGTATGCTGATGTCCTGTGGGACCCAGCAGAAACTAGTACAAGCAATGAGGTGGAACATGTACAAAACAACGCCGTTACATTTGTAAAGGACATCAAAGGACGGCATGGCGTCTCAAAGGGACATACTGATCTTGGACTACAAACATTAAAAGACGGAGAAAAAATCACAGACTCTCTCTTTTAATGGGAATTCTCTCACAAGAAGACAAACATGAAGCCCTATCCTCTGCATATGGTGATATCATACACAGCAAATGTCAAATCCCTGTACTAACAAGAGCTGCGAAAAGAGAAGAACCTACCTCAATCTATGCTGCATCACATATCTATCATAATGGTTTGCTACCAAGAACCATACGAGATCTAAGGATAGCGCCTCTACAATCCCAATCTAAAAATTGAAAACGGCAAAATGCTGGAAAACTGCAAAACCACTATTTTTGTACCATTATGGTGGAGTTAGAGTGTCCTAAATTCATTGAGGTAAGCATTCTCTTAGAAAGTTAGATGCAGGCAGAGATTGTAAGTGTTATACTTCTCTTAATAGGTTAGGTGCAGGCAGAGATTGTAGGCACTACATTTCTCTTAGTAAGTTAGGTGCAAGCAGAGATTGTAGGCACTACATTTCTCTTAGTAAGTTAGGTGCAGGCAGAGATTGTAGGCACTACATTTCTCTTAGTAGGTTAGGTGCAGGCAGAGATTGTAGGCACTACATTTCTCTTAGTAAGTTAGGTGCAGGCAGAGATTGTAGGCACTACATTTCTCTTAGTAGGTTGGGTGCAGGCAGAGATTGTGGAAACTCAGACTACACTGTATAACCAAACGATTCCACTGTGTAGACACATACTTATGTTGACTAAGAGTAGGTTGTGTAAGACAGGCTCCTTTTGGTTGGGCTAGGGCGCAGGTTCTACACTCTCCATATACAAGTATGAACGATGGACCCTGTTTATGAGAAGCGTCTGACAGGTTCTCCCATATCATCGGTAAGTGTTTAGGCTCAGCCCATATTACCATATTATTGTAATGTGCTAATACGGTGTGAGCAGTGCAGCTGTGTACTATTGCTGTGTACTATTACTGTTTAATAACCATGTACACTGACTGTATTACAGCCTGTTAAAGCTCACACGTCCAGTCCTATCAGCTCACCTACTAAACACAGCTATGGTGATAGATTCATACCGACACGCGGTGGAGCCCGTTGGCACATCAACTTTGACTCTCCTACCCTAGAGAAGGAATCAGCTAGTAGATCCGCACCCCCGACACAGACACGTAAAGCCAAGGAAATACCATCTACTGAAGGTATGTATCAATGGATCCACTGAATGTACGTATCAATGGATCCACTGAATGTACGTATCAATGGATACCATCCACTGAATGTACGTATCAATGGATACCATCCACTGAATGTATGTATCAATGGATACCATCCACTGAATGTACGTATCAATGGATACCATCCACTGAATGTACGTATCAATGGATACCATCCACTGAATGTATGTATCAATGGATACCATCCACTGAATGTATGTATCAATGGATACCATCCACTGAAGGTATGTATCAATGGATCCACTGAATGTATGTATCAATGGATACCATCCACTGAAGGTATGTATCAATGGATACCATCCACTGAAGGTATGTATCAATGGATCCACTGAAGGTGCTATCTCAGCCTAGATACTCTTGGTGTCTACTGTTATTCTCAGTGATCTTCCTTATAGAAGATTATATTGCATTGGTTGTAGTATAATACAGTATGTGTGTATATGTACAATGTATAGGAGAGTAATATATTATACTATCTACGGTGTATGTGTGTGTACCACTGTTTACTCCTGTTTATTCTTACTCAGGTAACCTCGATTCGCTGGCTTACCAGTGTTTGTTAAAGAATGAGCTCCTCGGAGCAGCAATAGTGGACTTGAAGCAGACATCTACCAACCAATCAGAGTGCAGTGGGGTGACCTCCGACCCCAACAGTAACAGTACTGCAACCAACGGTAGCACCAGCAGCAGCTCTAACAACTATAACTCTCTCACTAATGCAGGCAACTCTCCCAGCTCCCAGTCTGTTAATGGTTGTACCGGTATGAGACGCAGGGTGTTATACCCTCGGGAATCCAACAGTCTGTTTCAGGTACTTAAGCTAAGTATGTTGAGAATGTTGTGTTACTTTATTGTTTACTAGTTGGCCATCTTATTATATTTTTCCGTCACCAAAAGCAGTAGTGATACATCTATACTACTAACTGTATATCCCTAGTAGTGATTCATCTCTACTACTAACTGTATATACCTAGTATTGATACACCTACACCTACTAACTGTATATACCTAGTATCGATACACCTCTACTACTAACTGTATATCCCTAGTATCGATACACCTCTACTACTAACTGTATATTCCTAGTATCGATACACCTCTACTACTAACTGTATATACCTAGTATTGATACACCTCTACTACTAACTGTATATCCCTAGTAGTGATACATCTATAATACTACTAACTGTATATCCCTAGTATCGATACACCTCTACTACTAACTGTATATCCCTAGTATCGATACACCTCTACTACTAACTGTATATCCCTAGTATCGATACACCTACACCTACTCACTGTATATACCTAGTATCGATACATCTCTACTACTAACTGTATATCCCTAGTATCGATACACCTCTACTACTAACTGTATATCCCTAGTATCGATACACCTACACCTACTCACTGTATATACCTAGTATCGATACATCTCTACTACTAACTGTATATCCCTAGTATTGATACATCTCTATTACTAACTGTATATACCTAGTATCGATGCACCTCTACTACTAACTGTATATCCCTAGTATCGATACACCTCTACTACTAACTGTATATTCCTAGTATCGATACACCTCTACTACTAACTGTATATACCTAGTATTGATACACCTCTACTACTAACTGTACATCCCTAGTAGTGATACATCTATACTACTAACTGTATATCCCTAGTATCGATACACCTCTACTACTAACTGTATATCCCTAGTATCGATACACCTCTACTACTAACTGTATATACCTAGTATCGATACACCTCTACTACTAACTGTATATACCTAGTAGTGATACACCTCTACTACTAACTGTATATCCCTAGTATCGATACACCTCTACTACTAACTGTATATCCCTAGTATCGATACACCTCTACTACTAACTGTATATACCTAGTATCGATACACCTCTACTACTAACTGTATATCCCTAGTAGTGATACATCTCTACTAGCCATTGTATATTTTTAGTATCGTGTACACAGTAAAAATCTTAAAGATGACACTTCCCCATACTCGCTCTCGCCTGTTGGAGAGAATAGTCAGAAACTCCTTCGGTCTCCCCGCAAGGTGAGTTGCTCTGTAACCAACATACACCTACAGTCCCACCATCTCTCTATATTCTACATACCTTAAAAGCAGAATTTTTTCGTGTAGGAAAGTTTCGTGAGCCAGCTACTATTGAAGCAATTTGCAATGGAAATTATTCGCTCGTTTTGCCCATCGTGAAATTTTAGATTTTACTGCTAAGTTATGTATAAATAAAATTGTTCAGAGCTAGTGTGTAGCTTCAAAATTTGTTAAATGCTATCAGTATTTTATCTAATAAGATATGTGCTACTTATTTTTAATATTGCTTTTGAATTTTATATGTTAAAAAACAAATTGATCGAGTCTAGATATTTCTTAATAGTTAATACAACAAATGCTCACATTTTAAAAGGTCGAGGGAGGTAACCCCTATTCTACCAATTTCCAATAAAAAATAAGAAAGTTTATACGTCTGACTCGTATGTAGAGTCAGAGTTGTCTTTCCTTCTATGCAAGTAATTTTGAAAGTCATTCCAAGTATCATTGTCAAGAAATATGAAGTTTTCTCCCCTTAATATTTAAATAAGTCTTCTGCAATCTTTGTGGTGATATGATGTGATATTTCTGAGTTAAAATAATACAATATTAAAACCTTCATTTGATTTTAACTTGGCTATGCAAATTCTCCAACTTATACGAAAATCTTTATTGATTATGTAAACCAAAATGTTAGACACCTTTCTGTTTAAATAAAAATTGGAATATAATATAGTTAGGAAGAAGATTCTACTAGCTAGTGATGTTTTTCGCGAGTTTGCCTCACGCGAAATCCACAAAAGTTAAAACTCGCCAACTGTATTTGCCTTTAAAAGGTATACAGTGGAATAATGTAACCAACATACACATACCCTTCTGTACACACCCATGTGCTCATATACTGTTATTGATACACTGGTGCTGTTCTACAGGCCCAAAGGAAGATTCCCAGGGTGCCATTTAAGGTGTTGGATGCCCCGGAGCTTCAGGATGACTTCTACTTAAACCTGGTTGACTGGTCGTCACAGAACGTGCTGAGTGTGGGACTTGGCTCATGTGTCTACCTCTGGAGTGCTAACAATAGTCAGGTGATCAGGCTGTGCGACCTCTCTGTCGAGTCTGACACCGTAACCTCCGTATCCTGGTCAGATAGGGTGAGTCATCATACAACTGTTTGGAGGTTGTCTTCACCATGCCCACTCCATTGTACAAGGGAAGACAATTCTCAACCTACGTAGTAGTGTATGGCTAGTGCAGCTACCACTTATGAGAGATTTTAAACTTCCAAATAGGAATGTACTATATACTATATGTATTGTATATCTATGTGTATGTACTATATACTATATGTATTGTATATCTATGTGTATGTACTATATACTGTATGTATTGTATATCTATGTGTATGTACTATATACTATATGTATTGTATATCTATGTGTATGTACTATATACTGTATGTACTGTATGTCTATGTATATGTACTATATACTGTATGTACTGTATATCTATGTATATGTACTATATACTGTATGTACTGTATGTCTATGTATATGTACTATATACTGTATGTACTGTATATATATGTATATATACTATATACTGTATGTATTGTATATCTATGTGTATGTACTATATACTATATGTATTGTATATCTATGTGTATGTACTATATACTGTATGTATTGTATATCTATGTGTATGTACTATATACTATATGTATTGTATATCTATGTGTATGTACTATATACTATATGTATTGTATATCTATGTGTATGTACTATATACTATATGTATTGTATATCTATGTGTATGTACTATATACTATATGTATTGTATATCTATGTGTATGTACTATATACTGTATGAATTGTATATCTATGTGTATGTACTATATACTGTATGTACTGTATGTCTATGTATATGTACTATATACTGTATGTACTGTATGTCTATGTATATGTACTATATACTATATGTACTGTATATCTATGTGTATGTACTATATACTGTATGTATTGTATATCTATGTGTATGTACTATATACTGTATGTATTGTATATCTATGTATATGTACTATATACTATGTGTACTGTATGTCTACGTGTATGTACTATATACTGTATGTATTGTATATCTATGTGTATGTACTATATACTGTATGTACTGTATATCTATGTGTATGTACTATATACTATATGTACTGTATGTCTACGTGTATGTACTATATACTATATGTACTGTATGTCTACGTGTATGTACTATATACTGTATGTATTGTATATCTATGTGTATGTACTATATACTGTATGTCTATGTATATGTACTATATACTGTATGTATTGTATATCTATGTATATGTACTATATACTGTATGTATTGTATATCTATGTGTATGTACTATATACTATATGTACTGTATGTCTATGTATATGTACTATATACTGTATGTATTGTATATCTATGTGTATGTACTATATACTATATGTACTGTATGTCTATGTATATGTACTATATACTGTATGTACTGTATGTCTATGTATATGTACTATATACTGTATGTATTGTATATCTATGTGTATGTACTATATACTATATGTACTGTATGTCTATGTATATGTACTATATACTGTATGTATTGTATATCTATGTGTATGTACTATATACTATATGTACTGTATGTCTATGTATATGTACTATATACTGTAGGTATTGTATATCTATGTGTACGTACTATATACTGTATGTACTGTATATCTATGTGTATGTACTATATACTGTATGTACTGTATGTCTATGTATATGTACTATATACTGTATGTATTGTATATCTATGTGTATGTACTATATACTATATGTACTGTATGTCTACATGTATGTACTATATACTGTATGTATTGTATATCTATGTGTATGTACTATATACTGTATGTACTGTATATCTATGTGTATGTACTATATACTGTATGTACTGTATGTCTATGTATATGTACTATATACTATATGTACTGTATGTCTATGTGTATGTACTATATACTGTATGTACTGTATGTCTATGTGTATGTACTATAGCCTGTATGTACTGTATGATATACATATACAAATGTACTACACATGCTGTATTTCAGGGGAACTATGTAGCTGTGGGTACTAACAGAGGCTATGTACAGATATGGGACGTAGCCGTCACTAAGAGAGTCACCTCATTCTCTGGTCACACAGCTAGAGTCGGTGCTCTGGCTTGGAATGCAGATCTACTCTCCTCTGGAAGTCGAGACAGGACCATCATACAGAGGGACATTAGAGCCAACTCATCAACTGACTCACTCAAGAAGCTACTAGGTCACAGACAGGAAGTGTGTGGACTCAAGTGGTCACCTGACCACCAGCATCTCGCTTCCGGGGGTAACGATAACAAACTACTCGTGTGGAACGCATCGTCTAGTACAAGTCCTCTGCAAACATACTCTGAACATGTGGCGGCTGTGAGTATATGATAGTAGGCCTATATAACAGTGGCAGCTGTGAGTATATGATAGTAGGCTTATATAACAGTGGTAGCTGTGAGTATATGATAGTAGGCCTATATAACAGTGACAGCTGTGAGTATATGATAGTAGCCTTATATAAAGCCTAGAGCGAACTGGAGGCCAAATTAGTCGCGCGGCAAGTGGGGCCATTTTGTTTCGCTTTGCCCTTCCAAGCACACTAGCCGCGGAACATTCGCGTTGGACTATTGGCTTGCGCATGTCCTGCCCTTATCCATATCGAAGTTTTCACGCGAAAATACGTATTGAACAGGCTGTTGACCAACAGCACGCACGTGGCAAGCGAAAATATCAAGCATGTTTGGTCGAGGCGAATTCGCAAAATTAGCCCAACGCGGCAGGGTCTCGCTCGTTTCTCGCAATTTCTCTAGCGGATTCCGTTTCATTCGCCTCCAGTCTGCGCAGCCCTTAACAGTGACAGCTGTGAGTATATAATAGTAAGCCTATATAACAGTAGCAGCTGTGAGTGTATGATGGTGATGCTACGGTGTTTTGGAATTACCTCCTCTTGGTTCAGGGCACCAGAGTGGAGCAACTTCTTGCAAAGTAAATGTCATGTACTATGTAAGCTTTCCATAACATACACCATTTATAGTATAATAATATGTACTAAGTATATGCAATGTAATGCACTGCTTACTGTACTATTTACTCTCAATGTACACATCATGCATATGTATATATGGAGGTCAGTTACAACCTGCCAACTGGAGTCTCCCATTGATGATGCTAACTCTGACGTTGTTACCCTTGCTTGTCTATTGTCCCTGTTAGGAACTGTACTATCTTTACCCAGGGGAAGACAATCTCTAATGAATTGGATATTACACAAATCAATATTATTTGTCCACTGTGCTCCATGAAGTATGGCAGGTACATGGTTGTATGAGATGATATTAATATTATACATCATGTGCTTGTGTTGCAGGTGAAGGCCATAGCCTGGTCTCCTCACCAGCATGGGCTGCTAGCTTCAGGAGGGGGCACAGCAGACCGATGTATTAGATTTTGGAATACTCTAACTGGTCAGCCGCTACAGTCCGTAGACACAGGATCCCAAGTGTGTAACTTAGCTTGGAGTAAACACTCTAATGAACTGGTGGGTTTAGCTTACTGCTGCCTAGTCTTCCATACAATGTACGTAATTGTAATGATGCTATAGCTATTGTCTATACACACAGTACATGATGCTATAACTACTTTCTGTACACACAGTACATGATGCTATAGCTACTGTCTGTACACACAGTACATGATGCTATAGCAGTACTGTCTGTACACACAGTACATGATGCTATAACTACTGTCTATACACACTGTACATGATGCTATAACTACTATCTGTACACACAGTACATGATGCTATAACTACTGTCTGTACACACAGTACATGATGCTATAACTACTGTCTATACACACGGTACATGATGCTATAGCAGTACTGTCTGTACACACAGTACATGATGCTATAACTACTGTTTGTACACACGGTACATGATGCTATAACTACTATCTGTACACACAGTACATGATGCTATAACTACTGTCTGTACACACTGTACATGATGCTATAACTACTGTTTGTACACACTGTACATGATGCTACAACTACTGTCTGTACACACTGTACATGATGCTATAACTACTGTCTATACACACAGTACATGATGCTATAACTACTGTCTGTACACACAGTACATGATGCTATAACTACTGTCTATACACACGGTACATGATGCTATAACTACTATCTATACACACAATACATGATGCTATAACTACTATCTGTACATACTGTACATGATGCTATAACTACTATCTGTACATACTGTACATGATGCTATAACTACTATCTGTACACACGGTACATGATGCTATAACTACTGTCTATACACACTGTACATGATGCTATAACTACTGTTTGTACACACAGTACATGATGCTATAACTACTGTCTGTACACACTGTACATGATGCTATAACTACTATCTGTACACACGGTACATGATGCTATAACTACTGTCTATACACACTGTACATGATGCTATAACTACTGTCTGTACACACTGTACATGATGCTATAACTACTGTCTATACACACTGTACATGATGCTATAACTACTGTTTGTACACACAGTACATGATGCTATAACTACTGTCTGTACACACGGTACATGATGCTATAACTACTGTTTGTACACACTGTACATGATGCTATAACTACTGTTTGTACACACAGTACATGATGCTATAACTACTGTCTATACACACGGTACATGATGCTATAACTACTGTTTGTACACACTGTACATGATGCTATAACTACTATCTGTACACACAGTACATGATGCTATAACTACTGTCTATACACACAGTACATGATGCTATAACTACTATCTGTACACACGGTACTCTTATATTGCAGGTCAGTACACATGGCTACTCCCAGAATCAGATACTGGTATGGAAATATCCTTCACTCCTCCAGATGGCCAAGTTAACTGGTCATTCCTATAGAGTACTGTATCTGGTATGTATTCTTGTGATACTTCTCTACCCCCTGTACTCCATCTAGTGTGTATTCTTACACTGTCTATCCATAACCAATGTAACTGTGTTTGCAGGCTATGTCACCCCTCCCCAGTACTCCATCTAGTGTGTTTATGTTTACAGGCTATGTCACCAGATGGTGAAGCTATCGTTACTGGAGCAGGAGACGAAACACTCAGATTCTGGAATGTCTTTAGTAAAACCCATTCCAATAGGGTGAGTTATACAGCAATGTAGGTGGTGTTATACGGCAATGTAGGTGGTGTTATACGCAATGTGGGTGAAGTTATACAGCAATGTAGGTGGAGTTATACGCAATGTAGGTGGTGTTATACACAATGTAGGTGGTGTTATACAGCAATGTAGGTGGTGTTATACGGCAATGTAGGTGGTGTTATACGGCAATGTAGGTGGTGTTATACAGCAATGTAGGTGGTGTTATACGGCAATGTAGGTGGTGTTATACGGCAATGTAGGTGGTGTTATACGGCAATGTAGGTGGTGTTATACGGCAATGTAGGTGGTGTTATACGGCAATGTAGGTGGTGTTATACGGCAATGTAGGTGGTGTTATACGGCAATGTAGGTGGTGTTATACACAATGTACGTGGTGTTATACGGCAATGTAGGTGGTGTTATACGGCTATGTAGGTGGTGTTATACGGCTATGTAGGTGGTGTTATACGGCAATGTGGGTGGTGTTATACGGCAATGTGGGTGGTGTTATACGGCAATGTGGGTGGTGTTATACGGCAATGCGGGTGGTGTTATACGGCAATGTGGGTGGTGTTATACGGCAATGTGGGTGGTGTTATAGGGCAATGTGGGTGGAGTTACAACCCATTTCTATTTTGTTGGTTTAATAATGACAGTAATACTTATTGTTGTTGTAGGACTCAAAGTCTGTGCTAAATCTGTTCAACAGAATTAGATAGGAGTGGCTTGGGAAGCATCTTAGACACTGCTCACTATAGAATAGGTACTCAAAGAGCACCTGCTATACCACTGTTGTAGCTGTACAATAGCACCTGCTGAGCTTGTCCTGTTTGGAGGCAGCATGCAAGGAAGGGTATGGTGACATCTACTGTATAGTATGTGCTGTAAGTTCCCTTCAAGCTAGCATACGACAATGTATACAAGTTACAGTTCTACCTGAAGTCTTTTAGACAAGTCTATTTATTAAATTATAATAATACATACTTTACTTTCCTATAATATTAGTTGTTGTGCTGCCTTGTCAAATAGTTAGTTAGTAATTAGTTATTTATCATCACCTAATAAATAATATATACATCATAGCTGTGTAATGCAGATATTATAATATGTAGAATAATATACTATAATAATATATTTTGTCGATTATTTATTTGTAAGTTGAAGTCCTATAACCATTATTCTTTGTATATTGTGATTCTATCTGCTATTCAATATTATATTTTTGTGAATGTATTTATCTAGATATATAATCACTTTGAGCACAGCCCACCTCCCAGCCTAACAACCTAATATATGATTGTCAGCAGCTATGGGCATTGTCAATTCATAATTGTATATTTTTTAATAATAAAATATTTTTGTTTATTGTTTTTGTTTAATAACACAACACATGCTGGAGTGCAAGGAATGCTATAAATAAATATTTGCTTGCCTGACCAACTATAATAGTGCCAGGTTAATGAAGGCAATAGAAAGGCTAGTTGTAGTTGTATCGGATAACATGAGTTCTATTTAAAATAGTAACACTCTAAACTAACACCATCCACTTGCAGTATGTGAGAATAATGATAAACTGGACTGCCAATAAATACACTCTATATCACTATCTGTGTGTCTGTGGGATGTACCACAGTACAGCTGTGGTATATTTAGCTTGTATATATCTCTTACGGCTGCACTTCATTTTAGCTGTTTGAATAACGACTGGGCGACCTAAAAGTACAAATTTAAGCTACTAGTATTACATAACATACACAGTGTAACCAATACTAATGGTGATTAATACTATTGTATCCACACCTCCAATCTACATCTTAGCTTGCCTCAATCCTAATAGCCGACTATTTATTTGTCTGAAATTTTTGGGTGAATAAATTTGATTCTCTGCCAAAGGAATACTTGAGTAATAGCAGTCACTTTCCTCTCTGCTTTTAGGGTAAGCCTTATATTATTTAACGATTATAGTGGGAGGGGAAAATTGTCTGGGAAAATTGCCTGTGTGAAATAACATCATGTTGTCAAAGTGAAGAGTTGTCTTCTGACGCCTATTAATTACAAGGACAGATAACTACAAGTTACAGGGTGTGCAAATTCCAAGAACATACAATGTAGTGATTACAAAGGATATGAACATAGGACACTGCAGGACACAGAACTACATCATAGTACATGGACCAACAACCACTAGTCTGTGGTATACCTGGCTCTAACTGTAGCTTACACTGCAGCAGTGATATACATATAATATGCACCTGCAAACACAGGTTCATCTAGTCTGTACAAGGGTTAGTAATCTATTGTAGAAACTGGACTAGGCTGCTACAGTTGAAGATAGTGGAAAGAAAGATGGTTCACTATGGTCAAAAACTGTCCTTTCCCATTCCCCTGCCTAGAATAGCGGTCTCGATTAGACTCGGAGTTGTATTACCCTGTAGTAATCAGTGAAGCCGTCCTAATGTGGTTCTAAAAAACTATCACACATAATAGAAGGTTTAGACAGCTATGCGCTATTGCAACAACTATCTGAAACTTAGCAGAAGGATTGTGGGAAAGTGAATCACGTCCCACCAAAACTGGTCGTATTTGACGGGACGTGCTATTATCATCATCGAGTGAACCATCTTTCGTTCTACTATGTTCTACTATAAACCAGCCACTACATGTTTGCACTACTTATCTGTAGGGCTATGGCGACTATTACTACAGTACCTTGCAATCCCTGCAGTGTATGAAGTCATACAGCTCCTGTTCGCAAGTCTCTGTTGTGTTGGATCTGGAGCTAACTCTCTCTGTACAAACATCCAACTCTTTCTGGTACTTTCCACAGGAACTAGACACCTCCTCTTTCAGTGTAGCCTGTGGGTCCTACACACATGACAGTAGACTATACGTGTATTATATTCATGTACATGTATACTCAACAGATTCGTGCGGTACACATGCTAACTAAACATTGTACAGCAGTCTGTTGAGGTCTCGTCTCATATAACAGCTTCAGATTACAGATACAATCTACAGAAGCATGATTCTTGGTTAAGTTTCTGTCAGCACATTGTACATGAGCACTTGGTGGGGAAGGAATATGCATACCTCTACCTCCTCTTCCTCTTCATCACCATCATCATCATCAGAAGGTTCGTCTGCTGCCGCATCCTAAAGTTAACACACACAGTCAGCAACTAGACTACAACAGGGAAAGACTAGTCGAACTGCAAGTACCACCAAGTACATAACACCCACCCAGCACTAGAAAAGGCACATGGATGTACTAACAGCTGATATGACGATGCAACCACACTCTCGATGTGCTTGACTTAGGATTAACAACTATGTCTACAATATTCTACAACAATACATACATGTACATGTAGATTGATAGGTCAAGTACCAGAATGGAATCATTGGTTCTATGCAAATACTCACTTCCTGTACCTCCTGCTCCTCAACCTCTTCAGTTTCCGATGCCTTCAAAGTGAATCTCTCAAACAGAAAGGCCATGATTGAGTAGCAAACCTGGTAACCAATAAAAATTGTGGGAGAATCTGTATATGAGATGTTGTGGGAGAATCTGTATATGAGATGTTGTGGGAGAATCTGTATATGAGATGTTGTGGGAGAATCTGTATATGAGATGTTGTGGGAGAATCTGTATATGAGATGTTGCCTTAAAAAAGAAATTTTGAAAAGTTTGATTTCCATGAAATTTCATACTAAGAATTAACAATCTACAAATCTACATCTCAATCAACACTGCACAAGGGACGAGAGGTACCTAACATGTAGGGCCTGCACAGGGGACGAGAGGTACCTAACATGTAGGGCCTGCACAGGGGACGAGAGGTACCTAAAATTGTCTCCATGTAGGGCGTGCATTAGTATCACTAACTGATTGAAAACACCTAAAGAAACACCCACTTCCATTTTCTTTATCATCATATCTAAAATGTGTGTTCAATTCCATTGTCATCTAAAAACAAGAGCACATATTCAAGGGAGTCCTCATTCTATCAGAGGGAGCGTCAATAAATCTATTCCACAAATCTTCTGTCACACACTGACTGCGAACTTAAAGAAATCTGCAAATTAAATGCAGCAGCCACATAATGAGCCGTAAATAATACCTGTGAATGACACCTGATGCTCTGTCTGGTTTCTAAATGAAACATTCTATGGTAATAGTCATATCATCCCTGAAAGCACTAAAACCTACACCAGACACGCACCTTCCATCCCTAGACAGTTTTAGCGTGCTGGCAGGGTTAACCTAAGTTAACGAACACTTTCACCTAGTCATAGTTTAAACAAATATCAGCTTTATTATATCGCATTGCGTAAAAGTATTAGATTTCTCATTCTAGCCTCTATCCAATCACATAGTACCTACTATTAACATTTTAAAAGATTGGGACTACGCCTGCTGACTCTCAATTCTTGGGTAATTTGTGAATTCTAATTTAGAGACTAAATATATCAGTCAGAACAAAAGCAACTATCTAGGAATATGCCCTGGAATCTCATCTGATACAGGGGCTTTACCCTTTCAAGTTCAGGTAGAATCTTAAGGACCCTAGTTTTTGTAATTTCAAATGAATTAGAGTCAACTTCAGGTAGGGATGGGAAGGACATAACAAATACGGATTGAGAATATTTGCTCGACGTTTGTGCAATATCAAACTTAGTGTAGTGGTACTTGAAGGGTATTTCTAAGAAATGTATGGTGTTGTTGATGCCTTCAGTATTTTACATTTTTACAAAAAGATTCATGTTTGTGGTTGAGATAATAGAATTTTCTCCTCATACCGAGTCATCTAAGATGCGATATTTGAATAACTCTAATTCGCTACAGGGTTTCAATACACTTTCAGATAGTTTTTCCAAGGCAAGATGGATGAAAAACCAACACCTATATGACAGGTAGGCTGGTTCACTGAACATAAACTAGAGTCACTCTATTCAGTGGCTCTAACGGCATCACAGTTTACTTATACAACCATCACTGTTGCGTGTTATGAACACCAACTACATACTTTCAGGTTTTATCGGGACACCAGCAACCTCCCTTGGGTTTTGTGTTTGTCCCTACTAATTTTCCAGCAGCCTGGAATTTGGTCTACGGTGAAAATAATGTTACCAATTCTCAAAAAACACAAATGCTTACTTCAATTATTTTAGAACACTCGTATATCATCATGGGTGGTAGAAAAGCCGAGTGCCTTTTTTTTGGAGGCATCGGCTTAGTACAGTGGGATTTACAGAATTCTAGCATGTAGCTATTCCGTGATTAATTCTGTTGAGACCCTATCCGAAGGCCTCTTATGCTTGGAGGGAGGAAACTGTTGTAATATACAGCAGATGATGCTTGGATAGAGGTGGGCTCTCCTCTTTCAGCTGCCCTTGTTATCATGGTTGTTTGAGCTCTGCAGCTAAGAATTTCATCATAGTCCGCAGATAGGGTTTCGTGTTTGTTCTGATCTGAGAGAATCCTCATCAACAGTATTATTCTGTGGGACTTTCTTCTCTCTTGTAGAGTCTGTAGTCCAAGGCTATAGCGGCCTTCGGTGATGCCACGCCTGCCCTTGATATTTTTAATGAATCGTCTAGCTTTATTTTGGATTAGTTCTAGCTCATCTATAAAGGCATTGTCAAATGGATCCCATAGTATGTCTGCATATTCTAACTTAGGTTGACATGAGCTTGTGTAACCAAGCAATTTCGCTTTCTTGGGAGCTCCATGTAGCATGTATTTGATACTACTCAGAGTCCTATTTGCACTACCTATAATGCAAGAGATGTGTTTCTTACATTTGAGATCAGATTGTAATAAAACGCAAATGTATTTAGTGGTGTCTCCACATGATAGCGACTGTCAGAATATAGTAAGTATACTCTGGTAGTGGTGTGGCACCTTGGTTGAATACAATAACCTCACATTTCATCTTGTTGAATGGCATTTTGATCTTTACTGACCAAGTCAAGCAAAGATATCCACAGCTATATCTGTGCTTGTTGTAGAATAGCGGCTGAGGAGCTAAAGAGTTGAAGAAGATGATTAGAAAGAGTCAGTCATAGTTGAGCGAGCAAAAAGGAGAGACTCAGACTGGTTATATTTTGTGTCAATACTAACTATATCTATCTTTGGCTAACTTGTGTATCTGTTTGTTATATTAATACTAAACATTGTATTAATTATTCATTATTGGTTGCTATTATTATTATTGCTACCATTGTCCTTTTTATTTATTACATTGAATACAGAACTAAATCTGGAAGTTAGTTGTTTTCATTGTCACTCCTTTGTGTGTCATCATCCCCATAGTTGATTGATTATCTCCGTTTCAATACATCTGGTTGAGTCCTAAGTTGGATCCACAAGCGTTTAGGAGAATCCAAAGGTAATAGAGTTGTGTGTCTCTGCCTTGCTATCAGCACACAACGGGCAACGTCTACTCTATTACAATATTATTAGTGATTATTTTTTATTACTATAACTATCACTATGACTATAGGCTATAACTATGTTTATTTTCGTTATTTTAGTATTTTCATTTTTCTTTTTTTATTATTTTTATTTTATTAAATTATTATTATTAATTATAAATCTCAATTAGAATTTCAACTTTTTAGAAGTCACTAATCGGTATTGACTAAGGTGGACTACTTGATACTAGAGATGAATATTATACACATTTGACACAGTATGCGCCAAATTATGTCCATAGATTCTGGTGCATGCATGAGATAACTCTATGGGTGCATGTCCAGGTTACAAAACATTATTGAATTTCATGTAAAAGCTATTCCGGAAGCCGGTCCTCATGTGCGCATGCGCATCATTGGTGTATAGTTGAGGCAAATAAGGTGTCTTCGCGACCTCTTGGACGGACCCGGGTCGCAAATAAAATTTACAAGATGGCCGTCCGACCAAGGCCAGAAGGGCTATTGGCCTAGGATTTTGCTTGGCCGGACGAAACCATCCCTAGCTCATTGGCACACCTGATTTCTTCGCGCGGAAATGAGGATTTTGCTTTTGGCCCAGGCCGGTGTGTTCGCGACCCTGTGACGGATGTGTGCCGGAAAATATTTTTGTAAATCGGCCTGGGTCTGAAGTTGAGGTCGCGAAGACACCTATACTCTATGCGAAAACCGTGCTGTGAAGCGCGTTTGTATACCATGATAGAGAGGATAACTCTATGGTGGGTGCAATGGCACTAAGGCTAGCAAAATAAAAGGCAGTATCTCTACTAAGGGAAAGGTCAACCAGCTCCAGCAGGGGTAAGTCTATCGACAGACTTTTAGGAATTTCCTTTGATTGGGGTCTAGGGCTTGGTGATTGGGCCAAACCCAATCCCATAGTCATTTCTAGTAACTCTATGTAACTCTATGCCCAACCCCATAGCTCAATGGCTCTGCCCAACCCCATAGCTCAATGGCTCTGCCCAACCCCATAGCTCAATGGCTCTGCCCAACCCCAAACCTTTAAATCCCTAAAAGTCTGTCGATAGACAATCCCCACAAGCGGACCCGATGATACATGTATATAATAATAATATTGATATCCATAGATAATTCTATGATAATATTATGATTTATCATTGAGAAGAGCAATAGAGTTTGTAATAGATTTGATTGCTGCCATTTTTTTTCCCTTTAATCTCAAAGATACAAGACCTTATTTTTTTATATATCATAACCCTTTATTATTATTATCTTCGAGATTATAAATATCTCTATCTTCTTATTGGTCATAACATGGACCAATAAGATTGTCCTCATTTGCATAACTACATGTATATAAAGAGGTGATTTTTGTTCTGTTGACCAGTTTTTTGAGTTTATCGCTCATACTCATTTTTTTCTTTCCAGGTTACAAATAAAATATCATTAAAAGCCCTAAATCACTCAATACTGATATTTAGGCCGAACCTCAAGAGCAAGAATATCACAGTTGGCGACTCCGGTGGGACTGCTTCAAGAGCAGACAACTTTGGACAGAGTTCCTACTATACTGAGCGGTAGGACTGCTTCAAGAGCAGACAACTTTGGACAGAGTTCCTACTATACTGAGCGGTAGGACTGCTTCAAGAGCAGACAACTTTGGACAGAGTTCCTACTATACTGAGCGGTAGGACTGCTTCAAGAGCAGACAACTTTGGTGAATCAGAAGTTATCCCTGCTATACTTAGCGGTAGGGACAGGTTAATACCTTTAATCCCTAGGTACACTGGGCTTTGGTACAACCTTGAGTTGTATATCGGCTACAGAAAACCGTATTGGGTGTTCCCTGGCAACCCTCACTTGCCTGTTGGAACTACTGGTATTAACTCACTCAGAGTGAGGGGGTTGGTAGTTCAAGGAACACCATACCTATCAACAAAAACTGCTTCAAGAGCAGACAACTTTGGTGAATCAGAAGTTATCCCTGCTATACTTAGCGGTAGGGACAGGTTAATACCTTTAATCCCTAGGTACACTGGGCTTTGGTACAACCTTGAGTTGTATATCGGCTACAGAAAACCGTATTGGGTGTTCCCTGGCAACCCTCACTTGCCTGTTGGAACTACTGGTATTAACTCACTCAGAGTGAGGGGGTTGGTAGTTCAAGGAACACCATACCTATCAGCAAAAACTGCTTCAAGAGCAGACAACCTTGGACAGAGTTCCTACTATACTGAGCGGTAGGACTGCTTCAAGAGCAGACAACTTCGGTGAATCAGAAGTTATCCCTGCTATACTTAGCGGTAGGGACAGGTTAATACCTTTAATCCCTAGGTACACTGGGCTTTGGTACGACCTTGAGTTGTATATCGGCTTCAGAAAACCGTATTGGGTGTTCCCTGGCAACCCTCACTTGCCTGTTGGAACTACTGGTATTAACTCACTCAGAGTGAGGGGGTTGGTAGTTCAAGGAACACCATACCTATCAGCAAAAACTGCTAGAAGAGCAGATAAATACAACTTACAATGCCAAAGACTAGGAAAAGCAAGAATATGGTGGATACAGAGACCACCGAATCGACACTGCTACTTGAAGAATTGAAAAAAATTCGCCAGGACATGACCACGATACAGTTGGAACAAAAAAATCTCAGGAAAATAGTAAATGACACAGTTAATGAAAACCATAATACTCCAAATTCTACTCTTAACACAAATATGAATGCCAACGTGAGTTCTACAAGTCCAGCTCATGAAGTAGAATACGTAGATCCGGTATTTCAACCATCCGCCACTTCAGCTCCAACTTACAAATATAAAGCATCTATCTGTCCGTTACCCTCTTTTCATGGCGGTGATGGTCTGAAGAAGTTCCTTAGTAACTTCAGGGACGTATGTAGACTAAATGGTTGGCATCTACAAAATGAACAAGGACTATGGTTGAAAATGTGCTTACAAGGTAAAGCAAGGGATGTATTATACGATGATACCAACGATCCTGGTGTTATTAGCAATAGGCTACAGGCTCGATTCGGCGAACAGTTATTAAAGAAACGATATGAACTTGCTCTACCCAGAAGGAAACGAAAACCTTCTGAGACACTGGCAGATTTAGCCAGTGACATTAGAAACATGGTAAACATTGTTTATGAAGAGCTAGATTTTGATACAAGGGAAAAGATGGCAGTAAAACATTTCATAATGGCTCTGGAATCCCCAATGGCACAATACGAATTATCATTGAGGACAGAACTAACTCTAGAAGGAATTTTAGACGCTGCCCAGCTCCGAGAAGTATATTTCGGAAAAGAAACTCCCTGGGACAACCCCTCCCAGCGCTCTGTTCAAACTGAGAGGAAAATGCCCCCACTAACTATGACAGACCGATCAGAAAACAGAAATTCTAGAAATTGTAAACATTGTGGGGGAAATCATCCGGCCTACATCTGTCAACCTTGCCGCCATTGTAAAGGAGCACATTATGACCACAAATGTCCTAGTTTACAGGGAAACTAGCAACCCCAACCAAACCGCCCACCTGGAAGGGGACCAATAATACTCGGGCCACCAACATAACATCTATTTACGAACAACAAAAGCTACAAACTTTACAAGAGATAAAACAATATATGAATCCTACCAGTCCCAAAGAAAATACTGAATACAAAGATGACAAATCCCCCTACTTAGAAGTAGAAATCAATAATCACAAGTGTGTCTTCCTCCTAGATACCGGTGCCACTCACACAATCATGTCTCGTCAATACGCTGAACAAATCGGTATATTGAATCTTACAGGATACACACCAGATACTATCTGGGAAGGAAAGGCAGTAAACGGTGAACCTATTATCTGCTATGGATCAATTCAAACCATTATCAAGCTAGGAAATAAACAGGAAACTTGCAACATCATCATATCTGACATCACTGATGTCGGAATATTTGGAATGGATTCTATAACTAAATTTGGTTGCAAGATAGATTTCACAGAGATGATCTTACAGGTACAAGACAAAAGTTTACCCATGTTGAGTAAAACCGGTTACAGACTAAAAACCCGCTGTGTTATTAGCAGGAAAATAACCATACCTCCGATGAGAGAGACTTTGATTCCAGTAGAAAAACAACATCATACGGATGATCCAGTAGGCATGATCGAACCTGTCCATGATCATCCGTTATATAAAGAAGGACTACTAGTATCTAGGTGTTTGGTAAACAATAAAGCTCTCATAGCACGAGTAGCCAACACCTCTAAACACCCCATAACTCTCCAGGAACAACAGATTATCTGCAATTTTATATCAAATTCGGTCTTACAAATAGAAAATCCTACCAATATAGATTTACAACACACAACGTCGGAAGAAACGTTGCCAGAACACTTACACTGTTTACTGGATAGCATACCCAAATCAGTAACACAGAATACTCAAAGTCAAGTAAAGAAGTTACTTCACTCCTACCAAGATATATTCTCTACAGGTCCAACTGATATGGGTCGAACAAATATACTGGAACATGAAATAAAGTTACAACCAGGAAGTAAACCAATCAAAATTCCTCCCTATCGGAGTGGATTTCACAATAACCAGGAAATTGAAAAACATATCCAAGATCTACTTGACAAAGATCTTATCGAACCAACCACCAGCCCATATAGCTCACCAGTGATTTTAGTAGCAAAAAAAGACGGCACCACCAGGTTTGTAATAGATTACCGACAACTAAATAAACATACGGTTATTGATGCTTACCCTCTCCCAAGAATAGACGACAGCTTAGAAGCTCTTGGTGGAGCACGAATCTTCTCCACGTTTGACTTGCTCAGTGGATTTTGGCAGGTACCTCTGTCACAGGATGCAAAAGACAAAGCAGCATTTTGCACCAGGTCTGGATTGTATACATGGAAATGTATGCCTATGGGACTGGCCGGTAGTCCCGCCACTTTTGAGAGACTAATGGAACTAGTCATGCAGGGCCTACAATGGCAAATCATGCTCATATACCTAGATGATATTATATG
Source organism: Bugulina stolonifera (assembly GCA_935421135.1). Classification (NCBI taxonomy): domain Eukaryota; kingdom Metazoa; phylum Bryozoa; class Gymnolaemata; order Cheilostomatida; family Bugulidae; genus Bugulina; species Bugulina stolonifera. The sequence continues at coordinate 36,581,318 of OW285187.1, forward strand.
CTTTTCTACAACTGAACAAGAACATATAGAACGACTACAACTCATATTTGAACGATTGAGAAAAGCAAATCTGAAAATCAAAGTTAGTAAATCTAAGATCTTTCAGGAAGAGGTAAAATATCTTGGACACATAATCTCACCTCAAGGGATTAAAACTGACCCTGATAAAATACTTGCAGTTAAAAATCTCCCAACACCTACCAACAAAAAGGAACTTCGCTCAGTTTTGGGACTAACAGGATACTATCGCCGTTTTATACCTGAATATGCAAATATAACCAGACCACTAGTCTCACTAACCAAGAAGAAAACAAATTTCAAATGGAACTCTGGCCATGAACTGGCTTTCAATCAGTTAAAAAATGTTATGACCAGTCCATCAACCTTGGCCTACCCAGATTTTCAGAAACAATTTATCCTCGACACAGATTGTTCAGGAATAGCCATGGGGGCAGTCTTATCTCAGAAAGATACCGAAGGATATGAACGCCCCATAGGATACTTTAGTAAAGCCCTTAATCCAGCCCAACAAAGATATGCCATCACTAAACAGGAAATGTGTGGAATGGTAGAAGCCATACGACACTTCAAACCTTACCTCATAGGTTCAAAATTTTTATGCCGTGTAGACCACCACTCTCTGTTATGGCTAACCAATCTGAAGAATCCTACTGGGATAATCGCTCGATGGCTTCAAACTTTGGCTGAGTTCCAGTTCGAAGTAATACATAGACCTGGAAAAATACATCTAAATGCTGATGCACTATCACGGTTACCATATACTACCACTTCTATAGAAGATGAACACTCATATCAGGATTCATTAAGAAAGCAAATTGAACAAAGTATCAAAATTAGAGGCCTACAAGTACAATCTATCAGCATTCAAACTACAGATATCAGCCAAGCCCAACATTCTGATCCCGAACTTATACCCATCATAGATATAATAAAAGGAAATTCCACACCTACCCATAACGAAATCAAACAATTTCCACGTGCTACCAGATTCTACATCGGAAAACTACCCAGTTTAATACTGAAGAATGAAGTACTTACCGAAAAAAATGATGACACCTGCAGAATTATTATACCATCCAAACTTCAAAGTACAATAATCAAAAGTTTCCATGACGATGACCATGCTGGAAAAGATCGAACTTTAGCCAAAATATCTCAGTACTATCTATGGTATGCTATGGCTACAAAAATAAACACATATGTACATACATGCGTAATTTGTCAACAGAATAAACTAACATCAGTCAGCAAAACATCCAAGAAAACCTTGAAGGTTGGTACCATCATGGACCAAGTATCTATTGACCTTGTAGGACCATTTCCACAGACCACTAAAGAAAACACCATCATATTGGTAGCAATAGATCATTTTTCTAAATGGGCAGAAGCATATGCCTTACCTCACGCCACTGCTGAACTTTGTGCTCAAGCTCTCTATGATGGCTTCTTTAGCAGATTCGGGTTTCCACTTACATTACACTCAGATCGTGGCACAGCTTTCACATCTAACATCTTCAAAGAATTATGCCAGTTAGGCCACACTAAGAAGACCTTTTCTGCACCATATCATCCCACTGGAAACTCTGTATGTGAAAGAGTCATTGGAACACTAGTAAACATGATCAGAACAAAAGTACATGATACAAACTTTGAATGGGATGAGATCCTGGAAACAGTTATGATGGCCTATAGGGCTACACCACACACCAGCACCCGGCTATCTCCCAATCAAATAATGCTAGGGAGGAATATACGTCTCCCATACGTTATATGCCCACAGACAGATCCTGTTCCAGTAGAACAGTATATTAAAGATCTCAATAACAAACTACAAGCAATATATAATCAAGCTAATATAGAACGAGAACCAGCAAGTTTTGATCCTCTAATCCACAAACCTTATAGAGAAGGAGATCTAGTATGGGTATTGAGAGCTAAAAGTAAAACTAACAAACCCGGAAAATTAGAGCCACGGTACATCGGCCCTTACAGCATCAAGAAAGTCCTCGACTATGATACATATATTATCAATGAAAATCTAGACGATGATAGTTCTAAAGACAGAATAGAACATCATGTCAGATTGAAAAAATATCGGTCTGATCTCAACGTCGATACAGATATTCAATCTAATGATTCTATGAATACTGGCTTAACTGAAACTAATCTCCCTAATTCTCCAACTAAAGAAGATAATAGACTTACACTTCACATCCAGAATGTTCCTGATTCTCAATTCAACAGCAGTAAAAGAAATCGTAACTTGCCCTCTCACTTGTCTAATTTTCTTCTCTACTAAAAATAAATTTTTTTACTTAGAATCTTCATCTATGCTCAGTTTTTTTTTTCCGATGGCGATTCACTCTGCCCTCCAGCTGAAGAAGATATCATAATAATAATACACCTGGAATCTTCATCTATGCTCTGCTTTCATATACCGATGACGATTCACCCTGATCTTCAGCTAATGAAGATAACAAACCTGGAATCTTCATCTAATGTTCAGTTTTTATAACACGATGGCGATTCACCTTAATCTTCAGCTGATGAGGATAATGCACCTGGAATCTTCATCTATGCTCTGCTTTTATATACCGATGACGATTCACCCTGATCTTCAGCTGATGAAGATAATGCACCTGGAATCTTCATCTATGCTTAGTTTTTATAACCTGATGACGATTCACCCTGATCTTCAGCTAATTAAGATAACGAACCTGGAATCTTCATCTATGCTCAGTTTTTTTTTACCCGATGGCGATTCACTCTGACCTCCAGCTGAAGAAAATATCATAATGATAATGCACCTGGAATCTTCATCTATGCTCTGCTTTTATATACCGACGACAATTCACCTTGGTCTTCAGTTGATGAAGATAATGCACCTGGAATCTTCATCTAATGCTCAGTTTTATAAATTCGGTGGCGATTCACACTAATCCTCAACGAGTAAGGATTGATGCACCCGGATTTCTTTCTCTACTAAAAAAATATTTATTTTAATTTACCCACGCACTTATGCGGATATGACATACATTGCGCAGAGAAACAAGGACGCATCTTGTGCAACCTGCATCAAAGAAGATATACGTATTCCTTGGATCAGAGTAAATTAACCAACCAGAATACAACAAATATCTCTATGGTTACGCTGGACCAATAAAATCATGACAGGCAATGTGGACGACAACCAATGGACCAATCATCGGCTTTACTGTTGACGGGTTGGTTGATAAACTTTGTTGGTATACAATTAACTAACATCTGATTGGTTCAAACGAGTACGCATGTCACCTGACCTAAACAGACGAACTCCTAAGGTATTTAAATGCACGCTAGCCGCTTTCGCTTCAGTGGGCTGCTGTCTAGACAACAAATCAACAACTACAACTTTTAAAAACATTTATTTATCATGTCTTCAACATACCGATGCTCAAGATGCTCTTATAGCTCTTACAACTATGATTCCTACAAGAAGCATCTGTTACACTCTCACCAACCAAGAAGAAATATATCTATTAACAACGCAAAAGCTACTCTATTTGCAAGACACTCTAAGAAGGAAGAAAAATATGCTTATGGAAACTATAGAAGATCACCCATCCAGAGTCGTCTAGGCAGCAGCCCTGGTAAGGTAAAGAACTTAAACAGAACACCTACCCAAAACTTCTTACATTGCGAAAAGTGTTCGTACCACTGTAAAGCATCTGCATCATTAAAAAAACATTTAGATGCCTGCCATCCTGAAGTTGGACATAAAAACATTCCTAAAGCTAAATTAGCTGTAAAAGAAATAAAAGAAACCAAGAAAGTAACTTACAAAGATGCCTCAACCTCAACTGATCCGCCTGTTACCAATACACCAACTGTCAAGACTATCCGTCTCGAAATAAAGTTAATACATAATAATACAAATACAACAATAGCTACACCTACGGATACATCCTCACCAGAAGGAAAAGGGAAGGAGAGGCCTACATTTCAATACACAGATACCCACTTAAGCTTGTCGGACTCATCACTGGATCTAAGTTTCACATAGAATTACATTCAAAATCTCCGCTAATAATGGAGATAGACAATTACATAGAACTGTGTTCATTATTCGCCAAAGATCTCTTTCATTTACATAATAAGACATTAACGTTAACCACCATAGTAACATACCATATAAAGTTTATCTATGGCTTAATACCATATATTATATGATCGCCAAGTTATGCATTGTATTATTGTCTTTCTGTTACATGTCATGTGTATGTTTAATTAATCAAATCTAGATGTCCTTTAAAAAAAAAATATATATATTCTACTTATGCATTCATATTTTTTTTTAAAGTGGGGGCAACTGTAATAGATTTGATTGCTGCCATTTTTTTTCCCTTTAATCTCAAAGATACAAGACCTTATTTTTTTATATATCATAACCCTTTATTATTATTATCTTCGAGATTATAAATATCTCTATCTTCTTATTGGTCATAACATGGACCAATAAGATTGTCCTCATTTGCATAACTACATGTATATAAAGAGGTGATTTTTGTTCTGTTGACCAGTTTTTTGAGTTTATCGCTCATACTCATTTTTTTCTTTCCAGGTTACAAATAAAATATCATTAAAAGCCCTAAATCACTCAATACTGATATTTAGGCCGAACCTCAAGAGCAAGAATATCACAGAGTTACAATAAAGAAGGTAACTATGGTTTATGGGTAGAACCAAGGTTCTTTATATCAATTACCTGACTAAACAAAACTTAAAAATAAGTAAACTTGTCTCAATCGATAATCAACTATCTATCAGGGACAGTCATTGGTAGAGCCCGAGCTATTGAACTTCGTTGTGATTGCCAAGGAGCAGGAGCAAAATGAAAATACCTGGACGAAACTGGTCCTGTTTGTTAAAATCCCTGAATATGTACCAGAATCTAGGGACATGTGGACTTCAAATTGAAATTATCTTATGGTAATTTCAATTTGGAATCACATGACCTTGATAAAGAAAGAAGATTACGATATAATAATAATTCTAATTATTTAATTAATGCCTTATCAATATGACTATCGTATGTGAATGATATCATATTTATCTGTATAAACGTATTTGATATTAAATTTATTATACTCCTTATTCAGTGCCAATGAGTAAGAAGCCTTCTTACTCCTTGGTCAGTGCTGATTAGCGACTTCTAAAAGAATAAATGTCTCTAATTTTATCATTTTCTTTAAACCAAGGAGTAAAGTAATTGGTAATTTTTTGTTCAAAGTAAATCTAAATGACTCCTTTTACGTTCTACTTACCTTGTGTTTTATGAGAATTGGTAGCGTTTTCACCACAGACAAACTCAAGATGGCTGAAAGATTACTAGAGACAAACACAGAAACCAGGGGGTGTCCTGACAAAATATGGACACTTGGCAAATATGAAATCGGTTTCCGTAACATTCACAGTTTTGTAAGTAAACTGTAATGCTGGTACGAGCCACTGAATAGAGTGGCTCTAAGTTTATTGAACCTGCCTACCAGTCACGTTGGTCTTCAGTTTTGAGTTCTGAGCCTGAGAAGTTTCTCATTCATCTTGCCCCGGATAAACTATCTGATGGTAAATTAAAACCTGGTTTTGAGTTAGAGACTCTAACATCTAAGATGTGATATTTCAATAACTTTAACTGAGATGTATTCAAATATCACATCTTAGATGTCTCTTCTTATCAGCATGATGAGCTAGTTCTATTATCTAACACTAAGACGAATCTCAGCTAACTTTAACTATACTATACTATACAATTATTTTGATTATAATAACAATTATTTATTTAATTCTCTACTTTTTTACAGTTACTTAACACATCAAATCCTTAAATCTCATCTCCGCTTGATTTAATAATGGGCTGTAGGCCTACACTGTACACCTTTTCATGGATTGGGAATCAGGTTTGAGTTTGGTGTAATTGAATTGGGTAAGGAGTAAGATGATGGGGAGGAGGCTTGTCTTCGGTAAATATGTGTGTGATGTCTCCTTGGTTTTCAAAATACATTTACTGTTTAATCACCAAATGTTTATTGCTATGAGTAAGCAACTCTGCCAGTGTATAATATCAAATTAGCGTGCTTTTTGGCACCAATGGAATTATGAAAACATTAGCCATTCAGAGAGATGGAAGTTGCTTGCTATTATAAACCTCTGTGAAGTAACCCAAATTTTATAATACTCGTTTTATTTATTAAGGGCTGTGTGAGCAAGTCACTCACAAGCATTCTCGGTCGTGTAGCTACCGAGGTGCATGGGGACTCATGCAATCCCCTTCCGTAAGCTTACAAAATGTGTTCACCAAGTCCAGGATCTAGATTTATTGCTGATTAGCAATGAATTACATTATAGTTATAAATTTATTATAAATGAAGATTATTAGGTGCTATTTGTTTTCCAGTCTCGAACACTAATCGCCATCTCGAGACAAAACAATTCAAGACGAGGCTCGAGATTTCTCGAGTCTTGTTCCACCTCTAGTTATGTGCTGCTGCTGACACAGATTCAGATTTATTGTCATCCACTGAACTTGGACCCTACTACTTCTACTTCCTCCAAGTTATCTGAATAGCTAGCCCTTTTCGTTGCCCTTTGAACTACATGTTGTAGTTGTTTGGTTGGGGGTTTGACCATTTTTCCATATTTGGTGTTAGCTTTTATGCATGGGAAAATGGCCAAACCCCTACCACCTCGGCTACGGCAAGGTGGCCATAATATCAGGAGTGCCTTGTGTGGGGTTTGTCCATCTACTGCTCACCCACGAAGCTTCATTTTGTAAGGCTACTGAGTTGGTGTAGGGGTGATGTGTTAAGGCTACTGAGTCGGTGTAGGGGTGATGTGTTAAGGCTACTGAGTTGGTGTAGGGGTGATGTGTTCTCTCCACTGTGCTTGACTATGACTAAGTACTGTAAAGGCCTCAGGTTCAAACCCCACTCAGAGATGGGGATTCTCATGGATGTGAAATTGAGTTCCTGACTGCTCTATAGACAAATTGGAAAACATTTCTTGCATAAAAACTAACATCAAATGTAATTGTTTGATTTGATTACATCGGTAATTATCTGACCTTGAATGTTATTCTTTGTTTTCAATTCAGAGTTATTTAGAGTAAGCAATTTGGAGTTGTCTTGCTTCGTTTTGTACTAAACAATTCCAAAGACCACCCAAGCACTATATTAATGCCATATATATTCCTGTCAGAGTCTATGGGAGAATGGATAAGTTTATTCTACTGTTCTTCCTGCTTCTACCGACTACCTCACACTCCAAGCTGCTGCAATCCAAAGAGTATGTTAGTCCTCCAGATCCCACAGTTCCAATCGAGAGTCGCGGTGAGGGAATCTCAGGTCACCCGGATGGCACCGACCTCAATGAGGGCAGCGACCTCAAGCTGCCTGCTCCAGCCAGAGGTTTAGATGCTAAGGGAAGTACTGTCAGTGATACCCCTTCTGTTCAAAGCCCATATTCACCTAGATATACCAAACCTGGTAAATGTTGTACTACCTTTGCATATTTAGTATCTGATATGCACATAGCCCTATACAATGATTATACTGTATGATGACAGAGTATGATATTCTCAATAGATAGTCTATACCATGTTGTGCACATGCCTGCTGCTATAGTGTTTTTACTGAATGTGCTGTATACTGTGTACCAGTGAGTATACAATCATGTACAGTATATTTATTAGCCATGAGTCTGTTATCTATAGCAGATGAACAACACTGTCCTCAGGCTAGCCCAGATGTTGCCGAGTGGATCTATTTGAAAAGAATCATTTCTTCCATGGTTAGGCATATTAGAGATCTTGTAAGTGATTTATCCTACTGTACGATACCGCTAGTCATGCCGCATATGCATATATGTATCCTCTGATCTGGACTCTGTTATATATTGTAATATTATAATATGCTCCTTGATTGGGACTCGGATATACTGTAGTATTATATATACTCTTCGGTCTTGACTTGAGGAGATGTTATCATAAAGCACTACTGTGATGTAGGGGTCCAGTTCTGGTCAGTATAATGCTGCCCTTACCATAGATGAGAGTAAGATGTCCATCCTAGAAGCATTTGTCACGTCTGCAGAAGGTAAACATGTACAGGAAGCCAGTGAGATTCTAGTCAATGCAATCAACTATATAGAAGTTAAACATCCAATGAGCTCCACCCCACGCCAGTGGTTTATCGATAACCATGGGGCAATAACTGCTCTTCTACAGGTACTGTGACTAACACTCCAATGTTAACTACGGCTACTAGTAATGTGATCATCACTACTACCTCCACTGCTGCTGGTAATACTATCACTATCACTGCTACTTCTACTACTGCTGGTAATACTATCACTATCACTGCTACTTCTACTACTGCTGGTAATACTATCACTATCACTACTACCTCTACTACTGCTGGTAATACTATCACTATCACTACTACCTTTACTACTGCTGGTAATACTATCACTATCACTACTACCTCTACTACTGTTGGTAATACTATCACTGCTACTTCTACTACTGCTGGTAATACTATCACTATCACTACTACCTCTACTACTGCTGGTAATACTATCACTATCACTACTACCTCTACTACTGCTGGTAATACTATCACTATCACTACTACCTTTACTACTGCTGGTAATACTATCACTACTACCTCTACTACTGCTGGTAATACTATCACTACTACCTCTACTGCTGCTGGTAATACTATCACTATCACTACTACCTTTACTACTGCTGGTAATACTATCACTATCACTACTACCTCTACTACTGTTGGTAATACTATCACTATCACTACTACCTTTACTACTGCTGGTAATACTATCACTATCACTACTACCTCTACTACTGTTGGTAATACTATCACTATCACTACTACCTTTACTACTGCTGGTAATACTATCACTACTACCTCTACTACTGTTGGTAATACTATCACTACTACCTTTACTACTGCTGGTAATACTATCACTATCACTACTACCTCTACTACTGTTGGTAATACTATCACTATCACTACTACCTTTACTACTGCTGGTAATACTATCACTACTACCTCTACTACTGCTGGTAATACTATCACTATCACTGCTACTTCTACTACTGCTGGTAATACTATCACTATCACTGCTACTTCTACTACTGCTGGTAATACTATCACTATCACTACTACCTCTACTACTGCTGGTAATACTATCACTATCACTACTACCTTTACTACTGCTGGTAATACTATCACTACTACCTCTACTGCTGCTGGTAATACTATCACTATCACTACTACCTTTACTACTGCTGGTAATACTATCACTATCACTACTACCTCTACTACTGTTGGTAATACTATCACTATCACTACTACCTTTACTACTGCTGGTAATACTATCACTATCACTACTACCTCTACTACTGTTGGTAATACTATCACTATCACTACTACCTTTACTACTGCTGGTAATACTATCACTATCACTACTACCTCTACTACTGCTGGTAATACTATCACTATCACTACACCTATCTCACTTTTAGATTGTACTAATAGTGCTCATCACTCTGAGTATATTAGTAGTTACTGTGAAGATCTGGTGGCGTGTTGGACTCTACCGTTTCCTTTTCTTTGTGACTGTGCTCCTATTCTGTATCAGTGTACCTTGGACATGGGTTCACCTCTACAAGGTTAGTATATCTATATACCCATATTATCATACCATACAGTCATGTAACTGTTAAATTGTTAATATACATATGACTAGTGTTTACTAACTATAAGTGTTAACAGCAAAACCTGGCAGGGAGAATAAAGAGGGCGGGTGGTAGTACAGGCGTCCCTCCTCCTGAATGTGATCCAGACAGGTTCAACTGGTACCAGTTCCTCTCATCCGACTCATCCAAGTGTTCAAAGTACTACGAGGATCAACATATTGAACCTTTATGGGAGGTGAAACCCACTCAGGTATCTAGTGTACATACAATATGCTATACTTGTAGTTAGTTATATCTAGTGTACATACAATATACTACTATACTTGTAGTTAGTTATATCTAGTGTATATACAATATACTATACTTGTAGTTAGTTATATCTAGTGTATATACAATATACTATACTTGTAGTTGGTTATATCTAGTGTACATACAATATACTATACTTGTAGTTAGTTATATCTAGTGTATATACAATATACTATACTTGTAGTTAGTTATATCTAGTGTACATACAATATACTATACTTGTAGTTAGTTATATCTAGTGTACATACAATATACTATACTTGTAGTTAGTTATATCTAGTGTATATACAATATACTATACTTGTAGTTAGTCATATCTAGTGTACATACAATATGCTATACTTGTAGTTAGTTATATCTAGTGTATATACAATATACTATACTTGTAGTTAGTTATATCTAGTGTACATACAATATACTATACTTGTAGTTAGTTATATCTAGTGTATATACAATATACTATACTTGTAGTTAGTCATATCTAGTGTACATACAATATGCTATACTTGTAGTTAGTTATATCTAGTGTACATACAATATACTATACTTGTAGTTAGTTATATCTAGTGTATATACAATATACTATACTTGTAGTTAGTTATATCTAGTGTACATACAATATACTACTATACTTGTAGTTAGTCATATCTAGTGTACATACAATATACTATACTTGTAGTTAGTCATATCTAGTGTACATACAATATGCTATACTTGTAGTTAGTTATATCTAGTGTATATACAATATACTATACTTGTAGTTAGTTATATCTAGTGTACATACAATATACTATACTTGTAGTTAGTTATATCTAGTGTACATACAATATACTACTATACTTGTAGTTAGTTATATCTAGTGTATATACAATATACTATACTTGTAGTTAGTTATATCTAGTGTACATACAATATACTACTATACTTGTAGTTAGTTATATCTAGTGTACATACAATATACTACTATACTTGTAGTTAGTTATATCTAGTGTACATACAATATACTACTATACTTGTAGTTAGTTATATCTAGTGTACATACAATATACTACTATACTTGTAGTTAGTTATATCTAGTGTACATACAATATACTACTATACTTGTAGGCCATTGCCATCACTTTTGTTGAGTTTGTATGGAATCCTCTTACAATCATGGGTGGACCTCTTGGCACATTTATACGAGACGTTATGGAGCCCCTGCCGTTCTGGATGAAGCCAGTGGTGGCAGTACTCGGTCTAATGTTTAGTTGGTGGTGTCTGGTACTCATGTCTGGTATGAGGGTGTGGACGTGGTTCTTCACCGTAGAGCCTGCAGTTACGTCACAGCATGAGGTGATTACTCCACGCTACTATATAATGCACCCATGTGATGTACAAGTATATGTACATACTATACAATACACACATGTGATGTATATGTACATACTATACAATACACGCATGTGATATATATGTACATTGTATGTACTATACAATATGTATATGTATGTATTATATAATACATACATGTGATATATTATATGTATGTAATATACAATACACACATGTGATGTATATGCATATACTGTACAATACACACATGTGATGTATATGCATATACTGTACAATACACACATGTGATGTATATGCATATACTGTACAATACACACATGTGATGTATATGTACATACTATACAATACACGCATGTGATATATATGTACATTGTATGTACTATACAATATGTATATGTATGTATTATATAATACACACATGTGATATATTATATGTATGTAATATACAATACACACATGTGATGTATATGCATATACTGTACAATACACACATGTGATGTATATGCATATACTGTACAATACACACATGTGATGTATATGCATATACTGTACAATACACACATGTGATGTATATGTACATACTATACAATACACGCATGTGATATACGTGTATATGTACATACTATACAATACACACATGTGATGTATATGTACATACTATACAATACACGCATGTGATATATATGTACATTGTATGTACTATACAATATGTATATGTATGTATTATATAATACACACATGTGATATATTATATGTATGTAATATACAATACACACATGTGATGTATATGCATATACTGTACAATACACACATGTGATGTATATGCATATACTGTACAATACACACATGTGATGTATATGCATATACTGTACAATACACACATGTGATGTATATGTACATACTATACAATACACGCATGTGATATATATGTACATTGTATGTACTATACAATATGTATATGTATACAATACACACATGTGATGTATATGCATATACTGTACAATACACACATGTGATGTATATGCATATACTGTACAATACACACATGTGATGTATATGTACATACTATACAATACACGCATGTGATATATATGTACATTGTATTTACTATACAATATGTATATGTATGTATTATATAATACACACATGTGATATATTATATGTATGTAATATACAATACACACATGTGATGTATATACATATACTATACAATACACACATGTGATATATATTTGTACATCTAGTTGACTGCCATCAACAGCACTGTAAGTGAATTAAGAGAAGCTATCAGAGAAGCTACCGATGGCCACAGAGCAAGAGACGCGCAGCTACAGGATATAGTTGGGGAGTTACGAGAGCAGGTAGCAGGGCATCATGGGATGGCTCAGGTCCTTCCTGTTATGACTGAAATGGTTCCCGTTCTCCAGAACATGTGTGCAGACTATGCTCACGATCGAAGTGTAGCTGCTGGGTACGGCACGCAAGTAACTAATGTACGTGTGTGTCTACTCATTTGTTCTATTCTACCTGCATGGTGCTGTAACTCGTATAATATCTCTTGGTGTGCATGATGCAGTAAAAGGAGGTGTAGATACAATATATTATATAGTTTGTATTATATATTAATAGGTCTACCATGTAAGTTTCATTCGGTCTTCTGACTGAACCGTAGCATTCCATATTATTGTTATATATACTAGGTAGGTACTAGGTACTACACTAACACTATATAAGCTGCATGTACTTGTACTTGGTATGGCTGTGTACAGCACTAACTAGTTACTAGTATGCGATACTACCTAGTATATAATTACTACCTTGCATGTTGTGGTATTTGTAAAATTTACCTGCATGTATAGTAATGATATTTTATATGTGCTCAGCCCAGACTTGGTTCCATACTTTTGGAAATAGCCCATCCCTGGCTGTGGTTTGAGATCGAGTCTCTATGACACCAAATCACCTTACTTTGCCCGTGATGGGCTGGCGATTTGAGGGCTGTAAAATAAAATATTCTTGCTATAGAGAGATGTTGTACTGCATCTACCAGATACTACCATATGTGGTATAATATTGTATCTACTAAATAGTACCATATATGGTATAATATTGCATCTACTAATCTACTAAATAGTACCATATATGGTATAATATTGTATCTACTAAATAGTACCATATATGGTATAATATTGTATCTACTAAATACTACCATATATGGTATAATATTGTATCTACCAGATACTACCATGTTATGCTAAAACAAGAAAATGGGTTGCAGGAGGCCGCTGGAGATGCAGGAATCGACAGTTCTCAGTCTAAAGGCGACAGTTCTCAGTCTAAAGGCGGGCTACCTTCACCATTTAGTATCTCTAGACCTGATCACCTTGTGCTCACCACTTCTGGTCCTCAGGCTATCATAGATTTCTACACTAAACTTGGATTGACTTTGAGGATATTTGGTGTGAGTATTATAGCAGCAGTGTTTATACACTGGTTAGCAGAGTGTTAGTTGTTTAGTGATATACATGCAGTGGTAGCAGTGATAGTCCAGTTCCTACTTCTCCCTCAACATAATATTGTTGATCACTCTTGTTATACAGGCCGGAAGGCAGTCTATTTGCTTTAACCAGTTTATGATAAAGATACACATTGTGGGCTCTGAACTAACGCCCCATGCTGCTCACCCTACTCCAGGATGTTTAGACCTCTGTCTAGCCTGTGACTGCTCAGTTGACACTACTATGGCCTTCCTGAAGGTAAAGTGTTGTTCTTCTACTCTACAATATACGTACATGTAACTATTCGCATGAACTGACGTGGGCCGTAGTATGTGGAGTTACTTTCTCCTGACATAGGCTCTAGCATGTGGAGTTACCTTCTCCTGACATAAGCTCTTGTATGTGGAGTTACTTTCTCCTGACATAGGCTCTTGTATGTGGAGTTACTTTCTCCTGTTGTAGGCTGTAGCATGTGGAGTTACTTTCTCCTGACATAGGCTCTAGCATGTGGAGTTACCTTCTCCTGACATAGGCTCTTGTATGTGGAGTTACTTTCTCCTGACATAGGCTCTTGCATGTGGAGTTACCTTCTCCTGACATAGGCTCTTGTATGTGGAGTTACTTTCTCCTGACATAGGCTCTTGTATGTGGAGTTACTTTCTCCTGTTGTAGGCTGTAGCATGTAGAGTTACTTTCTCCTGACATAGGCTCTAGCATGTGGAGTTACCTTCTCCTGACATAGGCTCTTGTATGTGGAGTTACTTTCTCCTGACATAGGCTCTTGTATGTGGAGCTACTTTCTCCTGTTGTAGGCTGTAGCATGTGGAGTTACTTTCTCCTGACATAGGCTCTAGCATGTGGAGTTACCTTCTCCTGACATAGGCTCTTGTATGTGGAGTTACTTTCTCCTGACATAGGCTCTTGCATGTGGAGTTACCTTCTCCTGACATAGGCTCTTGTATGTGGAGTTACTTTCTCCTGACATAGGCTCTTGTATGTGGAGTTACTTTCTCCTGTTGTAGGCTGTAGCATGTAGAGTTACTTTCTCCTGACATAGGCTCTAGCATGTGGAGTTACCTTCTCCTGACATAGGCTCTAGCATGTGGAGTTACCTTCTCCTGACATAGGCTCTTGTATGTGGAGTTACTTTCTCCTGACATAGGCTCTTGCATGTGGAGTTACCTTCTCCTGACATAGGCTCTTGTATGTGGAGTTACTTTCTCCTGACATAGGCTCTTGTATGTGGAGTTACTTTCTCCTGTTGTAGGCTGTAGCATGTAGAGTTACTTTCTCCTGACATAGGCTCTAGCATGTGGAGTTACCTTCTCCTGACATAAGCTCTTGTATGTGGAGTTACTTTCTCCTGACATAGGCTCTTGTATGTGGAGTTACTTTCTCCTGTTGTAGGCTGTAGCATGTGGAGTTACTTTCTCCTGACATAGGCTCTAGCATGTGGAGTTACCTTCTCCTGATATAGGCTCTTGTATGTGGAGTTACTTTCTCCTGACATAGGCTCTTGTATGTGGAGTTACTTTCTCCTGTTGTAGGCTGTAGCATGTGGAGTTACTTTCTCCTGACATAGGCTCTAGCATGTGGAGTTACCTTCTCCTGACATAGGCTCTTGTATGCGGAGTTACTTTCTCCTGACATAGGCTCTAGCATGTGGAGTTACCTTCTCCTGACATAGGCTCTTGTATGTGGAGTTACTTTCTCCTGACATAGGCTCTAGCATGTGGAGTTACCTTCTCCTGACATAGGCTCTTGTATGTGGAGTTACTTTCTCCTGACATAGGCTCTTGTATGTGGAGTTACTTTCTCCTGTTGTAGGCTGTAGCATGTGGAGTTACTTTCTCCTGACATAGGCTCTTGTATGTGGAGTTACTTTCTCTTGATGTTGGCTCTAGCATGTGGAGTTACCTTCTCCTGACATAGGCTCTTGTATGTGGAGTTACTTTCTCCTGATGTAGGCTGTAGCATGTGGAGTTACTTTCTCCTGGGCTCTAGTAGTTAATAATGGAAATGCTGGGGTGTGACTGTCTATAATTTGTTGATGTTCATATTTTAGAAGCAGAAGGTAGAGACAGAGTTGGGTCCAGTGAGGAGGACAGGAGCTGTAGGGAGCATAACTTCACTCTATCTCAGGGACCCTGATGGCAACCTCATAGAGTTGGCTCATTATAATACTACAGGGGACACAACTACTAGTGCCCCAGGTATACAAACAGTTATGCCAACCAGCTAGTGAGATAGACCCATTATGAAAGATTTATATTTTTATATTGTAATATGTTTTACAGAGACCATGTATTATTGCTCCTAGTGTACATTGTATACAGTATTATGAATATTAATAAAATGTTCTGAAAAAATAAAGGGCTTCAGGTTGCTGCATATAAATGTACATGGACACAGATTTATAGTGACACTCATTAGCTGAAAGTATGTACACTGTACATGTACATGCTTTTCTAGAGTAAAGACTTAGTCATGTATGGCCCTTCAAGTTCATATCCCATCTTTCTGTAATAGTTTCTTGTGCCAACACCTGAAACACATAATATAATACATACAATACATACATAATATACTACACTATACTATCGACCTGATATAACACACTACACCATCTACCTGATATAATATACTATACTATCGACCTGATATAATATACTATACTATCTACCTGATATAATATACTATACTATCTACCTGATATAATATACTATACTATCTACCTGATATAATATACTATACTATCTACCTGATATAGTATATTACACTATCGACCTGATATAACACACTACACGCTCTACCTGATATAATATAATAAACTATCTACCTGATATAACAGCTATTTTGTTACTGCCATGCTCTTCCAAGGCAATTCTCTCGGCCTCCTCCATCAACAGCATACCAAAGCCCTGCAGTCAATCATATAGCATATTACTACACATGTATTTATAGTATAACATCTACCATGTGCCATACTATACAGTAAGTATTAGTACTATACACTAGGTATAGGGGCACATACTATACAGTAAGTAGTAGTACTATACACTAGGTATAGGGGCACATACTATACAGTAAGTAGTAGTACTATACACTAGGTATAGGGGCACATACTATACAGTAAGTAGTAGTACTATACACTAGGTATAGGGGCACATACTATACAGTAAGTAGTAGTACTATACACTAGGTATAGGGGCACATACTATACAGTAAGTAGTAGTACTATACACTAGGTATAGGGGCACATACTATACAGTAAGTAGTAGTACTATACACTAGGTATAGGGGCACATACTATACAGTAAGTAGTAGTACTATACACTAGGTATAGGGGCACATACTATACAGTAAGTAGTAGTACTATACACTAGGTATAGGGGCACATACTATACAGTAAGTAGTAGTACTATACACTAAGTATAGGGGCACATACTATACAGTAAGCAGTAGTACTATACACTAGGTATAGGGGCACACACACCTGATGCTGGAACTTGGTCGGATCTCTAGAGTGAACTGGTACTGCCGTTCCATACACGTGTAACTCTCTTACTATCGAGCAGCCTCCCTTCAGTTCAACTCTAAAAGTCTCCTCCGAGCACTTCCTCAATCTCAACAGACCAATCAGAATGTCCTGCTCAGGGTCTTCATATGATATAAAGGTCTCCCAGCCACCGTTAGCTACGTAATCTCGACGTACAAGCTCCGCCTACAAGTAAGTACAACCTCCACTTACAAGTAGGTACACACTTTACTGCATAAGGTTTAGCATTAGTATGGTTGTATATATACATCATAAGATTTAACATTAGTATAACTGTATAATATATACATCAGAATACATAGTATAACTGTATATATACATCATAAGGTTTAACATTAGTATAACTGTATATATACATCAGAATACACAGTATAACTGTATATATACATCATAAGATTTAACATTAGTATAATTGTATAATATATACATCATAAGGTTTAACATTAGTATAACTGTATATATACATCATAAGATTTAACATTAGTATAATTGTATAATATATACATCATAAGGTTTAACATTAGTATAACTGTACATATACATCAGAATACACAGTATAACTGTATATATACATCATAAGATTTAACATTAGTATAACTGTATATATACATCATAAGGTTTAACATTAGTATAACTGTACATATACATCAGAATACACAGTATAACTGTATATATACATCATAAGATTTAAACCACTACTGTCGCACCATTCAATATTTTCAAATAATGTTGTTCATCCTTTTTCAGTAAGATTGATGTGTTGTTTGTGTTTGGTATCCTAGCTGCTGCCAAGAAACTGCTGTTTTAATATTGGCTAATTTCACCTTCAATCAGCCTATGTTGGGAATTTTGGAAGCACTCAAGCAGTCAATATAAAGCAGTGCTACAGAGATAGCCATAGGACTTGCAATGCATTGCGTTGTTTTTTGTGGGCATGACTCTAACTTACTTATTCATCACTGTGCACAAGAGTTATTTATAGAATGACAGTTAGTGTTGGCTCAATAAGATTACTGGGCTATTTGATGTTAGTAGCTTACCTATGTACATAAGTTACAAGTATAGACTTAGGACAGGCATAGCCATAGGAACTTAACAGGTCTCAATGCTGAATGGAGGTCATAATAGCCAATATTCAAATGAGTATCTTGGCTGCCACTAGGTTTACAGAGACAAACAGCACATCAATCTTGATGAAATAAGATGACCAGTATTCTTTGCAAATATTGAATGGTGAGACAGTAGTGGTTTAACATTAGTATAACTGTATAATATATACATCATAAGGCTTAACATTAGTATAACTGTACATATACATCAGAATACATAGTATAACTGTATATATACATCAGAATACATAGTATAACTGTATAATATATACCTCATAAGGTTTAACATTAGTATAACTGTATATATACACCAGAATACATAGTATAACTGTATATATACCTCATAAGGTTTAACATTAGTATAACTGTATATATACATCATAAGATTTAATATTAGTATAACTGTATATATACATCAGAATACATAGTATAACTGTATATATACATCAGAATACATAGTATAACTGTATATATACATCAGAATACATAGTATAACTGCACACATACCTCATAAGGTTTAACTTTGTGGTGTATTTCCTGTATACCGACTTCTCTAGTTCTTACATCTCGACACTCTGTCCCTAAATCCTTCATACGTGCGAGAGCCAACTCCCTGAGGTTACCATGTTCGACACCAGAGGTCACCAGTGGCATTGGTATGTCTCTAGGTACCCATACAAGCATATATTATATCATGTAGCAGTAGAACTTTAACAGCTACCGCTCTAGTATTCATTGGTATGAGCTGAACAAAAACAGCTATATCTGGCCTGATATGGTACCAACCTCTGAACTCTGTAAACCCGGGTCCATGGGGGAACTAAGGCTAGTATCCTTGCCACTAGGTCGATGAGTGTGCTTGGAGGGTATGATCTATACCTGCCTGTCTTCCACAGTTCATACAAACCTGCAACAGTCATGGTAGCAGTGATGGTAGTAGCGCTGCAGTAATAGTAGCAGTAAGCAGTAGTAGTGAATTAAGGTGGTATATCAGCAATATTGTAATTAGAATGAGTGCAACGAGCAGTACCACTACAGGTACTTACAGTACGGGTACTTACAGTACGGGTACTTACAGTACGGGTACTTACAGTACGGGTACTTACAGTACGGGTACTTACAGTACGGGTACTTACAGTACGGGTACTTACAGTACGGGTACTTACAGTACAGGTACTTACAATCACTAGTATCAGTACTTATACTCACCAGTTCCTCTAATAACTAAAGTTGGGTATAACTTCAAACCATCAGATCTGTACGCAGGGTTCTCAAAGTATTCCTGAAACATTAGAGTATCTACATCGTACATTGCTTACGTACATACTTACAATAAACTGATCTATATGTACATTACTTGCTTACATACTTACAATAAACCGATCTATATATACATTACTTACTTACATACTTACAATAAACCGACCTATATATACATTACTTACTTACATACTTACAACAAACTGATCTATAGAATATCTATACTTACCACAAACTGATCTATATATGCATTACTTACTTACATACTTGCAATGAACTGATCTATATATACATTACTTACTTACATACTTACAATAAACCGATCTATATATACATTACTTACTTACATACTTACAATAAACCGATCTATATATACATTACTTACTTACATACTTACAATAAACTGATCTATATATGCATTACTTACTTACATACTTACAATAAACTGATCTATATGTACATTACTTACTTACATACTTACAATAAACTGATCTATATATACATTACTTACTTACATACTTACCACACACTGATCTATATATACATTGCTTACGTACATACTTACAATAAACTGATCTATATATACATTACTTACTTACATACTTACCACAAACTGATCTATATATGCATTACTTACTTACATACTTACAACAAACTGATCTATAGAATATCTATACTTACCACAAACTGATCTATATCTCTGTCTATGTCAATGTTGGGTAAATCTGGCATCATATGTGCAACTACCTTGAATCCAGCATCCTTAGACATCTGGAAGGATTCAGTCACAGCTCTTACTGTGTGACCCCTGAATAATACTTGACACTTTACTACACTATTCCACGTGTGAACCAAGTATACTCTAAGTGTACAAGTACACTCTAAGTGTACAAGTATACTCTACGTGTACAAGTATACTCTAAGTGTACAAGTATACTCTAAGTGTACAAGTATACTCTAAGTGTACAAGTATACTCTAAGTGTACAAGTATACTCTAAGTGTACAAGTATACTCTAAGTGTACAAGTATACTCTAAGTGCACCAGTATACTCTAAGTGTACAAGTATACTCTAAGTGTACAAGTATACTCTACGTGTACAAGTATACTCTAAGTGTACAAGTATACTCTAAGTGTACAAGTATACTCTAAGTGTACAAGTATACTCTAAGAGTACAAGTATACTCTAAGTGTACAAGTATACTCTAAGAGTACAAGTATACTCTAAGTGTACAAGTATACTCTAAGTGCACCAGTATACTCTAAGTGTACAAGTATACTCTAAGTGTACAAGTATACTCTACGTGTACAAGTATACTCTAAGTGTACAAGTATACTCTACGTGTACAAGTATACTCTAAGTGTACAAGTATACTCTAAGTGTACAAGTATACTCTAAGTGTACAAGTATACTCTAAGAGTACAAGTATACTCTAAGTGCACAAGTATACTCTAAGTGTACAAGTATACTCTAAGTGTACAAGT
The DNA here is from genome assembly GCA_935421135.1 of Bugulina stolonifera. NCBI lineage: Eukaryota > Metazoa > Bryozoa > Gymnolaemata > Cheilostomatida > Bugulidae > Bugulina > Bugulina stolonifera. The sequence continues at coordinate 36,602,647 of OW285187.1, forward strand.
ATACTCGAGGTGTACAAGTACAAGTGCATGGTGCCTGGAGGCTCCACGGACAGACAGATTGACTGACTGACTGGCTGGCGGGAGGGCAGGCAGGCAGGCAGACAATGGTACATTACTATGTTTATCTATAAATATATAAGCACCTGTTTGTGTCCCTTGCTACATCCTCGTACACACTCTGTACGCCGATCTCTAACCTTGTACATCCGTACTTTAACATATCACTGAGGTGTCTCTTTAAACAGTAGTCGGGTCTCGTCTCTATTGTGATACCAATACACTTTGTTTTGCTTTTCTCCGAGTACCTACAGGCGGTATTCATATGTTGGAATAGCACAGAGATACAGCACAGTAATAAAATATGGTAATACAGTAATACAAGATGGTAACACAGAAGTAACACAGAAGTAGCACAGTAGGAATACACTGTAAATATGCATCGAGTACACATAGGATAATATTTAAATATATCACCTGACAGCCTCCTCCACGCTGCTACTCGTATGTCCGGACAGAGCGTCGTGCAAGTTCCTGATAAAGTAGTCTCTGTAATCGTCAGGCATAGACATAAACGTACCTCCCATAACAATGAACTCTACTTTATCAACACTGTGGCCGAGCTGAGCAAGCTGTTCCACACGGTGCCTTGTCTGTAGGTAGGGGTTGTACCTGGCTCTAATGGCTCTCATCGATGTTGGCTCATAACCAGTGTATGACTGAGTGGAGTACTCAAAGTCTGAGTCTGGGCCTCCTGGGCAGTACCTGGTGGTATAGTAGGGTATATATAGTACCTGGTGGTATAGTAGGGTATATACAGTACCTGGTGGTATAGTAGGGTATATACAGTACCTGGTCGTATAGTAGCATACATACAGTACCTGGTCGTATAGTAGCATACATACAGTACCTAAGGCATAGTAGATTATACACTCTACCTGGGGTATAGTAGAATATATGCAGTACCTGGTGGTATAGTAGAATATATCCAATAGGCTAATGGACATGATAAAGTATTACATAGTATAGTACTTACACACATATATTGCCGGTCATGGCTATATGAGGGCATCTATGCGGTTTACACATCACAGCTACCACAGCAATCTACAACATTATAATAGTTTGTAATAGTGTCATAGCATGCCATGGGGTATTGAAGTACAGCTTGGAGTGTCAGTCTGTCATCCGTGTCACAGTACATCATATTGTCATAGCATGTGTCATAGTATATCACAGTGTGTCATAGCATGTGTCATAGTATATCACAGTGTGTCATAGTGTGTGTCATAGCATGTCACAGTGTGTCATAGCGTGTGTCATAGCATGTGTCATAGTGTGTGTCATAGTGTGTGCCATAGCATGTGTCATAGCGTGTGTCATAGCATGTGTCATAGTGTGTCATAGTATATCAGTGTGTCATAGCATGTGTTATAGTGTGTGCCATAGCATGTGTCATAGCGTGTGTCATAGCGTGTGTCATAGGGTGTGCCATAGCATGTGTCATAGTATATTACAGTGTGTCATAGCGTGTGTCATAGCGTGTCATAGCATGTATCATAGCGTGTGTCATAGCGTGTGTCATAGCGTGTGTCATAGCGTGTCAAAGCGTGTGTCTTAGCGTGTGTCATAGCGTGTGTCATAAAGTGTTGGTGCTACAGCGTGGGATATCACAATGCCATGGTGTCATAGATAAGACAGAGTAGAGTAAGTAGTTGCCATAAGCAAGTAAATACAGGCACACAAAATGCATCATACTACGTACCCCACTAGCCGTTCGAATAGGCTTGGCTTTCAACTTCGGTATTAAAGTCTACAAAAAATGTTGAAAGCATTTTACTTGAAACATGATTTAGACTTTGGTATGGTTTGTCTTGTTGCTAAAGATAAGTATAACTATAGATAGACTGTGTTCCTATGATTAAAAATGTCCTGTAGACTCTGCGTCTATAACAACACTTAGCCAGCTCATACAGAGCTCACCTTTTTGTGTTTTTGGGGCACAGCTGCAATGATGTCTACAAGTCGGGGCTGAGTCGGTAGACCATACTTGCTCGATGTCTTTGTCTTTAGCCTACAATCATGGTATATTATAATAGTACATACCATTACCTACAGGTACATGTAAATGTACCTGCTTCAGCCTCAGCAGCACGCGTAATTACGTAGGTATAGAGTTGGCAATCAGTAGATGGCTGGTATATACATGTACCACATTATACTCACTAACTATAGATGGTATATACTAACTATAGATGGTATATACTACTGTATACTAACTATAGATGGTATATACTAACCATAGATGATACATACTACTATATACTAACTATAGATGGTATATACTACTGTATACTAACTATAGATGGTATATACTAACCATAGATGATACATACTACTGTATACTAACTATAGATGGTATATACTACCGTATACTAACTATAGATGGTACATACTACTATATACTAACTATAGATGGTATATACTACTGTATACTAACTATAGATGGTATATACTAACCATAGATGATACATACTACTGTATACTAACTATAGATGGTATATACTACCGTATACTAACTATAGATGATACATACTACCGTATACTAACTATAGATGGTACACACTACTATATACTAACTATAGATGGTATATACTACTGTATACTAACTTATTGAGGTTAACATCTGTACCAGCATTATGAGCTTCAACCAACTGTTTAATAATATCAGATATACACAGCACCATGAGCTGTTCCTTTGGTACATCAGTATCTGTAAAATATAATGTCAGCTATTGTACATGTAATGTAAAACTATATCTATACATATGTTCATGTATTATACGCAGCTATTGTACATGCAATGTATAACTATATCCATATATATGTTCATGTATTATATGCAGCTATTGTATCATGTAATGTATAACTATATCCATACATATGTTCATGTATTATACACAGCTATTGTATCATGTAATGTATAACTATATCCATATATATGTTCATGTATATTATACGCAGCTATTGTACCATGCAATGTATAACTATATCCATATATATGTTCATGTATTATACGCAGCTATTGTACATGCAATGTATAACTATATCCATATATATGTTCATGTATTATACGCAGCTATTGTATCATGTAAAATAAAATAGGCTAATGCATGTAAGCCCACAAGTATGTGCATGTAATTAATTAATTTACTGTCGATGGCCCTTTTACCTTGAGATGAGCAGCCATTTTGGAATTTTTATTTGTGGGCTAGGCCAGTCGAAGAAGTCGTGAAGACACTACTATGTAAATATACGCATACTGTATAATGTATAGTATCATAATACATCGACATCCCGTATTCTGTAAGCATGGCTATACCAAAATAGGAAATACTAGTTACTATGGTTACAAGAAAACAAGCAATACCAGTAGAGACAGTTACTCACTTTTCTTAATACTTTTCACCATTTTGTTGCGGCAGTAAAGAACAGATTCAGCTCTTTAATTTCAAACTGATCAAATCTACAAAAAACCAAATAGAATAATTAGCAGTTTCCATACATACATCGGTATGTGTTTGGGGATAGTGGGGTAGGTTGGAACTTTGTTATTGTGAATGACGAGGTGCAATGGAACTTAGATAATTCAAACTTTAGAGGACCAGTAAAAATAGTCTGAGTTACTAGAAGTCAGAGTTGTGTGAACTACAAGTTATCTAAAACCAATTATGACTGCCCAGGCAGGGACCTAATAGAGGAGGCTGAGTTATCCAAGTTTCTGAGTTATGTGAGGCCGAGTTATCCAAGTTTCTGAGTTATGTGAGGCCAAGTTATCCAAGTTGCACTGTATGTGATAGTGATAGAGTGAGTGTTTTGATTAACTATGTTAGAGGGATGGTGGAGCATAGAATGTTCCGTTTCAGTCAAACAAAAAATTCCAAGATGAGGTTACGAGTTTAAATGCTCCGATTTTTTCTCAAATGTAGAAGTTTTTCTTGATGAAAAGAATGTCTATTCTAACCACCAAATGATAAAGTAAGTTTGAAGGGTGTAAATACCTACATCTATGAGATATAGTCAAGTTTGAAGGGTGTAAATACCTACATCTATGAGATATAGTCAAGTTTGAAGGGTGTAAATACCTACATCTATGAGATATAGTCAAGTTTGAAGGGTGTAAATACCTATACTAGAAATAGCCAAGTTTGATGCTTCAGCTAAACTAGCGGCAGTTTTAAGTGAGTCTTCAATTTAAATGAATGCTCTTTGAAATAGGCCAGTTACTGCCCAAGTGCTTCACAATTGGTAGATGATGAATCTGCCTGGCATACGCTTTGATGTCCACAACCAACAATTACAGTTTTAGATCTAATGGATACAGTGTAGAGCCTAATGAGCAGTAAAAACTAACAAAAGAATTTGTAATAGGGAGTTGTCGCCACTAGGAAATTCAATGTTAAACCACTACTATTGCACCATCTAATATTTCCAAATAATACTGTTCATGGTATTTCAGTAAAATTGATGTGCTGTTTGTCTTGTAAACCGAGTGGCAGCCAAGACAAACCCATTTTAATATTGGGTATGATGACCTCCAGTCAGCATTAATACCCATTAAGTTCTTATGGCTATTCGTGTGCCCAGTCTATACTCGGAAATTTTTTAAATGCGGCAGCATAAAATAGCCTAGCAATCTGATTGCGAGTCAACACTAGCTGCCATTCTATAAATAACTCTTTGTACAACAATAAGCAAGTTACAATCAATGCGACAATAACAATGTAATGAGCTGCAGGCCGCTATTGCTATCGTTATATTAACTGCTTGAGTGCTTCCAAAATTTCCAACATAGGCTGATTGAAGGTGAGAACAGCCAGTATTAAAATTGGGTTTTCTTGGCAGCAGCTAGGTTTCCAAACACAACAACACATCAATTTTACTGAAATACTATTACGATGAACAACATTATTTGCAAATATTGAACGGAGCAACAGCAGTGGTTTAAGCTGGCACCAAAGAATATTACCTTACACATAGTTGAGGCGGCTGCTTTTACTGAGCATACATATTGATTCACTCCCTGTGAAATAGCCCAAATAGACTTGGTTCGTCACCAAAACTAGTGTAGAAGAAGTTGTCTTTTCTATATATTTTATCGGTTGACTGCCCTTTCCTTAACCACAAACAAGGAACTAAGGCTATTCAAATTTCTGCGCTATTTCATCTAAAACTGGAAGTTTTTGGTCTATTATATATATATAATAAACAACGTAACCAAAACTATAGCCTACTTCACATACCTATCAAGTACACTGAAATAAAAAGCAGGTAGCTTTTATCAGCACAAGCTCCCAGAGATTTTCCAGGTGAGAGACTCTCAAGATGGCTAAATAGATTTGTCTAACAGACTAGTTTCTACATTAATTTTTCAGGTGGTTAGAAATTATACAAAATTGACAATAGAATATATAATTAAATATTGATTATCTATGTCAATTAGAATTGCCACTAAACTTAGTTGTAGTGCGACTACTTCAATATTGTTATGTCCCATACCGAACTCACTACACATTCAGCATAGTAGTTTATAATTATTCACATTACCGCATGTTGAATGCTCAACCATGTTCCTTGTAGGCCTATGTAGGCTATTGGCATTAGCTGTATCTTGCATATTTTTTACTGCATGGCTCTACTGATGTCTAGCAATGATTACTAATGTACCTTGTTAATATCCTGGAATTACTGTTTAGGTCTATTTGGTGCATGATTTTGCCCCTTTTTGGACTCTTACACTGGTAATCCGAGTCTTTTTGTACCAACTGTAACTTGGACTCCTTTTGGTCCGACAACGACCTGAGTAGCCTTTTCATCGCAGACCAGAACCAGAGTTAATGTATAAGTAGTCCGTTTTCCTTTTTTCTTCAGACTTCAGTTGTCTGTAGGCTGTAGCTCAAAAAAGTTATCTTACTAAACTAACAGTAGGGTATCAGGCACTGGCCTTGGGGCCTTCCAAAGTAGAGTCTATGACAAGTACTAGGACCCAGCAGTCCACCCCTTCCCCACGGCTGTAACGTTTGACTCCTGCTAGTGTGTCTAGCTGTAGGAGCCAATCCCAAACCACCAAATCTTGCCCCGACTCTGAGGACTTTGACGGTACCTTAGGGCTCTGGGGTTCTCTATTAGTCAGCCCACTACCTCATTGTGTGTTTGCAGTCCTGCCGGGTTGAACCTGCTCCCTCCCCTCTTCTTGCTCGGTCAGCCGGTTCTAACTCCCTCTCCCCTGTGCTCTGGCCTGTAAGTGTATGGTCTGTTGTGCGGATGCGCATCTGAGTTACCCAGCCGTAGAGGTGGAACGAGACTCGAGATTTCTCGAGTCTCGTATCGACTTGTCCTGTCTCGGAAGTCGTCTCGAGATGGCAATTAGTATTCGAGACTGGAAAACAAATAGCAGCTAATCATTTTTTATAATAAATTAATAATTATAATATAATTAATTGCTAATCAACAATAAATCTATTAAATAGATAATTATTATTCAAATTATTTAGTAATACTACCTACATGTACATTCCCAGCACTGAATTCATAGTAATAGCATTGCAGCTAACGCTGAGCTACTAGTCGATCACTACCAGTCATACAGAATTACTAACGACTGTCAATCACCACTCCCATAATGCAATGTTATGTACTTACCAAAAGTTGTCTACTCGTGAGATTATTTCAATAAAGGAAACATAACTCCATACTAATTTGTCAAATAAAATTATTATAAATATTATTTTAGTACCCATGTACATGCAATGTAATGTACATGGAATACATGTGCAATATATTTCACAGCCTCCTGTTCACATTTTATTGAAATGCATAATGATAAAATACAGAGTCTACAGAGTAGCAATTGAAAAACTATTGGAGTTCTAACATGCATATATATAAAATTTTGCACACTTTTTAGGAAAATTCCCTTGAATACTAAAACCCAGTCTCGTCTCGTCTCGAATTTTTTAGAAGTAGTGTCTCGAATCTCGTCTCGAATCCAAAAATGCTGTCTCGTTCCACCTCTACCCAGCCGGGCATAACAATATTCGAGGTTAAAATCTACGAAATACATTAACAAAGCTGCAGGAATGGAGATGATTCTTTTGATATTTATCAAAACGATAACATTTTTTTAATTGAATTTTCCCACTGAAAATTTCATATGTTCTGGATTGCTGTATGACTAGGAGGAAGCACGGGAGGTTCTGTTGTTGAAGTCAGTCTCGAGTCTGGTCTTGGAGGTGCCTCTAAAACCTGGAGACTTGACAGGTATGATACTTCATTAATACTTGAGACTTCATTTTCATAATTGTATACATATATAATACACAGGCCATAAGGATAATAAAATGATGAAGAACTCAAACTGAGCATGAGAAAAACGAATATTGCATTGGCATACTTTAGGGCATATGGGCATTGGTCTCGGGTGGTTGACTGTTTTCAAGTGTCTATATTGCCCCGTGGTAATAGATTGCATTACAAGCTGTTTAGCCTCCTACATTTTACGTCAAATGCCCTAGAACAAGTACTAGGTTTCCGGTACACAGCCGAACCCTATTTGCTCTTTTAATTGGGAACTTCCTGTTTAATTTTGATTGTGAAAACTGTCCGATTCTCTCTGCCATAGGTAATAGAGATTTTTAATTTGTCGCAATTGCCATGTTTCAGCATCAGAAATGGTTTTTAACGTTCCCATGTCTGTTTTCTACAAATTGGGAAGCAGAATACTAACTCAGAATATACCGTTAACCTGACTAGCCAAACTGAAACAAGTGAAAGTCCTCTCTTATCTCTATACAATTTTTGATTTTCTTTGATTAAAGATTAATTAATGAAAAAATCAAGTAATCTAAGTCTTGTCTAATTAATCAAATCTAGGGTTTCTGAAACCCGCATCTTGGCTTTTGTCTAAAACAAAATCAGAAATGGGATTCACTTTTTAATTAGGCTAACAAGTACGTGTAATATAACAAGACACATTATGATTATTATTAAATTATTTATATTATTATGTATTATAATTATTAGTTGAGAGAGTTTCTTAGTTTATTCCTAATGTTTTGACAGTTGTGCTAATTTACAGGGCCGGAGTACCAAGCACCATCAGAGGAAAAATATTATTATTATGTTTTTTTCCTCTGGTGATGATGCTTGGATGAGCATCGAAATATTAAGAATAAACTCAAAAACTCTTATAATGTGCTTTGTTATGTTATGTATCATATAATTACTAGCTTGCACCAGCATCTTCCAAAGTACATGTAAGTGTCATCAAACTACTTTGCAAGAAAGTTGTGTTGTGAGTTTTACAAGATTAGAATATAACCCTGCTCTCTAGCAACTCAATCCTGCACCGAGTCGCATGAGCCTTTTGCAGCAACTCCAATATTTAGTTGCAGTAAATATTATTTAACATACCTTATTCAAGTATCCAATTAATGCAACATCGGAGTCAGTCCAATATTTGATAATGTAGAATAAGTATATAAATTTATATTTATATCCAAGGGTGCACTAAAGGACTACCAACTAAGTAGAAACTGACTAGCATAGTACAAAATGGCTACCTATGTACTAATGCGCAAATCAATTATTTGCACAAGCATTTTGCCATAACGGTAGCCGTGAGCCCCTTACGTTAACTGTACGCCATATGAATGATATCAAAAATGAAACAGACTTTTCAACGAAAATGAAACAGACCTTTCAACGAAAATAAAACAGACCTTTCAACGAAAATGAAACAGACCTTTCAACGAAAATGAAGCAGACCTTTCAACAAAAATGGAACAGGACTTTTAACAAAAAGGAATGCCAAGCAATAAACATAGAAACGGCAACCGTCCATATTCCAATACAAACTCGGTACCACATGCATTACATGGATAGAAAAACTCAAGTACCTCGGAGTAAAAGTTCAGTAAGATCTAAGATGTGACCAGTACATAACTGAAAAGTGCATAAAATTTTGGAAAATACTTGAGGATCAAACACTTGGTGTGCCATGCCTCAAAAAGAAGCTAAGCTACTAATATACACCAGTCTATACGGAACTAGACTTGAATATGCAGATGTTGTTTAGGACCCTACAGCTAAGAACAAGGTCCATGATCCAGAACGCTGCCATGTGGTCCATAGTCAGCATGAAGGGACATACTGACAGTATAACTGAGGCCAGAAGTCAGTTGCAGGTCCGGTTCTTGGAAGACAGGATTCTCCAGAATGAGGAACAGCACTCTATCCAGAGCCCATGACGATATAGTCAAGGACAGAGCAGCAGCAGCCAGAGGAGTAGGAGCCAAAAAGAACTATTTACCTCACCAGTTTGCTGCCATGAGCCATTCATGATATGAGAGCAAAAACCAACCTTCCATCTTAAACAGTAATGTGCTGTAACAACTGTAGACCCTGGACCAGCAATGTTAAAACTAGGGCCTTCCGTATAGATTCAACTGTAATTGCTGTGTGAGATCTATGATTATTAATAACATTGATTGTACCTCATTTCAGCCATTTGGTGTAACTAGCACCCAATCAAGGCTGCATAGAGTTCACAGAGTATTATTTTAATTTTTACACTTATTCAAAGTCCAGTCCAGCTCAATGCTTGTGTTTAGAGTGCCTTGTGTGTACAAGACTTAAGTACTCAATTTATAACAAAACTGAAATCTAGGACAGGATTAACTGTGTACTGCGGAGGAGTTTGGCCGAGTTTGGTGCAGCAGGCTACCCTGGAAAGATAGTGTAGGAGACGATATGACACTTGCCTATCATCAAGGGAAGAGCTGTAAATGGGTCCTGTCTTTGTTGCTGTAATGGCATCCTAGCCTATAATTTATTTCTCATTCATTAACCAAATATTATGTTTTATGAAAGGTCCTACCCAGTAGACATCCAACTCTATGCTTATGTGGAATTGCAAGGGCAGCCCAAATTCAACTTGTCCATTAATACTATATAGTTATATTGTGAAGAAAATCAAACCGCAACAAGTAGTAGCAATAAATTGCTGTGAGCAACTTGTCGAGTGATCAATGTCTCATGTACAGGGATAGCGGTGGGCCGGGCAACTGGTAAGGAGACTAACCGCTGCTTGGTTTTCCTTATCTTTTAAGGAGTACTTTTATTTATTTTCTCCTTCCACTGCTAGGATTAGAATTACATGTACGTAAGCTCTCCTGACTTACACATCATCTAATTGGCTACACTGGGTTAAAATGGCAATTTTGAACATTTTCAAGTATTACTTGGGTATTATTTGGGTGTTCGAGAGTAAGTAAACTGGGCCATGCACAAACAGCATCTCTCTTGTAGATCTGCTGTGGACTGATTCACTCTTGTACAGAAGGATTTCTAGCCTAGTTGTATAGCCCAGCTTTCCAGAACAATATTTCAAAAGTTAGAGAGGAAGATAACTACTAAGAGCGCATTGACATAGCACACACTAGCGTATACTGTAGTATACCATAGTATACCATAGTATACCATAGTATAGTATATTATAGTACTGTAGACTAGCGAGTGTACCATGTACTGTCTACAGTGGATGTTACCAGTACTGATTATACCTAAACCATTAAACCCGGCTCTCCATATCCACCACTCATGGCTCATGACCCTCTATCTTCTAGACTTCTTCATCAGCAGAAAACCGTGTACCATCTGCTCCATAGTATTTATCATAGCTCTATCATTGCTCTGCTACAGTGGCATGTCGGGCTGTGTGCTCGCCCCCATCTGTAACATGGCACAGGGAACTTAGTCTATTCCACTACTACTATGGGTGAGGGGAAGTAGCCTCAGTACCACCCAATGAGTTCACCCAACTATCAGGCTACTACTCTACATATCATAGATATGCTTCCTCCAACTCTCTGTTCAAAGGGAAGACAACTCAATCATATAGTCCAACAGAATGTCACTATACTCAGTAAGATAGAATACTATACTCATGTACATCTATTAGTTTCATTGCCAGCTATTAAATATATAATATGATTACATTCTAACTTCATCTTTTATCTGTGCCCTGTTCTGGGGAACATATTAGTACAGTTTAGGAACAGGTACAATAGTATGTTCCAACAAGTATTCAAATGAAATACGCTAGTGTTATTCTCTATTGTTATTCAATTCCAAGTATGTTATATGACACACTATTATACAGTAAGCTCAATATTATAATTACACTAAAATTTTATTCCCACAGATAACTAATACTGTGTCTGTGATTTTCAAAGTTGGAATAAAAACTATTTTCTCAAAACCTTTATACTGATGATGCTACTAAATACTTCACCTGATAATAATTTCTCTAAACTATTTACTAAGTGTATAAATTTATGAAATTCATTGAATCAACTTATAATTTAATTTCTTGATTTGGGGTAGCCAAAGTTCACCAGTGGGAAAGTTGTCCATTTACCAATATTGATCATGCTGAGGCATAGTTCAATTACATGTATATACATATATACGCATGTATGTATGATTGTAGAGATTAAATAAAAGTACGTCCTTGTAGCCGTATTTCTACATAACCCTGTTATTGGTTATTTGCTATGAAAGTAACATGTCACTCAGGTGCCTTGATTAGTCCTCAGCTGTTTGGTTCTCCTACTAGCCGAGAGTAAAGATGAATGTCCCTATGTAACTGTTTAAAACTACATTACAGTGCCAGAGTGCATCAGTTAATGGAAGTGGGCATGCTGTATCTTTTACCTTATTGTGACAGTGACCGTGTGTCCTCTGCCTTATACTGACTTCAGTGACCGTGTGTCCTCTGCCTTATACTGACTTCAGTTACTTCGTTGCTTGATTGATCAGCTGAGGAGTTGAGGCTAAGTAGGTCTTGAAGTGGGAATTCTGGTATCGCTTATCAGTAGTAACACTGGAAGCAGTAAGGTGTTCATTCCCACAGCCCCTTCTCCCCTTTTTTTTGTCATTTGGCTAATGTTATCTTTTTGGTGTTCAGGATATAAACAACATATGCTGATACCCACAGCACACCATCACTGTCACTATAAATAGCACACCATCACTGTCACTATAAATAGCCCACCATCACTGCCACTATAAATAGCACACCATCACTGCCACTATAAATAGCACACCATCACTGTCATTATAATATAGAGCAATATATTATATAGCCAACTACCACCAGTGCCTATTACAATACTATATAGACAGCCATGGGGGTAAGTACAATCCTACTCTACTATATACAGTATCACTTTCTAGTAGTAGAAATGCTTTACACTTCTCTCATACTATGATAAAGGTAAACATTGCTAGTCACCTGAAGGGTAGATCAAAGCTGATGGTGCTTACATATCGTTATATTATATACAGTACTCTATATATCCATAATATTTACGATCCTATAAATGTAGATGTAGAAACTTGGATGATGTCAACAAGTATATTACAATCTTCCAATCAGAAATAGCCTGTCCACACAATAACTCTCATGTATGTGGAGGCCAGCGTTTCTTGCTTTAGGTTATTTAAATCATTGATATTGTACAACGCAGCATCACAACAACATGTGTGCAGTGTAGTTAGTGTACACTAGTAACCTGTTCCATATAGTAATATGATTAAATATTAACTTGGCACTTTTAGATGTTAACCTTAGCCCTTGTGTGTCTGCTGGTGAGTAGTGGGGTACTTGTGGAAGGCCTCAAACAATACTGTCTACCTACTGACGCATGCTGGCCATTGGATGCAGATATTTTGACATTTAAAGCTGAGATGTTTGCAGATGACGGGGCTGTTGTACAGGTTGAAGGTATGCTGTACTTTCTACACCATTTAATTGATTATAGATTGAAAATCGTACCTCTACACGATTGGCTAATATGTGCTATGATCTACCAATCAGATGAATAAATTCCTGTGCAGTAGGTAGAGTGCACCTCATGATATTCAATTGTTGTACAACATGCTGTATTCGTCTAAAGTGACGTTTACGCGCTCCTCTCGGAACCTCACCAAGATCTCGGAGACCATTTTTGAGTTAGCTGTAACCGGTCAAAACTGATCTCATCAGGCCATTTTCGAAATCGTTATGTAGTCGCTGCGCATGCACTGCTACCCACCAAGAAAGCAACTTGAAGAATACTTTTTCGGAGTCTTGGTGGCCCATCAGCCAATGCGATTTCAAAGTTCAAGATTAAAATTTGGTTTCTGTTGTAATTATTTATTTTATTTGGTAACGTTTTTGTTTACTTCGAATAAAATTTTATTCAATATTTGATAAAGAAATCTTTTAAATTTATCTTCGTAATGTCATGAAGTTTCGGCAATATGGTCACATATAACAGAGGATGTAGGAGTACAATTTGTGGTCTCATTGGCCCAATATAAACAGGCCACCGAGATAGCCTTAATACTATACCTGTGCATCCAGAAGCCATGTGTGATTGTTTGTTATAGTACCTGGCATGTGATTGGTTGGTTATAGTACATAGCATGTTATTGGTTGATTGTAGGAGACCAGGGATGGCCAGGCAAGTTACTCACATATAATCAAGCTGTAGCAAAGACTCCAGGAATGATAGTGTATGTTGGTACAGTTTCACAGATCCGAAGAGCTCTCAGGTTTGCTTACAGACGAAATATCAAAGTCAGCATCATATCCTCAGGTATGTGCACATCACCTATCAGGTATAATATATATACATCACCTATCAGGTATATATGTACATCACCTATCAGGTATATATACACATCACCTATCTGGTATATATATACAGTACCTATCAGGTATATATACACATCACATCTGGTATATATACACATCACCTATCAGGTATATATACACAGTACATATCTGGTATATATACACATCACCTATCAGGTATATATACTACATGTACATGTACACAGTACATATCAGGTATATATACACAGTACCTATCAGGTATATATACATATACACAGTACCTATCAGGTATATCTACCCATCACCCATCTTGGTATGTAATATGCATAGTACCTATCTGGTCTCTCCTTGCCTTACCACCAGCATTAGATATCTCAAAAGGTGATCCTAATTGAATTATATTATTGTTTATTTTAAGAGCAGAAAGGCCTAGAAAAATAGTGTACCCATAAGTATATTACTGTAGTAGAGGTGGTATTATAGTGTACCCATAAGTATATTACTGTAGTAGAGGTGGTATTATAGTGTACCCATAAGTATATTACTGTAGTAGAGGTGGTATTATAGTATATCCATAAGTATATTACTGTAGTAGAGGTGGTATTATAGTGTACCCATAAGTATATTACTGTAGTAGAGGTGGTATTATAGTATACCCATAAGTATATTACTGTAGTAGAGGTGGTATTATAGTATACCCATAAGTATATTACTGTAGTAGAGGTGGTATTATAGTATACCCATAAGTATATTACTGTAGTAGAGGTGGTATTATAGTATACCCATAAGTATATTACTGTAGTAGAGGTGGTATAATTTGATTACCTTGTACCTATAGGGCACAGTTTCCCCGGCAGATGCGGGGATGAGGGAGCCATGCAGATATCTGTAGGTTATATGAAGGATATAGATATCAACCTGAATTGTACAGAGAATGCCCTTGGCTGTATCACTACCCAAGCAGGAGTTAGGTGGGGAGAAGCATACAGGGAGGTAAGTTATCCTACGTGTACTTTATATATATCCAAATGTTATCTTCTCTTGTTTAGATATAGGATATACACCAGTGCATCTTCCCTTCTCTAGGCTCACAAGTATGGACGTATAGTAGTGGGTGGCTCTGCTCCAACTGTCTCTGTTACTGGTTGGACAGTGGGAGGTGGTCATTCACCTCTCTCTAGGATGTTTGGACTTGGAGTGGACAATGTCCTTCAATTTCACTTGGTCACTGCAGATTTAAGTGAGGTTTGGACCAGTGCCAAAGGTACGAAGATAGTGTCTGAGAATGGTATGGTGAGTGTTACTAGACGTTATTTACTCTCTATCCTATTCTATCTACTCTCTATTCTATTCTAACTACTCTCTATTCTATTCTACCTACTCTCTATTCTATTCTATTCTCTCTATTCTATTCTATTCTCTCTATTCTATTCTATTCTCTCTATTCTATTCTAACTACTCTCTATTCTATTCTCTCTATTCTATTCTATTCTCTCTATTCTATTCACTATTCTACTTTCTCTACTCTCCATTCTATTCTACTCTCTATTCTATCATCTCTATTCTATTCTATCTACTCTCTATTCTACTCTCTACTCCCTATTCTATCTACTCTCCATTCTATTCTATTCTTTATTCTATTCTACTCTCCATTCTCTTCTACTCTATTCTCTTTACTCTCTATTCTATTCTATCTACTCTCTACTCATTCTACTCTCTATTCTATTCTATCTACTCTCTATTCTATTGTATATCAGTATACCAGGAGTTGTCTGCACTCTATTTTATATCAAACTACCACAAGCTATCTACCTTCCAGTCTAGATCTACACATGTATATACATACGTACATACATACATTGTACATATTACAGGTGACACAGACTAATGACACATCACTATTCTATGGGCTGAGTGGCGGTGGCAGTGCTTTCGGTGTACTAATGGATATTACATTCAAACTACACAAGGACGCCAAGATAGGTCAGATGGACTGCTCTTACCCTGCCTTCCAAGGTATGATATATCATAGAATATCATTGGTAAATACTGCAGTGTAATATAATCATCAGCCCACACTTAGCTCTAACAATTGATTGTAGACGGAACGTCTAAAGTATTTGATGTGATACATAGGAGCTTATTTGATTTGTTACCCAAGCTACCGTCTACATTCAGCGGATACCTCATTCCATCAATTGGGTGTGACCCTGTGTCTAAACAGTGTGGAGGAACTAGTGTGGTGAGTATACAGTGTCTAAACAGTGTGGGGGAACTAGTGTGGTGAGTATACAGTGTCTAAACAGTGTGGGGGAACTAGTGTGGCGAGTATACAGTGTCTAAACAGTGTGGAGGAACTAGTGTGATGGGTATACAGTGTCTAAACAGTGTGGAGGAACTAGTGTGGTGGGTACGCAGTTGATATCCATGTTTATCGGTGCAGCTGCCGTTCATCAAACACTGTAATAAGTAGCAGCAGGCCAACGTTCTCACTGTTTCCATTCTAGTCATGAAGACCTGGTGATTGGTGTGCCAGATTTCACAAGTATTAAGTATATAATTATATATAATTAGTATCTTCGCGACCTCTTGGACGGGCTCGGGTTGCAATTAAAAATCACAAAATGGCTGTCCGGCCTAGGCCACAAGGGCTATTGGCCTGGGATTTTGCTTGGCCAGACGAAACCATCCCTAGCTCATCAGCACACCTGAGGATTTTACTTTTGGCCCAGGACGGTGTGTTCGCTACTCTGTGACAGATGTATGCCGACAAATGTATTCCAACAGATGTATGCCGACAGGTGTATGCCGGAAAGTTTTTTAGCAAGTTGGCCTGTGCCTGAAATTTAGGTCACAAAGACACCAAATATATAGTATATAGTACAATATTAAGTACATTTGTATATAAATATATGTAAGTAAACCACCATAACAAAAATATGTAGTACCAGATTATGAGTTTGAATTTAGAGCCCCGTGTCTCTTCTACTGCAGGTGTCCCTGTTGCATTATGGGGCAGTTGAATCTGCAGATCCAGAGATTATGAAAGAAGTGACATCACTTCCTCATAAATGGTCTGCACAAGGTCTTGGAAACGGTAGATGCCGTCTTCAAGAACACAAATCATTCTACGACTATGAACTGACAGTTCCGAACGCAACCTACACTACCCTGGTTAGTCCTACTGTTACATGTGTATATACATGTATTACCTACACCACCATGATTAATCCTACTGTTATACCTAAATATAACCTACACCACCATGTCTAGTCCTACTGTTATACATATATATCTGTTACTATGTACTATGTTACAGTATATGGGCGGCTCCCTCATCCAGGAGAATCTGTTAACACATGCCACAAGTGATGTCCTCTCACAACATTTCACTAAAGGCTTTAAGAAGGCTCAATCAGACCCCACATACAATATGATAGGCACGGCGATATGGGTTGGAGGTTTGTATAGCATGTCATGTAACATGTAACAGATTCTACATGTTGTTAGGTAATATAGTTGTGATGTATTGTTAGGTAATATAGTTGTGGTGTGTTGTTAGGTAATGCAGTTGTTATGGTGTGTTGTTAGGTAATGTAATTTTTGTGGTGTATTGTTCCAGGAGCAGTAAGAAACAGGAGTGTAGACGATGTACCTGTTACCCCTGGGTGGAGGAATGCCATCTTTACATACAGCTTGGCCACTGCATGGGATCCAGCAGTTACCAAGGACGTCTCTGATAGAAAGCAGGATGTCAGAGGTGTGTATATAGGGGACACAGAGAAGGCTGTAGGGTATATGTACATGTAAGGGTGGAGGGTATGTGTTGTTAGGGTGGAGGGTATGTGTTGTTAGGCCTGTAGGGTATATGTTGTTAGGGTGGAGGGTATTATGTTGTTAGGGTGGAGGGTATGTTGGGGGTATGGTATCATGGCAATTCTACTATTGCGTTACAGCACATACATGTATAAGTCAATATAACCACACCATTGTACAAGTACAGGTAATAGTTGTTTGCCCATTGACAGATGCGCACAAGGACTTAGACAGGTTCTCCCATGGTAAATACTACAATGAGGCAGAGCTTGACATGGAGCCCTCACAGTGGAAGAGAGAGTTTTGGAGTGACCAAGGCTATGCCAAACTGATGAGTATTAAGAAGAGTTGGGACCCTAAGAATGTGTTCACCTGTCACCAGTGCCTGGGCTCAGATTGGGATATCAATGAGCCAGTTATAGGCTAGACCTGAGGCTATCTATACTCAATATTATTTCTAATAACAAATCACACAGGTTGTATTTATACAGTCAAATAATTAGAGTATAAATCATAGAATGTGTCTAGTTGTATATGTCTGTGTGTCCATATAGATGAGTAGATCAGACAGCTGATTCTTCAGTGGGTGCTGATTGGTGGAGGTCAAATAGCTTAGCCAGCTCGGCCAAGTCTTCGTGTTCAGCGCCATCACCTATGATCTGTTGGGGTGATTAATAAAACAAGGTCAATAACATACATCCAATCATAAGCAAACTCAAGTAGAGTAAATGGCAGACCCTCAATTCTGAGTATGTCGGTAGTATTTACCACTGCTAGGTGTGTTTTTTATTTTATAGTGGTGTGTGAGTTTACCAAGTTCTCACCACCACTCTTCAGTCACTGCCTGTTATGAACCCAGCATGAAGCACTGCTACAAGGCCGGAACAGACAGCTTATTTCACCTGCCCGCCATGATGTGGCTGCTTTTGTATCAAAGAGGGCAGAGGTAGATCCTTATCCTGCATGCAGATAAATACACACGGGACCTCCATTATTTTAAGTCCTAGGCCATACCACTGACTCAAGTAGAATACCTCCAATCATACAAGGGTAAACTATATTATCAGTTTATCAACTCACCTTCCTAGCAATGCCAATCTTGTTGAATACATTCCAACAGACCACGCCCACTACTTTTTTACCCTTCATATAGAAGATAACTCCTTTACCAAATTTATCTCCTACAGATTCTGATGGAACAGGACTTCCTGTGGCAGTCTACAGTAGCAATGTATGCATATGGTACAACCACAACATACACATATACTATCTGTATACATACTACAGTAACTACAGTGTACACATACTACAGTAACAATGTCTACATACTACAGTAACGGTGTACACATACTACGGTAACAATGTGCACATACTACAGTAACTACAATGTACACACATACCACAGTAACTACAGTGTATACACATACCACAGTAACTACAGTATAGACACATACCACAGTAACTACACTGTACACACATACCACAGTAACTACAGTGTATACACATACCACAGTAACTACAGTATAGACACATACCACAGTAACTACACTGTACACACATACCACAGTAACTACAGTGTACACACATACTACAGTAACAATGTGCACATACTACAGTAACTACAATGTACACATACCACAGTAACTACGGTGTATACACATACCACAGTAACTACAGTATACACACATACTTAACAGTAACTACAGTATACACACATACCACAGTAACTACAGTGTACACACATACTACAGTAACAATGTGCACATACTACAGTAACTACAATGTACACATACCACAGTAACTACGGTGTATACACATACCACAGTAACTACAGTATACACACATACTTAACAGTAACTACAGTATACACACATACCACAGTAACTACAGTGTACACACATATTACAGTAACAATGTATACATACTACATTACGGACCTGGTTCTGTTCCGTCTCTGACCTGAGAGACTCTCCAGATTCCATCTCAGCAGCTGCTGGGGTATCAGAAGACGTACTCTTAGCAAACACCGACACTGTATCCAACTTGGAGCTCACCAGTCCTATGGCTTCATATCCAACATCAGGGCCCAGGTCAGACCTGTGTAACAATGTATAATAATGTGGTGTGTATATATGTACACATGCAGCCTACTGTATAATAGTGTGGTATGTACATATGTACACATACAGACCGCTGTATAACAGTGTGGTATGCACATATGTACACATGCAGTCCACTGTATAACAGTGTGGTATGTACATATGTACACATGCAGACCACTGTATAATAGTGCGGTATGCGCATATGTACACATGCAGATCACTGTATAATAGTGTGGTATGTACATATGTACACATGCAGATCACTGTATAATAGTGCGGTATGCACATATGTACACATGCAGTCCACTGTATAACAGTGTGGTATGTACATATGTACACATGCAAACCACTGTATAATAGTGCGGTATGCGCATATGTACACATGCAGATCACTGTATAATAGTGTGGTATGCACATATGTACACATGCAGATCACTGTATAGTAGTGCGGTATGCACATATGTACACATGCAGTCCACTGTATAATAGTGCGGTATGCACATATGTACACATGCAGACCACTGTATAATAGTGTGGTATGTACATATGTACACATGCAAACCACTGTATAATAGTGTGGTATGTACATATGTACACATACCGACCACTGTATAATAGTGCGGTATGCACATATGTACACATGCAGTCCACTGTATAACAGTGTGGTATGTACATATGTACACATGCAAACCACTGTATAATAGTGTGGTATGTACATATGTACACATACCGACCACTGTATAATAGTGCGGTATGCACATATGTACACATGCAGATCACTGTATAATAGTGTGGTATGTACATATGTACACATACCGACCACTGTATAATAGTGTGGTATGTACATATGTACACATACCGACCACTGTATAATAGTGTGGTATGTACATATGTACACATACCGACCACTGTATAATAGTGTGGTATGTACATATGTACACATACCGACCACTGTATAATAGTGTACTCGCATACATATATACAGCATTGTGTGCTCAGCACAACTCACCAAAACATAGACTGATGTAGGAATCTTTTGGAAGCACCTGTCATATTCTCCCCTGCTAGTCTACCACTAACGACAGCATGGTCATGGTGCTCTACTCTTCGTCTTCCTAGCTGTCAAACATTCACCCTTTAGGTTAATACTAGACTATATTGCATGAGATGTCATATATATTATATACAAATACACGCAATCATACCATATTAGTCATCACATCACCTACCTTGATGTCATAAAAACAAGCAGCATCACCAGCTACCCACACATCCGTAGCTGCCTCCAGTTCGGCATTCACTAAGAAACCTCCGAATCTCTCATCAACCTCCAACCCAGCAGATTCGGCTAGTTCAGTGTTAGCCTCCAGTCCAACAGCCACGACAACATGCTCAGCTGAAATCTGCAGTAGCAGTAGAATTAGTAGTATCAGGAGTAGTTAGTAGCAGTACCAGTAGTACATGCTGTAGTAGTACAGGTGGAGCAGTACTAGCAGCAGCAGCAGTAGTACTAGTAGCAGTACTAGCAGTATTAGTAGTACTAGTAGTAGTAGTACTAGCAGTACTAGTAGTAGTAGTAGCAGTAGTAGTACTAGTAGCAGTACTAGCAGTACTAGTAGTAGTAGTAGTAGCAGTACTAGTAGTAGTAGTAGCAGTAGTAGTACTAGCAGTAGTAGCAGTAGCAGTAGTAGTGGTAGTAGTACTAGTAGTACTAGCAGTACTAGTAGTACTAGCAGCAGTAGCAGTAGCAGTAGTAGTACAAGTAATGATGGAACCGATTTACCTGTTGGCCGTTACTCAAACTCAGTAGCACCTGATTTCCATCATCGGAGAGACGAGAGTCCTCTACTTGCACTTCTGGTATTACGTTAACATTCTCAGATCTGACTTTACCTGTGCTCCACTCACTCAGGTACGCAGGTAAAACTCTGCCCATGTTACCTGCGGGTATACACCAAGCACATGTTTACATCCACATTACTCACCATGCTGAGCTGCCATGCTACATTATCCTCATAGAGGCAAGAATTATGTTACAAGATATTCTACAGTCTTCAGCTGAAGGCTACAAAATATTGCTAACAATGATAGTAATCATTATTATTACAATGGGAAGGCCATTATACAAAGTTTAAGTCAAGTTTCACTGCTCACACAACATTCGGTAACTGCATATGACCAGCACAGCGAACATGGCCCAGCATAGCACGAGTAAAAAAGACCAACAGGTTAAACTGTTATAGTATATACATTGCATATTATATATACAGTACATATTATATATACGAGGGGTGATCGGTAAGTTCCAGGACAGGTTTTATTAGAGGAGCACAAAAGCACTTACACAAAATTATTCTATATCACCTTCAAAGTAGTCCCCTTGTCTATCTACACACCGCTGGAGACGAGTTTTCTATGAAGCCATGCACTCTTTGAACTCAATTTCTGGAATGCCTTTCAGTACGTCTGCTGTTGCCTTTTTTACCGCACTGAGAGTGTCAAAGTGACTGCTTGTCAAAAATTTTTTTCAACTTTGGGAATAAGAAGACATTCTCTAGTGTCAGGTCTGGAGAATAGTGAAGGTTGGAACATATTTGAGTTGAAATTTTAGCCATAAATTCAGTTACTTTTACGGCTGTGTGTGCTGGCGCATTGTCCTGGTGAATGATGAAGTCTTGCTTTCTCCCTCTCTCCGGTCTTCAGCGACGATATTGAGTTTCTCAGGTTCATCAAAACTTCCAAATAGATACATGTGATTGTTGGGTAATTATTTGACCTTTTTGGATAACTGTTTGATCATATTGGGTAACTGTTTAATCTTGTGGCATCCACTATTGGTGAACCAGTTGATCATTTTTAACAGAAATTGGCCTTCCAGCTCGCGAGTCATCTTCAACCTCTTCTCTGCCTTCTTTAAACCTGTTATACCACTCAAAAACTCTTCCTCTACTTAGTGAATGATCTCCATAAGCTTCTTGTACAAGTTCATAAGTCTGTGTAGCAATCTTTTGCAGTTTGAAACAAAATTTGATGGCACATCTTTGCTCATGACTTTTAGCCATTTTTACCCAACAGCAAGTCTGCTAGAGTGACCTTTACATTTCTCACCTTTTCACAAAAAATCTCACCACTAGAGAGCAGTGTTGTTGCTAGGTAATTCAAAACATGCATAGCAATGACCATGTGAATTTTCATAAAGAAAATACAACTTTAACTAAATTGACAGCACCTGTCCCGGAACTTATTGATCGCCCTTGTACAGTACATATTACATATACAGTGGAACTGCTTAATTCAAACTCCAAGGGGCCACCAATTTTGGTTCGAATTAGGCACGAGTTTGATTTATGTGATCACCTAATTTTGTATATATTATATATACAGTACATATTATATAATATACAGTACATATTATATATACATGTACAGTACATATTATATATACAGTACATATTATGGAGGAGAATGTACCTGCTTCAGGAAATACTTGGGTCACTGACATGCCATTAGTTGTTGACTTCTTGCCCATAGCACAAGCCAGTTCACTACCTAAAAATCCTCCACCAATCACAACAATTGACTTTGCAGTATCAGTGATGTCATCAAGCCTCCTGTGTTCAACACAAAGAGTATATAATAGATGTCATATGCAGCACAGTATAACATCATTCATCATGTTGTATAATGTCATCATCTAGAAACATGACAAGAGAATAGACAGCACACACACATGCACATTATTGTCTGTGTACATGTATTACACAGGTACATGAATAATACACCACCACTACTACATTGTACATTGTATATACAATACATACAAACCTGAAATCACTGATGCCTCTGAACAAGGTAATCTTATCCTTCGGTTCTGAACCAGCCTTTTCAAAGATTGGGAGGTTCCTTGGTTTACCACCAGTTGCCAGGAGACATCTGTCATATGATATCAGGGTTCCATCTGCTAAGGTGACCTGTTTAGTGCTGGTGTTTAGACTCTGCACCTGTTTTATGCAGAATAAGAAAATACACTGTAAATGTCTCTGGCTGTCTTTGCACGGTCTAGCACGAGTTCCTAAAGCCTATGAATACTGACCTTATGGGAAGTGAGGACAGCAACACCTCCCTTCTCCGATCCTGCTAGCTCTGTAGGATCACAGTAGTAGGATTCCTTTTCAAAAAATATACTTCTGTCTCGTCCACTCCAAGTCTTAAACTTGTTCTCCTTTGTCAATGATTTGTCACAGAACCACATGTCCTGAAGTAACCAAGTACTAGTACTATGATATTAGAGAGCTAAGTAAGTAGGCATATGCTTATAACAGCTGAGTGTATAACTATATTAGTACTATGATATTAGAGAGCTAAGTAAGTAGGCATATGCTTATAACAACTGAGTGTGTAACTATATTAGTACTATGATATTAGAGAGCTAAGTAAGTAGGCATATGCTTATAACAACTGAGTGTGTAACTATATTAGTACTATGATATTAGAGAGCTAAGTAAGTAGGCATATGCTTATAACAGCTGAGTGTGTAACTATATTAGTACTAGGATATTAGAGAGCTAAGTAAGTAGGCATATGCTTATAACAGCTGAGTGTGTAACTATATTAGTACTAGGATATTAGAGAGCTAAGTAAGTAGGCATATGCTTATAACAGCTGAGTGTGTAACTATATTAGTACTATGATATTAGAGAGCTAAGTAAGTAGGCATATGCTTATAACAACTGAGTGTGTAACTATATTAGTACTATGATATTAGAGAGCTAAGTAAGTAGGCATATGCTTATAACAACTGAGTGTGTAACTATATTAGTACTATGATATTAGAGAGCTAAGTAAGTAGGCATATGCTTATAACAACTGAGTGTGTAACTATATTAGTACTATGATATTAGAGAGCTAAGTAAGTAGGCATATGCTTATAACAGCTGAGTGTGTAACTATATTAGTACTATGATATTAGAGAGCTAAGTAAGTAGGCATATGCTTATAACAGCTGAGTGTGTAACTATATTAGTACTATGATATTAGAGAGCTAAGTAAGTAGGCATATGCTTATAACAACTGAGTGTGTAACTATATTAGTACTATGATATTAGAGAGCAAAGTAAGTAGGCATATGCTTATAACAACTGAGTGTGTAACTATATTAGTACTATGATATTAGAGAGCTAAGTAAGTAGGCACATGCTTATAACAGCTGAGTGTGTAACTATATTAGTACTAGGATATTAGAGAGCTAAGTAAGTAGGCATATGCTTATAACAACTGAGTGTGTAACTATATTAGTACTAGGATATTAGAGAGCTAAGTAAGTAGGCATATGCTTATAACAACTGAGTGTGTAACTATATTAGTACTATGATATTAGAGAGCTAAGTAAGTAGGCATATGCTTATAACAACTGAGTGTCTAACTATATTAGTACTATGATATTAGAGAGCTAAGTAAGTAGGCATATGCTTATAACAGCTGAGTGTGTAACTATATTAGTACTATGATATTAGAGAGCTAATTCACTCAAAGAGAGATATAGCTAGAAATCTATAATGTGTTAGTGAATGTCAAAATAACCAGTTGTTTCACAACTCTTTCGGAGTTAAAAAAAAATTCACTGAGAACGGACAATTAATAGTTCCTAGATAGAGTAATTACCCAAATTTTCGTACATGACCTTGAACTTTCACATGAACTACGTTAAAGATCTGAAAGTGCCTATCGTCATATCACTATAATAGTCATGATACTATAATGGTGTCTATTACACTATCATTATAATAGTCATGATAATATAATGGTGTCTATTACACTATCATTATAATAGTCATGATAATATAATGGTGTCTATTACACTATCACTATAATAGTCATGATAATATAATGGTGTCTATTACACTATCATTATAATAGTCATGATAATATAATGGTGTCTATTACACTATCATTATAATAGTCATGATAATATAATGGTGTCTATTACACTATCATTATAATAGTCATGATAATATAATGGTGTCTATTACACTATCATTATAATAGTCATGATAATATAATGGTGTCTATTACACTATCACTATAATAGTCATGATAATATAATGGTGTCTATTACACTATCATTATAATAGTCATGATAATATAATGGTGTCTATTACACTATCATTATAATAGTCATGATAATATAATGGTGTCTATTACACTATCATTATAATAGTCATGATAATATAATGGTGTCTATTACACTATCATTATAATAGTCATGATAATATAATGGTGTCTATTACACTATCATTATAATAGTCATGATACTATAATGGTGTCTATTACACTATCATTATAATAGTCATGATAATATAATGGTGTCTATTACACTATCATTATAATAGTCATGATAATATAATGGTGTCTATTACACTATCACTATAATAGTCATGATAATATAATGGTGTCTATTACACTATCACTATAATAGTCATGATAATATAATGGTGTCTATTACACTATCACTATAATAGTCATGATAATATAATGGTGTCTATTACACTATCACTATAATAGTCATGATAATATAATGGTGTCTATTACACTATCATTATAATAGTCATGATAATATAATGGTGTCTATTACACTATCATTATAATAGTCATGATAATATAATGGTGTCTATTACACTATCATTATAATAGTCATGATAATATAATGGTGTCTATTACACTATCACTATAATCAGTGCTTAAATTGTAAATTAAGAAGTGGGGGGACTGAGATGATGAGGGTGGGAGGGGGTGGGGTGTGGGCACCCCCGCTTAGCCCCGCGCGAGCGGAAAATTTTGCAAAAAGGCTTCTAGAGACATGTTCTGGGAAAGTTTGAGATGAGCTTTGATGATGTCTTTCTGCAAGGAATTTGTCTATTGAGCAGTCAGTTTTTGCAGATGAGTTTTTGCTTGTAAATTAGATAATACAAATTTAGCGTTGACTCATACCTTCTGAAAGAAAACACCCCTGATATTGGAGATGCAGGACTTACAAGATACTGCACAAATGAGCAAACTTCAGGCTTACTTCTGGGTGATTAGAAGTTAGATTTAATTTTTACTATACCATAGAAATATATTTGTTTGTATTAATATTGAGCTCCATGTAAACGCTGCCAGCTTTAAAGCATATAGTAAATGCTACCTGATGATGCCTCTACTACTAGCCCAGTTCCATGTATGGATTGAGCACTGGTGTCACTATCATCCAGTTTCCCTAAGAATGGATGTGTACATAGAGGAGTACGAATATGTACGCTACCACTACTACTGGTTTTGTTGTTGAAGTAAGCAGTAGCAATACTAGGTAGAGTGTACTCATACTATTAGCAGTAGTAATAAAGAGCAACTACATGTGGTGAGCACTAGCACTATGGGTAAGTCTTTGTACTACTACTATTGCTACTAAAAGATGTTATTATTGCGCCACTATTATTGTGAGTGAGTGATCAGTAGTGGCATATTAGTAGGAACTTGCTAGTTAGCAAGCTGTAAAAAGGTTTTTATTACTACTAGCGACAGAAAAGTACCAGTACTACTTGTTACTAGTAAAATCTTCTTCACACTCGCATCATTAACTATCACCAGTGATCGAAGAGAAACAAATTAAGTGGGTAAGCTCCCAGTCAATATAGTGCAATGCACCCCAGGTGCAGGGTGGAATCCCGGCCACCAAATTGTTTCAAGTTTCCGAGATTCTTAAAATTTCTTTTGCTGGCATTAGCCTACTTGGTACAAAATATTGTATATTTTTTGAATAACATGATACTTTTCGGGCTATAGCTAATGTATTGACACCAGAAAATTTCAATTGTTAAGTTATATTGTCTTTACCAGAAGAGATGCCACACTGAAGCCACAGAGTTGATTCAAGGCCAGGGGAGCGTGCCTGATACCCTACTGTTAGCAGTAAACAGTAAGAGACTGTATAGTTCAAATAGTAAGAGCACTTTATTGAGCAACAGCCTACATACATCTTAAGTCAGAATGCAAAATTGTGCACCTTGTATTATGAAATCAGTTTGAAACTAAGGTCAAAAAGTTAACAAGTATATTAGGTTGGTCTGGGACCAAAAGGGGTGCAAGTTACAGAAAATATAAAACAGTCTCAGATTACAAGCACTACTACATTTCAGACTAATGAAAATAGACAATATTATAGCGATCAAGGCATGTAGCAACAGCCAATAGCATGTAGGTTAACAAAAGGTATACAATAAAAGAAACCCGAAGGGGAAACATATATTCACACTGCAATGCATACGAGTTAAGCCAAGATAACGCAATAAGGAGACTGTTTATTTTAAGTTGGTTAGAGTTATAGTCAATCGGGAGTGTGGGCTCAGGACACAACAATATACAGTAGCTATCAAACGCTGAAGAATTCAATTGCGATGGCTATGTACAAGAACTCTCAACTCAGTATTCTTTGAGAAGCTGTAAAGTGCAATGAATAAAGAAAACCACAATCAAAATTAGTAAAATCAGAACATAGGACCTATTTCACACTAAAACAGTGACATTTTACTTTCAAAGTCTGAACTTCTGACACTATTTAGTTTTACAAAATTTAAATAGTAGCTCAAATAACTCTACAAAAATCTTGAGCTAAATAACGAAAAAATTTAACTTGACTTGCAGTTGGTCTAGATAATTTGATAACTTGAGTTTCTCTTCTGGGGCCATGCAAAGATTTTACTTCTAGCTTCAAAGATTTGATTAGTCATTAAAAATGAATCGACTTGTGACTAAGAATTGGCCATGGCGACTTGGGTGTCCAAAATAACACTTGCATACATCTCTGCCTTTAGCTGCCTTAATTGATGTTGTGTTATCACATATAAGCTCTCTGGTTTGATGCTGATTATATGTATGATTACACTTTCTAGCTTAGCAGCCAGTGAGTACCAGTGTCCTATTATGTGCACAGAAAAATTACTTTGTTTCTGTTTTACATTCAAAAGAATTGAACACTTTAGTGGTGCCTGTAATAAAATACATAATTAATAATAAAATAAATAGCATTATTATAATCATTTAATAGTCCTATAAATTTAACAAAGTACTAAGTATCAAATTATTTAGATTACTTCGCAAATTTTGTAACTCAATAATTAATCAAAATGATTGTGCAATGACAAACATGATATAATTTATATTAAGCATCCTAGCTACAATCCAGTAATATCTAGCTATCAGCCTGTCTGCACTAACTAAGCCCAGGACAAAGAATAGCCAGTAGAGTAGGCTACCAGCACCAATTGTACTGGAAGACTTGTCTAATCATAATCACAAATGTATCGAATTATTTGGATTACTTAGCAAATTATATTATTTAATTTAATAATTAGTAAAAATAATTGTACAATGAAAATTGTGATACAATTTATATTTTCCACACTATCCTGGAGCATGAATCTTTCTTTCCAAATCCTATATCTACACTTGATTTAATGAGAGTCACACTTGATATTAACACCAAACATGCTAATGCTTTCAATTCTGTTGCCTGTAATACTAACAAGTTTCTGCACAGCTTTATAATCAGAACGGTCCAGGAGCTCCGCTGAGACCATAGAACTAGCAAAAAAGACTTGCAACTGTGATAATTCCTTTTTACTTCTAACCTGGGACCAAGGAACTTAGCCAAGACAAGATATCCTAGCTACAATCCAGTAACATCTATCTAACTATGATAGTTAGATAGTTACTATCAGCCTGTCTGCTCTAAGTGAAGGATGAGGAATAGCCAGTAGAGTAGGCTACCAGCTGGTGTAATCATGATCACAATTGTAAATACTAAAATAACGTCAAATTGAAAGCATTGCAGTGCACTGCTAGTTTAAGTTTGTATTTACCTCTGACTCTTCGAGTCTTGCCAGAAAAACATTCAAATCCAACTGCGTAGCCAACACTGATAATTATTAAATCTACATGATTTGTGCTATAGAACCATTAAAACTTTTTATTGTAATAACAGAATACACGTGAACGCATTTCAATAACATTAATTTAAATAATTTAATATTATTAAGATTTTAACATGACCATCTTCAGAAACCGTTGACCGATTCCTCAGGAAACTACAAAATAATTAGGAAACTTGAACCGAGAAAGTCATATATGAAACAAACTTGAAACGGTCCGTTGCTTGTCAGCTACTTTTGTATCAATAGAACGATACTAAGGAGGCGCATATTTAATGCCGAAGAGAGAAGACAACTTTCTGATTATGAAGTGGGGGGACGTTATTGCAGAGCGTCCCCCTGGCTAATTTTTATTAGGGACGCCGTCCGCCGGCGTCCCCCCACAATTTAAGCACTGACTATAATAGTCATGATAATATAATGGTGTCTATTACACTATCACTATAATAGTCATGATAATATAATGGTGTCTATTACACTATCATTATAATAGTCATGATAATATAATGGTGTCTATTACACTATCATTATAATAGTCATGATAATATAATGGTGTCTATTACACTATCACTATAATAGTCATGATACTATAATGGTGTCTATTACACTATCACTATAATAGTCATGATAATATAATGGTGTCTATTACACTATCACTATAATAGTCATGATAATATAATGGTGTCTATTACACTATCACTATAATAGTCATGATACTATAATGGTGACTATT
The DNA here is from genome assembly GCA_935421135.1 of Bugulina stolonifera. Taxonomy (NCBI): domain Eukaryota; kingdom Metazoa; phylum Bryozoa; class Gymnolaemata; order Cheilostomatida; family Bugulidae; genus Bugulina; species Bugulina stolonifera. The sequence continues at coordinate 36,632,983 of OW285187.1, forward strand.
ACACTATCATTATAATAGTCATGATAATATAATGGTGTCTATTACACTATCACTATAATAGTCATGATAATATAATGGTGTCTATTACACTATCACTATAATAGTCATGCTACTATAATGGTGTCTATTACACTATCACTATAATAGTCATGATACTATAATGGTGTCTATTGTTATATCACTACAATAGTCATGATACTATAATGGTGTCTATTACACTATCACTATAATAGTCATGATAATATAATGGTGTCTATTACACTATGATTATAATAGTCATGATAATATAATGGTGTCTATTACACTATCACTACAATAGTCATGATAATATAATGGTGTCTATTACACTATCATTATAATAGTCATGATAATATAATGGTGTCTATTACACTATCACTATAATAGTCATGATAATATAATGGTGTCTATTACACTATCATTATAATAGTCATGATAATATAATGGTGTCTATTACACTATCACTATAATAGTCATGATAATATAATGGTGTCTATTACACTATCATTATAATAGTCATGATAATATAATGGTGTCTATTACACTATCATTATAATAGTCATGATAATATAATGGTGACTATTACACTATCACTATAATAGTCATGATAATATAATGGTGTCTATTACACTATCACTATAATAGTCATGATACTATAATGGTGTCTATTGTTATATCACTACAATAGTCATGATAATATAATGGTGTCTATTACACTATCATTATAATAGTCATGATAATATAATGGTGTCTATTACACTATCATTATAATAGTCATGATAATATAATGGTGTCTATTACACTATCATTATAATAGTCATGATAATATAATGGTGTCTATTACACTATCATTATAATAGTCATGATACTATAATGGTGTCTATTACACTATCATTATAATAGTCATGATACTATAATGGTGTCTATTACACTATCACTATAATAGTCATGATAATATAATGGTGTCTATTACACTATCATTATAATAGTCATGATAATATAATGGTGTCTATTACACTATCATTATAATAGTCATGATAATATAATGGTGTCTATTACACTATCACTATAATAGTCATGATAATATAATGGTGTCTATTACACTATCATTATAATAGTCATGATAATATAATGGTGTCTATTACACTATCATTATAATAGTCATGATAATATAATGGTGTCTATTACACTATCATTATAATAGTCATGATAATATAATGGTGTCTATTACACTATCATTATAATAGTCATGATAATATAATGGTGTCTATTACACTATCACTATAATAGTCATGATAATATAATGGTGTCTATTACACTATCATTATAATAGTCATGATAATATAATGGTGTCTATTACACTATCATTATAATAGTCATGATAATATAATGGTGTCTATTACACTATCACTATAATAGTCATGATAATATAATGGTGTCTATTACACTATCATTATAATAGTCATGATAATATAATGGTGTCTATTACACTATCATTATAATAGTCATGATAATATAATGGTGTCTATTACACTATCACTATAATAGTCATGATAATATAATGGTGTCTATTACACTATCATTATAATAGTCATGATAATATAATGGTGTCTATTACACTATCATTATAATAGTCATGATAATATAATGGTGTCTATTACACTATCACTATAATAGTCATGATAATATAATGGTGTCTATTACACTATCATTATAATAGTCATGATAATATAATGGTGTCTATTACACTATCATTATAATAGTCATGATAATATAATGGTGTCTATTACACTATCATTATAATAGTCATGATAATATAATGGTGTCTATTACACTATCACTATAATAGTCATGATAATATAATGGTGTCTATTACACTATCACTATAATAGTCATGATAATACAATGGTGTCTATTACACTATCACTATAATAGTCATGATAATATAATGGTGTCTATTACACTATCACTATAATAGTCATGATAATATAATGGTGTCTATTACACTATCATTATAATAGTCATGATAATATAATGGTGTCTATTACACTATCACTATAATAGTCATGATAATATAATGGTGTCTATTACACTATCACTATAATAGTCATGATACTATAATGGTGTCTATTACACTATCACTATAATAGTCATGATACTATAATGGTGTCTATTACACTATCACTATAATAGTCATGATAATATAATGGTGTCTATTACACTATCACTATAATATTCATGATAATATAATGGTGTCTATTACACTATCACTATAATAGTCATGATAATATAATGGTGTCTATTACACTATCACTATAATAGTCATGATAATATAATGGTGTCTATTACACTATCACTATAATAGTCATGATAATACAATGGTGTCTATTACACTATCACTATAATAGTCATGATAATATAATGGTGTCTATTACACTATCATTATAATAGTCATGATAATATAATGGTGTCTATTACACTATCATTATAATAGTCATGATAATATAATGGTGTCTATTACACTATCATTATAATAGTCATGATAATATAATGGTGTCTATTACACTATCATTATAATAGTCATGATAATATAATGGTGTCTATTACACTATCATTATAATAGTCATGATAATATAATGGTGTCTATTACACTATCATTATAATAGTCATGATAATATAATGGTGTCTATTACACTATCATTATAATAGTCATGATAATATAATGGTGTCTATTACACTATCATTATAATAGTCATGATAATATAATGGTGTCTATTACACTATCATTATAATAGTCATGATAATATAATGGTGTCTATTACACTATCACTATAATAGTCATGATAATATAATGGTGTCTATTACACTATCATTATAATAGTCATGATAATATAATGGTGTCTATTACACTATCACTATAATAGTCATGATAATATAATGGTGTCTATTACACTATCACTATAATAGTCATGATACTATAATGGTGTCTATTACACTATCACTATAATAGTCATGATACTATAATGGTGTCTATTACACTATCACTATAATAGTCATGATAATATAATGGTGTCTATTACACTATCACTATAATATTCATGATAATATAATGGTGTCTATTACACTATCATTATAATAGTCATGATACTATAATGGTGACTATTACACTATCATTATAATAGTCACCAATTCATGGTGCACTACTATTTATGTACCTATAGAATGTGAACAAACCTGTAGCCTAAGACCTTACCTTGCTCAGTGGTGGTCTCATATAGGGTTTGTAACCCTCCTCCCCAACCAGTAGAACTTTAGCGTTAGCGTCTTTGGTTCTAATAGCCCTATAAGCAGCCATGCCTGCAGTACCAGCACCAATAATAAGATAGGGGACGTGTGTGGGGAGGGTTGGGGCAGGTATCTCAACCGATTCACTTTCTTTAGGTTCTTCAGGCTACAATATGGCATTATTCCCTTTAGCTAATACAAATGTATGTTTGTACTATAGCTACTATATAGCATACTGTGTACTATAGCTACTATATAGCATACTGTGTACTATAGCTACTATATAGCATATTGTGTACTACAGCTACTATATAGCATACTGTGTACTATACACTGTAGCTACTATATAGCATACTGTGTACTATAGCTACTATATAGCATATTGTGTACTACAGCTACTATATAGCATACTGTGTACTATACACTGTAGCTACTATATAGCATACTGTGTACTATAGCTACTATATAGCATATTGTGTACTACAGCTACTATATAGCATACTGTGTACTATACACTGTAGCTACTATATAGCATACTGTGTACTATAGCTACTATATAGCATATTGTGTACTATAGCTACTATATAGCATACTGTGTACTATACACTGTAGCTACTATATAGCATACTGTGTACTATAGCTACTATATAGCATATTGTGTACTACAGCTACTATATAGCATACTGTGTACTATACACTGTAGCTACTATATAGCATACTGTGTACTATAGCTACTATATAGCATATTGTGTACTACAGCTACTATATAGCATACTGTGTACTATACACTGTAGCTACTATATAGCATACTGTGTACTATAGCTACTATATAGCATATTGTGTACTACAGCTACTATATAGCATACTGTGTACTATACACTGTAGCTACTATATAGCATACTGTGTACTATAGCTACTATATAGCATATTGTGTACTATAGCTACTATATAGCATACTGTGTACTATACACTGTAGCTACTATATAGCATACTGTGTACTATAGCTACTATATAGCATATTGTGTACTATAGCTACTATATAGCATACTGTGTACTATAGCTATTATATAGCATACTGTGTACTATAGCTACTATATAGCATACTGTGTATAATGTTGGCTACATAAAGCGCAAGGCTTATCATACTGCATATTGTTATATCACAGCTATAATCTGTATACCATATTATATTACATATGATATGTATGTAATACTACTATGTATACTATATATTAGATATGATATGCATGTAATACTACAATGTATACTATATATTACATATGATATGTATGTAATACTACAGTGTATACTATATATTACATATCATATGTATGTAACACTACAATGTATACTATATATTGCATATCATATGTATGTAACACTACAATGTATACTATAAATTACATATCATATGTATGTAAGAACATAAGAAACCTTTGTCTCTGCAGGCTTCTTCTTCGACTTCCTACGTTTCTCTGTATTACATTGAGCCACACTATCTTCCTGGTAACTCTACAAATATCTCCCATTATAAAGTTATAATAAACGTGCATACTACACTCCAAAGGCACGACTATACATAAGAGGCTATTTTGCTCTGTTTTGCCTTGTTCTGGGTCTGACCGACGCGTCATTTATTTGGCTAGGCAGAGACCAACATGTTGGTCTTCTCTCAGAGCGCTGTAGCGAGTGGTTCTCCTCAGATATAACGACTCCAATTCTGGAAAGTATTTGAAATAAAGCTTGCTCATTGGCTGGGTATGAGTTGAAGGTGGTAGGGTGACGCTATGGCTAGCCCATAGATAGGCCTAATAGTCTGTAATATAGCCGTACTTCTACAGTGCATACCAGCATACACTGCCAATATAATACTAAGAGATAATGTAAAGTAAATACAACCCCAATTACCATATAAAATAGACTAAGCTCTGAAATATTAAGAATGTGTTACCCAGTATGTGAATCCAGCTGCACCAAATGCTAGACCCAAGGCTAAAGAAGGCCATAGAGAAGACTCTGCCTGCTGAGACCTGGAGCTGTACTTCCTGCTGTCAGAATCCTGAGTATGACATTTAACTGCAGTCACTCCTACAAACATTCATTTCACAGCTCACTGACTGGTGCACTAATTCAGATAACGTGATTGTGGTGGGGCAAATAGCGAAATAGTTTATAGGCTATCGGCTATAATATAGCCTATATAGGTTATACTGGTTCAATTAAAGCACGGAAAAAACAAATCTAATCCACATCTCTATATGTGATGTTACAAACATGTATGCAAATTGTAACAAAAATATGCAATTTCCCATGTGTGATATTCACAAACTATAATGTAGGCCTATATGACAACTATTATATAAGACTATGCACTGTTATTTTATATTTAAATATTATTATGTAATCAACATTATCATTATGATTAGGCATAAATTATTAATAAATAGTTAGGCTACTAGTACTGTAATATAAAGCCTTGGCACTACATAAAAAATATTCCAAGCAATACGTAACCGAATATATAGTCTAGTCCATACACATAGACATTGTGGTGAAGAAGCAGCTTTCCTGCTGTGGTGATAGGAATGAGTTGTAACCCATTGTAATAAGATATTTACTCAGCTACATGTTCAATCAATCCTTTTATGAGTTTGAGCAAATAACTCTCTGTATATAATGTACATATACATGTAAGCCTACTAAATAACTCTCTGTATATAATGTACATATACATGTAAGCCTACTAAATAACTCTCTGTATATAATGTACATATACATGTAAGCCTACTAAATAACTCTCTGTATATAATGTACATATACATGTAAGCCTATTAAATCAAGACAGTTCTCTCAGATCAACTAATTAATGATCAGCTATTCTTAGTAGTAATATTTCAAGTTTAGTACTTATGGATACAACTTTGATTAATTTTTAGATGGTAGTGGAGAGATACCCTCCTAACATGTGATATTTTTATTGCCTAAACATGAGGTTTGTTGTGTTACCAAAACCCACAATGCTTAAAATTCATTAGGGCAACTAGCCACGTCTATACAGAGCATACATAGCCTACAATACTGTATTACTTGCAGATTCAACAGGCTGTATGAAATGTAGAGGAACTATTAATATAAACGATAATTACATGTATGTACTGCAACAATGCCGTTCTTGCAGAACAGCCAACTGAATACTACTGCACTTGCCAATACATTGTACATAAATTCGCCACAAGTAAATGAACATATTTTTATATTAAAATCTGAAGTTTTTAATTTCTACTCGCAACTCTGAGAGGTGCCAAGCACTATGTTTGAGGTACCAAGTTGTCCTACTAAACAACACAATGACAAGCACTCTCGACTTCTCCATCTTTCTCAAAGTAAAAATCACAAAAACCGAAACGAAAATTACAACTACTACAACTATATTGGCCTACTAAGTATAATTAAAATAATAAATATAATTAATAACGACGCATTGTAATTATTATTATTAGTATTTTATTATTATATATTAAAAATTTATTATTTATATTATTATAATTATTATATAATCAGCCTATTTATATTCATCTATCTACCAATATATATAATAAAATAATAATATTAATATCTAATATGATCTGATGTAGGTAATTTAGGAATAATGAATGATTTATTGATATGTCAATGTCATGATTCGAACCAATGACAATTGATTGATTCTGGCTCAGTGGCTGAGGCTGACTGATTGAATCGATTGTCACTGTCACTGTGTCATCACCTCTAACAACGCTGGCTGCATAAAGGCCGTTGGTTACTTTTCTGGCACTGTTCCTGATCATATTCAACAAAGACAGCTATTCTAAACAATAAATTGGAAAACTTGATGTGACAGGACGCTTCTTGGGGGAAATTGCAATGAAAATCGATGCAATATGAATACCATAAAGATTAATGTGAACTTGTAGAGACACCACCAATTATTAGTGCATATTTGCTAACACATGCTTGTGTTTTGCTCCTAAAATATACCGGAAGAGCCCTTGATCGCGTATATGCTACGGCCCATTGATCTGGCAGCGAACACCTCCACACAGCTGATAATCGTCATTTTTTAGTATTAGAACTAATGCTACATAAACGAATTGGTTATGATCGAGTTGTCGCCACAACCACTATAGGAAACTTTGAGAAACCTATTCACCTCGGCCTGTGTTTTAGTAACTAATGTCAACAATAACATTCCGCACGCGCACTTGACTTTACGCCTATAAAGTACATACTAAGAGAGTTCTGGTGTAGCAACTCCATACTATATTTTACAACTGCTGTTTTATGCTATGATTGGTATAATACGGTCAATAGGAGTAACTTCTGTCATATACAGATAAACCAGGTATGTAATATGTATGCATACAAGATACAATAATGTACTATATTAATATTGTGATGGTGCAGGACATTTGTATACGACTCCAACTCCCGGACGAAGCTCCATCACACCTTAAGTGCTCAGTAGTTGTTATAGCGCTACTCATCTGACACTCACATTCTCATAATTAGTGTTCGTATACTTACCTCAACTGCATTGCATGTCCAAACCATTAATTACTGTCTATATACGTATTTCCATGTGCTCATACTCACTACTTATTCATGTATTGTTCCACTATATAACTGTATATAATTGCATGAATGTTACTAAGTCTTTTTAATGCCTTTTATACCCATGTACAGAGGCCCGATCTCTCAGAATCCATTGATATTCATTTTGTACATGAATTGGACCATTATAAGCAACTTTTGTAGAACCCGACCCATTTTGGGTCGGCCGTCGGGCTTCCGGCGGCCATCTTGTTGCGCAACTTCCGGACGACCACACGTCGTCTTTTCCCGACGTCACGTCGGCCGGAAGTCCTTATACTATATAAAGGGCACTGTTTTACTGTTCATTGTCTCAGTCTACACTTGGCTTTCAATAAAGACACATCTATACTTGATACAGAGACTTTCATTTCCTTTTGTCAGGTCATTCGCTTAGCGAACCGCCTACTAGGTCGGATCACTCTCTTTCATTGTATAGTCTGAAGGTCAGACTTGGGACCAGATGGGTCGTCTTTGGTAGTATTTGGGCTACTGAGACCGCTCGATCTTTCATGTAATGCGAAGTCCTATTACCACTCATAGGCACTTCATTTCTGGGTCGATAGTCGTCCAAGGACGACCGCACCAAATCACAGAAACCATTACAATATTACTTATTATTTGCACTATACACTATCATCATAATTATTCACTGTCCACATCAAGATTATTTATATTGTTGTGTCGGCTGGGTAGCTGAGGCGCAGCCGTACAACATACCGCCTACTGGCAAGAAGGAGTCAGAACTAGCTGACCAAGCAAGAGAGGCCTAGGAGAATGAAGATTTAGCCAAACAGAGTAAACAAACAATGGTGAATGAGCACAAGATCATGAACCGGAGGTGTGGGTGTGACTTTTGTAGCTAGCTGGGGGGGCTAGCAGAAACGGCACCTACAACTTTGGGGAGCAAGGTTAGATCGCTGGGTTCTAGTACTAGTCATTGGACTGTACCTGGGAAGGTTCAAGGACAGAGAGAGTCTCTGATACCCCACTGTTAGCAGTAAACAGTAAGAGACTATGAGCTCATTTCAGCCTACAGACAATGCAAGATTGTGCTCATATATGGAATTCAGTTCCGGACCAGTCTCAGACTAAAAGGGGTCCAAGCTGCAATTGGTACAAAGGGTCTCGGGCTAGAATGTACAAAAAGGCATAATCACACATAAAAAATACAGTGGATAGTTCCAGGAATAACTAGCACAATACAACATGAATGTAATAGCCTTTAGTAGCATGGCAGAGTATAAAATCGTACAAACATACCAATGCCAATACCATATTATGTAGTTGCATGACTAAGTTACAACAATGTAATGCAATGTACAGTGTAGTAGAATGTTAATGTTAGTATTGTCTGTGTCGGTACAGTAAACAATATTATGGCAGAGTGTAGCGCCCTGCTGAATCATGTACCATTACACAGGGCACTTGTCTTTTTGTCTCTTGAATTCTAGTATACTCATGTAAGCACAGTCGCGGGCAAGTATTCAACTAGCCGCGTCTCTGGTCTTGTGCCAGATGGGGGTTCTATAGTAGCAGTCACCTGCTAGAACAATCACGGCAGACTCCAAAATCTTTTTTTTTATATTAGTCTATGTCATCATTATTCAAACAGTGGTGATATTAAAATAAGGTAATAAAACATGGGACTAATCAGATAGTCCAAAACTGGAGTTGTGACAGCCCCGTTCCAGAGATTCACCAGCCACAGAAGGCCGACACACGCAACCAGGGACACACGCAACCAGGGACACACGCTGCGCCCACCCACTATGCGCCAAGTTCCCAGAGACGAGCAGCCAGGCACCTCGCAAAGACCCCACCGGGGAGGCCCCGTAGGTCCCACGCATGCTCACCAAATAGGTTAGCGGCAGTAGAATGAATAGACCTCTTTCCCATTTCCGAATTAACTTTGATTGACTTCAGTGGATTTTTCAAAGTCTTACGCATAGTCATGGGGTGTACAGTCTCAATTAAATTAAAATTATTTTTATTAGGATAAATATGGTTTTGATAAAATGTTATAAGCCCATATTTGAAGATCTTAGAAATAGGCGTAATTTTAAATTCTGGTTGGTGTCTCTTCAGACAGGTAATCCATATAAAGTCCTAGCTAGCAAGATAACTACAGGTAAAACCTCGGTTACATGAGAGACCGTGAGCTTTGACAGAACGGCTTTGTTGTTCATTGGTATGGCCCTATAGGCAAGGCGTAGTACCCCATCAGTGTCAACTAATAATCAGACCTGATTTCTAATAAATTATACATCTGTGCATTGTAATTGGAGTCATTGTATCTAATATTAACCAATATTGTAGCAGTGCTCCGTGACACCGTGGACTGAAAGAACCAACATGTTGGCATAGCCAAACAAATGGTGTGCTGATTTGCTCTAAATCGAGCCTCTGTCGACCGAAAATGACCAATCGGCCTCTTGCGTAGCCAAGGCTTTAGTGTAAGACGTGCACCATTATACTGTATTCTATCAAAGACTGTGCAGGCCTCTAGTGAATCCGCACTATATACCACATGCGCGGGTCAGCCCGATTATCCACAATAACGCAATAAAATGTAGTCTATACATAACTCGGAAAAGTTAACAAAAACATAGCATAATAATGTACATTATATAATATATAACATATATATGCTATAATAGAACAGACACATGGTATATCTCAGATATGTACAAATGTAAGTAATATTGATTGCCTCCCCATAGCAACTACTCATAATAAAAATCCAGTGTAAAGTGAAGTTGTTGTGCTATACTGCTATTCTATACCATGTCAGATATCGTGAGAAACATCAAAATATGCTTCCATGTACACTGCATGTATGTTTCTTATAGATGTTTGATGGTATAGTGGTTGTAGCAAAGGTTGTATCATAAAGCCGTGATCCATATTTTTATCTAGTAGAAATTGTTTTGACATAATTGTTATATTCTATAAATAGGAAAGATATGGTGTTATATTCTAATATCAACCTCAACCAGAGAGTGCAACTCTTGTATGGGGGAGACATCTTAACAGGCACTGTCAAGTACAAGGGTGGTGTGAATACATTGAGTGGAGACTGGATTGGCATTGCCTTAGATATACCAGGTATACATAATATAACTATACATATATACCAGGTATACATATAACTATACATATATACCAGGTATACATATAACTATACATATATACCAGGTATACATGTAACTATACTTACATACCAGGTAGACATATAACTATACATATACACCAGGTATACATATAACTATACATATATACCAGGTATAAATAATACATGTACATGTACTGGTATATTTCTTAGCTGGCCAGCATAATGGACTGTACAAAGGTAGGAGGTATTTTGACTGCAAGGCTGGCCATGGAGTGTTTGTAAGAGCTGGTAGCCTCAGATTCATACAGAACACAAGAAGAAGGTGGGTATAGACTGTGATTCCTGGTCATATAATATATACACATGTATATTATAAATACATGTAGATGCAGAACAGCAAATTATTATGATGATGGATTGAGTTGATCCATTTGTTAGAATGACTTGATGGTGCAAGTGCAAGCTGAAGTATGTTACACTCAAGGCTAGAGAACAAGACGTTTTCGATATAAATGTATTGTAGTCCTAGAAATCTGACTCTGTAGTAGTGGTGTACAGCTCAGTTGGATTCCTGGAATTCTCTTACAAAGAGACATTTTCCCACCTGATTGGAGAATTATTGCACAGTCTACACTCTACAGCCATTGTATTTGGTTGCTGTTGGTAGAATATTCAACAAATACAACAGACGTTACGACACGGGTGTGGATGAGCTATTATTTGGAGGAAATGAATCACCTGCTCAAGTGACCAATGGGCCGATGGATCCCGTGTATATCAGCAATAATCAGTATCGTCAACTCTCGCCTACTGCTGGGGGTGGAGATGATCTCTTTGATAGTGAGTTATTTAATGAATGCAGTGCAATGTGTGCATGCATAAGGTTGGCTCATTAGACATTGAGATTATCAGTGCATTCAATATTGAATATTAGTCATACATACCAGGCAGGTATCGGAGAGTATTGGCATAGTATTAATTTTAAAGAATTGCCCCCCCCCCCCCCCAAGTCTTACAAAATGTTATAATATACACATGTGTGCTACCAAGGAGGAGATTACTTATAAACACAATGCATACAGACAATTCAGTACTTTTCTGCCTGTTTTGTCATAGCCCTAGGTTCCAGGTACAACTCGAATAAGTTTGCTTTGACGGGGTGTGTAAGTAAGCGACTCCCTGCTGCTACGATGACCAGACCTAGAACCTCAGCAGCGCACTACACTTATACTTCGGAACCATTCCATGTGAGTGAGAAGAGAGACAGAGTAGACTGGGAGCCAGTACCTAGCATACCTAAGACACATATGCCTCACTCTGCACAGATAAAACAGGTCTGTCTATCTGTACAGGTCTTCCTAAGTACTAGTTTCTCTTTGATTATGGTAGTCTGATAACTACCATCCTTTCCTGTTTTCTAGTACTAATGGTTGGTTGTATTTTATTTAGACAAAGAGAGGCTGGGACTCTGTACCATGGACAAGGGAACTCAGCTACCCTAAGGCTAGGCATTCAATGAAGTCTACAGTGTGGAATGACATTTCATTCTAGGCTACAACACATACATAGACTTGTGTCCCCTTGACATACACATAGACTTATCTCCCCTTGACATGCACATGGACTTATCTCCCCTGTCTTCATGTAGAACCTTCTGGTTTCTATTATACCAAAATTAGTTGTACCTGATATATTTCATTTCTGTATGGTATTACACACATTATACTCCCTCTCTACACACTCTCTTCTACCGTATTACACACATGATACTCCCTCTCTACACTCTCTTCTACCGTATTACACACATTATACTCCTTCTCTACACACTCTCTTCTACCGTATTACACACATGATACTCCCTCTCTACACTCTCTCTTCTACCGTATTACACACATGATACTCCCTCTCTACACTCTCTCTTCTACCGTATTACACACATTATACTCCTTCTCTACACACTCTCTTCTACTGTATTACACACATTATACTCCCTCTCTACACACTCTCTTCTACTGTATTACACACATTATACTCCCTCTCTACACTCTCTTCTACCGTATTACACACATTATACTCCCTCTCTACACACTCTCTTCTACTGTATTACACACATTATACTCCCTCTCTACACACTCTCTTCTACTGTATTACACACATTATACTCCCTCTCTACACACTCTCTTCTACTGTATTACACACATTATACTCCCTCTCTACGCACTCTCTTCTACTGTATTACACACATGATACTCCCTCTCTACACACTCTCTTCTACTGTATTACACACATGATACTCCCTCTCTACACTCTCTTCTACCGTATTACACACATTATACTCCCTCTCTACACTCTCTCTTCTACCGTATTACACACATTATACTCCCTCTCTACACTCTCTTCTACTGTATTACACACATTATACTCCCTCTCTACACTCTCTTCTACCGTATTACACACATTATACTCCCTCTCTACACACTCTCTTCTACACATCAAACTCTCTCTGAGAATTATACTAAAGTCAAAGAATTTTCATTTTCAAATACGGACTTTTTAACAAGTTTCTACAGCTAAGTATACATGTAACTATCCATTTCCAGTGGATTAAAAATTAAAAACTTTTTACATACATGTATGCCTGTATTATTTCTTTAACCTACTATAATACATTAGTGTTGTGTGTTGTAATGTAACACAATATTACATGTAATTGTGACACCCCTGTAGAATATCCCTGCAGTATGTTTAGGTTCACTCTAGCTATGTTCTATAATTTATTGCATGGGATGTCAGATTGCTAGCAACTTACAATGTTCATTATTAATACCATCTTATGCCTGCGAAGTGGACATTGAATCAAATGCACCATGTAAATAATCCACAGTACTGTGGATTAACATTATAAAGTTATCTCCTCTTGTATGTACAAGAGATAAAGTGGACAACTCTTGAATAGCTAGTTAACTATTATGGATTACCCAGTCCAATAGGCCATAATAATACATATTAATAGATTAACCAACCATGTTTGCGACCCTGTGACAGAAATGGGCTGTAAAACTTGTTAGCATGTTGGTCTGTGCTTGAAATTTAGGTCACTATGTATTATACTACTGTATTGGCCTGGTATTGAAAAAGACTGAGAATGACAAGTGCACATACATGTACATGTAAATACCAATCAGCGAATATGTATTCATACACCATTTGTTACATAATATGTATTCAAACACCATTTGTTACATAATATGTATTCAAACACCATCTGTTACATATGTATTCATACACCATTTGTTACATAATATGTATTCAAACACCATTTGTTACATATGTATTCATACACCATTTGCTACATAATATGTATTCAAACACCATCTGTTACATATGTATTCATACACCATTTGTTACATAATATGTATTCAAACACCATTTGTTACATAATATGTATTCATACACCATTTGCTACATAATATGTATTCAAACACCATCTGTTACATATGTATTCATACACCATTTGTTACATAATATGTATTCAAACACCATTTGTTACATAATATGTATTCAAACACCATCTGTTACATATGTATTCATACACCATTTGTTACATAATGTGTATTCAAACACCATTTGTTACATATGTATTCATACACCATTTGCTACTTATATTACATGTATGCATACACAAGTGGTCAATATTCACATAAATAAGTAAGTATGAAGCCTATGCAGAACCTGTGAACATTATACAGCTACTGAATAATACTGAATCCGGTCTTCTGCTAAGTTTTACTTGACCTCTGTTAGGAATCATACAATGGTCTCTACATGGCACAGATGAAAAGCATGAGAGAGATCAGTGGTTAGAGCTTTGACTTGGGGGACGCAGGCTGCAGTTCCTTCAGTTTCATTGCTAGAGCCATGTTACCAGATATCTTGAGTTTGCCTTGCATGAATGCCTATTATAGTAAGAGTACACAGTAAGAGTACACAGTAAGAGTACACAGTAAGAGTACACAGTAAGAGTACACAGTAAGAGTACACAGTAAGAGTATACAGTAAGAGTACACAGCAAGAGTACACAGTAAGAGTACACAGTAAGAGTATACAGTAAGAGTACACAGCAAGAGTACACAGTAAGAGTACACAGTAAGAGTACACAGTAAGAGTACACAGTTAGAGTACACAGTAAGAGTACACAGTAAGAGTACACAGCAAGAGTACACAGCAAGAGTACACAGCAAGAGTACACAGCAAGAGTACACAGCAAGAGTACACAGTAAGAGTACACAGTTAGAGTACACAGTAAGAGTATACAGTAGGAGTATACAGTAGGAATATACAGTAAGAGTACACAGTTAGAGTACACAGTAAAAGTACAGAGTAAGAGCATACAGTAGAGTATACAGACAAACAGCTGGGGTATGAATGGATTATTTACCTTTTGAGCATTTAGTTTTCCACTCATCATTCCGAGTAGATCGTCGTCACCCATAGAGATTGTACAATCAGCCTTGGCTACAAGACATTCACACAGCATAAACGGTGGCTACAGTATGTACATGTATAACAGTATGTACATGTATAACAGTATGTACATGTATAACAGTATGTACATGTATAACAGTATGTACATGTATAACAGTATGTACATGTATAACAGTATGTACATGTATAACAGTATGTACATGTATAACAGTATGTACATATATAACAGTATGTACATGTATAACAGTATGTACATGTATAACAGTATGTACATGTATAACAGTATGTACATGTATAACAGTATGCACATATATAACAGTATGTACATGTATAACAGTAATACTTACACTCTCCGAAGGAGACTGACCCTGATTTGTCCTTCACATTGACATACCAAGCTGCCTGCTGGCCAGATTTATTCTTCACTTTGAACAGATAAGTACCCTTTATTTTCTTCACTATATTCTCCCCATCCTACAGTATGCACAGCGAGTGTAACATATGTATGTACATACGCTACAGTATCCACAGCGAGTGTAACATGTGTATGTACATAAGCTACAGTTTGCGCAGCGAGTGTAACATGTGTATGTACATACGCTACAGTATGCACAGCGAGTGCCACCTGTGTATGTACATATACAGGTACATCTACATAGGCCTATACAACAACAAGTTGCATCACTACAAGTGTATATCAACACTTACCTGGTTTAAAACATTTTTTATTTCTTTAAAAACTTCAGCTGATTTGAAGTCACTTTCAGCCATTTCTGATTCCAAGTCCTACAAATAGAGAATATAATATACAATTCACATGTATGACATACATGTGTAATGGTACACACAGTCGTCTCCTACACCTGACACTCATTATTGTGTGCACATACATGTATATATCTGCTTGTACTTTACTCTATGTAACTCCTATATTATCGTATATACTTGTATAATTATTACTAAGTCTTTTAATGCCTTTTATACCCATGTACAGAGGCCCGACCTCTCAGAATTCATTGATATTCATTTTGTACATGAATTGGACCATTATAAGCAACTTTTGTATAACCCGACCTATTTTGGGTCGGCCGTCGGGCTTCTGGCGACCATCTTGTTGCGCAACTTCCGGACGACCTCACGTCGTCTTTTCCCGACACTACGTCGGGCGGAAGTCCTTATACTATATAAAGGGCATTGTTTCACTGTTCATTGTCTCAGTCTTCACTTGGCTTTCAATAAAGACACATCTATACTTGATACAGAGACTTTCACTTCCTTTTGTCAGGTCATTCGCTTAGCGAACCGCCTACTAGGTCGGCTCACTCTCTTTCAAAGTATAGTCTGAAGGTCAGACTTGGGACCAGATGGGTCGTCTCTGGTAGTTATTGGGCTACTGAGACCGCTCGATCTTTCATGTAATGCGAAGTCCTAGCACCACTCATAGGCACTTCAATTCTGGGTCGGTAGTCGTCCAAGGACGACCGCACCAAATCACAGAAACCATTACACATGTAATGTAAGATGTATACCTGCATGTCAGGTAAGTACAATGTATATTATAAGTGTGTAATTTACATTTTATTTTGCAGGCTACCTGCACATACTGGTTACCGTGTAGCAACTCTCGTTGCATACTTTGTATGAGTTGTCCACCCTTGTCACTGTAACAGCAAAGCGGAGACAACTCCTCATTACTGGGCAAGATTGTAGGCTCGTAGAATTAAGCAGAGTATGGTTGATAACATTGCGTCAGAAGACACCACGATATTGCTAGATAGTGGGGGAGGTGAGGAAGGATAGAGAGGAGTACTAGAAAGGGAGAGTGGGCACACAGGAGCTAGAACAGGGTGGGGGACACAAGAGATAGAACAGGGTGGGGGACACAAGATATAGAACAGAGTGGAACACTAGATATAGAACAGAGTGGAACACAAGAGATAGATGTCAACGAGGTGCTAGCATGGTCATATGATGAACTAATAAATGTGAGTCCAACAAATTCCGCGGTTACTAGAGCAGCAGCTAAGGAGGAATCGCAGACAATATGTGCAAAATCGGCAGCCTATCAGCCTGCTGCCTACCACACATAAATGCTAATATGGTATGAAACTTGACCACAACAGAACTGTAAACAGATGAGCCATACAGCATGCCCCTTGCTCTAAGCTCTAGTATGTGCTAAAGAAGAAGAGGTATCAGCTTGTCAAAATAAAATTGAATTTGTTTCCCATTGAGAACACAAAATATTTTGAAGTATACCCTATAGCGTACAATAAAAAGGTACTGTACAATGGTTTATAACAGCATTAGCTTATTTTAACGTTTTAACGAGTGGATCGAACTCGTTAAAATATAATTCGTATTACTAAACTATTAGTTAAACATATTCACGTGTTGTTTCCATTAGCTGCAGCAACATGTAGTGAAATATTACCGCAGTTGATTACAAGCATGATGGTTAGTTTTCAGCGTGAAACCCTGCTGATCTGATAGCGCAATATGTGGAGTGCTCGACTGTCAATCCAATGGCCTTGAGTTCGAATTCCGCTTCAGGACTGATTTTTTTTCATCTGTTGTATACGATAAGATTAGCTAGGTATACAATACTAATCTCATCTGTAACTATACCATAGGATTACTGCAGGTGCAATTCTATATTCAACTATAAGACAATAAAAAGGGGTAAATTTACTACTTATGAGCCAGAAGAGCGGTTTAAAATTGTAATTTTGCCTTACCTGCATCTTACCACATTTTACCACAACCCTGTACCTTTGTGGTCGTTAAATTAAAATCGATTTTTGGTGAGGTTCGTTAAATTAAATATACATTAAATAAAACTTGCAACAAAATTCTCAAAATCATTATTACTTTCCGCGTTAAATTAAACCATTGTACAGTATTTCTTAGAAAAAGAAAGTCTTACAGTTTTAAGTCGAAACACATTTTTTTTTAATTTTAAAGGTGTGCTGACACTGACTTTTTCCACAATCTGTATCAGTTTTTTATGCTTTGGTGAATCGGAAATGAACTTATTTCATTATTTGACTACACCAGGTTAAAGCTAGCAATTTGAATTTTACCAAATTACCCGAATAGTATCCTGGTGGTACACAAAAACGCTAACTTTGACCTAATGTCGTCCAATTAGTTGAGGCTAAATTCACCAAAGACTATGTGATTTTGAATGGGCATAAAAACTAAGTCAGATTGAGATCGACAGATTCAGACTGTCCAAGAAAAAAATAACTGTCAGTACACCTTTAATATTAGTCTAATGTGTTTGCCGCAGTAACGACCACTACTGCCAATATTATTACTTCACAATGACACATTGTGCTGCAATAATTGTGCTTTTTCATACCTACTAATAGTTGAAAACAAACTTCTTCAAGCTATTTGCTACGGGGGAGTGGCACTTACTGAACAAATCTGGGGAAAGTCCAAAGTGCTCTTTCAATATCAATATGTGAATTGGTACTTATACATTAGCATGAGCTTTTTATAACGGGTGCACGTCCATCTGCGCATGGCCTAAATAATGTGTCCCTTGCATAATCTCATAGTGATAGAAATAAATTAACGCTACGACCTACTGATGATGGTAGGCGGAATATTGTGTCTGAACATGGAACAAAACCGGAAATTATAAATCGAATAACTGCAAAATCAAAAACCAAAAATAGATGTATTGACCAGAACACTCTGCACTGTGGTATTGACTGTAATTTATACGCTTAATATAAGTAAAATTTATCATAGAGAAAAGTGCCATAATACGACTTTACACACATAAGTGTAGTCTGTGCCAGAAAATTAAAAAAAAATATAAGCACTAAGGTTATAAGCACTAGTTTAGTTACTCTTGAAATTCATTTTCAAACCAAACTTAAATTTTAAAACTAAACTAAAAACTTAAACTTTACTTACTTGCTATAAATATTATAATTAAATGAATTTGATTTGATTGGTAGTAAGTTACTACCAATCCGATCAAATCATCATATTGATATACATGACACAATATTCATTTATTATTATTGTATTATAATATTTTTAGTTTTTTCATATAGCCTAATAATAATAGTTATTATAATATAATATATAATAATTCATTTATTTTTTTGGGCCTGTAGTGTAAGCCTATAACATATGGATATACATATGAATCCATACATGACCAGTTGGGCTGACATCAAAGAGGGAGATTTCTACCCGCGTGAGACAACCCTCACCAACTCTGCTAAAATGTCTTTTAACAATGAGCACCACACTTTATGGGCTGTCTGCTGTGGGCAAAGCTCTCAGTTACATGTAGTTACAGACTAAGCAGGTGAAAAATGTCTTACTTCAAGTACAAGTACGTGTACTAGGTTGCTACAAATACTAGTACACGGAGTTGTTTGCCCGCACAAAACTAGTGAAGACAGGCTAGGTCTCAGACTTAGGCAACCATGATGTCTCATAGAAGTGTGAAGATAATATAAGATAAAACAATAGAATATTGATTTAAATTGTTGCAATTAGTTTAGAGGCTGTCACATAACTCACATTACATATACTGACTGTTTGTAACCAATCTGGTCACTGTTGTGTTTTGAGGCGATTTATTAAAAACCATGAAGGAACATTAATTACTATCTGATACTGTGTATGACCATGAGATACTACATGCATATTCTATCCATTTACTATCTATTGCCAAACAAACAAAAGTTCTTCATTTATATAGTTGGAGAGACTAATAAGGCTATAAGCTTTCATAGCTTTAAAATACAAGGTAGCTCCAAAGCAAATTATGTCATATAAACATTAGATGTACAAGCTGATGTCTGAGTTAGTTAATACAAGATAGGTGTGAAACATGAACATGTATGGGTACTGACAGTCTACACAGACAACAGCACTATACAATGACTACTGCCTGAACCCTGGGCATGCATAGTATCAATAGTTACAGAGCACAGCTAGTATTGCATGCTTGATTGAACACACGCCTAGGATGGGTGGGTGCCTATAGCAGCCCCTGAATAACCATCAAATAATAGCAAATGAAAATTATTATTGACTAAGTCTCAAACCGGGAGGGCTTGCAGGAGCTTGGGAGTTTGCAGGAGATTGATTGTGAAAACGGGAGGGTCCCGGTGAAACCTGGAGAGTTGTCATGTATGTATGAATCCAATATAGATATATAAGAATAATATACATTGTTAATATTTAGTAGAATCTCACTGTTTTGTCTCTTTTATTACTAATAGTTTCATGCTATATACTAGAATGAAATATAAAGCAATCATCGGACAAAAGAGACATAATTAACTACTCAATATACATTGTTAGGGGGTTTGGCCACTTTTTTATATATGATGTATTCCTTGCTTAAAAATACATCATATTATATTTTTCTATATTTATCTATATTTGCCTACTCCTCAAACACAGCAGTACGCTGTAAAACCTGGTCTTGCAGCAATGGCGTAAGTTACCTACAAGTACAAGGACGTAGGTTCGAGTCTCGAGTCCCGCCAATGACCTGGAGGTTTTCGTCCTGAGGAAGGTTTTCCCTCCGTGTCATACCGGACTATAATAATATCCAGCTCTAGGAGCTGTGGTGGCCCCTCGATTAGCTCTGCTATTGGGCAGCCAGGTTAAAGAATTGTGTTTGGCACCACGGATCCTGTTTAAACACACTCACATTGTACCACTGGGCTACTCCCCTTATCAAAATTCAAGGGTGTACTATTCCTTTAAAGGTATTCAAGGGTGTACTATTTCTTTAAAGGTATTCAAAGGTAAAAGTAATAAAGCATTAAGCAAATCTAACATTAAACTTTAACTTGATTGGATGGAGGTTGGGATCAGATAGTAAGTTGGTTCCACTGTGAAATGTGGATTTCAATTTCTTAATAAAAGACTGAGACCTTTAGATCAGCTGTTGGTGTTACCTGTTAATTATTATCTATTATTCAGGCCTATATATAAGCTGTCAATATGGTATACTTACATTATGCTAATTAAACTGTGATGATATTGATGCTCATTGGTTGATTATAAATATACTAGTATTTATGGTGTTTCATAATATGCCTACAAGTATTCAGATATAATTAGTTATTGGTGTGACACAGTACTGGTGCTGCAGATTGGAGGCGCCATGGAGGATGTCACCTCCACAGACCTTCAACAGAGGCTCGCAGAGCTGGAAACTGAAGTAAAGTCATTTGGTCAAAAGAGAGCATATTTTATGGACATATACAAACGAAAAGAAGGTATGCTTGTTCTATTTACTGCATTTCAGTTTGCAGCAATGTATGAGAGTGGTAGTTTGAGTACGATCTGGAGTACATGTGTGTATATACATGAATATAGTGTACACTTGTATGTATCTTGTGTTGGAGTACATGTGTGTATACATGAATATAGTATACACTTGTATGTATCATGTGTTGGAGTACATGTGTATATACATGAATATAGTGTACACTTGTATGTACCTTGTGTTGGAGTACATGTGTGTGTGCATGAATATAGTATACACTTGTATGTATCATGTGTTGGAGTACATGTGTATATACATGAATATAGCGTACACTTGTATGTACCTTGTGTTGGAGTACATGTGTATATGCATGAATATAGTATACACTTGTATGTACCTTGTGTTGGAGTACATGTGTATATGCATGAATATAGTATACACTTGTATGTATTTTGTGTTGGAGTACATGTATGTGTGCATGAATATAGTGTACACTTGTATGTATCATGTGTTGGAGTACATGTGTATATGCATGAATATAGTGTACACTTGTATGTATCATGTGTTGGAGTACATGTGTATATACATGAATATAGTGTACACTTGTATGTATTTTGTGTTGGAGTACATGTGTATATGCATGAATATAGTGTACACTTGTATGTATCTCGTGTATCATCTATCCACAGATGAAGCATCTAAACTGTTGGAAGAACTGAATAATGTAAAGCATCTGAAATCTCGATTAGAGTCAGAGTTGAAAGGTTCGTCAATAAATGTATTTCCCCTTGATGTCTACATGATATGGTAGCAATTATGGATATGCGCTAATACATGCACTATAGTAATTCCTCATGTATAGTAATGATATAGCTAGCCGTAGCTTGGTAGGGCAGGCATGCCACTCAGCAACTGCACAGGTATTAGAGATCAGTGTGTTCACATTATATAACATGTAGGTGTTAGAGATCAGTGTGTTCACATTATAATATAACATGTAGATATTAGAGATCAGTGTGTTCACATTATAATATAACATGTAGATATTAGAGATCAGTGTGTTCACATTATAATATAACATGTAGGTATTAGAGATCAGTGTATTCACATTATATAACATGTAGGTATTAGAGATCAGTGTATTCACATTATATAACATGTAGGTATTAGAGATCAGTGTATTCACATTATAAAACATGTAGGTATTAGAGATCAAGTATCAGATATGAAGACTGAGCACATGATTACGTGTATAAATAAAGATGAAGAGATTGAGAGACTCAAGTCAATGCATCAGGATGAGTTGTCCTCTCTTAACATGTCTATGCAGGACCTGCTAAATGGTAATATATCTACCTATTATATACATATCTATGTCTATGCAGGACCTACTTAATGGTAATATATATACCTATTTTATACATATCTATGTCTATGCAGGACCTACTTAATGGTAATATATATACCTATTATATATATATCTATGTCTATTAATTGTAGAAAGCTGTAGTAGCCAAGGGCTGCAGGAGAGAGTAGACAAATTGGTGACGGTGAACAAGAACCTGAATGAGGAGTTATTTGTGGTACAGAAGGCGTTGCAGCGGCGCATACAGAAGGAAGAAGAAAGTGCAAGGCATGTTTATATCCACATGGACAGTAATGGCCTAAGGCTGCACACCAACATATAGGTAGATGTGCATGCTGTTATGTAGTTAATGTATAATATGATGTCTGTGTGATATAGGAGAGGGTCACCCCCAGCTAGTGGTGATGTGAGCGCTACTAGCACTGCTACCTCTACCAGCACTGCTACCTCTACTAGCACTGCTACCTCTACCACCACTACTACTTCCTGTTCATCCAGTAGATGTGCTGATGAGAGGAAACATCTTCATATGCAGTTAGATAAAGCTCATCAAACACTACAAAAGTACGCGGATCAGGTGAGAGACATACATGTGCACACAATCTGTTTTATTACCATATGGTACTGTGTCATATATATTACCATATAGTACTGTATCATATATATTACCATATGGTACTGTATCGTATATATTACCGTATGGTACTGTATCATATATATTACCATGTGGTACTGTGTCATATATATTACCATGTGGTACTGTATCGTATATATTACCATGTGGTACTGTATCGTATATATTACCATGTGGTACTGTATCGTATATATTACCATGTGGTACTGTATCGTATATATTACCATGTGGTACTGTATCGTATATATTACCATGTGGTACTGTGTTTCAAGGAACTGAGCATATGTGATGACTACTTCACTGAATCCAATCACTTGTCACAGGTAGATGCTGGCTGACCTCACCTGATTGTATACTACTGTAGTACACTAGTACTCTCTCAATATGTACTACTGTAGTACTCTAGTACTCTCTCAATATATACTACTGTAGTACTCTCTCAATATATACTACTGTAGTACTCTCTCAATATATACTACTCTAGTACTCTCTCAATATGTACTACTGTAGTACTCTCTCAATATATACTACTGTTGTACTCTAGTACTCTCTCAATATGTACTACTGTAGTACTCTATCGATATATACTACTGTAGTACTCTATCAATATATACTACTGTAGCACTCTCTCAATATATACATTGTATACTACTGTATACCACAGTATTTTATCTGATCACTAGCTTGCACACCCCTAACTATTATACAGTGCACCTATTCACACACAGCCGCTGCTCTGATAGCTGATCTGTTCACTACTCGACTCAACTGATTCTGGATAATGCTATAATTTTGCTTCTACATATCATACATGTACTTATTCAACCACTATACAATCTTGTTATTTACTAGCTGTGCAGTACTACATTGAGTTATCTCCACATTACAGTTGCTCCTATGTTCGCAGGCAGATGAGTCGAGTGGGAGCAGCAGCAACAGTCGCAAAGCCAAAGATCTCTTTGAAGTTGTAGACTACGATGAGAAGGTAATGGTTTTGGGTTTTGCTATGAATGAGTTGTATGCTATGAATGAGTTGTACGCTATGAATGTGTTGTACGCTATGAATGAGTTGTATGCTATGAATGAGTTGTACGCTATGAATGAGTTGTACGCTATGAATGAGTTGTACGCTATGAATGTGTTGTATGCTATGAATGAGTTGTACGCTATGAATGAGTTGTACGCTATGAATGAGTTGTACGCTATGAATGAGTTGTACGCTATGAATGAGTTGTATGCTATGAATGAGTTGTACGCTATGAATGAGTTGTATGCTATGAATGTGTTGTACGCTATGAATGAGTTGTACGCTATGAATGAGTTGTACGCTATGAATGAGTTGTACGCTATGAATGAGTTGTACGCTATGAATGAGTTGTACGCTATGAATGAGTTGTACGCTATGAATGAGTTGTATGCTATGAATGAGTTGTACGCTATGAATGAGTTGTATGCTATGAATGTGTTGTATGCTATGAATGAGTTGTATGCTATGAATGAGTTGTACGCTATGAATGAGTTGTATGCTATGAATGTGTTGTATGCTATGAATGAGTTGTACGCTATGAATGAGTTGTATGCTATGAATGAGTTGTACGCTATGAATGAGTTGTATGCTATGAATGTGTTGTATGCTATGAATGAGTTGTACGCTATGAATGAGTTGTACGCTATGAATGAGTTGTACGCTATGAATGAGTTGTACGCTATGAATGAGTTGTATGCTATGAATGTGTTGTACGCTATGAATGAGTTGTACGCTATGAATGAGTTGTATGCTATGAATGAGTTGTACGCTATGAATGAGTTGTACGCTATGAATGAGTTGTACGCTATGAATGAGTTGTACGCTATGAATGAGTTGTACGCTATGAATGAGTTGTACGCTATGAATGAGTTGTACGCTATGGTTGAGTTGTACGCTATGAATGAGTTGTACGCTATGAATGAGTTGTACGCTATGGTTGAGTTGTATGCTATGAATGAGTTGTACGCTATGAATGAGTTGTACGCTATGAATGAGTTGTATGCTATGAATGAGTTGTACGCTATGAATGAGTTGTACGCTATGGTTGAGTTGTACGCTATGAATGAGTTGTACGCTATGAATGAGTTGTATGCTATGGTTGAGTTGTACGCTATGAATGAGTTGTATGCTATGAATAAGTTGTATGCTATGAATGAGTTGTACGCTATGAATGAGTTGTATGCTATGAATGAGTTGTATGCTATGAATGAGTTGTACGCTATGAATGAGTTGTATGCTATGAATGAGTTGTACGCTATGAATGAGTTGTATGCTATGAATGAGTTGTACGCTATGAATGAGTTGTATGCTATGAATGAGTTGTACGCTATGAATGAGTTGTACGCTATGAATGAGTTGTATGCTATGAATGAGTTGTACGCTATGAATGAGTTGTATGCTATGAATGAGTTGTATGCTATGAATGAGTTGTATGCTATGAATGAGTTGTATGCTATGAATGAGTTGTATGCTATGAATGAGTTGTATGCTATGGTTGAGTTGTATGCTATGAATGAGTTGTATGCTATGAATGAGTTGTATGCTATGAATGAGTTGTATGCTATGAATGAGTTGTACGCTATGAATGAGTTGTATGCTATGAATGAGTTGTACGCTATGAATGAGTTGTACGCTATGAATGAGTTGTACGCTATGAATGAGTTGTATGCTATGAATGAGTTGTATGCTATGAATGAGTTGTACGCTATGAATGAGTTGTACGCTATGAATGAGTTGTATGCTATGAATGAGTTGTATGCTATGAATGAGTTGTATGCTATGAATGAGTTGTATGCTATGAATGAGTTGTACGCTATGAATGAGTTGTACGCTATGAATGAGTTGTATGCTATGAATGAGTTGTATGCTATGAATGAGTTGTATGCTATGAATGAGTTGTACGCTATGAATGAGTTGTATGCTATGAATGAGTTGTACGCTATGAATGAGTTGTACATTGCGTATTTATGTTGGCAGCTAAAGGAACTGAATAATGAGTTGACATGTGAGAAATCTAGTCGTAGAGATCTGGAGATGTATGTAGCAGTGTTGGCCAAGCAGAAGGATGTTTTCCAAACAGAAGCTGATGACATCCGTAAAGAGCTAAGGGAATGTAAGTTGGTTACTGCTGGTATAGATAGTTTGATCAGCCACTGCATCTTGATGCAATTAGGCTTTTAGCACTAAATAAACACCTTTTATATGCTAGAACTGATTGCTGACTGAACTGTTATTCCTCTCTTATGTAACATTTGACATGGTGTTACGGACAAATCACCGAACCCACATAATTGTTTGTTCATTCAGAACATTTTTACTCTACTGTAAGTCATAATAGAAGAAACTGTGATTACATATAATACAGGTCACTGTATGTATGTATAATATACATGTAGTTCACTGTGAGTATGTTTAATATATGTCACTGTACGTATGTATATTGTAGTTCACTGTATGTTTGTATATTATAGTTCACTGTATGTATGTATATTATAGGTCACTGTACGTATGTATATTATAGGTCACTGTACGTATGTATATTATAGTTCACTGTATGTATGTATATTATAGTTCACTGTACGTATGTATATTATAGTTCACTGTACGTATGTATATTATAGGTCACTGTACGTATGTCTATTATAGTTCACTGTACATATGTATATTATAGGTCACTGTACGTATGTATATTATAGGTCACTGTACGTATGTATATTATAGGTCACTGTACGTATGTATGTTATAGTTCACTGTACGTATGTATATTATAGTTCACTGTACGTATGTATATTATAGTTCACTGTACGTATGTATCATATAGTTCACTGTACGTATGTATATTATAGGTCACTGTACGTATGTATATTATAGTTCACTGTACATATGTATAATATAGGTCACTGTACGTATGTATATTATAGGTCACTGTACGTATGTATGTTATAGTTCACTGTACGTATGTATATTATAGTTCACTGTACGTATGTATATTATAGTTCACTGTACGTATGTATAATATAGTTCACTGTATGTATGTATATTATAGTTCACTGTATGTATGTATATTATAGTTCACTGTGCGTATGTATATTATAGTTCACTGTATGTATGTATATTATAGTTCACTGTATGTATGTATATTATAGGTCACTGTACGTATGTATATTATAGTTCACTGTAAGTATGTATATTATAGTTCACTGTACGTATGTATAATATAGGTTAGATGATATATATGTATAATAATAGGTCACATGATATATGTGTAATATAGGTCACTGTAAGTACAACTGTTACTCTTTAGCTCTGGCTCTATTGGAGAAGGAAAGAAAGGAGCACGTCAATCTCAAACTTACTTGGCAAATGGCCAACGATCAATTTCTGGAGGCGCAGAGACTTCTAATGATTGACATGAAAAGACTTGAGTCTGTGCTGTCTGAAGAGCAGCAGAGGCAGGTCGCAGGTAATTTCATAGTCCATTGTCTCTCAGACTACCGTAACATGTTTAGTAAATGTGGAGACAGCTACAGGTAACTAGTCGACTCTCCCACAGGCTAATCTAATTTGAGTATTGGTATTATAAACATAGTCACTTGATCTAACCACATATAGACAGTTGGTGGAGTTTGCATGTATATTTAGGACTAACACATTTTGTTTAAATTCTAGAGCTTCAGCGACTGGATGCTGAAAGAGAGGCTCAGCAACAAAGGATTGCGGACCTGGAGAAACAAAAGCAGAACCAAATGGAACTGTTGGAAGCAGAGGTAGTGTGCCCATTTGCATGTTTTAAAGATCAGCTGTTGTGAAATAGCCTAGGAAAGCTGTTCTTTTATAAGTTGATTGCTTGTGCATTGTAACAAGGGAGTCAATTTGGTGGGCTGAGTATTATTGTTATATAGTGTATGTACTGTTCACTTTATATTGTCGTTGGTGAAGCAATATGAACACAAAAATATATATAGATACTCTCACTTCCTCTTTGCTGTGTTACATGTAGACCACACCCACTAACTATGTGTTATACTACATGTAGACCACACCCACTTACTCTGTGCTGCACTACATGTAGACCACACCCACTTACTCTGTGCTGTACTACATGTAGACCACACCTACTTACTGTGTATTGTAGAGTGATCTATTGCTGGAGATACCAGATGGAATGAGGAGCTCCTCCTCCCACACCAGTCTCAGTTCTGCAGATGTGTACAGAGAGTTTGATGGAGCAGAACCATTGGAGCGTTTAGATATGACAGTAACTAATACTGACACCAGAGGTGCTGGTGCCATCACTAACACTGCTACTACTAGTACTATCACAGCTGCTGGATTTGTGCCCCCAACTGTATCTAGTCAAAATCTAGTTAACCACGATATACGTGAGTCGCCCGCAATACTTCAACCAACACAAGGTCTAGACATGTTAGACTCCGCATCCAAACCTGCTCATCCACCCAGTATAAGCAAAGACGTTCTTACTGATGACATGACCACAGCACTAGTCGGTGAGTTTAACTACTATGTTACTCATACCACAACTGTTACATAGTAATACCTACTACAACTGTTACATGGTAATACCTGCCACAACTGTTACATAGTAATACCTACTACAACTGTTAGATAGTAATACCTACCACAAAGGTTACATGGTAATACCTACTACAACTGTTACATGGTAATACCTGCCACAACTGTTACATAGTAATACCTACTACAACTGTTACATGGTAATACCTGCCACAACTGTTACATAGTAGTACCTACTACAACTGTTACATGGTAATACCTACCACAACTGTTACATAGTAATACCTACTACAACTGTTACATAGTAATACCTACTACAACTGTTACATGGTAATACCTGCCACAACTGTTACATAGTAGTACCTACTACAACTGTTACATGGTAATACCTGCCACAACTGTTACATAGTAGTACCCACTACAACTGTTACATAGTAATACCTACTACAACTGTTACATGGTAATACCTACTACAACTGTTAGATAGTAATACCTACCACAACTGTTACATAGTAGTACCTACTACAACTGTTACATGGTAATACCTGCCACAACTGTTACATAGTAATACCTACTACAACTGTTACATGGTAATACCTGCCACAGCTGTTACATAGTAGTACCTACTACAACTGTTAGATAGTAATACCTACCACAACTGTTACATAGTAGTACCTACTACAACTGTTACATAGTAATACCTGCCACAACTGTTACATAGTAATACCTACTACAACTGTTACATGGTAATACCTGCCACAGCTGTTACATAGTAGTACCTACTACAACTGTTACATAGTAATACCTACTACAACTGTTACATGGTAATACCTACTACAACTGTTACATGGTTACAGCTCCTCAGGCAGAAGATGTGGAGAATAAGAGGGTGCTGGATACATTCAGACAGAGCACTCCAGACAGAATCTCCGCCCATCACGCTGGATCTAGAATAGTCTCAGAGAAACAGTGGTACAAACTCCAGGAAGAGGTTAGTATAATATGCGTTGTAGTACATGTATACTACATACTGTGTAGCCTATATGTATATACACTGTAGTACATTATACCGCGTATTGTATAGCCTATATATGTATATACACTGTAGTACAATGTATATACAGCTACAACAGTCGAGGGCCAAGCTGGGCAGGCCATGTGACATGTGTAAGAACTATGAGATGGAACTTCAGAAAGAACAAGATACCATCAAGTCTCTGGAGTCTCAGCTCACCCAGTCCAGACAGAACGTTCAGTCTCACAAGAAGATGGTAGCAGACCTCGAACAGAACATGAAGAGTGATGGAGAGCAGTGTAAATCCGAGGTACAGGTCATATACCTCATGTCATATATTACATACCTCCTGTCATATATCGCATATCACCTGTCATATATCACATATCACCTGTCATATATCGCATATCACCTGTCATATATCACATATCACCTGTCATATATCACATACCTCCTGTCATATATTACATACCTCCTGTCATATATTTACATACCTCCTGTCATATATCGCATATCACCTGTCATATATCACATATCACCTGTCATATATCGCATATCACCTGTCATATATCACATATCACCTGTCATATATCACATACCTCCTGTCATATATTACATACCTCCTGTCATATATTACATACCTCCTGTCATATATTACATACCTCCTGTCATATATTACATACCTCCTGTCATATATCGCATATCACCTGTCATATATTACATACAATGTACAATGTATATCCTGTCATATGTCACATATCTCATGCCATATATTACATATATATCATGTCATATATTACATATATATCATGTCATATATTACATATATATCATGTCGTATATTACATATATCATGTCATACAGTGTGTACCTATGGTAATATATTGTATACACATGTATTACTGTAACCTGCTCTCTAGATGGAGCATATAAATCGCCTACAGCAGAGTGCCGATGAAAAGATCTACGTACTCAAGGGGCAGTTGGAGGAATGCAGTCAGGAATTTAATGCGAGACTGGTGAGTAGGTGTCCAATGTAATATTTATATACATGTGTATATAATATGTAATACTTATATACATGTGTATATAATATGTAATACTTATACACGTGTGTATATAATATGTAATACTTATACACGTGTATATAATATGTAATACTTATACACATGTGTATATAATATGTAATATTTATATACATGTGTATATAATATGTAATACTTATACACGTGTGTATATGATATGTAATACTTATACACATATGTATATAATATGTAATACTTATACACATGTGTATATAATATGTATTACTTATATACATGTGTGTATAATATGTAATACTTATATACATGTGTATATAATATGTAATACTTATACACGTGTGTATATAATATGTAATACTTATACACGTGTATATAATATGTAATACTTATACACATGTGTATATAATATGTAATATTTATATACATGTGTATATAATATGTAATACTTATACACGTGTGTATATGATATGTAATACTTATACACGTGTGTATATAATATGTAATACTTATACACGTGTATATAATATGTAATACTTATACACATGTGTATATAATATGTAATATTTATATACATGTGTATATAATATGTAATACTTATACACGTGTGTATATGATATGTAATACTTATACACATGTGTGTATAATATGTAATACTTATACACATGTGTATATAATATGTAATACTTATACACATGTGTATATAATATGTAATACTTATACACGTGTGTATATAATATGTAATACTTATACACGTGTATATAATATGTAATACTTATACACATGTGTATATAATATGTAATACTTATACACGTGTGTATATAATATGTAATACTTATACACGTGTGTATATAATATGTAATACTTATACACATGTGTATATAATATGTAATACTTATATACATGTGTATATAATATGTAATACTTATACACATGTGTATATAATATGTAATACTTATACACATGTGTATATAATATGTAATACTTATACACATGTGTATGTAATATGTAATACTTATACACGTGTGTATATAATATGTAATACTTATATACATGTGTATATAATATGTAATACTTATACACATGTGTATATAATATGTAATACTTATACACGTGTGTATATAATATGTAATATTTACACACATGTGTATATAATATGTAATACTTATACACATATGTATATAATATGTAATACTTATATACATGTGTATATAATATGTAATACTTATACACATGTGTATATAATATGTAATACTTATACACATGTGTATATAATATGTAATACTTATACACGTGTGTATATAATATGTAATACTTATACACGTGTGTATATAATATGTAATATTTACACACATGTGTATATAATATGTAATACTTATACACATGTGTATATAATATGTAATACTTATACACATATGTATATAATATGTAATACTTATATACATGTGTATATAATATGTAATACTTATACACATGTGTATATAATATGTAATACTTATACACGTGTGTATATAATATGTAATACTTATACACATGTGTATATAATATGTAATACTTATATACATGTGTATATAATATGTAATACTTATACACATGTGTATATAATATGTAATACTTATACACATGTGTATATAATATGTAATACTTATACACATGTGTATGTAATATGTAATACTTATACACGTGTGTATATAATATGTAATACTTATACACATATGTATATAATATGTAATACTTATACACACGTGTATATAATATGTAATACTTATACACGTGTATATAATATGT
Source organism: Bugulina stolonifera (assembly GCA_935421135.1). Lineage (NCBI taxonomy): Eukaryota > Metazoa > Bryozoa > Gymnolaemata > Cheilostomatida > Bugulidae > Bugulina > Bugulina stolonifera. Next base: position 36,666,177 of record OW285187.1, read on the forward strand.
AATACTTATACACGTGTGTATATAATATGTAATATTTATATACATGTGTATATAATATGTAATACTTATACACGTGTGTATATAATATGTAATACTTATACACATATGTATGTAATATGTAATACTTATACACATGTGTATATAATATGTAATACTTATACACGTGTGTATATAATATGTAATACTTATACACGTGTGTATATAATATGTAATATTTATATACATGTGTATATAATATGTAATACTTATACACGTGTGTATATAATATGTAATACTTATACACATATGTATGTAATATGTAATACTTATACACATGTGTATATAATATGTAATACTTATACACGTGTGTATATAATATGTAATATTTACACACATGTGTATATAATATGTAATACTTATACATGTGTGTATATAATATGTAATACTTATATACATATGTATATAATATGTAATACTTATACACATATGTATATAATATGTAATACTTATACACATATGTATATAATATGTAATACTTATACACGTGTATATAATATGTAATACTTATATACATGTGTATATAATATGTAATACTTATACACATGTGTATATAATATGTAATACTTATACACATGTGTATATAATATGTAATACTTATACACATGTGTATATAATATGTAATACTTATACACATGTGTATATAATATGTAATACTTATACACGTGTGTATATAATATGTAATACTTATACACATGTGTATATAATATGTAATACTTATACACATATGTATATAATATGTAATACTTATACACACGTGTATATAATATGTAATACTTATACACGTGTATATAATATGTAATACTTATACACATGTGTATATAATATGTCATACTTATACACATATATATGATTTATGCGTAGTAGAAGCTCTCTCTATTTTTGTAGTTGACTCTTATCCAGGAGAGACAGGATGTACAGAAACAGGCAAGTCGTCCTAATAAGCTTATAGTATTAGTGAGTGATGGGCAAGTCCCTGTACTTCAAGCTTTCTCAAATGTTAAATCTCCAGTAACTTATACTCCGTATAATATAGTGACTTCCACTCACAATGTGATATATAGTGACTTATACTTACAGTATGATGTATAGTGACTTCTACTCACAGTATGATATAATATAGTGACTTCTACTCACAGTATGATATAATATAGTGACTTATACTCACAGTATGATATATAGTGACTTCTACTCACAGTATGATATAATATAGTGACTTCTACTCTTACTTCAGCTCTCGGAGATAGAGAAAGAGAATGAAATGTTGCTGGACATGCATTCTTTAACTTCCCAAGAAATGTTGGATGAACAGCTCAAACAACCATCCAGCATGGAGGTTTGTACTTCAAATTATTAACTATATTACAGTGTTACAGTAATTCTAGATTTGTACTAGAGTATTACTAGGTGGTAATATAGTATTACTGACTGGTATGCCAGTGTTACTGACTGGTATGCCAGTGTTACTGACTGGTTTGACAATATTACTGACTGGTATGACAGTATTACTGACTGGTATTATAGACATCCAACACATTAAAGTGGTTATGACATGAGGTTTATGTCTATGTTCAATGCAGCATCTCTTATTTAGGTTTGTTGCATTTGTGCTACTATAAGCAGAGTTGTGTCCTCTTGCCCATGCTTGACTCATTAGCACTATTCAATGCTGCTTCAAACGCAACTTTGTTATGAAGACGCAACTGCGTGCTTTATGTCTTATAGAGAAAGTTGTTGAATTCGAGCTGTTTGCATAGAAAGAGTACAATAGTGAACAAATGATTTCACAGTGTTTGCTAATATAGCTGTAGGATAACTTGTGTAAGTTTTTGAATTTTTCTGGGCTTTCCTTTTGCTGGCAATAACTAGCTGCCTTTACTGGTAGGTCCGGTATTTCATCTGGCCGCACTATATACGGCGGCTATTATTGCGTTCTTCTATATGCCTATACATTGTGTTGTGGCCTAGTTGTTCTAAATATAGCCTGCAAGGCACAAACATAGGATAACTACAGTACTAGAATAATAAATATCTAGGCACTAAATATATTGTGCCACTAAATAGCCGAGTGCGTCTTAATGCTACCTTAAAGCACGTGGCATAACCCCTTTAAAGATCAGTTCCAGTCGAATTGGCTACCCTTCTGAAGGAGTTGTCGTTTCCCTAAAGTTTTATGCAAAGGAAACACTTTAGAATCTGAAATAGCTCACTAATGATTGGTCAGTTTACAGTATTGGTTTATATTTGTTGGCTAGATAGCTGCAGGTAGATCCTATAGGCTGTGTAGGCTAACATAAGATAGCTCAAGTGAAAGAATTTATAATGCTAGCTATGAAACAGTGTCTTAGCGACCTAATTTTCAGACACTAACTTGCTAAATAATTCTCTGTCCCACTTTTGGCAAGGTGTCCCGAGCACACCGCCCTGGGCCCAATGCAAATTCCTTATTTTCATGCAAGAAACCAAGGTGTGCTGACCATCTGTGGGGTGTGCTGACCATCTGTGGGGTGCACTGACCACCTATAGGGTGTGCTGACCATCTGTGGGGTGCACTGACCATCTATAGGGTGTGCTGACCATCTGTGGGGTGCACTGACCATCTATAGGGTGCGCTGACCATCTGTGGGGCGCGCTGACCAGCTGTGGGGCGCGCTGACCATCTATGGGGTGCACTGACCAGCTATGGATGGTTTCTTTCGGCCGAGCGAAATCCCTAGGCGAATGGCCATCTTGAGATTTTTATTCGTAACCTAGACTGGTTCAAGAGGTCGTGAAAACACTATATACCTGCTCTATAACACTATATACCTGCTCTATAACACTATATACCTGCTCTATAACATTATATACCTGCTCTATAACAAGTTTTTCTAATAGCAGTACTTGTAATAATTAGGTGATGCAACAATCTCAAAACAAAAGTTTATTTCTGACCGCTAACTAGTTAACTAAGGGGTTGTTTGTAAATTTCATTATGCAGAAATATTCTCAATTATCGTATTGATAAAATTTAATGTTGTTTGATGTTTTAAAATATACACTTTATATAGTTTTCCCTTCCTACAGTCATTGTTCACTTTATATAGTATACTATCATTAGGGTTTCCCTTCCTACAGTCATTGGTCATTTTATATAGTATACTATCATTAGGGTTTCCCTTCCTACAATCATTGGTCATTTTATATAGTATACTATCATTAGGGTTTCCCTTCCTACAGTCATTGGTTAATTTGGAGTTACAAGTTATTGTAGGCCGTTAAGCACAAGGAATAAGACCAGTTTATCAGATTTTAGTTTTACCATTGAAATTGATTCATTTGGTGTTTAACAGGAAGCCATGACTATGCTGTCTGAGTTCAGAGAGCTATTGATAACTAGTAAGGCAGCCAAGGAGCACATAGAGGGGAAGGGGAGACAACAGCTGACTCTACTCAAGGATGAGCTCATGGCTAAAGAGATGGAGTGGAGAGGGAAAGAGGAGATATTACAGCTTAAACTCTCTTCTCTCCAGGAACAGAATGGTGTGCAAATACATGCATTACAAGTACTGTGTGTATTGTATAGTATGGTATACTGTGTGTATTGTATAGTATGGTATACTGTGTGTATTGTATAGTATGGTATACTGTGTGTATTGTATAGTATGGTATACTGTGTGTATTGTATAGTATGGTATACTGTGTGTATTGTATAGTATGGTATACTGTGTGTATTGTATAGTATGGTATACTGTGTGTATTGTATAGTATGGTATACTGTGTGTATTGTATAGTATGGTATACTGTGTGTATTGTATAGTATGGTATACTGTGTGTATTGTATAGTATGGTATACTGTGTGTATTGTATAGTATGGTATACTGTGTGTATTGTATAGTATGGTATACTGTGTGTATTGTATAGTATGGTATACTGTGTGTATTGTATAGTATGGTATACTGTGTGTATTGTATAGTATGGTATACTGTGTGTATTGTATAGTATGGTATACTGTGTGTATTGTATAGTATGGTATACTGTGTGTATTGTATAGTATGGTATACTGTGTGTATTGTGTAGTATGGTATACTGTGTGTATTGTATAGTATGGTATACGGTGTGTATTGTATAGTACGGTATACTGTGTGTGTATTTTATAGTTCGTCTGGAGAGTGTAGAGTCGGAAAGGAAAAGGGAGTTAAAGGAGAGGAAGGAACTAGAGGCTAAACTCGAGTCGGCAGAGAGACTGAGTGAAGCAGCACGAACCTCCGAGACTCAGCTAAACTCCCGTATCCACGCACTTCTCTCTGACATGGTATGATAGGTCAAACTCAGATCATATTACTTGGTACATAGTAAACCAATCAATTCATATTACTTGGTAAATAGTGAACCAATCATATTACTTGGTACATAGTAAAACAACCATATTACTTGGTGCATAGTAAACCAATCATATTACTTGGTACATAATAAACCAATCATATTACTTGGTATATGTGTACCCAATCATATTACTTGGTACATAGTAAACCAATCATATTACTTGGTACATAATAAACCCAATCATATTACTTGGTATAATGTTGCAGTATATCTAATCATGTTAATTGTTACATCTTTCAGTATACATACTTGTAGTTTATCCAATCGTAAGCCATGCTATGTTTACTAATTCAGGGGAAATTAAATACAGAAAGGCAACAGCTAATAGATAAACTTAAAGCTACTCAGGGAGATCTTAACAACACAGAATCAGTGCAGAAGGACTTTGTTAAACTTTCTCAAAACCTCCAGGTTAGTGGCGGTAGTAGTAGTGGTGCTGGTACTGGTAGTAGTAGTAGCAGCAGCAGCAGCAGCAGCAGCAGCAGCAGCAGCAGCAGCAGTAGTAGCAGCAGTGGTTGCGGTGGTAGTGGTAGTGGCAGTAGTAGTGGTTGCGGTAGCGGTTGTAGTGGTAGCGGTGGTAGTGGTAGTAGTAGTAGTCGTAGTAGTAGTAATAGTGATTGTAATAGTGGCAATAATAGCCATAGCTGAAGTATTTTATCGTCGGTGGTTACCGGTTAGCTAAACCTTTCGGGTTCGACCAAGTGCACAGTTTCCTTGCGGCAAAATTGACAATCCATAACTAAAGAGTTACTGAGAGAATATTGATAACTCCGCATTCCACTGCTTGCTGGTAAGAACTGAATAGCATGACATACATGTACAGTAGTTACCTTGTCTGTCTGTCTATATGTCTGTCTGTCGATATGTCTGTTTGTCTGTCTATATGTATGTCTTTCTGTATGTCTGTCTGTCTGTATGTCCATCTGTTTCACCTGCTGCATTAAAGGTGCAAACACACGGGAGCGTTTTGGGGCGAATTTGACGCTCGCAAATCGCCAGAGTGCCAACGCTCTCAGAACGCTCGAGCTAAGCCAGCCGAGATATTGAGATGATTCGCTCAAAGCTGATTGGCTGATGAACGGAGTTAGTAAACATAAACACGTGGCTTATAGCAGAGTGAATGCATACTGAAATGTCATTGGTTAATTAGGAAATCACCGCGCTCTTCGTTCGCCCCGTGTGTTTATCAAGGGCGTAGCGGTTGACGCTTGCTCAGAAAACGCTCTCGTGAGTTTGCACCTTTATACTGGTTCTACACTCAGTGCATGTTACATGTTTGCCCCTCTACTGTCAATATGTCACCAATATGTCACTTAACATTCTTAGTGGGGAAGATGCATTGTAGTATTTTGTTTCATGTTATCCTATATGAATATGTATCCTATTTCCCTTCAGTGTCATGCTTTAACACTAACACTTGATATACTCCCGTAGATATTATCACTTTATGTCTATCTGTCATAGCGATATGCTTCACAATCTCTGTGAAGATGGACCTGGTAGTGAATAAATGTGTGAGGTTGATGGCTATATGCGGCTTTAGACTATTTACTCTTCCAGGTGCAGTTAGAGAAGATTAGAAAAGCCGAGACTGAAGTACGCTGGGAGTATGACGATGACGTCACACAATGTAACAGTTGCACTATCAACTTGCCAACTAACAGAGACAAGGTTAGGCTATATAATCTCTATTATCACTATAAAACCTATACCTCCTTGACTAATTCTCTCGTCTGTTTTGTATTGTAGTATCACTGTATGCCTTGTGGCTCTGTTTTGTATTGTAGTATCACTGTGTGCCCTGTGGCTCTGTTTTGTATTGTAGTATCACTGTGTGCACTGTGGCTCTGTTTTGTATTGTAGTATCACTGTATGCACTGTGGAAAGATTCACTGCCTCAGCTGCACAGATAAACTCGTAAAAGCTGGACCAAACCGTAGACCGACCAGGGTCTGCCATGTCTGCCATACAATACTGGAAAGTGATGCAACTCCTTACTTTAGCTCTGACACTCAGGCCAAGTCCTGACCCACCCCTTAATATTTATTTTCTATACATTTTGCCATCCGTTATTTATTCAAGCGTATATTTTACACAGTGCATTGCTGATTAAGGCTCACTATGCTTTGTTTGCTTGCAGACGTTGGTAGACATGCTCAGAGTTAATGTGGGTTCATCTAGTTCTTTCTAGTAAATGTCCTCCCATTCTTGTACATATAAATAATGTCCTCATTCGTTCACTCACAGGAATGTATTTTATCAGTAAACTTCTACCACAATAAACGCATGTAGATACATGTACAGTCAATATTTGCTGCAGTATACATTGTGTGTCTAGAAGTCAATGCTTATGCAGCTATTATTGTGATTAAATCACAGAAAAAATATCTATGAAAATAGTTGTTGAGCTCATGTATAGTGTACTTGGTTTAATATGCAAAACTTAGGTTTACGTGAAAAATGTATAAAAATACATGACTTGAATTAGTAGACCACTACACAAATTCCCGCTAGGGTGTTTATTTATGGGCTGTCATCAAATAGGGAGAATCTTACTGAGCTCTCTCCATCAGAGCCAATGTGGTTCGACTCTGACGTTTGTCTTCTGATTCGAACACGGGGAGGTGTTGCCGAGTAGTGACATGCATGGTTGCTATTCGCCTTCGCTAGACCGGACACATTGGTCAGCTCCATTGGTCGGCTTGCTTTAGCTGCGGCTTCTGCCGCACTTGATGTATTTGCTGATCTTATTGGGATTGATGTATTGGTTCCACATGCTTGGGGAGTTTTACTGAACGAAGAGTTGGTGATAGGGCTATCTGGTTGTGCCTTATGGAAACTTGATCTATTGATGGCTGGACTATTTGGTAAAGTTTGGTGGCCCAGGCGTCTAATTGAGACTGACTGATCACATGTCACACCTACATTTTGAGATTGACATTTTTGTAGAGTAGAATTTGATGATGGTAGAGCACTAGTTGCAGCCTTAGGAATACTTTTCCGTTTAAAGACTGGTGACATAGAGGCTCGTCGTTCCCGTTTTGTGGTAGAGTGGAATTCTTCATTTTCTTGTTTGTAACAGTTTGGTTGTTCAAATGAGAAATGCTGGACATCAGCAGTGCTCTTGGCTCTTCTGCCAAGGCTTGCTGCTGCTTGAGGTATTAAGATCAGATTCTTTACCACGCTTGATGTGTTTGCAGTACTCTTACATCTCGGTAGATCCGATTGGAGCATCAGGCCAGTTCTCATGGATGGAGCACGACTGCTAGGAGAGAACTCTTCAGAGTCTTTGGTAAAAAAGCTTCTAACAACTGTTAGAAACTGGCTGTTTGATGTCCTGGACGGTGTTGGCGACGAGCATTGTTCACTTTCCTCATCTGAACACTCTTTCTCCACAGTCTACAATGTAATTTGTATAGAAACCACAATGTAATGTGTATGGAAACCACAATGTAATGTGCGTGGAAACCACAATGTAATATGTATGGAAACCACAATGTAATGTGTATGGAAACTTTCAATGTATGCTATGGTTGTACATCTGAGAGCTCTCTAACCTGAAACACACGTTGGATCCCACTAACATCCTCTAACAGACTTTCCCTGGATGCTACCAGATTGGGATCCTTCCCCAATGTATGTAATCTCTTTGCAGCAATCGTCTCTAAAGTTCTTCTCATTAATGGATAGTTTTCTAGTATTCTATCAAAATGATCCTTGGATAATGAGAAGAGATTGGAGTATGTGGCAGCCCTGACGGTTGCTGTCCTCTTCTGCTGGGTGAGCAGGCATATTTCTATACAGTATATAAAAATCATGATTCAATAATATATTATTGGCACCTCTTTAAGTTGGAGCACACTATCAATCAACCTACATCCATTAGCTGTACAATGCATGTAGTTGTGTGTTAAATGTTGTGGTGGAGCTATAGTGTAAATTGGTGTTTCTCAAACGCAATGGTTGGTGTGTAATTTACCTCCGAAATATGAGCCATCTCCCAGTCTTGTCACTATCTTCCCTCTTTCATTCATTATCTCTATCAGCCCTGTACAGATTAAAATAGTACAGTCATGTACATCTTCAAAGCATCTTTGCCTACATTGTATAGTTAATGGGTATAAGAGACCTTGTTTTCCACAATCCCCTGCTTTTCATAGGTTGAGTGGCTAGTTATACCTCCATTCTACATGTAAGTGTGATAGGACAAGATCCACCAATTGAAGTTGATAGCCACCTTTGTATTCTATTTTCAAGTTGTAATGTACTTATTGAATCTAAAGACTATGCAGTCGTCGAAGTCCTAGAATTAAAGAAGGCAACTAAGGTAGGGCATCCATTTTATTACCTTCTTGTATAAAGTACATTCTATCTCCTTTAGTATCAGCTTTGATTATAACATCTCCTGGTTGATACATCTCAAATTCTAGCTTTGTAATCACGTCGGTTACAAAACTGCTGTCTGCATTTACAAAGAAAGGGACATTCTTGATCAGCTCCCGGCAGTTATGTGATATGATATCCTAGTAATATATGACATTCGAGTTTTAGTTACATTCGTGTATGTGATATGATATCCTAGTAATATATTACAGTGAATTTCAGTTATGTGATATGATTTTCTAGTAATATATTACAGTGAATTTCCGTTATGTGATATGATATCCTAGTAATATATGACATTGAGTTTTAGTTATGTGATATGATATCCTAGTAATATATTACAGTGAATTTCCGTTATGTGATATGATATCCTAGTAATATATGACATTGAGTTTTAGTTATGTGATATGATATCCTAGTAATATATTACAGTGAATTTCAGTTAGGTGATATGATATCCTAGTAATATATGACATTGAGTTTTAGTTATGTGATATGATATCCTAGTAATATATTACAGTGAATTTCCGTTATGTGATATGATATCCTAGTAATATATTACAGTGAATTTCCGTTATGTGATATGATATCCTAGTAATATATGACATTGAGTTTTAGGTATGTGATATATCGTAGTAATATGTGCTTGTGCTATGACTATTGGTGCAAGTCACATACCTGACGAAGACTATCCGATATCTCTGATAAAATGGCTGCTTCATCAAACATTTTCCCTCCAAATCGGTGGTCATAGTAGTCGGTTATACGGCGACGTAACTCTGTGGGTAACTTTCTATATATCATGTATTCGTTGACCTGCTGAAGCTGTGAAACAGAGATTAGCTAATCTCTAAACTGTCTACTAGATATATGATATAATGTACTTACATGATCTCTAAACTGTCTACTAGATGTATGATATAATGTACTTACATGATCTCTAAACTGTCGATTAGATATATGGTATGATGTACTTACATGATCTCTAAACTGTCTACTAGATATATGGTATAATGTACTTACATGATCTCTAAACTGTCTACTAGATATATGGTATGATGTACTTACAGGATCTCTGAACTGTCTACTAGATATATAATATAATGTACCTACATGATCTCTAAACTGTCTACTAGATATATGATATAATGTACTTACATGATCTCTAAACTGTCTACTAGATGTGTCAAATGACTGAATGAGTGTAGTCGCATGCCCAATAAAAAGAGCATAGCACGTGGCTCCAGCCAACATACTGGCTATCGTCAGCCATGTGTCCGTCATATTACGGGGAGGGAATTGGCCGTACCCAATACACAGCATGTGGGAAAGTGCTTTAAACAGAGATCTGCTGTACTGTTCCCACCAGTCGCTGTTCTGTAACAGTCACATCTACATGTACTGTGTATATACATGTACATGTACTGTGTACATGTATATACATGTACTGTGTACATGTAGATGTATATACATCTACATGTACTGTGTACATGTATATACAAGTACATGTACTGTGTACATGTATATACATCTACATGTACTGTGTACATGTAGATGTATATACATGTACATGTACTGTGTACATGTACATGTATATACATGTACACAGTACATGTACTTGTATATACATGTACACAGTACATGTATATACATCTACATGTACTGTGTACATGTAGATGTATATACATGTACATGTACTGTGTACATGTACATGTATATACATCTACATATACTGTGTACATGTACACAGTACACAGTACATGTACACAGTACACAGTACATGTACACAGTACACAGTACATGTACACAGTACATGTACACAGTACATGTACACAGTACATGTACACAGTACATGTACACAGTACATGTATATACATGTACATGTATATACATGTACATGTATATACATGTACATGTACTGTGTACATGTACTGTGTACATGTACTGTGTACATGTACTGTGTACATGTACTGTGTACATGTACTGTGTACATGTACTGTGTACATGTACTGTGTACATGTACTGTGTACATGTACTGTGTACATGTACTGTGTACATGTACTGTGTACATGTACTGTGTACATGTACATGTACATGTATATACATGTACACAGTACATGTATATACATGTACACAGTACATGTAGATGTATATACATGTACACAGTCACCTCCATTATCATAGGAGAATATAGGCTAGTTTGACAAATAACACATGGTACGCAGGCTAGTATACTATACCTTTACTAACGCATGTCGCACAGGCTAGTATACTATGCCTTTACTAATGCATGGTACACAGGCTAGTATACTATACCTTTACTAACGCATGGTACACAGGCTAGTATACTATACCTTTACTAACGCATGGCGCACAGGCTAGTATACTATACCTGTAACTCATTTAGTACTATCCATGAATCGGCTGGCAGTCCCTGAATGACTGGAACAAAGAACTGGATGCAGCCACTCCAGTGTCCCATTAGAACCATGATGCAGATGAGATTGAAGAGCTTCACCACGATACTAGCAATGCTGAAGAACTAAAACACCATAAGTAGTACTACTATACTATACTATGCTAGTAGTACTACTACACTATACTATGCTAGTAGTACTACTATACTATACTATGCTAGTAGTACTACTATACTATACTATGCTAGTAGTACTACTATACTATACTATGCTAGTAGTACTACTATACTATACTATGCTAGTAGTACTACTATACTATACTATGCTAGTAGTACTACTATACTATACTATGCTAGTAGTACTACTATACTATACTATGCTAGTAGTACTACTATACTATACTATGCTAGTAGTACTACTATACTATACTATGCTAGTAGTACTACTATACTATACTATGCTAGTAGTACTACTATACTATACTATGCTAGTAGTACTACTATACTATACTATGCTAGTAGTACTACTATACTATACTATGCTGGCACAAGTGTACACAGTTATATAACGAGCTTGAATAACTACATGGGTGCGGAGGATCACACTCGGCTGGCCTAAGCTTGCAGTTTAAAGTTATCCCACCCTGCATTCCACTATTGCAGATAACAATCGTGTGCAACATAATGACTTGTGCATTGTACATTGTATACTTATCATGTAGCCATGTACTTTTTATTTCAGTAGTTACTAAAACGGTACCGTTTAGGAATTGTCAGTCCATGTGTTCAGGCACATGAAATAGCACAATGTTGTATACGCCTAGCCTATTCACAGGAAGAAATGGTATACAAGATAGTGCATATTATTCCTATTAAAGCATATACAAGTAGCAATCAGTGTTTGCATACACATACTCTGTGCTGCTCATACTGTACATATTATTATACAAGGGTTACGCTACTTTTATCAACACCGCTGTTCGCTCCCTTGAGACCTCTCTGATAGATATATTGAGGTCACTCATTGCCATGTGAACCCACACTCTACACCTACATTCAGTCTTAGCATCATATAAGTACTTCTACTTCAATCACTTGCTATTATGTGCCATATTAGTATGGGGTTTGGGGTTTGGGGTACTTCTACTTCAATCACTTGCTATTATGTGCCATATTAGTATAGATTGTAACCCTGCATACTTGTTATAGGACCACTCAGCATAAATACCTGTACACCTAGACCTATCTAAATACCTGTACACCTAGACCTATCTAAATACCTGTACACCTAGACCTATCTAAATACCTGTACACCTAGACCTATCTAAATACCTGTACACCTAGACCTATCTAAATACCTGTACACCTAGACCTATCTAAATACCTGTATACCTAGACCTATCTAAATACCTATATACCTAGACCTATCTAAATACCTGTACACCTAGACCTATCTAAATACCTGTATACCTAGACCTATCTAAATACCTATATACCTAGACCTATCTAAATACCTATATACCTAGACCTATCTAAATACCTGTACACCTAGACCTATCTAAATACCTGTACACCTAGACCTATCTAAATACCTGTACACCTAGACCTATCTAAATACCTGTACACCTAGACCTATCTAAATACCTGTATACCTAGACCTATCTAAATACCTATATACCTAGACCTATCTAAATACCTGTACACCTAGACCTATCTAAATACCTGTATACCTAGACCTATCTAAATACCTATATACCTAGACCTATCTAAATACCTATATACCTAGACCTATCTAAATACCTGTACACCTAGACCTATCTAAATACCTGTACACCTAGACCTATCTACATACCTGTACACCTAGACCTATCTAAATACCTGTACACCTAGACCTATCTAAATACCTGTACACCTAGACCTATCTAAATACCTGTACACCTAGACCTATCTACATACCTGTACACCTAGACCTATCTAAATACCTGTATATCTAGACCTATCTAAATACCTGTATATCTAGACCTATCTAAATACCTGTATATCTAGACCTATCTAAATACCTGTACACCTAGACCTATCTACATACCTGTACACCTAGACCTATCTAAATACCTGTATATCTAGACCTATCTAAATACCTGTACACCTAGACCTATCTAAATACCTGTACACCTAGACCTATCTAAATACCTGTATATCTAGACCTATCTAAATACCTGTATATCTAGACCTATCTAAATACCTATATACCTAGACCTATCTAAATACCTGTACACCTAGACCTATCTAAATACCTGTACACCTAGACCTATCTAAATACCTGTATATCTAGACCTATCTAAATACCTGTATATCTAGACCTATCTAAATACCTGTACACCTAGACCTATCTACATACCTGTACACCTAGACCTATCTAAATACCTGTATACCTAGACCTATCTAAATACCTGTATATCTAGACCTATCTAAATACCTGTATATCTAGACCTATCTAAATACCTATATACCTAGACCTATCTAAATACCTGTACACCTAGACCTATCTAAATACCTGTACACCTAGACCTATCTAAATACCTGTACACCTAGACCTATCTACATACCTGTACACCTAGACCTATCTAAATACCTGTATATCTAGACCTATCTAAATACCTGTACACCTAGACCTATCTAAATACCTGTACACCTAGACCTATCTAAATACCTGTACACCTAGACCTATCTAAATACCTGTACACCTAGACCTATCTACATACCTGTACACCTAGACCTATCTACATACCTGTACACCTAGACCTATCTACATACCTGTACACCTAGACCTATCTAAATACCTGTACACCTAGACCTATCTACATACCTGTATATCTAGACCTATCTAAATACCTGTATACCTAGACCTATCTAAATACCTGTATACCTAGACCTATCTAAATACCTGTATATCTAGACCTATCTAAATACCTGTATATCTAGACCTATCTAAATACCTATATATCTAGACCTATCTAAATACCTGTATATCTAGACCTATCTAAATACCTGTACACCTAGACCTATCTACATACCTGTACACCTAGACCTATCTAAATACCTGTATATCTAGACCTATCTAAATACCTGTACACCTAGACCTATCTAAATACCTGTACACCTAGACCTATCTAAATACCTGTACACCTAGACCTATCTAAATACCTGTACACCTAGACCTATCTACATACCTGTACACCTAGACCTATCTACATACCTGTATATCTAGACCTATCTAAATACCTGTATATCTAGACCTATCTAAATACCTGTACACCTAGACCTATCTAAATACCTGTACACCTAGACCTATCTAAATACCTGTATATCTAGACCTATCTAAATACCTGTATATCTAGACCTATCTAAATACCTATATACCTAGACCTATCTAAATACCTGTACACCTAGACCTATCTACATACCTGTACACCTAGACCTATCTAAATACCTGTACACCTAGACCTATCTAAATACCTGTACACCTAGACCTATCTAAATACCTGTATATCTAGACCTATCTAAATACCTGTATATCTAGACCTATCTAAATACCTGTACACCTAGACCTATCTAAATACCTGTATATCTAGACCTATCTAAATACCTGTACACCTAGACCTATCTAAATACCTGTACACCTAGACCTATCTAAATACCTGTATATCTAGACCTATCTAAATACCTGTATATCTAGACCTATCTAAATACCTATATACCTAGACCTATCTAAATACCTGTACACCTAGACCTATCTAAATACCTGTACACCTAGACCTATCTAAATACCTGTATATCTAGACCTATCTAAATACCTGTATATCTAGACCTATCTAAATACCTGTATATCTAGACCTATCTAAATACCTGTATATCTAGACCTATCTAAATACCTGTATATCTAGACCTATCTAAATACCTGTACACCTAGACCTATCTAAATACCTGTACACCTAGACCTATCTAAATACCTGTACACCTAGACCTATCTAAATACCTGTACACCTAGACCTATCTAAATACCTGTATATCTAGACCTATCTAAATACCTGTACACCTAGACCTATCTAAATACCTGTACACCTAGACCTATCTAAATACCTGTATACCTAGACCTATCTAAATACCTGTATATCTAGACCTATCTAAATACCTGTATATCTAGACCTATCTAAATACCTGTACACCTAGACCTATCTAAATACCTGTACACCTAGACCTATCTACATACCTGTACACCTAGACCTATCTAAATACCTGTATATCTAGACCTATCTAAATACCTGTACACCTAGACCTATCTAAATACCTATACACCTAGACCTATCTAAATACCTGTATATCTAGACCTATCTAAATACCTGTACACCTAGACCTATCTAAATACCTGTACACCTAGACCTATCTAAATACCTGTATATCTAGACCTATCTAAATACCTGTATATCTAGACCTATCTAAATACCTGTACACCTAGACCTATCTAAATACCTATATACCTAGACCTATCTAAATACCTGTACACCTAGACCTATCTAAATACCTGTATATCTAGACCTATCTAAATACCTGTACACCTAGACCTATCTAAATACCTATACACCTAGACCTATCTAAATACCTGTATATCTAGACCTATCTAAATACCTGTACACCTAGACCTATCTAAATACCTGTACACCTAGACCTATCTAAATACCTGTATATCTAGACCTATCTAAATACCTGTACACCTAGACCTATCTAAATACCTGTACACCTAGACCTATCTAAATACCTGTATATCTAGACCTATCTAAATACCTATATACCTAGACCTATCTAAATACCTGTACACCTAGACCTATCTAAATACCTGTACACCTAGACCTATCTAAATACCTGTACACCTAGACCTATCTAAATACCTGTACACCTAGACCTATCTAAATACCTGTACACCTAGACCTATCTAAATACCTGTACACCTAGACCTATCTAAATACCTGTACACCTAGACCTATCCAAATACTGTACCTGTATACCTAGACCTATCTAAATACCTGTATACCTAGACCGATCTACAAGTAAATACCAGTTTGTATAAGACTGGTGCTCACCCTACCCCACTATGCTCACCCCTTGCTCCATTGGTCCACCTCAACACAACTCTACCCCCCCCCCCCCCCCATTCTATTGGTCGACCTCAACACAACTCTCCCCTCTATATTCCATATGGCATTGAAAGGTTCATTTTTCCACTGTGGCAACAAATTATTTTATCCACTTGTTGATGATAATATGGCATACAGTAAGCTGATGTATACACCTATAATTATACAAGTACAATGTACATGTACATGCTTATGGTAATGGATTACTAGAAGTAAGGCTGTATCTAATAAACTCTCACCTCTTGCCACAGTCTCACATATCTCACTAGCCTTGATATTCTGAGCAACCTGAGCAGTTGTAACAGCTTTGCTAGCCTTAGAATCCTCAACGCTCTTCCTGCTGAGTAGGACTGCCCTTCTAGACTTAGGAATACGTAGTCTAGGGGTAAACTGCTCACAAAGTCTACTACAAACCATGATTTCAGGTATTTTAGTGCAATGGCCTTAGGATCCAAGATGACACTACCATGTGACTCTGAGTCTATCAATCCTGAAAGTAAAATAGTTATGGTGTTGACTGTTGATTATATTTTAGGGATGTCAAGCTAATAGGCACCTTTGAGACATGACACTTTATCTCCGTATCTACATTGTAATACTATAATACATACACTGTACACTCTACACTGTACATGCTGTGGAATGGTATAACTACCCACCTGTCCTGAAGTTGATGATAATGTCCAGTATAAACATTGTGTCACACGTGATGTTAAACACCATCCAGTGAACTCCCACGTCATCATAGAAGAAAGCTATGGACACTGGTAGCACTATTAGGTTTGTTATTAGGAATATTAACATGAGTAGGTCCCAGTACAATCTATAAATAGTAAACAACTATAGACTATGTAGGCTATGTAGGCCTATGTTATGGTAAATTGCTCTTTTCTTGGCCAACTTATTAAAATAGGGAATTATTGAGGATTTTATGAGGAAGTGTACATTTTATAGAAGAGAGCCCTTAGAAAGAATCCCTTTACCAAGAATTCAATAGATTTAAGGAGAAAAAGGCTGTTTGGCAAACACTACTAATCCCAGCAGCAAATAAACAGGTAAATATTAGCACAATTAATTTCATCTCCATTTCCAATTACGCAAATGTAAAGGAAAGTGTAAAGCAAACATGTATTATGTAAGAGCTGTGCTGCTGGTAGCAAGGTTAGAATCGCAAGCTGATATTATTCACGCTGCCATAAACTTCAATCAATAAATACCTTACATATAGCATTACCTTACCTATACTGTGCCACCTTACCTATACTGTGCCACCTTACCTATACTGTGCCACCTTACCTATACTGTGCCACCTTACCTATACTGTGCTACCTTACCTATACTGTGCCACCTTACCTATACTGTGCTACCTTACCTATACTGTGCCACCTTACCTATACTGTGCCACCTTACCTATACTGTGCTACCTTACCTATACTGTGCCACCTTACCTATACTGTGCCACCTTACCTATACTGTGCTACCTTACCTATACTGTGCTACCTTACCTATACTGTGCTACCTTACCTGTACTGTGCCACCTTACCTATACTGTGCCACCTTACCTATACTGTGCTACCTTACCTATACTGTGCTACCTTACCTATACTGTGCCACCTTACCTATACTGTGCTACCTTACCTGTACTGTGCTACCTTACCTATACTGTGCTACCTTACCTGTACTGTGCTACCTTACCTATTACTGTGCTACCTTACCTGTACTGTGCTACCTTACCTATACTGTGCTACCTTACCTGTACTGTGCTACCTTACCTATACGAACTATATATGGAATATGTAATACATCATACACACATCTACGCTAACATTAACACATACATCTACACAATAGCTCTAAACATGTAGGTGTATAATGTGATGTCGATAACCACGTAAGGGGTTTGGGCTTGTTTGTATGTAAACACTTGTAGGACCTGCATGTGTAACTACAGTGTGTTGTATACATTGTACATTGGAACTGTGTAACTACAGTGTGTTGTATACATTGTACATTGGAACTGTGTAACTACAGTGTACATACATGTACATGTGTATATATACATATTTTACACCTACAAATCACTCTTGGCAGACTGCTATGTAGGACTCTACTGGAGTACACTCACCTGTTATAATATGGTGATCATAGCAAATGAAAAAGTCTATACTGTATCACAATTATCTTTACCTACAATTGTGCTATTTCCTCTTACCATTTTGTTCAAGGCCGCTTTTATGTTCAAGTTACATATTAGAAGTGCTTACCTAAAGTTACTGCATGGATGAATTATCCAATTTCTTTCTGCCATCTGGCGGCGTTTTTCTTTGAGCAATGCAGTTCTGCTTCCAAATAGTTTCATGGCCAGTTTGTTGTCAGATGCTTGAAAGAAGGAATAAAGCTGGTCTCTCAGCTTAAACTCTGTGGGTCTACTTGTCCACAGATTCTCTTCGTCTCTATCAGTCTCTTCTCCTGGCATTAGGAAAGCCACATTGTCGTCATCCTCCAGCTCTTCTAATCCAAATATTGGAGACTCTAAATCACGGCATCGGCCATGACACTCAGACTCTTCTCTTTCCCGTATTTCGGGGTTTTCAGCTGTGTGACTAACATTTCTCAAAGGAGAGTTAGTATACTCGCAATCCTTACTACCACTTGGTGGGTTGACATGCTTCCGACCACCATTATCTAGCCCTACATGTTGTAGACCACCATTCGCTATACCAACTTTAGCCTCACCAACTCCTCTGTCTTCATCTACGATGAGATTCAGCTGTTCAGGGTGTGAGTAGGAACGTCTTGGAAAGTGCATACTACTGACAAAAGTATGTGGCTCTCTTTGATTGGCCAGTCTTTTATAGAGAGGAAGTTGCTTAGGAGCATGTGCAGTGCTCTGCGAACGTCGTGCAGACCTCTTAAAGTTACTGTTTCTCGATTGCGGCTTTTCAGGAGAAGAGTTTCCAATACCTATACCATTTAGCTGACTTGCTGGCTGCTGGACTGCCGCACTACTACTGGCTAATCTAATTGGCGCTGAGATTATGTCTTGCTTTGCGCTGTCCACTTGCTGTAAGTCATTCACATGTTTAGTTGTTGCTACGCCATTGATTTTATTATTGCTAATTGGTTTTAACGTACTTGTTGATAGGTGAGTAAGGATGCTGTCATTCCTGTTCAAGTCAGAGTCATCTACTACAACAATAGTCGGTATACTGAACCTTTGCAGCCCTTCCGAGTCTATCATGTCATTATTAACATTCTCACTGATGTCATCACTCTGATCTTCCGTCAATAGCGCATCCAATAAGCACATGGTAGATTCGTTATTATTTTCGGTTGTTGCTACTTGTCGTCTACAAGTGTCAGAGGGCACCAGAATATGTGGAGAGTGGTCGCACTGAATGGGAGGAGATAGGGAGCTCATGGTACTAAGCTTCATTCAGCCAACTAGTTGAGTACAGGACGAGTGTAGGATATGCTTCTCTGACTTAGACCACTTCCTCTCTCTCCCCAGCCTCCGATGATAGAATTAAATCTGGGAATGCTCTCTTCTACAATAAAACATGCCTTAAACCGAATGGGCCTCTTGGGTCTCATTCTTTGACTATTGCTATAGACTATAAATAGCCATCATCGCTTGACTTGAAATACAATGACAGCACTTCAATACGTAACGGCGTGTCGTAGGAATCAGCCTATTGATTTCTAGTTCTCTACATTTCTCTTCTTTCACAGAAACTAATAAGTTTTTGTGTTATCTTGAAGGTGCCAATATCCACCTGAGCATTACTGCGTCAAACAGATTGAAGGTGACGGGAATAGGCTCGGCTACACGGGAGGTCGATTGTTCTTTGTCGGCCTTCGGAGCCTCGTTCTAGAGTAAATTGGCATGCAGTTTGTTCGGCTATGCAAAGACCAATATGTGATTGGTTAATATTAGATACAACGACTTCAATTATATAATTTATTAAAAGCCACTTTTTGTTATTGGTTGGATATTAATCAGGGCCACTTGTGGACTGGTACCATGCATTGCCTATAGAGCCATGCCAACGAACAACCAAGTTACTCCGCCATAGCTCACGGCCTCTCGTGGAGCCGAGCCTTAAAACCACCGGTCCCCCTCCCTATTCATGCCTTAGAAGCTCTTATTCGACACCTATCTTTGGCTATGGTGGATACATTTGTAAATATACTCTTAATAACCCGTACACTGTACATGTAATAGCATATGTATAGTGTAAGTACAAGGTGTACATATGCTATTACATGTACAGTGTACTGTACATGTGCTATTACATGTACAGTGTACGTACAAGGTGTACATGTGCTATTACATGTACAGTGTACTGTACATATGCTATTACATGTAACTACACTGTACATATGCTATTACATGTACAGTGTACTGTACATATGCTATTACATGTAACTACACTGTACATATGCTATTACATGTACAGTGTACTGTACATGTGCTATTACATGTACACTGTACATATGCTATTACATGTAACTGTACTGTACATATGCTATTACATGTACAGTGCACTGTACATATGCTATTACATGTACAGTGTACATATGCTATTACATGTAACTGCACTGTACATATGCTATTACATGTAACTACACTGTACATATGCTATTACATGTAACTACACTGTACATATGCTATTACATGTACAGTGTACTGTACATGTGCTATTACATGTACACTGTACATATGCTATTACATGTAACTGTACTGTACATATGCTATTACATGTACAGTGTACTGTACATATGCTATTACATGTACAGTGTACTGTACATATGCTATTACATGTAACTACACTGTACATATGCTATTACATGTAACTGCACTGTACATATGCTATTACATGTAACTGCACTGTACATATGCTATTACATGTAACTGCACTGTACATATGCTATTACATGTACAGTGCACTGTACATGTGCTATTACATGTACAGTGTAAGTACAAGGTGTACATGTGCTATTACATGTAAGTGCAGTGTACACGTTCGAGTAGGTCAAAGTAGGAGAGGGTTCGATTAGCAGCAGTCACTGATGGTGTCCAGGATTACTCATCCTCATTACTTTATGATAATGATATTGTTACTTTATGTGCATGCAGATACTAAGCCCTATAGGTCAGTGTGATATACTATATACAGGTCAGTATGATAATTATACCATATACACAGGTCATTGCGATTTACTATATACAGGTCAGTATGATATACTATATACAGGTCAGTATGATATACTATATACATGTCAGTATGATATACTATACACAGGTCAGTATGATATACTATATACAGGTCAGTATGATATACTATATACATGTCAGTATGATATACTATAATACACAGGTCAGTATGATATACTATACACATGTCAGTATGATATACTATACACAGGTCAGTATGATATACTATATACAGGTCAGTATGATATACTATACACAGGTCAGTATGATATACTATACACAGGTCAGTATGATATACTATATACAGGTCAGTATGATATACTATACACAGGTCAGTATGATATACTATACACAGGTCAGTATGAAATACTATATACAGGTCAGTATGATATACTATAATACACAGGTCAGTATGACATACTATACACATGTCAGTATGATATACTATACACAGGTCAGTATGATATACTATATACAGGTCAGTATGATATACTATATACAGGTCAGTATGATATACTATACACAGGTCAGTATGATATACTATACACAGGTCAGTATGATATACTATACACAGGTCAGTATGATATACTATATACAGGTCAGTATGATATACTATACACAGGTCAGTATGATATACTATACACAGGTCAGTATGATATACTATACACAGGTCAGTATGATATACTATACACAGGTCAGTATGATATACTATACACAGGTCAGTATGATATACTATATACAGGTCAGTATGATATACTATACACAGGTCAGTATGATATACTATATACAGGTCAGTATGATATACTATATACAGGTCAGTATGATATACTATACACAGGTCAGTATGATATACTATACACAGGTCAGTATGATATACTATACACAGGTCAGTATGATATACTATACACAGGTCAGTATGATATACTATATACAGGTCAGTATGATATACTATACACAGGTCAGTATGATATACTATACACAGGTCAGTATGATATACTATATACAGGTCAGTATGATATACTATATATACAGGCCAGTATGATATACTATATATACAGGTCAGTATGATATACTATACACAGGATGAGCTACATTTACATTTAGCAGACCATTCATTTAGCTGATCAATAATTTAGAAGTGTAACAACAACTTGGCTCTCCAGTCAGTATTATTATAATAAACATGTAGCTGCTATCATATTACATAAATTATATTGATTTTTATTTTAATAACTAGCAATATATTTATTAGCTATACAAATAGTATATGATACTGAGATATTAGACTCTATTCACTAGATTTCATATCATTGTAGAGTGTCCTCTGCTAGTTCAATACTTCCCGGTCATACATGGTCAAATACTCATGGCTGTAAGAATAGCCAACCATTATTAATTTTAAAAGATTCCTTGATGACAACTGGGCTGGTTGTAAAATAATAAATTGGAATGTTTTATATCATATTTGTGAGTATTAGGCAATTGTGGATGAGGTTGTTTGGCCATCGATATCACATGTTACATGAAACAGTGTTATTAGTGTGATAGACAATGGTGATGATGTATGAGTTCAATCTGTTGATAGCGGGGTGTTCTCTGGACAGCCCGCCTATCTACAAGTAGGAGTTGTGGATACTAAGGCTAATCTATAAATTAGATACACTATCAAGTCCATGTCACCAACTGTCAATATATAAATAGACTTACTAATCTCTCATACTCGCTGTATAACTGTCACCATGTAAATACAGCAGCAGCAATAATAATAATATTAATATTAAATTGTAGAGTAAGAGTGGGAGCAATTCATTACTGAATAATTATTCGCTAGAAATAGGAGAGGCCAAGTCGTACCAATACACACAGTGAGTACATAGCTAGGTCATCGTACACACAGTGAGTACATAGCTAGGTCATCGTGTCTTTATTTATTTATATTTTGTAAAATGGGACTATCTAAAGTTTATATTTAGAATTTGTTACATAACACAATTAATTGGCTATCTTATGTGCAATTAATTGAATATTTGTAATGAATTGGTTACAAGAATAACTGCTAATAACTACTGCTTTTCCATTATTGTATAATGTATTTTTAGCAAGGAATTTCCATTATTGTAGTAAAATCCACTTGGTGTCCTCTGTTAGAAGGTGTTAGTTTGATACTGACCATGACGCACCTGACAGCTGCCTGCCTATGGTTGCCCCTTGTCTTACTGAGCATACAAATAGGAGAGGTACCAGCTGTCACCCACCAGCAGGTTCTCTCTCTCAGTCAAAGGCTGCAGGATCTATGTGACAATGAGCTAGGTGTGAGCAAATTCACCCAGATGTTTAACAACAGTACAGTGAGGTACACTCCCAACATTTTGGATGGTGAGTGGTGCAGTTTTAGTGTTATGCTCTGGTAGCTAATAACGTACATGTACTTGTACTTCTACATCGTCAACACATTTGCGTGTTATTATAAAGTAATGCAAGATGCATTTTTATTTTGATTTATTTCCTAATGTTTCAACGCTCATCCGAGCATCATCATCAGAGGATCCTCTGATGATGATGCTCGGATGAGCGTTGAAATATTAGGAAATAAATCAAAATAAAAATGCGTCTTGTATTAGTATTTATAATAAAAATACTAGCCCACACTAACACATTTACATGTGTCTGGGCTGATACTCTATAGCATACTGTTTCTAGGGCAGAATTATTCTACCAGTCTGTAGCCTACTAACTGGTGTAATAATGTAACAGCGTGTGGTAGGATAATATGCAGTGCACTCTGCCCAAACCATCATTTAGATTAGACACTTACTAGATAGAGTACATGTATATTGTACACATAACTCCTACTTGAACTGGACAGTTATAATAGTACAATGGAACCTACTGAGTGTGGTGCTATGGCCACGTGTGTGGTGCTATGGCCATGTGGGTGGTGCTATAGCTATGTGTGTGCTGCTATGGCCATGTGTGTGGTGCTATGGCCATGTGTGTGGTGCTATGGTCATGTGTGTGGTGCTATGGCTATGTGTGTGGTGCTATGGTCATGTGTGTGGTGCTATGGTCATGTGTGTGGTGCTATGGCCATGTGTGTGGTAGGTGAAACACACAGCCAGTATGGCAGCCCTGTATGCTTCTATGCTTACTGTAGGGTTTTGTTTTAAGTTTGTTATTATTTATTGCTCTCAATTTTTTGAGCGCTTTATATACATGTACATGTACATTGTAGTGGAATAGCCAACACAATACATTGTATTATACTAAACAGCATAGGCCTGTCTATAAGTGTAATCTCCATCAACAATGTCTGAGTGTATACTCGTAGTATGTAATGTATTGTGTATATACTCGTAGTATGTAATGTATAGTGTATATACTCTGTAGTGTGTAACGTATAGTGTATATACTCTGTAGTGTGTAATGTATAGTGTATATACTCTGTAGTATGTAACGTATAGTGTATATACTCTGTAGTGTGTAATGTATGGTGTATATACTCTGTAGTATGTAATGTATAGTGTATATAGTGTGTAACGTATGGTGTGTATACTCTGTAGTATGTAATGTATGGTGTGTATACTCTGTAGTATGTAATGTATGGTGTGTATACTCTGTAGTATGTAATGTATATCATGTATACTCTGTAGTATGTAATGTATAGTGTATATACTCTGTAGTATGTAATGTATGGCGTGTATACTCTGTAGTATGTAATGTATGGTGTATATACTCTGTAGTATGTAATGTATAGTGTATATACTCTGTAGTATGTAATGTATGGTGTGTATACTCTGTAGTATGTAATGTATGGTGTGTATACTCTGTAGTATGTAATGTATATCATGTATACTCTGTAGTATGTAATGTATAGTGTATATACTCTGTAGTATGTAATGTATGGTGTGTATACTCTGTAGTATGTAATGTATGGTGTGTATACTCTGTAGTATTTAATGCATGGTGTGTATACTCTGTAGTATGTAATGCATGGTGTGTATACTCTGTAGTATGTAATGTGGATCAATATGGACAAGAAGCCTCTATCTCATACTTGTACATATACGGAATGACTAATAGAGTTATATAATCTAATGTACTTTGAGTTTATATATCCAGTATATTAATATATATACATGTATATATTATATTATATTCACATAATTGAATTCATTACTAGAATCTAATATACTGTACATGCAGTAAATTTGTATGATAATATATGAAATAATGTATTATCTAGCCTACCAGTGTGTACATGTACTTGTTATCCAGTTTTAGCTGCAATAACCAATGCTCCAGCTTTAACAGGTCATTCTAACTGTGGGAATGGGTGCAATTGAGATAACACCTGCACCCACCTGCTGCTCTGTCTGTCACTGCACTCACCCCTCTATAACACCTGCACCCACCTACTGCTCTGTCTGTCACTGCACTCGCCCCTCTCTATATTATTCATCTCTAGTTTAATGTAAATTTTCCTGAACTTGTAAACCTCCTCTAAACTCAACGCAATTAATACGTCATGTAAATATAGTTCAATGTATTTAATTAGCAAACTCTCTTGGGGAAAGAGTATAATATTAATGATCTAGCTATTCCATCACAAAACCATTGTTTTACCAATTGTGCTTTACATCTATTATTGTTCTTATCTTTTAATGGGGAGGGGGAGAAGGTGGTTTGAGAAAAAATGCTAGCCACTTAGTCTAGAAATTTACCAGGTGGATCACCATCTAATTTCTGGGGTTGGCAGAGAGTATCTCGGGATGCAAAAGTTAAGAAAGACGTTGTTCTTGTCTGCCAGATTCACTTCCTGTTGCATCCTAAACCCTAAAATATGACCTTCTATATCCCTGAACCTCTGGTAGGCAGAGCCTTGTATTTGGGCCATCTATTGAAATCATATCTCCGACGGTGCCCGAGTTATTGCTCACTCAAGCTGTTGCCATGTTATATTGGGTCATGTAGCTTTAGTTGTACACAGACTGCCATAAAGGTTTCATAGTATAAGTGTCAAGGTCATATACATCACGCTAGTTAGAGTCTCTGGCATAACAACATTACGTTTTATCATTCTGATCTATTAACAGTTAGAATTTATGTAGGCGTGGAATTTTGGTGTGTTAACGGTGTAAGTTGAACTTGAACTTTCAATTTTTTAAAATTTAAAGTTTTATTGAAATTATAATTCTTGTTGATGCAATATTCAAACAGTATACTAGTGTCCCACTGCATATCAAAGCTGTTTTAGCGTAGTTATTTCTCAAAAAACTATTGGTTTGTTTGTGAATGTACATGATGTATAGTGATGAATGAAGGAAAGCGAAAAGCTGGTAGTTACCCTTGAAATCTGCTCAATTACTTACAATTTTCTTTGCCGTCTGCACTATGCGTGTAGCATTCTAATTCTCATAATACTTCAGACTTTTACCTCAAGCTACAGTTCATCATAGATGCCGAATATGTTATAAGATACATATGTTATAAGATACATATGTTATAAGATACATATGTTATAAGATACATATGTTATAAGATACATATTTTCAAAACGAAGGTGGAAAAGACTGTTAACGAAAAAATTGTTTCTGGAAAATCACCTTTCTCTACTTTACTTAGTCACTTGATGAATTTATGTAGGATCTATGTACATGCTAGATAACGTAATAATGAGTACATATAAATATTATAAATACATAATGCATAACTATTATATCACACAACAAGACATACATTTACATAATTATACGCACATTATACTACACAATATAATATACATATTATACCACACAATATATTTAATATACGTATACATATACATGTACATGCTATACCACACAATATAATATACGCATGAATGTGCATCATTATTATACCACACAATATAACATGTAATATAATATAAGATGTACATATACATATACATGTAAACTCACATACACGCAGATCTGACTCCAGTATGCTACTCCAGGTGAGTAATGTACTGCTCCAGGTGAGTTATGTACTGCTCCAGGTGAGTAATGTACTGCTCCAGGTGAGTAATGTACTGCTCCAGGTGAGTAATGTACTGCTCCAGGTGAGTAATGTACTGCTCCAGGTGAGTTATGTACTACTCCAGGTGAGTTATGTACTGCTCCAGGTGAGTTATGTAGTGCTCCAGGTGAGTAATGTACTGCTCCAGGTGAGTAATGTACTGCTTCAGGTGAGTAATGTAGTGCTCCAGGTGAGTAATGTACTGCTCCAGGTGAGTAATGTACTGCTCCAGGTGAGTAATGTACTGCTCCAGGTGAGTAATGTACTGCTCCAGGTGAGTAATGTACTGCTCCAGGTGAGTAATGTACTACAGTTACATGTACTTGCCCATCTACGCTTTCAACTTGTGCAAACATTTGCACTCTTTTATTAGATTTATTTTTAAATTAAAAATCTATAGCATCCTATGGCGGGAGGTTAGATCAGTGTTTATAGAAGGAATGCATATACAATGTACATGTACATATATGTATATTCTATTAATATATGCATATACAAGGTACATACATGTATATGTATATCCAATAATATATGCATATACAATGTACATATAATATGTATATTCTAGTAATATATGCATATGCATATGTACACAATATTATATACACTGTACACAAGTATGCTTTATGTATTTACAAAGTTTACTGCATGTTAGCATTTACCAGACATGTGCCAAGCAGACAAATACTCAAGTCAAGAGTCAAGTAAGAGTATATATTCCCAATTGATAAAAAGTAATTTAGAGTCAACTCATCGGATGAAGCAAGTCAAAAGTAGAGTAAGAGTAAATAAACAGCCATTTTGAAAAGTAAAGTAAGAGTCAAGCAACTAGTGCCAAAATGCTAGAGTCAGAGTAGAGTCAAAAGTACAGCGGTATGTCAAAGAGAATACCAATGGGAATTTTGTATAACACAAATTTCTGATGTATACAAGTGTGACAACACACAATAGGTAATACTTAGTGTTAGATCCGATTTTCTGTCAGTTATAGTAGTTCTGAGGAACAAAGGCTACTTCAAATTTGCACTTGTTATAATGGTAGGTCTGTTTATCTATAAGCCTCTCAGCTTCTCTATGGTGGACAAGACTTATTACATAATTACACCAAACCAATAGAATTATCATTGATAGCTAAGTGATTAGAGTAAAGTAAGAGTCAAGCATCATGCTTTGTAGGAGAGTAGAAGTAAAAGTCAATTCCCAGCTTTCACACAATACAAAAGCACAAGTCAATTGAAAGTAATGAAAAGCTGTTGCTCGAGTTAACTTGAGTCGAGTAAAGAGTGCCCATGTCTGGCATTCACTCCTGTTATTTGTAACTTACTTTTATTATTGTTGGCAAATACAAATATTCCATAACATGTTTATACCTGTTCTGTGTATGTGTGAACCTGGTTGAATATTTTTTCCCTCATGCCTGCTTATGACATTCTCTGGTTTTAATATAAAACGCTTAGAGCTGTGTTATATTCGTATGCGTAGTATACACATATTAGTATTGGATGGCTGTACTTGTAGATGTAGGTGCAGACAACTTTCATAACAACCCTCATCTTTGCAAGTACTGATATTATTAGTGCTGGGCGGTGTTTCGGTGTCATTCAGTTTTTCAGTTTTTTTTCTTTCGGTTCAAAAACCGCCAAAATTTAAAATGTGAACCGACACCGAATGCGGCGGTGCGGTTCTATTCGGTTTTAAAAGTCAAACCGCACCTGGCCTCTTAGCGCACCCACTTTCGATAATGGCTGGCGTTGAAAACACGTGACTTCATGTTATGCTTATTTCAATCCTTATAATTCAATGGCATCCTTGGAATACAGACTTAGCTGCAGCCATCAATGTCACCCAGTAAGGGTTTGCTGTGGTTTTCATTCGATTCTAGTAGTCAAACTTGCATATTGTTATAAATAATTAATATTTAATTATTGCAAATTATTAAACAAAATGAAAATGGCGGCCATTTCCGGTAGTGGCTGAAACTACGAACACATGAATTTATGTTATGCATCTTTCAATCTTTATAATTCGATGTCATCCTTTGAATAAAGACTTAACTACAGCCATCATTGTCACCCAGAGATGATTTACTTTAGTTTCGCTCAATTTTAGCTGTTATACTTGCATATTATTATAGATAATTGGCATTAAATAATTGCAATTTATTAGAAAAAATTAAAAATGGCCGCCATTACAGCTTAAAAGCAGGGTGTGACAACTCCCAACATTGAGTATTTAATTTCCGGTTCGGTGTTTTTTCATGAGTTAAAAAAACTGAATTAAACCGAGGGTGAGAAGACAACTTCGGTTTCATTCAGTTTTTTAGAAAACTCAGCAGAAAAACTGAATGGACATGCAAATCAAAACCGCCCAGCACTAGATATTATGCTTTTCTATGCGCATGAATACATAAAAACTCCTAGTTGGCTACCAACTGTGTCCTTTCCATGTATCTGGGCCTCTTTAGCAATAATGGGGGAGGGGGTAATGTAGGAGGGGTAGTGCAGGAGGGGGCAGTGCAGGAGGGGGTAGTGCAGGAGCGGGTAGTGCAGGAGGGGGTAGTGCAGGAGAGGGTAGTGTAGGAGGGGGTAGTGTAGGAGGGGGTAGTGCAGGAGGGGGTAGTGTAGGAAGGGATAGTGCAGGAGGGGCAGTGCAGGAGGGGGTAGTGCAGGAGGGGGTAATGCAGGAGGGAGTAATGTAGGAGGGGTAGTGCAGGAGGGGGTAGTGTAGGAGGGGTAGTGTACGAGGGGGTAGTGTACGAGGGGGTAGCGCAGGAGGAGGTAGTGTAGGAGGGGGTAATGTAGGAGGGGTAGTGCAGGAGGGGGTAGTGTAGGAGAGGGATGTGCAGGAGGGGATAGTGCAGGAGGCAGTTGTAGGTGTAAGAGAGAGAGGAAGCAACTGTGCTATTGTATTATGCCGTAGTTTTCTATGCATGTACATGTACATGACATTTTATAATTATAATGATAAGACTTCAATATATATTGCATTGATATTCATAATCTATTAATCATTTGTCAGAGGACAACTTCAAATTATGATCAATAGCTAATGAATGCCTATATACATATAGACCATCCATGCAGTAGTATACAACACTGTATGGTAGTGTTGCACAGTGTTTTGGTGTCATTCAGTTTTTCTGCTATTTCTTTCGGTTCAAAAGCCTCTAAATTTTAAAATGCAAGCCGAAACCGAATTCGGTTCGGTGCAATTCAGTTTTAAATTCAAACCGCGCCTGATCCTTTAGCGTACCCAGTTCCGGTAATGTCTGGTGTCGCGTATTTGTGAATGCGTTTCTGTGCCTCTTTCAACCTTTGCAATTCGATGGCATCCTTGGAATGCAGCCTTAGCTGCAGCCATCAGTGTCATCCAGTGATGACTTACTGTAGTTATAATCAATTTCAGTAGTTACACTTACATATTGTTATTTAAATACATGTAGTTAGTATTAAATAATTACAATTTAATAAGCAAGAGAAAATGGCCACCATTTCCTGTAATGGCTGATATCACTTTCACGTGAATTCATGTTTTCCTCTTTCAATCTTTACAACTCGATGTCATCCTTGGCATACAGATTTATCTGTATCCATCGTTGTCACCCCGTGATGATCTGTCATAGTTTAACTCAGGTTTTAGTACTTATATTTACATGTTATTATAAATACATGTAATTAGTATTATTTTAGTAACTACGATTTTTTAAATAAAATAAAAAATGGCCGTCGTTACAGTTAAAAGCCGAATGTCACAACTCCCAAAATTGAGTATGAAATTTTCGGTTCGATTTTTCGCTGATTTAAAAAACCGAATTAAGCCAAGGGGCGAAAGACAACTTCGGCATTGTTCAGTTTTTGTTTAAAATCAGTAAAAGAACTGAATGTTAGTGCAAATCAAACTGCCCAGCACTGTTGTATATGGTGTAAGCCTACACACAGGTACACACATGATTATAGAATGTACATGTAAACACATTATTTGTATATTATATTCGTATGCTTAGGTAAGAGAGCACATCTAGTTAATACAAGTAGAACTGATCTTCATTATTTCCCCCAATTCCATCTTGACCAGTGACTGCTATACCTTATGTTTCATGTCCTGTATAACCTTCAGGTGACCTTGAGGTAACAAAGCTGACTAGCTCCGTAGCTGTGAGGATGCACGCAGTTGCTAACATTGTTGATGCTAATGGAGCTCTAATAGAGAACTTCTACCATCCTGGCTTCTCAAATATCCACCCAACGAATGTGCTGTGCTGTCCCAACATCACCAATGTAAACTCTTCTCTGAATGGGTGAGTATGACATGATCAGTGTTAACTCTCTTCTGATTGGGGAGTGTCTGACAGGTCCCAGGTTAGGTGCTCTTAGATGTTTGTGACGGTGTGCAGAGTAACAGTTGAGGCACAAGCCAATGAGTTAGAAGTAGTTTTATACTCAGTTTACTCCAGTGTAATGTTTCATGGAGTATAATCAGTGTCAGTAGCCCACATACATTGTATAGCAGTAAGGTACACTCATGTCTGTCACTCCGTGTAACTGTGCTCTTATTGCTTATTCATCAGGTCCTGGTACACTCCAGCTGACAACTCAACCATGTGTAACAGTTTCTTCAGTTTAAACGCTGCAAATAAAATCCCTCCTACCTTCCTGGCCAACCTGCAAAGCAACATGAAGAGCAGCAGACTGGTAGGGCAGTCTGTTACCAGGCAGTATTCAGGTGACAGGTGGGGCACATACTACCAGTACCCCGCAGCCGGTCCTCAACCATGCTCTAAGTCTATTCACTCAAAGGACAATGACTTCAGATACAAGTATGTAACTGCTACACACTTACATGTACATCTACATTGCATGTATATCCTAGAATTAATATTTGGAATGAGAAGAAGTTCTTACTTAGCTCAGGTTCTATAACCAAACCCCAATATTTCATTCCTGCAAGACAAGAAAGCCGTAGAGTAAGTTGCACTTCTAACACCGTCAATGATCCCAATGGCATCCACATCCTCTGTCTGTTCTGTTTGCACTGCTCTCTAGATGACTGTTATGTACTTTGTGAGTAATGTACAAGTAAAGGTGTGTTTACACTGCAGGTTGCATGCAACTCCGACTGCAACTAAGCTGCAACTAACTGCACGCAAGTTGCAGTTGGAGTTGTATTCCCAACTCAGACTTCGACGCATGCGTTTACATTGCTGCAACTCAATAAAAACTATCGGAGGGCGACAAATCTTACGGCCAATAGAAACACGAGTAAGTCTACATGTGCGGTATTACTGCCAATGTCCAAAATGCACTCGCGCATTTTCTGTTTTATTGGCTGTAGCTTTTGGCCACGCCCTCTGACCTGCTGCATCGCTGCAACTCAGACTCCGATCCCGTTGCAACTGCAGACTCCAACAACTGTTCCACTACTCAGACTCCAACATTGCAACCTCACACAGGTTGCATCAGACAAAATTGCAGTAAAAATTGCAGCAGTGTAAACGTACCTTGTAATTGGTGTTTGCTGACTCGTACAGGAGTTGGTATGTGAACACAGTGAGCCCAAAGAAGAAGAACATAGTGGTTATTATAGACGAGAGCCGAAGCATGAGGTTCTTTGTACCTCCTAACAGTATTCGGATGAAGGCTGTGAAGGAAGCTGCTAAGACGGTTATAAACACCCTCAGTGCAAGGGACTGGGTAAGCTACGTAGTATGTTAACTAGTAGTGTACTACAACACTCTATTACAGGGTTAGTATGCTATATTGTAGTGGATTTCTACGTAGAGTCTTAATAAGTCAAATATAATAACGTTTTAGTAGTCAGTTGGTGACTAGTATGTAGCCAGTCTTTTTATAACAGCAATAATTAGTTGCCAGCCTTTTAAAAAGTAAAGCAGTAAAATATTTCTGCCGGTCTCCCCCGCTCACCCTAACGGTGAAACTGACGACATTTCCGGCGATTTGTCGCTTTTTGCAAACATGCTATTGGCCATCTTATTGTGCAATATGATAGCCTGACTTATTGTGTTGGTTGGCCAACTCATGTCAACCTAATGAGTGTATAAAGACAGCATCCACCATACTGCTTACTCTTTTCTCTTTCTTTTTTGTTTTTTAACTACAGACTATATTAATTGTAATCAATCATGTAATCAGCTGTACTACATGTATGTGTTTGTGAGTATAAATATACTATTTTTCTCAACTGCGTAGTGTTGATTGTCATAGATAGTGTAGTGCCTAATAAATAGTGGCTTGGTTAGAGCAACCAGTAGATTATTTAGGGTAGTTACCATGTGTAAGAAGGCCGTTGGGCCCATATTAGCTCTGTGTGAAGCTGGAGCTAGGTAAGGGATTCTGGGTGATTCTTGAAGAACCATCACTATATTATGGTTGGCTCAGTTCAGCTCATTCCCCCATTGTTCTTACTAAACTAGAACTATTACAGGCTGGAGTGGTTGCATTCAGTGATGTGGCTCGAACCCCAGTCGGCTGTTTTGGTGACAAGATCGCACAGGCCAACAGCAGAAATAAGAAAGTTTTCCATAAGTTCATCGAAGACATTCAGCCACAGAGTAAGTTGGCTGATGTTCCCTTTCTTTAAGCAGTCATACCTTTAGTAGTAGAGTAAAGGCTCGGGTACACCAGAGGCCGTTAGCTTCGGGGAAGCAACTTCGTTGTTCGTTGGCATGGCCCTGATTAATATCAAGCCAATAGCAATAGCTGTTTTGTAATAAATTATATCGTTTGAGTCGTTGTATCTAAGATTAACCAATCACCACAGAGCTCCATGATGTCATGGACCAAAAAGACCAACATGTTGGTCTTTGCATAGCAGAACAAAACGTGCGCCGATTTGCTCTAGAACGAGGTGCCAAAGACCGAAAAAGAACAATCGGCCTCTTGTGTAGCCAAGCCTTAAAAGTGTCATACCTTTAGTAATAACGTAAAGGTGTCATACCTTTAGCAGTAAAGTAAAGGTGTCATACCTTTAGTAATAAAGTAAAGGTGTCATACCTTTAGCAGTAAAGTAAAGATGTCATACCTTTAGTAATAAAGTAAAGGTGTCATACCTTTAGCAGTAAAGTAAAGGTGTCATACCTTTAGTAATAAAGTAAAGGTGTCATACCTTTAGCAGTAAAGTAAAGATGTCATACCGTTTGTAATAAAGTGAAGGTGTCATACTTTTAGTAATAAAGTAAAGATGCCGTACCTTTAGTAATAAAGTAAAGGCAGTTAATTGTGTACATTTAACTTACAGGCCGTGACTTCGGTTTTGCAGGGGCACAGTTGTGTACCTTATAGGTTGTGACTTTAGTATTGTAAGGGCACAGTTGTGATTATCTAATTGTCTCATAGAGTGACATTTAATCTTGTACACGCGTAGTATACTGTACTAGTATGTGTATACATGTACATGTATGTACATGTACATGTATACACATACTAGTACTCGTATGTGTATACATACATACATGCTACATACATGCACTATGTACATGCGCATGTACATGTATGTACACTGTAGCATAGTATTAGCAGTTGTGTAAACCTGGTACCACAAGGAGCAACCGTGACATTGGTTAAGTGGAGAGAACTTCAACTCCTCTAATAATATTTAGACGGACATAGAGTATATCATGCAATAAGTGTGTTCATATTAGAGTTTGTATTACAGATTATACAATGTACGGCAACAGTTTAAGCACAGCCTTTGGCATGTTAGAAAATGCTAAGTCTCTAACACCGGTAAATATTCTACTATCCCTTCTGCTTCTGCCTCTTCTCTTCTTCTCGGTCATAAGGTGACCTTTATATAGATCATGAGATGACTTTTATGTAGGCAATGAGGTGGAGTTTAGGTAGGTCATGACTTGATTATCATACAGGTTATAAGCTAACCTTTATATAGGTCATAGCTTAACTGTCATATAGGTTATAAGTTGACCTTCATTATATAGGTCATGGCTTAACTGTCATATAGGTTATAGGTCAATCTTCATTATATAGGTCATAGCTTAACTGTCATATAGGTTATAGGTTAATTTTCATTATATAGGTCATGGCTTAACTGTCAAATAGATTATAGGTTAATCTTCATTATATACGTGTAAGTCATGGCTTAACTGTCCAATAGATTATAGGTTAATCTTCATTATATAAGTCATGGCTCAACTGTCATATTGGTTATAGGTTAATCTTCATTATATAAGTCATGGCTCAACTGTCATATTGGTTATAGGTTAATCTTCATTATATAAGTCATGACTTAACTGCCATATAGGTTATAGGTCAATCTGCGTTATATAGGTCATGGCTTAACTGTCATGTAGGGTATAAGTTAACCTTTATTATATAGGTCATGACGTAATTGTCATATAGGTTATAGGTTAATCTTCATTATATAAGTCATGGTTTAACTCAAATTTGTCATGGGAATTATTAGAAATTCTGCCATTT
Source organism: Bugulina stolonifera (assembly GCA_935421135.1). NCBI lineage: Eukaryota > Metazoa > Bryozoa > Gymnolaemata > Cheilostomatida > Bugulidae > Bugulina > Bugulina stolonifera. Next base: position 36,702,276 of record OW285187.1, read on the forward strand.
CATTCAGAAATCCAAAATTTGGATATTCATGCAGTTACACATAAATTATCAGAATAATATGAACACTATGTATTACCAATACCAAATTATATGAACACTATGTATGACCAATATCAGAATATACTGTACATGTATGAACACGACATTTATGTGTTACCAAGGTACTAGTGTTACTATTAGATTTATGGAGAATTAAATTACAAACTTCCAGTTGTCTAACTGACCTTCAAACTTATCTCTTCCTCTTTCTCTCTCCGCACTCCACTGGGTTTGCATACAGCATGTATATTAGTATGCTTTCCTATCTCTGAACTACATTGTGCTTGTAGGATGCTGCGGTATGATTTATATTAGTTATCTTATCTTTTTGCAAGGTATGTTTGGAGAATACGGTATATTTTAATTACATTATTTATTTTATAGACTATACTATGTATTCAAGTGCTTTTGAGAAAGCATTTGATATGTTCTATGAAACAAAGAACATGTCGGTAAGGTATACAAAGCCCATCTACTATAACAGTCACTGTAGCATGTCCACCCCTTTAACTATCATTATTGCTTGCCTAACCGTACACTATTTTTGAAGCATGCCTACCCCTTTAACTACTGCCATAGCCGGCTCACTCTTTGAACTGTCATTAACTATACTAAACTTATCCCTTTAACAGCTGCCATAGCATGCCTACTACTGTAGCATGACAACATCTTTAACTGGTATTACATCATGCCTACCCTTTGAACTATCACTGAAGTATACGTCCTACCATAACATATTTAGCCATTCTTTGATTTATTTTATAAGATGCCTTGACCAGTTGCATGCCGCTATAGCATGCCTAGCCCTTTAGACATCAGTATAGCATGTCTACACTTTTAAATTCAGTGTAGCATGCCTACCCCTTTAAATATTAGTACAACATGCCTACCCCTTTAAATATTAGTATAGCATGCCTACCACTTTGTATATTAGTATAGCATGCTAACCCCTTTAAATATCAGTATAACAATCCCCACCCAGTTACATGAGAGGTTGTTTGAACTGATGGAGTTTTGTTCCGGAAACAAGTGGCACGCCATTAAAGGAAACCAGTTTTAGTCCGGAATGAGGATCTGTTAGCCAATGCTCTGCAGGTCCTCAGGTAGCCTGTGGTCATGAATATAATTGTGAGTAAATAAATACAGGAGCAATTCACAGACTCTCTAGACACTATCATTTTCCTGACTGACGGAGGGCCGACTGATAAGGTAGACGACATTCGCAAAGTTATAGCTGATGGAAATCAAAAGCTGGTATGTTCCACTAGAATCTAGCCTCTGCTGATTATACTCGTACATTGTATGTGTGCTTTACTACGCGCTAAACTATACACAAATGTGTAGATACATGTACATCCTCTGCACTGAACTGCACTGTATTACATCCAGTGTGTGACGGTAATCATACATTCCATATACGGTTGCCACATGCAGCACACACATTTACACACATAGTGTACAGTGACAATGGCCTATAGAAGAATTTTCAAGCTTTTTTCGTGGTTGCTTTAGAACAAGACTGTGAGCATATTCTTTTACGCCTTGGGAACGACTGTTGGAATAAACACTCCAATTCCAGACATCATGAGTCTAGCCGACCAGAACAACCTCCTGATCAGTAGCAATCACACTCGTTCAGGAGTAACAACCCTCCACCAATCCTCTACCTGGCCAGTAAGTAACAACCCTCCACCAATTCTCTACCTGGTAAGTCAGTAATTGACCAGTAAGTGATTACCTGTCCTAGCTGTCCACTACTCTACATTCGTTATCATAGCTGCCCCTCTTCATTATATTTTACTTACATTTCAGGGCCACAGTAGTCCAGTTGGCCCACCCGGTCACTTTACAGTGGTTGAGAACAAGAATGCACACGACCTGAGGGAGCTCATGGGCAGCTATTATCTAAACTATCCACAATCTGTGTCTCGAAAACCCAGCTTTACTCTCCCCTACTTAGACCCAGAGCATGGTGAGTGAGACCTACAGTATGTACTACAGTGTGTACTACAGTATGTACTACAGTGTGTACAACAGTATGTACTACAGTATGTACATCAGTGTGTACTACAATGTGTACTACAGTGTGTACTACAGTGTGTGCTACAGTATGTACTACAGTGTGTACTACAGTGTGTGCTACAGTATGTACTACAGTGTGTACTACAGTATGTACTACAGTGTGTACTACAGTATGTGCTACAGTATGTACTACAGTGAGTACAGTATGTACTACAGTGAGTACAGTATGTACTATTGTGTAGACTTACAGTATGTACTACGTATGTTGAGTACTTTTAGGTCTGATGGTGACGATAGCTAAACCTCTAGTAGACATGGTCTCCAACAAACTATTTGGGGTGACAGCAGCTGATGTCAAGTTCAACTCTCTGTTTGATGAGATAACACATTACCGTCAGGGACAGTACAGCTATGCTTTTCTAGTTACAAGGGAAGGTAAATTACTATCTACTCATACTAGCTGCAGAGTTATGGGGTACACTGAATTATGGGACATATGCGGTACACAGAATTATGGGACACATGTGATACACTGCATTATTGGACACATGTGGTACACAGAGTTATGGGACACATGTGGTGCACTGCATTATGGGACATATGTGGTACACTACATTATGGGACACATGTAGCACACAGGATTATGGGACATATGTGGTACACTGCATTATGGGACACATGTGGTACACTGCATTATGGGACACATGTGGTACACAGAATTATGGGACACATGTGGTGAACTTTATCTAATACTATAATATGATACAGGTAAAGTACTAAGTCACAGAAACTTTGCTAGACCGAGTCTGTTACAGAGAGATATAGATTTTGTAACATTGGACATCGCTGAGCCGAGTCTCCCAAAGTCTGCAATTCAAGAAATCACAATCCAAAGGGCTACGGGATCTGTCACCTCAGAGGTAACTCAGTTTTGGTTTTCCACGTCTACTCTGGTATTGTATGTTTCACCTTGCCTGCATAGTCTGCTCTTGCATTCTCTACCTTACCATCCCTTCCTATAGCTGTCATTGTCAAGTAGTTATCTTCCCTTTCTATTATAGCTGTCATTGTCAAGTAGTCATCGTCCCTTTCTTTAGCATTCGAGTAGTTATCATCCCTTCTTATAACTGTCGAGTAGTTATCTTCCCTTCTTATAGCTGTCTAGTAGTTATCTTCTCTTCTAATAGCTGTTGAGTAGTTACTTCTCCTTCTTATAGCTGTCTAGTAGTTGCTTGTACCCGTGTAGCTAATCTACATGGCTACATTATTTCATTCACAATAGCTGTACTCACTAGTAGTTATTCCATTTGAAGGTCTCGCTGGCCTTGTCCCGTGGAATCAGCCAATTAGATGGTAGCTATAAGATAAGACTCAATGCAACTTACCATTACAGACCCGTCCCTCAGTTTGAAGACTATTTCAGTGTTGTTATTGTGCTGTTTGATTCAGACAGACAGTCCATGAGACGACAACTCCTCACACCTCCATCAACTGTAAGTGTAATATTGTTATGTACATACATGTACAATATTATTATATAGCTACAGCATAGGCACTATATCGTATGTAATATATATGATATGCATGTGTACATTATATACACATAGACAGTGGTCTAAGTGTGGTTATGCCCTCATTTTAATAGCTAGTTTCCCCATACAGTCACTGTGGAACTGATAGTGTAGTGGTAGAGGTCTTAGGTTCGAATCTCACCAGAGCATCATTGTTTTTCATTTAAAATGAAAAAAATTATGCTCTGATGAGGTTCGAACCTACATGTAAGTGTTGAGTAATTCACTAATTTCTTAGCTACCATAAGATTAAGTGGATAGCTATACAGTACTAATTATATACACATAGATATACATGTGTACATTATATATACACGTAGTACACGTTATGTACACATAGATGTACATGTACATGTGTGTATAACATACACATAGATATACATGTGTACGTTATATATACACGTAGTACACGTTATGTACACATAGATGTACATGTACATGTGTGTATAACCTACACATGGATGTACATGTACATGTATATATAACGTACACATAGATATACATGTGTACATTATATATATACGTAGTACACGTTATGTACACATAGAAATACATGTACATGTGTGTATAACGTACACATAGATGTACATGTACATGTATATATAACGTACACATAGATATACATGTGTACGTTATATATACACGTAGTACACGTTATGTACACATAGATGTACATGTACATGTATATATAACGTACACATAGATATACATGTGTACGTTATATATACACGTAGTACACGTTATGTACACATAGAAATACATGTACATGTATATATAACGTACACATGGATATACATGTGTACGTTATATATACACGTAGTACACGTTATGTACACATAGATGTACATGTAGATGTATATATAACGTACACATAGATATACATGTGTACGTTATATATACACGTAGTACACGTTATGTACACATAGATGTACATGTACATGTGTGTATAACGTACACATAGATATACATGTGTACATTATATACACATGAACACATTCACCGTAGGCCAGGAGCCCTGTTTTCACTACCTGATATGTACATTGACCTCTGCATTTCAGGCCAACTCAGCAACAGTCAACTACCATAGAATTGACCTAAAGAGATCAATGTCACCATCAAACTCTCATTCTAACTCATCTGTTTGCGTTACAACTCATTCGCTGGTTAAACAAAGTCCAACAAGTGGAGGGGGAGGTAACTTTATCTCTACTGTAAAGGTATGTATTAGTTAGTGTATCCTCCGTGAATGTTGACTAGATCTCTGTAAAGGTATGTATTAGTTAGTGTATCCTCCGTGAATGTTGACTAGACCTCTACTGTAAAGGTTTGTATTAGTTAGTGTATACTCCATGAATGTTGACTAGATCTCTGTAAAGGTATGTATTAGTTAGTGTATCCTCCGTGAATGTTGACTAGATCTCCGCTGTAAAGGTATGTATTAGTTAGTGTATACTCTATGAATGTTGACTAGATCTCTGTAAAGGTATGTATTAGTTAGTGTATACTCCGTGAATGTTGACTAGATCTCTACTGTAAAGGTATGTATTAGTTAGTGTATCCTCCGTGAATGTTGACTAGATCTCTGTAAAAGTATGTATTAGTTAGTGTATACTCCATGAATGTTGACTAGATCTATTGACATACTCCATGGTCACCAGCATGCTCAAATATACATGTAAGATTATTTTGTAAGCTGTACCTGAGTGACACACTCAAGTTCTACCTGTCTATAGTGTACGCCCGCACGCACATGTACTTTTAGCTTGCTCCCATCGCCTTTCTCAACCCAAATAAATATTTGACTCAACCTGAAACAGCTCAAGATGTGAGAGACTTAGAGAATCTGCTCAAATCTCAGGGTTCCTCAGTAAACCCAGGTGAGTAATTCAGTGAGTAGGTGGGTGAGTGAGTAGGTGAGTGAGTAGGTGAGTGAGTAGGTGAGTGAGTAGGTGGGTGAGTAGGTGGGTGAGTGAGTAGGTGAGTGAGTAGGTGAGTGAGTAGGTGAGTGAGTGGGGTATTTATGTACTACATTATGTATATGTAGAGCTTGTGAAAGGGATTTACTGTTTGGGGTGGTGCACTCTGTAATGGTAAGTGCTGTATTACTATAGAGCTGTCTGCACACCTATGCTTGTACTATTCTTTTTGCCATATATACCTGTTTTATTGTTATCATACATGTATAGTATAATATTGTATGTGCACCATCAATTCCATCGTCAGTGCCTGTCACTGAGTGATGCTGTATGGTGATTTTAACCCTCATTATATTGTGCATATATGTATGCACTTGTACTTTTGCACGTAGATATACATGTGTACTTTGTTGCAAGTCGAAGCAACTGTTTCAGTGTTAAAGGCAGAAGCTATAGAGGATGTTAGATGCACTCAAACATTTGATAGCTTGTTGAGTGGAGGTAGATTTGAGTCAGAGTATCGCTACCTGGCCACAACATCTGGCGTGTTTAGAATTAGTCCGGGTACGATGCTGAGTGTCAGCTACGATGCCACCCACCAGCCGTGGTACAAGCAAAGTGCAGTTTACCAGGACAGATGTGTCTACACCAGAGCTGGCTACAGTCCCACAGGAGACCAGATGTTAGCCTCAGTTAGTAGAGCTCTACATTCACCTCTGCACAAGTACGTCTGTAAATGACATGCAGTGTAACTTTATGAAGATAGTCGTGTGTTTGCCCTACGCACAATGCAAGTCATAATGTACACACATAGGATTTAACTAATCTTAGTATTGGTCTATCCAGGAATAACATGGTCGGTGCTGTTGGTGCGGACCTGCCATATACTCTACTCAACTCGATAGTCAGAGTAACGATCCCAGAATGCAACACGGTTCACTGGAGGTGTCTCATATTGGATCACAGTGGGTGAGTTCAAACAATGTTAGTCGTAGTGGTATAGAGTGGTGGTGGTATAGAATGGTGGTGGTATAGAATGGTGGTGGTATAAAGTGGTGGTGGTATAGAGTGGTGGTGGTATAGAGTGGTGGTGGTATAGAGTGGTGGTGGTATAGAGTGGTGGTGGTATAGAGTGGTGGTGGTATAAAGTGGTGGTGGTATAGAGTGGTGGTGGTATAGAGTGGTAGTGGTGGTATAGAGTGGTGGTGGTATAGAGTGGTGGTGGCATAGAGTGGTAGTGGTATAGAGTGGTGATAATATAGAGTGGTGGTATAGAGTGGTGGCGGCGGTGGCGGTAGCAGTAGCAGTAGTAGTGGGGGTTTGGAGTTTACAGTCCTCTCTGGGTTGGACCTACTTCCTCTCTCTTGCCCTAGCCCCCTCTTGCTTGGTCAGCCGGTTATGACTCCATATCTCATACTCTGGCCTGTATGTTGTACGGCTATGCTTCAGCTACCCAGCCAAACAGAACAGCACTACAACTCACTGTGTACTACTTGTTGTCTACCACTCACCGTTGCTACTCACGGTGTACTAGTCACCGTGTACTACTCACCGTGTGCTACACGCCATGTACTACTCACCGTGTGCTACTCGCCGTGTGCCAGTCGCAGTGTGCCAGTCACAGTGTGCCAGTCACCATGTACTACTCGCCGTGTGCCAGTTGCAGTGTGCCAGTCGCCGTGTGCCACTTGCTGTGTGCTACTCGCCATGTGCCGCTCGTCGTGTGCTACTCACTGTGTAATTTTTATTCTTTCTCATGCTACATGATAGTACAGGTACACCTTTCTTGTACACGTAGATATATAGTAACTGAACCGGCACTGACCTCCACAGCTTCACCTCACCTCAAACACAAACATGTGACTGAAGTGGAACCTGATGTACTTGATGACATCATAACCCGCCATCCCAACGTTGTTAAGGTACAATTAAATACATGTACTTTGTATGATTGTGTAATAATAACGACTACCAACGATGATAGATAGTTTAAGTTGGATAAATGTATCGTCTATTGGGTAAGTTTCTTAAAAAGTTCACACTTAGCTACAAATCAATGCATGAAGATTATATTTTCAGACCAGGTGGTGTCGGCAGACTCATGGAGCGAAGTCATCTCAGCTGTTCTATGACCTAGATAGTAACTATACTATGGTATCTAGTGACCCACTTTCTGCTGTCTGTCTTAACTATACCCTCTACTCCATTGGTCATACAAACCTTCATTGCCTAGTGATAAGACCAGCATCGACTTGTACCTCTCCAACGCACAATAACTCCACCTGTACATGCACGCCTACATGTGCGTCTTGCAACCTTACCAATTCTACTTGCCAGGTATGTGTGTGAGAGTAACACCAGATACACTTGGCAGGTATGTGTGTGAGAGTAACATTAGATACACTTGGCAGGTATGTGTTTGAGAGTAAAACTTGGCAGGTATGCATCTTAAACTAACACTTAAATGAAGCACTTGACAAGTATGTATGTTCTATTAACTGTTGATACATTTGACATGTTTGTGTATTTATAGTGCCCCTGTCAGTGTGTAGTAGGAGTGGATCCATGCACTAACAGATATGATACTGTCCTTCCTCCAGTCACTTGCCCAGGTTAGCAAACATTGGTTTATATACATATGTACTAGACGCAAACCCACATACCTGAATACATATTATGCCTGTATGGTGGAGATGCAATCCATATTATAGTGATAGACCTAGTACTGTCTACTAATAATTCATCTGTATAATAATACATTTCAGCTCCTTGGATGCCAATAGATCCACCAAAGTTAAACATGAAGAATAAGACAATGCAGGTCTGCCCCACTCCATGTCACCAAAGGTACGCAGTCACTCCACAAGTGATAGTGTTAACTAGTACTGATAGACCGACATACAATCGCCATATCACACTGCATCTGTATTACAGTATAGTACTATCAATGCTATCACTACACCTCTACTGCACACCCATTGTATATATGGAAGTTTTACTCCATGTGTAGATTGAACATAAGCAGCTGTCTGTCTCCAAGCCCGTCCCACAACTGTAGCTGGTGTAATACTACTGGCACATCAGTGTGCCTCAGCAGTTGTCCTCTCCCACTTACCACTACCACCACCACCACTACTACTACCACCACTACTACCACTAGCAGTACTAGTACCACCACTAGCAGTACAAGCAGCTCAAGTACTAATATACCAACTAGTACTATAACTACTTCAACTACTGTTAATGTAAGTACAGTACATTAATAGGTAGCACCACCATGTAGATCTACATGTACACGTATATATTACAGCTCCGTCATTTATTATGTACATGTACATGTACATCTGCAATAATTATATATCCAGTAGGAGATCAGATGTACAGTATTAACAGAATCTGCTTGAAAATCTAACATTTCATTCAAAACCACTTCATTACTATGTGCAGTGCATGTATTGCATAACACTACTATGTGCAGTGCATGTATTGCATACATTACTGTGTGCAGTGCATGTATTGCATACATTACTATGTGCAGTGCATGTATTGCACAACACTACTATGTGCAGTGCATGTATTGCATACATTACTATGTGCAGTGCATGTATTGCATACATTACTATGTGCAGTGCATGTATTGCCTACATTACTATGTGCAGTGCATGTATTGCCTACATTACTATGTGCAGTGCATGTATTGCATACATTACTATGTGCAGTGCATGTATTGCATACACTACTATGTGCAGTGCATGTATTGCATACATTACTATGTGCAGTGCATGTATTGCATACATTACTATGTGCAGTGCATGTATTGCATACACTACTATGTGCAATGCATGTATTGCATACATTACTATGTGCAGTGCATGCATTGCATACACTACTATGTGCAATGCATGTATTGCATACATTACTATTTGCAGTGCATGTATTGCCTACATTACTATGTGCAATGCATGTATTGCATACACTACTATGTGCAGTGCATGTATTGCATACACTACTATGTGCAATGCATGTATTGCATACATTACTATGTGCAGTGCATGTATTGCATACACTACTATGTGCAATGCATGTATTGCATACATTACTGTGTGCAGTGCATGTATTGCATAACACTACTATGTGCAGTGCATCTATTGCATACACTACTATGTGCAATGCATGTATTGCATACATTACTATGTGCAGTGCATGTATTGCATACAGTACTGTGTGCAGTGCATGTATTGCATACATTACTATGTGCAGTGCATGTATTGCATACAATACTGTGTGCAGTGCATGTATTGCATACATTGCTATGTGCAGTGCATGTATTGCACACATTGCTATGTGCAATGCATGTATTGCATACATTACTATGTGCAGTGCATGTATTGCATACATTACTATGTGCAGTGCATGTATTGCATACATTACTATGTGCAGTGCATGTATTGCATACATTACTATGTGCAGTGCATGTATTGCATACATTACTATGTGCAGTGCATGTATTGCACACATTGCTATGTGCAGTGCATGTATTGCATACATTACTATGTGCAGTGCATGTATTGCATACATTATTGTGTGCAATGCATGTATTACATACACTACTATGTGCAGTGCATGTATTGCATACATTACTGTGTGCAGTGCATGTATTGCATACATTACTATGTGCAGTGCATCTATTGCATACACTACTATGTGCAGTGCATGTATTGCATACATTACTATGTGCAGTGCATGTATTGCATACATTATTGTGTGCAATGCATGTATTGCATACACTACTACGTGCAGTGCGTGTATTGCATACATTACTGTGTGCAGTGCATGTATTGCATACATTACTGTGTGCAGTGCATGTATTGCATACATTACTATGTGCAGTGCATCTATTGCATACATTACTATGTGCAGTGCATGTATTGCATACATTACTATGTGCAGTGCATGTATTGCATACATTACTGTGTGCAGTGCATGTATTGCACACATTACTATGTGCAGTGCATGTATTGCATACATTACTATGTGCAGTGCATGTATTGCATACACTACTATGTGCAGTGCATGTATTGCATACATTACTATGTGCAGTGCATGTATTGCATACATTACTATGTGCAGTGCATGTATTGCATACACTACTATGTGCAGTGCGTGTATTGCATACATTACTGTGTGCAGTGCGTGTATTGCATACACTACTATGTGCAGTGCATGTATTGCCTACATTACTATGTGCAGTGCATGTATTGCATACATTATTGTGTGCAGTGCATGTATTGCACACATTACTATGTGCAGTGCATGTATTGCATACATTACTATGTGCAGTGCGTGTATTGCATACATTACTGTGTGCAGTGCGTGTATTGCACACATTGCTGTGTGCAGTGCATGTATTGCACACATTACTATGTGCAGTGCATGTATTGCATACATTACTATGTGCAGTGCATGTATTGCATACACTACTATGTGCAGTGCATGTATTGCATACACTACTATGTGCAGTGCATGTATTGCATACATTACTATGTGCAGTGCATGTATTGCATACATTGCTGTGTGCAGTGCATGTATTGCACACATTACTGTGTGCAGTGCATGTATTGCATACATTACTGTGTGCAGTGCATGTATTGCCTACATTACTATGTGCAGTGCATGTATTGCATAACATTACTATGTGCAGTGCATGTATTGCATACACTACTATGTGCAGTGCATGTATTGCATACATTACTATGTGCAGTGCATGTATTGCATACATTGCTGTGTGCAGTGCATGTATTGCACACATTACTGTGTGCAGTGCATGTATTGCATACATTACTGTGTGCAGTGCATGTATTGCCTACATTACTATGTGCAGTGCATGTATTGCATACATTACTATGTGCAGTGCATGTATTGCATACATTACTATGTGCAGTGCATGTATTGCATACACTACTATGTGCAGTGCGTGTATTGCATACATTACTGTGTGCAGTGCATGTATTGCATACACTACTATGTGCAGTGCATGTATTGCCTACATTACTATGTGCAGTGCATGTATTGCATACATTATTGTGTGCAGTGCATGTATTGCACACATTACTATGTGCAGTGCATGTATTGCATACATTACTATGTGCAGTGCGTGTATTGCATACATTACTGTGTGCAGTGCATGTATTGCACACATTGCTGTGTGCAGTGCATGTATTGCACACATTACTATGTGCAGTGCATGTATTGCATACATTACTATGTGCAGTGCATGTATTGCATACACTACTATGTGCAGTGCATGTATTGCATACACTACTATGTGCAGTGCATGTATTGCATACATTACTATGTGCAGTGCATGTATTGCATACATTGCTGTGTGCAGTGCATGTATTGCACACATTACTGTGTGCAGTGCATGTATTGCATACATTACTGTGTGCAGTGCATGTATTGCCTACATTACTATGTGCAGTGCATGTATTGCATAACATTACTATGTGCAGTGCATGTATTGCATACACTACTATGTGCAGTGCATGTATTGCATACATTACTATGTGCAGTGCATGTATTGCATACATTGCTGTGTGCAGTGCATGTATTGCACACATTACTGTGTGCAGTGCATGTATTGCATACATTACTGTGTGCAGTGCATGTATTGCCTACATTACTATGTGCAGTGCATGTATTGCATAACACTACTATGTGCAGTGCATGTATTGCATAACACTACTGAGCAATGACGTGATTTGAAATCAACTTTAAATCTGTGTACAATATTTCATTCTAATTATATTATATACAACACTATTTGCCAACTGTTAAATATGAAAGTTGTCTTCTCACAAAGATTGGCAAGTAGTGAGAGAGGACAACTTCACACCACAACCAATAGCTTTGTCTAAAGATGCAGCCATAGAGTTACCTAGGAGATACCTCGATGGACCCAACTACAAGAGAGGTCGATTGTTCTTTTTTGGCCTTTGAAGCCTAGTTCTAGAGCAAATAGTCACACTGTTTGTTGGGCTATGCACAGACCAATATGTTGGTTAATATTAGATACAACGACTTCAGTTATATAATTTATTAGAAATCAGTTTTGGCTATTGGTTGGATATTAATCAAGGCAACTGGTGGACTGGTACTAGCATTGCCTACAGAGCTGTGCCAACAAACAACGGGCTTCTCCTGCACGCTTGCACAAACTCATGTGTTACCTTATGTGTTGTATTGTATACAGTCTATATTATTAAAATGTAATTTTAGCCTTGCCCTAACATTACACAAGATAATAGCACCGTTCCTCAAACTGTAATGGTTAAGGGTGGCTCACCATGCCCCCTTACAACACCACAGTTCTGTAGCAAGTACTGCACGGATCCTTCAGTAAGTACAGATATATGCCTGGTGTTATTGTATTGTACTAATTGAACATTAGACTGTATATTATGTTACAAAATACTGAATTATTGAACTACATGTATATTGTATATGAACTTCTAAACCAGCAGCCACCTCTACTGCCCCCTAGCTGTCCTCAAGCTAACAGCCAGAAAAGTGAAAAGAAAGATGAGGACTATAAGAAATTAGCTGCTGGACTGGGTGTACCATTAGGTGTGTTGGGAGCATTGGCTGGTGCAGGAGCTATTGGTAAGTAGGTACTCAATGGTCATCATATATTCACTTCATTTTCCCTGTAGTTCCTATCATGTACATTGTATACTTACAGTATATTATACTACACACACATGTAAATAATACCTACTGGTTATTCAACACTGCGCTTACTCTGGGGTATTTTACATGAAACTCCTACTCTATCGTACTACTCAACCAGTACTAGTACAAATACTGGTTAACAGTATTCTCTGGAGTTATGCTCTCTCTCATGACAATGAGCAAGAGTAAACAACTCTCAACATTCATAATTGCACACGAAAGGCGAATTTCTCTGCAATACGATTAATAGTACTATAATGTATGACATGCACATTACAACACACATACATAGATATACATGTACAATGAACATGACAGCACATTTACTCACCTGTATACACTTTCAGCCTTTTTGCTGAAAAGGAGGCCACCTATCCCTGTAAACAGCCCTCCGACCAGAATCAGACCAGTGGAATCGTTCAACCCCAACATATACCGAGCATCAATGGGTGATGAAATGATACCAACTGTGGGGAAGAAGGGAGCTCAGTTGACTAATGAGTGGAACAGCAGTGGACAGGCTATGTTTGGAAGGCCTTTGATCATTCAGGAATAAAAACCAATTTAGTAACTACAATGTATTTCATATACATTGCATCTATAGAGTTTATAAATCTATAGAGTTCATATATCTATAGAGTTCATAAATCTATAGAGTTCATATATCTATAGAGTTCATTTAACCTGCACACTATACCTTCCCATCATCAACACTGTAGAGCTATGATTACTGTGCTAGATTTTTATATTATACAGTGAGTGGTGTGAAATATATTGATATCAAAATGAGTTAAACAGCTTAGAAAAACCAAAAGAAGAACCATACATTTATTAACAGCCTATGCTCCACATAAAGTGTGGCCTGTGCGCCACATAAAGTGTGGCCTGTGCTCTACATACAGTGTGGCCTGTGCTCCACATGCAGTGTAGCCTGTGCTCTACATACAGTGTGGCCTGTGCTCCACATGCAGTGTAGCCTGTGCTCCACATACAGTGTGGCCTGTGCTCCACATACAGTGTGCAATAATATAGTACTATTATATGGGACTATTATAATTGTACATGTAGATACAGCCTTATTAATGGTACAAGTAAAATTTACTATTATTACTTATAGTAGTAGTTATCATGCCCAAAGTCCAGTGTTGCGTGTTGTATAACAGCAAATGTATGCAAACTAATCATCTAAGTACTTAAGTTCATGAGTTATTTGTAAATATCACAAAGTCTAAGATATCAGCATAACGCCATTATTAACGGGAATGTAGACTTGACCAGCTCCAATGTAAGTACTAATTGGTTGTAAGCTACATGTAGAATGATTACATTACATAAGGTGGTTGCTATGGTAACACTATATAAGTATATTATTTGTAATGCTGTGGGAGGGAAGAAGGTAACAGGATGGTTTTAGTTAGAAGCCAGTGATCCAGTTGTAGTAGATCTAAATGATATTAAGTAGTTATAGTAAATCTGTGCACTGACTCTATCACACTGCTATAAATTGTAGGTAACCTGGCCTAAATAGATATACGTTATACATACAAGTGCTATCTTTATAATATGCACTGTAGTATACATCACTTACATTATATTATATATACACTGTACACAACATTACATGCATTATACACGTATATACACTGTAGTATACATCACTTACATTATATTATATATACACTGTAGTACAATGCTATACAGTATGCTATACAGTATAAACTGTACACTACTTTACATTGGACTGTAATTTCGAGGTTACAAACTGAATACACTATTAGAAAGCCCAGTAGCAGTTGGGCCAGTTAGCACAATACCAGCTGGGCTACATGATGTCAATGTTAGGTTTCAGCTAGTTAAAACAGTTTTATTAAATGAATACTGCATTTGTTATAAAAGCAGTTCTGAATACAGATAATCATAGAAAAGTTGTGTGAACTGACATGAGGATAGGTGGAGATAACTCCTACTGATGACATCATTGTGCATGTAGGTACTATATTGTATTGTAATTTAGATATTTTGATGCTACTGCAGCTTAGGATTTAATATTTATTAATTTACTAACCTACATACATACATACATGCATGCATACATGCATACATACTAGCATACATGCATACATACATACATACATGCATGCATACATGCATACATACTAGCATACATGCATACATACATACATACATGCATGCATACATGCATACATACTAGCATACATACGTACATACGTACGTACGTACGTACGTACGTACGTACGTACATACGTACGTACGTACATACGTACATACGTACGTACATACGTACGTACGTACGTACGTACGTACGTACGTACGTACGTACGTACGTACGTACGTACGTACGTACGTACGTACATACGTACATACGTACGTACGTACATACGTATGTACGTACATACGTATGTACGTACATACGTACGTACGTACATACATACGTACGTACATACGTACGTACATACGTACGTACGTACATACATACATACGTACGTACATACGTACGTACGTACGTACGTACGTACATGTACATACTGACATACATGTACATACTGACATACGTGTACATACTGACATACGTGTACATACTGACATACGTGTACATACTGACATACGTGTACATACTGACATACGTGTACATACTGACATACGTGTACATACTGACATACGTGTACATACTGACATACGTGTACATACTGACATACGTGTACATACTGACATACGTGTACATACTGACATACGTGTACATACTGACATACGTGTACATACTGACATACGTGTACATACTGACATACGTGTACATACTGACATACGTGTACATACTGACATACGTGTACATACTGACATACGTGTACATACTGACATACGTGTACATACTGACATACGTGTACATACTGACATACGTGTACATACTGACATACGTGTACATACTGACATACGTGTACATACTGACATACGTGTACATACTGACATACGTGTACATACTGACATACGTGTACATACTGACATACGTGTACATACTGACATACGTGTACATACTGACATACGTGTACATACTGACATACGTGTACATACTGACATACGTGTACATACTGACATACGTGTACATACTGACATACGTGTACATACTGACATACGTGTACATACTGACATACGTGTACATACTGACATACGTGTACATACTGACATACGTGTACATACTAACATACGTGTACATACTAACATACATGTACATACTAACATACATGTACATACTAACATACATGTACATACGCACGCACGCACGCATGTGCGCGCACGCACGCACGCGCACACATACGTGTATAATAACATGTACACACACGTACGTGTATAATAACATGTACACACACACACATACATACAAACTCTATGGTATACATGTGCAATGCTATACTGTAATATACATGTACCACACTCATAACAAATATTATACATGTATCACGCACATGTATCACACACATGTATCACACACATGTATCACACACATGTATCACACACATGTATCACACACATGTATCACACACATGTATCACACACATGTATCACACACATGTATCACACACATGTATCACACACATGTATCACACACATGTATCACACTCATAACAAATACTATATATTATGTTAGCACACGATGTAATAATATACATGTACCACACTCATAACAAATATTATACATGTATCACGCACATGTATCACACTCATAACAAATACTATATATTATGTTAGCACACGATGTAATAATATACATGTATCACACTCATAACAACTATTATACATGTAGTATACGGTGTTATAATATACAGTCATCTACCATGAATACATGAAACACACAACTGGTGCACTACCTCTCTACCATTCAATTCCCATTTATTCAGAACAAAAAGAAATTTGAGGCTTTTGCTAAATTAAATTAGTAAGAATAATAAGTAAAACAAATAAATGCATGCTGTAGAGAAGTGTATAAAGTCATGTAAGTCAAGCGTATACAAGGTTAGAATAGGATATACGTGTGAATTGCTACATACAAAGTCATTAGCCACCAGCACACATTGGTGTTAGTAGTGTAGGCTCACCTACATAATATGCACAGAGTGGGCTGCCTGTCTGCCTGTAATGAGTACTTGTTTGATGACCTAGTGCGTACACCTCCAACTAAGGGATAGACTTGGCCACAAGTAGTGACTGTGTATCATACTCAAAATTGCACATGGCAGCTGCTACGACATTCATTCACTGTGTGCCACCTGTGACTGCTGATGAGAGCTTCTCCTCACCAACAGGATTGCATTCTGCCCCAGGTAAGTGTATTACATGTACGTATATACTACAGGTATGTCACACACCTACATGTACATGTGCAGCATATACATTACATCACTTACAATATATGGTATATGTAGTACTGTAGTACTGTACTGTACTGCATGTCAGGGCTTGCACGGCACAACGTGTGTAATTAACTGCAGTACTTGCTGTCATGTGCCAGGTCTGAATGGTTACAATGTACAGAGAGGCTGCAGCAGGCAGCACAGCAAGCTACCCATAGTAGAGTTGAGCTTGGATGATTGCAAACCAAACCTTAACAACAAGCAAAAGCGGCTGGAGAGTTGTAGCAGTAACAGTATGGATGGGCGTCTCTCACAGCAGAGAGGTTTCCCCATGTCCAATACTTCTCGTGTGCATAGACTGAGGCTAGATAGAATGTCTGCTGTCTCTTCTAACAAAGCCGAGTGCAGGCCATTTCCTGACCAGGTGAGTGTACCATCAGATATAAGCAAAGCACCCAGTGTATTCCCTAAGTATACAGAGTATTCCCTAAGTATACAGTGTAACCCCTAAGTATACAGTGTAACCCCTAAGTATACAGTGTAACCCCTAAGTACACAGTGTATTCCCTAAGTATACAGAGTATTCCCTAAGTATACAGAGTATTCCCTAAGTATACAGTGTATTCCCTAAGTATACAGAGCATTCCCTAAGTATACAGAGTATTCCCTAAGTATACAGAGTATTCCCTAAGTATACAGTGTAACCCCTAAGTATACAGTGTATTCCCTAAGTATACAGAGTATTCCGGAAGTATACAGAGTATTCCCTAAGTATACAGTGTATTTATTCCCTAAGTATACAGAGTATTCCCTAAGTATACAGTGTATTCCCTAAGTATACAGAGTATTCCCTAAGTATATAGAGTATTCCCTAAGTATACAGTGTATTCCCTCAGTACACTGTTTATACAGGAGCAGGCGATAGAGCTCATGAACGTCATCGCATACACATGTGGTTAGACAATGAATTTGTATTTCATAGGCTAAGAAGGAGTACACGAGTCAAGGCAAAGGAAGAAATAGCAGAGGATCTGCTGGAACATCGATAGAGAGGGTATACAAACCCACCCTTCCTAAGTACTGTTTTAGTGCTAGCACATACCAAAGTGTGCTCACTGACTATTCTACCTCGGCAGAGTTGGGCGTGGTGAGACCAGACATAGCTCAGCTACCGCCACCACGCCACACCCTCATGACCAGGGAACTACCTTTTGTCTACAGGTACAAAATACAGCAAGGGATTAGTTCCCTGAATAACATGATACCAACTAAACGTACAAACTCCCAGCCTACTGATCACATCTGGTAGATGCAGCCTCTAGCCTTAGCTGCACATGTGCACTCTGCTGATAGTCAGTGATTGATATAACAAGCTGTACAAGTGAATTCTACATGTACACCAAAAGATAAATCTGCAACCAATTGTATGTAAAACTTATGAAAAGCAGATTACATGCACACGGTTGTTTACCTACAACAGAGAATACATGAACATGTAATTACATGTATTTACAATCACTGTAGACTACATCACACAGTTGTATATGTATATAGTAGCAGCAGTGGTATCTGTGGTAACACATGTGTACATGTGTGTAACTAGTGAAGTGGTGTTCCATACTGCGCAGCTCCACAATCCCAAAATAAGTTTTGTGCAATTAATAAATGACATTAGAATTTTATGTAACTGTTACTACAGATGTATATTTTATACTGGTTTTCTCCCAAATGTTTTACTATAACATGTGGTACTACAATATTGTAATACACAGCACAGCTTAATGTGTATTAGTGGCAGTGATTTGACATAATAGTTGGTGTTATTCGTAATTTATTAGTACATTCTACATGTATACTAGGTGTGGGCAACCTCTTTCATATGAAGGCCAAATTCAGCAAACCAACCAAAGCCAAGAGCCTTATTATGATTATAGATTATAGATAAGAAAACAGGGAAATAAAAATATGTTAGAATCAGGTGAATTATTTTGGTGTTAAAAATTAGAACAATTTGTCTCATAAAACTACCAATACTGCGATGGTTGTGAATTCCTCATAGGCAGGCAGCCTTGTGATTAGAGATAAATGGAAACATACTGTACCTGTTCCATTTGTACTTGTACTTGCACTGCACTTCAACCTGTACTTGTACCTGTACTATTGTGATGGTACAGGACATTTGTATACGACTCCAGCTACCGGAACCAACCCTGCAGCACCTTAAGTGCCTAGTAGTTGTCACAGCGCTACTCAGCTGACACTCATACTCTCATAACTAACTGTTCGTATACTTATACTCACCTGCATTGCATGTCCAAACCATTCATTTATTGTCTACATACGTGTATTTATGTGTTTATACTCACTCTACTTCATTACATACTGATGTACGTTCATGTATGATAATTACTAAGCCTTTTAGTGCCTTTTATACCCATGTACAGAGGCCCGACCTCTCAGAATTACCTGATATTTATTTTTTACATGAATTGGATCATTATAAGCAACTTTTGTATAACCCGACCCATTTTGGGTCGGCCGTCGGGCTTCCAGCGGCCATGTTGTTGCGCAACTTCCGGACGACCCTATGTCGTCTTTTCCCGACACTACGTCGGGCGGAAGTCCTTATACTATATAAAGGGCATTGTTTCACTGTTCATTGTCTCAGTCTTCACTTGGCTTTCAATAAAGACACATCTATACTTGATACAGGGACTTTCACTTCCTTTTGTCAGGTCATTCACTTAACGAACCGCCTACTAGGTCGGATCACTCTCTTTCAACGTATAGTCTGAAGGTCAGACTTGGGACCAGATGGGTCGTCTCTGGTAGTTATTGGGCTACTGAGACCGCTCGATCTTTCATGTAATGAGAAGGCCTAGCACCACTCATAAGCACTTCAGTTTTGGGTCGGTAGTCGTCCAAGGACGACCGCACGAAATACCAGAAACCATTACACTATTGTACTGTACTTGTACCTGCACTTGTACCTGTACTTGTACCTGTACTATTGTACTGTACTGTTCTTGTACCTGTACCTGTACCTGTACCTGTACCTGTACTTGTACCTGTACTGCACTTGTACTTGTACTTGTGCTTGTACTTGTAACTGTAAGTGTACTGTACTTGTACTGCATTTGCACTGCGCTTGTACCTGTACTTGTACTTGTACCTGCGCTTGTACTGTACTTGGACTGTTAGTACTTGTACTTGTACCTGTACTTGTACCTATACTTGTACCTATACTTGTACTATACTTGGACTGTTAGTACTTGTACGGTACTTGGACTGTTAGTACTTGTACGGTACTTGGACTGTTAGTACTTGTATGGTACTTGAACTGTTAGTACTTGTAATGTACTTGGACTGTTAGTACTTGTAATGTACTTGGACTGTTAGTACTTGTACTGTACTTGTACTGTACTTGTACTGTACTTGTACTGTACTTGTACTGTACTTGTACTGTACTTGTAATGTACTTGTACTGTACTTGTACTGTACTTGTACTGTACTTGTACTGTACTTGTACTGTACTTGTACTGTACTTGTACTGTACTTGGAATGTACGCAATTGCAGACAGTCACCTCACTCAGGTATGCACTGTGCTTTCCATTAGGCTAGAAGATGTTGTACATGTATTATCTAACAGCATCACAAGGCCCATGGTGAACACAATCCTGCTGCGCATGCGCATAATCATGTATGCAGCTTACCTACTAAATGTAAATGTAAATGCAGTGCATGCATGAGCTGTGAGCCTGGAGTACCCTATGAAGTTGAACATTATTCTCAGCATAAATAGCCTGTGGCCAGGCGACGGATTGTAAGACAGTGCACAATAATACAACTGACTATAGAAAGGTTGTACTACTTGTTTTGGGAATTAGTTCACTACAATATACTAGACTGCTACCATCTACATGAATGTACACAGTGGAGTTGAATAGTAATTTAATTGTTTAGTAAACAGCATAGAATTGTCTATATTATGTGTGTACTGTATAACCAATGCTGAATAAAGATATTGATTTGAATACAAACACTGAGCATACAATATCATACTAGTGACTAGAGCCAGGACACACCTAGAAGTACGGCTTGTAGTGTTTACTATTAACTTACTGATAGATAGATGGAGTGAAACAACAGTCAGTAGACTGACAGTAGACAGTAGAGCTGGAACCAACCTATGATTACAAGGTAAGATGTAGCTTCATGTGTTTGCATTAGCATCTTGTCTGCTAGATGTATTTTAGACTGTAGTAGACCCTATATTCCAAATTCCAATAGCATTGCTGTGTCCTGCTGGGTGTGTGTGTGTGTAGGGGGGAGAGGGAAGGGAAGCAAGGCCAACCATGCAGACACAGCCTAATATCCTTATGGCCCAACCAGGTCAGCAAAACGCGCTCGGTCCAGAATGCGAGAAAAGTCTACCTGCAACAATGATGGAGACTATTAATCGAGAAGGAGCTCAAACCAGCCTTCATGGGCACGACTAATTTACTAGGCGTTGAGAGTCAGCAGTCCACCCGTGGGCAATAACCCACGGGTGGACTGCTGACTCAGACCATTGTAGAAGGAGCGGCACCAATTGCTGAGGGGACATTGGGTCCTAGTTACAGTCCTGGAGGCCCTAGGACCTAGTTACAGTCCTGGAGGCCCTAGGACCGAGTTACAGTCCTGGAGGTCCTAGGACTGCACTTGGAAACCCAAGTTCAAGCAATTAGAATACTACAAGTTCAAGAGTATAGAGTGCTCTATACTTAGCAGTCAACAAGCAACTGAACTTAATGCAAAAGTGTGCTCCTTATATACACCTATACCAATAACATTTCCGGACTGAGGTCAAAAGGTTAATTAATACCATGTGTAAGACTCGGACTAAAAAGAGGGTAAGGGTACGATAATGGGAAAATCGTCTAGGAGCACAAAATATGGTAAGTATGGTACATTGTACATCATATATAAGATAAAATATGGTAAGTATGATACACTGTACGTCATATATTAGATAAAATATGGTAAGTATGGTACATTGTACATCATATATTAGATAAAATATGGTAAGTATGATACATTGTACATCATATATTAGATAAAATATGGTAAGTATGATACATTGTACATCATATATTAGATAAAATATGGTAAGTATGATACATTGTACATCATATATAAGATAAAATATGGTAAGTATGGTACACTGTACATCATATATAAGATAAAATATGGTAAGTATGATACATTGTACATCATCATATATAAGATAAAATATGGTAAGTATGATACATTGTACATCATATATTAGATAAAATATGGTAAGTATGATACATTGTACATCATATATAAGATAAAATATGGTAAGTATGGTACACTGTACATCATATATAAGATAAAATATGGTAAGTATGATACATTGTACATCATCATATATAAGATAAAATATGGTAAGTATGATACATTGTACATCATATATTAGATAAAATATGGTAAGTATGGTACATCGTACATCATATATAAGATAAAATATGGTAAGTATGATACATTGTACATCATCATATATAAGATAAAATATGGTAAGTATGGTACATCGTACATCATATATAAGATAAAATATGGTAAGTATGATACATTGTACGTCATATAACATATATTGTTGATGCTTTACCAAGGTACAGTGTAATCATTAATGCAGGTAAGCAGTAACAGGACCGTAATGTAAAAGGTATGCACATAAGTGATGCCAATTATGTACATGCATTTTTTATATAAGAAGGCACAAGGACGCATTTGCACAATCATGTAATGCAATATAGAGTCTATGTGTACATGAATATCATTCGGGAGGCAGTTTTTGGCTCAGGACACAACAGTATTGTAGTGGACTCTTATAATATTATTATATTCTAGTTTTGTAGTCAACTGGCGATTACCAGGAGCCAGTTCAGTCACTTAATTGTTTTTATATGTTAGTAACAGCTTGTCAGTTCAGAGCACAAAATAATTCTATGCTATAGCCAATGACAATTACCTTTTGTACGCTACCGTCTCTTTGTCGCCATGCCGTCGGCCATCTTATTGGCTCTCTTTACAAACTAATTAGCTGCTGTTTACGCTCTCAACTTTTATTGGCAGCTTATCTTAAGACTTAAGTACTTTTGGTTTAAATAGCAGCGTTTTCAGTGCTGCCTTCCATTTTACTGCATCTTATACATCCTGTGAACAACGTACTGGTTGTGCTGACTTTTTCGAGTACAATGCATTCTGTATAATGTTGGTTGTTACTTGTTAGTGCAAAGGTGTTAGTGCTGAGAGTATTAAGGGTAGGTAGGTCAGCTCATGATAGCATGGAGATTTGGAAGTGGGCACCGGGTGATCCTTGTGAAACTGTAAAGAGCAGGGACGCCCAATTAAAGCTTTTGGCCAAAGCATCACTTTTTAAAATCAACCAAGCTATGGGGCCACATTATAATGACTTGCTCAGCATAGCTTGTAATTAATTTGCTGAAAGCTGTAAGGATCCAGCTAGAAATTTGCTAGCTAACATTTTTCTTGCAAGGAATTTTTCTGAACTTGATTCTACATGTACGAAGATAACCCATCCCTGACACTCTAATCACCTAGCACATTGGACAGGACAGACACATTGACCACAATATCAGCTACTACCTTGTCAACGTCCAGACTAACATTTCACCTGTTAGCTGCAGCAGTGGAAAAATTTGGAAAGCCTTAGTTACTTGTTTGCGGTTGGGGGGTAAGACAACTTGCCCTGCTTCAGTTTTGGCAAAGAAAAAAACACCATCTCAAATTCCTCCACTTCTGTGCCTAACTCCATTCACACTCTTCACTACAAACAAATTTGGTAGACCAGGCGTATGGTGTTAGTTTGCATACAGCACATGTACTGTATAGTGTATACTGTATAGTGTATACTGTATAGTGTGTACTGTATAGTGTATACTGTATAGTGTGTACTGTATAGTGTATACTGTATAGTGTATACTGTATAGTGTGTACTGTATAGTGTATACTGTATAGTGTGTACTGTATAGTGTATACTGTATAGTGTGTACTGTATAGTGTATAGTGCATACTGTATAGTGTATACTGTATAGTGTGTACTGTATAGTGTATACTGTATAGTGTGTACTGTATAGTGCATACTGTATAGTGTGTACTGTATAGTGTGTACTGTATAGTGTATACTGTATAGTGTGTACTGTATAGTGCATACTGTATAGTGTGTACTATATAGTGTACACTGTGTAAGTGTATACTGTATAGTGTATACTGTATAGTGCATACTGTATAGTGTGTACTGTATAGTGTATACTGTATAGTGTGTACTGTATAGTGTGTACTGTATAGTGCATACTGTATAGTGCGTACTGTATAGTGTGTACTGTATAGTGTATACTGTATAGTGTATACTGTATAGTGTATACTGTATAGTGTGTACTATATAGTGTATACTGTATAAGTGTATACTGTATAGTGTATACTGTATAGTGCGTACTGTATAGTGCGTACTGTATAGTGTGTACTGTATAGTGTATACTGTATAGTGTATACTGTATAGTGTGTACTGTATAGTGTGTACTGTATAGTGTATACTGTATAAGTGTATAGTGTATACTGAATGTGTTGTTTATTATGAGGTATTCAATTGTAGAGTTAGTAAACTGGAGTATCTACAGAGCAACCAGCAAGCAAGCAATGGCAGAAATTTCAGAAAACTCTCCCACATTCCTGTCTACTGACTACCTACAGGTTCTGGGCAGTAAGTTGATACATTCAAGTTTCTAACATCAACTCTCATCCACAGGTACATGCACAGCAATACATCACTTCACAATATTGGTATTATTTTACTACAAGTAGGCATTAATAAGCTGTCTGTTATATTTTGGAGTTGAGCTCCCCCAATTGCTGCTGAGACCCCTTATGATGTGTGTGGTTTGACCTGTGGAATATACATGTATGTGCGTTTTTACAGGTGAAGGTATAATGATAATGATAGTTGGAGTGTTTCTGGTGACAATACTTATAGTGTGCACAGTTGCCCTGATAGTCTGGTACACATGCAAGGGGTAAGTTAAATACAGCTTTGGCCATGTGATGTAGATAGGTAGGGCATGAGGCCTACTAGCCTAAACCAACCGAGTGGTCTACATGTAGGTTCCCGTAGTATTACATGTGTAGTGTAGTGGTGTAGTATTACATGTGTAGTGTAGTGGTGTAGTATTACATGTGTAGTGTAGTGTTGTAGTATTACATGTGTAGTGTAGTGGTGTAGTATTACATGTGTAGTGTAGTGGTGTAGTATTACATGTGTAGTGTAGTGTTGTAGTATTACATGTGTAGTGTAGTGGTGTAGTATTACATGTGTAGTGTAGTGGTGTAGTATTACATGTGTAGTGTAGCGGTGTAGTATCACATGTGTAGTGTAGTAGTGGTGTAGTATTACATGTGTAGTGCAGTGGTGTAGTATTACATGTGCAGTGATGTAGTATTACATGTGTAGTGTAGTGGTGTAGTATTACATGTGTAGTGTAGTGGTGTAGTATTACATGTGTAGTGTAGTGGTGTAGTATTACATGTGTAGTGTAGTGATGTAGTATTACATGTGTAGTGTAGTGATGTAGTATTACATGTGTAGTGTAGTGGTGTAGTATTACATGTGTAGTGTAGTGATGTAGTATTACACGTGTAGTGTAGTGATGTAGTATTACATGTGTAGTGTAGTGATGTAGTATTACATGTGTAGCGCAGTGGTGTACTTCTCGTCTTGTAGGAAGGATAAAGAGAGGGCTATCAAAGAAGACTATGTAGATGGTGGTATGAATGAGCCACGGCTAGGAGTGAAGATGGCACCCAATCAGAAAGCAGGAATTTCCCGCCCAATAGCAAATCAGAGCGCTTTAATTGTGAGTTTAAACACAACAGACGAACACTCAGATGGAACAGCGACTAATAGCCCAAGTTCTGAACTGACTGACTTACATAGCAGCTCGTCACCCAGCCAACGAGTAGTGCTGGGGGATAGTAGGTTGGACTCGACTATCGGATATAATATAAGTGATAGACAAATGGCTGAGCTGTATTAGACTACATGTAGATACACACTAAAGCATATACATTGCATGTAGACACTAGCATATAGAGCAAGTAAACAGGTTGGTGTTTGGTGTAACAGGGCATGGCTTGGTAAAGGATAGGCATTGTATCCCAGTAAAATCATGTGATGTACAAATACTACATGCCAGGAAGAGGTAGGCACTTCATTTATATGCAAGGATGTAGTTTATTTGGTAATAAAATAGTGAATCAAATGTAGTAATACAAGATATAATATATAATACGCAGGTATGGGATCTCACAAGAGCGTTGTAATGTACATAGTTACATAATCATATATTCATACAAACAGAAAAAAGTAATACATGGCTTGTACTATGGTCTGTAATAGTGTATATACATACAGAGTGTCTATCAAATGTTAGCCTGAGATCATGAGAGAACTGAGCCCACTCCACTCTATAAACTGTATAAGGTCCTTAACGGGCACATTCCTTGTATGAGCTTTGAGCCTGAGGTTCCTATCATCTGTGAGGAGCACAACTTCTCTGTACAACCGAACAGTCTGGTCTAGCAATGAGAGAGACAATAGACATTAGAGTATGAAACCATGCACTAGTGTTGTAAACTACTACATGTGCTTATAACCCTAACTATAGGTACCTTTATCTCTGGGCATGAAGTTACGGGCACTGTCCTTGCAATAGTGGAGGCAACAGGACAAAATCCTATCATCATTGTTACCCTACAAACAGTGTACAGTTGTTAACATCATATTGTGGCACTGAGAGAATGAGAGAGGATGTGATTGTAATATTACTCACATCTGTGCTCAACTCCTGTTGTTCACTCCTGTATGTTATGGTGTGTAATTCAGTACCAGTGACTGTAAGAGCTTTCAGCCTTCTATTACGCCTCTCAAACTGCGACTCCAGAAATTCAACTATTTGTCCCGCTATTTGGCCGACACTTTCTGCGTGTTCAAGAGACTGTGATCTCACAGCTTCTCCCACACTGTGAGAACTGGATCTTCCCCGAGAAAGTCCATCTAACTCGTTGATAACTATAATGGGGAAGGGGAACATTCCTTATTAACAAGATTGGTACTACCATACACTGACACTGCCGTACACTGACACTACCGTACGCTGACACTGCCGTACGCTGACACTACCATACACTGACACTACCGTACACTGACACTACTGTACGCTGACACTGCCGTACGCTGACACTACCATACACTGACACTACCGTACACTGACACTGGCGTACACTGACACTACCGTACACTGACACTACCGTACACTGACACTACCGTACGCTGACACTACCGTACACTGACACTGCCGTACACTGACACTACCGTACACTGACACCGGCGCACGCTGACACTGCTGCACGATGACATTGCCGCATGCTGATACTGCAGCACGCTGACACTGCCGCATGCTGACACTGCTACACGCTGACACTACCGTACACTGACACTGCCGTACGCTGACACTGCCGCACGCTAACACGGCCGTATACTGACACTACCATACACTGATATTACCACACACTGACACTACCGTACACACGAGTACCTACTGTTGCTACATCTAAGGTACGTACCTACAAGTGGCACGACTACTGTAAACTTGAGAGAAGTTACAAGTGCCATCATCTGCTTAGGGTATTCTATGAAGCAGTTAGTATCCGGTACAAGAAATAGAGGTCTGACCTCAACTTGTATTATACTACTGGATGATTCCTTGTTCAGAACATTCTAGAAAATAGACAGTATACTCTATAAACTATACAGTATACTCTACAGAATATAGAGTATACTCTACAGAATATAGAGTGAACTCTACAGAATATACAGTGTACTCTACAGAATATACAGTGTACTCTACAGAATATACAGTATACTCTACAGAATATACAGTATACTCTACAAAATATAGAGTGTACTCTACAGAATATATAATACTACTACAGAATATACAGTATACTCTATACTCTATAAACTATACAGTGTACTCTACAGAATATACAGTATACTCTACAGAACATACAGTATACTCTACAGAATATACAGTATACTCTACAGAATATAGAGTATACTCTACAGAATATAGAGTGAACTCTACAGAATATACAGTGTACTCTACAGAATATACAGTGTATTCTACAGAATATACAGTGTATTCTACAGAATATACAGTATACTCTATAGAATATAGAGTGTACTCTACAGAATATATATAGCATACTCTACAGAATATAGAGTACTGCTACAGCATATACAGTTGTATATGTAGTAGAGATAGAGAAGAGGTGGAGAGGAAAACAGAGGACTGGAGAAGAGTCATGGAGAAAAGAGGTTGAGCCGAAAGAAGACAGAATACATGCAATTCAATGGCACAGAGGGTGATAACATCAATATGCAAGATTATGTATTGGGGAGAGTTGACAGTCTTAAGTACCTACACTATATGTAAGGTCAGTTGTTAGTAAATATGGAGAGCTGAAGGAAGATGTCATGAGGAGAATGCAAAGAGTAGCTGAAACAAGCTGTCAGCAGTGCTATGTGACAGAAAAGGATCTGCAAAGAGAAAGTGTTTTAAGTGGCAGTAAGGCTGGCGATGACATATGGAGCAGAGACATGAAGTATTAAGAGGGCACAAGAAAAGAGGATGGATATGGCTGAGATGAAGAGGTAAAGATGGACCTGTGGTCAGACTAAGATGGACAGGATAGAGAACTGCAAGATTAGGGAGAAAATGAAGGTAATGAGGTACATCGGAAGATCCAGGAGAGGAGACTTACATGGTATGGACATACATGTATATTCAGAAGAAAGAAAGATCATGTAACAAGGGGAGCTGTGGATATGGTGGTAGAGGGAAGGAGAAGACCAGGGAGACCAAGAAGAAAGTGGCTGGTCTGTATCAAAAAAAAAACCTTGTGGAGAAACGGCTGAAAGAGCGGGATGCAGTTGACCATCTACACTGGAGAGTCATGACCAGAAATGACGACCCTGCTTGAAGTAGGAAAAGTCAAGGAAAGAAGAAGACTACAGAATATATGGTAGAGTATATTCTGTATATTTGTATTATATATACAAATAATCCACTGAACAGTACCTGGTGAATCAGTATTATATATACAAATAATCCACTGAACAGTACCTGGTGAATCAGTATTACATATACAAATAATCCACTGAACAGTACCTGGTGAATCAGTATTGTATATACAAATAATCCACTGAACAGTACCTGGTGAATCAGTATTATATATACAAATAATCCACTGAACAGTACCTGGTGAATCAGTATTATATATACAAATAATCCACTGAACAGTACCTGGTGAATCAGTATTACATATACAAATATCAACTGAACAGTACCTGGTGAATCAGTATTATATATACAAATAATCCACTGAACAGTACCTGGTGAATCAGTATTATATATACAAATAATCCACTGAACAGTACCTGGTGAATCAGTATTATATATACAAATAATCCACTGAACAGTACCTGGTGAATCAGTATTATATATACAAATAATCCACTGAACAGTACCTGGTGAATCAGTATTATATATACAAATAATCCACTGAACAGTACCTGGTGAATCAGTATTATATATACAAATAATCCACTGAACAGTACCTGGTGAATCAGTTGCTGGTGACGCTGTTGAGCCAACTGACGACTGAGATGTCGCTTGGTTTTGAGGAGGACATCAAGCTCTGATGAGGATTGGTTGACGCAGCTCACTCCTTCATCTTCACTTGATACATCAGACGCTGTGTTTAGGCGTTCCCACTTGGACACGATGAAAGTACGTATGTATTAGTGCATACATGTGCAGTGTATAATATTATAATACTTCATTATTTATAACATAATATTTAAAGATAGACTGTACTGGAATTTATAGGGTGTAAACTACAAGAACCATTAGAAAGCCCAGTAGCAGCTGGGCCAGCTGCACAATACCAGCTGGTCTGCATGACGCCACAATAGGTTTCAGTTCTGCTAAAACGAGTGAATTCATGATTATAGGGAGTAAGCACATTGTGTTATTATAATCAGAAAATTTGAACCCAGTTTTTATCCTTCTTATACCATGAATGTAACAAGATGAAAAATTGGGCATGTAAACTGCATGCTAAATGGTATACATAGACAATAAAAATCACTCTTTTGTTGCAAAGAATATGAAATGACTTGTGAGTTGGCATCTGTTGTCTACTCTTAAAATAGTTTAGATATATTTGTAGGGGTATCAAGTGATGCTAACATACAATGTAGTTGGTTGGCAGAAAGAAATTCTGAAACTTTCAGTACTGCCTAATTTTAATGCATATGTATATACAAGTACATGTACATGTATATATTATACCCTAGTATACTCTTACACAACTACCTGGTTCTCAGGGCCGTCTGTACTTTGCTGCACACCAATCTCTGTCTTCTCTGACATACTGGGAGGTTCTACGACAGATCTGTATTTGCAGGTGGATGTACTGTACTCCAACATGGCTGGCTCTATTCCACAAAGGTAGTCAGCAAAGGTTATGAGACGAGAAGCTCGGTAGCACACTGCTGCCAGTTCCTTCTGTACATCACACTTTATATATACATCATCACTTGGCAGGTTCATAAGAGGGAGAAACCCCCTCAGCTCTATCTCCTCCTCAAACCCCAGCCAAGTGTACGGGTTAGGCACTGGCTCAGACACTGTGGCGGCGGCCATATTGTTGTCAACATCACTAGCTGTGAAGAAGTTGATAGAGGAGAGACCTTCTAGCTGAGTGAGCGCATTGGTTAACTGTGCGATGGACAACCAGGGGTCAAGGACAGGCCCTAAGGTAGGGTCTCTAGGACAAGGAGGAGGGTTCCATAGGTGAGGGTGACAGGTCATCCAATCAGTGGCCAACTTGACGACAGGAAGGAGGAGAGAGAGGTCATGTGATAGCAGATGGCTAATTGGCTGTTTATGAGTGGAGGAGTTATTTAACAGAACTGTACACCTCTGTATGATTATTGTAGTCATGTCTATATAAAGGAGGATGGCCTGCTCCTGAGTATAAGATCGGCATTTCTCCGCAGTGCCCAGTGAAGCACCCTCAACTACAAATGTAATTTACACGTTAGTATAATTATGTACATACATTTGTACATGTAATTTACACGTTAGTATAATTATGTACATACATTTGTACATGTAATTTACACATTAGTATAACTATGTACATACATTTGTACATGTAATTTACACATTAGTATAATTATGTACATACATTTGTACATGTAATTTACACGTTAGTATAACTATGTACATACATTTGTACATGTAATTTACACATTAGTATAACTATGTACATACATTTGTACATGTAATTTACACATTAGTATAACTATGTACATACATTTGTATGCGTATTTACTTCCTTTGCTACTTATACCAGATATAATGATAACACCCTGCCTGTCCCAAACAAAGGTCTGATGTTCTATGATAACACCCTGTCCCAAACAAGGGCCTGATGTTCTGTGATACATCTCCCACCATTCTGCCCCTGTGATACATTTCCCACCATTCCACCACCACTAAGGTTGCCACTGTCCATAACAATGTATATAACTGGTTGGTCATGTTTCACCAAATGGAATTATTTTGAGTGGCTAAATGATAGGATAACACCTAACCAAACAGGGACCCTGTTTATTGGTGGATAGGCAATGCTTGTTGAATGGAGTTTCATATTGGTGATGTCTGCTAGTTTGTATGTGTAAGTTTGTATGTGTAAGTTTGTATGTGTAAGTTTGTATGTGTAAGTTTGTATGTGTAAGTTTGTATGTGTAAGTTTGTATGTGTAAGTTTGTATGTGTAAGTTTGTATGTGTAAGTTTGTATGTGTAAGTTTGTATGTGTAAGTTTGTATGTGTAAGTTTGTATGTGTAAGTTTGTATGTGTAAGTTTGTATGTGTAAGTTTGTATGTGTAAGTTTGTATGTGTACGTCTGCATAGCTCGGGTGTTTGGTTGGCTGGTAGGGGATCAGTGTTTGAACTATCAGCTTTATACAGGTTACAGTGGGAAGGGATAGTATGGGAATCTCGGACTCAATGGAAAGTGTCACATAACCTCTATACCTTGGTACTTTGCCAAAGTAGGGTAAGTAAATAGGTGTCTTCGCGACCTCTTGGACGAACCCGGGTCGCAAATAAAATTTACAAGATGGCCGTCCGACCAAGGCCAGAAGGGCTATTGGCCTAGGATTTTGCTTGGCCGGACGAAACCATCCCTAGCTCATCGGCACACCTGATTTCTTCACGCGGAAATGAGGATTTTGCTTTTGGCCCAGGCCGGTGTGTTCGCGACCCTGTGCTGGATGTGTGCCGGAAAATATTTTTGTAAATCGGCCTGGGTCTGAAGTTCAGGTCGCGAAGACACCTAATATGCTACACCACCCAAAGGTTCACCCATGAGCCTGAGGCTAGGATAGCTTTTATTGCGACACACCTCATGCATAGGCTACTTGACCAGAAGGGTGCACAGGCTACTTGATGAAAAGGAGGCTACTATCGATCAGAATGGCCCAGAGGTACATATTGATCTTCAGTAACCCTAGGGTCCAGATATCTCATTCTTGGGCCCACTAACCCTGGGATTGCCACCACCTAAGGTGAGGTGGACACAATATCCACCTTGCCTAGACATGTTGCTATGAACCTTAGGCAATGGTAGCTTCTATTGTTGCATAAGGAAACAGAATCTAGTCTGCAGCAGATGGAAGATATGCAGTGTGTAGGGCCTAGACCAACCTTCAGTGTGAACTAGTTACATTACAAATGTACATGTGAATGCAGGTATTGGTAATACACACAGGTAACACGTATTATCAGACATACTGCTGTAGTAATGGTAATACACACAAGTAACATGTATTATCAGACATACTGCTGTAGCATTGGTAATACACACAGGTAACATGCATTATCAGACATACTGCTGTAGTTATGGTAATACACACAGGTAACATGTATTATCAGACATACTGCTGTAGCATTGGTAATACACACAGGTAACATGCATTATCAGACATACTGCTGTAGTTATGGTAATACACACAAGTAACATGTATTATCAGACATACTGCTGTAGTAATGGTAATACACACAGGTAACATGCATTATCAGACATACTGCTGTAGTTATGGTAATACACACAGGTAACATGCATTATCAGACATACTGCTGTAGTAATGGTAATACACACAGGTAACATGCATTATCAGACATACTGCTGTAGTAATGGTAATACACACAGGTAACATGCATTATCAGACATACTGCTGTAGTAATGGTAATACACACAGGTAACATGCATTATCAGACATACGGCTGTAGTAATGGTAATACACACAGGTAACATGCATTATCAGACATACTACTGTAGTAATGGTAATACACACAGGTAACATGCATTATCAGACATACTACTGTAGTAATGGTAATACACACAAGTAGTATAGTCAGTGCACTTCTATACAGACACGCACTCATTGACCCCTGTTTTCAACCAATCACAAGCCGGTATTTCCGATTTCAACCAATCACAGAAGAGCACAAAAATTTTGCACACGACCTTGCCAAGGTCACCCCAAAATCCCCCCTTCTGATTGGTCGAAAAAACATTTGCACACTTGACCCCGAACCCGGCCACGACCCCTTCCCTCCCTCCTTCCCACCCTCCTCCCCTCCCCCACCCCCCACTCCTCCCTCCTCCCCCGCCACCGCCCTCGCCCCGTCCGCACCGCCGCCGCCACCGCCACCCTCACCGCCGCCACCACCACCGCCGCCACCACCACCACCGCCGCCACCACCGCCGCCGCCATCACCGTCATCACCGCCACCCCTCCTCCACCGCCGCCCACCCTCCCCCCGCAACCCCCACTCACCCGAACGACCGATCGTTTGAGGCGGTCAAGCCGCGTCCGACCACGTTGCGTGCGGCGCCGACCGTACACGTGGAGGCGACGCCGGTGCCCCGTATCCACCGGGCCAAGCGACTAGGCCGCGGCCCGCCGCTTCTCCTGCGCCCTCACTCGAAAAGCTTGTGATCTAAACGAGCGAATTCCACTGCACTTTGCCTATAGCTCTCATTAGCGATAAGAAGAAGTACTACGGAAGGCTTGGTTTATGATGTGCATTGCATCTGGAGGGTGCTGACACCGAAGAATAAATAGAGAAGGATTTGATAAAATCTTTGTGTAGTCTAGTTCTAGTCATCTATCCATATGTGTACACATGTTAAAATACCTTTATATAATAGTTCAAACACAATTGAATGAATAAAAGACACATATCTAAAGGAGTATGTCATGGCTATTATTAGCAAGAAAAGGCTGTGTGCATGTGTTAAGTCAGCATATATAATACATTAAATAAACTTTTCACAATAGTAGCAATAGAATAAAAAAAAAAGGTTGTGTGCATGTGTTAAGTCAACATTATGTAATTCATTAAATAAACTTTTCACAATAGTAGCAATAGAACAAATAAAAGATTGTGTACACATGTTAGAATACCATTATATAATATAATTTAAACACAATTGAATGAATAAAAGGCACATATGTAAAGGAGTATGACATACCTATTATTAGCAAGAAAAGGCTGTGTGCATGTGTTAAGTCAGCATATATAATACATTAAATAAACTTTTCACAAAGTCAGCATAATATATAATACATTAAATAAACTTTTCACAATAGTAGCAATAGAATAAATAAAAGGTTGTGTGCATGTGTTAAGTCAACATTATGTAATTCATTAATTAAACTTTTCACAATAGTAGCAATAGAATAAATAAAAGGTTGTATGCATGTGTTAAGTCAGCATTATGTAATACATTAAATAAACTTTTTACAATACTAGCAATAGAATGAATAAATGCCACACATGGTAAAATACCATTATATAATAATTTAAACACAATTGAATGAATAAAACGCACATATATGTAAAGGAGTATGATATACCTATTATTAGCAAGAAAAGGCTGTGTGCATGTGTTAAGTCAGCATATATAATACATTAAATAAACTTTTCACAAAGTCAGCATAATATATAATACATTAAATAAACTTTTCACAATAGTAGCAATAGAATAAATAAAAGGTTGTGTGCATGTGTTAAGTCAGCATTATGTAATTCATTAAATAAACTTTTCACAATAGTAGCAATAGAATAAATAAAAGATTGTGTACACATGTTAAAATACCTTTATATGATAATTTAAACACAATTGATAGAATAGGCTGTGTGCATGTGTTAAGTCAGCATATATAATAGATTAAATAAGCTTTTCACATTTATATGATAATTTAAACACAATTGATAGAATAGGCTGTGTGCATGTGTTAAGTCAGCATATATAATAGATTAAATAAGCTTTTCACATAAAATACCTTCATATAATAATTTAAACACAATTGAAAGAATAGGCTGTGTGCATGTGTTAAGTCAGCACTAACTACCTCATTTAGCACTAACCTTTTTTACTTGTTGACATCTCTGATCAGGCGCTGACTAGTAGGTAGCTGTCTCTGTTTACTCTCACTCTGTTGACTAGAGGCTGATTGTTCATACTGCTAGAGTGAGAAACTCATACCTTAAATAGTAGTATTCAGTGGGCGGAGTCTAACCATTTCCCCACCCTTGGCAATACCACCCCCATGCATCCCGATGTGAATCCGAAGCCTCCCGATGCACCTCGATGTGAATCCGAAGCCTCCCGATGCACCCCGATGTGAATCCGAAGCCTCCCGATGCACCCCGATGTGAATCCGAAGCTTCCCGATGCGCCCCGATGTGAATCCGAAGCTTCCCGATGCGTCCCGATGCGCCCCGATGCGCCCCGATGTGAATCCGAAGCCTCCCGATGTAACCCGATGCACCCCGATGTGATTTGACACATCGGGGCACATCGGGGCGCATCGGGGCACATCGGGACACATCGGGAAGCTTCGGATCCACATCGGGGTGCATCGGGAGGCTTCGGATTCACATCGGGGTGCATCGGGAGGCTTCGGATTCACATCGGGGTGCATCGGGAGGCTTCGGATTCACATCGGGGTGCATCGGGAGGCTTCGGATTCACATCGGGGTGCATCGGGAGGCTTCGGATTCACATCGGGATGTATCGGGGTGGTATTGCCAAGGGTGGGGAAATGGTTAGACTCCGCCCACTGAATACTACTATTTAAGGTATGAGTTTCTCACTCTAGCAGTATGAACAATTAGCCTCTAGTCAACAGAGTGAGAGTAAACAGAGACAGCTACCTACTAGTCAGCACCTGATCAGAGATGTCAACAAGTAAAAAAGGTTAGTGCTAAATGAGGTAGTTGGTGCTGACTTAACACATGCACACAGCCTATTCTTTCAATTGTGTTTAAATTATTATATAAAGGTATTTTATGTAAAAAGCTTATTTAATCTATTATATATGCTGACTTAGCACATGCACACAGCCTATTCTATCAATTGTGTTTAAATTATCATATAAAGGTATTTTAACATGTGTACACAATCTTTTATTTATTCTATTGCTACTATTGTGAAAAGTTTATTTAATGAATTACATAATGCTGACTTAACACATGCACACAACCTTTTATTTATTCTATTGCTACTATTGTGAAAAGCTTATTTAATCTATTATATATGCTGACTTAACACATGCACACAGCCTTTTCTTGCTAATAATAGGTATGTCATACTCCTTTACATATGTGCCTTTTATTCATTCAATTGTGTTTAAATTATTATATAATGGTATTTTAACATGTGTACACAATTTTTTATTTATTCTATTGCTACTATTGTGAAAAGTTTATTTAATGAATTACATAATGCTGACTTAACACATGCACACAACCTTTTATTTATTCTATTGCTACTATTGTGAAAAGTTTATTTAATGTATTATATATTATGCTGACTTTGTGAAAAGCTTATTTAATATATTATATATGCTGACTTAACACATGCACACAGCCTTTTCTTGCTAATAATAGGTATGTCATACTCCTTTACATATATGTGCGTTTTATTCATTCAATTGTGTTTAAATTATTATATAATGGTATTTTACCATGTGTACACATTTATTCATTCTATTGCTAGTATTGTAAAAAGTTTATTTAATGTATTACATAATGCTGACTTAACACATGCATACAACCTTTTATTTATTCTATTGCTACTATTGTGAAAAGTTTATTTAATGAATTACATAATGCTGACTTAACACATGCATTGTGTTTAAATTATTATATAAAGGTATTTTAACATGTGTACACAATCTTTTATTTATTCTATTGCTACTATTGTGAAAAGTTTATTTAATGAATTACATAATGCTGACTTAACACATGCACACAACCTTTTATTTATTCTATTGCTACTATTGTGAAAAGCTTATTTAATCTATTATATATGCTGACTTAACACATGCACACAGCCTTTTCTTGCTAATAATAGGTATGTGAAAAGCTTATTTAATCTATTATATAAAGGTATTTCAACATGTGTACACAATCTTTTATTTATTCTATTGCTACTATTGTGAAAAGTTTATTTAATGAATTACATAATGCTGACTTAACACATGCACACAACCTTTTATTTATTCTATTGCTACTATTGTGAAAAGCTTATTTAATCTATTATATATGCTGACTTAACACATGCACACAGCCTATTCTTGCTAATAACAGGTATGTGAAAAGCTTATTTAATCTATTATATAAAGGTATTTCAACATGTGTACACAATCTTTTATTTATTCTATTGCTACTATTGTGAAAAGTTTATTTAATGAATTACATAATGCTGACTTAACACATGCACACAACCTTTTATTTATTCTATTGCTACTATTGTGAAAAGCTTATTTAATCTATTATATATGCTGACTTAACACATGCACACAGCCTATTCTTGCTAATAACAGGTATGTGAAAAGCTTATTTAATCTATTATATATGCTGACTTAACACATGCACACAGCTTATTCTTTCAATTGTGTTTAAATTATTATATAAAGGTATTTTATGTGAAAAGCTTATGTAATCTATTATATATGCTGACTTAACACATGCACACAGCCTATTCTTTCAATTGTGTTTAAATTATTATATAAAGGTATTTTAACATGTGTACACACTCTTTTATTTATTCTATTGCTACTATTGTGAAAAGTTTATTTAATGAATTACATAATGCTGGCTTAACACATGCACACAACCTTTTATTTATTCTATTGCTACTATTGTGAAAAGCTTATTTAATGTATTATATATGCTGACTTAACACATGCACACAGCCTTTTCTTGCTAATAATAGGTATGTGAAAAGCTTATTTAATCTATTATATATGCTGACTTAACACATGCACACAGCCTATTCTATCAATTGTGTTTAAATTATCATATAAAGGTATTTTAACATGTGTACACAATCTTTTATTTATTCTATTGCTACTATTGTGAAAAGTTTATTTAATAAATTACAAAATGCTGACTTAACACATGCACACAACCTTTTATTTATTCTATTGCTACTATTGTGAAAAGTTTATTTAATGTATTATATCTTATGCTGACTTTGTGAAAAGTTTATTTGATGTATTATATATGCTGACTTAACACATGCACACAGCCTTTTCTTGCTAATAATAGGTATGTCATACTCCTTTACATATATGTGCGTTTTATTCATTCAATTGTGTTTAAATTATTATATAATGGTATTTTACCACGTGTACACATTTATTCATTCTATTGCTAGTATTGTAAAAAGTTTATTTAATGTATTACATAATGCTGACTTAACACATGCATTGTGTTTAAATTATTATATAAAGGTATTTTAACATGTGTACACAATCTTTTATTTATTCTATTGCTACTATTGTGAAAAGTTTATTTAATGAATTACATAATGCTGACTTAACACATGCACACAACCTTTTATTTATTCTATTGCTACTATTGTGAAAAGCTTATTTAATCTATTATATATGCTGACTTAACACATGCACACAGCCTTTTCTTGCTAATAATAGGTATGTGAAAAGCTTATTTAATCTATTATATATGCTGACTTAACACATGCACACAGCCTATTCTATCAATTGTGTTTAAATTATCATATAAAGGTATTTTAACATGTGTACACAATCTTTTATTTATTCTATTGCTACTATTGTGAAAAGTTTATTTAATGAATTACAAAATGCTGACTTAACACATGCACACAACCTTTTATTTATTCTATTGCTACTATTGTGAAAAGTTTATTTAATGTATTATATCTTATGCTGACTTTGTGAAAAGTTTATTTGATGTATTATATATGCTGACTTAACACATGTGCACAGCCTTTTCTTGGTAATAATAGGTATGTCATACTCCTTTACATAGTGTATATGTGCCTTTTATTCATTCAATTGTGTTTAAATTATTATATAATGGTATTTTAACATGTGTACACAATCTTTTATTTATTCTGTAGGTAAGACTGTGTAAAGAGTTTGGAGCTGGAGCATAACAATTAGAGTATGCCGAGACCGAAGTCGTAAACATTATAGCTCCTACAACTTCTGATGAAGATGAGTAATAAGTACCTAAACTCCTACTCCTACTAAACTCTAGGCAGGCAAAATCTAACACTTGCACACAACCTTTTATTCATTCATCCTTTATCGTCAATACAATGTATATCATAGAACCGAACCTTCCTCGCATTAATACCACCATCAGACCAGCTTATCTTTTACAGTCCCGCCCCGGTGTAACTCGGGATGGGCGGCGGGCCGCGGCCTAGTCGCTTGGCCCGGTGGATACGGGGCACCGGCGTCGCCTCCACGTGTACGGTCGGCGCCGCACGCAACGTGGTCGGACGCGGCTTGACCGCCTCAAACGATCGGTCGTTCGGGTGAGTGGGGGTTGCGGGGGGAGGGTGGGCGGCGGTGGAGGAGGGGTGGCGGTGATGACGGTGATGGCGGCGGCGGTGGTGGCGGCGGTGGTGGTGGTGGCGGCGGTGGCGGTGGCGGCGGTGAGGGTGGCGGTGGCGGCGGCGGTGCGGACGGGACGAGGGCGGTGGCGGGGGAGGAGGGAGGAGTGGGGGGTGGGGGAGGGGAGGAGGGTGGGAAGGAGGGAGGGAAGGGGTCGTGGCCGGGTTCGGGGTCAAGTGTGCAAATGTTTTTTCGACCAATCAGAAGGGGGGATTTTGGGGTGACCTTGGCAAGGTCGTGTGCAAAATTTTTGTGTTCTTCTGTGATTGGTTGAAATCGGAAATACCGGCTTGTGATTGGTTGAAAACAGGGGTCAATGAGTGCGTGTCTGTATAGAAGTGCACTGACTATACTACTCACACAGGTAACATGCATTATCAGACATACTGCTGTAGTAATGGTAATACACACAGGTAACATGCATTATCAGACATACTGCTGTAGTAATGGTAATACACACAGGTAACATGCATTATCAGACATACTACTGTAGTAATGGTAATACACACAGGTAACATGCATTATCAGACATACTGCTGTAGTAATGGTAATACACACAGGTAACATGCATTATCAGACATACGGCTGTAGTAATGGTAATACACACAGGTAACATGCATTATCAGACATACTACTGTAGTAATGGTAATACACACAGGTAACATGCATTATCAGACATACTGCTGTAGTAATGGTAATACACACAGGTAACATGCATTATCAGACATACTGCTGTAGTAATGGTAATACACACAGGTAACATGTATTATCAGACATACTGCTGTAGTAATGGTAATACACACAGGTAACATGTATTATCAGACATACTGCTGTAGTAATGGTAATACACACAGGTAACATGTATTATCAGACATACTACTGTAGTTATGGTAATACATACAGGTTATACATATATTATTAGATAATTAGTTACAGCACTAGTAATATGTGTGGCAACTCACAGGCAGTGCCAGCGTTCTGTATAGAGAACATAGCGATGGCAAACATGTGTATAAGTATGGTAGAGTTGAGATGAGGTATAGGGGTGTGAGATATAAGTGCATCCATCTGATGGAGTAGTTGAGAAGAGCATTCTGGTAAATACTCCATTCTACAATAGAGAAGCTACATTATAGCATGAGCATAGCATTTACATGTTTATGTGTATCATGATGGTGTAACTAACACTGACTATATAATAGCATTTCAATGGATATATTTAATTCATACCCGACTTTAGAGAATAGGAAACCTTGAGACGATAGAAAACTGTTCATTAGTCTTCTATATAGCTACAAGTATATCAATCATCAGGAAGTAGTATTAAACAGTTATTGTGGTACCCCTTTAACATGTTACTAGAGATCATATCAAACAGTAGAGATACCCCTTTAATATGTTACTAGAGATTGTATTAAACAGTAGAGATACCCCTTTAACATGTTACTAGAGATTGTATTAAACAGTAGAGGTACCCCTTTAACATGTTACTAGAGATCATATCAAACAGTAGAGATACCCCTTTAACATGTTAATAGAGATTGTATTAAACAGTAGAGATATCCCTTTAATATGTTACTAGAGATCATATCAAACAGTAGAGATATCTCTTCAATATCTTACTAGAGTTTGTATCGAACAGTAGCCTGCTGAGGGCAGGCATATATTTTTGGGTATAAAAATACATCAATTTTGATGAAACAACGTTGTAGCGAAAGGAATATACTACACTACTGATGGGTATACTACATGTACATGATTGAGGAATATACTACATTATTGATGGATATACATATACTACAATAATGAGATGCATACTACATTATTACAACATTTTGGCTAATGGATATCTTTTGCACTGTCAATAGTTTTTGGACAACGAACATATCAAGGCAAAATTTGCTTCGCAGCACGCTAACCAATTTTGCAATGTTTTCTCGAGACAATTCGAACATTATCTCCAGCAGTGCTGTAGAATAGGATGTACCTAAAATGTTACGTCTTTTTAAATACCACTGAATAATATTTGAAAAATGAAACCCACGCAGGAAGCTTCTAATATGAGCACAAGTAGCAGCAGCTTCTAATAATTGTGAATGCATTATGCCTTTTCTGCTTATATTACAATTTAAATACATGGAATAATACTTCATCTGGGAATTTTGAATTTTAGCACTAAATTTCATAATTTCCACTCATCTCAGAAATGGGGCAAGTTGAGTGGGTAAAAGAAATCGGATAATTAAACTTGTTTACATGCAAACTAACAAAATATACATGTAAAATGGACTGCGGATGGCCAGGATGATTCATTCATACCTGAGAGTTGGCACTGAAATCAGTAGCTTGATGTTAGTAGACAATATTAACAACCCTGAGACTAACACTTCAATATGTTAAAGCAGGGGATTACCTCATTACAGGGCATTCTTCGAGGATTGTCAACATCCAAAGCATCATCAACATGGTCTGTTACACTCGATCCATCAATTGGTGAGATCCACAATTCAATCCTCTTGTGGTACTCATCAATCCCACCCCTCTTTCCTTTCCTATTTCTGGTGCTAAGGCTAAGCTTGCGCTTTTCACCTTCTTCCTTAGTG
Organism: Bugulina stolonifera; assembly: GCA_935421135.1. Classification (NCBI taxonomy): domain Eukaryota; kingdom Metazoa; phylum Bryozoa; class Gymnolaemata; order Cheilostomatida; family Bugulidae; genus Bugulina; species Bugulina stolonifera. Next base: position 36,745,698 of record OW285187.1, read on the forward strand.
AATTTATACTACAGTTGATAGAAAGAGCTCATTTACTGGTGATTACACTTTTACTGCTCATTCTCTTTACGAGATCATCACAAATTGATTACTTTATTTATGATATCATTACAAAATGTTGCCTACCATCTGTATGACATCACTGTATATTGCTTACCACCTGTATGACATCACTGTGTATTGCTTACCATCTCTATGACATCAGTGTATACTGCATACCTTCTTTAAGGCACCACTGTAAACTGCTTACCATCTTTATGACATCACCATATACTGCTTACCATCTATATGACATCCCTGTATTATACTGCTTACCTTCTTTATGACATCACTGTATATCGCTTACCATCTTTATGACATCACTGTATACGGCTTACCTTCTTTAAGACACCATTGTATATCGCTCACCTTCTTAATAATATCACTGTATATTGCACGAAGAGTTTCTCTAGCAGAAAGGAAGGCGTTGCTGGCAGCTATACTCCTCATGAAGTAAAACACTGTATCCAGTTTACGTTTCTAAAACACACATCCACTCGATTCTTTCTAGAACATACATCATTCTACCCTCTTCATACATGCATGACTGTATTACACTAATAATAATATTGCTACTAACGTAGCGGTTTGTGAGCTTGCTTGAAGTAGCCTACATATTCATTGACCTATAACTATGTATTAGATTTCACTTACATACAAGTTAGTATTTATTTCAAGCGAGACACAGAACTAGATGACAACTATTGAAGGTATACTGCTAGAAAGACAGAATTAGAAGGTGAACTCACAGCCGAGAATGCAATGATCGCCAGCTGATTGTATGGTTTACCATTCTTTGCAGCCACACGAGAAGCTTGGAGATAGAACCTTCTAGCCTTGCCATAGTCAAGAGAAGTTGTTTCGGCAGCGTACTCATTCTGAGTTCTGTACCTGGCCACATCGCCGAGACAGACTAGAAATCTCTGTGCCATAATAAGGGCTAGCTTGAGAGTCCTACTGCTAGGCTGGTTGAAAGGATGGGGCCTGGTATAATATGATAAGTCAAACCCAACCTGTCTCTCAAGGCTGGTGAGTAAATTAGAATAAGTAGCGTTGGCATCATCGAGTACCTCACATATGTGCCTGTGTATTACATCACTAGTGCTGCCATTGCTAGTACTGTTAGTAGCGTCTTCTGCAACTCCATGCTGGAGATAGGAGCGAAGAGCTTCAAGCAGCTGGTGGTACACTGATTTCCAAAGCAGCTGGTCAACGCTGTGCTGACTAGTGTACTCCAAATCCACAAGCAATACCGATTCTATCATCCGCTTTACTTTTTCCCTACAGCCAAGTTCATTAATAAATATCAAATCAGTTACAATGTAGACTGTAAGTATGGGTTTCAGTTATCAGTTTCACAATAATCATGTGCCTATAGAGTAGAAGAACCAAGTGACCTTTTGTATAGCCCAACTTAGCAACCCCAAACCCCGACACCCCTTAGTGAGTGTTATTAACTGCGTGGTAGTTGATATAAATGCGTATACCAGTTGTTACAAATACTAAAGACCGCCAATCTTACCACTAATTAAGGATAGTACATATAAGGAAGTCATACACATTGTATGAAATGAAAAGGTGATCATACACTCGACTTGAAGCAATAATGACACCTGGTTCAGTCTAAACTTGAATAGTTTTGCTCGGCCCACTGTTGTGTTACTAATCACTATAACTTAGTGCTGTCTACAACAGAAAGGTGCTGCTCGTTGCTAACATGTGCTACTTACTGTAACGTTAGCAAGTGCTTTTCACAACTCACAGATGATCTTCACTGCTATCCGTTGATACTCACTACCCAAAAGTGATGTTTAATACTAACTGGGGCTGCCTAATGTTGGTAGGTGCTGTCTAATGCTAGCAAGTGCTGTCTAATACTAGCAGGTGCTGTCTAATACTAGCAGGTGCTGTCTAATACTAGCAGGTGCTGTCTAATACTAGCAGGTGCTGTCTAATACTAGCAGGTGCTGTCTAATACTAGCAGGTGCTGTCTAATACTAGCAGGTGCTGTCTATGTCTAATACTATCAGGTGCTGTCTAATACTAGCAAGTGCTGTGTAATACTAGCAGGTGTCATCTAATACTAGCAGGTGCTGTCTAACGCTAGCAAGTGCTACATGTATCTAATGTTGGCAGGTGCTGTATAATACTAGCAGGCGCTGTATAATACTAGCAGGTGCTGTATAATACTTAAAGGTGCTATAAAGGTGTGAAGATAAAGCACTTACCTCAGTCTGTGTATATGATCAAGGGTGCTAGGAGAAAACTGTCTGCTAGTGATGAGAGAAGACAACTGCTTCTCATAAGGTGAAACTGTTTGAAGCATTCGTGTGACCTTGTTCTGTTTAGCGGAGGGAGCCCTGCATAACAAACATTGCATGGTTGGTATAGTATAGTATAGTACAGTACAGTACAGTACAGTACAGTACAGTACAGTACAGTACAGTACAGTACAGTACAGTACAGTACAGTACAGTACAGTACAGTACAGTACAGTACAGTACAGTACAGTACAGTACAGTATAGTACGGTGTGGTGTGGTATGGTACAGTATAGTATAGTATAGCATAGTACGGTAGGGTGTGGTATAGTATGCTATGGTATAGTATAGTATAGTATGGTGTGGTATGGTATGGTATGGTATAGTATGGTACGGTATAGTATGGTATGGTGTAGTATAGTATGCTATGGTATAGTATAGTATAGTATGGTGTGGTATGGTATGGTATAGTATGGTACGGTATAGTATGGTACGGTATGGTATAGTATAGTATAATAACTTATGACAATCACTGGTAGTAGTTAGTAGTATAAGTGATACCTGTGGTTATACCCTACTACAAACTGCGGACTGTATAGGGCTGGATCTGTGGCATAGTACTGATGGTGTTGTGGATTATAAGTGTAGGCAGTAGCAGCGGCAGGAGTGGATTGAGAGGGGTACTGTCTCACTTCATACATGTCATCTGTCATCCTATGAGAGTGTACCAAAGGGATTGCTGTAGGTGGACTTGGATAAGTATAGTCACCATCTCCCGTGTACCTGGCCATGAAATAACATGGGTAACTACTGAGGTATCATGGGTAACTACTGAGGTATCATGGGTAACTACTGAGGTAACATGGGTAACTACTGAGGTAACATGGGTACCTACTGAGGTAACATGGGTACCTACTGAGGTAACATGGGTACCTACTGAGGTAACATGGGTAACTACTGAGGTATCATGGGTAACTACTGAGGTAACATGGGTAACTACTGAGGTATCATGGGTAACTACTGAGGTATCATGGGTACCTACTGAGGCATCATGGGTAACTACTGAGGTAACATGGGTAACTACGGAGGTAACATGGGTAACTACTGAGGTATCATGGGTACCTACTGAGGCATCATGGGTAACTACTGAGGTATCATGGGTAACTACTGAGGTAACATGGGTAACTACGGAGGTAACATGGGTAACTACTGAGGTATCATGGGTACCTACTGAGGCATCATGGGTAACTACTGAGGCATCATGGGTAACTACTGAGGTATCATGGGTAACTACTGAGGTAACATGGGTAACTACTGAGGTATCATGGGTAACTACTGAGGTAACATGGGTAACTAGTGAGGCAACATGGGTAACTACTGAGGTATCATGGGTAACTACTGAGGTATCATGGGTAACTACTGAGGTAACATGGGTAACTACTGAGGTAACATGGGTACCTACTGAGGTAACATGGGTACCTACTGAGGTAACATGGGTAACTACTGAGGTATCATGGGTAACTACTGAGGTAACATGGGTAACTACTGAGGTATCATGGGTAACTACTGAGGTATCATGGGTACCTACTGAGGCATCATGGGTAACTACTGAGGTAACATGGGTAACTACGGAGGTAACATGGGTAACTACTGAGGTATCATGGGTACCTACTGAGGTATCATGGGTAACTACTGAGGTAACATGGGTAACTACTGAGGTAACATGGGTAACTACTGAGGTATCATGGGTAACTACTGAGGTAACATGGGTAACTACTGAGGTATCATGGGTAACTACTGAGGTATCATGGGTACCTACTGAGGCATCATGGGTAACTACTGAGGTATCATGGGTAACTACTGAGGTAACATGGGTAACTACTGAGGTATCATGGGTAACTACTGAGGTATCATGGGTACCTACTGAGGCATCATGGGTAACTACTGAGGTAACATGGGTAACTACGGAGGTAACATGGGTAACTACTGAGGTATCATGGGTACCTACTGAGGTATCATGGGTAACTACTGAGGTAACATGGGTAACTACTGAGGTAACATGGGTAACTACTGAGGTAACATGGGTAACTACTGAGGTAACATGGGTAACTACTGAGGTAACATGGGTAACTACTGAGGTAACATGGGTAACTACTGAGGTAACATGAGTAACTACTGAGGTAACATGGGTAACTAGTGAGGCAACATGGGTAACTACTGAGGCATCATGGGTAACTACTGAGGTATCATGGGTAACTACTGAGGTATCATGGGTAACTACTGAGGCATCATGGGTAACTACTGAGGCATCATGGGTAACTACTGAGGTAACATGGGTAACTACTGAGGCATCATGGGTAACTACTGAGGTAACATGGGTAACTACTGAGGTAACATGGGTACCTACTGAGGCATCATGGGTAACTACTGAGGTAACATGGGTAACTACTGAGGTATCATGGGTAACTACTGAGGTATCATGGGTACCTACTGAGGCATCATGGGTAACTACTGAGGTAACATGGGTAACTACGGAGGTAACATGGGTAACTACTGAGGTATCATGGGTACCTACTGAGGTATCATGGGTAACTACTGAGGTAACATGGGTAACTACTGAGGTAACATGGGTAACTACTGAGGTATCATGGGTAACTACTGAGGTAACATGGGTAACTACTGAGGTATCATGGGTAACTACTGAGGTATCATGGGTACCTACTGAGGCATCATGGGTAACTACTGAGGTAACATGGGTAACTACGAAGGTAACATGGGTAACTACTGAGGTATCATGGGTACCTACTGAGGTATCATGGGTAACTACTGAGGTAACATGGGTAACTACTGAGGTAACATGGGTAACTACTGAGGTAACATGAGTAACTACTGAGGTAACATGGGTAACTACTGAGGTAACATGGGTAACTACTGAGGTAACATGGGTAACTACTGAGGTAACATGAGTAACTACTGAGGTAACATGGGTAACTAGTGAGGCAACATGGGTAACTACTGAGGCATCATGGGTAACTACTGAGGTATCATGGGTAACTACTGAGGTAACATGGGTAACTACTGAGGCATCATGGGTAACTACTGAGGTAACATGGGTAACTACTGAGGCATCATGGGTAACTACTGAGGTAACATGGGTAACTACTGAGGTAACATGGGTACCTACTGAGGCATCATGGGTAACTACTGAGGTAACATGGGTAACTACTGAGGTAACATAGGTAACTACTGAGGTATCATAGGCAAAGAGAGTAAAAGGAAAGAGGGATCACTCCGGCTAAAAACTGTCCCTCCCCCGCCTCCAAACGCGGTCCGGATTAAAGAAGGAGTTGTGCCACCTTGTGTACAAATCCATTGTGGCTATTGGCGTTCCGCAGACCAATAATAAGCGCTTATTTACAACGGCGTCGTATAAACCACATATTTATGTTTACGAAACATCAATACAGGATCGTCAATATGGCAATCGTTAAGTTCCGCGTTTAAGTCGAACAGCTATCCAAATTACCAGTAAGTAGATGGCGGGTAAGTGAATAACGGAACGTCGGGACCGCCAAATTGGGCGTATTTGGTGAGACAGGGTATTATCATTGAGTGATCCCTCTTTCCTTTTACGCTCTTTGTCATGGGTACCTACTGAGGTAACATGGGTAACTACTGAGGTAACATGGGTAACTAGTGAGGCAACATGGGTAACTACTGAGGCATCATGGGTAACTACTGAGGTATCATGGGTAACTACTGAGGTAACATGGGTAACTACTGAGGTATCATGGGTAACTACTGAGGTATCATGGGTAACTACTGAGGTATCATGGGTAACTACTGAGGTATCATGGGTAACTACTGAGGTATCATGGGTAACTACTGAGGTATCATGGGTAACTACTGAGGTAACATGGGTAACTACTGACCTGTGAAGGGACTGTCCAGCACCTGGTCTACTACATGCATCATCTTCTATACTAGCATCAGTGAGCTGGTCTATCCGGTCAACTCGTTTTGGAGTAGATGCCTACAGCAGAGAAATTACTAACTAATTAGTCCTACTCTAGCCATCTGACATAACGGAAACAAATAATACACTAACAGTCCCGCTGACCTTTTGTATTTACCGACTATACTTTCGCGATCTTAGCATATCGCCAGTGATTCGAGGGCCTTAGTACTTGCAGTGAGAAATGTTATGCACACATTATTGACAATCAGGGGATTTTTGCAGTGAATGCAAGAGGTCACAGTGCATAACATGCAAAAGTGCATAACGCAAAAAGTATAAGCGCAGCCATTACTATACCTGATCATGAGAATAAGGATCATACAGCTTTCTGCCATTATCACAATTTTCTCTTCCTCTCTCTTTCCTCCCAGACCAGCCTGCATATCTCTGCGAGAGCTTAGTTGATAGATCGGACTGAGCATCAAGTACCCGGGCACTACTCGGGGCATCCATCTCTGTGACTGAGAGCTGTGTAATCCCTTGAAGAAGATCTGACGGTATTTCTGTGGTCACAACAGTATTAGAAACTCTACCCTCACCATGGTCAACAGAACTATGAGTGGTTTGCTCTCCTTCACTCCACTCAGTTGTTCTAGAGGATCCGTTGGTAAATGACACTTCTTTTCTACCATGCTTAGATTGGACAGTTTCCTGGTCAGATATTGCTGATTTATGATTGTTTACACGTTTAACAGGTGGTCCATGAGTTGACTTGCCAGTAGGTGCTCCATGAGTCGACTTGTTAGCAGGTGCTCCATGAGTTGACTTGCCAGTAGGTGCTCCATGAGTTGACTTGCCAGTAGGTGCTCCATGAGTTGACTTGCCAGTAGGTGTTCCATGAGTTGACTTGCCAGTAGGTGCTCCATGAGTTGACTTGCCAGTAGGTGCTCCATGAGTTGACTTGCCAGTAGGTGCTCCATGAGTTGACTTGTTAGCAGGTGCTCCATGAGTTGACTTGTTAGCAGGTGCTCCATGAGTTGACTTGCCAGTAGGTGCTCCATGAGTCGACTTGGCCCATGCATCTTGCTTACCGGATGGCCTCAAGTTACCAGACTCTACAGCAAATTGCAAACATACAATGCATGTAACTCATTCATCCTAATGTCGGACTGGCTCTTGGTTTGGATCCTATTCAAAGTGTACAAGTTGCAAGTGTCTATGTTTAAACATGCTCACAACAGTTATATTATGGCAACCAATCTGTAATTGCTTGACCAACATAGGCTTTACCCCCCGCAACACTAAGGCAAATACTGTCTGACATGTAAGGGCTACTAATAACAGATACAGCACAGTGTTGCTTATATGTGACCAACCGTGCACCACAGGAGCATGGGACTTTGTGGAGAATGTCTGACGATCACTGGGAGCTGCTACTTCCTTTCCATTACCTCGTCTGCTCTTCCCCTTAACCTCGTCACCAATGCTTGGTTGGGTGTAATAGGCTTCCTTCACCTTGCCACCATTACGACTGGTTAGCTCATTATTCAAGCTGGCTTTGTCTGCACCTTTTCCTTTGCTACGCCTTTTCTGATTTGCTGAATCCATCACAAGTGTTCGGTGAGATGGAGCCCCTGCTCCGGAGGGAGACCTATCATTGTTACACACCGTTTCACTGGCTATTCTCTTGCCACTTAAACTGAAGGGTACTGTAGTATGTGCTTTCTCGTTGCTAAGGGTACCAGCAGACTCGTTGCAAAGGGTACCAGCAGACTCGTTGCTAAGGGTACCAGCAGACTCGTTGCTAAGGGTACCTGCAGACTCGTTGCTAACCACATCAGCGGTCTTGTTGCTAATCACATCAGTGGTCTTGTTGCTAATCACATCAGTGGTCTTGTTGCTAACAACACCAGATGTTTTTTCTTTATCTCCTGTGGCCGATGCTGTTCCTTGACTCCTCTTTTTGGGTACATACTTGGGCTGTTCAGGCCGTTTTGCTCGCCCCAAGGAAGCAAGGCTAGCCTCTGGTAAAGACACACCATGATCTGATCTAGTAGATGACCTATCTATTTTACTGGCTACTTGTTCACTGGCATCAGCAGGTCGACGCGATGAGAGTCTGCTAGGTTTATATAACGCTACATCTGGCCGTCGTCGTGCCTTCCTAGTTGATTCGGATAGATCTGACACTTTTGGTTTTTGGTCTAAAATGCAATTAATTATTTAAACCCAAAACAGAAAATGAAAAGATATACCGATTGTAAAGGAAATATTAATTATGCATTCCCAAGGTGTATAGGAAATTGATGATAGGCTCAGAATGATAACTTTTGACCAATATATCCAACCTAAAATTCCAACATATCGATATTTTTGATTGAAAATGCCTGGGATCCTTCACCAATGCTACTGCAGAAATACAATTATTCTGCTATTATATTATGTGATCAATGACTAGCATTATAGAGTAAAGTATTTCACCTATGGGATCAGTTTCCCCAGATGGTGTGCCTCCCCTGTCCACAATACCTTCTAACTGGTCGATGGAGATGTGAATCTGCGGAACATGATCTTGAGGCTCGGGTATATTCCTCGATTCAGTACAGTTACCATCATCGCCATCAATATCTATATTACTACATTCTATGTCAGGAATGAAACTGGACATCCCTCTATTGGACATCAGCTATTAAGATATAATATACAGCCTAGTCAGTAGGAACAAGACATGTGAGTTATACCTGGGCTATTTTGCATTCACCAACCATTCCTAGCATCATGATATCTAATCATATTGTGTACTGCCTAGTGGAGCGGCCGAGAAGCAACGGGGTTATGTAATTAGTGTTCAGATCTACAGTAGTAAGTCTGATGAGTATAATGAGGTGATGAAAGTAGTTGTTACTCCAGTGCATGCCACAGTTCCTATGAACCAATTTGCTGGATGCAAAACGGAAGGGGTGATCCTATAAACTGCCAAAACATTACATTGTTATCTTTTAGGGATTATAAATACAACCATATGGAATTCATGGATTTCATCTTCAAAAATTTGAATCAAAAACAACACTGAGAATGAGGTGACGTCGAGTTGAGATAGTGTTTAGGGTGGCCTTCTCTTTATTTCCAATGCCAAATCACATAAATTGAATGTTAGGAGGTTTGGCCATTTTTACATGTATGTGATATGATGTATGTATAATGTTTTTGATGCAAGGAATTTATCTTTTTGAGCAGTCAGAGACTTGTTTCAAATCCATGAAAATACCTGCCCTTGACTGGGGTTTGAACCTGGGGCCCTGAAGGCACCTAATCGCCTAGCACAGTGAACAGAGCATGTTAGCAATACACTAGCTCAGCAACCTTAAAAAAGGGAAACCTCACCGGTGGGCAGTAGACATGCTCTGAGCCAACTGCACAAAAGGCACCCCTCATATTATGGCCACCTTGCTAAATATAGGGTGTTAGGGGTTTGGCCATTTTTTTATATATGATGTTTTTCATGCAAGGAATCTATCCTTTTGAGCAGTCGGAGACGTGTTTCGAATCCATGAAAATACCAGTCCCTAACTGGGGTTTGTACCCGGGCACTTGGGTGTTATTCTCCAGTCAGATTTCTAAACGAAAATAGAGAAAGCTAAGAAATAATTGGGTATGATGCTCCGTCCAATGCACCACTGCTCGGATACACTAGCTTACGATGAACTCATGAATAATATAGATGATGACTGCAATCACTAGAGCAGAATTACACGGAGACCTACCAACAATATAAGCTAAGAAATCAGTATACCACAACAGTTTTCTACCAAACACAGGTTGTGAACTGAAGACTAAGCTTAAATCATAACAACCACGTAAGAACAATTTACACACACTCCATCATGTATACTAGTACACGCTAGAGAAGAAGAGATAACAGGAAGCAGTAGTAGTAGCTGATAGCTCATAGGCACACCAACACTAGAAGAAACACGAACGAATATCATAATGGAAATATAGTAGCTCTATAAGAGTGCTTGGAGCTACGGGTTCCAGTCATAACAAACTAGCAAAAATTACCTGATAAAGTTATTGTGTTATTTACAATCTTACTAGTCAGTTATATTTTCCCACTAACAATCCCAAATGGGGCAAAAACGTGGGAACTCACATCAATGAAAGACAAAACAAAATTAGTTCTCCAGCTAAAATCCATCTCTTAGCTCTCGAGTAGTTCTTGGATAAAATTAATTAAAATATACCCTAGATGATATTGAGGGCAGATAGAATTTTGCATTTTGACGAGTCACATGTTTACGCCCAGGAGCCTCAAAACCAGGTTGAACCAAATCCATTTCAATACACTTAGCATAGAGATTGTGTTGTAGTTCTTTCTACGATCCTGCAGTGATGTTGTGTCTGTGTCATCTCGTAGTTTGCTGTAGCTAACATTTTTTCATCTTTTAACATCTTTTTTAAAATGGGATCCCATACCCGACAACGGTACTCAAGTTTCGATTTACTAAACTGTAACACGCTAAAAGGCGAGTCTTTCTGTCTGCAGATTTTAAAACTCTTTTTTACATACCTAGATTTCATATGCTTTAGTAGGTAGGTTGTCAATGTGTCTATCCCATTTCAGATCGATGCTAATTTCTATTGCCAAGTAGGGATGTGAAGTTACATTTTGTAGCCTAGTTAGTGTCTTCGCGACCTAAATTTCAGACCCAGGCCAGTTTGTGAAAATATTTTCCGGCACACATCCGTCACAGGGTCGCAAACACACCGGCCTTGGCCAAAAGCAAAATCCCCATTTTCGCGTGAACAAGTCAGGTGTGCCGATGAGCTAGCGATGGTTTCGTCCGGCCAAGCAATATCCCAGGTCAATAGTGCTTTTGGCCTAGGACCGATGGCCATCTTGTAATTTTTATTTGCGACCCGGGTCCGTTCAAGAGGTCGCGAAGACACTAAGTATTACTTAAAATGGTAAAGGGACATTTCGAAAATGTCGGTTCGAAACAGGACGTTCCGAAAACTTTCGTTTGGGATTTGGGGATTGAGGTTTAGGGATTGGGGTTAGGAATTCGGGTTTGGGATTGGTGTTTTGAAGTTTTCGAAACGTCTTGCTTCAAACTGACATCTTCGAACAGTTGAAAATTCATTTAAAGGGGTTATGACATGTGGTTTATGCAGGGTTGGGAATCGTCAATAGCATCCGATGTTCGATGGCGATTTTCGTTGGTGTATTCACCATCGATTCCACCTAATCGTTGGTTTCCAACAAAGCCATCGAAATGCATGTATTCGTTGGTTTTATAGGGTTACAGCTGCATTCGATTGTCACTAAACTGCTAACTGATCTGCTAGTAATGTTTAGTACAGGAAATAAATAAAAAGCCTCATAGCTTAGTTCTTATCTTTTTAATAAAAAAATGATGATGAACTGTTTTATTTAATAATAAAATAATGGCCTCTATTTGCAAGCTAGGATGAAATGTGAGTGGCTAGCAATAAATAAGAAATAATAGCCTGGTATTTCTGGCTAAGATTTGCTGTACATATAAATATTTGGAGGCTAAAAAGAAACATAAAGGTAGAGGAGATAACTCTGAGCTATGAGAAAATGCAAATAAAACTGGTAATATTAGGCACGTTTGTTATAACATTTTAAAGTAATAGACAAAATTAGTAAAGACAATGAATTCCTCTATTTTTACAAGAATTATACCCATATACATGTGCATTTTCTAAAATCATCATCAATTGTAAAATCGATTGAAGTACAATCATTGATTTGGTAAAGTAACAATCGAATGCTTGTATTCTTTGGTTTAATCAGCATAATCGAAAATCGAATACAAAAGTCGATCAAAGTTCCCAACCCTGGGTTTATGTCTATGTTCAATGCAGCATCTCTTATTTAGGTTTGTTGCATTTGTGCTACTATAAGCAGAGTTGTGTCCTCTTGCTCATGCTTGACTCATTAGCACTATTCAATGCTGCTTCAAACGCAACTTTGTTATGAAGACGCAACTGCGTGCTTTATGTCTTATAGAGAAAATTGTTGAATTCAAGCTGCTTGCATAGAAAGAGTACAGTAGTGAACAAATAATTTCACAGTGTTTGCCAATATAGCTGTAGGATAACTTGTGCAAGTTTTCGAATTTTTCTGGGCTTTCCTTTTGCTGGCAATAACTAGCTGCCTTTATTGGTGGTCCGGTATTTCATCTGGCCACACTATATACGGCGGCTATTATTGCGTTCTTCTATATGCCTATACATTGTGTTGTGGCCTAGTTGTTCTAAATATAGCCTGCAAGGCACAAACATAGAATAACTACAGTACTAGAATAATAAATATCTAGGCACTAAATGTTTTGTGCCACTAAATAGCTGAGTGCGTCTTAATGATACCTTAAAAAACGTGGCATAACCAGAGATGCCAGACTCGAGTTAAAGACTCTCACTCGAGTTAATTCAAGCAACATTTTATGGCTTATTATAAAGACTCGTAACTTGAATATACAGCTGTCAAAAACTTGTAACTTGAATTGTAATTCAATTATTTTTATGGCTATGATCAAAGACTCTCAACTCACACATCATTATGTTGAAATATTCAATAACTCGAGTTTTCATTGGGCAGCTGTGAATTGTAATGAATAGAAATAACCACAGTTATAACCGCCAACCACAACCACAATTATAACACATCTTACACTAACACTGTGACATTTTGCTTTAAAATTTGAACTTCTAACACCATTTTCTAACAAAATTTCACCATAAGCTAAACAATAACCCAATAACTCTATAAAAAGACTCGAGTTAAACAAGAAAAGAATTGAATTGAAACTTGCTTGTAGTTAACTTGGATAACTTGACAAAAATTTGAGCTTCTGTGGACATGTAAATATTTAACTTGTAACTTGAAAGTTTTGATCTGTCATTGAAAGAATTGACTTGTAACTTGAAGAGTCACAACTAAGAGTTGGCCATGGAAACTTGAGTTTCCAAAATAAAACTTGCACACATCTCTGGGCATAACCCCTTTAAAATAAATGTTATGGTGAAATGTCTCTCTCCAATGGAGAGCACTTGAACACTTATTTGCATTAAAGGAAAGCTGCCAGGCATGAGACTAGTTTTCCAGTGTACATATATCCAGGACTGAGTCCAAGTCACTAGACTTAACTTGCCAAGTCTCAGAAGAAATCGCTTCATCCACTACTACAAATAGTACTACATAGCAAAAATCAAATATCAAATTAAATTTGGAAAATCCCCAGAAAGACAAAAGCAATGTGAAAATTTTGCAACACGTACCTTCCTTCTTACGGCAGAACTCATTTGGGTAATACTGGGGCGCTCCTGCAATGGTCAGTTGTTGAGGCCATAGAAATAACTCTATGGTTGAGGCTATGTAAAATTGCCGAATGGCATACGAAAGCGCTCAGGGCATGGCCTAACATTAGACCAATCGCGGGTTGGGCGAGTTATTACCTACCCGTTACGCCACCGGATATTCCATTCTCTCTGAATTAAAAGGAATAAACCTCAGAGTAGGTAATGAATAATAAACACAATGTATATTATAATAATATTATAATTATATTTTTTATTATAGACAAAGATAGTTATAGACAATACATTATAACTTTTTATGTGATACTTATACAGCGAAATAAAGATCTTTATTGCAAAGTGAGAGAACTTTCATTATTTTATAATCATGACTATGGCTATTATCACTCCTCAGCTGATTATTATCATTAATTATATATGTTAATGTTATAATTAATAATAATAAATAATTATATAATTAAATATTTATATTCAATATTGGCTCTGATCGTTAGCAAATATCAATATCAATATGCAATGCTGGTCTCTTTTTTTTCTATCAACTGTATGTTACCACTTTACATTAGTATAGCACCCGTCTCTCTATTTTCAATTTTGCCCTTTTTTTCACTCCTATTATTGTTGTATACACATTTGGTCATTGTACATGTACTGATGTACACTATCATAGCACCAGTCCTGTCTCTCCTTTTTACCTACAACTAAGCTCACTATAATCTACTGTCACTGTGTGTACATACTGTTAATGCTTGTTATCTATCTGTTATCAGTTTATTATATTATATTATTGGCTCTTGTCATAAACAATAATGCTTGCCTCCCCTCCCTTTTTTCCTCTTCGTTTATTTATTTATTCTCTCCTATAAGTTGTATATAATATATATTTATATGTGTGGCCAACAAGTTACTTTTAACAAATGTTATCTGTAAACTTTCAGAAAACCCCAATAAATGTAAATGTAAATAAATTACCAATAGAGTATTCGTGGTACATGTATGTAATGTTGAATACCAATATTTTAAAATAAAAATATAATTTAATATTAATTATTTTAATTTCTAGTTTTATTTATGTATAATATTATCACATGTAATAATAAAATAATTGTTAATATTCTTTAAATGCTAAACTTTGCTATAATTATGATTGATTATTCATTATTATAATCATTATGGTTTGATTATAATATAATGTGATATTATATGCATACAAAATTATTAGGCCTAATTACAATAATAATTAGCCTGTAATTATAATATAATTATTTACTATAATAATTGAGGATATTCATAACAATAATAATAATTATTATTATTATAGTTATAATGTTAATGAAAATGCACAAGATAAGACTGGTGGTAAGTCATACGATGATGATATTTATTCTATTAAAATTTTAGCGTGAATATAATTTGTTGATTGGATTTAAAATTTAAATTGGTCTATTGACCTATGTACAATATACATGTAAACATAGGCTAACATTAATGCATACTAGTAACAACAATGGTAATAATTAAATTATATTATTAGGCCTAAATAATAATTTTATGTGAACTTAACAATGATTTTGGTCGCCATAGACCATATAGGGCATTATGAATGCTAGACCCATACTTGTTATAATAATACAAACTTACACCAGCTATAGGCTACTTCCCATAATTAAGCCCAGGTAAAAAAGCTGGGATCTGAAGAGATCAGCGTTTTTTTCTAGTTACGGGGTAGAGAAAGTGGGGGAGGGGCAAAGTAGCACAGGTTGGATGCCTTTCCTAAGTCCTAACACCACCAATGACCTTTACAGGAATTGAACCTGGATCTCCCACATGAATGTCCAGAGACCTAACCACTAGGCCACGACTGCTCCATATATTCGTATAATATAATGTAAGCAATATATTAAAGAGATATATTAACACCACTAAATATATTATTATAATAATTAAGTATATTATGAATTGTATTGGTAACATGCTCATTCAACAGCTAAATGATTAATAGATGTGTAAACTGTTATTATTTGGTATGAAAGCATGTTATCTGCAAGTTGGAATTATCAACTGTCCGAAATATCCGTGCAGCATTGAAACCGAAACCCGCATTTTACCCATACCATACCTAAAAGTTTACTGCATGAATAGGCTACCGGTTACCTGAAGAACCCAAGCAGAAGCAGACAAGTTTAGAATCGTGCTAACCAAATAATCTTGCCCAACACTAAACTATAATAGGCAATCATATTTGGTTATCATCATTACAAGCACTTCGTGCTTGGTTTGCGACGCAATTCTCACTGCAATAGTTTCTCACTTCGCTCTCGTGTAATGATGGCTTGTGTTCATGTTGTGGTCATGCATGTGTATGACCTCTGGTGGTGCAGGCATTTTGCAGGGATTCCAAGAGGAATTGTGTTTCCTTGCATTAGGAAGACAACTCCAAGTCCATAGCCCGAGTTCCCACACCAATCTAGTGGGTGAGGCGGGTCGGGCATCCAGTCCGCCCAGGGTCGGGTCAGAGGGCCTAAGAATAGGGACTCGCCCCGGCAGCGGTGTCGGGCAACCCGGTCCCAAGGCCCTAGCACCCCCCGGAACCGAGATCTAGACTGGCAGCATTGTAACATATATAAAGTGCGTGTCCAGGAGGGTTTCCCACTGCCGGCATAGCCCTAGATCCAACACGCATTCGGAGGGTGGGGTGGGTTGAGTACCCACCCTGCGCTGAGTCGGGTCCGAGGGCCTAAGGCTAGGGACCTGCCCCGGCAGCGATGTCGGGGGATCCGGTCCTAGCACCAACCGTAGCCGAGATCCTGACCGGCAGCATTGCAACATATATAAATCGTCCCGATTTTCGACCCCAAATCTTATTGGAGGACGGCAGACCACAGACTCACGACTGCAGACCGTTTTATCTTTAGTTATCTGATGATTGTGATCACTGGCGTTTGTGGTACACCTATTAAAGGGGTTATGCCACGTGTTTTTAGGTAGCATTAAGACGCACTCAACTATCTAGTGGCACAATATATTGAGTGCCTAGATATTTACTATTCTAGTACTGTTAGTTATCCTATGCTTGCGGCTTCCGGGCTATATTTAGAACAACTAGACCACAACGCAATGTATAGGCATGTAGAATAACGCAACGATAGCCGCTGTATACAGTGTGGCCAGATGAAACACCGGACCTACCAATAAAGGCAGCTAATTATTGCCAGCAAAAGTAAAGCCCAGAAAAATTCAAAAACCTGCACAAGTTATCCTACTGCTATATTAGTAAATCCTGTAAAATCATATGTTTACTACTGTACTCTTTCTATGCAAACAGCTTGAATTCAACAATTTTCTCTATATGACATAAAGCACGCAGTTGCGTCTTCATAACAAAGTTGCGTTTGAATCAGCATCCACTAGTGCTAGTGAGTCAAGCATGGACAAGAGAACACAACTCTGCTTATAGTAGCACAAATGCAATAAACCTAAGTAAGAGATGCTGCTTTGAACATAGGCATAAACCACATGTCATAACCCCTTTAAGGGTAGATAACTTCCATATGCATGGCCATCCTAATGATGATGATCATCATCATCAGGACGCCCATGGTGATGGGTCATGATCATAAGACAAGTTGAATATGTGATAATATGTTGATGGTTATTAAAATGAAGGCATTTTGTATTACTGTACACTGGATTTCATTTGCGTGATTTTAATTTAACGCTTTAACGAGTGGATCAAACTCGTTAAAATATAATTCGTATTACTAAACTATTAGTTAAACATATTCACGTGTTGTTTTCATTAGCTGTAGCAATACTACTAGTGAAGTATTACCACAGTTGATTATTACAGTGGTTAGTCTTCGCGTGAAACCCTGCTGATCTGATAGCGTAATGGGTAGAGGGCTCGACTATCAGTCCAATGGGCATGGGTTCGGATCCTACTAGAGGACTAATTTTTTTTATTTGTTGGCTACCATAAGATTAGCTGTACCAATACATGTACAATACTAATCTCATCTGTAACTGTACCATAGGATTACTGCAAGTGCAATTCTATATTCAACTATAAGACAATAAAAAGGGGTAAATATATTACTTCTATTAGTCAGAAGATCTGTTTAAAGTTGTAATTTTGCCTTACCTGTACCTTACCACAGTTTACCACAACCCTGTGCCTTTTTGGTCGTTAAATTAAAATAGATTTTTGGTGGGTTTGTTAAATTAAAATCGCGTTATACCCTTCTCAAGCCCATTTTTACCAAAATTGTTATCTTTTATACACGTTTTATATACCCAGTGTACAGTATATGCTAGGACTGATCCTAATGAAGAAACTGACCTTACTGGTATTCTAGGGGTTTTCCGTATTCAGATGAGATCTGCAGCTGGTTCAGCTGTTACATCTATTTTTTTCTTCCAACATTTTACCTTGGAACTGGTTGTGAAAGAAGGTATTGAGTAGCTCAGTATTTCCTAGGATCTTCAGTTAGAACTTTTCCACGCAAGCACACACATGCATCATTTTATGCTAACAATGGGATTTTTATCAACATTTCTCCACATTGGTTATGGATCATTTATTCCTGCAGCTTTATCTTAATATGTAGGACCTATGTATGTGTAGCATGTTGGCTGTGATGTGTAGACCATTATAATATATGTATACTGTATACACTATATTTTTATATTATGTATGCACTGTGTTTATATTATTTTATACATACACTGTATCTATATTAGATGTAGGCCTATCCACTGTTTTTATAGCTAATATATAAATGGACGGCATATTAGTCATTATAATATATTCTCTGTATTTATATCAGTATATTGTACATTTTTCCAGAGGTGCGAGTACTCAGTGAAAGGTTATCAGTAAGATAATAAGGCAGCATGTCACAAAACTACCAACAGCTGGGCAGCAGCACAACCACCTCTAGTAACCCTTTCTACAGCTATGATGATGATGATGATGTAGAGGGCAGTACTGAAGAGATTCGACAGATACATGCTAAGATAAAAAGATCCGAACGACAGCAAGGAGAGAGTCTGTCTCGTGTGCAGCGTGTTATAAACGAAACAGAAGAAATTGGCACTCATACTATGGAGGTTGGTTGCTTGCTTGATTGTATTATTGGAGCAGGATAACACCTTATATTGCTTTGATTATGATATTAAAGAGAGGATAACTCTATAATTGCTTTGATGATGTATTAAAGAGAAGATACTTCTGTATATTGCTTTGATTATTATAGTATTATAGAGAAAAATTTTAGTGTTGGCTAATGTTTTAATTATAAATAGTAATACAAGATGCATTTTTATTTTTGATTTATTTCCTAATACAGTGGAACTTGCTTTATTCAAACTCCAAGGGACCACCATAATTGGTTTGAATTAGGCCAGGTTTGAATTATGTGATCCCTTCACTTTATATAATGACATGCATCACATGTACAGGACAGCAGTATAAAAATGCATTTAGCTAAGGAACAGTAAGGCAATTAGTGGGTTTTCCCAGCTTAGTTTGAGCAGAAACATATTGCAGTAGGAACTACTAATACCTACTAGCAACGATTATTATGTGACTAATGCTGGCTGTGATAGTATTATCACTGATTATAGTGTGAGCCTAAGCTGCATGAAGTTTGAATTACAGATGGTAAGTTTGAATTATTTGAAGCCATTTATATAGTGTTCAGCAGGAACCAAGGCTAACAGTTTGAACTAACCAAGTTGTTGAATTATCCAAGGTTGAATTAAGCAAGTTCCACTGTATTTCAATACTCATCCGAGTATCATCATCAGAGGATTTATCATTATCCTCAGATGAGTATTGAAATATTAGGAAATAAATCAAAAATAAAAATGCCGTCTTGTATTACTATTTAGTATTATAGAGAGGATAACTCTATATATTTGTTTTATTATAGTATATTGCTTCGATTATGGTATTAAAGAGAGAATAACTCTGTATAGCTTTGATCATATTATTATAGAGAGGATAACTCTGTGTATTGCTTTGATTGTAAATAGTATTACAGAGGGGATCACTCTGTATATTACTGTATAAATCGACAGGAATTACACCATCAAGGTGAACAGCTAGACAAGACAGAGGAGAGGTTAGATTCTATCGCTGCTATGACTAAAGTAACACAAACACATCTTACAAGCATAAAGAGTGTGTTTGGTGCACTGAAGAACAAGATGTTTGGTAGGAAAACAGACAGCACGCCTCAAGTGGATAAAACTGACATACAGCATAGTCGACTGAGGGAACCGAATGACTATACTAGCAGCAAGAGTGAGACAAACAGACAGATGGGCGGAGCTAGCTACAGTGGTAGTGGCAGCAGCAGTAGTAGTACTACTAACTATAGTAAATATAAGAATGAGGAGGACAGTGAAGAGGAGGGGTTTGATATGTTGAGGGATGTGAGTGTGAAAAGTTCTAGACAGACAGCAGTGGATGAACAGCTTGGTGAGTATCAAGTTATGTCAGCCCCCTTCCACTGTATGTTAAGCCCTATACCACCATATACAAATGTAAACATACATGTACATAACCCAGGTTACATGTAGGTAGTGTCATTGCCTACTTATATAATGTACTTGCAGGTGATATTAGCACTGGACTACACAGGCTGAAACAACTTGGTCTGGGAATGAACGAGGAACTGAACAGACAGGATGGAGTTCTTGATAGGCTAACAAAGAAAACGGAGACAAGTGGCATGGTGCTGGAGGGACAGAATGCTCAGATGAGGAAGTTATTGCATTAAAATCATAATATATTATAATATGATTATAGTCAACTAGATACCATTCCTGGATACTGCAGTGTGTCTATCTAGTGTAGTACAACATAAGAATAGTCCACATTGTATGTGTTCATTATTACTCGCACATTATTTATTTTACCAAGAACAACACTGGAGAGTCCAAGTTCTGGTAGATTATATTCTTTTAATCATTTGTACAGGTTGATACAGAGTACCATTAGGAATACCAGTATAACACATAACCACTGTTTACTATTTTTATTCCAGTATATTGCTGTAAAATAAACATAGGTCTTATAGGCCTGTAATAGCAGGATATACTTTCTAACATTGTTTTTCCTCTTGTCCAAGCTAAGCTTGAATGATATGGCCTAGAATATTGCATAGCAAGGGGATTACAAAGTTGATCCAGCCTTTCCATTCATAACAAGACCGAGTATATAACATTACATGACCTATTATGATTATAGCAGAGATTATACTAGGCCCAATATAATAATTATAATGATAACATAATATTGTGCTGATAGTGATTATATGAAATTATGTTGCTGGCTTCTCTTTACTAGTAGAACCTTTACTATTTTTGTTCTGGATGACTTTAAAAGACTTGGATTCCACATGAGCTGCTTTGACTGATAATTCCCCTTCTAGCTGTTCCTTTAAACATTTTGTGAAAGCCTGAAATACATGTATGAGGAACAGATTAGGCCAAGCCAAAGTGAACAGGGCCTACATATCCTTACAGCTGGCTAGCCTAATGTGAACAGGCCCTACAATCATGTCCTTGTAGCTCAGTTAGCCTAATGTAATGTCCTTATACCGCAGTGGTTCTTAACCCATGCTTGCTAAGTTTCCCGATTTTAGCTCCAGATTATGACACCCAGCTCCCACTTTGCTCAAAGCTCCTTATTTCCTCCAGATTTTCACTAAGTTTATGGCTTCTAACATAAAAGCTCAGTATTAGTAGTCCAATAAAGCAATGGAGTTTCACAACCAGCTAGTTACTAAAGAAGTCATTCAAAAGACTGCATATGATAGGGTGGGGGTATTTCTGTGAATCCACGACATTGTGTATGCAGATCTCTTCAGCATGAGGCAACCACTCTATCTACTAACACCAGCAGCCTATTATTTAGAAAGATAATTTGCATTAGCATAGGTTGCAGGACTGTATGCAGATCACTGTAGTATTGGATAATTAATAATTATTGATATTTACACTTTGTACAACAAGTAAAACAATATTTTTATAATGCTAACTTGATTAAACACTCATGGGTAGATTAAACATTTTTTGGTTGCATGGGTAGCCCCAATCCTCCCTATTTGAAGCAGTTGTAACTTGGCAAGTACATAGTATGTCTTTACCTATGGGTTCAGATCTCAAGTTGGGACCTAGTGCTTTTATATTAGGACCCCAAAACTTGTGCAAAACAATTTTTTGAGCAATGGTTTTAAACTTTGCATTAACAACAGTTCACTGTAAAATCAATTTATAGCATACTTGGGGGCCAATACTTGAAAATAAATCCAATATCAATACTCTATAATATTCCTCTAGCACAAATAAATGCCACCATTTTAACTCTAAAACCATTTTGTAACTTGCCCAATTACCTATAATAGTAGAAGGTGCAATATACAACACGGCATGTAGTATTGAGTGTACCATAACCTATAATATGGCATGTAGTAACAGATGTAATATAATATGTACATTATGCAGTAGCTGGTGTAGTATTATATTTATAGCACGTAGTAGTTTGTGGGAGTAACAAACCTTCTGCATTTTATGAGCTTCAACCAACTTTGTCTTTTTTGGAGCAATAGCCTTGCCTGAAAGCACATAGTATCTAATAGTAGCCAAGGTGTGGTGTGACTGAATAATACATGCTTTATATATAATTGGAGCAAAGTAAGAGAGAGGCCATGTAGTAGTGCTGTGCAGTGTTTCGGTATCATTCAGCTTTCAGTTTTATTTATCTCATGTTCAAAAACTACAAAATTTCAAAATGAAACCATATGAGTCAGTTTATATATTCAAATTGCATCTATCACTTTGGCGTACCCATGTAATAGCTGATGGTAAAAGCTGGTGTCACGTATGCTTGCATGCATATTGTGCCTCTCTCAATCTTTATAATTAACTGTTATCAGACTTTCGTACTTATACTTGCATATTATTATAAATAAATAGTATCAAATAGTTACAATTTATTAAACAAAATAAAGATGGCTGCCATCAAAATTAAAAACAGAGTGTGACAACTCCCAAAATTGAGTATGAAATTAGCGATTTGATGTATTCTTTTCAAAGTTGGAAAACCCAAAACTTCGGTGTCATTCAGTTTTTTAAAATACAGCAAAAAACTGAATTAAAGTGTAAATCAAAACCGCCCAGCACTACCATTTAGAAGCACAAAGTGAACTAAATGAACGAAAGTTTGCATGATGCATTACTTGCTTGCAGTGTAAGTTGATGCTACTTACCTCCCTTCTTTAGATTCTTATTCGATGCTCTCTTAGACACTTTAGCATTCTGAAATGGTTTAGAGGATTTCTTTTTCATAGCACCTTGCGGCATGTTGCTGTAGAAGGAATGAAACAGAGGAGTGGCTACAAGTCTAGGAAATGGATGATAATGGCAGTCCCAAAACTGCTATAGTTTGATAATACTAGGGAAGTTTGAATCCCTCTACATGCAGAGCTACGTTTTATATGAATGCATCTTCAGACAAAGTAAATTTACGTATCTAATACTAGTGATGAGCTAAGCATTTAGCTAGCACTAATCCGCCTACGGCAAGTAATAATATTGATATTACACGTCTATATTATGATCATTAATAAAGTAATAATTATAAAATTAACAATTATCTACCAATCTTTACACCTTGCACGCAGGCAATACCAACACAAGCCATGATGCCATGTGGCCGTCAAATATGAAATCCTGAATTTCCATAAAGTTTATAATTAGACTAACAAGCTATGTGGCTATATTTTTAGCTCACCACGAGAGAGTTAAGATTGAGTAACACACACATTCACTAAACCCTGATATTTAGGGCAGTGCTGTCTTTACTGCATTGTAAGTGATCCAACTTCCACTGGAATTATTATACTGCGTTGTATACACTTTTAGAGTCTGCCGGCACTCAACCTCAGGTTTGGAACTGAGCCCCAGTTTTCTATGCTCCTCAGTGAGAGAATATGAAGTAATATATTTGACTGCTTAGTAACACGATTGCTCTACTGGAAAAGGGATTCTCAATATAGTCTTGTAGTTTCTCCATGCTACATAATAAATTTGAAATTCCTTTATGGACTTCTAGTGCTTTTTCCTACCACATTTGCCATTTTCTCCGCACCAGTCTTCATGGGCACTACCGTCATGTCATTCACCACTTGATTGTGTACTTCTGAATCTTGTGGAGCTAATTGTTTCTCTTTAATAACAGTGCTTAGTTATTATTATTATCAGCCTATGATGTCGTTATGCTCTCCAATTGCCTATGCACTTTGAGTTTGCAGAAGGTTGACAATACCAAATGAGAAATATTCAGTTCAGAGGCACTTTTCAATTCTTCTGATGTCTCGTATGCTGGTCCAGTAATATGAAAGTAGTTACTTGGCACTTTAATTGCCACTCAATAAAACTTCAGTTCTTTTGCAGTGTTCCTTAGTTAACGCTGTATAACTTGAGAAGTTAATACTTGATACTACCTCCCCCAGAATCAACCATATGAAATTGCAAAAATATTTAGTGCAACATGCTCATACTTCTCAGGCGGTGTTGTTGCTCACATGAATAGGCTATAGATTTCTATTAGAGATACTGCCAAGTTTTATTAGTACTGCATGTAAGTTGTAGTCCTGTTTTAACTAAGATATTATTCCACAATTCAGCAAATCATACAGTGGCAGGTTTACATATTAGACATCGAAAAACCAAAAAATTAAACAAGAAATTAGCACTAACTAACCATGCCAAACTTTACCTATCAGACAATGAATATTTGTTTCATTAACAGGTACCTATTTGATGTTTAGCTCTAGTCCTTTCATCACACTAATTTCTATTGTATAATATATTCTAGCTTCATCCCCTTAACAGTCATAGTGTTTTCTCATTGAAGCTCTATTTATTACAGTATTTACCAATCCAGTACATAAGCGTAGGCCTTAGTTTTTTCTAACACTATTTTTCCTTTGATGATGATGCTTGGGTAAGCACAGAAATATTAGGAATAACATCAAAACTCTCAGAATGTGTCTTGCTATATTATTTATCATCAAATGACTAGCTCACACCAACATCTTCTAAGTTTGATGCTAATTTTTATGCGAGGATTTATAATTTGTCCATAGAGTAGTCAAGAAATTGATTTCACATCCATGAAAATACCCATCCCTGACTTGGGTTTGAACCCGAGGCCTCTACGGCACCCAGTCGCCTAGCAAGTGGACAGAACACATTACCACTATACCAGCTCAGCAACCTTAAACAATGAAGCCACGCCAGTGAGCAGTAGATGGGCACCGAACCAACTACACAGGAGCTTCTCTGGCTCAGATCCCTTCTATGCTGTCAGCATGTCCGTTCTCTTGTGCTGAATTCTTATTTGCTTCTCTCCAGTGCAGAAAGATTGATGCGCCCTCCTCTCCATTTGCTTCTGCTACCAGGGTTTGGTCATTCTTTTTATATTCAATCTTTCCTTTGCAAGGAATTTATCACTGGGCAGCCAGGGACTTGGTTCCACATCTGTGAAAATGCTAATGTTGAAAATGTTAACTTTGGCTAATTTTTACAGGGTTATTTTGTTTAAAATTTTTTACTATTACTTTTATTTGTCTGGGTGAGTCTGAACAGTTCTGCAGATATTTCCAAACTGCATTGGCAGACTTTAAATCAAGTCTTAGGTTTATTGAACTTAGCGAAAAATCAAAACGAGGCCTGAATTTCTCATTTTAGTCCCCACCTAACCATTTGAAATTTACTTAGGTTTGGCAGTTTTCAAGATGTGGTTTGAACTGCCTAATATAAATATATCGACAAAGTTCGCTACATGATGTTGATGATTAGGGATTCAGAATAGTAGGCCTATTGGTCTGGTGATTTTTTATCAAAATATTCATATAATAATGTTATAACAATATCCATGTTTCTATTGACATCTATAGGCGTATTCGGATATTGCACCGTGCAAGCTTATAAATAGCAATCTGTAGCAATAACAATATATTTTATTCAATAATATAGCGCTAGCTATAACGCAAAGCAAAGCAAGGCGTGCCTGGCAATAATAATATAAAGTATATTCACTTAGCGAGGGGATTTCCCTTCAGAGCAAGCACTAGTCACGCCTGAACGCTCAAGTTGTATTCGGATAGTTAGACTAGTGCTATATGAACCAGTACAGTTTCCAAATACGCCTTATATCTACCATATTCCATTGCTTGACGTATAACCATGAATATTACATCATATGGTTAATAGGCTTCAAGCTTAATCACTGAAGGCCAAAGAGTCAAGTGCCATATTCTGGTGCTATCACCTAGAAGCTTAAGTATTGTATAGGGTGGAGCACCTGTTTAGGTGAGAACTCTAACGCCAGGTTGGACATGCCGGTTTCCCAAACACTAAAACAATTTGCGGTCAGGCAGTGTGTTGGTAGCCCTTAGGTCTATTGCAATCCGTAAGGGCAGCATTGCATTCAGATGTGGCATGTCCTCTAAACTATCGATTGAGGAGTAGTGCACCATTTTATTGCTAATTTTGAATTGTCTACTCTTCAGTAATGATGTTCACTAGCAAGTATCTTAGACTTGTCTACCCTATTACAAATAACAAAGCTGGTCAAAATTTGTCCTCCCTTCAACATTACTATTTTTGCAATACCTTTGTCTGACAATATTGTTATGCCTGCAGAAACAGGCACAGCATTTTATTCACATGTATTTTTTATTTCTTATCATTATATAAAGACTTAACTAACTAACCAACTATAACTATTGCTGATGATGATAACACAAATAGGTAATCGATAAAGAAGATGATTAATAAATAATGATTATGATTATTTGAAGATGTTAGTGGGGGTGAAGAATTTTATGACAAGTAAAACGAGATGCACTTTTAGATTTTTGAATTTATTTGTAGATAAAAATTTTGCACAGTATAGGCCTATAGCCAACATGGAAAACAGGTCTCAATTTTCTACCTATTTATAATTTTACATCATCAGGGCTACTAGCAGAGTATGTCAAGGTTAGCTAAGAGGATACACAAGACAATGCAGATATATATCTAGGCTGTGTGTACGTGAGACTACACAGTGCATAGTCACATGCACACACAGTGCAAGTAGTGTAAGTGTGGTGTAAGTAGTGAATGCAATGTACACTGCAATAATTACTAGATAGGAATTGCAGGACACTCTGTACTGTACCATGTTCTGCTTATATGCTATGTAACACTGTATCAACGTTACTCATTACTGTTACTATATAATACCACATGGCCAGTCTCGACCATAGTGCCAATCATAGATGCAATATAAACACTAAATAGGACACCCTGTGTTAATGCTCCAATGCACTTTGTCCTACTAAATTCTGGAGATTTTCCACGACGTAATGTAATTTCACCATGATACTTGCAGCCTACAATGGTGATTCACACTATATGTTATTATGGAGTGCTGCAGCCTAAACTAGCTCCACTTTACATGAAATCTGCTCTACTGCCACCATACTTGTAACATAGCAAACTGATGTTTATATAGCACATCACCCTATAAATATCTATACAATGGTACTAAACACTAGTGCTGGGCGGTGTTTCGGTGTCATTCAGTTTTTCGGGTTTTTTTCATTCGGTTCAAAAACCGCCAAAATTTAAAATGCGAACCGAGACCGAATGCGGCGGTGCGGTTTTACTCGGTTTTAAAAGTCAACCCGCGCCTGGCCTCTTAGCGCACCCACTTTCGATAATGGCTGGCGTTGAAAACACATGAATTCATGTTATGCTTCTTTCAATCCTTATAATTCGATGCCATCCTTGGAATTTAGACTTAGCTGCAGCCATAATATTATCACCCAGTGTTTATTTATTGTAGTTTTACTCCATTATAGCAGTTACGATTGCATATTCTTATAACTAATAAATATTTAATAATATTGTTAACTATTAAACTAAATGAAAATGGCTGCCATTTTAGTGCTTCTTTTAATCCTTATAATTCGATGCCATCCTTGGAATACAGACTTAGCTGCAGCCATCAATGTCACCCAGTAAGGGTTTACTGTAGTTTTCATTTGATTCTAGTAGTCAAACTTGCATATTGTTATAAATAATTAATATTTAATTATTGCAAATTATTGAACAAAATAAAAATGGCGGCCATTTCCGGAAATGGCTGAGACTCCGAACACGTGAATTTATGTTATGCATCTTTCAATCTTTATAATTCGATGTCATCCTTTGAATAAAGACTTAGCTACAGCCATCATTGACACCCAGCGATAATTTACTTTAGTTTCACTGAATTCCAGTTGTTATACTTCCATATTATTCTAGATAATTGGCATTTAATAATTGCAATTTATTAGAGAAAATTAAAAATGGCCGCCATTACAGCTTAAAAGCAGGGTGTGTCAACTCCCAATATTGAGTATTTAATTTCCGGTTCGGTGTTTTTTTATGAATTAAACCGAGGGTGAGAAGACAACTTCGGTTTTATTCAGTTTTTTAGAAAAATCAGCAAAAAAACTGAATGCACATGCAAATCAAAACTGCCCAGCACTACTAAACACTACCTATCAGCACTGCCTAAAAGTGGTAAATCCAACTGGGTAATATTACATGTAGTCTGATATTCATCAAACAAGTATTTGAACATCTTTAGTAGAACTGTGACTCCATTTGCCAAGTTGGAACAGTTGCTATTGTTTCAGTATCATGGGAGCCTTTAAAATTATCCTCTCTCTCTTAACTCAAACTTGATAACAGCTAGCTATGTCAAGCTTTTAGTTTTTTAATGATAGCTAGTCCACATATTCATAGATTTATCTTTTATTATTCATTGTTTCCTAGCGAGTTAACATGTACACATGTAATTTTTAATACAAACCACACTGACTAAGTTTTACACAGTTAGGATTTTACTGCTCAGTTTGGTGGCTAATAGCTGCAATATTTGTGAGTACTTTATCGTTCTTTATCGTTCTTTATCATTGTTTCTTCAACCTACCTTGTACTGTGTAACGGTTTTTAAATTTGTTTTAACCCCTTTGTTTAACTTCCAATTTTAGAATAATCCTTAAATAAAGATATCATAAATCTATAAGAGATTGACACTGGCAATCAAGTCATCAAAGATAGCCAATACACCATTCTGAGAAAGCTATACATGTACTAATAAAATGTTATAACCTAACCATGTAGGCCGACATTTGTATAAGGACTATAACTATAGATTTTATCATAGCCTTATAATTTACAAGACTGAATCGGCCTAAGGCCTAATTGTACGTGCACTCTGTAAAGCAGTGTGAACACGGTTTGATGACAGATGTATATTATTCAGACCATATTCACATCTACTGCTGGTATAAATATGTATGTGAACAGTTGCATAAGAATAAAGATTCCCACCTCTATGGAAGACTCTCCACAACAACTAAATACCAAAGCTCCTAGAATGAACATCCAATAAGTTCGATTCTTTCAATTTGCTAAATTGTTGAATTGTAGCAAACAGTTATTCTTATAATGAGCCACTCCACAGGATCGTGACAATACAGTGTATATGCAAAGAAACACAAAGGGCAATTTTGTTGCAGAAATACAGATATTGTAATTATTATTGTAGCTGATTACCATGACAACAAGCGTACAAAGCGATCTGTACAGATTGCCTTGTATATGAGTTTTCATGGCTCTCAGCAATAAATGAATATACAAGTAGCCTATCTGTTGTGCATATTATTTAGACTCATCTAAATAACTTACATGTATATTGTAGATGACATGACGTGTTAATAGGAAAGTGAACTATTATTTTACATGTATTTATGTGTTTACTTTACAGATGAATTTTAGGAATATAATAATAGTACCTCCTTGGTGATGCTGAGGCAGGTTCAGATACTTTCCAAGACTAAGATCCTACCAAATTAACTTTAGACTATGACTTATATGAGAAACTGCATAGTTAGTGCTAGTAGGTTGTTGTTACTGCAAACAAACTGGACTATCTACTAGCAAAATAAATGCTCTTTAACAATTGAACTGTGTGCTGTTTCTTACTCTTGCATGTGGTCAGCACTTTTATAATAGTTACATCTAAGAAAAAACTGAGTTATATGGATTTAAAATTTCATTACACTATTTTATGTAACATCATGATAACGTTGTAAATTGTTGGGTGCCATAATGTGGATAGATAAATACTACACAGCTTGATTTATCACTTTTAGGCAGTACTGATAGGTAGTGTTTAGTACCATTGACTAGATATTTATGTGGTGATGTGCTATATAAACATCAGTTGGAGATGATACAAGTATAGTGACAGCAGGGCAGATTTAAACTAAAGGGGAGCTAGTTTAGGCTGCAGTACTCTATTAGAACATATAGTGTGAATCACCATATTGTAGGCTGCAAGAATCATGGTGAGATTATGTTGTGTCATGAGTAGTGCTGGGCGGTTTTGATTTGTATGTCCATTGAGTTTTTTGCTGATTTTTCTAAAAGACTGAATGAAACCGAAGTTGTCTTCTCACCCTCGAAGTTGTCTTCTCACCCTCGAAGTTGTCTTCTCACCCTCGGTTTAATTCGGTTTTTGAAATTTCTAATAATATGTAATCATAACTGCTATAATTGAGTGAAACTACAATAAATAACCACTGGGTGGTAATATTATGGCTGTAGCCAAGTATAAATTCCAAGGATGGCATCGAATTATAAGGATTGAAAGAAGCATAACATGAATTAACGTGTTTTCAACGCCAGCCATTATCGAAAGTGGGTGTGCTAAGAGGTCAGGCGTGGTTTGAATTTTAGAACTGAATCGAACCGCACTGCTGCATTCGGTGTCGGTTCGCATTTTAAATTTTGGCGGTTTTTGAACCGGAAGAAAAAACTGAATGAAACCGAAACACCATGCAGCACTAGTCATGAGAATTAAATAGGAGAAAGTGCATTGGAGCATTAACACAGGGTGTCCTATCTAGTGTTTACAACATTTTATATCTATGGTGCCAATATTACTACATACATGTATATAGACTAGTTTTTTTACCATAACGGACAGTGTTCGAAGTAGAACAAATGAGGTGGGTACACGGTGCTTGCAGAAAATGTTTGAGAAATTTAGATTTGTCTCCCTTGTTTCCCTGTCAATATCCAAAATGTTATGTATTTTTGGGTAAACAATAGTACTTTACCACACTTATTATCACCTAATTCTCATGTGTTAATTTGCAAAAGATATCAATATCGAAATGAAAAATACTTTAGACACCCATTTAATTAACATGGTAAATTGACTAGGTTAGTGACCTCTCAATGTTTTAGGCGAGGGCGGTCTGACCGGCTGTAGTTAGTAAGGGAGCAATACCTTTACTAAAACAACTAGTAGACTAGCTAATGTACTAACGGGCTGCGCATGAAAGCAGATTAGCTCAACTGCTTCGTAACATTTCCACCGCTAGTCCGCACATGAGGGTACATGCCTGCTGACCACATACCCACTAAAATTGAGGTGGGTACACGGGGTTTGGGGTATACTCCCGTATAACCACACTGATAACAGATAACACACATGCCCAGCTACACCGTGGCATGGTTGTTCATGGATTGGAATGTCTACTAAATTTAGTAAATGGAAAAAGCGATATTTTGGAAAATCAAAATCGAAAATGTAAAATTTGTTGAAGTTCGTTGTCTCTCACTTGACCTGCCTTTCTACTTGACTTGAGGCACCACTGACTTGACCTCGACTTGCCTCCAAAATTTTAGAAATGACGACTTGTTGACTTGGAGTCCGACTTGGACCCAGCTCTGCTCACCACACCACTATTTATTATTTGCAAGAATATCAACAGAATGTGTTATTACCTATTAGTCTTTATTATTGGATAGCTGTGCTTCTAAAGTTAAGTAAAGTGAGTTAAACATCTCTGCTTTATTTCAGTACTTTTTCTCCCACACCTGCTGCATCTTGTGGTGATTAGAGGTGTTACTTTATTTACCCATTGTTGACTTGGTGGTGTTGACTTGGTGGTGTTGACTTGGCGGTGTTGACTTGGCGGTGTTGACTTGGCGGTGTTGACTTGGTGGGGTTGACTTGGTGGGGTTGACTTGGTGGTGTTGACTTGGTGGTGTTGACTTGGTGGTGTTGACTTGGTGGTGTTGACTTGGTGGTGTTGACTTGGTGGTGTTGACTTGGTGGTGTTGACTTGGTGGTGTTGACTTGGTGGTGTTGACTTGGTGGTGTTGACTTGATGGTGTTGACTTGATACGGATGGCATCTACTGTTGGTTCATGAGTTGAGCCTGTCTCTTATAATACATTCAAATCACTCAGCTGCTTCATGTATCTGGCAAGTTGCACTGCTGTAACTAGATTGAGGTTAGACGGTTTTCAAAGCATGATGAGTTGCCATATACTTCGGCTGTTATTTGATTTCTCAATAGGCCTAATTCATCTGTTAAGTCCCCGTAGGCACATTGGCTGTCTGGTTTCTGGTATCACTGTACAACTGACTGAAGGCTTCAAGCTATCTGCAAGAACGTGGGTTCGAGTCCCACCAATGACCTGAAAGTTTTTGTCCTGAGCCAGGGTTTTCCTTCATGCCATCTCGGACTATAATAACATCCAGCTCCAGGAGCCATGGTGGCCCTTTGATTAGCTCTGCCATTGTGCAGCCACGTTAAAGAATTGTGTTTGGCACCACGGACATTATGTTATTTTGTAACCTGGTGTCAAACTTCTACCTTTCTAAAATAACATTTGTTATGGGTTTGCACAGTTCCCAAATTTTGCTTTTGATACCTGGTCTCTACTGCTCATATCCATGACCATTGGGATTGGCCCTTTCTTGTATGTGAAAGCTCTAGCCTTCTGTATTTCCTCTGGTCTAACTAAAGTCAACAAGATCATTGCTTTGAACTTTCCATATGTGCTGGTATTTGCTGCGAAACCTGCCTCAATATAAATATCAGATTCTTCCTCAAAGATTCTCCATTGCTCTGCAGTGTTTCCATCATATGAGAAAGCAGGACCAGGTCTTCTAAGACTTTTTCTAAATTATTCTGCGAGTTCAAACCTCTGATTGCATGTATGAATATATTGTTTGTCTTTATTATTAATTCAATGAATACACATCTAACCAGTTTAGTGACAGGAACCAATGTACTTGTATGCATGTATATAGTAGCAACCTTGAAAGAGTTTACAACAAATAAAGCTATGCAAAAGCTGTGGAACAAACATAAAGAGAGGGTGACTCTCAAAGGAGCACAAAAAGTAACAGTTATAATACTACGTTTAAACCATGTTTTTACATTGCTCTAACAATAATACAACCTAATCGTTCAAGTCCTTAACAATCATTTAGGTGGTAAGCCATGGTGTCCCATAAGTGGTTCATGTGTAATCAAACAATGTAAGCCAATATGGTTGTATAGTTGAAACAGGCGATAACAGTGTGCAATGTATATTGCCCACACAATGTGCCCATGTGAATGCTACAAGTAAAACATCTAACGTGAAACCTGGTGTCTATTACATAGAGTTATCTTCTTTCAAGAGGGTAACTCTATAGTTTCATAGACTGAAATATTTTAGGCTTACTTTGCAGGAAAATGCATATTGATATTTTATAGCCTTTCAGATAACATTTTTCCGGGGGAGGACCCCCTCCTGCGGGAGGGCGATAGAACACCCCCCTCGCACCCACCCCGCCATGAAAGTGGCAGGGCCACTTTCAAAACGGAGGATACAGCCCTGGCTACACTTACACTACTTGCACTGTGTGTACTTCTGACTATGCATTGTGTAGTCTCACGTACACACAGCCTAGATATTACATGAGTTGTGTATCCTCATAGCTAACCTTGATATACTCTGCTGCTGCTGCTAATAGCACTGATCTAGTAAAAATGATAAATAGGTAGGCAATTGAGACCTTTTTTCCATGTTCATGTTGGCTAAACACTGTGACTGTACAAAATTTTTATTTGCCAGATTGACTTGGCAGAACCCAAGTCAAAATCACAAGTCATTCATATGTCCAAGTCAAGTCACATTGATGCGCAAGTCGAAGTCAAGTCAGCAAGTCCAAGTCAAGTCGACTTGTGACTTGACTTGGCAAGTCAAGTCAAATCTATGACTTGGACCCAGCTCTGCTATTAGTTATCACTTGTTTTGATTAAACTCGAGAAGAAATAACGTGCGAGTGGGAATAAAATGGAAGCTCGACCTTATTGCATTGGTGACAATATACGCTCTACTGGCAAATATGTGCCGATTGATATTTACGTCTAATAGAGAACGAGGTCCAAGTGTAGACGAATCGGAGATGCCATCGGTCGTTATATCCGTATCAATGACACGACGTCTTTAGTAGAGGTACTATCAAAATAAGAGGATGGTCACTATAGTTTTGGGGCACATCTTTGCTATATCGAAATTTATGCTGGAGAAAAGAAAATTTTTATTACAAGATAACGTGGCTGACGCAAAAACAAAAGAAAATGAGACATTTCTGTTTTTCCAGACTAACGAAACCACACGAAATCCGTTTACCCAGAGCCGTTTATAAACACAGGGTGACCAACCAAAATTTGTCAAAATGAGTCGAAAAAATATAAAATTGAGTCAAACTTAACATGAACATGTTAAAGGAAAATTTTTCAGGATAGTCATAGATAGTAGTTGCTGAATATTGACTGTGCAAGTGGCATAGTAAATAATTTTTTGTGCTCTTGTAACAAATGGCATAGATGTTTTAAATGGTAGGATGTATTATTATATTTTTATCAGTTAGCTATAGATGAACTACCAGGCCTAATTTGATTAGATTCAAGATTGATGAAATGGACCCTGACTTTCTATCTACATATATTCATATTGTATTCTATATTACATTGTGAGACCAACTTTCATATATTTAGTAGAATGAAGTTTAATTACTCAAAAGTTTAGTTTGGGACATAAAAGATGACAACTCCCTAGAAATGTAAACAATGCTTAGAGGCAGTGTTCGAAGTGGAACAAATGAGGTGGGTACACGGTACCTACCTGCAATTTTAAGCCCTTTCCTAAAGGTTGCATTGGTCACTCAGAAGCTGCAGATCATAATTAGAAGTTGTTCTCCCATTTCAGCAAGACAAAACAAGGGAGGACAATTTCTAATTATGGTTGATAGCTAATGAGTAGCCTCATTATACAGAGTACGCAGTACCAATGTAGACTATTCCTCATATTTTAAACTACTCAGAGTGCTTTGTGTCCTTCACTTTTGTATTACTGCTGCATTGATTGTAAGAATGAATAGATCTATACTATTTAAAACATGACAACTCCCCTTATCTTTCTTTCACTGTAATAACAATAATGTAGTCAAAGAGAAAACAACTTCTTTATTTATTACAAAATGCTGAACTAAAACATTTTACAGTATATTTTGTCAAAAATAAATAACACAAACAACAACAACATGTAACTGCAACAGTATAAAAACTATAGTAATTCAGCAAAACAGCTATGACATTGACATCAACATTAGAGAAGGGAAGGAGTTGAAGCTTATCAACATAACTATAAAGAACAAAAGTATTTTACAATAAAATATATATATTTCCCTTGTCACACCCTACATGTAGACTTTAGTATATAGCACCAGTAATGTTATTTGAACAACAGCTATAAGGAAAAGGTCAAAAGTTGAAGCCTATGAAAAATACATACCTGTGTAAGGGAGTTTCACTAGTTTATATAATATATATACTCACTGGCTTTTCTCTAATACTATTATAATTTTATTAATTTAAGGAATTTATCTGTGGGAGCTGTCAGAGTCTTACATCAAATCCATGAAAACACCGGGCCCTGACTGGGGTTTGAACCAATGGTGCAAAATTGCCTAGAAAAGTGAACAAAAGACATTGCCACAACACCAGTACAGCAATGTTAGAAAAAGGCAGCTTCACCAGCGAGCAGTAGATACGAAAAATATAAATTAGGGTAATATTTTTGCAAAATTAAATTCCTCACCAACTTCCTTTGGATCACTAAACACTGTATTACAAGTATTCTCACCACTTGTGACAACATCTTCTAAAAATGCTAAATGTTTTATAAATTGGTAGCACCAGTAAAAACTGGCCTCAAAGTTAAATTCATGGCCGAATATAACCTTAGCGGGAAATATCAAATCATACTAACCGTAAATTCAACGTAAACTAAAAATATAGTATTGCCTAAAAAAGACTATTCAGCTACCTAAAATACTCGACAAACTATCATGCATGTAGGTTAATAGGCAGCATGCAAGTACACTAATAGGCGGCATGCAAGTACACTAATAGACAGCATGCAAGTACACTAATAGGCAGCATGCAAGTACACTAATAGACAGCATGCAAGTACACTAATAGGCAGCATGCAAGTACACTAATAGGCAGCATGCAACTTCATTACCTGTGGTCTTTTTTGGACTTCTGAAAGCAATGAATCACCTCAATACAACAAAAATAGAGAATACAAACAAAATGATTACCAGTTAAACCAAGCTCAATCCAAATACATAGTTTCTACTAGTACCATCTAGACTAAACAATGACAGGATTCTTCTTAGCTCTCTGTGAATTTGTCATAACCTCACTATTTGCCTCACTTACTAAACTTGGAAGTTGTTTGCAATAGTAGAGCAATATCTACAGCTGTTGAAATACTGTTGGAAAATACTATAGAGAGTGGAACCCATATTCAAGTCCTATGAATTCATTGATGCAATGACTAACTTTGTTAGTAAAGCAAAAGAATTTATTTGTGTGCAGGCTGTTGGTTCAAGCTACTATCAACTTACTTTAACTATCAATCAAATGATCGCTAGATTAGAGGGAAATTTTGCGATCAGCAGTCACTCAGCAACCAGTAAACCTATTTCGATTGCAAAAACTGCGGGTCTTCAGCAAAACTAGCCGATTACCATGAGGGTACACGCCTGGTGACTGTGTACCCACCAAAATTGAGGTGGGTACACGCCGTATACTCCCGTATAACCACACTTTGAACACTGCTTAGAGGCCTAAGCTAAGCCAAATAAGCTATTTATTAGCTGGATTAAAAGCACAGCTCACTGTAGCAAATAAATGAGTCCAGCTTCCACAAAATGAGTATATATGCTTCCAGCTTCCACAAAATGAGTCAATATTCGTCATGCGTCCAACTAGCAATACTGTTTCTCTAAAATGCGTCTGTGGACTCATTATGCGTCCGAGTTGGTCAGTGTGATAAACAGCTCTAGGTTAACCATTGGCTTATTTGGTTTTGGGAACGGGTTTTCAGCTTAGAGTTAAGCCCTGTGCAATCACAGTGGATTTTTGTCGAACCTAAGAACACAGACAACGTTTACAAACATTTCATTATCTCTATGATTTGATATAAAACTGTTGAATCATTATTATTATTTATTTTTTTAACAAAACCGGTACATGACATGACATTACATTTGATTTGATTTTAATTTATTTTTCAGACTTCACAACACTGGCTGTGTAAAGCATATTTCTAGCTTTGAGATGATCGATATAGGGCCTTCAATTTTAATTTGAATTTGTCTAGGTTGATTATCTTCACATGGGTGTAATTTTACCTCTAGTGAGTGAAGTGTGTTAAAGTCCTTGAAATATAATATCTAATGTAAATATGAAATATCATATCACATATTAGGCCCTTGTAATAATCAACTATGCACTAACTTTTAATTTATTTTTAAATTTGTTTGAATTAAATTTTGAAAATCACCAAATATTATATACAAAAATAATATAAATAAATTTTATATGGTTAGATAGAGGCTAGAATGATAAGTGTAAACTTTAAAACTGGTTATATCTTTTCTGTATAAGTTCAATGGTTATACTCACTCGTTACTCATTCGTCATTGATAGAACATTTGAACATTTGTGCAAGTTGAATGCCCCATTACTAACGGTATGCTACAGTGAAAAGGTCAATACTACAGCATCTTGCTGATTTGCTTTTATTCAGGATCGCTAATTCTTATATCTCGAATTGTTCGAGGGAGGAAACTGTTATGGTATACATTAGTTGTGGCAGAAATTGATGTTAGTTCCCCTCTGGCTGCAGCTCTAGTTGTCATAGTTGCATGCGAGCGGCTTTCAACAATTTCATCGTAGCTAGAGGATAGTGTATTGTGGCTCTCTACAAATAAAATATATTTTGTAGGCAAAGAAGACATGTAAAAGTTGTTTAGGTAAAATTTCTAGTGAAATTTGTTTTAATTTTTCAATTTAGCAATAAATACATTATAAGCATATTCAGTTAGAGCAATTAACTAGAAAACCATTGTTTCAAATGATGTCAAACGGCATATTTGTGGAATCTCAATTTGCATACGCTGATTGACATGGTGAATATATTGTTTTGACATGAGACTTGGCATTCACCGGATGTATCGCTACGCCTTAAACATTACTTAATTACTTGCAGCATATGGTTTGTAATTACACCCCTGAATATATAATTTTATGACATGTATTATATTAAGCCCGGCCTTTAAGTTCGACCTGGTTTCCAAATGTAGTAGGCTATGGGCTACAGTGAACATTCATGCATCCACATTGTCTGTGTATATAACTGCATATTATCATTGTAAAAGACTGCATTGCTGTCGTACACCTGTTTAATATTCTTGGCAATGCTGCCTTGACATGTGCCCTTTGCATTACTAGTGATTGTATCCTTCCTTTTTATGCACTTACACAAGTTGTATTGTATTACTTTTCTACCACACCGAGGCCTTTGTGATTATTATTGTATAACAAACATAGCATGACAGTCCGGAGTAACTTCTATATGTAAAACCGTCTTCAGTTGTGTAACCTCAACATCTGTAGTGGGTGGAGCATTTTAAGTATAAATGGAGTCCTAGTCCATGATTTTCATTTTCGCATGTAGTTGAGTGGGTAGACCTTCATTGCCATGAGTGGACAACCTCGCCAGTATATAATATGAAATTAGCATGAATGCAACTATGCCTTATTGCAATAGTAGATTTTGACACCAATTGCATCATGGAAATAGTAGCCAATCAGACAGCTAATAGTTGCATGCTATTATAAGCCTCTATTTATTAAAGTTGAACTTTACCAAAAATATGAATAATTCTGCAGATCAACTATGTTAGCATTAGGCCTGCTTGATACTTCTATAAATATATAAATTAAACTATTTTAAGAGTAGTTAATGGGTGCTAAACTGGAAATTCTGACGTCAATTCACACAACTCTTCTTTGATTAATATCTCAACTCTGTCTCACAATAGCAGTAATATTAAGTAGTCGCAACTGCTTTTGTAACAAATGTTACAGTATTCATTTAATAAAATATACAGTGGAACTCGCTTAATTCGGCCTTGGTTAATTTCAAAACTTGGCTAGTTCAAACTATTGGCCTTGGTCCCTGCTGAGTACTTTTTAAATGGCTACATATAATTCGTATTTCGCTGCCCCAATGTTCAAATGTTCTAAACGATTTTTGTTTTAAATTGGCGGTTTTGTACAAGTTGTTAGGTTACACACTGATGTTTACTGAGTTGGTGACTTTTTTCCTTTTATCTACAATATTTACCTATATATGCAATTAGCCAATTGTTCTGTTCATCAAAAAATTTGAAAGTTTTAAGATTGGAAGGCTTCAAAAAGTGTTTTTCAAAATTGACATTTTGGTGATTTAGAACATTTTTGAACATTGGGGTAGTGATTTATTATGTATAATTCAAAGTTACGGCTTAGCTTAGCTGGTTTACCTTAGGCTATACAGTATTTTACAACAACAAGTATTAGTCACGCCTGATCAGCTTACTCCGCCTAGATGCTCTGATTGGCTGTAAGCCGAGAATGCACGTAACATGCACCAATAAAAATGTCTTTTCAAGCAGTGAAATCTAACTGACTTCTTTACGCTGATGACTGTTCCATAGCTTACTCCGCACAGCTGCTCCGATTGGTTGTAAGCTGACAATGCAATTAGCATGCACCAATAAGAATGTCTCTTCAAGCAGAGAAACCTAACTGACTCTGTTGACCTTTTTTTTTACATAGTGCGGTTTTTATTAGAATCACTGAACTATTTTAAGCCATCTACAGCTGTGTTATGAGTCATCATGATACTGTATATTAGTTGAAAACAAGGTAGCAAACAGTATCGTTTTCGTAGTGCTGTTATTACATTACAATATTGTTGTCTTGTAGTACATGTGATGAATAACTGTCGCCCATCTCCAGTGCTGTTGTTTTGAGTGTAATAAACATTGATGCATATATTTCTGTCACGTTACAAGTTGTCTTTCCTCCATTGTATTTGCAGTTGAATCAAGTGAAAGTTAATGCATACATGCACATTCATGTGCTAATACAATGTACATAATTATATAGTATTATTTGCCAAGTAGGCATCCAAGCCGTTATACAAAGTGAAGGGAACACATAATTCAAACTCGGCATAATTCAAACCAATTATGGTGGTCCCTTGGAGTTTGAATTAAGCAAGTTCCACTGTATTGACATTGAGAATACTACATGCCACAGGTCCATCACACCAGGGCAGTGAGTGGGCATGTTATTCATTAGGTAAACAAGTTGCCTATATTGACAAATCAAGTTGCAAACTCAAAGAATCATTCAAATTTTTTTACAACAAACAGTGATTTTGTTGTTTAGGAATAAATTATTTGCAGTGGAACTCGCCTAATTCGAATATCTGGCTAGTTCAAACTACTAGCCTTGATCCCTGCTGAGTACTATAGAAATGGCTTCAACCAATTCGAATTTACTATGTACACTTCAAACTTCAAACACTTAGCTGAGCTATATTATTATAACAATTATTAGTCATGCCTGAGCGCTCACCGATCTGCAGTGTTGTAGTTTTCAGTGTAATAAAAGGTACCAGTTCGGCTAACCAGGGAGCCGAGATGTTAAAACTTGTCTTCCTTCAATTATATTCACAGTTGAAGCAAATGAATACTCATGCATACAACTGCATGTATAGTATTACATGTGCATGTATGTGTGAAGTAAGCATTCAAACCCGAAGACGAGCCTCCTGCCCACACTTTTGCTCCTTGTTCTAAGCAAAATAGAACAGATCTGTAAAATTTATCCATAATCTATATTGAAATCTATCCCAAATTTCTAGTTGGGTAATATGAGCAGTTGGCACTAACTAGGAAACTATACTTTTATAAAATTGCCATAGCTATTAAGTGGTTGCTTATTTAGGGCTTTTATGACTTAGTAACATCTTACATCACCTATTTTTAAACAGTCATTGTAGCTAACACAACTCTTGCTGCATTCTGACCACTTGCATAGGCCCTCATTCTGGCTAGATTGTAAGTTTTGTTAAAAAACTCTGGGGAAATACATGTACAGCCAATTTGAAATTTAATGTTTTAGGCCACGTTCCTTATACAAATTCTCCCAAGTTTTACGTTGCACCATGCCTAGTGTTTGAGGTGTCGAAATTAAAACTGACATCCCTACTTCCTGATCGAGTTTTGTTGTATGACCCATTGCAGGTGCAGTATAGATATGTACGATATGTACATATTACTAACAATAACATGTGATCATTGAACATTTTATACCAATGATGTTGAATGGCTGTCAACAACCTTGCAGTGATCTTCAGCTATGTCTTTACTTTTACGCAAGATGATCTTTTTCTTTAAACCTGTAAAATTCAATACAACAGGTTCTGTGGTACACACTGACTGTGTTTGTACATGCTGAAGATGTCCGTACATGCTGATGGTATTTGTAGCACATTCAAGAGAGAGATAACTGAATTGTTATGGCGGAAGTTAGTGGTGAAGAGAAGATTAGTAAAAGGTTTGTAACCAAATAGTACATGTTTAATGGTTGCTTGACTTGTGACAACCAGTGAACTTCTTTCCCTGCTAGCACAGTACTATTGGTTTACATATAGAAGGGTATCACTTCTTTTGGGTGATTGTTAATGTCAATTGTCATAAATACTAGACGGCCTCATTCTCACTGGTTTATACCGAGTAATAGCTTGAATTGTACACAATTACCTGCGCTGCACCATGCCCCAGACCCCAAACTATTCCAAGGTTGGAATTGCTACTCGTATGCCAATATAGGGGTACTCTCTAAAAGACTTTCCACCAGAATTGTACTGGGAAGTCAGTAGTACCACTACATGAATGATGGGAAGTCAGTAGCACCACTACATGAATAGTAAGGAGTCAGTAGTACCACTACATGAATAATGGGAAGTCAGTAGTACCACTACATAAATAATGGGAAGTCAGTATTACCGCTACATGAATAATGGAAAGTCAGTATTACCACTACATGAATAATGGAAAGTCAGTAGTACCACTACATGAATAATGGGAAGTCAGTATTACCGCTACATGAATAATGGGAAGTCAGTAGTACCACTACATGAATAATGGGAAGTCCGTAGTACCACTGCATAAATAATGGGGAGTCAGTAGTACCACTACATGAATAATGGGAAGTCAGTATTACCACTACATGAATAATGGAAAGTCAGTATTACTACTACATGAATAATGGAAAGTCAGTAGTACCACTACATGAATAATGGGAAGTCAGTATTACCGCTACATGAATAATGGGGAGTCAGTAGTACCACTACATGAATAATGGGAAGTCAGTGGTACCACTACATGAATGATGGGAAGTCAGTAGTACCACTACATGAATAATAGGGAGTCAGTAGTACCAGCATGTTTGTAACCGCTGAAATGGGTTTATGTTATAGTCGGGCTTATGTTATTATAGTCGACAACCCTGCAACATCCAATCTATAAAAGATGCCAAGTTAATCATTGTATTGCAGCTACAGGTGCAGTATAGTACATGTATGTTCACATTGCTTATCTGTCACTAATAGCTTTTGTGTGAATACTGTCCTACAGATAAAAAGAATCATGTGGATAGGAAGGCATTTAGGTAAAATACTTGTGCAGTCTTACACCTCTGTCAACACCTACGTATATGGAGTAGGAAGATATGAGTATATAGCAAGATATACTACACATATCTATGAATGGTGGGTACCAGCCTTGAGCACCCATCTATTCCCTCCCTTAAGTATCATATCCACATTTTGTCCACTTGTCTAACCAATTGGTGATGCATATTGTACTGAGAGCTGGTATCTGCAACTGCTGTACCCATTCACTGCTGCTGTCTGTATAACCAGCAGGTAGGAGGTTTGGGTATCCCCTTACCAAGAATGTAACCCTGATTATTTGTATTCCCTTCTCAACTGTGTAACTCTAAATATTTGTAGTGAGCAGAAGCGCAGACTCAAAGCCCAGAAGAAAGCTGAAGAGAAAGCTGCTAAACTAACGGAGGTAGTTGGTAAAGCTACACAAGCTGTGACTAAACCTAAAGTGAGCGATGAGGAGCTGGACCCAACAGTTAGTATTCATAATACCTGCTTGTAGAGTTGAGCTATTATTATATATTGCTACAGACTGTACCTTTACTTATAAGCCTACTATAGTAGGTACAGGTTAAGTGTGGTTACAAGCGGGATAGACAATATGTATAGATATTAGATGAAGGATGTATGCTTTAGGTCTACCGGGAACAGCGTATTGCCCAGATAGAGGGTCTCAAATCGTCCAATCAGCATCCATACCCTCACAAGTTTCAGGTCGACTTGTCTCTCAATGAGTATATTGAGAAATATTCCTACTTGCAAGATGGTGATAGGATTGAAGATACCCTCGTCAATATTGCTGGTAAAATCATACGCTCTACCATGTTGTTATGATGTATAGTATAACATTGTCCCATGCACCATAGCCTATACACAATGTGTGTTGTGTTGTGTCAAATGGCAGACCAAGTGTGTGCATGCGGTTGTGTGTAGTATATACCATATGATGGGGTACTGGGGATACATACATGATGTAGTATTCACTATATAATAATGTAGACAGTTTTCTAAGTGTGGGTACCAGGTAAATATTATGAATTGTCTTCTCTTACACAAGGTACTCCTCAGGCTGGTAGAAGCCTGAAACAGACCCCTAAATGGCACCTAGAAAAAATTCTGGTTGATGTAGAAAAAAGTGAAAGGCATATTTGGAAAGGTTGTAAAAATTTGGCCCTAATGTACTAGTATTTCTGCATATTTGTGTTACACAATGCGATTTATAGCAGTAATTGTTTTCTAATATTGTTCTCTCTACGTCACACAACTCACCACAACCAAGTAGGCCTACTGCTTGGTTATGGTGAGCAAAATATCATTTAACCAATCATAGTAACACTGTACAACTATGATAATAGCCTACTGCCAACTTGAAGTGTGGCAATATGGGCAAGTACTTGTTGTGGTGAGTTATGGGGTGTAGTGAGAACAATTAGAGGGTTCCCTAAGGTATCTTCTGAACAAATGCTGCTATAAATC
Organism: Bugulina stolonifera; assembly: GCA_935421135.1. Taxonomy (NCBI): domain Eukaryota; kingdom Metazoa; phylum Bryozoa; class Gymnolaemata; order Cheilostomatida; family Bugulidae; genus Bugulina; species Bugulina stolonifera. The sequence continues at coordinate 36,789,833 of OW285187.1, forward strand.
TCATTCTGTGTAACAAAAATATACAGAAACATCACCATTAGGACCAAATTTTTATGACCTTTCCCAATATGCCTTTCATTTTTTTCTACATCAACCAGAATTTTTTCTAGGTCCCATTTAGGGGTCTGTTTCAGGCGTCTAACAGCCTGAGGAGTAACTTGTGTAAGAGAAGACAACTCCTAGTGTTTACCTGTTACCCACACTTGGAAAACTGCATATAAAACCTCATGACTTTGTATGTATACCCAGTACCCCCACTATTATAATATAGTATATACTCCTCATGTACATACATTATTAGATATGTTATACAGGGCGGATACATGCCAAGAGGGAATCCGGAGCAAAGTTGATATTTTATGATATTAGAGCTGAGGATAAGAAATTGCAAGTAATGGCTAATGCTAGGTAAATATATTTATAACCACCAATGGCCAGTGCCAGGTAAATTATATGTGCAATTCAACCTTGGATAATTCAAAAACTTGGTTAGTTCAAGCTGTTAGGCTTGGTCCCTGCTGAGCACTATATAAATGGCTTCAAATAATTCAAACTTACCATCTGTAATTCAAACTTCATGCGGCTTATCACAGCCAGCATTAGTCACCTAATAATCGTTGCTAGTCGTTAGTAGTTATTAGTGGTTACTACTGCAATATGTTGCTGCCCAAACTAAGCTGGGAAAACCCACTACATTGTAATTGCTTTACTGTTCCTTAGCTAAATGCATTTTCATACTGTTGTCCTGTACATGTGATGCATGTCATTATATAAAATAAAGGGATCACATAATTCAAACTCGGCCTAATTCAAACCAATTATGGTGGTCCCTTGGAGTTTGAATTAAGCAAGTTCCACTGTATGTACCAAGTAACAGGTAGATGGTAATGTACAATGTACAACATTAGTAGGCTCTGTGTTATGTTAGGCCTATATAACATGTTGTATTACATAAATAGGTTGTACAAGTCTGAAGAGGAGTTTGAGAGAACCAATGAGAAGCTAAAAAGGGGAGACATTGTAGGTGTTAGGGGTTACCCTGGTAAATCCAAGAAAGGAGAGCTAAGTATTATGCCTTATGAGATGACATTGCTCTCTCCCTGCCTGCACCAACTACCGCACCTACACTATGGACTCAAGAACCAGGTTTGTTACCTACACTGTAATACTGTATAATATACATGTACTATAATACCAAAGTTCCTATATACCAAGTTTATCCAGCAAACGATGCGCATAGTCACTTGTCGTGGTTCTCTCACCAAAATCGGCAAAACGTTGCTCTTTAACGAGCGCCCAACCTATAGTCAAACGCTTCGGCTATAGAAATATAGGTCGACGTAACGAGCCTGAAGTAGTTGACAGTCTGCATAAAGAGCGTACCTTTACCATCTTTGGTCTACATGAGACATAAATAGTCCAGACCACGTGCTCAGTAGGATGGCTCAAACTTTTTGGAACTTTTTCCCATATTCAAGTTCCTTTAAATGCTTGCCTCTTCTATTGATGCTATCGGTATAAACATCATGTATCCTGAAAATGATGGGCTAGCATCACAGGTACTTCTAGCCAATCTGAGGACAATTTTTTCGCCAATCTTGTGAAAACTCCATTGTTTTATCGGTAATTTTTCGTTGCCGCCCAACTACTTTGGACAAGGCTGTATATTAGGTCAGGTTTCGCGCGATTCTATTGGTGCAGAAACCCGTGGAACAACTTATTAATTCTATAAACTTTGGTAATACTATATATACCTGTACTATAATACTATATATACCTGTACTATAATACTATATATACCTGTACTATAATAATACTATATATACGTGTACTATAATACTATATATACCTGTACTATAATACTATATATACCTGCACTATAATACTATATATACCTGTACTGTAATACTATGTGTACCTGTACTATCATCACAGGAAACAAGGTATCGTCAGAGGTATTTGGATCTTATAATCAATGATACCGCTAAACAGAAGTTCCTCACAAGAGCTAAGATCATTAACTACTTGAGATCATTTCTCAACCAACTTGGATTTCTCGAGGTTAGCCTATATATACTGTACACACCTAATACATATGTGTGTGTGTTGAAGCTATCAATATCTGATAACCCTGACATAGTGATTACATTACAATTCCTTAGTCTATCCTTGATAGCTTCATTGAAATGACTGAGATTTGATAATAATACAGGTAGAAACACCAATCCTCAACATGATACCTGGAGGTGCCACCGCCAAGCCGTTCATAACCCACCATAATGACCTGGATATGAAGCAGTATATGAGGATAGCCCCTGAACTCTACCTCAAGATGCTCGTAGTTGGTGGGCTAGACAGGGTCTACGAGGTGATTCTACCATTAACAGTACAATTTGCCATTGCAGTGATTAGTTAACTTAGTTATCTGTCAGCTGGTTTTCGCACCGTTGCTACAACTTGGCTGATTGGTTATTTTCACAGGTTGGTCGGGTGTTCCGTAATGAGGGAATAGATATGACTCATAACCCAGAGTTCAGTATATGCGAGTTTTATATGGCCTACGCTGACTATAATGACCTCATGGAGATAACAGAGAGCATGTTATCAGGTTAATACAGTATATTATTATCCTAAGGTGTGCACACAGTATAGAGCATGTTATCAGGTTAATACAGTATATTATTATCCTAAGGTGTGCACACAGTATAGAGCATGTTATCAGGTTAATACAGTATATTATTATCCTAAGGTGTGCACACAGTGTAGAGCATGTTATCAGGTTAATACAGTATTTTATTATCCTAAGGTGTGCACACAGTATAGAGCATGTTATCAGGTTAATACAGTATATTATTATCCTAAGGTGTGCACACAGTATAGAGCATGTTATCAGGTTAATACAGTATATTATTATCCTAAGGTGTGCACACAGTATAGAGCTGTTATCAGGTTAATACAGTATTTTATTATTCTAAGGTAATTCCACAGGGAATAAGAAAGCATAACTCCTAAATGTAATTCCACAGAGAACAAGGAAGCGTAAAGGTGGAATCACACGACCTCGTTTCTAAATGAGTGTTTTGTTAGCACGCTGATAAACATATTTATGTTTACTAAATTCGTTGACCAGCCAATCGCTGGCAAGTGAATCGTCTCTGTACTCCTGTTGACACAGCTGGAGTGGCCGAGATGCGAAAGCGCTATTGTGTGTTGGCACCTTTACTCCAAACATAATTGTAATTACATGTGAAGCAAGAAAGTAACTCCAAATGTAGTTACACTGCAGTAAGCAGTATCGTATGTATATACATATATGTAGGTATCATATGTATGTATCGTATGTATGTACATACATGTAGGTATCATATGTATGTATCGTACGTATGTGCCTACATGTAGGTATCGTATGTGTGTATTGTATGTATGTACATGCGTGTAGGTACCGTATGTATGTATTGTGCGTATGTATGTACATACGTGTAGGTATCATATGTATGTATTGTACGTATGTATGTACATACATGTAGGTATCGTATGTGTGTATTGTGCGTATGTAGGTATCATATGTATGTATTGTGCGTATGTAGGTATCGTATGTGTGTATTGTGCGTATGTAGGTATCGTATGTGTGTATTGTGCATATGTATCGTATGTATGTACATACATGTAGGTATCATATGTATGTGTTGTGTGTATGTATGTACATGCATGTAGGTATTGTATGTGTGTATTGTGCATATGTATGTACATACATGTAGGTATCGTATGTGTGTATTGTGCATATGTATGTACATACATGTAGGTATCGTATGTGTGTATTGTGCATATGTATGTACATACATGTAGGTATTGTATGTATGTATCGTATGTATGTACATACATGTAGGTATCATATGTATGTATCGTATGTATGTATCATATGTATGTATCGTATGTATGTACATACATGTAGGTATCATATGTATGTGTTGTGTGTATGTATGTACATGCATGTAGGTATTGTATGTGTGTATTGTGCATATGTATGTACATACATGTAGGTATCATATGTATGTATCGTATGTATGTACATGCATGTAGGTATCATATGTATGTATTGTGCGTATGTATATACATACATGTAGGTATCATATGTATGTATTGTATGTATCCTACAGGAATGGTCAAGTCAATCACAGGTGGATATACGGTAGAATACCATGAGCTGGGAGCAGAGAAACCTCCCGTTACTATAGATTTTACGCCGCCGTTCAAGCGGGTTAGCATGATTAGTGAACTAGAGGCAAAGTTAGGGGTGAAGTTTCCACCCCCCACCTCACTCCATACTGAGGAAACAAGGCTATTTCTTGACAAACTGTGTTGTGACCATCAGGTAGAATGCACAGCCCCTCGCACCTCAGCCCGGCTACTTGATAAGGTAAGAGTTATGATTACCTGTATTATACCAAGTTTGTACTTGACTGTGGTTATTGACTGTAGCTATTTGGTGACTTTACCGTGCACTTAACTGTGGTTATTGACTGTAGCTTGTTGGTGAATACATAGAGGTTAACTGTGTCAACCCCACGTTCATATGTGACCATCCAGAGGTAATGAGTCCATTGGCTAAATGGTGAGTAAATCATAGCTGGATTATGAATGCAGCCAGTCTATTGACACAGCATATAGTTTAGTAATAAATAGACATACATGTAAGTACATGATTGTTATCTCAGTGTGTTAGGCATAGTACATGGTGGTCTTATTGGCACTGTATGTGTTGTATTATTATTAGCACTAATAATAGTATGTTGTATTACTGGCAGAGTGCGCATTGTATTACCGACACAGATCATGTTGTATGGTTACAGTAGGTTTTTTATTACAGGCATATTACATGTTGTGTTGTTAGCATTGTATGCATTACAGGCATATTACATGTTGTATTGTTAACATTGTATGCATTGCATTATAGGCATATTACATGTTGTATTGTTAACATTGTATGCATTGCATTATAGGCATATTACATGTTGTATTGTTAACATTGTACGCATTACAGGCATATTACATGTTGTATTGTTAGCATTGTATGCATTACAGGCATATTACATGTTGTGTTGTTAACATTGTATGCATTACAGGCATATTACATGTTGTGTTGTTAGCATTGTATGCATTGCATTACAGGCATATTACATGTTGTGTTGTTAGCATTGTATGCATTGCATTATAGGCATATTACATGTTGTGTTGTTAACATTGTATGCATTACAGGCATATTACATGTTGTGTTGTTAACATTGTATGCATTGCATGCATATTACATGCTGTATTGTTAACATTGTACACATTGCATGCATATTACATGTTGTATTGTTAACATTGTACGCATTACAGGCATATTACATGTTGTGTTGTTAACATTGTATGCATTACAGGCATATTACATGCTGTATTGTTAACATTGTACGCATTACAGGCATATTACATGTTGTGTTGTTAACATTGTATGCATTACAGGCATATTACATGCTGTATTGTTAGCATTGTATGCATTACAGGCATATTACATGTTGTGTTGTTAACATTGTATGCATTACAGGCATATTACATGTTGTGTTGTTAACATTGTATGCATTACAGGCATATTACATGTTGTGTTGTTAACATTGTACGCATTACAGGCATATTACATGCTGTATTGTTAGCATTGTATGCATTACAGGCATATTACATGCTGTATTGTTAGCATTGTATGCATTACAGGCATATTACATGTTGTGTTGTTAACATTGTATGCATTACAGGCATATTACATGTTGTGTTGTTAGCATTGTATGCATTGCATTATAGGCATATTACATGTTGTGTTGTTAGCATTGTATGCATTGCATTACATGCATATTACATGTTGTGTTGTTAACATTGTATGCATTACATGCATATTACATGTTGTATTGTTAACATTGTACGCATTACAGGCATATTACATGTTGTGTTGTTAACATTGTACGCATTACAGGCATATTACATGCTGTATTGTTAACATTGTACGCATTACAGGCATATTACATGTTGTGTTGTTAACATTGTATGCATTACAGGCATATTACATGTTGTGTTGTTAACATTGTATGCATTGCATGCATATTACATGTTGTATTGTTAACATTGTATGCATTACATGCATATTACATGCTGTATTGTTAACATTGTATGCATTACAGGCATATTACATGTTGTGTTGTTAACATTGTATGCATTGCATGCATATTACATGTTGTATTGTTAACATTGTATGCATTACAGGCATATTACATGTTGTGTTGTTAACATTGTACGCATTACAGGCATATTACATGCTGTATTGTTAACATTGTACGCATTACAGGCATATTACATGTTGTGTTGTTAACATTGTATGCATTACAGGCATATTACATGTTGTGTTGTTAACATTGTATGCATTGCATGCATATTACATGTTGTATTGTTAACATTGTATGCATTACATGCATATTACATGCTGTATTGTTAACATTGTATGCATTGCATTATAGGCATATTACATGCTGTATTGTTAACATTGTATGCATTACAGGCATATTACATGTTGTGTTGTTAACATTGTATGCATTACATGCATATTACATGCTGTATTGTTAACATTGTACGCATTGCATTATAGGCATATTACATGCTGTATTGTTAACATTGTATGCATTACAGGCATATTACATGCTGTATTGTTAACATTGTATGCATTACAGGCATATTACATGCTGTATTGTTAACATTGTATGCATTACAGGCATATTACATGCTGTATTGTTAACATTGTATGCATTACAGGCATATTACATGCTGTATTGTTAACATTGTATGCATTGCATTACAGGCATATTACATGCTGTATTGTTAACATTGTATGCATTGCATTACAGGCATATTACATGCTGTATTGTTAACATTGTATGCATTGCATTACAGGCACAGAGATGTTAAAGGACTGACTGAGAGGTTTGAATTGTTTGTCGCTAGAAAAGAAGTATGTAATGCTTATACTGAGCTTAATGATCCCATTGTACAGAGAGAACGGTTCAACCAACAGGCAAAGGTATGTTATATTTACATGTATATACGGTAGTACAGTAATGTGTAGATGGTAGTAGTATACAGTAATGTGTGGATGGTAGTAATATACAGTAATGTGTAGATGGTAGTAATATACAGTAATGTGTGGATGGTAGTCATATACAGTAATGTGTGGATGGTAGTAATATACAGTAATGTGTGGATGGTAGTTGCCTAATATACAGTAATAGCAAGTCGAGTCTTCAGGCAGTATGAAGTCTGTACAATGTACAGTGTATATATTATATAAATGCTAGTAATACAGTACATTGTGTATGTGTTTAATATAAATGCTGGTAATATAATAATACACTGTATTACTACAGGATAAAGATGCTGGTGATGATGAGGCTATGTATGTTGATGGGAACTACTGTACAGCCCTAGAGTACGGTCTGCCACCTACTGGAGGTTGGGGGCTGGGGATAGACAGACTCACCATGTTTCTAACTGACTCTAACAATATCAAGGTAGGCTAAGCGTTTGCAGTCTCACCACTTGTGCCATACTGTATAATAGTCACAAGTCAAGTATTTTCAGTAATTAATCTAAAACTTTCAAGTCAGAATTAAAATCTTTACATTTCACCAAGAAGCTTATATTAGTTCATCTAGATAAGCTACAAGTGAAGTTACCATCCAATTCTTTTATTGTTTGGCTACTATAGAGGTTTTACAAAGTGGTGCAAAATGTCACTGTTTTAGTGCACATATCTGTTAAAGTCCCACTAATTTTGGCTGTGTTTTTTTTGTTCACTTCAGTTATTTGCTCATTGCCATCAGTAAATATCAATTCCAGTTACATGCATGTCATAGCTGGTTTGTGTGTGGGCGTGGACATACATACATACATACATGTATTATAATATAATACTTCTATTACATTAGCAGTTTACATTTTAGTATTTATGTGTCTTATTACAGGAGGTACTGCTATTTCCCGCCATGAAACCAGAGGAAAACAGACCCAGTGGCCCTGATGGTCTTTCCCCTGCCTTACCACTAACCAAATAGTAGATTATAGCGGATATTGTATCCTGTTTAACACAGGCAATTAATAAAACTCAATATACAGCAGATACACCCTCTCTCTCTCTCTCACTAATATGTGTAGTGACTATACACTAGTAGAATATCACGCAGTAACACTTGTATCAGTATGGTAGTACGTATGTGGCAGGATAATTTAACAAGGGTTGAGTCCACTTGAAAATGTCTTGGGGCTGTTTCAATGTAGTTTAATGCTACCTTTATTGTAGTTTGATTCCAACTTTATTCTACCCTGTGAACTATAAAATATTAATCAAATATCATGGTCCATGGAACCAGAAAAAAGAGGAAGAAATATGCAATATAATTAGGAAAGAATATACCAGCACAAGTAAGCATTAGTAAAATTAGTGTTATGTACTCACAATTATTCCTGGGTTTCATCTACCATATGACAATTAATTGAAGGATGTGTAAATTCTGCTTTTCCTGGCCCTGGTTTAGTATTAGACTAATGAAATGTATGATTTGTGAAATATACAAAAGCTATAAGCTATAAATAATGCAAGCCAGCTTTCAAGACACACATGCAGCTATAGTGAAGCTAGACTATACTGCAACAATACTACATCTATTTTTAGTGTGTTCAGTGTGGTTTTTTTCGGGGAGTATACAGTGTGTACCCACCTCAATTTTAGTGAGTGTTGGTCCGATAGTGCAATCATGTAATGGTAGAGTGCTGATTATCATTCATAGGGACATGGGTTCAATCTCACTTCAGTCCTAGTAGCTCGATAGTTTGGCCGTATTACTATTAATCATTATTTGAGATTTAGATTGAGAACCGACGCGTGACTAAAAGAAGACAACTCCAGCTGATTTTCTAGATGATGGAATACCCGTAGAGTTATCTCCCCTCAACAGATAATGTATTTAAGAGTTGTCCACTCTTACGCACTTGGTACAAGGAGAACATAACTCCTGACTAGATTTGATTGCCTGCAAAATAGAGGCCATTATTTTATCATTCTACCTAAGTCTATGTATTATCAAGTTTTTCCACGGTGCTCTGCGCCAATAGGATTGCTCTAAAATCTGACCTAGTAAACGGGCAAGCCGAAAGTGGGGAGTGGAAACGAAAAATATCACCGATACAACAATGGAATTTTCTCAAGTTTGACAAAAAATTGTCCTCAGATTGCCTAAAAGTACCCAAGGACTTAAATAACTCTGGAGGCCTCATCCACTACAGTAAGTACGCTCTGAAATTGAGAGACCCAAGACTTGCTTTGCCTGCTATGATATAGGGAGTTGTCATTTATTCGGCAACTTCCTATATTTTTTTGCAATTTATGAGGTGAATGACATTAGAAGACTTTCCATATTAGAGTGTTTCTATAACTTCACTTTTTATTGGAGGGAAACGGTTTGGGGTTTGCAATAGTTGCCATGAAAATAAAATGTTGCAATGGTAGCATAATATAGCAGCTGCTCACTTGCTGCAAAACAATACATTATGATTGTGTTCAATAGAGGTATATAAAAGTATGGATATTTCTACTGACTCTGTAAATAAATAAAGTCTATGAGCTGTCATACTAGTCATGCGTCCTTCTGTTTGCTGGACTCTTATTTGTTCTTTGGTACCAGTGACAGTTCTGGTAGCATATCCTCTCTGTCACACACTGCTGACCTGTGAAGGGATATGTAAGACATTATCTGTATACAACTGATGGATATATTTAGAGTACAGTATACCAAATGACCATGTATCTATGGTAACTTTGTTACCTCAGTCTACATGGTAACCACAATAATTATATTTTCATAGATATATTGACACAAATTAAAGGGTGTCATGTCCTGTACTTGTTTAAATTTGTTTAATTTTCTCATAAACATACTAATGAACCATACATATCCACTTATTCACTAGTCACAGAGCGGGTGGGTGTTAGACGTACCCGAAGTGTAACTGTGACTTTCTCCTGTAGATTATCAAGTTCCTTCGGCAGAGAGTAGATATTGTTGTCTGATACACCAACTTCTTCTATAGCAGGTAACTGTAACATCACCACCTTAATAATACAAATTAGAATAACTCAGTGGCAAAAGTAGAGAAGTTGTCCACTCCTTTTCAGAGAGAAGACAACTTTATGATAACCTACTCATAGCACTGCTAGCTACATACATGTACATGTAGATAATATTAACATAGCTAGAAGCCTGCATTCAAAGTACAGTCTCATTCACTAAATGCATAAGGTAGTGCTACCTCATCATGGTAATCCAACACAAACTGTTTGTATCTGTGCCAAGCAGACAAATACTCAGCTCAACTCAAGTCAAGTAAGAGTATACATTCCCTATTGATAAAAAGTCACTTAGAGTCAAGTTATCAAATGAAGCGAGTCAAAAGTAGAGTAAGAGTAAATAAAAAGCAATTTTCAAAAATAATCATACCTACAATCCTAATGCTACATTCACGTTGCCGTTTATACCAACTACTAGCGGCGAGCGGCCAACGCTAACCACAATGTGGTTAACTATTACTATACTATAGCTGGCACGTGTTAGTTAGCGGCGGGGTTTAAAGATCAGCGTGTTGAACTCGTTGACCCCTACCGCTCACTGGAGCATGTCACTATATAATGTAGTTGTGGTTAGCGTTGGCCGCTCACCGCTAGTACATGTAGTTGGTATAAACGGCAATGTGAATGTAGCATTAGGATTGTGGGTATGATTATAGACAAGCCTGAGTAGAGTATGACTAGTGCCCATGTCTGATCTGTGGTAACCAAATGACTGCAACTGATTTCTGTGTAGAAAACCAATTACCAAATACCAAGTAAAATACATTGCACTAAATGTCAGTTGTGTCCATACCTGAGATTGATGTAGTGTCCTCTGGATGTAGTTCACCTGCTCCAACCCATTTTTCCAACTTTTGTTCCATTACATTGCGTGTTTTTGTTGGAATCTACATGAAATGTGGTAGTAGGTATATAAATTAACAGTTTAAATTGACACATGAAATACCAAAACACTCGAAATCTAATAAATATAATGAATAAAAATAGGACAGAGAAACTTACCATCTTGTTTGCAACAACTGAATGCACATCAAATCAATATACAGTACACAAGTCATGCTTGCAGATATAAAAACTGGAAAAGCTATAGACAGCTAGGCTACATGCACCTGCCCTATTCACGACAGTGGAGACATTGTATTAGTTATTTATTGCCTAGGAGTTGTCTGCACTACCCAGCCAGAAGTTCATGGTGCAGACAATTTCTGCTGATTGTGGATAATTTTTGGAAGTTCTGGCCAAAGATCCACAAGTGTGCTGATTCGATCATTACAATATTATATTGGTTCCAGGCACTAAACTGATTAGATGTGATCCAGTGAATTCTTACAGCAGTTAACATGAAAGAGTTTGCAACCACTAAAGGTGATGTAAAAGCTGTGAGCTGGGGATAGACAAAAGGAGAGGGTAACTCACAAAAGGGATACAAAAACATAACAGTCGTAAAATACAAAAATAATTTGTACAGTACACACATGTGTATAGATAACTATAAATAATATGAAATGTGAATAGTCATCACCATCACTACAAGCCATCACTGGACACCACTGATTGTACCATTATAGATTTACCCCAAACACAATTAAGATTCACACTTGCATGTATGTGCTCATTTTGTTCACCTATTAGAGTAGTAATATCATACTTGCTATCAGGAAGGGTAGAAAAACAAATGAAGCAATCTTCGGGAACTTGAAATGTTGGGAACAGTACGGTGTTCCATGCCTCATATTTCTCTTTTGCAGAAAGCGTTTGTCTAACAGGGTGCATGGATGAATCCACAGATAGATTTTGCCATGAGACCACTGTACATTCAACGCTGTTGGCTGTCCTATTACGTCTCCCAATCGTACCACGACAGAACGATAGAAATATCAGCTAAAATGATAAGCATATATGTAGAATTACACTATTGCATAACTACATGTATCATATCACATACAATGTTTATATGTGTACTGCTTGTTCACAAACAGTATCTGACTGTCTACTTCCAACACATATTTATCGTGCACATGATTATCATAAGTGCTATGATGGCAGGAACCCTGCACTCAGGCGCTACTACGTGACTGTACAGGTTATATTTGCAGCATGTTAAACTGCATACTAGAGCATCATGTGACTACATCCGCTACAGCTGACACTGCACAATGTCAGGATGTCCCTGTTTAGATTAGATTATGTTATAACTTGTCCAGCAAGGTGGGTGAGTGAGTTTACTAAATAACTGACTCAGTGACTTGACAACCGACACACGCTGTCATAATATTATGTTGAATGACTAAAAATCTGGGAAACCTCCCACAGGACAGAGGTGCCACTTATTTCAGCACAGTCAGAGTTGAGCATTTAAAACTTTATTAAGAAGACGTATTGTGATGCCAGCCTCAAACCCAATTACCTCCCCAATTACTCTAACCACAAACAATGAATGATCTAGGGCTACGGGAAATTGTGTGATTGCAGCTATAGACAAGGCCGCACACAAGCAGTAAAACATGTATTATAATTATTTGTGTATACGGCTACGTAGTTGATTGATTTATATATCTAATTACCTTTGGTGCTCTACCCAGTGTCTCACTACACATGGACTCTACTATTTCCTGTACTGAGCATTCACCTATAAGATCTGTGTTAGATACGCTACGATCTGCACCATGAGACATGATAGCGAGTACTGCAATAGAACTATGAACCTTCTTGAGAGAAAACTCTGATATTGATTCTAGCTTCTCCTTTGCTGTAAGATCTCTCTGCACTTTCACCTAGAATTTTGAATATATAGATTTGATTATTATTTTAAAAGATGTTTTAACAGTTTAAGCTTAACAAAAAATTTTGATCTCATGCTTACATGCTTCTGCAGCCTGTAGACACTTACGGACACCTGAAGATTTATTTTAAAAGTTCAAAGTCAATAATATTCAAAGCAGGAAGTGAACATCAGCTATTATGCAACATTTGCCACACTACCTCCAGCTCAAGCTGGTCTCTCAGCACTGTAACTGCGTTGTGTAAAACGTTCTGTCTATCAGTACTTTGGTTGCAGATGATTAGAGCCCTCCCTTTGTCCTCACCTACCAGGATGATGTCATCGAAGGAAACGCTGGCCAGACTGGATTCAACCTGACAATCATCTCTCCTGTATCGGTGGCCTAGCATAGAGCTTACACTCACACAGTTCACCTCTTCAACATTCTTGCTCTCCCAAATGAATCTGTTTATATCCAAGTAGGCTAGTTCCAGTTTTGGGTTGCTAAACAAGAGGTCAACAAATAATGCATCATGCCTGTTGGTGGCTATAAAGCTTATGTACTTAGAAGTTATGTATATGTCCAAAGTTATTGCTAGCTGGAGATTGGAGATAACTTTACTTACATGGTTGGTACAGTCCTTGTGTACTCTACTACAACAATTATATAATCAGAACGAGTACCACTAAGTCCATATTCTCAATAGAACTGATGCTTTCCAAGATTACCACCTAAAATAGTGGAACATATTCTATATGTTATATTAGCTGACAATATAATCTGTGATAAGCAGGCAAGCCAATAAAGACCTGACCCTCAATAAGCATGAGAATGGGACCACATACTAGCATGCTATGCATATGTTTCGTCTCATAGATGTATGTACAGTTATTTGCAAAAGTTTAAGACCACCACTTGTTTTGGACCGTTTTGACTGAAAATGCCTTATCTCTTTTTTTGACTGCTTCAAAGCTATTCCAATGATACCATAAGTAATTCTGTTGTACCCTGTGGCATTGCACCATGCTATGGTGCAATCTCACCCAGAAAGAGGCTCACTATTCAATGCAAAGTAGTATAATAGATAGTTCAACCTAGAAAAACAGCAGTAGGTTATGGGGGCTGTCAACCAATGCAGATCTGAGTAATTATAGATTTCCAAGTGGATTATGCTAGTAGGACTGCTAGGTGGCATATACAGTACTACCTCAACAATTAAAACATTTTTATCACTGGAACGAAGAATGCAAATGCCAAAATGGCTTATTAAACCAAACGGAAATAGTATAATCACATAACAGTAGACATTGGTGAGAAAAATAGGCAGAAAAAAGACAACATTAGAATTGGAAAACTCAAGAAAGAGTACAAAAGAAGAAGAGAAAACAGTGAAGATCAGCTGGAGCTGCAGAGCGCACTACTGAGGACACCAAGGAGGATACTACAATATGGAAGAGTCAATACAGCCATCATTTTTAATATAGTACTGTAAGGCTATCACTGTTTTTACTTTGGAAACACAATGGAGGTCAGACTGAGTGCAAGTCGTTATAGGCCTACATATATCTACTTTTTGTGTGGCAGATGGATTGGCATTTGTATGAGCCCCAGCAGATTGCTTATTTTTGATACAACCAGATAGAAGAATATATTTGGAAAGTGATTACATTTGTAAGCAGTAGTTGCAGACACTGATAACTTGGTTTTTGATGCTGTAGGCTATTTGGATTCAGCAGATTGAGAACTTTTGATCGCATATTCTGGATTCAGAACTATTGAAAATCTGAATTAAATGAATTTCAGAGATTTTCCAGTGAGCAATTTTCATACATTTTCAATGAGATATTTACATACATTTCCAGTGAGATATTTTTTATACATTTTTCACTAAGGTACATTGAATTTTCATACATTATTTTCAAATAATATATCAGTTTTCAAGCTTAACATTAATCTGCAATGTGTTTAATTTAATTCATATTCAATAATTCATATATTGTACCTGATAACACATCTAACCAGTCAGAGATACACAGGTTGTTTGTTAGTACTTTCTGATTGGATCAATACATAGAGTATATCAAGGACTTTGGCTATCATGGATCTTGTTACAGAAAACTAGGACCTCTGCATATGAACAGGAACTGTTTAATGGTATAAATTATGTCACAGCCTGGTTTTCAGGTTCCTCAAGTTTCTATGCAATGCATGGAGCTTGATTTGAGTGTTCTGGTGTAGTTCTTGCACACTCCTAGAAAATCTTGCATCTCAAGGCAATTTATTTCTGATTGTGGAAACCATCCCAAGGTGACAAGCATATACAACATCAAGGTTGTCCATCACACATTTAATTATAAGGTATTTCTTATATATCCATGAACAATGTATATATAATATCCGAATTACATGTAGGGCTATTTAAGATAGAAGAATCAAACTTCAAATAGTCAATCGAAACAGTTAATAGGAGAATGATAAAATCAAATAGGTGCTTTTAACGGCCTGAGTCGAAATAAGCAACTGAATAATAATCTCACTTGCAGTGACTATTACTAACTTGATAAAAAACATACGTTATTAAATGTGACTGCAAGTGAGAGTATGATTAGGTTATTTACTTGGCTCATACTTCCTTTAGAATCCTTAAGCAATTTTGATAAAATATCTTAACTAAAGAATAATGAGGGAAGGTAAAATTAAAATGAAAATGTCACTGGTAAGTGCTTTGGTGTACAATTAAATATCAAAGTTACATTATTATGGTTATCTCGATCACCAAAAAATCTGAATGATTGAATATTTTAGCATTAACAGGTTAAAAATGGAGCCTCGAGACCGCTCAAAAAACAGAAGGGGAAGGTATTGTTCGTTACAAACAAAGCAAAATAAAATGAGTCCAAGCAGAGGGACTAAGAAAAAAAAAGACCAAATGGGTAGGAGAGTTTTATCTTTTCGTATAAATAGTATAACTGCACCTCTGGTTTGGTACTTATAGTTCAACTGATGATGACATTATTACTGTAGATATTGTTTTATTTATTAACCATCACCACCGTGAAACTGAAATATAAACATGACACGCTAGATATTTGTTATAGAAATTAAAGAATTAAAAAGTACATGTAAATTAAACTGTCAAATTCATAGTTGTAGTAATAATCAATACAACAAGCAAATGCCGTAAAATATAATAATTCAATAACTCATACCTTATGGTGCCTTCTAGAGTATACAGTTAGGCTTTAGTTTGGAATACAATATAACTGCTGAGGATATATATTGTTGATAAAATTATAAAATAGTATAATTATTATACTATTTTATAATTTTATCAACAATAATTATAATAGTGAAACGCAGATCCAGAATGACATGTTGCTGGTTCTGCAAACTGTAAAGGAATGAATGATGACTTACTAAGATATGTGGACCTAAAATTATTATGACTCATAAGATAAAAAATATATGCCTAAACATGGTAAAATAAAGACAAAAGCTAAGCTGCACATATTGCAACAGTGTGATATCACATAGGATGAACTTTGATACAGTATGTTGGGAATAATGTGGGGAAACAAGGCATTGTGCAGTCATGACTCGGCGTCACTGCTATTCATATTGTGGTAGATCTTTAGATGGTTGGGCTTGTAAACAAAGTAGCTAATAAGACTTGAAATTTTATTTGCTCTAGCATAGGAACTTTACAACTAGGCTATTTACAAAACGATAAACTCTCATGTCTCTGGTTGTTGTAAAACTATTCAGATCATGAAAAGATGAACACTCGGAGTGTGGTGAAATAAAAAGGAACACGGATCTAGTCAAGAGTCTTAAAGAATAAAAGAATTATTCAAACTACGAGAGTTTATAATAGTCGACAATATGAAATTTTTGATACGCAATTCCCCTTGGGACCTTGACCGTAACCAAAAGTTTTATTTCCAGCCTAGTAGAGGTTCTCTAAAGTTGGTTGGAGTTGTCTTCACGCCACGCTCAACTGGCACCAAGACGTCCGCTTTATTGGTGCGAAGACGTCCGCATTAGTAACACCAAGGCGTCCGTTCCAACCATAGAGTTATCTCCCCTAGAGCAGGAACTCCGGTAAATTTTGTGATGCCACTTCAAAGATAGTGGAAGGGGCGTATTTGGTGGGACAGGGTTTTATCATTGAGTGTCCGATCTTCCCTTCCACTATCTTTGGCCACTTTTCATCCTTAGCGGCCATGATGTGTTGGGGTAGTTACCGTTTGTTTACATTAGTTACCTATGCGCTGCTATGATTAGTTAGTCATTTAGTTAGTAGTCAAATTTGTTCTTTGCTACCAATAATCTGAAATTTTCTGTTGCACGCATATTTTCCAATTATTTCAGACCAACATAATTATTGTATTTATTATATTTTGTAACTTTGATAGTAACTGCATGGTAATTGCAAATATTGTATATTAGTATATAAGTACATCACAAAATTATTATTACCCAGCTCCTAGTTCTAGTTATTTTGGCTTTCAGTAGGCAAGATTACTTTACTTTTACCTCAAATTACAATACAGCTAAAGCTACTGTAGTTGTTAATTGTCCTACGTCCTATGGTTTACCCTGGTATCACATGATTGATAGAGTATAAGTATTAATAGGTGTATTTCTATATGTAGAACAGATTTGCAGAAGTTGCATATTACAAATAAAAACATTTATGCAGACAAACAAAACTAATTCATAACATGGAGTATAAATGCCAATATTTTGACCAAATCTATTTTAAATATTTACTGAATAAAAATAGCATAAGAACTCTTATTCAATATTCAGAAGTCACTCCTTGCCATTCTTAGGAATAAGGTCAGCCAGCTCTTCAAAATTCACAGCATCAGCACAAATCAATATTCAGTCTAGTAGACCTATATTAGGAAATTGATACCAGATAAATAAATGCTTCACGTTTACCACACATAAATAGTTTACAGACATATAAGAGGTATTAGATCCAAATAATAAAGCAGCAACGAAAGATGTTCAATGCCTACTGTCCTACCATAATAGTACAGCTATTAGTAGTTACATAACTCTTGCCAAATTGGCATCACATTATATCAGAGTAAAATAAAGTACGATTTCAATAAAACATATATGTTGATATAGTTGATCACTCTGGATGTTACCTATGAATTAAATTCATAACAGCTCTATATTAGACGACAGAAATCTACCAAGTACCTTCTCACACATATATATAAAACAACAAACCTTAATTAAATCAAGCATTTCATTTTAATCGTGAAACCCATTTCTAATTGGGAAGCATTTGCTACAGTTTGTGTGCACGAGTCCTAGGAAAAGAGTTCATAATCATAACCTCCTTGATGGGTATGATGGATGAGCACCACACATAGAGTTGTGGCGATGTGCATCGTGGTATCCAAATTTCACTTTAATCTCCAACCTATAAATAACAAATCAATGCTACAACCCAACCTGCACCTATTCTATTGTAGGTAGAAAGGCTAGGAAAGTTTTGGTTAAACAAACTGTCACCAAGAAATTAAATAAATGACGTAGGCCTATAAACTTGCATAGGACTATTCAACGTTCTACATTACAACGTTTAATGACTAATTAACAGCCCTAATTAATTTAGATTTTTCCTTCCATATCATCTTTCCTTTCAGTTATAGTTTAGCTTGAAACCATTCTAAGATTATGCTAAGCTGGTGTAGATCTTTGATTATAATGCATTTAGGCTACTAACTGTGCTAGGCAATTAGATACTACAAAGCCTCGTAATCAAACTCTAGACAGGAATGGACAAAGGAAAGTTCACATCTGTGAAACAAGGTCATTGATAGTTTATAGATTTCTTAAATAAATTTTCTAGCAATATAAAGTTAGCCTATACTAACATTCAAAGTAATGATGAGAGGCCTACAACACAATTACAACAATTATAATCATAATAGGTCTATTATATTATAGCCTATTATAATTATCATTACAAAAAAATTAATTTACGGTCACAAATATTAATATTATAAAATAATTATATAAATATAATCAATTCAATGATAAACATGTTCATGGAAATCATTTGAATTAATAAAATAATAGTTAGTAGGTATAGTGTAGTCACTGATCTAATGAGTGAGTGATTTTGATCTGTGACTATTGTAATAAATTGCTAGTGAGTCGGGATCACAACTTCACCTGATAGTATTGCTATATTTACAACGTAGTAGTAGCCTATTACCATTACTATAATTAATAACTATAGGTACAGCAGTGACAGTCACAGTGAGCAAAGTTAATTTAACTCAGCCTCAATCAATCAATAACAGTATCGAGAGATTCCACTATTACTGGATAAATGAATGTGCTTATTAATTTTAAACAATATCATACTTGCTATAACTTCTGGGCTAATTAAAATTATTCTATTATTTAATTTTATTATTGAGTAAATTGTTAATTTTACAACAATTATTCTACAATAAATAACAATTGAATTTATTTCATTGTCTTTCCAGTTCCAACTCACAACAACCGTACTGTATTCCTATTAACCACACTGTTAGTCCAAAGAAACCCAAAGTACACTCTTGCATTCACACCAATGTTAACTATATGAGATTGTCAGATTGTATAATTATTATTCCAGGAATGCCACTAGTACAACTAGCTCCACGCTCATTTTTTGAAATGAACAGAGAATTGTTCGCGTGCTATCGAAAGTCCTTTATGGGTAGATAATTCTGTACAATAAGCCTATAATGTTAGCGATTAGAGATTTTAATACCCAATAATATGCGGTTTTGTTTTTGTTGACCAATCAACGCATTCACAGACTTTCTACCGATATACGCTGCCGTGCTAGTCGGTTACTAGTATTATTTGGTCGAGTAAACATCCATTCTTATTTTTCTTTAAAGTCCTAATTCACAAAGAGATTTTTAAAATCACTGTTATTGTAAAAAAGCAGAGATATTATTAAACAGTTTAGATATAAATTCAAGACATTTTACACAAATAGTATCAGTAAATAACAGCGTTGAAAAATTTTATGTTTTATATATAATTGTAATAGTAACTAATGTAAACTAACGGACGAATTCCCTATCGCATCATGGCCGCCCGTGGGGAAAACTGGCATCAAGTGGCCAATCGGCGTTTGATAGCAGAAAAATTTTAAGTTCCTGCTCTATGGTTCCGACATAATATAGTATATTTCAGAGTTGTCCACTCTTGCGCACTTAGTAGGAGAAAATAACTCCTGAGCAGATTGATTGATTGAACAGGACATCTTAGGTACTGTAGATACTGCAGGTATATGAGTAGAGAGACAGTACCTTGAGTAGCCTGTGAGACAGACACAAAGAGTGTAGACTACGCTAGAGTGGAGCATAGAACTAAGTGAGAATGTGGAGTGAACAGGTTCGGGGTTCGGGGTTCGGGGTTCGGGGTTCGGGGTTCGGGGTTCGGGGTTCGGGGTTCGGGGTTCGGGGTTCGGGGTTCGGGGTTCGGGGTTCGGGGTTCGGGGTTCGGGGTTCGGGGTTCGGGGTTCGGGGTTCGGGGTTCGGGGTTCGGGGTTCGGGGTTCGGGGTTCGGGGTTCGGGGTTCGGGGTTCGGGGTTCGGGGTTCGGGGTTCGGGGTTCGGGGTTTTGGGGTTCGGGGTTCGGGGTCCGGGGTCCGGGGTCCGGGGTTCGGGGTCCGGGGTCCGGGGTCCGGGGTCCGGGGTCCGGGGTCCGGGGTCCGGGGTTCGGGGTCCGGGGTCCGGGGTCCGGGGTCCGGGGTCCGGGGTCCGGGGTCCGGGGTCCGGGGTCCGGGGTCCGGGGTCCGGGGTCTGGGGTCCGGGGTCCGGGGTCCGGGGTCCGGGGTCCGGGGTCCGGGGTTCGGGGTTCGGGGTTCGGGGTTTGGGGTTTGGGGTTTGGGGTTTGGGGTTTGGGGTTTGGGGTTTGGGGTTTGGGGTTTGGGGTTTGGGGTTTGGGGTTTGGGGTTTGGGGTTTGGGGTTTGGGGTTTGGGGTTTGGGGTTTGGGGTTTGGGGTTTGGGGTTTGGGGTTTGGGGTTTGGGGTTTGGGGTTTGGGGTTTGGGGTTTGGGGTTTGGGGTTTGGGGTTTGGGGTTTGGGGTTTGGGGTTTGGGGTTTGGGGTTTGGGGTTTGGGGTTTGGGGTTTGGGGTTTGGGGTTTGGGGTTTGGGGTTTGGGGTTTGGGGTTTGGGGTTTGGGGTTTGGGGTTTGGGGTTTGGGGTTTGGGGTTTGGGGTTTGGGGTTTGGGGTTTGGGGTTTGGGGTTTGGGGTTTGGGGTTTGGGGTTTGGGGTTTGGGGTTTGGGGTTTGGGGTTTGGGGTTTGGGGTTTGGGGTTTGGGGTTTGGGGTTTGGGGTTTGGGGTTTGGGGTTTGGGGTTTGGGGTTTGGGGTTTGGGGTTTGGGGTTTGGGGTTTGGGGTTTGGGGTTTGGGGTTTGGGGTTTGGGGTTTGGGGTTTGGGGTTTGGGGTTTGGGGTTTGGGGTTTGGGGTTTGGGGTTTGGGGTTTGGGGTTTGGGGTTTGGGGTTTGGGGTTTGGGGTTTGGGGTTTGGGGTTTGGGGTTTGGGGTTTGGGGTTTGGGGTTTGGGGTTTGGGGTTTTTTGGGGTTTGGGGTTTTTTGGGGGTTTGGGGTTTTTTGGGGGTTTGGGGTTTTTTGGGGTTTGGGGTTTTTTGGGGGTTTGGGGTTTTTTGGGGGTTTAGGGTTTTTTGGGGTTTGGGGTTTGGGGTTTGGGGTTTGGGGTTTGGGGTTTGGGGTTTGGGGGTTTGGGGTTTGGGGTTTGGGGTTTGGGGTTTGGGGTTTGGGGTTTGGGGTTTGGGGGGTTTGGGGTTGGGGTTTGGGGTTTGGGGTTT